>JAQSUU010000307.1:37500000-40000000 GCA_038087645.1 Saccharum hybrid cultivar R570 | reverse complement strand
GATGTCACTACGACCTCTAAAGTCGTCGCGGCGGTGGTTGTCGCGGTACTTGTCGCGTCGCAGAGAGTACGGTGCTTTGCTGGTGCCCTCGTTCAACAGCTTCTTAGCATCGTCGGCATCCGCATACTTCTTAGCGGTGGTGAGGAGGTCAACCACCGTTATAGGCCATTTACGAAGAAGCTTGTCCCTGAGATCATTGTGGTAGCACAGACCAGTAATGAAGGCTTCGATAGCCTCGTTGTCGGTGATGAAAGCATCTAGGCCCCAAGGTTTGGTTTCGGTAATTGATGACAACGCTTTATTACCATGACTAACGTGTGTTTTGCAGAAACTTTGGTAAGTTAGGTCATGGAGGTTATAACTGCTTTGGGCACCATGGTATTCATGTCCCTTGATGGAAATCGTTTCGGTTTTCAAAAGAGTGACGTCAAGATTAAGGACGGTTAGTTCCGGATGTCGAGGTGTTGAGATTCATTCGGAATAGTCGTTAGGATCTTTGTTTTTCTCTTTTGGCCGTACTATAAAGGGGGGCATGAACGGGTAGCTTGACCTAGGTGAGTCCTATGTTTAGGTGTGGTGCACACTTGTTAAACTTGGCGCTAGGCAACCCTAGAATAGCTCAAAGTTCAGTTGGAAGCAACTTGATTCAAGTTGCGACGCGTTTCGGAGAGTTTCGGGCTGTTTTTCCACTGACCGGACGCGGTCTTCGGCATGACCGGCGCGTCCGGTCAGTACTGAACCGCGATGAGCGTTTGCCTCGGACGACCGGACGCGGTCCTCGCGAGGACCGGACGCGGTGGTCAGAGACCGACACGTGTCACTTGGAGAAACACCTGTCGGACGCGACCTGGGTGTGATCGGCGCGTCCGGTCACAGTCCAGTAAGGTCCAGAGACGACCGGACACGTCCGGTCATCAGCGACCGAACGCGGCCTCGCGTCCGGTGCACTTACAGTATGCTCCTTTGCACGATCGGACGCGTCCGGTCACCCCTGACCGGCGCGTCCGGTCACTCGTTTGAAAAATCGGGTTTTGACCGTTACGGGCGACCGACGCGTCCGGTCAGTTCGACCGGCGCGTCCGGTCAGCCCGTGTCAGAAAGTAACGGTTCGTTTTGTCTCAGGGGTGTATAAATACATCCCCTCCACCTCTTTTAGAGGTCTCTTGCTCATTTGAACATCTGAGAAAACCCTTTAGAGTGCAAGGGAGTGCAAGAGCACTAGTGAGGATAGAGATTTGAGAATCAAAGCTTGAGAGCTCCTCACTAACGATTAGAGAGTAGCAAGTGTGCATCCACCTTCTCATTTGGGCTCATAGTGGTCAAGTGAGAGTTCTAGCTTGTTACTCTTGGTGATCGCCATCACCTAGACGGCTTGGTGGTGACTGGGAGTTTGGTGATCATCCGGCGGAGCTTGTGGATGACCCAACTCACGTTGTGAGCGGTTTTGGGTGATTCACCGCGACGGAGTGTCGAAGAATCAACCCGTAGAGAGCACTTGATCCTTGCGCGGATCAAGGGGGAGTGACACCCTTGCGCAGGTGCTCCAACGAGGACTAGTGGGGAGTGGCGACTCTCCGATACCTCGGAAAAACATCGCCGTGTTCCTTGCCCTTTACATTCAAGCATTTACTTTCTCGTATTTACTTTCGTTGCTTGATTTACATTCCTAGAATTGCCATGCTAGACTAGGATTGGAAACTAGGGTGCAAAACTTTTTATTGGTAGACTCTCTAGGAACACAAGTAGGCACTAGGGGTGAATTTCGGCTTGTAGGATTTAATTCTTGCAATTAACTTTTAGAAAAGCCCAATTCACCCCCCCTCTTGGGCATCTTGATCCTTTCAATTGGTATCGGAGCCGTGTTGCTCCTAATTTAGGCTTTACCGCCTAGAGCAAGATGTCTAACGGGGAAGGACCACCTCCCACCTTTGAGGGGGATGATTTTCCATATTGGAAAATCCGCATGGAGGCGTATCTCGAAGCCATAGATGTCGGGTGCCTTAGAGCCGCAACCCAAGGGCTTCCCGCTATCAAGGATCCCGCAAACCCCATTGGTGACGAGGAGAAGTACGACCGGTGGAATGCAAAGGCCAAAAATGCACTCTACCGGGGCTTTGGCAAAGATATCTTCAATCGTGTGCGTAATGCAAAGAACGCTCATGATTTGTGGGAGAATCTTTGTGCTCTCCATGAGGGAACTAAGAGTGAGCGTGAGGAACGCTATCATATTGCTTTAAAGAAAATTAATTCTTTTGAGATGCTTCCCAAAGAAAGTGCTAATGACATGTACACTCGCTTGAATGTTCTTGTAGAGGATCTCAATGCTCTTGGGCTCACTCAAATGAGCCAATCGGATGTTGCAAGGAGGATCTTGAGTGTTCTTCCCGTTGAGAAGTATGGTCATATTGTCACCGTGCTTCATCAAAGTGATCTCTCCACCGCAACACCGACACAAGTATTGGGGAAGATCAATGCTCATGAGATGTACATGCACATCACTCCGGAAGAGGGCTCATCATCTTCCAAGAAGAAAGACTTGGACTTCAAAGCTAGCCATGACAAGAAGAAGAAGAAGGGCCAAGCCATGATGGTGCAAGAAAGTTCAAGTGAAAGTGATGTCGATGATGAATCACTTGCACTCATGGTGAGAAAGACCACCAAGATGCTAAAGAAGCTCAACAAGAGTGGCATCAAGTTCGATGGCAAGAAAAAGAAATTCTTCACAAGTAGCAAGAGAAAGCCCATCTCGGAGATGGATTGCTACAATTGTGGTGAACTTGGCCACCTAGCTCATCAATGCCCTAGACCACCAAAAGACAAGTTCAAGAATAAGAACAAGGGCAAGAGAAATGATTCAAGTGATGAAGAAGATGAGAAGAAGAAGAACAAGCCATACAAGAAGAAGGATGGTAAGAAGGAGTTCTACAAGAAGAAGAAGGGAGGAAAGGCATATATTGTTGGTGATTGGCTCACCGACATTGAATCATCTTGTGACTCCTCCGAAGATGAGAGCGATGATGAGAAAGAGAAGGTTGCCGCATTTGTGATGGGGCCATCATCTTCACCGACATCTTCATCACCACCTTCACCGCCTTCTTCACCATCATCGTCCACTACTCACCTATGCCTTATGGCCAAGGGTGAACGAAAGGTACAAAACCATGATAGTGATGATGATGATGATAGTGATAGTGATGATGAATATGATGCACCTTCTTATGATGAACTTGTAAAATTGCTAAACAAATACACTAAAATCATAAGAAGGACTAGAAGTGAAAATGATGATCTTCAAAATGAAAATGAATCACTCTCATCTAAGCTTGAAAATGCACAAAAGACTAGTGGTGAGCTTAGAGATCAAAATGAAGTTATGTCTTCTACTCTCAAGGAGCTCAAAACCTCTAATAAAGAGCTTAAAGATCAACATGATAAACTTGAGAAGAAGCATGATGAGCTCATCACTAGACATAACTCTTTGAAAGACAAATACACCACATTAAAAATTGACTATGATAGTCTTGTGGTTGCTAATGAACTTGCTCTTGAGACACATGATGCTACTAACAATGTTGTTAAGTGTGATATAGCTACATCATGTGATGATTTGATCATTGAAAGCATTGAGCAAGGTTCTAGTAGCAAAGGCAAGAGTGTGGTTGAGTCAAGCAACCATGATGATTATGCCAAGATCAAGTGTGAGAATGAGAAGCTTGCAAATGAGAACAAGAAACTAAAAGGTTTGATAGCTCTTGAGAAGCAACCAACAAATGAGTCACTCATTGAAGAAAACAAAAAGCTCAAGCAAGAGAAAGAGCATCTCAAGACCGGCCTAAGCAAGTTCACAAGAGGTCAATATTTGCAAAGTGAGCTCCTCATGAACACCGTAATGAAGATGGATAGAAGTGGTATTGGGTACTTGGCAAATCAAGAGAAGAAAGCAAAAGCTCAACAACAAAGCAAGTCAAAGCCCAAGCCAAAGAGATGTGTTGAGTGTGGTCAAGAAGGTCACTTTGCTCATGAATGCAAAACTCCACCACCACAACCCTTGCCCAAGCATGCTAGACCCTTTGCCTTCAATGCTCATTATATGCTAAGAAAAGATTCAAATGGAAAGATGAAAGTCATGTTTTTGGGTCCCCCAAACAAGAATAGGCCAAAGAAAATATGGGTTGCCAAGTCACTAGTTGAGAAAGTCAAGGGCCCCTCTCAAGTTTGGGTCCCTAAACAAAAAGCTTGATCTCTTGTGTGTAGGTGAACTACAAGACCGGTGGATCTCATTGGGTTATTGATAGTGGTTGCACTCAACATATGACCGGTGATCCTCGTATGTTCACCTCCATTGAAGAGAATGGGATATGTCAAGAGAAGATCACATTTGGGGATAATTCAAAGAGCAAAGTCAAGGGTATAGGCAAGATTGCAATATCAAATGATCACTCACTCTCAAATGTGCTCTATGTTGCTTCATTGAGTTTCAACTTGTTATCCGTTGGGCAACTTTGTGATCTTGGCTTCCAATGCTTGTTCACACCAAATGAAGTTGAAGTTTCAAAGACAGATGACAAGCAAGTGATATTCAAAGGCTTTAGATACAACAATCTTTATCTTGTTGACTTCACCTCCGAAGATGCAAACTTGATGACATGTTTGTTCACCAAGACTTCACTTGGTTGGCTTTGGCATAGGAGGCTTGCTCATGTTGGAATGAACACTCTCAACAAACTATTGAAGAAAGAACTAGTGAGAGGATTGAAGGATGTGAAGTTTGAAAAGGACAAACCTTGTAGTGCATGTCAAGCGGGCAAACAAGTTGCAAACACTCATCCAACCAAAGCTTTCATGTCAACTTCAAGAGTGCTAGAACTTCTACACATGGATTTGTTTGGGCCTACAACATACAAGAGCTTGGGTGGTAATCTCTATTGTCTTGTGATAGTGGATGACTACTCAAGATATACATGGACTTTCTTCCTTCATGACAAATCCGAAGTGGCAAGTTGCTTCAAGAAGTTTGCAAAGAGAGCTCAAAATGAATTTGAAGTCAAGATAAAGAAAATTAGAAGTGACAATGGCAAAGAGTTTGACAACACCAACATTGAAGCTTATTGTGATGAAATTGGAATCAAGCATGAGGTCTCTTCAACCTACACTCCTCAACAAAATGGTGTAGTTGAGAGAAAGAACCGGACTTTGATCACCCTTGCAAGAACAATGCTAGATGAGTACAACACTCCGGAAAAGTTTTGGGCCGAGGCAATCAACACCGCATGCTATGCTTCAAATCGCCTCTTCCTCCAAAAATTTCTTGGCAAGACCCCCTATGAGTTGCTTAATGGGAAGAAGCCGGACGTCTCATTCTTCCGGGTGTTTGGTTGCAATGCTACATCTATAAGAAGCGTCAACACCTAGGGAAGTTTCAAAGACGTTGTGATATTGGTTTTCTTGTTGGTTACTCATCAAAGTCCAAAGCATATAGAGTATTTAACCATACCACCGGTTTGGTTGAAGAAACATATGATGTGGAATTTGATGAATCTAACGGCTCCCAAGGAGCAATTGAGAATTGTGATGATGTAGATGATGACAAGAATGAGAGAGTTGAAAATGAAGACACCTATATCTCTCATGAACAAGCCGAGGCACAAGCTCAAGATGTTGATGCTCCCCCTCCACCTCCTCAAGTGGTTGATAGAAGAAATTCACCTCTACTTCAAGCACATCCACAAGAACTCATCATAGGGAGTCCTACTAAGGGAGTAATGACTCGATCTCAAAAACTAGCTTCTTTTGTTGAACATCACTCTTTTGTCTCTTGTGTTGAACCTAAGAATGTAGAAGAAGCTCTTCAAGATCCGGATTGGGGAACGCCATGCATGAAGAATTGAACAACTTCACCCGCAATCAAGTATGGACACTTGAAGAGCATCCTAAAGGTGCAAGAGTCATTGGAACCAAGTGGGTGTTCCGAAACAAGCAAGATGACCAAGGCATAGTAGTGAGGAACAAGGCAAGACTAGTTGCAAAGGGGTTCTCTCAAGTTGAAGGCCTTGATTTTGGAGAGACCTTTGCACCCGTTGCAAGACTTGAAGCCATTCGTATCCTCCTTGCATATGCATCACATCATGATATGAAACTATATCAAATGGATGTGAAAAGTGCATTCTTAAATGGCTTTATAAATGAACTAGTCTATGTTAATCAACCTCCCGGGTTTGAAGACCCTAGATATCCTAATCATGTTTATAGGTTGTCCAAGGCGCTATATGGGCTCAAGCAAGCCCCTAGAGCGTGGTATGAGCGCCTCCGGGACTTCCTCATTGAGAAGGGCTTCACCATTGGGAAGGTCGACACCACACTATTCACCAAGAAGCTTAATGGGGAGATCTTCATTTGTCAAGTGTATGTTGATGATATCATCTTCGGGTCAACAAATGAAGATTATTGCAAGGAATTTGGTGAATTGATGTCGAAGGAGTTTGAGATGTCAATGATTGGTGAGCTCACATTCTTCCTTGGGTTTCAAGTCAAGCAAATGAGAGAAGGGATTTTTATCTCTCAAGAAAAGTATACCAAGGATCTTCTCAAAAGATTCAAGATGGAAGAATGCAAGCCAATCAAGACCCCAATGCCATCAAATGGACATCTCGACCTAGATGAGGGAGGTAAACCGGTTGATCAAACTCTCTACCGTTCTATGATTGGTAGCATGTTGTACCTTACCGCATCTAGGCCCGATATCATGTTTAGTGTGTGCATGTGTGCTCGCTTTCAAGCGTGCCCTAAAGAACCTCACTTAAGTGTCGTAAAAAGAATCCTAAGATACCTTAAGCACACCCCAAGCATTGGTCTTTGGTATCCCAAAGGAGCTAGATTCCAACTAGTTGGCTATTCCGATTCGGATTATGCCGGTTGCAAAATTGATAGAAAAAGCACATCCGGAGGGTGCCATTTGCTTGGGAGATCCTTAGTATCTTGGTCATCTAAAAAGCAAAATAGTGTGGCTTTGTCCACCGCCGAGGCGGAATACATTGCCGCGGGGGCTTGTTGTGCACAAATCTTATATATGAAACAAACCCTCCTAGACTATGGAATTGTTCTTGAAAAGGTGCCACTTTTATGTGACAATGAAAGTGCCGTTAAAATTGCTAACAATCCGGTACAACACTCTCGCACCAAGCACATTGATATCCGCCATGACTTTCTAAGAGATCACGTTGCTAAAAATGACATATCACTAGAAGGTGTAAGAAGTGAAAATCAATTAGCGGATATCTTCACTAAACCTTTGGATGAGGCTACCTTTTGTAGGCTAAGAAGTGAACTAAATGTGCTTGATTCAAGCAATTTTAAAAAATAAGCGTGTGTTGTCCCTTGCATTGCATTGTATTATATGCCATGTTTATCTTATCGCAATGCATTTAGGGCTTGGCTAACACGGTTACGATAACCCTCCTTTGGAGGAGTGAAGAAGCCTAACCGTGGATCAAACTTGACAAGCAACCTAGCTTTACTTTCTTGTATTGCATTGCATATGCATGGTTGTTTGGTTGTCGTTTCTTTTCGGTTTAGCTTTGAGCAACCTCTGTGTTCGTCCATGGATAGAGAGAGCTTTTTGACGCTCCTAAAGGTCCAAAAACTCTATTGCATGGCCATACGTTGCTCCTCGGGTGTTTATTGCCTATTTTCCTAAAAATAATACTAGCCTAAGGCAAAATATTTTGAAAAATTTGAGGGTTTGAGTGAGGTCACTCATATCAGGTTCCAATTGGTGTTTATTTGTGTCTCTTTGAATTGGAACTTGATTGGGAGAAGTCGCGTCGGAGTTTGGAACGAAGAAGGGCGAAGAACAGCGACCGGACGCTGGACCGGACGCTGCACCGGACGCAGTGATGCTTCACCACCGCGTCTGGTCCCGGCGTCCACCAGCGCGTCCGGTCATCCGAAGACCAACTCCAGACCTAGTGACCGGACGCTGCACCGGACGCGCCTGTGTTGACCACCGCGTCCGGTCCCGGCTACCACCACCGCGTCCGGTCATCCGCGATGAATTCCCGAGCTCCCAGCGACCGGACTCTGACCGCGTCCGATCAGTCCGCACCGGACGCGTCCGGTCACTCCAGGAGCTTACTGGAGTGTGACCGGACGCTGCACCACCGCGTCCGGTCATAACAACCACCGCGTCCGGTCATCGCGCGTCGAGCGGATCTGAGCCCCTCATAAAACCGTTCGTCATCGATCTGTTTTGTTTTCACCCGACCGAATCCGCCGCCGCCGTTTTAGCCGTTCCGCCGAGTCCGCCGCGCCCTTGCTGTCCTGCTCGCCGCCGGCGACCTCGCCCGAGCCTAGCCGCGCGCCTCCTCGCTGCTGCCCGCGCGCGCCTGCTCTTCCTTGCGCCCAAGCTGCTCGCCCGCTGCCTCACTGCAGCCGCGCGCCACCGCCGCCTTCGCCGCGCCGCCGCCTCTGCCGCTTCTTCCTCGCCGCCGGCAAGACAGTGAGGCTCACCGCAGCAGCCACAGCTCTTCCCCCGTGCAGCCCTAGCCCCTCATCCTCCACCTTCGCTCGAGCTCCTAGGGTTTCACCCAAACCCTAACCTAGGGTTTGCCCTAAACCGTTCTCAAGGTAACGAAATCGATCGTTCTCGATTCAATTTCGTTTTGTGTCGTTGCTAGGGCTAACCTTGACCGTTTTCATCCGTTGATTACCTCGACTCGGTCCTTTCAGAGCTCGATCGTCGATTTCGGGGATTCTCACGACCTAGGTCACCGCATCTTGTCACCGTCGTCTCGCTGATCCGAGGTAGCTTCGCGTCACGATTCTCTTCGTATCTCATATGCTTGCTATCTCTAGGATTTCGCACCCTTTAGTTATACATGTGCTTATAGTATATCTTTCTATTCCATCGGTGCAGCGAGTCAGTCGGTGTGTCAGGGTCAGTTCAGTTTGAATCCGAGGCCAAGCCTGCGGATACGGATTGAGGCCAAGCCTCTCGAGTGACAGTTCACCATCTTACAGAGGCTCTCAGTCAGTTGGTCAGCATGGTGCGTTGCAAGAACGCCGGTGGTGGTCCTGGTGACGGGGACGACAGTCCTACTCGTCGGTCTGAGATTGCGCGTGGAAAGCGCATCAAGATAATGGCCAGAAAGAAGAAGAAGACACCTTCAGAGGCAGAGATTGCTCAGGCCGTGGCAGATGCTGCAGACCAGGCAGAGAGAGGTGGCAGACGCAGTGGCATACACATAGGCGAGCGTCGCTTTCACCTTGAAGGTCGACAACTCGGCACTGAGGCCACCGAGGGTACCGAGGATACTGGAGCTACAGAGCAGATGTCAGTTGATCCACCCACAGAGCCGATAGAGGCTACAGAGGCTCCACAGGCTACAGAGGACACAGAGGAGCAGCCAGCTCAGTCTCCACCACGACGCCGCTCCACACGTGCTCGTACTCAGGTGACTCCTAGGCCAGAGGGCCAGCGTCGTGGAGCACGTCCTCCTCCCAGAGTTAGAGGTTCACCCCCGGTCGAGCGCTTTGACCTGAGGGGTGCTACAGCACGTCAGGTGCAGGGGTTGAGGTTCGTGGAGGTTAGCCGTTGGTTCCCACCTGTCAGAGATCACAGAGCTTCAGAGGGTTTCTATACCCCACTTCAGGAGGATTTCTACAGGGCCTTAGTTGACAGTGGTATTGCTTTCAGACCTCAGAGGGTATGTCGGCTTGAGGCACTTGTTGCTGTTGTGGGAGAGCAGCTTCGTCCGCACCTGTCCTATCTGCCTGGTTTGTCAGATCTTCTTGGACGGACAGGTGCATACTGCGGCACATGGGTCAGAGAGTTTTATGCTTCACTGTGGATTGATCCTGCCCATGAGTTCATTCACTTTGCTTTCAGAGGCCGCGATCACAGACTTTACAGCTCTAGAGCTCGAGAGATCCTCAGACTACCAGCTTCTGACACGAGGATCCATCAGTTATGCTATGGTCAGACTCCTCCACCCAGACGCCCTCACGGCGGAACAGTGCCACCTACAGACCTAGTTCGACCCTGTTTCCGTGAGCCTTTTGGCGAAGGGTCTCGTCGTACGCCTGCTAGTCTGACACCACTTGCCAGAGTCTTGGATGCTATTCTCAGACGCACTCTACTTCCCAGACTTGGCTACAGAGAGGGACTGACACGTATGCAGCTTTGGGTTGTTCACCACCTCCTCTCACAGATACAGTTTGACATCTGGGATCTTATACTTAGTGAGATGGAGGACACCATTGCTGAGGGCTTCAAGGGTAATCGTCAGCTGCCCTATGCACACTGGATCTGCTTTATTATTAGATCTTCTATTCAGATGCCACCAGAGATCAGGGCGGAGATATCAGCCACTACCATAGCTTTTCCTGAGTATGATATCCGTCAGCTTTGGGCCTCAGTTACCAGAGATCAGGCCCCAGTGCCAGGACAGCGTGAGCGCCCAGAGGTTCCTGAGACAGCAGCTGAGCAGGACGCTACAGTTGACGAGCTTGCCGAGGCAGAGCTTGCGGATCTTGACGCTCAGACTGCTGATGTACCTGAGGACGTGACTTCTGACAGCACAGATGAGGACTACCAGCCCATCCCCAGGTACCGGTCTCCTCGGTCTCATGACCACGAGGCCGGTGGCTCTGGTTCAGCCTCCCGCTCAGACCCAGCCATGGTGGCTATTCTTGAGAGGTTGACCCAGGCTCAGGAGCAGCAGCAGCAGCAGATTCAGCGACAGGCACAGGACATAGCTGCAGCACTTGCACAGATTCAGGCTCGTCAGGACGAGTTTCAGTGACAGCAGCTTGAGATCTAGAGGCAGCAAGTTGAGATGCAGCGATAGAGTCAGCAGCAGTACATGGATCTCCTGCGCCACCTTGTCACAGTCGGGGTTCCTCCGCCTGCTTCTGTCATGACTCAGGCTTTGCATTCCAGTGGTCCGTCGAGTCAGGGACAGCCGAGCTTCCAGTTCACATCTCCACAGCAGCAGGTTCCCCAGTCTTTTCAGTCCCCGAGCTTCACTCCTATTCATACGGGGTTTACACCATCAGACCAGCCTCGCCCGCACCTCTTGACAGGCACACCTATTGGTGATTTTAGTGCTACCTACAGCGAGTTGACTGGTCAGCCGACACCCTCGCACACTACTACATTTCATACTTCGTCAGGGTTGTCAGCTCCCGAGGCAGCCATTCCTCCAGTGACAGGGACTGGGACTACAGAGACTATCCCTTCGTCAGTTGCCTCGACAAATCCCCCAGCTATTGGCTCACTACAGGCTCAGGTCACTCAGACAGATCCACTTGTTGCTACTCAGTCAGTGCCTGTTCCTGCTCAGACCCAGACCGCTTCACAGCCACGTGCTTCTTCAGAGGGTCAGCCAGATAGCTCAGACTCCGAGGGTGATTCGCTACACTTCGTGATTACTCCGCGCACCTCGGCACCCGACACGACTCCGTCTGTCCCCCCGTCAGATCATTAGATTAGTTTTTTTGGCGCTTGATGCCAAAGGGGGGGAGAGAGTAGTTTCAGGGGGAGTTTGATAGAGGGTTTTCGTTCTTTGTGTGCTACATTCATGCATCATGTTTACTTTTCAGCATTGCAGAGGGTTTTCGTTCTTTGTGTGCTACATTCATGCATCATGTTTACTTTTCAGCATTGCATTCGTGTGACATTGTCGTCGTGTGGTAAACTTTGAGTCTTAATGTGTTATCTCGTCACAGTGCTAATATATATGTCACCGTTTTAGTTATAGCTCTGAGGTTGTGCTTCTGTGCCTTACTCCGATTTCTTATGAGCTATAATCTTTATGTGTACTAACTCTTCATGTCTTATCTTATGAGTACACTCTTTTGGCTTGGGGCACATAAGCAATTCCTAATCCTTTGTGCTTATTGCTTTTTGCTTATGTGAACCAAGCATGCTCGAAAACCTCAACTCCAATCTTTTATATCTTAGTGTTGTCATCAATCACCAAAAAGGGGGAGATTGAAAGCATCTAGGCCCCAAGGTTTGGTTTCGGCAATTGATGACAACGCTTTATTACCATGACTAACGTGTGTTTTGCAGAAACTTTGGTAAGTTAGGTCATGGAGGTTATAACTGCTTTGGGCACCATGGTATTCATGTCCCTTGATGGAAATCGTTTCGGTTTTCAAAAGAGTGACGTCAAGATTAAGGACGGTTAGTTCCGGATGTCGAGGTGTTGAGATTCATTCGGAATAGTCGTTAGGATCTTCGTTTTTCTCTTTTGGCCGTACTATAAAGGGGGGCATGAACGGGTAGCTTGACCTAGGCGAGTCCTATGTTTAGGTGTGGTGCACACTTGTTAAACTTGGCGCTAGGCAACCCTAGAATAGCTCAAAGTTTAGTTGGAAGCAACTTGGTTCAAGTTGCGACGCGTTTCGGAGAGTTTCGGGCTGTTTTTCCACTGACCGGACGCGGTCTTCGGCATGACCGGCGCGTCCGGTCAGTACTGAACCGCGACGAGGGTTTGCCTCGGACGACCGGACGCGGTCCTCGCGAGGACCGGACGCGGTGGTCAGAGGCCGACACGTGTCACTTGGAGAAACACCCGTCGGACGCGACCTGGGTGCGATCGGCGCGTCCGGTCACAGTCCAGTAAGGTCCAGAGACGACCGGACGCGTCCGGTCATCAGCGACCGGACGCGGCCTCGCGTCCGGTGCACTTACAGTATGCTCCTTTGCACGATCGGACGCGTCCGGTCACCCCTGACCGGCGCGTCCGGTCACTCGTTTGAAAAATCGGGTTTTGACCGTTACGGGCGACCGGCGCGTCCGGTCAGTTCGACCGGCGCGTCCGGTCAGCCCGTGTCAGAAAGTAACGGTTCGTTTTGTCTCGGGGGTGTATAAATACATCCCCTCCACCTCTTTTAGAGGTCTCTTGCTCATTTGAACATCTGAGAAAACCCTTTAGAGTGCAAGGGAGTGCAAGAGCACTAGTGAGGATAGAGATTTGAGAATCAAAGCTTGAGAGCTCCTCACTAACGATTAGAGAGTAGCAAGTGTGCATCCACCTTCTCATTTGGGCTCGTAGTGGTCAAGTGAGAGTTCTAGCTTGTTACTCTTGGTGATCGCCATCACCTAGACGGCTTGGTGGTGACTGGGAGTTTGGTGATCATCCGGCGGAGCTTGTGGATGACCCAACTCATGTTGTGAGCGGTTTTGGGTGATTCACTGCGACGGAGTGTCAAAGAATCAACCCGTAGAGAGCACTTGATCCTTGCACGGATCAAGGGGGAGCGACACCCTTGCGCGGGTGCTCCAACGAGGACTAGTGGGGAGTGGCGACTCTCCGATACCTCGGAAAAACATCGCCGTGTTCCTTGCCCTTTACATTCAAGCATTTACTTTCTCGTATTTACTTTCATTGCTTGATTTACATTCCTAGAATTGCCATGCTAGACTAGGATTGGAAACTAGGGTGCAAAACTTTTTATTGGTAGACTCTCTAGGAACACAAGTAGGCACTAGGGGTGAATTTCGGCTTGTAGGATTTAATTCTTGCAATTAATTTTTAGAAAAGCCCAATTCACCCCCCCTCTTGGGCATCTTGATCCTTTCAGGTGATCCTGGGAATCCTGATGCGCATATCCGAGAAGCGTCGGATGTACTTGCGCAATGGTTCATCCCTAGCATCGTGGATGCGCTGTAGATCGTACTTGTTGCCTAGCTGTTCACAGGTAGCAATGAAGTTTTCGACAAAGGCTTGACGCAAAGCATACCAGGAGTCAAATTGGTTCTCAGGGAGACTGACAAGCCATTGGTGCCCCACCGGGCCGACCACCACGGGAAAGTAATTGGCCATGACGTGCTCGTCACCATAGCAGATCTGCAAGCAGTCTCGTAAAGTTGGACCCATAACTCGGGATTGACCTTGCCGTCGTAATGGTTAAGCTTTTCAAGCTTAAAACCTCTGGGCAAGACGACTTGTTGTAGGTGGTTGGTGAATTGCTTGGGGCCCGAGGGACCATGGACCATATCATACTCCATGCGACGACTGGTTTCATGGGATGCACGGTCTCGAGCTCTCTGTTCAATGTGAGGACGTAGGTCACGGTTGTTGAGGTCACGACAAAGATTGTGATTGCCATCATGGCGATCTCGTTCATCACCGTGTTGTTGCCCCTGACGACGGTGGTCTCGGTGGTCATATCGCTGTGTCGGTCGTCATCATTGTTATTGCAGCGGTGGTCGAGCTGGCGATTATCGTTGCAGGGAGGGTTCCCGTGATTGCCGTCGTTGCCTCTGTCAGCCCCTAGATTGATGCCAGGAGCCATGTGATTATCGTTGCCTACGTGGTGGTCTAGGCCGGCGGGTGCGCGTAAGCCACGTTGACCAGACCTGAAAGGTCGACTGGAATGCTGGCGGCTCCTGCTAGTCGTGCCAGACGCCGATGGGCCCGTGGCACGTTCATTGGTCTGAACCATGGCCGCTTGGAGATAAGCCTGTAGATCCTCCCAGATGTTTTGAATTTCTAGGGTATCTGGTAACCGCTTCAGGCTTTCAATGGTGACAACCACGTTGGCGCTTGGGGTTTTGAATACTGGTCTGTTCCCCACATGTCGAAAGCATCATTAAGGTTGTGCCCTTGCAACCGGTTACGCTTAGCTGCAGCGTTAGCTTCTTGCTGGTCACGGTCTGCTTGCTGTTGTGCTAGGCATGCGTCTTCATCTTTGCGACATTGAGCTCGGTCAGCATTGCACTATTGTTGCTCTCGTCGCTGTTGATCAATCTCACCCCTAGCAGGTGGGTCTTCATCTTGGCTAACCACGTTGATCATGGCGCCACGCCTTGGAGGGAAAGCTGGGATTCGAGGAAAGCCTGGAGGATGTAGCATCTCTTCATCACCGCTACTCACATGGTGTAATACCATGGTTTGAGTATTTTTGTTGGACCTAGTGCTTGATCCGGAGCTCAAACGGCTATATGTCTGGGTGGTATGGATTGAAACTTGATCAGAACCCACCATATTGACGAAGTTGCATTGTCGAGGTCGAGGCCGAGCGGAGCGCCCTTCAGGAGTTGAAGTGACCACTAGATCTGTACCCAACCGTTGAAAACGGGTGGCTCAAACGGGTCAAGTAGATCTGTTGTAGCCGTTCGAGTTCTGCTCGGTAAACTACTCTTGGAGCGAGTCGACCAGAGATAGGGTAAATGAGAGTTTACCACCGAGCCGATCGATGGAGTCGATCAGGTTGGTGGAGTCAAGTTTCCTCCCTTGGTAGCGAGGAAGGAGTCGATGAGTTGCCGGTGTGGTCGGTGACGGTGCTGGTGCAGGCAAAGCCAGGGCCAGCATAGTTGTAGTCGACGCCGGTGTCGAGGAAGTAGTCGATGCAGATCGGATCTACACCTCCTCCATGGCTATGACGACAAAGTCATTGGAGCCGGTGGTCCAGGTGATCTGGCCGATCGTGAACATGAGGCCCGCCGCCGTGGCCATGGAGTCGAGGAAGATGACCATCTTGCTTGCCTGAAAAGCAGTACACACACCCCCTACCTAGCGCGCCACTGTCAACAAAACCTGGTCGACAGTCTACCGAGGGGTATGCCCAAGGTAGTAGATTATCGGCAGACAGGTGTGCAAGCCACGAATGAGATGGTGATGCAGAACAACACGCGGGTTTACCCAGGTTCAGACCGCTGTGTGGGCATAATACCTTACGTCCTGCTCTGCTTTGTTATTGCTATCTCGAACAATGTATTACAAGCTAGATTGCCCTACAGTATGTTTTGATGTTTTTGAGGGGGGTCCCCTGCCCTCCTTATATAGTCCGGGAGGTAGGGTTATGGATCTAGAAACTAATCTTAGCCGGTTACAATTGCCATACAGAGCCGGATAAGGATTCCTAATCTCACCTACCAAGACCTTGCTTGATTCCCAAGTCTGGTTTGATGCCTTGCGTGAGACTCCATCCCAATGATCTGGATCGCGCGTCATCATGTAATGGGCCAGACCATCTGGTCTGGGCCTGCCCATGTCTAGCCGTAAGGGTATAGGTGTTTATACCGCCACACATACACAGGGGAATGATCCTCCCCCAAGCTGAATGTTGTCGTGGTTAGAAATTGAGAACTCTTTAGAGCGAGTGTTGACACTTCTAACACCACTTTAAGTACTAGGTTGTCATCCCTAGCATAGCGCCAGAAGTGTTGGTATTATAAATGCTCTTCTAGAAAATAAATAAGGGATCCGCAAGCGCACAGATTAAATACCATTGTAGCACTTCACCAGGAAATATTCTAGATATCATTAATTTATATTTAGCTCAAGGGAAAGAACTAAGGACTTAAACTAGAGATGAACTTGCAAAACATGACTACTTATGAGAATCAATCACACAATCACTTTCTTTGACAGGGGGTAAGCCATGATAAATAAATATAATGAATTGATAAGCTCAGAGGATAACACACGCAGAGATTAGAGATAGACTACTCATCATAAAGGTAGGTAGACATCTGACTAAGCAAAAGATTGAATTCTTGGTAGGTTCTAATCAACTAAGTCTTTCATCTACTATAGCACATACACTATCATATATAGCACAAAAGACTCTTCATCTATGTATAAGGAACATCACTGAAGAAAGCCAGAACATAGCATGACTTCCCGCGTAATACCAATTCTGCCTGTCCTACTAACGGGGGGTGGATTATATAAGACTCAACGAAATTGTCACTTTCGTGAACTACCACACGACCCAGCCAATAGGGTGCATTTGCAGGTAAAGAGCATCTAGGCACCACGCCTACATGTAATCTACCACTTAACTCCCTCAAGAAAAGAGCTAAGTGCTTTGTAAACTTATACATAAACTCATCATCAATCATAACTTGATGTGAAATAGGGTTCTCGATCTTCTGAAAGGTTCTGATAACTCTCGATTTGGTGGAGTCACGACACAATTCGATCCGGCTTCCGAACAACGCGGCTCTGAACCCCGCAATCGCAGCACCACGACCCATCTGGTTATCGACCGGCGTTGCACAGTCGACCTCACCAAGAAGGCTAAGTCCTTGCCTGTGAATCGAGAACACACGCAAGAACACAAAGGAATGCAACCAAATTGCAGATGAATGATTAATCTCACAAAGTTGGTGTCTCACAAACCGACGGCGGCGGCGAAACTGTTATCAACAGAATAATCTAGCAAAACCCAACCCTAATGTAGGTGGAGACTACTGATTATATAGCCTAAGGGGCGTCCAAGGACCCCTATTCACGTCCTTGGGGAGCGCCGACACGTTAC
Organism: Saccharum hybrid cultivar R570; assembly: GCA_038087645.1. Taxonomy (NCBI): domain Eukaryota; kingdom Viridiplantae; phylum Streptophyta; class Magnoliopsida; order Poales; family Poaceae; genus Saccharum; species Saccharum hybrid cultivar. The sequence continues at coordinate 39,982,726 of JAQSUU010000307.1, read as the reverse complement.
AAGGCCCAAACGGCCCAAAAGACGGCGACACAACGCCCTGATAGATTCTAAATGGTGACTTTTTTCGATGATTCCCGTTGATTCCAAACAGCTTTTGATGTGGGACCACTTGGGTTGGCTTCCTTATCAAATAAGCTTTTCATTCATATATGGATCATCGAAAACGGAGTCTGGACGCGTCCTGGGTGACCAGTTCAAGGCAGACTGGTCCTGAACTGCGAGGCAGACTCGAACTCAACTTGGTTTGGTCCTCCATCTTTATTCGGGCGCCCTTGCTTGTCCTCCACGCCTCCAAGCCCTCCTCCATGTGTCTCCTGGACCTCTCCTTCATTCCTAAGCACAATATAATCATTAGGTAGCAATCTATTCTCAAAATCATATAAAGAGTTACTTAGGAACGAGCTCACCTCTAAATTTAATTAACGCGCGCGAGCTCTAGTGATTGGACCTTGAATGTCCAGTAGTGGATCATTGTGTGTATGTGAAGGAGTGATGTCCTCATCATCCTCCCCCTCTTGAATTGGAGTCGTCCTCGACACCAACTCATCTTCGTCTCCCAAGTATGGCTTCAAATCTGAAATGTTAAAGGTGGGACTAACCCCAAATTCGGGGGTAACTCAAGCTTATATGCATTATCATTAATCTTCTCAAAAATTTTAAATGGACCATCAGCTCTAGGCATCAACTTAGACTTTCTCAAATCTGAAAATCTATCCTTTCTCAAGTGCAACCAAACCAAATCACCCGGTTCAAGCTTAACTTCTTGTCTACCTTTACTACCAGCAATTCTATACTTTTCAGTCATTTTTTCAATGTTGTGCTTAGTTGTTTCATGCATTTGCAAAATAAAATCAGCACGTTCCTTAGCATCAACATGAATTCTCTCACTAGTAGGCAGAGGCAAAATATCAATTGGAGCACGGGGATTGAATCCATACACTACCTGAAAAGGACTTACCTTGGTGGTAGAATGTGTTGCCCGATTGTAAGCAAACTCCACATGAGGCAAACATTCTTCCCACATCTTCAAATTTTTCTTCAGAATAGCTCTCAACATGGCACCCAAAGTGTGGTTAACTACCTCTGTTTGCCCATTGGTTTGTGGGTGACAAGTTGTAGAAAACAACAGTTTTGTACCCAACTTATTCCATAGAGTGTGCCAAAAGTGGCTCAGAAATTTAGCGTCGCGATCTGAAATAATAGTAGAAGGCATACCATGCAAATGAACAATCTCTTTGAAAAAGAGGTCAGCAATATGAACAACATCATCCCTTTTATGACATGGTATAAAGTGTGCCATCTTAGAAAATCGATCCACCACAACAAAAATGCTATCCCTCCCCCTCTTAGTCTTAGGCAATCCCAAAACAAAGTCCATAGAAATATCTGTCCAAGGAATAGAAGGAACAGGAAGAGGCATATACAAACCATGTGGATTCAAGCGAGACTTAGCTTTTTGACATGTGGTACAGCGTGCCATGAATCACTCAACATCTCTCTTCATCTTTGGCCAAAAGAAGTGTGTGGCCAAAACATCCTCCGTCTTCATAGCACCAAAATGTCCCATCAACCCTCCTCCATGCGCTTCCTGCGTCAACAAAAGACGAACGGATCCTACTGGAATGCATAGGCAGTTAGCTCTAAACACAAATCCATCATTGACCACAAACTTGTTCCATGAACGTCCCCCTTTGCAATTCAGCAACACATCTTTAAAATCAGGATCAAGCGCATATTGTTCTTTTATTGTTTCAAGTCCAAAAATTCTACATTCAAGTTGGGACAGCAAAGTGTATCGCCTAGACAAAGCATCTGCAATCACATTATCCTTCCCTTTCTTGTGTTTGAAAACATAAGGAAAAGATTCAATAAATTCAACCCACTTAGCATGTCTACGATTTAGATTATGTTGTGAACGAAGATACTTAAGCGATTCATGATCCGAATGAATAACAAATTCTTTAGGCCACAAATAATGACACCACGTCTCTAAAGAACGTACAAGAGCATACAATTCCTTATCATACGTAGAGTAATTCAAAATAGGGCTATGCAAATTTTCGCTAAAGTATGCAATGGGCTTACCATCTTGCATCAAAACACCTCCAATGCCAACTCCACTAACATCACATTCTAGCTCAAAAGTCTTACCAAAATTTGGAAGTTGCAGCAATGGTGTGTGTGTAAGCTTGTCCTTCAAAGTGTCTAAGGACTCCTCTTGTGCCCTTCCCCAATGAAACACCACACCCTTCTTTGTCAACTCATGTAAAGGGGCAGTAATGGTGCTGAAATCCTTGATGAAGCGGCGGTAAAATCCTGCAAGACCAAGAAAACTCCTCACCTGTGTGATGGATTGGGGAATCGGCCAGCTCTTAATGGCTTCAATATTTGCCTCATCCACCTCAATTCCCTGTGGAGTAACAACATAGCCAAGAAAAGAGACTCGATCCATGCAAAAGATGCACTTCTCAAGGTTACCAAATAAACGTGCCTCACGTAAGGCATTAAAAACAACACGTAAGTGATCCATATGTTCATCCAAAGACTTGCTATAAATTAAGATATCATCAAAGGAAACTACCACAGATCGACCAATGAAAGCTCTTAAAACCTCATTCATTAGGCGCATGAATGTACTAGGTGCATTAGTCAACCCAAAAGGCATTACTAACCATTCATACAATCCGAATTTAGTTTTGAAAGCTATTTTCCATTCATCTCCAAGTTTCATTCTAATTTGGTGGTAGCCACTACGCAAGTCAATCTTTGTGAAAATTACAGAGCCACATAATTCATCAAGCATGTCATCAAGCCTAGGAATAGGGTGACGATATCGAATGGTAATATTATTAATGGCTCTACAATCAACACACATACGCCAAGAACCATCTTTCTTAGGAACCAAAATTACAGGAACAACACAAGGGCTAAGGCTTTCACGTACGTACCCACGGTCCAAAAGCTCTTGGACTTGCCGCTGAATTTCCTTAGTCTCCTCGGGGTTGGTTCGATAAGCAGCGCGGTTTGGCAATGATGCTCCCGGAATCAAATCAATTTGATGCTCTATCCCTGTCATAGGTGGCAGCCCCGGGCTCAGCTAGAAAAATGTCCTCATACTCCTACAAAAGGTTAGTGACAGCAGACGGTACCGAGCTAACATCATCATCAAGCGAAAACAAGGCTCATTTGCAAACCAAAGTATAACATACATCGTCATCAGAAATTTCAGCAAGGTCACCTTTTCTTGCAAGCATAACAGCACCCTTCAATTTAATTCCCTGAGCCTTAACATTAGGTGCTAACTTCTCCTATTTAGGTGGGTAAATAGAATTTGCTACTTGCTGATTTTCAGATTTAACCTCATGCAAACTAGCAGTTCGTGCTTTATCATGTTGTACAATTTCAGCTGGGGTCAAGGGAACCAAAGTAACTTTCTTTCCTTTATGCACAAAAGTGCATGTATTACTTCTACCATGGTGTGTAGCATCTTTATCAAATTCCCAAGGACGACCCAATAAAAGTGAACAAGCTTCCATAGGTACTACATCACAATTAATAGAATCAACATAGGTACCAATGGAAAAAGAGACTCTGCAAGTTTGTGTTACCTTAGCTTTACCTGAATCATTCAACCACTAAATATGGTACAGATGGGGGTGTGGGCATGTGGTCAAGCCAAGCTTCTTGACCAAATCTGTACTCAGCAAGTTATTGCAGCTACCTCCATCAATGATGACACATGCTCGTCGATTATTGATAACGAAGAAAATCTGGAATAAATTGTGGCGTTGCAGCTTCTCAGGTTGTTGTACCTGTGCACTAAGCACTCGCTGCACAATGATGTTCATGTAGGCGGCCGTGTCTTCGCTACCAAAGACTTCACCGTCCTCCTGAACAACTTTTTCTTGATCCTCATCATCTTCAATGTCAGAGGTGCTGATGTACCCATCGACTGTAGCAATGTATGCTCGCTGACTAGGGCACTCCCGCTGCATATGCCCAAATCCATGGCAGCGGTGGCACTAAATGCCAGGAGTGCGTCCCATTGAGGCGACGGAGGATGCACTCTTCGAAGGTTCCTGCATAGAATTTTTACCTGAACCGGAAGGTCGTGGAGAAGACGATTTGACTCCAGACTTATCCTTGCTCGCTGGTGGGGGCACCCGATAGGAAGATGCCTTGGGAAGCCCCGAAGATCGCGACGTGTATGTGGTGCCAACCTTGTTCTTGCCCTACAAATCACACCCCTGCAACTCCTTCTCTGCAAGCATAGCAAACTAAAACAACTGGTTGATAGTGTTAAATTCCTTATAATCAACTATGTCCTGAATTTCACGCCTCAAACCCGAATAAAAATGAACAATAGAATCCTCAGGCCCCTCCACTATGCCACAACGCATCAATCCTTTCTGAAGGTCACCATAGTAATCCTGCATAGCTTTATCTCCTTGTTCTAAGTGCATCAGTTTCTTACGGAGGTCTCTATGATATGATGGTGGCACAAATCTATCATGCATAGCAACCTTAAGCTCTTCCTAGGTACTAGGTGTCGCATTCTCTACAGCTAAACCAGTCCACCAAATGATAGCAAAATCTGTAAACTCACTAGTGGCTTGTCTAACCCTATGTTCCTCAGGCACTAGGTGGGAACTAAATTTCTGCTCGACTATCATCTCCTAATCAAGGTATCCCTCAGCATCATAATGGCCCGAAAAGGAGGGTATTTTAAATTTAACCTTAGCATAAGGATCATCAGGAGCACGATTACGATTACCTTGGTGGCGGTTGAAGTGTTGAGCGCCACCCATACCTGTGGCGTTTGTGCGTAGACGATGGCGTAATTTGTTTTGTCTTGTTGCTGCTTGATCAACATTACCATCGGCGTCATATACTGCATCCTCGAGTCCTCCGGTGTTGCTGCCATCATGGACTTCTTGGTTGGGTGGCAGCTGCACTTCCAAGGCAGCTACCCTATCGGTTAGTGCGGACAAACGTTTGTCCAATCTCTCAAGGGTGTTGCCGAGCTTGAGGTCAATGAGCGCATCGGTGACAGCCTTGGCTATTGCCTCAGTCATCTCCTTCTAAGCATTATCTACAACAGATTGTAGTTGGTCTTGGCTGACGCACTCCGACCAGTCTTTGGGCGCTGTATCCTTACCGTCACCTGGCATTGTAGACACAAAACAGGAACAAACAATGAAAGTTATCCCTAATAATCTACTACGTAGGTGGAGTAGTGTCTCTCAAGATCGTAGCAAAAGAAGACCCCTTCTCAAGCTCTTACAAGGTTCTTACCAGTAAGGTCAAGGATACCTGGAAGGCGTAGCACTGCGATTACAGGGGTCAAAACTTATACTGTCCAGAAGAAGTATGCGGAGTTAAGGCAAGAAGGCCAAATATGTGAGTGGAACATAATTCAAAAATAGAAAGTAATGCTGAATTATAGTCCTAAATACTTGCTCTCGTTGCTGGTCTAACGTGTTTCAAATACTAGATGTGTGATAACAAAATGGAGAAACAAGTATGATGGATAGCAAGAGTAATAGGAAACAAACACAAGATAATACACGCCCACAATATAACAAACTGTCTCCTCTATGTGCTCCTCTAAATATTGTTCCTCTTTTGCCCCTCTTAATTTTTCTATTTTTTGGGCTGTCGTTGTTTTTTTGGGAACTTTTGACTTTTTTTTTAAATTTTTTTGATATTTTTTCTTGACTTAGGAGCACACAAGAAGTAACCACAAAAAATTTCAGCTTAAACCAGTAAAAGGCGTGGCCTATGGAAATTTCAGAAGATGGGTCCAAAATTGAGGAAAAGCTTGTGACCAGGAAAAGAGGATCTTGTGACCAGTTTTTGGCCAAAATAAAATTTTCAAACCCCAGCAAAGCTAGGGATGGACGGATCCGAAAATTTTTTTTGATCGATTTTAATATCGGGAACGTCGAAATCCGAGTTCGTACGTGAAAACTGGACCTGTTTCAAGTTTGGACTCCGAATTAGAGGAAAAAACAGGAACAATGCGCATAAAAGTGGTCACGGCGGCTAGGGTTTGACGGAAACGATGGGGAAAACACACGAACTGGACTCTAACACAACCTAACCAGCAACAAGCCCTTGATCAGGACACAAACTCAACACGACAGAATCTGAAAAGAATTATGCAAAAGGCTAAACGTGTTTCTGGGATAGGGGAAAAACCTAACACTATTTTTTTGGCTTTTCTGTGGACTCTAGGACGAAGGCGAAATCAAACTAAACTAGGGTAAAATTGAACCTGACGGTATACCTGAAGCTCTGATTACCAATTGATGTGAACTAGGGTTCCCGATCTTTCGAAAGGTTCTGATAACTCTCGATTTGGTGGAGTCACGACACAATTCGATTCGGCTTCCGAACAACTCGGCTCTGAACCCCGCAATCACAGCACCACGACCCCTCTGGTTATCAACCGGCGTTGCATGGTCGACCTCGCCAAGAAGGCTAAGTCCTTGCCTGCAAATCGAGAACACACGCAAGAACACAAAGGAATGCAACCAAATTGCAGATGAATGATTAATCTCACAAAGTTGGGGTCTCACAAACCGACGGCGGCAGCGAAACTGTTGTCAATAGAATAATCTAAGTAAAACCCAACCCTAATGTAGGTGGCACCTACTGATTATATAGCCTAAGGGGCATCCAAGGACCCGTATTCGCGTCCCTGAGGAGCGCCGACACGTTACAAGGCCCAAACGGCCCAAAAGACGGCGACACAGCGCCCTGACAGATTCTAGATGGTGACTTGTTTCAACGATTCTCATTGATTCCGAATAGATTTTGACGTGGGACCACTTGGGTTGGCTTCCTTATCAAATAAGCTTTCCATCCATATATGGATCATCGAAAACAGAGTCCGGACGCGTCCTGGGTGATCAGTTCAAGGCAGACTGGTCCTGAACTGCGAGGCAGACTCGAACTCAACTTGGTTTGGTCCTCCATCTTTATCAGGGCGCCCTCGCTGGTCCTCCACGCTTCCAAGACCTCCTCCATGTGTCTCCTGGACCTCTCCTTCATTCCTAAGCACAATATAATCATTAGGTAGCAATCTATTCTCAAAATCATATAAAGAGTTACTTAGGAACGAGCTGACCTCTAAATTTAATTGACGCTCGTGAGCTCTAGTGATTGGACCTTGAATGTCCAGCAGTGGATCATTGTGTGTATGTGAAGGAGTGATGTCCTCATCATAACTATATCAAACATAGAACTAGAGCAAACTAGGAACATAATAAATAGAAACATAATGATATTTAGAATAAAGTCGTAGAGAAAGATACAAGATAGTACCAAACTTGTAGACGATGATCCAAATCTTGGGCACAGGCGCCCAACTCTTGAATCTATCTAATATAAACCTATGTAGAATTTGAAGTATTGGAGTAGCTATTCTAATTCTCTTGTGGAGAGAGATCTCTAAACCCTAGCTCTGATGATGGCTTCCTCTTGATAATAATAATAATGAATTAGGGTTTCAACCCAGGGGTATGGCCTTGCTTATATAGCCTCCTCAAAGGCACCAAAGCCCTCGGATCAAACCGACCTTCATGCATGTTGTAGATTGATCCTCAAAAGCGGTTAGGGGAATGATCCATGAGCTCGGCCCTGATTAGCTGAGGGGTAGGGCGGGCGCCCTGATGACGTGGGTGGGCGCCCTGTACACCTGACAGGTGGGCCCCATCCTCCAGGGGGTGCTTTCCCAAGTCTTCTAGGGTCTTCTTGCAGATGCGTGGGTCTTTATCTCTATGTAAACATGACATGTGGGCCTTATTTGGTTATTTCCTGATAACCCCCCTGCAGAAACAGACATTCACCAAAACTTGTGGAAATCGTCAGTTAAAAACCCCTAAGTCTATGGTGATGTTCATTTTAAGTCATTTATCTTCTTTTGTTGACATTTAAAATTAATAGTTAATTACTGTCAACAGCGAGCTCGTCAGTGGCAGTCCTTTTTATTCCGGCAGAGTATAGCGTCTACCACCGAATAAACTTACTCAAAGTGACATCCTGCAAAACATACTCCAACATGAACACCAAAAACTCGAAGCTTTGTTATGACAAGGGGTTAGTGGTCAGCTGTTGAGCAATTGACTAATCTTATTACTTAAGATAGATTCATAAATTGACATAACTTAGATAGGATGTTGACTTTCATCTTTTTGTGATTTTCTGTTTATATTGCAAAAAGAAATACGTATGCAATATATTTTTATTTTCTTTTTATACGCAAAGACAGATGAAAACATTATGAAATATTTTTATTTTCTTTTCTGACATAAAATGCTAAAGTGGAAATAATCTAGATGTAATGCTAGAGCAGAAAAGTAAATATGCTAATAGAAAAAAATAATTCATGCAATATAAATATGGATAGTTACCATTATTACCTCATGGCAAGGGTACAGAATTGTAACACCCCAAAATTTTCATCTTTGGAAATAGAGCCAGAATGATTAATTTTGTATTTCGGTGCACATGAAAACATAGAAAAATAATATTTATCATGGAATTAAAATTCAATATAAGGTATAGGTACGTGTATGTGCATTCATGCTGCTTCACTTTTTGAGCTGGGTGGTTTTATCAAGAGTGAAAAGAAATTGAAAAGCTTTTGGAAAATGTATTTAGAAAATGTGTAAATAAAATGAAGAAACTTTCTCCTCTCTACCTTTAAGCCCGAAGGCCCACTCCCTCTTTTTGTTCCATTGCCGTGAGGACCCTGCATCTCAAGCTGTCGCTGCTGCCGCACATGACCGATCTCGTCGAGGAGCTGAGCCCGTCCGCCGAAGCCACTGCAGATGCCGTCTTCACCGTTGTGTGTACAGCCTACACCGTCACCGCGCCGCTTAGTGGCGGAGGCAGAAATAATTTTTAAGTGTGGGGAAATTTATAAAGATCAAATATATATGATATAACTATGCAACGGAAAATTAGAACATTATATTATATGCACATATATTAGCTTATTATTAGAAAATATAAAAGAAATCAAAAATAACTCCGTGTAATGTGTATATATGGACATACCCATATATGTAAATTAATTAATACATAAAAGATAACCAATTACAATTTTATATTATAAAAAAATACAATTCGATTATACATTTACTCCTCCGATTGATCACCCAGGAGATGAAATCGAGACGTCAAGTTGTGGGCTGCCGCATGTTATTTGCCTCCTTGCGTTGGATAATTGGATGTGCTACCATAAGGCCCACCAGCCCAGCTGACAGACCCATATATATACTGGTATATATGTTACATAGTATTTTCTGCAGAGATTTTCACGTTTTGGTAAAGTGATTTGAATAGAGTGTCAAATTGTTACTGCAGTTCATATTTGCATTCACCGAGCATGTTGCATCCATTGTTATGCATCCATGAAATTTATCTGTGCATCCATGCAATAGGTGTACCAGAGGGGGTGACGTTTCTGAAGTTCGAGGGAGCGCATCAGGAGGAGGAGTAGGAGCAGCCGGAGGAGCCCGAGGTTTCGGTAAGCGAAGAAAACGCCGTTGAGGAGCTGCCCGAGTGCCCTGATCATCGTCCCTCATCCTTTCTGAAAGGCAAGCCCCGGTGCATGCTAACCCATCTTATTTATAAATAATATTTGAGTACTTTTATGTGTTTGATGCATGAAGTTGTAGGAGTTGAGTGAAAATACTTGCTGCATTATATCTATCCTTGTCCAGATATCGAACTTGAATCCCAATTAAAGTTTAGGCACGTGTATCGCTTAGCAATGCTTAGTGCGGTAGAAGTCGGGTGATTTACTATCATCTGTGAGCTTCAGGAGAAAATGGGACACGGTTGGCTATATTTTCTATCATGGAAAGGATCATGTTTTAAAATGAATTTGAGACTGGGCGGGAGTTCGATAGTGCAGCCGCAAGACACTTCACGTCTTGGGTGCGAAGCTATGCCCGTCTGAGTCATTTAAGGACCGATTCGCTATACGTCCTTGAGTCATGTTGAACGCAGTCTAACACTTAGTTGGCCAGATAAGCCGTTCTGACCATAAAGTCGAGTAATACAGTTCAGGCTAGGAATCAGGGGGTCAAGCGCGCATCTTGAAGGAAGTAAGGATGTGCTTGGGACATTGGCGCAAGACCAAGGGGAGTTAGAGTCCCTATCACCTTACAGAGTGTTGCCCTTGGGGATGCGGCATCAGCCGAATCCGTGATTCCCGAATTGTACCAAAGGTGACCTAAGCAACCTTCGTGAGGTGTGTCTCGGTGAGTGTTAGAAGTACCCCTCCAGCTAGATAGGAATTTGATTCGAATCGCCATCGCTCCCGATTAGTGAGCACTTGACTTGAGCAGCGGCAATGTAGATTCAATTAATTGAACAGATGGTTAATTGGATGATGATTTAATGTTGTCTCAATTTATACCTGCTATGGTTAATAATGTTTGTTAATGCTCAAGTGATTGTTTAGTACAAGTGCTAAGATAGATGACAGGTACATGCTAAAAATCACTGCTAGCATAGGTTAAAAATGGTTACAACTACTTATGCTTTTCTACAAATGAAATGTCATCCAACTCCACTTAAAGAAAGCCTTGCATGATCCTTGGTGTCTTTTATTTCTGTTTCGACGGGTAAGTCTAGCTGAGTACATTCTCATACTCAGGGTTTATTCTCTCCTGTTATAGATGACATGCTTTACCAGGGCTTCTACAAGAACTGCCTCCACCCGGCTGGTGACGAGGACTAGATCACTTGGGCGTGATCGTCTTTTAGCCTACTTTTCTCAATGCTTTTGTGGAAACGTGATCTATAAGACTGGCAGTCATATTTGAACTACGTGTGTGTTTAACTTATGCTTCCGCTACTTTCTAAACCTAGTTTGTAATAATTGCGACTCCGTGGTGTTGTAAGCTTCTTATTAAGTATTTGTGAAATGTAACGTGTGATGTGTTATGTTGAATGATGCGATCCTTCGTGATTTTGATTGACAACCAGGATTATATGGGCTCAAGTTTGAAAATTTAGGCGTTTTGGCGCTTGTTTTTGTACTTGTGCTCTTATAATTTGGACGTTTCTGTTATAGTACTACCTAGCATTGCTACTAGAATAATACTAAGTAGATGTTTACCATTTTATGCGACTAGAAAGAATATAGAATACGAAGGAAAATGATTCTGCAAGCGGACAGATAATTATACCATTGTAGCATTTTACCTAAGAGTATTCCAGGTATCATTATTTATATTTTACCACAGGAAAGGTGTAGCTTTGGACATGTATTGATAACTTATAACATTAATGGAGAAATAAACTATAACAATCTCTCTACCCATAATAGGGGTAAGTCACAAGATAAAAGATATATATGATAAGCATTGATCAAGTTCATGATAATGATAAATAAATCTCTTAGAGCACTCCTATCTATAGCAGTAGCATGGTCAGGTTAGAATATTAGAGGAATAATTCCTAAGTCATTCTTAATTACAAGTCAAAGCATATGTTGATTAGTGCAATTACACTTAGTAGTCACTGCTAAGATCACCATTGATTCTACACATGGGGCTTTACTTCGCAAAGTTCGAGAACAGAGCTTTCCCTTCCTTTGCAACCGGCCCTACTTCTATGACCTATATTCGGGGAGTGGACTACTAAGGACTCAACAGTAGTGTCACACCTGCTATCTACCATATGACCCAGAATATAGAGTGTATTCATAGGTAAATAACATCTAAGGACCATGCTTACATGATCTTTACCACCCACCCTATGATCATTGGGGTGAGCGCTATACGAACTTATGCATAAACACATTGATAAACTAACTATACTAAGCATATAATCAAAGTAGACGATGAACATTGCAACCTTGAACATGAATAAGATGAATACTATATTGTCTTGACAATTGTACCGAAGCATATAAAAATAATAGAGATACAACAAGAGAGGCGTACAAGAATTATACCAAACCAAGCTCTAGACGATGTCGGGAATCCAAGCAAAGATCTACTTGCCTCCCTCTAGACCTAGCCCAACTAGCTAATGCCCTAGGAACTAGAGGAGTTTTGAGGAGATTAGGGTTTCTGGCTTTGGATGACTTGATCTCAAATGACTTGATGCCTCTAGGGGGCTGGGGTCTGTTTATATAGCCTAGGGGGTGCAACGTGAGCCCTTAGATGAAACCAACTTGAAGGACGATGTTGATGCGATCCTAGGAGGCGGTGGAGGAATATTCTAGAAGATGCTGACGAGAGGGGCCCACAAGGGGCCAAGCGGCACCATGGTGGGGCCGGCCGGCCCCACTTGGTAGCCTCTCGGGGTTTGCCTCAGGGGTCTTCTAGAGTAGTTTTCGTCGCAGTTAAGTTTAGTTCTTTTTCATGTTTTGATCTCTCTTTCCAGTTTTCTGGAATAACCATGCTAAAAATACAGATTCACCAAAACTTGTGGATATTGTCAGTTTAAACCCCTAAGTTTCTATTGCTGATCTATTTCAAGCATTTATTCAAGTTATGTTGACAGTTTGTGGTGAACAATAACTACCATGAATAACAGTAACATCACATCGATCACAAGTTATTATTAGAACAAAGGTGAGGGAAGCATAGTTATGCATAAGCAACAATCATGATGTATGCTCGTCCTATTCGTCCTCACAAAATTGCCAGCCTAAGGTGGCAATCACGTTCTATGTCGGTAGCATAACACGTACTCTCTCGATATATAGCTAGTCGCCAGCTACTTTCAATCTATGCATTCGTGGTTAGCGTACCTACAGAAGAATTTCATGTCAGCCCAACCCCACATGATATATGAGTAAAAATAAAGTCTGGTCTCTATGTCGAATGTTTGAGAGCAACAATATAAATTCAGAAAGTAAACCAGAAGATCAATATATATGAAAGCAGTAAACTAAATACTTCCATATATATATTTCCCAATATATATACTTTTGTATCAAAGCTACCCGATGATTAAATTTGCTACCCACAATTAAATACGCACGATACACACAAGTATCAATTCTAGCTCTCCCCGATCGCATGCTCACACTTGCGGTCATGCCACTCATCAACTTACCTTCTTACTTAGGCGTAGATGTGACATTACGAAATTTAAATTGCAATAAAGTAAATTATAGAATTTAAAACCCCTCAAAGTTAGTCTCACTTAAAGCCACCTAGTAGTCCTTAATTGAGTTAACTATAGGTTGTTGCTAGCATAGTTTTGTAAATTAGTTTTGACAAAGTTGCCTATATCTAAAGTTTTAGTCCAAATAGGCTTTTTAAAACCAATACTTTGTTTTTAAAACTATGTACATGACAGTATTTTGCTTAATCTTGCTCCGATGCCAGCTGTGATAGAACTGCCCAACTTATACAAGCTCAAGTATGACTGTCCCCGTTTAACACGTTGACACGCACATACTTTCACTTATATAAACCCGGTAGTCCACCGAGTGTCACGAAGGACCTCGGTAAATCAACTTCACAACCAAGACCGTAATAGATTAAGCAAATACACATCACATACATGGAGTTGCAGCGGAAATAGTATTACAAAGAGTTTCCAAATAGTAATACAAGTTTGGGTTTCAAAACCAATTAATGAAAACAACATAGCTTTCAAATGATTACAATAATATAAGTTCCAAATACATTGCTAGCATAAGTGACATCCTCTAACAAAAGCATATAGATGCGAAATGAATACAGAGTCGCCGAGCCCACCGGCAGTTAGCCACCATCTTCTGTAGGTCGAGAACTGCACCTACAACATGGTGGGATAAACCCTGAGTACAAGGGGTACTCAGCTAGACTTACTCGTCATAAACCAAAATAAATTGACACCAAGGAGTATGCAAGGCTTTATAGGCGGATTTAGCTTGACAACATTTTGCATAAAAAGCTTAAGTAACATAACTTGGATATTTAGTATCTTTAACATCAAGTTGATACCTACTCAATTAAGCATCTCTAGGTTAGCATTTGTACTAGAGCAATCACTTGATTAAGCTAAAAAAGCATTAGTAACCATATTCGGTGTAGTAATGTCAACATCATCATAACCATCAAGTTTCATTAAGTGTTTCTATGTTGCTGCTGCTCATTCAAGTTCTCACTATCTAGGAGAGATGGCGACTCGAATCGATTCCAACCCAGCTAGGGAATTATTCCTAACACAAACCCCAGCATACTTGCGCCAGGCAGCCAAAGGTCACCTTTGGTACAACTTAGAAACCAAATTTGCGGGCCCGATCAGTGCCGCACCCTCAGGGATGCCAATCTGCCAAGATGTTTGGGACTCTAACCCGCCCTTGGACTCACGCCATTGACTCCCCGCATAACCTCACTTCCTCCAGGGTGCGCACTTTCACTTAACGGCTTTCGGCCTGAGTTGAACTACTCGGCTTTGCAGTCAGAATGACTTATGTAGCCAACTAAGTGTTAGGAATGCGTTCAACATGACATGAGGATGTTTAGCGAATCAGTCCTTAACCGACACAGACGGAGATAAATAGGCACCCAAGACCTCCTGCCTTGTTGCTTCTCTATCACAATCCCTCCCTGTCTCCTTTCATTCATTAACACATGGTTATTTTCCACGATAGCACATATAGCCAACCATGATCAGATATTCACCTATATCTTGCAGGTGACAGGAAATCACCCAACTTCTACCGACTAAGCATATATATTCGATCCTAGACCTACATAGGGTTCAAGGTACATATATATCTGGACAAGGAAGATATATGCATCAAGTGTTTTCATCCAACTCCTACAACCTAATGCATCAAACATGTACAACTCAATTTGATATTTATAAAAACATAGGAGGCTGAGAATGCTCTAGGGCTTACCTGGGATCCAATACTAGGTCAGTGTTTGTTAGATGACACTCGCTTGGCGAGTATCTCCCATCCTAGCACTTGCTTAGTCCTTCCATCTTCGGGATAGGCCCACCATACACTGTCTTCGGTTTGGCTCCAACATCACGTCCTTCACGTGGTTCATCTAGCATACCTAAATGAGATGCAAGATGCAAGTGCATGAATGTGAAGAATGTCAATACAAAATGCATCACATAGAAGCATTTAAGACAAGCACAAGTTTATGCAAGACATAGGCACCTAGAGAGCAAGTTGTTTACATTAAATTTAATATAGAGATGGCAAACATATCAAGCATGGCATGCTAGTTAACTCAAATTCATTTACATCAAGCATTTATCAATCAAGACTGAACTAACAAGTTCAGCCAAAACAAGAGCAAGCTAAGGCAATCAAGTTAGCACATGCACAAAATCTGGACAGCAGCACATCACTCACTTGTTTCAACCATAACTAGAGTTATAGGCATCAAACAAAGGTGATCCCAGACTTTCTAGGAAGCTTAGGAAATTGTCTACAACTTTGTTATTTACACCTAGAGCTGATTCATTAGTTAACAAGGTTGGGAAACATTAACAAGCAGATCTGCTCAAATTAGGACAGAAAACTGACATGAACTTCAGAAATGCATAACTGGAGTTCTAAGCATCCAACAAATATGATTCTTAACTTTATGGAAATCTTATCAAATTATTTATAACAATACAAAGAAGATATCTCTGTCCAGATTAGGATAGAATCTGTCATTGCACTTCACAAGCTCATAACTAGAGATTTAGACCACCAAAAGATGTGATCTTTAACAATTTGGAAAGCGTATGAAAAGTAATACAACTCTTATATTGTCACCAAGATGTGATTCCACATGTACACAGGTCAAACACATCAATCTTTCAAACCTGCACAGAGCTTAAGAAAAGCCTGACAACAAACTCCTAAAATCTAAAACTCCTAAACCTTCAGGCCTAAGGTCACAAAAATTTAACACAAGCTATATTATGAAGTTAGCTACAACTTTGGTACTCATCCCATCTATAGGAAACATCATTATCATCATGAAAACAATTACACCACAAAAAGTACACATGCAGTCATTTTCAGAAAGTAGCATTTTGATGTTTCACTTGTTTTGCTAATCAAAGAGCATACACATATTTTCACTCAAGGTTCAAACCAACACCAACATAGTTCAGTCACATTCCACTCAAGTTAATGAAATCAAAGGAGCATCACATAACTTAATTATATGCATCTACTAGCAAGCTTTCATTATCCAATTGTATACCACATATATTAATTATAGGTGATGTTGATAAACATGGAATTTGGAGTTGAGATTTTTATGAGAGAAATATGATGACCAAATATGATTACTGTACAAATTTCACATGCTCAGGTTTTATAATTTAATTACTATGAAAAAGATAAATTGCTATTGCAAGAAAACAAGTGAGAGCAAGATAAATCTAAAGATCAGCATTTTCCATAAACACCTGGCCATATTATATGTTATTATGGTAGCAAAACATTATACAAAGGTAGAGGTACAACATTTTCCATTTTACACCTTTATAAAAATTATAACTGATTTAAAACCATTTATCAAGCACCAAAAAGGTTAAATCAATAACTCACTCATACCGCATCCAATAAGCATGAAATTTTTACCACAGCACATACATAGCATCAATAATCTACCATTAAAATTTCATAGCAATTGGAGCACCACAACTTTAGATATGAAAATAACAAGCAAAATAAGCCAAAATTGCCTATTTAACAAGATTAAATCAAAACATTATAAAAATAGTACACAACTAGCATGTTCAATATTTTTCTTAGCTAGAGCATATCATTACAAGATTAACACAACTAAAATTACCATTTTGGATTCCTATGACTCAAGATATGCATCTGTCCAACTCAAAAGCATTTCTAAAAGTATCTTTACAAAAATAAATAAAAAAACAGAAACTTTCTACTAACATATATCATATTATGACTCTACTATGTAGATCTACTCACAAGGATTTCAAAAAGTCCTCATTTGCTATTTTATGATTTTTCTACAATTTACTACGAATTTCCAAAGTTTCAGATATAAAAGAAAAACAAACTTGCATTGAGGACCCTGAACTCTCATGAAAATAGATCACGGCAAACAAGCCCTTTGAGGCACTATTCAAATGAGTCATAGACTTCACAGATCGACCCTCCCTTTACTCGAATTTGAGGACGAGGCCCCTGTCGTGTTTTTGGAGCAAAGGATGCATTGGAGGTCGTCAATATCAGCCGGGGAAGGCTCGTCGGCGGCGGTGGAGTGGTGGGGTGAGGTGCCATGAGCCTGAGTGCATCCATTGGTGGCCACGGCTTGCCCCACAATGGCCCGAGGAGGTGAGGCCACGGGGACAGGCGGCACCGGCGACAGCGGCTTCTGCAGTGAGTGTCACACCCCAAAATTTTCAATTTTGGGTTATGCTTAGAAAATACTAAATAAAATAAATGATTTCAATATTTGAATAAATTTATTAGATAAGTTAAGTTGCTGCTAATTTAAATATAGAAAATTGTGGTTTTAAACTTTTTCATATTAATTTGATAATGTGGTGTTTGTGTGATGCTTGTCTTTGGTGTTGGTGAGTGCTATTATTTTTTTTAAAAAATACCATAGGATGACGTTTACTTCTCATCGGAAAATTTTTTTTGGCATTTTCTGGATTTAAATTTTCAATTTCCGTGAGCTTAATCTTTTTTCTTGATCTCTTCATCCATCTTTTCATGAGCTCAAACTCATTTAGTTGAGTTCCTTATCTCTCCAAGAGTCTCCAGGATTTTTCCCGTGATTTTTCTGAGCTCCAGGCTATTTTTCGCAGCCAAAAAGTAATTCTAGATTTTCTAGAATTATTTTATTCGCGAAATTAAAATAATTCTGAAATTAAGAAAATCCGAAAAGTTTCCAAACCCTACGACTATATATATGCCGGCGTAGCCCTCGACGCCCTGGTTTCAGAAGTACCACCCTTATCGCGAGCCGCCGCTCGTAGCTCCCTTCACCTCTCGCCGTATCTTAAATATACATATATATGTATACGTGCATGCATGATGAGGCGGCTGTACACGTAAGGAAACAAATCCTGTTTCTGTACGTACGTCTTGCCGAGTCCAAGTCCTCTACACGTGCAAAGGCCCAGCCTGTGCCATATAGCTCGTGCCGCTTATGATCTTCCGCCGCACCGTCAGAGCTGCGACTTCAATCTGTGCCTTGCCCTAGCTCTGCTCGGCTGCCACACTAGGTTTCGTGGAGAGCTGGTAAGTGCCCGCCGCCGCTGTTGCCGCCCGCCGCCACTGTTGCCGTCCGCCGCCGCTAAGCTCGTCTCGCCGATTCCGTCGCTCCATAACCGATTTTGTTCGTCGACGAGCTCTGCGTCGAGGTTTCGAAGCCGCTTTTACCCTAGCTTCGCGCACACACTCGGGATCACGCTGACCTCAAGGCTCGACTGATGGGAAGCAATCCTGTTGAAGTTCATCCGCTGTCCATCTTGTCGAAAACCGATCGGTGCCATCGATCTGCAGGTTTTCTTTCCTCTCTGTTAACTACACCATGCCCATTGATTTCCGTCACTGCACCTGCTCTGCCACCGGTTAATTCAATTCCATGCTGCAGTTCACCCTCGCCCAGCCCGGCTTTGCCCTTGCCGTATTGCTTGCGCGGACACTGTCGGTTGGCCCAACAACCGCTGCCACGTATCTTGGGAGCCAACGTAGCTAGTCATCGCTCCATCGGCCTGTATCTCTGTGAGGACCTTGCTGCTGATGCATCACGTTAGGAGCAAGACCCCATGAAACTCTCGTGGACACACTCGTCTACACATGCCGCCCGCCGCTGCCGTTGGTACCAAGACATGGTGAGCACATGCCCACGAACTGTCTCAGTCATATTCTATTTTCATACATAAAATCAATCTTTAGTTTGTAGCTGATGTTTGATACATGGAAGATGTACCCTGTCTATGTCTACAAGGCTCGGTCCACATGCTTGTTCCACTGTCTTGCAAGATAGCAAATCGAGCAAACCAGCAATCGTACATCGCCGTCTCACTATTGCTTGATGCATGATAGTGTTTCAACACGGCTATCAAGCTTGCAAGCCGAAGTATCCATGGTCATGTATGGTGCACTCGCAAGCAAGCACGAAATCATCTCTCTGCTATTGTGATCCTGCTAATCCTTTGTTGCTTAGAACCTATCCATCAGCGACTACATTGAGGCATCAGTAGCACACTCCTGGCCGATTAATAAAAGGTCAGCGCCACCTCCTTGTCCATCACTTTATTGATCAAAGCATTTATACTGTTATCATGACTACATTATCCTCGCAAAAATAAGTCATCTTCCTTCTTTACATCTCAACTCAAGAAATTGCATTTTACACCGGGCGCATAGACTGTTGATCTTAGTCCTTGGTAGCTGATGGTTTTAACTCCAAACTAGTTTCTTCATTTTTCCATGACATTTGTAGTTATATAATATGCGGTCTTGTAGCCACGTTAGTCATGTCACATGCTTATGCATCTATACAAGTATTAATTATATTAATGTGCAAGCAACTAGAAATTTCTAATTTAAAAGCAACATAGGTTTTATACTGCATTTATATACAAATATTAATGTGATTACTTATTACCATAAACATGTTTTCTAAATTATAATTTGCTTAGTTCAAACTCTTTGCATAAGATAAACTTGTTTAGGTGCTATCTCATGAACTCTTCTTTTGCAAGGTTAAAGAATTTGATTGAATAATACGAGACATGTTCATAAATAAATAAGACTTGTTCTAATTTGTTTTTAAAATAATAATTTGACTAATATGAATTAGTAGGTTCCATGCGATTTTTCTAACTTAAAATAAAAGAAGCTCGTAGTTGTTTCTTTTATAATATAAACTCTCGGTAGTCGTTTCTTTTCAATCGTAGATCCGTTATCGACGTTTCTTGCATTCTTGTGACTGTAACCAGTAGCTCTACTCTAGTATGTTGTTTTATCTTGTGTGGTGTATTGTTCTTAGTTGTTTTATTTTATTGCTTGTATGTTTGCCTACCTGTGGTGCTTGCTACGAGTAGAACAAGAACCGTTTATGAGCGTCGGAGATCAGAAGCTACAAAACGGAAGATGAAGTTTGAAGGTTCTCTAAGCAAGTTGCTTTGGGTATAAAGCAAGTTTTAAGGCAAGTATAACATGGGACCATCCTTGTTACCTATTCACTAAAATTATCATACATATGCATGTGTCTTCCTTGACAACCATAGAGATTATAACTTAGCTATTGATATCTTGTTTCCTTGTCACCTATGGGTTGTGCATTTGGGTAGCTATTGCTAGTGCTTAATTATGAACAATGATCTTGTAATTTGATTAATGGATTAAGCAATCAACCATTAAGATGATTTTATTACTGTTGAAAAGGGGGCTAGAGCAAGGGGTTATATTGTTGCTCTGGTTTCTCTCCATAAGGACTTATCTGTACGTGATCATCCGGGACATACAGTACAACTGTGAGGGCTATATGGCTCTGGCTTTAGTTGTTCAAGAGACCTTTTCTAGCTTGTTAGTGGTTACCTTAAATGGCATAAGAATGGCTTGCCACGTTGGGTGTAGGGCGAGCCCCTGTCCTTTGTGTGTATAGGCTGCGAGTTGTGTGCCACTGGGAAGGGGGGTTCTACATCTGCCTGCCGGGTGAATCTAATGGCCCTAACTTGTTAGACAAACTTTTGAATGGCTTTATATGGCTTCTTGTGTTTAGGGATTCATGACCCCTTAGCATGTGGAAATCATGACTCACAGTGAAAGTGTACACCTCTGCGCAGAGTTAAAAACTGGTATACTAGCCGTGCCCACGGATACGGGCGGCCTTGGAACATCTACAGATAGTTAATCACCATTGTTATATCATGTTTAATTACTGTTGTTATTATTATGCTCATGTTAATGCTATTCATTATCCTTATTTCAATTGATCATTGGTTCATTAATGGGAATTGGTTCATCTTGACGCTACTCAATTGCTAATTACATTGTGAATAAAAGCTAAATGCAGTCAAACAGTGTCTAGCCTTTTGTGCCTCATGAACCCTGTGTTGTACTTGTTGAGTTTGACATGGACTCACTCTTGCTATTTCTCCAACACCCCAGTGTGTAGTAAGGTGTTGCTCAGAAGAAGGATAAAGATATAGTGGAGTTTCCAGAAGTCTTTCAGAAGTGTTTGGCATACGGAACCACCAGTCAGCCGTCCCTGAGAAGAATGGAGCCTGAAGTTTAGTCACTGTTCCGCAATACTCTGATGTAAGTGTTAATATAGCTATGTATACGTTATATAATAACATTGTTTCTGATACTTTTTCATTCTGACATATGTGTGGACTTCCTGGGCACACATATGATTAGCCTGGTTTTGTTCTTTAGAAAACCGGGTGTGACAGTGAGGCCACAACGGTGAGGGAGGCACCCGTGGAAGGAGTTGGGGAGGAGCAACATAAACTTGGGAAGGCAAAGATATTGCCGGCCTAAGCAGAGAAGGGCTAGAGGCATGGGAACAGCGACGCCGGTGGCTGCTCTGCTCATCGGACATGGAGAGCGGTGGCGTGGCAAGGAGAGCGCAAGAGGGAGTGCGTGAGGGAGTGGAGGGGCAAGAGGGGATGCTTGCGAGCGGCTCAGGCATCCCATATCATGGCAGCGACACTGAGACGTACGACAGCAAGGTGGGGAGCTCGGCTCGTGCATGAACTTCATGCAGACAATTCATCGGACACCTGGTGGGCAGCGAAGCGAGCGGTTTGGAGGCCATTTTTGGGCTGGTTCTAGTTATATTTGGGCCATGGGCCTTGAAGCAAAGTTTCTGCTCTCTTGATGGCCTACAAGATTGCTTAAGGGGTCATGGTCATTCAGGCTTTGGATTAACAGTTAATTAGGCTCCAAAGTTATTGTGTCAACAACTTAATTTGGATTAAGCTTTGCTCGGTTTGGACTCCCATTAGTTGGTCAAAACATGTCAAACTAAAACCAACTTTTACTCATACCTTGTCCATGGAATTAACTAAAAACTTTTATTTTTGGATCAAGTCAAGTTGCTTAACAAAAATAGGAGAACGTAGGATGTCAACCATCATTGACATTGCAATCTCGGAGTTAGCCAAATCTTCGAGATCCAAAATAGCACTGGGTTTAGTTTTGAGGCCTCAGTTTGACTAAGTTAGGGACCAAACTAGCTCTTGACATTAAATAAAGTTTGTTGTAAATAACTCAGGCTATAAATTTTATTTAAGGTTCAATATCAAAATAGGTTCCAAACCTACAGTTCTACTTTGGTCCAAGTAGCATCATGGGAAAGATGGAACTAGGGTTTTGGCTCCTTTTTAACCATTTTCTTAGTATGTGCTCAATAGAAGCCTTTCATAACTTTTGTTGTAGAGTTCAATTAGAGTCCTTTGGCAAGGTTGCAAGGTTTAGTTGATGACCTATGTTTCCATTCACTTGATAGAGCAATTCAGGAATGGTTATTACTTGGTAAAGCCATTAAAACAAGGACATAACTTATCATTTCATGTGATTTTTTTATTCCAAACTTCATGAAACTTTTCCTTTGATGCAACCTCTAGAGGAGCTTTCCTTCATCTGTCTACTAGTGAAGCAAGGTCTATGCTTGATAGAATTTGTGGAAAGACTCCCTGCACTAGCATTCATAATGAACTCCTCGAGGAAGAGAAGAAATCATTTCCCGAGCAAGAAGAGAAAGTTTTGATAGCCAAACCACAACCACTCCAATCCCAAGATTTAGCTATCAATCCTGAACCATCAATACCCTAAAATCCTCCAAAGGGAGGAGAAATTCTACCTTTGGAAAGCCCTGATGAAATTAAGCATAATCTTTTTGATGCTGATTTTAGGAAAAGCTTAAACTTTTAGCTCCACAAGAGACCTTTGAGTGAATATAATCCAAATCCTCTCAAGAAGAGATATCTTAGGAAGCGTCCTTATTTTCATGTGGGACATTGGGAAGAATTCAAGGATGGCATGTCAAGCGATGCTATAGAAGGAGAGCTGAGCCATTTAGCCAATCCTATCTTCTCCCCTTCTATGCCCACAACCGATTTAAGTTTTGAACCTATCTCTAACCGCGATGATCCTTCTTATGCTCTTTCTCCTAAGTCCCATGATGACCCTAGAAATCCACTAAGACAACCAAAGCATAGGAACCATGAAGGCTATAAGGATGACTAAAAAGAGCAATGACAATGGCTAGAATGTATTAAGAATTGGCTGGAATGTATTGAGAATTCATATGCCATTGCTAAAGAATGGATGGACAAGGATGAAGCTTATGGGTAGAATCCAAACTTGGCTTAGATCCAAACGGTGAGCTTAACTCAATCTCTTTAATAAATATGACTTATTCAAGTTTGGAGAAGACCTTAGATAAGATCACCCTGAGAGTCACCAATCTATGGAAAATCTTGGACAATAAAACATCCAATGAATGTCGTAGGCATGGAATGATGGAGACAATGTTTCCGCCTATAGACATTCATGAAGAAACACCATTAGAGCTTGAAAAGGAATATAACATCGATGAGCATGGAAGTTATTTCATGAACACATGAACACCTCATCAAATCCATGTTCACATGAGAAATCTCCTGAGTTAATTGGTCTCTCCAACATTGCCACACCCGAGATCTTCAACCCCCTCATTCTCCCTGTTCATAAAGACTTTGAAAGGGTGGTTGTAGATACATATGTTTATCATAAATATTATAGATCTCATTGTATGAATCTTGAGATAGGTACAGAAAGGTTGATATTGGAGGGGAAACCACTTCACCAACTTGAAATGAAATTCGAAGGTTCCCAAGGACGAGCTTTTGTCTTAAAGTAAGCACTTTCGAAAGATAATATGAGTTTTCACCTTTTGCTGTGATACCCTTGTGAAATGAGCATAAAATATAATTGTGAAAATATTCCTTCAAGTATTTTTGTCACTAACCATTCCAGGTTTAAAGCAAAAAAATGAAGGATGATGACGCAAGGTATGTCCAACCAATTATCATGCAACATTGAATCACATTCAGACATGAGAGTTCTATCATCCCAACTTGATTTTGCTACAAAATTCAAGTCTAGGGGATCAATTGAAAAATCTTATGCCATGTTGCTAGTTTTGGTTGTCTCTACCCTTAAGCCATGCTTAACTTGCTAAATAACAATTATGCTCTTTCATCTCCACTTAAATAAATCTCTATAATGCTTTCATGCTACCTTTGTCTGCTATAGTATATGCGTAGGTTTTGAAGTACATACACCTTTTAAATTAGGCATGGTGCTTAGTATAAACTATTTTCCTGAATCAAATTAGACAAGGTGTTAGTTTGATTTTTAAATCAAGAGGTGTGTTGATCTTACTTTCAAAGGCTTTTTAAATTAAGCATGGTGCTTTTCAAATTAGACGTGGTGTCTAGGTTGATTTTTGAGCTGAAAGTTTGCTTTAGTATATACTAGTTATTTTGTTGGACTAACCCCTACAGGAAACTCTCAATTCAATTTGGGTAAGTCACGAGATGAATTCAAATCGGACAAGCAAGGCACATGATGAACTTCAATAACTTGCACAAGAAGACACAACTCATTCATCATAGATGTAAGAACTACACCTCATTCAATATGGATGAAAGAACTGTAAGTACCAAAGTTCATTCACTTTGTCTTTTACTGTAAGTTACCTTTGCCTTGAGCCATGCTTGTATAAAACATGATCTCTATACTAAAGTAATCTCAAAACCATCTTTTCATTAGCATAGAGGGAAATTACAAAATTTTGGACAAACAACCCGTGTTTCAAAATAGTATATTTCTTTAGGTATGTGTTGTCCACTAGTCCTTTGTAGGCATAAAACAATGAGTGAGACAAAAGGTCTAACAAAGTGTCAAAGATCAAAGAGTAAAATAATGGCATGACAAAAGGATGAGAAAGAAAGGGTGCAATTTAGGAGACAAGAAGCTCATGAACAACTCGTACTTCGAGACTAGCCAAACAAGGAAAACTTCAAGCAAAATAGGAAGGACAATCAAGAGTCATCTACTCTTCGTCATATGGTGGCATCATGCTCTAATGACAACAGTAATATCCTAAGGTAAATGGCCATTATTTAAAAAAGTTTTTCCCTGATTCTAGTATGCACATAAATAAGAAACAAACATGTCTTAGTTACAGACTTGCTTAATCCAACCTGATTAACTCAACATGTTTAGCTCTTCAATCTTGTTACTAGCACCATTTTCTTGATCTCGTAGTCTTAACCAAATGAGCTAAAACATTGCACATATTATCTCTGGAAGATGATAGTCATAATCATGTAAAGATTGATACATTATGCATAGATAGACAATCCTTCCATGGGTTAAGCAACTCAATCTTTTCTGCCAAATAAACTTAAATGCTACATTCGTGCTCAATCTTCTAATCTTATCAGCCATGTTATAAATGAACACAACACATAACATCAACTTCATCTTGTTCAATGCGCCTAAGGGTTAGAGAAGAATAAATAGAGTTTTGGTTCTGTTGGTGTTTCCCCACCAATAGAGCCTATGCACCTGATCTCTACCTTGTCTTTATGAGCAGGACACACTTCATGCAAGGTATGGGAGAGTCAGTTGATTCTCTAAATTTTTATAATTGAAGGTCCTAAACCTATCAAACAAAAATCAAAACTCACAACCAAGACAGGTTTGGCAGAAGAAAGTGACATCACCATAGAGGCGTCATCACAAGAATCATCGTCTTCGGAGCAAACTAAGGTGCTCAATGAACTTCACAAGGAGTCGTCTGTTTCAAAGGACGTACAACATCGAACCCTCAACGAAAGGGCTAGCTTGGGGGAGAAGCACTCCCGTGTGTTCAGGTAAGTATTCTTTTTTGTTTTAGCTTTAGTTTCTTTTACATGGTAAAAAATGATAAATGAAAAACAAAATAAAAAATTTATCTTTGCATTTATTGTAATAATGTGTGATTTAGTAAAACTAAAAACAAGATAAAAAGGTGTGTCTAGTTTGCTTTAATATGTTTTTAAGAGCTAAATAAAATAAAGAGGACTCAAAATAATTTCTTAAATGGAAATAATGAATAGTTGCTCCATTGTAATTCCTTTCAAGTACCTAGTTTTTAGCCTTGAATTCTCCCGAGTTTTTGATAAGATTATTTTGATATAAGGATTTATTCTAAACTTGAAACTCGTGGGTAGCATATGTTTGATCTAAGTCTAGGTAATTGACAGATATGATATGAGAAGGTCTGAGATGCTGTTTATATTGCTCTAAGTGTCACTAAAGTTCTGAAGATTTATCTTTTAAAAAACACAAAAATGCTACATGATGAGTTCCTGTATGACAAAGCTTGAATTTCGTCCAGAGCCATACATGCTATTTAGGCTAGAAAAACTTCCACATAAATGTTGCTTGCTTTTGCATTGAGTTTTGTCAAGCTTTGTTAACCCTTATGAGAGGTTTGTCATGCTCTTAAAATCAAGATCACGTACACACCACCCACATATGCACTACTCCTACACTAGGGATAGGTGCAAAAACATGCTAGATCCACCCAAAAATGTTCTACTCCTACACTAGGAGTGAACACAAAAACATGCTTGATAGGTTGTCGATCCACCAAATAAATGCTCTAAGTTCTTGTTGCTATCTCTCAAAGTTTTGTTGCAGAAAAAAGACAGGCTATGCAAAAGTTATTCATAAAAAAATAAAAAAAAGAAGTTGAGAAAAAATGGTCACAAAAGTGTCTAAGATATTTAAAACAATGAGTACTCAGATGCCCACCTAAAAAAAGAAAGAAGAGATGAATAAGATAGCCTTTGCTCTCTAGCAAGTAAGGATGAAAACGGACCGAAATGAACGAAAAATCGCTCTACCGTTTTCATTTTCATATTTTTAGACAGAAATGGGAGCGGGAGCCGGACAGTCGGGAGTGAAAACAGTAGCGGGATAAACAGTAATACGAAAATGGGTAAATACGATTCGAAAATAGATGGAAACGAATGGTAAGCGGAAACTTAAGTCAGAACATATATGCTGCATATGATGGCTCAAATACAGAGACCAAAGTGCAATACCAAGTATCAAATATCCACTGAACTTAGTACCACACATAAAAATTAGTACAAGACATGACACATCACTTGCTCACAAGTCACAAACAGCATGTGTTCAACACAAACAGGAAACAACAATACACCAATAGGAGTAGCCAATACATTACAATAGAAAATTAAAAAAAGTGCAGTAGTCCACCAGCAGGCAGCACTCATACATGTTTATTTAATGGTTCACCAGTCTCCTTGTCCTCTAGAGCGCGACATCAGCACAGGTCGCGTCGGCGATGGGTGGTGCGGCGGCGGTTGCTGGGCTGTTGGGCCAGATTGGGCCTCTAGAGCGTGGAGCCGTGGACTAAGTGAGCAGGTCACAGGTGCAGACCTATCTCGGATAACAAAAAAGGGGATAAAAATGGGATAATCCCAGTCAAAAACGGGATACCGCAAATACGGACGGACAAACGCTCTACCGTTTTCGATCCCGTTCCCAGTTCACTCCGTCCCATTTTCAGTCCCATTTTTGTTTATCCTAGAAAAAATGAAAACGGATGGAAAAATATGGTATATGGTTCCGAACAAAACGAGATTTATCCCATCTGTTTTCAACTTTACTAGCAAGTGTTCCAAGTTTCAAAAGAGATAAATTTTAAGGAGCAGAGTTAGGATTAGCCACCACATATATCTATCGTACATCCACACATATGAACATCTTGATTTGATTGTATGACTCAACTCTCTTTGGATCCATCATTTGACTTTACAATATATGCATTGCAAGTATGCCCTACCTTTCTCCCTACCTATGAACTCCACATAAACCTTAGTGGTAGGAAGAGAAAAGGCATAACACCTTTATTGCCTTGGTGAGGATCCACAAATATCACATATATTGAGAGACTTGAGAGTGTCATACAATGGAATCTCTGAGTTTTATTTTAAAAACTTATAAAAACTCCAGAATAATGGTTGAAAAAAGAACTTGAGACATAGTGCTTGACTTGATCGTGCTCTTTCAATTACTCAAGACCCAAGTGAAGGCTGAAAAGAGCCACGGTTAAAGGTAATATGGGTAAATTTGAAAGTCTGATTAGTTTATTCTAATCTAGAGGAGAATTTTGGATTGAACGCATATGTACTTTTGAGACGTGAAAGCATTGTAGCAACTTTTGATCTATTACTAAGTTTAGCTTTGCTAGGGACTGGCAAAGGGTAAGCTTGAGGGGCTTGTTGACGGTCATTAACATCAATTATAAACCGTCAACATAACCTACATATATACTTAATTCCACCACCAAACATAGGTATAGAGGTTTAAACTAATAAATTCCATGAGTTTTGGTAGATCTGTGTTTTTAGCAGGGTTTATCCAGAAAGCTGTCAAGGGGGACCTATTCGTCAAAGAAAATTATGAAATTCCATCGCGTAACCAACGTGGGAAGACTCTAGAACACTTCGGAAGGCAACTCACCGAAGCAGAACCTGAGGGGCTGCCATGTGGGGCTGGTCGGCCCCACCTGCAGGGTGGCCGGCCTATGGGTCGCACCAGTCAGCCTTCGCTTCGAAAGTCGATTCTCCACCACCTCCTTGGTTGCATCTATACCGTTCTTTCAAGTTGGTTTGATCCGAAGGTCCAGAATTGATGCTCCAGCCTATATATATCAGCTCCTACCCCCTCTCTTAGCAGATCCCTAAAACCCTAATTCATATCATGAGGATAAGAGCCAACTATCAAGAAAATATTAGTCCTCCATAGGTTTTAGTCTTATGATTAGAAATAGTGAGAAAGAGAGTGAGAGAAGAGTTTGGAGGAGGTACTAGCCTATCGGTGCTCTATCTACGGCTTGTACCTTAGCGGATCCAAGTTCTACTTGGGCTTCCCTTTGAGATTTCTCTAGTAATCAACTTCTAATTCAAGTAAGCATCTTGTTTATATTGTTCATCAGGATCACGACTCTTTTAAGTGCTTTATTCCTATTCTAGAGGGAATAGAGTATTAATCATAAGTGTAAGCATGGTTCTTAGACTTAGGTTAATCGTGGATGCACCCTGCATTCCAGATCGATGGTAGATTGCGTGAGCGACATCAATTCTATATAGCCTGTACTATATAGCTTCGTTGATCCTTTGTAGTCCACCTCCTGTCTATAGGTGCAAGTAGGACGTGGTTGCGAAGGAAAGCATCCTCTACTGGTGTCTTTCCCTACTAATGTTCCTAGTTGAATAGTAAAAGAATAGCTTACCTAAGTCAGAACTAGAGAACCTTAGTTATCATCTCTACACTTTTGTTTATCCTAACCTTATTGCTACCCTTAGTTAAGTTAGACCATAGTTAGTCTCACACGTTATACGATATTTGAAATACTTCCGGGTGAAAGCTACAACGGTATTCGTATACTTGCGGATTTATCTGTGTGCGTTAATTTATACCAATAGCCTCCAAGATCGCCTTTGCTTCCTCCCTCACGAATGAGCTCTCGGGCACTATCTATGGAGGTGGGGATGCCATCAAGGTTGTAAGTGGAGCAAGAGCCCTTGTACAAAGTGAGCGTGGGTGGCCATTGCTAAGCTTAGAGCTCTGAGTGCTAAGTGGAGGGAGAAAAGAGAGCTTGTAGCTTGGTGTGAAGAGAGGAGAGGCTATGGGGTGGTTCTTATAGGTGCTTGAGCCTTTAGCATGAAGGAAACAAACAAGCACCGCCGAGGCTGCGATACATAGGAGATCAACGAGATGCACAAAAGATTTGGGGGCCAGCGAAGCCACAGGTGGTGCGGGGTGTGACTGCACCCCCAGCTCCTCCCATTGGCCTGAGTTTGCATCCAGATGCTTGTGCATGCTTGGTGATCCTAGAGATCCTGGTGTCGGTTTTTTATTTAGCAGGATCAGCGAGTGATAAAGTGAGATGCACATGATCATGGTGAATCAAGAGAATATTCGTAATGCACATTTGACATGATTTTGTATTAATTAGTGAATATACATGTGATCAGCGAAAATCAAATAAGATAGAGCAAGAATCATGGTTTATCTAGTGAGGGCATAAAGGTCATTTTACCATAACGACTTGCTTAAGAAGATAAAGCAAAATTTTATATTTTTAAGTAAATAAAAGAATATGTTAGCATGATTATTATTTTTTTTAAAATTTTATAAGCTTTGAATAAATTTATCAAAAGCAATTAAATCTGTTTTATCTATTTCTATGTTAGTGTTACAAGAAGGCTCTAGGAAAACTTTTAAATGTTGACCGTTAACTTTAAAAATGTTACCGTCATCGTCTTAGATGGTGATCGCATCGTGTGGCGAAGTGTTGATGATGGTGTACGGTCCTTGCGATTTGCTTCTTAGTTTTCCTTCACCGAAGAGTTTGACTCGTGATTGAACAGAAGAACCTTATCCCCCTTCTTGAATTATTTGTATTGGATTCATTGATCATGACATCTCTTTGTACTTTCCTTGTAGAGCTTGGCACTATGGTACGCCTTCTCTCACCATTCTTCTAGCTTAGCAATTTGTTTTTGATTATTTCTACCAGCTAGCTTCACATCCATGTTCTAGCTCTTGATTGCCTAGTGAGCTCGGTGCTCAAGCTCAACAGGCAAGTGGCAGCTCTTTCCATAAACAAGTTGGAATGGTGACATGCCGATAGGGGTTTTGTATTTTGTCCTGTATGCCCAGAGTGCATCAGGGAGCTTGTTCTTCCAACCTTTCCCCATCTCATTGACCGTTTTCTGTAAGATGTTTTTGATTTGTTTGTTTGAGGTTTTGGCTTGGCCACTGGTTTGAGGATCGTATGGAGTGGCAATGTTGTGCTTAGCTCCAAGCTCTTTTAGGAATGCTCTGAATGTCTTGTCTATGAAGTGAGATCCCCATTGCTTATCACCATCTTGGTGTTCCAAAGCGAGGGAAGATTACTTCATAGAACATCTTCCTTGCATGCCTGGTGTCAGCACCTCAGCAAGGTAGTGCTTCCACCCATTTTGATACATAGTCAGCAACGATGAGGATATACTCAAAATCTTGGGGCTTTTAAAACGGTCCCATGAAGTCAATGCCCCACATGTAACAGAACCAACCAATTATACGAAATTAAGTAAGAAAATCATCCTCTGAAGCAGATAATTTAGCAAACTTAAGCCCATATAACCCGGTAGTCCGTGAAACCACGAAGGATTTCAAACCAACCAACATACAAATCAAGATCGTACAAGTTTAGCAGCCACAGTCACATATTACATAAAGTTCACAACGATAGTTGAATACATCAGAGTTTAGAACATAAAGTTATTACAAACCAAGTTCATAATGAAATAGCAAAAGCAAATAGTTTCAAAGCCACACACACTTTTAGTTCAGATATAGTGCCAGGAGGTAGTCATTTCCAACAAAAGCATCAGATAAGAAATACAGAGTGACCATTGCCCTTGGTCCTAGTTGTCGCCCATCACCGGGTACAAGCAGTTGATGCAATATCCGTAATACATCTGACCATCTACAACAACAATGTGAACAACGCCCTGAGTACGAGAAAGTTCTCAGCTAGACTTACCCGTCTTAAACCAAAATAAAGTGACACCAAGGAATATGCAAGGCTTTCTTTTAGTGGACTAGCTGACTCATTTGCGAAAAGCATAAGCTATCATGAATAAACCATTTTAAGTATTTTTGCATCATGTTTATTATAACCTATCCATCTTGGTAAGCACCTATGCTATAGCAATCACTTAATTAACCAGTGACATCTAGTTACCACTTGGATTTAGTAATTCCAACATCATCCATATAACCATCAGTGTTCCATCATAATTACTATGATGCCGTAACTCGAGTCAAGTGCTCACTATCCAGGAGCGATGGCGATTCGAATTGATTCCTAACCAGCTAGTGATTGAATCCTCACACAAATCACACTCACCGATCAAGTGAGCTACAGATCACCAATGACACTTTTTAGGTAAACGTCGCGGGATAGCAATCATGGACCGCAATACCCAGGGACCACCTGACTTCCAGGATGCACCTTGGGCTCACTCTTCGCATCCCCGTCTATCCCCCTTCGACACCAGTCTACCAGCCCGATCTATCCTAGCCTGAACAGTGTCACGAGCTTTGCGGTCGAAAGGTACTTTATTCGGCCAGCTAAATGTGAGGCACGTGTTCAACATAACAAGAGGGACGAGCAACGATCGGTCGTTAATCGACACAGATGGAAAACTAATAGCACCCCAGAACCCTGTTTGGTTGCCTCTAACTTTTTCATCTGGTCTCCAGTCATCCATCAACACATGTTTATTTCCAGGATTTCATCCATTCCATAGCTAAAGTATTCCAGTAACCACCATAATTGTAGGTGACCGAAAATCACCGATCGCTACCGATCTAAGCAGGGCTAAGCAGTTATTCGATCTTAAACCTAACAGGGTAAGAAAGTAATAAGGTAGTCAAGGATAGTAATAAATGCATCAACGGTTTCACCCAACTCCTATAACTTAATGTAATAATATATAAGACTCATATGGATAAAGAATTACTTTTATAAAGTAGGAGACCTAGAATGCTCCGGGGCTTGCCTCGTTCGAAGGAACTGGGTTGGTGATCCACACACTTAGGTAGATCCTCTTCTTGCTCTTCTACCTCTGACACCTCCTATGCCTAGATTTCTTGTGGATCGGACTCGGTCTGTTCCTCTTGCACTGCTACTAGCGCTTCCTCCTGCAATCCTGTATGATGCAATCATATAAGTAAATATGCAAACGGTGCATCAGATGCGATGGACTGCGATGATCATGATGACATGATATGCAGATGAACACATTGAGACTTATTGTATAGACCAGAGGTTAAACCTTTTTACAAGGTAGTCAACATCCTCCAAGATTAGTTACTACGAATACATGTCGTCTACTGCATTCTCTTCTACTACTAATCCCCGTTACTTTTACGCTAACTAACATATAACCCTACCAAGTGCTACTACCCTGTCTTCAACATAACTACACTAATATACCAATGACCTCAACAAGTGATTTTTATGCTTCAAAGATACACCAAAGCTTCATTATTAAACTAATTATACATAAAGAATATTACTTTATATTTAATTTAAACTAGGGTTACAACAACAACCTATATTTATATTGCATATAAAAATCTATAAAAATTACAGTAGCATAGTCCTACTCTAAGTAGCCTACCATAAAATTTTCATGGCATTTAGATAAGTAAAACAGCCTACACGAAAATGACAAGCTATGGCATATAAATGAGCATGAAAATACTTTGTACTATGAAAAGTATCAAACAACAGATTTAGTATTTTTTCTATGTTCTATAGAATAAACAAACACTATAAAAATTATCATATGCATGTTTTATACAAATTTTTCTCTCTAGCAAAAATAACAAAAATCAGCCAATAAAGGCACTTGAACTAGACATCAGAATTCTTCTATAGAACATGCATGACATATATTTTTCATGCAAAACACATCACAAAAGAAGACTAACAAAACTAGAACCATATTTTTCTGATAAATATTCTATTTACTATGCATTTTCTAAGATAATAGCAATTCCAAGAATTAAATAAAGCTCCATAGAAAAGTATCACAAAATCAACATGCAATATTTTTAAACTATAGATCTACTCCTAAGAAGTCTACCAAAATTTTTTTCATCATTTTTGGAGTCATATTGAGCTAGTTATGATTTTCCAAAGCATTTACATAATTTCTGAAAATTCATTTTTCAAATCCCTTTAAAAACCCAGTTGTCGAAATCGCTATGTCTACCCGAGGCAGTGCACCCATGCTCGTCGTCTGCGACTGACAGTGGGACCCAAGGCCCCACATGTCATTCACTCGAGAGGGGGAAGGAGCCACCGGCAGCGATAACTCGCCGTCGGTGAGGTCCCTGGCCTCGGGGTGAGCATCACTGTGCTCCCCGCAGCGAGGCGAGCCAGGTGCACCGGATGTTTGAGCTGGTGGATCTACGATAAGGTCCTACCGGCGGTGATGGTGGAGCGGTGGCGCGGCTGAACGGTGGCCGACCATCTCTGGCCAAGAGAGGGCACGGCGAGAGACGTACGAGCACCGAGGAAGGAAGGCGAAAGAGATGCGCGCACGAAAAAGGAAAAAGGGGAGCAGAGGAGAGGAGTCCGTGGAGCAAAGTTCTCTTGTGAGCTCGGCCGGGGCTCCGGCGAGCGATTCCCGCGGAGAGGACACTTACCACGGGAAGTTGAGGCAAGCGCGGGCTGCGCGAGAAAGAGAGGGAGCTCGGAGCAAGACGGAGAGGCTGGCGGCGAGCTAAGGTGGCCAGAACGGGCAACTCCGGTGAGCGCGTGCGTGCGGGCGGTGGTGGAGGCTCGCCTACGCGTGCTCTACTACCGAGGCTCGGTGGGGAGGCAAATGAGATGGAGCAGGGAAAGGTGGACGCGGCGCTGCGGGTGTAAGCGAGCGCATGGGGCGCAGGGGCCACCGGGCGGCCAGGTGCCGCTGTCGCTGCGCATGGCGGCCACGGGGCGAGCGGCTTCTGCTGCAGTCGGGCACGGCGCGCGCGGGGAGAGGGAGGCCGGGTGCGAGCGCGGCGCGGGAGAGGCTGGGTCGCTTGCGCTGGTGGGCTAAAAGGGAGGCGACAACCCAGTAACGCGAAAACTGCTTTTTCTTTTATATTTTCAAATCCAAATTTAACTAAACAATCCCAAATTCAAAATTTGGAGTGGAAAATGGCATTTTCAAAACTTGACCCCAAAATAAAAGTTGTTTAGAATTTTAAACTCTACAACTTTTCTTAAAGGTGCATTTTAAAATTCCAACTAGATTTTGAATTTGAGATTCAAAGTTCATTTAAATCAAAATCCCATTTTTCTATGTTATTTTTAAAAGCAAAATTTGAGAAAATTTTGAATACCAAACTTGCTCCAAATTACTTGCTAAACAAACATGTATCAATGGCATAACAAGCATCAACATAACCTTAAATCTATTGAAACAAAACATTGCTAGATGCATGTTTTGGAAATCTGTTTCAATTCATTATTTCATGTGATACTTATGTGTGCATAATGATGATTGTGCTCATGCTTTGCAGTGCCTAATGCATGCTTAACATCCAAGATGTTACACCACACATTAAATATTTCTATTTGAAGATTGTAGTGTAGGGGCATTGCGTTGCGAGCGTTGATGCTTCCTTGGAATTGGCACTTCTGACACCTTCGGATGAACTCCTTAGTGGCCTCGTACATCGTTAGCTAGAAGAATCCGCACTGCTAGATTTAAGCTTGTATGCAGAATACTCCGTAATGGCCTCCGTACGGTGCTGCATGGCATCTTTCAATAATTTGCAGCCCCTCCGCTGTTGGCACGCACATCCTTAGCAGGCCATCCGAACACACAGTATAGATTATTGGCATTTCTTAGCGTCACCACCAAGAGCAGGCATGATGGTCTACCCTCGGCAGCAGCACTAGAAATGTCGATGGAGCTGGCATCCCATAATACCACCGTTAGGACCCAGAGAACCCTAACGACAGCACTATGGAACGCCAACCCCCGATAGGTCTTTACATTTACAGACAGAATCTGCAAGCGCACAGATCTATTGTTGTAGCATTTAACCCGGAAGTATTCAAGGTATCGTTATTTATATTTTTCCAAGGGAAGGCAGGGATAACAAATGGTCTGACATGAGTATGGGCAAAGCAAACATACTACATAATATCTAAATGATCATAATAGGGGTAAATAGTTGTAGTTCAAGATAGTGGACACACACACTTATACTAGTCAAGAGATTCCTACACTCAAGAATAAAGAATAAAAGAATGTCCTAGTCAGGAGTAGAGGGTTCTATATAGTTAGATTGCTATGAGCTAAGTTATCATACATGTACACAAAATAGTGCTAGGTATGTGTGAGGTGGATCAGGAGGCCACCGAGTATTGGTCTGCCAGCAACCTCATGTGACAATTTACGTACTCCTACACCATGGCTGAACGTGAGGGAATTCAAAGGATGGACATGGCTGTCACCACCTGTCACTTACCCCTCGACCGTGGGACATGAAATGCATTCACCCGCCACTATATACCCGGGCACCTCGTCCGCATATATAATGACCACCCAAGTCCCCCTGGGTCTCCAACCCTACAGATCGATAGGTAAGAGACTTGGGCGTACCCAAAAGCATGATGAACCACCCCCTCAACACACAAATAGCTCTACTCATGAACATGATATGAGAGTGAAGCTCCTAAGCCAACTTAGTATATACATGATATGTAAACTATAGACTAGTCTAAATATCACATATAGACTAAGTAGACTATACATAGCCAAGTATGAAATGAGCATAACATATGAACTATATACTAGCACATATATCATGAACATGTCAACATGACTATACTCTAGTTCATAGCATCTACTATATGAATATAAGAACAAAGCTAATTGGAAGAACATGATGAATATAAGAATGAAATGATTCATCTTTATTCTCACCAAATCCTACCATGGAGCCAAGCTCTCCTTGTAGCTTCTCTTCTCCTATTCTACTATTTTCTAATCTAACCTAAGCTAAAGAAGAGGTGGAGAGGGAGTGGGGAGCTCTCTTGAGCTAGTGTGGAGTGTGGTATGTGTTGTGTGTGTTGTATGTGTGTTAGGGGGAGCCTCCCCCTTCTTATATAGGGTGGAGACAGGCGGTTGTGGAGGGAATATTCCTGAGTGCACCCCCAAACCATCCTCCTCTCCATCAATACTGTCGGCACGAGCAAGGCGGGCCAAGGTGGTGCCACGGGGGGCGTGGCCATGCCCTAGGCGCGCGCACCTGGGCCAGCCCCCTTCGGGCCTGTCTTCATGTGGCCGCCTCTTCTCTGCTCTTGGAGTGCCATGGCATGGTGGGCTCAGCCTGGTTTTGCACGAAGTTGGCCTATTGCTCATCCTTGCCCCTCTACGCCTTCCAGAAAGCACCTTTCTGACTCTATTTCATTGTTTCCAGCCCTTGTTTCTGCAATTATGATTATTCTACTGGTATAAATGGAAATAGATCAGTTGCACATGTATATGTGTGTATAGATGTATATTTTCCTCCTTTTTGGGCTTATGTTGGCAGTATAAATATGTCGATAAGGACCGCCAACACAGATACAGATCATCCCAAAGGTGACGTCGGCTTTCGACTTGCAATTTTCTCTTATTTTCACCCAATGGTACATAGCCTGCAACCATGTAGTTTACGATGTTTGCATACCACGGGTTGAAGTCCGTCACCTTAAGTAGCATGTCATCATGTAGGAAGTCATTTATTGGTAGTTCCTGCATGTTAGTGACTTGCATACGCGACAAATGATTTGTAACAGTATTCTCTACTCCCTTTTTATCTTTTATTTCTAGGTCAAATTCTTAGAGTAAGAGAACCCATCTTATTAATCTAGGTTTAGCATCTTTCTTTGTAATGGAACCGCCCAAATTATAAGAACACAAGTACAAAAACAATCGCCGGAGCAATTAAATTCTCGTACTTAAGCTCCTATAACTCCAGTAGTCCAGTGAAATCACAAGGGATTTCAAACCAACCAACATACAAGCCAAGATTGTAGTGATTCAACATAACAAGTTATATGTTACATCCATTTCACAATTAGTTCAACATACATCGGAGTTCAATATAGTTATTACAACTTAAGTTTAAAGGTAGCGGAAGCAAAGTAGTTTAAAACCAACATCACCCTTATTTCAAATACATGCCAGTATCAAGGTCAACCTCCAACAAAAGCATTAGAGACGATATAACTCAGAGGGATCATGCCCATGATCACACTCCACCACTATGGCAAGAGCCATCCAATTCTTGCAGTAGCCATGACACATCACAACCTGCAACAAGTGGGAATAAACCCTGAGTACGAGAATATACTCAGCTAGACTTACCCGTCATAAACCAGAAATAAAGTGAACACCAAGGAGTATGAAAGACTTTTTGTGTGGACTAGCTGAACTCATTCGCGAAAAGCAAAAGCACTATAGCTGAATCATTTTAAATAGTGTAGTATCAATTTAATAGTTATTAACCTGACAACTAGATTAGCACCTGTATTAGAGCAATCAATTGATCAAGGTAATCAATAGTAACCAAGTCATATTTTAGCATTTCCAACATCCTCATCATCATAACCAACCATGTGTTCCATAATCATTACTACGATGACATCGCTCAAGTCAAGTGCTCACTGTCTAGGAGCGATGGCGATTCAAATCGATTACTAACCAGCTGGTGATTTATTCCCCACACAAACCACGCTTCCCCCATCAGGGTTGCTTAGATCACCAATGACACTATTCTGGTAAAGTCGCGGGACAAACAGGGACCGCAATACCTAGGGGCCATACAATTGCCAAGAATCAGGCCTTGCCTACCCTTGGGCTCACTCTTCGTGCCCCTATCGTCCCCATCTAGCTCCAATACATGCGCCCATCAGGTCGATCCTAGCCCAAATAGTGCCACTAGCTAAATGTGAGGCATGAATTCAACATGACAAGAGGGACATGCAACGATCGGTCCTTAACTGACATAGACAGAAACTACAAGCACACAAGACCCATGTCTTGCTGCCCAACATTCCGCCCGGTCTCCATTTATCCAACAACACTTGGTTATTTCCATGATAGCATCCATAGCTAAAAGTATCTAGGTAACCACCTATAGTTGCCAGTGATAGGAAATCACCGACTTTTACTGGTTTAAGCAGGGCTAAGCATTTAACTCGGAACTTTATGAAGAATGGTAAAATGAAATGTATCACACAAGAGCATTCAAGACAAGCACAAGTTTAATCTAGACATAGGCACCAATAGCTATTTAACTAACATCACACAATCAATTATAGAGAGCAAGCACATCAAGCATGACACAAGTTTAACAAGCTCACAAGTATCTTAACTTGACCATCAACAAGGGCATAAGCCACACTTAGCAACACATGGAGTAAACAACCACAACTAGCATCTGTCCATTTCTAGACAGCAAACAACAGCTGCATGTTTGGATCATAACTAGAGTTATACAAATCCAATAGCCATGCAACAAGACATTCTGGAAATCTTATGAAATTGTCTAAAATTCATATTTAATCATATTAGCATGATTCTCAAGTTAACTAAGTCAAACATGCATATTTATAGAATCTAGTCCAGAGATTCCAGAGAATAACTATTTCTGGAACCCAATTTGGAACAGGCATAACACACAAACCACAAGGCCAAATGCCACCAAATTTTAACACAAGCTAGGTAAGTGAGTTACCTACAACTTTGTTATAAACAAATTTCCTAGCAAACATCATTATCGAGGTGTAATTCACATTCTCCTAGAAACTGTCCAGGAAAGCATAAATCAAGAAAATAAAAGTTAACTTATATTCCAAACATACATTGGCTATAACCAATATAACCATCATAAAGTACATGTTAAATGAAGACTATAAAGCATAGTGCTCATCACTAAATAAATTCTTTTAATGCATTTCTTAATTTTGTACCTATCTTCAAGAACAAGGGAGATGTTCAAAGTTGTACTAACTACCGTGGGATTAAGTTGATGAGCCATACGATGTAGCTCTGGGAGAGGGTTATCGAGCATCGCCTAAGGAAAGTGACACATGTGACCCAAAATCAGTTTGGGTTCATGCCTGGTAGGTCGACCATGGAGGTGATTTTCTTATTACGACAATTGATGGAGAGATATAGGGAGCAGAAGAAGGACTTGCACATGGTCTTTATTGACCTCGAGAAGGCATATGACAAAGTACCGAGAAATGTCATGTGGTGGGCCTTGGAAAAGCACAAAGTCCCAACTAAGTATGTTACCCTCATCAAGGATATGCACAGGGATGTGGTGACGTTTGTCCGAACATGTGATGGCAACACCAGTGACTTTCCAATTAAAATAGGACCGCATCAGGGGTCAGCTTTGGGCCCTTATTTATTTGCTTTGGTGATGGATGAGGTCACAAGGGACATACAAGGTGATATCCCTTGGTGTATGCTCTTTGCTGATGATGTGGTGCTAGTTGACGATGAAAGGATCAAGATGCCCAAGAGGGGGGGGGGTGAATTGGGCTTTTCTAAAAATTAATTGCAAGAATTAAATCCTACAAGCCGGAATTCACCCCTAGTGCCTACTTGTGTTCCTAGAGATTCTACCGGTAAAAGTTTTGCACCCTAGTTTCCAATCCTAGTCTAGCATGGCAATTCTAGGAAAGTAAATCGAGCAATGAATGTAAATACGAGAATGTAAATGCTTGAAAGTAAGGGCAAGGAACACGGCGATGTTTTCCCGAGGTATCGGAGAGTCGCCACTCTCCACTAGTCCTCGTTGGAGCACCCGCGCAAGGGTGTAGCTCCCCCTTGATCCGCGCAAGGATCAAGTGCTCTCTACGGGCTGATTCTTCGACACTCCGTCGCGGTGAATCGCCTAAAACCGCTCACAAGATGAGTTGGGTCATCCACAAGCTCCGCCGGATGATCACCAAACTCCCAATCACCACCAAGCCGTCTAGGTGATGGCGATCACCAAGAGTAACAAGCTAGAACTCTCACTTGACCACAACAAGCCTAATGAGAAGGTGGATGCACACTTGCTACTCTCTATTCACTAGTGAGGAACTCTCAAGCTTTGATTCTCAAACCGCACTCCTCACTAGAGCTCTTGCACTCCCTTGCACTCCAAAGGTGTTTCTCAGCTAAACAAATGAGCAAGAGACCTCTAAAAGAGGTGGTGGGGATGTATTTATACACACCACAGTCAAATCCAACCGTTACCTGCCAACTCAGCAAAATACGAGGTGACCGGACACGCCGGTCGAAGTGACCGGACGCGCCGGTCGCTCGTAACGGTCAAAACCTAAAATAACGGCTGAGTGACCGGACGCGTCGATCAGGGATGACCGGACGCGTCCGATCATGCAGGGAGCTTATTGTACTCTGACCTGACGCACGACCACGTCCGATCGGTGATGACCGGACGCGTCCGATCGTCAGAGTACCTTACTAGAACGTGACCGGACGCGCCGATCACACCCCAGTCGCGTCCGATTAGGTGGTTTCCCTCAAGTAACACGTGTCAGCCTGAACACCGCGTCCGGTCCTCGCAAGGACCGCGTCCGGTCATCAGCGCTGAAACACAGTTAGCGGTTAGAACTGACCGGACGCGTCCGATCGTACCAGACACCGCGTCCGGTCACGGGAAAACGTCTCTAAACACTCCGAAACGCGACGCAACTTGAACCAAGTTGCTTCCAACTGAACTTTGAGCAAATCTATAGCTTCCTAGTGCTAAGTTTGACAAGTGTGCACCACACCTAAACATAAGACTCACCTAGGTCAAGCTACTCGCTCATGCTCCCCTTTATAGTACGACCAAAGGAAAAAAGCGAAGATCCTAATGACTATTCCGAATGTAACTCCACACCTTGACATCCAGAACTAACCATCCTTAATCTTGATGTCAATCCTTTGAAAACCAAAACGATTTCCATCAAGGGGCATGAATACCATAGTGTCCAAAGCAGTTATCAACTCCATGACCTAACTTACCAAAGTTTCTGCAAAACACACGTTAGTCATGGTAATAAAGTGTTGTCATCAATTGCCGAAACCAACTCTCGGGGCCTAGATGCTTTCAATCTCCCCCTTTTTGGTGATTGATGACAACACTAAGATTCAGAAGATAAGAGTTGAGGTTTTCGAACATGCTTGGTTCACATAAGCAAAAAGCAATAAGCACAAAGGGTTAGGAATTGCTTATGTGCCCCAAGCCAAAAGAGTGTACTCATAAGATAAAACATAAAGCGTTAGTACACAAAAGATATAGCTCAAAAGAAATCGGAGTAAGGCACGGAAGCACAACCTTATGAGCTATAACCAACCAAGTGACATGAATTAAAAAGGTGACTAGATAGACCATATAGACTCAAAGTATCTCACATGACCACATGTCACAAGAATGCAGGTACTGGAATGTAAACATGATGCATGAATGTAGCACACAAATAAAAATGAAAACCCTCTAACAAAACTCCCCCTGAATCTACTCTCTCTCCCCTTTGGCATCAACCGCCAAAAACTAATCTAAGGATCTGACGGGGGAACAGACGGAGTCGAGTCGGGTGCCGAGGAGTGCAGAGTAATCACGAACTGAGAAGTATCTTCCTCGGACTCGGAGCTGTCAGGCTGACCCTCTGAAGAAGCACGCGGCTATGAAGTAGTCTGGGTCTGATCAACAGGAACAGGTGCTGACGAAGTAGCAACTAGTGGAGCAGTCTCTGTGACCTGAGCCTGAAGTGAGCCAATAGCTGGGGGATCGGTCGAGGCAACTGACGAAGGTATAGTCTCTGTAGTACCCATCCCTGTCACAGGAGGAACAGCTGCCTCTAAAGTGGACAACCCTGAAGAAGTAGCTAGAGTAGTGTGCGAGGGCGTCGGCTGACCAGTCAACTCACTGTAGGTGGCACTCAAATCAAATGGTGTGCCTATCAGTAGGTGAGGGCGAGGCTGGTCTGAAGGAGTGAACCCCGTCTGAATAGGTGTGTAGCTCGGGGACTGGAACGACTGGGGGACCTGCTGCTGTGGAGAGGTGAACTGAAAGCTTGGCTGTCCCGGACAGATGCAGGTGGAGGAACCCCAACAGTGACCAAGTGACGCAGAAGCTCAAGGTACTGCTGCTGGCTTGCTGCATGCTGTCGCTGCATCTCGTACTGCTGTCGCTGCATC
Source organism: Saccharum hybrid cultivar R570 (assembly GCA_038087645.1). Taxonomy (NCBI): domain Eukaryota; kingdom Viridiplantae; phylum Streptophyta; class Magnoliopsida; order Poales; family Poaceae; genus Saccharum; species Saccharum hybrid cultivar. Next base: position 39,939,904 of record JAQSUU010000307.1, on the reverse strand, counting down.
TCAACCTGCTGGCGCTAGATCTTGAGCTGCTGTCTTTGGAACTCGTCCTGTCGAGTCTGTATCTGAGCAAAAGCGGCAGCTTTGTCCTGGGCCTGTCTCTGTAGCTGAAGCTCCTGTCGCTTCTGTGCCTAGGTCAGCCTCTCAAGAATAGCCACCATGGCTGGGTCTGAGCGGGAGGCTGAACCAGAGCCACCGGCCTCGTGGTCGTGAGGCTGAGGAGACCGATACCTGGGGATGGGCTGATAATCCTCGTCAGTGCTGTCAGAGGCCTCATCCTCAGCTAGATCAGCAGGCTGAGCATCTAGATCTGTAAGCTCTGCCTCAGCAAGACCCTCAACGGTCGCGTCCTGCTCAGCTGCTGTCTCTGGCACCTCAGGTCTCTCTCGCTGTCCTGGCACTGGGGCCTACTCTCTAGTGACAGAAGCCCATAGCTGACGAATATCATACTCTGGAAAGGCAGTGGTAGTATCAGATATCTCAGCTCTAATCTCTGAAGGCAGCTCAAGTGAAGATCTGATGATGAAGCATATCCAATGAGCATAGGGCAGCTGACGGTGTCCCTTGAAGCCTTCTGCCAGGGTGTCCTCCATCTCACATAGCATAAGATCCCATATATCAAACGGTGTCTGTGAGAGAAGGTGGTGTACAACCCACAACTGCATCCTGGTCAATCCCTCTCTATAGCCCAGCCTAGGAAGAAGAGTACGTCTAACAATAGCATCAAGGACTCGGGCAAGCGGTGTCAAGCTAGCGGGTGTGCGACGAGACCCTTCGCCAAAAGGCTCACAAAAGCAGGGTCGGATCAGATAAGTAGGAGGCACTATCCCGTCGTGAGGGCGTCTAGGTGGAGCAGTCTGACCAAAGCAAAACTGATGTATCTTCGTGTCTAAAGCAGAATCTCCCACACTCTGGTGCTGTACAGTCTGCGGTCACGGCCTCGAAATGCAAAGTGTATGAACTCATGTGCCGGGTCAATCCATAGTGAGGCATAGAACTCCCTGACCCAAGTGCCGTAGTATGCTCCTGTCCGTCCAAGAAAGTCAGATAAGCCCGGAAGAAAGGACAGGTGCGGACGAAGCTGCTCACCCACTACCTCAACAAGTGTCTCAATACGATAGACCCTCTGTGGTCGAAAAGCAATCCCACTGTCAACATAGGCTCTGTAGGAATCCTCCTGTAGAGGTGTATAGAATCCCTCTGAAGCTCTAGAATCCCTCATAGGTGGGAACCACCGGCTGACCTCAACGAACCTCAGGCCCTGCACCTGACGTGCTGTAGCTCCCCTCAAGTCAAAGTGCTCGACTGGGGGCAAACCTCGAACCCTGGGAGGTGGATGTCCTCCACAACGCTGGCCCTCTGGCCTAGGAGTCACCTGAGCTCGTGTACGTGTGGAGCGGCGACGCGGTGGAGTCTGGACTGGCTGCTCCTCTGTCTCCTCTGGAGCCTCTGTAGGTGGATCAACTGACATGTCATCTGTCCCCTCTGTGCCCTCTGTGGTCTCTGTAGCCTCTGTACCGAGCTGTCGACCTTCAAGATGAAAGCGACGCTCGCCAATGTGAATACCACTGCTCCTGCCTCCCCTCTCTGCCTGCTCAGCTGCATCTGCGACTGCCTGAGTGATCTCTGCATCTGTAAGGGTCTTCTTCTTCTTTCTAGCCATAACCTTTATGCGCTTACCACGCGCAACCTCAGACATACGAGGAGGACTCTCGTCCCCATCACTAGGAGCACCCCCGGCGTTCTTACAGCGAACCATACTGACGACTGTCGGGAACCTCTGAAAGATGATGTACTGTCACTCAAGAGGCTTGGCCTCAATCCGTATCCGTAGGCTTGGCCTCGGATTCAAGCACTGAACTGCAGTCACCCGACACACCGACAAACTCGCTGAAAAGACGAAATAGATGGATCTACAATAAGCAACATATATAATCTAAAAGATACGAAACCCTAAGGATAGCAAGCATATGAGATAAGATGAGAACGAACAGCGATAGCTACCTCAGATCGACGAGAAACCGGTGACGAGATGAGATGACCTAGTTCGCGAGATTTCCCGAATACGCCGGACGAGCGCTGATTTGCCGAAACAAAAGATAATTAGAATCTCAATGACGAAATTACGGCAAACCCTAACAAGGAGATCAAGGTAACGTGAAACAACCACGCGAAGAAGACATTGCGTGAAGAAACCTCGACGACGAACGGCCAAAAACACGTTGCGCGAACCCTAGGGTTAGGGTTAGGGCAAAACTTGCGACGGTGGCCGATCGGAGGAGGGTTCGATGGGGCGTGCGTGAGGCGAGGCAACCAACGGCCGGAGGTGGCGCAGCGGGCAGCGGGCAGCGGCGGCGGCGCGGCCAGGCGTGGTAGAGCGGCGGCGGCGCGGCAGAGCGGTGGCGGCATGGCACAGCGGGCAAGGCGCGGACTAGGGTGGCGCTGCGCGGGCAGGGGCGGCGGCATGGCTCGCCGGAGGAGGAGCAGGGAGCACGGCGCGACGGAGGGGGGGCGGCGAGCGGTGGTGGCGGCGCTCCGGCGAGTTAGGGCACGGTCACGGTGAGAGCGGGCGCGGCGCGGGCGGATTGAAAAGAAAAAACGGACGAAGACGAAGGGTTATATGAGGACTCAGATCCGCTCGACACGCACTGACCGGACGCGGTGGTCGAATGACCGAACGCGGTGGTGCAGCGTCCGGTCACACTCTAGTAAGCTCCTGGAGCGACCGGACACGTCCGATTAGGACTGACCGGACGCGAACAGAGTCCGGTCGAGGGTCATCCGGGAAATACATCGCGCATGACCGGACGCGGTGGTGGCTACCGGGACCAGACGCGGTGGTCAGCAGCTACGCGTCTGGTGCAGCGTCCGGTCACGAGGTCAGGAGGAAGTCTTCTGGATGACCGGACGCGCTGGTGGTCGCCGGGACCGGACGCGGTGGTGAAGCATCACTGCGTCCGGTGCAGCGTCCGGTCCAGCGTCCGGTCACTGTTTTTCACCTTTCTTCAAACCGATCTTCGACGCGACTTCTCCCAATCAAGTTCCAATTCAAAGAGACTAAAAAAACACCAATTGGAACCTGATATGAGTGACCTCACTCAAACCCTCAAGTTTTTCAAAATAATTTGCCTTAGGCTAGTATTGTTTTTAGGAAAATAAGCAATAAACACCCGAGGAGCAATGTATGGCCATGCAATAGAGTTTGTGAACCCTTAGGAGCGTCAAATGCTCTCTCTATTCATGGACGAACACAGAGGTTGCTCAAAGCCAAACCGAAAAGAAACGACAAAGCAACAACCATGCATATGCATATGCAATGCAATACAAGTAAGTAAAGCTAGGTTGCTTGTCAAATTTGATCCACGGTTAGGCTTCTTCACTCCTCCAAAGGAGGGTTATCGTAACCGTGTTAGACAAGCCCTAGATGCATTGCGAGAAATTTAAACATGACATATAATACAATGCAATGCAAGGGACAACACAAGCTCATTTTTTAAAGTTACTAGAGTCAAGCACATTAAGTTCACTTCTCAACCTACAAAATGTAGCCTCATCTAAGGGTTTGGTGAAGATATCCGCTAATTGAATTTCACTTCTTACACCTTCTAGTGATATATCATTTTTAGCAACATGATCTCTTAGAAAGTGGTGGCGGATATCAATGTGCTTGGTGCGAGAGTGTTGTACCGGATTATTAGCAATTTTAACGGCACTTTCATTGTCACACAAAAGTGGCACCTTTTCAAGAACAACTCCATAGTCTAGGAGGGTTTGTTTCATGTATAAGATTTGTGCACAACAAGCCCCCGCGGCAATGTATTCCGCCTCGGCGGTGGACAAAGCCACACTATTTTGCTTTTTAGATGACCAAGATACTAAAGACCTCCCAAGCAAATGGCACCCTCCGGATGTGCTTTTTCTATCAATTTTACAACCGGCATAATCCGAATCAGAATAGCCAACTAGTTGGAATCTAGCTCCTTTGGGATACCAAAGACCAATGCTTGGGGTGTGCTTAAGATATCTTAAGATTCTTTTTACGGCACTTAAGTGAGGTTCTTTAGGGCACGCTTGAAAGCGAGCACACATGCACACACTAAACATGATATCAGGCCTAGATGCGGTAAGGTACAACAAACTACCAATCATAGAATGGTAGAGAGTTTGATCAACCGGTTTACCTCCCTCATCTAGGTCGAGATGTCCATTAGATGGCATTGGGGTCTTGATTGGTTTGCATTCTTCCATCTTGAATCTCTTGAGAAGATCCTTGGTATACTTTTCTTGAGAGATGAAAATCCCTTCTCTCATTTGCTTGACTTGAAAACCAAGGAAGAATGTGAGCTCACCAATCATAGACATCTCGAACTCCTTCGACATCAATTCACCAAATTCCTTACAATATTCTTCATTTGTTGATCCGAAGATGATATCATCAACATAAACTTGACAAATGAAGATCTCCCCATTAAGCTTCTTGGTGAATAGTGTGGTGTCGACCTTCCCAATGGTGAAGCCCTTCTCAATGAGGAAGTCCCTGAGGCGCTCATACCACGCTCTAGGGGCTTGCTTGAGCCCATATAGCGCCTTGGACAACCTATAAACATGATTAGGATATCTAGGGTCTTCAAACCCGGGAGGTTGATTAACATAGACTAGTTCATTTATGAAGCCATTTAAGAATGCACTTTTCACATCCATTTGATATAGTTTCATGTCATGATGTGATGCATATGCAAGGAGGATACGAATGGCTTCAAGTCTTGCAACGGGTGCAAAAGTCTCTCTAAAATCAAGACCTTCAACTTGAGAAAACCCCTTTGCAACTAGTCTTGCCTTGTTCCTCACTACTATGCCTTGGTCATTTTGCTTGTTGCGGAACACCCACTTGGTTCCAATGACTCTTGCACCTTTTGGATGCTCTTCAAGTGTCCACACTTGATTGCGGGTGAAGTTGTTCAATTCTTCATGCATAGCATTCACCCAATCCAGATCTTGAAGAGCTTCTTCTACATTCTTAGGTTCAACACAAGAGACAAAGGAGTGATGTTCAATAAAAGAAGCAAGCTTTTGAGATTGAGTCATTACTCCCTTAGTAGGACTCCCTATGATGAGATCTTGTGGATGTGCTTGAAGTAGAGGTGAGGTTCTTCTATCAACCACTTGAGGAGGAGGATGGGGAGCATCAACATCTTGAGCTTGTGCCTCGGCTTGTTCATGAGAGACATGAGTGTCTTCATTTTCAACTCTCTCATTTTTGTCATCTTCTTGAGGCACATGTGATGAAGATGGTGGATCGACAATTTGCACATCATCTTCATCATCTTTTGGCTTGATGTCTCCCACCGGCATGTTATTCATTGCCTCCCTCAAGGGTTCATCACCTACATCATCACAATTCTCAATTGCTCCTTGGGAGCCATTAGATTCATCAAATTCCACATCATATGTTTCTTCAACCAAACCAGTGGCATGGTTAAATACTCTATATGCTTTGGACTTTGATGAGTAACCAACAAGAAAACCAATATCACAATGTCTTTGAAACTTCCCTAGGTGTTGACGCTTCTTGTAGATGTAGCATTTGCAACCAAACACCCGGAAGAATGAGACGTCCGGCTTCTTCCCATTTAGCAACTCATAGGGGGTCTTACCAAGAAACTTTTGTAGGAAGAGGCGATTTGAAGCATAGCATGCGGTGTTGATTGCCTCGGTCCACAACTTCTCCGGAGTGTTGTACTCATCTAACATTGTTCTTGCAAGGGTGATCAAAGTCCTATTCTTTCTCTCAACTACACCATTTTGTTGAGGAGTGTAGGTTGAAGAAACTTCATGCTTGATTCCAATTTCATCATAATAAGCTTCAATGTTTGTGTTGTCAAACTCTTTTCCATTGTCACTTCTAATCTTCTTTATCTTGACTTCAAATTCATTTTGAGCTCTCTTTGCAAACTTCTTGAAGCAATTTGCCACTTCGGATTTGTCATGAAGGAAGAAGGTCTATGTGTACCTTGAGTAGTCATCCACTATCACAAGACAATAGAGATTTCCACCCAAGCTCTTATAGGTTGTAGGCCCAAACAAATCCATGTGTAGGAGTTCTAGCACTCTTGAAGTTGACATGTAAGCTTTGGTTGGATGAGTGTTTGCAACTTGTTTGCCGGCTTGACATGCACTACAAGGTTTGTCCTTTTCAAACTTTACATCATTCAATCCTCTCACTAGTTCTTTCTTCAATAGCTTGTTGAGAGTGTTCATTCCAACATGAGCAAGCCTCCTATGCCAAAGCCATCCAAGTGAGGTCTTGGTGAACAAACATGTCATCAAGTTTGCATCTTCGGAGGTGAAGTCAAGAAGATAGAGATTATTGTATCTAAAGCCTTTGAATATCACTTGCTTGTCATCTATCTTTGAAACTACCACTTCATTAGGTGTGAATAAGCATTGGAAGCCAAGGTCACAGTTGCCCAACGGATAATAAGTTGAAACTCAATGAAGCAACATAGAGCACATTTGAGAGTGAGTGATCATTTGATATTGCAATCTTGCCTATACCCTTGACTTTGCTCTTTGAATTATCTCCAAATGTGATCTTCTCTTGACATACCCCATTCTCTTCAATGGAGGTGAACATACGAGGATCACCGGTCATATGTTGAGTGCAACCACTATCAATAACCCAATGAGATCCACCGGTTTTGTAGTTCACCTACACACAAGAGATCAAGCTTTTTGTTTAGGGACCCACACTTGAGAGGGACCCTTGACTTTCTCAACTAGTGACTTGGCAACCCATATTTTCTTAGGCCTATTCTTGTTTGGGGGACCCAAGAACATAACTTTCATCTTTCCACTTGAATCTTTTCTTAGCATGTAATGAGCATTGAAGGCAAAGGGTCTAGCATGCTTGGGCAAGGGTTGTGGTGGTGGAGTTTTGCACTCATGAGCAAAATGGCCTTCTTGTCCACACTCAACACATCTCTTTGGTTTGTGCTTTGACTTGCTTTGTTGTTGTTGAGCTTTGGCCTTCTTCTCTTGATTTGCTAAATAACCAATGCCACTTCTATCCATCTTCATTATGATGTTCATGAGTAGCTCACTTTGCAAATATTGGCCTCTTGTGAACTTGCTTAGGCCGGTCTTGAGATGCTCTTTTTCTTGCTTGAGCTTTTTGTTTTCTTCAATAAGTGACTCATTTGTTGTTTGCTTCTCAAGAGCCATCAAACCTTTTAGCTTCTTGTTCTCATTTGCAAGCTTCTCATTTTCACTCTTGATCTTGGCATAATCATCATAGTTGTTTGACTCAACCACACTCTTGCCTTTGCTACTAGAACCTTGCTCAATGCTTTCAATGATCAAGTCATCACATGATGTAGCTATATCAAACTTAACAACTTTGTTAGTAGCATCATGTGTCTCAAGAGAAAGCTCATTAGCTACCACAAGACTATCATAGTCAATTTTCAATGTGGTGTATTTGTCTTTTAGAGAGTTATGCCTAGTGATGAGCTCATCATGCTTCTTCTCAAGTTTATCATGTTGATCTCTAAGCTCTTTGTTAGAAGTTTTGAGCTCCTTGAGAGTGGAAGACATAATTTCATTTTGATCTTTGAGCTCACCACTAGCCTTTTGTGCACTTTCAAGCTTGGGTGAGAGTGATTCATTTTCATTATAAAGTTCATCATTTTCATTTCTAGTTCTTCTTATGACTTTAGTGTATTTGTTCAACAATTTTACAAGTTCATCATAGGAAGGTGCGTCATATTCATCATCACTATCACTATCATCATCATCATCACTATCATGGTTTTGTACCTTTCGTTCACCCTTGGCCATAAGGCATAGGTGAGTTGTGGATGATGATGGTGAAGGTGGCGGTGAGGGTGGTGATGAAGATGTCGGTGAAGATGATGGCCCCATCACAAATGCGGCAACCTTCTCTTTTTCATCATCACTCTCATCACCGGAGGACTCACAAGATGATTCAATGTCGGTGAGCCAATCACCAACAATGTATGCTTTTCCTCCCTTCTTCTTCTTGTGGAACTCCTTTTTGCCATCCTTCTTCTTGTATGGCTTGTTTTTCTTCTTCTCTTCTTCTTCATCACTTGAATCATTCTTCTTGCCCTTGTTCTTGTTCTTGTACTTGTCTTTTGGAGGTCTAGGGCATTGATGAGCTAAGTGGCCAAGTTCACCACAATTGTAGCAATCCATCTCCGAGATTGGCTTTCTTTTGCTACTTGTGAAAAATTTCTTTTTCTTGCCATCGAACTTGATGCCACTCTTGTTGAGCTTCTTTAACATCTTGGTGGTCTTCCTCACCATGAGTGCAAGTGATGCATCATCAATATCACTTTCACTTGAGCTCTCTTGCACCATCATTGCTTGGCCCTTCTTCTTCTTCTTGTCATGGCTAGCTTTGAAGGCCAAGTCTTTCTTCTTGGAAGATGATGAGCCCTCTTCCGGCGTGATGTGCATGTACATCTCATGTGCATTGATCTTCCCCAATACTTGTGTCGGTGTTGCGATGGAGAGATCACTTTGGTGAAGCATGGTGACAATGTGACCATACTTCTCAACGGGAAGAACACTCAAGATCTTCCTTGCAACATCCGATTGGCTCATTTGGGTGAGCCCAAGAGCATTGAGGTCCTCTACAAGAACATTCAATCGAGTGTACATGTCATTAGCACTTTCTTTGGGAAGCATCTCAAAAGAATTGATTTTCTTTAAAGCAATATGATAGCGTTCCTCACGCTCACTCTTAGTTCCCTCATGGAGAGCACAAAGTTTTCCCACAATTCATGAGCGTTCTTTGCATTACGCACACGATTGAAGATATCCTTGCCTAAGCCCCGGTAGAGTGCATTTTTGGCCTTTGCATTCCACCGGTCGTACTTCTCCTCGTCACCACTTGGGTTGGCGGGATCCTTGATAGCGGGAAGCCCTTGGGTTGCGGCTCTAAGACACCCAACATCTATGGCTTCGAGGTACGCCTCCATACGGATTTTCCAATATGGAAAATCATCCCCCTCAAAGGTGGGAGGTGGTCCTTCCCCGTTAGACATCTTGCTCTAGGCGGTAAAGCCTAAATTAGGAGCAACCTGGCTCCGATACCAATTGAAAGGATCAAGATGCCCAAGAGGGGGGGTGAATTAGGCTTTTCTAAAAATTAATTGCAAGAATTAAATCCTACAAGCTGGAATTCACCCCTAGTGCCTACTTGTGTTCCTAGAGATTCTACCGGTAAAAGTTTTGCACCCTAGTTTCCAATCCTAGTCTAGCATGGCAATTCTAGGAAAGTAAGTCAAGCAATGAATGTAAATACGAGAATATAAATGCTTGAAAGTAAGGGCAAGGAACACGGCGATGTTTTCCCGAGGTATCGGAGAGTCGCCACTCCCCACTAGTCCTCGTTGGAGCACCCGCGCAAGGGTGTAGCTCCCTCTTGATCCGCGCAAGGATCAAGTGCTCTCTACGGGCTGATTCTTTGACACTCCGTCGTGGTGAATCGCCCAAAACCACTCACAAGATGAGTTGGGTCATCCACAAGCTCCGCCGGATGATCACCAAACTCCCAATCACCACCAAGCCGTCTAGGTGATGGCGATGACCAAGAGTAACAAGCTAGAACTCTCACTTGACCACAACAAGGCTAATGAGAAGGTGGATGCACACTTGCTACTCTCTATTCACTAGTGAGGAACTCTCAAGCTTTGATTCTCAAACCGCACTCCTCACTAGAGCTCTTGCACTCCCTTGCACTCCAAAGGTGTTTCTCAGCTGAACAAATGAGCAAGAGACCTCTAAAAGAGGTGGTGGGGATGTATTTATACACCCCACAGTCAAATCCACCCGTTACCTGCCAACTCAGCAAAATACAAGGTGACCGGACGCGCCGGTCGAAGTGACCGGACGCGCCGGTCGCTCGTAATGGTCAAAACCTGAAATAACGGCTGAGTGACCGGACATGCCGATCAGGGATGACCGGACGTGTCCGATCGTGCAGGGAGCTTACTGTACTTTGACGTGATGCATGACCGCATCCGATCGGTGATGACCGGATGCGTCCGGTCGTCAGAGTACCTTACTGGAACGTGACCGGACGCGCCGATCACACCCCAGTCGCGTCCGATTAGGTGGTTTCCCTCAAGTGACACGTGTCAGCCTGAACACTACATCCGGTCCTCGCAAGGACCGCGTCCGGTCATCAGCGCTGAAACATAGTTAGTGGTTAGAACTGACCGGACGCGTTCGGTCGTACCAGACACCGCGTTCGGTCAAGGGAAAACGTCTCTAAACACTCCGAAACGCGACGCACCTTGAACCAAGTTGCTTCCAACTGAACTTTGAGCAAATCTATAGCTTCCTAGTGCTAAGTTTGACAAGTGTGCACCACACCTAAACATAAGGCTCACCTAGGTCAAGCTACTCGCTCATGCTCCCCTTTATAGTACGGCCAAAGGAAAAAAGCGAAGATCCTAACGACTATTCCGAATGTAACTCCACACCTTGACATCCGGAACTAACCGTCCTTAATCTTGACATCAATCCTTTGAAAACCGAAATGATTTCCATCAAGGGGCATGAATACCATAGTGCCCAAAGCATTTATCAACTCCATGACCTAACTTACCAAAGTTTCTGCAAAACACACGTTAGTCATGGTAATAAAGCGTTGTCATCAATTGCCGAAACCAACTCTCGGGGCCTAGATGCTTTCAGACGACAGTAGGGCAGGGGTTAATAGGAAGTTAGAACTATGGAGGCACATGTTAGAGTCGAAAGGGTTCAGACTTAGTAGGACTAAGACCCAGTACATGAGGTGCAATTTTAGCGTGACTAGGCATAAGGAGGGAGACGTTAGTCTCGATGGGCAAGTGGTGGCCAAGAAGGATACTTTTCGGTATTTAGGGTCGATGCTACAAAAGGATAGAGACATTGATGAAGATGTTAGGCATAGAATTTCAGCCGGCTGGTTGAAATGGCGTCAAGCTTCTGGCGTCCTCTATGACAAAAGGGTGCCACAGAAGCTGAAAGGTAAGTTCTATAGGACGGCGATTCGTCCGGTGATGTTATACGGTGCTGAGTGTTGGCCTATAAAAAGGCGACATGTCCAGCAATTGAGTGTAGCAGAGATGCGTATGTTGCATTGGTGTTGTGGGCACACAAGGAGGGATAGAGTCCGAAACGATGATATTCGGGATAGGGTTGGGGTGGCACCAATTGAGGAGAAATTGATTCAACATCGGTTGAGATGGTTTGGACATGTCCAACGGAGGCCTCCTGAGGCGCCGGTGCATAGTGGAGTTCTAAAGCGGGCCAATAATGTAAAGAGCGGTAGAGGTCGACCTAAACTAACTTGGGACGAGTCCGTTAAGAGAGATCTTAAGGAGTGGAATATCTCTAAGGATTTAGCTATGGATAGGAGCGCTTGGAGATTGGCAATCAACGTGCCTAAACCGTGACTTCTTTTTGTCTTGTGCCCTTTATGTCCCTTTATGTGTCTCCCTGTTTCTCGTCTCTTTTGGGTTTCATCTCTAGCCTACCCCAACTTGCTTGGGACAAAAGGCTATGTTGTTGTTGTTGCATTTCTTAATTTTACTTAGATAGAGGTGTATTTATGAACATATACAAAAAATGCACAATAAAATCTATGAAAATTACAATAGCTTCTACATACTACCAATAGACTATTGTACAAATTTCAGGACATTTGAACATGTATAGCAACCTCTGTGGAAAATACTAAATGCTAATGCAAGAAATCATGTGAGAGCAAGATAAACCAATAACTCACTCTTACAGCAACCAATGACCATGAAATTTTTACCACACATCAAACATCACATGCGTAGCATGCCATAAAAATTTCACTTCATTTGGAGCCCTACATCTGCAGTTATGAAAAAGACAAATACAACTAGCATTAAAAACCAAGCTGCATAAATCTTTTTTTACATCTAAAACTTTAAACTAAAACATACCATATTATAGATCTACATCATAGACAATTTCACAAGGATTCCAAAAATTCCTCATTTGATATTTTATAATTTTTCTGTGAATTACTATGCATTTACAAAGTTCCAGCCGATTTAAAACAAATAGGTCCAAAAGGCACTGGCTCAGGGACGTGACCGGGCTCCAAGATTCCGGTGGGGAAGTGGCGCTGGGGCAACGAGAAGGGGCTGGCCGGCCTAGCCATGGCTAGCTGTGGCCCATGCCTAGCTCAAACCCGGCCGGCTGCAGGTAGTAGTGGCCTGCCCAGGGCAGTAGGCGGTCCAGCGGCTGGCAGCAGCCTGTAGGTGATTGCGTGACCGAGGAGATGGCGCAGAGGAGGCAGCACGAGGCCAGGAAGAGGAGGACGAAGTTGGTTGGGGCGGCAGGGTGTTGGTTGGTGGTCCGCCATGGAGCTGTGGCCGCCTATCCATGGCAGACAACGAGGGAAAGAGCGGCAGAGCACGAGGGAGGCAAAAGGGAGCGGTGAGGGAGGAGGATGGGGAGTGAGGGCGAGTGAATGGGAGAGGGGAGAAGCTCAGGCACGGCTCTCCCCTATCGGACAATAGATGGCAGAGAAGGTGGGGCACCGAGCTGTGTATGGTCGCCACGAGGCAAAACGTCGAGCACGTGGTGGGCGCGGTTCAGCCCAACTTCGGATCCAATTTCGGCATATTCCAGTGAGATTCGGATCTTGGCGCCTGAACAAAATATCTTCTACACTGACCCAGCTACAACTTTGATTAAGGGTGTGTTGTCATTAGGGCTATAGACCCATGGGTAATTAGCCTCTAAGATGATAGTGCCAGTAGCTAACAAGCTTCGGTTTGGACTTAAATTTCTGGATCAAAACTTGGTCAAACTTAAACCAACTTTTTGCATGCTCTTCTCTAAGATGTAAACTCTGACTTCTATCTTTGGGTCGACTCACGTTTCTTAACAAAATTTTGAGAACGCGGCATGCCAATCTAATGACGTTGGTTAACTTCTCCAAGACTTAGAATATTTCTAAGTGTAGAAATCAGCAGCAGGTTCCAAATTTGAGCCACTATTAGACTTGGTTCTGAGCTGATCCATGGTATACTCCGAAAATAAAGTTTGTTGTGCGCGAACCAAGCAACAACTTTCATTAAAGGCTCTTAAACTTATTCAGCCTGATTAAGAAGATACAAAGCCCCAAACTAGGGTACCCGAACTAAAACGTCAATTAGGACTTAGCCAAAATCTTGGGCTCCAAAACAGCACTACATTGAATCTTGTGAGCTCTGTTTGACTAGGTTATGGACCAAACTCGCTCTTGACCCTTAAACAAAGTTTCTTATACATAACATGAGCTTCAACTTTTATTTAAGGTCCAACCTCAGAATTGGTATATAACCTACTGTTCTACTTTGACCAAAGTAGGATCGCGATAAAGCTTAATTTATCCTTTTTGATCCATCGGAGCATTTTCTTGGCATTTGCTCAACATGAACCTTTCATGACTTTTGTTGTAGAGTTCATCTGGAGTCATTTGGGTAAGGTTGCAAGGTTTGGTTGATGACCTACATTTCCATTCACTTAATAGTGCAATTCAAGCACTTAGTAAAGCCATTCCAACAAGGATATAACTTATCATTTCACGTGAATTTTTGATTCTAAACTTCATGAAACTTTTCCAGGGACCAATATAGATGGGTATTGATGTGAGACACATGAAGATATTCCAATAACACCACCCAAGCATATATCTTGAAAAGGGCCTATATGTAAAGCAATGGTGCAATATCCAAGTTTAGGTTGGGGCTCATTTCCATAGGTTTGACCTTGACATCTTCATCACCCCTTAATCTATCATGTTTGAGCTCAAACCCACTGCTTAACTGGCGACAAACACCTAGGGTGTTACATTCTTAATGAGCAAATATTTAAGTGCAACATGATCAGTATAAATGATAACTTTTGCACCCACTAAGTAAGACCTAAATTTGTCGATAGCAAAAATGACTGCTAGGAGCTCTTTTTTTGTGATAGTGTAGTTAAGCTATGCTCCTGTTAGCGTTTTGCCAAGGACTACACCAACAACATAGTCACTAGCATCACACATGATCTCAAACGGCAGCAACCAATCAGGTGGTTAGATGATTAGCGCTGAGATGAGTGCTTTCTTGAGAGTGTGAAAAGCAGTTAAGCACTCATCTGTGAACTCAAAAGGTGCATCCTTAGCTAGCAGGTTCATGAGAGGTCTAGCGATTTGTGGAAAATCTTTGATAAACCACCTATAAAACCCTGCATGACCTAGGAAGCTGTGGATCCCTTTTACGTTCACGGGGTGGTAGTTGCTCAATGACTTCTATCTTGGCGTTGTCTACCTCAATCCCCCTCTCAGACACAAGGTGCCCAAGAATGATGCCTTCACGGACCATGAAGTGGCACTTTTCCCAGTTAAGTACTAGGTCCTTCTCTTAGCATCTTTGCAAGACTTTGTCTAGGTTCTCCAGACAGTGGTCAAAGGTTTTGCCAAATCATCCATGAAAACCTCCATGATTTCTTCTATCATGTCTGAGAAAATAGACATCATGCACCGTTGGAATGATGCGGGTGCGTTACACAACCCGAACGACATCATGCGATACGCGTATGTTCCATATGGGCATGTAAATGTCATCTTGCTCTGATCATTAGGGTGGATGGGAATCTGATGATACCTGAATACCCATCGAGGAAACAAAAGAAAGAATACTTCGCCAACTGCTCTAACATTTCATCAATGAAGGGCAGTGGAAAGTGGTCTTTCTTTATTGCCGTGTTGAGTTTTTGGTAATCAATACACATTCTCCACCCCGTGACGGTTCGTTGGGGAATTAACTCATTTTTATTATTTTCAATGACCATCATGCCTCCTTTCTTTGGAACCACTTGGACAGGACTAACACAGTCACTATGTGGTATGGGATAAATTATCCCACCATGAAGAAGTTTGAGGACTTCCTTCTTCATGACTTCCTGCATCACATTATTGAGCCTATGCTAGGCTCTCGAGATGGTGTACTCAGATGGTCAATCGGAATGCGATGGGTGCAGTGAGTTGGGCTAATCCCATTAAGATTGCGCAAAGAATACCCGAAGACTAAACTATGTTTTTCTAAGATGGTGACGAGTTTGGACGTCTCCTCATCAGAAAGCTTATCACTAATGATTATAGGACTTTCTTTATCGCCATTTAGGAAAGCATAACATAGGCCAATGGGCAATTTTAGCTCAACCAGAGGTCATGCCAGTGCTTCCTCTTAGGGAAGATCAATGGTTTCTCCTAAGTCATCCTCTTCTTCTATGAAGAGTTTTGCATCCTTTTCTAAGGACAACTCGAGGGAATCAATGGGTAAAACTGACTGACTTCCTTGGGCAGGTTGGGATGGGGAAGAGATTCTACCATTGAGTTTTTGGCTCGAGTGATAGGAATGGTGAAGGTGTCTCTTCCCAACTTTACATCCAATGTCCTTTATGAAGGAGGCTCCACAATAAGTTTTTCTAAGGGATGCCCTATCAAGATGTCAAAATCCTAGATTTTGAATTCATGGAAATCGAGGGCTACTTCAAAATCCCTATGATGTAAAATTGATCGTGGAGAATCCCAAGCCCTTTTAGGCTTGTTCTTGAACTAGACCTAAGGGACTTAACTATTGAAGCTAAGGATTTTTCACCTAGATAAGCAGAAGTGAAAGTTGTAGACATTAGGTTTGCTCCAACAAATGGATTATACAACACATCCACCCAAGTTCCTCGAATGTTGCAATGAATGGTTGAAGAAGGGGTGAGTATCTAAATTTCTTTAGAAGAACGCTCTCCCTTGTCCACCCATTCACTGCTCATGATAGCGATAACTCCTTGATGGACTCTCTAAGGGATTCTTTGTCTAATGGTTGAAGAGGAGTGACAGGAACTGGTGGCCTCTTTTGGTAGGAGTACTTCGAGGTATTTTTGAAATCCTCAAAAAGTTTATCCTCGAAATATGGAAGGTCTGAAGGTTGGAAACCTTCCTCCAGAACTTCTAGTTCGGGCAAGGGTTTCTCTAAGGGTGTTTTGGGTTCGGTTTCACCCGAAGAGACTTCCTCGTGGCTTGGCTTGGGTTCTACATGGAGGGGTTCTAGCGAAGGAGTTTTCTCTAGAATGCGGTCTAGGAGAGCTTCTCCTTCCGCTGTGGTTTTATGGGTAAATGAACTTTGGTAGCTATATCAAGCTGTAGGGCAGATTCCTTACTAAGCCCTAACCAGAAATGCTATAAAAGCACATGGTTGGGTATAGACAAGTCTGGGCTAGATCTCGTTAAAATTGAGAATCTATCCCAAGCTGCACCTATGGTTTCCTTCTCTTTTTGTTGGAAGTTGAGTATCTCTTGTCATAGGGCAGCGATTCGGGATGTAGGGAAGAACACAAGACATAATCTGTTCCTTAGTTCTTCCTAATCACTAGCTACCTTCCCTACATTATGGGTGTACCATTGTTTTGCCCTCTCATCAAGTGAGAAAGGAAACAAATTCCACTGAAGTGTTTCTTGTGACATGCCCAAAATGGTCAGGCAAGAACAGAGTTACTGAAACTCCCTTAGGTGATGATAAGGGTTTTCATAATCCAACCCTAGGAAGGCTTGTTCCCGAACCATGACTATAAAGCAGTGGTGATGAGTAGGAGCAGCAATGATGAACAACAGTGATGAGGACAAGAAAAGCTATGTGTGTGGGGGGAGGGAGGGAGGTGGCGGCAAGGGGAAGGGTTAAGGGGGGATGTTGGGGTAGGGGTTGCTTGCTCTTTGCATAACTTTTACGCCACACGGGAATCGAACATTCATCAGTTTTGCACGGGAGGTTTCAAACGTGGGATTGGAAATTTTGCAACTAAGCGGCAGTGAATGCACAGTACCATCACCTGTGGCTGGGTCCTATTACCACCCGGAGACCACCGTATGATATAGTGATGAACACTAAGGCACACAATCTTAACATTTAGCATTGAAACAAAGCAAAACTGCACACTTAGAAAACTAAGAAAAGCATAATTCTAGTACTCAGATTGAAAGGAAGCCAACTTGAGTTCGATGTTGAATAATAGGGCACATAGATTTACATTGAAAGAAAGCCAAACTGCGTACTTAGAAAACATAAGAAAAGCACAATGCTAGTACTCTCGGATTGAAAGGAATCCAACTTGAGTTCCATACATTCTGTAATAGAACCGTCCAAATTATAAGAGCACAAGTACAAAAACAATCACTGAAGTGATCAAATTGTCATACTTGAGCCCATATAACTTCGGTAGTCCAACGAAATCACAAAGAATTTCAAACCAACCAACGATAAGCCAAGATCATACATGATTCAACATAACACATCACATGTTACAACATTTCACAAGTAGCTCACATACGTCGGAGTCACATAAGTTATTACAAACCATGTTCGAAAGTAGCGGAAGCAAATAGTTTAAACCATCAGCCACACACTTAGTTCAAATACAAGCCAGTTCCATGGTCACAGCCAACAAAAGCATCAGGATGAGATAACATAAGAGATCATGCCCATGATCTAGTCTTTGTCACCCGCTGGGTAGAGACAATACTTGCAGTAACCCTGATAAAGCATGTCATCTGCAACAAGAGAGAATAAACCCTGAGTACAAGAATATACTTAGCTAGACTTACCCGTCATAAACCAGAAATAAAGTGACACCAAGGAGTATGCAAGGCTGATATATAAGTGGAGCTCGCTTGACAACATTTTGTAGAAAAGCTTATGTAACGGAACCGTCCAAATTATAAGAGCACAAGTACAAAAACAATCACCGAAGTGATCAAATTCTCGCACTTGAGCCCATATAACTCCGGTAGTCTAATGAAATCACGAGGGATTTCAAACCAACCAACATACCAGCCAAGATCGTAGTGATTCAACATAACAAGTCACATGTTACAACCATTTCACAAGTAATTCAATATACATCGTAATTCAACGTAGTTATTACAACTTAACTTGAAAAGTAGCGGAAGCAAAGTAATTTGAGACTAACAACACCCTTATTTCAAATACATGCCAGTACCAAGGTCGACTTCCAACAAAAGCATTTAGAGAAAAGATAACTCAGAAGGATCATGCCCGTGATTACACTCCGCCTCTACGACAGGAGCCAACAGACTCTTGTAGTCGCCATGATACATCACAACCTGCAACAAGTGGAGATAAAACCCTGAGTACGACAATGTACTCAGCTAGACTTACCCGTCATAAACCAGAAATAAAGTGACACCAAGGATCATGCAAGGCTGATATAAAGTGGGCTAGCTTGACAACATTTTGCATAAAAGCTTAATATGGATAAGTAATCATTAATGCTTAAGCATCAAGTTAATTATTATTAACCTGTCATCTATATTAGAACCTGTACTAGAGCACTCACTTTATTAGGAGCAAACAATATTAACCATAGCAGGTATAAATTGAGGCAACCTTTCCATCGTTATCCAATTAACCATCCATTCAATTTAATGGAATCTACGTTGCCGCTGCTCAAGTCAAGTGCTCACTAACCGGGAGCGACGGCGATTCGAATCGAATTCCTATCCAGCTGGAGGGGTATTTCTAACACTCACCGTGCAGACCCCTGCCAGGGTCGCACAGGCCACCTTTTCATATGATTCAGGAATCGCGGGTCTGAATGATGTCACGACCCCAAAGGCGACACTCTGCCAGGTGATAGGGACTCTAACCCCCCTTGGTCTCACGCCAATGTCCCCAAGCACATCCTTTCTCTCCTCCAAGAAGCAACCTACCATTCGATTCCCGGCCTGAACCATATTACTCGGCTTCGCGGTCGGAACGACTTATGTGGCCAACTAAGTGTTAGACTGCGTTCAACATGACTCAGGGACGTACAGCGAATCGGTCCTTAAACGACTCAGACGGGGATAGATCCACACCCAAGACCTCCATGCCTTGTTGCTTCACTATCGTCATCCCGCCCGGTCTCATTTCATTTTATTAACACATGGTTCCATTCCACGATAGCAATTATAGCCAACCGTGCCATATATGAATATACCTATATCTCGCAGGTGACAGGAAATCACCTGACTTCTACCGCTTAAAGCAGGGCTAAGCATCTACTCGATCCTAGTCTATGTAGGATTCAAGGATTCATATTTCTGGACAAGGAATGATATAATGCAGCAAGGTTTTCAACCAACTCCTACCACTTAATGCAACAGTACTTATAACATACATATAATTAATTGCTTTGAAGATAGGAGGCTTATAATGCTCCGGGGCTTACCTGGGATCTGACTCAAGTTAGAGTATGTCAGATGAATTCACTTGGCTAGCGTCCTCCAATCTATCACTTGTCCGGTCCTTCTATCTTTGGGATGGATCCACCAACTCCATCTTCGGGTTTGGCTCCACATCAGGTCCTTCACGTGCTTCAGCTAGCGTACCTAAATAAGGTGCAATAATGCATATGTATGAATGTATAGAAGTGCAATAAACAGAGTAATCAAATAAGCATACCAAAGTTCTCATAAACACCTAGAGCTAATTAACTTAATCCTCATTAAGGCATAACATAGAAGATGGCAAGCACATCAAGCAAGACACAAGCCTCATAAGATCACAGGGTACTAACCCAAGTACTATCAAAGGTATGAGTCACACTTCAACACACTAGCATGGCAAAGTTAATCAAAGCACTAAAACTAAAATATGTCACTTTCTGGACATACATACAGTAGCTCAGTAAATCAATCATAACTGGAGATCCCTAAATCCAAATGACTTGCAAGAAGACATTCTGGAAAGCTTATGAAATTGTATACAATTCATTTCATATCACCTAAGCCTGATTTCCAAGTTTAATCGGTCAAAAAGATGAAACTACTGAACCTAGTCTGCTCCAAACACAGAGCAACCAAATCTGAGACCTGACTTTAAACATCTATAACTCAAAAACTACTTAGACAAATGCCACCAAATTTTAACAGAAGCTAGATACATAAATTATCTACAACTTTTGTATAAACAAGTTTTACAACAAAGCACATTATCATGAAGAACTTTGCTAAGTTTCCAGATCTGTCCGGAAACCTTATTTGCGAGAAATAATTATTAACTTATGTTGCAAACATATAACTGGACAAAACCAACTTTACCAACATGTCACACATGACTAATGAACACCAGAAAACATAGTGTCCATTCCTAAATAAATTCTTTTAATGTATTTTCTTAATTTATTTAGATAATTAGGTGGAATTATGAACACCTACCAAAAGTGCACAATAAATTCTACCAAAATTACAGTGGCCTACACATGCTCCCAATAGTCTACTTCCAAAATTTCAAGCCATTTGTACATTTGTATCAACCTCGATGAAAAAGACAAATGGCTATTGCAATAAATCATGTGAGAGCAAGATACACTAATAACTCATTCATACAGCAACAAAAATTCATGAAATTTTTACCACACATCAAACATCACATGAGTAGCATGCCACAAAAATTTCACTTCATTTGGAGCCCTACAACCACAGTTATGAAAAAGACAAATGCAACTAGTATTGAAAACCTAGAGGCATAAATCTATTTTTAAATCTAAAACTTTAAACTAAAACATGCTATATTATAGATCTATTGCATAGAAAATTTCATAAGGATTCCAAAAAGTCTTCATTTGCTAATTTACGATTTTTCTATGAATTACTATGAATTTTCAAAGTTTCAGCCTTTTTCCTACAAAAGAAAAATATAAAACCAAAAAAGAAAAGCACTTTTTCCTCGAGGTCCCTGTATTTTCCACAAATAAAGATCCCAGCAAACAAGTCCCTGCAGGCACTATTCACATGAGTCATGTATTTCGCAACTGGACCCAGAGAAGAGTTTCTAATTCGTTTTCGCCCTCCTTCTTCAACCTTACGAGCACAGAAACAGGGGACGGACGGCTTCGGCAGGCAAGGGCATGACGGTGGCGAAGCCATGGCCGGCTCCCAGGGTGGGATCCCCACGGCCCCGAGGCAGGCCGCGGCATGGCTGTAGGCAAGCCGAGACTGCCTGGCATGAGCACCGGCGACCGGCTGGGGAGCATCGGCGACGACGGCTGCGGCAGTGGCGCTGTGGGCGCGGCGGCCGGCAAAGAAGGACCGCGCGGCACAGGGCAGGGCGCAAGAGGTGGAGCAGGAGGCCGCAGCACCACGTAGGGGAGGAGAAGAGCAGTGCCAGCAATAGCAGTGGTGGAGCTCCTGCTCGACTGAAAGCGAAAAAGAGAGGGATGGAGAGGGAGCGAGTGAGGGAGACCGAAGGAGGAGGCTCGGGTTCTTTTCCTTTTGTCGAGCATGGGGGTGAGGTGGCGAGCATGCAAGTGTGTGAGGGTGAGCTAGGGCGCCACGCGGCCTGCAGCACCAGTGCGCGGTCAGCCATGACGAGCTCCAGTTCCAGTTCGAAATCAACTGAGGAGCTCACAATACCACCACAAAAATACACTGAAACACCAAATTTCCTCCCTTTGTAACTCCGAATCTGTTCCGTCTTGGCAAAAGCGGTAGTAACCAAAGTTGTAGAGCTACATGAGGTATCCAACTTTTCTTATAGCGCCAAAGTTTGATTCAGCCTGGTTCAAGAGATACGAGGCTCCAAAGTGGGGTAGGCGAAACATGAAAACTGAATTCAGTTTCAAGCCGACTGAAACTACATTTTTCTCCACTTCGTATCTCCTAAACTGAATGATGATTCGGCTAACCAATTGTTCCTGATGATAGAGCTATATGAGTACTCCAACATTGCTTATTGGAGTTTGCCCAAAATCAAAATGGTTTGCAAACTAAACTTTGCCGAAGGTGGGTACCATGAAACTGAAAACTGCAAGTTCAGTCTACACTTAGCAAAATTTCAGGGTTCCAAAAAAAACAGCTCGGGATTCAAACTTTGACCCACTGTTTGGCTACCTTAGAGGCTAAACTAGGTTTTGGTCCTTAAACAAAAGTTGTTGTCCTTAACATGAACTACAACTTTCATTACAGGATCAAGGTTTGGATCCATTTTTTTTGCAAGATAAAAAGCTCTAAACTAGGTTACCCGAAGTTAAACCGCAGTTAGGACTCAGCCAAATTTTCCTAGTGCCAAATCAGCCCCTATTCCTGACTTGTGGGCCCTTTTTGAGCATGTTCCACACATTTTCGTGACTTGACTATTAAACAAAGTTTGTTCCTTATAAAATTTACTATAACTTTGTTTAAGGGTGCAGCTATAGGAAAACAATTTTAGCTACCCTTTTAAAACAGTCAAGCAACTGTGCTCTCAAGGTCAAACAAGGTCAAATCAAGGTCAACTATCACTTAGAGACTTAATTAGTCAACATGGTCAACATGAACAATGCTCCATTAAGTTTCCTAAGCCTAGTTAAGGTATTGTAGAGTCTAAACATACACACCATGCATAGGTTGCACAAAAGTGTAGGCCTCACATGCACTGAAACATAGAAATCAAGTGAAATGCTATAGTTGTTTCATCACCATGTTTCGATTGTTTCATGTGTTTGTTTCAAGGTATATTCTACACATGTTTCACTAGGTTGTTCCACATGTGTCCTAGATGTGTTGCACATGTTGTATTTGTATGTTGCATAAACACTAGTTCACATGGAATGTAAGGCATGTTTCCTTGTTTTAGAAGCATGTTTCAGTTATAATCCAAACAAGCATATAACTTATCATTTCATGTGACTTTTTGATTCCAAACTCCATGAAACTTTTCCAGGGGTCACTATAGATAGTTATTGATGTGAGACATGTGAAGATACTTTGATAACAACACCTAAACATATATCTTTAGAATGACCTATATGTAAAGCAAAGGAGTAACATCCAAGTTTAAATTAGGCTCTTCTTCGTAGGTTGACCTTGACATTGTCATCTCCACTAATCTATCGTGTTTGAGCTTAAATCTACTACTTAATTGGTGATAAACACCTGGGGTGTTACAGCCCTCCCCCCTTAAAAGAATCGCATCCTGAGATTCGGAATGGAAGATCTTTTAAGGAAGAGAGACACGTTATCTAGTTCCCAACATCTGCTATAGCATTCAGCTATAAAGCTTCAACATCGGCAAACAATTTGGTCAAAGGCACTTTCTGATACTTACTCTTTATGGTAAAATTTGTCTGAAGAATTTCCTTCATTGACTTCCATGAAGCATTGTTACTTTTGGAGGAATCCAAAATAGCACGTACTGCATTCTCAGTGTACGGAGATCATTTGGTCCATGAGTGAACCACTCACAAGTATCCGACTCTCTAATGAGCACAACATAGGCCATATGAACTTGACACTAGACCAAAATATTCAGAAGTATACTCGTTGAAATGGTTCTATGTTCACATGGTTTTGAAAAGCAATTCTCTACCAAAATGGCTTGAGTACAACCTTCCAAAAGGGTGAGGTCATAAACGACAAACATTCTCTGAGGTTATATGGTACTAACTAACCAATAGACAAGGTCTATTCTGGTCGTAATGGTTCAATCCTTCAGATATCAACTAATGGAACACTACTTAAGGTTTCATGTGTGCAGTTCTCTTTCTTTGATGACAACACTGTATTATCTGAGTCGGTTGAGGGATTAGTGAATGTGATAGCTGACTCTGTCGGCTTCGTATTTCTGCCAAATGTTACCTAAGAAGATTCTTTTATCCAAAGGCAACAGTTATCTGGGTGGAATCAGATGCAAGCTCTTGGTAAAAACATGCATAAGGTACCAAAGTATGTCATCATTGGAAAATAATTCCCAAAGAAAGACATAGCGAGGCCTTAAGGACAACAAAAGTTGTAAATATTCACTTAACCGCGGGGAGTAGTCTACCCCCAAGCGATTGAGTAAAATCTTCCTTCGTGACTTAGTTGCACTGTAAGTTGAGTTGACTTGCAGCGTAACAACTTTGTCAGGCCAACTTTCACCTTAAGGCTACCTTTTTAGGATCAAACAATAGCTCTAAGATAGGAAATCTGTTGTTTGACACTTCTCAAATTGCTTTCGAATATTCCTCAACACTTTGTCCAATAGAGTTATGAACAAACCGTTTGTGGCACCTAAGGGCACAAGGATGTTGATCGAAACTAGGGTATATTTTCTCTAATTCTTCACTTTAATTGATAGAACACTTTGCACTATCTGTGTGATTGTCCAAGATGAAATTGACTTGGTCACAATGGCTGTAGAAGATAGAGTATCACTCAAGTTGTTGGCTAGTTGATTAACTTCTTGTTGGTTATTGCTCTGTAAGACATAGCCTTCGTAGCTACCAAAGAGTCGTTACCTAGCTGGAGATTAACCTTCCTATTGGTAACTAATCAGTTGTCTCTCAACAGTAAAAAAAGTTCCAAATCTTCACTCTTGACCACAACAACTGTGGTTGATGCAGAACAGATGGTTGCCATCGAAGTCAGTAGATAAGGAGTCACACCAGAGATGATTGATTTCGATTATATGATCATTATGCATACAAAGGTTAAGATTTGCATAAGGTGGAAATCATTTCATATCCAACAGATGACTGGTCCAACATTAAGTGTTGTGTGTCCTTTTTATCCAACAGAAATGAGATACTTCGCTCACTAGATGACATTCGTCAATACTGGGACAACTAAGTAGATTCACTTGTCTACCACCGATTGCAGTCTGTTAATGTTTATGTTGGTGACCTGTTCTTCAAAGATTATCCTTTATATAACTTCAAATGGAAGTTCTACTACTTTCGGTCTGAGATATGGGTCTTACGATAAGATATGGGGAGATAACCAAGGAAGAGTTCACCTGAGAATAACACGTTGGTATTGTTTCGCAATGGATCATGACTAGAAACCACGATACCAGTGCGTGCCGAGCAGCACAACCTTGCGTCGGCCGCCCACAGGAGGCTCTCGGTTTCGTCGCGGCACCGTTAGTTGCTACTCATAACACCATTACCAATCACATCACCAAGGTGAAATTTCAAGTGACCCATTTTGGATGGTAAAAACAAGCATTATACAAGAAAAGAATAGCAAGCAAAGGTAGTCATAAGGTTTAGAATCAATAGGGAAGCTATTCGCAGATCAAAACGCCTCACAAGAGAACATAGCTCCATTGCCGAAGGCGGCTGAGCCGGCGATTATTGCATAATTCCACGGATACCTGGCGTCGACTAAGGAAACTACCAGATAATTAATTAACGGAGATTCGATCATGTTGAGCAACAATATGAGATCAAGATTGATAAACATCCCGAGACTTGGGAAGGTTGAAGATGGCTTAAGCAAACTTCATGGAGAAATTTGAGGTACCACTCAAAGATTGAGTTGATATGGTGGATACATGAATTTGCAAACAAATGATTTTGAGGCCGCAGCAAACAGACATTGCGTCGTACTAGCTAACCTTTGGGAGAGGCAACCGGAAGGTCCAACATGGATTTGGGTCCGGTCTCCACAACTGGCAACGTACGAACCATGATCAAAGGCTAGCATTGATGAAAGTTAACTTGGTTGATCAGTCGATAAGGGTCTTCACAAAAATAGTTGCAAAACACCCACGGCTTATGCAAACATATAGGAGAACTAAACTTTGGACTTTCGGTCAAGCAAAGGCATGGATACAAACATTCAAGGGCTAACCACTAAGTCTACAGGCTCAGGCTCCTAAGATAGAGAACCTAATGGAAGACAACAACCATACAATTACGTACGTGAACTTTGTTCTAGGATAAAGCCATTCGACACTCATATGCTCACCGAGGACAAACGAGGTGACAACTAGGGCACTACCTAGATAACAAGCATACATACAACATCATAGTCAAGCAGACATTGGAGAAATTTCAAATGAATGGGCTTAAGCAACCAATACAAGGAACAAGGCTCACCCAAACAAGCATTTATCTAAAGCAAGAACTAACTATAGGTTTAGTCCAAAACAAACGCTAGCTAAGGTGGGTAACTTAGCATATACATAGAATCTGGACAGCAGCACAGTAGTTACTTGTTTCAACCATAACTGAGGTTGTAGACATCCCACAAAGGTGATCCTAGACTTTCTAGAAATCTTAGGAAGATTTCTAAACTTTAGTTATTCATACCAAAAGCAAATTCATAGATTAACATGACCAAAATTGCTAATGTTTCAGATCTGTACCAATATGGACAGAAAACTGATAAGAACTTCAAAAATGCAAAACTGGAGTTTTAGGGACATAACAAAAGTGATCCTTAACTTTATGTAAAGATTATTAAGTTGTATATAACTTTATTATTATCATATTAAGATGATTCTATAGCCAACAAGGCCAAACAAGACAAAGAAGACATCTCTGCCCCGATTTGGACAGATTCTATCATTCCATTTTGCAAGCCCATAACTAGAGATTTATACCACCACAATTAGTGCTATAGGACATTTTGGAAAGCTTAGAAAAAATACTACACTTTTTCTATTATCTCCAAGACCCGATTCCCTATGCACACTGCTCAAACAAACCAAATATTCAGATCTATTCAGAACATTAGCAAACCTGACCGTACACTTTTAAAATTCAGAACTCTCAAACCATAAGGCCTAGTGTCATGAAATTTCAGGACAAGCTAGATGAGTAAGTTAGCTACAATTTTGGTATTCTCCATAACTACAGAAAACACCATTATGACCACGAAAGCATCACTACAACAGAAAACATTCTAGCAGCCAATATTCGACAAGCAAAACAAAGCTTGCCTTTGTTCTACTTAACAAGAGAGCACACAAACATGTTATTCTAGTAGCTCTAAATATTGTTACCTTAGACCAACCAATTTAATTCATTCATGAGAATCACAATTACTGAAATGAGGTCTAAGGCATTTACAAATGCTTGTATGAACAACACATCCACCACTTGGCTAAACTAGAGGACATCTATAGGTTCCAGCAGATCGCCACACTTATTTCTAGCAAAACTAAGCACACACTATCTTCAAACACTCCCTAATCAAGCAACATGGAATACGGCATTCATGTCTAACTCTACACTAGAAAGATAGCGTAACACATTGATCACAAGTTACTTATCATTTGAACAAGGGTGAGAGGAGTATAGCTATGCATAAAGCAACAATCATGATAATGCATGCTTCGTCCTATTCGTCCTCACAAGATTGCCAACCTAAGGTGGCGATCACGTTCTATGTCGGTGGCATAACACGCGCTCTTTCGATATATAGCTAGTCGCCAGCTACATTCGACTTACGCATTCATGGTTAGTGTACCTGCAGAAAAGTTTCATTACAGCCCAACAATTCCCCAATAAAGCACACAATGAAAGCAGGAAAGTAAAATTCTAAGTACTTCCATATACATATACCCCCGTATATATACATGTAGCACCAAAACTACCCGAATCATTCGATCACCCACAATTAAGTACCTTCATATATACATGTGTGTAACATGTAAATAATTCAGTAACCAAAACTAGCTCTCCCCTAGACCGCAGTTTGTACGGTCATGCTCTCACAACTCACACTTACCTGAGCGTAGGTGCGATGTTGCATAAAAGTAAACTAGCGACATATATGACTATCTCATATATGAAGGCTACCACCAATCTAACACACCGGGTAGCATAGTGTGGAAGAGTCATCACACATACATACCTTGGCCTGGGCGTAGATGCAGAAATGAAAAAACCCCAAGTTAGTACTTATATAAGCCACCTAATAATCCTTATATGGGCATAAGGAAATTGACCACTGGCATACTTAGATTTAAAATTTAGATTTGGCAAACCTATATATAGCTATAAGTTAATAAAACTGATTTTATAAAACAAAACCATTGTTTTAAATACACATACGACAAGTTTAATGTTGAATCTTGCTCCGATGCCAGCTGTAACGGAACCGTCCAAATTATAAGAGCACAAGTACAAAAACAATCACCGAAGTGATCAAATTCTCGCACTTGAGCCCATATAACTCCGGTAGTCCAATGAAATCACGAGGGATTTCAAACCAACCAACATACCAGCCAAGATCGTAGTGATTCAACATAACAAGTCACATGTTACAATCATTTCACAAGTAATTCAATATACATCGGAGTTCAACGTAGTTATTACAACTTAACTTGAAAAGTAGCGGAAGCAAAGTAATTTGAGACTAACAACACCCTTATTTCAAATATATGCCAGTACCAAGGTCGACTTCCAACAAAAGCATTTAGAGAAAAGATAACTCAGAAGGATCATGGCTGTGATCACACTCCGCCTCTACGGCAGGAGCCAACCGACTCTTGCAGTCGCCATGATACATCACAACCTGCAACAAGTGGGGATAAAACCCTGAGTACGACAATGTACTCAGCTAGACTTACCCGTCATAAACCAGAAATAAAGTGACACCAAGGATCATGCAAGGCTGATATAAAGTGGGCTAGCTTGACAACATTTTGCATAAAAGCTTAATATGGATAAGTAATCATTAATGCTTAAGCATCAAGTTAATTATCAGTAACCTGTCATCTATATTAGAACCTGTACTAGAGCACTCACTTTATTAGGAGCAAACAATATTAACCATAGCAGGTATAAATTGAGGCAACCTTTCCATCGTTATCCAATTAACCATCCGTTCAATTTAATGGAATCTACATTGCCGCTGCTCAAGTCAAGTGCTCACTAACCGGGAGCGACGGTGATTTGAATCGAATTCCTATCCAGCTGGAGGGGTATTTCTAACACTCACCGTGCAGACCCCTGCCAGGGTCGCACAGGCCACCTTTTCATATGATTCAGGAATCACGGGTCCGAATGATGTCGCGACCCCAAGGGCGACACTCTGCCAGGTGATAGGGACTCTAACCGCCCCTTGGTCTCACGCCAATGTCCCCAAGCACATCCTTTCTCTCCTCCAAGAAGCAACCTACCATTCGATTCCTGGCCTGAACCATATTACTCGGCTTCGCGGTCGGAACGACTTATCCGGCCAACTAAGTGTTAGACTGCGTTCAACATGACTCAAGGACGTACAGCGAATCGGTCCTTAAACGACTCAGATGGGGATAGATCCACACCCAAGACCTCCATGCCTTGTTGCTTCACTATCGTCATCCTGCCCGGTCTCATTTCATTTTATTAACACATGGTTCCATTCCACGATAGCAATTATAGCCAACCGTGCCATATATGAATATACCTATATCTTGCAGGTGACAGGAAATCACCTGACTTCTACCGCTTAAAGCAGGGCTAAGCATCTACTCGATCCTAGTCTATGTAGGATTCAAGGATTCATATTTCTGGACAAGGAATGATATAATGCAGCAAGGTTTTCAACCAACTCCTACCACTTAATGCAGCAATACTTATAACATATATATAATTAATTGCTTTGAAGATAGGAGGCTTATAATGCTCCGGGGCTTGCCTGGGATCCGACTCAAGTTAGAGTATGTCAGATGAATTCACTTGGCGAGCGTCCTCCAATCTATCACTTGTCCGGTCCTTCTATCTTCGGGATGGATCCACCAACTCCATCTTCGGGTTTGGCTCCACATCAGGTCCTTCACGTGCTTCAGCTAGCGTACCTAAATGAGGTGCAATAATGCATATGTATGAATGTATAGAAGTGCAATAAACAGAGTAATCAAACAAGCATACCA
Source organism: Saccharum hybrid cultivar R570 (assembly GCA_038087645.1). NCBI lineage: Eukaryota > Viridiplantae > Streptophyta > Magnoliopsida > Poales > Poaceae > Saccharum > Saccharum hybrid cultivar. Next base: position 39,910,226 of record JAQSUU010000307.1, on the reverse strand, counting down.
AAGTTCTCATAAACACCTAGAGCTAATTAACTTAATCCTCATTAAGGCATAACATAGAAGATGGCAAGCACATCAAGCAAGACGCAAGCCTCATAAGATCACAGGGTACTAACCCAAGTACTATCAAAGGTATGAGTCACACTTCAACACACTAGCATGGCAAAGTTAATCAAAGCACTAAAACTAAAATATGTCACTTTCTGGACATACATACAGTAGCTCAGTAAATCAATCATAACTGGAGATCCCTAAATCCAAATGACTTGCAAGAAGACATTCTGGAAAGCTTATGAAATTGTATACAATTCATTTAATATCACCTAAGCCTGATTTCCAAGTTTAATGGGTCAAAAAGATGAAACTACATAACCTAGTCTGCTCCAAACAGAGAGCAACCAAATCTGAGACCTGACTTTAAACATCTATAACTCAAAAACTACTTAGACAAATGCCACCAAATTTTAGCAGAAGCTAGATACATAAATTATCTACAACTTTTGTATAAACAAGTTTTACAACAAAGCACATTATCATGAAGAACTTTGCTAAGTTTCCAGATCTGTCCGGAAACCTTATTTGCGAGAAATAATTATTAACTTATGTTGCAAACATATAATTGGACAAAACCAACTTTACCAACATGTGACACATGACTAATGAACACCAGATAACATAGTGTCCATTCCTAAATAAATTCTTTTAATGCATTTTCTTAATTTATTTAGATTATTAGGTGGAATTATCAACACCTACCAAAAGTGCACAATAAATTCTACCAAAATTACAGTGGCCTACATATGCCCCCAATAGTCTACTGCCAAAATTTCAAGCCATTTGTACATATGTATCAACCTCAATGAAAAAGACAAATGGCTATTGCAATAAATCATGAAAAAGACAAATGGCTATTGCAACTTTAAACTAAAACATGCTATATTATAGATCTATTGCATAGAAAATTTCACAAGGATTCCAAAAAGTCCTCATTTGCTAATTTATGATTTTTCTATGAATTACTATGAATTTTCAAAGTTTCAGCCTTTTTCCTACAAAAGAAAAATATAAAACCAAAAAAGAAAAGCACTTTTTCCTCGAGGTCCCTGTATTTTCCACAAATAAAGATCCCAGCAAACAAGTCCCTGCAGGAACTATTCACATGAGTCATCTATTTCGCAACTGGAGCCAGAGAAGAGTTTCTAATTCGTTTTCGCCCTCCTTCTTCAACCTTACGAGCACAGAAACATGGGACGGACGGCTTCGGCAGGCAAGGGCATGACGGTGGCGAAGCCATGGCCGGCTCCCAGGGTGGGATCCCCACGGCCCTGAGGCAGGCCGTGGCATGGCTGTAGGCGAGCCGAGACTGCCTGGCATGAGCACCGGCGATCGACTGGGGAGCATCGGCGACGACGGCTGCGGCAGTGGCGCTGTGGGCGCGGCGGCCGGCAAAGAAGGACCGCGCGGCACAGGGCAGGGCGCAAGAGGTGGAGCAGGAGGCCGCAGCACCACGCAGGGGAGGAGAAGAGCAGTGCCAGCAATAGCAGTGGTGGAGCTCCTGCTCGACTGAAAGCGAAAAAGAGAGGGATGGAGAGGGAGCGAGTGAGGGAGACCGAAGGAGGAGGCTCGGGTTCTTTTCCTTTTGTCGAGCATGGGGGTGAGGTGGCGAGCATGCAAGTGTGTGAGGGTGAGCTAGGGCGCCACGCGGCCTGCAGCACCAGTGCGCGGTCAGCCATGACGAGCTCCAGTTCCAGTTCGAAATCAACTGAGGAGCTCACAATACCACCACAAAAATACACTGAAACACCAAACTTCCTCCATTTGTAACTCCGAATCTGTTCCGTCTTGGCAAAAGCGGTAGTAACCAAAGTTGTAGAGCTACATGAGGTCTCCAACTTTTCTTATAGCGCCAAAGTTTAATTCAGCCTGGTTCAAGAGATACGGGGCTCCAAAGTGGGGTAGGCGAAACTTGAAAACTGAATTCAGTTTCAAGCCGACTGAAACTACATTTTTCTCCACTTCGTATCTCCTAAACTGAATGACGATTCGGCTAACCAATTGTTCCTGATGATAGAGCTATATGAGTACTCCAACATTGCTTATTGGAGTTTGCCCAAAATCAAAATGGTTTGCAAACTAAACTTTGCCGAAGGTGGGTACCATGAAACTGAAAACTGCAAGTTCAGTCTACACTTAGCAAAATTTCAGGGTTCCAAAAAAAACAGCTCGGGATTCAAACTTTGACCCACTGTTTGGCTACCTTAGAGGCTAAACTAGGTTTTGGTCCTTAAACAAAAGTTGTTGTCCTTAACATGCACTACAACTTTCATTATAGGATCAAGGTTTGGATCCATCTGTTTTGCAAGATAAAAAGCTCTAAACTAGGTTACCCGAAGTTAAACCGCAGTTAGGACTTAGCCAAATTTTCCAAGTGCCAAATCAGCCCCTATTCCTGACTTGTGGGCCCTTTTTGAGCATGTTCCACACATTTTCGTGACTTGACTATTAAACAAAGTTTGTTCCTTATAAAATTTACTATAACTTTGTTTAAGGGTGCAGCTATAGGAAAACAATTTTAGCTACCCTTTTAAAACAGTCAAGCAACTGTGCTCTCAAGGTCAAACAAGGTCAAATCAAGGTCAACTATCACTTAGAGACTTAATTAGTCAACATGGTCAACATGAACATTGCTCCATTAAGTTTCCTAAGCCTAGTTAAGGTATTGTAGAGGCTAAACATACACACCATGCATAGGTTGCACAAAAGTGTAGGCCTCACATGCACTGAAACATAGAAATCAAGTGAAATGCTATAGTTGTTTCATCACCATGTTTCAATTGTTTCATGTGTTTGTTTCAAGGTATATTCTACACATGTTTCACTAGGTTGTTCCACATGTGTCCTAGATGTGTTGCACATGTTGTATTTGTATGTTGCATAAACACTAGTTCACATGGAATGTAAGGCATGTTTCCTTGTTTCAGAAGCATGTTTCAGTTATAATCCAAACAAGCATATAACTTATCATTTCATGTGACTTTTTGATTCCAAACTCCATGAAACTTTTCTAGGGGTCACTATAGATAGTTATTGATGTGAGACATGTGAAGATACTTTGATAACAACACCTAAACATATATCTTTAGAATGACCTATATGTAAAGCAAAGGAGTAACATCCAAGTTTAAATTAGGCTCTTTTTCATAGGTTGACCTTGACATTGTCATCTCCACTAATCTATCGTGTTTGAGCTTAAACCCACTACTTAATTGGTGATAAACACCTAGGGTGTTACAGCTTATGTAACAGACGAGTAACTTTTCCTTTCTTAGTAGCAAGTTATTAATATTAACCTGTCATCTAGATTAGCACCTGTACTAGAGCAATCACTTGATTAAGATACAAACATTAATAACCATATCAGGTGTAGTAAATCCATCATCATCATCTTAACCATCAAGTTATTTAGTGTCACTATAATGGAGAAGCTCCGTCAAGTTTCTCACTATCTGGGAGAGACATTGACTCGAATCGATTCCAACTCATCTGGGGAATTATTCCTATCTAGCTGGGGAATTATTCCTAACACAAACCTGGGCATACCCATACCAAGGCAGCCTTAAGTCACCTTTGGTACAACTCAGGAACCAACTTCGCGGGCCCAATCAGCGCCGCACTCTCAGGGACACCACTCAGCCAGGGCGATCAGGTCTAGCCTGCCCTTGGACTCACGCCAATAGCTCCCTACACATCCTTACTTCCTTCAGAGTGCGCACTTTTTACTTATCGACTTCTGGCCTGAGTTGAGATACTCGGCTTCATGATCGAAATAACTTATCTGACCAGCTAAATGTTAGGCATGGGTTCAAAATGACAAGAGGGCTTCCACGCCTCAGTCCTTAATCGACATAGATAGGGATAGACCCACACACAAGACCTCCATGCCTTGTTGCTTCACTATCGACATCCCGCCCGGTCTTCATTCATTATTAACAAATGGTTATTTCCACGTTAGCAAATATAGCCAACCGTGACTAGACATCTCCTATCTTGCAGGTGATAGGAAATCACCTGACACTACCGGTCTAAGCATTGCTACGCAAGTATTCGATCCTAGACTTAGATAGGGTACATGATGTATTGACTAGACAAGGAGAGGATATATGCAACAAGTGTTTCCAACCAACTCCTATAACTTAATGCATCCAACATCATAAGAGGCTCAAATTATATTTTGCAAAATGTAGGAGGCTTAGAATGCTCTAGGGCTTGTCTTTCAAAAAAGAAGAAGGCTGATGATCAGGGCACTTAGTCAACTCCTCATTGTTGGCTGCTCCTTCTGGTGCCTGCACCTCCTGCTCCTCCGTAGGTGGGTGCTCCTCCTGATTCAGCCCCTCGAACTCTAGCAGAGTCAGTCCTTCCGGCACACCTATTGCATGCATATGCACTGGATGAATATCATGTATGGATAAGAGATGAAGTGACATGATGAACTCATGAACATGGACATGGTTAATAGCAAGATAATATAACACAATTAACTCTCGTTGACCGAGTAGGTGCAAAGCTCTATTCAAATCACTTTTCTGAGTAAGTGCATATCTCTTCTCAAAACAAGAATACACACTCACCAAGCTCTAGCAATCTAAAGTACAACTTTTCATCATCAGTTAGAGGTCTAGCACCTGCAGCTAACAACTTATTTAAATTAGCCTAAGCATGTAAACAATCAACACAAGCTTATATGAAGCAATCAAGTCATTCAGGCAATTCAGCAAATCTAGGCATACAAATAGCAGATAAGTAAATAAATCATATCTAGAGTTACACAACTTCAAAAGACATGCAACAAGACATTCTGAAAAGTTTATGAAATTGTCTACAAAACATCTTTAATCCTCTTAGCATGATTCCCAAGTTAACATGGTCAAACAATCATATTTCTCAAATCTGGTCCAGAAATTCTAGATAGCAACAAGTTCTGGAGACTAACTTTGCACCGCCATAACTCATAAACACAACAATTCCTCAGATCTGTTCTGGAATTTCAGAGAGCAAGCACTTCTGACTACAAACTTCAAATAGCCATAACTCACAAACCATTTGGCCAAATGCCATGAAAATTTAACACAAGCTAGATAAGTAAGTTATTTGCAACTTTGTTATAGACAAGATTCATAGAAAACATCATCTTCATGGTGTAATTAGCTTAACCCTAGAAACTATCCAGAAAAGTCACTATAAGTGAAAATTATGGAAATTAATATTTCACTACATACACGAATGATAATTTGAGCACCACCAATGTTACCAACAGTTAGCATACATCAAAAGAACACTAGAAAACATAGTGGTCAACCCTAAATAAATTCTTTTCATGCCTTTATGAATTTATTTAGATTATTAGGTGAAATAATAAACATATAGCAAAAGTGTACAATAAATACCACAAAAATTATAGTAGCTTATACATGTCCCCAGTAGGTTACTGTACAAATTTCATAGCATTTGAACATGTATAATGTCCTACACAAAAATAATAAGGTAGCAGGGCTTAAAGTAGCATAAATAGGAAATCCTATTGAAAAGTGTCAAATAACAAATTTCATATTTTTCTTAGCATCATCATAACAAAATAACACTGTGCAATAAATTTCATGCTCATTGGATACATATTTTTATCATGAAAAATAGCACAAAAATCTAGCATTTATTCAAGATAAATAGCAAACTCCTATTTCCAACAAGATCACTATGCAACCAATATTTTTTCTATGTAGTACATGTCAAGACAAGACCAATAAAATTAGAATCACATTTTTAGCATGTACCAAACTCAAGTTATGAATTTCCTAATTTTATTAAGGAATAACCAAGATAAATAGCCAATAAATAATTTACTATAGAACATGGCACATTTTATATTTTTAATAAAAACTAGACATTACTAGGAGAACAACCCAATTTGAACCACTCAATTTGGGCTCCTAAAACTCAAGATATGATTTTCCAAAGTTAGCAAAAAATTCTGGAAAAGAATAAAACAAAACCCTAAAGCTACAGCTGCTGACGCGTGGGACCCAGAGGTCAACAAGCCCCATTTGTCAGTTGAATAGAGGCAGGGCACGATGATTGACCGGCCTCTACTCGTCGATGGTGAAGCCACCCCCCGTGAGGTTATCACCGCTGAACTCCCTGTGACCTCTCGCGCCCAGGGGTACCCTTGGTTTTATCGGAGGTCCACCGGAGCATGCTCATTGATGGCAATGGCTGATGGTGCTATGCCGATAGTCTCGGCCACCATTTGCTCTAGTGATGAGCCCTATGACTCTGCGGTGCGTTAACGAAGCTAGTTAGGGTGGTTAGGGTTCCGGCGATGCGATAGTGAGCTCTGCCCACGTGCGTGGCCGCGTGGTGGCGCATGGTGCACGGCGACGTTCTCACCGTTATAGCTAGACGACAGCAAGAGAGAGGTCTCTGTCATGCCATTAGCTTCTACCTAAGACGTGAGAGAGCAGAGGGAGATGGTGGATGGGCTCAGCTACGGCGAGCTCGAGTGCCTTGGTGGCCAGGGTGGCCATGGTGGGAGCAGCAGCATGTTCCCATGCGCTTGCTTGGTAGCATCTAACCTAGACCTGACCTGACCATCTATGACCTAGTGTAGTGCTAGACCGAGGAAGAGAAAAGCAGGGGGTGCGGTGGAATAGCCGGGCCACGGAAGCCGAGCGCGCGACGGCGCTCCAGTGAGGTCTCACGACGACGAAAAATGAAATGTGGCTTTACCCAGGCGTAATACGGTGAAGCAAGGGGTCAGGGAGGTGGTAGTGGAGATAGTGCAGTTGTGGCTGAGATCAATTGACGGGTGGAGCTACATCGACGATGAGCGGCTGTAGCGGAGCGATACGGTGGTGCAGCGAGCTCAGAGCTGCACTTTGGTGAGGCAGAGCAGAAAGCAGAGAGCGAGTGAGGGCGAGTGCGGACATGGCGTGGCGGCCTTGAAGCCCCTTCGGCCCGATGTGTGGGCTTGTCGCCGGCGTACGGCCTCCATGCGGCCGCCGCATGCTGGCGCCTAGCCATGTTGGCCGGTCAAGCTGGCCGTCAGGCTCCATCTGGCTTACTAAAACCCGATATTGGATGCCCAAAAACTCCCAAACTAGATTGACTCAGCAAAAACTGTAAATAGGAAACTTGTAGAGCTACATGAGTACTCCAAGTTTGATTATAGGACCTTGGTCTGGTTTGGCCTAGATTACAAACTACAGTGTTCTGCACATGGGTACATTGAAACTGAAAGTCTATTCTTAGAAAATTTCTAAGTCTCCAATCAGCCCCCCAATTTCACCATGTGAGCCACTTTTGAGCATGTTGTGCACATTTCTAGCTCAAGGTCATTAAACAACTTTTGTTCCTTATAAAATTTACTACAACTTTGCTTAAGGGTGCACAAACATGCAAACATTCTTAGCTGCATTCCTAATTGGTCAACCAAAAGAGGTCTAGAGTGGTTTCTAGTCAGCCCTAACCCTAGCTACTTAATTAGGCAAAGTGATCAACATGAACAATGTTCCATCCTAAGTGTAGCTAAGGTGTTTTAGTGACCAAACCTCAGCCACTTGCATTAACAAGCATGATCTATAAGCATACACACATTGAAACATAGAATAACAAAGATATGTTGCATATGTTTCTAGGCAATGTTTCATAGGTTTCACTTGTATGTTTCATAGCAATAGTTACATATGTTTCACTTGCATGCCTTCACATGTTTCAGTGGTGTGTTTCACATGTTGGACATGTATGTTTCATATGTAAATGCTCAAATATGAAAGAATGATGCTTATGCTCATGTAATGCAAGTGCAATTATGCAAGGCTAACACTTGGAGTGTTACAGCCCTCCCCCTTATAAAATCTCGTCTTAAGATTTGAAAGATGTACCATATTGCAAAGAAAGTAGGTGTCAGTGTTCGGAATCACTGGCTAGTAAATTTCTGTGATTGCATGTTTAGGCTCGGATGGTGTGCAAAGAGGATACGATGATGTATACTGGTTCAGGCGGAATGTCCCTACGTCCAGTGGTGAACTGTTCGTGTTACTTGCACTTGGGTCTATAGTAGGGGTTACAAAAGATCGAGAGAGGGATGAGCTCTCAGGTCTCTGGTGAAAGTGATGTGGAGTTGAAGTGCTTCTCAGTTGTCCAAAAAAGCCTCCCCCAAAAATGAAGGGCTCCAAAAAGAGCTCCCGCTAATGGGGCGCCTGGCCTTCCCTTTTATAGGCCAAGGGAAGGACCTGGGGTACGAGAGAGAAGAACAGAGGAAAGAGAAAAATAGAGGAGGAGAGAACCCTATGGTTGTGCCGCCCTCCTTGTCATGTAGGCGTGTCCTGCTAGTCTCATAGATAGTGACAGAGACGTCTTCATGTCGCGATGCTAATGGTGATGGAGACGACTCCACGTCATGGCCCTATTTGCTGCTGGCACCATGCACAGGCATCATTAGCCGATCTTGGTGCATTGTCCCATCATGCCTGGCGCTGTGGGTAGCATGGTCCCTCCAGATGTGGTTTGCCATGGCTTCAGGTCATGTCGAGGTGTGCTCGCTCCCATCTAGTGTTAGAAGTTTGACCACAGGCTCAAGTTTTCGCTTCTGTGATGGTCAAGAGCAGTGCAAGCCCCCTGCTAAGCCTACACCCCCATCCGAGGGTGATCACACACCCTTAGGGTCGAGCAAAGCGGAGTTCCCCTTCTTGGGGTCGAGCGAGGCATGCCCCGCTCCTAGGGGTCGAACGAGCGAAACTCGTCCCCAGGGGTCGGGTGGACCGGAATCTACCCCCTAGGGTTCGGATGAAGCCATGGTCATGCCCTTTAATCATTCATTCAATTCTAACTCTTGGGGACCGTCAGTTCCCCTTCTTCAGCTACCCTAAAATTGGTACCCGACAGTAGCCCCCGAACCCCTGAGCGATCCAGAAAGGATCGTTCGGGGTGTTTTTCGACTGCCTGAGGGTGCGCATGAGCGCACCTAGTGGGTGTAGCCCCCGAGCCTACGGAGGAGTGGGTTACTCCTTCACAGGCTTTTTTCATGTGGTAAGACTTTGGAATGCCTGCTGCGGCTCGCAGGGTCTCCTTGGTTAGGTTGTGACGGTTGATTCATCATTTATGTGCGGCCTCGCAGTGGTTCTCCTAGTGAGTCCAAGCCCTCGAGCCCCCATGCGCAGCAGGGGTCTGGTCAAGGGGTCGGCTCATCTTGCGATCGTTCTCCCTCAAGCGCCTTTTTAAAAAAACAAAGGGTTGAGCCGTGCCATGCTTTTTGTCATTGGACGAAGCATGGTGCTCGGTGAGCTGTTAACGGGTCAATTCGAGTGGGGCCCCAGTTCTCATTTGTGGGGATCTAACATGGGTCAGTTGGTGACTGACTCAAGATTCCTGACGCCCAGTCCATATAGTTCTCAGGTCCGTTCAACTGGTCCCAAGGGCTCGTTGCCTTTCTCCAAGGAAAAACCATGGACCGTGTGCGGTCAAGACCCGAACATGAGTCAGGATGCCCATGGTGCTCGTGTGCCCAGGTACCGACCGCTAGCAGGCCCATCCTTTTCCACCCCTGGCTCTGAAGGGCGCCCTGGAGTGGCTATCAAACTCGTCGGTTGGCCAACCTTCAAACTCCTAGGCCTTCATGGGCCGTAGGAGCATTTTTCAGCTTCGTATCCCTCTTACCTGCAGCATTTCGTGGCCCATGGGGGGATGAACCACCATTCGGTGCATCCTTCAGGGGAGCGGCTAGGGACGACACGTACATGTTTCCCGAAGGGACATGATGACAGATGCGGTGGGCGTGTGGATCTAGGCGAGCGGTTCGCCTTCTTGTTCTGCCTCTCCCTATAAGTAGAGAGCCTTGTAACACCCTAGGTGTTTGTCCCTCATTAAGTAGTGGGTTTGAGTTCAAACATGACAGATTAAGTGGAGATGACAATGTCAAGGTCAACCTATGGAGAGGAGCCTAACCTAAAGTTGGATGTTGCACCATTGCTTTACATGTAGGCCCCTTTTCAAGATATATGCTTGGGTAGTGTTATTGCAATATCTTCATGTGTCTCACCTTAGTACTTATCTATATTGATCCTTGGAAAAGTTTCATGAAGTTTGGAATAAAAAAGTCACATGAAATGATAAGTTATATCCTGGTTGGAATGCTTTTACTAAGTGTTTGAATTGCACTATTAAGTGAGTGGAATTATAGATCATCAACCAAACTTTGCAAACTTGTCCAAATGACTCTAGATGAATTCTACAACAAAAGTCGTGAAGGGCTCATGTTGAGCAAATGCCAAGAAAATGCTCCAATAGATCAAAAAAGATAATTTAACCTTTATCGGGATCCTACTTTGGTCAAAGTAGAACTAGAGGTTCTGGGCATGTTTTGATGATGGGCCTTAAATAAAATTTGTAGTACTTATCATGAGGAACAAACTTTGTTTAATGATCAAGAGCTAGTTTGGTCTCTAGCTTAGTCAAATAGAGCTCACAAGATTCAAAACAGTGCTGTTTTGGAGCTCAGAAATTTGACTAAGTCCTAACTGAGGTTTAACTTCGGGTAACCTAGTTTGGAGCTATTTATCTTGCAAAACAGATGGATCCAAACTTTTATCCTGTAATGAAAGTTGTAATACATATTAAGGACAACAAATTTTGTTTAAGGACTAAAACCTAGTTCAGCTTCTAAGGTAGCTAAACAGTGGGTCAAAGTTTGAATCCCGATCTGTTTTCTAGAACCCTGAAATTTTGCTAAGTGTAGACTGAACTTGCAGTTTTCAGTTTCATGGTACCCACCTTCGGCAAAGTTTAGTTTGCAAACCATTTTGATTTTGGGCAAACTCCTATGAGCAATGTTGGAGTACTCATATAGCTCTATCATCAGGAATAATTGGTTAGCCGAATCATCATTCTGTTTAAGAGTTATGAAGTGGAGAAAATGTAGCTTCAGTTGACTTGAAACTGAAACTCAGTATTCAGTTTTGGGTACCCTACTTCGTAGCCTTTTATCTCATAAACCACGCCGAATCAGCCCAAGATTCTTAAAGAAACGTTGTTCCTCTCACGTAGCTCTACGAAAGTTATCATAGTTTCTTGAGCTAGTTTCGCTTGGGTTGAGAGATACGGAGGGCGAAATATGGCGGATTCAGTCGTATGTTTGAGGTAGAATTAGAAATTTGAATCGTATGGAGCAGTAGGAATGGCCGACCGGCCACAGGATTTCCATGCCGCGTGGCCTCACGCTCAATGTCTCTGTGCCACCTTGCACCCACGCGTCGTCATGCCAACTTGAAGAAGCCCGAGCGCTCGCTTTGCTTCTCTCTATCCTGCTCACTCTCGGTCTCCCTCGCTCTCTCTGTCTTCCTAGCGCAAGAGTAGAGCTCGAGCACGAGCAAAGCAGAGGCGAGCGCCGCAGCCCTTCCCAGCTTCTCTCCCTCATACGCCCTTCCTCCTCCCTATGCCGGCGCTGCAGCCACCACCGCCACTGCTGCTGCTGGCACTGCTACCGCCGCCATGACCACGAGCTGAAGCTCTGCCGCCACCACGTTCCTGCCTTTGTGCTCAACCACCGCCAATCCGAGCTCGCCTCCACCTTGTCGTGCACGTAGCACCATTTCTCCGCCTTCCCTAGCCACCGGAGCAGCCAGCGTCGGGTCGCCGCTGTGGTGGCCATGGGTGCACGCGAGCAGCCCGTCACCGGTAGCCTTCGGTCGAGCCAAGGCCACCTGCGAGTGTGGCCAGGCGCCGCCGTGCCTCGCCGGCCCCTTTCACCGCCGCCGACGAGCATCCTCCGGCCGAAAATCGTGAGCTCTCCGGTGACCCCTCCCCTGTAAAATCGCGACCAGGGACTGCATGCAAGAATTTGACTCAAAGCAGGGGCCTAACTGCAATGTCATAGACTCATATGAATAGTACCTAAAGGACCTAGTTGTGGTAGTTTTTGCTGATTTTTGGAAATTCATAGTAAATCATAGAAAATTCGTAAAATAGCAAATGAGGACTTTTTAGAATCCTTGTCAAATTATCTATGCAGTGTATCTATAATATGGCATATTTTAGTTTAATGTTTTCGCTGTAAAAATAGATTTTTCAGATTAGGTTTTCAATGCTAGTTGTATTTGTCATTTTCATAACTGCAAATGTAGGGCTCCAAATGAAGTGAAATTTTTGTGGTATGCTACTCATGTGATGTTTGATGTGTATTAAAAACTTCATGAATTTTAGTTGTAGTATGAGTGAGTTATTGATTCATCTTGCTCTCACATGAATTCTTGCATTAGCCATTTGTCTTTTTCATAGAGGTTGATATATATGTCCAAATGGTTTGAAATTTGTACAGTAAACTATTGGGAGCATATGTAGGCCACTGTAATTTTGGTAGAATTTATTGTGCACTTTTGATATGTGTTCCTAATGTCACCTAATTATCTAGATAAATTAAGAAATGTATTAAAATAATTTATTTAGCAATGGACACTATGTTTTCTGGTGTTCATTAGTCATGTGTGACATGTTGGTAAAGTTGTTTTGTCCAATTATATGTTTGCAACATAAGTTAATAATTATTTCTTACAAATGAGGTTTCTGGATAGACATGGAAACTTAGCAAAGTTCTTCATGATAATGTGCTTTGTTGTAAAAATTATCTATACAAAAGTTGTAGATAATTTATGTATCTAGCTGCTGTTAAAATTTGGTGGCATTTGCCCATGTGGTTTAGGAGTTATAGCTGTTGAAAGTTGGGTTACAGAATTGCTTGCTCTCTGTCTTGTTAGACCAGTTTCTGTGTTTGTGTAAATTCGACATGTTAAACTTTAGAATCATGCTATGGTGATATTAGATGAAATGTATAGAATTTCATAAGATTTCCAGAATGTCTTCTTGTAAGTCATTTGGATTTGTGTAACTCTAGTTATAGCTAAATCTTGTAGCTACTATTTGCATGTCTAGAAATTGATAGATGCCAATTATAGTTGTTTGCTTGTATATTGTTAAGTGTGACTTATGCCTTTGAGGGTAGTTAAGTTCATACACCTGAGATCTTGTGAAACCTTGTGTGCCATGTCTAATATGCTTGCCATCTTTTATATTAGGTTGAGAGATGTTTATTTAAGCAACATGAAGTGTCTATGCATGTGGAGTGTATTATGGTGTTTGTCTGGCTTACTGTATGTGATGCATTGTCCATTGCATTTCCATGTATTCATACAATTGCATCTTACATCTCACATAGGTACGCTAGATGCACCACATGAAGGACATGATATGGAGCTGAACCCAAAGATGGTGTTGGTGGATCCATCCCGAAGATAGAAGGACGGGACAAGTGCTAGGATGGGAGATGCTCGTCGAGCGAGTGTCATCTGACAACCACTAACTTGAGTCAGATTCTAGGCAAGCCCCGGAGCATTATAAGCCTCCTACCTTCAAAGCAATTAATTCTATATATGTTATAAGTATTGTTGCATTAAGTGGTAGGAGTTGGTTGGAAACCCTTGCTGCATTATATCATTCCTTGTTATATGAATCCTTGAATCCTACATAGACTAGGATCGAATATATGCTTAGCCCTGCTTTAAGCAGTAGAAGTCAGGTGATTTCCTGTCACCTGCGAGATATAGGGATATTCATATATGGTACGGTTGTCTATATTTGCTATCGTGGAATGAAACCATGTTTTAATAAAATGAAATGAGACCGGGCGGGATGACGATAGTGAAGCAACAAGGCATGGAGGTCTTGGGTGTGGATCTATCCCCGTCTGAGTCATTTAAGGACCGATTCGTTGTACGTCCTTGAGTCATGTTGAACGCAGTCTAACACTTAGTTGGCCGGATAAGTCGTTCCGACCGCGAAGCCGAGTAATACAGTTCAAGCCGGGAATCGAATGGTAAGTCGCATCTTGGAGGAGAGTAAGGATGTGCTTGGGGACATTGGCGTAAGACCAAGGGGGTTAGAGTCCCTAGCACCTGATAGAGTGTCGCCCTTGGGGACGCGGCATCAGTCGAACCCGCGGCTCCTGAACTGTACCAAAGGTGACCTGAGCAGCCCTCGCCAGGCGTGACTTGGTGAGTGTTAGAAATACCCCTCCAGCTGGATAAGAATTCGATTCGAATCGCCGTCACTCCCGGTTAGTGAGCGCTTGACTTGAGCAGCGGTAACGTAGATTCTATTAAATTGAACGGATGGTTAATTGGATAACGATGGAAAGGTTGCCTCAATTTATACCTGCTATGGTTAATATTGTTGCTCCTAATAAAGTGAGTGCTCTAGTACAGGTTCTAATATAGATGACAGGTTAATGATAATTAACTTGATGCTTAAGCATTAATGATTACTTATCCATATTAAGCTTTTATGCAAAATGTTGTCAAGCTAGCCCACTTTATATCAGCCTTGCATGATCCTTGGTGTCACTTTATTTCTGGTTTATGACGGGTAAGTCTAGCTGAGTACCTTCTCGTACTCAGGGTTTTATCCCCACTTGTTGCAGGTTGTGATGTATCATGGCGACTGCAAGAGTTGGTTGGCTCCTGCCGTAGTGGCGGAGTGTGATCACGGGCGTGATCCTTCTGAGTTATCTTCTCTCTAATGCTTTTGTTGGAAGTCGACCTTGGTACTGGCATGTATTTGAAATAAGGGTGTTGTTAGTTGCAAATTACTTTGCTTCCGCTACTTTTGAACTTAAGTTGTAATAACTACGTTGAACTCCAATGTATATTGAATTACTTGTGAAATGGTTGTAACATGTGACTGGTTATGTTGAATCACTACGATCTTGACTTGTATGTTGGTTGGTTTGAAATCCCTCGTGATTTCATTGGACTACCGGAGTTATATGGGCTCAAGTGCGAGAATTTGATCACTTCGTTGATTGTTTTTGTACTTGTGCTCTTATAATTTGGATGGTTCCATTACAAGCCTTACCTCCTGTCTTAGGGTACACTTAATCACCATGTCATGGCATCCATTCTCCTACCGTTAGCGCTGGGATTTCTCACCCTTGTCCTTCCACCACCGCTTCGCCACCATTGCCAGAGTCTCCCACCCTCCTTCCTTCTTTCATGGAGTCATGGCATCGCTCCATCATCCTTCGCGCTCACATGGAGGCCCTCATCAAGCGTGGGCTCCTCCGGGCGAGGACAGAGGCACATGAGTGGATCATGCCTGGCGATGAGGAGGTGCCAATGCCGCCTGATGGCTACGTCATCTCCTTCATTCCATTTCATGAGCGTGGGCTCGTGGTGCGCCCCACCGATTCTTTTGGGGGCTGTTTCACCACTATGGCATCGAGCTACAACCCCTAAACCCCAACAAAGTCTAGCACATCATTGCCTTCATCACATTGTGTGAGGGGGGTCGAGCCCCACTTTGAATTGTGGAAATACTTCTTCGCCGTTTCCCTGCAGAAGAAGAGGGAGAAGAAAGGGGAGGACCTATCGGTCCACCTAAAGAATGACGCCAACGCTCCTCTATCGATCTTCACTGGTCGCCTGATCGAGGAGCCATCGTAGTCATGGGGATGGGGCCCCATCAACATGGAGAAGAGGAGGCTACCTCAAGGCCATCACGCTTGTGAAGCGCCACGACCTCCACACTACCGACGTCGTCTAGGCGTACCACGTGAGGAGGGTGGCGCCACTGATGGTGTGCACATTCTTGCTAAACCAGATGATGCCTGTTGCATTGCTTGAGGGAACAGTGCTTTCCCTCGATCCGCTCCACAACAGTGAAATTGAGCAGCGCATCCGGGAAGCGATGGAGGTGAACATTGTCATGTTCGAGTTCCTAATTCTGGGACATCCCGTGATGTGCCCGGAGCCAGGTTTCATAGAAATGGTATGCTTCTTCCCTATTTCCTTTCCCGGCTGACCCTTCTCTGGTTACCCAGTTCTAAGTGTCAGGACATGCAGCCTGGCTTCATCGCCCAAGCCTCCAATGCGCTATTACCGGAGGATGCGATCGTCAGGGTGATGAATCGTGCTACGGCCAAAAAGGCAAAGAAGGAGAAGGACGACAAGAAAACAAGGAAGGCACGGAGGAAGCAAGCAAAGCTAGACCAGGGAAGCGGCACCAAGGGTCAGAGGATGAGGGAGACGAGGAGGACAACAAAGAGGAGGAAGACGATGAGGAGGAGGAAGAGAAGGGGACGACGGTGTCCAATGGGATGCGCTGTAGGTTGATGCCACGGATTTGTCCTCGCTGCAGCTGGTAGATGAGGACTTGGATTCATCCTTGTGAGCACTGGGATCCTTCCCGTATCATGTGGAGGACGAAGGGCCCTCGGGGCTGACATAGGTAGGCCACTCAGCCCCGTCAGGGCCCTTCGAGCCGAGGGAGGGTCTGAAGTGGCAAACGAGGAACGGCCGAGATCGGGTGAGTCAGCCCCAAAGCGTCGCCGTCCGGTGGTGCTAAGGTGAGTTAGGAAATCTTCATTCCTCTTGTTTTAACGAATCTCGCCGATGGCTGAACGTTGCACCCTCTGTAGTGTTGGCGGACACGACCCCCTATAGCTCATGCCACAGAAGGCCCTCGCTCGCCTGCTGACACGCCAAGGGTCGGTCGATACCATGCCAGAGACAGGGAGGGTTGGCACCGGGGCATCCCCAGCATCTCTTATGAGAGTGCCACCAGCAACGACGACAGCGTCGGTGGAGCAGGGCATGCATGAGGCACCCGTAGAGGGCGCAGTTGCAAGACCGCAGGTGTGGCAGCAGCGTCCATGGCAGACATGCCGTGGCTGGGAGCGACTGTCGCATCTCGGGAAGAGACGACATAGTTAGTGTCGCCGCCTGTGCGGACGGAGGTGGCGACGCTAATTGCACCGGTGGTGATGCCGCTCGAGCTATCGTTCATGCGGGTCGCCGTGTCCATGGTAGGATAGATGGGGGAGGGTGCGCTCGAGGCACCCATGGTGGAGATGGTGCAAACAGAGCCATCGCCCATGCCGGCGTCTACGTCCGCGATGGGGCAGGCGGAGGCGGGCGCGTTTGAGGCATCCGCAGAGATTGCGGCGGTGGGTGAGGTGTCTGCGCCTGTGCCGCCTACCCCTACTGCCATCGGACGGACCATTCCAAAGGAGGTGTTGCTACAGGAGGGGTCAGTGTTGCCCAGTGATAGCATAGGGCCATGTCATGTTCTGGTTCGGGTGGGCGGTGAGCCACAAGCTTGGGGAGGCCCCCGGATCTGATGGGCCGAGAGGCAAAATCCTAAGTGAGTGTTCTTCGTCCTTGATGACAAGGAGGAGGCGAGAGACTAGGGCACCATCTTGTTGGGGGTCAGACTTGCGGTCCGCTCCCTGAAGACCGCTTTGGACTCACTGCGTGACGTTGTCACCCTAGTCGATCACGTATGATCTGTTTGTGCTCCCATGCTTCTTTCGTCCTTCATGTGCTTCTAACCTGTGTCTTCTTCATAGTCCCTCATGGAGCGCAGCTGCGAGAAGTCCCTGTTCCTCCGTCATGAGAGGGACATTTGTGACCATCTTGCCGAGGAGGCGCGGCTTCCCGAGGAGCTGGCAGTGCAACTTGCTGTCGCTCATCAGAGGGGCACCGAGGAGGTGGCCAATCTTAGAATCAAGGAGGTGGATGCCCATCGGCACATCATAGAGGCTAAAGAGAAGGCCATGACCTTGATTTAAAGGGTGCACAAGGATGTTGCAGAAGCCGAGTGGGTTTGGAAGGAGTGGGATGATCTGCTCCAAACTGTAGCGG
The DNA here is from genome assembly GCA_038087645.1 of Saccharum hybrid cultivar R570. NCBI lineage: Eukaryota > Viridiplantae > Streptophyta > Magnoliopsida > Poales > Poaceae > Saccharum > Saccharum hybrid cultivar. The sequence continues at coordinate 39,892,491 of JAQSUU010000307.1, read as the reverse complement.
GGCTTCGCGCAGAGTGCGACTTGGTCCGGTAGGAACGTGACGTCGCTCGTGGGTGTGTCAATGACTTCCTAAGCAAGGTTGAAATGGAGAGGGGCCTAAAGTTGAAGGCCAAGGACATCTCTGCCGGGCTTGCCGTGGAGGTCGCTCGGTGCAAGGCTACTTCATACCCTAGAGATTGAGGTGTCTCAGCAGAGTAGGAAGATTGACAAACTTCGGTCGAACGTCGATGGTGAGCCCTCAAGCCCTATGTCGCTCTTCTTTCTGGATCCGAGGTGCCTTCTTGACATGGTTGGCGTAATGGCTTGGGAAGGTGTCGAAGATAAGCTCATAGAGGAGGTGATGAAGAGCCGAGACCTGGGAGGCTCTCTCCAGAAGAAGCACGATGAGCATGAAGCCATGCGTGCCGCTGTTAGCCTAGTCTGCATTGACCTCTCACTGGTCCTAGAGTAGGAGGGGAGCTCCCTCGTGGTTCGCGCTACCTGGATCATGGATCAGGCATGCGAGATCATGAGGCTTGTGCTTGACTTTGGTGTCCATCAGTTGTTTGCGATCACCTGTTCTCACTATGAGAACATTGACTTGGTGGCGATGAGCCAAGGCTACGTGCCCAGCTACACCAACACCTAGCTGGACCAGATCGAGAAGGCGGCGGCCTCCCCTGCTCAAAATTTAGCCAATCAAATAGAGGATGAGGTTGTCCCTTAGTGAGCTAAGGTGTGGTGCCCATGGACTTGAAATTCAAACAAGTATTTTGCTTTTAAGTTTGATCGAACAAACATTTAGCTTTTGTCGTTTAAACACTTGTCCCTTTTTTTATCCGATCCCTCCTAATGCTAAGTTTAGAGAGTTCAAGGCATGGGTGACAAACTCTGATCACACTAGTGAGCAAAAGTACGGTATCCATCGAGGCGTAAGCCTTTCATAGTCTGACCAGCTTTACTTAGGGTTTGTTCCCGCGATTCTCACCTCTTAGTCTTAGCGTAAGGAGGGGTCAGTTGCAAAAAAGCGCTCAAGAATATTAGATGCCCATGACATCTCTCCCGAGTGAGGCCCGACTCTCGGCCATTGCTAGGGTTAGGTGATGCAGTCCAATCTGTCCCAACGCTAAGGTTACAAAGTTTGAGGTGCGGGTGAGAAAACTCTAATCACATTGGAGAGCAAAAACACTGTAGCCGCTGGGGCATGGGTTTTTCGCAGTCCACCCAGTTTTACTCAACGTCTATTTTTCCATGACCTCTTGCTTTGGGCCCTAAACATGAGAAGGGGTCATATGTAAAGAGCATCTCTGAATATGTATATACCCTTACCAGCCCCCGAGTGAGGCCTGACCCCTAGGCTAGGGTCGTGTGTCACTAAAAACCAAGGATACGACAATGCGACCGACAGGGGAATGCACCTTTTATTTCAGAAATGTGATTTTTCACAAGTACGTTAACAACTTGGAAGAAACTAGGGGTAGAAGCAACGTATCTATTTAATATCCCGCGTGTTGGCGAAGAATCGGTCATCGATGGCCTTGAGCTCGTAGTTGCTTAGTCGGAGCGCCTCCGTGATGATATATGGTCCCTCCCATGGCTGAGACCATGGGGGGCGGATGCGTGTGCCGCACCTCGAGGTGACCGATGGTCCTGGTAGCATCGCACAGCCCAAACAGAAACGCTTGTCGGGGCGTTCTGGGTGAGATACGCCAGGGAGAGCGGTTCGCCCCCGGCGAGCCATATCGTGTCATTGATAGAAGGAAGAAAAGTGATGTCGGTCCTCCTGGTACGGCTGGGGCCCCATGTAACACCCAGGTGTTACCGAGTAAAACAACTCACTAAACCATGTCATGAGCATCATGTTTAGGTTTTATTGCATGTGGCAAAATGAGAAATTAAATTTTGTTGCACTAATTCTCAAAGTGAGCTCTAAATTATTCCTTGTCCAAGTATTCTCCCGCAGTCCAAATCACTTTCATTCATCCTGATCCAACTCCAGCTCTTGCTATCTTCTCCTCCTTATTCTCTAAGCTCATACTCAGCACTCGCAAGCCCATGAAGCACGCATCAATACATTTCATTGGCAAGACATAGTGCTTTTACTTCATCGTGTCAAGCAAGGCAAGTTTGGCCACAGATGACCGATTGACAGCAGCATCGCACACGCTATGTGCTAACCACACTCTCACTCAGTCCACTGAGCACGCTGCTCGCTCACTACTCACAACAACACATTCATGCATCAGCAGTACAGCCCATGGCCTTGTGCACGCCAAAAAGTCCAACTAGCAGCACCTACACGTTTAGCCCAAAATACATTCCTCAACTAGTCACGTGCATGCAAGTCCAAATGATTGATTAATCCAAATACTTTCCTTTCTCGAAAGAGGATTAGCATCCAATAATAAGACCACCAATATCTCCAACCTCGCAACGCATCGCTGTCTATGTCTTTATTTCGCCTACTAGCCATCGCGCTCTGCAAAAATCAATGCTGCCCTGCCTACATGTCACGCTAAGCACTACACCAGAAAGTAAACCAGAACAATGCAGACCAACACTGTAGTGGAGCACTGTTCACCATTGAAATCACTGTTCATCCAAGCATCATTTCATGCACCAACAACGCTTTATTACCGTTAAGCAAGCTAATTAGCCACCAACCTCATGATGCATCGTTGTCGCACCTTTACTTCGTCTACTAATCGCTCCGTAAAAAAATAATTAATGCATGTCACGCTGCCTTCGCTAAAGTGTGTCGCGCACGCCAGGCGTCCTTCTTGGTGCGAGCTCCACCTCCATCCCCACGTCTCCTACCTATAAAGGACACATCGCGCAACCTCCATTGCAGTCGCGAGCTTGCCAAGCCACCCACTTTGTTGCCCACCTTCTTCCTCCCAGAGTCAAGCTTTCTCCGTTCTCCTATAGAACTCGGCCATTCGGTCAACCCCCCTCTCTGAAGCACCAGTCGAATCCGGTGAGTATCCCATGAGTCCATCTAGTACTTCCTCTATCTCTCCCTAGCAGCACCATCCTTTCTCCTTGTCTGTATCGCATTTGCTCTGGGCTCCAGTAGCTAGCCTACAAGAATTCCTTCATTCTCCTCTCCATTATCTTGACTCGTGGTCTTCTTCATTAATTGCTTGTATCAAAGACTCACCCAAATCCGAGTCCATCACGAGAAATCCACCAGCCCACTTGACAAGTCAAAAGACCAAAGACCCACATTCATGAGCAAGTCACGGGAGACAAGGCCAAGAGCTAATTAATTCCTTTTAGTTTTTAGAATTAATTAAATAGCCACCTTGTGCGGTCAATATCTCCACCATACGATCTCTAATTCACTCGATTCTTCTTCCTAAATTCATCTAAAATCAAGAACTATCCGTCCATGCCATTTTCTTCATCTCTAGACCTCATTTGAATTTATTTATCATGAAATGAATTTTGTTAGATTCCTAAATTCATGATATATTTGTTAGTGTATTTAGTTCATACAGTTCAGTGATACCTTTAGGGTTAATTTATTATTTTGAAATGCTTAATATTATTATGGTTATTTAGAGAATGACTTTTTGTGATGCATTGATAGAAGTGCTAGCCCTAAAAATTTTATAGTAGGCTCATGGTAATATTAGATGCTCTCTATAACTTTTGTAGCCTTTGAATAGCTAATTTATTAAGGTAGCTAACATACCCTGATGGAAAGCATATTAAATCATTTAAGAATTTAGTTGCAAAATTATTCGGGTTAATGAAATGATATTTAGTTGGTATGTGATCAGTAGAGCTAGTTTATTAAGTGTGTTCTTATTTTAAGAGTTGTTGTTGCCTGATTTCTGAATTGTTGCATCATCATTGCATACATATAGTGAACAAATTGGCGGAGATCATGACTGTCTGCAATCAAGAGTACAAGGAGATTTTCGAGAAATATGAGGGGGAGATCCTCGTACTGGAGGAGGTCTAGGAGCCACTACTGACTAACTTTGCTAACACTGTGCCTGCCCAAGGCAAGCCCCGGTGCATAACCCTTATTTTTGATAATCATTGTATATATAAATGTTGTGCATTTACATTGCATATGAGTCTTACTAGTGCAGGATCGATTACTTGCTATGCTTAGGTTTACCGGTTGCGTGAGCGACCTGCCGTTGCTCATAATAGGTGATTATTATTACACATGATGAAATGATGAAAAGAAAAATGGTGACCGGGCAGGGATATGGTATGTGTATTGGTGGGTGTAATAGGTAGTGTCCCGCGGCCACAGGGCTTAGCTTGGTTGCACTGTTTTTCCTGTTCGTGTTGATTGAGGACCGTCCATTGCATTGGATACTAGTCAAGTCACAGACTTATTATCCTGAGCACATACTTGCTTATGGGAGCGGGAAGGCTCCTTACTCTCTTGTCATGGGTTCTGGCTCTTTCCAAACCGATTGATTGGAGGCGAGAAAAGGTGGAGGTCTAAGCACCGTACTGAGACCGAGTCTCAAGTGTGGGGGCTTGGAGTCCAAGTTTGGACGAGGACCTAGACCCCTCAACAGGAGTGGAATGGGTTGGTCTTGTTTGTGCTTGGGGAACAAGTGAGCAGTTTATTTTTTAGGGTACCCAGCTGGCTACATTAATTCGCGAATCGCCATTTCTACGTGACGGTATGACTTGACTACGGTCTAGCACCGTAGTAAGAACTAGAATATGAAAGATGGGAAAATGGTTCTGATTGCTCAACTCTTGCCGAAAGTAGAACAAGTGCTTACATAGAATGGTTGGATAATGAACTAATCATGACTGCTAATCATCTAAGAAAATAAGGACCCACTCTTAGTATTGCCTTCCACAAACAAGAAAATCACAAGCCATATAGCCTATCATATTCCTTGAGAGTCGAGAAATATATTCTCTAGTTGGGTAAGTCTTGTGACTACATTGTGTACTCAGGGTTTATTTACCCTTGTTGCAGGTACAACTTGAGAAGCTATCTCTTATGTGGAGGATTCTTCTGGTGGGCATAGACAGATCCTTGTTTCTCACTGCTAGATGTTTATTTTTATTCCGCTATTTAATTATCACACTCTAAACATTGATATTGTAATAAAGACTTTCTGAGACTCTATGTTGTATGAAATGGACTAAGTATGGTAAGCTCATACTCATTATTGAATCCTAGATGTAAAGCATGGATTGTTTTGAGTTCTCCCTTGGGGTGTGCTCGATGGAACTGCTTGACTTGGCTTAATTTTGGGGTGCTTAGTGTCTAGTGGAAGACAAGTGCCTCCGAAAGTGTGTCTTTTTGGGTGGTTCTGCCACACCCCAGGAGGACAGAGAGCTAGCGTTCCAGCCGCGCATAGTTGAAGTCGAGAAACTAGTTGCCCTAGGGGGTGTGAGCCTCTGGGGCATGTAGCTGCAGCGTCTCGAGGGCCTTGACGACGGCGTCGAGGCTAGCGGAGCATGGAGGCTAGATAGGGGTGGGAACCTGCATCAGCCCTCCCCTGCAGTGGTGAGGAAGTCTAGACTCCAAACCACGCACGTATGCCCATGGTCCAACTCACGTCGTGACTAGCCATCCGTGGCCTGAGTGTGCACGTCAAAACATGCAAAAGCCCCCTACCTGGCACGCCAACTGTTGGTGTTCAGAATCACCAGCTAGTAAATTTCTGTGATTGCGCGTTTAGGCTCGGATGGTGTGCAAAGAGGACACAAAGATGTATACTGGTTCGGGCGGAATGTCCCTACTTCTAGTGGCAAACTATTCGTGTTACTTGCACTTGGGTCTGTTGTAGGGGTTACAAATGATCGAGAGAGGAATGAGCTCCCAGGTCTCTAGTGGAAGAGAAGTGGAGCTTAAGTGCTTCTCAGTTGTCCAAAAAAGCCTCCTCCAAAAAAGAGGGGCTTAGGCCAAGGGAAGGACTCGGGGTATGAGAGAGAGAAGAACAGAGGAAAGAGAAAAACAAAGGAGGAGACAGCCTTGGGGCTGTGCCACCCTCCTCCTCCTGTAGGCGTGTCCTGCTGGTCTCGTAGATAGTGACGGAGAACATTGCGATCACGGAACGATATTTGATCGGGAAAATCATGAAATTGGGAAGATAATTAATCAAGGACCTCATACGCCAAAGTGGGCCCTGAGGGGACACCAGAGGGTGCTGCTCAGCCACCCTATTGGGCTAGCCAGCCCACCACCTCGCCGCCTCACGTCATGTTTTGTCCAAGCTCAGGTTTGAGCCCAATGCACTTTAGTTTCATATGTTTCGCCTTCCGTTTTGAGCCGAATTGAAAATCACATGCTAAGATACCTTAAAAGAGATAGGAAAGATTATTTTAGTCATGACTTAGGAATAAACTCACATAACACTTTTCCTAGAAGTCTTGCTACTATTGGGAACTTATTTTAGGGACCCCATGATTGCTTAAGCTGTTGAGGAATATGATATAGTGGAATAATGAGAACCTGAATCTTGAAGTTTTGTCATTGGAGAATTTTATTTCAAAAGTAAAATAAATAGCTATACCTCTCCTTTGTAGTAATAGTAATGTCCTACTAGAGCCATATATAGGATAGATAAACCTTCTACATATACAACTTGTGTTTGTATTGAGTTTGGTCAAACCTTGTGACCCTTGTTGAGAAATTCATCATGCTTTCATGATCAAGATCACATACACTCCACATATTTTTTACTGCTCCTACACTGGGAGTACGCAATCACATGTTTTTCATCCACCAAAAAAGTTTTACTCCTACACTAGGAGAAGACACAAAAATATTTGCTAGGAATAAATGCTCCAAGTTCTTGTAAATGTCTTTCTTAAAATTTTCCAATTGCAGAAAGAGATATGTGGCTATACAAAAAGAAAAGTATAGAAAAAAATGGACAAGTTTCCAAGTATCTAAAACAATGGGTACTTAGATGCTTGCTAAAAAAAGAAAAGAAAAGAGATAGCCCATACTCTCTAGCAAAGGTTTTCAAGTGTTGAATAAGAGAGACATGTTTCAAGGAGCATAATAGAATTAGGATGAGCCACTATATATTCCACACACAAGCACATCTTGATCTAAGAGTATGACATTTTTTTCCTTGGATTCTTATTTTGACTTTACAATATATGCAATTCAAGTATGTTTTCACATTTTCATCCCTACTTGAGATCCACATATGCTTTTAGATGTAGGAAGAAAGAAGGCAATGTCATTTATGCCTTGGTAAGGATCCAAAAATACCAGATATATCAGTGATTTGAGAGTACTGCAAAAGGAGAAGGTAAGCTATTTTTTTGTTTTTTCAAAATCTCAACTGTTTCTCCGATTAACTCAACTGAAAGAATAAAAGTGATCTGTTTCATGCTGTTCCGTTCTTCAACCGCCTAAAGTTTCATGGTAGACACTTTGAATCTTGTAGTACATGCATGACTAGGAACAATCTTATGTTGATGTTTTGTTCTAAAGTTATGTCTTCAGTAATCCATCCTTTTCTTGAGGACGAGTAAAAGCCTAAGTGTGGGGGAGCTTGTTGATGGTAGTTAAAGTATACTGTGAACCATCAAACTTTCTTTCATAAATGATCAAAATGAATAAATACTATAGATTAGGAGGTTATTACCAATAGTTTCCACAAGTTTTGATGAATTTATATTTTCTACAGGATTTACACAGAAAACTGCCAAAGATGACCTAAATACAAAAGATATCGTGGGATAATTTTGTGGCGTATACACGGGAAGGTTCTAGAGGACACCAGAGGACTCCACACCGAGGCAGGGCTAGAGAGACTACCAAGTGGGGACGGCCGGCCCCACCCCTGTGCCACCCGACCCCCTATGGTGGGAAGTCACCATGAGCTTCTGGAGTATTCTTCCACCACCTCCAAGGATGCATCTCAGCCATATGTAATGTTGGTTTGATCCAAGGGCTCGTATTCAACCTCCTAGGCTATAACAAACGAAAGAACCCCCCTTGAAGTTAAGTCAAATCTAGAGCCAGAAACCCTAATTCCTATTCCATCAGGATCTAGACTAGCCATCAAGAGAAGATTAGTCCTCCATAGGATTTAGTCTTAGTTAGAGATAGAGAGAGAGATAGAGTGCAAGAGTAGAGTTCTGGAGGAGTTCTGGCTTGTCGGTTCTCTCTTCTGCTGTATTTTGTGAGATCAAGTTCTTCTGGAGCTTGCTTCTAAGATTCTTTGGTAATCAACTTCTGATTTAAGTAAGCAATTTATCTCTATTATTCTTCAAGTTTGCAACTCTCTTTTGAGTGCTTTGATCTTGGTAGCTCCTTGATTGAAGTAGTATTCATAGTGTAAGCGTGGTGCTTACACTAGTGTTACTTGTGAATATCCCCTAATTAATCGAAAGGTGGTAGATCGTGTAGGTGACAGCTGCGTTGAGTCCTTTGCAGTCCATCTCCCGTTGATACGACTTGGTAGGCCAATTGGTGCTTGTAGGGAAGGAACTATGATTTTATTCCTAGGGAGACATCGCCCATGAATTGAGCTTTAGTTGACAAAGTTTATCGAGATTGGAACTAGATAGTCTTTAGTAGTCTTCTTTATTCCTTTGTTATTGTCTGACATTGATTATGAATTTAGGTTAGGTTTATAGACCAGTTAGAACACACTCACATATTGTTCCTTTGGGTTCGATATTAAAACTAGGATTATCTTGGTCAAGTGCTACAATGGGATAGATTTATCTGTGCGCTTGCGGATACCTTATAACTTGTGTGCATTTAATTTATACCAACAGTGGGCCCCATATGTGGTCTGCCATGGCTTTAGGTCATGTCGAGGTGTGCCCGCTCCCATCTGGTGTCAGAAGTTTGACCACGGGCTCGAGATTTCGCTTCTATGATGGTCAGGGGCAGTGCGGGCCCCTTGCTGGGCCTACACCCCCGTCCGAGGGTGATCGTGAGCCCTTAGGGTCAGGTGAGGCGGAGTTCCCCTTGTTGGGGTCGAGCGAGGCATGGCCCGCTCCTAGGGGGACGAGCGAAACCCATCCGCTAGGGGTCAGGTGGACTAGAATCTGCCCCCCTAGGGGTCGGATGAAGCCGTGGTCATGCCCTTTTATCGTTTGTTCGATTTTGACCATTGGGGACCGTGAGTTCCCCTTCTTCGGGTACCCTAAAATTGGTACCCGACAGTAGAATAGACATCTCGCAAATAATCCTCCCTTTCCCATGTTGCATCCTGCTCACCATGATTACTCCAAACCACCTTATATAGTCTCACCACTTGACTTCATGTCACTCTTTCCTTACGATCTAATTCCTTGTGTAAATATTCCCATAAACGAGCCATAAACCGCGGTCCCCTATCTGATACGATGGTTCTAGGCACACCATGGAGACGCACGATCTGATGGAAATATATTTCAGCATATTGGTGCGGCCGATAAGTGGTCTTGATAGGAATAAAGTGTGCAGATTTCGTCAAATGATCTACAATCACCCGTATGGAGTCAAAACCCCTCTCAGTGGTTGGCAGACCAACGATAAAATCCATACTAATTTTTTTCCCACTTCCAACCTGGGATAGACAAAGACTGAAGTAACCTAGCTTTCATGTGAACCACTTTGACTCGACAACAGTTGTCACACCTAGTAATATAGGCTGTGATTTCCTTCTTCATCTTGGTCCACCAAAAGCGAGGCTTCAAGTCCTGATACATCTTACTACTGCCTGTATGGATAGATAACTTGGAAGAATGAGCTTCGGCTAAGATTTGATTTCTAAGTTCCTTATCCTTCGACACTACGAGTCTATCCTTGAACCAAAGAATACCTTTTTCATCAACTCGAAAGCGCTTGGTCTCCTATTCTTTCATCTTCCTTTTGATGTGGAACAAACCCACATCGGTCTTCTGAAGCTTGATGATTCGTCTTTCAAGAGAACTTCTTCTAATTATTGAATTGCAATGAGACTTCCTGCTCAAGGCATCAACAACAACATTCGCCTTGCTAGGATGACAATTCACTTGAAGATTATAGTCATTGATTAACTCTAGCCATCTTCTCTGTCACATATTCAGTTCTGGTTGAGTAAAGATGTACTTAAGACTTTTATGATCAATATAGATACGACACACATTGCCCAGCAAGTAGTGTCTCCAAATCTTCAAAGTATGAACAATAGCAACTAGCTCTAAGTCATGAGTAGGATAATTGACCTCATGCTTCCTCAACTGACACAAGGCATAGGCGATAACTTGGCCTTCCTACATAAGGACACACCCCAAACCGGTACCTCATGCATCACAAAACACATCAAAAGGTTTCTCGATATCAGGTTGTGCCAAAATAGGAGCTGAAGTCAATAAAGTCCGCAAAGTGTGGAAAGCAGCCTCACACTTCGGAGCCCAAATAAATTTCTCATCTTTCTAAAGCAACCTCGTCATGGACTTGGCTATTTTAGAGAAATATGGGATGAAGCGACGGTAATAGCCAGCCAACCCAAGAAAACTCCAAACTTCATGAGCCGAAGTTGGGGCCTTCCAATCAAATACTTCCTGTACCTTGGTCAGATCAACAGAGATTCCCTCATCAGACAACACATGACCTAGGAAAGGAACTTTCCTTAACCAGAACTCACACTTGCTGAACTTGGCATAAAGCTTATGTTCTCGCAATTTGGTTAAGACAACCTTCAGATGTTTAGCATGATCTTCCTCATTTTTAGAATAAACCAGGATATCATCAATGAATACAACCACAAACTTATCCAATTTAGGCATGAAGACCGAATTCATCAGATACATGAAATGTGCAGGAGCATTTGTCAAACCGAAAGACATGACAAGATACTCATACAAACCGTATCTGGTAGAGAAAGCTGTTTCAAGTATATCCTCTGGTCGAATCTTGATTTGATGATAGCCAGATCTCAAATCAATCTTAGAGAATATCTTAGCCTTAGACAACTGATCAAACAAGATATCAATGCAAGGCAATGGATACTTATTCTTGATTGTTACCGCATTGAGTGGCCAATAATCCACACACATATGCAAAGATTGGTCCTTCTTCACAAAGATAGCGGGACACCCCCAGGGACATGAACTAGGGCGAATAAGACCTTTCTTTAAGAGTTTGTTCAACTGAACCTTAAGCTCTGCTAGTTCATTGGGCGGCATTCTATAAGGTCTTCTAGAGATGGGCGTGGTACCAAGGATTAGTTCAATCTTGAATTCCACATCTTGATCCGGAGGTAAGTGTTGGTATAAATTAAATGCACACTAGAAAAGATAACTATCCGCAAGCACACAGATATAATACCGTTGTAGCACTTCACCAAGATAATCTCGGTTTTAATATCGAACCCAAAGGAATAGTTGGCAATGATGACTGAGTCTATAAACTTAACCCAATTCACAATCAAGCTGAGATAATAGTGAAAATAGGGAGACTACTAAGGACTATCTAATTCCAATCTCGATAAACTATGTTCTTAATCATTCATTTAGTGGGCGATAACTTTCAATAAGGGATGAAATCAGAGTTCTCCCCTACCAGCATGCATAAGCCTACCTTTACCTATTAACTGGAAGTGGACTACAAAGGATTTAACGAAGCTATAAAGTCACCTTCGTGGGCTACCACTAACCAACAAATCATGGGGTATTCACAAGTAATCCTAGCCTAAGCACCACGCTTACACTACGAAAACAACTTCAACCTAGATGCTACCAAGATCAAAGTACTCAAAAGAGTTGCAAACTTGAAGAACAATATGAACAAATTGCTTACTTGAATCAGAAGTTGGTTACCAAAGAATCTCAGAAGCAAGCCCGCTGCGAAAAAACTTGATCCTGACGAACACAGCAGAGTAGAAGCACTGACAGGCCAGAACTCTGCTCTTGTACTCTATCTCTCTATCTCTAATTGAGACCAATCCTAAGATGAACTATTCTACTCTTGATTGCTAGCCTAGATCTCTAGATATGGAATTGAAACTCTGGCTCTTCAGCTCTTGATCTGGCTTCTTCGTCCAGGGGGTCTGGCTCTTTATTTATACCCCGGTGAGATGCACGTGAGCCCTTCGATCAAACCGACTTAAGGGACGGCCTAGATGATTCCTCAAAGGTGGTGCAGGAATACTCCAGAAGCTCATGAAAGGATGTAGTGGGGGGTGGCCGCCCGGCCACCCCTATGGTCGGCCGCCCCCACCTGGCAGGGGCTGGGGCCCCGGCTCGCTCTTGTGTCTTCTGCTATCTTCTATAGTCTTCTAGTATATGTCTTGCGGCGAAATTCCATGAATTATTTTAATTCCAAGGTCCCTTTTGTCGACTTTCTGGATAACACCCTAGAAAATTATAAATCACCAAAACTCATGGAATTTGTCAATAATAACCTCCTATTCTATGATATTTGTGCATATGTGCAAGGAAATTTATTGGTTTGTAATGTACATTAACAACCGTCAACAAGATTCCCCCACACTTAGGCTTTTACTCGTCCTCGAGAAAAGGTTGGTTCACAGAATAAATAATTCAAGACACTCTAGAACAAAACATCAACACAAAACCATTCCTAGTTATTCATGTACTGTAGGATTCAAAGTGTCTACCATAAATCTTTAAGCGGTTGAAGAACAGAACAACTAAAACAGATTACTCTCTTCCTTGAATCAAGTCAATTGGAGAATTAGTTTAAAATTTTGAAAACAAAACATAGCTTATCTTATCCTCTTGTAGTACTCTCGAATCACTCATATATATATATATAATTTTTGGATCCTCACCAAGGCATAGATGATTGCCTTCTTTATCATACTTCTAAAAAGCTTATCTGGATCTCAGGTAGGTATGAAGAATGTAAGAACATACTTGTATTGCATATATTATAAAGTCAAAACAAAGATTCAAGGAGAAAGATGCCATACTCTTAGATCAAGATGTGCATGTGTATGGAATATATATAGTGGCTAACCTAATTCTACTATGCTCTTTAGAAACATATTGTATTGCATATGGGCTATCTTTTCATACTTTTTTTTTCTTTTTCTCTTTTTTACTTACTTGGACACCTGTCCATTTTTCTTATACTTTATTTTTGCATAGCCACATACCTCTCTCTGCACTTAGAATTTGAAGAGAAGACAATTACAAAGAACTTAGAGCATTTATTCCTAACAAATATTTTTGTCGTTTCTCCCAGTGTAGGAGTAAAATATTTTTTAAGTGGATGAACAAGCATGTTTTTGCGTACTCCCAGTGCAGGAGTAGCAGATATATGTGGAGTGTACGTGATCTTGAAAGCATGATAAATTTCTCAACAAGGGTCAATAAGGTTTGACCAAACTCAACACAAATACAAGCAATGAATTGTAGAAGGTTTATCTATCCTATATATGGCTCTGGTAGGACATTGCTTTTACTACTAAGGAGAGGTAATGCTATTTATTTTTACTTTTGAAATAAAAGTTCTCCAAAGACAAGACATCAGGAATCAAGTTCTCATCATTTTACTATCTTATATTCCTCAACAACTTAAGTAATCATGGAGTCCCTAATAATTAGTTCCCAACAGTAACATGTTTACCAGGAAAAGTATTATGTGAGTCTATTCTTAAGTCATGAATTAAATAATTTTTCCTGTCTGTTTAAGTGTTTTAACATGTGATTTTCAATTTGGATCGAAACTATGACACCCCAAAATTCTGATTTTGGGTTGTGAATAGAAAACACTAACTAAAATAAATATTTTAATATTTAGATAGAACTTGTCAACATTAGTTTAGATTTCGATATATTTTTATTAAAGAAAAATGGTAGTTATTGATTATTTTGGAATTAACTCGATGGGCTTTGGTTGATGTGATGCTTGCTTGGTGTTTAAAGTGCAAACAGTTTACGAGTACGATAGAGCGACGTTTCTTTCTCTTCTGAAAATTTTTCTGATCCTTTTTGAATTAAGATTCCATCTTCCGTGAACTTAACCTTTTTCCTTGATCTTTTCACCAATCTTTTTATCAGCTTAAACTTATTTAGTTAAGTTCCTTATCTCTCCAAGTGTCTTTAGGATTTTTCCGGTGATTTTTCTAAGCTCCGAGCTATTTTTTGCGGCAAAAAAATGATTCTTGATTTTCTAGAATTATTTTATTCACGGAATTAAAATAATCCTCAAATTAAGAAATTGCGAAATATTCCTCAACCCTAGACCTATATATATGCTGGTGTTCTCCTCAACGCACTGATTCTAGATCCGAAAACCCCATTGCGAGCCGCCACTCGTAGCTCCCTCTATCCCTCGCCGAAGTTCGTTTCAGCGAAAGTTCGGTGAGCTTTTCTAGCCACCTCGGACATCTCCGGCAAATTTTGCTTCCACTCCAAGGTTTGTCTCGTCGTCCTCTTCACTGGCACCTCTTTCGTTTCGTGAATCCGTCATTCGTTATCGATTCCCTAAAACCTCTCTCTCCTTTCCAGCGAGGTCATCCATGGAGGTCGTCGTCGTCCCGGCCACATCGTCGTCCTACGCCTCTCTTCTACTCGAGCCACGGCCCCACGCCGCCAACCCGTGGCCTAGACCTGAGCCTCCTACTCTTGGCCACCCTTCGCGCGTGCATGCATCTGCTTGCATGAGCAGAGCCAGCCGTCGACCGTACGGACTCTGGCAGAGGTGCCCCGCGGGCTAGCCCCGATCCGCTTCCTGTGCCGCGTGCGGTCATGCGCCGCTTGCCCGGCCACTGGAGCTCCTTGCCCCTTCTCATGTGCGAACAGCAGCAGCAGGTAGCCATCGCCCATGGACATGGCCTTCCCGTTTGGTACGATCCGTACAGGTCCAAGGTAGGAGATGTGCTTAATTACAAGTTTGCCACTAGTTAGTATAATCTTCGTCGTTTAATCGTCTGACCTCCGATTTGAGTAGTTCTTGTCGTGTTAGGTTCGTGTAGTCATGCTTTACGCGGTAGTACCAATGTTGGTCGTGTCTCACAATTGTAAATTTATCAATTTAAAAACTTTTTGATTAATAATTATTTAATTACTGTTAATTAGAAAATAACTAATGGTTGCAATTACATTCGCGTCATGTCATGTGTTGTGTCGATGTAAACTATGTGTTAGTAACGATGTTTATCATATCACTTGATTATGAATTTGTTAAATTAAATAGTAATTAGATTAATATATTTATTTAATGGTTTCCTAATTAATTAACAATAGTTAATTCGTTTTAACTCCGATTCGGTTCGTTTGAGTTGTGATCGTGCCAACCAAAGCTACATGTTAGTAGAAACGTTTAACCTATCCCACCTCATCGAATTTTATAAGTTAGATATTAATTTGATTTATGCTTGTGCAATTGAGTTTCTAATTAAAAGCAACATAGGTTTATACTTCAGTCTATCCTAAATTAATGTTAATCTAATTAATATTAAACTAAATGTCTTTTGAATTATAAGATGTTTAGTTCAACTTTGAAACATAAGTGATTTCGTTCAGTTGACACACGTTTTTCTATATACCGTTAAATATTAAATTGATTAATGTGCTTGTATCTATTTTATAATTAAAATTTGCTTAATCTAAGTATGTTGCATATATGATAAACTTGTGTATACAATTTCATATGCACTTTTCTTTTACAAAGTTAATGTTTAGTTTGATTAAATGATACATGCACGTTTACAAATAAAAATACGGCTAGTTTCAACTTGGCTTTTGAATTAAAATATTATTTGACTAATCTGAGCTACTATTTCACATGGTCTTGTTTAATTAAAATGAATTAAGTATGTAGCCTTTTCCTTTCTATTGTAATACATAAAACTCCCGATAGCCGCTACATCACTTCTTGTGTTCATTATTAAATATTAATTTGATTAATGGGTACGTAACCAATTTTCAATCTAAAAACAACATGGAGGTACATTTCGATTTTGTATATGTAAATAAATGTTAAAATAATTAGCTACTAACATAAACATATTTTTAATTTGTAAATTGCTTAGGCTAGCACTTTGACGTGCGTTTGGATGCTCTCACAAAATTATTTCTTTTGCAAATATAAAGGAATAACTTGCTTAATAAAATATTGTGTGGGAATATTTATAAAATATATAAACTATGGTTAATTTCAACTCGGTGTTGAGTCCAAATATGATTTGTCTAATCTGAACTAATTACTTTTCTATGATCTTGTTAGCTAAAATAAATCAAGCATGTAGTGGTTCATTTTATAATATAAATATTCTGATAGTCTTTTTCTTTTTAACGATAGTTCAGTTATCGACGTTTCTTGTGTTCTCGTGACCGTAGCTGGTTGCTCTCTTTTAGTATGCTGTTTTCTCTTGTGTGGTGTATTATTCTTAGTTGTCCCTATTTGTTTGCTTATATGCCTATTAGTGTGCTGGGTTGCTATGATCTATGAGTAGAAGAAAGATTATCCGTGAGCGCCGAAGATCCGAAGGTGAAGACCAGAAGCTGAGTGCTAGAAATTGCAAATGAAAGATTAAGTTGAGGCTTTTCAGAGCAAGTTGCTTTGGGCATAAAGCAAGTTCTAAGGCAAGTATATCTTGGGACCTCCTTGATGACCTACTCATGTTACACATTAAATTTCATATGCATGTGTCCTTCGTCACCCATTTAAGGATTTCCTAGCAATTGACTACCGAATACCTTGTCACCTTGGGATATATGCATATTGGTAGTATTCTTTGCTAGCGCATGAATAAACCATGATCTTGTAACTTAATTAATGTTTATGCAATGATGGTTAAGAGATGACGTTTTAGCAACATAAGATCTTATCTATACATGATCATCCGGGATTTACAGTACAGCTGTGAGGGTTATATGGCTCTGACTTTAGACTCTTGAAGGACCTTTTCAAGCTTGTTAGAGGTTACCGAAAGGCGTAAATGGGGTGTTTCTTGGGTTGGGTGTAGTGCGGCTTCTGTCCTTATGAGTATAGGCTGCAGTCATTGTGCCATACGGAAGGAGCTGTCACGGATCAACATGATTATACGAGATTAAGTAAGAAAATCTTCCACCGAAGCAGATAATTTATCAAACTTCAGCCCGTATAACCCGAGATTCCGTGAAATCGCGAGGGATTTCAAACCAACCAACATATAAGCCAAGATCGTAGTGGTCCAACATAACAGGTCATATGTTATATCTATTTCATAAGTAATTCAACATATATCGGAGTTTAGTAGAGTTATTACAACTCAAGTCCAAAAGTAGCGGAAGCAAAGTAGTTTGAAAACTAATATCACCTTAATTCAAATACATGCCAGTACCAAGGTCAATTTCCCATAAAAGCATGAGAGACAAGATAGCTCAGACGGATCATGCCCATGATCACACTCTGCCACTACAGCAAGAGTCTTCCAATTCTTGCAGTAGCTATGATACATCACAACCTACAACAAGTGGGAATAAACCCTGAGTACGAGAAGGTAATCAGCTAGACTTACCCGTCATAAACCAGAAATAATGACACCAAGGAGTATGTAAGGCTTTCTTTCAGTGGGCTAGCTTGACTCATTTGCGAAAAGCATAAGCTATCATGAATAAACTAATTTAAGTCCTTTTGCATCATATTTATTATAACCTATTCAATCTAGGTAAGCACCTATGCTAAAGCAATCACTTGATTAACCATTAACATCAAAGGTTACCATCTCAGGTTTAGCATTTCCAACATTATCCACATAACCATCCATGTTCCATCATAATTACTACGATGCCGTAACTCGAGTCAAGTGCTCACTATCCAGGAGCGATGGCGATTCGAATCGATTCCTAACTAGCTGGTGATTTATTCCTCACACAAACCACGCTTCCCCCGTCAGGGTCGCTTAGATCACCAATGACACTTTCCAAGAAGCCGCAGGATAACAATCATGGACCGCACTACCCAGGGACCGCCCGACTGCCAGGACGCACCTTGGGCTCACTCTTCGCGTCCCCGTCATACCCCCTTCAGCACCAGTCTGCCAATCCGAGTTTATCCCGGCTCGAAATAGTGTCACTAGCTTCGCGGTCGAAAGGTACTTTATTCGGCCAGCTAAATGTGAGGCATGCGTTCAACATGATAAGAGGGACGAGCAACGATCGGTCCTTAATCGACACAGGCAGAATCACTATAGTCCAAAACCCTATAATACTCCGCCCGGTGTTTCTTTATCTACCAACACTTGGTTACTTTCCATGATCACAATTATAGCTAACCATAACCAGGTATCCCCCTATAACTCGTAGGTGACAGGAAATCACCCAACTTCTACCGGTCTAAGCATGGCTAAGCAATTTACTCGATCCTAACCTAACAGGGTAAAAGGTAATCAGGTGAACAAGGATAATAATGCAACAACGGTTTCACTCAACTCCTATAACTTAATGCAACAATACATATATACAACTTATAACTCATGTAATAAGAAATTATTTTTATAAAGTAGGAGACTTAAAATGCTCCGGGGCTTGCCTGGGATCGAGCACTAGGTTAGTGATTGACAGATGACACTCGCTTGGCGAGCATCTTCCATCCCGACACTTGATTAGTCCTTCCATCTTCAGGATGGGTCCACCAAACACCGTCTTCAGGCTTGGCTCCAACATCTCGTCGTTCACATGGTGCATCTAGCGAACCTAAATGAGATGCAAGATGCATGCGTATGAATATGATGAATGGTAACACAAGATGCATCACATAATCATTCATGTAAACACACGATTAAGACATAGACACCAAAAGCTATTTAACTAACATCACACAACCAATTAAAGAGGGCAAGCACATTAAGCATAACACAAGTTTAACAAGATCACAAGTATCTTAACTTGACCATCATCAAGGGTATAAGCCACACTTAGCAACACATGGAGTAAACAACCATAACTAGCATCTGACAATTTCTAGACTGCAAACAACAGCTACATGTTTGGATCATAAATGGAGTTATACAAATCCAATAGCCATGCAACAAGACATTCTGGAAAGCTTATGAAATTTTCTATAATTCATCTTTAATCATCTTAGCATGATTCTCAAGTTAACGAAGTCAAACATGCATAATTACATAATCTGGTCCAGAGATTCCAGAGAACAACTATTTCTGGAACCCAACTTGAAACAGTCATTACTCACAAACTATAAGGCCAAATGCCACCAAAATTTAACACAAGCTAGATTAATGAGTTATCTACAACTTTGTTATAAGAATGTTTCTCAGTAAACATCATTTTCATGGTGCAATTACCAAAGTCCTAGAAACTGTCCAGGAAAGGATCAATTGCAAGAATAAATATTAACTTACATTCTGAACATACATTTGGCCACAACCAATGTAACCATCATAAAGTGCGTGTTAAATGATCACCAAAAAGCATAGTGCTCATCATTAAATAATTTCTTTTAATGCATTTCCTAATTTATTTAAATAGCAAGGTGAAATAATAAACATATACCAAAAGTCCATAATAAAATCTATAAAATTACAGTAGCTCTTACATACACCCAATAGTGTACTGTACAAATTTCAAGTCATTTGGACATGTATATCAACCTCTATGAAAAAGACAAATTGCTATTGCAAGAATTCATGTGAGAGCAAGATACACTAATAACTCACTCATATGGCCACCAAAATTCATGAAATTTTTACCACACATTAAAAATCATATGTGTAGCATGCCACAATAATTTCACTTCATTTGGAGCTCTAGATCTGCAGTTATGAAAATGACAAATACAACTAGCATTAAAAACCTAGCTGCACAAATCCATTTTTATAGAGAAAACTTTAAACTAAAATATGTCATATTATATATCTATGCATAGAGAATTTCACAAGGATTCCAAAAAGTCCTCATTTGCTATTTTACGATTTTTCTACAATTTACTATGAATTTCCAAAGTTCTTACAAAATAATCACAAAACAGTCCTCGTGGCACTATTCACATGAGTCACTAGTTCTGTAGAAAACCCCCTGAACTTGTTTCCCTCTTACACGTGGGTCCTTCTTCTCCTTCCCTTCGTCTTCTTCACGTGGACTGAGCAGAGCACGAGCTCGGGCTTCGGCCAGCGGAGGGCTCGGCCGGCGGCGAGCAACAGGGCCGTGGGAAGCCCCAGCCTATGCACGCCCACGCAGGTCTTTGGCTTAGCCCCCTGATGGCACATTGCCTGCTGGCCGCACGAGCACGGCGGTTCAGGGCTGCGGCAACTCCGGCGAGGGTAGCTGTGGTCGGAGACGGTAGTGGGGAAGGCCGGCAAGGCTGGGCCGTAGTCGCACCTGGCCTATGGCATGACCGGCTGTAGCCCTAGTGGCCAGGCCTTGAGTGTCGGCACCCTGGCAAGGCGGCGGCAAGCCAAGGGGAGACTGGGAGCAAGAGCGCGAGGGAGTGGGCGAGGCAAGCGCTCTGCTCCGCATTCGGGCGAGAGACACGGGGAGGTGAGGGGAACACGAGCGCAGGGAGGCAGGGGCACATGGCGACAATGGTGGGGCGTGCTCTCGCGCATGAATGCCACGTCCAGGACGCGTGTCTCCACTGCGCCAAAACGTCGGACACCTGGCGTGCGTTGCTGTGGCCATCTTGGAGCGCCGTTTTCGGCTATCTACGGGCTGAACTAGGCCATGGGCCTTAAATCAAAATTGTTGTCCACGTAACACTCTACACATCTCGTTTAAAGGGCCAAGCCATTAGAGCAACCGATTAGCAGCTAATTACCTTCCAAAACAGAAGTGTCAATGACTTAATAATCTTCACTTTGGGCTCCAATTCCCTAGCCAAAACTTGGTCAAACGGAATGCAACTTTTCCTGTGCCTTCTCCATGGAGTTATGTCCAACTTCTATTTTTGGATCAAGTCAAGTTGCTTAATGAAAACACGAGAACGCGGCATGCCAATCATGATCACCATTAAATCCCAGACTTAGAAATATTTCAAGTGCTGAAAACTGCAGCCGATTCAATCTTGTGACCTTTGTTTGACTCGGTTATGGACCAAACTAGCTCTTGACCCTTAAACAAAGTTTCTTCTCCATAACATGAACTACAACTTTCATTTAAGGTCCAACATCAGAACTAGTATAGAGCCTACATTTCTACTCTGACCAAAGTAGTATCGCGATAAAGCTTGAATTGTCCGTTTTGATCCATTGGAGCATTTTCTGGGCATTTGCTCAACACGGACCTTTCTTGACTTTTGTTGTAGAGTCCATCTAGAGTCATTTGGGCAAGGTTGCAAGATTTGTTTGATGACCTATATTTCCATCCACTTAATAATACAATTCCATCACTTAGTAAAGTCATTCCAACAAGGATATAACTTATCATTTCATGTGACTTTTTGATTCCAAACGTCATGAAACTTTTCCAGTGACCAATATAGATATGTACTAAGGTGAGACACATGAAGATATTACAATAACACCACCCAAGTATATATATTGAAAACTACCTATATGTAAAGTAAGGGTGCAACATCCAAGTTTAGGTTGGGGCTCGTTTCCATAGGATGACCTTGACATCGTCATCTCCACTTAATCTATCATGTTTGAGCTCAAACCCACTGCTTAACTAGTGGCAAACACCTCGGGTGTTACAGCCCTTCCCCCTTAAAGGAATCGCGTCCCGAGATTCGGTGCGAAGTACTTTACAAGGGAAGAGAAGCATGTTATCCAATTCCAACATATGCAAGCACACCAGGCTACTTAGCTTCAAGTAGCAGAAAGGCTAATTGGGTAAGACACTTACCAATACTCGCTCTATGCAGAAACTTTTGTCTGAAGAATTTTCTTCACTGACTTCCATGAAGAATTGTTACTTTAGGAGGAATCCAAGACAATACGGTACTTTGTTCACGGTGCACAGAGAGTACTACGAGCATGGGCTAATTACTCATAGCATTTACTTTTCTAGTGGCATAGCATGTACAACTTCCGATAAGGGTTGGATCCATAAATGAGGTAATCATTCTTTGAGGCTATCAAAAACCGTCTAACCAATAGACAATGTCTATACCGGTCATCGATGACTCACTCACATAGATGCCAACTGATGAAAAACTACATATTGCTCCACGTGTGCAGTTCTCTTTCTCTGATACCAACAATGTATTATCTGAGTCTATTGAGGGAACAGTGAAAGTGATAGCTGACTCTGTCGGTCCTGGATTTCTGCCAAATGTTACCTAAGAAGATTCTCTTATACAAAGGCAACAATTATCTAGGTTGAATCAGATGCAACCCCTTGGGTAAAAACACATATAAAGTACCAGAGGCACATCAGCACTAGAGAACCATTACTGTAAAAGGATGATAGCTAGGTCTGAAAGACAACAAAAGTTGCAAGAATCCAGCAAACTAGGGAAATAGTTCACTACTAAGCAGGTTGAGCACAATTTCCCTTCGTGGTGCAGTTGCGTAATAAGTTGGGTTGACTTGCACTATGGCAAAACTAGCCTTCTTAATCTATATTTGACATTGAGGCTTCCATTCTAATGTCAATCGATACCTCAAAACCATAATCCGAAAATCTGTGGTTTGACACCTTCCCAATTGCTTTCAACTTGCAATGGCACAATTTGACTTGTAGAACACCTTGATTGCTCACGCATTGCCAATCTAAGAGGGCAAAAATAAGGCACATAGGGGTGCAATTAGTCTTCCCAAGGGTATTGAGGGTTGACTAATAGCAAGATACCTATCAATTGCAAGTTCTTGGCATGCATTACAAACATGACCTCCCAATGCAAAGGATGATCGCAGTCGCAGAGAAATTACCGATTCGGTACCCTTTTATTTTCTGTTCATATCACACAAATTGCTGCTCCAATATGCACAAATTTTTGGTGGGCATATAGATCCATGGGTCTTCTAACTACTCGCCAAAATTGAGCTCAAACGGACACCGTTTGACTATCCAACAACCCATCCACCAAAATAGCTTTGTTCTAAAATGGCAGCCAACCAAGCTGAAAAGACATCTCTCAAATCCTATGTTTTACTCAACTAATACTCATACCAACTTAAGACATTGAAGGGTCCCAAGTACGGCTGGACGAAAAACTCGAAGCTCGTTAGCTCGCTCGGATCGTGGCTGGCTCGGCTCAGCTCGGCTCGGCTCGTTATGGTAACGAGCCAAGCCGAGCCAGGATTTTAGCTCGTTAGCTATAACGAGCCAACTCGAGCTGGCTCGTGAGCCGCTCGCGAGCCAAACGAGCCGTAGTTTTAGGAAAAAAGTCATCATAATTTATATTAGTTTTGTATTACTTCATGTCTTGCACTTCACAAATGGATGATATGTTAGCTCATATGAATATTTTATTCGATTTAAGGTTATTGAATATATTATTTTTATATTATTAATATTTTTAAGCATTAGATAAATACAAATATTATATTTTATGTATTTTTTATACCTGGCTCGCGAGCCTAACGAGCCAGCTCGAGCTCATAACGAGCCAAGCCGAGCTGGTTTTCTGGCTCGTTAAGATAACGAGCCGAGCCGAGCTGGCTCGTTATCCTAACGAGCCAAAACGAGCCGAGCCGAGCCGAGCCAGCTCGACTCATTATCCAGCCTTAGTCCCAAGCAAGGAATGAGGTTACCAAGTTTGGGTCAATCCAACTTCGTTTGAGTCACTAACCATCAGTTTGAAGATAACCGGTGTAGTGCCACAATATCTGGACAGATTTCATGTTCTTCCTTTTCTTCTGCTTCACATGTTGAGGTGTGTGTTTTGCACTCTCTGATCTTTCTTATAGTAGCAGAAGCCTTTCTCTAGCTGAGGATGGGGGCTGTAGTCTTCGTGACATGTTTCTCAGGGAACAATTTACGCCGTTGATCTAGACACCAATCTTGACGATGCACAAGCATTGGACTTGTGGGCTGTTTTCACAGAGCACAAAGCATTATTCCACATGGAGGGCATCCCTACGTAGATAAGGAACCATTTCTAAATATTTTCTAGCACTTCGTCCAATAGAACCTTGAACCAAAACTGTTCATGGTACTTAGGGGCACATTGATGCAGATCGAAACTAGGGACATGCTTTCTCTAGTTCTTCACTTGGCTAATACAACATCTTGCACTATATATGTGATTGTCCAAGACGGAATTGACTTGATAGCACATTTGGAAAAGAAGTAGCACTTGCATTAATGACCAGCTTCATGGCTTCTTTGCTTACTATTGTTCGTTGAGACATAACCATCATAGCTATCGAAGAATCGTTATGTGACTGGAGATTAACCTTCTTACTAGTAACTAATCAGTTGTCTCACAACACTTAAGTTCTAAATCTTCACTCTTGATCACAACAATAATTGTAGTCGAGGCACAAACAGGTGGTCGGCATCGAAGTCTACAGATAAGGAGTCACACCAGAGAGAGTTGATTTCATCTGTATGACTGTCATCTACACAAGGATCAAGACTTTGATAACTAGGTCAAATGCACAATGTGACGATAAATTCTTATCCCACGGATAACTTGTCCAATAGTAAGGGTTATGAGCCCGTTTGATCTACAGGGATGACATACATTGCTCAATCGATGACCGACGTCGTACAAGGACACATAGGGAGAGTCACTTGTCTACCACCTCTTGCAGTCTATTAATGTTTATGTCGATGATTGTTCTCCAAAGGTTATCCTCTTAGCAACTTCAGGAGGAAGCTCTACTACAATTGGTCAAAGATATGAATGTTCTGATAAGACATAGGGAGATAACCAAGGAAAACGGTCACGAGAAATAACACATCGATTGTTGTTTCATAATGGATCCTGACTAGCAACCCTGATACCAGCGCGTGCCGAGCAGCACAACCTTGTGTGCGCGCCCACAGGAGGCTCTCGGTTTCGTCGCGGCACCATAGAATGCTAATCGTAACACCATTATTAAACGCACAAACAAAGTGGAATATCAAGTGGCACCGATTGGGTGGTAAGAACAAGCACCAGACAAGGGAGGAGTAGCAAGCAAGGGTAGTTACAAGGTTTAGAGTCAACAAGGAGGCGATTCAAAGATTAAAACACAGCGTAAGAGAACATAGCTTAATTGCTGAAGACAACTGAGCAAGGGTTCTCGGTCACGTTGGACAACAACATGAGATCAAGATTAATAACGTTGAGAGACGTTAGAAGTTGAGATGGACTTTAGCAGACTTCTAGAACAAAATGATACACCGATCAGAGATTGGGTTGATAAGATAGCCACCTGATTTCGCAAGCAAAGATTTCTAGATTAGACAACGAGAGATTAGCGTTGCTCGAATCATCTGTAGGAGAGACAATCGGGAGGTCCAACATGGAATTGGGTATGGTCTCCAAAACTTGGCAAGCAACAACTGTGGTTAAGATCGACGTTCGTTAGGACTTAACTTGGTTGGTCAATGGAACAAGTGTATTCTCCAAAAGGTAGCGGACGTCCAAGGCCTAAGCAAACATATAAGGGGACTACGCTAGGGCCTACGGTTCAAGCAAGGCATGGATACAAAAACATTCAAGGGCTAGCAACCACGTCTACAGGCTCTGGCTCCTACGAGAGAATCTAATTAGAGACGACGACCATGCGATTACGTAACGTGAGCGTTGTTCTAGGATAAAGCATCTTCAACACTCACATGCTCACCGAGGACAAAAGAGAGGTCAACTATGACACTACCTAGATAACAAGCATCTACACAGCATCACAGTTTTAAGCGGACACTTGAGATTATTAGTCAGGTTAGCTTAAGCATCCAATACTAAGCAGAAGGCTCACACCTAACAAGAATTTATCCAACAAGAACTAACTACAAGTTTAGCTAAAACAAAAGCATGCTAAAGTAATCAACTTAGTGCATGGACATCAATCACAAGTTACTTATTTATTAGGACAAAGGTGGGAGGAGCATAGTTATATGCACAAAGCAACAATCATGATGATGCATGCTTTGTCCTATTCGTCCTCACAAGATTGCCAGCCTAAGGTGGCAATCATGTTCTATGTCGGTGGCATAACACGCATTCTCTCGATATAGAGCTAGTCGTCAGCTACATTCAACTTACGCATTCATGGTTAGCGTGCCTGCAGAAAATTTCATTACAGCCCAACAATTCCTAATATAGCACACAATGAAAGCAGTAAACTAAATACTCTCCATACATACATCCCCTGATGCATATACTTCGGTATCATAGCTACCCAACAAATGTACCCACAATTAAGTACTTTCATAAATACATGGTTAAACATGTAATTATGCTAGTAACCACAACTAACTCTCCCCTAGACCGATGGTTGAACGGTCATGCTCTCCTAACTCACGCTTACCTTGGCGTAAGTGCGACGTTGCAAGAATGTAACTCTAGCGACATATATGGCTATTTCATATATGAAGGTTACCTCTACCATTCGACCACAGGGTAATAGTGCGGTCAAGTTATCACTCATACATACCTTGGCTTGGGCGTAGATGCAAAAATTTAAAACCCCCAAGTTAGTACTTAATTAAGCCACCTAAGGGTCCTTAATTGGGCATAAAGAAAATGACCACTGGCATACATAGATTTAAAATTTAGATTTGAACAAACCTATATATGTAGTAGCTATAAGTTGTTAAAAACTAAGTTTTGCAAACAAAAACCTTTGTTTTCAATACACATATGACATGTTTAGTGTTGAACCTTGCTTCGATACCAGCTGTCACGGATCAACATGATTATACGAGATTAAGTAAGAAAATCTTCCACCGAAGCAGATAATTTATCAAACTTAAGCCCGTATAACCCGAGATTCCGTGAAATCGCGAGGGATTTCAAACCAACCAACATACAAGCCAAGATCATAGTGGTCCAACATAACAGGTCATATGTTACATCCATTTCATAAGTAATTCAACATATATCGGAGTTCAGTAGAGTTATTACAACTCAAGTTCAAAAGTAGCGGAAGCAAAGTAGTTTGAAAACTAATATCACCTTAATTCAAATACATGCCAGTACCAAGGTCAATTTCCCATAAAAGCATGAGAGACAAGATAGCTCAGACGGATCATGCCCATGATCACACTCCGCCACTACAGCAGGAGTCTTCCAATTCTTGTAGTAGCTATGATACATAGTGGGAATAAACCCTGAGTACGAGAAGGTAATCAGCTAGACTTACCCGTCATAAACCAGAAATAATGACACCAAGGAGTATGTAAGGCTTTCTTTCAGTGGGCTAGCTTGACTCATTTGCGAAAAGCATAAGCTATCATGAATAAACTAATTTAAGTCCTTTTGCATCATATTTATTATAACCTATTCAATCTAGGTAAGCACCTATGCTAAAGCAATCACTTGATTAACCATTAACATCAAAGGTTACCATCTCAGGTTTAGCATTTCCAACATTATCCACATAACCATCCATGTTCCATCATAATTACTACGATGTCGTAACTCGAGTCAAGTGCTCACTATCTAGGAGCGATGGCGATTCGAATCGATTCCTAACCAACTGGTGATTTATTCCTCACACAAACCATGCTTCCCCCGTCAGGGTCGCTTAGATCACCAATGACACTTTCCAAGAAGCCGCAGGATAACAATCATGGACCGCATTACCCAGGGACCGCCCGACTGCCAGGACACACCTTGGGCTCACTCTTCGCGTCCCCGTCATAGCCCCTTCAGCATCAGTCTGCCAATCTGAGTTTATCCCGGCTCGAAATAGTGTCACTAGCTTCGCAGTCGAAAGGTACTTTATTCGGCCAGCTAAATGTGAGGCATGCGTTCAACATGACAAGAGGGACGAGCAACGATCGGTCCGTAATCGACACATACGGAATCACTATAGTCCAAAACCCTATAATACTCCGCCCGGTGTTTCTTTATCTACCAACACTTGGTTACTTTCCATGATCACAATTATAGCTAACCATAACCAGGTATCCCCCTATAACTCGCAGGTGACAGGAAATCACCCGACTTCTACCGGTCTAAGCATGGCTAAGCAATTTACTCGATCCTGACCTAACAGGGTAAAAGGTAATCAGGTGAACAAGGATAATAATGCAACAACGGTTTCACTCAACTCCTATAACTTAATGCAACAATACATATATACAACTTATAACTCATGTAATAAGAAATTATTTTTATAAAGTAGGAGACTTAAAATGCTCTGGGGCTTGCCTGGGATCGAACACTAGGTTAGTGATTGACAGATGACACTCGCTTGGCGAGCATCTTCCATCCCGACACTTGATTAGTCCTTCCATCTTCAGGATGGGTCCACCAAACACCGTCTTAAGGTTTGGCTCCAACATCTCATCATTCACGTGGTGCATCTAGTGAACCTAAATGAGATGCAAGATGCATGCGTATGAATATGATGAATGGTAACACAAGATGCATCACATAATCATTCATGTAAACACACGATTAAGACATAGACACCAAAAGCTATTTAACTAACATCACAGAACCAATTAAAGAGGGCAAGCACATTAAGCATAACACAAGTTTAACAAGATCACAAGTATCTTAACTTGACCATCATCAAGGGTATAAGCCACACTTAGCAACACATGGAGTAAACAACCATAACTAGCATCTGACAATTTCTAGACTGCAAACAACAGCTACATGTTTGGATCATAAATGGAGTTATACAAATCCAATAGCCATGCAACAAGACATTCTGGAAAGCTTATGAAATTTTCTATAATTCATCTTTAATCATCTTAGCATGATTCTCAAGTTAACCAAGTCAAACATGCATAATTACATAATCTGGTCCAGAGATTCCAGAGAACAACTATTTCTGGAACCCAACTTGAAACAGTTATTACTCACAAACTATATGGCCAAATGCCACCAAAATTTAACACAAGCTAGATTAATGAGTTATCTACAACTTTGTTATAAGCATGTTTCTCAGTAAACATCATTTTCATGGTGCAACTACCAAAGTCCTAGAAACTGTCCAGGAAAGGATCAATTGCAAGAATAAATATTAACTTACATTCCAAACATACATTTGGCCACAACCAATGTAACCATCATAAAGTGCGTGTTAAATGATCACCAAAAAGCATAGTGCTCATCATTAAATAATTTCTTTTAATGCATTTCTTAATTTATTTAAATAGCAAGGTGAAATAATAAACATATACCAAAAGTCCATAATAAAATCTATAAAAATTACAGTAGCTCTTACATACACCCAATAGTGTACTGTACAAATTTCAAGTCATTTGGACATGTATATCAACCTTTATGAAAAAGACAAATTGCTATTACAAGAATTCATGTGAGAGCATAGAGAATTTCACAAGGATTCCAAAAAGTCCTCATTTGCTATTTTACGATTTTTCTACAATTTACTATGAATTTCCAAAGTTCCTACAAAATAATCACAAAACAGTCCTCGTGGCACTATTCACATGAGTCACTAGTTCTGCAAAAAACCCCCTGAACTTGTTTCCCTCTTACACGTGGGTCCTTCTTCTCCTTCCCTTCGTCTTCTTCACATGGACTGAGCAGAGCATGAGCTCGGGCTTCGGCCAGCGGAGGGCTCGGCCGGCGGCGAGCAACAGGGCCGTGGGAAGCCCCAGCCTATGC
This sequence comes from Saccharum hybrid cultivar R570, assembly GCA_038087645.1. Classification (NCBI taxonomy): domain Eukaryota; kingdom Viridiplantae; phylum Streptophyta; class Magnoliopsida; order Poales; family Poaceae; genus Saccharum; species Saccharum hybrid cultivar. The sequence goes on along the minus strand of JAQSUU010000307.1, from coordinate 39,862,980 downwards.
GTGCCCATGCAGGTCTTTGGCTTAGCCCCCCGATGGCACATTGCCTGCTAGCCGCACGAGCACGGCGGTTCAGAGCTGCGGCAACTCCGGCGAGGGTAGCTGTGGTCGGAGATGGTAGTGGGGAAGGCCGGCAAGGCTGGGCCGTAGTCACACCTGGCCTATGGCATGACCGGCTGTAGCCCTAGCGGCCAGGCCTTGAGTGTCGGCACCCTGGCAAGGCGGTGGCCATGGCGGACGCAGCTTGCTGCTCGCGGCGACAAGCCAAGGGGAGACTGGGAGCAAGAGCGCGAGGGAGTGGGCGAGGCAAGCGCTCTGCTCCGCATTCGGGCGAGAGACACGGGGAGGTGAGGGGAACACGAGCGCAGGGAGTCAGGGGCCCGCGGTGGCAATGGTGGGGCGCGCTCTCGCGCATGAACGGCACGTCCAGGACGCGTGTCTCCACTGCGCCAAAACGTCGGACACCTGGTGTGCGTTGCTGTGGCCATCTTGGGGTGCCGTTTTGGGCTATCTACGGGCTGAACTGGGCCATGGGCCTTAAATCAAAATTGTTGTCCACGTAACACTCTACACATCTCGTTTAAAGGGCCAAGCCATTAGAGCAACCAATTAGCAGCTAATTACCTTCCAAAACAGAAGTGTCAATGACTTAATAATCTTCACTTTAGGCTCCAATTCCCTAGCCAAAACTTGGTCAAACGGAATGCAACTTTTCCTGTGCCTTCTCCATGGAGTTATGTCCAACTTCTATTTTTGGATCAAGTCAAGTTGCTTAATGAAAACACGAGAACGCGGCATGCCAATCATGATCACCATTGAAATCCCAGACTCAGAAATATTTCAAGTGCTGAAAACTGCAGCCGATTCAATCTTGTGACCTTTGTTTGACTCGGTTATGGACCAAACTAGCTCTTGACCCTTAAACAAAGTTTCTTCTCCATAACATGAACTACAACTTTCATTTAAGGTCCAACATCAGAACTGGTATAGAACCTACATTTCTACTCTGACCAAAGTAGTATTGCGATAAAGCTTGAATTGTCCGTTTTGATCCATTGGAGCATTTTCTGGGCATTTGCTCAACACGGACCTTTCTTGACTTTTGTTGTAGAGTCCATCTAGAGTCATTTGGGCAAGGTTGCAAGATTTGTTTGATGACCTATATTTCCATCCACTTAATAATACAATTCCATCACTTTGTAAAGTCATTCCAACAAGGATATAACTTATCATTTCATGTGACTTTTTGATTCCAAACGTCATGAAACTTTTCCAGTGACCAATATAGATATGTACTAAGGTGAGACACATGAAGATATTACAATAACACCACCCAAGCATATATATTGAAAACTGCGTATATGTAAAGTAAGGGTGCAACATCCAAGTTTAGGTTGGGGCTCGTTTCCATACGATGACCTTGACATCGTCATCTCCACTTAATCTATCATGTTTGAGCTCAAACCCACTGCTTAACTGGTGGCAAACACCTCGGGTGTTACAGGAGGGCTCTACATTTGCAGGTTACAGAATCCTAGCGGCCCTAACTTGTTAAATGAGCCTTTGAGAGGCTTTATGTGGTTTCTGGTGTTTTGGGAATGGCCTCCCCATCCATTTGGAAATCATGACTCACAGTGAAAGTGTACACCTCTGCGCAGAGTTTAATAAACTGGTATACTAGCCGTGCTCACGGATACAAGCAGCCTTGGAGACATTTACATTAAAGATAATGATTCTTGTTATGTTAAGATGCTCATTTACTTATCGTTTATGCTTTATATTAATTATGCTTACATTGATCATGTGGTTATGGGAATAAATGCTACCTTGCTGCCATTAATTGCTAAACATGATATACACCTAAAAGCTACTTGCAGTTTAACCAATGTCAGCTATTTGAGTCTCATGAACCCCTTGCTATATTTGTTGAGTACGACATGTGCTCACCCTTGCTATTTCCCCCACACTCCAGTGTGTAGTAAGGTGCTGCTTAGAAGAAGGATAAAAGCATAGTGGAGTTTCCAAAAGTCTATCAGAAGTGCTTGGCATACGGAGCCCCCAGTTAGCCGTCCCTGAGAAGAATGGAGCCTAAAGTTTAGTCACCGTTCTGCGATACTCTGTTGTAAGTGTTAATTTATAACTATGTATACGCTATATAATAACATTGTTTCTGATACTTTTTTTATTCTGACATATGTGTGGACTTCCTGGGCACACATATGGCTGACCTGGTTTTGTTCTTTAAAACCAGGTGTGACAGAAACAAAAGACGAAATATATATAATTAAAGTATATTGGGCTCAAACATGATCTTGGACGAAGCGAGGCGAGAGAGGAGGAGGTGGTGGGCCAGCGTGCCATGAGCCTAGCCATGTGGCCACCCAGGGGGTCCCCTCGGGGCCCACTTTGCCGTACGTGGTCCTCGATTGATTATCTTCCAAATTGCATAATTTTCGTGATAAATTTTGTTTTTGTGGTCGCGGTGTGTCACCCCCACACTTGTTTTCCTGTATATCTTTTCTGCACAACATGTGGAGACAAGCACATACCATAAATAGAGAGAACAGGTAATCATAACAAAATAATAATAACAATAAGGCACATCACAAACTAATTTAACTTTAAATTACGAACCTAAATCAAACTAATTTAACACACTTGTGCCTTATTGCTAAGATAACTAAGACATCTACTCCTTATTCTTATTCTTCTCAGAGAGAGTAGCTACGATCCTAGTCAACCTACATATCTCCTTAAGATCATCGGACCGCTGATTCTGTAGGTTGGTGATTGAACCGGCTTGGAGCTTGCTAGATATCTTCATAACTTCAAACGTCTGGTTGAGAGCATTAAACTTTTCTTCCATCATAGCCATGGTCATCCTGGGATTCTTTACTTCTCTCTCAATCTGGGGTGCAGTAGATCTCTTGCCAGTTTCTCTTGGAGCAACATACTTCACTTGGCCAGGAGGTGCACAGATTCCATCAAGGGAGACGCGAGAGGTAGCGTACTTTGCACAAGTCACATCCCCAAATCTGTTGGTAGTCACCTTGATGAGCTTCTCATTATCTACAATAGGTAGCAACTTGGTGCCTTGAGGGACAATGACTTTCAAGCCTTTTAGGAGCAGCTTTGTAGGAGGTGACGGGAGCGGGGCTGTGAGCTTGAGCAAAATAAGCTTGCTCATAATGACAACATGGAGGAACTATTGCTAGCTGCTTCGACGGTGTCACACCCCAAAATTTTCAATTTTGAGTTGTGCTTAGAAAACACTAAATAAAATAAACGATTTCAATATTTGAATAAATTTATTAGATAAGTTAATTTGCTGCTAATTTAAATATAGAAAATTGTGGTTTTAAACTTTTTCATATTAATTTGATAATGTGGTGTTTGTGTGATGCTTGTCTTTGGTGTTGGTGAGTGCTATTATTTTCAAAATACCATAGGACGATGTTTACTTCTCACCGGAAAACTTTTTGGCATTTTCTAGATTTAAAATTTCAATTTTCGCGAGCTTAATATTTTTCCTTGATCTCTTCATCCATCTTTTCATGAGTCCAAACTCATTTAGTTGAGTTCCTTATCTCTCCAAGAGTCTACAGGATTTTTCCCATGATTTTTCTGAGCTCCGGGCTATTTTTCGCGGCTTAAAAGGTAATTCTAGATTTTCTAGAATTATTTTATTCATGGAATTAAAATAATTCCGAAATTAAGAAAATCTGAAAAGTTTCCAAACCTTACAACTATATATATGCCGGCGTAGCCCTCGACGCCCTGGTTTCAGAAGTACAACCCTTATCGCTAGCCACCACTCGTAGCTCCCTCCACCTCTCGCCGAAGTTCTTCATCTACAGCTTGCGTTCCGGCGAACTCTCCGACAAGCTTTTCCGGCCAAACCGTCGCGTTCCGACGCCAGCCACCATCACCAAGAGGCAGGCCTTCGTCGTTCTCTACACCGTGGTATATCCGTTTGCGTGAATCCATCGCCGTTTCATCGAGTTTCCATCTCATCTTGCTTCTCTCCGGCGAGGTGCCACCATAGCTAACCGGTGTACTAGCGATAAGGGTTGTAAATACCATCTCTTGCTTCTGTGTGATCGTAGTAATGTGTAGAAGAGTTTTACAAACTTTTTATGATATTTTGCTACTGTTGGTGTACTATTTTAATTATGTCTCTTTGTTTGCTTCGTGTATGATTGCTCGAATGATTGTGTGTTATGCTTGATGATCGAGTATAGACGGTGAGCAGTTTCTTGACGATCAGGAGTATTATTTTGAGTCAGACCAACAGTATCATCAGGAAAGCTTTGATCAAGGCAAGTATAACATGGGACCATCCTTGTTATCCTATTCACTGAAATTATCATACATATGCATGTGTCCTCCTTGACAACCATAGAGATTATAACTTAGCTATTGATATCTTGTTTCCTTGTCACCTATGGGTTGTGCATTTGGATAGCTATTACTTGTGCTTAATTATGAACAATGATCTTGTAATTTGTCTAATGGATTAAGCAACCAACCATTAAGAAGATTTTATTACTATTGAAAAGGGGGCTAGAGCAAGGGGTTATATTGTTGCTCTAGTTACTCTCCGTAAGGACTTACCTATAAGTGATAACCGAGATTGACAGTACAGCTGTGAGGGCTATATGGCTCTGGCTCTAGTTGTTCAAGATACCTTTTCTAGCTTGTTAGTGGTTACCTTAATTGGCGTAAGAATGGCTTGACACGTTGGGTGTAGGATAGCCTCTAGTCTATGAGTATAGCCGAGAAGGAATTGTGCCATTTGAAAAGGGGGTTCCTACATCTGCCTGTCGAGTGAATCTAATGGCCCTAACTTGTTAGATGAACTTTTGAATGGCTTTATATGGTTTTCGATGTTTTGGGCTTTTGCAAACCCATGCATTTAGAAATCATGACTCACAGTGAAAGTGTACACCTCTGCACAGAGTTTAAAAACTGGTATACTAGCCGTGCTCACGGATACGAGCGGCCTTGGGGATTCTTACAGAATAGCTGATCACTATTGTTATGTCATGCTTAATTACTGTTGTTATTATTATGTTCATGTTAATTCTATTCATTATCCTTATTACAATTGATCATTGGTTCATTTATGGGAATTGGAATACCTTGATGCTACTCAATTGCTAATTATATAATGAATAAAAGCTAAACGCAGTCAAACAGTGTCTAGCCTTTTTGAGCCTCATGAACCCTGTGTTATACTTGTTGAGTTCGACATGGACTCACTCTTGCTATTTCCACCACACTCTAGTGTGTAGTAAGGTGTTGCTCAGAAGAAGGATAAAGATGTAGTGGAGTTTTCAGAAGTCTTTTAGAAGAGCTTGGCATACGGAGCCACCAGTCAGTCGTCCCTGAGAAGAATGGAGCCTGAAGTTTAGTCACCGTTCCGTGATACTCTGATGTAAGTGTTAATATAGTTATGTATACGTTATATAATAACATTGTTTCTGATACTTTTCCATTCTGACATATGTGTGGACTTTCTGGGCGCACATATGATTAGCCTAGTTTTGTTCTTTAGAAAACTGGGTGTGACAGACGGGATGACAGCGAGAGCCTTAGGATCTAGCACAGGGACTCTGGCTAGAGCTTCTTCCTTCGACTGGATCTTCTTGAGGTCAGATCTGTAGATGACGATCTCTTTTTCGGCCATTGGAGCTTGGAGATGGAAAGGAGTAGAATTTCCCAAAGGAGAGGAGAGGAGGCTTGAATAGGATGTGGTTGAAGGAGGCATGTGTATGTATTTATATAAGGGTTCGGCTTGCAGAATGGGTCAAGATCTAGGGAATAATGGATCTGTATGGAAGAATATGCGATTTGTCGGTTAAATCTATGGGATTTGGACGAGGAAGGGTGTAGAAGACTCACGAGGATCAAGACGAGGGGGGACAAGGAGGTGGGTGGCCGGGCGGCTACAGGCCTGGCCGGCCAGCCCCACAGGTCATCCCCTCGGGGTGATCTCATGCACTGTGTCTTCTATTATTATTTACTACCCGATAAGTATTATTTCGCATATTTTCTCATAATGAAAAAAGGATATCTAATATTGAGGCAAAATAATAAAATCTAATTCATCAACTACCTCAGAAGGTCTAATAGGTTCTAGAAAGATCTTGAGACGTTAGCCATTTACCTTAAATAACGTACCTTTGTTTGTGCGTAGAGTTACCGCTCCATGCGATGACGCGTCTACCACCGTAAATGGTCCTTCCCATTTGCTCTGTAATTTTCCATGCCCGAATAATTTGACCCTAGAATTAAAAAGTAATACCTTGTCTCCGGGTGGAAACTCCTTCTTGATTCTCTTATCATGCCATCTCTTGGTTCTTTCTTTATAAAGCTTTGAACTATGATAAGCTTTTTCTCTCCATTCTTCTACTCTGATATTTGCATCTTTCTCTTTTCTCCTACAGCATCAAAATCCATGTTCCAACACTTGATAGCCCAATGAGCCTTGTGTTCTAGCTCCACAAATAGATGACAGGTCTTTCCATACACCAATTAGTATGGTGACATACCCAATGGTGTCTTGTAGGCAGTCCGGTAAGCCCAAAGTGCCTCTGGTAAACGATCTTTCCATGCGGTTCCCATCTCATCTACTGTCTTCTATAGAATATTCTTGATCTGCTTATTTGATGTCTCTGCCTGGCCACTTGTCTAAGGATGATATGGTGTAGCGACGTTGTGATGAATTCCATGATCTTTCAAATATAAGTGAAACTTCCTGTTAGTGAAATGCGTTCCTCCATCGCTAATGACCATCCTAGGCATTCCAAACCTTGGGAATATTATTTCTTCAAACATCTTCTTGGAATGTCTTGCATCAGCATTCTTGCATGGCATGGCTTCTACCCACTTGGATACATAGTCAACTGCCACCAATATATACTCGCAATTCTTTGATTTCAGAAATGGTCCCGTGTAATCGATTCCCCAAACATCAAAGAGCTCTCTATCTGAAGATTGTTGGTGAGTGGCATGGAATCTCTTGTGTTGATGTTTCCATGCTTCTGACATGATACACATCTCTGGATAAAGTTCTTGGTGTCTTCATACATGGTTGGCCAAAAGAATCCACTCTGCCATATTTTTGCATGAGTGCGGAATGCCCCATAATGACCTCCATATGGTGATGAGTGGTATTTCTGAATGATTTGAATGCCCTCCTCCGCTGGTACACATCTTCTTAGTAGTCCATGAGCACATATTCTGAAGAGGTATGGTGGATCCCATAGGTGTTGACGACTCTCATAAATAAGTTTTCTTTTATTGTCCCCTAGTGGTACATAACCTGCAACCATAAAATTCATAATATCTGAGTACCAAGGGTCTGATTTTGTTACATTGAAAAGCATGTCATCCCTTAGTGAGTCATTAATAGGTAATTCCTGTGGATTTTTAAATTGCATTCTAGACAAGTGATCAGTAACAAGATTTTCTACTCCCTTTTTATCTTTTATTTCTAAATCAAATTCTTGGAGTAATAAAATCCATCTTATCAAACGTGGTTTAGCATCTTTCTTAGTGAGCAAATATTTCAAAGCAGCATGATTAGTATAAATAATAACTTTTGCTCCTATCAAGTAAGATCTAAATTTGTCTATAGCAAAAACAATAGCTAGGAGTTCTTTTTCAGTTGTTGCATAATTAAGTTGAGCTCCTGTTAGAGTTTTACTAGCATAAGCAATGGCATGATGCTTTTTATCCTTTGTCTGTCCTAGAACTGCCCCCACAGCATAATCACTAGCATCACACATAATTTCAAAAGGTATTGACTAATCAGGGGGTTAAATGATTGGTGCAGAGATGAGTGCTTCTTTAAGAATATTAAAAGATTTCAAACATGCATCATCAAATTCAAATGGAACATCCTTAGCTAACAAGTTAGTCAGTGGTTTAGTAATATGTGAAAAATCTTTTATAAACCTACGGTAAAAACCACAATGACCAAGAAAACTTTGAATCCCTTTTATATTCACAGGTGGAGGTAATTGTTCTATTACTTCAATTATAGCTCTGTCTACCTCTATACCTCTTTCGGACACTAAGTGTCCTAGCACTATTCCTTCTCTAACTATAAAATGATATTTTTCCCAATTAAGTACTAAATGCTTTTCTTCATATCTTTCCAAAACTCTATCAAAATTTTCAAGACAATCATCGAAAATTTTTCCATAAACAGAAAAATCATCCATAATTTCTTCAATCATATCAAAAAATATAGACATCATACACCTTTGAAAAGAAGCTGGAGCATTACATAATCCAAAATGCATTCTTCGATAAGCATAAGTTCCATATGGACATGTAAAAATGGTTTTGCTTTGATCATCAAGGTGGATTGAAATTTGGTGATATCCCGAATAACCATCAAGAAAACAAAAGAAGAATGATTCGCTAAATGCTCTAACATTTCATCAATGAAGGGTAGCAGAAAATGATCTTTCTTTGTTGCTTTATTAAGTTTTCTATAATCTATGCACATTCTCCATCCAGTGACGGTTCTTTGGGGTATTAATTCATTCTTTTCATTTTTAACAATAGTCATTCCACCTTTCTTAGGTACAACTTGAACAGGACTAACCCACTCACTATGCGACATAGGATAAATGATCCTAGCATGCAAAAGTTTCAAAACCTCCTTCTTCATGACCTCCCTCATCGCATTATTAAGCCTACGCTGGGGCTCTCTAGATGGTGTAATTTCTGGATCAGTTGGAATGCGATGGGTGCAAAGAACAGGACTAATTCCTTTAAGGTCATGGAGTGAATAGCCAAAAGCAGCACAATGCTTTTCTAATAGAGTTATTAAGCGTGAAGATTCTTCTTGAGATAATTTATCACTTATGATTATAGGAGAATCCTAATCATTATTTAGAAAAGCATATTTAAGTCTAGAGGGCAAAGGTTTAAGTTCAATAGGTGGCTTAGGTGGCTCTAGCAATTCATCGAGAGGTTCAGGATTAGTGGCATCCTCATCCTCTACCTCATTGGTGAAAAACTGAGCATCATCTTCTAAATTTGGTTTGATTAATTCTTCAAGAGATGCTACCTTAACCTCTTCTATTGATTCTAACTCAGGAAATGGCTCTACCTTAGTTTTTAAAGAGTGAATTATAGGCACAGAGAGCTTAAATCCATTCCCAAGCCTAACATTTATTTTTCCTGTTTGTCCATCTTGGATAAGTCTTTCTATAGGTTCCCCAATCAACACACTAGACTCCCAACACATCAAAGATGTAGAAATTCAATCGGACTCGGAAATCATTCACATAAATAGAAAGGGCACATAGAATTCCTGAACTTGGAATAATGCATCCTGAAAGACTTTTTAACAATTTATTAGTCGGGGCTATTGGTATGTCTTTTAATAAATGTTCAGCAAATGTAGCAGACATAATATTAACACCTACTACTAGATTATAAAGAGTTTCAAAAGGATATTTATCTAATTGACATTGAATAGTGACAGAGGGAGAATTTATATGAATAATTTCATTTGAAAACTCTGATTCTTCTAACCACTTGTCACTCAAAATAGATATTAATTCTTTTGTTGTCTTTTTAAGAAAATCTACCTCATCAGAATATGTAGGATCTATAGTTGCAAAATTTCTAGGCTGCTGAGGTTTCTTTATCAAATGATAATTTGAGGTATTTCCAAAATCAGTAAACAAATCATCCTCAATATTAAACAAAAAGTCAGGAAGCGGAAATTCTTCCTCTTCCTTTTGTGGTAGTTCAGGTTCTACAATAGCTAAAGGTTGAGATGTTTCAGGCAAAAGTTTGGGTTCAGCTATTGAGATTTCTTCTTCTAACAACTTTTCTTCAGGAAGATCATTTAAAATGTTCATAAGAATAGTTTTTGCATGCTCAATAGTGATATGCATGAACGCTCCTCCTGAGGCCAAATTAAGATATTTTCTAGTTTTTCTATTAAGGCCTATAAAGAAATGTTGCAAAAGCATAGGTTCTGAAAAAGCAAGACTAGGGCCTGAATTAACTATAGCATCAAAACGTTCCCAAGCCTCACCTAGAGATTCCTTTTTTTGTTGCTCAAAACATATGATTTCTCTACGAAGTTTAGCAACTTTAAAGATAGGGAAAAATTGTAAACACAAATTCGAGCATAAAACTTCCCAATCTCCTTGACTACTCCCAACGTGATGATTATACCAACATTTAGCCTTTCCCATTAAAGAAAAGGGAAAAAGCTTCCATCTTAAAGTTTCATTGGACATGCCTTCAATGCTTAGGCATGCACAGGTCTGCTCAAAATCACCTAAGTGGGAATAGGGGTTTTCATTATCACTACCAGAAAAGACGGTTTCCTGAACTAAGTGAATTAATTCCGGGCGTAGCTCATAGCCAGATGATGTAATGGGTTTGGATGATTCTAGTAGCTTAAGGCACGATCCCGGTGGTACTCCGTATAGATATAAAGGTGTAGGTACGGGTTTCATGGTAAAATAATAAAACTAAATTTTAAAACTAAAAATAAATAAAGATAAAAGTATAATACAAGATTAAGCTAAACTCAAAGTCAACTCAGCAAAGAGAAAAACAACCATTCCCCGGCAATGGCGCCAGAAATGCTTGTTGGTATAAATTAAATGCACACTAGAAAAGATAACTATCCGCAAGCGCACAGATATAATACCGTTGTAGCACTTCACCAAGATAATCCTAGTTTTAATATCAAACCCAAAGGAACAGTTGGCGACGATGACTGAGTCTATAAACTTAACCCAATTCACAATCAAGCTCAGATAATAGTGAAAATAGGGAGACAACTAAGGACTTTCTAATTCCAATTTCGATAAACTATGTTCTTAATCATTCATTCAGTGGGAGATAACTTTCAATAAGGGACGAAATTAGAGTTCTCCCCTACCAGCATGCATAAGCCTACCTTTACATATTAACTAGAAGTGGACTACAGAGGATTCAACAAAGCTATAAAGTCACCTTCGCAAGCTACCACTAACCAGCAAATCAGGAGGCATTCACAAGTAATCCTAGCCTAAGCACCATGCTTACACTACGAAAACAACTTCAACCTAGGTGCTACCAAGATCAAAGTACTCAAAAGAGTTGCAAACTTGAAGAACAATACGAACAAATTGCTTACTTGAATCAGAAGTTGATTACCAAAGAATCTCAGAAGCAAGTCCGCTACGAAAAAAACTTGATCTCGATGAACACAACAGCGGAGAAGCACTGACAGGCCGAAACTCCTCCAGAACTCTGCTCTTCTACTCTATCTCTCTATCTCTAATTGAGACTAATCCTAAGATGAACTAATCTACTCTTTATTGCTATCCTAGATCTCTAGATATGGAATTGAAACTCTAGCTCTTCAGCTCTTGATCTGGCTTCTTCCTCCAGGGGGGTCTGGCTCTTTATTTATACCCCGGTGGGATGCATGTGAGCCCTTCGATCAAACCGACTTAAGGGACGGCCTAGATGATTCCTCAAAGGCGGTGCAGGAATACTCCAGAAGCTCGTGGAAGGATGTAGAGGGGCGTGGCTGCCCAGCCACCCCTATGGCCGGCCGGCCCCACCTGGCAGGGGCTAGGGCCCCGGCTTGCTCTAGTGTCTTCTATAGTCTTCTAGTATATGTCTTGCGGTGAAATTTCGTGAATTATTTTAATTCCTAGGTCCCTTTTGTCAACTTTCTAGATAACACCCTAGAAAATTATAAATCACCAAAATTCATGGAATTTGTCAGTAATAACCTCCTATTCTATGATATTTGTGCATACATGTAAGGAAATTTATTGGTTTCTAATGTACATTAACAACCATCAACATTAAGCTAGGCAATTCATCAGGAAAAACATCTGGAAACTCACACACTACGGAAACATCAACAATGTTCTTGGCTTGGATAGTATTAGACACATTGTGGAGGTCAATGTCCCTAGGAAGTAGCACTAGAAAAGCCTCCTTGTTAACATGATCCCTCAACATAACAACTCTAGTAGAGGTATCGATAAGAACTCCATTACCACTCATCCATTTCATTCCCAAAATTACATCTATTCCCAACCCGGCCAAAATTACAAGATCAACAGTATACACTCGGCCACCTATTTCGATACACACCTCTTTCACTATCTGATTGGTAGTGATATTATTCCTAGCTACACTAATACAATAGCCATCTACAGTATCACCCTCTGATTATACTTGGATGCAAATGTGGGACTCATGAAAGAATGCGAAGCACCTGAATCAAACAGTACAACTGCAGGATGTTGGTTTACAAGAAACTTACCAGCAGTGACAACTTCACCAGAAGGAATCTCTTCTATGGTGGTGAAGTGAACATGCCCGTATTTGCATTTCCTTGCCTCTGATTATTGTTCTTCTTATTAGGATAAGGATAGTTCTTTGCCCAATGACCAGGCAAATCACAATTCCAGTAGGGTCTGTTGCTTGGTGGCGCATTTGAGCTGCTCTACCCAGTGGTGCCCTTTGGAAGAGCAACGGTGTAAGCCTTATGAAATCCAGTCTTAGGCTGATTCTTCTTCTACGGTGGATGATACCTTGTAGCTGCAACAGGTGGGTGGAACTGAGGTCTTGCTACCACTAGAGCTTTGACCTGAGACGCACCTACCACATAGGCCCTCTTTCGACTCTTAGAAGCCGAATAGATAGCATTATTGTTCTCTTGAGTCAGGGATCACTTACAAATTTATTGAAAGTAGCACACTTGTTGTTTCCTAAAGTTTTCATCAGCTTAGGGCTAAGCCCTCTCTTGAAGCTAGCAATCTTCTTTGCATCAGTATCCATGAACTCGGTAGCATACCTTGACAGGTTGTTGAAAGCCTGCAAGTATTCATTCAAGCTCTCGGTACCTTGTGTTAGCTTCATAAACTCAGTGTGACTGATAGCCATGAGACCAGGAGGAATATAATGTCCCCCAAAAAGCACTCTTGAATTGATCCTAAGTAACCTAAGCATTCACAGGCAAGGTAGATCGGTGGTGAGTCCACCAAATACCTGCAGGTCCCTGCAACTAATGGGAAGCATACTCCACCTTCATCACTCCTGCCACCCTGAGCAAACAAAACTTTTGCTCGAGAGTGTTCAACCATTCATCTATCAGGAGTGTCTCATCTTCTTCCTTGAAGATAGGAGACTTCGTATCCAGAAAATCCTTGAAATTGCTGTACTGATTCGGCTTTGGTCCCTGACAGACATTGCGACCATCATGATTAGCCATGTTGTGGAGTGTGTCAGCCAAAGCACGCTGGCCCTCAACAAGCATGGCCATGAGCTTCGCAGGAGTGGGCGGCGGTGGTGGTTGAAGGTCCTCATTGCCACCAGCCCCACCAGAGGAACAGAGGTTATGAGGCATCTGCAAAATGTATAGCCAGTAATTATTGATGATGTCAGAGAAATTGTAGATGAATTGTGTAACTATGCCAAACTAAATTCATTAGAGAGAATAAATTCATACAATAAACAGATGCACAATAATTTGTTTCCACAACATAACATCATCAATTACATTACTTAGCACATCCTCGCAACACGTTCGCATATATGCCAAATTTTACCAACATCGAAGCTGGAATTTATTTAGTTGCTCAACATTCACATGGAGCAAATATGCAAGTCTGAGAGGTTACATCAAGTCACTAGGTAGTTCCAACCTTACATGAAAACAACATAAATGTTCTGATATTACATCAAGATACTAACTGAGATTAAGCAAGATAGCAAAAGACAAGAACTCATGCATCTAGCTAAGTGCTAAAGCTAAACTATGCATCCTCGTTGTTGTCGGCATCATACACTCCTTCACCATCATCATCCTCGATATGCTCAAGTTCCTCATTTTTGTCTTCTTCCTCAGGCACGGCTATGGCATTGGCATCCACTTCCATGCCCTCATCATCAGCAAGGATCACCTAAGGCCCCAAATCTAGATAAGTTGGGATGGGTGAGGAATTGGGTTAACTTGGTTGTTGAGACGGTGCATGTCAACTTGCAGCTCCTCAATCTACTGAAGAAGCTCATTTTCCCTTATTTCAGCCTAAATTCCTACCATGATCCTAGCATTATTTCTAGTTTATGCCAGACCGATTGCATCATCCCGCTCCGTACGGATAACACTCACATCTACCCAAGCTGCATTCCTCTGGGCCTGTGCTTCATCTCTTTCTCTAATGGCTCTCACAAACTACTGCCTGCGAGTCTCCGCAATTTCCATCTAATGACCAAGCTTTTGCTGAGCTGTCTTAAGTTCCTTGCAGTACTTGCATGTACGCTTCTGCATTTGGTGTTGTGCTTCCTGTGCCTAGTGAAGCGCTAGCATAGTACTAGAGTAGGTCTCCTGACATGTATAGTACAACTTCAGGACAGCCATGATAGCACTCATAGCTAATCTGGAGCTTTGTGCTCGCTCTGTCTTACTCATTACCAACGGATTATCCCTAAAATCCAGCCAAGCTGCCTCTGACGGAGCTACTCGAGGGATGGACCCTGCTGGCCCATTGATCAATTCATCACCAAAATCTTGGCAGATGTCCAACAATACTTCCAATGCTTCCACTTGAGCACCCTCCCATGGGCTTTGCCCATTGGACTAAGTACTCTAGCCATGCCACAGTGCCCTACCCTCGTGCGGTGGCATGATCACACGAACTTCATACCATCTCATTGATCCATTTGTTTCCACCTCATTCCAGGTGTAGTGAGGCGGCTTAGGATACCCCCACCAACTGCAGCACCCTCCATAACAGAGTAGGAGTGCCAAAAGTGTGTAGAAAAGTACTGCTCTTGGGCAAAAATTATGGGGCAGCCATCTATAGCAAAAGGATGCAACCCTTGTGAGAGGAATATTTATGAGAGAAGAATTTTAATAAATGGGATAAGCGATTATAAGGGAGGGAGTAATGCAAGAATGTAATGAATGAGTAAACATGATACATGCACGTTCTGTGTGTCCTCACAAATCTAGGAAAAATTTAAAATTCTAGCGGCATATACAGTGGCATACACACGTTCTCTCAATATACGTATCTAGTCGGGCTACATGTTGCGCTATTAGCGTACCAAAAGAAAAATTCATTGTTGCCCATCCCCATAAGAGATATATATAGCACACAATAAAAGCAGTAAACTAAATACTCTCCATATATACATCCCCAGATATATATACTTCAGTATCATAGCTACCCAACAGATATACCCACAATTAAGTACTTTCATAAATACATGGTTGTAACATGTAAATATTCCAGTTACCACAGCTAACTCTCCTCTAGATCGACGGTTGAACGGTCATACTCTCACAACTCACACTTACCTGAGCGTAGAGGTATTTGATCCATACATTACCACCCAAGCGGATGGCATCGATACAATTCCACACCGTATGGACAATAAAATAAAAGGCAAGCAATCAACCCCCAAAGTTAGTACTTAAATAAACCATCTAAGAGTCCTTATTTGGGCATAGAGGATATGACCACTGGCACACTTAAATAAAAATTTTAGAATTGAACACACCTAGCTATAAGTTGTCAAAAACTGATTTTTACAAACAAAAGCTTTTGTTTTTAAATACACATATGACATGTTTAATGGTGAACCTTGCTTCGATGCTAGCTATAATAGAACCGTCCAAATTATAGGAGCACAAGTACAAAAACAATCACTGAAGTGATCAAATTTTCATACTTGAGCCCATATAACTCCGGTAGTCCAATTGAAATCAGAAGGATTTCAAACCAACCAACCATAAGTCAAGATCGTACATGATTCAACATAACACATCACATGTTACAACATTTCACAAGTAGCTCACATACATCGAAGTCACATAAGTTATTACAAACCATGTTTGAAAGTAGCGGAAGCAAATAGTTTAAACCATCAGCCACACACTTAGTTCAAATACAAGCCAGTTCCATGGTCACAGCCAACAAAAGCATCAGTATGAGATAACATAAGAGATCATGCCCATGATCTACTCTTCGTCACCCGCTGGGTGGAGACAGTACTTGCAGTAACCCTGATAAAGCATGTCATCTGCAACAAGAGCGAATAAACCCTGAGTACGAGAATGTACTCAGCTAGACTTACCCATCATAAATCAGAAATAAAGTGACACCAAGGAGTATGCAAGGTTGATATATAAGTGGAGCTCGCTTGACAACATTTTACAGAAAAGCTTATGTAACAGAGGAGTAACCTTTCCTTTCTTAGTAGCAAGTTATTAATATTAACCTGTCATCTAGATTAGCACCTGTACTAGAGCAATCATTTGATTAAGATACAAACACTAATAACCATATTAGGTGTAGTAAAGCCATCATCATCATCATCATCATCATCTTAACCATCAAGTTCATTTAGTGTCACTACAATGGAGAAGCTCCATCAAGTTTCTCACTATCCGGGAGAGATGGCGACTCGAATCAATTCCACCAAGCTGGGGAATTATTCCTAACACAAACCTAGGCATACCCATACCAAGATAGCCTTAGGTCACCTTTGGTACAACTTAGGAACCAACTTCACGGGCCCGATCAGTGCTGCACTCTCAGGGACGCCACTCAGCCAGGATGATCAGGTCTAGCCCGCCCTTGGACTCATGCCAATAGCTCCCCGCACATTCGTACTTTCTCCAGAGTGCACACTTTTTACTTATCAACTTCTGGCCTGAGTTGAGCTACTCGGCTTCACGGTCGGAACGACTTATCCGGCCAGCTAAATGTTAGGCATGCGTTCAAAATGACAAGAGGGCCTCCATGTCTAAGTCCTTAATCGACACAGACGGGGATAGACCCACACACAAGACCTCCATGCCTTGTTGCTTCACAATCGACATCCTGCCCGGTCTTCATTCATTATTAACACATGGTTATTTCCACGATAGCAAATATAGCCAACCGTGACTAGACATCTCCTATCTTGGAAGTGATAGGAAATCAGCCGACACTACCAGTCTAAGCATGGCTAAGTAAGTATTCGATCCTAGACTTAGATAGGGTATAGGATGTATTCACTGGACAAGGAGAGGATATATATGCAACAATTGTTTCCAACCAACTCCAATAATTTAATGCATCCAACATCATAAGAGACTCAAATTGTATTTTATAAAATGTAGGAGACTAGAATGCTTCGGGGCTTGCCTTTCAGAAAAGAAGAAGGCTGATGGTCAGGGCACTCAGGAAACTCCTCGTCGTTGGCTCATCCTTCTGGTGCCTGCACCTCCTACTCCTCCGCAGGTGGATGCTCCTCTTGATTTAGCCCCTCAAACTCTAGCAGAGTCACTCCTTCCGGCACACCTATTGCATGCATATGCACCAGATGAATATCATGTATACATAAGAGATGAAGTGACATGATGAACTCATGAACATGGACATGGTTAATAGTAAGACAATATAACACAATTAACACTCGTTGACCAAGTAGATGCAGAGCTCTATTCAAATCACTTTACTGAGTAAGTACATATCTCTTCTCAAAACAAGAATACACACTCACCAAGCTCTAGCAATCTAAGGTATAACTTTTCATCATCAGTTAGAGGGCTAGCACCTGTAGCTAACAAATTATTTCAATTAGCCTAAGCATCTAAACATCAACACAAGCTTATATGAAGCAATCGCGTCATTCAGGCAATTCAGCAAATCTAGGCATACAAACAATAGCTGAGTAAATAAATCATATCTTGAGTTACACAACTCCAAAAGACATGTAACAAGACATTTTGGAAAGCTTATGAAATTTTCTACAAAACATCTTTAATAATCTCAGCATGATTCCCATGTTAACAAGGTCAAACAATCACATTCCTCAAATCTGGTCCAGAAATTCCCGAGAGCAACTAGTTCTTGAGGCTAACTTTGCGCATCCATAACTCATAAACCATTTGGCCAAATGCCATGAAAATTTAACACAAGCTAGATAAGTAAGTTATATACAACTTTGTTATAGAGAAGATTCATAACAAACATCATCTTCATGGTGTAATTAGCTTAACCCTAGAAACTATCGAGAAAAGTCACTATAGGTGAAAATTATGAAAAATAATATTTCACTACATACACGAATGATAGTTTGAGCACCACCAATGTTACCAATAGTTATCATATATCAAAAGAACACTAGAAAACATAGTAGTCAACCCTAAATAAATTCTTTTCATGCCTTTATTAATTTATTTAGATAGTTAGGTGAAATAATAAACATATAGCACAAGTGTATAGTAAATTCCACAAAAATTACTGTAGCTTATACATGTCCCCAATAGGCTAGTGTAAAAATTTCATAGCATTTGAACATGTATAACATCCTACACAAAAATGACAAGCCAGCAGGGCTTAAAGTAGCATAAATAGGAAATCCTATTGAAAAGTGCCAAACAACATATTTCATATTTTTCTTAGATTCATCATAACACATGTGCAATAAATTTCATGCTCATTGGATACATATTTTTATCACGAAAAATAGCACAAGAATCTAGCATTTATTCAAGATAAATAGCAAACTCCTATTTCCAGCAAGATCACTATGCAACCAATATTTTTCTCAGGTAGTACATGTCAAGGCGAGACCAACAAAACTAGAATCACATTTTTAGAATGTACCAAACTCAAGTTAGGAATTTCCTAAGTTTATTAAGGAATAAACAAGATAAATAGCCAATAAATAATTTATTGTAGAACATGGCACATTTTATATTTTTAATAAAAACTAGACATCACCAGGAGCACAACCCAATTTGACCACTCAATTTGGACTCCTAAAACTCAAGATATGATTTTCCAAAGTTAGCAAAAAATTCTAGAAAAGAATAAAACAAAACCCTAAAGCTACATCCGCTAATGCGTGGCACCCAGAGGTCAACGGGCCCCATTTGTTAGTTGAACAGAGGCAGGGCATGGCAGTTGATTGGCCACTGCTCGTCGATGGTGAAGCCACCGGCGGCAAGGTTATCACCGCTACACTCCCCGTGACCTCCCGCACTTAGGGGTACCCTCGGTTTGGTCGGAGGTGCACCGGAGCATGCTCGTTGGTGGTAATGGCGGACAACGGAGCGTGCGTGGCGGTACGCCAGCGGTCTCTGACCACCATTTGCTCTAGTGATGGGCCGTACGGCTCCGCTGTGCTTCAACAGAGCTAGTTAGGGTGGTTAGGGTTCCGGCGATGCGACGGTGAGCTCTACCCACGTGCGTGGCCGCGCGGTGGCGCACGGTGAATGGCGGTGTTCTCGCCGTTCTGGCTAGATGGCGGCGAGAGAGAAGTCTCTGTCATGCGGTTAGCTGGGGTTAGGTCTACTCTACCTAAGACGTGAGAGAGCAGAGGGAGATGGTGGACGAGCTCGGCTACAGCGAGCTCGAGTGCCACAGCAGCCAGGGCAGCCGTGGCGGGAGCGGCGGTGTGTTCCCATGAGCTTGCTCGGTAGCATCTAACCTAGACCTGACCTAAACTTCTATGACCTAGTGCGGTGCTGGATTGGGGAAGAGAAAAGCGAGGGGGGGGGCGGGGGGTGCAGTGGAATGGCTAGGCCATGGTAAGCCGAGCACGTTGCGGAGCTCCGGTGAGGTCTTGCGGTGGCAGAAAATGAAATGTGGCCTTACCCAGGCGCAATATGGTGAAGCAAGGGGTTAGGGAGGTGGTAGTGGAGATAGAGCAGCTATGGCCGAGACCGATTGACGGGTGGAGCTACGTCAATGGCAAGCGGCTATGGAGTAGCGGTGCGGTGGCGCGGTGAGCTCAGAGCTGCGCTTTGGTGAGGCAGAGCGGAAAGTAGAGAGAGGGTGAGGGCGAGTGCGGATGCGTCGTGGCGGCCTTGAAGCCCCATCGACCTGACATGTGGGCCCGAGGCTAGTGTACGACCTCCACGTGGACACCACATGCTGGCGCTGGTCGGCCACGATGGCTGGTCAAGCTGGCCGTCAGACTCCATCAGGCTGACTAAAACCCGATATTGGATGCCCAAAAACTCCTAAACTAGATAGATTCAGCAAAAACTGTAAATAGCAAACTTATAGAGCTACACAAGTACTCCAAGTTTGATTATAAGACCTTGATCTATTTTGGCCTAGATTACAAACTACAGTGCTCTAAACATGGGTACGTTGAAACTGAAAGTCGATTCTTGACTTAGAAAATTTCTAAGTCTCCAATCAGCCCCCAATTCCACCATGTGAGCCACTTTTGAGCATGTTGTGCACATTTCTAGCTCAAGGTCATTAAACAACTTTTGTTCCTTATAAAATTTACTACAACTTTGCTTAAGGGTGCACAAACATGCAAACATTTTAAGCTGCACTTCTTAATTGGTCAACCAAAAGAGGTCTAGAGTGGTTTCTAGTCAACCCTAAACCTAGCCACTTAATTAGGCAAAGTGATCAACATGAACAATGTTCCATTAGGCATCATAAGTGTAGCTAAGGTGTTTTAGTGACCAAACCTCAACCATTTGCATTAACAAGCATGATCTATAAGCATACACACATTGAAACATAGAATAACAAAGATATGTTGCATATGTTTCCAGGCAATGTTTCATAGGTTTCACTTGTATGTTTCATACCAATAGTTACATATGTTTTAGTTGCATGCCTTCACATGTTTGAGTGGTGTGTTTCACATGTTGCACATGTATGTTTCATATGTAAATGCTCAAATATGAAAGAATGATGCTTATGCTCATGTAATGCAAGTGCAATTATGCAAGGCTAACACCTGGGGTGTTACACATTCATACCGAATAAGTAGGTGGACACTACCAAGCTAACAAGCATGCTGAAAGCTAAAATGCAGATACTAATTAGACCAATACTATGCAAAAGTTAAAAGGTCTTCATATGTACATCATTGGTTGCATAATTAATCATTCTCCATGCAGATCCTAGTCGACCTCCATGGGATCATTGTGAATCTCCATAATATCCTGCAGATCATTGTTGTTGACCTTAATTAACGCAATCGCTAAATAGCAACAACACTAAAAATGCATGGTAATAAATTAACATGTCTCTAAATACTAGTCACCTTTTATATTTACCTATACTTCTTAGCATGGAACTAGGTTGTCATCCCTAATGAATAAAGCTTAGAAGTATATAAGTGGCACTATGATTTTATATGACTAGACAGAAATATAAATGATATAAAGATACGATAAATTAAGAATAAGAACAATTAAGAACATCTGCAAGCGGACAGATAATTATACCATTGTAGCATTTTACCTAGAGTATTACCAGGTTGTCATTTATAATTTTACCACTAGGAAGGTCTAGCTAAACTTCTATCTAGAGTATTGATAAACTTTATATTCATGATAAAATATAAGTAGATACATGATCAAATATATATATATATATATCCAATGTTATGCACTCTTACTCAATAATAGGGATAAGTCACATGATCAAATATATATATATATATATATATATATGATAAGTAATGATCAGTCATCATAAATAAATAAGTAGATACACTCTGAGCTCCCTAACTATTACTAATAACATAATCCAATTAGAATATTAGAGGAATAATTCCTAAGTATTCAAGTTACATGTCAAGCTACTACAACTAATAATCATCGTCAAGTAATACTACCATATGTCCCAACCACAATGGAGCCATGAACAAGAGAAGTTGAGTTTAGAAACCTCTGATATATGGATATATCCTTAACTAGACAATGATGCTCTACCAATAATCCACTGCACAGGGGGAGGACTACAGAGGACTCAATGGGCCTATAAAAGTCACACCCATGATCTACCACACGACCCTGAACAACTGGAGGCATTCGTAGATATGCAAAGCATCTAAGCACCATGCTTACATAATGCATACCACTCATCTTATGGCCAAATAGGCGAGTGCTATACGAACATGTGATCGAACTAAATATCAACCTAACTATAACAAAATTGAAGTAGACAATGAACGATGCATTCAAGAACGTAATAAAGATGAAGAATAATGTTGACATTGCAATAATTGTGCAAAGATAGAATTACAATAAGAGCAGAGAACTAGAACATTACCAAAACTCCACGCTCGCCAATGATCGGGAATCCAAGCTAGGTTGACTCAGCTTGACTTCCTCTAGACCTGATCTAACTATGCTAAATCTATGAACTAGAGGAACTCTGATGATCTAGGATTTCTAGCTCTGGATGAACTGATCTTCCAATGACTTGATGCCTTTAGGGGGGTCTGCCCCTATATTTATACCCCGGTGGGACACACGTGAGCCACTAGATCAAACCAACTTCACGTAGGGCTAGGATTGATCCTCAAGGTCGGTAGAAGAATACTCCAGAAGCTCGTGGAAGGGGAAGAAGGGGGTGGCCACCCGGCCACCCCCTGGCTGGCTGGCCCCACCTGGTAGGCACTCGGCCTCCGCTTCGTTCCGGTGTCTTCTGGGGTCTTCTATAATATACTAGTATTTATCTCGTGGTGAAATTTCACAAATTCTTTTAATAATTAGGTATCTCTCTTTACTTTTCTGCATAACTCCCTACAAACATTAAAATTCAACAAAGCTCGTGGAATTCGTCAGATAACACCCTAGTCTTCTATGTTTTCATGTATTTTGACCATTCTCTCATGTTTATTTCACTATATATTGTTGATGTTAACGACCATCAATAGTTGTCGACCTCCATGGGATCATTGTCAATGTCCATGTCATCTCAAGCCTTGACCACTACAACCATGTCCACATCCATTGGTACACTTCATTTAGCTCATCGACTTTGTTCACAAAGCACTGATTTGGTGAACCAATATTGAGGACAATAAAGCTCACAAGCTGCACTCCACGGATATACAAGGCCACATACTCTAGAATGAGAAGATGCATTTTCATTTGCATATCCAACAAAATTACTGTAGCTAGGTTAGAGGTGAAGGAGCAAAAAGCACGAGAGAGCAATACAAAGGAATATAGAATCCGATGAAGGAGCAGATCTAGTGCAGTTATAGTAGATCCAGATGGAGCATAGAAGCAGGGTCGGCGCACTAAAGATTTGTGCACCGGTGAGGTTGGAGGTGAAGGAGCAGTGAGCACGTGAGAGGCTGCCTTTCGTCCAATGCTAGCAAGGTGAAGTAGAGCCAAGGAGCAGAGTGGGGAATGGATGGGAGGAAGGTGTTGTAGGACCATAGGAGTGTGTATACAGTTCAATAAATTGGTTGCCCCTATACCAAGGCCCAGTGTCCAGGGAAGTAGGATGCCTCCAACACATCAATTGATACTTGGATCTACTATCATTTACAGTTAAATAAATTGAACACTGTTGGTGCTTCTTAGTGTAAGCAAAAAAGTCCACAAGTGCACAGAAGTACCATTGTAGCAATTCACCCAGAAGTATTTAGGGTATCATATTTTCCCAAAGGAACAATAGTGTAAGTAGTCTCTTGGCTAGTTTACCAGGGAGAATAAGATGAAGGGTAACTTGGGTAGTGAGGTTCTTCTAAGGGTAGAAACCTTAAGCAAAGATAACTTTACTACTACAGACTCACTTTGGACATCGGGTTGTAACTGGTCTGCCAGTCCATGCCGGCCTATAGCTCTACGCCATATCCGAATGTGGGGAATTACGAAGGACGGACAGGCCTATCACCACCTGTCGCCTACCCCTCAACTGGGGGATACGAGGCAAACGAAGGTAACGTGTAGCTTAGACACCACGTCTACGCTAACTGTTACTACTCTAGCATTGGCCAGAAACTTTTGTCTTTATCAGGAATCCTCTACTAGAGCACCCATCACGAGGACGAATAATGAACCCGCAAGTAAGTAGTAAGAACGATAACTTTACTTAAGGGATCAAAACCAAAAGATGAACATGAACTTCTTACTCCAAGTAGTAAGACGAACGTAAGGTACAAGTGTAGAGGGGAGCCGACAAGTTCGGCACTCCATCCACCTGATGTACAAGGCTTGCCGAGTACAAGAAGTAGAGGGCACTGCTACTCTGCTATTCCTCTTAACTCTTTCCTCTCTCACTCCCTACTCTAGTCTAGCTAGAAGCTAATGAAATGTGTGTAGCCCTTCTTCTTCAATGTGTATGATCATTCTGAAATGTGTGAAGCTTGAAGATGGTCGGTTTGCTTAGGTGTTTTAGGAAACACCACATGCAACCGCCTCCTGGGGCATTGACTGCACTGCTAGAGGAAGGTGGGGCCAGGCGAAGCTAGGGGCGATGTGGCCGCACCACCGCCTCGCCACTGCCTTCAGCATGTGGGCTCTAGGCTGGGCCTAGGCCTCTATTATGCTGGTGTTCTGCCCCGGTGTGAAGTATGAATGGGCTTTTGCATATGTTTTTCTTGAATGCGCCTTCTTGGTTGCACATTTTGGTGTATTTTCATGTATTGCAATGCAAGACATATACATACCAAAACTCATGGAAAATGTGAGTTGTAAGCCCTAAGTCTAAGTTTCAGTATTCATATTTGTTTTATTTTGGTTAAATGTTGGTGGTAGAAATATGAGTTAAGCACCGCCAACAAGCACCTGGTTAATCACCTTGCATTCAGTTCAACAATAGTTGTACAATAGTGATAGATTTCAGTCTAACACATCAATTGATACTTGGATGTACTAGCGTTTACATTTTAATAAATTGAACACCTGGATAATCACCTTGCATTTAGTTTAACAATAATTGTACAAAAGTGACAAATTTTAGTCCAATACATCATAAATTGATATTTGAATCTACTGCGGTGAAGTAAACAACTTGCCAATGAACATGCCAAGAACTAAGGTAAGTACAAAATAAGTGAAAGAAGAATAGGAAGCACATTTCTTTCTCAGAGGAATGAAATCTTCCATCATCTTTGTTGGAACCTTGGCCATTTCTGCAATCTATGGCATAATCTCTTCCTCATCTTGCAGATGCTCTTCATTTGTTGTAACATTGGACTCCGCCTTCAGCTCCCAAATCTCGTTACATAAATCCAAAATCAAAGTCCTTAGAAATTTTTCATATTGGGGATCATGCCACTTAAAGAACACCTAATCTAAGTTGGGCTACAAAAAACCAAATTAGCATAAGTATAGCGGGATTTCAGCATTTGCATTGCAAAAATAGAATGAACAAGAAAGAAATCGAGTTACATTATTTTCCCTACAGCATCTGTGGTACCGATGCCCTGGGTTTCCATCACTCCATGAAATCCACCGAGGCATCTTCAAGCCATAGCGACACAAAAGTGGTGGCTGGTATGCGTAGGGGTGGTTCTCGACACAGCACGGATGGGCAACCCCCTCCTGTTGTAGCCTCCTCCGCTGGAAGCTAATGTTCTTCCCGCGACAGCGCCCTAGGATGGTGTCGACCACTGGGAGGAGTTGGAGCTAGAAGCATCCATAGAGCAGTGAAGGTTCAAAGTGTTGCACATACTCTAGTTGAAGAGGTCGGCCCAGGTCTTTTGTCTTGGCTTTTGCTTCTTGCCAAGGAGCCAAAACATCCTTCAAAACCCTTAGACTCCCACCAAGATAAAATGCTATGTCACCGATGGTTCAGGGTACTATCCACCTGTAGAAGAAGGCCTATTTTGGATCCTCTGTGCTTACATAGAGGTGTACACATGGACCTCAATCAAGACCAACCAATTCAATTAACAATTCAATCGAAGTAATAGTTCAACGATTATGCAGTACTCATACATACTAATCCAGAGGTTTCATCAGTACATATAAACTTCATTAACATAAAAGTTTCACAAATTCTAAGAGTTAATGTCGGATGGGTAGGCAGTTGCTGTAACATCCCAGATGTTAAAATACAATTAAAACTTGATCATGATCATCATGAAAGCATAATCACCAAGAATCATGTCATTTGTGCATTTTATATTTCAATTATTGCATTCATGTGTTGCATATGTAATGTTTCATGTGTTGCATCCATGGTGTTTCTTATGTTACATGAAATTTTTTAATATTAGTGATTAAGCAACTTTGTGAATTTTTATATGTGAATTTGTTAAAACAACAAAGATTTGGTTAAAATAGACTTTGTTGTTTAAAGTATGCTCTTAAATGTGGAATCAAAGATTGATAACATTTCTAAGTCAAATATGTTCAAATTTGAGCTCCAAGATTGAATTCAATAATTGTTTCCCATACTTAGCCTTTGAGCCTAAGTCCCTGAAATCCAGTTATTGGGTTCAAGCTTTGGGGAATTACTAAATGAAGTTTCATAAATAAAATTTGTCCAAACTTTGTTCCATTGCTTGCTATGATGTTTGAGCTATGTTACCATGTAATTGGTTGATGTGTTTGATTAATGGTTGCTCATAATTTAATTGCTAAAGTTTGCTAATCAAAATAGTTTTACAAAACCCTAAACTGAAGTTTAGTGTATTAGTTTGCTTGTGCCCCTGTTCTTGACCCTAGATCTTGCTGTCTAGTTAGAATTAGGGGATGAACCTATAAGCAATGTTGGAGATCTCATCAAGGTGAACAACTTTTATTTTTAGAGAAAATCAAATTCATGTTTGAAATCTAGAGAAAGGGAAGGAAGCAGGTGCCCTGTTAGATGCTACAATATGTGTCGCCGGCAGCACCCTGCCTATCTCCTCGCCAATGGCCGCTGCCTTAGTTAGCCGCCTATGCACGTGCGGACACGCCGCTATTCATGTGGCCATGCCCAAGCAGGAGCTGGCAACCTCGATGCTTCGTCCGTGTCTGATATAACACACCGCCGATGTCCATCTTCTCTCTTTCCTCTATTCCGCCACCACTGTGTGCCTCTGCATCGCTGACAAAATTCACCATGCCTGCTCCACCTTAGCCCACCAGCTCTTGGCTGCAGCGTCGCCTCGTCCTTGCGCTTCACCTAAGCCCGCTCACCTTGCCTCTCATCATCAGAATCGCCCACGGCGCCGGTTGTGCCACTATCGCACCACCATGGTTGCCGAGATTCACCTTGCTGTGGCTAGGCTCCTATGGAGCAGCTCCAGCCTTCTTGTTTGTTGTTCTAGTTCCCTTGTCACCTAGTGATGCTGACCGACCTATCCTTTTTATCTCTACCCTACAGGGTGCACCAGAACACTGATCTCACCACCAATTCCCACCGCCACATCCACCATCAACGCCGGTAGCGTCTCCTATTCTATCTCCGCTTCACCCGCGAGGTCGATCGAGTTGCGGTGAGCTCCCTTGATGTGCGCCGAACCACTACTAGGCTGATTAGGGCCAGGCATGACTGGGGCACAGCCATGCCGCCGTATTGTGCGCTGTCAAGCCACCATGGCTATGGCCATGCTTTTCTCCTAGATTTAGACCATCCAACAAGTAGCATAGACATGTGAAATTCCCTAGTTTGGTTTTGGCTAATTGATGAAACCTAAGTACTAATCACATGTGCTTGAGTGTTGATAGCAAAAGGTGATTGGTACACTCCTAAGTGATGGCAAGATGCATGTTGATCATGATGACTTGGTGCCATACTTGGAGAAGAAGAGGAGATGAAGTGCAACCCTATGGAGCTCAAGACAAAGGTATCAATAGGATTTGCTTTTTGGTGATCAAGACACCATAGAGGGTGTGATCACACTTAGGATCGATAGCCGTACTATAAAGAGAGAAATTTCTAGGGCTATTGATCACTTAAGTGCCACTAGATGAAGATTCATTTGCATATGCAATTAGATCTAGTGGTGAGCTAACTTAATGCCTTGAAAATGATTGTGAAAATGCTAACATAGTGTTCGGTCACATTTGCTAAGGCGGTGGAGTTTGAGCGGTAGAGATGGGTTTGGGGAAGTGAAATGCATATTTTCCACTATGCCAGAGGCGGAGAATTTCTCTAAGTCTTTGTGGATAGAAACGGAGGTGAACGGAGGTCACTAGTAGTGACCGGACATTGAGGTCGAAGTAACCGGACGTGGTAGGCACGTCTGGTCAATTCAACACTACAGCATAGGTGCACGGACTATGGTTTGCCACTGGCATGTCTGGTCACTCATGGGACTAGCACGTCTAGTCAGGTGCCTAGAGGGACAACAGAACACGAGGGGTTGATCAGACGTGGTGGCGCATCTGGTCAGTCACGATCAGACATGTCCGGTCGACAAAAATGCTCTCTGGACCCTTTCTGTACTCAAATTAGACGTCGGGTGTGTCGTGTCTGGTCGGTTCTGCAGTGCATCCGGTCAAAGTGTTCAGTAGCGTGAATTCATCGTGACCGGACGTCAGGGCGCGTCCAGTCAATTCTAGCGTCGCATCCGGTCATGCTATGACTGAGAAGATAACGTTTTGTGACCGTTAGAGATCGAGCGAACAAAATTTAAAATGGGACACATGGCGAGCATCGGGCAGAGGTGCGCAGTGTGATCGGACGCTGTGTCCGTGTCCGGTTAGATCGATCGGCATGTCTGGTCAGCATGATAGCAGCAACACTTTGTTCCTATTAGCTCTATTCTTTGGAATTGCTTATAAATATATGTTTGGCCGGTTTGGGGAGGACTCTCTTGGACATTTTGACTCTCTAACATCCTCTTGAGCTGAGCATATCCCCTCCCACTCATCTCCCTTGCTTGATTGCCTAATCAAAGTGAGATTGAGTGATCTCAAGTGCATTTGCTTGTGAGTTTGCATCTAGTTGGCACTTGGGTGTTCTTTTACTGTGGGATTCTTGTTTCTCTTGGTGGTTGCTGCCACCTAGATGGCTTGGAGTAGCGGAGGAGGTCCAGCACGAGTTGGATGTTGTTCGTGGCCGGCTCCGGTGACTTGTGAGGGGCTTTGCACCTTCCCTGGAGAAGAGCCATAAGGTAGCTCTAATATATTGTGCGTGTCATTGAGTTACCTAACTAGCGGTAGGTTCTTGCGACGCTCTTAGAGAGCTTGGGTGTGGATTCCTAATTAGCCGCCGAACCACATAGTGTTGGTCGACACAACGGGGACTAGTGTGCCGGCAAGCACGTGAATCTCAGGAGAAAATCTTGGTGTCTCTCTTGATATTGTGATTGACTGTCTCCCGGTGATTGGCTTCACATTGATATTCTTCATTGGTTCACTTGCCTCTACACATCAGTATAAAATCATCTTCCCATCGTTTACTTACTACAACTTTACCTTGTGTTATAGCATGTTTAGTTGTGCTTGTTCTTGTTGCTAGCACTCTAGGTAGTAGTAGTTGTAGCAACCTTGCTTGTGTGTGCCATAGAGACATTAGGTAACTAGAATTGCAACTAGGTGGCTTGCTTAACACTTAGAGCTAGAGCAAACCGCATTTATCGCCATTTGTGTTACTAATCTTTGCTCTAGTGATTTGTAGAGTTTTAATTTAGGCTATTCACTGTAACACCTCGGTGTTACACATGCATTTAGCATTGGAAATCATACGCATGATGCATCATTTGCATTCATAATCACATGTGAAGTAAAGTTTAAGTTTGAGTTGAAACATGTGAAATGTCACTTTGAAACGTGAATGTTGCATACCAAACGTGAAATGTGAAGTAAAGTTTAAGTTTAGTTTATTTTTGCCCAAAATATGCTAGCTATATCAATGGAACATGTTAGGTTATAAATGCAAATCACTTAGAAATATTTATCATGCAATTTGGAGCAAAGTTTGTATTCAAACTTTTAGAAAAATATGCTTTTGAAAATATTCTTGGAAATGGTCAAAAACCCTCCATATTTAGCTTTTACATCCCAATTCAAAATCTATGCAGAATTTTTCGTTGGTCCCTAAAGCAAAGTTGTAGAGGATTAAATTCTAAGCAACTTTTATTTTTGGGCCATTTTTAGAACAGGTCATTTTCTTGCTCAAAAGGGGATTTGAAAACTGATATTTGAAATTTATTTGAAAATGAAATTTGGAAAACTTCTTTTTAGCCTAACGGGCTGCCGCCTCCTATTCGGCCCGCTGACCAAAGCCGGCCTAGCTTTCTCTCCCCGCGCCCGCGCCTCTCCCCCAGCTTAGCCTAGCCTCCGCGGCCCAGGCCCACGCCGCGTGCGTCGTCTCCTCCTACACGCGCGGACTCGTCCGACCGCGTCAGGCTCCCCGCGCCGCGTGGCGGGCGCATGCAGGTGACACCGGCCGGGTGGCGTCCGGTGGCCCCCGCGCCCCACGCGCCCGCCTACTCCTTCCGTACCGCGTCCGCGCCTCGACTCACTTCTCATTCTCCCCCATTCGCTTCTGCTCCTCCACACGTGTAGCAGCTATAGCTCCACCTCTGCCACCACGTGCCATCGCCGGCGACGCCCGTTCTAGCCACCCCACCACAACAACGAAGTCTCCATCTTCGTGACCACTCCCTTTTCTCCTCGCGCACCCGTTGCTCGCTTCGGCGCGTCGTGGTAAGCCCTCTCGCTGGAGAAATTGCTCACCAGAGTTCGACCTATGCTCACTGGCGTGCACTGCTCCGTGGAGCTCACCCCTCCACTCCACCCTTCACCTTTCTTTCGCACGCACCGGCACTGCACCACCTCACCGGAGCTCGCGAGCCCTTCCCCGCACCCTAGCTCGGTCGGAGACGGCTCATCGCCAGGGAGTAGCTCCACCGCTCTGCCATTGGCGACGGTGAGCCTCTTCCAGAGCTCCTCCAGCCACGCTGCTTGCACCAATGTGACCGCCTTGGCACGGTGGTCACGGTGGTGGTGACTTCGTCGCCGGCGACCTCGCCGTCGGCGAGATCCCGTGAAACCACCGCCGCCTCTACCTCCTCCCACTAACGGGTGGGGTTGGATTCCCCCGTGGGCCCACCTATCTGTCTCACCCCGTGCGCGCGTGTGCATAGCCTCGGGTGTGCTTAGCGATTTCTACCGGTTGGATTTAAAATGATTTTGAAAATAGATTTCCAGAAAATGATAAAAGGCTTCTAAAATTTATATCTTGAGATTTATGGCTCCAAAAATTATAAAACAAATTTTGGTAGACTTCTTAGGAGTATATATATGGTTTAAAAATATTGCATGTTGAATTTGTGACACTTTTCTATGGAGTTTTATTTAATCATTGAAATTGCTATTTTCTTGAGAAATGCATAATAAATCATAGAAAGCTCAGAAAAATATGATTCCAAGTTTGTTACTCTTCTTGTGTAATATAATTTCTAGGAAAAATATATGTCATCCATGTTTTGTAGAAAAATTTTGATGTGTAGTTCAAGTGCCTTTAATGGCTGATTTTTGTTATTTTTGCTAGAGAGCAAAATTTGTATAAAACATGCATGTGATAATTTTTATACAATGATTATTTACTATGTAGAACCTAGGAAAAATGCTAAATCTGTTGTTTGATACTTTTCATAATACAAAGTATTTTCATGCTCATATTTAGGCCCTAGATTGTCATTTTTGAGTAGGCTATTCCAGTTATCTAAATCCCATGAAAATTGTATGGTAGTCTACTTAGAGAAGTACTGTGCTATAGTAATTTTCTAAGATTTTTCTATGCTACCAAAATAGATATTGCTATTCAAACCTAGTGTTAATTAGGGTTTAATTAAATCTTGCTTTATGCATGATTAAGGAATTAGTGAAGCTTTGGTGTATCTTTGAAGCATTTCAATGAGATGTGTTGACTTAGTATGTTAGTAGTAGAAGAGAATGCAGTAGATGACATGTACTTGTAGTACATGTTCTTGGATGATGTTGACTACCTTGTATGAGAATTGTACTATACTCTACCCATTAAAGCAAATCATGCTCATCTACCTTACATGCAAGCATATTCATTGTGTGCATTTCATTCGATGCACATTTTGCATAAGCACTTACGCACCTGCATCATATAGGATTGCAAACCGAGAAACCAGTCGTCGTACCTAAGGAGCCTGAGGAGCAGCTCGAGGTGCAGCCTCAGGAGGTGCCCGAAGCCGATGAGGTGGACGTTGAGGAACTTCCAGAGTGCCCTGATCACCTCCTGAGTTCCTTCGAGAGAGGCAAGCCCCGGAGCATTTTCCTCCCTTGGTTTGCAAATATTTAATTAATGCTTTACTTTAATTGATGCATTACATTCAAGAGTTGTCTACAACCGTTGCAGCATTATACCTTATTTACCTTTGTTATACTATATCCTTGTTACCCTGGTATTCGCAGTCGAGTAAATGCTTAGCTGGCTTAGATCGGTAGAAGTCAGGTGATTGCCTGTCACCTACGAGCTATAGATGGTTACTTGGATCTGCTTGGATAACTATGCCATCATGGTATAACTAAGTGTTAATTTGAAGTTGAGACCGAACGGAGACTTACAGGGTTTCGAACTGTAGTGCTTTTCATCTGTGTCAATTAAGGACCGACCGTTGTTGGGCGTCGGGTCATGTTGAACGCATGCCTTACATTTAGTTGGCCGAATAACGTACCTTTCGACCGCCAAGCTGGGAGATTATTCAGGCCGAGTGGATTTTCCGCAACGCACTGTACCGGATCAGGTGTGGTAGGACACAGGGGCACAATGATAAGACCAAAAGGCAGTCGGTTGGCCCCCGGGTACATGTGGTTCCTGGTAAACTCGAGATTTTTCCTAGATAGTTGACTCGGTGACCAATACCTCAATTTAGCAGGTGAGTGAGGTTTGTGTAAGGAATAAATTACCAGCTGGTTAATAATCGATTAGAATCGCCATCGTTCACTAGATAGTGAACACTTGACTTGAGTTACTTCATCATAGTAATGTTGATGGAACACTTGGACATTTATAATGGATATGACATTATGGAAGTTGGTAATGATCATTGGTTATCATTATTTGCTTAATCACATGCTTGCTCTAGTATAGGTGCAAATGTAGTCGACATGTTAATAATGATTAACTTGACATAATGCTTTTGGAAAAAGGTTCTTGAAATGCTAAAAATGCCTTTTTGCAAATGAGTCAGCTACACCACTATAAAGTCCTTCATAATCCTTGGTGTCACTTTATTTTCGGTTATGTTGGGTAAGTCTAGCTGAGTACCTTCTCGTACTCAGGGTTTGTTCCCACTTGTTGCAAATGGGCAGATGTATTACGGCTACTGTATCAACTGCCTTTATCCTGCGATGGGTGATGCTTAGGACCATGGGCAATGATCATTCCTTACGTCTCATCTAATGCTTTTATTGGAGATGATCATCAGCTGGCACTGTACTTGAACTCCGTGTGAGTGTGTGTGGATTTGAACAACTTGCTTCCACTACTTTCTATTTGAACTCGGTTTGTAATAACTATGTTTAAACTCCGATGTATCTATGATGCGAACTTTTATGTAATATGTGATGGTGACCACTAAACTTATTACGATCTTGGCTAGTATGTGAGTTGGTTTGAAATACTTCGTGATTTCACGGACTACCGGGTTATACAGGCTTAAGTTTGCTAAATCGTCTGCTCTGGCGGGTGATTTACTTACTTAATTTCGTATAATTGTTAGTTCTATTATATTCACCCCCCTCTAGCCAATTTGGACATTTCAACACGCTCGCAGGAGTGTGGGGAGTGCGATGGTGACCTCCCTGTGGCTGGAAAACTCATTGACGGCCACCTCCACCAAGTCGGAGCACCACCGAGCCGCCTGGACCGCCACTATTCTCGCTGGGTTGTCCTTTTCGTTCAACTAATAGTAGGGTTGGGTGTGGAGATGATGGGGATCTCATCGGGCAAGGCTGTATCGCTAGAGACCTCACTACCGATGAGCTCTGCGACGAACCCACCGGTGATGTCACGATCAAGGCTGGTGTGGGTCGGTTCGACCCTGGGTCCCATGCGTCAGTGAGAGTGGCTCGCTAGGGAGTGAGTGAGAAAAGTCCTGGTGAACGAAAATGATTTTATCTTTGTTAGAAATGGATTAAAAGTGCAATTTCTTATTTATTTCATAACTAAATATTGGTGCATGATAAAAATGTGAAATTAATTGTGTAGGCTTGTCATGATATGATCTACCATGGAAAAAATATGAATTGGTAATTTTTAGAACTTTGGTTATGCTTAAAAATTACCTCTTTTAATTAATAAATGGACCTTACATGATTTTTATAAGCTAAAATAATGATCCTTTAATCTTGAAACTTTTATAAGCTAAAATAATGATCCTTACATAATTTTTATAAGCTAATACTTGCCTTCACAAAAATTTTGGTCATGTTTTGGTAAATCTAACTTAGTTAATTAATTTAAGTATGTTTAAATGCCTTTTCCTTAATTAACAAATACTAAAATGAATTAGGAAAATGGTTAAATGATCTTGGGGTGTTTTGGGCATTTCTTGAAGACCTTGGAGCACCTAAACACCTGTTGTTCCTTGGCATTTTATTCACTTGATTACTATGCCTTGTATTAACTTGTTTTTTATATAAATAAATAAAATGGTTTAATTAAATGTTTGGTTTTATAAGTTTTATGTTATGTCATGAGTTAAGCTATATGTTAATCTCTTGCTGGTCCATGTTAAACTTAATCATTTCATGTTAGTAACTAATTAACTTGGTGGTTAAATAAACTTAAGTGCTTTTATGATAATAACCCTAGTTCCTTATTTAAGGAAAGTTGTACTCAACTTTCCTAAGTTGTTAAGCTTTGTTATGCACCTGTATATCCATCATCATGCATCATGGCATGTAGTCCATTTTATTAAGAAAGCATCATTTATTACGTGTAGAGCTTACGAGAGTGTGAAGCCTCGTGTGTTGATCAAGTTTCGGAGAAGGTCCATCCACCAGTGGTGTAGATGCCAAGTCTGATCGCTAGATCTTTCTCTGGAATCTAACCTTCTCTGCAACGCAGGTAAGCCCCGGTGCATACCACCCTTCTATATCATTTATAAATCTTTATTACACTTTAAGTCTTGTGAGATGTACATTAAGTAATTAGGAGTTGGACGAATACCGTTGCTACATGATTACCTTGATATACAGGTATCCTTAGTTATACCCTTCTAGTATGGATAGGTTGATACCTCTTATGCTTAGTAATGCTTAGACTTTGGTAGAAGTCAAATGATGGTTTCATCGTTCGCGAGAAATAGGTTTACCATGTTCTTCTCAGCTCTACTGATGGCTCATGGGATTACCCTGTTAGTGATAAACATCTAAATTGAGACAGGTGTGGGAAATGGTTATGTCTTTGTACGAGAAAAGGGTAATGTCTCGGTATGGAAAATGAGATATGTCTCTGGTGGGTAGGCTAGCAAGGATAGCCTGTTGTGCATCGTCCTGCCTGTGTCGATTGAGGACTATTCGTTGTAGGCCTGTTGTGTGGTCGAGACTTTGCCAGTACTGGCCACATACACCGGTAAGCCTAATATCTTGACTATTCCATTATGTGAAAAGACAACTGCACACTAGGCGTGGGAGATGGTGAGAGTAGCGTGTACTTACCTTGTGAATCCGTCCGGGATGGCACAGGATGGTTGTGTACCATGCTCTCGGGTAGTGCAGATCGGTTCACATTTTGGAGGATTCGAGTGAGGGTTGATATATGTAGGGCTAGTATCTGCATATGTCGTGTGGTAAGGAAAGCCCAGCTAGGCCAATTGATTTGAATCGCCATTGCTTCTCGGAGATGAAGACTCGATCCTCTGACCTGCATCGTAGATTAATTAGTGAAATTACAGTACTATTGGATACGAGATGGTATAAGATGAGATAAGATGAGATGCTTAATGAAGTGATTGATTTAGACCAGGTGCTAACTGGATACCAATGATAACTTAATACAAAGCTAAAACACTGAAAGTAAGGATCCACTTGTAGTAAGCTTTTCGGCAAAAGTTACTTCTGCTTCAAACCTTTCCTTTAAACCTTCATGCCCTTGGAGTCTTTTCTTTAGTTGGGTAAGACTTGTCGAGTACTCTCAAGTACTCAGGGTTTGTTGACCCCTATTGAAGTGTCTGACTTGTGCTGCTGATCGAGGTCATGTTAGTGGGCTTGACATGATCTGGTCATCTCTCCTATCCTAAATGCTCCACCTAGTTCCCTCCGAAAGTTCTACTCACCCTTTGGAACGTAAGTTGACATGTTACTTGCTTTGTAAACTAATGTTATAATTCTTCCGTACTCTGATGTAAGTTATTTTTGTATCAAATGTTGTAATATTGTGGTAAGAGTTAAATGCACCACAGGCCCCTGAACTTGTAAGGGTGTGTCACATAGGCCCCTGAACTTTGAAAATGCATTTCTGGGCCCCTGAACTTGTCACGTGGTGCACCGCAGGCCCCTGAACAGTAGCATACACGTCGGCCAAGTAGCGAGCACATGCCTATCGGCCAGTGAGCTGCCGACAGGGCCCCTATCGACCGTTGAGCAGCCGACAGGCTTATATATATCTATTTTTTATAACAGCTTCTAAATTTGTAATTAATTATAAAAAATATTATTTAAAAAAAATCGGTGCGGACCACGAGCTTGCATTGGGCGCTCACGTTCTCCATATCTCGATTTGCTATCCGCATTCATGAACCAAACCCATAGAATTCAGTACGAAGTCTGATTTCAAGACATGTTGAGTTCCATGCAACGCCACGCACGTTTGCTAGTAACCGATAAACATATCCAGGATTTGTCAGAACATCACGGAAACCAGGCCGTTGCAGCTTGCAGGAGCGAATGCGTCTCTGCTTTATTATTTTATTATAATAATTTACTGGCCAGGCCATTGCAGGATCGAATGCGTCTCTGGTTCATTGTTGTTTCGCAAGGCTCGATGGGCCTCTCTCTTCACGGGCCTCCGGCACGGCACCATCAGCTGGGGAGCTGAGACCTGTAGATGTCATGGCACGACGACGTCGGCAGCACGGGGCAGAGCCGCAGGGAGAAGGCGTACCGCGTCGGCGGCAGCAGGTATTGCTCGTGGACGCACGGAGACCAGCTGTCGTCGCCGCCCAGCCCCATGTGCCTGTGATCAAGATGCACCTGCAAAACAAACACGAGGAGTGATTGCTACTGCTCTGAAGGGATCATTGCCGGATGCTTTGGCTTGGGAAGGAACTCGCCTGGGACCCAATACAAGCTCGTGGTCCGCACTGATTTTTTTTAAATAATATTTTTTATGATTAATTACAAATTTAGAAGCTGTTATAAAAAAATGGACATATATAAGCCTGTCGGCTGCTCAACGGCCGATAGGGGTCCTGTCGGCAGCTCACTGGCCGATAGACTTTTGCTCGCTACTTGGCCGACGTGCATGCTACTGTGCCGACGTGCATGCTACTGTTCAGGGGCCTGCGGTGCACCACGTGACAAGTTCAGGGGTCCAGAAATGCATTTTCAAAGTTCAGGGGTCTATGTGACACACCCTTACAAGTTCAGGGGCCTGTGATGCATTTAACTCTTGTGGTAACTATATGTTGATCCTATATGAGTTGTAAAATATGGATGATTCAGGGTTCCCTGAGGACACCCGATAGACTACCGAAGTTATCTGGCTCTCGTGCAGCAGTCAGAGGTCTGTAGGAAAATGACATGTGCATGTGGACCATATAATTTGGGTGGTTTTGCCATAGCTAGTATCGGAGCTCATACATAGATCTACAACAACATTACTTTTGAAAACTTCAAAAGGAATTTACAAATTAAAAGTTTTAACAAATTAAAAATGTTCCTTAACCTCTCTTATGATTGTTGTCCAAGTTCCATGAAGACTTTCTAGTGACTCAAGTAGAAGACATCGAAAAGATTTCAACTCTTCTTCAGCAAGTCAAGTTAAGAGTCGAACTTCTCTGACAATGCTCTACTGAGTGCCTTTCGACATCACATTTGGCATAGTGGGGACAATATAAAGTACTCTAGACCATCCAATCAGTAGCATAGACGTGCTCACAGGAGTGTCGAGAGTGCGATGGTGACCTCCCCGTGGCCGGAGACCTCATCGACGGGCACCTCCGCCGAATTAGAGTGCTGCTAGGCCGCCTAGACCACCGCTGTGCTTGCCGGGTTGTCCTTTCTGTTCAACCTTGATAGCAGGGTTTGGTGCGGGAGATGATGGGGATCTCGCCGGGGTAGGCCGTATTGCCGGAGACCTCGCTACCGACGAGCTCTGCGACGTACCCACCGGTTATGTCACGGTCAAGGCTGGTGTGGATTGGTTTGACCCTGGGTCTCACGTGTCAGTGAGAGTGGCTCGCTGGGGAGTGAGCGAGAAAAGTCTTGGCGAAGGAAAATGATTTTATCTTTTTCAGAAATGGATTAAAAATGTAGTTTCTTGTTTATTTCATAACTCAATATTAGTGCATGATAAAAATATGAAATTAATTGTGTAGCCTTGTTATGATATGATCTACCATAGAAAAATAGGAACTGGTAATTTTCAGTAATTTTATTATGCTTAAAAATTACCTCTTTTAATTAATAAATGGACCTTGCATGATTTTTATAAGCTAAAATAATGATCCTTTAATCATGAAACTTTTTATGTATACTTTACATGCTAATACCTGCCTTCACAAAAAGTTTGGTCCTTTTTTTGATAAATCTAACTTAGTTAATTAATTTAAGTATGCTTAAATGTCTTTTCCTTAATTAATAAATACTAAAATGAATTAGGAAAATGGTAAAATGATCTTGGTGTGTTTTGGGCATTTCTTGAAGACCTTGGAGCACCTAAACACCTATTGTTCCTTGGCATTTTATTCACTTGATTGCTATGCCTTGTATCAACTTTTTTTTACATAAATAAATAACATGGTTTAACTAAA
Organism: Saccharum hybrid cultivar R570; assembly: GCA_038087645.1. Lineage (NCBI taxonomy): Eukaryota > Viridiplantae > Streptophyta > Magnoliopsida > Poales > Poaceae > Saccharum > Saccharum hybrid cultivar. Next base: position 39,824,313 of record JAQSUU010000307.1, on the reverse strand, counting down.
TGTTTGGTTTTATAAGTTCTATGTTATGTCATGAGTTAAGCTATATGTTAATTTCTTGCTGGTCCATGTTAAACTTAATCATTTCATGTTAGTAACTAATTAACTTGTTGGTTAAATAAACTGAAGTGCTTTTATGATAATAACCCTAGTTCCTTAGTAAAGGAAAGTTGTACTCAACTTTCCTAAGTTGTTAAGTTTTGTTATGCACTTGTATATCCATCATCATGCATCATGGCATGTAGTCCATCTTATTAAGTGTTGACATTAATTAACGCAATTGCTAAATAGCAACAGCGCTAAAAATGCATGGTAATAAATTAACATGTCTCTAAATACTAGTCACCTTTTATATTTACCTATACTTCTTAGCATGGAACTAGGTTATCATCCCTAGTAAAATAAGCTTAGAAGTATATAAGTGGCACTATGATTTTATATGACTAGGTAGAAATATAAATGATATAAAGATATGATCAATTAAGATTAAGAACAATTAAGAACATCTACAAGCGGACAAATAATTATACCATTGTAGCATTTTACCTAGAGTATTACCTGGTTGTCATTTATAATTTTACCACTGGAAAGGTCTAGCTAAACTTCTATCTAGAGTATTGATAAACTTTATATTCATGATAAAGAGAGTAAACCAATGTTATGCACTCTTACTCAATAACTGGGACAAGTCACATGATAAAAGATATATATGATAAGTAATGATTAGTCATCATAAATAAATAAGTAGATACACTCCGAGCTCCCTAGCTATTACTAATAACATAATCCAATCAGAATATTAGAGGAATAATTCCTAAGTATTCAAGTTACACATCAAGCTACTACAACTAATAATCATCGTCAAGTAATACTACCATATGTCCTAACCACAATGGAGCCATGAATAGGAGAAGTTGAGTTTAGAAACATCTGATATACGAATATATCCTTAACAAGATAATGCTACTCTACCAATAATCCACTGCACAGGGGGAGGACTCAATGGGCCTATAAAAGTCACACCCACGATCTACCATACGACCCTGAACAACTGGAGGCATTCGCAGATATGCAAAGCATCTAAGCACCACGCTTACATAATGCATACCACTCATCTTATGGCCAAATAGACTAGTGCTATACGAACATGTGATCGAACTAAATAGCAACCTAACTATAATAAAATTGAAGTAGACAATGAACGATGCATTCAAGAGCGTAATAAAGACGAAGAATAATGTTGACATTGCAATAATTGTGCAAAGATAGAATTACAATAAGAGCGGAGAACTAGAACACTACCAAAACTCCATGCTCACCAATGATTGGGAATCCAAGCTAGGTTGACTCAGCTTGACTTCCTCTAGACCTGATCTAACTATGCTAAAGCTATGAACTAGAGGAACTCTGATGATGTAGGGTTTCTAGCTCTGGATGAACTGACCTTCAAATGACTTGTATTTATCTTCAAATGGCTAGCCACCCCCTGGCAGGCACTCGGCCTCCGCTTCATTCCGATGTCTTCTATAATATACTAGTATTTATCTCATGGCGAAATTTCAAAAATTCTTTTAATAATTAGGTGTCTCTCTCCAGTTTTCTGCATAACTCCCTGCAAACATTAAAATTCAACAAAGCTCGTGGAATTCATTAGATAACACCTTAGTCTTCTATGTTTTCATGTATTTTGATCATTCTCTCTTATTTATTTCACTATATATTATTGACGTTAACGACTGTCAACAAGAATTTCCCAAGCTTACCCTTTGCTAGTCCCTTAGCAAAGCCTAATTATATAAACTTGGATTAGGAGTTGCTTCAATGCTTTCACGCCTTAAAAGTACACATGCTTTCAAACAAAAATTCTCCTCCAGATTAAACAAAACTGCTCTAACTTTCAAACTCACCCATATTACCTTCAACTTGGGTCTTTACTTGGGTCTTGATCAATTGAAAGACAGAATAAATAAGTCAAGAACTATGTCTCAAGCTCTTCGCTCAACCGATATTCCGGAGTTTTTGTAAATTTTCAAAATAAAATTTAGAGCTTTTTATTGTATGACACTCTCAAATCTCTCAATATATGTGGTATTTGTGGATCTTTACCAAAGCATTTACAATGTTATGTCTTTCTCTCCCTACAACTAAGGAATATAGTGGAGCTCATAGGAGTGGCAAAACAAGGAAAAACATACTTGTAATTCATATATTGTAAAGTCAAACAACGAATCCAAAGAGAGTTAAGTCATACAATCAAATCAAGATGTCCATGTGTATGAAATATGCTAGATAGGTGTATATAGGGTGTCTAATTCTAATTCTACTTTTGCTCTTTTGAAGACATTTCTCTCATTTGGATTTGAAAAAAATTGTAGGAAAACATGGGCTATCTTTATTTTTTCTTTCTTCTTTTTTTCAGGTGGGCTTTTGCCCCTAATTCTACTTCGGACACTTGTCTATTTTTTCTCTTTTTTATAGCCACATGCCTTTTCTTTCTGCATACAAAATATTTGAGAGAGATTGCAACAAGAAATTAGAGCATTTATTTGGGGGCTATCCTATAGGTTAAATTTTTGGGTGTTCTCTCCATGTGTAGGAGAAAAACATTTTAAGGTGGATCTGAGTGGAAAATGGAGAATGATTGCGCCTACTCCCAGTGTAGAAATAGTGCATATGTGGGTGGTGTGTACGTGATCTTGATTTTAAAAGCATGACAAACCTCTCATAAGGTATACAACAAAGCTCGACTAAACTCAATGCAAAACAAGCAGCATATATGAGCAAAGGTTTTTCCTCATCTAAAATGTATATTAAATTTGGCTTTGGTAGGAATTTAAGCTTTGTCATAAAAGAGCTCATCATGATTTTAAATTTTCAAAAGATAAATCTCCATAACTTAGTATTGCTAGGAACAAGATAAATAGCAGCTCAGACTTTCTCATATCACATCCCTCAATCACCTAGACTTAGATCAAGCATATGCTACCCACAAGTTTTAGGTTCAAAGTGAATTCTTATATCAAAGCAGTAATATCCAAAACTCAGGAGAATTCAAGGTTGAAAGCTAGGCACTTGAAAGGAATTACGGCAGAGCAACTATTCATCATCTCCAATGCAAAATTTTAATCTTCATCTTTTTTTGACTCCTAACTAGATAGAAATATAAACTTTAATTCTCTATGATCACACCTTAATATAATTAAGACTTACTAAAATAGGTACTTTTATTTAGTTTTAGTTGTTATGTATATTTTTATTTTTTATTAACTAATAGACTTGAAAAATAATAATAAGACTGTAGATACTTAGCTAGATAAGCGGGGAATGCACCTCCCCCAAGCTAGATGTTGTTGTGGTCAGTTATTGAATGAACTTCAGATCAAGTTTGTCAACAGCAACTAGTTGCCACTTAGCAGACTCTTTCTTTAGTCATAGTATTGTCCTGCAAAATTTATATTCCAACAAGAACACCAAAAACTCGAAGCTTGGATTATACAAGGGGTTAGCGGTTAGCTAAACGAGCAATTGATTATTCTTATGAGTTTATTTAACTTGATATACTTTAGCAGGAATTATTCTATCTTCTTCTCTCTTTTTTTAGGATTTTTATTTCATGATGCAATTAAGTAATAGCAAATGACATGCATGCATATTTATTTTTATGCCACCACAGTAAATATTCCTATGGGGAATTACCACAAGTTTATTCTCATGGGGCTTTAGTATTTTAATAATGCATAAGTAAGAGCAATAATTTTTTTTTCTATGTGCAATAAAGTAAATATATTTTTGTTTTCTTAATGTGCAACAATAGTGAATATGATGGAGTATATATATACATACATATATATATATATATATTTTTAATACGACGATGGCAAGTATGCAATAAAGTCTTTTATTTTTTTTAATAATGCAAGATGTATGAAATGAATTTAACTAACAAATGTATTTAGATAACTACCATTATTACCTCATGGCAAGGGTGCAACATTTAAAGTCTACTGACAGGACTGGGAAGGAGAGAGTACTTACTTATCGGTTGCATCATCTAATCCTGATGACGGTTCAGATGCCTTCTCTTCTTGCGGTGGTGCGAACGTTACCTTCTTCTCCTTCCATATCTTGACTCGGTTCTTCATAAGTTCGACTTCTTCTTTTAGAGCTAGCTCTTGTCTCTCAACTTCTTTCTCCCACTCGTTCCAGCGAGGTTCTTTGACTGGCTCCTCTTCAATCTTTTTAGCTTCTACTTTTGGTTCGAGGACTATGTCATTGGGTCTCATAACTCTAGGAAATCCAGCCCATCCATCATTGAATGAACGGTGACGAGATTGGTGCCTCCTCCTTGATTGGGACTTCTTCGGCTGTTCATGGTTAGTATAACTATTAAATTGACGCATACCTTTAGAAGATGGAAATGGATTTGTCTAGATCCAATGTAGATGACTGCGTCGGTGGTGTTGAGGAAAGGTCTCCCCAAGATGATCAGTGTGTCTTCATCTCCCGGCATGTCGAGGACCAGGAAGTCGGCAAGAACATAGTAATCTTGAATTTTTACCAGGATGTCCTTTACTATGCCTTCAGTCCATCTCAATGACTGGTCCGCCATCTGCAGCTGCATATAGGTCAGGTACAATGGTTCATTACCAAATAAATATTCATATGTTACCTTTGACATTATGTTAGCACCCGATCCAATGTCATAGAAGGTGTTGCAGAAAATATTTTGGTTGATTGTGCATTCAATTGTTGGTACTCCGGGATCATCCTTCTTGACTAGAAATGGCGGTGTGAGCAAATGGTCGCTTTCTGCATTGATTGCATTGATCATCTTGATAGTTTCTTCTGGCACTTGGCTGAGCTTGTTCCTCCTCCGGTTTCTATTGTCCGTTTTCTTAGGTGCTGGTGTTGTTGGCTCTTCAGGTAGGTACGACATCTGTGGGTGTGCAGGGGAGTGCATGATGCGTTCCTTGAATGAGAACTTCTCTTTCTTGTCTTTTATGGAAAAGACAATCTTGGCATGTGTAACATCCCAGTTTTTCCGAAACCCAAAAATCACAACTGAAAATTTTTTCGCAATTATACCCATGAGTGGTGAGTGTCATGTAGGAAAAAGCCCTCTGTTTAGTTGCACAAGTAGCACCTACTTGTAGATGAGCATTGGCATTTTAATAATTAACCTGTGAGTTGCCTCTTTTCGATTTTCTTGGGTGTTAATAAAATCAACAACCTTGCTAAATAAATTAATTAGACAAATAACTATTTAACCTAAGCACCTACCCTTGGATGGAACCCTACCACCCTAAACCCCTAGAGGACCACCCCTAAGGGTGTACACACACACACACACTTGGCACATTTGTGCATACATGTAGAAAACCTTGGTATAGATATGAGATAAAAGAAAAGATTAGAGGAGGCTTTAGGAAACCAGCTCTTTGGAGAAAGGTCGTCGGCCCGAGTAGCCAGTGGCCGCAGCAGGCTGGCCTGCTGATCCTTGAGTCGCCGGCCCAGCTACGCCCCCCGCCAACCGGCCCAGCCGCAGGCGCGCGCGCGTGCTCGCTTGGCCTGGTGGGCTGGCCCAGTGAAGCCGCCGCTTCCTCCATGTCATGGCAGGCCGGGCCAACGGACCCTCTCACTGGCCAGTGGTCCTCGGGCATCATCCCCCTCCCTTGCCCCTTCTCTTCCTCCGCTTTCTGGTCACCGAACAAAGAGTGGCGCCGGCGGGAAGGAATCCCATGCCAGAGGGAGCATCCGGGGCCGTCCAACCCGCGCTCGCCCACCACGCCATGAGCTGTGATGCTGCCACGTCCGCCACCCGTGCCCACTCCCCCTTCCAATTTCAAAATTCACCGGGGTGACGTCGCGCCGTGGCCCCGACCACCGTGACGCCATGAATTGCCGCCTTCATCTTTTCTCTTTTGACCGAGCGGGTTCACGGCCGGCTGTCCCCGCAATGCGCCAAGGCGCCAAAACCCTAGCTCCCTGGGCCGTCCGATAGCCTCCACGCGCCCACCATTTTTGATCGACCGCCCTCCCTCGCCATGGCTGCGGCCGGGCTATAAAGGAAGCCGCCTAGGAGCTCTAGCCCCCCCTCGGCCATACTGTCGCCACCGGTGGAGTCACCAGCACTCGCTTCTGTGGGGAGGGCATGGTAGAAGGAGGTGGAGGGGAGAAGAAGGAGCTACCCGAGATGGTGGCCGGACGCCGGAGTTGAGGAAGACACCATTGTCTTCTTCCCGGAGCCAGCGAGGAGCTGCACGGCGCTGCGAACCTCCTGCACGGCCCCGAATCTTCACCGCGTCGCCATCCTAGCCCTCTTCCCCAACACCAAGGTGAGCACCCGCCCCACCCCGCTCACCGTCGTCCGCGGTCACCGCGCTCTCGCGTCATAAGCGGGCAAGGCCGGGTTTTTCGTTTTAGGCACCCAGTGTGCGACCGCGCGCGCTAGCACGAGTCACCGCTTGGCTCTCCCAGGCCGCCAGCACGCGGGAGCGTCGATGCCTTCGGGTACGCCCACCGCACGGTCACCACGGGCATGGCCGCCCATGGCGCCACCGCGGCGCGGCCACACCGGCTGCACCCGAACGCCCAACCGGCAGACATGGCCCCGCCTTTAAGCCACCCCCGCGTAGCCGCACTTGCACGAAGCCGTTGTAGCCAAGCCAGTCGCCGGAGGTGCACCGTAGGGCGAGCACACCACCGACGGGTGTCCCCGCGGAGAGCAGAGGAGGGGAGAGAAGGAGTTGGCGTGCCTCTGTGCTTCGAGTCCATGGGAGCCGCTGAGGGCGGGATAGGAGGTGGACGCGGTTCACGGTGAGCCATCTCTGCGGTCCATGCACCCAAGTGCATGAACCGCGATGGACCGGGACCACGAGCCCGTGAGCTTTTATGAGTCCAGCAGTGCCACGTGGATGAACCAGGCGAGCGACACGTGTCCGGGCCGGGCCAGCCCAACCCGGCCCGCTGGAGCCCAGACCTGGCCCGGTCAACTTTGACCGTTGACCTAGTCAACATTGACCGGTCCCACCTGTCAGTCTCTCTAATCACCACAGCCAACCAGAAGCTGCCACGTGTCACCCCTAGAATAATCAACCTGTTTTTCCTTTTTCAGAAATTATTTAAACCTTTAAAAATTCATAACTAATTAACTGTAGCTCAGAAAAATGTCAAACCAGAGTCCAAATTTTTCTAAAAATAAGCTCACGTCATAGGCCTATATTTGAGTGCATTTGGATCTTTTGATTTCCAGTTGCTTCTTTGTGTATCTCTATAGGAGCCGCTAACGCGGCCATATGTTACGTTTAACAGACCCGGAGGAGCCACCGACTGAGGAGTTCGACCCCGACTACACCGACGACTTGGGTGACGACCTGCCAGGTGCCACGCCCCACCCACTCGTATATCCTATTACACATTGCAAATGCTTAGAATTGCTAGTGCTTAACTTTCATGCAATAATATAACTGATAGGGATGCATGGTAGTTTACTGCTTTCTGAGCCACTTACCTTGATGCAACCTCGCACCTGCTCGCCCTGCTGTTAGGCTAGACGCTGCTTTATTACTTGTTACTTCTGTTTTACTCTTACTCGCATTATATCTGTGATGTGATGCTGGTGAGTGAGAGGCGTTTGAGATAAGGCACGAGGTGCCGTAAACTTGCTAATAACCGGGTAATGAACCTGGGGAGATCTTGGCGTGAGTCTTGGGTGCGTATGGTGAGGGTCAAGTCGACCGAGCAGGATCTTCGACGAGTCACGAGGACGAGTCTTGCCGGAGGATGCTACCTGGGCGTTCGCCATGTGAAGTGCCTATGGCGGGTACATGTGATAGGGAAAGGTCCCGGGGTGGAGTGTCTTCGTGGGACGAAGCCCCGGGATGGGAGGTGCTGTGATGGCACGGGGTGCCGGGTGTTCCATTGAGCGGAAAATGGTTTCCCCTTGTGAAGATATTCTGCTTAGTCACCCTAAGGACTGTTACATCTGTGAACCGGGTCTTAGGAATCCTTTCACATCCCCTCGCTTCTATGGGGAGGAGACGGACGTTCGGCTTGCTAGTGCGGTGCCACTACTATCGAGAGGTTAGCGGATAGTGTAGGGAGGTACGGGCAAGAGGACCCACACCCTTCCAAGACAGCGTAGTACCCAGGGGCCAGGTACTACGTCTCACAGTCTCAGCGTGTCGGTTGTACTCCGACACAGCCCCAGTTCTGAGTGATAGGGTGGTACCATTTCTAGTCGGAAGGCGGCCCGGAATCAGCTTAGACGAGGCATCGTCGAGGATAGCTATCTTGTGGGATGGGTAAACCTCTACAGAGTTTCTGGTTGATCGATCGATACATATGCCGAACCTATCGGCTATGGACCTTTCCTAAGTACAGCTTCATTTGACTAGAGAGAGAAGTCCTTCTACCTTCCCCGGGATTTCATTATGAGATCCGGCTTTGGCCGTTGAGACATGGACGAGAGGGAGTTGTCCATGCCAATGAGAGAGTGAGATGAGATGTGATGTGGAGATGTGAGCTGGGATGGGGTATCGTGTGTGAATGAGACGGGTTAATTTTTGTTAAACTTATTAAAATATTGATTACTCGCATAGGGAACCACAGCCAAAGTTAGGTTTCTCTTCTCAACCCCAATTGCATCCTGTTCCACAAAGCAAATGCATCATAGGGTGGGCGATGTGTGGCCAGTACCAAGTGTACTGATAGATTTTTGGCAGGCTCGGAGCCCGAGTATGAGGAGGAGGACGACTGGGAGGAGTAGGGGTTCGCCCTGTGCTCAAGCTTGGTGTGAGGAGTCCTAGTTTTCGCTGCTATCTTCGAGAAGCTGTTCCGGATGCTGTGTGTGAGCATGTTCCGCCCTGCGTGGCGATGATAATAATTAATGTAAACCTTCTATTTGTACTCTGATATTCATGTATGACTCTGTTATTCGACTGAGATTTGGGTAATGGCATGAACTTGTTCATCTATTACACGTCGAATCTGTGGCATTCCCTTCGTGGAATGCAGGATCATTTCAGTTGGTACCAGAGCCATGCTTGACCCTAGGACGAACCCTTAGGATTGGCCGATAGAAATAGGCACGAATCTAAACACCTTCGGTTATATTACCGACCATGCTGTATTTTCTTGCATGGCTCACCTCATTTCACACGTCTTACCACAAATATTGCTTGCTTTCTTACCTATCATCGCTCTCCATCGCCCGACTTCACTTCACTTCAGGCTACTTTCCTCTACTTCGCTTTGCTTCACCCTGAGTTACTTGACTCACATAGTTGGATTTCCTATGTGATACCCTTGTTTTGCCTTATCTTATCGTGTTGTGACTCAGACTTACTCTGTTCTACCTGGTTACCTTATGAGGAATAACCTGCTAACTCTGTTTTTACGGTTGTTTTGCAGATGGCTCCACTTGTTGAGCTTGCTGTTGACGCACGAGACTACCGTGGGTTCACCACGATCCTGTACGGGGTGCTGGACTCGCTGGGCGTCCCCACTGAGAGGATCACGTGCGTGTGCCAAGGTGAGGCTGGACCGGACGGACTTCTTCTGGGTCACGTCGTCGTACACCTCTGGGTCCCTGCCAGCGCGTACGTGCCAGTGCTTCACGCCTTCGAGGAGGTGGCTGTGGAGACTTCCGTCGCTGTTTGCGTGTAGTCCGTTTCGCGCACGGCTCTCCGTAGCGTGATGCGTGATGCGCACGACTACCTCCAGACTGGGCCCTACCATCTGCTGCCCCGTGTCCTCAACCTCAACCAGGTCACGGTGCCGCAAGATGCTGCTGCTGACTACGCTGCGCGTGTCGAGGTCGACCCCTGTCTGAGTGCCTCCGCGCAGTACATCCTTGCCCAGGACCACTACATCATGGAGGTGGAGTCACAGAACCGTAGCCTTCAAGACTTCCAGTTCCAGCGCGACGACATCTTAGCCCAGGAGGAGTGGAAGCGTGAGTTGGTGATTCGTGACCTCATGAAGGAGCGCGAGAACTCCCGCAAGATGGAGATCCTCCACGAGTCCTGTGAGAGGATACTCAAGGCAGAGATTGCCGAGCTCAAGGACAAGGTGCTGGAACACGAGCTCCGCCATGACTACATGTCCTCCCAGCTGCTAGAGTACAAGGATCGCATCGAGCGTCAGAGGCGTATCTTAAAGGAGCTTTAGGAGAAGGAGAAGAAGCGTGCCCTCGCCAGGTGTGGTCTGCAGGATCACTGCAATGCCCTGGAGGATGAGGTAGAGAGAGATGCCATTGCTTCCACCTACAACGAGCACCACCTCACCCACTACGTCAAGTGCATCGAGTTCCTCCAAGACAAGGTGAACCGTCGCCATCAGGCCTGGGTCATCGCTGATGCTAAGCGTGTCTAGGAGATCGAGATGATACATGACCCTCTTCCGCCTGGGACGCGTAGGAAGCCGCGCAGGCAGACTTTCCACATTGAGCCCACCAAGCTCAACCTGGCAGCATGTTCGTTCGTGGACTACCCTCAGATTCCACGGACTGAGATGCTGGAGCACGCTCTTGCCCGTGTTGCGAGGATCCACCACACCGACGACGAGCTCCGTGCCATGGACCACACTTCCGAGGCTTCCGTTTCCACTGATGGACTGTCTTCACCACCCGTTACTTTCGGACAGGAGTAGTTGCCCTCTCGTGATCATGTAATAATGTAGTAGTAACCTTGATGAGCCCTGCGTGGCCATGAGACATGACTCATCCCTCGGAATAGAGTAGATTGTCCACCTTTTGAGCTGCCTGCGAGTAGCACGATTCCCGCGAGTCTGCCAAGTGTAGCTACTGGAGACATCGCTTTGTAATAAAACCATGTATTGACTGTTGGATCTTATTGCATCTTATGGTTCTTATCGTCTTCTTGTATTGAGTGTTGGATATCAATCTTTTAAGAATTATGATCAAATTGTGTAACCACTTAATAAACTATCGATTTTGACCTAACCATGCAGCGAGATGTCTTGCCGCCGCTCCGCTCGTCTGAACAACCGCTCACCTTCCCCGGCGCCCATGGGCCGTGGATGTGGCCGTGGCCGTGGAGGAGGCCGTGGAGCTCCTTTCGCCATTTTCGCTGCCATGGGGGAGCCTGTCCCAGTGGAACCCGCTGGAGAGGCAGGAGCCGCTTAGCCTGGAGGAGGGGCTGGAGCTACCCAGCCGGGGGAAGAGAATGCTGCGCTTGGTGGAGATGCACCACTGCCGCCACCACCACCCCAGCTGGCGGAGGTGATGGACCGCCAGACCTGACTTCTAGAGACTTTGGTTGAGGGAATCCTACACCGCCACGGAGGGCAGCCGAATGACTTCCAGAGGAAGTTGGAGGGTTTCCTCAAGCTGAGGCCCCCTACCTTCGACTACGCTGACGATGATCCCATGGCCGCTGAGGACTGGCTGCGGGAGATCGAGAAGAAGCTAGACCTCACTACCTGCACTGATGAGGAGTGTGTGGGAGTCGCCGCTCACTAGCTCACTGACGCTACACGCGCATGGTGGGATGGCTACTGTGATGCCCACGATGACCCCGGTAGCATCTCGTGAGAAGAGTTCACATAGGCCTTCCGCGAGCACCACGTGCCCGAGGGAGTCATGGATGCCAAAGTGGAAGAGTTCTGCAATTTCACCCAGGGGACTCTAAAGGTGCAGGAGTACACCACCCACTTCATTCGCATGATGCGGTATGCTCCTGAGGAGACCAGCACCGGCAAGAAGAAGATGTACCACTACAAGAAGGGGCTGAACTCGCGCCTCAAGATCGCCCTCTCAGGTCATGAGTGCCGTACCCTCCGACAGATGATCAACAAGGTGCTGGAGATGGAGAGGGATCGCCTGGAGGCTGACGCTCAGAGGGAGCGCAAGGAGAAGAGGCGTCGGGGCGAGGGTTCCTCTCGCACCCCGGCCTAGAGGCAGCGTGGTTCTGCTCTGCCGCAGTCCCGCTCTCGCTTTGCCTAGGGAGCTGCTCCGAGTCGTGGTGGTGGTACCTACTCCGCCAGCTACCACCGCCCCGCTCAGGGCTGCCCTGCTCAGAGCCCGAGCCCGAGTACGTGGAAGGCACCTGCGCCCACCGCCGCAGGCAGTGTGCCCTTCGCGTGCTTCACTTGTGGCCAGCCCGGTCACAAGTCCGCGGTTTGTCCACAGAAGGCTACACCTGTGCAGACCCCTGCGAGGCAGGCACCAACCCCGGTAGCGCCACGCAAGCCCACCGTGGGAGCCACCCGCGGCCGTCTCACCCACCTGATCACGGAGGATGCTCAGGATGCCCCCGACGCGGTGTACGGTATGTTTTTGGTACAGGGAGTTTTAGCATCGGTTCTTTTTGACTCCGGTGGTACATGTTCTTATATATCATCTAAGTTTGCATGAGAGCATCTCATACCTGTTACACCACGGAGTGTACCCATAGACACCATATCCCCCTTAGGTACCACCAGATCCACCAGAATCTGTAAGGGAGTGAGTATCACTATAGAATGTTGCCCCTTTCTAGCCGATCTCACCTTACTTCCGTCAGAAGGTCTGGATGTTATCTTGGGTATGGATTGGTTGACTCTGCACAAGGGAGTAATATCTTGCTCACCCAGATATGTGGAGATTACACATCCGAGTGGCCGAGTAATCAGATGTGAGCCGCACCACAAAAGGACAGATGCCTTGATGAGTGCCCTGGAGGCCAAATCAGTTGAGGAGGTGCCCGTCATGTGCGAATACCCTGATGTGTTCCCTGAGGAGTTACCGGGTATGCCACCTGACTAGGATGTTGAGTTTGTGATTGACTTGCTGCCTAGTACCAGGCCCATTGCCAAAAGGCCCTACCGCATGTCAGTTGATGAGCTGGAGGAGCTTAAGAAACAACTCAGGGAGTTGTCTGACAAGGGGTACATCAGACCCAGTGCTTCACCCTGGGGTTCCCCTGTCTTGTTTGTGAAGAAGAAGGATGGCTCCATGAGGATGTGCATTGACTATCGGAATTTGAATGTTATGACAGTAAAGAACAAGTATCCTCTGCCAAGGATAGATGACCTCCTAGATCAGTTAAAGGATGCCAAGTTCTTTTCCAAGATTGACCTTAGGTCTAGGTATCATCAGATGAAGATCAAACCGGAGGATATCCCTAAGACAGCCTTTGTCACTAGGTACGGGCAGTATGAGTTCACCGTTGTGTCTTTCGGTCTCACCAATGCCCCAGCCTATTTTATGAACATGATGAACAAGGTGTTCATGGACAAATTGGATAAGTTCGTGGTGGTGTTTATTGATGACATCCTTGTCTACTCATCCACTGCTGAAGAGCATGAGCAACACTTGAGAGTGGTTCTAGAGAAGTTGAGGCAAAATCAGTTGTATGCTAAATTTAGCAAGTGCAAGTTTCGGCCATGTACTCACAGCTGAGGGTGTTGCTATTGACCCCGCTAAAATAGAGGTCGTGAAAGAGTGGGAGCAACCCTGCAACCCGACAGATATCCATAGTTTCCTTGGGTTAGCTGGTTACTATCGCAGATTCATCGAGAACTTCTCTAAGATAGCCAAGCCCATGACCAATCTCCTGAAGAAGACCAATGAGTTCGAGTGGACACCTGAGTGTGAGCTCAGTTTCCAGACTCTGAAACAGAAGCTTACCATGATGAGGACATCGCCACGCTGGACACACCGACGCTATGGTCTTCCTCAAGTTGCAATTCGTCCCCAACTCAGCTGCCACATCACCCTCGGATTCAGCAGACACATCATCATTGTTTCGGTCATAACTCTCTCATACGACATCGAAATGGGGCGTTCTTGGATGCGTTGGAAAGGGGACGACGACGCCGTCGTTTTGAATCTGGTCCCAGCTCCAGAAGGTCCGTGGATCATTCTGTGTGACCACGGCAAGGTGCTGCATCACCTATTTCGGCCAACTTGGCCATGTATCGTGTCGGGCCTTAAGCCTAAGTTGTGGGCGCCCAACCCCTGGCCGTCCTCAACCCTAGGTCGAGTCTTAGACTATAAACACAGCCGCCGCCGCTGTTAGACAATTGGGTTTTGTTTAGCGTTTAGTTTTCCATCGAGAAACTGAATCATTCATTGTAACTGTGGTGACAAATCCTTTTACAGTGATCGAGGGCTCCTGTTCTTGATCTCCTCCACTGTGTCGATTAGTCCTTTGGAACCGAGTTCTTGAACCCTCTATTGATATTCGTATCATTCATATTTGCAATTTTAGATTGCGTGTTTTTACCTTCTTGCTTGTGTTCTTCGATTCGCTTGCAGGAAAAGCCTTCTTGGCGAGGTCAATCAAGTTGTGCTTGGTTGATAACCAACGGAGCAGTGGTGTAATGGTTGCAGGGTTCGAATCGTGTCTGATTTGAAGCCAGATCGCCAACGTCGAGATCTCCATAAATCGAACTTACCGGTTACCTCTCGGAAGATCGGGCCTGTATCTCATCAATTGGTATCAGAGATTTTAGGTTTACCGCGAGGTATATTCTCGTTTGCCCTAGATTCATATTTGTTCATTACCTAGAGTCCACAAAAAGCCCAAAAATATTTTAATTTCCGCTGTCCTATCACCTTTTGTGCCTTTGCAATTTCGTTTCAGATTCGCGTTGTTGACTTTGTGTCCGTGGTCGAGTCTTGTTGCTGGTTTAGGATTGTGTTCGTGGTCGTAGTTCAATCGCCCGTTGCTGTGATTTTTGTTTTCTGCCGCTATCCCATCCACCGTTCCCAAACAACAAGTCGAAGCCACCACATTACTCGACTTGCCCCCGCTAGCCGCCTTGTGTAACTTCTCGCCGCCGCGCAAACCCTAGATAAGTTGCCAGCCGCTCTTATTTTACCTGCATCGCAGCCCTCCTTACATCATCAGGCGAATACCTACTGTTGCTGTTGGAGTCACAGGGACGATCTTGTGATCGGTGTTGGAGTTTAGGGACGCTTTGCCCTAACTGTCGCTGCCGTGTTGTGCCTACCGGAAAACATAACTTGAGATACCTTCGGTAAAACAGGCATAACTTTTCGCCTTGTTTGGTTTCGTTAAAATTGCCAAAAAAATTCAGGAAAATAAAGAAAAAAAATTGTCAAAGTTTTTACACGCTTTTCAGAGAACATGCTGTATTTCTGTAGACCACATCCCACCTCAGTTGTAGGTGCCAATTTTTGTGGTTGCATCTTTTGTGATCCTTGTTCAGAGAAAAATATAAAAAAAATAGTGAAAAAATAAAAAAGTTTGATTCCTACTAGTGCCTTTTGGAAAAATCAGGGAAAAATTTAGGAAAAAGGAAAAATCCAGGTTATTTGCTTGTTCTGTGCGTTCTTTCCATCGTCCTTTGTTTTCACCTTGTTGCGCTACGTCTCGACACGTCTTAGCCAGCAGCTGTGATTTGTACTTTGGATCTGGATTGAACAATCGCTAATCTGCTTTCGTTAATTGCTAATCCTTGTTGTCATATTGTGTGCCTACCCATAGCTCCATATATTCTTCTGTCAGCACAGGTTTATCTTGCAACTGTTACCCACGCTTAACAACAGATTGCTTCGCCACGTTGGTTTTGCTCTTGTTTGGTGTTGGTAAGAATACAGGCAAGACGGTGGTAAGCCGCTTGTGATTTTGCATTCCACTTTCACCACCACCACCACTTGGTTCCTTTTAGTTGATAGGGATAATACTTTGGTGTTGTCTTTTTCTATCTTCTAACCATGGCAGGATCTCCGACGGACTTCAATGATTGCGTGTCCAAGGGCGAGCTTACAACGTTCATGACTGAACAACGCAATCTTATGACCGAGCTGACGCGCAATGTGAACAATTTGGTCACCCACATTGAACAACTCGAGCAACGCCCTCCACCTCATCGTGCTGATGATGACGATGCCGGTGATTTTGGTGATGACGATGCGGATGCTGACGGTTATGCCCGTCGCCGCCTCAACTTCAACCGTCGCGGTATGGGAGGTAATAATCATGGTAATAATGATCCTTTTGCTAAAATTAAATTTAGCCTTCCTCCTTTTGCTGGTAATGTTGATCCAGAGGCTTATTTAGATTGGGAGCTTGCTGTTCAACAAAAATTTGATTCTCATAATGTTCCTGCTGAGCATAGAGTTAGACTTGCTACTAGTGAGTTTACTAATTTTGCTTTGTTCTGGTGGAGTGATCTTTGCAATGCTAATAATGCTGCTGCTGTGCCTCAAACTTGGAAAGCTTTAAAGCAACGTATGAAATCTCGTTTTGTTCCTCCTTATTACCAACTCAAACTTGGAATGCTTTAAAGCAACGTATGAAATCTTGTTTTGTTTCTCCTTATTACCAACGTGATTTACGTTTGAAACTACAAACTTTAAAACAAGGTGATAAAGGAGTAGAAGCTCACTATCAAGAATTGCTTATTGGTTTAGCCCGTTGTGGTATAAATGAAGATGATAATGATGCTAGTGCTAGATTTTTTGGTGGTCTAAACCATGATATCCAGAACATACTTGATTACAAAGAATGGCGCAATTTTTCCCAATTGTATCATCTTGCTATTAAGGCAGAACGTGAAGTACAGGGCCGCAAACAACACCAGCCTTTCAGGTCTAACAATGGGAGGAATTTTCAGCAGCGTTCTGAGCCGGAGACGCCCAAGCTTTCTGTTGCACCACATGGGGTAAGTAAATTGTCTGATGTGCAGAAGAAAGGTGCCACTCCAGGTGTTTCTACTAGCTCCTCCTCGTCCAGCGCTAAAATCATTTGCCACCGATGCAAAGGCATGGGATATGTCATGAAGGATTGCCCTAGTCGTCGTGCTTTCATTGCTACCGAGGATGGATATGTAAGTACTAGTGATATTGAAGATGATTTAGCCCTTGCTGCTAACATTGATGCAGATTCCACCGAGGGCGATCAAGACAAGGAGGCCATCATCATTGACTCTGTGGCTGCTACCGCGGACTACCCTAGCCTTCTTGTGCAGCGTGTGTTGAGTACACATGTGGGACATGAAGAAGAGATGAAGATCCAACGAAACAATTTGTTCCACATGTATTTCATTGTGCAGGGTTGTCGTGTTCTCACTATCATTGATAGCGGGAGTTGCAATAACTTGGTGAGTTCAGATTTGGTTGAGAAGCTTGGCTTGCCCACACGACAACATTCGTATCCGTATAAACTTCAATGGTTCAATAATAGTGGTAAGACTAAGGTAACTAAATCAGCATGCATTAGCTTTTTCACAGGTTCTTATCATGATACTGCTGATTTTGATGTTGTCCCTATGCAAGCTTGTTCCATTTTGTTAGGTCGTCCATGGGAATTTGATAATGATGCTTTACACCATGGTAGAACTAATACATACACTATCATACATAAGGACAAGACAATTACATTGCTGCCTTTGTCTCCTACGGATATTATTAAACATGCTAAAGAGATTAAAAATAAACCTCCAACTGACATTGCTAAAAATAATGGGAATAATGGGATTAGGTTAAAAGGAGGTACTTTTCTTGCTACAACTTCTGCTACTGCTGAGTTATGTGATAATCCTGATGCACCATGTTATACTATTTTTTGTCAACCTATTATGTCTGGTGCATTGCCTGCTGTCACTAACCTTTTGCAGGAGTTCGCTGATGATGGGATGAAGTCGAGGACGACTCCAATTCTAGGAGGAGGGGATGATGAGGACATCGCCAAGATGGAGTCGAGAACGACTCCAATTCAAGAAGGGGAGGATGATGAGGACATCGCCACGTTGGACACACCGACGCTATGGTCTTCCTCAAGTTGCAATTCGTCCCCAACTCAGCTGCCACGTCACCCTCGGATTCAGCAGACACGTCGTCATTGTTTCGGTCATAACTCTCTCATACGACATCAAAACGAGGCATTCTTGGATGCGTTGGAAAGGGGACGACGACGCCGTCATTTTGGATCTGGTCCCAGCTCCAGAAGGTCCGTGGATCATTCTGTGTGACCACGGCAAGGTGCTGCGTCACCTATTTGGGCCAACTTGGCCATGTATCGTGTCGGGCCTTAAGCCCAAGTTGTGGGCGCCCAACCCCTGGCCATCCTCAACCCTAGGTCGAGTCTTAGACTATAAACACAGCCGCCGCCGCTGTTAGACAATTGAGTTTTGTTTAGAGTTTAGTTTTCCATCGAGAAACTGAATCGTTCATTGTAACTGTGGTGACAAATCCTTTTACAGTGATCCAGGGCCCCTGTTCTTGATCTCCTCCACTGTGTCGATTAGTCCTTTGGAACTGAGTTCTTGAACCCTCTATTGATATTCGCATCATTCATATTTGCAATTTCAGATTGCGTGTTTTTACCATCTTGCTTGTGTTCTTCGATTCGCTTGCAGGAAAAGCCTTCTTGGTGAGGTCAATCAAGTTGTGCTTGGTTGATATCCAATGGAGCAGTGGTGTAACGGTTGCAGGGTTCAAATCATGTCTGATTTAAAGCCGGATCGCCAACGTCGAGATCTCCACAAATCGAACTTACCGGTTACCTCTCGGAAGATCGGGCCTGTATCTCATCATACCACCACTCCTGTTCTTGCCCTGCCTGATATCCGACATGACTTTGTGGTCTACTGTGATGCCTCCAGATAGGGACTTGGTTGCGTCTTGATGTAGAATGGGAAAGTCATTGCCTATGCATCCCGCCAGTTGAAGGACCATGAACAGCGCTACCCGACTCATGATCTCGAGCTAGCTGCTGTTGTGCACGCTCTGAAGATTTGGAGGCACTACTTGATTGGGAACAAGTGCGACATCTATACCGATCATAAGAGCCTCAAGTACTTCTTCACCCAAGAGGATCTGAACATGAGACAACGTCGATGGCTGGAGTTGATCAAAGACTACGACCTGGAAATTCACTATCATCCGGGGAAAGCCAACGTAGTTGCTGATGCCTTGAGCCGTAAGAGCTATTGCCATAGTCTATCCATGGAAGTCATACCATCCAAGCTACGTCAGGAAATGGGTGAACTTCACCTCGAGATCATACCCAAGGGCATGTGAAAGTCCTATGTTTGGTGTTGGTAATTAGTGACAATGCCTAAGTACTAATCCTATGCCTAAGTTGTATGTAGCATATGAGGATTAGTACATTCCAAGGTTGGTGGCAAGATGGACATGGTGATCATGATGGCCACACTTGGATTTGGACGCAACCCTACGTGATCAAGGCAAAGGTATATGCTTAAGGGTTGTGTTTTAGTAACCAAGACACCTAGTGGGTGTGGTTACATTATAGAATAGATAGCCGTACTATAAAGAGGGGAATGATGCGGCTATTGAACTCCTAAGTGCCTCTAGATGTGCATTTCATAATCTTATGCATTTGGATACAACTAATAACGCCTTTAAAAATGATTGTGAAAATGCTAACACACATGCACATGGTGATGATCACTTGGTGGTGTTAGCACATTTGCGAAGGCGGTGGAGTTTGAGCGGTAGAGAGGGTTTGGGGTCCTCTCTCCCTCATGTCATTTGCAACCTTTTGCCATTTGGTGGATTCAGGCGTTTTCGAGGAGTTGAAACGTCTATTTTCCACTACGCCGGAAGTCGGAAATCGAACGGAAGTCACAGTGGTGACCGGACGCTGGACCGAACGCGGTCACTATTTGACCGGACGCGTCCGGTCAGCGTTCAGCGTCTGCGCGAGTTTTAGTTTGACGATCGGATGCGCAGTGTGTCCGGTCACTGTCGACGGGACGCGTCCGGTCGATCAGGGAGCTCACTGGACTCCAACCGGACGCTGTCACTGTGGCGTCCGGTCAGTTCTCCAGCGCGTCCGGTCACTGTTTCGTTGGAGCGCTGCTCTGGCTTGACCAGCGCGTCCGGTCAGTTACGGGACCGGCGCGTCCGGTCGAGCCCAGCGCGTCCGGTCGTTGCGACCAGCGCGTCTGGTCGGTGCTTCACGAAAGAGCCGTTGTGCGACCGGCGCGTCCGGTCAGTTTGACCAGCGCGTCCGGTCAGCGTGACTTCGGCTGTTTCTAGTTCCTAACGGCTATATTCGAAGGGGTACGTCTATATATACTCGTTGGCCAGCTCAAGGCTCTCTCTCTTGGACATTTGACATACTTGTGAGCACTTTGAGCTAAGCAACTCCCTTCCCACTCATCTCTCTTGCCTCTTTGCATATTCGAAGTGAGATTGAGTGATCCAAGTGCATTTGCATTATGAGATAGCATCTAGTTGGCACTTGGTGGTTGATTTGCTGTGGGATTCTTGTTTCTCTTGGTGGTTGCCGCCACCTAGATGGCTTGGAGCAGCTTGGAGGCGTTGGCAAGAGTTGGTGATTGTTCTTGGCCACCTCCGGTGATTGTGAGGGGTTTGTGCCTACCTCGGCGAAGCGCCAAAGGCAACATTAGTGGATTGCTCATGTCATTTGCAACCTTTTGCCATTTGGTAGGTTCTTGTGGTGCCTTTTTGAGAGGCTCGGTGTGAGACCGATTAGCCACCGAACCACGTGGTGAAGAGGGACACAACGGGGACTAGCGTGCCGGCAAGCACGTGAACCTCGGGATAAATCTTTGTGTCATCATTCTTATTATGATTGATCGATCCCAGTGGTTATGTATTGTGGAATTCATCTCTTGATCATATTGTTTGGTTGGCTCAATACTTCGCCCCTCGGTGATACCCTTCTAACTCTCTCTTGTATTAATTTCTTAGTTACTTTGCTAGAGTAGCTCTTTTGTGTAGCTTGCTAGTTGTAGTTTCCTTCTCGGTTTGACTTGTGCGGTTGAGTGCAAATATACTGGAATTGTGAATTGGATAGGTGGCTTGCAAACACCCCGTAGGCTAAGCAAAACTCGCATCTCGCTATTTGTTGTATTGATAAACTTGTTTAGCTTGTCTTTGTAGAATTTTTTAAAAAGGCTATTCACCCCCCCTCTAGCCATCAAGACCTTTCAAGTGGTATCAGAGCCGTGGTCACCGTTTGCAAGGCTTAACAACCTCGGTGCAAGATGGCTCAAGTTATGTTCAATCATGTTAATGGCAAGCCTCCATTCTTTGATGGTGTCTCTTCCTTTGATCATTGGAAAAGGAAGATGAAGCAATATCTAGGCAATATACATGAGAGGGTTTGGGATGTGACCAAAGAAGGATACATCATTCTTGATGAAGAAAATCTCACTCCAAATGACCGCATCAACAAACAATGCAACACGGCGGCACTTGACACAATCTACCGTGCCATTGATGACAAAGTATTTGAGCAAATCAAAGATCTTGAAAAGGCAAATGAGCTTTGGATAAGGCTTGAAGAAACATATGAAGGCACTTCAATGGTAAAAAGTGCCAAGCTATATATGCTCAAGGACAAGTTCTCCACTTTCAAGATGAAGGATGATGAATCCATCCTGGAGATGTTCTATAGGCTCCAAGTCATTGTCAATGATCTCAAGGGGCTTGGAGAGAAGGTTGAGGACAAGGACTTCTCACACAAGTTCTTGATGTGCTTACCCAAGAAGTTTGCCACCTTGAGAAGGATGATCTTTAGAGAGGGATTGGACAAGGTCAAACCTACCAATGTGCTTGGAGATATAATGACCGATGCCCAATACAATGATGATGAAGATGAGGTAGAAGAGAAGAAGGAGACCAAGGTCAAGCAAGAGAAGCCCATTGCATTCAAGGCTTCATCTTCTAAGGGCAAGAGCAAGGTGGAGAGTGATGATGATGATCTATTCGATGATGAGACCATGGCCCTCCTAGTGCACAAGATGGGGAGGTTCATGAAGAAGAAAGGATATGGTGCAAGAAAGAGAAGGGACTTCATGAAGGCAAAGGAGGTGCTTTGCTACAATTGCAATAGCCCCGATCATGTAGTGGCAAAGTGCCCCTATGAAGACAAAAGATATCATGATGGGGAGTTGAAGTTGAAGAAGAACAAGAAGGACAAGAAGGAGAAGAAAGAGAAGAAGAGCTTCAATATCAACAAGAAGAAGAAGGGTGGTGGCTATGTGGTCACTTGGGATAGTGATAACTCCGATAGTGATGATGATAGCTCTAGTGATGATAAGAGGACCACTCGGCGAGCCATTGCAAGCATTGCCCTCTCCAACAAGCCATCCATCTTCGACACTACATCGACATGCCTTATGGCCAAGCCTACCAAGGTAAAATATGATGATAGTGATGATGATTCTTGTGCTAGTGATGATTGTAGGAGTGATGATGAGGAGGATGAGGACTACTCCAAGGATGATCTATTGGGCATAATAGATCAAATGAGCAAGGGCTACAAGAGGACAACCAAGAGATGCAAGATCTTGGAACAAGAACTTATTGCCAAAAGCAATGAAAATGATGCCTTGATGGAGGAGCTTGTTGCTCTCAAAAAGAGTAAGGAGTGCAAAGGAATTGAACAAGAGCTCAAAGCTCTTAGGAAATCCTTTGATGAGCTAGAGGCCTCTTGTGAGTGTCTAAAGGAAGACCACGAGGACCTTGAAGTTGCCCACACTAGGCTTAAGGAAGCCCACTCCACTCTACTTGAGCTCATCAAGGAAAAGGACCTCAAGTTGGAGAAGCTCATGAAGGAAGCTAAGGAGGAGCAAGTGATTGTCACTTGTGATATTGGACTAACATGTGATATTATTGATGATTCTTTATTTGTTGGTCCTACTAATGCTTCATGTAGCTCATCATCATCCACCACAACCAACTCTACCTCTACTACTAGTGATTCATCACTTGTGGTTGAGAATGAGACTCTCAAGAGAGAGGTGGATGATCTCACCCGCGCATTAGGCAATGCCTATGGTGGGGATGCCCGCTTGCTAAAATGCTTGGGTAGCCAAAGGTTCTCTCTTAACAAAGAGGGTTTGGGCTATACTCCCAAGAAGGGCAAGGCGGCCTTTGCTACTCCAAAGTCTCACTTTGTGAAGAGCAATGGTCGTTATTGCAATAGATGCAAGCAAGTTGGGCATCTAGAGATTAATTGTAATAAAATGAACAAGAACAACAACAAGTTTCATGCTAAAATGGATTACATTCCTTTTGATTCTTGTTATGTGCTTACCAAGGGTGAGAAAGGTGTGCATGCTAGGTTTGTTGGTACACCAATTGTGGGTCCAAAGAAGAAGGCCATTTGGGTACCAAAGAGCTTAGTTACTAACCTCCAAGGACCCAAACAAGTATGGGTACCTAAGAAACATTAATTTATTTTGTAGGTAAATTACAAGGCCGGAGGAAGGCATTGGGTGCTTGATAGTGGGTGCTCTCAACATATGACCAGTGATTCAAGAATGTTCAACTCTCTCAAATCAAATGATAGTGGCATTGATAGTATCACATTTGGTGACAATAGCAAGGGTAATGTGAAGGCTCTTGGAAGGATTGCAATCTCAAATGATCATAGCATTTCCAATGTGCTCTTAGTTGAAAAGTTGAACTTCAATCTTCTCTCGGTTGCTCAATTGTGTGATCTCGGTTTCAAGTGCATATTTGGTGTTGATGATGTGGAGATAGTTAGTGTTGATGGCTCTAATTTGATCTTCAAGGGTTTTAGATATGAGAATCTATACTTGGTTGATTTCGATGCTAGTGACACTCAACTTTCAACATGCTTGCTCACCAAATCAAGTATGGGTTGGTTATGGCATAGAAGACTTGGTCATGTTGGCATGAAGCAATTGAACAAGTTAGTGAAGCATGACTTAGTTAGAGGCTTGAAGGATGTCACATTTGAGAAAGATAAGTTATGTAGTGCATGTCAAGCCGGAAAGCAAGTAGGCAACACTCATCCATTAAAAAGCATTATGAGTACTTCCAAGGCATTTGAGTTGTTGCATATGGATTTATTTGGGCCAACTACATAGACAAGCATTGGTGGCAACAAGTATGGCTTTGTGATTGTGGATGATTTCACTAGATACACATGGGTATTCTTTCTTGTGGACAAGAGTGATGTATTTGACATATTCAAGAAGTTCATCAAGAGAGTGCAAAATGAGTTTGAGACCACAATCAAGAAAGTGAGAAGTGACAATGGAAGTGAGTTTAGAAACACAAGAGTTGACGAGCTATGTGATGAGCTTGGAATCAAACATCAATTTTCGGCCAAGTATACACCTCAATCTAATGGCCTAGTTGAGAGGAAGAATAGAACCCTAATTGATATGGCAAGATCAATGTTGAATGAGTATAATGTGAGTCATTCATTTTGGGCCGAAGCAATCAACACGGCTTGCTTCTATAGCAACCGCCTCTATTGCCACAAGTTCTTAGAGAAGACACCATATGAGATCTTAAATGGAAGAAAGCCCAACATTGCATACTTTCGGGTATTTGGTTGTAAATGCTACATCTTGAAGAAGGGCACTAGATTGAGCAAGTTTGAGAAGAAATGTGATGAAGGATTCTTACTTGGTTACTCCACTACTAGCAAAGCTTATAGAGTTTGGAATTTGGTTAGTGGTTTACTTGAGGAAGTTCATGATGTTGAGTTTGATGAAACAAATGGCTCTCAAGATGAGGAAAATAACTTGGATGATGTGAGAGGAACTCAATTGACCAATGCTATGAAAGAAATGGATATTGGTGATATTAGGCCAAAGCAAGTGATTGATGTGGATGACAACAAAGATCAAGTGCTCCAAAGTCCAATTACACAAGCTAGTGGTTCTCTAATGCAAAATCAAGCTAGTACATCATCTCAAGTGCAACAAGATCAACAAGTGGCTAATTCATCATCTCCAACTTATGATCAACATCAACATCCAAGCAATCAAGTCCAAGTGCTTCAACCAACTAACATTGCAAGAGACCATCCATTGGATTCCATCATTGGTGACATACAAAGGGGAGTTCAAACTAGATCAAGATTGGCATCATTTTGTGCTCACTCTTCTTTTGTGTCAATGGAAGAACCCAAGGACATTGATAAAGCATTGAGAGATCCGGATTGGGTAAATGCAATGCATGAAGAGCTCAACAACTTCAAGAGAAATAAAGTATGGGAACTAGTTGAGAGGCCTAAGGATCATAATGTCATTGGAACAAGATGGGTCTTTCGCAACAAGCAAGATCAAGATGGAATAGTAGTAAGAAATAAAGCAAGACTAGTGGCTCAAGGTTACACACAAATAGAGGGTCTTGACTTTGGTGAAACTTATGCTCCGGTTGCAAGATTGGAAGCAATTAGGATCTTACTTGCCTATGCTTGTGCTCACAATATCAAGCTATATCAAATGGATGTGAAGAGTGCATTTCTAAATGGGTATATTCAAGAGGAGGTGTATGTGGAGCAACCTCCCGGTTTTGAAGATGACAAGAAACCCAACCATGTATACAAGTTAAGGAAAGCCTTGTATGGATTGAAGCAAGCACCTAGAGCATGGTATGAAAGATTGAGGGACTTCTTGCTATCCAAAGGATTTGTCATGGGCAAAGTTGATACTACTCTCTTCACCAAGAAGATTGGGAAAGACTTGTTTGTATTGCAAATATATGTTGATGATATCATATTCGGTTCAACCAATCAAGATTATTGTGATGAGTTTGGGAAAATGATGGCAAAGGAATTTGAAATGTCAATGATCGGTGAACTTAGTTTCTTTCTTGGACTTCAAATCAAACAAATGAAGGAAGGAACATTTGTGAGCCAAACCAAGTACATCAAAGACATGCTCAAGAAGTTTGGCATGGAAGACGCAAAGGGTATTACAACCCCAATGGGCACTAGTGGAAGCTTGGATAGTGACAAAAGTGGCAACATGGTGGATCAACATCTATATAGATCAATGATTGGTAGCCTACTCTATGTGACGGCATTAAGGCCCGATGTAATGTTTAGTGTATGTATGTGTGCAAGATTTCAAGCCTCACCAAGAGAAAGTCATTTGAAGGCAACAAAGAGAATATTGAGGTACTTAAAGCATACACAAGATGTTGGATTGTGGTATCCCAAAGGTGCAAGCTTTGAGCTAGTTGGATATTCGGATTCCGACTATGCCGGTGACAAAGTAGAGAGAAAGAGCACTTCCGGGACTTGTCAATTGTTGGGAAGATCACTTGTCTCATGGTCATCCAAGAAGCAAAATAGTATTGCACTATCTACCGCCGAAGCCGAATACATCGCCGCGGGTAGTTGTTGTGCACAAATCTTGTGGATGAAGGCAACATTGAAGGATTTTGGAATCAATTTCAAAAATGTGCCATTGCTATGTGACAATGAAAGTGTCGTGAAGCTAACCAACAATCCGGTTCAACATCAAAGAACCAAGCATATTGATGTTCGTCATCATTTTATTAGAGATCATCAACAAAAGGGTGACATTGCTATTGAGAGTGTGGGCACCGAAGATCAACTAGCCGATCTATTCACCAAGCCACTTGATGAGAAGAGATTTCACAAGCTAAAGAATGAGTTGAACATACTTGACTTCTCCAACATGAGTTGATGCACCCCAATGTTATGACATGCCTCTCCTTCAAGCCCCAAGGTACAATTGGTTGACATATCATACATTCTATGCTAAGGACTTGGTTAGTGCATCTAGTCATAATTTACATGTTCTAGGCTCATTCATGAAAATCAAATGAATTTGAAGTATATATGGTGCCACTATTGTTTCCATGACTTGTATGATCTAGTGGTAGCATATAACTTGTTTGAGCGCTTGTGATCCTAAGTGTTTAATCTAGAAAACTTGTCTAAATATTTGCTTCAACATGGTGCATGATAACCCTTCTAGTGAGGTGTGAAGAAGCTTGCCCTTGGATCAAACCGAAGCATTTCATTTATGCAAGCAATCTAGGTTGAATCACAAACTTGATCCTCACCCCATAATTCAACATGATAATCTATCTAAAATTGGTCCCTTGTGGTCATTGGTGCCAAAGGGGGAGAAAATGTCGTTCACAAAGATAGAACTCAAAGGGGGAGAAGCACAAAGGGGGAGAAAAATGTTGTTCACAAAGATAGATTCTAAAAGGGGATCAACTAAAATTTTGAGCACACAAGTAGGGGGAGCAAGCTCTTAAACATGAATGTTGCATTTCCATGTGCACTTCATATGTATGATGCATAGTTATGCATTTCTTTTTCTCCAATACATTGCTTGTGTGGTGACTTGCTAGTATAATTTGAATGATGTATTGAGGTACTAGCATGAATAGGAAGTAGTTAGATTTCTCTTGCTTCATGTTTTTCAAAATGGTACTAGAACCTTGCTTATAATGTTGATCTCACGAGGTTTCTAGTTATGTTTGTGCTTTTCCAAGTGGTATCTAACTACACAAGGTGCTAAGATGGTGTTTATCGCTACTCCGATGGTATCACGCTTCAAAGGTCTATAATCTAAAACACTTAGCACCTATTGATAGTCAATGCTCCTATATTTTCCTATCTAAACATGTATGCTTCCTAAATCCAAACATATAGCATACATGTAGGGGGAGCCATTGCTATCAATTTGAATTCATGATCACATGTCCATACTTCTTACATATGGTAATATACTTGGACAATGTGACATGGGTTCAATCATAATTTTATCATAATATCTTTGTGAAAGGTTTGTCACCAATTACCAACAAGGGGGAGATTGAAAGTCCTATGTTTGGTGTTGGTAATTAGTGACAATGCCTAAGTACTAATCCTATGCCTAAGTTGTATGTAGCATATGAGGATTAGTACATTCCAAGGTTGGTGGCAAGATGGACATGGTGATCATGATGGCCACACTTGGATTTGGACGCAACCCTACGTGATCAAGGCAAAGGTATATGCTTAAGGGTTGTGTTTTAGTAACCAAGACACCTAGTGGGTGTGGTTACATTATAGAATAGATAGCCGTACTATAAAGAGGGGAATGACGCGGCTATTGAACTCCTAAGTGCCTCTAGATGTGCATTTCATAATCTTATGCATTTGGATAGAACTAATAACGCCTTTAAAAATGATTGTGAAAATGCTAACACACATGCACATGGTGATGATCACTTGGTGGTGTTAGCACATTTGCGAAGGCGGTGGAGTTTGAGCGGTAGAGAGGGTTTGGGGTCCTCTCTCCCTCATGTCATTTGCAACCTTTTGCCATTTGGTGGATTCAGGCGTTTTCGAGGAGTTGAAACGTCTATTTTCCACTACGCCGGAAATCAGAAATCGAACGGAAGCGAACGGAGGTCACAGTGGTGACCGGACGCTGGACCGGACGCGGTCACTATTTGACCGGACGCGTCCGATCAGCGTTCAGCGTCTGCGCGAGTTTTAGTTTGACGATCGGACGTGCAGTGCGTCCGGTCACTGTCGACCGGACGCGTCCGGTCGATCAGGGAGCTTACTGGACTCCAACCGGACGCTGGCACTGTGGCGTCCGGTCAGTTCTCCAGCGCGTCCGGTCACTGTTTCGTTGGAGCGCTGCTCTGGCTTGACCAGCGCGTCCGGTCAGTTACGGGACCGGCACGTCCGGTCGAGCCCAGCGCGTCCGGTCGTTGCAACCAGCGCGTCCGGTCGGTGCTTCGCGAAAGAGCCGTTGTGCGACCGGCGCGTCCGGTCAGTTTGACCAGCGCGTCCGGTCAGCGCGACTTCGGCTGTTTCTAGTTCCTAACGGCTATATTCGAAGGGGTATGTCTATATATACTCGTTGGCCGGCTCAAGGCTCTCTCTCTTGGACATTTGACATACTTGTGAGCACTTTGAGCTAAGCAACTCCCTTCCCACTCATCTCTCTTGCTTCTTTGCATATTCGAAGTGAGATTGAGTGATCCAAGTGCATTTGCATTATGAGATAGCATCTAGTTGGCACTTGGTGGTTGATTTGCTGTGGGATTCTTGTTTCTCTTGGTGGTTGCCGCCACCTAGACGGCTTGGAGCAGCTTGGAGGCGTTGGCAAGAGTTGGTGATTGTTCTTGGCCACCTCCGGTGATTGTGAGGGGTTTGTGCCTACCTCGGCGAAGCGCCAAAGGCAACATTAGTGGATTGCTCGTGTCATTTGCAACCTTTTGCCATTTGGTAGGTTCTTGTGGCGCCTTTTTGAGAGGCTCGGTGTGAGACCGATTAGCCACCGAACCACGTGGTGAAGAGGGACACAACGGGGACTAGCGTGCCGGCAAGCACGTGAACCTCGGGATAAATCTTTGTGTCATCATTCTTATTATGATTGATCGATCCCGGTGGTTGTGTATTGTGGAATTCATCTCTTGATCATATTGTTTGGTTGGCTCTATACTTCGCCCCTCGGTGATACCCTTCTAACTCTCTCTTGTATTAATTTCTTAGTTACTTTGCTAGAGTAGCTCTTTTGTGTAGCTTGCTAGTTGTAGTTTCCTTCTCGGTTTGACTTGTGCGGTTGAGTGCAAATATACTAGAATTGTGAATTGGATAGGTGGCTTGCAAACACCCCGTAGGCTAAGCAAAACTCGCATCTCGCTATTTGTTGTATTGATAAACTTGTTTAGCTTGTCTTTGTAGAATTTTTTAAAAAGGCTATTCACCCCCCCCCTCTAGCCATCAAGACCTTTCAGCATGTTGAACGAGATATGAGTGCAATACGACATAATGGACCGCATTCGTAAGGCTCAAAAGAAATGCCCTGAGATCTTGCAGCTTCGTGAGTGGATGGAAGCTGGTAAGTACCCTGAGTTCCGAGTAGATGAACGGGGAGTGTGTTGATGCAACGACAGAATCTGTGTACCATCTAACAAGGCCATCCGTAAAGAGATCCTGATAGAAGCACACGACTGTAAGTATTGTATCCATCCTGGCAGTACAAAGATGTATGCCGACATGAGGAAGATGTTCTGGTGGAAGGACATGAAGAAGGATATTGCAGGTCATGTAGCCAGATGTGATATATGCAACCGGGTTAAGGTCGAACATCAGAGACCAGCTGGTTTGTTGAAGCCACTAGATGTACCCGTGTGGAAGTGGGAATGCATATCTATGGACTTCATCGTGGGATTGCCTCGATCCCCGAAAGGACATGACTCCATTTGGGTTGTAGTGGACAGGTTGACCAAGGTAGCTCACTTTGTACCTGTCAAGGTTAACTACCGTGTAGAGAAGCTGGCAGATCTGTATATCGAGCACATTCTTCGACTTCACGGAGCGCCTATTAGCATCATATCGGATAGAGGGACACAGTGGACGTCTAGGTTCTGGCAGAGTTTGCACAAGTCGATTGGCACTCGTCTCGACTATAGCACCGCTTATCACCCTTAGACAGATGGGCAAACAGAGAGAATGAATCAGATTCTCGAGGACATGCTACGAGCTTGCGTACTAAAGTATGGGACAGATTGGGAGAAAAGCTTACCACATGCAGAGTTCTCGTACAACAACAGTTATCAGGCTAGTCTTCAGATGTCACCATTTGAGGCCCTGTACGGGAGGAAATGCAGAACCCCGTTGATGTGGTCCGAGGTAGGTGAGCGAATGTTCTTTGGCCCTGCTAAGATCAAGGAGGCCGAGGAGGGAGTAGCCCAAGTGTGAGAAAATTTGAGGATTGCCCAAAACCGACAAAAGAGCTATGCAGATAACCGTAGGAGAGACCTCGAGTTCCAGGTGGGAGACCATGTCTATCTCAAGGTCTTGCCTCTCCGCGGCACCTTTCGGTTCCATGTGAAAGGGAAGCTAGCCCCTCGTTACGTTGGTCCCTACCGTGTTTGCAAAAGAGTTGGGAAGCTAGCGTACAAGCTTGAGTTGCCTAAGGAACTAGCAGGTGTACATCCCGTGTTCCATGTATCACAGCTCCGCAAGTGTCTAAAGTTACCAGAGGAACAGGTTCACACAGATGCACTGGATATTCAGGACACGCTTGAGTACCGAGAGTACCCAGTTCAGATTCTTGACAGAGCAACCAAAGACACACGAAGCACCACTATACCAATGTGCAAAGTTTTATGGAGTAATCACACTGAGAGAGAGGCAACATGGGAGAAAGAGTCAGAGTTACAGATCTGTTACCCCTACTTGTTCGAGAGGTATGTCACACTTTAAATCTCGGGATGAGATTCCAATGAGGGGGGAGGACTGTAACATCCCAGTTTTTCTGAAACCCAAAAATCACAACTGAAAATTTTTTCGCAATTATACCCATGAGTGGTGAGTGTCATGTAGGAAAAACCCTTCTGTTTAGTTGCACAAGTAGCACCTACTTGTAGATGAGCATTGGCATTTTGATAATTAACCTGTGAGTTGGCTCTTTTCGATTTTCTTGGGTGTTAATAAAATCAACAACCTTGCTAAATAAATTAATTAGACAAATAACTATTTAACCTAAGCACCTACCCTTGGATGGAACCCTACCACCCTAAACCCCTAGAGGACCACCCCTAAGGGTGTACACACACACACTTGGCACATTTGTGCATACATGTAGAAAACCTTGGTATAGATATGAGATAAAAGAAAAGATTAGAGGAGGCTTTAGGAAACCAGCTCTTTGGAGAAAGGCTGTCGGCCCGAGTAGCCAGTGGCCGCAGCAGGCCGGCCTGCTGATCCTTGAGCCCCCGGCCCAGCTACGCCTGGCCCCGCCAGCCGGCCTAGCCGCAGGCGCGCGCGCGTGCTCGCTTGGTGTTGGGCATTCTTAACGTCATTACCAAAAGTAGACTTAGTTTTCTAATTCTGATAACGGCGCCAAAAATGCCGAACCTATCCCTCATGCCACTTAAGCCAAGTTGTCATTCCCAGCATGACATGAGAGACGCGGTATTGAAATATGCAACTGCTCTTCTAAATAAATAATAAATAAGATCTGCAAGCGCACAGATTAATACCGATGTAGCATTTTAACCGGGAAGTATTCCAGGTATCGTTATTTATATTTTTACCACTGGGAAGGGATTACTAACATCAATGTTGATTATGGAATGGAATATAGGAATGAGTATCAATCATTGCATGTATAAGTGAGAGCATTCATCTATCTCTTGCATACAGGGGTAAGTGTCACACAAAATATAGATAAAGTATGAATGGTGACAAAGATAATTAATCTGATCAGCTAGCCACATATAATAATGATAAGCACCTCAACAGATATTCTAGCAAGTCATTAGCATGGTATTAGGACGAACTACAAGGATATTTCCTAAGTTATTCTTAACTATAAAGTCTAGCATATCATAGTTAGTGCAAGTACACTTGGCAATCATTGCGAGAAAGGACTACGCCCATGCATAGTGATATTATCAAGGAAGATGAGAAACATAGCAATCACTCCCCCATAATAATGTTGCTCTGCCTGCCTTACACACGGGAGGGGGACTATATAAGAACCAACGAAGCTGTCACCATCGCGGACCACCCCACGATCCGGCATATAAGGTGCAATCGCAGATAAATATGGTCTAAGCACCACGCCTACACAATACTTATCATTTACCCATGGATCCGATGGATAAACGCTATACGATCCTAAACATGTATATAATTCCAATCTAACTAAGCCAAGCGTATAACTACGATAAACTAAGAACAATATAATCGCAAACATAAACAAGTAGAGCATAGTCATAATCAATATATTGTAATAGAACAAAGTTGTATTCATAATATTGAAGAACAAAGATGAACAATGAAGAACAGTGAAGGAATTACCAAGAATCCTCTTGATAGATCCGGAAACCAATCGAAGATTGACTCCTTCTAGTTCTAATCCTATGTAGCTATGCTATACTAGAGATCTAGTTATGTGGTGGCTCTAGGGCTTGATCAGAGACTCTCCTCCTGAGATTAGGGTTTGAGGAATTGAGAATGAGGGAGTGCCTCCTCCAGGGGCCAGGGGTCCTGCTTATATAGCCCCCTCAAGTGAACGTGGGCCGTCGGATCAAACCGACATTAATCGCACGGTTTTCCTTGATCCCTTAGGTCGGTGGAGCATAATCCGCGAGACTGAGCCTGATTGGCTCTTAGGCCAGGGCGGGCGCCCTAGGGAGCAGGGCGGGCGCCCTGCCTCCGGGCCCGTTCGGCCTCCCGTTCGATCTCGTGGCTTCTGGAGTCTTCTAGATGATAGAAAATCGGTGAACACGTTATTATCTCTATGTAAACCCGACGTGTGGGCCTTTCCTCCGTATTTTCTGATAACCCCCTGCAGAAACAGACAAACACCAAAACTCATGGAATTCTGTCAGATAAAACCCTAAGTCTAGGTGTTGGTTGTATTTGGATCCTTTTCTTTATTTATTTGATAACTATATTTGGTACTTAAGGACCGTCAACAAACTCCCCCAAGCTTACCTCTTGCTCGTCCCTGAGCAAGGATAGACTCATTATGGAGCAGAAGTTGCTGCAACGCCTTTGAACATATGCTTTCAAATAAGGTCTCATCCCTGAGTTAGAGTAAACTGTCAAGACTTAAAACTTACTCATTTTACCTTTCACCATGGGGCTTGCAACCGTCACCTGCATCTTGAGTGGTTAAAAGATAGAACGGTCTAGTCAAACGCCATGTCTCTTATTCTTGATCAGCTATAGCTCTGGAGTTTTTGCAAATTTTTCAAATAAAACTCAGAGATTCCTTGTATGACTCTCTCGGGTCTCTCTTTTGTGGTATTTCTGGATCCTTACCAAGGCAGTAATGGTATATGCCTTCTCTCTCAAAGTATGTGGTATTTATGGTATAAGGCGTAGTGACATTGCCTTCTCTCTCACCCTACTCTAATAAGGCTTTGATATCTGGAGCTCATAGGTGGGAGATACAGTATACATACTCATAGAACATTTATTGCATAGTCAAACCATGGATCCAGAGAAACAAGTCAATAAGTCAAATCAAGATGTGCATGTGTGGTGAATGAGTGGTGTATGGTGATGATGGTGATAACAAAAGTCTAATGCTCTTTTTGAGGGAATACATACCTTTCTTGCTTTTTTAAAACTTTTGAGGGGAATGAGATGCTCTATATATATTTTTTTTTTCTTTTCTTTTTCCTCTC
This sequence comes from Saccharum hybrid cultivar R570, assembly GCA_038087645.1. NCBI lineage: Eukaryota > Viridiplantae > Streptophyta > Magnoliopsida > Poales > Poaceae > Saccharum > Saccharum hybrid cultivar. The sequence goes on along the minus strand of JAQSUU010000307.1, from coordinate 39,790,445 downwards.
AGGTGGGTATCTTGTACCCCTAATTCTACTGTCGGACACTTGTCCATTTTTACCTCTCGTCTCACTTTTTCCTTCTTCGAGGTTCCGAGCACTTGCTCCTTTTTATTTCCTCGTATTTATATTTTTTAGAGCAATCTCCCTCTTGAAAATATAGCAAGTGGTAGTAGAAATGACTTGAGCATTAACTTCACAGGGAATAACAGGAATGAGATAATGTTTTTGGCTATTCTCTCCCGGGTCAGGAGTAGAATAATTTTGGGTGAATCTGGAGATGGAAATGAGTGGATATATGTGGATGCGTACTTCCAGAGTAGAAGCAGCATGTATGAGTGAACGTGCAAGTGAATCTTGATTTTAACCACATGACAAGTTCCTAAGGGTCTACACAGCTTGACCACACTCAATGCCCATAAGCAGTAAGTAGTAAAAGTGCAGCTCTTATTCTAACAAGCATGTATATATGGCTGTGGTAGGAATTTAAACTCTCATCATACAGGAACTCATCATGCAACATTTTAAAGATTTTTTTTTAAAGATAAAATTCTCCAGAATTCTAGCATCTCTAGGAACAGATAAACAGCAGCTCAACCTTCCCATATCATATCCGCTAACAACTTAGACTTCAGATCAAGTTCTCTTCCCACTAGTTCAGGTTTAGAGCCAGTTTTAAATTATAACAGTTATGTCTAAACTAGAGAGAAAACAAATTTGAAAATTAGGCAGAGCAACTATTCATCATATCCATGCTAGAGTTTTATTTTCAAGATTCAGTTTAGCATAGCTACTTTATTTATTTATTAAACTAAGCAAATATATATAAACACAAAATATTTATTTGGGTTTTCATGATTATGCATCTTTTTATTTTAATAAAGCATAGGTATAAATGTAGATAAAAATACTTATCGGGATAAATGGGGGTGCTCTCCCCCAAGCTGGATCTTGATGTAATTTCTTCTGATGTAGCTAGCAGGTGCAGAGGTGTATTTGAATGTCGGCAGCACCCTGATAGCGATTAGGATGTCCTCCATCTGCTAGTCTTCCTGAATTCTCTTGGCACGGCGTTCGGTGTTTTTAAGTCCTCCAAACAGGACTTCTTTTCTTCTTAATTGTCCTGGGATTTGGGTGGTGTAGACGGTGGTTCCGGCAGCGCCTCCTCTTCTTGTGTAACTGTCTTCGCTTTCCATACCCGACTTGGTGCTTCGGTCTCCTGTTGTGTATCCTCGGGCCTTATGACCTCTCCTTCATAGTCTGCCCATACGTCCTTGATGGTTTGCCTCCTTTGGTTACGGTTATGTCGCCTTCTTCTTGTCCTGACCTGCTTAGAATCTTCAACTATATAGTTAGGGTCATTAAAGTAGCGGCGTTCCTTCTCAGAGGGGAAATGCATATGGACTTCTCCGGTTCCAATGTAGATGATTGCTTTGACGGTGCCTAGGAACGGTCTTCCTAGGATGATGGGTGGATCGTACTCGTCGTCTCCCATGTCAATGACCTGAAAGTCTGTATGGACAAAATGATCGTTAATTTTAACAGGGACATCGGTTACTATACCTTCGACCTTTCGGGATGTCTGATCTGCCATCTGGAGCTGAGTGTATGTTGGTTTTAAGGGCATGGTCCCGTACAAGAGCTGATAGGTGACTGTGGCCATTATGTTGACGCCTGATCTAGTGTCGCAGAGCGCCTTCTGAAAGGAGTATCCATTGATTGAGCACTCAATGCTTGGCATACCTGGGTCGTCCTTTTTGATTAGGAACGGCGACTTGGGTCGTCGGTCTTGACCTCCTTGAACTGCAGTGACCATCTTAGCTGATTCGGTCCATCCTTGGTTGTTCTTGTTCTGCTTGATCCTCCTGTTGGTCCTCTTCCTTGGTTCATGTTGGGGTTGCTCTGGGATTTGTGTAATCTTGTTCTTGAAGGAAAACGTCTCCTTCCTCCCCTTGATGTTGAAGTTGATCTTCGCAGCGCTGGCGTAGATGACAGCTCCCGAGGTGTTCAGGAATGGCCTTCCCAGAATAACTGGTGACCTCTCATCGGACCCGGTCTCTATCACCACGAAGTCAGCTGGAGCGTACGAGGTACCAACTCGGACACACATGTTCTTTAATATTCCCTTAGGAAAGCTTAGTGTCCGATCTGCAAGCTGCAAACACATAGTTGTTTCTGATAAAGGATATGTAAAGAATTTTTCATAGAGTACCCTGGGCATACTGTTGACGCTGGAGCCAAAGTCACAGAGTGCTTCTGGGAAGTCCACTATGCCGATGGAGATCGGGATGACGGGGCGTCCTGGATCGCCTCTCTTGACTGGCAGAAGGTCATTATGTACTCCGACAGCGGGATTACTCTAATAGTTACCTGCATCAAACATGTCTACAAGATTTGCAGATTCTAATCCTTCCGGTTGTGATGGTATACCGGGGTTAGTAGCAGGAACAGCAGCAGCTATTTGATTTAACTGAGATTCAATCATTTTATTAAAGCTAATTTGGTTTTTGATGGCAGTAGAGAAATTATCCATTCTATTATTTATGTTTTCTAGTATTTTATCATTGGATGCCAATTTCTTAGACAAATTATCCATTAGCTTTCCTTGATTAGACACTAACTCTCTCAGGGGTGGAAAATTATTATTGTTGTTGTAAGAGTTATTACCTTGATAATTACCTGAGTAGTTACCTGAGTAGTTAGGCCTCTGTTGATTCCAACCTTGATTTTGTTGAGGACGGTTGTAGTTGTTGTTGTTGTTGATGTACCTTGCATCCTCAAGCATCTCAGGGCAGTGATTGCCTGAGTGTCTAGTGTCTCCACATTCCTCACAAGTCATGTGAGAGTCGTAGACGTTCATGACTTCTCTTTTGTCTCCAGCTTTGTCATCGAGCTTTTTCATGAGTAGGTCTAGCTTTGCAGACAGCATGTCTACCTCCTTGAGCTGGTGCATACCTCCACCCTTCTTGCATGTTTGAGTCCTCTCTTCGTTCCAACCTTGGTTGGACGCCATCTTCTCCACAAGGGCTGTAGCTTGTGGTATGGTGAGTGATAGAAATGCGCCTCCAGCTGCAGCATCCATGGTCTCACGAGCACTAGTGATGAGCCCATGATAGAAAGTCTGCATAAGTAGCCAGCTCTCCATTCCATGATGGGGACATTCTAGGATGTAATCTTGAAAGCGCTCCCATGCTTCTGGAACGGATTCATCATGTTGTTGCTGAAAACTTGTAATCTTCCCACGGAGAGCATTGGTCTTGCCCATGGGAAAGAACTTAGCCAGAAAGTTCATAGAGCAGAGTGCCCATGTAGTGTTCTTATCCTTCGTCACGTAGAACCACTGCTTCGCTCTCCCCAATAGTGAGAATGGGAAAAGGCAAAGTAGTATGGCGTCTCTGGGAACATCTAATAAAGTGAATGTGCTGCAAATCTCCAGGAAGTGTTGGAGATGAGCACTTGCATCTTCGTGCGGCTTCCCACAAAACTGGTTGGCTTGTACCATGTTGATGAGCCCTGGCTTGAGCTCAAAGTTCTTGTCGATGGCCGCGGCAGGTCCAGTGCGGATGTTGTCCGTAGTGGGAGCTGAGAACTCGCGGATCATCTTGTTCACCATGGCTGCGAACTCTGTTGACAAATTTCGGATGAAACTTCGGCGGTCTTCTGGATTGGATGAAGTGTTGCGTCGAAGTGTTGACTTCTTGAGCTTGGCTCTTGCCCCTCTGATTAATGCTTCGGGGTTGTCAACAAAATTTTCTGGAAGATGTCCTCTATTCATACATCACCCTGCAAAACAATAAGAATGGAAAAATACAGGGGTAAATCTGTATGGGAGAATTGATGATCTCAATCACTTAATGATGCGAATGATGACTCAAATTCCGTATTCATTCCTTGTTAGTAAATCAACCTTCCCCGGCAACGGCGCCAAAAATGCTTGTTGGGCATTCTTAACGTCATTACCAAAAGTAGACTTAGTTTTCTAATTCTGATAACGGCGCCAAAAATGCCGAACCTATCCCTCATGCCACTTAAGCCAAGTTGTCATCCCCAGCATGACATGAGAGACGCGGTATTGAAATATGCAACTGCTCTTCTAAATAAATAATAAATAAGATCTACAAGCGCACAGATTAATACCGATGTAGCATTTTAACCGGGAAGTATTCCAGGTATCGTTATTTATATTTTTACCACTGGGAAGGGATTACTAACATCAATGTTGATTATGGAATGGAATATAGGAATGAGTATCAATCATTGCATGTATAAGTGAGAGCATTCATCTATCTCTTGCATACAGGGGTAAGTGTCACATAAAATATAGATAAAGTATGAATGGTGACAAAGATAATTAATCTGATCAGCTAGCCACATATAATAATGATAAGCACCTCAACAGATATTCTAGCAAGTCATTAGCATGGTATTAGGATGAACTACAAGGATATTTCCTAAGTTATTCTTAACTATAAAGTCTAGCATATCATAGTTAGTGCAAGTACACTTGGCAATCATTGCGAGAAAGGACTACGCCCATGCATAGTGATATTATCAAGGAAGATGAGAAACATAGCAATCACTCCCCCGTAATAATGTTGCTCTGCCTGCCTTACACACGGGAGGGGGACTATATAAGAACCAACGAAGCTGTCACCATCGCGGACCACCCCACGATCCGGCATATAAGGTGCAATCGCAGATAAATATGGTCTAAGCACCACGCCTACACAATACTTATCATTTACCCATGGATCCGATGGATAAACGCTATACGATCCTAAACATGTATATAATTCCAATCTAACTAAGCCAAGCGTATAACTACGATAAACTAAGAACAATATAATCGCAAACATAAACAAGTAGAGCATAGTCATAATCAATATATTGTAATAGAACAAAGTTGTATTCATAATATTGAAGAACAAAGATGAACAATGAAGAACAGTGAAGGAATTACCAAGAATCCTCTTGACAGATCCGGAAACCAATCGAAGATTGACTCCTTCTAGTTCTAATCCTATGTAGCTATGCTATACTAGAGATCTAGTTGATGTGGTGGCTCTAGGGCTTGATCAGAGACACTCCTCCTGAGATTAGGGTTTGAGGAATTGAGAATGAGGGAGTGCCTCCTCCAGGGGCCAGGGGTCCTGCTTATATAGCCCCCTCAAGTGAACGTGGGCCGTCGGATCAAACCGACATTAATCGCACGGTTTTCCTTGATCCCTTTGGTCGGTGGAGCATAATCCGCGAGACGGAGCCTGATTGGCTCTCAGGCCAGGGCGGGCGCCCTGCCTCCGGGCCCGTTCGGCCTCCCGTTCGATCTCGTGGCTTCTAGAGTCTTCTAGATGATAGAAAATCGGTGAACACGTTATTATCTCTATGTAAACCCGACGTGTGGGCCTTTCCTCCGTATTTTCTGATAACCCCCTGCAGAAACAGACAAACACCAAAACTCGTGGAATTCTGTCAGATAAAACCCTAAGTCTAGGTGTTGGTTGTATTTGGATCCTTTTCTTTATTTATTTGATAACTATATTTGGTACTTAAGGACCGTCAACAGTTGGCCTGGTGGGCCGGCCCAGTGAAGCCGCCGCTTCCTCCATGTCACGGTAGGCCGGGCCAACGGACCCTCTCACTGGCTAGTGGTCCCCGGGCGTCATCCCCCTCCCTTGCCCCTTCTCTTCCTCTGCTTTCTGGTCACCGAACAAAGAGCAGCGCCGACGAGAAGGAATCCCATGCCGGAGGGAGCATCCGGGGCCGTCCAACCCGCGCTCGCCCACCATGCCATGGGTCGTGATGCTGCCACGTCCACCACCCGCGCCCACTCCCCCTTCCGATTTCAAAATTCACCGGGGTGACGTCGCGCCGTGGCCCCGACCACCGTGACGCCATGAACTGCCGCCTTCATCTTTTCTCTTTTGACCGAGCGGGTTCACGGCCGGCTGTCCCCGCAATGCACCAAGGCACCAAAACCCTAGCTCCCCGGGCCGTTCGATAGCCTCCACACGCCCACCATTTTTGATCGACCGCCCTCCCTCACCATGGCTGCGGCCGGGCTATAAAGGAAGCCGCCTAGGAGCTCTAGCCCCCCCTCTACCATACTGCCGCCACCGGTGGAGTCACCAGCACTCGCTTCTATGGGGAGGGAGTGGTAGAAGGAGGTGGAGGGGAGAAGAAGGAGCTACCCGAGATGGTGGTCGGACGCCGGAGTTGAGGAAGACGCCACCGTCTTCTTCCCGGAGCCGGTGAGGAGCTGCACGGCGCTGCAAACCTCCTGCACGGCCCCGAATCTTCACCGCGTCGCCATCCTAGCCCTCTTCCCTGACACCAAGGTGAGCACCCGCCCCGCACCGCTCACCGTCATCCGCGGTCGCCGCGCTCTCGCGTCGTAAGCGGGCAAGGCCGGGTTTTCCGTTTTAGGCACCCAGTGCGCGACCGCGCGCACTAGCACGAGTCATCGCTTGTCTCTCCCAGGCCGCCAGCACGTGGGAGCATCGATGCCTTTGGGTACGCCCACCGCATGGTCACCACGGGCATGGCCGCCCATGGCGCCACCGCGGCGCGGCCACACCGGCTGCACCCGGACGCCCAACCGGCAGACATGGCCCCGCCTTTAAGCCACCCCCGCGTAGCCGCACTTGCATGAAGCCGTTGTAGCCAAGCCAGTCGCCGAAGGTGCACCGCAGGGCGAGCACACCGCCGGTGGGTGTCCTCGCGAAGAGCAGAGGAGGGGAGAGACGGAGTTAGCGCGCCTCTGTGCTTCGAGTCCATGGGAGCCGCTGAGGGCGGGATAGGAGGTGGACGCGGTTCACGGTGAGCCGTCTCTGCGGTCCATGCACCCAAGTGCATGAACCGCGATGGACCAGGACCACGAGCCCATGAGCTTTTCTGAGTCTAGCAGCGCCACGTGGATGAACCAGGCGAGCGACACGTGTCCGGGCTGGGCCGGCCCAACCCGGCCCGCTAGAGCCCAGACCCGGCCCGGTCAACTTTGACCGTTGACCTGGTCAACGTTGACCGGTCCCACCTATCAGTCTCTCTGATCACCACAGCCAACCAGAAGCTGCCACGTGTCACCCCTAGAATAATCAACCTGTTTTTCCTTTTTCAAAAATTATTTAAACCTTCAAAAATTCATAACTAATTAACTGTAGCTCAGAAAAATGCCAAACCAGAGTCCAAATTTTTCTAAAAATAAGCTCACGTCATAGGCCTATATTTGAGTGCATTTGGATCTTTTGATTTCCAGTTGCTTCTTTGTGCATCTCTATAGGAGCCGCTAACGCGGCCATATGTTACGTTTAACAGACCCGGAGGAGCCACCGACTGAGGAGTTTGACCCCGACTACACTGACGACTTAGGTGACGACCTGCCAGGTGCCACGCCCCACCCACTCGTAGATCCTATTACGCATTGCAAATGCTTAGAATTGCTAGTGCTTAACTTTCATGCAATAATATAACTGATAGGGATGCATGGTAGTTTACTGCTTTCTGAGCCACTTACCTTGATGCAACCTCGCACCTGCTCACCCTGCTGTTAGGCTAGACGCTGCTTTATTACTTGTTACTTCTGTTTTACTCTTACTCGCATTATATTTGTGATGTGATGCTGGTGAGTGAGAGGCGTTTGAGATAAGGCACGAGGTGACGTAAACTTGCTAATAACCGGGTAATGAACCTAGGGAGATCTTGGTGTGAGTCTTGGGTGTGTATGGTGAGGGTCGAGTCGACCGAGCAGGATCTGCGACGAGTCGCGAGGATGAGTCTTGCCGGAGGATGCTACCTGGGCGTTCGCCATGTGAAGTGCCTGTGGCGGGTACATGTGACAGGGAAAGGTCCCGGGGTGGAGTGTCTTCGTGGGACGAAGCCCCAGGATGGGAGGTGCTGTGATGGCACGGGGTGCCGGGTGTTCCGTTGAGTGGAAAACGGTTTCCCCTTGTGAAGATATCCTGCTTAGTCACCCTAAGGACTGTTACGTCTGTGGACCGGGTCTTAGGAATCCATGCACATCCCCTCATTTCTGTGGGGAGGAGACGGACGTTTGGCTTGCTAGTGCGGTGCCACTACTATCGAGAGGTTAGCGGATAGTGTAGGGAGGTACGGGCAAGAGGACCCACACCCTTCCAAGATAGCGTAGTACCCAGGGGCCAGGTACTATGTCTCATAGTCTCAGCGTGTCGGTGGTACTCCGACACGGCCCCAGTTCTGAGTGCTAGGGTGGTACCGTTTCTAGTCGGAAGGCGGCCCGAAATCAGCTTAGACGAGGCATCGTCGAGGATAGCTATCTTGTGGGATGTGTAAACCTCTGCAGAGTTTCTGGTTGATCGATCGATACATATGCCGAACCTATCGGCTATGGACCTTTCCTAAGTACAACTTCATTTGACTAGAGAGAGGAGTCCTTCTACCTTCCCCGGGATTTCAGTGTGAGATCCGGCTTTGGCCGTTGAGACATGGATGAGAGGGAGTTGTCCATGCCGATGAGAGAGTGAGATGAGATGTGATGTGGAGATGTGAGCTGGGATGGGGTATCGTGTGTGAATGAGATGGGTTAATTTTTGTTAAACTTATTAAAATATTGATTACTCGCATAGGGAACCACAGCCAAAGTTAGGTTTCTCTTCTCAACCCCAATTGCATCCTGTTCCACAAAGCAAATGCATCATAGGGTGGGCGATGCGTGGCCAGTACCAAGTGTACTGATAGATTTTTGGCAGGCTCGAAGCCCGAGTATGAGGAGGAGGACGACTGGGAGGAGTAGGGGTTCGCCCTGCGCTCAAGCTTGGTGCGAGGAGTCCTAGTTTCCGCTGCTATCTTCGAGAAGCTGTTCCGGATGCTGTGTGTGAGCATGTTCCGCCCTGCGTGGCGATGATAATAATTAATGTAAACCTTCTATTTGTACTCTGATATTCGTGTATGACTCTGTTATTCGACTGAGATTTGGGTAATGGCATGAACTTGTTCATCTATTACATGTCGAATCTGTGGCATTCCCTTCGCGAAATGCAGGATCGTTTTAGCATGCTCTTCATAGATGATAGCTTTGGTTGTACATAGGAACGGTCATCCCAAAATGATTGGTGCTCTTTCATCTCCTCCTGTCTCTACTACCACAAAATCCACTGGGACATATGATTGCCCCACACGAACAATGGCTTCTTCTAGTACTCCCTCAAGGTAGCTGCCTCTCCACATTGAATTACCTAATATCTTTTCATAAATTACCTTGGGCATGATGTTGACACTTGTGCCAAAGTCGCAGATAGCTTCTAAAAAGACATGGCATCCTATAGAGATAGGAATGACATGTCTCCCTGGATCACCTTTCTTGTCGAGAAGTGAATAGTCAATCCACTTCACTTCTGTCGGTTGAGTGTAGTAGTTGGCTGCATTGTGAATATCGACAAGATTTACAGTTTCTAAATCTTCCGGCTGGCCTAGAATTCTACCTTTCTCTAGTGGAGGAATAGCAGCTGCCAGCTGAGCTAATTATGATTCTAACATTTTATTAAAGGTATGTTGGTTTTTAATAGCAGAAGCAAAGGTATCCATTCTAGAATTTATATTTTCTAAAACATTATCATTAGAAGCTACCTTCTTACTCATTTGATCTAGCAGTTTAGATTGACTAGCAACTAAATCTCTCAAAGGTGGTTGATTGTAATTGCTATAATTATTATTACCTTGAAAGTTACCTTGGTAATTACCTTGATAGTTTGGCCTTTGTTGCTGATTCCATTGATTCTGCTAAGGATGATAGTTGTTGTTGTTATTGATGTAGTTCACAACCTCTTGAAATTCGAGGCAGTTGACTCCTGAGTGCCCAACATCTCCACATTCTTCACAAGTCATGTGAGAATCACTGATGTGCATGACTTCCTTCTTCATCGTGTCTCTAGCTTCAAGCTTCTTCATGATGAGGTCTAACTTCGTAGACACCATGTCGGCTTCCTTGAGTTGATGCATATCTCCTCCTCTCTTGCGAGGTTGAACACGTTCTTCATTCTAGCTCTGATTTGAGGCCATCTTCTCAATGAGTGTTGTTGCATCTGTGAGGTTTAGTGACAAGAATGCACCTCCAGCTGCAGCATCGACTAATTCACGGGTACTAGTGAATAGCCCGTGGTAGAAGGTCTGCATAAGCAACCACTTCTCCATCCCATGATGAGGACATTCTGATATGTAATCTTGGAAACACTCCCATGCCTCAGCGACAGATTCATCATGTTGTTGCTGAAAGCTTGCAATTTTCCCATGTAGAGCATTGGTCTTGCCTGTAGGAAAGAACTTGGCTAGGAAAGCAGTTGAGCAATGGTCCCATATAATGTGACTCTCTTTGTTGGCGTAGAACCACTGCTTTGCTTTCCCCAATAGTGAGAATGGGAAAAGGTGGAGTAGAATAGCATCTCGGGTTACTCCCTTGATCGTGAAGGTGCTGCAGATCTTGAGAAAGTGTTGTAAATGTGCACTTGCATCTTCATGAGCCTTTCCACAAAACTGACTTGCTTGCACCATGGTAATGAGCTCAAGCTTAAGCTCAAATGCATCTTCTCCAATGTTGACTTGAGGTCCAGTACGGATGTTTTCTGTTGTCGGAGCAGAGAACTCACGAAGTTGTTGGCCATAGCTTCAAATTCCGGTGCTAAATTTCTCTTGGCTTGGCTGACTTCTGAATTTTCTATAGAAACCTTCTTGAGTTTGGCTCTAGTCTTCTTTAAGACTGCTTCTGGGTTGTCTGTGTAATTCTCTGGAAAGTCAAAGCCCATACATTACCCTACATAAGATAAATAAATAGACGAGAACAAGGGTAAGCCTGTTTAAGTTAGAGGTCAATTGGTTACTTCGATCTTTTCATAAATATAAGTTATCAATACTTCCTAAGTTTAATACCTACCCCGGCAACAGCGCCAAAAATACTTGTTGACATTAATTAACGCAATCGCTAAATAGCAACGACGCTAAAATGCATGGTAATAAATTAACATGTCTCTAAATACTAGTCACCTTTTATATTTACCTATACTTCTTAGCATGGAACTAGGTTGTCATCCCTAGTGAAATAAGCTTAGAAGTATATAAGTGGCACTATGATTTTATATGACTAGGCAAAAATATTAATGATATAAAGATATGTTCAATTAAGATTAAGAACAATTAAGAACATATGCAAGCGGACAGATAATTATAACATTGTAGCATTTTACCTAGAGTATTACCAGGTTGTCATTTATAATTTTACCACTAGGAAGGTCTAGCTAAACTTCTATCTAGAGTATTGATAAACTTTATATTCATGATAAAGAGAGTAAACCAATGTTATGCACTCTTACTCAATAACAGGGATAAGTCACATGATAAAAGATATTTATATGATAAGTAATGACCAGTCATCATAAATAAATAAGTAGAGACACTCGGAGCTCCCTAACTATTACTAATAAGATAATCCAATCAGAATATTAGAGGAATAATTCCTAAGTATTCAAGTTACATGTCAAGCTACTATAACTAATAATCATCGTCAAGTAATACTACCATATGTCCCAACCACAATGGAGCCATGAACAGGAGAAGTTGAGTTCAGAAACCTCTGATATACGAATATATCCTTAACTAGATAATACTGCTCTACCAATAATCAACTACACAGGGGGAGGACTATAGAGGACTCAATGGGCCTATAAAAGTCACACCCATGATCTACCACATGACCCTAAACAACTGGAGGCATCCACAGATATGCAAATCATCTAAGCACCACGCTTACATAATGCATACCACTCATCTTATGGCCAAATATACGAGCGCTATACGAACAAGTGATCGAACTAAATAGCAACCTAACTATACTAAAACTAAAGTAGACAATGAATGATGCACTCAAGAACATAATAAAGATGAAGAATAATGTTGACATTGCAATAATTGTGCAAAGACAGAATTACAATAAGAGCGGAGAACTAGAACACTACCAAAACTCCACGCTCACCAACGATCAGGAATCCAAGCTAGGTTGACTCAGCTTGACTTCCTCTAGACCTGATCTAACTATGCTAAAGCTATGAACTAGAGGAACTCTGATGATTTAGGGTTTCTGGCTCCGGATGAACTGATCTTCGAATGACTTGATGCCTTCAGGGGGGCTCTGCCCCTATATTTATACCCCGGTGGGACGCACGTGAGTCATTGGATCAAACCGACTTCACGTAGGGCTAGGATTGATCCTCAAGGTCGGTAGAAGAATACTTCAGAAGCTCGTGGAAGGGTGGAGAAGGGGGTGGCCGCCCGGCCACCCCCTGGCCGGCTGGCCCCACCTGGCAAGCACTTGACCTCCACTTTGTTCTGGTGTCTTTTGAGGTCTTCTATAATATACTAGTATTTATCTCATGACAAAATTCCAAAAATTCTTTTAATAATTAGGTATCTCTCTCCACTTTTCTGCATAACTCCCTGCAAACATTAAAATTCAACAAAGCTCATGGAATTCATCAGATAACACCCTAGTCTTCTATGTTTTCATGTGTTTTGACCATTCTCTCATGTTTATTTCACTATATATTGTTGACGTTAACGACCGTCAACATTAAGCGAGCATCATTTATTACGTGTAGTGCTTACGAGAGTGTGATGCCTCGTGTGTTGATCAAGTTTTGGAGAAGGTCCATCCTCTAGTGGTGTGGATGCCAAGTCTGATTGATGGATCTTTCTCTAGAATCTAACCTTCTCTGCAACGCAGGCAAGCCCTGGTACATACCACCCTTCTATACATTTACAAATCTTTATTATACTTTAAGTCTTGTGAGATGTGCATCAAGTAATTAGGAGTTGGTCAAATACCGTTGCTATGTGATTACCTTGATATACAGGTATCCTTAGTTATACCCTACTAGTATGGATAGGTCGATACCTCTTATGCTTAGTAATGCTTAGAGTTCGGTAGAAGTCAAATGATGGTTTCATCGTTCGCGAGAAATGGGTTTACCATTGTTGACGGTAATTAACTCCTACTATAAACCATCAATAAAACATGAAAAGGGTATAAATGTAATCACCACCATAGAATAGGGATTCAACTAACAGAATTCCATGAGTTTTGGTGAATTATGATTTTTAGGGATTAAATAGGAAAAACAAGAATTCTAGAGAAGAGTTGGGCCCAACGAACCAGATCAAATCATGTCAAATGGATCGGACCCTGACACCAGAAGACTCTAGAAGACACCAGAGAACACCAGCGAAGCAGAGGCCTAGAGGACAACATGTGGGGCTCGTCGGCCCCACATGCAGGCCGCCTGGCCTCCTCCCGAGGGCTCTGCTCTTCTCCTTCATGCAACGCGTTACGACACATCTCTACGTCGCATCTTGACCGTCGTTTCAAGTTGGTTTGATCTGAGGGACACGGTTCATCCCACTAGACTATATAACCAGACCCCAGACTCCCCGAGGCAGAGCATCCTGAAACCCTAATTTATTATCTTCAGATAGGATCAAAGAGAGGTTTCCCTTGAAAGGAAAACCTCTCTAGAGCCAACTTTCAAGAAGAAGACTAGTTCTCCTCTAGTTTAGGTTTAGAATCTAGTCTTGAATTAGAATTAGAAGAGAGAGAGAGGGAAGAGATTTGGAGGGAGTACTGGTCTGTCAGTGCTACTTCTACACCTTGTACATGCAGATTCAAGTTCTTCAAGGGCTTGCGTCTGAGATTTCTTTAGTGATCAACTTCTATTTGTTAGTAAGTCTTAATGTTATTATTATTATTCTAGTGTACAACTCTTTTTGAGTACTTTATTCTTGGTAGCTCTAGGGGTAGAGTAGCCGTCATAGTGTAAGCTTGGTGCTTAGACTTGATTGCTCGTATGATGTACCCTATATTCCGGATCGATGGTAGCTCACAGGGGTGACTTTTATAGGCTTGTTGAATCTTCTATAGTCCATCTCCCATTTATAGGTCGAGTAGGATTAGTTACTTAGGAGACTACACTCTGATTGTGCTCTTCTATAGTAATCCCTAGCTGAATCGTAATTAACATAACTTATTGCAATAATAGAACTAGACAACCTTAGTGATCACCTTTATGTTCTATTTTCTCTGTCCTTATTTGCTACTCAGGGATTAGGTTTAAGACTAAAGTACATCATTTTGTTCCTTTGGGTTTGATATTAAAACTGGGTCATTTCGGTGAAGTGCTACATCGGTAGATTATCTATGCGTTTGCGGATAACTAGAGTCTACATTAATTATACCAAAAACCATGTTCTTCTCAGCTCTGCTGATGGCTCATGAGATTACCCTGTTAGTGATAAATATCTAAATTGAGACAGGTGCGGGACATGGTTATGTCTTCGTACAAGATAAGGGTAATGTCTCGGTATGGAACATGAGATATGTCTCTGGTGGGTAGGCCGGTGGGAATAGCCTATTGTGCATCGTCCCACCTAGGACAATTCATTATAGGCCTATTGTGTGGTCGAGACTTTGCCAGTACTGGCTACATACTCTGGTAAACCTAATATCTCGGCTATTCCATTATGTGAAAAGACATCTGTGCACTAGGCGTGGGAGATGGTGAGAGTAGCGTGTACCCACCTTGTGAATCCATCTAGGACGGCGCAGGATGGTGTGTACCGTGCTCTTGGGTAGCATAGACCAGTTCATATTTTGGAGGATCCGAGTGAGGGTTGATATATGTAGGGCTAGTACCTGCATATGTCATGTGGTAAGGAAATCCTAGCCGGTCCAATCGATTTGAATCGCCGTTGCTTCTCGAAGATGAAGACTCGATCCTCTAACCTACATCGAAGATTAATCAGTGAAATTATGGTACTGTTGGATAGGAGCTGGTACAAGATGAGATGAGATGAGATGCTTAATGAAGTGATTAATTTAGACCATGTGCTAATTGGATACCGATGATAACTTAATACGAAGTTAAAACATTGAAAGTAAGGATCCACTTGTAGTAAGCTTTTTTGCAAAAGTTACTTCTGCTTCAAACCTTTCCTTTAAACCTTCATGCCCTTAGAGTCTTTTCTTTAGTCAGGTAAGACTTGTTGAGTACCCTCAAGTACTCAGGGTTTGTTGACCCCTATTACAGGATCTAACTTGTGCTGCTAATCGAGGTTGTGTTAGTGGGCTTGACATGATCTGGTCATCCCTCTGATCCTAGATGCTTCACCTAGTTTGCTCCTAAAGTTCTACTCACCCTTTGGAAACATAAGTTAACATATTGCTTGAACATGCTTTGTAAACTAATGTTATAATTCTTCCGCACTCTGATGTAAGTTATTTTTGTATCAAATGTTGTAATATTGTGGTAACTCCATGTTGATCCTGTATGAGTTGTAAAATATGGATGATTCGAGGTTCCCCGAGAACACCCAACAAACTACCGAAGTTATTTGGCTCTCATGTGCAGCCGTCAGAGGTTTTTAGGACAATGATGTGCATGTGGGCCATATAATTTGGGTGGTTTTGCCACGGTTGCTAAGGTACTCAATTGGTTGATGCAGTCCCAAAAGCCAGAGGCAGTGAACCGTAGCGAAGATGACAACATCTCCATCCACAGACACATTGTATCTATAAAGTATGTCTACTTCCTGTCCAGTCCTGCAAAGCACAAAAATCTCTCCACAAATAGGGTCTTGAATGATTCTTGTCAACTTTTGTGGTCTGAGGAGGTGACGAATACTAGCTTCAACAATCCATAGTCAATTTGGGTGAATGCTCCATCCCTAAGTAGCAAACAACATCATCTGGGGTCCTGGTGCCACCCTAGCCGCTAAAAGGTAAGGTTGCTTGCATTGTAATGGCTTCTTCTGAAGTAAGACATATGTTGCAATGAAGATGTTCCTAATATGAACAAAACTAATACCAAACCCAAAACCAATTGGAACCAAATGCAAACAACGGGAGGGTGACCGAATCCATCTAACCTTCATAGGGTGTTGTCCATGATGACAATGCAAGGTGCTCGAGGTAGGGCAAGCAAAGGTGGGTGGGAAGAATGAAGATGAAGCAAATAGTGGGGAGAATGAAGATGAAACAACTGGTGGGGAGAATGAAGATGAAGCAATGGGTGGGGAGAACTAATGGCTTCGTATTAGGGTTTTTTAGTGGTTCCAATAGCCGCCAATGCACTGACAGGGCCAAGGGGAGTTGGGGAATGGACCAAGCAGTTCTAGGTTTCTTTTCCAAACGGATGGTCCAGATTGATCGGTAGCGAGAACGTACAGCACAGGATAAGGTAAACAATATCCATATTAAGCTGACCATTGCCACACCAATCCAATGCTATAATATGGGGTTGTTAGGAGTTGAACTCTATTAGATTCTCCTAGAACTAGAACCATACATGACAGTTTTTACTTTTCATTCATGTATATAGCAAGAATTAAAGATAGGTAGCAGAACAGTAGTAGGAAACATAATATTTTAGAGAACTTTTTTTTCATTGATTCATTGCATATACAGATAAATACAATTTGGACGAGTATATGATTGTACTCGTCCAAAAACATAACTAACCTAAACTATTAAAACTACTTATACTAACTATAAACTACTTAATCTAAATATGATCCTCTTATAGAGAGGATCATGCTCACCTTGCTCACTTGGGAGGAGGTGAGGCAAAGTCAGAGTCAGAGTTAGAGTCGTCAAAGTCATCGGTAGAGTCATCGGCATCGTCCTCGTCCTCGTCCTCCTTCGGGTCCTTCTCGGAGCTCCACGGAGGACTATAATCCGACATCCTATCATCGGAGGAGACGTTCTCCTTGGAGGAGTGGTGGGAAGGCAATTCATCCTCGCTTGACGACGGGTTGCTTGGAAACTTGATAGGACTGTCTGACATTTTCTTTTTAGCTTAGAAGAGAAGAGGATGATGGATGAACAAGAGGGGTCGTTTCAGAGGGCACTAGACCTGAAGTATAAATAGAGCAGTAGGTACATGGCTCTTAGGCTTTAGGCGGAGGAAGTAATGGTGATTTGATGGCCTTGGAAGTTGAGACAATTCAACACTCACGCTGAATTTACCGCCGGTTGACCAAACGCTACTTTAGGGCCGGCGGGTAAAATGTGTTATCCTAGTTGGCCTGACTTTTCATGCAATAGAGGAAATGCAGCCCCAATACCATTGCTGCATCTATCGTAAACCCGTCGGTGGTAGAAGTCTAAACTGCCAGTTTTAGTCCTAGGAGGCCTCGCTATCGTTCCAACCAACGGTGCAAGTATCACACCATCGCTTCTATCGCTACGGTAGTGAAAGTGGTGACATTGATAAATCAATCTGTAGTAGTGAGTTTTGGTGAATCTATGAATGCAGGAGGATTTAATCAAAAAATAGACCATGTGGACAATAGCATCAGAGCAAATCATGATCATCCGTGATGAAACTAACCTAAAGGACCTCTAATCCATCATCCAAGACAAACCGCCTCCAATTAACCTGAACAGACAGAGGGTGGGGCTGGCCATCCCCACCTGTAGGCCGGCCAGCCTCCTAGGCCCACCATACAGCATCTGCTTCATATGTCAGTTCTCCACCACCTTTGAGAGTCCATCTTTGCCGTGTATCAAGGTTGGTTCGAATCAAGGGTCTAGATGATGAGTTGCCATGGATTAATGGGCCCACAGGCCATCGGGTGACCCCTATAAAAGGACGCCCAGACCCCCTCTCAGAGGCCATCTCTCAGTCAGATCAAGATACACCATAAGAGAGAAATCTCCACAACACTCTCAAGATATAGAAGTAGAATAGTTAAGTTGAGAGTTAGGGAGAGTTGAGCTATGCTCAGAATTTGGAGAAATCTTCAAAGGTCTGGTATAACTTTGTATCTTACCTTTGCAAGACTTATGCTTTAATATAGTTATCTTCTCTATTTACTTTTTATGCCTTTGTATGGTTATTATAGTTAGCACACATTGTCATGGGATCTCCGCTCGCATCAAGTGCTAAAGTTATCATATGTGACTAGAGCAGTAATCGATAGTTTAGACATGGTGTCTAGACTTTGGGTTACCTGAGTTTGTGCCTAATCACATGGTTAGTTGTGGTAGCCCCAGAGGTGATAGCTCTGTCAGGCCTTTGTAATCTAGCAGGTTTGGATTGGTGTTCGTAGAGCTTTAGGCAGCCTTTCCCTGACTACGCTTTCTCATGCCCCTCAAGATTAGAAAGGTACTATTGCTCCAAAGTGTTATTGTGTGTGACTGCTATATCTATCCATGCTTCAGTTATACCCTCTAATCTAAACTAGAATAGAACCAAAATAATAGAGAAGTATTTAGGAAACTTGAACTCACCCGTTGTCTTCTCAACTTAGCTAGACTGCTCATTTATTTTACCATGGAATTCTCCTATGTGTGTGTCATTATTCATAATTCTTATCATTATCATCACTTACCTCCACTTTAGTTTAGTCGGTATACAAGTTAGTAGATACATGATGGTGAACTATCAACTTCCTTAACCATTATTTCCCTATGGATAAATACGATACCTTAGAATACTCTTGGGTGAAAGCTACAGCAGTATCCATGTGCTTGTGGATTTCTTTGTGTGCGTTTAAAAATACCAAGTTTTCTGATGCCATTGCCAGGAAAACAATTAGCGTAAAGATTTTGATATTGATCTTGATGTCTACTAATCTAGTTATCACTAGCTTTTGTGGGATTACTCCTGTTTTGTTGAATTATGGAATAGACAGGACAACACACGCCGATTTGACCTTCAGGCAAACTTCCACAAGAAAAGAAGAGAGAAACACTAAAGAACCCAAGGTGCATGAATGTTCATGATCCATCAATACTAGAGCCCGCCATCTCACAAGTATAGTATAGATATATATATTTTCTAACCATGGTAGATTTGAGAAAAGGTCATCATCACAAGAGTTTGATCATGTGGTTAAATTGTGACCAAAAATCATCCTTCTTCATTTTAGAGTGCTTCTTGATTTCGGAGGCGACTTCTCTGACTCTTGATTGTTGCGTGCGCACCAAATTACCCTACAATCAGTATGTATCCTATAGTTTTGATTGTATTAAATTGAATGACACATTAGTTAGTTCAACCTATTGTAATAGAACCGACCAAATTATAAGAACGTAAGTACAAAAACAATCACCGAAGTGTTCAAATTCCTGTACTTAGGCTCCCATAACCCCGGTAGTCCAAAAATCTGGAAGGATTTTAAACAACTTCTAACATACAAGCCAAGATCGTAGTGATTCAACACAGCACATCATTCGTTACCATAGTTCGCAAGTAGCATACAGATTACATCCATTGGAGTTCACAATAAAATATTACAAACCGAGTTTGTTTCATAGAAGCAACATAGTTCGATACATACTTCATAAGTTTAAATACATTGCCAGATAGTAGTCATGTCTACAAAAGCTACTTAGATAAGGAAACTAGTAGAGATCGCGCCCAATGATCTAGTCCTTATCTTCGGCTGGGAGGAGACAGTACTTGCAGCACCCAGAATAGAACAGGTCATCTACAATAGGTGGGATATAAACCCTGAGTACTGTCACACCTGGTTTTCTAAAGAACAAAACCAGGCCAGCCATATGTGTGCCCAGGAAGTCCACACATATGTCAGAATGAAAAAGTATCAGAAACAATGTTATTATATAACATATACATAGCTATATTAACACTTACATCAGAGTATTGCGGAACGGTGACTAAACTTCAGGCTCCATTCTTCTCAGGGATGACTGACTGGTGGCTCCGTATGCCAAACACTTCTGAAAAACTTCTGGAAAATCCACTATCTCTTAATCCTTCTTCTGAGCAGCACCTTACTACTCACTGGAGTGTTGGGGAAATAGCAAGAGTGAGTCCATGTCAAACTCAACAAGTATAACACAAGGTTCATGAGGCACAAATGGCTAGACACTGTTTGACTGCGTTTAGCTTTTAATCATCGTATAATTAGCAATTGAGTAGCATCAAGATAATCCACTTCCCATTAATGACCCAATGATCAATTGTAATAAGGATAATGAATAGCATTAACATGATCATAATAATAATCAACAATAATTAAGCATGATATAACAATGGTGTTCATCTATCTGTAAATGTTCCAAGGCCACCCGTATCCGTGGGCATGGCTATTATACCAGTTTTTAACTCTGCGCAGAGGTGTACACTTTCACTGTGAGTCATAACTTCCAAATGCATGGGTTCGCGACTCTCCAAAACACCAGAAATCATATAAAGCCACTTAAAGGTTCGTCTAACAAGTTAGGGCCATTAGATTCACTCGGCAGGCAGATGTAGGAACCCCTCTTTTCAAATGGCACACTTCCTTCTCGGCTATACTCATTGACTAGAGGCTGTCCCACACCCAACGTGGCAAGCCGTTCTTACGCCATTTAAGGTAACCACTAACAAGCTAGAAAAGGTCCTTTAAGCAACTAAAGCTAGAGCCATATAGCCCTCACAGCTGTACTGTATGTCCCGGATGATCACGTACAGATAAGTCCTTATGGAGAGAAACCAGAGTATCAAAATAACCCACATGCTCTAGCCCCCTTTTCAACAGCAAATAAAATCATCATTAAAGGTTGATTGCTTAATCCATTAATCAAATTACAAGATCATTGTTCATAATTAAGCACTAGCAATAACTACCCAAATGCACAACCCATAGGTGTCAAGGAAATAAGATATCAATAGCTAAGTTATAATCTCTATGGTTGTCAAGGAGGACACATGCATATGTATGATAATTTCAGTGAATAGGTAACAAGGATAGTCCTATGTTATACTTGCCTTGATTAAAGCTTTTCGGATGATACTGCTGGTCTGGCTCAAAGTAATACTCCTGATCGTCCAGAAACTGCTCACCGTCTAAACCCGATCACCAATCAACAACATACATGCAATCGAGCAAACATACACGAAGCAAATAAAAAGATATAATTAGAATAGTACACCAACAGTAACAAAACAGTAATAAAAGTTTATAAAACTCTTCTACACGTTCCTACGATCACACAGACGTAAAGATCACAAAATTCGGAGTTAAAACGTGAAAGTTATGAATTTTCTAAGATTTCCTATAGATAAATAATTACTTTAATATAAACTCGAAAATTAAATTTTCCAAACCTACTGTACAGCTACACTAACATGTAGAGCTCGCAAATACGAACCTAACGCAACTTGAACGGGTCAAATCGGAGTTAAAACGAAGATTTTATGATCAAAACAAGATTAGTGGCAAAACTGTAAATAGTATCATCTTCTACCTTGGGCTTGGAGGAGCTCCGTTCAGCCATGGTGGAATCTCACCGGAGAGAAGCAAGATGAGATGGGAACTCGATAATACGGCGATGGATTCGCGCAAACGGATATACCACGGTGTAGAGAACGACGAGGGCTGCCTCTTGGTGGTGGTGGCTGGCGTCGGGACACGATAGTTTAGCCGGAAAAGCTCGTCGGAGAGTTCGCCGGAACACAAGCTGTAGATGCAGAACTTCGGTGAGAGGTGGAGGGAGCTACGAGTGGCGGCTCGCGATAAGGGTTGTACTTCTGAAACCAGGGCGTCAAGGGCTACGCCGGCATATATATAGTCGTAAGGTTTGGAAACTTTTTAGATTTTCTTAATTTTGGGATTATTTTAATTCCGTGAATAAAATAATTTCAGAAAATCTGAAATTACCTTTTAAGCCGCAAAAAATAGCCAGGAGCTCAGAAAAATCATGGGAAAAATCCTAGAGACTCTTGGAGAGATAAGGAACTCAACTAAATAGGTTTGGGCTCATGAAAAGATTGATGAAGAGATCAAGGAAAAAGATTAAGCTCACAGAAATTGGAATTTTAAATCCAGAAAATGCCAAAAAGTTTTCCGATGAGAAGTAAACGTTGTCCTATGGTATTTTGAAAATAATAGCACTCACCAACACCAAAAACAAGCATCACACAAACACCACATTATCAAATTAATATGAAAAAGTTTAAAACCACAATTTTCTATATTTAAATTAGCAACAAATTAACTTATCTAATAAATTTATTCAAATATTGAAATCATTTATTTTATTTAGTGTTTTTCATGCATAATCCAAAATAGGAAATTTTGGGTGTGACAATTCTACCCCACTTAACAGGAATCTCGTCCCGAGATTCGGAGAGACCAGGGAGAAAGATAAAGTTGATTTCTAAGTCTTCACTTTTCCTTCATCAACTCCTATCCAATGATGATGCCACAAGCTCAATACCGACTTTGTGAAGGTGTCCTTTAGGCCCTTACGATCCTTGTAGATGGTTTCAACCGGTTACCAACCCTAAGAAAAGATACCTACGCTCGATAGTGACTTTGCAACCATGTAGATAGCTGATGCTTATAGGTGACGAAATAGAACGTATAAAACCTCCATCTTGTATCGTCTTTAGTTCGACAACCCCTTTTAAGAAGAGATCAATTGGAGAACACCAAAGGATAGCTTGCATTTGTTTCTGAGTGATGACTACCATTATGCCCTTCTGGCATCCCAAAGAGATTCATGAGCATATGCAAGAACAAGTAACCTACACTTCCTCACGAGCAGAAAAATGGCAATGCAGAAATACAGTTATAACTCAAGTTCTACGAATCCAATGATGTTGTAGCTTATACCATTGGAAAGCTTATCAAATTTACTACAACTTTCTTATAGAACACTTCTCTAGATTCTGCAGTTAAGGTGGTCAAAAACTGTGCACAACAGAAACTATTCCAGGTTGCTGACAGCACAGATGCATCGCCTTGCAATTTTCATAACTTCCAAACCATAATAGCTATCAGGGTGGTTCTTATGGTCAGAGAAAGATATTGAAGTCTACTATTGTCCAGAATTTATCCATAATTTTTGGGCATCCAAAAATAGAGATATAAGCTAAGGAAGACAGGCTGTTCTAAAAAACAGGATAAGGTAAAAACGAGATTCAGAGAGACTAGAGAGATAGATAACACTAATCTTCAAGTCTTCATGCTTCTTTGATTTGTGTTGATGAGATATAAGACATAGATCGAGGATAGCCAAAAGATGACAAGAAAGATAAAGTTTGATCTTCAGTTCTTCGTACCTCATCGCTTGAGATTAATGATGGTAGCGGACACTACCCCACTTAACAAAGATTTTGTTCCACCTAGCAATGTCATTGGAGGCAACACTTTGCAATTCAGAAAAATCTTGATCAGGATCAAACTGACGATGATACCACAGGTTCAAAACCAACATAGCGAAGATATCCCTCAGATTCTTGTGATCCACGTAGATATCGCTCTTATAATCCCAATAAATGCCACACTTACAGCCTTAAGAGCTTTCCACATTCAACTCTCTTGAGCTCTTCTTCATAGTAACTCCACTAGAGAATACCTATCCAAGTAGAAAACTCCCTTCAATTAAAACTTACTAAACATACTTGATATGGGGGTGATGAAATCTAAGTTTTCATGAAACTAACTATAGACTTCCAACATCTCCTTCCTATGTCGTCCATGCTAACTTGTATAGAGTATGTTGAATTGAATGTTGAACTCCCAACTGATGATAGCTTGAAGTGAAGACCAGTCCTGATGAATACCCGAGCTTCTTGTAGACGATCCAACAAAGCACTGATCCCAAGCAAACAACACTAGCACATGAGTAGACTTCCAATCATAGAGATAACCACTTCTTCCAAGTGAAGCACTTGGACATACGAAACCTTCATATTTCAACACTCACAACTTTGCTACCCCCCTTAAGAAAAAGAAACTAGGGGACACCAAAGTAACTTGCATATCCTTTTATACTAGATAAACATAATCATCTCTAATGTAAGATTCCAAGGAAAATCAATGAGATTCAAAGATATCCAATGATATATTCACTTATACAAGATAAGGAAGTAATGCAGAAAATTTCTGGGCGAATTCCAATTTTAACAGTTCAGTAAATCTGGCATAACTCGAGCTACAAAGATCCAAATGAACTGATCTTTACATAGTTGGAAAGTTTATGAAATTATCTACAATTTTTATTAATAACACTTTGCCAGGTTCTGTCATTAAATTAATCAAAAATAGAGCTTAGCCAAAACTGTTCCAGAATTCCAGACTGTGCAGTAACCTCAACTTAGAACAGGTATATCTCTTAGCTAAAAATAGATAAAAAGGTAAGTCCAGTGGGTTTGGAAAGATAAAGAAGTCTAGTTATTCCCAGTAAAATTTCATAAATTTCTCATGTCCATATCTTGAGATATAACAGAAACATTGCTGACTGCTATAGAAATCAGCATGCGGAGTATTACGTAAAACCTACCCTACTTAACATGGATCGAGCTACTCCTCAAGACTTATACCTTCCGAGCCACCTTTGAAACACGAGAACAAGGCAACACACAAGCAACACATCAAGCAAAACAAGCACACATCACATCATCGGTACTACATGTGCTTCTTCAACAATGGTGGTCATCCTAAGGGAAGATTATGGATGAAGAAAGGCCATCGAATCTTTGAACCAGGTGGGATTAGAAAACATTTAGTAAAAACAACGTAAAACAAAATCCAAGGGAGTAAGAAATAATAGCTCAAAGGAAGCTATCAAGGAGGAGATACAATAGGACAAGGAAGAGGAAATAGTCAAACTCAATGAGTCAAGGGATGACCAAAAATAGTTTTATAGTAAAATAAGTTTTAGAATACGTCCAGTGCTACTTGGCATATGTCCTACAGTCAACACCGCTCTGATACCACTCTATCACACCCGGTTTTCTAAAGAACAAAACCAGGCCAGCCATATGTGTGCCCAGGAAGTCCACACATATGTCAGAATGAAAAAGTATCAGAAACAATGTTATTATATAACATATACATAGCTATATTAACACTTACATCAGAGTATCACGGAACGGTGACTAAACTTTAGGCTCCATTCTTCTCAGGGACGGCTGACTGGTGGCTCCGTATGCCAAACACTTCTGAAAGACTTCTGAAAACTCCACTATCTCTTAATCCTTCTTCCGAGCAGCACCTTACTACTCACTGGAGTGTTGGGGAAATAGCAAGAGTGAGTCCATGTCAAACTCAACAAGTATAACACAGGGTTCATGAGGCACAAATGGCTAGACACTGTTTGACTGCGTTTAGCTTTTAATCATCATATAATTAGCAATTGAGTAGCATCAAGATAATCCACTTCCCATTAATGACCCAATGATCAATTGTAATAAGGATAATGAATAGCATTAACATGATCATAATAATAATCAACAATAATTAAGCATGATATAACAATGGTGTTCATCTATCTGTAAATGTTCCAAGGCCGCCCGTATCCGTGGGCACGGCTAGTATACCAGTTTTTAACTCTGCGCAGAGGTGTACACTTTCACTGTGAGTCATAACTTCCAAATGCATGGGTTCGTGACTCCCCAAAACACCAGAAATCATATAAAGCCACTTAAAGGTTCGTCTAACAAGTTAGGGCCACTAGATTCACACGGCAGGCAGATGTAGGAACCCCTCTTTTCAAATGGCACAATTCCTTCTCGGCTATACTCATTGACTAGAGGTTGTCCTACACCCAACGTGGCAAGCCGTTCTTACGCCATTTAAGGTAACCACTAACAAGCTAGAAAAGGTCCTTTAAGTAACTAAAGCCAGAGCCATATAGCCCTCACAGCTGTACTGTATGTCCTGGATGATCACGTACAGATAAGTCCTTATGGAGAGAAACCAGAGTATCAAAATAACCCACATGCTCTAGCCCCCTTTTCAACAGCAAATAAAATCATCATTAAAGGTTGATTGCTTAATCCATTAATCAAATTACAAGATCATTGTTCATAATTAAGCACTAGCAATAGCTACCCAAATGCACAACCCATAGGTGTCAAGGAAATAAGATATCAATAGCTAAGTTATAATCTCTATGGTTGTCAAGAAGGACACATGCATATGTATGATAATTTCAGTGAATAGGTAACAAGGATAGTCCTATGTTATACTTGCCTTGATCAAAGCTTTCCGGATGATACTGCTGGTCTGGCTCAAAGTAATACTCCTGATCATCCAGAAACTGCTCACCGTCTAAACCCGATCACCAATCAACAACATACATGCAATCGAGCAAACATACACGAAGCAAACAAAAAGATATAATTAGAAGAGTACACCAACAGTAACAAAACAGTAATAAAAGTTTATAAAACTCTTCTATACGTTCCTACGATCACACAGACGTAAAGATCACAAAATTCGGAGTTAAAACGTGAAAGTTATGAATTTTCTAAGATTTTCTATAGATAAATAATTACTTTAATATAAACTCGAAAATTAAATTTTCCAAACCTACTGTACAGCTACACTAACATGTAGAGCTCGCAAATACGAACCTAACGCAACTTGAACGGGTCAAATCGGAGTTAAAACGAAGATTTTATGATCAAAACAAGATTAGTGGCAAAACTGTAAATAGTATCATCTTCTACCTTGGGCTTAGAGGAGCTCCGTTCAGCCATGGTGGAATCTCGCCGGAGAGAAGCAAGATGAGATGGGAACTCGATGATACGGCGATGGATTCGCACAAACGGATATACCACGGTGTAGAGAACGACGAGGGCTGCCTCTTGGTGGTGGTTGCTGGCGTCGGGGCACGATGGTTTGGCCGAAAAAGCTCGTCGGAGAGTTCGCCGGAACGCAAGCTATAGATGCAGAACTTCGGCGAGAGGTGGAGGGAGCTATGAGCGGCGGCTCGTGATAAGGGTTGTACTTCTGAAACCAGGGCGTCGAGGGCTACGCCGGCATATATATAGTCGTAGGGTTTGGAAACTTTTTAGAGTTTCTTAATTTTAGGATTATTTTAATTCCGCGAATAAAATAATTCCAGAAAATCTAAAATTACCTTTTAAGCCGCGAAAAATAGCTAGGAGCTCAGAAAAATCATGGGAAAAATCCTGGAGACTCTTAGAGAGATAAGGAACTCAACTAAATAGGTTTGGGCTCATGAAAAGATTGATGAAGAGATCAAGGAAAAAGATTAAGCTCATGGAAATTGGAATTTTTAATCCAGAAAATACCAAAAAGTTTTCCGATGAGAAGTAAACGTTGTCCTATGGTATTTTGAAAATAATAGCACTCACCTACACCAAAAACAAGCATCACACAAACACCACGTTATCAAATTAATATGAAAAAGTTTAAAGCCACAATTTTCTATATTTAAATTAGCAGCAAATTAACTTATCTAATAAATTTATTCAAATATTGAAATCATTTATTTTATTTAGTGTTTTTCATGCACAATCCAAAATAGGAATTTTTGGGTGTGACAAGTACGAGAAGGTACTCAGCTAGACTTACCCGTCAAAAACCAGAAATAAAGACACCAAGGATCATGCAAGGCTGATATAAAGTGGAGCCAGCTTGACACATTTTGCATAAAAGCTTGCATAGATTAAGTAACCATCTAGAGCTTAGCATCAAGTTAATAATCATTAACCTTTCATCTATATTAGCACCTATACTAAAGCACTCACTTTATTAGGAGCAAACAATAATAACCATAGCAGGTATAATAAGGCCATCATCATATCATCATTCCAGAACCATTGTAATATTTAGTGTATCTACTTTGGAGATACTCCCGTCAAGTTCTCACTAATCGATGAGAGATGACGACTCGAATTGAATTACAACTTAGCTAAGGGGGTATTCCTAACCCTCACCCTGTCATACATTGCAAGGGTAGCCGTGAGTCACCTTTGGTACAACTCAGGAACCAACTTCACGGCTTCGGTCAGTGCCAACACTCTCAGGGATTACCCTTCTGCTAGAATGATTAGGACTTTTAAATCACCTACCCTTGGATTTACGCCTATGGCTCCCTTCCGAGGCGCACTTTATACTTACCAAAGTCCGTCCTGAGTTGAGCTACTCGGCTTCGTGGTCGGTCTCCAGACTCGGCCAACTAAGAGAGAGGCATGCGTTCAACATGAACAGGAAAGGCTCCATGAATCGGTCCTTAATCAACACAGATGGAGTCACTGTAAGGCTGCAGCCTTACAAGCCCCCGCCCGGTCTTCATTCAAATTAAACCAGGTTCTTTTCCACAATAGCAAATATAGCCAACCGCTTAAAGCAGGGCTAAGCATCTACTTGAACCTAAGCTACATAGGATTCATGGTAATGATATCTGGACAAGGATTGGATATCAATGTAGCAAGTGTTTTCATCCAACACCTGCCACTTAATGCAATAATATATATATAACATAGTAATTAATTGTATTTCAGAAATTATGAGGCTTATAATGCTCCGGGGCTTGCCTTTAATGAAATTGCATGGAACATGGTCTGGGCAGTCAATGATGACCTTGTCTGGCACTTCTCCTATGGGCTGCACCTCCTGAACTCCGAGTTTAGGCTGCTGCACCTCTGGAGCTTCCTGATTCGTTCCATCGAATTCCAGCAAGGTCACGCCCTCCGGTACACCTATTGCATATATATGTAGAAGATGAATACTATGAATGCATAAGAGTGACATGAGGCTTATGATAGATGAATAACAACAAGTAACAAAACATCACAAGACATTCGTTGATCGAGTAGATGCAACACTCTATTCAAATCACTTTGAAAACATGTCTCGATCTTCTAAAGAGCAAGATTAAACTCACCTAACTTGAACAACCTAAGATAAAGATGTTTATCTTCATTTAAAGGCCTAATACCTACACCTAAACTCACCTTAATTAAATTTAAGCATCTAATACATCACCGACATGCTTAAGTATAATAAAGGCACACCTAACATAAAATTTCAGGTTTAACAAGTAAAGGAGCAATTTAGTAAATCAATTACAACAGGAGTTCTACAAATCCAATTGACTAGCAAGAGGACATTCTGGAAATCTTATGAAATTCTATACAAATCATTTATAAATATCAGAGCATGATTCCAAAGTTCACCACGTCGAATTAAAGCAAACACAGAATCTGCTCTGAGCAAACAGAGAGCAACCAAAACTAAGTGTCACACCCGGTTTTGCAAAGAACAAAACCAGACTTGTCATATGTGTGCCCAGGAAGTCCACACATACAACAACAGAATAAAAATATCAAAACAATGTTTATATAAAGCGGGAAACATAATATATTAACACTTACAACTATCATAGTGTCGCGGAACGGTCACTAATCTTTTCTTCAGGCTCCAACGTCACATGGACGGCTGACTGGGGGCTCCGTATGCCAAGCACTTCTTATAGACTTCTGGAAACTCCACTACACCTTTATTCTTCTTCTAAGCAGCACCTTACTACACACTGGAGTTGGTGGAAATAGCAAGAGTGAGTCCATGTCGAACTCAACAAATATAACACGGGGTTCATGAGGCTCAAAAGGTTTGACATGGGTTTACTGCAATAGCTTTTAGTGAGTCATCTTTTTAGCATTTCAGTAGCAACAAGTTACGTAAGCCCAAATAACCTTATGATCATGTAAACGAGAATAATGTATAGCAAGAAACAATAATCATCAGTGAGCTTTAATATCATCAGTATTATCATTACCATCAGTGTTCATCATTTATTCTGTAAGGGTCCAAGGCCACTCGTGACCGTGAGCACGGCTGATATACCAGTTTTACACTCTGCAAAGGTTGTACACTTTCACTGTGAGTCATGATTTACCCTTTTGCCCGAGGTGATCAGCCTCTTGACCCACTACCAAGGAAGGTCGGCAGGGTTCACTATGAAGTCTTTCAAAGGTTCGTCTAACAAGTTAGGGCCATTAGATTCACTCGGCAAACAGATGTAGAGCCCTCCTTCCAAATGGCACAATGACGCGCAACCTATACACATAAGGACAGAGGCCGCACTATACCCGATTCGTCAAGCCATTCTTACGCCATGAAGGTTACCACTAACAAGCTAGAAAAGGTCCTCATACTTGACTAAAGCCAGAGCCATATAGCCCTCACAGTTGTACTGTAAGTCCCGGATGTTCGCTTACAGATAAGTCCTTAAGGAGAGAAACTAGAGCACCATAAAAACAGCCCAATGCTCTAGCCCTCTTGAGCCATGTTTCTATAAAGCATCTTTTAAACGTTTATTGCATATACCATTAGTCAAGTTACAGATCATGGTTATTTATCTTGAGCACTAGCATAAATACTACCCAATGCAATGTTCCACCGGTGTTAAGGTACAAGATAGAAAAGCTAGGATATCCTTAGGGGTAACAAGGTAGACACATGCACATGAATTAAGTGTATTAAAGGTAAGGCTGGATAACGAGCCAGCTCGGCTCGGCTTGACTCAGCTCGTTATGGCTCGTTAGGATAACGAGCTAGCTCGGCTCGGCTCGTTATCTTAACAAGCCAGAAAGCCAGCTCGTCTCGGCTCGTTAAAAGCTCGAGCTGGCTCGTTAGGCTCGCGAGCCAGTTATAAAAAATATACAAAATTTAATATTTGCATTTATCAAAAGCTTGAAAATAGTAGTAATACAAAAATAATATATCCAATAGCCTTAAATTGAATAAAATATTCGTATAAGCTAACATATCAACCATTTGCAGAGTGCAAGACATAAAGTAATACAAACATAATATAAGTTTTGATAACTTTTTCCCTAAAACTATGGCTCGTTTGGCTCGCGAGCCGCTCACGAGCTAGCTCGAGTTGGCTCGTTATAGCTAACGAGCTAAAATCTTGGCTCGGCTCGGCTCGTTATGGTAACGAGTCGAGCCGAGCTGAGCTGAGCTTGCCACGAGCCGAGCGAGCTAACGAGCTTCGAGTTTTTCGTCCAACCTTAATTAAAGGTGAATAGGAAACAAGGATGATCCCATGCTATACTTGCCTTATTTCCAAAGGTAAGCTACTCAGAATCTTCAACCTCTGTCTCTGATCTTCAGCTTCGGTTATACTTATCGGTCCTCACTTCCTGGTCTTCATTGCTAACGAACCACGCTTCCTCTACTCGCAGCAACCAAGCAACACAAATGGACAACCAATCAAACAACTAAGAACAATACACCAATCAAAAGAGACACTTTAAAGGATAGCGCACTAAACGGCATGGCTCGTTGCTACGATCACGGGAGCGCAAGAACGACGGAGAATGGAGCTATCGTTAAAAAGTGCACGACTATCGAGGCTTGCAACATAACAAAAGAGAAAACTATATGCTTGATTTATTTTAGTTATCAAGATAAGGTGATTAACATTTTCAGAGAAATATCCTAAAGTTGAGTTAATCAAATTATAAAGCCGAAGTTAAATTCTACTTATAAATATGAACTTTTCATTGTATTTAAGTTATTTAACTATTTGTATCTTAGAAAACATAGAACATGTGACAAGCTAAATGTAAGCATTTATGTTTCATGTTTAAGCTAAGAAGTCATAATTGAAAAATTCGTTTAAGTTGATATTAATCATATTAACATCTATTTATAAGATACCGGAGTTATAAACCTAAGTTGTTTTTAATAAATTAATAGTCATTAGATAAACATTAATCAACTCATTTTATGTGTAACTCAATAAATTATAATTAACAAAGAAATATTTAAGTTGTTATTTACCAAGCTAACATTTTATTATTTATAAAAGATCGGAGATAAACCTAAATTACTTTTAATTACAAAAGACATTGAATAAATACTAATCAAAGTGCACTTAACCCAACTTTATATAAATCATGTTTAAACTAGGCAATTACAATTAATAAATACGTATTTAAGTTGACAAGTAGTAATTATAAAAAGATCGATAATGTCCTATGTTGCTTTTATTTAGAACCAAGTTTGCATAGTCATTAAGCAAAGTAATAGGATTAATCTAATCAAAATGTGACATAGTAAATGGCATTGTTCATGTGTAGCTAACATAGGCATGGTCGCAAAGCAAAAAGACGGAACTACAACCCTAGGTTGGTTTTTAATTAAAAGATATTAAATCAATATTAATCAAATTACATTTATATTATATAAAAGAAACAACTACACACTTGATTATTTTGATTAAGTGAAACTATGTGAAGCATTATTAATTCAGATTATAGAAATCTCATGTTAACTAAAAGGCCGAGTTAAATCTAGTCATACTTTGGTTACAAATATTTCGATGTCTTTTATATACCGATTATTCTTTAGCTTGCAAAAACAAAGTAAATTGTAAGAACATCTAATGGTGTGCGGTGTGCGTTTACACTAGCAATTAATCACGTTAACATTTATATGTATAAAATATCGGAGTGTCATACCTATGTAGCTTTTAATTACAAAACTAGCTGCATGCAGATTAATCATATTACTATTTGTATACAAAAACACATGAAGTAAAGTCTATATTGATTTTAGTTATATAACGAGTTGTAGGCATATTAATCAATTTAATATTTAACTAGATTTAAAAATACATGTGGCAACGGAACGAAATCACTTATGTTTATAGGTTGAATGAAGCAGCTGATAATTCAAAAGGCATTTAGGTAGATATTAATTAGATTAGCTTTAATTTATGAAAGATCCAAGTATAAACCTATGTTAGTTTTAATTAAAAACTTCATTGCATAAGCATACATCAAATTAATATCTAACTTATAAAATTTAATGATGTGAGACATGTGAAAACGTTCCTACTAACACGTAGCTTGTGGTGGACACGGTCGTAACGCAACAAGAACGGTGTTAATCTAATTAGTATCTAAATTAATACATTCATAATCATATGACATGAAAAACATTGGTACTAACATGCAGATCACGTTGACACGAAGCTAATGCAACTTGAATGGAGCGAAACAGAGTTAAAACAGATAAAAGACGTCTATTCTATAGCCAGTGGCACACTTGTAATTACCTCGTCTGGTTCCTGGGGTGCAGATCGTGTTCTTCAGCACGCCTCCATGGACGCAAGATCCAGCCAAGGAGAAGTAAAGGCAGGGGATGAACTCGTTCCTAACTAGATGGAACTGAGCCATCACGGCCACGGGTCCTTGGGCGGTTGGCCGGCCGTGGCTTGGTGTGCACGTGGCCAGGCTGAGCTTACGCACGAGAGGCAGCAAAGCTACCGTACAGTACAACGACGGCTTGCTCCCCTATGCACGAACGAGGGCAGAGAGGCAGGGTCGTGGCCCGTGGTGGCGCGGAGTGCTGCATCAGGGAGATGACAGGGTCACTGGTAGCCGAAAAAGATGAAGAACGTATGAGGCACCTTGCCGAAAAAAACGTAGACGATGGGAAAAAAATAGTCAAACGATGATAGATCGATGCAAAGAAAATGCTATAGTGTATAGAACGTCGAGACAAACCTCGAATGGCGGTGATTCACCGGAGACACTCGAGATGGTCGGAAAAGCTCACCGGAGGATTTGTCGGAGTTGGCCGGCGGCGACATGATAAGAAGGGAGAAAATTCTAATTTAGTACACGAGAGATTTCCCAAACTAGGGCTCCTCTTACGGTAGTTTTGGTATGCTTTGCCCATGGGGTAGGTATATATATAGGGAGGAAAACTCTCCACCTCCATATCAACTAGCGATACGGTGCTAATTGACGTTGCATCATCCATCTTTACTAATAGGCCTAATTAATTATTAAAGCTCATTAGTAAATAAATGTATGGGCCTTTGAGATTTATTAGGATTATTGCACATGGGCTTTGAGCATTGGGAAAAATGAGATATTTATTTATTTTCGGAATTAATTAATTTCATGGATAAAATAATTCCAAAAAAGTCTAAAATTATTATTTAAGCCATGAAAAATACTCCGAAAGCTCCAAAAATTTAGGGAAAATTCTCAGAAACATTATTCAACATAAGGAATCAAAATAAAGTATTTGGAGCTCATGAAAAGATATTTGGAGCATCTAAAAATTAGATAACGCTCGCAGAAAAGTGTGAACTAGCTCCAGAAAAAGCCAGAACAATTCCCGAAGAGTTCACTGAGATTGATTGACACATGAGGAACTGAAAGGAATAATTTACGTTATAAAAAAAAGATTTTAGGAAACTCCCAATGAGAACTTAAGATGAGAAACAAGGAATATTGATTGCAGAAAAAGATAAAGACGTGCTGGAGAAGAAAAATTGATCCACTAAACGTATTTTGAAAGACTTTGTTCGCTCTTAACACACAAGAGTTAACGAGCAAACATCACATCAAACAATAGCCCGTCAAATTAGTTTAGAAAAATTTAAATATTCTTATTATTTTTTTCATTTTTTTATAACTAATTGATGCTATCATAAACCAAACTTCGGAAATTTTATCCGAATATTAAAACATTTATGTTATTTAGTATTTCCTATGCACAACCTAAAATTTGAAATTTTGGGGTGTGACACTGAGAGCCAAATTTGAACTGCTATAGCTCCTAAACTATATGGCTAAATGCCACCAAAATTTAACAGCAGCTAGATCATGAAATTCCAAACAACTTTGGTATAGACCACAAGACATGAAACCATCACTTACATAGAGTAATTAACATCTCAAAATCTTTCCAGAATTGACAGATTCACTAAATTAAATATTTAGTGATAGCAAAAGCACATTTGAGCTAAACCAAGTTTACTATCTTATTACACATATCAAAAGAACACCAAAAAGTGTGGTGTCAACATCTAAATACTTTCTTTAATACACTTTATTAATTTATTTATATAATTAGGTGGAATAAGGAACGTATATCAAAACTCTACAATTAATTCTATAAAAATTACAGTAGCTACCACATGCTTCCAGGAGGCTACCATAAAATTGTCATAGCATTTGAGCAAGTATATTTTTCTATACTAAAAATAACAGATAGCAAGGCTGATTTTGGTATAAATAAGAAGCCCTATTGAAAAGTGTCAAGCAACAGATTTCATATTTTTCTTAGGTTCTTACTAACATAAGAATAGCACTCACTAAATTTCACCTTCACTGGATCTATAGATAAATTATGAAAATTCACATGAGATCCAACCATGCAAGCGAGATAAATACATAACTCCATCATACAATGTTCCAAATTGCTGAAATTTAAAGTACAGCCTTCTCATACCATGAACAACACCTCACAAAAATGTCAATTCATTTGGAGCTATACAACAATAGATACAAATGTCTCCTATTTCTAAATGAATAAAAGAGATAATTTATAGCTTCAATTTCCATAACAGAACATGGCATATTTCATATTTTTAATAAAAACTAGACTGTACAAGGAGCACCACAAAATTTGAACCACATCAATTGGACCTCTAAAACTCCATATATGTATTTTTGAATCTAGCATTCAAATATGTAAATAAAAGAAAAGAAAAACAAAAACTAAATCTAACCCTAACTACTGGGCCGGCCCGCATGAGTCACTCGGCCCACGGCCAGCTCCTGCCCGAAGGCGCTAACGGCAGGGGCCCGCGCGTCAGGGACACAGAGACAGGGGAGGGGGAGCGACAGCGCGAACTCGCCGCCGGTGATGACTCCGGCGAGGCCGAGGGCACCAGCATGCTCGTCTTGACGAGCTGCATCAACTAGGCTAGAAAACGGACCCCTATACTATAGCGAAGGGAGACGCCAGTGGCAATGGTGGGTGCGGCGGTGCTGCGCGCGGTGCACTAGCCCACTCCAGCCATGGTGGCTCCCGATGACGACGGCTACACCCCTATGGACCCTAGAGCTGCTCCTAAGCGAGACCAGGGAAGGTGGGATGCACTAGAGAGGCGGGGCCATGGCGAGCGGCTCGTGTGGAGGTATTCCGGCGAGGTCATCACGGCGGTGGAGTGGGAATGAGGCCTTACCCAGGTGTGACTTGCTGTGCGTGGAGGATGAGAAGGTAGAGGAGCTCAGGGCGGAGCAGTGGACATGGTTTGGCAGGCGGTGGTGTGGTGGCGAGCATGCACGAGCTCGTCAGAGCTTGCAGCAACAATGGCGGCTCGGCTTTTCTGCCTCGGCTGCGAGCGCAAAGGAGAAGAGAAGGGCGGAAATGGAGTGGCAGCAGCAACGTTCTTCACTTCTAGCTAGCCAGGGCGTGACACGGGGGAGGCAAGCATGATGCGTGGTGTCCACGTGGTGGCCATGACCTGAGCCAGTCGGCCACTGAAGCTGCTACTCGCTCTGAATCAGAGCTCGCAAAACCAACTGAAACCCAATTTTTGGCGTTCAATTCCTCCCAATCCAGATCAAGTTAGTGCAAAGTGTAATTAACAAACTTGTAGAGCTATGTGGGGGCTTCAACTTTGTCAATATGAACTTGAGCTAGTTCAGCCTGGATTTGGAACTACAGGGCTTCAAACAGTGGTACAATGAAACTATAAAAGCAATTTGACTTAGCAAAATTTGCAAAGTGCCCAGACAACCCCTATACCTGTCTTGTGGGCCATTTTTGATAATGTTAGGTCAATTTTCATGAGATGACCATATTACAACTTTTGTTCCTCAATAAAAATACTACAAGTTTGTTTAAAGGTGCACCAACTTGCATTGACTTCTAGCTGCACTTTTTATTCAAGAAAGAAAAAGAGGTCTAGGAGTCAACCAAAGTCAATTAGTACTTAGAAGCATGATTAGGGCTAATGACCTTTATGAACATTGTTCCTAATGACATTCTAAATGTAGCTAGGGTGTTTTGGTGAGTCACCACATTCATTTGCATATGATTCATGTACTCTAGCTTCTCAAATCAATTGAAACATAGACTTGAAACATATGAAACATTCCACTGAAACAAACGAAACAATCATTTGAAACACTGAAACAAAGGCATGCAACACTTGAAACATGGCCTATGGGGCATGCCAAACCCCTCTAGTGTACTAGGCATATCATAGGGACACCACATAAGATACCCCTATGCATAAGCACTACTGAAACATTATGTTGAAACATTGAAACATAAGATGATGCACTTGTGATAATGGGATGAATGTGCTCATGTGATGCAATGGAAATGCACAAATGCAAGCCAAACACCTGGGGTGTTACAACCCTCGCCCCTTATAAAAATCTTGTCCCAAGATTTGGAAGGCGTACCATTTAGCATAGAAGGTTGGATGATTTTCCCTTTAATAAGCCTCCCTCTCCCAAGTTGCATCACGCTCACTATGATTACTCCAAACTACCTTGTATAGCTTAACTACTCGATTACAAGTCACCCTTTCCTGGGTATCCAGAACATATACAGGCTTCTCCTCATAAGAGAGATCAGATTTCAATTTGATTCCCCTCACTGCTACTCTTTCCTCGGGAAGACGGAGACATTTCTTCAATTGAAAAACATGGAAGACTGGAAAGATAGCTCCCAGCTCACGAGGTAGATTGAGCTTATAAGCTACTCTTCCACTTTTCTCGATAATCCGATAGGGTCCAACATATCGTGGCTCAAGCTTTCTTTTGATTCCAAAACGTTTTACTCCTCGCATAGGTGAGACCTTTAGATAAACATGGTCACTTACTTCAAACTCAATATGTTTTCTTCTCTTATCTACATAGCTCTTTTGTCTAGCCTGAGCAGCTGCCATATTTTTCTGGATATCTCAGACTTGCTCCTCAGCTTCTTTTACGAAGTCAATACCGTAGAATCTCCTTTCCCCAGGTTCCACCCAGTTCAAGGGAGTTCTACACTTACGTCCATATAAAGCTTCAAACGAAGCCATTTTGATACTCTCTTGATAACTGTTGTTATAAGAGAATTCAATGAGTGGCAACCATTTCTCCCAAGAGCCCTTGCAAGAGATAATACAAGCTCTACGCATGTCCCCAAGAATCTAATTAACACACTTAGTCTGCCCTAAAGTTTGCGGATGATAAGTAGAACTACGGATTAGATTAGTATCAAGATTTTGATGTAAGTGTTCCTAGAAACGAGCGGTGAATTGCGATCCCATATCAGAAATAACAAACTTAGGAACACCATGAAGACGTACCACTTGTTGAAAGTAAACGTCCGCATACATGTGAGGGTGATAGTTAGACTTGACCAGAATAAAGTGAGCAAACTTGGTCAAGCGGTCCACAATAACCCATATCAAATCAAAACCCCTCTTTGTAGTGGGTAACCCAACAATGAAATCCATAACAATCTCTTCCCACTTCCAATCGGGAATAGAGAGTGGTCGTAGTAAACCAAGTTTCATGTGAATAGCCTTGACTCTGCAACAGTTATCACACCTAGCAACATAGGCTATGATTTCTTTCTTCATCTTGGTCCACCAATAGTAAGGCTTGAGATCTTGATACATTTTACTACTACTAGGATGGATAGATAACTTGGAAGAGTGAGCTTCAGCCATGATTTGGTTTCTAAGTTCTTTGGTACGACAAGTCTATCGTTGAACTAGAGAATCCCTTTGTCATCCACTCAAAAGTGCTTGGTTTCTTACTCCTTCATCTTCCGCTTGATGTGAAACACACCCACATTAGTCTTCTGGAGTTCGATAATTCGACTTCTGAGGGAGCAATCCACAGTGATATTGTGGAGTACTACAGGATGAAGGAGATGTGACAAATGAAAGTCTTCACTTACCAAAGAATTGCAATGAGATTTTTGGCTTAAGGCATCAGCAACTACATTTGCCTTTCTAGGATGATAGTGCACTTGGAGATTATAGTCTTTGATTAACTCTAACCATCATCGTTGATGCAAGTTTAACTCTGACTGAGTAAAGATGTATTTGAGACTTTTATGGTCAGTATAAATGTTGCACACATTACCAAGCAAGTAATGTCTCCAAATCTTCAGAGCACGAACAACTGCGGCTAGCTCTAAGTCATGAGTAGGATAATTGACTTCATGCTTTCGAAGTTGGTGTTGATGGTAGATAAGTATCATTTTTAACTGTCAACATAGCATGAGAAAGGACCTAAATAAAAATACTATCTAGATATAGGGGTTACACTAACAGAATTCCATGAGTTTTGGTGAATATCTATTTCTACAGGGGGTTATCAGGGAAGAATCAAAGGAGGTCCACATATCAGATTTACATAGAGAAAAACCGATCATACTATGAAAAAGAATAATCTAGAAGACTCAAGAAGGCACCCCCTCGAAGGGGAGGGCCATTTGGGCTGACAAGTGGGGCGCCCGGCCCTACTCATGGGCGGCCGCCTAGGCCACGGAGCCAATCAGGCTCTGTCTCGTGGATCCGGCCTCCACCGCCTTTGAGGATCAATAAAAAGTCATTGATAAAGTTTGGTTTGATCCAAGGGCTGTGGTGCTTCCTAGAGGGCTATATAAGCAAGGCCCCAGGCCCTAGGAGAAACCCTGAATTCATTCAATTCATAAAAGAGAGAACTCATTCCATTCATTCAGAGAAGCCCTAGAGCCACCATCTCAATTAGATCTCTAGTTTAGCATAGCTACATAGGATTAGAACTAGAAGGAGCCAAGCATTGCTTGATTTCTGGATCTATCAAGAGAATACTTGGTAATTCTCTCCTACTTTTGTAATTGTTCTTATATTATTCATCTAGTTTATCAGTTGTATGAATATGACTTTAGTCTATTCTATCATATTGGATATGACTTTGCTCTATTTGATTGTGTTCTCAATTATATTGTTCTTAGTCTACTTTGATTATATGCTTAGCATAGTTCGATCAGAATTATATTTAAGTATAGGATCATATAGCGCTTGCTCATTGATATCATGGGTGAGTGGTAAACATTGTTTAGGCGTGGTGCCTATACCGTATTTACCTGTGATTGCACCCTATATTTCCGGACGGTGTGGTAGATCGCGGGAGTGAGAGTCCTGTTGAGTCATTTGTAGTCCACCTCCCGAGTATAGGGCAAGCAGAGCACAACTATTACAAGGAAGTGATGGCTATGTTCTATATCTTTCTTAGTAATATCACTATGCGTAGATATAACCTTTTCTTGTCATGATTGCCAAGTGTAATTGCACTAATCATCGTATGCTATGACTGTATAGTTAGAATAACTTAGGATTTATCCTTATAGTTCGTCCTAATCCATGCTAGTGCTATATGCTTAGAGTAATCTATTGAGATATTTATCATTATATGTGGCTATGAGCTTATCAGTTATCTCTTATTATTCTTTATTCATATATATATTATTTATCTTGTGACACTCACCCTGTATGAGAAGATCGACAAAGACATGGTTATGCTATCCATTATCACATGTAGTGATGCTCATTGCTCAATATCCTTAGCATCCCTTCCCAGTGGTAAAAATATAAATAACGATACCTAGATTACACCCAGTTAAAATGCTACATCGGTATTATCTGTGTGCTTGTGGATTTCATATTTATTTCAGAGGAGCATTTGCATATTTTAGTACCAGCACCTTTAGTGTCATGCTGGGGATGACAACCTAGCTTAGGTGGCATTAGAGGTGTCAATAGCTGGCGGAGGCATAAGCAATGACTCGGCCCTCTTGCATAAGAACACATCCTAAAGCGGTGCCTAATGCGTCACAATATACATCAAATGGCTTCTCAATGTCAGGTTGTGCCAAAATAGGAGCAGAAGTTAGCAAAGTTCGTAAAGTGTGGAAAGCCTCTTCACACTCTAGGGTCCAGACAAACTTCACATCCTTATGAAGCAATTGAGTCATAGGCTTGGCTATTTTTGAGAAATCCGGGATAAAGCGACGATAATAACCAGCCAAACCGAGGAAACTTCAGACTTCTGACACTGTAGTAGGTGCCTTCTAATCCAACACCTCTTGCACCTTGGTAGGGTCAACAAAGATTCCATCTCCAGATAGCACATGACCTAGGAAAGGTACTTTCTTCAACCAGAACTTGCATTTGTTGAACTTGGCATAAAGCTACTTGTCATGCAATCGAGTCAAGATAATTCTCAGATGTTCAACATGCTCTTCTTCATTCTGAGAATAGACAAGGATATCATCGATGAAAACCACCACAAATCTGTCTAACTCTGGCATGAATACTAAATTCATCAAGTACATGAAGTGTGCAGGGGCATTTGTCAAGCCAAAGGACATGGCAAGATACTCAAACAAGCCATATCAAGTAGAGAACGTCGTCTTAGGTATATCTTCAGGACGAATTTTGATCTGATGGTAGCCAGACCTCAAATCAATCTTGGAGAATACCTTAGCTTTAGATAGTTGATAAAAAAGAATATCGATGCATGGAAGAGGATATTTGTTCTTGATGGTGACAACATTGAGTGGTCGATAGTCCACACACATGCGCAGAGATTCATCCTTCTTCACAAAGATAGCAGGACAACCCTAAGGAGAGGAGCTAGGTTGAATCAAACCTTTCTTCAATAACTCATTCAACTAGATTTTGAGCTCAGCTAACTCATTGGGTGGCATTCGATAAGGCCTTCGAGAGATAGGAGCTATACCCAGAATGAGTTCTATCTTGAATTCCACTTCACGGTCTGGAGGTAATCCAGGCAAGTCATCCAGGAAGACATCTGGAAACTCATAGACAATAGGTATATCCTCAATGGCCTTGGCTAGAGTAGCATTGGACGTATTGTGGATAGCGATATCACGAGGAAGTTGAACTAGAAAACCCTTCTTATCGATAAGATCCCTCAACATTACCACACGGGTTGAGGTATCAATTAACACTCCATTACCACTCATCCACTTCATTCCTAGGATTACATCGATTCCCACGCCCGGTAGGACTACCAGATCAACTAGAAACTCCCAATCACCAATCTTAATCCTCACATTATTAACTACTTGATTTGTCATGTTGTTGTTCCCAGCAGCACTAATGCAGTAACCACCCTTGGCTATTGTAATCATATTCAACTTATTCTTAGATGAAAAAGTAGAACTCACAAAGGAATGCGAAGCACCCAAATCAAAGAGCACGACTGCGGGATGATTGTTAACAAGAAACTTACTAGCAGTGACCACTTCGCCAACAGGAATTTCCTCAACAGTGGTATAGTGAACACGTCCCTGACAGACATTTCCCTAAGAAGTCTACTTGGGAGGATATGGACAATTCTTGGACCAGTGACTAGGCTTATTACAATTCCAGCATGGCCTGTTAGCTGGTGGAACATTGGAACTGCCCTACCCAGAAGTATTCTTTGGTAGAGAAACTGTGTCACCCTTGCGAAAGCTAGTTTTAGCCTGATTCTTCTTCTGGGGTGGACGATACCGGATGTTGGCAGCAAGGGAACAATACTGAGTTTTGGCCACCATAGGAGCTTTAGACTAAGAAGCACCTACCTCAAAATTCCTTTTGGGACTCTTAGAAGTAGCATAAATCTTATCATTATTCTCTTGAGTTAGAGCATCACTGATAAACCCATTAAAAGTTGTACACTTGCTATTGCCCATAGACTTCATCAACTTACAGGAAAGTCCCCTTTTGAAGCTAGCAATCTTCTTTCTATCTGCGTCAACAAATTCTATGGCATACCTTGCTAGGTTGTTAAAAGCCTGGAGGTACTCATTCAAGCTCTTGTTACCTTGGGTTAGCTTCATGAACTCTGTATGCTTGATTGCCATAAGGCCAGGAGAAATAAAATGTACCTTGAAAGCTTTCTTGAACTAGTCCCAAACAACCTCAACATTTGCAGGGAAGGTGGTCCTATGATGGTTCCACCAGATACCTACGGGTCCTTGCAGCTGATGTCCTGCATATGATGCATTCATACCTTCAGTCAACCTGAGCAAACGAAACCTCTGCTCTATGGTGCTCAACCATTCGTCAGCTTGTAGTGGTTCTTCTGCCTCTCTAAAGATAGGAGTCTTTGTGTCCATGAAGTCCTTGAAGCTACTATACTGATTCAGTTTGGGTCCCTAGCGGACATGTCCATCATCACGGTTGACCAGTTGATGCATAGCCTCAGCTAACATGTGCTGACTTTCACAACTGTCTGCATAAGCTCAGCTAGTGTGGGTGGTGGTGGAGGAGGTGGTGGTTGTTCCTCATCCCCAATGCCGTGACCACGATGAAGGTTGTAAGACATCTGCAAAAATGCATAGCCAATGAGAACTGATGATGTGGAAAAATTTGTAGATGAATTGTGTAATTATGCCAAACTGATTCCATTGGAGAGAATAAATTCATACAACAAACAAAGGCACAATACCTCATCACAATAACCCAACAACATCAATTGCATCACTTGGTGCATTAGTGCGATGTACTTAACAAAACGACAATTTCACTGACAACAAAGACAAAATTTATTAAAGGCTCACATAACATGAAGCACAAGCATGTCTAATAGGTTACATCCCAACGATCAGTTTATAACAAAGCTACTTGTCCATGCATGAGGGTCAACAAAAGACTAGATCTAATGCATTTGTTAAGTGTTAAGCTAAACTACGCGTCGTCCTCTGAGTCAGTGTCGAAGATCTCCCCTCCGTCCTCATCACTAATAGGCTCCAACTCCTCATCTTCCTCTTCTTCAAGCGGAACATCCTCAAGTCCATTAATCTCAATGTCATCATCATCTTCAGCCATGATGATACCAGAGCCCATCTCATCATCATCATCATCATCATCATCATCATGAGGAAGGATTGGATAGAGCTGATTGTGTAGTAGATGAACTTCCTCATGGAGGTTATCGTTGTACTCTTCTATAGCTGTCAACTGCTTCTCTAGCTCAACCTACTGAGCCCTCAAGATATTCTCTTTGTGCCAAGCTTCATTTTGCTGATTCATCATGTGAACCAACATAGACTCATAATTGCGATGAGCAACAGTCGACCTCTGAACTTCGAGTGTCTCCTGATCTCTTTCCTGCGTAACCTGCTCCAAATGTTGTTGGACTGCATTCCTTTCAGTAGTCACCTCAGCCAACTCGGCCCTTAGCCTTTCCTCCACAGTAGGCTTAGGGCAGGGCTCATGAGGAGCTAACCAGTGATGAGGAGCCCTACCTCTGGTGGACTTGTGAGCAGTGGTTTTTGTGCAGGCCATCTGTAGAAAAATGGTTGGGAACTTATGGTGAGGATCATTTAAGAGATACGAAAATTTTTAATTAGTCAGGACAATCAAATTTTAAGGGAGGGAGTAATGCAAGAATGCAATGTATGCTTGAACATGATGCATGCATGATCTGTACATTCTCACAAACCTA
Organism: Saccharum hybrid cultivar R570; assembly: GCA_038087645.1. Lineage (NCBI taxonomy): Eukaryota > Viridiplantae > Streptophyta > Magnoliopsida > Poales > Poaceae > Saccharum > Saccharum hybrid cultivar. Next base: position 39,746,394 of record JAQSUU010000307.1, on the reverse strand, counting down.
GGAAAAATTAAAGGCTAGCGCAATATATGGTGACATACATATGTTCTCTCATATACGGTAACTAGTCGATCTACAACGGTGCGTTGTTAGTGTACCTGCAAAAGATTTCATTTTAGCCCAACAACTTCCCAATAAGCACACAAAGAAAGCAGTAAACTAAATCCTATCCATACATACATCCCCCAATGCATGTACTTTAGTATCACAGCTATCCGACAGATATACCCACAATTAAGTACTTTCATAAATACATGGTTGGACATGTAATTATGCTAGTAACCGTAACTAACTCTCCCCTAGACCGACCATGGGATAGTAACACTCTCACAACTCATACTTACTAGAGCATAGAGGTATTTAATCCATACATTACCACCCAAGCGGATGGCATCCATACAATAGCACGCCGTATGAACAATGAAATAGAAAACAAGCAATTAACCCCCAAGTTAGTGCTTTAATAAACCACGTAAGAGTCCTTAATTAGGCATAAAAGGATATGACCACTGGCAACACTTAGTATTTAATTTAGAGTTTTCATAAATACTTTTGTTTTAAATACACAAATGACATGTTTAATGTTGAATCTCGCTCCAATGCTAGCTATAACAGAACCGACCAAATTATTAGAACGTAAGTACAAAAACAATCACCAAAGTGATCAAATTCCTATACTTAGGCTCCCTTAACCCCTGTAGTCCCGAAATCTCGAAGGATTTCAAACAACTTCCAACATACAAGCCAAGATCATAGTGATTCAACACAGCACATCATTCGTTACCACAGTTCGCAAAGTAGCATACGAATTACATCCATCGAAGTTCAAAATAAAATATTACAAACTGAGTTTGTTTCGTGGAAGCAACATAGTTTGATACATACTTCATAAGTTCAAATACATTGCCAGATAGTAGTCATGTCCACAAAAGCAACTTAGATAAGGTAACTAGTAGAGATCGTGCCCAATGATCTAGTGCTCATCTCTGGCTGGGAGGAGACAGTACTTGCAACATCCAGAATAGAACAGGTCATATGCAACAGGTGGGAAATAAACCCTGAGTACAAGAAGGTACTCAGCTAGACTTACCCGTCAAAAACCAGAAATAAAGACACCAAGGATCATGCAAGGCTGATATAAAGTGGAGCTAGTGTTGACACTTCTTAACGTCACTCGTGTTAGGTTGTCATCCCCAACATGACACCAAGAGTATGGTTGTATTATACTTATGCCATTTAACTAAATAAAGATATTATAGTATATATCCGCAAGCGCACAAATAAATACACCAATTGTAGCATTTCACCCAGGTTTTCCTAAGTATCGTTATTTATAATTTTACCAAGGAAAGGAAAATCGAAATGGGACTATATAAATAGTTATAGTGGTAGTAGAGATAATCATTTGCACTTACTCAATAATAAATCTCAAAACAACTAATCACTTGTCATGAAAGTGGTAAGACAAATAAGATAAATGATAAATGATAATCATGGGTACTCCAGAGACAAGAGAGAGTTAACATTATTCAAGTCAAGTAGTCATGGAGATTAATTTAGAGATGTAAATCATAAGTATTTCTTATTCAATCAGTCTATTAATGAATCTAGTTATACACAATCATCTATGATATAATCAACATGTCATCTATGAATAAGGAACATTACTGAGAGAAAAGTCAAGAACAGAGTAACGATCTCTTCCCTATAACCGCATTCTACTAAGTTCTATACTCGAGTGGACTACAACGGACTCAATAGGAATGTCACACCCGCGATCTACCACATGGCCCGGAGCATAGAGTGCATTCGTAGACAAGCATAATCTAAGCACCACGCCTACAATATGCCAGCCACTCAATCCTATCCAGAATTGAATCAAGCTTTCTACGAACATATTCATAAACTCTCTACTAATTATATTCATATCAAGATGTAGAACAAGAACAATCTCAAGAACAGAATGAAGTTAAAATATAGAAATATATTGAAGTAGCATAAAGTCAAATGATGATTACAACAAAATTACCAAGTCTCTGATGAACGATCCTGATCCCAAGCAGTTGCTTGCCTCTACTTGAATCAATCTAGACTAAACTCTAAACTTGAACTAGAACTCTAACTCTCTTTCTCTCTGAAAACCCTAACTTCTGGTCTTGCCTTCACAAATGAGGATGAGATGATCTAATTCTTCAACTGATTCCTTGAGAGGGGATCCTGGGGGCTGTTTATATAGCCCAGGGCATGGAACCGCAGCCCTTGGATCAAACCGACCTTGGTGTGGGGTTTAGATGCATCCTTAGAGGCGTTATAGGTAGCTTGCAAGAGAAGGAGCTGAGGCGGCGCAGGGGAGGGCCGGTCGGCCTAGCCCTAGGGCTGGTCGGCCCTACCTGGCGGCGGTTGGCTCATGTCGCCTCGTGGAGTCGGTTTAGGTCTTCTATAATCCCTATCCACATTCATGACGTGGAGATTAGGCCGATTGCGTCGTTTTCTTCCTTTGGAAGGAGGATAGTTCTGTATTATGCAGCTTAGCCCCTGAAAAACACAGAATCACCAAAACTCGTGGAATTTGTTAGTTTAAACCTCTAAACCTACTATGGTGATCCTTTTTATCATTTATTCTTCTTATGTTGATGGTTTAAAATGATAGTTAATTACCGTCAACAACTCCCCCAAGCTAAAATTTTGCTAGTCCCTTAGCAAAACTAAATCCAGAGATAACTAAGTTACATCAAATTATCATCCTTCAAAAATACACAAGCCATTAGAAAAGAATTATCCTCAAAAAGATTTTGAAAATTTGCTCTAGTTCCTTAGCCATGGGGTTTTAACTTTCACTTGAGCTTTGGATAATCAGAAAACAGAAGTAATCAAGTCAAGCACTATGTCTCAAATTCTTCATCTCTATTTCTATCCTGAAGTTTTTAATTATATTTTCGAAATAAAACTCAGAGTCTGTATTGTATGACACTTACAAATCTCTCAATATGTGACATTGGAATCCCTTACCAAGGCAACGATGGTGTTTTGCCTTCTCTCAAAGTATTTTGGAATAAGGCATAATATCATTGTGCCTTCTCTCTCACCGTATGACTAAGAAGCTTATATGGAGTTTATGGGTGAGATCACTCATACATACTTGCAAAACATATATTGTAAAGTCAAATAATGGATCTAGAGAAACTAGTCATACAATCAAATCAAGATGTGCATGTGTGTGGATACAAGGAAAATGTTAAATATATGGTGGAAGAAATAATGAATCCTAATTCTACCTTGCTCCTTTAGAAAGATTGATCTCTCTTAAAACTTAAGAACTTAGACAAAGAAAGTCTTGGCTATGCATAAATATATATTATTATTATTATTTCAGAGAGGCGAGTGTCTAGCACCCATTGTTTTGGTAGGACACTTGTCCATGTTTTACTCTCTCTATATTATTTATTTTATATATATTTTTTACATAGCTTAGACTTCTTGTCTATCATGAAACAATTGAGAGATAATAACAATAAACATTTGGAGCAATAATAACTGAGGCTATGAAATGTATGAATAGGTGGAAAAATCCTACAAGGCATGTTTTTGTTGTTCACTCCCAGTGTAGGAGTAAAACATTTTTATGGTGGTTCTAAATGGAAAGGCATGTTGTTGCGTACTTCCAGTGTAGAAGAAGCAAATTTAAGTGGAGTGTACGTGATCTTGATTTTAAGAGTATGACAGGTCTCTAAAGGTCAACAAAGTTTGACAGTACTCAATCTAAATACAAGTAGCAATAAAATAAGTGCTGGTTTTATCTAGCATGTATGGCTGTGGTAGGAATTTAATCTCTCTGTCATACAAAGACTCATCATGTGCATTTAAATTTTTTTCAAAAGTGAACTCTTTAGGACTTCATTGAAACTTAGAACAAGATAAATGGCAGCTCAAAACTCTTTCACTTCTTATCTCCCAACTACCTAAGCTTTGGATCAAGCATATTCCTCCACAGGTTTAAAGATTTGGCAATGAATATTTTTGGAACAGAGGAATAATTCTTAAATGAAGCTAGGTACTTCAGAAGAATTACAAATGAAGCTACTATTTATCATAGTTCAAGTTTTTTATTTGACACAAAAACAAGTTCATACACACTCTATTTTTATTTTAAAAGGCTCGTAAAGAAAAATAATCTAAACATATTAATATATATTTTTGTATTTTTATCATATTCCCCATTTTTTAGATATAGTAGTAATACTAATATTAATACTAATAATAATATGGGTAAGAAAAACTTACTGTCTGAGGGGGTCCTCCCCCAAGCTGGCTCAACTTCGGTCACTGAGGTGGTGCTGGTGGCGGGTAATCGACACCCATTTGCTCGAAGAAGTAGAGGAGGCCTTCATACGTTTGTGTCCCTTGTTCACGCATCTCCCCAAGCGTGTTGCTCATGCTCTCCTGCACTATGTATGCTGAAGTAGCGTATTTATGATACCTTGTTGCCCCGTCTCAAGATGAGTGAGACGGGTATCAAAGTTCTGGAAGTCTGGCTGGTGGTACGACTGAGGCTGAGGATGAGGTGGGTATTGCTCCGGCTGGTACCCGGGGTAGCCATGAGAGGCATGGTATGAGTACGGTGGTGGTGTAGGTGCTGCATCACGGACTCCCCTCGTAGAGAAAGACATGCGTCCTCTCTGGATGTACGCCGAATCTTCGTATTCCTATGGAACATAATTAGAAAAATTACCTTGCCCCCAATTTTCTTCTAGCGTGGGTGGATCATAGGAAGTTTGATCTTCCCATGCCCAATGTCTCAGTTCAGATGGTCTTGGTTGGTCAAATCCTTGATAGTGAGTGAAAGCTGGTGTAGGGGATGCACCATCTTCCCCTGTGTACAATCTTTGTACAATCTCATCAGATCCTTCTCGTAGGTGGTGCGAATCTTTATATGACGCTCTTGAAGGAGTACGAGGTGTTCTGGCTAGCTGACGAATGAGGACCGGGGCACAGATGACATGTCTAAGTCAGAACCATCCCGTGATGATGATCCCGTCTGGGAGTGGGTTCTCTTGCGAAAAGAGAATGCTCCAGCCGCACTCTTAAATGTTTTCTTGAGTTCACTCATCCTGTTACACAGATAGAAACACAAACACAACTGGTGGAAACAATGAGGGGTTAGAATAAATAAATAGTTAGGAGTCAGTGATCCGAAAGTCAGTCGTTCAAGTTGGAAATTTTATATCTTGACGTCTCCTAGTACTTAGATTATTCGGACAACACTTCTCCTTACTAAATGATTTTCTAAACAACTTCTAGCACTTCTCTCTTACTGATTCTTATCTCAATGTGGCTCTAAAAATTTTAGAATACTTCTCTCCACTCAAGAACTTCCAGAATCTACTCAGAAACTAAAAACCGTACTTGGATTTTGGAATTTTGAGTTGGGGTATGTTTTCTGAGTGTTTTGCGGTGTGTGGAGTAGAGGGAGAAGCAGCCTTTTTATAGGCGTGAGAGAGGGAGGCTGGTCGGCCCCATGTGGGGCCCACTCATCCATCCCTTCCTTCACTGACTTCCTTGCTTCGTGATTAAGAGATGCCTTCACCTGCCGACGCTCCATGTGATGTGGTGGTTGAAAAAGAATGGAGGAGAGTGAAGGTGGTGGAGTGAAGTGAAGTGATGTGAGGTGATTGAGGTGGATCCCATGGGTTCGTATGTCTCCCATATTTGTACCGTATAATCACACAAGTATGCAAATAAAAATTACTTTTATGTATCTATGAAAAAATAGAATTCTAATGATGGTATTTTTATATTTTTCTACCACCACAGTGATTATTATTTACCAGAGGTTTTCACGCTTGATTAATATTAATTATATGGGGCTTTAATAATCATGCCAGGAGATTGATTTTTATTTTTATTTTTTTTCTATGCATGAATAAGTAAATATGCTATGCAAAAATTAAATGCAGATAAATATCGAGTTACCTCCCAGCGATGGTTCAGGATTTTTAAGTCCACCGAATCGGACTACTCCAACTGGATTTATTCTTCGGCGGTCATAGTCATCCCTGTGAATGGTGACTATGTGACTCCTTCATCTATCATCTTCGCAGTGGAGCTTAACTCAGGTCTTGGTCTGAATGGAAAACACTCTTCTCATCCATCAATGTTGAATTTGAATTCTCCAATTCCGACGTCGATGTGGGCATTTGCGGTACTCAAAAAGGGTCTCCCAAGAATGAGTGACACTCTTGAGTCAGGTTGCATGTCCAAAACCACAAAGTCGACTGGTATGAAGAATTCTCTGATCTTGACTGGAATATTCTCGGTGATTCCCACAGGGTAACGGAGTGATTGGTCCGCTAGCTGCAGGCACATCGAGGTTGGATCGATCTTTGCATGTGGAAGTTTATCGAAGATTGCCTTGGGCATCACACTGACACTTGCTCTAGGGTCACACGGCGCATTGTCAAAATGTTGATCTCCAATTGAACAGTCGATAGTGGGGCATTCTGGATCCTTCTTCTTGATTGATGTGTTGAGGATGGCCGCACTATACTCTTCTATCAGCTTGATCACCTCAGTGGTAGGCAGTAGTCTTTTATTGTTGAGGATGTCTCGAACATACTTTGCATAGGTGGGAATCTGCAACGCATCTAACAAAGGGACATTGATATATAATTTTTGAATAATCTCAACAAACTTACTGAACTGTGCATCCATCTTGAGTTTTCGATCTCTGTGTGGGAAGGGTAAGATATTGGTGTCTTGGAAATCTTGCACTTTTTTTCCACAACGGTAAAACCGAATTTCATTACCAGGGCAACGAAATTACACAGTTTAACAGTTCGATCCAAGAACCAACGCAGACAAAAGAACTGGAAACGTTCACACACATGATCACTGTAACACCCCGGGTGTTATCTTGCCTCCTAATGCACTTGCTTCACATGAGTATAGCCTTATCATAAGCATCTCATCTTGTTGCCTAAGTTTAAGTAAGTGAAACATGCTTCTGCCATTATGTTTCTTTGTCTTGTAATGATATGATCATGTGTGCAAATGTAAGTTATTGCTTTGAATGTTTGTAAACATGTTAGGATTGCTTAACTATGCATTTGGAGCATTTCTCATGTTAATAGCTTATGCTAACTTAGCTCCTAAAGTGTTGTTTTCCATGCTTTGTTAGTATAGTGTGCTAGCTGACCTCTCAGAATCTCCATCTTAGAGTTTGAATCAGTCCAAGTCAATTATATCAAAGTTGTAGTAAATTTTATAAGCTTCAACTTTGTCAATTGACCCATCTCATGATTCAGCTCTTAAGCCTGTCAAAACTGCAGTTTACTACTGTTCTGGAATTCTGTTAGTTCCCAAAAACAGATTCTATTCCTTGATCTGTATCTCGCAAACTATGCTAATTCAAGCTTGACTCCTTAAAGCAAAGTTGTAGAGAAATTCCTGAGCTACAAGTTTGTCAATTGGCACTTTGGCTAATTCTGCCTAGTTCATGAGCTACAAGGTCTGGAAGTTCATGCTGTTTTGGAGTCCCACGAAATTGGCTAAGTCTAGAATCCATAGGCATCGACGATGACATTCCGCGTTCTCCAATTTTTGTTAAGCAACTCAAGTTGAGGAAAATACAAAAGTTGGAGCTTACCTGATGGGGAAGAGCATACAAGAAGATGGCACCAATTGCAATTCATTTTTACCCCCATTTTGGTTTGTTGCTCGTTGCTTTCAAGTCGCTGATAGTGTCAAATTTAGGGTTAATTATCTCTTAACCGGTTGCTCTAATGACCAAAGTCACTACATGGATTTTGTAGAGTATCTTGTGGGCTTCGAACTTCATGTTGGGGCCAAGACCTAGTTCAGCCTAGAACAAGCCCAAACACGGCCTCCAAGTCGGGCTGAGTCACGCATACCACGTGTTCGGTAGAAGGTCTCCAAGGGCGACGCACGTCCGGACGTGGCGTTCATGCAGAGTCCGCGCTCCACCATGGCCGACACCCATCCCTGCCTCCTCACTCACGATAGGGAGATTCCGAGCTGCCCCAGACGCCCCCTCACTCGTCATTCTCGCTGCCCTGCTCGCCCTCCTTGCCTGTGCCAAGCACGGCCGCCGCGCACCGCCATTGCCGGCAGTCCTGCTGCACGCCATGGATGAGCCACCACACCCTTCCCTGGCCCCAGTAGAGCCTTACCGCGGGTGCTCCATGGCCGACCGGTGCCCTGTGATCCACCTGCGTCGGTCGCTGCACCCTGCAACGCCGCAGCCGTAGACCGCCGCCACTGCAGGCGGAGCAGAGCTCGCTGCCGCCGTCGCTCTTGCCCCTCCATGCCCCCTCCTTGCTCACAGACACCTCTCTGGGCCTCATGCAGGCCTGGGCTGGCCACACCACTGCCGCTCAGTCGCCGAGCTGGACCTCCGCGCTGTCGCCGCGGCGACGCCGCCGCCATGCGCTCGGCTCGCGTGGCCAGAGGGCCACGGTCGACCGCTGGCCATGCTGCGGGTGGCTGCAGGTGCGCCTCACCGCCGTGCTGCTCCTCCGCGTTGCTCCACCGTCGTCGAGCCGCCGGCGGTCGGCCGGCGCAACCGGCCCGGCGGTCACCCCCCCTTCTCTGCTCCGGTCTCAGGAAGAAGAAGGACCCACGTGTAAGAGGGAAACAAGTCCAGGGGGTTTTCTGCAGAACTAGTGACTCATTTAAATAGTGACTTTGTACTGCAGGTTGATTTCTAGAAAATCCAGGGGCCTCGAGGCAAAAGTGTTTTTCTTTTTCGGTTTAATCTTTTTATTTTACAGATTTCAGTGTTGAACTTTGGAAATTCATAGTAATTAGTAGAAAAATCATAAAATAGCAAATAAGGACTTTTTGGAATCCTTGTTAAATTATCTATGCAGTGGATCTATAATATGTAATGTTTTAGTTTAAAGTTTTAGCTGTAAAAATAGATTTATGCAACTAGGTTTTGAATGCTAGTTGGATCTGTTATTTTTAATAACTGTAAATATATAACTCCAAATAAAGTGAAATTTTTGTGACATGTTACTATTGTGATGTATGATGTCTAGTAAAAATTTCAAGATTTTAGGCTTGATAGTTTAGGAGCTATAAAAATAACAAATGCTATATGCTGCTTTGCTTCTATTCTGGACAGTTCTGCATATATGCATTGTTTGGCTTAGTTAAGTTATGAATCATGCCTTGATGACAATAAATGAGTTGTATTACTTTTCTTAAGCTTTTCAAAAAGCTAAAGAGCACAATTTTTGGCTAAGTATATGTTTAGTTATAGTTGTTTAAAGTACTGTGGCAGTTTCTGCCCAAACCCAGACAGCATTGCTTTGTGTGCCTTGTGTGACCTTGTTAGTGGCAGAATTAGTTCTAGATGTTTATAGAAAAGTTGTTCACAATTTGTTAAGCTTTCTAAAAAGTCTAGAACCATAATTATTGGATTTATAAAACTCAAGTTATAGCGGTTTAAAGTGGCATATCAGATTCAGTCCATATTTTAGACAGAGATGCAATTATTTAATTAATTGACCATGTTAACTGTAGAATCATCTTAAGATGACTACGAGAAAGTTGTAGGTAACTTTATAAGCTTTCCATAAAGTTGAGAATCATGTTTGTTGGAGGTCTAGAACTCTATTTATGCTTCTCTGAAGTTGCTATCAGTTTTCTGTCTATAATTGTACCACTGCTGTTGGGCTGCATGTGTGGTGTTACTCGTGTAACTAGTTTCATGGTGTAAATGATGTTTACTGTGAATTTGGTAAATACAAAAGTTGTAGATAATTATCTTATCTTGCTTGTGTTAAATTTTCATGATCCCAGGTCTGATAGTTTAAGAGTTGCATGCTTAATAAGTCTACTGTCAGATTTTAATTACCTTCTGTGTAGACTTTAAAGATTGGTATGTTTCGTCATGATAACTTAGGAATCATGTTGAGATGATTAAAGATGAAATGTAGATAATTTCATAAGCTTTCCATAATATCTTCTTGCAAGTCATTTGGATTTAGGGATCTCCAGTTATGATTGATTTACTGAGCTACTATATGTATGTCCAGAAAGTGACAGATTTTAGTTGTAGTGCTTTGATTAACTTTGCCATGCTAGTGTGTTGAAGTGTGACTCATACCTTTGAGAGTACTTGGGTTAGTACCCTGTGATCTTGAGACTTGTGTCTTGCTTGATGTGCTTGCCATCTTATATGTTATGCACTAATGTGTGTTAAGTTAATTAGCTCTAGGTGTTGATGAGAACTTTGGTATGCTTGTTTGATTACTCTGTTGATTTCACTTCTATGCATTCATACATATGCATTATTGCACCTCATTTAGGTACGCTAGATGCACTACGTGAAGGACGTGAGGTGGAGCTAACCAGAAGATGGTGTTGGTGGACCTATCTCGGAGATGGAATGATCGGACAAGTGCTAGAATGAGGGAAGGGAATGCTCGCCAAGCGGGTTTCACTTGACAAACTCTAACTTGAGTCGGATCCCAGGCAAGCCCCGGAGCATTATAAGCCTCCTATCTTCAAAGCAATTAATTATATATATATGTTATAAGTATTGTTGCATTAAGTGGTAGGAGTTGGTTGAAAACCTTGCTGCATTATATCATTCCTTGTCCAGATATATGAATCCTTGAATCCTACATAGACTAGGATCGAATAGATGCTTAGCCCTGCTTTAAGCGGTAGAAGTCAGGTGATTTCCTGTCACCTGCGAGATATAGGGATATTCATATATGGCACGGTTGGCTATATTTGCTATCGTGGAATGGAACCATGTGTTAATAAAATGAAATGAGACCGGGCGGGATGACGATAGGGAAGCAACAAGGCATGGAGGTCTTGGGTGTGGATCTATCCCCGTCTGAGTCGTTTAAGGACCGATTCGCTGTACGTCCTTGAGTCATGTTGAACGCAGTCTAACACTTAGTTGGCCGGATAAGTCGTTCTGACCGCGAAGTCGAGTAATATGGTTCAGGCCGGGAATCGAATGGTAGGTTGCATCTTGGAGGAGAGAAAGGATGTGCTTGGGGACATTGGCGTGAGACCAAGGGGGGGTTAGAGTCCCTATCACCTGGCAGAGTGTCGCCCTTGGGGACGCGACATCATTCGGACCCGCGATTCCTGAACTGTACGAAAGATGACCTGAGCAGCCCTCGCCAGGCGTGACTCGGTGAGTGTTAGAAATACCCCTCCAGCTGGATAGGAATTCGATTCGAATCGTCGTCGCTCCCGATTAGTGAGCACTTGACTTGAGCAGCGGCAACGTAGATTCCATTAAATTAAACGGATGGTTAATTGGATAACGATGGAAAGGTTGCCTCAATTTATACCTGCTATGGTTAATATTGTTTGCTTCTAATAAAGTGAGTGCTCTAGTACAGGTTCTAATATAGATGACAGGTTAATGATAATTAACTTGATGCTTAAGCATTAATGATTACTTATCCATAATAAGCTTTTATGCAAAATGTTGTCAAGCTAGCCCACCTTATATCAGCCTTGCATGATCCTTGGTGTCACTTTACTTCTGGTTTATGACGGGTAAGTCTAGCTGAGTACCTTGTCATACTCAGGGTTTTATCCCCACTTGTTGCAGGTTGTGATGTATCATGGCTACTGCAAGAGTTGGTTGGCTCCTGCCGTAGAGGCGGAGTGTGATCCCGGGCATGATCCTTCTAAGTTATCTTCTCTCTAATGCTTTTGTTGGAAGTCGACCTTAGTACTGGCATATATTTGAAATAAAGGTGTTGTTAGTTTCAAATTACTTTGCTTCCGCTACTTTTAAACTTAAGTTGTAATAACTATGTTGAACTCCGATGTATATTTAATTACTTGTGAAATGGTTGTAACATGTGACTTGTTATGTTGAATCACTACGATCTTGGCTTGTATGTTGGTTGGTTTGAAATCCCTCGTGATTTCATTGGACTACCGGAGTTATATGGGCTCAAGTGCGAGAATTTGATCACTCCGGTGATTGTTTTTGTACTTGTGCTCTTATAATTTGGACGGTTCCATTACAATCACGAAGGGACCACCTGCATGAACGCGCTAAACCTTCAAACACACAAAGCGAAACGGCTAACCATCCTGAACACCACAACCAAGAGCGTTTCAAAATTACAAGGCATCAAGCCCACCAAACACAAAGACAGCATTGCGCTAAACTATTTGCCCACATACGACACCAACTGACGCTCCTCCAACAAGTACGTCTTCTGATCCTGCTTGTGAAAGAAAAGCGCCGTCGTCTTCATCACCTCAGCTCCCTGGGTCATCTGCTCCTTGAGATCATCCTTAAGTAAACCTGCCCAATATGTCAGAAAGGAGCATATCACACAAATAATCTCAGTAGGAGATTTCACCCTTTTTCCCTCAAAGCAAACCGCATTTCTAGTTCGCCAAATGGCCCAGTACATCGCCGCCAAACCCACGGCATGCAAATTAGGCGCCTGAGGTAAAAACCTCTGAATCCAAACCCAGAATTGGTTCAAACTGTTAGGCCTACAGTCCGCGCCCAAAGAGTAAGCAATCAGACTCCAGATATACTTAGCTGTCGGGCAATCAAAAAACAGATGATGGCTAGTTTCATTTTCACTACAGAAAGCACACATAGTAGAACCTTTTCATTTACGTTTTACCAAATTATCTTTAGTGAGGATAACATTCTGTGAAACAAGCCACAAAAAAACTTGATCTTTAGAGGAATTTTGGCTTTCCAAAACTTCTTAAAACTGGGACCAAAGTCATGATCACACAAATGTTTGTAAGTAGATTTCACAGAAAAAGAGCCAGACTTCTCCCAATCCCAACTAGCTCTATCCTTCTCAGAATTAATACCATACCGGCATACAATGTCAAATAGCCTTCTAAGTTGGCATTGAAGATCCTCATGTAACCACCTCCTGAAAGAAAGACGCCAATTTCTCAGTTTCATGAACTCCACGGAACAGTGTTGCTCCTTACTGATCTCATACAATCCTAGGAACTTGTCTGCTAAGGAGACAAGACCACACCACCTATCATGCCAAAAGCTGGTAGATTTGCCATTACCCACAATCATGGATCTACCTTTCAAATACACTTGTCTCACCTTCAAAAGGTCATTCCAGACCGGAGAGTTTTTAGGGTTTTTGGAAAGCAAAGCAATAGAACCCTTTTTAAGATATTTCTTCCTAATAATGTCCTGCCAAATTCCAGCCCCATTTTCAACTTTCCACCACCACTTGCACAGCAGGCTTATATTCATTCTCCTTAATTCTTTAACTCCAAGCCCCCCTTTACTTTTTAGCTTAGTGATTTTGGCCCATTTGATAAGATGATATTTCTTTTTCATACTTCCCCCTGCCAAAAAAATCTTTTTCTGGCAACATCCATCTTATTGATGACTAACACAGGCAGCCAAAACATGGACATCGCATAAATCGGGAGATTACTTAAACATGAATTGATTAAAACCAGCCTACCTCCCAAACTTAGAGCGCTACCTTTCCACCCATCCAGTCTCTTGAACAGTTTTTCGCTGATAGGCATCCAATCAACAACATGCAATCTAGAACCCGCCACCGGGACACCCAAGTACTTGATGGGCCATTTACCAATTGCACAGTTAAACATGTTGGAAAACTCCAGGCTTTTAGTATCATCTTGGCTAATCATAACGACTTCGCTCTTAGAAAAGTTAATTTTGAGGCCAGACATACTTTCATAAAGATAAAGCAACAGTTTGAGATGAGCAGCCTGTTCACTATCATCTTGTATACATAAAATTGTATCATCCACATACTGGAGGACTGCCACCCCATTCTCAATATACTCAGGCACTAACCCCTTAATCAAATTATTTCTTTGTGCAAGAGAAATCATCTTAGCCAACGTATCAGCAGCAATGTTAAAAAGGAAGGGAGACAAGGGATCCCCTTGTCTAACCCCTCTGCCAGATTTAAAATACCTGCCAGTAGTATTATTCACCTTAACACTGACTGTACCAGAACTCATGACCAATTTAATCCAATCACACCATTTACTCCCAAAACCCCTTTGCTTGAGACATTCAAACAGGAAGTTACAATTCAATTTATCATATGCCTTTTCAAAATCCAACTTGAGAATTAACCCATCTTTTTTCTTAATTCGTGTATCATGCAAAATCTCATGTAGAGCTAGAATCCCATCCATAATATTCCTATCCTTCAAGAATCCCGATTGGCATTTATTAATAATTCTCCCCATGACTTTATCAAGTCTCAACATCAGAGTCTTAGTAAAAATCTTATATACCACATTAAGTAAACAAATAGGTCTATACTTCTTGATGCTATTAGCTTCTTTGATTTTAGGCAACAGAGTAATGATCCCATAATTGAATCTGCCAATGTCCAGATTCAGATTATGGAAATCAGAGAACAAGACAACCATATCATCCTTAATGATGTCCCAACAATGTTGATAGAATTCGACAGGGAAGTGATCCGGTCCAGGGGCTGTATTCTTCTCCATAGAAAAGATAGCATATTTTATTTTAGATTTCGAAAAGGATTTTTCAAGCTCATCATTTTCTTGCATAGTTACCCTTTCAGACGAACTCCAACACCCAGCATCCATATGAATATCTGGAGTAGTGGAATGGCCAAATAAATCTTTGTAAAAATGAGTGGCATACTCCACCAGCGCCTCATCCCCTTCAATTAGATGGTCATTATGCTTTAAAGAAAAAATAGTATTCTTCCTTTTTTTCCCGTTAGCCACCCTATGAAAAAAGGCAGTATTGCTGTCCCCTTTAAGTAACCACATGCTGTTGGACCTTTTGTGCCAATAACTCTCTTCTTCTTCAAGCAACCTTAACAACTCAAATTGTATGAAAGTCTTTCTATTCAAATTATCAGCATCAAGAGCTCTTACTTCTTCCTCTTTTTCCAAGATTTCTAGCTCCCCCTTTAAAATGTTTTTATACTTTCTAGTATGCCCTTTGAGACTTTGACCCCAGCCTTTTAAAATTTTTTTAACTCTATCCATTTTGATACACCAGGTATCAATGGCAGAGTTAGATATAACTTTTCTATTCCATATCTCTCTCACCTTCAAGCTGAACTCTGCATGCTGGAGCCAAGAATTTTCAAAACAGAAAGGTCTAGAACCAATATTTTGATTAAGGTCAGTCCTCACAATCAAAGGATTGTGGTCAGACATATATCTGGGTATTTTCCTTAGATTACAGAGGGGAAATTCAGATTCCCAAGAACTAGACACCAACACTCTGTCTAATTTCTCAAGAGTAGGATCAAGTCTGTTATTACTCCAAGTGAATTTACCTCCTGATAAATGAAGCTCTCTAAGCTCATAAGAATTGATGATCAAATTGAAGGTACAGGAAAAATTATTATCATTGAATTTTTTATTCTTATCAGAACTAAACCTCAAAATATTGAAGTCCCCCCCCATTAGCATAGGGTACTTAGCTTTAAAGCAAAAAGAAGAAAGCTCAGCAAGGAAGCTAGTCTTCATCTCATCTTGAGCTGGACCATACACATTCGCCAAGGTCCAATGTTTCTTAAGATTTTTATCAAAAACATTAGCAATTATCATAAAATCTCCATTTTCAAAGTTCTCCACCTCAAATCTATCATTTCTTATGCCACTAAGCATACCTCCAGATTTTCCTACAGAAGGAGTCCAGGACCAACTGAACTCATTGTTAACATCAATTTGCCTGAAAAACTTATTAGAATATGATTTTTTCATTGTTTCTTGTAAACCAATGAAATCAACTTTATGATCCCAAATCAGTTCCTTAATAACCGAACATAGACCTTTCTAGGCCACTCCTCTACAATTCCAAATAAGACCTATCATTTATACACTTTCTTGATAGTTTTTCGATCCCTGAGGTTAAATCTAGGGCTAACCTTAGATTTCCCTCCATCAGAGTTAACAGAATCCTCAAAAGGTGGATTCCTGAGCCCCCTGTGTAACACCCCAGGTGTTTATCACCAATTAGGCAGCGGGTTTGAGCCCCAACATGATAGATTAGTGGATATAATGATGTCAAAGTCAAACCTATGGAAATAAGTCCTAATCTAAACTTGGATATTGCACCCTCACTTACATATAGGTTCAATTAAAAGATATATGCTTGGGTGTTGCTATCAAAGTATCTTCACATGTCCCACCTCAATAACTATCTATATTGATCCCTGGAAAAGTTTCATGAAGTTTAGAATCAAAAAGTCACATAAAATGATAAGTTATATGCTTGTTTGGATTATGACTAAAACCTGCCTTACATCCCATGGGAACTAGTGTTGTGCAACATACAAATGCAATATGTGCAACACATCTTGGACACATGTGGAACACCCTAGTGGAACATGTGTAGCATGTATCTTGAAACAACCACATGAAATGACTATATCATTTCACTTGAGTTCTATGTTTCAAGGCATGTGAGACCTACACTTTTGTGCAACCTATGCATGGTGGGTATGTTTGGCCTCTACAACACCTTAACTACACTTAGGACACTCCATGGAACAATGTTCATGTTGATCATTTTGCCTAAATGTGCTTCTAAGTGATGGTTGACCATGGATGGACCCTAGAACCCTTTTGTTTGACCGTTTCAAAAGTGTAATCTAGAAGCTTTGCATGACTGTGCACCCTTTGACAAAGTCGTAGAGAATTTTATAAGGAACAAACTTTGTTTAAAAGTCAAGTCATGAAAATGTGTGGAACATGATCAAAAAGGGCCCACAAGTCAGATTTGGGACTGTTTCCAACACTTAACAATTTTAAAGCCCTGATTTCAGTGTCTTCGACATTGACATTCCGCGTTCTCGAGATTTTGTTAAGTAACTTGGTTTGACCCCTTAACAAAAGTTGGAAACAATTCAATGGAGGACAACATGTAAAAATTTGGAATCAATTTGACCAAGTTTGGCATTGCAAAATCCCAAAACCGAGCCCTAGCTTAACTTGTTGACACTGGTGATTTGGCGACTGATTATCTCCTAATCTGTGGGTCTTATGACCATGGTGCTTAAATGAAATTTGTAGAGTATACCAAGGTGAACAACTTTGACAATTGACCCATGTCCAAATTTCCACCCGAGCTGGCCCAAAATGGAGTCTCAAACCGGCTGCTCTGTCGCGCACCACGTGTTCGGGGAAATGCCCCGACGGGCGACACGCGCCTAGTGCGTGGCGGCCATGCGCGAGCCGAGCACCCCACTGCTGTCCGCATGTCCCAGCGTGTTAGGCGTCGAAGGGGATCCGTTCCTGGCTCACTTGCTCACCATACACTCCCTCCTCGCTCTCTGGCGCTCGCTTGCGCATAGCGCGGCCAAGTCCGCCATGGACGGCCGGACCAAGTTCCATGGCCGCCGTCATTTCTCCACACCGAGCACTCCACAGCCCTGCACCACGGCCACCGTCTCCGCCTCGCCGTGCTCCGCCCTGCGCGCGGGCTTGCCGAACTCCCGGTCGCCGGAGCATGCCGTCAACTGGCCGCCATTGCCGAGCCGAACGAGCTCCGTGGCCGGCCACCCCAAGCGCCCCACCGCAAAAATGGAGTACTGCCGCACCTCCGTCACCCCGTGCCGCCCCTCCCGCGCCTCTTCCCCGGGTCCGGCCGCCGCTGCATCGCCGGCGTCACCTGCAACCGCCGCCACGGACCCGGGTGCGCGTGGTCACGCCATTGTGGGCCACCCCTGGGCGAGCTGCGCCCCTGCTCGGGTGCGCGCGTGGCCTAGGCTGGCCGCGCCGCAACCCATTTGCCGCCGGCACCGCCGCACTGGCCGGCCGGGCGACCCCCGGCGTGCTCTGCTCGAGGAAGAAGAAGGGGGACTTCGGGTCCAAATAGGGGAGAAAGGAGGGGGCTAGATGAAAAGACACTGACTCATATGAATAGTATTGGTAGGACTTATTTGCTTAGTTTAATTAAAGTTCTTTCAGGGGCCAAAATGAATAACCTGTGACTCAGTTGAATAGTACCTTGTACTGCGGGATGATTCTAGAAAGTCCAGGGGCCTCGAGGCAAAAGTGCTTTTCTTTTTCGGTTTAATCTTTTTATTTTACAGATTTCAGTGTTGAACTTTGGAAATTCATAGTAATTAGTAGAAAAATCATAAAATAGCAAATATGGACTTTTTAGAATCCTTGTGAAATTATATATGCAGTGGATCTATAATATGTAATGTTTTAGTTTAAAGTTTTAGCTGTAAAAATATATTTATGCAACTAGGTTTTGAATGCTAGTTGGAATTGTTATTTTAATAACTATAAATATATAACTCCAAATGAAGTGAAATTTTTGTGGCATGTTACTCTTGTGATGTATGATGTCTAGTAAAAATTTCAAGATTTTAGGCTTGATAGTTTAGGAGCTATAAAAATAAAAAATGATATATGTTACTTTGCTTCTATTTTGGACAGTTCTGCATATATGCATTGTTTGGCTTAGTTAACTTATGAATCATGCCTTGATGACAATAAATGATTTGTAGTAATTTTCTTAGGCTTTTCAAAAATCTAAAGAGCACAATTTTTGGTTAAGTATATGTTTAACTATAGTTGTTTAAAGTACTGTGGCAGTTTCTGCCCAAACCCAGACAGCATTGCTTTGTGTGCCATGTGTGACCTTGTTAGTGGCAGAATTAGTTCTAGATGTTTATAGAAAAGTTGTTCACAATTTGTTAAGCTTTCTAAAAAGTCTAGAACCATAATTATTGGATTTATAAAACTCAAGTTATAGCAGTTTAAAGTGGCATATCAGATTCTGTTCATATTTTAGACAGAGATGCAATTATTTAATTAATTGACCAGGTTAACTGTAGAATCATCTTAAGATGACTACAAGAAAGTTGTAGGTAACTTTATAAGCTTTCCATAAAGTTGAGAATCATGTTTGTTGGAGGTCTAGAACTCCATTTATGCTTCTCTGAAGTTGCTATCATTTTTCTGTCTATAATTGTACCACTGCTGTTGGGCTGCATGTGTGGTGTTACTCGTGTAACTAGTTTCATGGTGTAAATGATGTTTACTGTGAATTTGGTAAATACAAAAGTTGTAGATAATTATCTTATCTTGCTTGTGTTAAATTTTCATGATCCCAGGTCTGATAGTTTAAGAGTTGCATGCTTAATAAGTCTACTGTCAGATTTTAATTACCTTCTGTGCAGACTTTAAAGATTGGCATGTTTGGTCATGATAACTTTGGAATCATGTTGAGATGATTAAAGATGAAATGTAGATAATTTCATAAGATTTCCAGAATATCTTCTTGCAAGTCATTTGGATTTAGGGATCTCCAGTTATGATTGATTTACTGAGCTACTATATGTATGTCCAGAAAGTGACAGATTTTAGTTGTAGTGCTTTGATTAACTTTGCCATGCTAGTGTGTTGAAGTGTGACTCATACCTTTGAAAGTACTTGGGTTAGTACCCTGTGATCTTGAGACTTGTGTCTTGCTTGATGTGCTTGCCATCTTATATGTTATGCCCTAATGTGGATTAAGTTAATTAGCTCTAGGTGTTGATGAGAACTTTGGTATGCTTGTTTGATTACTCTGTTGATTTCACTTCTATGCATTCATACATATGCATTATTGCACCTCATTTAGGTACGCTAGCTGAAGCACGTGAAGGACCTGATGTGGAGCCAAACCCGAAGATGGAGTTGGTGGATCCATCCCGAAGATAGAAGGATCGGACAAGTGCTAGATTGGAAGGTGCTCGCCAAGCGGGTTTCATCTGACATACTCTAACTTGAGTCGGATCCCAGGCAAGCCCCGGAGCATTATAAGCCTCCTATCTTCAAAGCAATTAATTATATATATGTTATAAGTATTGTTGCATTAAGTGATAGGAGTTGGTTGGAAACCCTTGCTGCATTATATCATTCCTTGTCCAGATATATGAATCCTTGAATCCTACATAGACTAGGATCGAGTAGATGCTTAGCCCTGCTTTAAGCGGTAGAAGTCAAGTGATTTCCTGTCACCTGCGAGATGTAGGGATATTCATATATGGCACGGTTGGCTATATTGCTATCGTGGAATGGAACCATGTGTTAATAAAATGAAATGAGACCGGACGGGATGACGATAGTGAAGCAACAAGGCATGGAGGTCTTGGGTGTGGATCTATCCCCGTTTGAGTCATTTAAGGACCGATTCGCTGTACGTCCTTGAGTCATGTTGAACGCAGTCTAACACTTAGTTGGCCGGATAAGTCGTTCCGACCGCGAAGCCGAGTAATATGGTTCAGGCCAGGAATCGAATGGTAGGTTGCTTCTTGGAGGAGAGAAAGGATGTGCTTGGGGACATTGGCGTGAGACCAAGGGGGGGTTAGAGTCCCTATCACCTGGCAGAGTGTCGCCCTTAGGGTTGCAACATCATTCGGACCCGCGATTCCTGAATCATACGAAAGGTGGCTTGTGCGACCCTGGCAGGGGCCTGCGCGGTGAGTGTTAGAAATACCCCTCCAGCTGGATAGGAATTCGATTCGAATCGCCGTCGCTCCCGGTTAGTGAGCACTTGACTTGAGCAGCGGCAACGTAGATTCCATTAAATTGAACGGATGGTTAATTGGATAACGATGGAAAGGTTGCCTCAATTTATACCTGCTATGGTTAATATTGTTTGCTCCTAATAAAGTGAGTGCTCTAGTACAGGTTCTAATATAGATGACAGGTTAATGATAATTAACTTGATGCTTAAGCATTAATGATTACTTATCCATATTAAGCTTTTATGCAAAATGTTGTCAAGCTATCCCACTTCATATCAGCCTTGCATGATCCTTGGTGTCACTTTATTTCTGGTTTATGACGGGTAAGTCTAGCTGAGTACCTTGTCGTACTCAGGGTTTTATCCCCACTTGTTGCAGGTTGTGATGTATCATGACGACTGCAAGAGTTGGTTGGCTCCTACCTTAGTGGCGGAGTGTGATCACGGGCATGATCCTTCTGAGTTATCTTCTCTCTAATGCTTTTGTTGGAAGTCGACCTTAGTACTGGCATATATTTGAAATAAAGGTGTTGTTAGTTTCAAATTACTTTGCTTCCGCTACTTTTGAACTTAAGTTGTAATAACTATGTTGAACTCCGATGTATATTCAATTACTTGTGAAATGGTTGTAACATGTGACTTGTTATGTTGAATCACTACGATCTTGGCTGGTATGTTGGTTGGTTTGAAATCCCTCGCGATTTCAATGGACTACCGGAGTTATATGGGCTCAAGTGCGAGAATTTGATTACTTCGGTGATTGTTTTTGTACTTGTGCTCTTATAATTTGGATGGTTCTGTTACAGCTGGTATCGGAGCAAAATTCAACATTAAACTTGTCGTATGTGTATTTAAAACAAAGGTTTTGTTTTATAAAATCAGTTTTATCAACTTATAGCTATATATAGGTTTGTGAAAACTGAATTCTAAATCTAAGTATGCCAATGGTCGATTTCCTTATGCCCATATAAGGATTATTAGGTGGCTTATATAAGTACTAACTTGGGGGTTTTTCATTTCTGCATCTACGCCCAGGCCAAGGTATGTATGTGTGATGACTCTCCCACACTATGCTACTGGTGTGTTAGATTAGAGGTAGCCTTCATATATGAAATAGCCATATATGTTGCTAGTTTACTTTTATGCAACATCGCACCTACGCTCAGGTAAGTGTGAGTTGTGAGAGCATGACCGTACAAACTGCGGTCTAGGGGAGAGTTAGTTTTGGTTACTGGATTATTTACATGTTACACACATGTATATATGAAGGTACTTAATTGTGGGTGATCGAATGATTCGGGTAGTTTTGGTGCTACATGTATATATACGGGGGTATATGTACATGGGAGTACTTAGAATTTTACTTCTCTGCTTTGATTGTGTGCTATATTGGGAAATGTTGGGCTGCAATGAAACTTTTCTGCAGGTACGCTAACCACGAATGCGTAAGTCGAATGTAGCTGACGACTAGATATATATCGAAAGAGCGTGTGTTATGCCACCGACATAGAACGTGATCGTTACCTTAGGTTGGCAATCTTGTGAGGACGAATAGGACGAAGCATGCATTATCATGATTGTTGCTTTATGCATAGCTATGCTCCTCTCACCCTTGTTCTTTAGTGTGTAACTTGTGATCAATGTGTTACGCTATCTTTCTAGTGTGGAGTTAGACATGAATGCCTTATTCCATGTTGCTTGAATAGGGAGTGTTTGAAGATAGTGTGTGCTTAGTTTTGTTAGAAATAATTGTGGTTACATGCTTGAGCCTATAGATGTCCTCTAGTTTAGCCAAGTGATGAATATGTTGTTCATACAAGTGTTTGCAAATGCTTTAGACCTCACTTAAGTAATTATGGATTCTCATGAATGAATTAAATTCGTGTTGGTCTAAGATAACAAAATTTAGAGCAATTAGAATAACATGTTTGTGTGCTCTCTTGTTAAGTAGAACAAAGGCAAGCTTTGTTTTGCTTGTCGAATGTTGGCTGCTAGAACGTTTTCTGTTGTAGTGATACTTTCATAGTCATAATGGTGTTTTCTGTAGTTATGGAGAATACCAAAGTTGTAGCTAACTTACTCATCTAGCTTGTCCTAAAATCTCATGACCCTAGGTCTTATGCTTTGAGAGTTATGAATTTTAGAAGTTTATTGTCAGGTTTTGCTTATGCTCTGAATAGATCTGAATGTTTGGTTTGTTTGACCTATGTGCATAGGGAATTATGTCTTGGAGATAATAGAAGAAGTCTAGTACTTTTTCTAAGATTTCCAAAATGTCCTATAGCACTAATTTTTGTGGTGGTATAAATCTCTAGTTATGAGCTTGCAAAATGGCATGACAGAATCTGTCCAAATCGGGGCAGAGATGTCTTCTTTGTCTTGTTTGGCCTTGTTGGCTATAGAATCATCTTAATATGATAATAAGAAAGTTATAGACAACTTAATAAGCTTTACATAAAGTTAAGGCTCAGCCTTGTTGTGTCCCTAGAACTCCAGTTTTGCATTTTAAAGTTCTTGTCAGTTTTCTGTCCATATTGGTACAGATCTGAAACATTAGCATTTTCGGTCATGTTAATCTATGAATTAGCTTTTGGTATGAATAACTAAAGTGTAGCCATCTTCCTAAGCTTTCTAGAAAGTCTAGGATCACCTTTGTGGGATGTCTATAACCTCAGTTATGGTTGAAGCAAGTAACTACTGTGCTGCTGTACAGATTCTGTGCACATGCTAAGTTAGCCACCTTAGCTAGCGTTTGTTTTGGACTAAACTTGTAGTTAGTTCTTGCTTTAGATGAATGCTTATTTTTGGGTGAGCCCTGTGCCTTGTATTGGTTGCTTAAGCCCATTCGTTTGAATTTTCTCCAATGTCTGCTTGACTATGATGTTGTATGTATGCTTGTTATCTAGGTAGTGCCCTAGTTGTCACCTCGTTTGTCCTCGGTGAGCATACGAGTGTCGCATAGCTTTATCCTAGAACAAAGTTCACGTACATAATTGTATGGTTGTTGTCTTCCATTAGGTTCTCTATCTTAGGAGCCTGAGCCTGTAGACTTAGTGGTTAGCCCTTTAATGTTTGTATCCATGCCTTTGCTTAACCGAAAGTCCAAAGTTTAGTTCTCCTATAAGTTTGCATAAGCCGTGGATGTTTTGCCACCCTTTTTGTGAAGACCTTTATCGACGGACCAACCAAGTTAACTTTTATCAACGCTAGCCTTTGACCATGGTTCGTATGTTGCCAATTGTGGAGACCGTACCCGAATCCATGTTGGACCTTCCGGTTACCTCTCCCAAAGGTTAGCTAGTATGACGCAATGTATCTCTGCTATGGCCTCTAAATCGTGTGCTTGCAAATTCGTGCATCTACCTTATCAACTCAATCTATGACTACGTATCGGTTTTCGCCCTTGAAATTTTCTTAATCCGTCCCCAACCTTCTCAGTCTCGAGATGTTTATCAGTCTCGATCTCATGTTGTTGCCCAACATAAATGAATCTCCTGTTAATCTTTTATCTGATACTCCCCTCGGTGGACGCAAGTCGTACGTAGAATTTAAGCAAGAGTCTCTTGCTCAGTTATCCTTGGCAATTGTGCGATGTTCTCTTGTGCTATATTTTGATCTTCGGATCATTTTCGTGTTGATTCTAAACCTTGTGACTACCTTTGCTTGCTATCCCTCCTTGTATGGCGCTTACTCTTATAGCCCATTGGTGCCACTTGAAATTTCACTTTCGTTGTGCGTTTAGTAATGGTGTTATGAGTAGCCGCTGATGGTGCCGCGACGAAACCAAGGGCCTCCTGTGGCTGCAGACACATGGCCGGCTGCTTGGCACGCGTTGGTATCACGGTTGTTAGTCATGATCCATTATCAAACGACAGATGATGTGTTATTTTCTCGTGTCCTTTCTTGGTTATCTCCCCATATCTTATCGTAAGACCCATATCTCGGACCGAAAGTAGTAGAACTTCCATTTGAAGTTATATAAAGGATAATCTTTGAAGAACAGGTCACCAACATAAACATTAACATACTACAAGAGGTGGTAGACAAGTGACTCTACGTAGTTATCCCAGTATTGACGAACGTCATCTAGTAAGCAAGTATCTCATATCTATTGGATAAAAAGGACACACAACCCTTAATGTTGGACAAGTTATCTGTGGGATGAGAATCGATTGTCGCATTGTGCATATGACCGGAGCTATCCAAGTCACAATCTTGGGTGCATAATGACCATACAATTGAAATCAACCATCTCTAGAATAACTTCGTATTTGCTAACTTCAATGGCAACCATCTGTTCTGCATCAACCACAGTTGTTGTGGTCAAGAGTGAAGATTTGGAACTTTTAGTGTTGAGAGACAACTGATTAGTTATCAATAGGAAGGTTAATCTCCAGCTAGGTAATGACACTTTGGTAGCTACGAAGCCTATGTCTTACAGAGCAATAACCATCAAGAAGTTAATCAACTAGCCAACAACTTGAGTGATATTCTATCTTTTAGAGCCATTGTGATCAAGTCAATTCTGTCTTGGACAATCACACATATAGTGCAAGTTGTTCAATCAGCTTCGGTGAAGAATTAGAGGAATGCATGCCCCAGTTTCGATCAACATCCTTGTGCCCTTAGGTGCCACAAACGGTTTGTTCATAACTCTATTGGATGCAGTATTAAGGAATATTCCTAAATGGTTCCTTATTCTCGTACATGTCCTCCCGGCGGAGTATGCATGTTGCCTTGCAAAAAGTAATCTGCAAGTTCAAAGTGTGTGCATCATCGGATTGGTATATAAATTAATGGTCGAGATCTGCTACTGGATGGCCCTTTTGAGGTCCCAAAGATACTAGTTTACACTCTTTCGTTGCTTTTGCGTTCTCGTATCAACAAAGTACAAGCAGCCTTGGTTTCTACAAATCAATGTATACCATCGCGTATCAAAAGCAATTTGAAAAGTGTCAAACAACAGATTTCCCATCTTAGAGCTGCTGTTTGATCCTAAAAAGGAAGCCTCAAGGTGAAAGTTGGCCTGACAAAGTTGTTATGCTGCAAGTCAACTCAACTTACAGTACAACTAAGTCACCAAGGAAAATTTTACTTAATCGTTTGGTGGTAGACTACTCCCCGCGGTTAAGTGAATAATTAAATAATTACAACTTTTGTTGTCCTTAAGGCCTCGCTACATCTTTCTTTGGCAATAATTTTCCAATGATGACATACTTTGGTACCTTATAAATGTTTTTACCCAAGAGGTTGCATCCGATTCAACCCAGATAACTGTTGTCTTTGGATAAAAGAATCTTCTTAGGTAACATTTGACAGAAATACGAAGCCGACAGAGTTAGCTATCACATTCACTGATCCCTCAACGGACACAGATAATACAGTGTTGTCATCAGAGAAAGAGAACTGCACACATGGAACCTAAAGTAGTTTTCCATTAGTTGGTGTCTAAATGAAGAAACATTTACGACCAACATAGACCCTGTCTATTGGTTAGTCAGTATCCTATAGCCTCCAAGTATGTTTGTCGTCTATGATCTCACCCTTTGGGAAGGTTGTGGTCAAGCCATTTTGGTAGAGAACTACTTTTCAAAACCATGTGAACATAGAGCCATTTCAACGAGTATACTTCTGAAAATTTTGGTCTAGTGTCAAGTTCATATGGCCTATGTTGTGCTCATTAGAGAGTCAGATACATGTGAGTGGTTCACTCATGGACCAAATGATCTCCGTACACTGAGAATGTAGTACGTGCTATCTTGGATTCCTCCCAAAGTAACAATGCTTCATGGAAGTCAATGAAGGAAATTCTTCAGACAAATTTTACCATAAGGAGTAAGTATCAGAAAGTGCCTTTGACTAAATTGTTCACCGATGTTGAAGCTTTGTAGCTGAATGCTATAGCAGATGTTGGGAACTAGATAATGTGTCTCTCTTCCTTAAAAGATCTTCCATTCCGAATCTCGGGACGCGATTCTTTTAAGGGGGGAGGGCTGTAACACCCCAGGTGTTTATCACCAATTAGGCAGCGGGTTTGAGCCCCAACATGATAGATTAGTGGAGATAACGATGTCAAAGTCAAACCTATGGAAATAAGTCCTAACCTAAACTTGGATATTGCACCCTCACTTACATATAGGTTCAATTAAAAGATATATGCTTGGGTGTTGCTATCAAAGTATCTTCACATGTCCCACCTCAATAACTATCTATATTGATCCCTGGAAAAGTTTCATGAAGTTTAGAATCAAAAAGTCACATGAAATGATAAGTTATATGCTTGTTTGGATTATGACTAAAACCTGCCTTACATCCCATGGGAACTAGTGTTGTGCAACATACAAATGCAATATGTGCAACACATCTTAGACACATGTGGAACACCCTAGTGGAACATGTGTAGCATGTATCTTGAAACAACCACATGAAATGACTATATCATTTCACTTGAGTTCTATGTTTCAAGGCATGTGAGACCTACACTTTTGTGCAACCTATGCATGGTGGGTATGTTTGGCCTCTACAACACCTTAACTACACTTAGGACACTCCATGGAACAATGTTCATGTTGATCATTTTGCCTAAATGTGCTTCTAAGTGATGGTTGACCATGGATGGACCCTAGAACCCTTTTGTTTGACCGTTTCAAAAGTGTAACCTAGAAGCTTTGCATGACTGTGCACCCTTTGACAAAGTCGTAGAGAATTTTATAAGGAACAAACTTTGTTTAAGAGTCAAGTCATGAAAATGTGTGGAACATGATCAAAAAGGGCCCACAAGTCAGATTTGGGACTGTTTCCAACACTTAACAATTTTAAAGCCCTGATTTCAGTGTCTTCGACATTGACATTCCGCGTTCTCGAGATTTTGTTAAGTAACTTGGTTTGACCCCTTAACAAAAGTTGGAAACAATTCAATGGAGGACAATATGTAAAAATTTGGAATCAATTTGACCAAGTTTGGCATTGCAAAATCCCAAAACCGAGCCCTAGCTTAACTTGTTGACACTGGTGATTTGGCGACTGATTATCTCCTAATCTGTGGGTCTTATGACCATGGTGATTAAATGAAATTTGTAGAGTATACCAAGGTGAACAACTTTGACAATTGGCCCATGTCCAAATTTCCACCCGAGCTGGCCCAAAACGGAGTCTCAAACCGGCTGCTCTGTCGCGCACCACGTGTTCGGGGAAATGCCCCGACGGGCGACACGCGCCTAGTGCGTGGCGGCCATGCGCGAGCCGAGCACCCCACTGCCGTCCACGTGTCCCAGCATGTTAGGCGTCGAAGGGGATCCGTTCCTGGCTCACTTGCTCACCATACACTCCCTCCTCGCTCCCTGGCGCTCGCTTGCGCATAGCGCGGCCAAGTCCGCCATGGACGGCCGGACCAAGTTCCATGGCCGCCGTCATTTCTCCACACCGAGCACTCCACAGCCCTGCACCACGGCCACCGTCTCCGCCTCACCGTGCTCCGCCCCGCGCGCGCGCTTGCCGAACTCCCGGTCGCCGGAGCATGCCGTCAACTGGCCGCCATTGCCGAGCCGAACGAGCTCCGTGGCCGGCCACCCCAAGCGCCCCACCGCAAAAATGGAGTACTGCCGCACCTCCGTCACCCCATGCCACCCCTCCCGCGCCTCTTCCCCGGGTCCGGCCGCCGCTGCATCGCCGGCGTCACCTGCAACCGCCGCCACGGACCCGGGTGCGCGTGGTCACGCCACTGTGGGCCACCCCTGGGCGAGCTGCGCCCCTGCTCGGGTGCGCGCGTGGCCCAGGCTGGCCGCGCCGCAACCCATTTGCCGCCGGCACCGCCGCACTGGCCGGCCGGGCGACCCCCGGCGTGCTCTGCTCGAGGAAGAAGAAGGGGGACTTCGGGTCCAAATAGGGGAGAAAGGAGGGGGCTAGATGAAAAGACACTGACTCATATGAATAGTATTGGTAGGACTTATTTGCTTAGTTTAATTAAAGTTCTTTCAGGGGCCAGAATGAATAACCTGTGACTCAGTTGAATAGTACCTTGTACTGCGGGATGATTCTAGAAAGTCCAGGGGCCTCGAGGCAAAAGTGCTTTTCTTTTTCGGTTTAATCTTTTTATTTTACAGATTTCAGTGTTGAACTTTGGAAATTCATAGTAATTAGTAGAAAAATCATAAAATAGCAAATAAGGACTTTTTAGAATCCTTGCGAAATTATATATGCAGTGGATCTATAATATGTAATGTTTTAGTTTAAAGTTTTAGCTGTAAAAATATATTTATGCAACTAGGTTTTGAATGCTAGTTGGAATTGTTATTTTAATAACTGTAAATATATAACTCCAAATGAATTGAAATTTTTGTGGCATGTTACTCTTGTGATTTATGATGTCTAGTAAAAATTTCAAGATTTTAGGCTTGATAGTTTAGGAGCTATAAAAATAAATTGCTATATGTTACTTTGCTTCTATTTTGGACAGTTCTGCATATATGCATTGTTTGGCTTAGTTAAGTTATGAATCATGCCTTGATGACAATAAATGATTTGTAGTAATTTTCTTAAGCTTTTCAAAAAGCTAAAGATCACAATTTTTGGTTAAGTATATGTTTAACTATAGTTGTTTAAAGTACTGTGGCAGTTTCTGCCCAAACCCAGACAGCATTGCTTTGTGTGCCATGTGTGACCTTGTTAGTGGCAGAATTAGTTCTAGATGTTTGTAGAAAAGTTGTTCACAATTTGTTAAGATTTCTAAAAAGTCTAGAACCATAATTATTGGATTTATAAAACTCAAGTTATAGCAGTTTAAAGTGGCATATCAGATTCTGTCCATATTTTAGACAGAGATGCAATTATTTAATTAATTGACCATGTTAACTGTAGAATCATCTTAAGATGACTACAAGAAAGTTGTAGGTAACTTTATAAGCTTTCCATAAAGTTGAGAATCATGTTTGTTGGAGGTCTAGAACTCCATTTATGCTTCTCTGAAGTTGCTATCAGTTTTCTGTCTATAATTGTACCACTGCTGTTGGGCTGCATGTGTGGTGTTACTCGTGTAACTAGTTTCATGGTGTAAATGATGTTTACTGTGAATTTGGTAAATACAAAAGTTGTAGATAATTATCTTATCTTGCTTGTGTTAAATTTTCATGATCCCAGGTCTGATAGTTTAAGAGTTGCATGCTTAATAAGTCTACTGTCAGATTTTAATTACCTTCTGTGCATACTTTAAAGATTGGCATGTTTGGTCATGATAACTTTGGAATCATGTTGAGATGTAAGATGAAATGTAGATAATTTCATAAGATTTCCAGAATATCTTCTTGCAAGTCATTTGGATTTAGGGATCTCCAGTTATGATTGATTTACTGAGCTACTATATGTATGTCCAGAAAGTGACAGATTTTAGTTGTAGTGCTTTGATTAACTTTGCCATGCTAGTGTGTTGAAGTGTGACTCATACCTTTGAAAGTACTTGGGTTAGTACCCTGTGATCTTGAGACTTGTGTCTTGCTTGATGTGCTTGCCATCTTATATGTTATGCCCTAATGTGGATTAAGTTAATTAGCTCTAGGTGTTGATGAGAACTTTGGTATGCTTGTTTGATTACTCTGTTGATTTCACTTCTATGCATTCATACATATGCATTATTGCACCTCATTTAGGTACGCTAGCTGAAGCACATGAAGGACCTGATGTGGAGCCAAACCCGAAGATGGAGTTGGTGGATCCATCCCGAAGATAGAAGGATCGGACAAGTGCTAGATTGGAAGGTGCTCGCCAAGCGGGTTTCATCTGACATACTCTAACTTGAGTCGGATCCCAGGCAAGCCCCGGAGCATTATAAGCCTCCTATCTTCAAAGCAATTAATTATATATATGTTATAAGTATTGTTGCATTAAGTGATAGGAGTTGGTTGGAAACCCTTGCTGCATTATATCATTCCTTGTCCAGATATATGAATCCTTGAATCCTACATAGACTAGGATCGAGTAGATGCTTAGCCCTGCTTTAAGCGGTAGAAGTCAGGTGATTTCCTGTCACCTGCGAGATGTAGGGATATTCATATATGGCACGGTTGGCTATATTGCTATCGTGGAATGGAACCATGTGTTAATAAAATGAAATGAGACCGGGCGGGATGACGATAGTGAAGCAACAAGGCATGGAGGTCTTGGGTGTGGATCTATCCCCGTTTGAATCATTTAAGGACCGATTCGCTGTACGTCCTTGAGTCATGTTGAACGCAGTCTAACACTTAGTTGGCCGGATAAGTCATTCCGACCGCGAAGCCGAGTAATATGGTTCAGGCCGGGAATCGAATGGTAGGTTGCTTCTTGGAGGAGAGAAAGGATGTGCTTGGGGACATTGGCGTGAGACCAAGGGGGGGTTAGAGTCCCTATCACCTGGCAGAGTGTCGCCCTTGGGGTTGCGACATCATTCGGACCCGCGATTCCTGAATCATACGAAAGGTGGCTTGTGCGACCCTGGCAGGGGCCTGCGCGGTGAGTGTTAGAAATACCCCTCCAGCTGGATAGGAATTCGATTCGAATCGCCGTCGCTCCCGGTTAGTGAGCACTTGACTTGAGCAGCGGCAACGTAGATTCCATTAAATTGAACGGATGGTTAATTGGATAACGATGGAAAGGTTGCCTCAATTTATACCTGCTATGGTTAATATTGTTTGCTCCTAATAAAGTGAGTGCTCTAGTACAGGTTCTAATATAGATGACAGGTTAATGATAACTAACTTGATGCTTAAGCATTAATGATTACTTATCCATATTAAGCTTTTATGCAAAATGTTGTCAAGCTAGCCCACTTCATATCAGCCTTGCATGATCCTTGGTGTCACTTTATTTCTGGTTTATGACGGGTAAGTCTAGCTGAGTACCTTGTCGTACTCAGGGTTTTATCCCCACTTGTTGCAGGTTGTGATGTCTCATGACGACTGCAAGAGTTGGTTGGCTCCTACCTTAGTGGCGGAGTGTGATCACGGGCATGATCCTTCTGAGTTATCTTTTCTCTAATGCTTTTGTTGGAAGTCGACCTTAGTACTGGCATATATTTGAAATAAAGGTGTTGTTAGTTTCAAATTACTTTGCTTCCGCTACTTTTGAACTTAAGTTGTAATAACTATGTTGAACTCTGATGTATATTCAATTACTTGTGAAATGGTTGTAACATGTGACTTGTTATGTTGAATCACTACGATCTTGGCTGGTATGTTGGTTGGTTTGAAATCCCTCGCGTTTTCATTGGACTACTGGAGTTATATGGGCTCAAGTGCGAGAATTTGATTACTTCGGTGATTGTTTTTGTACTTGTGCTCTTATAATTTGGACGGTTCTGTTACACCCTGGTTTTCCTTTTTGCTTTCTTCTTAGAGGATCTACTCTTTCTTACACTATTGACCAAAATCAAAGGTTCTTCTTCAGAATCTTCAGACCCCCAATCCAAAACATTGTGATCATTCAAGGGAAGCATTTCATCTTCCAAATTAACAACCTGATCCACAATAACACTGGATTGTTCATTAAGTTTCATTCTAGCATTTTCAAGATCTTTTAATAAATCAATTTTCTCAAAGGAGATGGAGTCAGAATCGATCCCCATTTGGTTAGCTAAAGACACAATTTGAGAATTATCTAGAACTGCAAAGGAGATCTGTTGAAGAGAGGAATTACCTTCAATTCCCATTTCCTTGTTCTTCTTGGTTTGATTTTGATCATCCAGCTTCAGGTGACAAACCCCAGCAACTTTAATTCTCTTACTTTGTCTTACTTGTTGCCAAGCAGGCCAGCCATCTTGATTGATCTCTTGCACATTTTCCATATCAGTATATTTGTCAGCTGCTTGCTTATCCCAGACATTATGCTTACTGTTCATATCACCAGACTGTACCCCCTCTGATAATTTTTCCCACCGCTCTTCTATCACTGAAGTCATCTTGTTTTCTTCATGGATAACAATCATATCAGACGTATCATTATCCATGGTCTCATTTGCTACCTTCTTCTTACTATCACACACTGTGTTCATTTCTTTTTATTCAGACATAAGAAGCTACTCTAATTTATCAAGACCCTTCTCCCTTTCATTCTCAACATTTACCTCAGACAAGTCAGAATTCTGTCCATCTTCCTTCTGGATCAAATCCCAATCAATATCTTGATTCTCCTTTTGAATCATTTCTTCTTGGCTTGACAGATCAATTTCAGGAGCACCCTGGCTACCTTTCACCGGACTCATGGAAATTGCTCTTTGCCCATTTCTTTCTTCCTCCTCATCTTCCACAATAGTAGGCAGGACTTTGGACCTAGATTTGCTACCAATGTTATCCAATTGGAAAAACTCCTCTTTACTAGTACCATGAAGAGCATTCTTGGCTTCAATAGTAACCAGTGGGTCTTGTTTATACTTAACAAAATTAGATCCATATTCATTAATCACTGCTTGGGGGTTCACATTAACAGTTATACAACTAACTGTTTTGATCTCAACAGGATCGAAATTCCCAAATCTCAGCTGCTCAGAACCAGGAACAACAAGATCTCCCATCATCAAGGCCTCATCTTCACTATCTTCATCAGAACAAGGTTGTTGCTGGTCTTTCTGAGAACAACCTCCAGAAACCTGCTTTCCTTTACTATCACTCAATCTGTTACTTGGCCTAGCCCCAGAAAACTGTCCAGCATTTTTGGATTGATCCATTTTTTGCTTTTTGGGAGAGGGGAAGTCATCTTTAGGATGATCCCGTTCATTTCTGATCCACTGTGTTCCAGTAGAATTAGTAACCCCTTCTTGAGGTACCTCTCTTTGAAAGAAATAGTCATAGAAGTGAAAATCTAACACACCATCCACAGATGCAGGAACCTTTGTGACATCCCTACACCCTATCTTGACTCTCACATAATCATTCTTATGCAAACTATCCTTATCCACTTCCAATGGCAAACCCACCTTAGATGCAACCATACAAACATTGGAGTAAGATCTCTTCTCATGAGGGATATTGGATATTCTAAACCAGGCCACATCCAGGGCTCCCTTGGAGCCAGTTGCTGCATTCCATTTTTCCAGCTTGATCACCACTTCAGGTAAGGATCTCATTCTCATCTCAGTAAAATGAGCTAATTCATCTATAGTTTGAGCATTAGGAAACCTCATTTGGTACCTGCCTTCCCCTACTCTCTTAGCATACCACCTCCATGTAGAATTTGGTCCTGCTTTCAGTCTGAACTCATTCTCAATATCTCTAGCATTAGCTTGACCAGCAGTAATAGTAATCAAAGCAGTAGTTGACATATCCTTGATCCCCTCCTCAGCATTTGTGCTTTCAATCACATGAAAACCCTGCCCATAAGCAGATAAGCCACAAAAAGGGGAGATAAACTCCCAGGGCATTTTAGTGGAACAAACTCTCGCCACATGGCCTTCCTTGTGACATCTAGGACAAACAACCGGATTAGCACAGTTGTTAGCTGGATGACCCACCTTTCCACACCTATGACAGACAGGAGGATGGTACTGCTGCTCAGTAGGAGCAACCTGCTCCCCTATTCCCCCCTCTTGCGTAGCCTGACTAGCACCCACAACAATCTAAGTTGACTTGTTAACAGAAGTTTCAACCTCAGCAGTCACATCCTTCAGGGACTGGTTAGAATCCTCATTCTTCTCTTCCGGGATCATCTGCTCATTTGTGTGCTCGGGCTGTCACTGTACCCAAGCATCTCTATTACCAAAACCATGACCTCCCCCTTGAAAATGACCTCCTCCTCTATCTCTTCCCCTCGGAACCCATCCCCTCCCCTGATTCTGCCAACCCATGCGGAATCCTTCCCGGTTACCCTCAGATCCAGAATAGAAACGATTTGGATACTGCGGACGTCGATCCATACTTCCCCTGGGCTACGGAGGAGCCTGGAGAACCTGTGAGAACGAACGAGTATCACCACCTAAAGTGGACCAGTATGATCTCACCGGCACAGATCCACCAAGGGGAGCTGAAACCGGAGACCCCCTCACCACAATCGTCTCACAAACCCCAACCTCCACACTGTGATTCCACAGATGAACAAGACAAGCACTCAGATCCGCATCAGGGTGATCACATACCTCGTGTGGGAGCCGATCCCTCCTCCCCTCGCACCCCGCAGCCGCGCTCCAAAAAACGCTAGGGTTTCCGCCTTCAGAGGAGACAGAGTTGAAAGGGGGAAGATGAGGAGGTGACGAAGGAATGGGAGCCTCAATCCCCTCCGGGTTGCGGTCTATATCCGCCGGCTGCCATGGCCCATGAGACAGCGACTGCAAAGGAGTCGCCCCATGGACCGAGTTCGCGGAAGACGAAGATGCCTCACCTCCGAACTGTGCGCGTGGACTCAACACAGTCACCTGCGCCCGACGCTCGGACCCGCACCGGTCGCTCGAGGACTCGCCCCTGCCGTCGCCATGTGCCGCCCCACCCAAGTCTCCCGTGTCAGGCGTGTCGCCCGTGTCGCCCATGTCGCCAGGCGTGTCGAGAGGAGAGAGGCGAGCCATTCAGCCACTAATACCCGGAAATCTTGCACTTGTGGTTGAACTTCTTCTACTTCATCATCCTTTTCTTCTGTCACTGTGGGTATCACTAGTACTAGTTTGTTCTGTGCCCCTTCTAGATAAGGTGGGTCTTTAGTGGTTTTACCATGTCTGGTGGTTATACCCTTGACCTGAGTACTTAGCTAGATATGTAGTCTGTTGCTTTTGATTCCATCTTTGCTTTTGCAGCGTGGAAGAGTTGTTGATGATGTTTGCATCTTCTTGATTCTCCGGAATTTCCATTCCTAGGTACTCTTCACATCTGGTTTGAGCACCGAATGCATCTTGAATTGCTTGACGATCTTTCTTGAAATTGGCTCTTTGGTCAAGCCAGTTTAATAGTGTATCCATCTTTATTGACAGTGCACAGACTTCTTCTGGAACTTCTTCAATCTGGTGACAGCATTGAGTGTTGTCTTGTTTCCAACTCTGGTTCTTTGCTATCTTCTCTATCAGATATTCTGCTTTTCCAAGAGTGAGTGACATGAATGAACCTCCAGCAGTAGCATCTAGTTGCTCACATGATCTTTGGGTTAATCCATAGTAGAATCTGTGCATGAGTAACCAATCTTCCATTCCATGGTGTGGGCATTCCAAGATGTTCTCTTGAAAATGTTCCCATGCCTCTAAAATGGTTTCTCCTTTTTGCTGCTGAAAATTGTAAATCTTTCCTCTTAAGGCATGAGTTTTGCCTATAGGGAAAAACTTTGACAGAAAGGCCTTCGAACATCTATCCCATGTGTTGATGTCTTCTTTGTTGGTGTAGAACCACTGCTTCGCTCTCCTTTCTAGTGAAAATGGAAAGATATGAAGGAGTATGATGTCTTGGGCGATGTCCTTGATGATGATGGTGCTTCCAATCTCCAGAAAATTCTACAGATGTTTAGTGGCATCTTCTTCTTCCTTTCCACCAAATGTAGTAGCTTGCACTAGGTTGATTAGACTTGGCTTGAGCTCGAATTCAAGGTTGTCCGTCTAGAGTGTTGGTCCAGTACGAATGTTCCTTACACTTGGAGCTGAACATTCAAGTAAAGTCTTATTAGCCATAGCTTCACTATTGGTGTTGATCTTCCTCTAGATTTGGTTGACTCTTGGATTAGAAATTGATAAGTCACAACTGAACCTGTATTACCCTGCATAAGATATGAACAAAGACGAAACAAGGGTAAGCCTATCAAGACAGAGGTACTAGTTGTGATTTTTATTATGAGTAAGTGGTATTGATTAATCTCTTATTGCCATAAAGGTAATACCCTTGAAAAGTAAATCCCTATGACATCCCGTGTCAGAAAGTGAAGTTTTCCATCTCCCCGGCAACGGCGCTAGAAATGCTTGTTGGCACTTCTTAATGTCACTCGTGTTAGGTTGTCATCCCCAACATGACACCAAGAGTGTGGTTGTATTATACTTATGCCATTTAACTAAATAAAGATATTATAGTATATATCCGCAAGCGCACAGATAAATACACCCATTGTAGCATTTCACCTAGATTTTCCTAAGTATCGTTATTTATAATTTTACCAAGGAAAGGAAAATCAAAATGGGACTATATAAATAGTTACAATGGCAGTAGAGATAATCATTTGCACTTACTCAATAATAAATCTCAAAACAACTAATCACTTGTCATGAAAGGGGTAAGACAAATAAGATAAATGATAATATTGGGTATTCCAGAGACAAGAGGGAGTTAACATTATTCAAGTTAAGTAGTCATGGAGATTAATTTAGAGATGTAAATCATTAGTATTTCTTATTCAATCAGTCTATTAATCAATCTAGCTATACATAATCATCTATGATATAATCAACATGTCATCTATGAATAAGGAACATTACTGAGAGAAAAGTCAAGAACAGAGTAATGATCTCTTCCCTGTAACCATGTTCTACTAAGTTCTATACTCGAGGAGTGGACTACAAATGACTCAATAGGAATGTCACCCCCACGATCTACCACATGGCCCGGAGCATAGAGTGCATTCGTAGACAAGCATAATCTAAGCACCACGCCTACAATATGCCAGCCACTCAATCCTATCTAGAATTGGATCAAGCTTTCTATGAACAATTCATAAACTCTCTACTAATCATATTCATATCAAGATGTAGAACAAGAACAATATCAAGAACATAATGAAGTTGAAATATAGAAATATATTGAAGTAGCATAAAGTCGAATGATGATTACAACGAAATTACCAAGTCTCTGACGAACGATCCTGATCCCAAGTAGTTGCTTGCCTCTACTTGAATCAATATAGACTAAACTCTAAACTTGAACTAGAACTCTAACTCTCTTTCTCTCTAGAAACCCTAACTTCTGGTCTTGCCTTCACAAATGAGGAAGAGATGATCTAATTCTTCAACTGATTCCTTGAGAGGGGATCCTGGGGGCTGTTTATATAGCCTAAGACGTGGAACCGTAGACCTTGGATCAAACCAACCTTGGCGTGGGGTTTAGATGCATCCTTAGAGGCGGTATAGGTAGCTTGCAAGAGAAGGAGCCGAGGCGGCGCAGGGGAGGGCCGGTCAGCCTAGCCCTAGGGCCGGTCGGCCCCACCTGGCGGTGGGTTGGCTTGTGTTGCCTCGTGGAGTCGGTTTAGGTCTTCTAGAATCCCTATCCGCATCCATGACGTGGAGATTAGGCTGATTGCTTTGGTTTCTTCCTTTGGAAGGAGGATAGTTCTGTATTATGCAGCTTAGCCCCTGAAAAACATAGAATCACCAAAACTCATAGAATTTGTTAGTTTAAACCTCTAAACCTACTGTGGTGATCCTTTTTTATCATTTATTCCTCTTATGTTGACAGTTTAAAATGATAGTTAATTACCATCAACAGCTAGCTTGACACATTTTGCATAAAAAGCTTGCATAGATTAAGTAACCATCTAGAGCTTAGCATCAAGTTAATAATCATTAACCTATCATCTATATTAGTACCTGTACTAAAGCACTCACTTTATTAGGGGCAAACAATAATAACCACAGGAGGTATAATAAGGCCATCATCATATCATCATTCTAGAACCATTGTAATATTTAGTGTATCTACTTTGGAGATACTCCCATCAAGTTCTCACTAACGGGTGAGAGACGGCAACTCGAATCGAATTACAACTCAGCTGAGGGGGTATTCCTAACCCTCACCCTGGCATACCTTGCAAGGGTAGCCATGGGTCACCTTTGGTACAACTCAGGAACCAACTTTGTGGGTTCGGTCAGCGCCAGCACTCTCAGGGATTACCCTTCTGCCAGGATGATCAGTACTTTTAAATCACCTACCCTTGAACTCACGCCTATGGCTCCCTTTCGAGGCACACTTTATACTTACCGAAGCCCGGCCTGAGTTGAGCTACTCGGCTTCGTGGTCGGTCTCCAGACTTGGCCAACTAAGAGAGAGGCATGCGTTCAACATGAACAGAAAAGGCTCCAAGAATCGGTCCTTAATCGACATGGACGGAGTCACTGTAAGCCTATAGCCTTACAAGCCTCTGCCCAGTCCTCATTCAAATTATACTAGGTTCTTTTCCATGATAGCAAATATAGTCAACTGTGCCACATGTATAGTCCTATAGCTCGCAGGTGATAGGAAATCACCCGACTTCTACCACTTAAAGCAGGGCTAAGCATCTACTCGAACCTGAGCCACATAGGATTCATGGTAATGATATCTAGACAAGGGTTGGATATCAATGCAGTAAGTGTTTTCATCCAACACCTATCACTTAATGCAACAATGTATATATATATAACATAGTAATTAATTGTATTTTGAAAATTAGGAGGCTTATAATGCTCCGGGGCTTGCCTTTCATGAAATTGCATGGAACATGGTCCGGGCAGTCAACGATGACCTCGTCTAGCACTTCTCCTGCGGGCTGCACCTCCTGAACTCCAGGTTCGGGCTGCTGCACCACTGGAGCTTCCTGGTTCGTCCCGTCGAATTCTAGCAAGGTCACGCCCTCCGGTACACCTATTGCATGTATATGCAGAAGATGAATACTATGAATGCATAAGAGTGACATGATGATTATGATGGATGAATAACAGCAAGTGACAAAACATCACAAGACATTCATTGACTGAGTAGGTGCAACGCTCTATTCAAATCACTTTAAAAACATGTCTCGATCTTTCTTCTAAAGAGCAAGATTAAACTCACCTAACTTGCACAACCTAAGATAAAGATGTTCATCTTTAGTTAAAGGCCTAACACCTGCACCTAAACTCACCTTAATCAAATTTAAGCACCTAATACATCACCAACATGCTTAAGTATAATAAAGGCACACCTAACATAAAATTTCAGGTTTAACAAGCAAAGGAGCAATTCAGTAAATCAATTACAACAGGAGTTCTACAAATCCAATTGACTAGCAAGAGGACATTCTGGAAATCTTATGAAATTCTATACAAATCATTTATAAATATCAGAGCATGATTCCAAAGTTCACCACGTCGAATTAAAGCAAACACAGAATCTGCTCTGAGCAAACAGAGAGCAACCAAAACTTCGAGCCAACTTTGAACAGCTATAACTCCTAAACCATATGGCTAAATGCCACCAAAATTTAACAGCAGCTAGGTCATGAAATTCACAACAACTTTATTATAGACCACAAGACATGAAACCATCATTTACATAGAGTAATTAACAATATCTCAAAATCTATCCAGAATTGGCAGATTCAGTAAATTAAATATTTAGTGATGTAGCAAAAGCACATCTGAGCTAAACCAAGTTTACCAACTTATTACACATATCAAAAAAACACCAAAAAGTGTGGTGTCAACATCTAAATACTTTCTTTCATACACTTTATTAATTTATTTAGATAATTTGGTGGAATAAGGAACCTATATCAAAACTCCACAATTAATTCTATAAAAATTACAGTGGCTACCACATGCTTCCAGGAGGCTACCATAAAATTATCATAGCATTTGAGCAAGTATATTTGCCTATACTAAAAATAACAGATAGCAAGGCTGATTTTGACATAAATAAGAAGCCCTATTGAAAAGTGTCAAGCAATAGATTTCATATTTTTCTTAGGTTCTTACTAACATAAGAATAGCACTCAAAATTTCACCTTCACTGGATCTATAGATAAATTATGAAAATTCACACAAGATCCAACCATGGAAGCAAGATAAATACATAACTCTATCATACAGTGTCCAAAATTGCTGAAATTTAAACTATGGCCTACTCATACCATGAATAACACCTCATAAAAATTTCAATTCATTTGGTGCTATACAACAATAGATACAAATGTCTCCTATTCCAAATGAATAAAAGAGATAATTTATAGCTTTAATTTCCATAACAGAACATGGCATATTTCATATTTTTAATAAAAACTAGACTGCATAAGGAGCACCACAAAATTTGAACCACATCAATTGGACCTCTAAAACTCCATATATGCATTTTTGAATCTAGCATTCAAATATGTAAATAAAAGAAAAGAAAAACAAAAACTAAATCTAACCCTAACTACTGGGCCAGCCTGCATGAGCCGCTCGGCCCACGGCCAGCTCCTACCCGAAGGCGCTAACGGCAGGGGCCTATGTGTCAGGGACACAAAGACAGGGGAGGGGGAGCGACGGTGCAAACTCACCGCCGGTGAGGACTCCGGCGAGGCTGAGGGCACCAGCATGCTCGTCTTGACAAGCCGCATCGACTAGGCTAGAAAACGGACCCCTGTGCTACAGTGAAGGGAGACGCCGACGGCAATGGCGGGTGCGGCGGCGCTGCGCGTGGTGCGCCAGCCAACTCTGGCCATGGTGGCTCCTGGTGACGACGGCTACAACCCTACGGACCCTAGAGCTACTCCTAAGCGAGACCAGGGAAGGTGGGATGCACAGGAGAGGCGGGGCCATGGTAAGCGGCTTGTGCGAAGGTATTCCGGTGAGGTCACTGCGGCAGTGGAGTGGGTAATGCGTCCTTACCCAGGCGTGACTCACTTTGTAGTGAGGACGAGGAGGTAGAGGAGCTCAAGGCGAAGTAATGGACGTGGTTCGGCAAGCGGTGGTGTGGTGACGAGCGTGCACAAGCTTGTCAGAGCTTGCGGCAACAATGGCAGCTCGATTTTTCCGCCTCGGGTGCGAGCGCAGAGGAGAAGAGAAGGGCGGAAATGGAGATGCAACAGTAGCGTTCTTCACTTCTAGCTGGCCAGGGCGCGACATGGTGGAGGCAGGCATGGCGCATGGCATCCATGTGGCGGCCGTGACCTGAGCCGGTCAGGCACTGACGCTGCTGCTCGCTCTGAATCAGAGCTCACGAAAGTGACTGAAACCTGATTTTTGGCGTTCAATTCCTCCCAATCCAGATCGAGTTAGTGCAAATTATAATTGACAAACTTGTAGAGCTATGTGGGGGCTTCAACTTTGTAAATATGAACTTGAGCTAGTTTGGCCTAGATTTGGAACTACAGGGCATCAAATAGTGGTACAACAGAACTGTAAAAGCAATTTGACTTAGCAAAATTTGCTAAGTGCCCAAACAACCCATATACCTATCTTGTGGGCCATTTTTTAGCATGTTAGGTCAATTTTCATGAGATGACCATATTACAACTTTTGCTCCTCAATAAAAATACTACAAGTTTGTTTAAAGGTGCACCAACATGCATTGACTTCTAGCTGCACTTTTTATTCTAGGAAGAAAAAGAGGTCTAGGAGTCAACCAAAGTCAACTAGTACTTAGAAGCATGATTAGGGCTAATGACCTTTATGAACATTGTTCCTAATGACATTCTAAATGTAGCTAGGGTGTTTTGGTGAGTCACCACATTCATTTGCATGTGATTCATGTACTCTAGCATCTCAAATCAACTGAAACATAGACTTGAAACATATGAAACATTCCACTGAAACAAACGAAACAATCATTTGAAACACTAAAACAAAGGCATGCAACACTTGAAACATGGCCTATAGGGCATGCCAAACCCCTCTACTATACTAGGCATATCATAAGGACACCACATAAGATACCCCTATGCATAAGCACTACTGAAACATTATGTTGAAACATTGAAACATAAGATGATGCAATGTGATAATGGGATGAATGTGCTCATGTGATGCAATGCAAATGCAAAATGCAAGCCAAACACCTAGGGTGTTACACCTATGTCGATCAATAAAGTTGCATTGTGTTAATCACAGATGGATCATGTATTGCTACCCCATTCGTGGAAGGCATTGACTCTTTTGTGAATGCGACCCCTATGGTTAAATTATGACCGAAAATCATCCTTCTTCCTAAGGGAGTGCTGATTGATTTCTTCTTATTGTTGATTGTTGCGTGCACACCAGATTACCCTATGGTACGGTCAGTTTGTATCCTCTAGTTTTCTTATATTAAATTGAATGACTATAGTTGACCTATGTCACTAGAGTTGTGTTATTCATAGATGGATTGTGGATGGATGTACTTGGAAACTGTGACTGCCGCATTCATGGAAGGCGTTGACTCTTTTGTGAAAGCCACCAAGGCGTATGCAGGAAGTAATGTTTCGGGTAGTAAACACTACTAGAAATATCCACTTCTATGATGAAAATCTTAATGAAAAATCCAAAACCGTCACAAAAAATCACTTTTTATGATGAAAATTTTGGTTTTGTCATAGATCATCGATGACGATCCTCAAACCCCCTTATCTATGATGAAATTGGGTATCGTCACAAAAATGTCATAGAACATCACAGGGTTTCGTCATAGATCATTCACGCGACTGTTCCCGCTCATTTGTGATGATCTTATTCAGAACTGTGACGAACAGAACTTCATCATTGAACTAATTACTATCTGTGATGAACAATATTCGATCTGTAATGATGGTGCTTTGTCATAGATCTCCACAAGGTACTTTCTCTATCCGACATGTACTTATGGGACCTGCTGTTACTCATCCATGATGCTTGCAATTCGTCATAAAAGTCTCCACTCGATCCTTTCTCCATGCAACATGTACCTGTGGGACCCTTCTCGATCTGACCTGTGGCACCCGACGGCTTACGTGTCACCTGTACCTGTGGGGCCTTTCTCCATCCAACTTGTGGGACCCGACTGCTTGCATGTCACTTGTGCTTGTGGACCCTTCTCCATCCGACTTGTGGGACCCAACGACACCTTTCTCCATCTCCATCCAACCTGTGGGACTCGATGGCTTGCATATCACGTGTCCGACTTGTGGGACCCGACGACACCTTTCTCCATCTCCATCTGACCTATGGGACCCGACGGCTTGTATATCATGTGTTCGACTTGTGGACCCGACGGCACCTTTCTCCATCTCCATCTGACCTGTGGGACCCGACAGCTTGCGTGTCACTTGTGGACCCTTTCTCCATCCGACCTGTGTGACTCGATGGCTTGTGTGTCACTTGTGGACCCATTCTCCATCCGACCTGTGGGACCTGATGGCTTACATGTCACATGTACCTGTGTGACCTTTTTCCATATCCATTCGACCTGTGGGACTTGATGGCTTGCGTGTCACTTGTTGTCACCGGGGTTTAATAAATTCAAACTAAAAAAACCATGAGACCTAGGAGTCGAACCCAGGACCCAGAGCAAGGAATAGACCATCTTCACCATTGCGCTAGACGCCTAGTTGTGTTGACATGTATTTGGAGTAGTATATGTTCTTTGTGTGGACATGTTGACTTATATATTGGATATATCCCCTGCAAGTGGAAACAAATCTATGCCCATTGGACTTGCGGCAGTGACGGTGGCAACGGAGGATCCCTAGTGTGCTGTGGTGGCTCAAGCGTCCTTTTGGAGGCTAGGCGGCGGGTCTTCCCGATGGAGCGCAGTGGCATTAGCGTCCATGTCCATCGTGTGCCACGGTAGAGGCGATAGATTTGATCTATAGGTCTCCTTTCTCGCCTTTTCTTGTTCGCTTCACTATTTTGGTCCTTGCTTGAACATGAGGTATACAAGTAACATTGTAGCATTTGAGATCTAGTTAGGCCAGTGATGATGAAAAGAACTAGGAGGTGGCACTGGTTGGTTTTCTGCCGACGCACGTCACTTGTAGATCTATCTAGGAAAACAAATAGGCCCTTCGCTTCTGCCTTAAACTATTTTTTCTATCCAGTGCTTGTTTGATTCTACATTTTTATTTCGTATGCTCCAGTGCCACTAGTGAGTCCTTATGGTACTTTGAATTTGTAACATATCTGAGGCCACATTTTTGTGCCAATGATGTCTACATGGTTGTTGGATGTATTAGGATGCAGCTCATATGTTTGCTTTCTATGTCTTCTCCTTGTTGACAACCAAGTTATT
This sequence comes from Saccharum hybrid cultivar R570, assembly GCA_038087645.1. Classification (NCBI taxonomy): domain Eukaryota; kingdom Viridiplantae; phylum Streptophyta; class Magnoliopsida; order Poales; family Poaceae; genus Saccharum; species Saccharum hybrid cultivar. The sequence continues at coordinate 39,702,012 of JAQSUU010000307.1, read as the reverse complement.
CATTTGGTTCCAAACAAGATGAAGGCATCAAAAGCAAATCAATGCTTTGTGTCCATCATTCACATGACTGAGGCGATTAATGTCTAAGTTGCACATGTTGCTACTGATGCCAATGATGATCACTACCACTTGTTCATTGACATTCTACTTGTGAAAATTGAGGTAGCCTATTTGGGTTGTGCAGATTTGAGATGAGTCGTCCCTGCTATGTTATGCTCAGTGGCCATAAGCTAGGAGTTTACTACGACTGGCCTAACTACCAAGAACAAGTTCATAGGTTTCGTGGTGCTTGTTATAAAAAGTACAACTCCTATGAAGAAGGAATTGCTACCTTTAAGTCAAGAACCAACTCAAATCCACCCTTAGATCGTGATGATGACTTCTATCTTCAAAACCCAACAGCTACTCCACCCTCTTTGTCCTTCAAAACTGTTGTAATTGTAGTCCTCTTAATCTTTGTTTGTCTCCTATGGAAGAAGCTTTGAGCTCATGTACTGATTGTAAGTGTGATGGTTAGACTTGATTTAGCTAGAATTGTAATGGTTATAGCTCCATTAACTATTACTCTAGTTTGAGTTATATATATATGTGGTGCTACTCTAAATTTAAATGAGGTCGTACCATAAAAATTGTTAATGGTTGTTAAAGTTGCACTTTGGTATGAGTTGTGGACTTCACTGAAAGATCTTTGTTGGATTATTTTCCTCCTCAGTGATTTCATTACTGAGCAAGCTCTCATCCTACTGCATGCACACTAACAAAATGGAGGCCCCCAACAAGAGGAATGCACTAGACAGCCTCATGGACGATGTCTTTATCGAGATCCTCTACCTCCTCTATGCTCACTCCTTATTCTGCTACAAATGTGTCTGTCGCTCCTAAAAATTCCTCATCTCGGTCAACCATAAGTTGATGCCCCAGACTGTGGTAGGCTTCTTCTATGATGGAATCTACAGCCAATGAAACTTCACCAGCATCACCAGTGTTTGCCCTTCACCATGAACAATGTAGCTATCTTAGATTGTTGTAATGGCCTCATCCTATGTTGGTGCCTTGGGGTTGATGGATACCGCTGTGCCGTCTACAATCTGGCAACCTAAAAGTTGAAGGTACTGCCGCCTAGAATCCATTCTATTAGTGAGGCTCCATTAGGGTTTGACTCGATAGCCTCCTCACACTTTCATGAGTTTGAATATATGGAGGAGGACAGTCAGTGTGTGGGTGTGGACATCTACTCATCTAAAACTGCAGCATGGATCTTTAAGAAATCTAAATAGGGCGAGGAGGCTAAGTTGACATTTTTCACTGTGTTTCTTAACGGTTGTTTGCACTATATTGGGTTATGCGAGGGTTACCGTCGTATACTTGCTGTGGATATGGAGGGAAAGACATGGAGGAAAATTCCTAACAGGCCACGTGGCTTTTCACGCTCCATCCATCAAGCTTAGGATCACTTGTGTCAATGTACTATTGGTGGTCACAATATGTCCAAGCTTTTAATCTGGATCCTTGAAGACTATGGTACTAATAATAAATGGACATTGAAATCAGCCTGCGTAAGTTGTTTGGAAAGACTAAGAAACAAATGGGTTACTTTGATTTTGAGTCGTGCTACACAATGGTTATAGTTCACCCAGAATGGAATTTGGTTTTCTTTGTTGGGGTTAGGGTGGAAAGAGCCATCATCGCATTAACATGGACAACAAAAAAGTTCATGTCATCCCTACACATTACTTTCCGTATGGTAGACGTGACATCCTACTAGAAATCATCAGGAGACCTTACTATCTTCCCTATGTTCCATTGTTCTCAGAGTTGGAGTCATTATCAAAGTAGTAAATAAAGCTGCATTTGATGTATCTCTCTATCATGACATATTGAAATGGATCAATGTTGTTTGATTGTTTATGGACATGTTAACTTCCTCTTGGATGGATGTTGTCATTATTTTGCAGCAACTTTTAACTTGTTTGTAATGTAAGTTAAGGTCTATGTAGTGTGTTAGACGCGTTCAAACCTACAGAGGTCAGACTTTCTTGCGTGTGCAGTAACATTTCAACACCAATGGCTCCTCTTTGTTCTAAAAAACACTAAATCACCAATGGTTCGTCTATGGAAGTGATATATTAACCGCCGTGATCTCTTTCGCAACTCTGCTTGTTTTCCTTCCCTCCTCGAGCCCTCCCATTCCCACTATAGATCTAAAATCACCAGGAACGTGTGGTTGCCTTCTCCAAACCTACTTCACTCTTGGACACTGCCATGGTGAAGGGCAAGCCTTCTATGAAGCGCACACGGGAGGCAGATGACACCGTGCCCATGGTGAAGGAGGATGATGCCGTGCCCATGGTGAAGAAGGATGACGCCATGCCCGTGGGGAATCAAGATGAAGCTCCAGTGGATCCCTTTAGAGATAGAGATGATTGGGCCGTTGGCATCATGAGTAAGGCTTTTTAGAAGATCAATAGTGTGGTAGAAAATATCAATCTGGGCACCCTCACCTCGCTTTAGGTTGAAAAGTTGAGCAGTTACGTCTTCATTTTTCACCAACTCACTGATGTCCTAGAAGAACTGCCAGCCTACCTGAACAAGAATCACACAGACAATGTGGAGTACATCCTCGCCTACTACTAGAGCCAGATAGATGGCTTCAACACTACCGTTGGGACTTAGGGAATCAGCACCGCCCACAACACCAAGAAGCACTGGCACAACCTGGTTCGTTGTTGATATTTGGTAACGCAATTAGGAAATGATCCGCAAGCGCACGGATATCGGTGAGCACTTCACCCAGGATGTTATCCAGAGTATCGTATTTATTTTTTTACCACTAGGAGAAAGCGTGCATCTGACTAACCAAATCTATTACTACTAACCTTTAGGCTACAACCACTGTGATTTGATGTGAGCGATGTATAGAGAAGACTGCAACTGCACTCTTGTTCTAACCTTGGTAAGGATGATCTACTGCTCTATTGGGGAGGCTCACGGAATCTAGACACCTCAAAGGATGTTCGACCCGCACCTATAAACCCTATCGATCCTGCTAACGGGATATGGAATACAAAGGTAGCTACGGAAATGTCACATTCCTCGCTACTACCATGGTCCGGCAAGACAGGGGATATCTATGAGTATCCTAGCCCAAACACCTCGTTTACGCTAGAAATGATTACTCTAAACTCTACGCGAAGAGATTAAAGTAAACTCATAAACCAAAGAACAATAAAACAAAGAACTTACTAGAATTTAGAAGTCGAAATACTAAAGAATCCTAGGAGCAAGCCTCGGGTTAGGAGAACTTGATCCCACAGGTACAACCTCAAAGTAGTCACCGACAGGCCGGGCTTCCTTCGATCTATACCTCCACTCTATCTCTCTCAATCTAGAAGAACTAAGTCTAATCTCACATTGGATGCTAAGCCCTAATGAGGTGGGAACCCTAAGGGAACCTCTCTCTCTGAATCCTCTTTGGAAAATATGAAAATAATGGACTTGGATTCCCCTCTCCAGGGGCCAGGGGTCCTGCTTATATAGTCCCTTCAAGTGAACCTGGGCCGTCGGATCAAACCGACATTAATCGCACAGTTTTCCTTGATCCTTTAGGTCAGTGGGGCATAATCCGCGAGACTCGTCCTGATTGGTTGCAGACCTAGGGCGGGCGCCCCAGGGTCCAGGGCGGGCGCCCTGGTCCTGGGCCCGTTCGGCTTCCCGTTCGATCCCGTGGCTTCTGGAGTCTTCTAGATGATAGAAAATCGGTGAACACGTTAATATCTCTATGTAATTCCGACGTGTGAGCATTTCCTTTGTATTTCCTGATAACCCCCTGCAGAAACAGATAAACAACAAAACTCGTGGAATTCTGTCAGATCAAACCCTAATTCCAGGTGTTACTTGCATATAGGTCCTTTTCCTTATTTATTGGATAATTAAAATTGATACTTAAGAACCGTCAACAAACACCCCCATACTTAGGCTTTTACTCGTCCTCGAGAAAAGGATGGTTCAGAAAAATAACTGGGGTTGAAACATTGTAAAGCATTCTTTTTATACCTGCAGGGTGTTGTGAATGTCCACTGTGCACTGTAGTCAGGGAAATATATGGTTGAAGTAGAGATCCTTTCTTCTCATCCTGTCACTTGGAGTTTTTATATATTTTTGAATAGAAAACTTAGCATACCTTTATCCTCATAGGGGCTCTCAGATCACTCATTTATCTTTTGTATATCTCACTGAGGCTGTTTTAATTTGTAGAAATTCTCAAGCATACTTACTTTGCATATATTGCCTGGGTCAAAACGGGATCCGAGGAGAGGAATGCCATACTCTTAAATCAAAGACTTTGAAAATTAAAACTTGTCAACTCTTACTGGCATATTGCTTATTAGAGGGACCATGGGCTATCATTTTTTTTACCATATATATATTTTTATCATCTCATTTTTTTTTCAGGTGGATACTGAGGTACCCCTAATTCTACTTCCGGACACTTGTCCATTTTTCTGCGAGGTTGTCGAGCACTTGCTCCTTTTTATTTCCTCGAAATATATTTTTGCATAGCCCATGCCTCTAATGCAATAATACTTCGGAAGAGTGAATCTTTCTGAATAAAAATGTCTTGATCTTGGGAGCATGATAAATCTCTCAACAAGGGTCTAACTCGTTTTGCACAAACTCAATACAAAGCAAATTAATATTTTTAGGTTTATCAGGCATATAAAATATTGAGGATGGTAGATATATTTTTGAAGTTTTTTTTTGAAAAGAAAATCTCCAAGCGACAAAGATTTCAAGAATAAGATACTCATATTCTACCATCTCACATTCCACAATGACTTGAGTAACACATGGTTTTTAAAATGATTTTCAATAAATGCAGGTTTTCAGAAATATCACAGAGTGAGATTGATCATGATTAAAAATATTTTTGTCTTTTTAAATTATCATGTTAGGAACAATATTCTACACAGCCCAATATGTATTTGTATATATGTAAATAAAGCGTGCAGAGTATGTACCTGAATCGTGGAGTGGTGCAATCGAAGTGCATTTACCATGTCGAGGGAATTCCCCCATACTTGTTTCCTGCTTTCTTGCATAAAAATAAAGTGGAGATACACGAGGCATAATAATAATAATAATAATCTTTATTTGTCTTGAGGCATTTATTACACTGACTAATGAAGCGAACTAATCTAAACTGAATTTAATCGAATCTAATTGAATCTAATGATGAAGACTAAGACACACTGCCTCAAGGTCTAATCTAGATAGCTCAGTGTTGCTCTAAATCCCTGATCCTAATATGAAGGTAAGGATTTTCGTCTTCCTTTCCCGAAAAGGATAGGTTCTCAATCATGGCAATTAACCTTGAACTTAACCTATACTGGGATGTTTGGATAGGCTGTGATGACTCCCATGGTAAAAGGTCAGTTTCCGAAGGTGTTGCAAATTGATAGATTGATTTAGAATCTTGGTTCTCCATAAGGTAAGAATAAAGAAAAGATAAGGAATAAAAAGATAAAGAAAGATAAAAGTATAGGTACAAGCTAGTAGTAAGATTCAAGGTTATCTCAGCAAACCGTCTTTCTCCCCGGCAACGGCGCCAGAAATGCTTGTTGATATTTGGTAACGCAATTAGGAAATGATCCGCAAGCGCACGGATATCGGTGAGCACTTCACCCGGGATGTTATCCAGAGTATCGTATTTATTTTTTTACCACTAGGAGAAAGCGTGCATCTGACTAACCAAATCTATTACTACTAACCTTTAGGCTACAACCACTGTGATTTGATGTGAGCGATGTATAGAGAAGACTGCAACTGCACTCTCGTTCTAACCTTGGTAAGGATGATCTACTGCTCTATTGGGGAGGCTCACGGAATCTAGACACCTCAAAGGATGTTCGACCCGCACCTATAAACCCTATCGATCCTGCTAATGGGATATGGAATACAAAGGTAGCTACGGAAATGTCACGTTCCTCGCTACTACCACGGTCCGGCTAGACAGGGGATATCTATGAGTATCCTAGCCCAAACACCTCGTTTACGCTAGAAATGATTACTCTAAACTCTACGCGAAGAGATTAAAGTAAACTCATAAACCAAAGAACAATAAAACAAAGAACTTACTAGAATTTAGAAGTCGAAATACTGAAGAATCCTAGGAGCAAGCCTCGGGTTAGGAGAACTTGATCCCGTAGGTACAACCTCGAAGTAGTCACCGACAGGCCGGGCTTCCTTCGATCTATACCTCCACTCTATCTCTCTCAATCTAGAAGAACTAAGTCTAATCTCACATTGGATGCTAAGCCCTAATGAGGTGGGAACCCTAAGGGAACCTCTCTCTCTGAATCCTCTTTGGAAAATATGAAAATAATGGACTTGGATTCCCCTCTCCAGGGGCCAGGGGTCCTGCTTATATAGTCCCTTCAAGTGAACCTGGGCCGTCGGATCAAACCGACATTAATCGCACGGTTTTCCTTGATCCTTTAGGTCGGTGGGGCATAATCCGCGAGACTCGTCCTGATTGGTTGCAGACCTAGGGCGGGCGCCCCAGGGTCCAGGGCGGGCGCCCTGGTCCCGGGCCCGTTCGGCCTCCCGTTCGATCCCGTGGCTTCTGGAGTCTTCTAGATGATAGAAAATCGGTGAACACGTTAATATCTCTATGTAATTCCGACGTGTGAGCATTTCCTTTGTATTTCCTGATAACCCCCTGCAGAAACAGATAAACAACAAAACTCGTGGAATTCTGTCAGATCAAACCCTAATTCCAGGTGTTACTTGCATATAGGTCCTTTTCCTTATTTATTGGATAATTAAAATTGATACTTAAGAACCGTCAACATTCGTGCCGATGCTAAGCAGGTGGCCAACCGCATCACTAGTGACGAGCAAAAGGGCCTAATGGCTATAGAGGAGGACAACGACGACGTTGATACCAATGACGAGGACAAGGACGAGGACAGTGATACTGACAATGAGTAGAGGAGTAAATAAGGTTGCATTTGATGTATCTCACGTTGCATTTGATGCATCTTCCTTATGTTGGGAGTACGGAGGGAGTACATGTTTTGATTTGTGAAGCCTTAGTTGGTCATTTGGTAGATCTTCCCTTGCATTCTTCCTTATGTATCTTATTGTGTTTACTTTTGTTGAACTTTGTATTAGGTGGGTTAAACTCTATTGAGCATGGTGTAGATCAAGTCCTTTGGTCATTTGGTAGCCGGTTTCTAGCCCCTGTTGGTTGGTCTTGCCTACAGGTTTTTTGGTACTATTTCTGATCTGTAGTATGGTAAACATGCATAATGGAATTCATCCGATCAAGTCTCGCATCGATGTAATGCCAAACAGAGGAGCCACATAGCTATTCAAATTTTACAACACACGCAAGAAAGTCCAAGCATCGTAAATCTGACTGGGCTAGATGGGCTAGACACATCTCACGTTATATAGGGCAACATGTTTCATATGAATACATTTGTTGAATCCCTAAAGGAAACAAATAAAATTAAAACTAGTTACATGTCCGACCGTTCAAATTTACGCTGCTCGGACTATCAGGCGAGCAAACAGTTTACAAGAAACAGGTAAACGTCATTTCATCGAATATACTAGAGGGACGTGGTTGGGGGAAAGTGGTGATTGTTGGTGCTTCTTAGCAAAAGCAGATAAATCCACAAGCGCACGGAAATACCGTTGTAGCACTTCACCCGGTGATAAGCAGGGTATCGTATTTTCTTAAGGAACGGTAGTGTAGGAAGTCTCTAAAGATAGTTCTCCCCAAGAACAAGAGAAGGATAACTTGGGTAGTGAGGTTCTTCTAAGGGTAGATTCCTGAAGAAAGGTAGCGCTATTGTTATAACATTGTTTTGGGCACCGGAGATCACCTAGTCTGCCAAGCGTTACTGGCCTATAGCTCTATGCTAAACCCAAACGTGGGGGATTACAAGGGACGGATAGGGCTGTCACCACCTGCCGCCTACCCCTCAACCATGGGGAACGAGGCAAATGAAGGTAACTTCTAGCTCAAACACCACGTCGATGCTATTGTGACACCCCATGTCCAAAACTACTTATATGGTCCAACTCTACACGTGGAACACGCCTGCATACGCGTAGCACCTCTCTTACACTTTCGTCGTCGCTTCATGTAAAAGGGTTAACCTAGAGGTGCTACGTTTGGAACGACAAGGCTTATAAGCTGGCCCTCACCCTCCTAAGCTTCCAAGGTGGTACTAAACCCACCAACACCAACCACACAAAGAGCCACTTGGGCTATATGGGCCAACTTCACAACTACAACATGCTACAAATGGGCTGGGGTGTTACATTCACCCCCCTTAAGGGCTAACACCCTCGGCAGCTCACCACATATATGTGGTAGATGTCTAGGACCACCCCTTGGTACACCCCTCCATGGGCATGTGTAGCAAGGGTTGATGCTCTGAATACCATCTGTAACACCCCATGTCCAAAACTGCTTATATGGCCCAGCTCCGCATGTGGAATAGGCCTATATACGCGTAGCACCTCTCTTACACTTTCATCCTTGCTTCATATAAAAGGGTTAACCCAGAGGTGCTACATTAGGAACGACAAGGCTAATAAGCTGGCCCTCACCCTCCTAAGCTTCCAAGGTGGTGCTAAACCCACCAAACACAACCACACAAACCACTTGGGCTACATGGGCCAACTTCACAACTACAACAAGCTACAAATGGGATGGGGTGTTACAACTATCGGTTATGGTTCTAGCATTGGCCAGGAACTTTCGTCTTTATTAGGAGTCCTCTACTAGAACCTCCGTCATGGGGATAGACGATGAACCCACAAGAGTATAGCGATACGATAACTTGCTCAAAGTAATCAAACCAATAGAATAACATGAACTTCTTACCCCAATTGGTAAGATGGACGTTGAGGTACAAGTATGGAGGGAGCCGACAACCCCGGCACTCCACCCTCCTAGCGTACGTGGCGAACCGGGTACAAGAGGTAGAGGGAACGAATCCGCTCTTTCTCCAACTCTTCCTCACTCACTCCCTATTCTACTCTAGCTAGAAGCTAGTGAAAATGAGCCTTGCTACTCTTGTCTTGTGTGTATATGAGTGTGTGTGAGTGAGGAGGTGAGCTCCTCCTTATATAGGAGGTGGTTGGGTCTGTTTGGGGGAATATTCCCCGAATACACCCCCGCACTGTCCTCCACTACATTAAATGAACTGACAGGAGCGAGAAGGGCCTAGCTGGTAGAGGTGGGGGCGCAGGCACGCCCCAGGCACAGGTGCGCCTGGGCTGGTTCAGCTGCCCCCCTCATGCTAGTGGGCTTCCTCCTAGGCTTGGATCCTGTATGTGGAGTGGGCTAGCCCTGTTGTGCTTACTTGGATGGGCTTCTTTCTTGCTTTGCCTTGGGCTCAAATAGAGTTTTGCATTTCTTTCATTCTTTTCTCCTCTTTTGGCCCATTTGTGATGTATTTGCTCTACAAAACAAGTGAACTCACCAAGGCTATGGAAATGGTTAGCTTTAAGCTCCTATCTATGTTGTTTTTGGTGAATTTCATTCGAATGTTGGCGGGGTAAGATATGAATTAAGAACTGCCAATAAGCTCCCCCACACTTAGTCCTTTGCTCATCCTCGAGTAAAGGTATGAAGGACTAAGGTGGTTGTTACTCCAAGATTTTCAACCTGCATACAGATTATTCCAAGCTTCACCTATATTTGTGAGCATTCAAAGTATCTACAAAATTGTCTTGAGTAATTAGAAAATGTAATAGCTTGGATTCAAATCAACTTATTCTACTCATGCTCTAGAACTTGGGGTTTTGAACTTTTTGCATAAAAGAGATAGCTTTGCTCCTTGAATGATACTCTCAAGTCACTCATGTATTTTCTTTCTAATTCCTCACCAAGGCATTTCTTTTGATATCTTTTGCCTTCTTGCTCATCCTACCTCTATAAGCTTTAGTTGGGGTTGTAGGTATGGATGATGAGAATGCACACTTACCTTGTGTGTTGTTGAGTCAAACCCCAGATCTTTGGAGGGAAGAGTCACTCTTAGATGAAAATTGTGCAAGTGTGTGAAATATTGATTATATTTATTTTTTTGTACTCCTTTGATTATGACTCCCTCTCTTATTTTGATAGTGCTTCTAAGAGTATGGGCTACCTTATTCTCACTGGCGGGAATCAAGGTGCCCATTGTTTTCTCTCAGGGCGAGCATCTAAGTGCCCATTATTTTCTCTCCCCCTTTTTTATATGCATCATGCTCTTTGGCATGCTTTCTTTCTCTTATGCACTTTGGCATGGTTATATTTTCATAGCCCATACTCTTTTGGCACATGAATATTTTTTGGAGAGGGAATCATAATAGTTTGGAGCATTTTTTAGTGGATGGAGAAATCATGAATTGTGTAACTCTTAGTGTAAGAGTTAGCATTTTATTTTTGTGGGTGTACGTGAATTTCGATCTTGGGAGCATGAAACTTCTCTCAACATAGATCTCAAATTTTTGACAAAACTCAACACAAAGTAAGCAGCTATGTGTAAGGTTTTATATCAAGAGGCAATGTATATGGCTTTGGTATGAATTATTTTATCATTGAGGAGCATGCTATTGCATTCTTGAATTTGAAAATAAATCCCAAGTCTATTGCAAGAGAGAACAAGTTTCATATCATCCTACTCTATCACATATTCCAATTACTTAGAGTAAAGGTTCGGTTCCTATTGATAAGTTGCTCACAAGTTTAGGATATTGGTGAGGAATAAAATGTATGCACATTGTTTCATCCATTGGTAGAACTGAGTTGGGGCATCACATTTTTAATTCAGGCTCATTTTATTAACTATTTCGAATAGGAAGGAGTGAGAGAGTGTACAAACCGAGTTTGTATCATGCTTTTGCATATTTGTGCACTTCTTTTGGGAGAGAGCATGGCGTCTCCCCCACACTTGTTTTTGTATTTTGTTTTCTTTTGTGCAAAGGACAAAAACAAGTGGAGACAACATATTTCTACTAATAATATATTTATTGAATTTGTAAAAACTTGATACAATAGGCGCAACATGGTATGGAAATTGAAATGATAGGAAATAAAATGCTGAAAGTAAATGTGTGCCTATTTATTTAGCGAAAGAGAGGGAGAGCATGTTCCACTCCCACTGCTTTAGCTATCCCAGCTAGTTCTTCTTAAAAGCTGAGATGAAGAGAGCTAATCTCTTCTTCTAAGTGCAACTTAGCGGTATACCCTTCAGCTAGTCTACCTTGGAGATACCTAATGCAACTAGACAATGCTTTGATCTGTTTGTTTAGGCTGGTCATAGTAGGTTCCATTGGTTGTGGTGGCTCAACATCCTCAAAGAAACCAGCGGGTTGTCCCCTGATTTGTGCTTTGGGGACCTTCTTGGCCATGAGGCCCTTCCCACATTCCCCATTAGATTTAGCTGACCAGAAGGGCGAACTAAGGTGGGAGGGTGTGCTACCTGACGATGTTCTTGAAGCGCGTTTGCTAGGACCACCAATGTCCTAGGCTGCATGCTTGATGCCAGTGGTGCCTCTTGTCATCTTCTTTGGTTGAGCCTTTCTAGCACTCTTGGTTGGTGCTGACTTTATCTTGAGGCGGTCACCTCCGTTGCTATAGCCATTGCTCAATGGCGGTGGCATGATAGCAAGGGGTGCCGCGGAGATCAGTCTTCCTTCTTCTCTCCCAAGGTACTCTCTAGCAAAGGATAAAGCCCTCTCTTTGTTGTAGAGAGTGAGAGCTTGGCTTGCCATTGCTCTTTGGATTAGAGAAGAATAGCACAAATTTTGCTATAAGAGAGGGATAAGAGAAAGCCTTTGTGTTTGGTTTGGTGTGAGGAAGAAGAGAGGTAGAGATGTGTTTATATAGGGAAGACAGACCTCTTTGGTCATGATTTTGAATCACACCAAGCTAATGCACGTTATGACATGAATTAACATAGATTAAGACATGCACTGGCAAAAGACTGAGGCAAGGGGAGGTAGCAGGGGCGCGGGCGTGCCTGCCCTGGCCCCCCTCTAGTCATGTTTTCAGCCAGGTACAGAAGTAAGTGCCCATTTTCAAATTATTTTGTGCACTCGTTTGAATTATTTCAAAATGCATACTAAATGCCCTAGGTCAAGTATTATGATGAAGGATCAAACATGATCATGAGAGGATATTCTCTAGTTTGAAAAAGAAGTTAAGTTGATCAGCTTTCATGCTTATATTCAGTGAGGGCATTTTGGTCAATATCGTGTTTAGCCATGTTTTTGTGTTTTTGTTAGTAAGATATTTATGTTTTGTCATGAAATGATCAAGTCTATTCTATCTAATTCTTGATTAAAATTTGAATTATGAGAAGGCTTAAGGAAAGGTTTGAGATGCTAACCGTTAACTTTGAAGATATTACCGTCATCATCTTGAATTGTGATCGCGCCATGTGGCGAAGAGTTGATGACGGTGTACGATCCTTTCCATTTGCTGCGCAACTTTCCTGCACAGAAAAGCTTGACCTTCGAGTTGAAAAGCAGGACTTGATCGCCTTGCTTGAACTCTTTTAGCTTGATTCGATGATCGTGCCATCTTTTGGTTCTTTCCTTAAAAAGCTTGGCACTGTGATAAGCTTTCTCATGCCATTCTTCTAGCTCGGCACTTTTGTTGATTTCTGCTAGCTTGCTTGACGTCCATATTCTAGCTCTTGATTGCCTAGTGAGCTCGGTGTTCAAGCTCTACTGGCAAGTGGCAACTTTTCCTGTATACCAGCTGGAATGGTGACATGCCAATGGGGGTTTTGTAAGCGGTCATGTATGCCCAAAGTGCATTAGGAAGCTTATTCTTCCAACCTTTCCCCATGTGGATGACCATTTTCTATAGGATATTCTTGATCTATTTGTTTGAGGTCTCGGCCTGCCCGCTTGTTTGAAGATGGTAAGGGGTAGCAATGTTATGCTTGGCGCCAAGTTCCTTCAAGAATGCTCTGAATGTTTTATCTATGAAATGAGATCCTCCATCACTTATCACCAAGCGTGGTGTTCCAAAGCGAGGAAAGATTATTTCTTGGAACATTCTCCTTGCATGTTTGGCGTCAGCAGCTCTGCATGGCATTGCCTCTACCCACTTGGATACGTAGTCGACGGCGACTAGGATTTGGGACTTTTGGAAAGGTCCCATGAAGTCAATGCCCCACACATCAAATATTTCTATTTGAAGGTTGTAGTGGAATGGAATTGCATTGAGATGTGATGTTTTCTTGAAACTGGCACTTCCGACACCTCCGTTGGTGTCCTCATACATCATCGGCTAGAAGAATTTACACTGCCAGATTTTGGCTTGTGTGCGGAATACTCCATAGTGGCCTCTGTATGGTGGCGAATGATATTTCTCGATGATTTGTAGTCCTTCTACCGTCAGTACACACCTCCTCAATAGGCCGTCCGAGCATACCTGGTACAGATATGGGTCATCCCAAAGGTGACGTCTGCTTTTGACTTGAAGTTTTCTCTTGTTCTCCCCCGGTGGTACATAGCCTACAACCATAAAGTTCACGATGTTTGCATACCACGGGTTAGAGTCCTCACCTTCAACAGGATGTCGTTGCTTAGGAAGTTATTGATGGGTAGTTCCTGCATATTTGTGACTTGCATACGCAACAAATGATCTGCAACTATATTCTCTACTCCCTTTTTATCTTTTATTTCTAGGTCAAATTCTTGGAGTAAAAGAATTCAAAGGGTGCATCTTTGGCTAGCACTCATCTGTGAACTCATCTGTGAACTCATCTGCGCACCAAAGCGTTCAAGCACTCATCTGTGAACTCAAAGGGCGCATCTTTGGCTAGCAGGTTCGTAAAAAGGGTCTAGAAATTTGCAAAAAGTCTTTGATAAACCTTTTATAGAACCCTGCATGGCCTAAGAAGCTACAAATCCCTTTTACGTTCACTAGGGTTGGTAGTTGTTCGATAACCTCAATCTTAGCTTTATCTACCTCGATCCCCCTCTTAGACACTAGGTGTCCAAGAACAATGCCTTCTCGTACCATGAAATGGCACTTTTCCTAATTTAGTACCAGGTCCTTTTCTTGGCATCTTTGCAAGACTTTGTCTAAGTTCTCTAGACAGTGGTCAAAGGTCTTTCCATAGACTGAAAAGTCAACCATGAAAACTTCCATTATCTCTTCTATGATGTCCGAGAAAATAGACATCATGCATCATCGAAATGAAGTAGGTGCATTACACAATCCGAACGACATTCTATGATGTGCGTATGTTCCATATGGGCATGTGAATGTGGTCTTGCTTTGATCATCAGGGTGGATGGGAATCTGATGATACCCCGAATACCCATTGAGAAAACAAAAGAAAGAGTGCTTTGCCAACCGCTACAGCATTTCATCAATGAAGGGCAGTGGAAAGTGATCTTTCTTTGTTGCTATTGACATTTCTTAGTGTCACTACCAAGAATAGAATTCGAATTCTATCCCCAGCAATGGTGCCAAAAATGCTTGTTAGTATTTATTAACTTGACACTTGTTCTAGTAGTCACCTCTTAATTACCTACACCTCTAGCTTAATTGTACTAGGTTGTCATCCCCAGTGATAGAGCTAAAGGTGACTATAGGCACTACCTAGTATTACTACTAAGTAGTTACTTATTATTTCATGTGACTAGGAAGAATATAAAGATAAGAATAGAAAGTATTTGCAAGCGTACAAATAATTATACCATTACCCAAGAGTATTCTAGGGATCGTTATTTATATTTTACCATTAGGAAGGGATGGCTATAGGAATATGATGATCAAATGTACATGCAATGGAGAATTAACCATGTCTAATCCATCTACTCATAATAGGGATAAGTCATAAGATAAATGATAATGAGTGATAATTGTCAAGTAATAAATAGTGTAATTTACTCAAAGCACTTCTTCTATAGCAATAGCATGGTTTAGGTAGAAATAAAGGAATATTCCTAGGTCATTCTTAAGCACATGTTAAAGTATACTATGATTAGTGCAATTACACTTAGCAATCATGGCAAGAATACTTTATATCTACATACAAGGGACATTACTAAGGAAGATCAAGAATAGAGCAAGTCTTCCTTCGCAGCCGGGTCCTACTTGTCCTATATTTGGAGAGTGGACTACAAAGGATTCAACAGGAGTGTCACTTCCGTGATCTACCACATGGACTGGAATATAGGGTGCATTCGTAGGTAAACAACGTATAAGCACCATGCTTACACAATGTCAACCACTCACCCATGATATCAAAGAGTGAGCGTTATATGATCTTATGCTTGAATATAAAGACATTCTAACTATACTAAGTATATAATCAAAGTAGACAATGAACAATATAACCGAGAACATAGATAATATATAGAGTAATTTCATATCTATTGTAACTAGCAAGTAAATACAAAAGATACAAAAGAGAGGTTACAAAAGGCTTTACCAAGCCGTGTTCTTGACATGATCCGGAATCCAAGCAAAACTTGCCTTCCTCTACTTCTAACCTATGTAGCTATGCTCTATAATATGGTGGAGCTCAAAGTAAACTAGGGTTTCTTGCTTTGATGACTTGATCAAATGACTTGAATGCTTTTAACCTAGGGGGTAGGGGCTGGCTTATATAGGCCAGTGGGATGAACCAGAGCCCTCAGATCAAATTGACCTTGATCAATGGTGAAGATGCAAACCCTAAGGCGGTAGAGAACTGACTTGTGGAGGAGGCTAACAGGTGGGACCCCTAGGATCGGCCGACCTGTGGTGGGGCCGGCCGACCTGGGTGGCTTCCAGGTGGGCCCCCATTCAGTGGGTCACCTTCTCGTGTCTTCTAGATCCTTCTCAACTTGGTTCCATGGTGGAATATGCTTTTTACCCCGACGTCCTTGATATCTTGCCTCCTTTTCGTGATAAACCCTTACAGAAACATAGATTCACCAAAACATGTGGAATTCTGTCAATTTAAACCCTAATTCTATGTTTGGAGGTTGATATATGCCCTTTTTCATGTTTCGTTCATGGTTTAGATAGTAGTTAGTGACCGTCAACAACTCCCCCAAGCTTAACCTTTGCTAGTCCCTTAGCAAAGCTAAACTCAGCAATGGATCAGGAGTTGTTGTAATGCTTTCATGCCTCAAAAGTACACATGCATTCAAACAAGAATTCTCCTCTAGATTAAAGTAAACTATTCTGACTTTCAAACTTACCCATATTACCTTCAACTATGGAGCTTGTAGCCTTCACTTGGGTCTTGAGCAATTGAAAGATAGAATGATTGAGTCAAGCACTATGTCTCAAGCTCTTTTTTTAACCATTATTCTAGAGTTTTTGCAAGTTTTCAAAATAAAACTCAGAGATTCCTTCATATGACCCTCTCAAGTCTCTCAATATGTGGTATTTTGTGGATCCTTACCAAGGCACTAAGGATACTTTGCCTTCTCTCTCTAAGGCTTATGTGGAGCTCATAGGTAGGGAGACAACGCATACATACTTGTAAAGCATATATTGTAAAGTCAAACATTAGATCCAGAGAAACGAGTCATAAGTCAAATCAAGATGTTCATGTGTGTGGATATGAGGAGTGGAGTGGATATAAGGTGGATGAATGGTATCAATGGTGACAATGGTGTAAACCTAATTCTACTTTTGCTCCTTGAAAACATATCTCTCTCTTGGAACTTGGAGACACTTGTTAGAGAACATGGGCTATCTTATTCATCTCTCTTCTCTTTTTTTAGGCGGACATCGAAGTACCAATTGTTTTAATATCTTGGACACTTGTCCATTTTTTCAATACTCTCTTTCTCTTCTTTTCTTTTTTTGGAGTAACTTTTGCATACCTACAAGCCTCTTTCTGCAATAAAACTTTTGAGAGATAGTAACAAGAACTTAGAGCATTTATTTGGTGGTATTGGGGTGATTGGGTGGATGAATGAAAATATGTTGTTGCGTACTCCTAGTGTAGAAGCAACATATTTGAGTGGAGTGTGCGTGATCTTTATTTTAAAAGCATGACAAGTCTCTAAGGTATCAACAAAGCTTGACAACACTCAATGCAAAGCAAGTAGCATGTATATGAGGATTTCCTAGTCTAGCATTTATGTATAGCTGTGGGAGGAATTTAAGCTCTGTCATACAGAAACTCATCATGTAGCATTTAAGAGTTTTCAAAAGATAAATCTCTAGAACTTTAGTGTCACTAGGAACAAGATAAACGGTTGCTCAGACCTTCTCATATCATATCCCTCAATTACCTAGACTTAGATGAAACATTCACTACCCACAAATTTCAGGCTCAAAGTAAATCTTCAGGTCAAAATAATTGTATTTAAAACTTAGGAGAATTCAAGGCTAAAACTAGATACTTGAAAAGAATTACGGCAGAGCAACTATTCATCATTTCCATAAAGAGATTATCTTTATAGTCCATTTTATTTGAGCAAAAAAGCAAACTTCTGTACACACTCTCTTTTTATTTTATTTCAAACTTAAAAATCATACCAATCTACTTAGAACTTAAAAGGAATTCTTTATTTTATTTTATGGTTATGCATCTTTTTATTATTTTTAAAAGCACACATAAAAGTAGTAAAGTAAAAAGAGGAAACAAACACTTAGCTAGATACATGGAGGATGCTTTTCCCCCAAGCTGGATGATGACGTAGTCGTTCATTCTTGCAGTGTAGCAAACTGGCAGCGTAGATTTACTCCCTCTATCAGAGCATTGATTGATGTTGATGATGATTGAAGCAGTGCTCTAGTAATGAATAGAACATCCAATCGCTTGTCAGCTCTTCTTAATCCTTCAAATCCTGTGAAACTGAAATAGACAAAAAAAATTGTGGAACAGATTAAGCATTAGTGGTGAACCACCTAAACTTCAGTTGCCTAGAGCTCTTCCATGTTTGATATAATGTTTCTTTTAAGCATAATTGCAACAGGATTTCTTTTTCAATATTTTTGGATTTTATGATGCAATAGAAAATGTAACAAGATGAATAATTATTTATTTTTATTTTTATGCCACCACGGTGAATATTCCTATAGGTTTTATGCCACAAAATTATTCACATGGGGCTTAAGATTATTGATGCAATGCAATAAGCAAATATTTATTTTCTTTTTCTAATGTAGATGTAGCAGAGTAAATATGCAACAGAAATTAATTATGCTAATGTGAAAGAATAAATATGCTAAAGGAAAATTATGTAATGCTAAAAAGGGAAATATGGATAACTACCAAGTTTACCTCCCAGCAAGGGTTCGGTGATTTAAGTCCTCCGAACAGAACTTCTTGTCTTGCTCAGTCTTCCCAGGGTGCATCACTGGGCTAGAAAGGCAACCCTGGTTGCACCTCTTGTGACGGTGAACTAGACGATGATCCCTTCTCCTTCCAGACATGTTTAGTTGATGAAATTGACTTTGATGTTGGGGACTTGTGAAGGGTTATGAGGGTGCTACGCTAGCCATAAAATCAAAATTTTGACCTCATAAACCATGATCTACTGCTAGTTACAGGTTACAGAATTACCACTAGACGTGCAGGTGCAGCGGAAGCAACTCGATGTAGTCGAACGCGTCGTAGCAGTGTTGTGCAGTTGCATGGTCGTCCGTCACGTCCACCCTTCGCTCACGGATCGTCCCTCTTGTGCGGTTCATCCTTGTGCTCCAGATGCAGCACCTCCAAGGTATCCCACACGTACGGGGAGAAAGCGTTGTGCCTCCAGACTGCTAGGTCCACGAGGAGCAGTAGGCGTGAGCATGGGGGTTTGACGGCGGCTGCCTAATGGCGTGAGTCACCTAGCTGCGCCCCCTCCCTCTCTTATATAGGCGCCTCTAATCAGCCCCAATTTAGAGGCCCAATTAGAAAACCCTAAGCCTAGTCAAATTTGGGTCCAACCCGAATTAGGCTTCCAGCCCCTTAAGCGTGCGACCCTATGGGTTCATGCACACGTAGAAGTGGCCCGAGTACTCCTACTCAGCCATTAGTTGATAGCAGTCTCTAGCAAGACGTGTCAACTCCTATGTGTACGCAAAGATCATATCAGATGAACCACCACAAACCATATACATGTTATTCCTTTTGACACATGATATTTGGTCCAACTCATAGGTTAACACTTAACCTAAGCACAACCATGCATTTGTTGATCCAATCATTAGAGTGTTCCATTGATATCTCTCTCACATAGAGAGGGGCAAATTCCATCTTGATTGTCTATGTCTCACAGCATGTTTCTGGACAAACCCGAAGACCACCTTTATAACTACCCAGTTACGGAGTAGCGTTTGATAGTCTCTAAGTAGGTCATTTCACATCTTGGGTACATACAACAATCTCAGGTCTAAGGACGTAATGTACATGATGTGAATCGAGACAATAACAACATCTCACGTTGGGTTAGTCTAGCCTACATGTCACACATGTGCCCACATTATTAGTTTGACATCTCTATGTCTATGACTTGTGAAACATAGTCATCAACTAATAATGTGCTGATCTAATATTCATGTGCATCCTAACATGAACTCCGATCAGGCACCATTCTAGAATAACCATACAAGTAAAAGAGTTTCACAAATAATTCACATAATTGCTAATCGATACAAGTTGTCTTTAATGGATATTCAATGGACTCATAATATGTCATGGATACAAGGCAATACAATCATCTCTATGATAACCTCTAGGGCATACTCCCAACAATCTCCCACTTGCACTAGAGTTAATCTCAAATATATCTAATACCCATAGCTCTCACGTGCACCTCATGCTTAGGCTATGGAAGATCCTTTGTCAAAGGATCTACAACATTTGAATCTGTGTGTATCTTGCACATCTTGATCTCATCTCGTCTAATAAACTCTCGAATGAGATGAAATTTCCATAGTACATGTTTATTCTTCTAGTGATTCCTTGGCTCCTTAGCCTACGCTATCGCCCCATTATTATCACAATGTAGATTCAATGGGCTAGACGCATCAGGAAACACACCAAGCTCAATGAGGAACCTCCTCATCCAAACACCTTCCTTTGCAGCTCCAGAGGCTGCAATGTACTCGACTTCTGCTATAGAATAGGTCACTGTCTCCTGCTTGGAACTTTTCCAACTTACATCACCACCATTTATTGTGAACACAAAACTTGATTGAGATTGTGAATCATCCGTGTCAGTTTGGAAGCTGGCATCGGTGTAACCATTTACAATGAGCTCCTCCTCACCTCCATAGACTAGGAACACATTTTTAGTCCTTCTCAAGTACTTAAGGATGTTTTTGACAAGTGTCCAGTGATTCTCACATGGATCAACTTGGTACCTGCTCACAACACTTAGAGCATATGAGACATCTGGGCGAGTACATATCATGGCATACATGATAGAACCAATAGCCGAGGCATATGGAACCTTACTCATGCGCTCCTGCTCTTCAGCTGTCAAAGGACACTGTTTCTCGCTGAAGCGCATACCATGTGACATAGGCAAGAACCCTTTCTTGGACTACTCCATGTTGAACCGTTTCAACACCTTGTCGATGTACGTATCTTGGCTTAAACCTATAAGCCTCTTTGATCTATCTCTATAGATTTTTATGCCCAAAATGTATGTTGCTTCTCCTAAATCCTTCATAGAAAAAGTATTATTCAGTGAAGTCTTTATAGATTGCAACATAGTAATGTCATTTCCAATCAATAGTATGTCATCCACATACAAGATTAGAAATACTACAGTGCTCCCACTTTCCTTCTTGTAAACACAAGGTTCTTCATCATTCTGATGGAAGCCAAACCCTTTGACTGCCTCATCAAAATGAATATTCCAACTCTGAGATGCTTACTTTAACCCATAAATAGATTTCTTAAGCTTGCATATTTTTCCAGCATTATTAGGATCAACAAAACCATTAGGCTGTATCATATACACGTCCTCTTCCAAATTTCCATTTATAAAGGCTGTTTTAACATCCATCTGCCAAATCTCATAATCGAAATAAGCAGCTATTGCTAGAATGATCCGGATAGATTTAAGCATCGCTACCGGTGAGAAAGTCTCATCGTAGTCAATTCCTTGAATTTGCTGAAAACCCTTTGCGACAAGTCGAGCTTTATAGACGTGAATATTTCCATCCATATCATTTTTCTTCTTATAGATCCATTTGCACTCGATAGGTTTAACCCCATCAGGTTGGTCAACCAAGTTCCAAACTTGATTTTCACTCATGGAATCTATCTTGGATCTCATGGCACTTTGCCATTTCTCAGAATCTGGGTCCATCATTGCTTTCACGTATGTCGCAAGTTCATCATCGTCTAACAATAACAAATCGCCACGTAATGCACGGATTCTAGCTGACCTTCGTGGTTGTGGCAGTGTCTCTATTGCCATAGGTATGTCAACATGTTCTGCTACATTAGCATCACTCATGGAATCATTCCCTATTGGCTCATCCTGAACTTCTTCAAGATACACCTTCTGTCCACTTTTCTCTCTTTTGAGAAACTCTTTTTCTAAGAAAGCACCATTTCGAGCAACAAACACTTTGCCCTCTGATCGGTTGTAGAAATAATACCCTAAAGTTTCCTTTAGATATCCCATGAAAAAGCACTTGTCCGACTTGGGTATTAGTTTATCTGATATAAGTCGTTTGACATAAACTTTACAGCCCCAAATTTTAAGAAAAGACAAACTGGGACTCTTACCAATCCACATCTCATATGGTGTCTTAACTATAGACTTAGATGGCACCCTATTCAGTGTGAAAGCGGCTGTTTCTAGAGCGTATCCCCAAAACAACAAAGAAAGGTCCGACTGGCTCATTATAGACTGAACCATGTCCAACAAACTCCGGTTATGTCGCTCGGACATGCCGTTTCTCTGAGGCATTCTAGGTGGCATAAGCTATGGAATAATTCTGCAACTCTTTAAATCATTGCTAAACTCATGGCTCAAATATTCGCCTCCATGATCAGATCGCAAGGCCTTAATTTTCTTGCCACGTTGATTCTCTACTTCATTCTGAAATTCTTTGAACTTTTCAAAAGTCTCAGACTTATGTTTCATTAAGTAGACATAGTCATATCTACTAAAGTCATCAGTGAAGGTAATGAAGTATTGAAATCTGCCTCTGGCTATCGTGCTCATTGGTCCACATACATCACATGTACAAGTTCCAACAAGTCTACCGCCCTCTCAGGAAAACATGTGAAAGGCGCCTTGGTCATCTTTCCCATTAACAAGCCTCACATGTCTCGTATGATTCAAAATCAAACGAAGTTAGAAGCCCATCAGAATGAAGCCTCTTCATGCGATTCTCACTTATATGACCTAAACGACAATGCCACATATAAGTAGGACTTAACTCATTAAGCTGAGGCCTTTTAGCATTAACATTACAGATAGGCGCATCATCAAGATTTAAAATAAATATCCCATTCACAATGGATGCAAAAGCCATAAACACATCATCCTTGGAGATTACACAACCATTGTCTTTACTCACAAATGAATAACCATCCTTCATCAAACATGAAGGTGACACAATGTTTTGACTTATACTAGGAATATAATAACAATTATTCAATTCCAAAATAAATCCTGATGACAGGTGGAGTTGCATCATCCTAACGTTCAATGCAGCAACTCTTGCATTTTGCCCACGTGGAAATCAACTTCTCCTTTTTCCACGCTTCTACTTCTTATCATTCCCTACATCGTATTGCAAATATGAGCAACCGATCTGATATCAAATACCCAAGAATTAATATAAGAGTTAGCGAGGAAAATGTCCGTAATATAAACAACAAGTGTATGAGCAACGGTAGTACCTTTACCACCATCCTTCTTTAAGGACTCCAAATACAGCTTGCAGCTCCTCTTCTAGTGACCTTTACCCTTACAATGAAAGCACTCTTCATCAGCAGATGGTCCAGCCTTGGGCGCAGGTGGGTTTGGCTTAGAGGTCTCACCTTTGGCCTTGCCCTTGCCCTTTTGCTTCCTCTAAGCATTGTCCTTCTTAAAGTTAGGCCTGTTTTGGACCACCATCACATGGCTAGTGCCAGCACCTTTCTTAATATCAGCCTCAACTATCTTAAGCATGCCACATAATTCATTCAAGCCCTTCTCCGCCCCATGCATATGGTAGTTCGAGATAAAGTTCCCATAGCTGGGCGGAAGAGACGCGAGAATGAAATCAGTAGCCAACTCTAGACCAATTGGGAAGCCCAGCTTCTCCAACCTCTGAGTGTGACCAACCATTTTGATCACGTGTGGCCCGATAGGTGCGCCCTCTGCAAGCTTGGTTTCAACAAACGCCTTAGAGACATTGAACCTTTCAGTCCTAGCTTGAGTCTAAAACATATCATTCAGTGCCACAATCATATCGTGCGCTGCATGGTTGTTGTCAAAGTGCATCTGCAGATCTGGTTCCATACATGCAAGCATAAGGCAACTCACTTCAAGATAAGCATCACATGTCCTTTTGTAAGCGTTTTTCTCAGCAGCGGGTGCATTGTCAGCAGGTGCTTTAGGTAATGGGTTGTCTAGAATTTCTTCCTTTTTCTCAGCCCTGAGAACAATTCTCAGGTTACGGATCCAATCCGCATAGTTTGTTCCATTCAACTTATCTTTCTCAAGAATTGAACGCAAAGTAAATGGTTGATTGCTAGGCACCATTTATTTACAACAAAAGTAATGCAAAATACTAAGACAAAGTATCCAATACAGAGTAAATCATATTAAAATCTTAATAGAATCTACTCCCACTAAAATCAATATCCCTCAATTGAAACTTAGTGATTCAAGACCCACAACTAACAAGTCTACTAGTGAGCTTTAGCATCACTGCTAGAAGACATGGTAGATCGGTAAGCAACTCTTTGCTAATCATATCACATATGACTCTTTGCTAATCACATCTGATTGATCTCCATCTTGCCATAACTGGGTTTACATGTATCACTTAATTCGAATGGCGAAATCCTGACCAGTACGAGTAGATCGTTACAAGACCAACACAGCAAGATCACGAACCATGATCAGAGACTCATCTACAACCATGCATATCTCCATATGCATACAACCAAACCTATAATGAAGTAGCTATGGCTCTGATACCACTAAAGGGTTATGAGGGTGCTACGTGTAACAGAATCGACCAAATTATAAGAGCACAAGTACAAAAACAAGCACCGAAGTGCTCAAATTTTTGAACTTGAGCCCATATAATCCCGGTAGTCAATCGAAACCACGAAGGATTTCAAACCAACTGCTTACAACCAAGATCGCATCATTCAATATAGCACATCACACGTTACATTTCACAAGTAGTTCCGAAATCCACTTACACACACGGAGTCACAAATTATTACAAACCAAGTTCATAAAGTAGCGGAAGCATAACACACGCACATTGTTCAAATACTACCGCCAGTCTTACGGATCAACATTCTGCAAAAGCATTAAGGAAAGTAAATATCAGATGATCACGCCCGAGTGATCTAGTCTTCGTCACCCGCAGGGTGGAGACAGTTCTTGCAGAAGCCTTGGTAAAGCATATCATCTGCAATAGGAGGGAATAAACCCTGAGTACTGGAATGTACTCAGCTAGACTTACCCGTCAAAAACCAGAAATAAGATGACACCAAGGATTATGCAAGGCTTTCATAAGTGGGCTAGCTGACATCACATTTGCAGAAAAGCATAAGTAATTGAAACTCTTTTAACCTGTACTAGCAGTTATTTTTAGCATTTACCTATCATCTATCTTAGCACCTGTACTAAACAGTCACTTGATTATAATCAAACAATTAATATTATTATATCCGTAGTAGGGATAATTTGCGGCAACATTGTATCATTCACTTAACCATCTGTTCAATTTAATGAGATCTACGTTGCCACTGCTCAAGTCAAGTGCTCACTAACCGGGAGCGACGACGATTCGAATCGAATTCCTATCCAGCTGGAGGGGTATTTCTAACACTCACCGAGTCACGCCTGGCTAGGGCTGCTCAGGTTACCTTTGGTACAGTTCAGGAGCCGCGGGTCCGACTAATGTCGCATCCCCAAGGGCGACACTCTGCCAGGTGATAGGGACTCTAACCCCTCCTTGGTCTCACGCCAATGTCCCCAAGCACATCCTTTCTCTCCTCCAAGATGCAACCTACCATTCGATTCCCAGCTTGAACTGTATTACTCGGCTTCACTGTCGGAATGACTTATCTGGCCAACTAAGTGTTAGACTGTGTTCAACATGACTCAAGGACGTACAACGAATCGGTCCTTAAATGACTCAGACGGGTATAGCTCCGCACCCAAGACGTGAAGTGTCTTACGGCTGCACTATCGAACTCCCGCCCAGTCTCAATTTCATTTTATGGCATGGTTCCATCCACGATAGCCAACATAGCCACTCGTGACCCATTCCTACATCTCGCGGATGACCGGAAATCACTCGACTTCTACCGGACTAAGCAGGGCTAAGCATTGACACGTGCCTAAACCTAATTTGGGATTTAAGTACGATATCTGGACAAGGACAGGTATAATGCAGCAAGTGTTTTCACACAACTCCTACAACTTAATGCAGTAAACAAGTAAAAGTACTCAAGATTAATTTATAAAACAATAGGGTCAGCATGCACCGGGGCTTGCCTTTCAGAAAAGAGGATGGCCGGTGATCTGGGCACTCCGATAACTCCTCAATGGCGCCTCCTTCGCTGACTGCTTCTTCGGGCTCCCCTAGCTGCTCCTGGATCTCCTCCGGGATCGCTCCCTCGAACTCGAGAAGAGTCACCCCCTCCGGAACACCTATTGCATGAGTGCATAATAAATTTCATGGATGCATAATGAAGGGTGCAGCATGCTTGGGATGAAATGCACTACAACCATTCCTAGAGCTCTATTCAAATCACTTCAATAATAATAATAATAAGTGCAAATCTCTTCTCCGGTAGAGAAGTACTTACCTAATCTACACAACCTAATGTATAGTTGTTCCTCTTCTGTTAAGGCCCTAACACCTAACACTCACAAGAACAACTTTACTTAAGTTAGCACATCCAAGCACAAAATATCAAAGCAAGACATTCTGGACAACAGCTAAGTGTTTCTATCATAACTAGAGATTCCCAAATCCAAAAGACATGATACAAGATAATCTAGAAAGCTTATAAAATGTTCTACAAATTATTTTCAGACTTCAACACTTAATTCCTAAGTTTTCCTAGTTGAAATTCTGGAGTTCCAGAAATCTGTCCTCTCCAAACAGAGAGCAGCCATTTCTGGACAGTCACTTTAACACAGCAATAACTCCTAGACTACTAAGCCAAATGCCCCAAATTTTGACACAAGCTAGTTTATCAAATTTACTACCACTTTGGTATTCACAAGTTTTCAGCAAACCCTTTTATTAAGGGTCAAATACAAAAATGCTACTAGCTGTCCAGAGAACCTAGAAATGTAAAGATTAAATATTTATTTATATGTCAAACTTCCTCTATGACCAAACCAATGATACTAATAGTTCACACATGTCATAAAAACACCAGAAAGTAAGGTGTGCCAACCTAGAACATTTATTTTCACCCCTTTCTTAATTTACTTAATTAATTAAGTGGGAAATTAAACCTATATGCAAACTGCTTATAAAATTCTACAAAAATTACAGGAGACTCTCTGACCTAAAAATAGGCTACTGTAAAAATTTGAACTAAAGTTATCCATAGAAACTCCCTACACAAAATTCACAAGCCAAAAAGTCTGATTTTTGTATAATTAACAAATCACATTGAAAAGTATCAAACAACATAATTCATATTTTTTATTAAACACTTTAGGGTACCAGGACACTCTCCACAAATTTATATGAACATTGCACATATAGAAAAATTACTAAAATTCATTCAATTATTTCCTAAAATAACATGATATCATCATAACTTGAAAAATATTCAAGCACTAGTACCCAAATTTTTACCAAAGCTAGTACATGTATAAACTAACCTACCCACCAATTTTCACAATTTTTGGGACAATACAACTCTAGTTATTCATTTAACAAGTTTGTATCTAATTTAAAACACATTTCCAAACTCTAATTAATCCTTCTAGAAAATAAACATCACATACATATTTGATATTTTTCCTAAATACTACACCTCCTTTAGAGCTAAACACAATTGGAACCATAGCATTTGGATCTACCATTTATGAGATATGAATTTTACCATATACATGAAAATCTGTGACAAAATAAAAGAAAAACAAAAACTAAAAACCTAAATCGCTACTGGGCCGGCCTGTTACGCCGACGCGGCCCAACCGCGCGCAACCTGCTCTGGCCATCCTGCCCGCGCGCGTGACACTGCCAGCACGGGCCCACAGGCCAGAGAGAGAAGGGGCAGAGGAGAGGGGACGGTGGCCGGAGTTCGCCGCCGGTGGCGGTTCCGGCGAGGCCAAGTGCACCGTCCTATTCCCCATCGCGATGCGCGTCTACGGGTACCATCCAAGGGGGTTACGACAGTGGCTAAGGTAGCCGGCAACAGCAATGGCGGCCCGCGGCCACGGCATGCCGGCTTCGACGAGTTGGACGGCGGCTCGACCCTAATGGCCGGTCTGGTGAGCGCCAGCGATTCAAGGCGGACGCAATGGACTAAGAACGGAGGATAGGGAGGCGCTAGGGCAGCACGGCCATGCTACGGGGTTGCTCTAGCGAGAAATGCCCAAGCGGGCGGTGGCGGAGATGGCAATGCCGCCTTACCTCCGCACAAACGACCAAATGGCGAGGTGGAGGATGAAGAGGGGTTCAAGGCGAAGCTGTGGACGGGTTTTGGTGGTTTGCTATGCGGTGGCGAGCACGCGCAAGCTCGCCGGAGTGGAGGCGGTAATGGCGGCACCAGTTCTCCGTTTTGGAGACGAATGAGGGAGGGGAAGAAAATGGATAAGCTCTGGGCGTCGTGGCGGTATTTGAAGGTCCCTGGACTGACTGGTGGGGCCGCGGCTGGCGTACGGTCGCCACCGCGCGGCCACGCGTCGACAAACGGCCTGTGGCCGGTCGGCCACGATGCTCTGAAGAAATGATGCCACCATCAGATGACTGACAGGGAGATTTTGGCACTAATTATCTTCTAATCCAGCTTGATTTAGCCGATGATGATAACAGTAAAGTTGTAGAGCTACATGAGGGCTACAACTTTGCCAATTGGAGCTCGGCTGATGCATCCGGCCTAGGTGGGGTTGGCCGAGGCCCAATAAATTAAGGTTGCACGGACCCCAACAGTTCTTATGCACACCCACTCGGGGAAAAGCTCAATGTCCCTAAAAGACTAGTCTGATAGGAGAAGGGTGGCTCAATCTTTTAAGGTGGCTTCCTCCTCCCAAGCTAAGCAAGGTGGGATTATTCAGAGGCTCACACGGTCGCCGCCCGACTACAACTAGGCCACTTGGCCTTTTTTTTGTTGCGTCTTTGCCAGCGGGTAATAGTGTAGGATGTCCTCATCATTCCCACCCCCTTAAACAAGGGCCCAGCTCCGATACCAAATGATGCATTCGGCCCAGGTGGGGTTGGCCGAGGCCCAATAAATTAATGTTGCCCGGACCCCAACAGTTCTTATGCACACCCACTCGAGGAAAGGCCCAATGTCCCTAAAAGACTAGTCTGATAGGGGAAGGGTGGCTCTCTCTTTTAAGGTGGCTTCCTCCTCCCAAGCTAAGCAAGGTGGGATTATTCAGAGGCTCACACGGTCGCCGCCCGACTACAACTAGATCACTTGGCCTTTTTTTGTTGCGTCTTTGCCAGCGGGTAATAGTGTAGGATGTCCTCATCATCGGCCTAGCTCGGCATGGTTTGCAAGTTACATGGCTCCCAAGTAGGGTTCAGTGAAACTGTAATGTCGTCCCAGACTTAGCCAAATTGCTAAGTCACAAAACAGCCCCTAATACTGCCTTGTGGGCCACTTTTGAGCATGTTCAAGACATTTTCATGAGATGGCCATATTGAGACTTTTGTTCCCTAGGAAATTCTCTACAACTTTGCTTAAGGTTGCTCCTCCATGCAAGGTCTCTAAGCTGGACTTTTTAATTGGTCAAACTCAAGCATTCCAAGGTCAAGTGTTGGTCAACAGCACATTGGAGGGCATTTTGGTAATTTTGGTCAACATGAACATTGCTCCACTAGTTACCCTAAGTGCAATTAAGGTGTTGTAAGATATAATTAGCCACTCTACCCCTTAGTTACACAAAAACACTAGTGTCATATAATTGGAAACAAGCAAAACCCTAATCCACCCAAAATGTTGCATTGTCACGTTGCACATGTTGCAAGACTTTGTTGCACCCATTGATCCTAACAAAAGGTGCTAACCACATTGTCATATTTCAAAATATGTGACCCAATGTTGTATCTACAATTTGCACCACTCACATTTCATAAGCATTCACTTTGTGAAACAAAACACATTGAGGCAAGTTGCATACTCATGTTGCAAGCAAAACAAAGACATGGATGATATTAATGATGCTCATGCTTATGAAATGCAATGCAATTATGGAAGCTAAATACCTGAGCTGTTACAACCCTCCCCCCTTATAAAAATCTCATCCCGAGATTTGGATAGCATACCATTTTTTATAGAATTCCTTATAACCATCATGTAAATAGTCCTCTCGTTCCCACGTAGCATCACTCTCACTACCCTGATTACTCCACATTACTTTATACCACTTAACCACTTGACTTCTCGTTACTCGCTCTTGAGTGTCGATCACATGGACTGGCTTTTCTTCGTAAGTCAGATCAGATTCTAGCTTGATATCTCCTAAAGGAACTCTTTCCTCAGGAACCCGAAGACACTTCTTTAACTAAGATACATGAAAAACATTGAATATGGCGCTCATTTCAGGAGGTAACTAGACCTTATACGCAACAGCTCCACTCTTTCCTATGATCTGGAAAGGACCCACGTATCTCGGTGCAAGCTTCCGCTTGACACCAAAACGTTGTACACTCTTCATAAGAGAAACTTTCAGATAAACGAAGTCTCCAACTTCAAACTCGATCGGCTTTCTACGACGATCAGCATAACTTTTCTATCTAGCTTGAGCTGCAGCCATATGTATTTTGATGGTACGGACTTGTTCCTCAGCTTTCTAGAAAAAATCAATACCATAATACCTTCTTTCACCAGCTTCTACCCAATTTAGTGGGGTTCTACACTTACGACCGTACAAGGCTTCGAATGGGGCCATCTTAATACTCTCTTGGTAATTATTATTATACGAAAACTTAGTTAGAGGCAACCATTTTTCCCATGAACCCTTCGATGAAATAACACATGCCCATAACATATCCTCCAAGATTTGGTTAACTCGTTCAGTCTGACCTAACATCTGGGGGTGATAAGCAGAGCTTCTCACTAACTTGGTTCCCAGAAGATGCTGCAAGTGCTCCCAAAAACGAGCAGTGAACTGGGGACCATAGTCAGAAACGATAGTATGAGGTACCCCATGGAGCCGGACTATCTAATTGAAGTACAACTCAGCATAGTCAGTGGGACGATAGACTACTCGAACAGGAATGAAGTGAGCTGACTTGGTTAAGCGATCTACAATTACCCAAATAGAGTTATGATTCTTGACAGTAGGAGGAAGTCCAACAATAAAATCCATACTTATCTCCTCCCATTTCCAACCTAGGATAGAAAGTGGTTGTAGCAATCTAGCTTTCATGTGCACAGCCTTAACTCTACAGCAGGTGTCACACCTAGCAACATATGCAGCTATCTCTTTCCGCATTTTGGTCCACCAATAATACGGCTTCAAATCATAATACATCTTATTGCTACCAGGATGGATGGACAACTTTGAAGAATGTGCTTCAGACAGGATCTGATTTTTAAGCTCTCGGTCCTTAGGCACCACTAACCTATCCTTAAACCACAGCACACCCTCTTCATCTACCCTGAAATGTTTAGTTTCTTGCTCTTTCATCTTACGCTTGATGTGGAATATACCAGTGTCAGTCTTCTGGAGTTCAATAATTCTGCTCTTGAGAGTGCAACTGACAGTGATGTTGTACATAATTGCTGGATGTAGAAGGCGAGACCGGTGAAAATCAGTTTCAACTAAGGAATGGCAATGAGATTTACGGCTTAAAGCATCGGCAACCACATTTGCCTTGCTAGGATGATAGTGCACTTGAAGATTATAATCCTTAATCAACTCAAGCCATCTTCTTTGGTGCATATTTAACTCGGGTTGGGTGAAGATATATTTGAGGCTTTTGTGGTCAGTGTAGATATTGCAAACATTGCCCAACAGATAATGTTGCCAAACTTTCAAAGCATGAACAACTGTAGCCAGTTCTAAGTCATGCATTGGATAATTCACCTCATGCTTCCGAAGTTGTTGAGAGGTATATGCAATCACTCGGCCTTCCTGCATCAAAACACCTCCCAAACCTATGCCTGAGGCATCACAATAAACATCAAATGGTTTCTCGATATCCGGTTGCGCCAAAACCGAAGCCGAGGTTAGGAGGGTTCGCAGTTTGTGAAAAGCCACATCACACTCAGGAGTCCAGACAAACCTAGTGTCTTTTTATAGCAACCGAGTCATAGGCTTGGCTATTTTTGAGAAATCCGAGATGAAGCGATGATAATAACCAGCCAACCCAAGAAAACTCCGGACCTCGTGAACCGAAGTAGGAGCCTTCCAGTTCAATACTTCTTGTACCTTGGTGGGATCCACCATAATTCCCCCATCGGACAACACGTGCCCAAGGAAAGGTACTTCACTAAGCCAGAATTCACACTTACTGAACTTTGCATACAGTTGATGTTCGCGCAGTCTTGTAAGGACGATACGCAGATGTTCAGCGTGTTCTTCCTCATTTTCAGAATATATCAAGATGTCATCAATAAACACCACCACAAACTTGTCCAATTCGGGCATAAACACCGAATTCATCAAGCACATAAAGTGTGCAGGGGCATTTGTTAGGCCAAAGGACATAACAAGATACTCATAAAGATCGTATCTTGTAGAGAAAGCTGTTTTTGGAATATCTTTAGGATATATTTTAATTTGATGGTAACTAGACCTCAGATCAATCTTAGAAAAGACTTTAGCTTTAGACAATTGATCAAATAAGATGTCGATGCGTGGTAGAGGGTACTTATTTTTGACCGTGACTGCATTCAGAGGCCTATAATCTACACACATCCGCAACGACTGGTCCTTCTTCATAAAGATAGCAGGACATCCCCACGGAGACGAACTAGGACGAATCAGCCCCTTCTTCAAAAGTTCATTCAACTGCACTTTAAGTTCAGCTAGCTCATTCGGAGGCATCCTATAGGGTCTCCTAGAGATGGGTGCCGTGCCAGGCAGCAGCTCGAGTTTAAACTCCACATCCCGATCCGGAGGTAGTCCCGGTAAATCATCGGGAAAAATGTCAGGAAACTCACTCACTATGGGGATATCAGCTAACGTCTTTGCTTGCACCGCATGAACTTCACTAGAAAGATCAATTTTTCTAGGAAGTTGCATGAGAAAACCTTTTTGATCAGTAGGATCTCTGAGCATAACTACCCGAGTGGATGTATCAATGAGTACCCCAGTCCGACTCATCCAATTCATGCCCAAAATAACGTCTATGCCCAATCCAGGCAAAACCACTAAGGTAAGCGAGTACTTTCGCCCTTCTATTTCAAATTCTAGATCCCTCACTACTTGATTCATGGAAATATTCCCACTTGCCGCACTAATGCAATAACCCCCACCTTCAACAGTATGTAATTTGTGTGCAAACTTTGATGCAAACTTAGGATTGATAAAGGAATGCAAAGCACCTGAATCAAATAGTACCACTGAAGAATGTTGGTCAACTAGGAACTTACCAGCAGTGACAACCTCACCAGATGGAATTTCCTCAATACTGTTATAATGAACATGCCCCTGATAGCCACCTTGATTGACATTCTTCTTAGGATATGGATAGTTCCTAGACCAATGGCCTGGCTTGTTGTAGTTCCAGCAAGGCATGTTGCTGGGAGGGACACTGGAGCTGCCCTGACCAGAATTACCCTTTGGCAGAGCTACTGTATATGCTTTACGAAACCTAGTCTTAGCGGTAGACTTCTTCTGCAGGGGACGAAACTTAGCATTCGGGGCAGGTGGGCGAGGGGAAGCCCTCGGTGCAGCTGGAGTGTGGGACTGCGAAGCACTCGCCTCAATGGCCCTCTTACGGCTCTTAGAAGCAGAATAGATAGCATTATTGTTCTCTTGAGTCAGAGCATCACTGATAAAATCATTGAAGGTAGCACACTTGCTAGTGCCCATGGTCTACATCAGCTTTGGACCGAGGCCACGTTTAAAGCTAGCATTTTTCTTAGCATCGGTATCCACAAACTCTGTTGCATACCTTGCCAGATTATTAAAGGATTGCAGATACTCTGTCAAACTCTTATTGCCCTGGGAAAGCCTCATGAATTCCGTGTGCTTTATAGCCATAAGACTTGGAGGAATATAATTCCCACGGAACGCCGCTTTAAACTGGTCCCAAGCAATCGGGACATTAGGAGGCAATGTGGAATGATAGTGGCTCCACCAAATACCGGCTGGACCGTGCAGTTGATGGGAAGCATATTCAGTCTTTAGCTCATCCGTCAAGCGAAGCAGACGAAACTTCTGCTCAATGGTGTTTAACCACTCGTCAGCTTGCAGCGGTTCCTCCGCCTCCTTAAAGAGCGGGGGCTTGTGTCAAGAAAATCCTTGAAATCACTATATTGATTTGGTTCCGGGCCCTGGCAACCATGTCGAGCCTCTCGGTTGGCAAGCTGGCGCATAGCGTCTGCCAACATGCGCTGACCTTCAACCACGGTCTGCATCAGCTCAGCCGGGGTGGGTGGTGGCGGAGGGGGTGGCTGTTCCTCGTCCTCAACGCCACGACCACGATGGAGGTTGTACGCCATCTGCAAAATGCATAGCCAATGAGCACTGACGATGTGGGAAATTTGTAGATGAATTGTTGTAAATATGCCAAACTGACTTCATTAAAATGAATTCGCAAATAATCAAGGCACAATAATTCATCACAACTGCACAATCCATTCAAGTGCATCAATTGACGCAATCATGCGAGGGACATCCAACATGATGTATTCCGATAAAAGGTGGAATTTATTAAAGGCTCACATATAGGGAACACAACTGTGACTGAACCGTTTACATTAAGATCAACGGAATTTCAACCTTACGTAACAGGTGCTCGGATTCGATCTAAACTTCTAGCTGAATAAGAAAGGCTACTACGAACTGACCACAAAGAGACTTCCCATTAGTAGAATTCCATGGTGGATTATGACTAGCCACCTCGATACCAGTGCGTGCCAAGCAGCACAGCCTTATGTCGCGCGCCACAGGAGGCCCTCGGTTTCGTTGCGGCACCGAAGGATGCTAATCGTGACACCATCATCGAACGCAACACAATGAGACATCCATTTGTGATAGAAATTTAACAGGTTCAAACTAACATACAGGATAACATAGGGTTCAATGTTACATCCCAAAAGCTAAGTTATTACAAAGCCCCACTCCCACACATGGAGGGCATAAAAGATAACTCTAACGTCATAGCTATGCGATGACTACTCTAATCATCGTCCTTGGAGTCGGTGTCGAGGATCTCCCCGCCATCCTCGTCACTAGCAGGCTCTAACTCCTCGTCCTCTTCTTCTTCTTCTGGTGGAGCATTCTGTGGCCCATTGACCTCCACGTCGTCATCATCTTCAGCCATGAAGACTCCAGAGCCCATCTCCTCATCCTCATCATTGTCCTGAGGTAGCAGAGGATTGAGCTGATTGTTCAGGCTGTGCACTTCCTCATGAAGATTGTCATTGTATTCTTCTGCATTCTCTAACTATTGCTCAAGCTCCACCTGACGAGCTCTCAGGATGTTCTCTTCGTGCCAGGCTTCATCCCTCTGGTTCATCACATGGACCAGCATGCGTTGACAGTTGCGATGGGCTACTGTCAACCTCTGGACCGCAAGTGTTTCCTAATCTCTGTCATGGATCACTTGCTCCAGCTGCTGCTGTGCCGCATTTCTCGCGGCAGTCACCTCAGCCAACTCGGCCCTCAACCTTTCCACCTCAGTGGGCTCAGGGCGGGGCTCACGTGGAGCGAGCTGGTGGTGAGGGGCCCTGCCTCCATTTGACTTGCGAGCGGTCCTCTTGGTGCGTGCCATCTGTAGTCACAAGATATGACTTAAGTGAGGATAATTTAGGGGATACGAAATTTAATTTATTCAGGACTATCAAAATTTTAAGGAGGGAGTAAAATGACATGTATGACATAATTTAACATGATGCATGCATGTTCCGTACGCCCTCTCACCCTAGTAGAAACATAAACTTCTAACGCTAGGCGGTGGCATACATACGTTCTCTCATATAGGCGAAACTATCGGTCTACTCGTTTATGCTGTTAGTGTACCTGCAGAAAATCTCATTTCAGCCCAACAGTTTCCCAATATAAGCACACAAGAAAGCAGTAAACTAAATACTTTCCATATACACATCCCCGATGTATATACTTCAGTATCACAGCTACCCGACAGATATTCCCACAATTAAGCACTTCCATAATTACATGGTTTGAACATGTAAGTATGCAAGTAACCACAGCTACTCTCCCCTAGATCGCCGGTTGGACGATCATGCTCTCACAACTCACACTTACCAGAGCGTCGAGGTATTTGATCCATGCATTACCACCCAAGTGGATGGCATCCATACAATATCACGTCGTATGGACGACGAAACAGAAACAAACAAGACCCCCAAGTTAGTCTTTTAATAAGCCACCTAAGAGTCCTTATTTGGGCTAAGGGATGTGATCACTGGCATACCTATAGAAAATAATTTTTGGAGTTTTAACACTTTTTGCAAACAAATACTTTTGTTTTCAAATACTCGTACGATGTGTTTAATGTTGAATTATGCTCCGATACCAGCTGTAACAGAACTGACCAAATTATAAGAGCACAAGTACAAAAACAAGCACCGAAGCGCTCAAATTTTCGAACTTGAGCCCATATAATCCCGGTAGTCAATCGAAACCACGAAGGATTACAAACCAACTGCTTACAACCAAGAT
Source organism: Saccharum hybrid cultivar R570 (assembly GCA_038087645.1). Classification (NCBI taxonomy): domain Eukaryota; kingdom Viridiplantae; phylum Streptophyta; class Magnoliopsida; order Poales; family Poaceae; genus Saccharum; species Saccharum hybrid cultivar. The sequence goes on along the minus strand of JAQSUU010000307.1, from coordinate 39,665,844 downwards.
CGCATCATTCAACATAGCACATCACATGTTACATTTCACAAGTAGTTCCGAAATCCACTTACACACACGGAGTCACAAATTATTACAAACCAAGTTCATAAAGTAGATGAAGCATAACACACGCACATTGTTCAAATACTACCGCCAGTCTTATGGATCAACATTCCACAAAAGCATTAAGGAAAGTACATATCAGATGATCACGCCCGAGTGATCTAGTCTTCGTCACCCGCAGGGTGGAGACAGTTCTTGCAGAAGCCTTGGTAAAGCATATCATCTGCAACAGGAGGGAATAAACCCTGAGTATTGGAATGTACTCAGCTAGACTTACCCGTCAAAAACCAGAAATAAGATGACACCAAGGATTATGCAAGGCTTTCATAAGTGGGCTAGCTGACATCACATTTGCAGAAAAGCATAAGTAATTGAAACTCTTTTAACATGTACTAGCAGTTATTTTTAGCATTTAGCTGTCATCTATCTTAGCACCTATACTAAACATTCACTTGATTATAATCAAACAATTAATATTATTATATCTGTAGCAGGGATAATTTGCAGCAACATTGTATCATTCACTTAACCATCTGTTCAATTTAATGAGATCTACGTTGCCGCTGCTCAAGTCAAGTGCTCACTAACCGGGAGCGACGGTGTTTTGAATCGAATTCCTATCCAGCTGGAGGGGTATTTCTAAGACTCACCGAGTCACGCCTGGCCAGGGCTGCTCAGGTCACCTTTGGTACAGTTCAGGAGCTGCGGGTCCGACTAATGTCGCATCCCCAAGGGCGACACTCTGCCAGGTGATAGGGACTCTAACCCCCCCTTGGTCTCACGCCAATGTCCCCAAGCACATCCTTTCTCTCCTCCAAGATGCAACCTACCATTCGATTCCCGGCCTGAACTGTATTACTCGGCTTCGCGGTCAGAACGACTTATCCAGCCAACTAAGTGTTAGACTGCGTTCAACATGACTCAAGGACGTACAGCGAATCGGTCCTTAAACGACTCAGACGGGCATAGCTCCGCACCCAAGACATGAAGTGTCTTGCGGCTGCACTATCGAACTCCCGCCCGGTCTCAATTTCATTTTAAGGCATGGTTCCATCCATGATAGCCAACATAGCCACTCGTGACCCATTCCTACATCTCCCGAATGACCGGAATCACCAGACTTCTACCGGACTAAGCAGGGCTAAGCATTGACACGTGCCTAAACCTATTTTAGGATTTAAGTACGATATCTGGACAAGGACAGGTATAATGCAGCAAGTGTTTTCACACAACTCCTACAACTTAATGCAGTAAACAAGTAAAAGTACTCAAGATTAATTTATAAAACAATAGGGTCAGCATGCACCGGGGTTTGCCTTTCAGAAAAGAGGATGGTCGGTGATCTGGGCACTCCGGTAATTCCTCAGTGGCGCCTCCTTCGCTGACTGCTTCTTCGGGCTCCCCTGGCTACTCCTGGATCTCCTCCGGGATCGTTCCCTCAAACTCGAGAGGAGTCACCCCCTCCAGAACACCTATTGCATGAGTGCATAATAAATTTCATGGATGCATAATGAAGGGTGCAGCATGCTCGGGATGAAATGCACTACAACCATTCCTAGAGCTCTATTCAAATCACTTCAATAATAATAATAATAATAAGTGCAAATCTCTTCTCCGGTAGAGAAGTACTTACCTAATCTACACAACCTAATGTATAGTTGTTCCTCTTCTGTTAAGGCCCTAACACCTAACAATCACAAGAACAACTTTACTTAAGTTACCACATCCAAGCACAAAATATCAAAGCAAGACATTCTGGACAGCAGCTAAGTGTTTCTATCATAACTGGAGATTTCCAAATCCAAAAGACATGATACAAGACAATCTGGAAAGCTTATAAAATTTTCTACAAATCATTTTCAGACTTCAACACTTAATTCCTAAGTTTTCCTAGTCGAAATTCTGGAGTTCCAGAAATCTGTCCTCTCCAAACAGAGAGCAGCTATTTCTGGACAGTCATTTTAAACAGCAATAACTCCTAGACTACTAAGCCAAATGCCCCCAAATTTTGACACAAGCTAGTTTATCAAATTTACTACCACTTTGGTATTCACAAGTTTTCCAGCAAACCCTTTTATTAAGGGTCAAATCCAAAAATGCTACTAGCTGTCCAGAGAACCTAAAAATGTAAAGATTAAATATTTATTTATGTGTCAAACTTCCTCTATGACCAAACCAATAATACTAATAGTTCACACATGTCATAAAAACACCAGAAAGTAAGGTGTACCAACCTAGAACATTTATTTTCACCCCTTTCTTAATTTACTTAATTAATTAAGTGGGAAATTAAACCTATATGCAAACAGCTTATAAAATTCTACAAAAATTACAGGAGACTCTCTGACCTAAAAGGAGGCTACTGTAAAAATTTGAACTAAAGTTATCCACAGCAACTCCCTACACAAAATTCACAAGCCAAAAAGTCTGATTTTTGTATAATTAACAAATCACATTGAAAAGTATCAAACAACAGAATTCATATTTTTCATAAACACTTTAGGGTACCAGGACACTCTCCACAAATTTATATGAACATTGCACATATAGAAAAATTACTAAAATTCATTCAAGTATTTCCTAAAATAACATGATATCATCATAACTTGAAAAATACTCAAGTACTAGTACCCAAATTTTTACCAGAGCTAGTACATGTAGAAAATAACCTACCCACCAATTTTCACAATTTTTGGGACAATACAACTCCAGTTATTCATTTAACAAGTTTGTATCTAATTTAAAACACATTTCCAAACCCTAATTAATCTTTCTAGAAAATAAACATCACATACATATTTGATATTTTTCCTAAATACTACACCTCCTTTAGAGCTAAACACAATTGGAACCATAGCATTTGGATCTACCATTTATGAGATATGAATTTTACCATATACATGAAAATCTGTGACAAAATAAAAGAAAAAGAAAAACAAAAACTAAAAACCTAAATCGCTACTGGGCCGGCCTGTTACGCCGACGCGGCCCAACCGCGCGGGGCCTGCTCTGGCCGTCCCGCCCACGCGCGTGACACTGCCAGCACGGGCCCGCAGGCCAGAGAGAGAAGGGGCAGAGGAGAGGGGACGGTGGCCGGAGTTCGCCGCCGGTGGCGGTTCCGGCGAGGCCAAGTGCACCGTCTTGTTCCCCATCGCGATGCGCGTCTACGGGTACCATCCATGGGGGTTACGACGGTAGCTAAGGTAGCCGATGACGGCAATGGCGGCCCGCGGCCGTGGCATGCCGGCTCCGACGAGCTAGACGGCGGCTCGGCCCTAATGGCCGGTCCGGTGAGCGCCAGCGGTTCAAGGCGGACGCAATGGACTAAGAATGGAGGATAGGGAGGCGCTAGGGCAACACGGCCACCCTACGGGGTTGCTCCGACGAGAAATGCCCGAGCGGGCGGTGGCGGAGATGGCAATGCTGCCTTACCTCCGCACAAACGACCAAATGGCGAGGTGGAGGATGAAGAGCGGTTCAAGGTGGAGCTGTGGACGGGTTTTGGTGGTTTGCTATGCGGTGGCGAGCGCGCGCAAGCTCACTGGAGTGGAGGCGGTAATGGCGGCACCGGTTCTCCGTTTTGGAGCCGAATGAGGGAGGGGAAGAAAATGGATAAGCTCTGGGCGTCGTGGCGGTATTTGAAGGTACCTGGACTGACTGGTGGGGCCGCGACCGTCGTACGGTCGCCACCGCGCGGCCACGCGTCGACGATGGCCTGTGGCCGGTCGGCCATGATGCTCTGAAGAACTGAAACGATGCCACCATCAGATGATTGACAGGGAGATTTTGGTGCTAATTATCTTCTAATCCAGCTTGATTTAGCCGATGATGATAACAGTAAAGTTGTAGAGCTACATGAGGGCTACAACTTTGCCAATTGGAGCTCGGCTGATGCATCCGGCCCAGGTGGGGTTGGCCGAGGCCCAATAAATTAAGGTTGCCCTGACCCCAACAGTTCTTATGCACACCCACTCGGGGAAAGGCCCAATGTCCCTAAAAGACTAGTCTGATACGAGAAGGGTGGCTCTCTCTTTTAAGGTGGCTTCCTCCTCCCAAGCTAAGCAAGGTGGGATTATTCAGAGGCCCACACGGTCACCGCCCGACTACAACTAGGCCACTTGGCCTTTTTTTGTTGCGTCTTTGCCAGCGGGTAATAGTGTAGGATGTCCTCATCATTCCCACCCCCTTAAACAAGGGCCCAGCTCCGATACCAAATGATGCATCCGGCCCAGGTGGGGTTGGCCGAGGCCCAATAAATTAAGGTTACCCGGACCCCAACAGTTCCTATGCACACCCACTCGGGGAAAGGCCCAATGTCCCTAAAAGACTAGTCTGATAGGGGAAGTGTGGCTCTCTCTTTTAAGGTGGCTTCCTCCTCCCAAGCTAAGCAACGTGGGATTATTCAGAGGCTCACACGGTCGCCGCTCGACTACAACTAGGCCACTTGGCCTTTTTTTGTTGCGTCTTTGCCAGCGGGTAATAGTGTAGGATGTCCTCATCATTGGCCTAGCTTGGCATGGTTGGCAAGTTACATGGCTCCCAAGTAGGGTTCAGTGAAACTGTAATGTCATCCTAGACTTAGCCAAATTGCTAAGTCACAAAATAGCCCCTAATACTACCTTGTGGGCCACTTTTGAGCATGTTCAAGACATTTTCATGAGATGGCCATATTGAGACTTTTGTTCCCTAGGAAATTCTCTACAACTTTGCTTAAGGTTGCTCCTCCATGCAAGGTCTCTAAGCTGGACTTTTTAATTGGTCAAACTCAAGCATTCCAAGGTCAAGTGTTGGTCAACAGCACATTGGAGGGCATTTTGGTAATTTTGGTCAACATGAACATTGTTCCACTAGTTACCCTAAGTGCAATTAAGGTGTTGTAAGATATAATTAGCCACTCTACCCCTTAGTTACACAAAACACTAGTGTCATATAATTGGAAACAAGCAAAACTCTAATCCACCCAAAATGTTGCATTGTCACGTTGCACATGTTGCAAGACTTTGTTGCACCCATTGATCCTAACAAAAGGTGCTAACCACATTGTCATATTTCAAAATATGTGACCCAATGTTGTATCTACAATTTGCACCACTCACATTTCATAAGCAATCACTTTGTGAAACAAAACACATTGAGGCATGTTGCATACTCATGTTGCAAGCAAAACAAAGACATGGATGATATTAATGATGCTCATGCTTATGAAATGCAATGCAATTATGGAAGCTTAACACCTAAGGTGTTACACTACACTAGCCATAAAATCAAAATTTTGACCTCATAAACCAGGATCTACTGCTAGTTACAGGTTACAGAATTACCACTAAACGCGTAAGTGCAGCGGAAGTGACTCGATGTAGTCGTAGCAGTGTCGTGCAGTTGCGTGGTCATCCATCACGTCCACCCTCCACTCGCGGATCATCCCTCTCATGCAGTTTGTCCTTGTGCTCCAGGTGCAGCACCTCCAAGGTATCCCACACGTACGGGGAGGAAACGTTGCGCCTTCGGACTGCTAGGTCCGCGAGGAGCAGTAGGCGTGAGCGTGGGGGTTTGATGGTGGCTGCCCAATGGTGTGAGTCACCTGGCCGCGCCCCCTCCCTCTCTTATATAGGCACCTCTAATCAGCCCCAAGTTGAAGGCCCAATTAGAAATCCCTAAGCCTAGTCAAATTCAGGTCCAACCTGAATTAGGCTTCCAGCCCCTTAAGCGTGTGACCCTATGGGTTCATGCACATGTAGACGTGGCCTGAGTACTCCTACTCAGCCATTAGTTGATAGCGGTCTCTAGCAAGATGTGTCAACTCCTATGTGTACACAAAGATCGTATTAGACGAACCACCACAAACCATATACATGTTATTCCTTTTGCCACACGATATTTGGTCCAACTCATAGGTTAACACTTAACCTAAGCATGGCCATGCATTTGTTGATCCAATCATTAGAGTGTTCCATTGATATCTCTCTCACAAAGAGAGGGGCAAATTCCATCTTGATTGTCTATGTCTCATAGCATGTTTCTTGACAAACCCGAAGACCACCTTTATAACTACCCAGCTACGGATTAGCGTTTTATAGTCTCTAAGTAGGTCATTTCACATCTTGAGAACATACAACAATCTCAGGTCTACGGACATAACGTACATGATGTGAATCGAGACAATAACAACATCTCATGTTGGGTCAGTCCAGCCTACATGTCACACATGTGCCCACATTATTAGTTTGACATCTCTATGTCTATGACTTGTGAAACATAGTCATCAACTAATAATGTGCTGATCTAATATTTATGTGCGTCCTAACATGAACTCTGATTAGGGACCATTCTAGAATAACCATACAAGTAAAAGAGTTTCACAAACAATTCACATAATTGCTAATCGATACAAGTTGTCTTTAATGTATATTCAATGGACTCATAATATGTCATGGATACAAGGCAATACAATCATCTCTATGATAACCTCTAGGGCATACTCCCAACAACTTGTCCTTCATAGGTTCTTCTTCATCATTCAGAAGTTGATTCTTACGGTGTTGGGCTGAATGACATCTCCTCCTTGATCTATTCTTCTTTGGTTGTCCACAAGTTGTATAACTATTGATATAACAGCATACCTTCTTAGAAGGGAACTGGAAGTGGACCTCTCCTGATCTCATGTAGATGGTTGCTCAAGTTGTGTTGAGGAACGGTCTTCCAAGCACAATCGGTGGATCGAATTCTTCTTCTCCCATGTGCAGGACCATGAAGTCAGTGGGGACATAGTGATCATGAATTTGCACCATGACAAAGGTTCTTTAGCGAATAAATACTCATATGTTACCTTGGCCATTATGTTGACTCCCGACCCAGTGTCACAAAAGGTCTTGTGGAAGATTCTTTGATTGATCCTGCACTCGATTGTTGGTACACCTGGATCATCTTGTTTAAGGAGGTACAGTGATATAAGGAGGTGATCATACTCCATGTGAACTATGTTGATCATCTTCACTGATTCTACAGGTGATTGCTTAGTCTTATTCCTCCTTGATGAGTACAGGCCCGATCTTCCGAGAGGTACAGTTCGATTTGTGGAGATCTCGACATTGGCGATCCGGCTTCAAATCAGACACGATTCGAACCCTGCAACTGTTACACCGCTGCTCCGTTGGTTATCAACCAAGCAAACTTGATTGACCTCGCCAAGAAGGTTTTTCCTACAAGCGAATCGAAGAGCACAAGCAAGAAGGTAAAACACGCAATCTGAAATTGCAAATATGAATGATGCGAATATCAATAGAGGATTCGAGAACTTGGTTCCAAAGGACTAATCGACACAGTGGAGGAGATCAAGAACAGGGGCCCTGGATCACTGTAAAAGGATTTATCACCACAATTACAATGAACGATTCAGTTTCTCGATGGAAAACTAAACTCTAAACAAAACCCAATTGTCTAGCAGTGGCAAGATGGAGTCGAGGACGACTCCAATTCAAGAAGGGGAGGATGATGAGGACATTGCCACACTGGACACACCGATGTTATGGTCTTCCCTAAGTTGCAATTCATCCCCAACTCAGCTGCCACGTCACTCTCGGATTCAGCAGACACGTCATCACTGTTTTGGTCATAACTTTCTCATACGACATCGAAACAGGGTGTAACAGAACCGACCAAATTATAAGAGCACAAGTACAAAAACAAGCACCGAAGCGCTCAAATTTTCGAACTTGAGCCCATATAATCCCAGTAGTCAATTGAAACCACGAAGGATTTCAAACCAACTTGTTTACAACCAAGATCGCATCATTCAACATACACATCATATGTTACATTTCACAAGTAGTTCCGAAATACACTTACACACACGGAGTTGCAAATTATTACAAACCAAGTTCATAAAGTAGCGGAAGTATAACACACACCAGTTGTTTAAATACTACTGCCAGTCTTACTGATGAACATCGCGCAAAAGCATTAGGGAAAGTACATAAAGGATGATCACGCCCTAGTGATCTAGTCTTCGTCACCCGCAGGGTGGAGACAGGTCTTGCAGAAGCCTTGATAAAGCATATCATCTGCAACAGGAGGGAATAAACCCTGAGTACTGGAATGTACTCAGCTAGACTTACCCGTCGAAAATCAGAAAAAAGAGTACACCAAGGATTATGCAAGGCTTACACAAGAGGCTAGCTGACATCACATTTTTGCAGAAAGGCATAAGTAATTGAAACTCTTATAACCTGTACTAGCAGTTATTTTTAGCATTTACCTTTCATCTATCTTAGCACCTGTACTAAACATGCACTTGATTATAATCAAACAATTATTAGCATTATATCCATAGCAGGTATAAATTGTGGCAACATTGTATCATTCATTTAACCATCTATTCAATTAATGAGATCTACGTTGCCGCTGCTCAAGTCAAGTGCTCACTAACCGGGAGCGACGGCGATTTGAATCAAATTCCTATCCAGCTGAAGGGGTATTTCTAACACTCACCGCGTAGGCCCCTGCCAGGGTCGCATAAGCCACCTTTCGTATGGTTCAGGAATCGCGGGTCCGAATGATGTCGTGACCCCAAGGGCGACACTCTGCCAGGTGATGGGGACTCTAACCCCCCCTTGGTCTCACGCCAATGTCCCCAAGCACATCCTTTCTCTCCTCCAAGAAGCAACCTACCATTCGATTCCTGGCCTGGACCACATTACTCGGCTTCGCGGTCGGAACGACTTATCCGGCCAACTAAGTGTTAGACTGCGTTCAACATGACTCAAGGACGTACAACGAATCGGTCCTTAAATGACTCAGACGGGCATAGCTCCACACCCAAGACGTGAAGTGTCTTGCGGCTGTACTATCGAACTCTCGCCCCGTCTCAATTTCATTTTAAAGCATGGTTCCATCCACGATAGCCATAAAGCCACTCGTGACCCAATCCTACATCTCACGGATGACCGGAAATCACCTGACTTCTACCGAACTAAGCAGGGCTAAGCATTGACACGTGCCTAAACCTAATATAGGATTAAGTACGATATCTGGACAAGGACAGGTATAATGCAGCAAGTGTTTTCATACAACTCCTACAACTTAATGCAGTAAACAATTAAAAGTACTCAAGATTGATTTATAAAACCATAGGTTCAGCATGCACCGGGGCTTGCCTTTCAGAAAGGTAGACGGCCGATGGTCAGGGCACTCAGGCAGATCTTCTACGGGAACTTCTCCGCCGGCTGGTTCCTCTGGCTCCTCCGGCTGGTCCTGGATTTCCTCTGGGATCGCTTGCTCGAACTCGAGGAGAGTTACCCCCTCTGGAACACCTATTGCATGAGTGCATAATAAATTTCATGGATGCATAATGAAAGATGCAACATGCTCGGAATGAAATGCATTACAACACTCTTAAAGCTCTATTCAAATCACTTCATTTATTAAGTGCAAATTTCCTCTCCGGTAGAGAAGTACTCACCTAATCTACTCAACCTAAGGTATAGCTGTTCTTCTTTGGTTAAGGCCCTAACACCTAACAATCACAAGAGTAACATTACTTAGGTTACCACATCCAAACACCAAAATATCACAGCAAGACATTCTGGACAGCAGCTAAATGTTTCTATCATAACTGGAGATTCCCAACTCCAAAGGATATGATTCAAGACAATCTGGAAAGCTTATGAAATGCCCTACAAATCATTTTCAGACCTCAACCCTTAATTCCTAAGTTTCCAGATCGAATTTCCCAAGTTCCAGAAATCTGTCCTCTCTAAACAGAGAGCTGCCAATTCTGGACTGTCAATTAAAACAACAATAACTCCTAAACTACTAAGCCAAATGCCCCCAAATTTTGACACAAGCTAGTTCAACAAGTTTACTACAACTTTGGTATTCACAAGTTTTCCAGCAAACACACTTATTAATGGTCAACCACAAGGATACTACCAGCTTTCCAGAAAACCTTAAAATTGGGAAGATTAATTATTTATTTATGGGGCAAACTTCCTCTAAAACCAAACTAATTTTACCAAAAGTTCATATAGGTCACAAAAACACCAGAAAGTAAGGTGTGCCCACCTAGAATATTTATTTACACCCCTTTCTTAATTTACTTAATTAATTAAGTGGAATTTTAATCATATATGTAAACTGCTCATAAAATTCTACAAAAATTACAGGAGACCCTCTGACCCAAAAATAGGCTACTGTAAAAATTTGAACTAAAGTTATTCAAAGAAACTCCCTACACAAAATTCACAAGCCAAAAAGGCTGATTTTTTTCTAAATAACAAATCACATTGAAAAGTATCAAACAACAGAATTCATATTTTTCTTAGACACTCTAAGGTACCAGGACACTCTCCAAAAATTTATATGAACATTGCATATGTAGAAAAATTACTAAAATTCATTCAAGTATTTCTTAAAACAAAATGATATCATCATAACTTGAAAAGTACTTAAGCACTAGTGCCCAAACTTTTACCAGAGCTAACACAGGTATAAACTAACCTGCCCACCAAATTTCATAATTTTTGGAACAATACAACTCAAGTTATTCATTTAACAAATTTTCCTTCATTTTAAAACACATTTAAAAGACCTATTTAAATCTCCCATAAACTAAACATCACATATCAAATTTATATTTTTCTAAAATACTACACATTATGCATAGCCTAACAAAATTTACTTCATAATTTTTGAGCAAGTAAAACCCTAGATATACATTTTCCAAACCTTATCTAAAATCTGTGGCAAATATAAAAAGGAAAATCAAAGCTAAGTTCAAAACTCTGCTACCGGGCCGGCCTGGGAGAACCACGCGGCCCACTCCACGCGGTACAGCCCGCTCCCGCGCGCGGCCCACGGCCGGCCTCCTGCCCGCGCGCGCGCCTGACCAGGGGACCCCACCGGTCAGCGAGGGAGACAGAGGGGGAAAGAAAGGCGACGGCGATTGCTCGCCGCCGGCGGCAACTCCGGCGAAGCTACGGTACCAGCGCGTTCACCTCAACCTCGCGCACCTAGGGGTACCCTCAATTGCTATGATTATGGCGGCCAGAGAGGATGGCAGCAGTCATGGCGGCGTGCGGCCGCGGCTTGACCAACTCCGACGAGTCGCCGGCAACCCGGCCCAATTCACCTACCCTACGAGCTTCAGCCTATCTAACTGCACTTACAGCACGGAAGAGATAGGATCGGGAGGGGCCCGAATGGCATGGCCACGTGCAAGCTTGACGGTGGCGGACATGGCGGTCCGGTGGAGCCGCCCTCGCGGTGTAGCTCACCTGAAGCGATAGAGATGGTTCGGTGAGGACGAGGAGGTGGAGGGGCTCACGGTGGTGTGGTGGTCTAGATGGTTTGGCCAATGGAGCTGCGTTTTGGGAGAATGGCTTGACACCATCGCTGTTTCACTCCTCCGGTCACCGCCCGCGCGCGAAGAAGGAAGCAGAACGGGAGGGAATGGTGAGCGCGAGTGGTGGGGGTTGAGGTGTCGGCCCCGACTTCACGCCCGCGTGTGTGCTTGTGACGTGGAGGCGACGGCAGGGCGTGAGCGCCACGCGGCTCCCTTGCTCTGCGCAGCCACCACGACAGTGTGGCTGTCTGTTGACTGAATGGAGCCCGACGCCGACTGAATGGAGCCCGACGTGGTGGTCTGACAGCGAAAGTTTGACGTTGATTATCTCCCAAACCAGCTTGATTTAGTCGAAGATGATTACATCAATTATGTAGAGCTACATGAGGGCTATAAAATTGTCAATTGGAGCTTGGACTGGTTCAGCCTAAATTTGAAACTACAGAGCTCCAAAGTGGGGTACCCAAAAACTGAAACTTAGTTTCAGTCACTATGCCGATTGAAACCTATTTTTCCAGGCACCATATCTCCTAAACCATTTAGAACTAGGTGATGGTGATGTTGACAATGTTGTAGAGCTAAGTGAGTACTATAAAAGTGTCAATATGAGTTGGGGCTGGTTTGGTCTGGTTTGCAAACTACAAGCTTCCAAAGTAGGCCACTATCAAACTAGAGGGACACTTTTGAGACTTAGAAAATTTCTAAGTGCTGAGACAGCCCTTCTAGCTGACTTATGGGCCAATTTTGAGCATGTTCTGGTCATTTTCATGAGATGACCATATTGAGACTTTTGTTCCCCATAAAATTCCCTACAACTTTGATTAAGGGTGCTCCTCCATGCAAGGTCTCTAAGCTAGACTTTTTAATTGGTCAAACTAAGGCATCCTAGAGGCAATTGCTGGTCTACAACACCTTGGAGGTCATTTTGGTAATTTTGGTCAATATGAACCTTGCTCCATGAGTTACTCTAAGTGAGATTAAGGTATTTTAGGATCTAATTAGCCACTCTACCCCTTAGTTGCACAAAAATTCTAGGGTCACAAGATTGGAACAAACCAAAACCCTAAAACACTCAATTTTGTTGCAAGCAAAGTAAGCATAATGAGATGATGAATGTTCATGCTTATGCCATGCAATGCAATTATGGAGCTAAACACCTGAGGTGTTACACAAGGCATTCTTGGATGCGTTGGAAAGGGGACGATGCCGTCGTTTTGGATCTGGTCCCAGCTCTAGAAGGTCCGTGGATCATTCTGTGTGACCACGGCAAGGTGTTGCGTCACCTATTTGGGCCAACTTGGCCATGTGTCATGTCAGGCCTTAAGCCCAAGTTGTGGGTGCCCAAACCCTGGCCGTCATCCCCTCCTTCTAGAATTGGAGTTATCCTCAACTTCATCCCATCATCAGCGAACTCCTGCAAAAGGTTAGTGACAACAGGCAATGCACCAGACATAATAGGTTGACAAAACATAGTATAACATGGTGCATCAGGATTATCACATAACTCAGCAGTAGCAGAAGTTGTAGCAAGAAAAGTACCTCCTTTTAACTTAATCCCATTATTTTTAGCAATGTCAGTTGGAGGTTTATTTTTAATCTCATTAGCATGTTTAATAATATCCATAGGAGACAAAGGCAGCATTGTAATATTCTTGTCCTTATGTATGATAGTGTATGTATTAGTTCTACCATGGTGTAAAGTATCATTATCAAATTCCCATGGGCGACCTAACAAAATGGAACAAGCTTGCATAGGGATAACATCAAAATCAGCAGTATCATGATAAGAGCCTGTGAAAAAGCTAATGCGTGCTGATTTAGTTACCTTAGTCTTACGACTATTATTAAACCATTGAAGTTTATATGGATATGAATGTTGTCATGTGGTCAAGCCAAGCTTCTCAACCAAATCTGAACTCACCAAGTTATTGCAACTCCCACTATTAATGATAGTGAGAACACGACAACCCTGCACAATAAAATACATGTGGAACAAATTGTGGCGTTAGATCGTCATCTCTTCTTCATGTCCCACACGTGTACTCAACACACGCTGCACAAGAAGGCTAGGGTAGTCTATGGCAGCAACCACGGAATCAATGATGATGGCCTCCTTGTCTTGATCGCCCTCGGTGGAATCTGCATCAATGTTAGTAGCAAGGGCTAAATCATCTTCAACATCACTAGCACTTACATATCCATCCTTGGTAGCAATGAAAGCACGACGACTGGGGCAATCCTTCATGACATGTCTCATGCCTTTGCATCGGTGGCAAATGATTTTAGAGCTAGACGAGGAGGAGCTAGTAGAAACACCCGGAGTGGCACCTTTCTTCAGGTGTGGAAACTACACATTAGAGAATTTACTTACCCCGGAAGAAAATGGAGGTGTAGATGGTTGTGGTGCAACAGAAAGCTTGGGCGTCTCCGGCTCAGAACACTGCTGAAAATTCCTCTCATTGTTAGACCTGAAAGACTGGTGTTGTTTGCGTCCCTGTACTTCTCGTTCTGCCTTAATAGCAAGATGATGCAATTGGGAAAAATTGCGCCATTCTTTGTAATCAAGTATGTTCTGTATATCATGGTTTAAACCACCAAAAAATCTAGCACTAGCATCATTATCATCTTCATTTATACCACAACGGGCTAAACCAATAAGCAATTCTTGATAGTATGCTTCTACTCCTTTATCACCTTGTTTTAAAGTTTGTAGTTTCAAACGTAAATCACGTTGGTAATAAGGAGGAACAAAATGAGATTTCATACGTTACTTTAAAGCATTCCAAGTTTGAGACACAGCAACAGCATTATTAGCATTGCAAAGATCACTCCACCAGAACAAAGCAAAATTAGTAAACTCACTAGTAGCAAGTCTAACTCTATGCTCAATAGGAACATTATGAGAATCAAATTTTTGTTGAACAGCAAGCTCCCAATCTAAATAAGCCTCTGGATCAACATTACCAGCAAAAGGAGGAAGGCTAAATTTAATTTTAGCAAAAGGATCATTATTACCATGATTATTACCTCCCATACCATGACAGTTGAAGTTGAGGCGGCGACGGGCATCACCGTCAGCATCCGCATCTTCATCACCAAAAGCATCTGCATCTTCATTATCAGCATGATGAGGTGGAGGGCGTTGCTCAAGCTGTTCAATGCGGGTGACCAGATTGTTCACATTGCGCGTCAGCTCGGTCATAAGATTGCGTTGTTCAGTCATGAACGTTGTAAGCTCGCCTTTTGACACGCACTCATTGAAGTCCGTCGGAGATCCTGCCATGGATAGAAGATAGAAAAAGACAACACTAAAGTATTATCCCTATCAACTAAAAGGAAACAAGTGGTGGTGGTGGTGAAAGTGGAATGCAAAATCACAAGCGGCTTACCACCGTCTTGCCTGTATTCTTACCAACGCTAAACAGGAGCAAAACCAAAGTGGCGAAACAATCTATTGTTGAGCGTGGGTAACAGTTGCAAGATGAACCTGTGCTGACAGAAGAATATGTGGAGCTATGGGTAGGCACATAATATGACAGCAAGGATTAGCAATTAACGAATGCAGATTAGTGATTGTTCAATCCGGATCCAAAGTACAAATCACAGGTGCTAGCTAAGACTTGTCGAGACGTAGCGCAACAAGGTGAAAACAAAGGACGATGGAAAGAACGCACAGAACAAGCAAATAACTCGGATTTTTCCTTTTTCCTGAATTTTTTCCGAAATTTTCCAAAAGGCACTAGTAGGAATCAAACTTTTTTATTTTTTCACTATTTTTTTATATTTTTATCTAAACAAGGATAAAAAACAAGGCCCCCAAGTTAGTCTTTATCATAAAACACCTAAGAGTCCTTATTTGGGCTAAGGGATGTGATCACTAGCATATCTATAAAAATAATTTTTAGAGTTTTAACTCTTTTCATAAACAAATACTTTTGTTTTTAAATACTCATACGATGTGTTTAATGTTGAATTATGCTCCGGTACCAGCTGTAACAGAACCGACCAAATTATAAGAGCACAAGTACAAAAACAAGCACCGAAGCGCTCAAATTTTTGAACTTGAGCCCATATAATCCCGGTAGTCAATTAAAACCACGAAGGATTTCAAACCAACTTGCTTACAACCAAGATCGCATCATTCAACATACACATCATACGTTACATTTCACAAGTAGTTCCAAAATATACTTACACACACGGAGTTGCAAATTATTACAAACCAAGTTCATAAAGTAGCGGAAGCATAACACACACCAGTTGTTTAAATACTACTGCCAGTCTTACTGATGAACATCCCACAAAAGCATTAGGGAAAGTACATAAAGGATGATCACGCCCTAGTGATCTAGTCTTCGTCACCCGCAGGGTGGAGACAGGTCTTGCAGAAGCCTTGATAAAGCATATCATCTGCAATAGGAGGGAATAAACCCTGAGTACTGGAATGTACTCAGCTAGACTTACCCGTCGAAAACCAGAAATAAGAGTACACCAAGGATTATGCAAGGCTTACACAAGAGGCTAGCTGACATCACATTTTTACAGAAAGGCATAAGTAATTGAAACTCTTATAACCTGTACTAGCAGTTATTTTTAGCATTTACCTTTCATCTATCTTAGCACCTGTACTAAACATGCACTTGATTATAATCAAACAATTATTAGCATTATATCCATAGCACATATAAATTGTGGCAACATTGTA
Source organism: Saccharum hybrid cultivar R570 (assembly GCA_038087645.1). Taxonomy (NCBI): domain Eukaryota; kingdom Viridiplantae; phylum Streptophyta; class Magnoliopsida; order Poales; family Poaceae; genus Saccharum; species Saccharum hybrid cultivar. The sequence continues at coordinate 39,649,747 of JAQSUU010000307.1, read as the reverse complement.
TCATTCATTTAACCATCTATTCAATTAATGAGATCTACGTTGCCGCTGCTCAAGTCAAGTGCTCACTAACCGGGAGCGACGGCGATTCGAATCGAATTCCTATCCAGCTGGAGGGGTATTTCTAACACTCACCGCGCAGGCCCCTGCCAGGGTCGCACAAGCCACCTTTCGTATGGTTCAGGAATCGCGGGTCCAAATGATGTCGCGACCCCAAGGGCGACACTCTGCCAGGTGATGGGGACTCTAACCCCCCTTGGTCTCACGCCAATGTCCCCAAGCACATCCTTTCTCTCCTCCAAGAAGCAACCTACCATTCGATTCCCGGCCTGAACCACATTACTCGGCTTCGCGGTCGGAACGACTTATCTGGCCAACTAAGTGTTAGACTGCGTTCAACATGACTTAAGGACGTACAGCGAATCGAACCTTAAATGAGTCAGACAGGCATAGCTCCACACCCAAGACGTGAAGTGTCTTGCGGCTGTACTATCGAACTCCCGCCCGGTCTGAATTCCATTTTAAAGCATGGTTCCATCCACGATAGCCATAAAGCCACTCGTGACCCAATCCTACATCTCGTGGATGATCGGAAATCACCCGACTTCTACCGGACTAAGCAGGGCTAAGCATTGACACGTGCCTAAACCCAATATAGGATTAAGTACGATATCTAGACAAGGACAGGTATAATGCAGTAAGTGTTTTTATACAACTCCTACAACTTAATGCAGTAAACAATTAAAAGTACTCAAGATTGATTTATAAAACCATAGGTTCAGCATGCACCGGGGCTTGCCTTTCAGAAAGGTAGACGACCGATGGTCAGGGCACTCACGCAGATCTTCTGTGGGAACTTCTCCGCCGGCTGGTTCCTCTGGCTCCTCCGGCTGGTCCTGGATTTCCTCCGGGATTGCTTGCTCGAACTCGAGGAGAGTTACCCCCTCCGGAACACCTATTGCATGAGTGCATAATAAATTTCATGGATGCATAATGAAAGATGCAACATGCTCGGAATGAAATGCATTACAACACTCTTAAAGCTCTATTCAAATCACTTCAATTATTAAGTGCAAATTTCCTCTCCGGTAGAGAAGTACTCACCTAATCTACTCAACCTAAGGTATAGCTGTTCTTCTTCGGTTAAGGCCCTAACACCTAACAATCACAAGAGTAACATTACTTAGGTTACCACATCCAAACACCAAAATATCACAGCAAGACATTCTGGACAGCAGCTAAATGTTTCTATCATAACTGGAGATTCCCAACTCTAAAGGATATGATTCAAGACAATCTGGAAAGCTTATGAAATGCCCTATAAATCATTTTCAGACCTCAACCCTTAATTCCTAAGTTTTCCATATCGAATTTCCCAAGTTCTAGAAATCTGTCCTCTCTAAACAGAGAGCAGCCAATTCTGGACTGTCACTTAAAACAGCAATAACTCCTAAACTACTAAGCAAATGCCCCCAAATTTTGACACAAGCTAGTTCAACAAGTTTACTACAACTTTGGTATTCACAAGTTTTCTAGCAAACACTCTTATTAATGGTCAACCACAAGGATACTACCAGCTGTCCAGAAAACCTTAAAATTGGGAAGATTAATTATTTATTTATGGGGCAAACTTCCTCTAAAACCAAACTAATGTAACCAAAAGTTCATATAGGTCACAAAACACCAGAAAGTAAGGTGTGCCCACCTAGAATATTTATTTACACCCCTTTCTTAATTTACTTAATTAATTAAGTGGAATTTTAATCATATATGTAAACTTCTCGTAAAATTCTACAAAAATTACAGGAGACCCTCTGACCCAAGCTACTGTAAAAATTTGAACTAAAGTTATTCAGAGAAACTCCCTACACAAAATTCACAAGCCAGAAAGGCTGATTTTTGTCTAAATAACAAATCACATTGAAAAGTATCAAACAACAGAATTCATATTTTTCTTAGACACTCTAGTGTACCAGGACACTCTCCAAAAATTTATATGAACATTGCACATGTAGAAAAATTACTAAAATTCATTCAAGTATTTCTTAAAACAACATGATATCGTCATAACTTGAAAAGTACTTAAGCACTAGTGCCCAAACTTTTACCAGAGCTAACACAGGTATAAACTAACCTACCCACCAAATTTCATAAATTTTGGAAATCTACAACTCAAGTTATTCATTTAACAAATTTGCCTTCATTTTAAAACACATTTCAAAGACCTATTTAAATCTCCCATAAACTAAACATCACATATCAAATTTATATTTTTCTAAAATACTACACATTATGCATAGCCTAACAAAATTTACTTCATAATTTTTGAGCAAGTAAAACCCTAGATATATATTTTCCAAACCTTATCTAAAATCTGTGGCAAATATAAAAAGGAAAATCAAAGCTAAGTTCAAAACTCTGCTACCGGGCCGGCCTGGGAGAACCACGCGGCCCACTCCACGCGGTACAGCCCGCTCCCGCGCGCGGCCCGCGGCCGACCTCCCGCCCGCGCGTGCGCCTGACCAGGGGACCCCACCGGTCAGCGAGGGAGACAGAGGGGGAAAGAAAGGCGACGGCGATTGCTCGCCGCCGGCGGCAACTCCGGCGAAGCTACGGTACCAGCGCGTTCACCTCAACCTCGCGCACCTTGGGGTACCCTCAATTGCTATGATTATGGTGGCCAGAGAGGATGGCAGCGGTCATGGCGGCGTGCGGCCGCGGCTTGACCAACTCCGATGAGTCGCCAGCAACCCGGCCCAATTCACCTACCCTACGAGCTTCAGCCTATCTAACTGTACCTACAGCACGAAAGAGATAGGATGGGGAGGGGCCCGAATGGCATGGCCACGTGCAAGCTTGATGGTGGCGGACATGGCGGTCCGGTGGAGCCGCCCTCGCGGTGTAGCTCACCTGAAGCGATAGAGATGGTTCAGTGAGGACGAGGAGGTGGAGGGGCTCACGGTGGTGCGGTGGTCTAGATGGTTTGGCCAATGGAGCTGCGTTTTGGGAGAATGGCTCGCACCGTCGCTGTTTCACTCCTCCGGTCACCGCCCGCGCGCGGAGAAGGAAGCAGAGCGGTAGGGAATGGTGAGCGCGAGTGGTGGGGGTTGAGGTGGCGGCCCCGACTTCACGCCCGCGCATGTGCTTGCGACGTGGAGGCGACAGCAGGGCATGAGCGCCACGCGGCTCCCTTGCTCTGCGCGGCCGCCACGACAGCGTGGCTGTCTATTGACTGAATGGAGCCCGACGCCGACTGAATGGAGCCCGACGTGGTGGTCTGACAGCGAAAGTTTGACGTTGATTATCTCCCAAACCAGCTTGATTTAGTCGAAGATGATTACATCAATTATGTAGAGCTACATGAGGGCTATAAAATTGTCAATTGGAGCTTGGACTGGTTCGGCCTAAATTTGAAACTACAGAGCTCCAAAGTGGGGTACCCGAAAACTGAAACTTAGTTTCAGTCACTATGCCGACTGAAACCCATTTTTCCAGGCACCATATCTCCTAAACCATTTAGAACTAGGTGATGGTGATGTTGACAATGTTGTAGAGCTAAGTGAGTACTACAAAAGTGTCAACATGAGTTGGGGCTAGTTTGGTCTGGTTTGCAAACTACAAGCTTCCAAAGTAGGCCACTATCAAACTAGAGGGACACTTTTGAGACTTAGAAAATTTCTAAGTGCTGAGACAGCCCTTCTAGCTGACTTGTGGGCCAATTTTGAGCATGTTCTGTTCATTTTCTTGAGATGACCATATTGAGACTTTTGTTCCCCATAAAATTCCCTACAACTTTGATTAAGGGTGCTCCTCCATGCAAGGTCTCTAAGCTAGACTTTTTAATTGGTCAAACTAAGGCATCCTAGGGGCAATTGCTGGTCAACAACACCTTGGAGGTCATTTTGGTAATTTTGGTCAACATGAACCTTGCTCCATGAGTTACTCTAAGTGAGATTAAGGTATTGTAGGATCTAATTAGCCACTCTACCCCTTAGTTGCACAGAAATTCTAGGGTCACAAGATTGGAACAAACCAAAACCCTAAAACACTCAATTTTGTTGCAAGCAAAGTAAGCATAATGAGATGATGAATGTTCATGCTTATGCCATGCAATGCAATTATGGAGCTAAACACCTGAGGTGTTACAGCCCTCCCTCCTTATAAAAATCTCGTCCCGAGATTTGGAAAGCGTACCATTTTTCATAGAATTCCTTATAACCATCCCGCAAATAGTCCTCCCGTTCCCACGTAGCGTCACTTTCACTACCCTGATTACTCCACATCACTTTATACCACTTAACCACTCGGCTTCTAGTTACTCGTTCTTGAGTATCGATCACCCGGACTGGCTTTTCTTCGTAAGTTAAATCAGATTCAAGCCTGATATCTCCTAAAGGAACTCTTTCCTCAGGAACCCGCAGACACTTCTTTAGCTGAGACACATGGAAAACATTGAATATGGCACTCATTTCAGGAGGTAACTGGATCTTGTACGCAACAGCTCCACTCTTGCCTATGATCTGGAAAGGACCCACGTATCTCGGTGCAAGTTTTCACTTGACACCAAAACGTTGTACACTCTTCATTGGAGAAACTTTCAGATTAACGAAGTCCCCAACTTCAAACTCGAGCGGTTTTCTACGACGATCAGCATAACTTTTCTATTTAGCTTGGGCTGCAGCCATATGTTTTTGGATGGTACGAACTTGTTCCTCGGCTTCCTTGACAAAATCAATACCATAATACCTTCTTTCACCAGCTTCTACCCAATTTAGTAGGGTTCTACACTTACGACCGTACAAAGCTTCGAATGGGGCCATCTTAATACTCTCTTGGTAACTATTATTGTACGAAAACTCGGCTAGAGGCAACCATTTTTCCTAAGAACCCTTGGAGGAAATTACACATGCCCGCAACAGATCTTCCAAGATTTGGTTAACTCGTTCCGTTTGACCTGACGTCTGGGGGTGATAAGCAGAGCTTCTCACTAACTTGGTTCCCAGAAGGTGATGCAAGTGCTCCCAAAAGCGAGCAGTGAACTGGGCACCACAGTCAGAAACGATAGTACGAGGTACCCCATGGAGCCAGACTATCTGATTGAAGTACAACTCAGCATAGTCAGTGGGACGGTAGTCCACTCTAACAGGAATGAAGTGAGCTGATTTGGTTAGGCGATCCACAATTACCCAGATGGAGTTATGATTTTTGACAGTAGGAGGAAGTCCGACAATGAAATCCATACTTATCTCTTCCCATTTCCAACCTGGGATAGAAAGTGGTTGAAGTAACCCAGCTTTCATGTGCACAACTTTAACTCTACAGCAGGTGTCACACCTAGCAACATATGCAGCTATCTCTTTCCGCATCTTGGTCCACCAATAAAGTGGCTTCAAATCATAATACATCTTATTGCTACTAGGATGGATGGACAACTTGGAAGAATGTGCTTCGGATAGGATCTGATCTCTAAGCTCTCGGTCCTTAGGTACCACTAATCTATCCTTAAACCACAGCACACCTTCTTCATCTACCCTGAAATGCTTAGTTTCTTCCTCTTTCATCTTACGCTTGATGTGGAATACACCAGGATCAGTCTTTTGGAGCTCAATAATCCTCCTTTTAAGAGTACAACTAACAGTGATGTTGTACAAGACTGCTGGATGGAGAAGGCAAGATCGATGAAAATCAGTTTCAACTAAAGAATGGTAATGAGACTTACGGCTTAAAGCATCCGCAACCACATTTGCCTTGCCAGGATGATAGTGCACTTGAAGGTTATAATCCTTAATCAACTCGAGCCATCTTCTTTGACGCATATTTAACTCGGGTTGGGTGAAGATGTATTTGAGGCTTTTGTGGTCTGTGTAGATATTGCAAACATTGCCCAACAGATAATGCTACCACACTTTCAAAGCATGAACAACTGCAGCCAGTTCTAAGTCATGCGTTGGATAATTCACCTCATGTTTCCAAAGTTGTCGAGAGGTATATGCAATTACTCGGCCTTCCTGCATCAAAACACCTCCTAAACCTATGCCTGAGGCATCACAATAAACATCAAATGGTTTCTCGATATCCGGTTGTGCCAAAACTGAGCCGAGGTTAGGAGGGTTCGCAGTTGGTGAAAAGCCGCATCACACTCAGGAGTCCAGACAAACCTAGTGTCTTTTTGCAGCAACCGAGTCATGGGTTTGGCTATTTTTGAGAAATCCGGGATGAAGCGACGATAATAGCCAGCCAACCCAAGAAAACTCCGGACCTCATGAACCGAAGTAGGGGCCTTCCAATTCAATACTTCCTGTACCTTGGTGGGATCCACCATAATTCCCCCGTCGGACAACACATGCCCAAGGAAAGGTACTTCACGAAGCCAGAATTCACACTTACTGAACTTCGCATACAGTTGATGTTCACGCAGTCTGGTGAGGACAATACGCAGGTGTTTGGCGTGTTCTTCCTCATTTTCAGAATATATCAAGATGTCATCAATAAACACCACCACAAACTTGTCCAATTCGGGCATAAACACCGAATTCATCAAGCACATGAAGTGTGCGGGGGCATTCGTCAGGCCGAAAGACATAACAAGATACTCATAAAGACCGTATCTTATCGAGAAAGCTGTTTTTGGAATATCTTCATGATGGATTTTAATTTGATGGTAACCAGACCTCAGATCAATCTTGGAAAAGACTTTAGCTTTAGACAACTGATCGAACAAGATATCGATACGTGGCAGAGGATACTTATTTTTGACAGTGACTGCATTCAGAGGCCTATAATCTACACACATCCGCAATGACTGGTCCTTCTTCTTCACAAAGATAGCAGGGCATCCCCATGGAGACGAACTAGGATGAACCAACCCTTTCTTCAAAAGTTCATTCAACTGCACCTTAAGTTCAGCTAGCTCATTCGGAGGCATCCTATAAGGTCTCCTAGAGATGGGTGCCGTGCCAGGCAACAACTCTATTTTAAATTACACATCCCGATCCGGAGGGAGTCCCGGCAAATCATCGGGAAAAACGTCAGGAAACTCACTCACTACGGGAATTTCAGCCACGCTTTTGCTTGCACAGCATGAACTTCACCAGACAAATTAATTTTTCTGGGAAGTTGTACTAGAAAACCCTTTTGATCTGTAGGATCTCTGAGCATAACTATCTGACTGGATGTATCAATGAGTATCCCATTCTGACTCATCCAATTCATGCCCAAAATAACATCTATGCCTAATCCCGGCAAAACCACTAAGGCAAGCGAGTACTTTCGCCCTTCTATCTCAAACTCAAGATTCCCCACTACTTTATTTGTGGAAATATTCCCACTTGCTGCACTAATGCAATAACCCCCACCTTCAACAGTATGTAATTTGTGTGCAAACTTTGATGCAAACTTAGGACTGATAAAGGAATGCGAAGCACCTGAATCAAAAAGTACCACTGCAGGATATTGGTCAACTAGGAACTTACCAGCCGTGACAACCTCACCAGATGGGATTTCCTCAATACTGTTATAATGAGCATGCCCCTGGCGGCCACCTTGGTTGACATTCTTCTTAGGATAAGGACAGTTCCTGGACTAATGGCCTGGCTTGTTGCAGTTCTAGCAAGGCATGTTGCTGGGAGGAACACTGGAGCTGCTCTGACCAGAATTTCCCTTTGGCAGAGCGACTGTATATGCCTTGCGGAACCTAGTCTTAGCAGCAGGCTTCTTCTGTGGTGGACGGAACTTGATATTCTGGGCAGGTGGGCGAGGGGAAGCCCTAGGTGCAGCTGAGGTCCGAGACTGCGAAGCACTCGCCTCAAGGGCCCTTTTACGGCTCTTAGAGGCAGAATAAATAGCATTATTATTTTCCTGAGTCAAAGCATCACTGATAAAATTATTGAAGGTAGTACACTTGCTAGTGCCCATGGTCTTCATCAGCTTTGGGCCGAGGCCCCTTTTAAAGCTAGCAATTTTCTTAGCATCGGTATCCACAAACTCTGTTGCATACCTTGCCAGATTGTTGAAAGCTTGCAGGTATTCAGTCAAACTTTTATTACCCTGCGACAGCCTCATGAATTCTGTGTGCTTGATAGCCATAAGACCTGGAGGAATATAATTCCCGTGGAATGCTGCTTTGAACTGGTCCTAAGCAACCGGGACATTTGCAGGCAATGTGGAACGATAGTGGCTCCACCAAATACTCGCTGGACCATGCAGTTGATGAGAAGCATATTCAGTCTTTAGCTCATCAGTCAGGCGAAGCAGACGGAACTTCTGCTCAATAGTGTTCAACCACTCGTCGGCTTGCAGCGGTTCCTCCGCCTCCTTAAAGAGCGGGGGCTTAGTGTCAAGAAAGTCCTTGAAATCACTATATTGATTGGGTTCCGGGCCCTGGCGGCCATGACGAGCCTCCCGGTTGGCAAGCTGGCGCATAGCATCTACCAGCATGCGCTGCCCTTCTACCACGGTCTGCATCAGCTCAGCCGGGGTAGGTGGTGGCGGAGGGGGTGGCTGTTCCTCATCCTCATTGCCACGACCCCGACGGAGGTTGTACGACATCTGCAAAATGCATAGCCAATGAGCACTGACGATGTGGGAAATTTGTAGATGAATTATTGCAAATATGTCAAACTGACTTCATGAAAATGACTTCGCACAGAATCAAGGCACAATAATTCATCACAACTGCACAATCCACTCGAGCGCATCAATTGACGCAATCAAGGATGGGCATCCAACAAGATGTAGTTTGATAACAGGCTCACTCACAGGGAGCACAGCAGTGACTGAACCATTTACTTAAGATCTACGTGACTTTTGACCTTCCGAACAGGTACTCGGATTCGATCCCAAAATTTCTAATCGACTGAGAAAGGCTACTTCAAACTGACCACAAAGAGACTTCCCAACGGTAGTGTTCCATGGTGGATCATGACTAGCCACCTCAATACCAGCGCGTGCCAAGCAGCACAGCCTTATGTCGTGCGCCACAGGAGGCCCTTGGTTTCATCGCGGCATCGAAGGGTGCTAATCGTGATACCATCACCGAACACAACACAATAAGACATCCATTTGTGATCGAAATTAACCGGTTCAAACCAAACATCCAGGAAACATAGGGTTCGACCTTACATCCCAAAAGCCAAGTTATTACAAAGCCTCACTCCAACATAGGGATGGCACAAAAGATGATCCTAACATCGTAGCTACGTGATGACTACTCTAAGCATTGTCCTCAGAGTCGGTGTCAAGGATCTCCCCACCATCCTCGTCGCTAGCAGGCTCTAACTCCTCATCTTCTTCTTCTTCTTCTGGTTCTTCTTCTGGTGGGGCATCCGGTGGCCCATTGACCTCCACTTCATCATCATCTTCAGCCATGAAGATTCCCGAACCCATCTCCTCGTCTGTGTTATTGTCCTGAGGCAGTAGAGGATTGAGCTGGTTGTTCAGGCGGTGCACTTCTTCATGAAGATTGTCATTGTATTCTTCTGCATTCTCCAATTGTTGCTCGAGCTCCACCTGACGAGCTCTCAGGATGTTCTCCTCGTGCTAGGCTTCATCCCTCTGGTTCATGACATGGACCATATTCGTTGACAGTTGCAATTGGCTACTGTCAACCTCTGGACCGCAAGTGTTTCCTGATCTCGGTCATGGATCACTTGCTCCAGTTGCTGCTGCGCCGCATTCCTAGCAGCAGTCACCTCGGCCAACTCAGCCCTCAGCCTTTTCACCTCAGTGGGCTCGGGGCGGGGCTCACGTGGAGCTAGCTGGTGGCGAGGGGCCCTGCCTCCGGTTGACTTGCGAGCGGTCCTCTTAGTGCGTGCCATCTGTATCAACAAGATACGACTTAAAGTGAGGATAATTTAGGGATATGAAATTTAATTTAGTCGGGACTATTGATATTTTTAAGGAGGGAGTAAAATGACATGTATGATATAATTAAACATGATGCATGCGCGTTCCGTACGCCCTCTCACCTTAGTAGAAACCTACAGTACTAACGCTAGGCGGTGGCATACATACGTTCTCTCATATAAGTGAAACTATCGGTCTACTCGTTACGCTGTTAGTGTACCTGCAGAAAATCTCATTTCAGCCCAACAGTTTCCCAATATAAACACACAAGAAAGCAGTAAATTAAATACTTTCCATATACACATCCCCTGATGTATATACTTCAGTATCAAAGCTACCCGATATATAATCCCACAATTAAGTGCTTACATAATTACATGGTTTGAACATGTAAGTATGCAAGTCACCAAAGCTACTCTCCCCTAGATCGCCGGTTGGACGATCATGCTCTCACAACTCACACTTACCAGAGCGTCGAGGCAATTGATCCATACATTACCACCCAAGTGGATGGCATCCATACAATATCACGCCATATGGACGACGAAACAAAAACAAACAAGGCCCCCAAGTTAGTCTTTATCATAAGCCACCTAAGAGTCCTTATTTGGGCTAAGGGATGTGATCACTAGCATATCTATAAAAATAATTTTTAGAGTTTTAACTCTTTTCATAAACAAATACTTTTATTTTTAAATACTCGTATGATGTGTTTAATGTTGAATTATGCTCCGGTACCAGCTGTAACAGAACCGACCAAATTATAAGAGCACAAGTACAAAAACAAGCACCGAAGCGGTCAAATTTTCGAACTTGAGCCCATATAATCCCGGTAGTCAATTGAAACAATGAAGGATTTCAAACCAACTTGCTTACAACCAAGATCGCATCATTCAACATACACATCATATGTTACATTTCACAAGTAGTTCCGAAATACACTTACACACACGGAGTTGCAAATTATTACAAACCAAGTTCATAAAGTAGCGGAAGCATAACACACACCAGTTGTTTAAATACTACTGCCAGTCTTACTGATCAACATCCCGCAAAAGCATTAGGGAAAGTACATAAAGGATGATCATGCCCTAGTGATCTAGTCTTCGTCACCCGCAGGGTGGAGACAGGTCTTGCAGAAGCCTTGATAAAGCATATCATCTGCAACAGGAGGGAATAAACCCTGAGTACTGGAATGTACTCAGCTAGACTTACCCATCAAAAACCAGAAATAAGAGTACACCAAGGATTATGCAAGGCTTACACAAGAGGCTAGCTGACATCACATTTTTGCAGAAAGGCATAAGTAATTGAAACTCTTATAACCTGTACTAGCAGTTATTTTTAGCATTTACCTTTCATCTATCTTAGCACCTGTACTAAACATGCACTTGATTATAATCAAACAATTATTAGCATTATATCCATAGCAGGTATAAATTATGGCAACATTGTATCATTCATTTAACCATCTGTTCAATTAATGAGATCTACGTTGCCGCTGCTCAAGTCAAGTGCTCACTAACCGGGAGCGACGGTGATTCGAATCGAATTCCTATCCAGCTGGAGGGGTATTTCTAACACTCACTGCGCAGGCCCCTGCCAGGGTCGCACAAGCCACCTTTCGTATGGTTCAGGAATCGCAGGTCCAAATGATGTCGCGACCCAAGGGCGACACTCTGCCAGGTGATGGGGACTCTAACCCCCCTTGGTCTCACGCCAATGTCCCCAAGCACATCCTTTCTCTCCTCCAAGAAGCAACCTACCATTCGATTCCCGGCCTAAACCACATTACTCGGCTTCGCGGTCGGAACGACTTATCCGGCCAACTAAGTGTTAGACTACGTTCAACATGACTCAAGGACATACAGCGAATCGGTCCTTAAACGACTCAGACGGGCATAGCTCCACACCCAAGACATGAAGTGTCTTATGGCTGTACTATCGAACTCCCGCCCGGTCTCAATTTCATTTTAAAGCATGGTTCCATCCACGATAGCCATAAAGCCACTCGTGACCCAATCCTACATCTCGCGGATGACCGGAAATCACCCGACTTCTACCGGACTAAGCAGGGCTAAGCATTGACACGTGCCTAAACCTAATATAGGATTAAGTACGATATCTGGACAAGGACAGGTATAATGCAGCAAGTGTTTTCATACAACTCCTACAACTTAATGTAGTAAACAATTAAAAGTACTCAAGATTGATTTATAAAACCATAGGTTCAGCATGCACCGGGGCTTGCCTTTCAGAAAGGTAGACGGCCGATGGTCAGGGCACTCAGGCAGATCTTCTGCGGGAACTTCTCCGCTGGCTGGTTCCTCTGGCTCCTCCGGCTGGTCCTGGATTTCCTCCGGGATCCCTTGCTCGAACTCGAGGAGAGTTACCCCCTCCGGAACACCTATTGCTTGAGTGCATAATAAATTTCATGGATGCATAATGAAAGATGCAACATGCTCGGAATGAAATGCATTACAACACTCTTAAAGCTCTATTCAAATCACTTCAATTATTAAGTGCAAATTTCCTCTCCGGTAGAGAAGTACTCACCTAATCTACTCAACCTAAGGTATAGCTGTTCTTCTTCGGTTAAGGCCCTAACACCTAACAATCACAAGAGTAACATTACTTAGGTTACCACATCCAAACACCAAAATATCACAGCAAGACATTCTGGACAGCAGCTAAATGTTTCTATCATAACTGGAGATTCCCAACTCCAAAGGATATGATTCAAGACAATCTGGAAAGCTTATGAAATGCCCTACAAATCATTTTCAGACCTCAACCCTTAATTCCTAAGTTTTCCAGATCGAATTTCCCAAGTTCCAGAAATCTGTCCTCTCTAAACAGAGAGCAGCCAATTCTGGACTGTCACTTAAAACAGCAATAACTCCTAAACTACTAAGCCAAATGCCCCCAAATTTTGACACAAGCTAGTTCAACAAGTTTACTACAACTTTGGTATTCACAAGTTTTCCAGCAAACACCCTTATTAATGGTCAACCACAAGGATACTACCAGCTGTCCAGAAAACCTTAAAATTGGGAAGATTAATTATTTGTTTATGGGGCAAACTTCCTCTAAAACCAAACTAATGTTACCAAAAGTTCATATAGGTCACAAAAACACCAGAAAGTAAGGTGTGCCCACCTAGAATATTTATTTACACCCCTTTCTTAATTTACTTAATTAATTAAGTGGAATTTTAATCATATATGTAAACTGCTCATAAAATTCTACAAAAATTATAGGAGACCCTCTGAACTAAAAATAGGCTACTGTAAAAATTTGAACTAAAGTTATTCAAAGAAACTCCCTACACAAAATTCACAAGCCAAAAAGGCTGATTATTGTCTAAATAACAAATCACATTGAAAAGTATCAAACAACAGAATTCATATTTTTCTTGGACACTCTAGGGTACCAGGACACTCTCCAAAAATTTATATGAACATTGCACATGTAGAAAAAATACTAAAATTCATTCAAGTATTTCTTAAAACAACATGATATCATCATAACTTGAAAAGTACTTAAGCACTAGTGCCCAAACTTTTACCAGAGCTAATACAGGTATAAACTAACCTACCCACCAAATTTCATAATTTTTGGAACACTACTACTCAAGTTATTCATTTAACAAATTTGCCTTCATTTTAAAACACATTTAAAAGACCTATTTAAATCTCCCATAAACTAAACATCACATATCAAATTTATATTTTTCTAAAATACTACACATTATGCATAGCCTAACAAAATTTACTTCATAATTTTTGAGCAAGTAAAACCCTAGATATACATTTTCCAAACCTTATCTAAAATCTGTGGCAAATATAAAAAGGAAAATCAAAGCTAAGTTCAAAACTCTGCTACCGGGCCGGCCTGGGAGAACCACGCGGCCCACTCCACGCGGTACAGCCCGCTCCCGCGCGCGGCCCGCGGCCGGCCTCCCGCCTGCGCGCGCGCCTGACCAGGGGACCCCACCGGTCAGCGAGGGAGACAGAGGGGGAAAGAAAGGCGACGGCGATTGCTCGCCGCCGGTGGCAACTCTGGTGAAGCTACGGTACCAGCGCGTTCACCTCAACCTCGTGCACCTAGGGGTACCCTCAATTGCTATGATTATGGCGGCCAGAGAGGATGGCAGCGGTCATGGCGGCGTGCGGCCGCGGCTTGACCAACTCCGACGAGTCGCCGGCAACCCGGCCCAATTCACCTACCCTACGAGCTTCAGCCTATCTAACTGTACCTACAGCACGGAAGAGATAGGATGGGGAGGGGCCCGAATGGCATGGCCACGTGCAAGCTTGACGGTGGCGGACATGGCGGTCCGATGGAGCCGCCCTCGCGGTGTAGCTCACCTGAAGCGATAGAGATGGTTCGGTGAGGACGAGGAGGTGGAGGGGCTCACGGTGGTGTGGTGGTCTAGATGGTTTGGCCAATGGAGCTGCGTTTTGGGAGAATGGCTCGACACCGTCGCTGTTTCACTCCTCCGGTCACCGCCCGCGCGTGGAGAAGGAAGCAGAACAGGAGGGAATGGTGAGCGCGAGTGGTGGGGGTTGAGGTGTCGGCCCCGACTTCACGCCCGCGCGTGTGCTTGCGACGTGGAGGTGACGGCAGGGTGCGAGCGCCACGTGGCTCCCTTGCTCTGCGCAGCCGCCACGACAGTGTGGCTGTCTGTTGACTGAATGGAGCCCGACGCCGACTGAATGGAGCCCGACGTGGTGGTCTGACAGCGAAAGTTTGACGTTGATTATCTCCCAAACCAGCTTGATTTAGTCGAAGATGATTACATCAATTATGTAGAGCTACATGAGGGCTATAAAATTGTCAATTGAAGCTTGGACTGGTTCAGCCTAAATTTGAAACTACAGAGCTCCAAATTGGGGTACCCGAAAACTGAAACTTAGTTTCAGTCACTATGCCGACTGAAACCTATTTTTCCAGGCACCATATCTCCTAAACCATTTAGAACTAGGTGATGGTGATGTTGACAATGTTGTAGAGCTAAGTGAGTACTACAAAAGTGTCAATATGAGTTGGGGCTGGTTTGGTCTGGTTTGCAAACTACAAGCTTCCAAAGTAGGCCACTATCAAACTAGAGGGACACTTTTGAGACTTAGAAAATTTCTAAGTGCTAAGACAGCCCTTCTAGCTGACTTGTGGGCCAATTTTGAGCATGTTCTGGTCATTTTCATGAGATGACCATATTGGGACTTTTGTTCCCCGTAAAATTCCCTACAACTTTGCTTAAGGGTGCTCCTCCATGCAAGGTCTCTAAGCTAGACTTTTTAATTGGTCAAACTAAGGCATCCTAGGGGCAATTGCTGGTCTACAACACCTTGGAGGTCATTTTGGTAATTTTGGTCAACATGAACCTTGCTCCATGAGTTACTCTAAGTGAGATTAAGGTATTGTAGGATCTAATTAGCCACTCTACCCCTTAGTTGCACAAAAATTCTAGGGTCACAAGATTGGAACAAACCAAAACCCTAAAACACTCAATTTTGTTGCAAGCAAAGTAAGCATAATGAGATGATGAATGTTCATGCTTATGCCATGCAATGCAATTATGGAGCTAAACACCTGAGGTGTTACACAGGGCGTTCTTGGATGCGTTGGAAAGGGGACGACGCTGTCGTTTTGGATCTGGTCCCAGCTCCAGAAGGTCCGTAGATCATTCTGTGTGACCACGGCAAGGTGTTGTGTCACCTATTTGGGCCAACTTGGCCATGTGTCGTGTCGGGCCTTAAGCCCAAGTTGTGGGCGCCAAACCCTGGCCGTCATCCCCTCCTTCTAGAATTGGAGTTATCCTCGACTTCATCCCATCATCAGCGAACTCCTGCAAAAGGTTAGTGACAACAGGCAATGCACCAGACATAATAGGTTGACAAAACATAGTATAACATGGTGCATCAGGATTATCACATAACTCAGCAGTAGCAAAAGTTGTAGCAAGAAAAGTACCTCCTTTTAACATAATCCCATTATTTTTAGCAATGTCAGTTGGAGGTTTATTTTTAATCTCATTAGCATGTTTAATAATATCCATAGGAGACAAAGGCAGCATTGTAATATTCTTGTCCTTATGTATGATAGTGTATGTATTAGTTCTACCATGGTGTAAAGTATCATTATCAAATTCCCATGGGTTACCTAACAAAATGGAACAAGCTTGCATAGGGACAACATCAAAATCAGCAGTATCATGCTAAGAGCCTGTGAAAAAGCTAATGCGTGCTGATTTAGTTACCTTAGTCTTACGACTATTATTAAACCATTGAAGTTTATATGGATATGAATGTTGTCATGTGGTCAAGCCAAGCTTCTCAACCAAATCTGAACTCACTAAGTTATTGCAACTCCCACTATTAATGATAGTGAGAACACGACAACCCTGCACAATAAAATACATGTGGAACAAATTGTGGCGTTAGATCGTCATCTCTTCTTCATGTCCCACACGTGTACTAAACACACACTGCACAAGAAGGCTAGGGTAGTCTGTGGCAGCAGCCACGGAATCAATGATGATGGCCTCCTTGTCTTGATCGCCCTCGGTGGAATCTGCATCAATGTTAGTAGCAAGGGCTAAAGCATCTTCAACATCACTAGCACTTACATATCCATCCTCAGTAGCAATGAAAGCACGACGACTGGGGCAATCCTTCATGACATGTCCCATGCCTTTGCATCGGTGGCAAATGATTTTAGAGCTAGACGAGGAGGAGCTAGTAGAAACACCCGGAGTGGCACCTTTCTTCAGGTGTGGAAACTACACATTAGAGAATTTACTTACCCCGGAAGAAAATGGAGGTGTAGATGGTTGTGGTGCAATAGAAAGCTTGGGCGTCTCCGGCTCAGAACACTGCTGAAAATTCCTCCCATTGTTAGACCTGAAAGACTAGTGTTGTTTGCGTCCCTGTACTTCTCGTTCTGCCTTAATAGCAAGATGATGCAATTGGGAAAAATTGCGCCATTCTTTGTAATCAAGTATGTTCTGTATATCATGGTTTAAACCACCAAAAAATCTAGCACTAGCATCATTATCATCTTCATTTATACCACAACGGGCTAAACCAATAAGCAATTCTTGATAGTATGCTTCTACTCCTTTATCACCTTGTTTTAAAGTTTGTAGTTTCAAACGTAAATCACGTTGGTAATAAGGAGGAACAAAATGAGATTTCATACGTTACTTTAAAGCATTCCAAGTTTGAGACACAGCAGCAGCATTATTAGCATTGCAAAGATCACTCCACCAGAACAAAGCAAAATTAGTAATCTCACTAGTAGCAAGTCTAACTCTATGCTCAATAGGAACATTATGAGAATCAAATTTTTGTTGAACAGCAAGCTCCCAATCTAAATAAGCCTCTGGATCAACATTACCAGCAAAAGGAGGAAGGCTAAATTTAATTTTAGCAAAAGTATCATTATTACCATGATTATTACCTCCCATACCATGATAGTTGAAGTTGAGGCAGCGACGAGCATCACCGTTAGCATCCGCATCTTCATCACCAAAAGCATTTGCATCTTCATTATCAGCACGATGAGGTGGAGGGCGTTGCTCAAGCTGTTCAATGCGGGTGACCAGATTGTTCACATTGCGCGTCAGCTCGGTCATAAGATTGCGTTGTTCGGTCATGAACGTTGTAAGCTCGCCTTTTGACACGCACTCATTGAAGTCCGTCGGAGATCCTGCCATGGATAGAAGATAGAAAAAGACAACACCAAAGTATTATCCCTATCAACTAAAAGGAAACAAGTGGTGGTGGTGGTGAAAGTGGAATGCAAAATCACAAGCGGCTTACCACCGTCTTGCCTGTATTCTTACCGACGCTAAACAGGAGCAAAACCAAAGTGGCGAAACAATCTATTGTTGAGCGTGGGTAACAGTTGCAAGATGAACCTGTGCTGACAGAAGAATATGTGGAGCTATGGGTAGGCACATAATATGACAGCAAGGATTAGCAATTAACGAATGCAGATTAGTGATTGTTCAATCCGGATCCAAAGTACAAATCACAGGTGCTGGCTAAGAATTGTCGAGACGTAGCGCAACAAGGTGAAAACAAAGGACGATGGAAAGAACGCACAGAACAAGCAAATAACCCAGATTTTTCCTTTTTCCTGAATTTTTTCCGAAATTTTCCAAAAGGCACTAGTAGGAATCAAACTTTTTTATTTTTTCACTATTTTTTTATATTTTTCTCTAAACAAGGATAAAAAATGCAACCACAAAAATTGGCACTTACAACTGAGGTGGGATGTGGTCTACAGAAATACAGCACGTTCTCTGAAAAGCGTGCAAAAACTTTGACAATTTTTTTCTTTATTTTCCTGAATTTTTTTGGCAATTTTGATGAAACCAAACAGGGCAAAGCCGAGTTTGGGTCGGCTCCAAATGGTGTCAAGAAGCTGCTATAAAAATTTCAGATTTTTTGATAAACGAGTGAAAAGTTATGCCTGTTTTACCGAAGGTATCGCAAGTTATGTTTTCCGGAAGGCACGATATGGCAGCGACAGTTAGGGCAAAGCGTCCCTAAACTCCAACACCGATCACAAGATCGTCCCTATGACTAACAGCAATAGGTATTCGCCTGATGATGTAAGAAGGGCTGCGATGCAGGCAAAATAAGAGCGGCTGGCAACCTATCTAGGGTTTGCGCGGCGGTGAGAAGTTACACAAGCGGCTAGCGGGGAAAATCGAGTAATGTGGTGGCTTCGACTTGTTGTTTGGGAACGGTGGATGGGATAGCGGCGGAAAACAAAAATCACAGCAACGGGCGATGGAACTACGACCACAAACACAATCCTAAACCAGCAACAAGACTCGACCACGGACACAAACTCAACAACGCGAATCTGAAACGAAATTGCAAAGGCACAAAGGGTGATAGGACAGCGGAAATTAAAATATTTTTGGGCTTTTTGTGGACTCTAGGTAATGAACAATATGAATCTAAGGCAAACGAGATTGTACCTCACGGTAAACCTGAAATATCTGATACCACTTAATGAGTACAGGCCTGATCTTCCGAGAGGTAGCTGGTAAGTTTGATTTGTGGAGATCTCGACGTTGGTGATCCAGCTTCAAATCAGACACGATTCAAACCCTACAACCGTTACACCACTGCTCCGTTGGTTATCAACCAAGCACAACTTGATTGACCTCGCCAAGAAGGTTTTTCCTGCAAGCGAATCGAAGAGCACAAGCAAGAAGGTAAAACACACAATCTAAAATTGCAAATATGAATGATGCGAATATCAATAGAGGGTTCGAGAACCTGGTTCCAAAGGACTAATCGACACAGTGGAGGAGATCAAGAACAGGGGCCCTGGATCACTGTAAAAGGATTTGTCACCACAGTTACAATGAACAATTCAATTTCTCGATGGAAAACTAAACTCTAAACAAAAGCCAATTGTCTAGCAGCAGTGGCGGCTGTGTTTATAGTCTAAGACTCAACCTAGGATTGGAGACGGCTAGGGTTTGGGCGCCCACAACTTGGGCTTAAGGCCCGACACGATACATGGCCAAGTTGGCCCAAATAGGTGACGCAACACCTTGCTGTGGTCACACAGAATGATCCATGGACCTTCTGGAGCTGGGACCAGATCCAAAAATACGGCGTCATCATCCCCTTTCCAATGTATCCAAGAATGCCCCATTTCGATGTCGTATGAGAAAGTTATGACCGAAACAGTGACGACGTGTCTGCTGAATCCGAGGGTGACGTGGCAGCTGAGTTGGGGATGAATTGCAACTTGGAGAAGACCATAACGTCGGTGTGTCCAGCATAGCGATATCCTCATCACTCCTCCTATTTGTCTTCTTTTCTGCTCTCTTGTCCTCGTATATGTACACCTTTTGTGGATGAGGAGGAGATTGTAGTGTTTTGTTCTTGAAAGTGAATCTCTCCTTTCTACCCTTGATAGTGAAACAGATTTTAGCATTATCTCTGTAGATGATGGCTTTTGTGGTCCCTAGGAATGGTCGACCCAAAATGATAGGTGCCTTCTCATCACCACCTGTTTCTACTACCAAAAAGTCTACAGGTACATACAAGTGTCCAACTTGCACACATACGTCTTCAAGGATGCCCTTCGGGTAGTAGAGTGACTGATCTGCATGAATTTTCTCATAAATTACCTTTGGCATGATGTTGATGCTTGCACCGAAGTCACAGATAGCTTCTTTAAAAGTGTTTGGACTAATGGCTATTGAGATGATAGGTCTTCCTGGGTCACCCTTCTTTTCTGGCATGGAGTCATCTTTCCATAGTCCTAATGGTCAATCTCTATAGTACCATCCTGCATTGAATATGTCAACAAGATTTGTAGTTTCTAATTCTTCCGGTTGCCCTGGAATTTTACCTTTGTCGACCGAAGGGACAGAAGATTCCAGCTGAGCTATTTGAGATTCTATCATTTTATTAAAGCTATGCTAGTTCTTAATGGCTGAAGCAAAGCTATCCATTCTATTATTGATATTTTCGAGCAGTTTATCATTGGAAGCTATCTTCTTAGACACTTGATCCAATAATCTAGATTGACCAACAACTAGATCTCTCAAAGGTGTATTGAAATTATTAACTTGATAATTACCTTGGTAATTACCTGAGTAGCTAGGCCTCTATTGCTGATTCCAACCTTGATTCTGAGGACGGTAGTTGGTGTTGTTGTTGATATAGTTCACATTCTCTTGGATCTCTAGACAGTTATGGCCTGAGTGTCTGTTGACGGTAGATAAGTGTCATTTTTAACCATCAACATAGCATGAAAAAGGACCTAAATATAAATATCATCTAGCTATAGGAGTTACACTGACAGAATTCCCTGAGTTTTGGTGAATATCTATTTCTATAGGGGGTTATCAGGAAATGACCAAAGAAGGACCACATGTAAGATTTACATAGAGAGAAAGACCTCACGCACAATAATACTCTAGAAGACACCAGACCAGACCGGAGGCCGGTTGGCCACGTAGGCAGGGCGCCCACCCTGTCCATGTGGGCGCCCGCCCACCTATGTGGACCAATCAGGTCCAGTCTCGTGGATCGCCCCTCCACCGCCTTTGAGGGTGAATAATAATCATAGATCAAGGTCGGTTTGATCCGACAGCTATGGTGCTTCCTAGAGGGCTGTATAAGCAAGGCCCCTAGCCCCTGGAGGAGGCATCCCTTAAACCCTAATTCATTTTCTCTAGTTGGGATCAGGTGAGAGGGGTCTCTCGATTGGATCTCCTCTCCATAGCTAGCCATCAAGAGAAGATTAGTCCTCATTAGGGTCTAGTCTTAGCAAAATAGAGAGATAGAGAGCAAGGGAAGAGTTGGAGGTGGTGCCGGCATGTCGGTGCTCCCTCTCCGGCTTGTACTTTGATGGATTCAGGCTTCTTCAAGTCTGCATCGGGATACTTCTAGTAATTGATCTTTGTTCAAGTATTTATCTTACTCTTTTGTTCATTGGTTCACAGTTCTTATGATTGCTCTAGTTCTTGTTAGCGCTCTAAATTAGAGTAGTAATTGTTAGCATAAGCGTGGTGCTTAGGTTGTTGGTTACCTGTGTTTGCGCCCTATTCTCTGGTTGTGTGGTAGTTACAAGAGGTGATAGCCCCGTCCACACCGAATTGGTAGGTTCTTAAATTAGTAGGACCGTAGTCGCGTCGGTAGAGTTATCCTTAGTGGTGCTTTCCCATCTAGCGGCATCCCGAAGTGAACATTAGAAGGACATTTGCATCATAACCTTGCCTTGCATAGGATTATTACCATAGGAATCTTCTCTACCCACCATATCTTAAACCTTGATTGCTACCCTTGGATAAACTAGTTGTTTAGCGATCCACACACGTTTCCCTGTGGATACGATATTTAAAACCCTCCGGGTGAAAGCTACAACGGTATCCGTGCACTTGCAGATTTATCTGTGTGCGTTAAAAATACCAATAGTGCCTAGTGCCTCCACACTCCTCACATGTCATGCGGGAATCATGAATGTGCATGACTTCTTTCTTCTCACTGGCTCGATCATCGAGCCTCTTTATCAGCAGGTTCATCTTGGTAGACAGCATGTGTACCTCCTTGAGCTAGTGCATTCCACCTCTCTTGCGGGTCTAAGTTTGTTCTTCATTCTAACATTGGTTGGAAGCCATCTTCTCCACAAGAGCTATTGCATCTCTTATAGTAAGTGATAGAAAAGCACCTCCTACAGTAGCATCCATTGTCTCACGGGTGCTAGTAGTCAACCCATGGTAGAAGGTTTGCATGAGTAGCCAATTCTCCATCCCATGATGAGGACACTCTAAGATATAGTCTTGAAAGCATTCCCAGGCCTCAAGGACAGATTTATCATATTGCTGTTGAAAACTTGAGATTCTCCCACGCAGAGCATTTGTTTTTCCCATGGGGAAGAACTTTGCTAGGAAGGTAGTGGAGCAGATATCCCAGATAGTGTTCTTGTCTTTATTGGTGTAGAACCACTATTTTGCCTTTCCCAATAGTGAGAATGGAAAAAGGCAGAGTAGAATAGCATCTCTGGTTACTCCTTTGATAGTAAAAGTGCTTCAGATCTCCAGAAAGTGTTGGAGATGTGTACTCGCATCTTCATGTGTCTTTCCACAAAACTGACTAGCTTGCACCATGTTGATAAGAGCTGGCTTGAGCTCGAATCTATTCTCTCCAACATCGATTTGTGGTCCAGTACGGATGTTGGCGGTGGTTGGAGCAGAGAATTCGCGGAGAGTCTTGTTAGCCATAGCTTCAAACTCTGGTGTCAAACTTCTTCTTACTCGGTTGTCCTCTGACTCTAGAGTGAGAATCTTCTTAAGACTAGCTTTAGCTTTCCTAAGTAGTACTTCTAGATCGTCTAAGTAATTTGTCGGAAGATAAAAACTGGTCATACATCACCCTGCATAAGATACACAAGTAGACAAACTAGGGGTAAGCCCGTTTGAGTAGAGATAAATGGTTTCCTCAATCACATTAGTGTGGTACAAGTGATATCAATATTCCTTTTGGATAGCCTTTCAACCTTCCCCGGTAACGGTGCCAAAAATGCTTGTTGATATTTCTTAGCGTCACTACCAAGAATAGAATTTGAATTCTATCCGCAGCAATGGCACCAAAAATGCTTGTTGGTATTTATTAACTTAACACTTGTTCTCGTAGTCACCTCTTAATTACCTACACCTCTAGCTTAATTGTACCAGGTTGTCATCCCTAGTGATGGACCTAAAGGTGGCTATAGGCACTACCTAGTATTACTACTAAGTAGTTATCTTATTATTTCATGTGACTAGGAAGAATACAAAGATAAGAATAGAAAGTATCCGCAAGCATTAGAAGGGATGGCCACATAAAAGCGCAAAGAGTCATTGTCTCCACCTCTATCTCCATTCTCCAGCTGCACCATCTCTCCTCTAGCTCCAAATCCTAGTCCCATGGCCTCCCTCTCCACTCTCCAGCCGCCCCCTTTGCCACCCCACTCCGGACCCTAGGCACCATCAGAACAGTAGCTTGACTCTCTCTCCACTCTCTAGCCGCACCCTCACATACATTTCTGAACCATAGCCAAAGCCGGATCCCCTTAGATTCATCGATAGTAGGTCGATTAGCTAACGGTGGAAGGACCGCCTCAATGATGGTACAAGCTGGATCTGGATCCCCTACCTAGCTCGGCACCTGTCAACACCAACCGGATCTGATCCCTAGCCGGAGCCAGATCTGGTACCCCTTTGTCAACACCGGCCACACTAGCTCCGCGACTGCGATGACAGGATGGTGGTGCCGACAACAAAGCAAAGCCAGGGAACATAGAGGAAGAGGTACCCAAATTCCTTTTATGATGTGTGCTCTACTGTAGTGGCTGAACCAAGTATATGTAGATAGCGATGGGGTTGCATATTTTCTATAGTTGAGTGTAGTTGACATGTGCTTTATTGGATTAATGACTTCCGTATAAGCTGTAGTTACTAGTTAGGCACTTATTTGCATACTCTTTCTCTGTTGTGTTAACATTCCATAGAAGCTTTAGTTAATAAATGCCTTTGTAATCTAGATGAACAGCCACTAACTGCTTATGAATGAGCATGGGATGCAAAAATTGCAAGGAATCATAGAGAGATGGAAGAACTTGGAATACATATGGGCCCAAAACCTATGTCTCCAAAGGCAAAAAAAGTTAAGCACAAAGGGTAGACATGGTAAAGATTTAGAATATATCCCTCAACTAGGCGAGGTAGTTGAGAGATTTGATGATACAGATGAAATAGATTCAGATTTAGAAGATGAGCTAGTGCCCCTATCAATTGAGGTGCATGTTCTATCTTGTATTTAGTTTGGAGGGGGAGAGGGGTAGGTAGCCATGCAATGCTTTACTATTTGAATACCAATGGAATTTGTACATGCTTGCTGCTTAAGTTTGTATCTCCAATTTCAGTGTCTGGGTGGAAGAATCCATAGAGGAGGCTCTGCCAATAGGACAAAAGGCAGCACTGCCATGAGTCCTAGGTGAAGGCCCTCCAAGCGATTAAGGTCAACACCACTAGAACAGGCTGCTCATGGAGTTTGTAGTTGGAGGTCTACCACTGGCAAAAGGGTAGAGGTAGCAGCAGTAGGTGAACATAATTCTCCATCACGACCGACACCCAGACCCAGGGATCAATTCCAAGTTCATGAATTGACTGGAGACATTGGTCATGATGGCACCCTACCTAACCTTGAGAGAGACTCCTCATGGCCAGATGATTATAGCCCTACCGAAGAGGAGCCCTCTCAGCAAACTCCCATCTCGCCCCACCTGCAGAACACTAAAATTTGCCAAGGTTGGTATTACCTTACAGATGTCTATCAATCAATTTGTAGTAGCTATTTGATATCCATGTAACTTTTCTAACAATCTGAATGAATGAAAACTATGTAGTACCATTGCTGAGAAGAGTGAGGAAGCCCAGGCCTCAAAACTCGTGGAATTATTCTTGACAAAATGAGCAAATCACTAGGAGGATTGAGAATGTGCATCTCTGTTGCTAAGGGGAATAGGCACGCTACAGGTTGAAGAAAAATACTTCATTGGCGTCCTTGTTGATCAGATTCGTATGACCCCTGTCTCGTCCATGAATGATGCACAGTGGTGTGAACGTGTCAAGATTTGGTCTAGTGCTAAGAACAAGGTGTGTGAACCCATCGATTTCCTGTCTAGTCTTTTCTATGGTCTACTTGTGTTGTAGTCTAACATAAATGAAGTTATAGGAAACATCTGAGAAGAACAAGAAAAATTGTGCAAAAGCGAAGTACCACCAGACTATAGGATCTCACTCCTATGTTGTCCAGATGCAAAAATTTGTAAGTGATAGTATGTTTTATTGTTACTCTTGCCTTTGTATAAATATAAACCAAAACTCATGTGCAATATGAACAGAAGGAGAACAAGAGGCAGGCAGCAGAACATGATCAAGGACTTGAAGAAAAAATTGGTCTACCTAATGAAGATGTTAATGTTGTGGAAGTCTTGAGAGACTTCCATAACAGTAGCAAAAAGGGCCTACGTGATGCTACAAGAGCAGCAGTTGTAAGTACCTTCTTTTGCTTACCTTGAAATCTACTGAAGCCATTGCCATAAAACAAGGAAATGTAGCAGGACCCTAGTGTTATGAAAATCTACTAAAATCTACTAAAGCTTATGTAATCTCTATCAGTAGTAGGCTGAGGAAGACCTATGCATTACTTGTTATGAATCAATCTCTTGGGTTTTCAATTGAAGTCCTCTTACACTATCTGTAACCTAATATTTCACTGGTTGAATTTTGCAGCCCTATGGAAACTATTGCTGATGGGTAACAACCAATGACTAGTGCTGATATTGTTTGCAAGGTCCTCTTCATCTACTAGGGCAAGGATCCCTCCTAGGAAAGTGGAAACAACCTTTTTTAAAGAATTCTAGTATCCAGACAAGCTCCACCAGAATAGAGACATCGGCGGGGAGAATGCTTTAGGAATAGCATGCTACTAAATAGGAAAGTTTCGCTGCCCTCATTGATCAAGTGGATGAAGTGAAGAGAAAGACAGAAAAGACTAAAAGAGAGCTTGAGGAATACAAGAAACGGCAACAGGAGGAGTACAACAATCTCCATGAGCTATGCACGCGCTTCAGCTCTTCTAGTAACTCTTAGTCTTCAACTCCTATGGCTTGATGCAGTGAACATTTGTGGTTTGATATGTGGACTCATGTGCTGGTTTGATGTGTGGACTCATATGTCGGTTTGATGTGGTGATACTCTGTTAGTGGTTTGTTGCTGATGTGTGAAATGTTAATTATTGTTATTTGATTGCCAGGCTAAATAGTTATGTAGTCAATCTATGCAGTAGCGATGATGTCGAGTTACTTCTATGATGCATTGATTGTACTCCACATGGTAGAACTAGGATAGGCCACATGATCAAATAAAAATATGACACATGGACAAACTAGTGCATGACACGCGCAATAGCCAGGACTCGACACGTGGGCTATTAAAATCTAACACGTGGAAGGAAGTCGTGAAGCCACATGGCTGAATAAAAATACGAAACATGGATGGACAGTGCCGTGACACGTGGTCAAATAAGAAACGGCCATGTGCACCAATAAAAATACGACACATGGTCCAATGAAAAAGTGACACGTGATCCAACCGCAACATGACACGTGTGCCAATAGAAAACTGACATGTGGAACAACAGGGACCCAACACGTGGTCCAGTAAGAACCTGATACGTGCAAGAACTAGAGATGACCATGTTGTGCAATAAGAAGGTGACACATACCTGAACTATCTCCAATGCAACCGGCTATAGCATGTACATGTATCTATAACATGTACACGTGGAAAGCATCTCTAACGAAAGCACCCACCAGTGTGGCAGCCCCCTACCACGCATGCCAAAATAGTTCTATAACGGTCTGTTTTTTGTCACAGATCAAGACACTTGTATGACAATTTTGTCAGATTCGTCATAGATGTACAAGTGTGACGCGACTTCTATGAAAAACCATTTTTCATCATAAATTCATCATAAAACTGAAATTATAACGAATTTGGCTCCTTCAGTGATGAAAATTGTTCATCATAGATGTGGATATTCCTAGTAGTGAAAGGATACATACACTACCCATGTGTTGATTGCAAGAATGAGAAGGAATTTAGGATCCACGACGTTGAGCTGATACGATATCATCTACTAAGTAGGGGTTTCATGAAAAACTATAAGGTTTGAAACATGCATGGAGAGGAGGGTGACAACTTACCTGAGGAAACCATCCAAGGACCCTTGCCGAAGACTGCAGTGAATGAAACCTTCTAGCTAACTGTCCATGAAACAGCTGGTGAAACCATGCAGGAAATTGTCCATGAACTAGTGAGTGAAACCATGCAGGTAACCATCAACAAAACAGGCCATGACACTTTGCTGGATACTGAAGTGCTTGATGCTCTAGACAAGATGATACGTGATGGGGAGCTAGAGTTCCTTGATGTTGTTGACACTTAAAAATGTCCATTTTTTGAAGTTGTAAAAATGTGGAATGGACTTCACCATTGCGTTCCTTTCATCAAGATGGTCAAAAAACATATATGGAACGTCTAATTCGGAGTCCGGATGAAAGAGTTATGCCCCCGGGAAGATGCTCCACTATCGGTAGTTTCGACTCACATCGACAGTTCTGACTGTCAGCAGTTGTGACTGCTGGCAATTTCGACAAAACGTCAGTAGTTCTAACTGCCAGTAGCTCTGGCATACGTCGACACTTTCGACAGACCCAATAAAAAGGCCTATTCGGATCTAGCTTTCTGGATTCCAATCTAAACTGTTCCAAACTCATGGGAAACTTGGAAAATAAGGCTTGGAGAGGTTTTCTACTGGGATAAGACCACCCCCTCTATATATAAGAGGATCATGGCCGATTGAGTTCCCATCTATCCAATCGTACCAAAAAACCAATCTACTACCTCACTTTTACCCTATCATTCTCTCTCTTTCCCTCTACTTCTCCTTGTTCTTCGTCGACGCTGCATGGATGGTTGATCGATGATGGCGAAGCTCTATAGTGGTCAGGCTGGCTAGAGCAGCCCATTGCCACTGCACGCCCTCAATGGGGTCCCTCCTAGGTTGTAGGGCTCTAGGTATCAAGAAACCTCGCTGGTGTGTCTTGCGTATCACGCTCCCGGTGAGGCTCCTCGGCAACATGTCTTGCATATTGTGCTCATCGCTGGAGGCACAAGGTCTAGGTGTGGACATCCCCTAGGCACTGGTTGATCCCTAAATTAGCTAGGCCCTACATCGAGTGATCTAGCTCCTTATCAAGTGTGTGACATAATTAAGCATCAACAGATGCAAGAAATTTAAAGAAGTTGGAGCAAATGAGAAAGGATGCAAAAACGCCGCTATTCAATGGTTCTTCTATGACCAAGTTAGAAGCTAACCTTTTGCTACTTGAGATGAAATCATGGAATGGTCTATCGGACAAAGGATTCAATGATTTGCTAACTCATTTAAAGAGCAAGATGCTTCCATGGCCAAATGAGTTGTAGGAGAACACATATCAGGCGAAGTAAATGGTTTGTCCATTAGGGTTGGAAGTACAAAAGATTGATGCGTGCTACAATGATTGCATATTGTACCGTGGCAATATGTAGAGTTGGATCAGTGTCTGGTGTGCGAACTCTCATGCTACAAGTCTGACTATCCTATGGCGATGGCAATCATTGACTGGAACAAAAGATCACCCAAGAAGATTGTGTGGTATTTCCCTATGATTCCATGCCTGAAGAGATTATTTGTGAACAAAAAATAGTAGAGCTGATGAGGTGGCATGCTGAAAAGCGTGTCAATGATGGAAAGCTCAGACACCTAACTGATGGATCACAGTGGAGGGATATTGATTCTATATACAAGACATTTAAAAGGGAAATAAGGAACGTAAGGTTTGGGTTGAGTATTGATGGGATGAATCCTTTCAACATGGTTAGCACCAATCACCGCACGTGGGCCATGACTCTGTGCATATACAACCTTCCCCCTTGGTTGTGTATGAAGTGCACATACATTATGATGTCGTTAGTGATCCAAGGGCCACACCAACCTACCAATAATATTGATGTCTACCTACAACCAGTGGTGGACGAGCTAATGGAAATGTGGACATTAATGGTCAAGGTGTGGGACGAGTACAAGAAAGAACACTTTTATCTGAAAGTGTTGCTGTTCGTAACAATCAATGACCTACCGGGCCTTCGTTGCTTGTCTAGAAAAGTTATGAAAGGATACAAAGGATGTGTCATTTGTATGGATGACATGGATGCTTCATGGATGAAGAACAGTAACAAGATGGTGTACATAGGTCATCGTTGGTTCCAGGTGAACAAACTTAGAAAGGGCAAAGGAAGCAAATAAGCACTAAGGTCCTCTATGTTCAAAAAGAAATAGATATTCTAGGATCTACCTTATTAGCAGTTCTTGGATGTTCGCCATGCAGTTGATGGGATGCACATCACTAAAAACATGATCGAAAGCTTGCTCGACACCTTAATGGAGACAAAGGGCAAGGGGAAAGATTCACTTAACACTCGTTTGGAGCTGAAAGAATTAAAAGTCAGGCCAGAGCTACTCCTAAACTTCAACCTGATGGGACACATAAACTTCTAGTAGCCTCATGGACCTTGGAAATAGATGAGAAAAAGAAGCTCTTAAGTTTCTTCCATGAACTCAAAGTGCCTACTCGCTACTACTCAAACATTAGGAGGCTAGCGAACATGAAAGATTTGGAATTCAACATGCACTTAATGAAGGTGCATGATTGCCATGTTATCATGACACAGCTGTTGCTAGTTGCAATTAGGGGCGTCCTACTAGAGAAGGTGCATGACCCAATCATAAAGTTGTGCTCATTCTTCAACACAATCTCACACAAGGTTATAGATCCGGTTACACTTGACAAGCTAGAGAAAGACATGCACCATACTATGAGTAGGTTGGAGATGCATTTGCCACTAACATTTTTTATATGTCTGTACATCTCATATCACATCTTTTTTAGCAAATAAGATCACTTGGTCTGCTGTTCTTGCATCAGATGTTTCCTTTTGAGAGGTTAATGAGTGTCCTAAGGAAGTATGTTTGAAACACGTACAGGCCCAAAGGGTGCATGGTGGAAGGATGGTCGACAGAGGAGGCAATCGAGTTCTACACATACTATTTAGGTCTAAATCGAATTGGTGTTCCTATGTCTTGGCATGAGGGAAGGCTACAAGGCAGGGGACGATTGGGGAATGGTTAGTATATGTTGAGGTTGATGCTTTCTAGCAAGCTCATTTCACCGTCCTTCGCCAAGCAAGTGTAGTTTCTCCCTATATTGAGGAGCACAAGGTAGAACTATGAGTTGCAAACAGTGGTAGGTTAGACACATGGCTGGCAAAGCAACACAGAGAAAACTTTGGTTAATAGTTAAAGGATAAATTTTTGGGTTAGCAAACTAATTCAAAGTAGCTTTATACTTGGCGATGGGACCATCCTCGACAGTGTTGATGTATGAAGGATATGACATAAATGCGTACACATTCTACATGAGAAAACAAGTGAAACGATCCCGCATTCCACGAAGGGAATACCACAGATTCGAGGTGTAATAGATGAATGAGTTCATGCCATTACCCAAATCTCAGTCGAATAACAGAGTCATACACGAATATCAGAGTACAAATAGAAGGTTTACATTAATTATTATCATCGCCACGCAAGGCGGATCATGCTCACACACAGCATCTGGAATAGCATCTCATAGACAGCAGCGAAAACTAGGACTCCTCGAACCAAGCTTAAGCGCAGGGCGAACCCCTACTCGTCCTAGTCATCCTTCTCGTCGAACTCGGGCTCCGAGCCTGCCAAAAATCTATCAGTACACTTGGTACTGACCATGCATCTCCCACCCTATGATGCATTTGCTTTGTGGAACTGGATGCAAAGGGGGTAAGAAAAGACCTATCTTTGGCTATGGTTTCCTAAGCGAGTAATCAATATATTAATAAAATAAGTTTGTCAAATTTTAACCCATCTCATTGACACACGTTATCCCATCCCAACACATATCTCACCACCACATCACATCTCAACTCACTCTCTCATCGGCACGGGTGACTCCCTCTCGCCCATGTCTCAACGGCTAAGGCCGGAACACACACTGAAATCCTAGGGAAGGTAGAAAGACTTCTCTCATCTAGTCAAGTGAAGCTGTACTTAGGATAGGTCCATAGCTGAAAGATTCGACATATGTATCGATCGATCAACCAAAAACTCTGCAGAGGTTTACACATCCCACAAGATAGCTATCCTCGACGATGCCTCGTCTAGGCTGATTTCGGGCCGCCTATCGACTAGAAACGGTACCACCCTATCACTCAGAACTAGGGCCATGTCGAAGTACCACCGACACGCTAAGACTATGAGACGTAGTACTTGGCCCCTGAGTACTACGCTGTCTTGGGAGGGTGTGGGTCCTCGTGCCCGTACCTCCCTACACTATCTGCTAACCTCTCAATAGTAGTGGCACTGCACTAGCAAGTCGAACGTCCGTCTCCTCCCCACAGAAGCGAGTGGGCGTGCAAGGATTCCTAAGACTCGGTCCACAGGCGTGTCAGTGCTTAGGATGACTAAGCAGGACATCTTCACGAGGGGAACCATTTTCCGCTCAATGGAACACCCGGCACCCCATGCCATCACAACACCTCCCATCCCAGGGCTTCATCCCACGAAGACACTCCACCCTGGGACCACTCCCAGTCACATGTACCCACCACAGGCACCTCACATGGTGAACACCCAGGTAGCATCCTCCGGCAAGACTTGTCTTCTCAACTCGTCGTAGATCCTGCTCGGTCGACTCGACCCTCACCACACACCCAAGACTCACGCCAAGATCTCCCCAGGTTCATTATCAGGTTATTATCAGGTTTACGGCACCTCGTGCCTTATCTCACACGCCTCTCACTCACCAGCATCACATCACAGATATAATGCGAGTAAGAGTAAATCAGTAAGTAACGAGTGATAAAGCAGCATCTAGTCTGAGAGCAAGGTGAGCAAGTGTAAGGTTGCAACAAGGTAAGTGGCTCAAAAAAGCAGTAAACTACCATGCAACCTATCAGTAATATTATTGCATAAAAGTAAAGCACTAGCAATTCTAAGTATTTGCAATGTGTAATAGGATCTATGAATGGGTGGGGCGTGGCACCTGGCAGGTCATCACCCAAGTCGTCAGTGTAGTCGGGGTCGAACTCCTCAGTCGGTGGCTCCTCTGGGTCTGTAAAACATGACATTCGGCCGCGTCAGCGGCTCCTATAGAGGTGCATAAAGAAGCAACTAAAAATCAAAAGGTCCAAAAGCACTCAAGAACAAGCCAATGACGTAGAGCTCATTTTTAGAAAAATCTGGACTCTGGTTTGGCATTTTTCTGAACTATGGTGATTTAGTTATGAATTTTTGAAGTTTAAACCATTTTCTGAAAAATAAAAAGGGCTGAAAATCCCAGGAGCTGACACATGGCAGGCCGTGATTGGCCGAGTGAACAGTGCGGATGACAGGTGGGGTCTCGGTGAACAGTGGCTGACAAGTGGGTCCGGTCAATGTTGACCAGTCAACGGTCAACTTTGACTGGACTGTGATCGGGCTTGGTGGGCTGGGGCAGGGCCTGGAGATGGGCCGGGTTGGGCCGCCCGGCCCGGACACGTGGCGCTCCTAGGTGATGCCACGTCGTGGCTCAGGTTCAAAAATGGGCCTTGGTCTACCGGGGGCCGACTCATGGTGGACAGGTCGCCCCACACGGTGAGCCACAGGCTCAGTCTACATGGACTAGGTTCACCTCTCCTCCCACTCTCTCCACTCCACATGTGCTCGGTGCATGGCGCAGCTCTAGCTTTCCCTTCCCCTCCCTATTCTCCTTTGAACAGATGGAGACGCGGCCACCGGCGACAAGCTCCCCCAGGAGCATGGCATGGTGGCCCGGTGGGGCAGCTAGGCTGTCCCACAGCCCTGTGGCTTCACTGGGAACCTTCCCAGCAGGGTCATGGCGGCAAGATAGGATGCGATATGGTTGTTTGCGGTGGCAGCGGCTCGGCTGCAAGGGCAGACAGTGGCAGGACGTCCACGGCCGACGCGGGGCCAAGGCGCTCTCTTCCCTTTCGATTGGGTGAGCTAGAAAGCCAAACGGTCCAGCATTGAAGGGAACAGCTCCTAGGCTCCCTCTGCCGGACCAGGAAGCACAGTGCGTAGCCACGCCCTGGCAAGCATGGCTATGGCGAGCGCGCGTGAAAACTCGGTCGATGTTCCTGGGCCTCTTTGGCTCGGCAAGGCCAACGGTGGCAAGCTTGTGTGCACAAGGCGCGATGATCCGAGACCTGCCTAGGCTGTCCCCAGTACGGGAACACCATGGTGGCTGGTGTGCTCTAAAATAGCACATAGAGGAGGGCGGCATGGCTGCTCACCATGGGCTCGGTGCGGCAGGGTGGCGGGGCCGTGACGATGCGAGGTAGGAACGGGACGATGCAGTGTAGAGTTGGTCGCCTCCGTGTTGAGGACGGCGGTGCCTCCCTTCGACTTCGGCTCTGGCGGCCTCCGAACCTCCTCCCCGCCTCCTTCTCCTCCCCTCGACCTCCTCTTTTTCCCTCTCGGTCTTGGCACAAGGGCTGGTGTGGCAGATGTGGAGCCAAAGGCGATGGCGGCGCTAGGGAGAGGGTTAGGGCAGCCGGAGCTCCCCGTTTTTATAGGGAGCCGCGGCCATGGCGGTCACGGAAGCTTGGCCAATAGTGGGGATAGGAGTTGGGGTATGTGGAGGGCGGATAGGGGTGCTTGGCTAGGGTTCTCGGTCCTTTGGCAAGTTGTGGCGGCGCCTGGGCGCTCCAATTCAAATTCGCGCCAGTCAAAAGGGAGCACAACAGTGTCAGTAGTGCACGGGCCGCTCCCATGGCGTCAGCACGGCGAGCGCAGCTCGTGGCAGTGCGCAGGCGCGGATGGCCCACGTGGCGAACATCAGCCCATTGCGGCATAACCACCATGGCACAGACGACCGTGGGTGCGAGGGTAGCACCTGGGATTCCCTCCGTCGGCGCTCTGCTCTACTCCGGTGGGGAAAAGCAGAGGAGGGGGGAAACGAAGACGATGGCTTTGGCTTGTTGCGCTGCATGGGGAAAAAAGGGGCGAGGCCATGGTGGGCCGGATCACGCGGCTAGGCCGACTTGGTGGGACGGGGCCGCCTACGGTTGGCTTGGCAGGCCGGTTGCTGGGCCAAGATGGCCTTTTCCTTTTTCTCTCCTAACCTAAAGCTCTTCTATTTCCTATTTTCTAACTATAGCTAAACCAAGTGCTTCTATATGTATACAGGTGTGTGCCACTTACATGTACACCCTTAGGGGTAGTCTTCAAGGGTCTAGGGTAGGTTAGGGTTCTAGCCAAGGGTAGGTACTAGGTTAAGTTAATTAATTCATTCTCAATTAATTAATTAGCAAGATTATTTATAAAAAAGTATTGATTTTATTAGCAAAACAAAAAGTGATAAAAGCCAACTCACAAGTATTTAATTAAATGTAGATGCTCTACTTTGCTATGTAGGTGCTACTTGTGCAACTACATGGGTGTTTTTCCTATATGACACTCACCAAACATGGGCATGTTTGCGAAAAAATTTTCAGTTGTGATTTTTGGGTTTTCGGAAAAACTGGGATGTTACAGTCCTTCCCCCTCATTGGAATCTCGTCCTGAGACTTAAAGTGTGACATACCTCTCGAACAAGTAGGGTTAACGAATCCGTAGCTCTGACTCTTTCTCCCATGTTGCCTCTCTCTCAATGTGATTGCTCCATAAAACTTTGCACATTGGTATAGTGGTGCTTTGTGTGTCTTTGGTTGCTCTGTCTAGAATCTGGACTGGGTACTCTCAGTACTCAAGCGTGTCCTGAATATCAAGCACATCTGTGTGAACCTGTTCCTCTGGCAGCTTCAAACACTTTCGTATCTGCGATACGTGGAACACTGGGTGCACACCTGCCAGTTCCTCAAGCAACTCAAGCCTGTATGCCAATTTCCCAATCCTCTCTGAGATTCGGTAGGGACCTACGTACCGCGGGACTAACTTCCCTTTCACATGAAACCAGAAAGTGCCACGGAGAGGCGAGACCTTGAGATAGACATGGTCTCCAACCTAGAACTCGAGGTCTCTCTGACGGTTATCTGCATAGCTCTTTTGTCGGATTTGGGCAATCCTCAAATTTTCTCGCACCTAAGCTACTCCCTCCTCGGCCTCCTTGATCTTAGCAGGGCTGAAGAACATTCGCTCTCCTACCTCGGACCACATCAATGGGGTTCTGCACTTCCTCTCGTATAAGGCCTCAAATGGTGACATCTGAAGACTAACCTGATAGCTATTGTTGTATGAGAACTCTGCATGTGGTAAACTCTTCTCCCAATCTGTCCCATACTTTAGTACGCAAGCTTGTAGCATGTCCTCGAGAATCTGATTCACTCTCTCTATCTACCCATCTGTCTGAGGGTGATAAGCGGTGCTATAGTCAAGACGAGTGCCGATCGACTTGTGCAAACTCTGCCAGAACCTAAATGTCCACTGTGTTCCTCTATCAGATACAATGCTAACAGGTGCCCCATGAAGTCGGAGAATGTGTTTGATATACAGATCTGCCAGCTTCTCTACACGGTAGTCAACCTTGACAGGTACAAAGTGAGCTACTGTAACAGATCAACGTAATTATACGAGATTAAGTAAGAAAATCTTCCACCGAGGCGGATAATTTACCAAACTTAAACCCGTATAACCCGAGATTCCATGAAATCACGAGGGATTTCAAACCAACCAACATACAACCAAGATCGTACTGATTTAGCAGCCACAGTTCACATATTTCATAGAGTTTGCAACAAGAGTGGAATACATCGGAGTTCAGAATAAAAGTTATTACAACATAGTTCAAATTAACATAGCAGAAGCAAATAGTTTTAACACACACACTTAGTTCAAATACAGTGCCAGGAGATAGTCACGGTCCACAAAAGCATTAGATAAGACGAACAGAGTGACCATTGCCCAAGGTCCTAGTTGTCGCCCATCGCCGGATACAGACAGTTGGAGCAGTACCCATAGTACATCTGACCATCAGCAACAACAATGGGAACAACGCCCTGAGTATGGGAATGTACTCAGCTAGACTTACCCGTCATAAACCAGAAATAAAGGACACCAAGGAGCATGCAAGGCTTTTATACAGTGGACTGGCTTGACTCATTTGCGAAAAGCAAGAGTTGTTAAGAAAAACTATACTAGTACTTTTTGCATCATTTTTATTATAACCTATTCAAGCTAGGTAAGCACCTATTGCTAAAGCAATCACTTGATTCATCATTAGCATCTAAATTACCATATCAGGTTTAGCATTTCCAACATCATTCACTTAACCTATCCAGCTGGAGATTTATTCCTCACACAAACTATGCTTCCCCCGTCAGGGTCGCGTAGATCACCAATGACACTTTCCAAGAAGCCGCGGGATAACAATCATGGATCGCACTACCCAGGGACCGCCCGACTACCAGGACGCACCTTGGGCTCACTCTTCGCGTCCCCGTTACACCCCCTTCAGTACCAGTCTACCAACCTGAGTTTATCCCGGCTCGAAATAGTGTCACTAGCTTCGCGGTCGAATGGTACTTTATTCGGCCAGCTAAATGTGAGGCATGCGTTCAACATGACAAGAGGGACGAGCAACGATCGGTCCTTAATCGACACAGACGGAATCACTATAGTCCAAAACCCTATAAGACTCCGCCCGGTCGTCCTTTATCTACCAACACTTGGTTACTTTCTATGATCACAATTACAGCTAACCATAACCAGATATCCACCTATAACTCGCAGGTGACAGGAAATCACCCGACTTCTACCGGTCTAAGCATGGCTAAGCAATTTATTCGATCCTGACCTAACAGGGTAAAAGGTAATCCGGTGGACAAGGATGATAATGCAACAACAGTTTCACTCAACTCCTATAACTTAATGCAACAATTTATATATATAACTATAACTCATGTAATAAAGAATTGCTTTTATAAAGTAGGAGACTTAAAATGCTCTGGGGCTTGCCTCTTTGGAACGAGCTAGGATGGTGGTCGACGCACTCTGGCAGCTCCTCGCCTGGCTCTTCTTCCTCAGGCACCTCCTGTGCCTGGGGCTCCTGCTGATCGGTCCAAGCTTGCTCCTCCGGTACTGCTACCTGCGACTCCTCCTGCGATCCTATATGATGCAAGTGCATAAGCAACATGCGAATGATGCATCGAATTATGGTGAAATGCTTTGATGACATGATATGTAGATGAGCACAAGGAATGGGCAGTTTGGATTATAACCACATCTTCTACAAGGTAGTC
Organism: Saccharum hybrid cultivar R570; assembly: GCA_038087645.1. NCBI lineage: Eukaryota > Viridiplantae > Streptophyta > Magnoliopsida > Poales > Poaceae > Saccharum > Saccharum hybrid cultivar. Next base: position 39,612,438 of record JAQSUU010000307.1, on the reverse strand, counting down.
CACGTCATCCAAGAACATGTACCCAAGAGCATGCACCTTATTATTCTACTAGTTAGCACACAGTTTACACATACAAGTGATCCTAAGTTGTCAAATCTTACTAACCTAACTCATCCAACAACATCAGCAAGACATATTGATGCTTCAAAGATACACCAAACATATTTTATTACTCTTAATTTCTCATAAAGAATAATCTTTTAATTCCTATTTAACTAGGGTTACACAGCAACACCTATTTCTGCTGTAGATAAAAATCTACAAAAATTACAGTAGCTTACCCTTACTCTAAATAACCTACTACCAAATTTTCATGAGAATTGAATATGTAAAACTACCTATACAAAATAAACAAATTATAGCATAATAATGAGCATGAAATTAGTTTGTACTAGAAAAAGTATCAAACAACAGATTTCACATTTTTCCTATGTTACTTACAGTAAACTAACATATTACAAAAATTATCACATGTAGGTTTTATACAACTTTAGCTCCCTACTAAAAATAACAAAGATTATCAATTAAAGGCATTTGAACTACACCTCACTAATCTTTCACAGAACATACTTCACAAGTATTTTTCCTATAAAGTATATTACTAAGAAAGATTAATGCAACAAGAATCACATTTTTCCCACTATTATTTTATTTACTACATATTTACTAAGATATCAGCATTTATAGCAATTAAATAAATCTACATAGAAAAGTGTCACAAATTTATCATGAAATATTTTTAAACTGTAGATCTACTCAAGAGAAACATTACAAAATTTGTTTCATAATTTTTGGAGCTATAAATCTGGAGATATGATTTTTCAAAGCTATTTCATAAATTCTGAGAAATCATTTTCCATAATTCTTTAAAAATCCGCCGGTGAAATCGCTGGATGCACCCGGTGCAGTGCACCCACATGCGCTGACACACGGGACCCTCGGGTCAACGGGGCCCGCTTGCTAGCCAGAGCAGCGCGGGGCGGCGCTGACTGGTGGCAAACTCGCCGCTGGTGAGGTCTCCGACGACGGGGAGGGCACCAACGTGCTCCCCGCATCGAGGCGCACCCAGTGCACCAACTCCGAGCGGCGCAGGAGCTCCGGAGGAGGCTCGCCGGTGGAGATGGCGGCACGGCGGCGCTGGAGCTCGTCGGCCGGCCAATGCAGGCCACGGGAGCGGCCGAGAAGGCGGGCGCTAGCACTACGAGGCGAAGGGGAAGCTGATGCTTAGGACCGAAGAAGGCGTGGAGGGTTAGGGGGCTCCAGCCACGTGCGCCGGCCAACGGCGGCCATGGCGGCAGTGGAGGAAGGAAGCGGCCAATTGGCCCTCACCTGAGCTCGAGCGGCGGAACGGAAGCGAGCACGAGGTGGAGGGAAGCGGGGCGGAGCTGAGGCCGGGAGGAATCGGCCGGAGAAGCAGCCACGGGCGCGTACGGCGGTGGCGGAGCTTTGGGAGCAGGCAATGGCGTGGCGAGGCGTGGCTACTGCTGGCGAGCTGCTGCGGAGCGAGAGGAGGGAATGGAGGGAGCAGCCGAGGCGGACGAGCACGTGGAGGGGGTTAGCAGGCGCGGGGGAACACGGGGGCCACCGGGGCGCGTGTCGCGCGGCGTCGCCTTCGCTCGGCCACGCGGCGGCCGAGTCCTGCCACGGCACCATGGCGTCGCGCGCGGGGAGGGGAGCGGGGGTGAGCGGGCCAGGCCGGCGTCGGCTCGCGGGCCGAAAGGGAGGCCGCGGCCCACTAAAGCGAGAAACGATTTTTCTTTTGTAAATAAAATTTTCAGATTTCTCTATTTGTTTCAAATTTGAATTTGAAGATGAAAAAGAGGTTTTCAGAACTTTTGCCCAAAATAAAAGTTGTTCAAAATTTAATTCTCTACAACTTTCATGTAGGGCACTTTTCAAAATTCTAAATAGATTTTGAATTTGGGATTTAAAGCTAAATTTTTAAGTAAAAATTCATTTTTCTATAATATTTTTAAAAGCAAAAATTGAGGTAATTTAAATTCAAGAGTTGCTCCAAAAATCATGTTAATTTATTCTAGATTATTTAAAATTGTCATTACCCAAGAGTATAACACTTTTTAGCACTTACATTCAAAGTTAAGGTTCTAACTAATTGCTTTTCAAATTTAAATTTAAAAGAGCTTATATTGCATGCAATGATAACCAAGTATGTGATGCTTATGACTAATGCTTTATGCCTTGGAATGCTAATGCATGCTTAACACCCAGGGGTGTTACAGCCCCCCCTTATAAGAATCTCGTCCCAAGATTTTGAGTTACGAACCATTTATTGTAAAAATCTTTATACGCGGTTTGAAGATATTCTCCCGTTTCCCATGAAGCATCACTCTCATCATGATGGCTCCACTGAATCTTGTAGGTTGTTACCACTTTATTTCGAGTGACTCGGTCCTTAGTATCTAGAACTCGAACCAGTTGTTTACGATATTCCAAGTCTGCCTTGATCCGAATACCCTAAGGTTCTATTCTCTCTTCTGGAACACGCAGACACTTCTTTAACTGGGAGACGTGAAAGACGGGAAATATCGAACTCATCTCTTCTGGTAACTGCAGCTTGTACGCCACGGGACCCTTTTTCTCTAGGATCTGGTATGGTCCTATATATCTAGCAGACAGTTTCTTCTTGATTCCAAACCGTTTCTTCTTCATTGGGGTAACCTTCAAATAGACATAATCACCCACTTGAAAATCCAATGGTCTTCTTCTCTTATCTGCATAACTCTTCTGACGGGACTGTGCAACTTGCATGTTTTGTTGGATAATACGGACCTTTTTCTCTGCCTCATCTACAAAATCAATTCCGTAAAACCTTCTTTCTCCAGGCTCCACCCAATTTAACGGTGTCCTGCACTTCCTGCCATACAAAGCTTCAAAAGGTGCCATCTTGATACTCTCTTGGTAACTGTTGTTGTAAGCGAATTCTGCCAACGGTAACCAGGATTTCCATGAACCTTTGGATGATAGCACACAAGCTCTAAGCATATCTTCAAGTACAGCATTAACTCATTCTATCTACCCATCTGTCTGTGGATGGTACGTTGTACTACGAATTAAACTAGTGCCCAAACCTTTATGAAGATGTTCCCAAAAATGAGAGGTAAACTGTGAACCACGATCAGACACGATCGTTTTTGGTATACCATGTAATCGGACAATATCAGCAATATACTTTTTCGCATATTGAGGTGGTCGGAAAGTTGTCTTAACTGGCAGAAAGTGAGCTGACTTGGTAAGGCGATCGACTATTACCCAAATCGAATCATGTCCCTTCTGTGTGGTGGGAAGACCAGTGATGAAATCCATACTTATATCATCCCATTTCCAATCGGGTACAGACAAGGGTTGCAGAAGTCCTGCGGGTCTCATGTGAAGAGCTTTAACTCTACAACACATGTCGCAACGAGCAACATACGCTGCAATCTCCTTTTTCATTTTAGCCCACCAATAACGGGGTCTCAACTCCTGGTACATTTTACTACTTCCGGGGTGAATAGATAGCTTAGAATGGTGAGCCTCATCCATCAACTTGTTCTTGAGCTCTCTATCCTTGGGTACTACCAGGCGATCCTTAAACCATAACACTCCTTGGTCATCCAATCGAAAGTGTTTGGTGGGTTCCCTCTTCATTTTCTCCTTGATATAAAATATTCCCTTATCTGTTTTCTGTCCTTCAATGATCTGGCTTTTCAGGGTACAACTGATCTGAATATTATGCAACACAGCAGGATGTAACAAATTGAACCCTTCTTCAAACAACGGTTGCACACCAATAGCATGTGATTTTCTGCTTAGTGCATCTGCTACTACATTAGCCTTCCCGGGATGATAGTGTACGTTCAGATTATAGTCCTTTATCAGCTCTAACCATCTTCTCTGTCGCATGTTCAATTCAGCCTGGGTAAAAATGTATTTAAGACTCTTATGATCTGTAAAGATATTACACACATTCCCATGTAGGTAGTGTCTCCAAATTTTTAGAGCATGCACCACTACTGCAAGCTCCAAATCATGTGTAGGATAGTTAACCTCATGCTTCCTCAATTGACGTGAGGCATAAGCAATGACCCTTTCGTTTTGCATTAGCACACATCCTAAACCATTCTTAGATGCATCACAGAACACATCAAATGGCTTTTCTATATCCGGTTGGGCCAGAACAGGAGCAGTGGTCAACAACTTTCGCAAGGTGCAGAAAGCTGCCTCACACTCCTCTGTCCATACAAACTTATGATCCTTCTGTAACAGGCTTGTCATTGGTTTGGCAATCTTCGAGAAATCCGGTATGAAGCGACGATAGTAACCGGCTAAACCAAGAAAACTTCGAACTTCATGAACTGTGGTTGGTGACTTCCAGTCCATAACCTCTTGCACCTTACTAGGGTCTACTGAAATTCCCTTTTCAGACAACATGTGACCAAGAAAAGGAACTGTCTTAAGCCAGAACTCACACTTGCTGAACTTAGCATACAGTCGATGTTCTCTGAGTCTAGTCAAGACAATCCTAAGGTGTTCTGCGTGATCTTCTTCATTCTCTGAGTATATTAAGATGTCATCAATGAACACAATCACAAACTTGTCCAACTCTGGCATGAAAATGGAATTCATCAGATACATAAAGTATGCAGGAGCATTTGTCAATCCGAAGGACATGACAAGATACTCGTACAAACCCTATCTGGTAGAGAACGCAGTCTTAGGCACATCCTGCGGCCTAATCTTGATCTGATGATACCCCGATCTCAAATCTATCTTGGAGAACACTTTGGCTTTAGACAATTGGTCAAACAAGATATCAATCCGAGGATGAGGATACTTGTTTTTAATTGTCACAGCATTCAGTGGCCGATAATCCACGCACATGCGTAAGGAGTTATCCTTTTTCTTTTTCACAAACAGTGCGGGGCATCCCCATTCAGACGAGCTGGGACGAATCAAACCCTTCTTCAGCAAATCCTGGAGTTGCTTCTTCAATTCTGCTAACTCATTTGGAGGCATCTGGTAAGGCCTTCTCGAGATCGGTGCTATTCCAGGAATTAACTCAATGGCAAACTCAACATCTCGGTCTGGTGGAAGTCCAGGTAACTCCTCTGGAAATACATCTGGAAAATCACAGACTATTGGAATCTTGGCTAGCAGAGTAGTTTGGACAGCACAAGTCGTGCTAGCTAGGTCTACTTTCCGAGGTAGGACCACCTGAAAGGTGCCTTCCCCACTTGGTTCCTTAAGAGAGATACTCCTTCCTCCAATATCAATTACTACTCCCATCTTATTCATCCAGTTCATACCCATAATCACATCCAAAACTAACCCTGGCATGACTATCAAATTAAGCTTATATTGCCGGTTTGATATGTTTAGGGTTACTCCCTGAACTATCTGATTAGTCAACAGATCAGCCCCGGCTGAACTGATTCTATATGCACATTCCAATTCAACTATCTTTTGCTCATGCCTCTTAACAAATGCTTGACTTACAAATGAATGGGATGATCCGGAATCAAACAAGACTACTGCAGGATGATTGTTGATAGAAAACATACCAGCTGTCACCGGTTCTCCTTCCGGGATGTCATCCACAGTGGTGTGGTGCACACGGGCCTGATACTGCGTCTGCTGTTTCTTAGGGTAGGGGCAAAACTTTGCAAAGTGTCCGGGTTGGTTGCAGTTGAAGCACGGTCCCTTCACTTGAGCCACAGTTCTAGACGAACTGCCTTGTCCTGCCTTCGCTTGAGGCAATGCCATCTTGAATGGTTTCTGGTTCCTCTAAGGTTGCTGAGCATTCTGATTCTTCCTCTGCGGTGGCCTAAACCTTGCACCTGGGGCAGGCGAATGATAAGTTGGACGGTTGGCCACTGGGGCTCTGGACTGGGACAGACCCGACTCAAAAGCTCTCTTACAGATCTTGGAAGCAGCATAAACATTGTTGTTCTTCTCTTGCTTCAAGCAGTCACTAACAAAGTCGTTGAAACCAGTCCTCATATTGGTACCCACATGTTTCATCATCTTGGGATTCAGGCCTCTCTTGAAGCTAGCGATCTTTTTGGCATCAGTATTCACCAGATCAGGGGCATAACGGCTCAGGTTATTGAATGCATGCAGATATTGAGTTACAGTCTTCGTGCCTTGATTCAGTGCTAGAAATTCCCCAAGCTTCATCTCTGTCAGACCAGGTGGAATGTACGTTCCATGGAAGGCTTCAGTGAACTCCCTCCAAGTGATATGGGCGTGGGGAGGAAAAGTGGTACGGTGGTGCTTCCACCACATTCCTGCTGGACCTTGAAGCTGATGAGCTGCATACTCGGTTTTCAACACTTTAGTCATCCTCAAGACACGGAACTTGTCTTCCATAGTGTTAATCCACTCTTCTGCATCCAAGGTTCTGCGGCTTCCTTGAAGATCGGTGGACGGGTGTCCATGAAATCCTTGAAACTACTGTACTGGTTTACTTCGTGCCCACCCGGGTTTATCCCCCGACGGGTGTTATCTGCAATACTGCGCAATGCAGCTTCCATATTCTGCTGCATGCTCTCCATGTTGCATTGGCTTCCAAGAAATTGTGCGAAAAACTGTTCCGTAGTGTAGGGTGGAGGAGGCGGTGGTGGATCACGGTCATCATTACCAGGTGCACTGCCACCAGCCTCAGCGGCACCATACACGGTATGACGGGTGTTCGGCATCTGCATGTTTCAGCAACAGTAATTATTAGGTGATGTTGTAGAAATTGCGACCGAATGAAAAATTATGCCGAACTGAATTCACTGGAGAGAATAAATTCATTCAATAAAACAGGGGCACAATAAGTCATTCCAATTAACACAACATCACTAATTAGATTACTTAAAGCGCACACATCGCGTCCATTACAACCGAGGTGCCAGCATACATACACTGGACTTTTGACATTCGGATACCGCCACAAACACATCCAAGTTTTTCCAACATTACATCAAGGCCTTAGTCTTTCTACTCATTATTACATGCCCAACGTGCCAACAAAGCAAAAGATCATGCAGGCGGAACCTAGTAGCTAGCGCAAAAACTACTAGCCTACTCATCGTGGTCGCTGTCTAAGTCAGAGACATTGGCGTGGTCGCCATTTGCAGCATCGTCGTCCTCCTCAGCTGGTGCCTCGGGCTCTTCGGGATCTTTGTCTTCATCCAAATCCATCTCTGCCGCACCAGGAGGCGCATAGGGGTTGAGCTGATTGTTCAGCCGATGAACCTCCTCATGCAGGTTGTCATTATACTCTTCTGCATTGGCCAGCTGCTGCTCTAGCTCAAACTGTCTAGCCCTTAACACATTCTCTGCAGACCAGGCTTCATTCCTCTGGTGGAGCACATGGGTCAACATGCGCTCAGCGTTCCTGTTGGCGGTGGTCAGTTGTCCAACCTGCTCTCTCAGTGCACGTACGTCTCCCTCGAAAACTACAGTCCTCTGGGTAGCCTGATCCCTCTGACGGGTCAACTGAGCCATCTCTACGGTGAGCCTCTCAATCTCGGCGTCGTGATCTCTCTAAAGCTGACGTCGGTCGTCACGAGCCTGACCAAGAGCACCAGACACACGTCTCAGACTACCTTCCACTCCATCGAAGGCCTTCATCACTGCGAACATGGCACTCATAGCGGGGTTGTCACTGTTCTGTGCTTCTGCTGTGCTAATCTCTAGGGATCTTCCTCTTGCTTGCTGCCACGAGTCAGTGGAGGGGTTGCCCCTCGGAAAGACTCCAACTATAGCTGCTGCCAACTCCTGAGGAAAGCGATCCATGATATCCCTCAGTATCCCAAAGGCTGCCCTCTCAGCGGCTTCTTCAGCGGTCCTGCCAGTTGACTCAAAACGCCAACCAGTCCACTCAGAACCATCACCTTGGGGATGAACCACTGCTTCCACAGTCACCAAAAGTCCTTCTCCCAACTGCTCATTTGACCAAAAGTAGCGGGGCTCCATCCCATCAGGATAGCCTACATAGCTGAGCACTCTCCACAAGAGCGTAGACATCCCAAACTCTCCAAGGAAAGTGTGGCGCTGGCGAGTGCGTGGAGCAAGCTGATGACGGGGAGCTCTACCGGTGGACTTGCAGGCTGTCTGCTTGGTACGTGCCATCTGTAGCAAAATTTTATTACCGCGATGAGAACAGATTTTTAAGTTGGCATTTTTATCGAAATGAGATAATCAACTTATAAGGGGAGGAACAATGCCATGAATGAAATGCACAACATGATGCATGCACGTTCCGTACGTCCTCACAAACTTAGAAAATTAACAACTGCTAATGGACTAAATAGTGGCATACAACAATCTCTTGTAAACGTAACTAATACGTACTACTCGATAGCGCTGTTATGTACCTGCAGAAAGTCACTTCAGCCCAAACCTCACAGTATGAAAATATGCAAGAAAGCAGTAAAGTAAGCTACTCACTCTACACACATCCCCAGATACGAGTATAATGGTAACAACTACCCGAATCGTCGTCCTATTGACGGCATCGTCACCACATGACGGAATCCCCACAATTTGGATACCTTTATACGAACATGCACCTGGCACGTAAGTGTTTCGGCATCACATAAGCACTTCCCTAGGTCGGTAGTGTATCCGACCATGCTCTCACAACTCTCACTTACCAAGACGTAGAGGTAATTGATCCATACATTACCACTCAAGTGAATGGCACTCATACAATAGCACGCCGTATGAGCGACAAAATTTAAAATATCATGCAAACCCCCAAGTTAGTACTTAAATAAGCCACCTAGAGTCCTTACTAGGCATAAAGCATATGACCACTGGCACACTCTTAAGTTTAAAAGCTTAGTTGAAAACATAGTTTTGTTTTTAAATACCCATGTGAACAGTAACATGCTAAATCATGCTCCGATGCCAGCTATAACGAATCAATGTAATTATACGAGATTAAGTAAGAAAATCTTCCACCGAGGCGGATAATTTACCAAACTTAAACCCGTATAACCCGAGATTCCATGAAATCACAAGGGATTTCAAATCAACCAACATACAACCAAGATCGTACTGATTTAGCAGCCACAGTTCACATATTACATAGAGTTCGCAACAAGAGTGGAATACATCGGAGTTCGGAATAAAAGTTATTACAACATAGTTCAAATTAACATAGCGGAAGCAAATAGTTTTAACACACACACTTAGTTCAAATACAGTGCTAGGAGATAGTCACGGTCCACAAAAGCATTAGATAAGACGAACAAAGTGACCATTTCCCAAGGTCCTAGTTGTCGCCCATCGCCGGATACAGACAGTTGGAGCAGTACCCATAGTACTTCTGACCATCTACAACAACAATGGGAACAACGCCCTGAGTACGGGAATGTACTCAGCTAGACATACCCGTCATAAACTAGAAATAAAGGACAGCAAGGAGCATGCAAGGCTTTTATACAGTGGACTGGCTTGACTCATTTGCGAAAAGCAAGAGTTGTTAAGAAAAACTATACTAGTACTTTTTGCATCATTTTTATTATAACCTATTCAAGCTAGGTAAGCACCTATTGCTAAAGCAATCACTTGATTCATCATTAGCATCTAAATTACCATATCAGGTTTAGCATTTCCAACATCATTCACTTAACCATCAGTGTTCCATTATTGTTACTACGATGCCGTAGCTCGAGTCAAGTGCTCACTAACCGGGAGCGATGGCGATTCGAATCGAATTCCTATCCAGCTGGAGATTTATTCCTCACATAAACCATGCTTCCCCCGTCAGGGTCGCGTAGATCACCAATGACACTTTCCAAGAAGCCGCGGGATAACAATCATGGATCGCACTACCCAGGGACCGCCTGACTGCCAGGACGCACCTTGGGCTCACTCTTCGCATCCCCGTTACACCCCCTTCAGCACCAGTCTGCCAACCCAAGTTTATCCCAGCTCGAAATAGTGTCACTAGCTTCGCGGTCGAAAGGTACTTTATTCGGCCAGCTAAATGTGAGGCATGCGTTCAACATGACAAGAGGGACGAGCAACGATCAGTCCTTAATCGACACAGACGGAATCACTATAGTCCAAAACCCTATAAGACTCTGCCCGGTCTTCCTTTATCTACCAACACTTGGTTACTTTCCATGATCACAATTATAGCTAACCATAACCAGGTGAAAGGAAATCACCCGACTTCTACCGGTCTCAGCATGGCTAAGCAATTTACTCGATCCTGACCTAACAGGGTAAAAGGTAATCCGGTGGACAAGGATGATAATGCAACAACGGTTTCACTCAACTCTTATAAATTAATGCAACAATATATATATAACTATAACTCATGTAATAAAGAATTGCTTTTATAAAGTAGGAGACTTAAAATGCTCCGGGGCTTGCCTCTTTCGAACGAGCTAGGATGGTGGTCGATGCACTCTAGCAGCTCCTCGCCTGGCTCTTCTTCCTCGGGCACCTCCTGTGCCTGGGGCTCCTGCTGATCGGTCCAAGCTTGCTCCTCCGGTACTGCTACCTGCGACTCCTCCTGCGATCCTGTATGATGCAAGTGCATAAGCAACATGCGAATGATACATCGAATTACGGTGAAATGCTTTGATGACATGATATGCAGATGAGCACATGGAATGGGCAGTTTGGATTATAACCACATCTTCTACAAGGTAGTCCACGTCATCCAAGAACATGTACCCAAGAGCATGCACCTTATTATTCTACTAGTTAGCACACAGTTTACACATACAAGTGATCCTAAGTTGTCAAATCTTACTAACCTAACTCATCCAACAACATCAGCAAGACATATTGATGCTTCAAAGATACACCAAACATATTTTATTACTCTTAATTTCTCATAAAGAATAATCTTTTAATTCCTATTTAACTAGGGTTACACAGCAACACCTATTTTTGGTGTAGATAAAACTCTACAAAAATTACAGTAGCTTACCCTTACTCTAAATAACCTACTACCAAATTTTCATGAGAATTGAATATGTAAACCTACCTATACAAAATAAACAAATTATAGCATAATAATGAGCATGAAATTATTTTGTACTAGAAAAAGTATCAAACAACAGATTTCACATTTTTCCTATGTTACTTACAGTAAGTTAACATATTACAAAAATTATCACATGTAGGTTTTATACAACTTTAGCTCCCTACTAAAAATAACAAAGATTATCAATTAAAGGCATTTGAACTACACCTCACTAATCTTTCATAGAACATACTTCACAAGTATTTTTCCTAGAAAGTACATTACTAAGAAAGATTAATGCAACAAGAATCACATTTTTCCCACTATTATTTTATTTACTACATATTTACTAAAATATCAACATTTATAGCAATTAAATAAATCTACACAGAAAAGTGTCACAACTTTATCATGAAATATTTTTAAACTGTAGATCTACTCAAGAGAAACATTACAAAATTTGTTTCATAATTTTTGGAGCTATAAATCTGGAGATATGATTTTTCAAAGCTATTTCATAAATTCTGAGAAATCATTTTCCATAATTCTTTAAAAATCCGCCGGTGAAATCGCTGGATGCACCCGGTGCAGTGCACCCACACGCGCTGACACGCGGGACCCTCAGGTCAACGGGGCCCACTTGCCAGCCGGAGCAACGCGGGGCTACGCTGACCGGTGGCAAACTCGCCGCCGGTGAGGTCTCCGGCGACGGGGAGGGCGCCAACGTGCTCCCCGCACCGAGGCGCACCCAGTGCACCAACTCCGAGCGGCGCGGGAGCTCTGGAGGAGGCTTGTCGGCGGAGATGGTGGCACGGCAGCGCTGGAGCTCGTCGGCCGGCCAATGCAGGCCACGGGAGCGGCCGAGAAGGCGGGCGCTAGCACCGCGAGGCGAAGGGGAAGCTGATGCTTAGGACCAGAGAAGGCGTGGAGGGTTAGGGGGCTCCGGCCACGTGCGTCGGCCAACGGCGGCCATGGCGGCAGTGGAGGAAGGAAGTGGCCAATTGGCCCTCACCTGAGCTCGAGCGGCGGAACGGAAGCGAGCACGAGGTGGAGGGAAGCGGGGCGGAGCTGAGGCTGGGAGGAATCGGCCGGAGAAGCAGCCACGGGCGCGTATGGCGGTGGCAGAGCTTCGGGAGCCGGCAGTGGCGCGACGAGGCGCGACTGCTGCTGACGAGCTGCTGCGGAGCGAGAGGAGGGAATGGAGGGAGCAGCCGAGGCGGACGAGCGCGTGGAGGGGGTTAGCGAGCGTGGGGGAACGCGGGGGCCGCCGGGGCGCGTGTCGCGCAGCGTCGCCGTCGCTCGGCCACGCGGCGGCCGAGTCCTGCCGCGGCGCCACGGCGTCGCGCGCGGGGAGGGGAGCGGGGGCGATCGGGCCAGGCCGGCGTTGGCTCGCGGGCCGAAAGGGAGGCCGCGGCCCACTAAAGCGAGAAACGATTTTTCTTTTGTAAATAAAATTTTCAGATTTCTCTATTTGTTTCAAATTTGAATTTGAAGATGAAAAAGAGGTTTTCAGATCTTTTGCCCAAAATAAAAGTTGTTCAAAATTTAATTCTCTACAACTTTCATGTAGGGCACTTTTCAAAATTCTAAATAGATTTTGAATTTGGGATTTAAAGCTAAATTTTTAAGTAAAAATTCATTTTTCTATAATATTTTTAAAAGCAAAAATTGAGGTAATTTAAATTCAAGAGTTGCTCCAAAAATCATGTTAATTTATTCTAGATTATTTAAAATTGTCATTACCCAAGAGTATAACACTTTTTAGCACTTGCATTCAAAGTTAAGGTTCTAACTAATTGCTTTTCAAATTTAAATTTAAAAGAGCTTATATTGCATGCAATGATAACCAAGTATGTGATGCTTATGACTAATGCTTTATGCCTTGGAATGCTAATGCATGCTTAACACCCAGGGGTGTTACAGCTACCTTGGTCAATCGGTCCACTATAACCCAAATGGAGTCATGGCCTTTCGGGGATCGAGGCAATCCCACGATGAAGTCCATAGATATGCATTCCCACTTCCACACAGGTACATCTAGTGGCTTCAACAAACCAGTTGGTCTCTGGTGTTCGGCCCTAACCCTATTGCATATATCACATCTGGCTACATGACCTGTAATATCCTTCTTCATGTCCTTCCACCAGAACATCTTTCTCATGTCAGCATAATCATTGTACTGCCAGGATGGATGCAATACTTAGAGTCATGTGCTTCTGCCAGGATCTCCTTATGGATGGCCTTATCAGATGGTACACATATTCTGTCATTGCACCAACACACTCCTCGTTCATCTACTCGGAACTCGGGGTACTTACCAGCTTCCATCCATTCACAAAGCTGCAGATCTCAGGGCATTTCTTTTGAGCCCTACGAATGCGGTCCATTACGTCGTATTGCACTCGTAGTTCGTTCAATATGCCCTTGGGTATGATCTCGAGGCAAAGTTCACCCATTTCCTAACGTAGCTCGGATGGTACGACCTCCATGGACAGACTGTGGCAATAGCTCCTACGGCTCAAGGCATCCACAATTACGTTGGCTTTCCCCGGATGGTAGTGAATTTCCAGGTCATAGTCCTTAATTAACTCCAGCCATCGACGTTGTCTCATATTCATATCCTCTTGGGTGAAGAAGTACTTTAGGTTCTTATGATCGGTATAGATATCACACTTGTTCCTGATCAAGTAGTGCCTCCAGATCTTTAGAGCGTGCACAACAGCGGCTAGCTCGAGATCATGAGTAGGGTAGCGCTACTCATGGTCCTTCAACTAACGGGATGCATAGGCAATGACTCTCCCATCCTGCATTAGAACACACCCAAGTTCCTGTCTGGATGCATCACAATAGACCACGAAGTCCTTTCGGATATCAGGCAAGGCAAGAATAGGAGTGGTGGTAAGCTTCTGTTTCAGAGTCTGGAAACTAAGGTCACACTCGGGCGTCCACTCAAACTCATTGGTCTTCTTTAGGAGGTTGGTCATGGGATTAGCAATCTTAGAGAAGTTCTCGATGAATCTGCGATAGTAACCAGCTAACCCAAGGAAACTGCGAATATCTGTCAGATTGCAGGGTTGCTCCCACTCTTTCACAACTTTGATTTTTGTGGGATCGACAGCAACACCCTCAGCTGTGAGTACATGGCCGAGAAAAGCGACTTCTTCGAGCCAAAACTCGCACTTGCTAAATTTAGCATACAACTGATTTTGCCTCAACCTCTCCAGAACTACTCTCAAGTGCTGCTCATGCTCTTCGACGGTGGATGAATAGACAAGAATGTCATCAATGAATACCACCACAAACTTATCTAGCTCGTCCATGAACACCTTGTTCATCATGTTCATAAAGTAGGCCGGTGCATTGGTGAGGCCAAAAGACACAACGGTGAACTCATACTGCCCATACCTAGTGACAAAAGCGGTCTTAGGAATATCCTCAGACCTAATCTTCATCTGATGGCACCCAGATCTGAGATCGATCTTGGAAAAGAACCTGGCATCCTTCAGCTAATCCAAGAGGTCATCGATCTTATGAAGAGGATATTTGTTCTTGACTGTCACGGCATTCAGATTCCTATAGTTAATGCACATCCTCATAGAGCCATCCTTCTTTTTCACAAACAAGACAGGGGAACTCTAGGGTGAAGCACTGGGTCTGATGTACCCCTTGTTAGACAACTCCCTAAGCTACTTCTTGAGCTCCTCCAGCTCATCGACTGACATGTGGTAGGGCCTCTTAGCAATGGGCCCGGTACTAGGCAGTAAGTCAATCACAAACTCCACATCCCGATCAGGTGGCATACCCGGTAACTCCTCGGGGAACACATTAGGATATTCACATACGACGGGCACCTCCTCAACTGATTTGGCCTCCAAGGCACTCATCAAGGCGTCTGTTTTCTTGTGGTGAGGCTCACATCTGATTGCCTGGCCACTCAGATGTGTGATCTCCACGTATCTGGGCGAGCAAGATATCATTCCCTTATGCAGAGTCAACCAATCCATACCCAAGATAACATCCAGACCTTCTGATGGAAGTAAGGTGAGGTCGGCTAGAAAGGTGATACCTTCTATGGTGATTCTCACTCCCTTACAGATTTTGGTGGATCTGGTGGTACCTAAGGGGGATATGGTGTCTATGGGTACAATCCGTGGTGTGACAGGTATGCCATGCTCTCATGCAAACTTAGATGATACATAAGAACATGTAGCATTAGAGTCAAAAAGAACTGATATTAAAACTCCCTGTACCAAAAACATACCGTACACCGCGTCGGGGGCATCTTGAGCGTCCTTCGCGGTCAAGTGAGTGAGATGGCCATGGGTGGCTCCCACGGCTGGCTTGCGAGGCGCTCCTTGGGGTGCCTGCCTTGTAGGGGTCTGCATGGGTGCGGCCCTCTGCGGACCGACCACTAACTTGTGACCTGGCTGGCCACAGGTGAAGCACATGAAGGGCACACTCCCTATGGCAGTGGACGTAGGTGCCTTCCACGTACTCTGGCTCGGGCTTTGAGCAGGGTGGCCCTGAGCGAGGCGGCGGTTGTTGGCGGAGTAGAAACCACCACCACGGCTCAGAGCAGCTCCCTGGGCAGAGCGAGAGCAGGACTACGGCGAAGGAGACCCACACTGCCTCGGGGCCAGGGTGCGAGAGGAACCCTTGCCCCGATGCTTCTTCTTCTTCCTCTCCCTCTGAGCGTCAACCTCTAGGCGATTCCTCTCCATCTCCAGCACCTTGTTGATCATCTGCCGGAGGGTATGACACTCATGGCCCGAGAGAGCGATCTTGAGGCGCGAGTTTAGCCCCTTCTTGTAATGGTACATCTTCTTCTTGTCGGTGCTGGTCTCCTCAGGAGCATACTGCATCATGCAAATGAAGCGGGTGGTGTACTCCCGCACCTTCAGAGTCCCCTGGGTGAAGTTGCAAAACTCCTCCACTTTGGCATCCATGACGCCCTCGGGCACGTGGTGCTCGTGGAAGGCCTCAGTGAACTCCTCCCACGAGATGCTCCCAGGGTCATCGTGGGCATCACAGTAGCCATCCCACCAAGCGTGTGCAGCGCCAGTGAGTTGATGAGCGGTGACTCCCACACACTCCTCGTTAGTGCAGGTGGTGAGGTCCAGCTTCTTCTCGATCTCCCACAGCCAGTCCTCGGCGGCGATGGGGTCATCGTCAGTGTAGTCGAAGGTAGGGGGCCTCAGCTTGAGGAAAACCTCTGTTGGTATTTATTAACACGAACATAAAAGATCCCCAAGCGCACGAATACTATTGTAGCTTTCACCCAGAGGGTTTTAAATATCATATCCACAGGGAAACGTGTAAGTTAACTACGTATTCTAACTTAACCAGAAAAGGTGAATGAGTTGGAAATATAAATAAGGTGGGAACAACTAAAGTGAAAATAAGACTAAAACGTAAGAGAGGATCAATCTACTATGGGGTCGATAGTAGGAGTATAGAGAGGATAATTCAATCAGGGTTTCTACTTCTAACTTGGGCAGTCCACATCTTCTACTATTCAACTAGGGAATTACTATGGAAGACCGCAAACAGAGTACAAATCTACCACATAATTATATATCCTGCTAGGCCTACAGACGGGAGGTGGACTACAGAGGACTCAACGAAGCTGTCACCTTCGTGATCTACCACCGATCCGGAATATAGGGTGCATCTATGAGTAACCCTAGTCTAAGCGCCACGCTTACACTACGAATTATACTCTAACCTAGTTGACTAGATTAAAGCGCTCAAAAGAGACTCGCAAACTAGAAGAATAATATAAACATGAATCTTACTTGAATCAGAAGTTGATTGCCAGAGCCTGAGCCATCTCAGGAGCAAGCCCACATAGAGCTCGATCCTGTCGAAGTACAAGTTGTTGAAGAAGCACCGACAGGCCAGCACCTCCTCCGAACTCCTCCCTCGCTCTCTATCTCTCTACAATCTAGAAGACTAGATCTATTCTAACTTGGGAGTTTAGAGGACATCCATTCGAGAGACACCTCTCTTCCCCAAACCCTAGCTTTTCTCTTAAAGGTGATTATGATGATGGATTGAATGAATTCCCCTCGGAGGGGGCTCTGGGGCCTCGTTTATATAGCCCAGAGCATGGAACCGTGGCCCTTGGATCAAACCGACCTTCACGTGGGGTTAGGATGCATCCTTGGAGGTGGTTGAAGTAGCTTGCAAAGGAAGGAGCCGAGGGGCGGCGGCCAGGGGCTGGTCGGCCTAGGGTTGAGGCTGGTCGGCCCCACTTGGCGGCGCCTCATGGTGGCCCTCCTCGTGGAGTCCTCTGGTGTCCTCTAGAAGCCTCTTGTGTATTCATGATGTGGAGATTAGGCCGATTGACGTGGGTTCCTTCTCGTGGAAGATATCAATTCCTGAATTATTTTGATAACCCCCTGCAAAATATAGATTCACCAAAACTCATGGAATTTCGTTAGTTGACACCCTAAACCTATGCTAGTGATCATTTATTAGCCCTTTATATATTTATTTTAATTCTTTATTATGGTAGATAACCATCGTCAACACCCTAACTTCCTCTGGAAGTCATTCGGCTGCCCTCCATGGCGGTGAAGGATTCCCTCAGCCAATGTCTCCAGAAGGCGGGTCTAGCGGTCCATCACCTCTGCCAGCTATGGTGGTGGCGGCGGTGGTGGTGCTTCTTATCCAGGCGTGGTGGCTCCAATCCCACCTCTAGGTTGAGCGGCTCCTACCTCACCAGCGGCCTCCACAGGGACAGCCTCCTCCATGGCAGCGAAAACAGCGAAGGGAGCTCCACGGCCTCCTCCACAGCCACACCCACGCCCACGCCCATGGCCCATGGGCACGGGGGAGGGCGAGTGGTTGTTCAGATGAGTGGAACGGTAGCAAGACATCTCACTGCAAGGTTAGGTCAAGATTGATGATTTATTAAGTGATTACACAATTTTGATCACAATTTCAAATGATTGCTACCCGACACTCAATACAAGAAGGCGATAAGAACCATAAGACGCAGTAAGATCCAAACATCCAATACATGGTTTTATTACAAAGCGACGTCTCCAGTAGCTACACTTTGGTAGACTCACGGGAATCATGCTACTCGCATGCAGCTCAAAAAGTGGACAATCTACTCTACTCCAAGGGATGAGTCATGTCTCATGGCCACGCAGGGCTCATCAAGGTTACTACTACATTATTACATGATCATGAGAGGGTAACTACTCATGTCCGAAAGTGGCGGGTGGCGTAGACAGGGCATCGGTGGAAGCAGAAACTTCGGAAGTGCAGTCCAAGGCACGGAGCTCGTCGTCGGTGTGGTGGATCCTCGCAACGCGGGCAAGGGCGTGCTCCAGCATCTCAGTCCATGGAATATGAGGATAGTCCATGGATGAACATGCTGCTAGGTTGAGCTTCGTGGGCTCAATGTGGAAAGTCTGCCTGCGCGGCTTCCTGCGCGTCCCAGGCGGAAGAGGGTCTAGTACCATCTTGATCTCCTGGAGGCGCTTAGAATCGGCGATGACCCAGGTCTAACGGAGACGGTTCACCTTGTCTTGGAGGAACTCAGTGCACTTGACGTAGTGGGTGAGTGAAAGCTCTATGTTTGGTGTTGGTAATTAGTGACAATGCCTAAGTACTAATCCTATGCCTAAGTTGTATGTAGCATATGAGGATTAGTACATTACAAGGTTGGTGGCAAGATGGACATGGTGATCATGATGGCCACACTTGGATTTGGACGCAACCCTACGTGATCAAGGCAAAGGTATATGCTTAAGGGTTGTGTTTTAGTAACCAAGACACCTAGTGGGTGTGGTTACATTATAGGATAGACAGCCGTACTATAAAGAGGAGAATGACGCGGCTATTGAACTCCTAAGTGCCTCTAGGTGTGCATTTCATAATCATATGCATTTGGATAGAACTAATAACGCCTCGAAAAATGATTGTGAAAATGCTAACACACTCACACATGACGTGATCACTTGGTGGTGTTAGCACATTTGCGATGGCGTTGGAATTTGAGCGGTAGAGAGGGTTTGGGGTCCTCTCTCCCTCCCGCCAAGCTTGCGAGGTGGGATTCAGGCGTTTTCGAGGAGTTGAAACGACTATTTTCCACTACGCTGGAAGTCGAAAATCAAACTGAGGCAAACAGAGGTCACAGTGGTGACCAGACGCTGGACCGGACACGGTCTCTGTGTGATCGGACGCGTCTGGTCAGCGTTCAGCGTCTGCGCGTGTTTCAGTATGTTGATCGAACGCGCAGCGAGTCCGGTCATGACCAACCGGACGCGTCCGGTCGATCAAGGAGCTTACTCGACGCTGGCACTGTGGCGTCCGGTCAGTTCTCCAGCGCGTCCGGTCGTTGTTTCGCTGTGCGCTGCTCAGGCTTGACCAGCGCGTTCGGTCCATCACGGGACCAGCGCGTCCGGTCGTTGCGTGCAGCGCGTCCGGTCGGTGGTTCACGAAAGTAGCCATTGTGCGATCGGCGCGTCCGGTCAGTTTGACCAGCGCGTCCGGTCAGCGCGACTTCGGCTGTTTCAAGTGCGTAACGGCTATATTCGAAGGGGTACGTCTATAAATACTCGTTGGCCGGCTCAAAGCTCTCTCTCTTGGACATTTGACATACTTATGAGCACTTTGAGCTAAGCAACTCCCCTCCCACTCATCTCTCTTGCTTCTTTGCATATTCCAAGTGAGATTGAGTGATCCAAGTGCATTTGCATTGTGAGATTGCATCTAGTTGGCACTTGGTGGTTGATTTGCTATGGGATTCTTGTTTCTCTTGGTGGTTGCCGCCACCTAGATGGCTTGGAGCAGCTTGGAGGCGTTGGCAAGAGTTGGTGATTGTTCTTGGCCACCTCCGGTGATTGTGAGGGGTTTGTGCCTACCTCGGCGAAGCGCCAAAGGCAACGTTAGTAAATTGCTCGTGTCATTGCAACCTTTTGCCATTTGGTAGGTTCTTGTGGCGCCTTTTGAGAGGCTTGGTGTGTGACCGATTAGCCACTGAGCCACGTGGTGAAGAGGGACACAACGGGGACTAGCGTGCCAGCAAGCACGTGAGCCTCGGGATAAATCTTCGTGTCTTCACTTCTTTGATTGTGATTGATTTATCTCGGTGGATTGGCTATATTGATTATCTTCTCTTGATCATATTGATTGGTTGGCTCAATTCTTCGCCCCTCAGTGAAACTCTCCTAACTCAACTCCGCATTACCTTCTTAGTTATCTTTGCTAGCTAGTTAGCTTTGCTAGAGTAGCTCTTTTGTGTAGCTTGCTAGTTGTAGTTGTAGTTACCTTCTCGGTTTGACTTGTGCGGTTGAGTGCGAATATACTAGAATTGTGTATTGGATAGGTGGCTTGCAAACACCCCGTAGGCTAAGCAAAACTCGCATCTCGCTATTTGTTGTATTGATAAACTTGTTTAGCTTGTCTTTATAGAAAATTTTAAAAGGCTATTCACCCCCCCTCTAGCCATAAAGACCTTTCAGTGAGGTGGTGCGCGTTGTAGGTGGAAACAACGGCAACCCTTTCTGCCTCATCCTCCAGGGCATTGCAGTGATCCTGCAAGCCACACCTGGCGAAGGCACGCTTTTCGCCTTCTCCTGGAGCTCCTTCAGGACACGCCTGGCGAAGCCATCAAGAACTTTCAAGTGGTATTGGAGCCGTGGTCACCGTTTGTAAGGCTTAACAACCTTAGTGTAAGATGGCTCAAGTTGTGTTCAACCATGTCGGGGGCAAGCCTCCATTCTTTGATGGTGTCTCATCTTTTGATCATTGGAAAAGAAAGATGAAGCAATATCTTGGCTCTATTAATGAGAAGGTTTGGGAGGTGACACATCATAATTATGCTATCATTGATCCCGACAACCTCACCAACAATGACCGCATCAACAACCAATGCAACACTATGGCTCTCAACACTCTCTACAATGGGATTGATGCAAAGGTTTTTGAGTAAATCGAGGATCTTGAGATGGCAAGTGAAGTGTGGACAAGATTAGAGGAAACATATGAGGGCATTTCAACGGTAAAGAGTGCCAAGCTCTATATGCTCAAGGACAAGTTTGCAAGCTTCAAGATGAAGGATGATGAGTCCATACCTGAGATGTTCTATAGGCTACAAGTTATTGTCAATGATCTCAAGAGCCTAGGAGAAGATGTCAAGGACAAGGACTTCTCACATAAGTTCTTGATGAACTTACCTAAGAAGTTTGCTATCTTGAGGAAGATGATCCAAAGAGAGGGTTTGGACAAGGTGACTCCAAACCAAGTGCTTGGAGATGTCATGACCGATGCTCAATATGATGATGATGAAGATGAAGATGAGAAGGAGATTAAGGTCAAGCAAGAGAAGCCCATTGCATTCAAGGCTTCATCTTCTAAGGGCAAGAGCAAGGTGGAGAGCGATGATGATGATTGTAACACCCCTGGGTGTTAAGCATGCATTAGCATTCCAAGGCATAAAGCATTAGTCATAAGCATCACATACTTGGTTATCATTGCATGCAATATAAGCTCTTTTAAATTTAAATTTGAAAAGCAATTAGTTAGAACCTTAACTTTGAATGTAAGTGCTAAAAAGTGTTATACTCTTGGGTAATGACAATTTTAAATAATCTAGAATAAATTAACATGATTTTTGGAGCAACTCTTGAATTTAAATTACCTCAATTTTTGCTTTTAAAAATATTATCGAAAAATAAATTTTACTTAAAAATTTAGCTTAAAATCCCAAATTCAAAATCTATTTAGAATTTTGAAAAGTGCCCTACATGAAAGTTGTAGAGAATTAAATTTTGAACAACTTTTATTTTGGGCAAAAGTTCTGAAAACCTCTTTTTCATCTTCAAATTCAAATTTGAAACAAATAGAGAAATCTGAAAATTTTATTTACAAAAGAAAAATCGTTTCTCGCTTTAGTGGGCCGCGGCCTCCCTTTCGGCCCGCGAGCCGACACCGGCTTGGCCCGCTCGCCCCCGCTCCCCTCCCCGCGCGCGCGCCCGCGCGCGATGCCGCGGTAGGACTCAGCCGCCGCGTGGCCGAGCGACGGCGACGCCGCGCGACACGCGCCCCGGTGGCCCCCGCGTTCCCCCGCGCCCGCTAACCCCCTCCACGCGCTCGTCCGCCTCGGCTGCTCCCTCCATTCCCTCCTCTCGCTCCGCAGCAGCTCGCCAGCAGCAGCCGCGCCTCGCCGTGCCATTGCCGGCTCCCGAAGCTCCGCCACCGCCGTACGCGCCCGTGGCTGCTTCTCCGGCCGATTCCTCCCGGCCTCAGCTCCGCCCCGCTTCCCTCCACCTCGTGCTCGCTTCCGTTCCGCCGCTCGAGCTCAGGTGAGGGCCAATTGGCCGCTTCCTTCCTCCACTGCCACCATGGCCGCCGTTGGCCGGCGCACGTGGCCGGAGCCCCCTAACCCTCTACGCCTTCTCCGGTCCTAAGCATCAGCTTCCCCTTCGCCTCTCGGTGCTAGCGCCCGCCTTCTCGGCCGCTCCCGTGGCCTGTATTGGCCGGCCGACGAGCTCCAGCGCTGCTGTGCCGCCATCTCCGCCGACAAGCCTCCTCCGGAGCTCCCGCACCACTCGGAGTTGGTGCACTGGGTGCGCCTCGGTGCGGGTAGCACGTTGGTGCCCTCCCCGTCGCCGGAGACCTCACCGGCGGCGAGTTTGCCACCGGTCAGCGCCGCCCCGCGCTGCTCCGGCTGGCAAGCGGGCCCCGTTGACCCGAGGGTCCCGCGTGTCAGTGCATGTGGGTGCACAGCACCGGGTGCATCCAGCGATTTCACCGGCGGATTTTTAAAGAATTATGGAAAATGATTTCTCAGAATTTATGAAATAGCTTTGAAAAATCATATCTCCAGATTTATAGCTCCAAAAATTATGAAACAAATTTTGTAATGTTTCTCTTGAGTAGATCTACAGTTTAAAAATATTTCATGATAAATTTGTGACACTTTTCTGTGTAGATTTATTTAATTGCTATAAATGCTGATATCTTAGTAAATATGTAGTAAATAAAATAATAGTGGGAAAAATGTGATTCTTGTTGCATTAATCTTTCTTAGTAATGTACTTTCTAAGAAAAATACTTGTGAAGTATGTTCTATGAAAGATTAGTGAGGTGTAGTTCAAATGCCTTTAATTGATAATCTTTGTTATTTTTAGTAGGGAGCTAAAGTTGTATAAAACCTACATGTGATAATTTTTGTAATATGTTAGTTTACTGTAAGTAACATAGAAAAAATGTGAAATCTATTGTTTGATACTTTTTCTAGTACAAAATAATTTCATGCTCATTATTATGCTATAATTTGTTTATTTTGTATAGGCAGTTTTACATATTCAATTCTCATGAAAATTTGGTAGTAGGTTATTTAGAGTAAGGGTAAGCTACTATAATTTTTGTAGATTTTTATCTACAACAGAAATAGGTGTTTCTGTGTAACCCTAGTTAAATAGGAATTAAAAGATTATTCTTTATGAGAAATTAAGAGTAATAAAATATGTTTGGTGTATCTTTGAAGCATCAATATGTCTTGCTGATGTTGTTGGATGAGTTAGGTTAGTAAGATTTGACAACTTAGGATCACTTGTATGTGTAAAATGTGTGCTAACTAGTAGAATAATAAGGTGCATGCTCTAGGGTACATGTTCTTGGATGACGTGGACTACCTTGTAGAAGATGTGGTTATAATCCAAACTGCCCATTCCATGTGCTCATCTGCATATCATGTCATCAAAGCATTTCACCGTAATTCGATGCATCATTCGCATGTTGCTTATGCACTTGCATCATACAGGATCGCAGGAGGAGTCGCAGGTAGCAGTACCGGAGGAGCAAGCTTGGACCGATCAGCAGGAGCCCCAGGCACAGGAGGTGCCCGAGGAAGAAGAGCCAGGCGAGGAGCTGCCAGAGTGCGTCGACCACCATCCTAGCTCGTTCGAAAGAGGCAAGCCCCGGAGCATTTTAAGTCTCCTACTTTATAAAAGCAATTCTTTATTACATGAGTTATAGTTATATATATATTGTTGCATTAAGTTATAGGAGTTGAGTGAAACCGTTGTTGCATTATCATCCTTGTCCACCGGATTACCTTTTACCCTGTTAGGTCAAGATCGAGTAAATTGCTTAGCCATGCTTAGACCGGTAGAAGTCGGGTGATTTCCTGTCACCTGCGAGTTATAGGTGGATACCTGGTTATGGTTAGCTATAATTGTGATAATGGAAAGTAACCAAGTGTTGGTAGATAAAGGAAGACCGGGCGGAGTCTTATAGGGTTTTGGACTATAGTGATTCTGTCTGTGTCGATTAAGGATCGATCGTTGCTCGTCCCTCTTGTCATGTTGAACGCATGCCTCACATTTAGCTGGCCGAATAAAGTACCTTTCGACCACGAAGCTAGTGACACTATTTCGAGCCGGGATAAACTCAGGTTGGTAGACTGGTGCTGAAGGGGGTGTAACGGGGACGCGAAGAGTGAGCCCAAGGTGCGTCCTGGCAGTCAGGCGGTCCCTGGGTAGTGTGATCCATGATTGTTATCCCGCGGCTTCTTAGAAAGTGTCATTGGTGATCTACGCGACCCTGACGGGGGAAGCATGGTTTGTGTGAGGAATAAATCTCCAGCTGGATAGGAATTCGATTCGAATCGCCGTCGCTCCCGGTTAGTGAGCACTTGACTCGAGCTACGGCATCGTAGTAACAATAATGGAACACTGATGGTTAAGTGAATGATGTTGGAAATGCTAAACCTGATATGGTAATTTAGATGCTAATGATGAATCAAGTGATTGCTTTAGCAATAGGTGCTTACCTAGCTTGAATAGGTTATAATAAAAATGATGCAAAAAGTACTAGTATAGTTTTTCTTAACAACCCTTGCTTTTCGCAAATGAGTCAAGCCAGTCCACTGTATAAAAGCCTTGCATGCTCCTTGGTGTCCTTTATTTCTGGTTTATGACGGGTAAGTCTAGCTGAGTACATTCCCGTACTCAGGGCGTTGTTCCCATTGTTGTTGCTGATGGTCAGATGTACTATGGGTACTGCTCCAACTGTCTGTATCCGGCGATGGGCGACAACTAGGACCTTGGGCAATGGTCACTCTGTTCATCTTATCTAATGCTTTTGTGGACCGTGACTATCTCCTGGCACTATATTTGAACTAAGTGTGTGTGTTAAAACTATTTGCTTCCGCTATGTTAATTTGAACTATGTTGTAATAACTTTTATTCCGAACTCCGATGTATTCCACTCTTGTTGCGAACTCTATGTAATATGTGAACTGTGGCTGCTAAATCAGTACGATCTTGGTTGTATGTTGGTTGGTTTGAAATCCCTCATGATTTCACGGAATCTCGGGTTATACGGGTTTAAGTTTGGTAAATTATCCGCCTCGGTGGAAGATTTTCTTAATCTCGTATAATTACGTTGATCTGTTACAATGATCCATTTGATGATGAGACCATGGCCCTCCTTGTGCACAAGATGGGAAGGTTCATGAAGAAGAAAGGATATGGGGCAAGGAAGAGGAGAGACACTATGAAAGTAAAGACCCTTTGCTACAACTGCAATAGCCCCGATCACATAGTGGCGGATTGCCCCTATGAAGATAAGAGATTTTATAATGGGGACTTGAAGCTCAAGAAGAACAAGAAGGAAAAGAAAGAGAAGGATAAGAAAGCAAAGAAGAGCTTCACATTCAACAAGAAGAAGAAGGGTGGTGGTTATGTGGTCACTTGGGATAGTGACAACTTCGATAGTGATGATGATGCAAGCTCTAGTGATGATGAAAGGACCACTCGGCGAGCCATTGCAAGCATCGCCCTCTCCAACAAGCCATCCATCTTCGACACTACATCGATATGCCTTATGGCCAAGCCTACCAAGGTAAAATATGATGATAGTGATGATGATTCTTATACTAGTGATGGTTGTAGGAGTGATGATGAGGAGGATGAGGACTACTCCAAGGATGATCTATTAGGCATAATAGATCAAATGAGCAAGGGCTACAAGAGGACAACCAAGAGGTGCAAAGTCTTGGAGCAAGAGCTCATTGCCAAGAGCAATGAAAATGATGCCTTGATGGAGGAGCCTGTTGCTCTCAAAAAGAGTAAGGAGTGCAAAGGAATTGAACAAGAGCTCAAAGCTCGTAGGAAATCCTTTAATGAGCTAGAGGCCTCTCGTGAGTGTCTAAAGGAAGACCACGAAGATTTTGAAATTGCTCACACTAAGCTTAAGGAAGCCCACTCCACTCTACTTGAGCTCATCAAGGAAAAGGACCTCAAGTTGGAGAAGTTCATGAAGGAAGCTAAGGAGGAGCAAGTGATTGTCACTTGTGATATTGGACTAACATGTGATATTATTGATGATTCTTTATTTGTTAGTCCTACTAATGCTTCATGTAGCTCATCATCATCCACCACAACCAACTCTATCTCTACTACTAGTGATTCATCACTTGTGGTTGAGAATGAGACTCTCAAGAGAGAGGTGGGTGATCTCACCCGCGCATTAGGCAATGCCTATGGTGGGGATGCCCGCTTGCTAAAATGCTTGGGTAGCCAAAGGTTCTCTCTTAACAAAGAGGGTTTGGGCTATACTCCCAAGAAGGGCAAGGCGGCCTTTGCTACTCCAAAGCCTCGCTTTATGAAGAGCAATGGTCATTATTGCAATAGATGTAAGCAAGTTGGGCATTTAGAGATTAATTGTAATAAAATAAAAAAGAACAAGAAAAATGCTAATGTACCTTACATTCTGTTTGATTCTTGTTATGTGCTTACCAAGGGTGAGAAGGGTGTGCAAGCTAAGTTTGTTGGTACACCAATTGTGGGTCCAAAGAAGAAGGCCATTTGGGTACCAAAAAGCTTAGTTACTAACCTCCAAGGACCCAAGCAAGTATGGGTACCTAAAAGACATTAAATTGTTTTGTAGGTAAATTACAAGGCCGGTGGAAGGCATTGGGTGCTTGACAGTGGGTGCTCTCAACATATGACCGGTGATTCAAGAATGTTCAACTCTCTCAAATCAAATGATAGGGGCATTGATAGCATCACATTTGGTGACAATAGCAAGGGTGATGTGAAGGCTCTTGGAAGGATTGCAATCTCAAATGATCATAGAATTTCCAATGTGCTCCTAGTTGAAAAGTTGAACTTCAATCTTCTCTTGGTTGCTCAATTGTGTGATCTTGGTTTCAAGTGCATATTTGGTGTTGATGATGTGGAGATAGTTAGTGTTGATGGCTCCAATTTGATCTTCAAGGGTTTTAGATATGAGAATCTATACTTGGTTGATTTCAATGCTAGTGACACTCAACTTTCAACATGTTTGCTCACCAAATCAAGTATGGGTTGGTTATGGCATAGAAGACTTGGTCATGTTGGCATGAAGCAATTGAACAAGTTAGTGAAGCATGACTTAGTTAGAGGCTTGAAGGATGTCACATTTGAGAAAGATAAGCTATGTAGTGCATGTTAAGCCGGAAAGCAAGTAGGCAACACTCATCCATTGAAAAGCATTATGAGTACTTCCAAGGCATTTGAGTTGTTGCACATGGATCTATTTGGGCCAACTACATACAGAAGCATTGGTGGCAACAAGTATGGGTTTGTGATTGTGGATGATTTCACTAGATATACATGGGTATTCTTTCTTGTGGACAAGAGTGATGTATTTGACATATTCAAGAAGTTCATCAAGAGAGTGCAAAATGAGTTTGAGACCACAATCAAGAAAGTGAGAAGTGACAATGGAAGTGAGTTTAGAAATACAAGAATTGATGAGCTATGTGATGAGCTTGGAATCAAACATCAATTTTCGGCCAAGTATACACCTCAATCTAATGGCCTAGTTGAGAGGAAGAATAGAACCTTAATTGATATGGCAAGATCAATGTTGAATGAGTATAATGTGAGTCATTCATTTTGGGCCGAAGCAATTAACACGGCTTGCTTCTATAGCAACCGCCTCTATTGCCACAAGTTTCTAGAGAAGACACCATATGAGATCTTAAATGGAAGAAAGCCCAACATTGCATACTTTCGGGTATTTGGTTGCAAATGCTACATCTTGAAGAAGGGCACTAGATTGAGCAAGTTTGAGAAGAAATGTGATGAAGGATTCTTACTTGGTTACTCCACTACTAGCAAAGCTTATAGAGTTTAGAATTTGGCTAGTGGTTTACTTGAGGAAGTTCATGATGTTGAGTTTGATGAAACAAATGGCTCTCAAGATGAGGAAGATAACATGGATGATGTGAGAGGAACTCAATTGACAAATGCTATGAAAGAAATGGATATTGGTGATATTAGGCCAAAGCAAGTGATTGATGTGGATGACTACAAAGATCAAGTGCTCCAAAGTCCAATTACACAAGCTAGTGGTTCTCTAATGCAAAATCAAGCTAGTACATCATCTCAAGTGCAACAAGATCAACAAGTGGCTAGTTCATCATCTCCAACTCATGATCAACATCAACATCCAAGCAATCAAGTCCAAGTGCTTCAACCAACTAACATTGCAAGAGACCATCCATTGGATTCTATCATTGGTGACATACAAAGGGGAGTTCAAACTAGATCAAGATTGGCATCATTTTGTGCTCACTCTTCCTTTGTGTCAATGGAAGAACCCATGGACATTGATAAAGCATTGAGAGATCCGGATTGGGTAAATGCAATGCATGAAGAGCTCAACAACTTCAAGAGAAATGAAGTATGGGAACTAGTTGAGAGGCCTAAGGATCACAATGTTATTGGAACAAGACGGGTCTTTCGCAACAAGCAAGATCAAGATGGGATAGTAGTAAGGAACAAAGCAAGACTAGTGGCTCAAGGTTACACACAAATCAAGGGTCTTGACTTTGGTGAAACATATGCCCCGGTTGCAAGATTGGAAGCAATTAGGATCTTACTTGCCTATGCTTGTGCTCATAATATCAAGCTATATCAAATGGATATGAAGAGTGCATTTCTCAATGGATACATCCAAGAGGAGGTGTATATGGAGCAACCTCCCGGTTTTGAAGATGACAAGAAACCCAACCATGTATACAAGTTAAGGAAAGCTTTGTATGGATTGAAGCAAGCACCAAGAGCATGGTATGAAAGATTAAGAGATTTCTTGCTATCTAAAGGATTTGTCATGGGCAAAGTGGATACTACTCTATTCACCAAGAAGATTGGGAAAGACTTGTTTGTGTTGCAAATATATGTTGATGATATCATCTTCGGTTCAACCAATCAAGATTATTGTGATGAGTTTGGGAAAATGATGGCAAAGGAATTTGAAATGTCAATGATTGGTGAACTTAGTTTCTTTCTTGGACTTCAAATCAAACAAATGAAAGAAGGTACATTTGTGAGTCAAACTAAGTACATGAAAGATATGCTAAAGAAGTTTGGTATGGAAGATGCAAAAGCAATTACTACTCCAATGAGCACTAGTGGAAGTTTGGATAGTGACAAGAATGGCAACATGGTGGATCAAAAAGCTATATAGATCAATGATTGGTAGCCTACTCTATGTGACGGCATCAAGGCCCGATGTGATGTTTAGTGTATGCATGTGTGCAAGATTTCAATCCTCACCAAGAGAAAGTCATTTGAAGGCAACAAAGAGAATATTGAGGTACTTAAAGCATACACAAGATGTTGGATTGTGGTATCCCAATGGTGCAAGATTTGAGCTAGTTGGATATTCGGATTCCGACTATGCCGGTGACAAAGTTGAGAGAAAGAGCACCTCCGGGACTTGTCAATTGTTGGGAAGATCACTTGTCTCATGGTCATCCAAGAAGCAAAATAGTATTGCACTATCTACCACCGAAGCCGAATACATCGCCGTGGGTAGTTGTTGTGCACAAATCTTGTGGATGAAGGCAACATTGAAGGATTTTGGAATCAACTTCAAGAATGTGCCATTGCTATGTGACAATGAAAGTGCCGTGAAGCTAACCAATAATCCGGTTCAACATCAAAGAACAAAGCATATTGATGTTCACCATCACTTCATTAGAGATCATCAACAAAATGGTGACATTGCAATTGAGAATGTGGGCACTGAAGATCAATTAGCCGATCTATTCACCAAGCCACTTGATGAGAAAAGATTTCACAAGCTAAAGAATGAGTTGAACATACTTGACTTCTCCAACATGAGTTGATGCACCCCATATATGACATGCCTCTCCTTCGAGCCCCAAGGTACAATTGGTTGACATGTCATACATTCTATGCTAAGGACTTGTTTAGTGCATCTAGTCATAATTTACATGTTCTAGGCTCATTCATGAAAATCAAATGATTTTGAAGTTTTTATGGTGCCACTATTGTTTCCATGTCTTGTATGATCTAGTGGTAGCATAAAACTTGTTTAAGTAGCTTGTGATCCTAAGTGTTTAATCTAGAAAACTTGTCTAAATATTTGCTTCAACATGGTGTATGATAACCCTTCTAGTAAGGTGTGAAGAAGCTTGCCCTTGGATCAAACCGAAGCATTTTATTTATGCAAGCAATCTAGGTTGAATCACACACTTGATCCTCACCCCATAATTCAACATGATAATCTATCTAAAATTGGTCCCTTGTGGTCATTGGTGCCAAAGGGGGAGAAAATGTTGTTCACAAAGATAGAACTCAAAGGGGGAGAAGCACAAAGGGGGAGAAAAATGTTGTTATAGATTCTAAAAGGGGAGAAAATGATAAAACACAAGTAGGGGGAGCAAGCTCTTAAACATGAATGTTGCATTTCCATGTGCACTTCATATGTATGATGCATTGTTATGCATTCCTTTTTCTCCGATACTTTGCTTGTGTGATGTTTTGCTAGTATACAATTGAATGATGTATTGAGGTACTAGCATGAATAGGAAGTAGTTAGATTTTTTCTTGCTTCATGTTTTTCAAAGTGGTACTAGAGCCTTGCTTATAATGTTGATCTCACGAGGTTTCTAGTTTTATCTGTGCTTTTCCAAGTGGTATCTTACTACACAAGGTGCTAAGATGGTGTTTATCGCTACTCCGATGGTATCACGCTTCAAAGGTCTATAATCTAAAACACTTAACACATATTGATAGTCAATGCTCCTATATTTTCCTATCTAAGCATGTATGCTTCCTAAATCCAAACATATAGCATACATGTAGGGGGAGCCATTGCTATCAATTTGAATTCATGATCACATGTCCATAATTCTTACACATGGTAATATACTTGGACAATGTGACATGGGTTCAATCAAAATTTTATCATAATATCTTTGTGAAAGGGTTGTCACCAATTACCAACAAGGGGGAGATTGAAAGCTCTATGTTTGGTGTTGGTAATTAATGACAATGCCTAAGTACTAATCCTATGCCTAAGTTGTATGTAGCATATGAGGATTAGTAGATTACAAGGTTGGTGGCAAGATGGACATGGTGATCATGATGGCCACACTTGGATTTGGACGCAACCCTACGTGATCAAGGCAAAGGTATATGCTTAAGGGTTGTGTTTTAGTAACCAAGACACCTAGTGGGTGTGGTTACATTATAGGATAGATAGCCGTACTATAAAGAGGAGAATGACGCGGCTATTGAACTCCTAAGTGCCTCTAGGTGTGCATTTCATAATCATATGCATTTGGATAGAACTAATAATGCCTCGAAAAATGATTGTGAAAATGCTAACACACTCACACATAACGTGATCACTTGGTGGTGTTAGCACATTTGCGATGGCGTTGGAATTTGAGCGGTAGAGAGGGTTTGGGGTCCTCTCTCCCTCCCGCCGAGCTTGCGAGGTGGGATTCAGGCGTTTTCAAGGAGTTGAAATGACTATTTTCCACTACGTCGGAAGTCGAAAATCAAACGGAGGCAAACAGAGGTCATAGAGGTGACCGGACGCTGGACCAGACGCGGTCTCTGTGTGATCGGACGCGTCCGGTCAGCGTTCAGCGTCTGCGCATGTTTCAGTTTGTTGATCGAACGCGCAGCGAGTCCGGTCACGACCGACCGGACGCGTCCGGTCGATCAGGGAGCTTACTGGACTCCAACCGGACGCTGGCACTGTGGCGTCCGGTCAGTTCTCCAGCGCGTCCGGTCGCTGTTTCGTTGTGTGCTGCTCAGGCTTGACCAGCGCGTCCGGTCCATCATGGGACCAGCGCGTCCGGTCGTTGCGTGCAGCGCGTCCGGTCTGTGGTTCACGAAAGTAGCCATTGTGCGATCGGCGCGTCCGGTCAGTTTGACCAGCGCGTCCGGTCAGCGTGACTTCGGCTGTTTTAAGTGCGTAACGGCTATATTCGAAGGGGTACGTCCATAAATACTCATTGGCCGGCTCAAAGCTCTCTCTCTTGGACATTTGACATACTTGTGAGCACTTTGAGCTAAGCAACTCCCCTCCCACTCATCTCTCTTGCTCCTTTGCATATTCGAAGTGAGATTGAGTGATCCAAGTGCATTTGCATTGTGAGATTGCATCTAGTTGGCACTTGGTGGTTGATTTGCTATGGGATTCTTGTTTCTCTTGGTGGTTGCCGCCACCTAGACGGCTTGGAGCAGCTTGGAGGCATTGGCAAGAGTTGGTGATTGTTCTTGGCCACCTCCGGTGATTGTGAGGGGTTTGTGCCTACCTCGGCGAAGCGCCAAAGGCAACGTTAGTAAATTGCTCGTGTCATTGCAACCTTTTGCCATTTGGTAGGTTCTTGTGGCGCCTTTTGAGAGGCTCGGTGTGTGACCGATTAGCCACCGAGCCACATGGTGAAGAGGGACACAACGGGAACTAGCGTGCCGGCAAGCACGTGAGCCTCGGGATAAATCTTTGTGTCTTCACTTCTTTGATTGTGATTGATTTATCTTGGTGGATTGGCTATCTTGATTATCTTCTCTTGATCATATTGATTGGTTGGCTCAATTCTTCGCCCCTCGGTGAAACTCTCCTAACTCAACTCCACATTACCTTCTTAGTTATCTTTGCTAGCTAGTTAGCTTTGCTAGAGTAGCTCTTTTGTGTAGCTTGCTAGTTGTAGTTGTAGTTACCTTCTCGGTTTGACTTGTGCAGTTGAGTGCGAATATACTAGAATTGTGTATTGGATAGGTGGCTTGCAAACACCCCGTAGGCTAAGCAAAACTCGCATCTCGCTATTTGTTGTATTGATAAACTTGTTTAGCTTGTCTTTGTAGAAAATTTTAAAAGGCTATTCACCCCCCCTCTAGCCATCAAGACCTTTCAGTGAGGTGGTGCGCGTTGTAGGTGGAAACAACGGCAACCCTTTCTGCCTCATCCTCTAGGGCATTGCAGTGATCCTGCAAGCCACACCTGGCGAAGGCACGCTTCTTCTCCTTCTCCTGGAGCTCCTTCAGGACACGCCTCTAATGCTCAATGTGATCCTCGTACTCCAGCAGTTAGGAGGACAGGTAGTCATTGCGGAGCTCTTGCTCCAGCACCTTGTCCTTGAGCTCGGCAATCTCTACCTTGAGTACCTTCTCACGGGACTCGTGGAGTACCTCCATCTTGCAGAAGTTCTCGCGCTCCTTCATGAGATCGTGAATCACCAACTCACGCTTCCACTCCTCCTAGGCTAGGTCATCGTCGCGCTGGAACTAGAAGTCCTGAAGGCTGCGGTTCTGTGACTCCACCTCCATGATGTAGTGGTCCTGGGTAGGGATGTACTGCACGGAGGCACTCAGACAGGGGTCGACCTCAACACGCGCAGCATAGTCGGCAGCAGTGTCCTGCGGCACCATGACCTAGTTGAGGTTGAGGGCACAGGGCAGCAGATGGTAGGGCCCAGTCTAGAAGTAGTCGTGCGCGTCACGCATCATGCTACGGAGAGCCGTGCGCAAAACGGACGGCACGCAAGCAGCAACGGAAGTCTCCATAGCCACCTCGAAGGTGTGAAGCACGAGCACGTACGCGCTTGCAAGGACCCAGAGGTGGACGATGATGTGACCTTGAAGAAGTCCGTTCAGTCCAGCCTCACCCTGGCACATGCACGTGATCCTCTCAGTCGTGACGCCCAGTGAGTCCAGCACCCCGTACAGGATCATGGCAAACCCACGGTAGTCTCATGCGTCAACAACAAGCTCAACCAGTGGAGCCATCTGCAAAACAATCGTAAAAATGGAGTTAGCAGGTTATTAAGGTAACCAGGTAGAACATAGTAAGTCTGAGACACAACATGATAGGATAAGGCAAAACAGCGTAAGACAGGGGTAACACATAGGAAATCCAACTATGTGAGACAAGTAACTCAGGGTGAAGTAGAGCGAAGTAGAGAAAAGTAGCCCGAAGTGGAGTGAAGTCGGGTGATGGAGAGCGACGATAGGCAAGAAAGCAAGCAGTATTTGTGGTAAGACGTGTGAAATGAGGTAAGCCATGAAAGAAAATGCAGCATGGTTGGTAATATAACCGAAGGTGCATAGATTCATGCCTGTTTCTATCGGACAATACTAAGGGTTCATCCTAGGGTCAAGCATGGCTCTGGTACCAACTGAAACGATCCCGCATTCTACAAAGGGAATACCACAGATTCGAGGTGTAATAGATGAATGAGTTCATGCCATTACCCAAATCTCAGTCGAATAACAAAGTCATACACAAATATCAGAGTACAAATAAAAGGTTTACATTAATTGTTATCATCGCCACGCAGGGTGGATCACGCTCACACACAGCATCTGGAACAGCATCTCGTAGACAGCAGCGGAAACTAGGACTCCTTGCACCAAGCTTGAGCGCAGGGCGAACCCCTACTCCTCCCAGTCGTCCTCCTCGTCGAACTCGGGCTCTGAGCCTGCCAAAAATCTATCAGTACACTTGGTACTGACCACGCATCTCCCACCCTATGATGCATTTGCTTTGTGGAACTGGATGCAAAGGGGGTAAGAAAAGACCTATCTTTGGCTGTGGTTTCCTAAGCGAGTAATCAATATATTAATAATATAAGTTTGTGAAATTTTAACCCATCTCATTCACATACGTTATCCCATCCCAACACATATCTCACCACCACATCACATCTCAACTCACTCTCTCATCGGCACGGGCAACTCCCTCTCGCCCATGTCTCAACGGCTAAGGCCAAAACACACACTGAAATCCCAGGGAAGGTAGAAAGACTCCTCTCATCTAGTCAAGTGAAGCTGTACTTAGGATAGGTCTATAGCCAAAAGATTTGGCATATGTATTGATCGATCAACCAGAAACTCTGCAGAGGTTTACACATCCCACAAGATAGCTATCCTCGACGATGCTTCATCTAAGCTGATTCTGGGCCGCCTACCGACTAGAAATGGTACCACCCTCTCACTCAAAACTAGGGCCGTGTCGGAGTACCATCGACATGCTGAGACTGTGAGACGTAGTACTTGGCCCCTGAGTACTACGCTGTCTTGGGAGGGTGTGGGTCCTCGTGCCCGTACCTCCCTACACTATCCGCTAGCCTCTGAATAGTAGTGGCACCGCACCAGCAAGTCGAACGTCCATCTCCTCCCCACAGAAGCGAGTAGGCGTGCAAGGACTCATAAGACCCTATCCACAGGTGTGTCAGTCCTTAGGATGACTAAGCAGGACATCTTCACGAGGGGAATCATTTTCCGCTCAACAGAACACCCGGCACCCCGTGCCATCACAGCACCTCCCATCCCAGGGCTTCATCCCACGAAGACACTCCACCCCGATACCTCTCCCTATCACATGTACCCGCCACAGGCACCTCACATGGCGAACACCTAGGTAGCATCCTTCGGCAAGACTTGTCTTCCCGACTCATCGTAGATCCTGCTCGGTCGACTCGACCCTCACCACACACCCAAGACTCACGCCAAGATCTCCCCAGGTTCATTATCAGGTTATTATCAGGTTTACGGCACCTCGTGCCTTATCTCACATGCCTCTCACTCACCAGCATCACATCACAGATATAATGCGAGTAAGAGTAAAGCAGTAAGTAACGAGTGATAACGCAACATCTAGTCTGACAGCAGGGTGAGCAAGTGTAAGGTTGCAACAAGGTAAGTGGCTCAAAAAGTAGTAAACTATCATGCAACCTATCGGTAATATTATTGCATAAAAGTAAAGCACTAGCAATTCTAAGTATTTGCAATGCGTAAGAGGATCTACGAATGGGTGCACGAAGAAGCAACTGACAATCAAAAGGTCCAAAAGCACTCAAGAACAAGCCTATGACGTAGAGCTCATTTTTAGAAAAATCTGGACTCTGGTTTGGCATTTTTCTGAGCTACGGTGATTTAGTTATGAATTTTTGAAGTTTAAACCATTTTCTGAAAAAGAAAAAGGGCTGAAAATCCCAGGAGCTGACATGTGGCAGGCCGTGATTGGCCGAGTGAACAGTGCGGATGACAGGTGGGGTCTCAGTGAACAATGGCTGACAAGTGGGTCCGATCAATGTTGACCAGTCAACGGTCAACTTTGACTAGGCCGTGACCTGGCTTGGTGGGCCGGGGCAGGGCCTGGACATGGGCCGGGTTGGGTCGCCCGGCCCGGACACGTGGCGCTCCTAGGTGATGCCATGTGGTGGCTCGGGTTCAAAAATGGGCCTTGGTCTACCGGGGGCCGGCTCATGGTGGACAGGTCGCCCCACACGATGAGCCACAGGCTCAGTCTACATGGACTGGGTTCACCTCTACTCCCACTCTCTCCGGTCCACATGCACTCGGTGCATGGCGCAGCTCCAGCTTTCCCTTCCCCTCCCTATTCTCCTTTGAACGGACAGAGACGCGGCCACCGGCGACGAGCTGCCCCAGGAGCATGGCATGGTGGCCTGGTGGGGCAGCTAGGCTATCCCACAGCCCTGCAGCTTCACTGGAAACCTTCCTAGCAGGGTCATGGTGGCAAGACAGGATGCGATATGGTTGTTTGCAGTGGCAGCGGCTCGGTTGCAAGGGCGAACGGAGGCAGGACGTCCACAGCTGACGCGGGGCCAAGGCGCTCTCTTCCCTTTCGATTGGGTGAGCTAGAAAGACAAACGGTCCAGTGTTGAAGGGAATAGCTCCTAGGCTCCCTCTACCAAACTAGGAAGCACAACGCATAGCCACGCCATGGCGAGCATGGCTATGGCGAGCGCGCGCGAAAACTCGGTCGACGTTCCCGGGCCTCTTTGGCTCGGCAAGGCCAATGGTGGCGTGCTCATGTGTGCGAGGCGCAGTGATCCGAGACCTGCCTAGGCCATCCCCGGTACAGGAATGCCATGGCAGCCGGTGTTCTCTAAAACAACGCACAGAGGAGGGCGGCATGGCTGCTCACCGTGGGCTCGATGCGGCAGGGTGGCGGGGCCATGACGATGCGAGGCAGGAATGGGACAATGCAGTGCAGAGTTGGTCATCTTCGTGTTGAGGACAGCGGCGCCTCCCTTTGACTTCGGCTCCAGCAGCCTCCGAACCTCCTCCCCACCTCCTTCTCCCCTCGGCCTCCTCTTTTTCCCTCTTGGTCTTAGCACAAGGGCTGGCGTGGCAGATGTGGAGCCGAAGGCGATGGCGGCGCTAGGGAGAGGGTTAGGGCAGCTGGAACTCTCCATTTTTATATTGAGCCGCGGCCATGGCGGTCATGGAAGCTTGGCCAACGGTGGAGATAGGAGTTGGGGTACGTGAAGGGCGGATAGGGGTGCTTGGCTAGGGTTCCCAGTCCTTTTTCGCATTGCGGCGACGCCTGGGCGCTCCAATTCAAATTCACGCTGGTCAAAAGGGAGCACAACAGCGTCAGCAGTGCACGGGCAGCTCCCGTGGCGTCAGCACGGCGAGCGCAGCTCGTGGCAGTGCACGGGCGCGGATTGCCCACGTGGCAAACATCAGCCCGTTGCGGTGTAACCGCCATGGCACAGACGGCCGTGGGCGCGAGGGTAGCACCTGGGATTCCCTCCATCGGTGCTCTGCTCTGCTCCGGTGGGGAAAAGCAGAGGAGGGGGGAAACGAAGACGACGGCTTTGGCTTGTTGCGCTGCGTGGGGAAAAAAAGGGGCGAGGCCATGGTGGGCCGGATCGCGCGGCTAGGCCGACTTGGTGGGACGGGGCCGCCTACGGTTGGCTTGGCAGGCCGGTTGCTGGGCCAAGATGGCCTTTTCCTTTTTCTCTCCTAACCTAAAGCTCTTCTATTTCCTATTTTCTAACTATAGCTAAACCAAGTGCTTCTATATGTATACTGGTGTGTGCCACTTACATGTACACCCTTAGGGGTAGTCTTCAAGGGTCTAGGGTAGGTACTAGGTTAAGTTAATTAATTCATTCTCAATTAATTAATTAGCAAGATTATTTATAAAAAAGTATTGATTTTATTAGCAAAACAAAAAGTGATAAAAGCCAACTCACAAGTATTTAATTAAATGCAGATGCTCTACTGTGCTATGTAGGTGCTACTTGTGCAACTACATGGGTGTTTTTCCTATATGACACTCACCAAACATGGGCATGTTTGCGAAAAAATTTTCAGTTGTGATTTTTGGATTTTCAGAAAAACTGGGATGTTACAACAAGATGCCAAAAGCCCAACCAAAATAGTGATGTCCAAATCGAAGCTTATGATAGTAAAAATCATGCGCAAACATACTGTGGATTCATAGGAGAGATCTAGGAGCTAGACTATGGATTAGAAGAACTAAAGGTCCCTCTTTTTTGGTGCAAGTGGGTAAGAGTACCAAAGGGCATCATGATGGACAAGTATGGTATGCGTACCATAGATTTCAAGCATCTTGCCTACCTAGATGAGCCTTTCATTTTTGTGAAAGATGTAGTCCAAGTATTCTATGGAAAAAACCTAGGTGATGGAGGCGGTGGGCATGTGGTGCTTCAAGGTAAAAGGAAGATCATCAGTGTCGAAGATACAAACAAGGAAGAACGGAATGGCTATCGAGACAAGCCCGCTCTTGGTCCAGATGTGGATCTCCCCTGTTTGTGGAGGGTGATGAACCAACTTACGTGAGAAGCGATCATAACGAAGTCACCTATGTCAAGGTAATTGTAATGGAACCGTCCAAATTATAAGAGCACAAGTTCGAAAACAATCGCCGAAACGATCAAATTCTCAAACTTGAGCCCATATAACTCCGGTAGTCCACGAAATCACGAGGGATTTCAAACCAGACCGAGAGCAACCAGATCGTAGTGATTCAACATAACACAACACTTGTTACAACAGTTCAAAAGTAATCTCATACATCGGAGTACAAATATTTTTATTACAAAACCAAAGTAAAGATTAGCGGAAGCAACATAATTTCTGAAACCATTTGAAGTCAATACTGCTAGTACATAGTCACATCCTGCAAAAGCATACCAGAAGAGATACTACAAAGACCATGCCCATATGGTCTAGTCTTCACGCCCACAAGGCGAAGACAATACTTGCAGCAACAAGTACGAATCTGCTACCTGCAATAGGTGGGAATAAACCCTGAGTACGAGAAGGTACTCAGCTAGACTTACCCGCCAAAAACCAGAAATAAAATGACATCAAGGATTATGCAAGGCTTTATAAAGTGGGCTAGCTTGACTCATTTGCATAAAAGCTTAATACAGATAAGTAACCATTATATGCTTAAGTATCAAGTTGATCATCATTAACCTGATAACTAGATTAGCACCTGTACTAAAGCACTCACTTTATTAGGATCAAACAATATTAACCATAGCAGGTATAATAAGGCCATCATCATCATTATCCTCAATTCCGAACCATCATTAATCATTAGTGTATCTACGCTGGAGATAACCAGTCAAGTTTCTCACTATCCGGGAGAGACGGCGACTCGAATCGATTCCAACTCAGCTGAGGGGGTATTCCTGACACTCAGGGTGGGCCCGAACAGCGCCGCATTCTCAGGGATACCAGTGGCTAGGATGCTCAGGACTTTTAACTCACCTGCCCTTGGACCCTCTGGCTCCCTTCCGAGGCGACTTTCACTTTTTGACTTCGCAGCCTGAGTTGAGCTACTAGGCTTCGCGGTCGGCAACCTCAGGCCGACCAGCTAAATGTCAGGCATGCGTTCAAAATGACATAGAAGGCTCCAGGTCTCGGTCCTTAATCGACACAGACGGGGATAGATCCACACCCAAGACCTCCATGCCTTGCTGCTTCACTATCGTCATCCCGCCCGGTCTCATTTCATTTCATTAACACATGGTTCATTTCCATGATAGCAAAATATAGCCAACCGTGACCTGATAAAGCCCTATATCTCGCAGGTGATAGGAAATCACCCGACTTCTACCGGTCTAATTTAGCAGGGCTAAGCATAGATACGATCCTGCCTACTTAGGATTCAAGGTTCGAATTGCTGGACAAGGAGTGTCATCAATGCAGCAGGGTTTCCAACCAACTCCTATCACGTAATGCAACAATACATATACATGTATATAAAGATAATTGCTTTGAAAGTAGGAGGCTTATAATGCTCCGGGGCTTGCCTTAACCGAAAGAAGATAGATCAAGGTTCGGCTTCAAGAACGGCTCCCACGTCTTCTCCGGCTTCGTCGGACTGGACCTCCGGCTCCCGAATGGACTTCAACTTCAGGTTCCACGCCCAGCGGGACTTCGCTCATAACACGATTCTTGGCACACCTATTGCATGTATATGCACCCAATGAATTTCATGTATGCATCAAAGATGACATGATGATTTATGAACATGTAGGAATGATATGAAGATGGATGCAATGACATGGCAACAACATGAGCACAAAATCAAGTCATGTGGCGCTCTATTCCAATCACTTCAAGCTTAGGTGCAAATTTCCTCTCCGGTATTAACATGTTTGAACATCCCTAAGAAACCACTAAGTATCACAAAGTTAAGACTAAATACACACATAACAAGATTCCAGAAATTAGTATTTACAACATATTATCAACAGTAGCTAAGAAAACTCACAACTAGAGTTCTACCAATCCAAATGACTTGCAAGAGGACATTCTGGAAAGCTCATGAAATTGTCTATATTTTATTTATAAACATCTAAGCATGATTTCATCATTTACCAAGTTAAAATAGCACATGTACAGAATCTGTTCTAAAAGACAGACGGCACTGCCAAAACTGAACCCAGCTTGGAACAGCTGTCATTTCTAAACTATAAGTCCAAATGCTACCAAAATTTACCAGCAACTAGTTCATGAAATTCTCAACAACTTTGCTATAGATCACCAAGCATGAAAACCCCATTAACATAGCCTAACTTACTTAACCACCAAATCTGTCTAGAAAAGATAGATTTGTACAATTAAATATTAAGTGATGTTGGAAACATCACAAATGACTTACCCAACTTTAATAACAGTTAGATCATGTTTAAGTAACACCAAATAAAGTCATGGAACTAGCATAATTATTTATCTAATCCCCCTTTTCTATTTATTTGGAGTGCATGAGCATAAATGGCATCACATATAAAATGTAACTAGAAAATTCTAATAAAATTACAGAGGAAAATAAATGCTACAAAAAGGCTACCATAAAAATTTCACCTCAATTTGACAAGTAGATTAGGAGATATCAAAATAACAAAAAGATAAGTGCTAATAAAGCCTATAACAAAGAAATTCCATAACTGGAGCAATTGACCTTCAAAAAGGCTGAAAATTTAACTAGAGTATCTTTATACCCTACTTAGCATCTCACAAAAATTTCATGGCAAAAGGGTCAATACACAGTGAGATACAAAATTTACAAAAAGCACTTAGTTAAATATAAGCATAGCAAAATTAATTACAAACTTCAAAAATGATTAACCAACATACCCCATACTATATTTTCTAAATAAACTAGACATTACTAGGAACCCAACAAAATTAGAAGCACATCATTTGGATCTATTAATCATGAGAGACATATTTTTGAATCTATGCACAAATCTGTGAAAAACAATAAAAATAAAACAAAACCGGAACCCTAAACCTAACTGGGCCGGCCCGGCTTGACCGCTTGGCCTCG
Source organism: Saccharum hybrid cultivar R570 (assembly GCA_038087645.1). Lineage (NCBI taxonomy): Eukaryota > Viridiplantae > Streptophyta > Magnoliopsida > Poales > Poaceae > Saccharum > Saccharum hybrid cultivar. The sequence continues at coordinate 39,570,557 of JAQSUU010000307.1, read as the reverse complement.
CACGTGGCTCAGCCCGGCACGCGCTCGGCCCGCTAAGCAGCCCAGCTTGCTGGCTCAACCACGCCGAGACAGGGGAGGGACGCCGACACGTGGGCCCCACACGTCATAGAGAGCAGAGCAGGGCGCGGCTTTGCACGGCCACAGCTCGTCGACGGCGAGACCACCGGCAACGAGGTCACCGTCGTGGTCCTCCCCGCGACCACCCGCACACCAGGGTACCACCAATTTGACCGGTGGGGCATGGAAACACTGCCACCAGCGTGCATGGCGGACGGCGGAGGAACACGACAGTGCTCCAGCGAGGTCCGGTCATCGCTGGCGCAACGAAGCTCGGTATGAGCTTCTTGGACTCTCGGGGAAGCCAAGGGAATGGAGAAAAAAGGGTGAAAGGGGCCCAGTGATAGCTGGCCACGGTGAGCTCCAACTCCGGCAAGGTCGGCCCACGACGATGACGACAGAACCGGTGAAATTCGCCCTCACCTTCGCTTGATCGGCTCGTCGGAGGGGCGAACAAGGTAAAGGAGGCGGTGGCGGAGGTGTGGGCGGGTTTTTGTGGCTGGCGGTGCGGTGGCTATCGCACACGAGCTCACCGAAGCTCGCGGTGGTGATGGTGCGGAGTTTTCCGCCGCGGAGGAGACAACAGAGAGGGGAAAGGAATGACGAGCGAGAACGAGGGGTGAGGTGTCGACTCGGTCTTCACATCTGTGCACGTGCTCGCGACATGGAGGCACCGGCAGAGCACGAACGCCACGCGGCAGCGCCGCTCTGAGCTCGGTCGCCACGACAGCGCCTGCTGTCTGAAACCATGGCCGATCGGAGCGACTGACAGGCCAAGTTGGTAGCTCAAGATCTCGCAAACGAGTTCGAATTGGGCCAAAGTGTTAAATACAAAACTGTATTTCTAAGTAAGATCTCCAAGTTTGTCAATAGGATCATGAGCTAACTCAGCTTGGTTAGTGAGATACAGCGCCCCAAAGTAAGGCACATGAAAACTGAAACTGAGTTTCAGTTAACCCCCTTGACTGAAACCTGATTTTTCCCTGCTCTATAATTCCTAAACCAGCGAGAATTAGGTGATGATGTTATTGACAATATTGTAGAGCTAAGTGAGTTCTACAAAAGTGTCAATATGGGTTAGAGCTGGTTTGGTCTGGTTTTCAAACTACAAGCTCCCAAAGTAGGCCACCATGAAACTGCAATGTCACATTTCAGAGTTAGAATAATTCTAAGTGTTGGGCAGTCCACTTACTGACTTGTGGGCCCAGTTTGAGTAGGTTTTAGGCATTTTCATGAGATGACCCCAAAACAACTTTTGTTCCTCATGAAATTTGGCACAAACTTTGTTAAGGTGACACAACCATGCAAAAACTCTAGGCTATACTTTTTGTTAGGTCAAACAAGGAAGGTCCTAATGGTCAACTAGTCGAAGCATGGGTCAAGATGGAATTAGGGCATGGTATAAACACAAACCCTAGGTCATTTTGGGTTACTAGCATGCTACAACTATTGACAAGGCCCAAATCACAAAGTAGCATCACATAAGCATGAAAGTTTCACAAGTAGGCATTGAAACACTATTAATATAACTAACAAACATTACTAAAAAAATTATTGAGACCTAATGTTGCCTATGTTTCAGGAGCATACTTCACATGTTTTCAAGCATAGCAAACTTAGCACATGTACTAGCATGGTCTAGATACATGATACTATCACTGGCACCCATAACATACATGTTGCAATATTACAAGGTCATGTTTTAAGCAAGGATGCACATGAAATGACGATGCTTATGGTGATGTCATGCCATGACCATGCTCAAATGATGCTAAAATGCAAGGCAAACACCCGGGGTGTTACAGTAATGTACCTAAATGTGAATGTAACATTTGAGTTGGATAAAAAACTGTACTTGTAGTTTGAAACATTTCAGTTTTAAAAAAATTATGCGTGCAATTTGATCACATGTCACTAGTTCTCGCACAGTTTAGTCAATCTGTGTATCATACGGTGTACATGTGCTGAGTGTTCTAATGCATATCATACGATGCACATTTTAGTTTGTGGCCTGGCCGTGTCATATGGTGTGGATGTGCCCGCGTGGTTGCTGCTTTTCTTGGACCCATATGTAGGGTATAAGATATTAATGAAAGAATTTGACTCAGTTCTATTTTATTTCATACTTTTTCTAACATTTTCTAGTTATTACAATTAGGTAGAATGAGAGACGGTTTACATGTGTGCAATAGATCCGATGACACTGGTTTTTGCAGTATGTAACGGTGATCGGTCTAAGTAAACATTCATATCAAATGGTGAACATATGTGCTATTAAATCAAACGACACTCGTTAGCGTAGTGGCAGGTCAGACACATGGCTGGCAAAGCAACATAGAGAAAACTTTGTAGATATAGTCTATTATTAATTCATCTTAAGTTACGGGTGTTGACGGTAGGTAAGTGTCAATTTTAACCGTCAACGAAACATGAAAAAGGACCTAAAAGCAAATACCACATAGATATAGGGGGTTCACTGACAGAATTCCATGAGTTTTGGTGAATGTTTATTTCTATAGGGTGTCAGCTAAAAAGAACCAAGGAAGGCCCACATGTCATGTTTACATAGAGAGAAAAGACCCACGCACGTGAAGGAAGACTCTAGAAGACATGAGAAGGCACCGGAACGAACGGGAGGCCGATCTACCACGGTGGCAGGGTGCCCGCCCTACCTTCTTGGGCGCCCGCCCACCTACATGGACCAATCAAGTCAAGTCTCGCAGATCATGCCTCCACCACCTTTAAGGATCAATAATCACCGTTGATTAAAGTCAGTTTGATCCAAGGGATGTCGTGCATCCTAGGGGGCTATATAAGCAAGGCCCCTAGACCTGGGAGGAGCAATCCCATGAAACCCTAATTCATTTGCTCCAGTTGGGATCAGCTAAGAGGGGTCCCTTGCGTGGATCTCCTCTCTTAGGGCACATACAAGAGAGATTAGCTTTGTAGTCTCTATGTGAGATTAGAGTTCTTCTTCTAGATTGAGAGAGTTAGAGTGAAGGGATGAGTTGGAGGAAGCCCGGCATGTTGGTGTCTCCTCTCTGGCTTGTACCTATAGGATCAAGTCTCCTAACCTGAGGCTTGGTTCTAGGATTCTTCGACAATTCAACTTCTAATACTAAGTAAGTACATTGTTATTATTCTTCTTTAGTTTACGAGTTTACTCTATTCTCTTCCATGGTAGAGGGTAGAGTAATCATCTGTAGCGTAAGCGTGGTGCTTGGGCTAGGATACTCATAGATATCCCCTGTCTTGCTGGATCGGTGCTTGGGACATGACAATCCCATTGTTACCTTTGGAGCCTCCTCCTGTCAGAAGGTTTGGGAGGACCCAAGCCCTGGTTAAGCATCCTCTGTGGTGTTTCTTTTCCAATGGTATGTCCCCATAGAACGGTAGTTTCATAGCTCACCATAGGTTGGAATTAGACTGTCGTAGTAGTCTTCTCTAATTGCTTATATCTTCACTACCTTGTAGTGCGGCCCAGGGGTTAAGCATAGACTTAGGTTAGTCATCGCACGTTTTCTCCTAGCGGATAAAACAAATACGATACTCTGGAAATATCTCCTAGGCGAAGTGATCACCAATATCCATGCGCTTGTGGATTATTTCTCTTAGATTCTTTCATATGTGTAACCAATATCAACAAGCATTTCTAGTGTCGTTGCCAGGGAGAAAGACGTCAGCTGAGTTAACCTTAAGTCATGCTTAACCTAGTGTTATACTTTTATCTTTTTCTCTTTTTCTTTTGCCTTTTCCTTTCTATCCTTATGGATAACCCAAATTCCACGCCTATCTATCAATATGTTGCACCCATGAGCGCAAGCTTAGAGCCACTGGAGCCCATAATTCTTGCATCTAGCTATGAGCTGTGCCCATGTTTGGTTGCAATAGGTCAAAAACAACCCTTTTCTACAACCAAGGTCCTATCTTCTAATCAAGAAGATAATGAACCCAAGGTCCTATCTTCTAATCAAGAAGATAATGAACCGAAGGTCCTATGTTATGATCCAGAAGATAATGAACTTTTGGTTACACTTAGGGAATCTTTCAATCTTCCTACAAATTTAGGTTTTAGACCTAGCCTTACAAGACCCTGTCCCTCTCCAATATTCTTATATGGGTCTTGATAATATCGCCTTTGGAGGAGTTTTTCTTTATTTATCCATTAGAGAAGCAAGGGTCGTCCTTATTAGTGAACACACTCCTTGCATTAGCCATCATGATGAACTCCTAGAGGTAAAGAAGGAATCATCCCCCAAACTAGAAGAGGAAGTTTTCATAGCCACATTACAAACATTCCAACCCCATGATTTGGCTATCCATCCCAAACCAGCTACACTCTAAAATCCTCTATGGGAAGAAGAAATTCTACCCTTGGAAATCCTTTCCAATGACGATTTTGAGAGGAGCATAAACTTCCCGCTTCATAAGAGACCTTTTAGTACATATAGTTTGAATCTTCTCAAGAGGGGATCTCTTAGAAAGCTTTTTCAAATCCAATCCCTTTGAAGGATACTTAGAAATACTCAAGGATGGCATGTTAAGTGATGCCATAGAAGGAGAGCGAAATCATCTAAAATCCACTTCAATCTTTTCCCCATCTATGCCCTCACCAGATGTAAAATTCGAACCCATCCTTGACCCCTATGACTCCCCTTATTCTCTTTCTCCTAAGACTCATGGTGATCCTAGAAATCCACCGAGATATCCAATGTCTAGGAATCATCTATACCATAAGAAGGATCGAGAAGAGCAGCATCAATGGCTTAAGAGCATTAAAAACCTATGTGCTATTGCCATTGAATGTGTGGATGAGGCCTTATATGAGAGCAGTTTGAGAGGCAATCTAAGGGAAATTTTGGACATTTATGGTGAATCATCCTTGGAAGCTAGAAATAATGGATACTTCAATGAGCAAGGAAGCTACTTCATAAAGACCCCATCAAATCCTTGCTCATATGAGAAATCTCCTAATTCACTTAGTCTCTCTCTAACATTGCCCCACATGAGATCTTCAACCCCCTCATGCTCCTTGTTCCTAAGAATTTTGAAAGGGTGGCTATAGACGCATATGTTTATCATAGATATTGCAGATCTTGTTGTGTTGAATCTTGAGATAGTACACATAAATTGATGTTAGAGGGGAAACCACTTCACCAATTCATATCTTGAGGGTTTCCCAAGGACAAGCTTAGTGTCCTAAAATAAGCACTTTTCGACCATAACATGAGTGTTCACTTTTCTGCCCTTATGAGATGAGCATAGAGTTATAATTGTGAAAAAATTCCTTCGGGTATTCTTGTCACTAACTTTCTAGATTTGGAGCAAAAAGATCGAAGGAATGACAAATGCAAGGTATGTCCAACCCATCATTAAGCAACATGGTCCAAACTTAATTTTTTGCAAAATTCAAGCTTGGGGAATATACTTCTATAATACATCTTTGGCCATGTTGCTACATTGTCTTAGTTATCTCTACCTTTAAGACATGCTCAATTTGCTAAACAACAATCATGCTCTTTCATCACTATTTGAGTAAATCTCTATAATGCTTTCATGCTACCCTTGTCTACCCTGGTAAGTGTTGGTTCAAAAGTACTGCACATACTTCTATTGGCTTTTAAATTAAGCGTGGTGCTTAGGTTAAACAGCCTTCCTTAATTCGATTAGACATGGAGTCTAGTTTGGTTATTGAATCAAAAAAACTGCTAGTATAGACAAAGGTATATTTTGTTGGACTAACCCCTGCAAAGAAACTCCCAAATTTAAATTGGGAAATCCCTGAGATGAACTCATACTGGAGATGAAGAGAGACACAATAATCTTGCACAAGGGAGACACAACTCATTCATAGCCAAAGAGAAAGAAGAAGAATGCCACAAAACAAGATCCACAATCAAAGCACTCCATGGAAGTAGGTGAACAAATTTCCATCATGCCACTTGAAGACAAGGACCATCGTGGAGGAATTTGAGTTGCAGTTCTAGTTGCACTCTCTTGTCAACCACTAATCATCGGGAATCAAAAGAGATTAACAAGAGGAGAGCATGCAACTTTCTGCACCCTCACTTCCTAGATTGAAAAGCTGACGCATGAGGAAGGAAGGCCAACTCCTCAAGATGAACCAATCGAGCTCCTCCTCCTCTCATGCTCTCATCGCTCCACATGCTGGTTTGCAATCTCTCAATTCACTTTGCTTTATTTCTATAAGTTTGAGTTATTCCATAATGCCAATATATGAGAATCAAATATAAGATAAAATCAATCCTCTAGAAAGGAAGTAATAGTTAATGTTCTGTGCTAGCATGTTCAAACAAATTCTTTTGTAGCATAGAAAGTGACCCTTAGCTTTGTGACAACAATGCCCTTGTCATTGCTTGTATATTCCTTCGGATATGTGTTGTCCACTAATGATATGCAGGAATGAAACAATAAGAAGAGCTAAAGGTCCAAGCACAAATTAAAGAGAGAACAAAAGATGGCATGACTAAAGACAAGAAAAAAAGGAGTGCAACAGAAGATAGTCAACGCATGATCAAAGACACAAGACCAACCAACAAAGGAAAGCTTCCATAAGGTGTCACAGTACTATGGGACCAGATGATGCACCTACAGAATAAATATGGTAAGAGGTCCTGTTCAAAGGACTTAAAACACTGAACCCTTGCTGGAAGGTAAAATCGGTAGTTATCCATATTTATCTTTTTATCATTGCATTAATCAGTTTCCCTTTTTGCATAATCATTTTCCTTTTTTGCATGTTTGCTTTTCTGCATTAGCATTGCATTAGAAAAGAAAATAAATATTTATTTGTTTGCTTTGTTGCATTATAAATTATAAGCCCCATGTGAATATTTTTGTAGCATGTAAAAACTCATAGGAATGTTCACTGTGGTGGCATAGAATAAAAATAAATACGCATTCATCTTGTTATACTTTCTCAGCATTATAAAAATATAAAAATTATTTGAGATAAATCTTGTTGAAACTCTGCTTGAAAGAATAAAGAACAAATCTCAAAAGCTCTAGACAATTAAGGCTTGAGTGGCCAACCACTAACGCTTAATCTATTCCACAAGTTTTGTTGTCTATTTGAGTTCTACAGGATTTGAAGGATCAAGAAGAGCTGACAAGCAAGTGGATGTTCTATCCACTACTAGAGCACTGTCTCAACAATCATCAACAACAATTAATGCTCCACTAGAAGAGGAAGAACACCCCTGCTGCCAGTCTGCTACTTCATAAGATTGAACGATTATGTCAACATCCAGCTTGGGGGAAAGCACCCCCATGTATCCAGCTAAGTATTTTCTTTCCTCAGTTTTACCTTATTCTTTATGAGTTTTCTTATTTAGTAATAATGATAGTCTAAAATAATAAAAACAAAATAAAAAGGTTGTGTCTAGTTTACTTTTGTTCTTAAAGGAGCTGATAATAAAAGATGAGTCTATGAATAATCTCTTGCATGGAAATAATGAATAGTTGCTCTGCTGTAATTCCTTTCAAGTACCTAGTTTTCAACCTCGAACTCTCCCAAGTTTTAGACACAACTGTTTTGATCTAAGATTTGCTCTAAACCTGAAACTCATGGGTAGCGAATGCTTGATCTAAGTTTAGGTAGTTGGTGGATATGATATGGCAAGGTCTGAGCTGCTGTTTATCCTGCTCCTAGAGATACTAGAATTCTGGAGATTTTATCTTTTGAAAAACATAAAAATGCTGCATGATGAGTTCCTATATGATGAGAGCTTGAATTTCTACCACAGCCATATATACATGTTTGTTAGACTAGGAAAACTTTCACTTATATTTGCTGCTTGTGAGCATTGAGCATGGTCAAGTTGTGTTGACCCTTAGGGAATGGTCATGCGGTTAAAATCAAGATCGCGCACACTCCACCCATATATGCTGCTTCTACCCTGGAAGTACACATCCACATACTTTCCATTTAGACACATCCTAAAATTGTTCTACTCCTACACTGGGAATGAGCATAAATTTTTTTTGTCATTCATTGCTAGGCCTTTTGTTATCCAATAAAGCTCCAAATATCCCTTTGTTACTACCTCCATCAATATTTCCAAAAGAGACTTGGGTGCTCTATTAAAAAAAAGATAGAGAAGAAGAAGAAAGAGAGGAAAAGAAAAATAAAAGCAAGAGGACAAATGTCCCAACATAGATGAATTTTGAGCAGTCCAAGTTCTCCCCAAAGTCTTCAATGTTCAAAGAAGAGGTATGTGTTTCTTCAAAGGAGCAAAAGTAGAATTAGGTATTCACCATTATCATCTCTTTACCCCTTCATTCCTACATACATCTACCATCATCACCATTTGCCACTATCACCATATACTTAGGACCACACACATGCACATCTTGATTTGACTGTATGGCTGGACTCATTCCTCTGGATCCATGGTTTGACTGTGCAATAAACGTTTGCAAGTATGTATTAGCTGTCTCCCCACCTATGAGCTCCACATAAGCCTATTAGTTATAGGGTGAGAGAGAGAAGGCACAATGTTACTCTGCCTTATACCAAAAATACCACATATCTTGAGAGAAGAGAGAAGGCATACACCATTAATGCCTTGGTAAGGATCCACAAATACCACAAATAAGAGACTTGAGAGGGTCATACAAAGGAATCTCTGAGTTTTATTTGAAAATCTGCAAAACTCCGGAATAATGGTTGATTAAAGAGCAAGAAACATGGCGTTTGACTTAACCGTTCTATCTTTCAACTGCTCAAGACCCAAGTGATGGCTACAAGCTCCATGGTGGAAGGTAATATGGGTAAGTTTGAAAGTCAGAATAGTTCACTCCAATCCGGAGGAGAGTTCTTATTTGAACACATGTGTACTTTTGAGACGTGAAAGCATTGTAGCAACTCCTGATCTATCACTGAGTTTATCTTTCCTCAGGGATGAGCAAAGGGTAAGCTTGGGGGAGTTGTTGACGGTAGATAAGTGTCAATTTTAACCGTCAACAAAACATGAAAAAGGACCTAAAAGCAAATACCACATAGATATTTATTCCACAAGTTTTGGTGAATGTTTATTTTTGTAGGGTGTCAGCTGAAAAGAACCAAGGAAGGCCCACATGTCATGTTTACATAGAGAGAAAAGACCCACGCACATGAAGTAAGACTCTAAAAGACACAAGAAGGCACCGGAACGAACGAGAGGCCGATCTGCCACGGTGGCAGGGCGCCCGCCCTACCTTCTTGGGTGCCCGCCCACCTACGTGGACCAATCAGGTCAATTCTCATGAATCATGCCTCCACCGCCTTTGAGAATCAATAATCACCATTGATTAAAGTCGGTTTGATCCAAGGGTTGTCGTGCATCCTAGGGGGCTATATAAGCAAGGCCCCTAGACCCTAGAGGAGCAATCCCATGAAACCCTAATTCATTTGCTCCAATTGGGATCAGCTGAGAGGGGTCCCTTGAATGGATCTCCTCTCTTAGGGCACATACAAGAGAGATTAGCTTTGTAGTCTCTATGTGAGATTAGAGTTCTTCTTCTAGAATAAGAGAGTTAGAGTGGAGGGATGAGTTGGAGGAAGCTCGGCATGTCGGTGTCTCCTCTCTGGCTTGTACCTGCAGGATCAAGTCTCCTAACCCGAGGCTTGATTCTAGGATTCTTTGGCAATTCAATTTCTAATACTAAGTAAGTACATTGTTATTATTGTTCTTTGGTTTACGAGTTTACTCTATTCTCTTCCATTGTAGAGGGTAGAGTAATCATCTGTAGTGTAAGCGTGGTGCTTGGGCTAGTATACTCATAGATATCTCCTGTCTGACCGGATCGTTGTGTAGTAGTGTGGGACATGACAATCCCATTGTTACCTTTGGAGCCTCCTCCTGTCAGAAGGTTTGGTAGGACCCAAGCCCTAGTTAAGCATCTTCTATGGTGTCACTTTTCCAATGGTATGTCCCCATAGAACGGTAGTTTCATAGCTTACCATAGGTTGGAATTAAAATGTTGTAGTAGTCTTCTCTAATCGCTTATATCTTCGCTACCTTGTAGTACGACCTAGGGGTTAAGCATAGACTTAGGTTAGTCATCGCACGCTTTCTCCTAGCGGATAAAACAAATATGATACTCTAGAAATATCTCCCGGGTGAAGTGCTCACCGATATCCGTGCGCTTGTGGATTATTTCTCTTAGATTCTTTCGTGTGTGTAACCAATATCAACAATGGGACACTAAAAATAATATTGAAACAAAAGAACAGAAAAGCAAAAGCAAAAGCAACAGAAAATCCAAAGCTAACTACATATAGTTTCTTATTCCCATTTCCCATATGAACAACTCAAATTCTCGGGAAAGCCTGCAGTCCTTGCTGTCTATATAGCCACGGACGCTGCCTGTGCATGGAAGATCATCGCGCATCTATGCCGGTGGCGGTAGCATTATCTTTCTCCATGTCATTTTTGGATGATCACCTGGTGGCCGCCTAGTGGCACAACACACACCTCTTGTTGCGTAGCCACCTACTCGTTGGTCCGCCACCATCGCCTGTTGTCGCTGCCCATGATTCTTCCTCACCCTCAACCTATCTTATGTACCGTCGCGGAGTGTCATCATCGCCAGCATCGTCATTGCGCCTATAGAGCAATATGGTAACTAGATAGGCCACCACATTATGCTCACCATCAGTGGCATAGGAGAGATCATCGAGGCATGGGCGGGGGCTATGGTTATCAGCGAATACCATTGGTATCCTAGTGAGGAAGCAAACCTTTGTGTTGCTGAGTTAGGTGAGGCCAGCAAGGAGGGCGTAGTAGTTGTCAAGATCGTTCCACGATGTCAACCCGTGTCTGCACCGGTCCATTACCACATGATGACTGACGGCGGGATCACCACACATGCGGCGCATGAACGAGCAGGTTACCCATAGGTTGCGGAGGTCATCCATGGGCCGCTCTAAGGTCACAGCGAGGTGGCCGGCGATCTCAATGGCCAGATTGGTAGGAAGCGCCAGCAACAACAACATAGGGTGCCACCTCACCGCCATGAGGGTTGTGGATGGAGCTATGGCATGTGGACGGTGGTGAGCTGGAGGGCTGGAGAGGCAAAGCGACACGATTGACGTATGTTGATTGAGGAGGAGGCGGGGGAGACGACTGAGCGGGGGCTACAGCATGAGTTCTTGAAATACCCATTGCGAAGCATGGGGAACTCGCAACGAGCCGCGTGGTGTAGTTAATTTTCTCCGTTCAACTTCCAACGCCGTTCTGGGATAAGTGTGCTCCACTAATATCATGGGAGATGTGGCCTTGCCTTAACTCATGCTCTCGCTCTATGCAATCGTATGGAAATTCAATGGGCGGGGTAGCAAATACAATTCCTTTCTAACCTCGTTACACTTACCACCTAGACACCCCATTTATAAAAAAATTTAAATGCAGTTTGAAGCATTTCAGTTTTATAAACAATTATGTGTGCAATTAGATTAGATGACACTGGTTTCAGCCGTATCTAACAATATGGGGAAAGCAACATAGAGAAACAAATTAAGGGGTCAGCAAACAAATTCAAATGACTCTATTGTTGAATGTTGATTCCATACTTTCATGACTCATATATAGTTGGTAATCGTGCCTATTTGATGAAAATGAAAGTCCCACCGAGACTGGCCTTTTATAGATGAGTATGAAATGTGCAAGTGAATGTAAATCACCTCATTTTCCATGACCCATCATCTTTTCTACGCTGTTGCTCGTGACCCGTGTGGTTGACTGCGCAAATCACGCATCTTGACGGTTCCTGTAACACCCCAGGTGTTTGTCACCAGTTAAGTAGTGGGTTTGAGCTCAAACATGACAAGTTAAGTGATGATGAAGGTGTCAAGGTTAAATCTATGTTAATGGAGCCTCTTTCATGTGTCTCACATCCATCTCTATCTGGATTGGTCACTTGAAAAGTTTCACGAGGTTTGGAATCAAAAAGTCACATGAAATGACAAGTTATATCCTTGCTTGAATTGCACTATTAAGTGAAGGGAAACATAGGTCATCAACCAAACCTTGCAAACCTACCCAAATGACTCTAATTGAACTCTACAACAAAAGTCATGAAGGATTCATGTTGAGCAAATGTCAAGAAAATACCTCAATTGGTCGAAAACCCTAATTCCAGGGTTTATCATGATGCTGCTTTGACCAAAGTAAAGGAATAGGTTATGCTCAAGATACAAGGTTTGACCTTAAATAAAAGTTGTAGTCTATGTTATGTAGAACAAACATTGTTTAAGGGTCAAGAGCTAGTTTGGTCCCTAACCTAGTCAAATAGAGCTCACAAGATTCAATGCAGTGCTATTTTGGAGCCCAAGATTTTGACTAAGGATGTTTTAGTTTCGAGTACCCTAGTTTGGAGCTTTGTATCTTCTTAACCAGGCTAAACTAGTCAAAGATCCTTTAATAAAAGTTGTAGTTTAGTTTGAGCACAACAAACTTTGTTTTTGGAGCATACCCTGAATCAGCATGGAAGTAAGTCAAACAGAGGCTCAAAGATTGAATCTGCAGCTATTTTCAGACTTAGAATTATTCAAGTCCGGGGTTAGTAGCAATTCGATTGGCACGTCGTGTTCTCGTGTTTTTGTTAAGAAACTTGGGTTGGTTCAAAAATAAAAGTTAGAGATAATTCTTTGGAAAAGAGCATACAAAAAGTTGGGCTCAGTTTAATCATGTTTGGACCAAGTAATTTGAGTTCGAACAGAGCAAGGCTTGACCTTTGTTAAGTTGTTCATAGCGTCAGCTTGGAGCTTAATGAGCCGCTAATGGAGGATCCTAATGGCTGTGCACCCTTAATAGAAATTGTAGAGCTTCTCATGGGCTGCAACTTTGCTTTTGAGCCCATGTCCAAATTTGGCCCATAGTAGGCCCAAAACCGGTGCCCACCTTCCCCACCTCGGCGCTCTCCACGTGCTCGACATATTGACTACGTGGCCGTCGTGCATGGACGCCGCGTGCCCCCTCCTTGCCACACGCCCTACCCTATCTTTGCCTCGATTTGGAGCGTCTAAGCCGCTCATGGACATCCCCACTCCCCAGCGCTTGCCCTCACTTGCCCCTTTTCGCCCTTCTTCGTAGCAACGCCATGTGCGGCCGCGTCCGCATTGGCCGACCCCGAGCTCCATGGCCACCGCCATTCCTGCCGCTCTATCCCTCCCCACGCTAAGCCATATGCACCACCACCTCCGCCTCCTCCTCCTCCTCTATGACCGGCGCACCTCGGCTGAGCCGGAAACCACTAGAGCAGCTCGACCATCGGAGCCGCTGCCGTCGCCGTTACTTGGTGCCGTGGCCAGGCCATCACGGCCCACCTCTCGGTCATCCGCGATTGCCAGCAGGAGCACGCAGGCCCCCTGAGGATCCCCCGTCCCCAACCACCGCCGACGTGGCCTCCCTCCCTCGGAACAGCGAGCTCCCTAATGACCCCTTCTATTTAATTCACACCAAGGACTTCATGCAAGAATTTGAAGAAAGGGAAGGGCCTAAGTGCACAACTATAGACTCATATGAATAGTGCTAATGAGGACCTCTTGCAGGAAATCAGCTGAACTTTGGAAATTCATAGTAATTCATAGAAAAATCGTAAAATAGCAAATGAAGACTTTTTGGAATCTTTGAGAATAGATCTACATAGTAGAGTCATAATATGATGTGTTAGTAGAAGTTTTTTCTGTTTTTATTTATTCCTGTTGGCATGTGGGGCCAGTTGACTGCAGGACCTGCATGTTAGTGATAGTGTGGTGCATAGACCGGGTGCATGTAGCATTAGTTAGGGTTTTTGCTGACTTGATTTTTATTCTTTTTCCAGATTTGAGTACAAACTTCAAATATTTGTAACTTGAGTTAGAAGTGTTCAATTTGAGTGAACCAAATTTTGTTAGATTCATCTTGATGAGTACTATTTGATGAAAATATGAAATGTGCCATGTTCTATAGTTTATACTTTTTTATATTTATCTTGTTTAATGCCTATTAAACTTGAAAAATGCATAACTTGAGTTAGGGACATGAGAAAAATGTGATTCCAATTTTGTTGATCATATTTTGACATGTTGTAGCTAGGAAAAATGATGAACCTATAGTAAACATATTTGGAATGTGACTTTGCTATTTATCATGATTAAATGCTAGTTTCTTGTGCAAATTTGTGTGGTAAATATATGTAACCAATGAACATGAAATTATTTCTATAGTGTTCTTATACTATGGTGAAAATAAAAAAATATGAAATCTGTTGTTTGACACTTTTCACTAGGCTAAACTATTTATGCTATTATAAGCTTGCTAGCTTGTCATTTTGTAGAGATTGCTATACTTATCCAAATGACATGAAATTTGTACAGTAGACTATTGAGACCATGTTTAGGCTGCTGTAATTTTCTTAGAATTTATTGTGCACTGAAAATATATGTTCTTTATTTCACCTTATTATCTAAGGAAATTAATAAATGCATGCAAATAATTTAATTGGGCTTAACCATGATATTTTCTAGCATGTTTGTGATATATATAAACTGTTAGTACCACTGGGTGTGCCTAGATTTTACTGGTTATATGCAGTTAGATAATTATTGCTCTATAATTCATTTTAATGGTTGTTTGTACAGTTTCTTTTGGCGTGGTGTTTTTGTTATGAAAATGAAGTTTGCTGTGAATCTTGACATTAACAAAGTTGTAGATAACTTAGTTATCTACCTCATGCTAAATTTTCATAGCTGTAGGCCTTTTGATTTGAGAGTTTTAGCTGTTTGAAGTTTGCTATTAGAATTGCTTGCTCTCTGGACAGATCTGGAAGCTTGAATTGTTTGACCTTGTTAACTGTTGAATAACCTTGAGATGATTATAAGAAAGTTGTAGAAAATTTTATAAGCTTTCCAGAAAGTCAAGTGTCATGTTTGTTGGATGTGTAAAACTCTAGCTATAGCTAAAACAAGTGGCTATTGTTCTGCAGTCCAGAAAATGATTAAATTCAGCTTGTAACTTGTTTTGCTTTTATGTGATGCTTGTTTTAGGTGCTAGGTTAATTAAGATTTGTTGTTAGCTATAGGTTCTAGCCTTTTTCTAATGATGAACAACTATACCTTAGGTTGCTAGAGCTTGGTGAGTGTATGTTTCTTATACTAAAGAAGAGATATACACCTACTCAGTAAAATTTAGTTAAGTACTAGAGAGGAGATATGCACCTACTCAATCAACGAAAGTTAACCTTGTTATCACCAATTCACCTTGTTGCTTAAGTGCACATGTTTATGCATTTCATCATATCATATCGACATTTCATCTCTTGTGCATTCCTATTACTTATTATGTGCACATGCATGCAATAGGATCGCCCAAGGGAGTCACCCTTCTCGAGTTCGAGGCCGGGGAGCAGGAGGACTAGCAGCAGGAGACTCAAGGAGAAGGAGGGCAGGACCTAGAAAATTTACCTGAGTGCCCTGATCACCAGCCGTCAGTCTTCCTAAAAGGCAAGCCCTGGAGCATTCTAAGCCTCCTATGTTTTATAAATGTTAACTTGAGTTCTCTATGTTTGATACATTAAGTTATAAGAGTTGGATGGAACCACTTGATGCATATACCTTTCCTTGTCTAGAGATATATCTTGAATCCTATATAGGTCTAGGATCGAACATATGCTTAGCTATGCTTAGTCCGGTAGAAGTCGGGTGATTTCCTGTCACCTGCGAGATATAGGTGAATAATTGGTCACGGTTGGCTATATTTGCTATCGTGGAAATAACCATGTTGGTGGTGTTATAATTGGAGACCAGGCAAAATCTTATATGTTGGTGGTGTTGTGACATATAGTGATTCCGTCTGTGTCGATTAAGGACCAGATCATTGAAGGCCCTCTCGTCATGTTGAACGTATGCCTATCACTTAGCTGGCCGGACAAGTCATTCCGACCGTGAAGCCGAGTAGCTCAACTCAGGCTGGGATCATTAAGTGGAAGTGCACACACTTGAGGTAGTAAGGATGTGTGGGGAGCCGATGTGAGGCCAAGGGGCAAGGTAGTCCTGATCGACCTGGCATCCGGTAGTATCCCTGAGGATGCGGCGCTGATCGAACCCACGAATTGTGTACCTGAGTTATACCAAAGGTGACCTAAGGCGACTACTGATTTGTCCTGCCTGGGTTTATGTTAGGAATAAATTCCTAGCTGGTTGAAATTGATTCAAATCACCGTCTCTCCCTGATAGTGAGAACTTGACGGAGCTACTTTCCTCGTAGTAACTTAATGCAATGTGATGGTTATGATGGATATGAAAATGTTACACCTAATATGGTTATTATTATGATGGCTTAATTGTACACAACATGTTTGGCACAGGTTAGCTGCTAATTTAGATAGAATAGCTATAATTAATTTGGAACCCAATTATAAAATGTGCAGCTCAACTAGTGGCTTTTTATGCAAAATGTTGTCAAGCTAGCTCCACTTATAAAACCTTGTATAATCCTTGGTGTCACTTTATTTCTGGTTTATGACAGGTAAGTCTAGATGAGTACATTCTTGTATTCAAGGTTTATTCCCACTTGTTGCAGATAATGTGGTGTATCATGGCTACTGCAAACTGTATGACTCCTGCTGTAGATGAGGGGTAAGATCATGGGCGTGGTCCTTCTATGCCATCTTATCTGAGTTGCTTTTGTTAGAGATGACCCTGAACTGGCATGTATTTGAACTACGTGTGATGTTGGTTTCAAAACTATGTTGCTTCCGCTACATTTGAACTTGGTTTGTAATAACTATGTTGAACTCCAATGTATGTTGAACTTTTTGTGAATCTGTGGTAACATGTGACTTGTATGTTGAATCATGTACAATCTTGGTTTATATATTGGTTGATTCGAGGTCCTTCATGATACTCAATGAACTACCAGGTTTATATGGGCTCAAGTTTGACAGTTTAACTGCTCTGGTGGTTGCTATTGTACTTGTGCTTTAATAAATTGGACGATTTTGTTATACCCCCGATCACTTCACCTGCTCTATGGTGTTTTCCAAGTGGTTAGTAAATGTGAATGAACGTGCGTGTGCCTTGAATGTCCTTAGTGGCCATAAATACACTTGGAGAGGTACGGCGGGGAGGCATTCACTTTGCGTCGCCTATTCCATTGCTCCACCGCTCTTGCTCCTGCACATCCGGAGTTCCTTTCTCACCAGCTAGGATGGACAGTGGTAAACAGCCATTGGAGGAGTCATCGGGTGCTAGCAGGGCCCCGACGCCTCTTCATCCTTGCCTACGCGATCAGGGGTAAGTGCATTTGGATGATGTTCAAGTTCAAGGGTTCAACCTGTATTGACTGTGTGTTTCAGGCTGCCTCCCACACCACGTCTAGAGGGGTCGCTAGTGCCGCTCATGCCATGACCCCATCCACAGGGGGTCAAGCTCGTCGTCATCCTCCTTGGATGATCATCGTGAGTTTCACGAGCTCGCCCGCGGGCAGATGAGGCCTGCCAGCGCTACTCTGACGCCACCTGAGAAGTGAGCTGACTATAGCACTGCCATAACACCATTAGGGTGGTGCCCGAGGCCTTAGAGAGGGAGACCACTATCGCGCAAGCGACGGCCGCCGACGCCCAGGCCCGCATTGTGGGTAAGGGTGCATCTTTGTCTTGTTATCCCACTCATTGTTCAACATAGTTATTACAACTTACATTGAAAAGTAGCGGAAGCAAAGTAATTTGAAACTAACATTAATCTTATTTCAAATACATGCTAGTACCACGGTCGACTTCCAACAAAAGCATTAGAGATAAGGTAAATAAGCAGGATCATGCCCGTGATCACACTCCACCACTAAGGCAGGAGCCAACCAACTCTTGCAGTTGCCATGATACGTCACAACCTGCAACAAGTGGGGATAAAACCCTGAGTACGAGAAGGTACTCAGCTAGACTTACCCGTCATAAACCAGAAATAAAGTGACACCAAGGATCATGCAAGGCTGATATAAAGTGGACTAGCTTGACAATATTTTGCATAAAAGCTTAATATAGATAAGTAATCATTAATGCTTAAGCATCAAGTTCATTATCATTAACCTGTCATCTATATTAGAACCTATACTAGAGCACTCACTTTATTAGGAGCAAACAATATTAACCATAGCAGGTATAAATTGAGACAACATTTCCATCGTAATCCAATTAACCATCCGTTCAATTTAATGGAATCTACGTTGCCGCTGCTCAAGTCAAGAGCTCACTAACCAGGAGCGACGGCGATTCGAATCGAGTTCCTATCTAGCTGGAGGGGTATTTCTAACACTCACCGAGACACGCCTGGCGAGGGCTGCTCAGGTCACCTTTGGTAGCGTTTAGGAAAGCGCGGGTTCGACTGATGCTGCATCCCCAAGGGCAACACTCTGCTAGGATGATAGGGACTTTAACTCCCCCTTGGTCTTATGCCAATGTTCCCAAGCACATCCTTACTACCTCCAAGATGCGACCTACCCTTTGATTCTCGGCCTGAACTGTATTACTCGGATTCACGGTCGGAATAACTTATCCGGCCAACTAAGTGTTAGACTACGTTCAACATGACTCAAGGACGTACAGCGAATCGGTCCTTAAATGACTCAGACAGGGATAGATCCACACCCAAGACCTCCATGCCTTGTTGCTTCACTATTGTCATCCCACCCGGTCTAATTTTATTTTATTAACACATGGTTCTTTTCCACGATAGCAAATATAGCCAAACGTGCCATATATGAATATCCCTACATCTTGCAGGTGACAAGAAATCACCTGACTTCTACCGCCTAATGCAGGGCTAAGCATCTACTCGACCCTGGTCTATGTAGGATTCAGGATTCATATATCTGGACAAGGAATGATATAATGCAGCAAGGGTTTCCAACCAACTCCTATCACTTAATGCAACAATATGTATAACATATATAGAATTAATTGCTTTGAAGGTAGGAGGCTTATAATGCTCCGGGGCTTTCCTAGGATCTGACTCAAGTTAGAGTATGTCAGATGAAACCCGCTTGGCGAGCATCCTCCAATCTAGCACTTGTCCGATCCTTTTATCTTCGGGATGGATCCACCAACTCCGTCTTTGGGTTTGGCTCCACATTAGGTCCTTCACGTGCTTCAGCTAGCGTACCTAAATGAGGTGCAACAATGCATATGTATGAATGCATAGAAGTGCAATAAACAAAGTAATCAAGTAAGCATACCAAAGTTCACATAAGCACCTAGAGCTAATTAACTTAATCCTCATTTAAGGCATTACAGAGAAGAGGGCAAGCACATCAATCAAGACACAAGTCTCATAAGATCACAGGGCACCACCCAAGTGTCATCAAAGATATGAGTCACTTCACACACTAGCATGGCAAAGTTAATCAAAGCACTAAAACTAAAATCTGTCACTTTCTGGACATACATGCACTAGCTCAGTAAATCAATCATAACTAGAGATCCCTAAATCCAAATTACTTGCAAGAAGACATTCTAGAAATCTTATGAAATTTTATACAATTAATTTATAATAACCTAATCCTAATTCTCAAGTTTAATAGGTCGAAAAGATAAAACTACAGAATCTTGTCTGTTCCAAACAGAGAGCAACCAAATCTGGGACCTGACTTTAAACATCTATAACTCAAAAAATACTCAGACAAATACCACCAAATTTTAACACAATCTAGATACATGAATTATATACAACTTTGCTATAGACAATATGCTCAGAAAACATCATTAACATGGGGTAATTTACATTGCCCCCAGAACTGTCCAGAAACTAATAATTTGCAAGAAATAATTATTAACTTACATTACAAACATATAATTGGACAAAACCAACTTTACTAACATGTCCCACATGACTAATGAACACCAGAAAACATAGTGTCCAATCCTAAATAAATTCTTTTAATTCATTTTCTTAATTTATTTAGATAATTAGGTGGAATTATGAACACATATCGAAAGTGCACAATAATTTCTACCAAAATTACAGTGGCCTAAATATGCTCCCAAAAGTCTATTATCCAAAATTCAAGCCATTTGGACAAGTATATCAACCTCTATGAAAAAGACAAATAGCTATTGCAATAAATCATATGAGAGCAAATTGAACCTAAAACTCAATATTTTCTATGAACACATGGCCATAGTATGAATCAACATGGTAGAGCAACATTATACTAAGGTAATGGAACAACATTTTCCATTTTATCATTTATATATTATTTATAAGCTATTTATCAAGTCATAAACAAGTTAAATCAATAACTTGATCATACAGTAAGCAATGACCATGAACATTATACCATAGTATATTCATAGCATGTCAAGACTACCATAAAAATTTCACATCATTTGGAGCAACACAACTCAAGATATAAAAATGACAAGCAATATAATGTAGATTTCCTTATTTATCAAGGTCAAATCAAAACCTTAATAAAACAGTGAACAACTAGTGTGTTTGATATTTTTCCTAGCAATTAAATGTCATCACAAAATTAACAAAACAAGAATCACTATTTTTGGAGTTCTAAAACTCCAGATCTTGCTTTGGTCAAGTTTATAAGCATTTTTGGAGTACTTTTCAAGATTGAATAGAGACATCAGAAAACATCTACAAACACCTAACACTTTATGACTCCACTGCATAGATCTCTTCTCAAGGTTTCCAAAAAGTCTACATTTGCTATTTTTGGAATTACCTAGCATGAGATATGGATTTTAGAAGATTTACATAAAATCTGAAATTCAAAAACAAAATTAACTCAAACCCTAACTTAACTCGCTAAGCGCACCCGAACCAGTACCCAAACAATTCACCCTTTAACTGACGTGCAGGACCTGTTACCAGATGGGCCCACCTGTCATGCACACACAGAGAGAGACAGAGAGAGGGGAAGCCGGCCTTCATCCCCCGGCACCGGAAACAGGGCTTGCCGGACGACCATTTTCTGGCTGGTGATGCCGTGCCGGCGACGGGGAAGGGCAGCGCGGGCACTGCCATGCTAGCCCACATATGTAGGCGGCCGAATCGTGACCGGAGGTGGACTGTGGCCTGCTGACCACGCGAGCAGACAGCTCGGCGGCGGCCGTGCCGACGACGGCGGCTCTCCAGCGGCTGGACGGCTGGGAGAAGGAGCGCTCGTGCATCAGGGACCCCATATGCTACCAGGGATGGCCACGGATCACCTCAAGATGGGCTGAGGCGGCTTGGCCATGGTGTCCGCAAGCTTGCTTTCGGCGTCCACGGCGGCGGACGGCGGCTGCAGGGCTCTGGTGAGCTTTTCCCACGGCGAGCGCGCGCGGGAGAGGTAGGAAGGCGAGACGGATGTCATGGCGCACTCAGCTAGGTCTGCGACTGGCCATGGTGGTGAGACGTCAGCAACAGTGCGGTCTCAGCCATGGCGGCCATGGCACGCGTGCATCGGCGCGAGCAGGGGCGGGAGAGCGAGTGGAGGCAAGCATAGAGGAGTAGAGGGGCGTCTGGGCAGCTCGGAATCTCCCCATCGCGAGTGAGGAGGCAGGGACAGGTGTCGACCATGGTGGAGCATAGACTCCGCATGAACGCCATGTCCCGGACGCGCGGCGCCCATTGAGGCATTTCGTCGACTACGTGGCAAGCAGCAAGCTAGATAGGTTGGAGCTCCTATTTGGGCCTGCTACGGGCCAAATTTGGATATGGGCCAATTATGAAAGTTGTTCATTTTGTGATGCCCTACAAATCTTGTTTAAGGACCCTGATCATTGGAGCACTGGATTAGGGAATAATTAGACTCTAAGTTGACTTTATCGATGATTAATCTAAACTTCGGTGTTTACTCCAATTAGTTGGTCAACAGTGGTCAAATCAATGTCAACTTTTGGTATATCCTACTCCAAGATATAAGCTCCAACTTTTACATTTGGACCTACTCAAGTTGCTTAACGAAAACTCGAGAACGCGGGATGCCAATCAAGTTGTCACTACTTGGATTTAAATATTTCTAAGTCTGAAATCATTTAGCAGATCCGAAATGGTGATCCCTGTTTGGCAAGCTTAGAGATAGATTTAGACTTTGGTCTTTTAACCAAGTTTGTTGTATACAACTCAAGCTACAACTTTAATTCAAAGACCTTCTACTGGTTTGGCCTGGTTAAGAAGATACACAGCTCCAAACTAGGGTACTTTAAACTGAAACACAGTTTTGACTTAGCCAAATTCTTGAGCTCCAAATCAGCACCGCATCAAATGTTGTGAGCCCTGTTTGACTAAGTTAGAGGCCAAACCAACTCTTGACCATTAAACAAAGTTTGTTGCACACCAGATGACCTACAACTTTTGTTTAAGGTCAAACCTCATAACTAGTACAGAAGTCAAACTTTTACTTTGGTCAAAGTAGCAACTCGATAAAGCCAAAACCAGGGTTTTAGGCCAATCGGGGCATTTTTTTGACATTTGCTCAACAAGAACCCTTCATGATTTTTGTTGTAGAGTTCATCTAGAGTCATTTGGGAAAAGTTGCAAAGTTTGGTTGATGATCTATAATTCCATTCACTTAATGGTGCAAATTCCAATAGGAATGGAACTTATCATTTCATGTGACTTTTTGATTCCAAACTTCATGAAACTTTTCTAGGGGTCAATATAGATAGGTACTAAGGTGAGACACATGAAGATATTGTAATAACACCATCCAAGCATATATCTTGAAAATGGCCTATATGTAAAGCAATGGTGTAGCATCCAACTTTAGGTTAGGCTCATCTTCATAGGTTGACCTTGACATTGTCATCTCCACTTAATCTATCATGTTTGAGCTCAAACCCACTGCTTAGTGAGTGACAAACACCTAGGGTGTTACAAGACGAAGGAGGCTTGCCTCTGGGAGGTTCTCCTGATGGAGGATCGTGAACGCGCGGTGGTGGTCGGAGTTCGGTAGGGAGCCGGCATCGCCCTGTAGCTCTGCACTAGCTAGGACTTTTGTAAGGTGGCGCCGTGGTTCCCAGACCATGTCAGGCAGGCAAAGCGAGCAGAGCTGGTCAGCGGCTTTACCACCACCACAACCACCGTCATGGTTGTAACAACCTAGGTGTTAAGCTTGCATTTTGGCACTTGCATTACCTGAGCCTAAGCATCATTTGTTCATATATGAGCATGGAACATATATGATGCACTAGTGAAACATATGGAACATACTAGTGCAACATGTGAAACATGTATGTATAGAATGTGCTTGAAACATCTCCTTGAAACATGCGCAACATACCTTGTTATTCTGTGTTTCAATGTGTGTATGTTTGGTGCTTCTGCCTGGTAATGCAAGTGAGTGTTGATGTCACTTCTTTCATGTGTCTCACATCACCCTCTATCTATAGTGATCCCTAGAAAAGTTTCATGAAGTTTGGAATCAAAAAGTCACATAAAATGATAAGGCATGTCTTTGTTTCAATGACTCTACCAAATGTTGGAATTGCACCATTAAGTAAATGGAATTATAGATCATCAACCAAACCTTGAAACCTTGCCCAATTGACTCTAGATTAACTCTACAACAAAAGTCATGAAGGGTTCATGTTGAGCAAATGTCAAGAAAGGGCCCCAATTGGCCTAAAACCCTAGTTTAGGCTTTATCAAGTTGCTGCCTTGACCAAAGCAAAAGTTTGACTTCTATACCAGTTATGAGGTTTGACCTTTAACAAACGTTGTAGTTCATCTTATGTAGAACAAACTTTGTTAAATGGTCAAGAGCTAGTTTGGCTTCTAGCTTGGCCAAATAGAGCTCACGAGATTGAATCAGCTACTGTTTTTGGGAGGGCAGAAAATATTCTAAGTCCTTGATTGACAGCAGAAAGTTGACATGTTCATGAATTTGTATCTTCTAAATCTATGTGGTAGCTCAATTTAATTCCTTACTATGAGTTGAAGTACTTTTCATGGTGAAAACAAGAAATCAAGTGTCACCCAATTTGGAGCTCAGTTGGACCTTCAACAATAGTTCCTAAAACAGCAAGATTGTACTTTATCGCGTAAAAGACCTTGATGTTGACATTCCGTGTTCTCTAAATTTTACAAAACAACTCAAGTTGAGCCAAAAATAAAAGTTGGAAACAATTCATTGGAGGACATGTAAAAATTTGGAATCAATTTGACCAAGTTTGGCATTACAAAATCTCAAAACCAAGCCCTAGCTTAACATGTTGACACTGGTGATTTGGGGACTGATTATCTCCTAATCTACAGCACTAATGACCTTGCACCCTAAATGAAAGTTGTAGAGCATCATCAGTATAACAAACTTCATTTTGGCCCATTGGCTAATTCGGCCTGGAAACAACCCAAATCGTGTCCCACGTTGACCACATCGACGCTCGCCACCTGTTCGTTGTTTTGCCCGACGTGGCCTTCTTGCATGAACGCCGCGCGCCCCCGCGACCAACGCATGTCCAACCTCCATCGCCGCGTCCCTGTGCCCTCTACAAGTGGATGCCAAGCCCCAATCACCTTGCTGCCTCTCGCGCTCACACTCTCTTGCTCTCACCATCACTGCAGCTCCTCCATGGCCACTGCAACCATGGATGCCCATGAAAGCTCCATGGTCACTGCCATTCTTCCACCCCGGGCACCTCGAAGTCCAGCAGCCACCACCTCTGGCTTCGCCGCTCGCTCCCGGTTCCCGTGTGCCCCTCCCCGGCCTATCGTCGACACCGTAGCGCGTTGCCACCGGAGCCACTCTCGTCGCCGTCACCGGCTGCCATGGCCAGGCCACCCTGAGCTGCCTCGGGCCAAACCAAGTGGTCCTCTAGGTGCGTGCGGGCCCTAGGGTTCTCCGCCGCCACCCCACTACCAACGACGAGCCCCAGCTGAAACCGACGAAGCCCTAGTGTCCTCTCTGTGTAAATTAGTGACCAACGACTTCGTGGAAGAATTCAAAGAAGTATAGGGGTTTTTCTGCACAACTCGTGACTCATGTGAATACTGCCATAAGGACTTGTTTGTTGTAGTTTTTGCTGAACTTTGGAAATTCATAGTAAATCATAGAAAAATCATAAAATAGCAAATGAGGACTTTTTGGAATCCTTGTGAAATTGTCTATGCAGTGTAGCTATAATATATCATGTTTTAGTTTAAAGTTTTAGCTATAAAAATAGATTTATGCAGCTAGGTTTTAATGCTAGTTGTATTTGTCATTTTCATAACTGCAAATGTAGGGCTCCAAATGAAGTGAAATTTTTGTGGCATGCTACTCATGTGATTTTTGATGTGTGGTAAAAATTTCATGAATTTTGGTTGCTGTATGAGTAAGTTATTAGTGTATCTTGCTCTCACATGATTTCTTGCAATAGCAATTTGTCTTTTTCATAGAGATTGATATACATGTCCAAATGGCTTGAAATTTGTACAGTAGATTATTGTGATGGTATTCTAGCTACTATAATTTTTGTAGAATTTATGGTGCACTTTTGGTATATGTTCATTAAATCACTTAGGCATCTAAATAAATTAAGAAATGCCTCTAAAGAATTTATTTAGATGGTGACACCATGATTTCTGATGCTATTTTAATATGTGTGATGATAAAGTTGGTTTTGTCCAATTATATGTTTGCAACATAAGTTAATATTTATTTTCTTGCAAATGTGGTTTATGGACGGATTTGGGAACTTAGCAAAGTTCTTCATGATAATGTGCCTTGTTGAGAAACTTGTTTATACAAAATTTGTAGATAATTCATGTATATAGCTTCTGTTAAAATTTTGTGGCATTTGGCCAAGTAGTTTAGGAGTTACAGCTATTCAAAGTTGGATCACAGAATCTGTTGCTCTCTGTCTTGTTAGACCAGTTTCTGTAAATGTATAATTTTGACCTACTTATCTTATGAATCATACTGTGATGACTATAAATTAAATGTAGAGAATTTCATAAGGTTTCTATAATGTCTTCTTGCAAGTCATTTGGATTTGTAGAACTCCAGATATGATTGATTTACTCAGCTACTGCATGTACATCCAGAATTGCTAAAAATACATGAATGCTTGGTTACTTTGCTTGCATGTTGCTAAGTGTGATTCATGTCCTTGGTGATGAAGTTAGTACACTTGAGACTTTGTAAATTTTGTGTCATGTTTGGTATTGCTTTCCTTGCTATCTTAGCATGATAGGTTGTGTGATGTTTAATTAAGCAATGTAAAGTGCTTATGTGTATTTAGCGTAACCTTGTACTTGCCTTGATTAGTGTGTAATGCATCATCTATTGCATTTCCATGTATTCATATACTTGCATCTTACATCTCATCTAGGTACACTAGATACACCACGTGAAGGACATGATGTGGAGCTGAACCCAAAGATGGTGTTGGTGGATCCATCCCGAAGATGGAAGGCGCCTGGAGTGCATGCCTAGAGTGGAGACATCGTCAAGACGGTGCAAGCTAACTTGACTGACTCATGTCAGATCCCAGGCAAGCCCCGGAGCATTATAAGCCTCCTAATTTCTGAAAATGCAATTGAGTATATATGTTATATGTATAGTTGCATTAAGTGATAGGTGTTGGATAAAAACACTTGCTGCATATATATCCTATCCTTGTCCAGAAAGTATATTGTAACACCTCTGGTGTTATGGTAACTAAAACTGGTCATGTCATCATATGCTTTGCAAAGCATTCATGTTTTAGTCAATATGATGTGCATCAACTAAAACAAGTTTACATGTTCTAAGTTGATTGAGTCCTGGTGATGTTTGACTTGAATCCAAAACCCTAGTTTTGAATGTCATTTCAAATACATGGATTATGCCCTATGTAAATTGAGGTGTAAAGTTGTGCTCTACACTAGTGTCAGGTGTAGGGGATAAACTCAAGTGCAACATTTAAAAAATTAACTCCAAGTTTGAGGTTGAAATTGAGTTCCAAAACTTGCCCTAAGTTTTCCTATTCAAATTTGAATTCAAATTGGGAGGTTTATTAAAATGAATTTATAATTCAAAATTGGTTCAAACAAATGGAGCATTGGGAAGGTCAAGTGTGATTTGACCCAGTGGTACATTTGGATGATAGTTGTGATCACTAATTAATCATCAATTAATGTAGAAACCGAATCGAGTTTGAATTTGATTCAAAACCCTGATTTCCGGAAAACCCCGTTTTACCCCTTTTTGTGTAATTCAAAATCTAAAAAGAATTTGGGGGTGAGCTAAAAAGCAAAGTTGTAGATCTAGTCAAGTTGTACAACTTTGGTTTTTGGAGTTTTCAAAGTTTTAGTATAAAATTAGGAGTAATTTTCAAAAGATTCAAATCTCAAATTTGACCCCTTTTCAATTCCCTATTCCAATTTCAAAATGGAGGTAGAATTTGAAAATGGTTTAAAAATAAAAGTTGTAGATCTTGCCAAGATGTACAACTTTGATATTTTGAGTTTTTAAAGTTTCAATATAAAATTTAAAGTAATTTTGAATATACCAAAATCCAGAAAATGTCCCCTTTTGATTTCAAATTGAAATTTCAAAATCTAAGCTGAATTTGAAAAAGTTTTTATTGAGAAAGTTGTAGAATTTGAAAAGTTGACCAACTTTTGTTTTTACAGATTTTCAACTTTTATAGAAAATTTGAAAGTAATTTGGAAATTTCTGTCAGTGGCAGTTCTTTCATTCTTTGTTCTTCATTTATCCTTGAGGTTGGCCCAGATGTGTGTCCACTATCCTTGAAATATTGCTTTACCCCTGTCATAGACTATTGGTTCACTATGCAAGTATGTAGTCTTTCATATCCATGCTAGACTCTTATACTTTGCCCTCCATTGGAAAAATATAAATAACGATACCGTACTTCTGGGAGAAATGCTACGATAATAGATTCGTGCGCTTGCGGATATTTTCTGTAATCGTTAAGAACTATCGTGGTTTACTAAATCTTAGTGATGGTGCTAAGAAATACCAACTAGCGTTTCTGGTGCCACTGCTAGGGATGGATTCTATATCCAAACTTTGTAGTGACGCTAAGAAACGCCAACAAGCATTTCTGGCGCCGTTGCCGGGATAGACTTAAAACTCCATATTCGGTAATGTCGCTTAGAAAGGCCAACAATATGCAAGATAAGTATGCTACATATTTTATCCCTACCTAAGCTCCATATAAGCCTTATAGAAGTAGGATGAGAAGGAAACTTAAAAAATATGCCTTGGTGAGGAATCATACACCATTTGAGCGAATGAGAGTGCCATTTGAGGAACAATAAGTTTTATTTTGAAAAATATTACAAAACCTCCGATATGAAACTTGTGCGGAATGAAAAAATGGTGCTCAAGTCAAAAGCTGTTTTGTCTTTCAACCACCCAAGACAAAGGACGGGTCATACGCCCTATAAAGGACTAAGGTAATATGGGTGAATTTTCAATATTGCCAATTTTTCTATTTAAAAGAGAAGTATGTTTGTTGTACATTTGGTACTCTTGAAATGTGAAACATTGTAGCAACTCCTGATCCACTATTTAAAGATTAAGCTTTGCTTAGAGATGAGCAAAGGTTAAGCTTGGGTGAGCTTGTTGACGGTCGTTAATGACAATCATAAATTGTCAATATAACCTGCATTTATCCTTAAGTCAATCACCAACATAGGTGTAGTGGTTTGAACTAAGTATTTCTACAAGTTTTGATGATTTTGTAAATGTAGGAGGATTTATCCAAAGAAACAGACCAAGTGGGCCATATTATCTCAATAAATCAGGTTTATCCGCAACGAAACCGACTCCACTAGGCTCTACTCCACCGTCCAAGAGTTACCGATGAAGATCAACGAAGGAGGAGCTAGAGGTGGGGTCAACCGACCCCACATGTAGGTCGGTCGACCCCCCTTGTCCCACCAGTCAGCTTTAGGGATCCACCACTGCCTCTAAGGATTAACCTCAACCATGTATTCAAGTTGGTTCGGGATGGAGAGTCGAGATGAAGCCGTGCCATGGATTGATGGGCCCACAGGGTGCCGGGTGCCCCCTATGAAAGGACCCCCAGACCCCCTCCACAAAGGCATCTCATTCAGAAGAAAAGTGAAGATCTCCAATTACTTAGAATTCTAGTATAGTCAGTTAGAGTAAGATTCAAGTAAAGTCGGGCTACTAGTCAAGGTTCCAGATTCGTCTCTAGAGGCTTGGTATAGCCTTTGTATCTTTTATATTTCATATCTTGTTATGACTTTGATCTTAATCTATATTATATTTTTATTTGTCATGTTCTTAGTTTACTTCGAGTACATGCATGATATAGTTACAGTTATCTTTAAGTTTATGCATAAGATCATAGAGCACTCGACTCAGTACTCGAGTGGGTTGAGTAGCCGGACTTTGTGTAAGCATGGTGCTTATACAGTGTCTTTCTTGTAGATGTAGCCTCCATTCTATGAAGTGTGGTAGATCGCGTGGGTGACAGCCTCGTTGACCAGTGGCGGATGTAGAACAAGATTGAAGGGGGGCTGGTCTCTTCTTCTTCCTCTCTCTTCATTTTTCTTCTTTCCTCCACCTCTTCTTCTCCCTCACCCTCCCCATATTTTCATTGATGCAAGGGGGGTTAGAGCCCCCCCAGCCCCCACTTTGGAGTTAGGATCCACCCCTGTCGTTGACCCTCTGTGGTCCATCCCTCATCTATAAGACTAATAGGACCTGTGTCACGACGGAGAAATTTATATTTCTTTTATACTCCTCCTTAGAGATGTCCCTTATGCATAGATGGAGAGTTACCTATTACTATAAAGCGTATATGCTTTTGTATTCTTTGACATGACTAATTAGAAATAACTCCTGAATGTTACATAGTCTAGTTGTCCTATATTTACGAGTACCTATCTCTTTCTCTGGATTGCCATGCACTTATTATATAAATATCTTTTGGCTTAGCCCTGTTTAGAGTAAGTATTTAGTCAGTGATTTCATCATAAGTATATATTTATAAATCTCCTCTTGCTATCGCTCCTTCCTGTGGTAAAATATAAATAGTGATACCTGAAATACTTCCGGTGAAATGCTACAATGATATAGTGTGTACTTGCATAATTCCTATCTTCTAAACTCAATTAATAAATACAAACACACACAGCCAAACACTTAGGCAGATTGGTCATTGTTTAGACGGACTCGACAGGTACTTAGCACACAACACACGGCATCAACCAGTTGGTCAAGCAAACGGATCTAAACAGGACAACGACGGCAGGCTCCTTGCGTGCCATCTCAGAGCGACGGCAGCAACCAGAACATGGAGACAGCAGAAGTTGCGATGAAGGACCAGGTGATGAAAGCCAGGACCACCGAGAGCGCGTACCGTCCGCACGACAACTGCGGGTACATCCTGCAGAAGTGGACGTCCCTCTCGAACAGGATGGTCACGCCCGCGGACGCCGAAGCGGCAGCAAACGACAGAATTGCAGTGACCTTGCAAAGGTAGGCATACCAAAATGTTCCGTTAAAGTTTTCTTTAGCTAAATCTTAATAGTGGAATTGAAATCAAATGTAATGGCACCCCAATATTCATTAACAACTATAGGTGCTCCTTTCAGAAAAGAAAACTTGGTTCGGTAACTTTTGTACACTTGTACTAAATTCTCTAGAAAAGAGAATTCTGCAAAACAAAGGACTCTAAGAAACATTGAACACCCAGGATAACAAAGTGGCCTAATACTTATGCATTTTTTATCAAGTTGATTTTGAATCTTCTCAGCAAGCATCAATAGTTGCATACAAAGAACATTCCATATCTACAGACTGCATCTGATGGTTAAAATTCATTGTTTTGTATCTAAAAAAAACTCAACCCCTGGGATAATGACGTCCCCGAGGTATATCACAGAAGGAAGAAATTTCCTCGAACTGCAGGGTTGTAAGCACTTGAGCTAACAAACAAAAAAATAATCACTTACCCAGTCCCCAACAACAAAAAGGCTTACAAGCACAGGGTTGTGAAGATCTCTCTTAGTCTTCAAAGAGTAGATATCAAGACAAGCAAGGCCAAAACTCCAAAGAAGCTGCAGGGCCATTGAAGCAATCAAGTAGCTGGAAACGAAAAAATAGATCAGAATAAATAACCAGAAGCAATGTAAATGAGACCAATAATGCATATTTGAGCAATGAGCTCATGCTCAAGGCCAAGCCATTTTGAACATTACAACTTTCAGATGAGATTCAGCTAATACAAAAGCTGAGCAGGAGCAATAAAACCATTTATGCATCAATGCAATAGTGAAGAGATGTAACACATTGAAATACAAGTCCTAACACATTCCAACTACCAAAAGCTGAGCAGGAGCAATAAGACCATTTGTGCATCAATGTGTGGATGAATAGCACTGAGCCTCTCAGACAGTACATATAGATTACAAAGACATGGAGGCAAGAAACTTCCCTGGATAAATACTGCATTACAATCCTAACTACCAAATGTACTCTAACAATCTGCCCCCTATTGCTACTTTTGCTTCTTCGCTCAGGCTGCCTCCATGCCCCTCACCGGAGGACAAGATGTAGAAAAAGAGAGCGGCAAGGACTTTGGGTTCACTTACCTGTCAGCTTGACAGGGGTTGCACGTGGCAGTCATCATGGAGCAGCATGGGTGTTGCACTGTTGCAATAGTCAGCAATGCACAGATAGGGTTGGCTTCAATCAGGGCTATTCTGATAGGGCTAAACTATGTAAAGGGGACATTTTTTTTAAAAAAATAGCAGCAGCATATTTGTAACTTCCTTGCATCTCTTTTGAGAAACAACTAACAAAGATTAAAAGAAAAGTCATATGGAAAGAGAAGAGTTACAGGGATGCTACAAGTCTAAAACCAATGGCATGGTTGTAGACTTGTAGTATCAAACTGAACAGTGAAATATTCTCAGTACTTAATTTGTCAAAGAAAAATCTATATGACAAATTTTGCAAACATGAGACATAATAATGCAAACATAAAAGTATAAGGGCAAAAATAAATCTTGCTGAGCAAGTTAGTCATAGGAGACCCTTTTTCTAACCTCATGGTTAAATTGGAACCAAGGTGAACAAATAGAAAAAAAAAATCAACTAGTTACTCCCTGGCTGTCTTAAGATGAGGAGCACCAAACCCTGGTTGGCCAGGAAACTCGCTGAACCCACAGTTTGTGAGCACCCAGGTTCGAGCATGAGTTGGTGGGCTCCTTGACTGGAAACTACAACGAGTGATCTCAACCAAGGTAAACAAAAAGGACGGCATAGGATTTTCTTTTTTTTTCCTGATTATCTTTTCTTATATTGTTCCCCATTATTTAAATTATTCAACTAAATCAAGGGTTGTCAATCATTGGACCTCTTACCTTGTATGCAGTAATTGGAGTACCCTAGCAAATCCCAATGAAATTTACAGGCAATTTACAGAACATACTAAAATATTAACTTGTGAATTACTTGTAAAGAACCTGCAATTATCTAATGACATAGTTAGCCTCCTTGAAATGCGCATATAACCTATACAGATTAATGCTGAAATTTGGTAACATAAAAAACACGAATACAGTTGTGAAGAACATTTTTCAAGAACTCTTGACTACAAATTCCAGTTGCAGCATTGACCCAGCTGGCTAAGAAATTTGTACTCTCTCGGAAATATAGCATGTGAGTTGGGAATTATAGGAAACACAAGGTCCCACCCCATTTGACTCACGATGCTTACCTAATTAACAAATTTTACCCTAAATGCATAATAGAGGAATAGAGAGAGGAGGCAGTACCAGAAGACAGGGAAGTTGATGAAGTAATTATCAGAGGCCATGGCAATGATGGAAGTACTCGCAAGGAAGGATTGTGTGATTCACAGAAGAAAACTCTGCATGGTACCTGGGCTTCCCAGTACATCTCTCATCCTCAAAGAATGAAGCTCAGGAGGGGAGCAAGATTCCTTCATCAACAGAACAGCCACGTGTCCTCAAGTTGGATATTTCTAAAGCTTTTGACTCGGTTTCCTGGCCCTTTGTCCTTGAGGTTTTGCAATCCTTGGGCTTTGGGCAGATCTGGAGGGACATAATTAGTGGGTTACTATCTACTTCTTCTACTCAAATGCTTCTGAATCGGATTCCTGGGGAGCATATCCCTCACCGGCATGGGTTAAGGCAAGGGGATCCACTATCCCCAATGCTATTCATCTTGGTGACGGATGTTCTGGGACAAATGATTTCTAAAGCTGCCAATGAAGGTTTGCTGCAGCCACTTTCGACACGGCTGTTACAACACAGGATTTCACTGTATACGGATGATGTGGTTCTGTTTCTTCGACCTGAAGCCAATGATATTGCCATCATAATGGATTTGATAAATCTCTTTGGAGATGCTTCTGGTCTTAGAACCAATCTCCAAAAGAGTAATGTTCTGCCCATCAGGTGCGGTGAACAGGAACTTACTGTCCTGCAGAATCTACTTCCATGTGCACTGGCTGAATTCCCTTGCAGATACTTGGGTTTGCCCCTTTCTCTAAGAAAGCTCACAAATGCGCAAGTCCAACCAATTATTGACAGAATTGCAGACCAGCTACCTGGGTGGAAGGCAGACCTAATGACTCGTGCTGGTCGAAAAGTGCAGGTTCAGTTTGTGCTAACAGCAATGCTGGTTTATCTCCTAATGGCCATTGACTTCCAGCCATGGGCCATCAAAGCTATAGACAAAATTCGGAGGGCTTTCTTTGGCGTGGTCGAAAAGATGTACAGGGTGGGCACTGTCTAGTTGCATGGGAGAAAGTTTGCCGCCCCCCTGAGTTGGGTGGATTGGGAATTTCAGACCTCAGGACTCTTGGATGGGCTCTGCGCATGAGGTGGATTTGGCTCCAGAAAACAGAACCCAGTCGTCCCTGGGCCAAACTACCAATTCAAGTCCCTGACCACGTGCACTCTTTTTTCTTGGTGGCCATCATCTCTGAAGTTGGTAACGGCTCGCATACCCTCTTTTGGACGGACCGGTGGCTCCATGGACAGTGCATTGCGGACCTTGCACCTCGACTCTATGCTACTGTTCCAAAGAGAAGAATTAAAAAGTTCACTGTTCATGAAGCTCTCACTGATCAGTCTTGAGTTAAAGATATACAAGGTGCCCTCACAGTTGGGGCTATAGTGGATTTTCTACAACTTTGGGACCTCCTATCTGGTTTTGAGCTGCATCCTGAAGTTGAGGACCCGCATATTTGGCGACTCTCCTCCAGTGGCCAATACTTGGCCAAATCTGCATATGAGGGTTTTTTCTTCGGCTCCATGTTTTTTGCCCCCTATGAGCAGAATGTCGTTTCTTTTTGTGGCTGGTTGCACATAATAAGTGCTGGACTGCAGATCGTCTTGCGCGGCGAGGATTGCCTCACCCTGAACAATGTCCTCTATGTGATCAGCATGATGAGACCATCAACCATATCCTAGTATCATGTGTTTTCACAAGGCATTTCTGGTACATTCTGCTTCAGCAAGTTGGGCTCCATGTTCTAGCTCCACAACCTTCAGACGGTTCCTTTGATGGGTGGTGGGAGAAGACAAGTTCTGCTGTGAATGGTGAGACCAAGAAAGGACTAAATTCGCTAATAATTCTTGGGGCCTGGACATTGTGGAATCACCGAAACCAGTGTGTTTTTGATGGGGTAACGCCTAGCGTCGCCAGGGCCTTGGTCGCTGCAGGGGAGGAACGCCGGTTATGGTGCATGGCAGGTGCTCGGGGGCTGTCCTTCCTGACAGCCCCACTCCCTGATGGTTAGCATGTATGGCTCGGTCGCCTCGATAGCTAGTTCACGGGAATGAATGTAATCAGTCAAACTGTGGTGTGTGGTGTGTGTTGTAAAGGGTTCTTAACCCATCCTTCTTCTTAATATAATGAAGCACAGCTCTCCTGCGTTTTTCGAGAAAAAAAGGAGGGGTGGCGGCAGCCACCACAATTTGGAGGAGCTATGGATGGCCAGGTCAGTAGAATAAAGGAAACCCTAGGTGCAGTCAGTAACATTTATTTTGGGAGATCTGAATGGGCACAAAAAATTAATGGGCCCTAAATTTTACCATCTTTGTCCAAAATTTACAACGTTCCTTTTAAAGTTTGCAAAATAACAGGGGATGCAAGAACGGAAAAATGTACGCATATGTTGCACTTGGACATGATAGAGACATATTAGTTTCTAGACCTGATTGCTTACACTTGGTTTGGAAAATTACCTTGATGTTTGTAATAAAAAATTTCCCTAAAACTTGCATATTATCATTGGGTGACTGAAAAATGGTATGATCCACTAACTCTATTTTGGAAGGACAAATGGCTTCGTGGTCAAAGAGTTGCTGATTTGGCCCCTCAAATTTTTCCCTTGGTTCTAACTCGAAGGGCCAACACGACAACTGTCTTGGATGCTCTCATTGATGATTGTTGGGTCCAGGACATTCAAGGGGCTACATCGGTTAGGGTTCTTGTAGAATCTCAGCGTCTGGGATGTCATGTCTGAGGTCGTGCTACAGCCAGGTGTTGATGATGTACATCGTTGGAGGCTATCAGCTTCAAGTCAGTGCTCTGCCAAGTCAGGCTATGAAAACTTCTTCCATGGTGCCATCCTTTTTGGACCATGGGAGCCCATTTGGAAATCTTGGGAGTTGGGGCCCAGAATGATGTGGGACATCATATAGATGGATCATGAACATTCAAGTGTATTCAAGCATATGAATTCAAACTAGATTTTGATACTAAGATTTAGAGAAGTCTGATTTTACTACTAGGGCCAAGAATTCAAACTGAGTTTTACCTCTGTTTCATGGAGAGTTGCTTAGCCTAGAAGTAATGTGATGTCATAGCGTATGTCATATACATGATACTAGAAGATACTAAGGTGTCCTAT
Organism: Saccharum hybrid cultivar R570; assembly: GCA_038087645.1. Taxonomy (NCBI): domain Eukaryota; kingdom Viridiplantae; phylum Streptophyta; class Magnoliopsida; order Poales; family Poaceae; genus Saccharum; species Saccharum hybrid cultivar. The sequence continues at coordinate 39,534,668 of JAQSUU010000307.1, read as the reverse complement.
GAGTTGTTTCTTAGGTGTCATCGAGTAATATATTAGTTGTCATGCTAGTTGTCATCTAGTAGGCTATTAGTTGTCATATTAGGTGTATACGAGTTGTGTAAGGGCTCATAGCCTATAAATAGAGGCGATGTCCTCAAGTTTTGTAACTTGGTTTTTGTATCTTCATCATATCAATAGAACTTGATGTTCCTATCTTAGATCTTGGATTAGATCTTGTTCTTGAGCTTTGGATTGAGCTCTTACTATCCGTGGATTCGGATTATTGTCCATGGATTTGGACTGCCCTTAGGGCATTGTTTATTAGCACGTTGAAGTTGTTCCTTCAACATATTGTGCTAATTCTACACATCAGCACCTTGGAGTAGTTCCTCCAAAATAGTGTGCTGCATCACAGAAAAATGTCATTTCTTCCTTTGGTTGGTGGTGCACAATTGGTGTTGGACTGCGTATCGACTAGCTCAAGGAGGATTGCCACATCCAGAAAGTTACCCCACTGTGATCAAGAGGAGACAATTGATTGCTTTCCTGTAAGCCAGAAAATTAGATATTTGGGACTCCAATCGTTGTGCTTCGCAGTTTTGCCATTCCAAACGTTGGCTTCGCAAAAAGAGGTCCCCAAACATTAGCCATTTGATTTGTACACCATTTCGTGTATTTCTTCTCTTTTTTAATCTATGTACATGTATTTCCCACCTAAAAGGACATCTCTACCCTTCTGAGATTTTCCCGCGTGCATGGATACGATTAGATAGCGACGGTTTCGTTTCTTCACTTCGCTTGTTCATCTGCCGCTGCCGCCTCCCTCGATGTCGCATCCATGGACGGCCAGCCACCCGACCTAAGTCTCCGCGCCGGCTGCCCAAGGCCTGGCCGCGCTGGCCGCCGATCCCCCGACGCCGGCCGCCCAACCACTGATGTGGGCCGCCCAAGGCCTGGCCGCGGCCACCCAAGACCAGGCCACGCCGGCCGCCCAACCCCTGATGCTGGCCGCCCTAGGCCTGGCCGCGGCTGCCCAAGACCAGGCTGCGCTGGCTGAAGGCTTGCCTACGCCGGCCGAAGGCCTGTCCAGGCCTGGCTGCGACGGCCTGGATGGTACATCCACTGCGACAGGACTAGTGAGGTCGTTGTTGCCCACTGCTCCTCCTCCGACAATACATTACAATCTTCCTGTACTTGATGTGCAAAGATAATGCGCTTAATTATTTTTGTTTTCGCTCCTGTACAGTACTCGCAATCATATAGATAGTGATAGTTGTCGCCTTAATTATTTACTTTAGGTCACTAGAGCCCATGGAAAATATGGCAAGAGTTCATTGGGATAGTTTACAGATAGTGGACACATGATGGGGAAGGTTGAATTACACTTTTGAGTGAAAATCAGATGTGTTGGAATGTGAGTGTATTAGGCCCATGAGGCTAGGCCCATGTGGCCCATGTATGGTTACCTATATAGCTACCCTTCTAGGGTTAGCCCAAATCAATACAATCTCATTTCCTAACATGGTATCAGCAGCCTAGGGTTAGTTTTTTCCCCACCTCTCTTCCCAGCCGCCGCCGCCGCCGGTTGGCTACCCGCCGCCGGCGCCATGGCCGGCGCCCCACCTCCTCCTCCATCCTTCTTCAGCTACTTTCCTCCCCTCTCCTCCTCCTGGGCCCAGGTGGTGGCTGCTCCACCCGCCGTGCCTCCTGCCGCCTCTCCTCCCGGCGCGGCTGCGCCTCTGGGCGCGGGAGCCGCCGGTGCTCTGGCCGCCACTCCCGTCCATGGCAGCGGCGCCACTCTTCCTATGGCTGACGCAGTGGGGGAGGCCGGGGAGGGCGCGCTTGCGGTTGCTGCTGCTGCAGGTCTCCATCCGCCGCCGCCTGGCGGCTTCCCTGCCGCTGCAGACCTCCATCCGCCGCCGCCTGGCGGTTTCCCTGCTGCTGCAGGCCTCCATCCGCCGCCGCCTGGCGGCTTCCCTCCACTGCCTGACTCTGTTGCCGCTGCTACCGGGGGACTGGCTGGCCCGGTCCGCCCAGGCCTGGGTCGTCCACTGCCCGGCCTGCATCTCGGCGGGGCGGCTCATCTCCCTGCAGGCACCATCGGCCTTCCAGGTGGTGGGGCCGTCGGTGCTCTGCCTCTGGGCACCGATCCGCTCCCAACTGCACCTCAGCCGCCCCTCCACAGTACGGGTCCGAACTCCGCCCTAGCCGCCGCTCTCGTCGCTGCATGGGCTGCCGCCGCGGAGGGGCAGGCTCGTGTGCGCGCGGCTGCCCTCGTGTGGGAGCGTGAGCACGATGCGGCCGATGCCCTGGCCCGCCAGATCGCCGAGGCGGAGCAGCTCGCCTCTCCCGCCTCCCAGGACGCTGGGGCCACCTCCTCCGACTCGTCGGGCCGCCGCGTGTCCCACACCGCCGTCCTCTGGCACGACCCGGCTGACCTGCTCGTGACCCAGCTGCACTACCAGGCCGGGGGGTCCAGAACATTCGCCTCCTCGTTCCGGTCCTCCTCGAGCCTGAGTCGCCCTCCTACGCCCGCTGGCGGGATCTGGTGCTTCTCACTCTCCGCCGCTACGCCCTCGACGACCACGTCCTTGTTGACGCCTCGGTCGCCGTCCAGACCCCGTCGTGGCTCCGTATCGACAGCATCATCCTCTCCTGGATCCTGGGGACGATCTCCCTAGACCTCCACGACCTCGTCCGCAACTCCCCCGACGCGCGCCGGGCATGGCTTGCCCTTGAGGGCCAGTTCCTGGGCAACGCCGAGGCCCGGGCTCTGCGTCTCGACGCAAGCTTCCGCACCTTCGCCCAGGGCGACCTCTCCGTTGGCGAGTTCGGTCGTCGGATGAAGGGCATGACAGACTCCCTTGGCGACCTCGGCTGGCCCGTGGAGGATTGCATCTTGGTCCTCAACGTCCTCCGCGGGCTCAGTGACCGCTACGCCCACCTCAGGACGTGGATCACCCATCAGCGGCCCTTCCCCACCTTCCTACAGGTCTGTGACGACCTTGTCATGGAGGAGCTCACTCAGGGCATCCAACCGAGGTCCGCCACGTCTCCGGGGTCCTCGTCTTCTTCGACGGCTCTGACAACTACTCCGCCGCGTCTGTCTGCTCCACCACGTTCGTCTGCTCCACCGCCGTCGTCTCTTCTTGGTCCCCCTCCCTCCGGGCCAAGCGGGGGTGGGGGGTCGTGGCGGTCGTCGTCGCCGCGGTGGGGTCGCGGGGGAGGCCGTAGTGGTGTCACCCACACACCGGCTAGTGGTCAGGCACCGGTTGGGCCACAGGGGGGACACCATGGCCTTCTTTCCACAACTCGTGGTCAGGGCGCATCTCTATATGGCCCTACCACACTCCCGGTGGTGAGCCTCGCCCACCAGTGGCCATGTTCACTGGTGCTCCACCTCCTGGCGTCTCCACTACGCCTCCGTGGGCTACACCCACCAGCACCCCGACTGGGCTTGCCGGTTGGGACCAGGCGGCCTTGGCAAGGTCGTTCAGCACCATGGGCCTGACACCTGTCGGACCTGAGTGGATCGCCGACTCGGGTGCCACCTACCACACCACTCCTGACCCCAGTATACTTTCTTCTCTCCATTCTCCCTCGTCTTCTCTCCCTTCGTCCATTATGGTCGCAAATGGTTCTTGTCTTCCTGTCACGTCTGTGGGTACCGCCGGTGCTCATGGCTCCTTTCGTCTTCCGGATGTTCTTGTTGCTCCTATGGTTCACAACCTTCTTTCTATTCGTCGTTTTACAGCTGACAATTCTTGTTCTGTGGAGTTTGACTCTTCTGGTCTTACTGTAAAGGATTTGGCTTCCCGGCATCCTCTGCTCCGATGTGATAGCACGGGGCCCCTTTACACTCTGCACTTCCCGGCGGCTACTTCATCTTCTTTGCCGCCCGTTTTGTCAGCTGCTTTCGCCGCTTCTACCTCCACCACTTGGCACCGGCGCCTCGGCCATCCTGGACGTGATGCCCTGATGCAGCTCAGTCGTAGCTCTGACATTCCATGTACTCGGGCTCATGATGAGCATTTGTGTCATGCGTGTCAATTGGGCCGACATGTTCGTCTTCCTTTTCCTACTTCTTCACATGCGGCCCGTATTTTTAATCTTGTACATTGCGACCTATGGACATCGCCTGTTATCAATATTTCTGGTTATAAGTACTATCTTGTGGTGGTCGATGATTTTTCGCATTATTCGTGGACTTTTCCCCTGCGAGCGAAGTCTGATACATTTTTCACGCTTCTTCACTTCTTCACTTGGGTGTCCACACAGTTCGGCCTCACCATCAAGGCCGTCCAGTGTGACAATGGTCATGAGTTCGATAACTCCACCTCCCGTGCCTTCTTTCTCTCTCACGGTGTTCAGTTGCGCATGTCTTGCCCATATACCTGTTCACAGAATGGCAAGGCCGAACGTATGATTTGCACCACCAACGACACCGTGCGCACCCTTCTGTTTCAGGCTTCTCTTCCTGCTCGCTTCTAGGCTGAGGGCTTGCACACCTCCACCTACCTCCTCAACCGTCTTCCTTCCGCTGCCTGTCCCGCTCCTACGCCACACCACGCCCTCTTCGGTACCCCTCCTCAGTACGATCACCTTCGCGTTTTTGGGTGTGCGTGTTACCCCAACACCGCTGCCACTTCTTCCCACAAGCTGGACCCCCGCTCCACTCTCTGTCTTCCTCGGGTACTCCCCGGATCACAAGAGGTACCGGTGTTTTGACCTTACCTCCCGACGGGTCCTCATCTCTCACCATGTGGTGTTCGATGAGTCCATCTTTCCCTTCTCCAACACACCCACCACCACTCCTGTTCTTGATCCCTCCTCCCTATTTCCCGCTGACACGGTGGTCCAGCCACCTTTTCTGTGGTCTCCTGCAGGTACTGCTTCGCCACGCTCCTTGTCGAGCACCTGTCCCGGCTCCCCAGCGGGTCCAGGCACGTCGTCCTCTGGCGCGGCCCCGACCTCACCGTTTGGCGCAGACCCGGGGACCTCGTCCCCCGATACTGCCCCGGGGGGGGCCGTGCCGGTCGCCGTCGCTTGGTGCTGCCCCGGCACCTCCTTCGCGGTTCGCTGCGCCCGTACGGGTGTACCAGCGCAGGCCGCGGCCGCCGCCACTCGCGGTCCCTTCTCCGCCGGGGATACCGACACCACCTCCGCAGTCCCCGCCGGCCCGTGACGCACCGCCGGTCTACCACCCGCCGCTTCTTCACCGACACCCGCGGCATGTTCACCCGATGGTGACACGGCACGCGGCTGGCACACTGCCACCCCGGGCCCTTGCGGTATCGACCGGCGACGCGCCGGTCTCCCCAGTACCCTCTTCCGTCCATGACGCCTTGTTGGATCCTCACTGGCGCCGCGCGATGGAAGAGGAGTACGCCGCGCTCCTCGCCAACCAGACGTGGGAGTTGGTGCCCCGGCCGCCGGGCTCCAACGTCGTCACCGGCAAGTGGATCTGGACCCACAAGCGTCGGGCTGATGGCACTCTCGAGCGCTACAAGGCTCGCTAGGTTCTCCGGGGCTTCACTCAGCGCCCTGGGGTTGACTATGATGAGACCTTCAGCCCGGTGGTCAAGCCGGCCACCGTCCGCACCGTGCTCTCGCTGGCGCTTGCTCGGCCATGGCCCGTCCATCAGCTGGACGTCAAGAATGCTTTTCTGCACGGCCTTCTCACCGAGACAGTGTACTGCAGTCAGCCGGCGGGGTTCGTTGATTTCTCCCGCCCTGACATGGTCTGCCGGCTCAACAGGTCTCTCTACGGCCTCAAGCAGGCACCCCGAGCGTGGAACCATCGGTTTGCTGCTTTCCTACTGACACTGGGGTTTGTGGAGGCCAAGTCTGATACATCTCTGTTTATCTATCACCATGGAGCTGACACTGCGTACTTGTTGGTCTATGTTGATGACATTGTCCTCAGCCTCCAGTGAGCCACTTATCCGCCGGATCATTACCGCTCTTCAGCAGGAGTTTGCTATGAAGGATCTGGGTGTGCTCCACCATTTTCTCGGTGTCACTGTTGAGCCTCATCTTGCCAGTTTACTTCTTCACCAGCGGCAGTATAGTCGAGACATCCTAGAGCGGGCTGGGATGACTGACTGCAACCCCTGCTCCACTCCGGTTGATACTCAGGGCAAGTTGTCAGAGGTTGAGGGCCCCCCTAGTGTCAGATCCCACCGCATACCAGAGTCTTGCTGGTGCCCTTCAGTACCTCACCTTCACCCAGCCAGACATCACCTATGCAGTTGAGCAGATCTGTCTTCACATGCATGATCTCCGGGAGCCTCACCTCACTGCTCTCAAGCGCCTCCTCCGCTACCTCCGGGGCACGATCGTCTACGGCCTCCTACTTCACCGATCCTCCTCCGCCGACCTTATCGTCTACACTGACGCTGACTGGGCAGGGTGTCCGGACACTCGGCGCTCCACCTCCGGCTACGCTGTCTTCTTGGGCGGCAACCTAGTGTCCTGGTCGTCTAAGCGCCAGCGTGTGGTCTCTCGGTCCAGTGCTGAGGCGGAGTACCGCACTGTCACTAACGGCGTAGCTGAGGCCTCCTGGCTCCGGCAGCTTCTCGCCGAGCTGCACACTCCGCCCTCTCGGAGCACACTGATCTACTGCGACAATGTCAGTGCGGTCTACCTCTCCACCAACCCCATCCAACACCAGCGGACGAAGCATGTGGAGATCGACCTACACTGTCCATGATCGGGTGGCCATGGGCGAGGTGCGGGTCCTCCATGTTCCGAACACCTCCCAGTTCGCGGACATCTTCACCAAAGGCCTCCCGTCCTCGACCTTCACCGAGTTTCGCTTCAGCCTCAACATCACCAGTGGCTAGTTGCGTTTGTGGGGGAACGTGTGTGTGGTCTTTCTTCTTTCTTATTCAGCCTGGAACTCCGCTGCGCCGGTAGTTCAGACTGCGGGGGGTGTTGGAATGTGAGTGTATTAGGCCCATGAGTCTAGGCCCATGTGGCCCATGTATGGTTACCTATATAGCTACCCTTCTAGGGTTAGCCCAAATCAATAGAATCTCATTTCCTAACAAGATGTACGAAGTTTTAGACTTCAGAGAAGAGGGGACAACAAATGTACCTGCAGAGGTCTTTGATGGCCGAATGGATGTACAGGTTGTTAATGAGATTAGAGAAATGATCATGCAATTATGGCACAAGAGAAGAAATCTTGGATACAGGCTACCTGAAGGCAGGATACTTCCAGCCATTATGCTTCAGCTGAAGGCAAATACTAGAGGCTTGGGGCACTTGAAAATTGTACCAGGTGCTAACTAGAGTGCAGAGGTCTGGGAGCATAGCAAGAAAGTTGAGAGGCATATTGTGAAGTTAAATCAAAGGACCTGTACTTGTCTTGAATGGCAACACACTGGTAAGCCATGTCAACATGTATTGTCCTTTGTAACCAGCGAACGGGGAGTTGACCTTGAACAATTTGTGCATGGATATTATTCGATGGATAGATTCAGGGCTGCTTATGGTAGAGAGATTGAGCAGATGACACAAAACTCAATGGCCTCAAGTTGAAGTACCATTTCTAGTTGGTGCACCTCTTGCTAAAGGAGTTGTTGGAAGACGAAGGAAACTTACAAGAAAGGGATTCATTGAAGGTGGTCACAAGAAGAAAGGTGCCAAAGACGGTGAAGGTGCCAATGAAGATGAAGGTGACAACGCTATAGCTCCCGCCAATGCAAAGGGAAAGAAAATGATTAGAGGACCTATGACTTGCAAGAGATGCGGTGAAAAAGGTCAATAGGCAAGCTAGTTCCAAGTGCCCACTAAATAGGATAGCAAAAAAAAGGCAGCTCTTCACAAACCGACACCACTAGTCTTGTGATGATACCAACTGCGTCTGCACCAAAAAAGATGACTCCAAAGAGAAGGCTACAATTGAATGAATGATTGTATCTGTGATGAGATGTAAACTCATCCTTTATTTGATATGAGATTGAACTCGTTTAGAACAAAATTATGTTTTTTGACATGAACTTGTTGAGGCAAAATTCATGGATTTGTGAGATGAACTAAACATTATTATGCTTCTTATTGTGTGATATGCACATGATTTTTATGCCTATATTTTTTTATTGTGCTGAGTACTTCATGTTGACAAATTTTATGCCTATATTTTTTATTGTTGCCCAGGCGGCCAGCCAACACTGGCAGCGGCGACCAGCCTGCTTGCCTGCCCAGGCGTACAGGCTCCAGTGCGTGCTCCAGGCGTACAGGCTCAAATATCCAATACGTGCTCCAAGCGTACCATCCTGCCTAGGCGTACAGGCTCAAATATGCAATACGTGCTCCAGGCGTATACGCGCTCCTGGCGTACAGGCTCGGTGTGTGCGTACATGCAAGAGGCCACAAGCGCAAAGTCATCCGTCCATATCATCGGGGTACATGGTGCCTTGGTTCTGGTCCTAGAGGAAGTGCGACTTTGGGGTTTGGTTGATGCTAGTGGCCTAGTGGGTTGCCTCTGTGACTGCCACTGGTGCTGGTGTTTAGTCCAATTTGTGGCCGTAGTAATTTTTTGCAAAAAACATGCATGTGTTCTGTATACCTAAGGGGGTTTGTCGATGAAATATGGTCGGTAGTCTACTGAGGGGTATGCCCACGGTAGTAGATGAATAGGTGGAAGTGCGCAAGATACGAACTAGATGGTGATACAGGCGTAGAGACAACGATTTAGGTAGGTTCAGGCCATCAAGTCAACGTAATACCCTACGTCCTGTGTCTTTGGTGGACTGTATATTATGATGAGATCTCTGGGGATCCTGTTGAGGAGGTCCCCTACCCGTCTTATATAGCTTAGGGGTAGGGTTACAGGTCGGTTAGATCTAAGTCTAATCAGGTAAGCGATAATCTTTACAAGAAATCTAATATACGGCATATCCTAACAGTTCAATCGCTATCTTCAGGATATTGTCTACACCGACCTGTGCCGTGCGCCGCAAGTCTTGATGTCGTGGGCTAAACCGTTGAAAGCCCAAGGTTGGTTTTGGTAATTAATGACACCAAGTTGCTAATGTCATTGTGTCAAGTGAATTGAGTTAGGCATAACAACACATGTGATGAAGGAGCATGGAGCATGATGGTGTATGGATATGAAATGACGATCATGGTGGAGATGCACATGAAATGATGATCATAATGATAAGCATGAGGAGATGGACATGAAACAAAGAGATCAATGCAAAGATATAATCATAAGGTTTGCTTTTGCCGGTCTAAGATGAGTAGAGAAGTGATTGACCGGGTTTAGGATTGATAGCCAACTATCAAGAGGGGCAATCACGGTTAGCTCATGAATCAAGTGCTACTAGGTCATCATCTTGAGCATATGCATTAGAATCTAGTAGAGGGCTAACATAACGCCTTGAAAAATAATTATGAAAATACTAACACACATGAACATGATGGTGTACACTTGGTGGTGTTAACATATTTGCGAAGGCGGTGCAGTTTGAGCGATAGAGAGGGGTTTAGGCGTTTTTGAGAAAATGAAATGCCTATTTTCCATTGCGCCGGAGGCGAGAAAAGGTGGCGAAAGTCCAGAGTTTATATCTCTGAAAAACTCAGACCGGACGCTGGACCGGACATGGTCCAGGGTGGACCTGCGCGTCCGGTCAGTTCAAACCGCAGGCAAAGACGCACGCATGAAGGTCGCGGACCGACACGTCTGGTCCCTCGCGGAACCGGAGCGTCCGGTCATGCACCCAATAGGCAGCGCGTGTCTCAGTGCCGATCGGACGCGGTGGCACATCCGGTCATGTGCGACCGGACGCGTCCGATCGCGTGAGCTCTCTGGACTCCGATCGGACGCCAGTTGCGGCGTGTCTGGTCAAACGGTGTAGCGCGTCCAGTCACGGCAATGGCTCTCTCTGACGCGCACTGCTGCTGTTTGTCCTGTAGTGACCGGACGCGTCTGGTCACCCTGACCGGTGCATCCGGTCATCACGTTTTTCAATGTGTTTTGTAACGGCCAGTTGCTTACCCCTTCACTGTAAATAGATGGTGGCCGGGTTTGGGGTGCTCTCTCTTGACTCTTTGAACACTTGAGACACACTTTGAGTTAGAGAACGTCCCCTCCACTCATCTCCTTACTTGGTTGCATACTCTAGAGAGATTGAGTGAGATTCAAGTGCATTGCATTGAGAGTTGCATCTAGTGACACTTAATTCTTGAGTTTGCTGCGGATTGCTTGCTACTCTTGGGTGTTTTCCAACACCCTAGACGGCTTAGAGCAACGGTGGTGTTGAGCTCATGATTGAAAATTGTTGCGAGCCTCACCAAGCGATTGTGAGGGGTTCTTGAGCCTTCCTCGTAGAAGTTCGCGAATTGGCTACTTTAGTGAAGCTCGTGCCTTAGAGGATCCCCATCCTATGAATGAATGTGTGGCACCCGCTGAGGGTTCAACTCTTGATAGTTGATTAGCTCGCGATCCATCAAGTGGATGCATTGCCACAACGAGGAGTAGCTTGCCGGAAAGCAAGTGAACCTCGGTAAAAAAATCTTGTGTCATCTTATTGCCGAGGATTTTATTTGTGTATGTGATCACATTGATTGATTGGTACATTGGACATATCTCTTCTCATCAACGTTAGTATATCTATCAAGCTCTCTTATTTACTTATTGTTCTTTGCCTTATTTAGCTTGAGTAGAATAGCTTTTCTCATAGAAGTAATTAGCCTAGTAACTTAGGTTGTTGGTGTGAGCTAAAGTTCATAGCCTTGTTGTTTACTAGTATTGTGTAGGTGGCTTGCATAGATTAGTTGTGCTAGTGCTAGAAGAGTTTCGCCATTTTATTTACTAACTTGTTTAGTAAAGCCTGTAGAAAATTTAAATAGGCTATTTACCCCCCTAGCCATTTGGACCTTACAACCATCCCTAATGGTGCGGCCCATGTCCCTTCCCGTGGGTACCTGGGGTTATACCCCCACAGCTAGTCCCCAAGTGCCTTGTATTCGCTGAGCAACGCCATCTTGATCATGTCCGAGCAGTTTAACTTGAAGCCAACTAATTTAACTAGTAATCCGACCAGTGGTAACCTGAGCAGTGAAAATGGATGCCGACCAGTTTAACTGGTTAGCAGATCTCAAACTTAGCCAAATAAGGCTTGCCAGAAGGATGTAAGGGGCTCTTGATAAAATTTGAAAATTCTTCCCCTTAGGAGAAGTGTAGGCACTTAGACTCCGTTTGCGAGGTCGAATGTTTATCATCTATGACTTAGTTTGTCGGTGTCTAGAGAACCGGGCGTCTAAACAGAGCGACGAGTAAATTTGTATCTGCGCGTCTAGGTCTGGATGGTGTGCAAAGCGGACACAAGGATGTATACTGGTTTGGGCATGAACAGCCCTACGTCCAGTAGGTTTTGCTACTGCTCGTGTTGCCTTGCACCGGGGTGCTCGTAGTAGGGGTTACAAGCTTTCGAGAGAGGGAGCAGATCCCAGGTCTCTTGTGAGGGGTGGTGTGTTCTATCTGGTTCGATCTATGCGTTGTTGTTTGATCTCTTGCTTTTTCGCCTCCCTAGACGTGGCCCCTGCCTCCCCGTTTATAGCTTCTAAGGAGAGAGCTCGAGTTACATTCGTGGTAAAGAGGTGACAAATGAAAGAGAAAAACCAAGAGGTGGCCTCGAGCATGGCCGTCTTCCTCCTTATTCAGTGTGAACAGTTTTCCTATAGCGCAGAGATATAATAGGCGTTGCTCTTTTGGTCTCTCCATCTGCTGGTGCTGCGTGCTGTGGCCATGCCATGTCCTGTGTGCCTCTGTGCCATTAAGGACGGGCAACATGGGCGCCCAGATTTGCGTAGAGAGGGGGTTAGGTGATATAGTGATCATTACCCCTGTCGCTGTAGAGGTATGGATGTCGTCATGGTGGAATGACCGGGGTCATGTTGGGTCAGGGTGTAGTTCCCGTGCTCCTGTTGACTGTGCACAGTCACGTCCGTCCCATCGGCGGGAGCGAGTGCCACGGTTTGGGGGCCCCCATGGCTCGCCGTCTTTGCCAGAGGGTTGCACGTGTCCCTCAGACGAGGCAGAAGTAAGCTGAGGGGGTCGGGCGCTTTTGATGACGCCGTGGGAGCTCGGGCGAGGCGAAAAAATATCGCCCGAGGCGCTTATCTTGCCCAAGACCTTTCCACAAGGCTCGGGTGGGATAGAGTTTGTCACTCGTGCCGCAAGCGACTTATCGGTGTCTAAAGAACCGGGGGTCTAAAAAGAGCGATGAGTAAATTTGTATCTGCGCGTCTAGGCCTGGATGGTGCGCAAAGCGGACACAAGGATGTATATTGGTTCGGGCATGAACGGCCCTACGTCCACTGGATTTTACTACGGCTCGTGTTGCCTTGCACCGGAGTGCTCATAGTAGGGGTTACAAGCTTTCGAGACAGGGAGCGGATCCCTGGTCTCTTGTGAGGGGTGGTGCGTGGATATGTGATTGCTTGGTTGTAGTGAGCTCTAGTCGATTGCCCTAGACGTGGCCACTGCCTCCCCTTTTATAGCCTCTAAGGGGAGGGAAAGAGGTGAAAGTGAAAGAGAAAAACAACAAAGGTGGCCTCGGGTGTGGCCGTCTTCCTCCTTATCCGGTGGAAACAGTTCTCCTGTAGTGCAGAGATGCAACAGGCGTTGATCTTTTGGCCTCTCCATCTGCTGGTGCTGCGTGTTGTGGCCATGTCTTGTCATATGCGCCTCTGTGCCATTGAGAATGGGCGACATGGGTGCCCGGATTCGTGGAGAGGGAGTTGGGTGGTATAGTGATCATCACCCCGTCGCTGTAGAGGTATGGATGTTGTGGTAGAATGACCGGGGTCATGTTGAATCAGGGCGTGGTTCCCGTGCTCCTGTCGACTGTGTACGGTCACGTCTGTCCCATCGGTGGGAGCGGGTGCCACGGTTGGGGGGTCCCCAGGCTCACCGTCTTGCCAGAGGGTTACACGTGTCCCTCAGACGAGGCGGAAGTAAGCTGAGGGGGTCGGGCGCTTTTGTTGACACCGCGGGGGCTCGGGCGAGGCAGAGAAATGTCGCCCGAGGCACTCATCTCGCCCGAGACCTCTCCGCAAGGCTCGGGTGGGATGGAGTTTGTCGTTCGTGCCGCAAGAGACTGACATGTTGTCCGCGCTTTTGGTGAGTTGACTTTACTAGGGCCCCTACGGTGGGGCTTTAACAATCGTAAAGGGTACCATATTTCACCGTCTGTTGGGTACCCTGGTATTTTGATACCCGACAGTAGCCTCCGAGCCTATGGAGGAGTGGAGCACTCCTTCGGAGGCTTGAGAAGGAGCGACCCTGGGTAGTTTTTGATTTGTTTTTGTGTTTGAAGAGGACTGTCCGGTGGGTGCGCGCGAGCGCACCCGGTGGGTGTAGCCCCCGAGGCCTTGGAGGGATGAGTTATCCTTTCAAGGGCTTTTAATTGAGCGAGTATGATGTTTTTCGTATGACCGCAGGTCGGGTGGGGAGCCCTCGAGCCCTTGGCCTTGACCATTCGCTAGGTCGAGATGCAGAAGAAGCCCCCGCGCGTTGCAAGGGACTGACCGAATAGCCTCTCTACTGTCGTATTATTTCCCTTGCGTTCTTTAGCAGAACGGGGGTATGCGTGGGCCCTCGTCATCCCATTTGGGCTTATTGCGGTTTATTTGATTTAGAGAAGACTATCCGGTGGGTGTGCATGAGCGCACCCGCCGGGTGTAACCCCCGAGGCCTTGGAGGGATGAGTTATCCCTTCAAGGGCTTTGAATCGAGCGAGTGGATCCGCCTGGGGAAGACGAGGGGTCACGTCGGGCAGTTGCTGTTGTGACGCTTTGTGTTTCGGTGCGTGGGAAGGTGGGGGGTGCCCAATTTTTCGCGTTCGTGGGGAGTTGGGCGACTGGTGCCCAGTCGGTTGCCTTCTCACATGGTTCCGTCGTCACGATTAAATGGGGCGTGAACCGTCTGCGAGAACAGTTCGCCTTCCCGAGGTGTGGCGTGAGACTAACGTGGCTCTCTTGAGGGACAAGTGGGGCAGTTAGGCGACTGGGTGACGTATTGAATACCTGGGAGTTGAGAGGCCTCCCTAGGGCCCTTTATAACCCGAGCCGTGGTGCCCGACCCTAGCATCTCCCTTCCTCTATCCCTGCTCTCTATCTTTCTTTGCCACCTAACCATCGTCATAGATCATGGTGACTCGTCCAGGGGTTCCTGCATGGGCATGCCGGAAGAGGGGGACGGGGCGCCCTCCCGCCGCCGTCGCCTTAATCCCAACGTCGCCTCCACGTCGGGTTACGGGCAGGCGAGAACGCGGTGTCCTGGGGTGTTCCTACCCCGCTCCAGGAGGCCCGGGAGGAGTTGGCTACCGTCAAGGCGGTGGTGACTTCTCTGGAGGAGGCGGCTCGCCCGTTCATAGCGAACGAAATCCGACCATCGGTGCGCAGGTGAGCGATCTTCCGTCTCCTCATTTGGTCTTTTAGTCGATATGATGTCTGATATTTGGCGTTTGTTTTGAGCAAAGCTGCTCGCGGAGGTGGAGTCCCCCCGCAGCGCCGCCGACGTCCTAGCGAACTTTGTGCATGCTCTAGCGGGGTGCCGGGAGGAGCGCCTGCTCAGCGCGCGGGCGCTGATCTAGGCGACAATCGAGCGCGGCGTCCGTCGAGGGGCGGTCGTCGCGTTGATGATGGCCCAGGTGGCCACAGATGTGGAGCTCCAAGACATTGAAGGCTTCCTGATGGGGGAGGGGCTGGGAGACTACGAGGACCTCCTCGAGGGCTTCGAACCAGCGGCGAACGTCGTCGCTACCCTTGTCCCTGTGGACCAGGTCCTCGACGAGGACCCGTAGGCTTAGTCTAGGACTCCTCCCTTCTATAAATGTAAAATAGTTTATTATCTAAGAAACCAGCTTGTCTGATCGTTGTCATGTTCATTTCGTTTCCCCATTCCCATCATTTTGCCTTGCATTGATCGATAATGGCAGTTGGCGAGGTCGCTGAGACTTCGCTTGTCGACGGTTTTTTTGGGGAGGAACCAACTCATGTGTGCGTAGCTCTCGTGGTTTTTGACAGATCGATCGGCCATTTAAGTGTAGCAGTTTCCCGCGTTCCAAGGCGGGGTTGGATGCGTTCTTATCGAGGCCTCTACCATCTCCTAGGATCGTAGGCTCGCCGGGATGCTCGGGAGAGTTCGCTCACGGGTCGGACATTTCTGCCCCCGGGTCCCGTGCCCCGAGGAGGGGTCGGATTCTCTTGCCTATGTCTAGGATCGTAGGCCCGTTGGGACGCTCGGGAGAATTCGTTCACGGGTCAAACATTTCTGCCCCTGGGTCCTCCGAAATCTCCGCTGGCGTGTGGGCTCGGTTCAGTGGTTTTGTTAGCATATCCCTCACGCATCTTTTTCGCAAAGAGAAGGGTTTGGGCAACGCCACGGCATCCCTCGCTGGATCGAGCCATGGTGCCCGTTGAGTTACAATCGGGTCGGTTCAAAGTGAAGCCCCAGTTCTTGTTCACGGGGATCTGACGGAGGTAAGCTAGTGACTGGCTTCAAAATTTTCTGGCTGCTGGTTCGGGGAGTTCCTGGGGTCGTTCGACCGTCCCCGAGGGCTCGTTGCCTTTTTTCGAAAAAAAACTCCCGAACCGTAAACCGGCCTGGACTTGAACATGGCTCGAGAAGGCCCATGACGCTTAGCGCGTCTAGGTACTGGCCGCTCGTGTGCCCCTTCTCACGCCATCCCTCACTCGGGTGGCTCAGAGCGGCTGTCAAACCCTTCGCGGGCTAGCCTTCGAACTCCCGGTCGTAACGGACTGTAAAGGGCAGAAACGTATTACGTAATTATCGCTGATAATTTAACTCATGATTTAATGCGTAAATGAGGGAATAAATTGCAGCGGATAATGTGCAATGATTTCGCATGCACGAATAGATTGTATTCAAACAAAATAATAGATCTTGGGCAGGGGGTGATGCGGTGATCTACCGATCATGGCGTGTCGACGTCGTGCGCATCCTTCGCCCTCCGGTGTTATGGCCACGTGAGCTCGTAGCCGCCGTCGTCGGAGTCGCCGTCGTCGAGGAGGTAATCGCAGATACCAACGAAACGACGTAGAACCCCCGGGTCGTCGAGCCCGGAGAAGTCGGCGCCGGCCCAACTACCGCCATCCTCGTCCGAGCTGGTGCTAGAGGTTGTCTCGATGGTTGCGAGTATTTCCGCGATAGCCTGCGCATGGTGAGTCCCTAGATATGCGGGAATCTCCCCCGCAGATGGATCAAGACAAATTGTAGTCGAAGACTGGCCACGGGCCTTCCCGTGATCGTGCAGCTTATCGGCCTGCGTCGTTTTGCCTTGGGAACTTCCTGGGCAGTCGTTCTCGAGGGCCCGCCCCTCGTCCGTGCCCAGGTGAAGGTTGGACAGGGCCTCAGAGATGGCGTCGATGTCGACGAAAGAGGGAAGGACCAGATTGTAGTCCACTCCCGTGCAGAGGAAATCTAGGTTGCCGAACCGAACATGGGAGCCTAGGGTGAAGCGGATACGGGGGTTGGCAATCGAGACATAGGAGATGGATCATGACGCGCAGAAGTTCCCCTACCTAACGTGCCAACTATCGGGTGTCTAGAGAACCGAGGGTCTAAACAGAGCGACGAGTAAATTTGTATCAACACGGACACAACGATGTATACTGGTTCGAGCATGAACGGCCATACGTCCAGTGAATTTTGCTACTGCTTGTGTTGCCTTGCACCGAAGTGCTCGTAGTAGGGGTTATAAGCTTTTGAGACAGGGATTGGATCCCAGGTCTCTTGTGAGGAGTGGTGCGTGGATGTGTGATTGCTTGGTTGCGGTGAGCTCTAGTCGATTGCCCTAGACGCGTCTCCTGCCTCCCCTTTTATAGCCTCTAAGGGGAGGGCTCCGGTTACATTCGTGATAAAGAGGTGAAAGTGAAAGAGAAAAACAACAAAGGTGACCTCGGATGTGGCCGTCTTTCTCCTTATCCGGTGGAAACAGTTCTCTTATAGTGCAGAGATGCAACAGACGTTGATCTTTTAGCCTCTCCATCTGCTGGTGTTGCGTGCTATGGTCATGCCTCGTCCTGTGCGCCTCTGTGCCATTGAGGACGGGCGACATGGGCGCCCGGATTCGCGTAGAGAGGGGGTTATGTGGTATAGTGATCGTCACCCCGTCGCTGTAGAGGTATGGATGTCGTGGTGGAATGACCGAGGTCATGTTGAATCAGGGCGTGGTTCCCGTGCTCCTGTTGAGCATGTATGGTCACGTCCGTCCCATCGGTAGGAGCGGGTGCCGCGGTTGGGGGTCCCCGTGGCTCACCGTCTTGCCAGAGGGTTACACGTGTCCCTCGGACGAGGCGGAAGTAAGCTGAGGGGGTCGGGCGCTTTTGATGACGCCACGGGGGCTCAGGCGAGGCGGAGAAATGTCGCCCGAGGCGCTGATCTCGCCCGAGACCTTCGCAAGGCTCGGGTGGGATGGAGTTTGTCGTTCGTGCCACAAGCGACTAACATGCTGTCCGCGCTTTTGGTGAGTCGACTTTACTGGGGCCCCTACGGTGGGACTTTAACGATCGTACAGGGTGTCGTATTTCACCGTCTGTTGAGTACCCTGGTATCAAAATACCCGACACGATTGACGTGCTGTCTGCGCTTTCGGTGAGTCGACTTTACTAGGCCCCTACGATGGGGCTTTAGCGATCATACAGGGTGCCATATTTTACTGTCTATTGGGTACCCTGGTATTTTGATACCCGACATAGTCAATAAGGAGGATAAATCAGGAAAAAAGCACTACATTCATCGCCAGGTGAAATGTAGCCACTTAGTCCCCGAGCCTGGTGGTAGGTGAATAACTCACGCAGTGCCAGGACCAAAAAAGAGAATACTCCAGATGCTAGCTGATGACAGCCAGTCCCCAGCTTAGCTGAAAACCATTAACAAGAAAAATTAGTACATGCACCACAAGATGCAGTGTACACACTGTAGCCCTCGAGCCTCCTAGAAGATGAAAAAATAAATCTTGTAGCAGGGTCAAAGAATTTTAATAAAAGCTTGCCAACGTCATCTGTCATGTACTTATCAAGACCCCGGACATGCTGTCCAAGATCAACACTCTGATCCAAACAGCATGAAGCAACATGATAGCACACCGATGAGACGTAGCAAAATCCGACCGTTAAGGAAGTCCCCAGCTTAGTTGGCAACTCTTGCATGAAGAATCCGAACGCCGAGGAGTCTCCACCTTAGCTAGCAACAATTGCACGCAGAATCCAAACGTCGAGGAGTCCCAGCTTAGCTGGCAACTCTTATATGAAGAATTCGAACGCCGAGGAGTCCCCAGCTTAACTGGCGAGCCCTCAGCATAGCTACCGATGAAGCCCAAGCGACGATCAATCTGACCAACTGGTCGGCAATGAAGCGGACACCGAGCAAAAGTGAGCACTGAGCAGTCTGATCGGACGATCGGCGATGAAGTCCATGAGCCTAACGGTCCGACCAGTTGGTCAGCAGCGAAGTCCAGGTGGTGCGACCACCCGGACAATGATCTTCTTGTCCTTCCCGACTGATCTAGTCCCTAAGCGCAAAAAATAAGCTCGTTGACTGAACCTAATCCCTCTTCGGCGAATAAGAAAACAAGACGAAGTAGATTAGGGTAAACTTATGAAAGGATCCTATAGCTCGCCGAGCAGTTGGAGATAAACATTATGTTTATTTGAAGTTTGCTCATATTTTAAATATGAGTAATTTCCTTCCAATTGGTCCTTTATCGCATCACCAACCCCGACTAGCCCATACTCCATAGCGTAGAGTGCTTAGCACCCGTTTACGCGTAAGAGCACAGGTGTCGCCGAAGAGCCGCTGCCGACCACCCATAACGCAGAGCGCTGGCGCCCGTGCACGTGTAGGTGTGAGATCGAGAACAGGGCCGCTTCTGGATAACACGAATGAGAACGTGGCTGGTCGACGAGTCGCTGGAGAATATCTTTAAGATATTACGCATGGAGAACAGATGGAGCATCTTAAAGATGTTTAAACATGGAGATTAAATAGAGTATCTTAAAGATACTAAACATGGAGATTAACTGAAGTATCTTAAAGATACTAAACATTGAGATTAACTGGAGAAAAAATCATTGGAGGAACACCAAGGCGAAAACTTTATTAAATGCAGATATAGGAAGGGTACTTATCTTTAGTCAGGGCGTTATCTGGTCGGCGGTGACGAAATTGCCCGGCCCTCAAGCCTTCCGGCCTGTCGTCATGGCAGCGGTCGCAGTCGTCACAGTGCCGTTCTTTGTGGCGATTATTATTGCGACGCGGCACGGCTTGCTTATGACTTGGGTGGCTCGCTTGACGGCTCGGACGGCTTGCTTGACGGCTCGGACAGCTCACTTGGCGATTCATGCGGCTCGCTTAGCGGCTCGGAGTAGGAACGCCACGCAATTACGGCGCCGAGTCCTCGGCGAGTCAGCAAAGTCGGAGAAGATGTCAATGAAGAGGTCGCGTGCGTGCTGCTGTAGGCCATGCATCTTCCCTTGGTGATGGCATGGAGCGTTGCACGTTGATGCATACACGCTTGCATGTAGGCGTAGCTTGACTCCATAAATTGGCGTGACCTTGATTGGATCTCAGAGACTGGGCGCTGATGCGTGTTGTGGCCACCATGCAAGTCTCATCAATGTCACCAATACTGGCGTTTATCTTGCGTGACCAGGTAGATCGTACGGGCTTCTTGTCGATTTGCTAGTAGGGCATGACATCTTTTAATAGTAGTGTCTGCTCTTGATGACAGTGCCGCCGCTGATCTAAACTTATGCAGGTGCTCATCGATGCTGCCGCCTAGGACCTTGCATCTTGATGTGATCAGCGCGGGGGAACTCGATAGGGCGCCGACCTGATTGGTTGATGCGGATCTTCAACTTGTTGCGTACTGCTGCTCGTTAGTTGTGGATGTCGTGCTAGTGCGCCGTTGACGAACGCCATCTCAGCACGAACTGCCGCCGACATATGTTGTTGATCTTGAGGTCTGCCATCTGGTTCGCCACAGGATCAACACGCATACCCCCTACCTGGCGCGCCACTGTCGACGAAATATGGTTGGCAGTCTACCGAGGGGTATGTCCATGGTAGTAGATGAATTGGTGAAGGTGCGCGAGATACGAACTAGATGGTGACACAGGCGCAGAGACAGCGATTTAGGCAAGTTCAGGCCGTCAAGTCAACGTAATGCCCTACGTCCTATGTCTTTAGTGGATTGTATATTATGATGAGATCTCTGGGGATCCTATTGAGGAGGTCCCCTACCCGCCTTATGCTGGGACTAGGGTTACAGGTCGGTTAGATCTAAGTCTAATCAGGTAAGCAATAATCTTTACAAGGAATCTAATATATGGCATATCCTAACAGATCAATCGCTATCTTCAGGATATCGCATACGCCAACCTGTGCCATGCGCCGCAAGTCTTCATGTCGTGGGCTGGACCGTCCCCGATGATGCGGCCCATGTCCCTTGCCATGGGTACCTGGGGTTATATCCCCACAGGGTCTTCTTCTTTAATATAGTGGTACACAGCTCTACTGTGTCTTCAAGAAAAAAAAATAGTATGACATGCAGATTTCACTGTCCAGCTGGACAAGGTGGCACTATATTTACAAAAGATCATATACTCATATAACAACACATGGCATGTCACTTGGCTTGGGCACATCACAAGCCAAGTTGCCAACACTTTTGTAGTGCCTTATATTAGTAAGGTCTTCATGACAAAATATTTGGTAAATAAGGGAATCTTGGACATATATCAAGGTTCAAGTTTCAAAGTCAAAAGTAGATGTTTCCTAAATTTGTATTCCACAAGCGTCAAGTGATATTTGGATACATATATTTAGGCGGTACTTTTGTTATAACTTTTTTGGCTGTGAATGTAAATTAGTTTTAAGAGGAGACACAAGAAATTATTTGAAAAACCAATTTATTGCCCTTTTATCCTATTTTCAATTCACACTCATAAAAGACAATTCATTTTTTTTAACAAAATCATACATTTTTTAGCCAGCCCATCCGGACTCAATTCATGGCATAAACAAGAAAATAAAGTCGACTCTACACTCCAACCATCTAAAGCTCAATGGGAATACAATAACATAAAGTTTGCCTAAGCTTGCGGTGGCGATGATTTGTGGGTGAAACCCCTATCGAGAACTAATCCATGCTGATGAAATCTTTAAATCGCCAGGAGCAGCTCATGTCACAGATTATCATCACTTCTCTAGCTCCACGACTGCATCTTCAGCTAACAGCAATGGGCCAAGAACCACTTATTCAAGGCACATGTACATTGTGCTCAATCAAAACCCCAGAATTGCGCACATTGTGAAATGCTGGCGAAATTCCAGGAAGGCTTACTAAAGCCAGAAAATATGTACTTTTACCTAACCACCAGAGCCAGCTAATAACCAATGCAGCACACAAGAAGCAACTAAGCGGAGCAGAGGAGAGCTGCAGAGAAGGTAAACGGAGTTACCAGAAAGCGGTGTAGTTGGAGAAGCCGTACGCTGTGGCCATAGCGCCCATAGATGCGCCGGCGGACACGCATTGCGACAACCTCAGCGCCATGCCACTCCAGGTCCCCGGACTCCCTACCACATCCTTCATACCCCCCCCCCCCCCCCCCCAGCCGGTGAGTGGGAGCGAGTGGAGAGAAGCGCGCAGGAGACCGCGGGACCAGAGAGATAGCAGCGGCCGCCAGTTGGAGGTCCGGCGAGGCTGGACACTCAAACCCGGATCTGTGTAGGTAGGCTTCAGCAGGACGGGAAGACCGGAAGAGGGAACAAGGAAGTGGCCGAGTCACCCTTTGGGGGACCTCCGTTCGTAGACCTTTAGGGCCTGTCTTCTGTCTAGAAGAAAGAAATCGAAAACGAAAACAGAGAAAACAGAAATGAATGTAGTTGTAAAATACAGGAAAGGAAAAAACAATAGAAAACAAGATGAAGTAGCGTTCGGAACACTGGAATCCATAACATAGAGAATTATAGAACAAAAATCTTAAAAGACAATTAGCATTTAAAACTGATTTATTTGACATATTTATTTTATTTACCCGTGGTACTTTAATTCTATATAATATTTTATGCATGTGGGATCTTTATTAATGAACTCATTCTAGCTACCGTGGAAGCTGGGAGACTGCGCTGAGTGCCCAAGTCAGAGTCTGCATGCCTCTTCTCTCTTTCTCTCTTTGCTTTGCCTCACACTTCCTTCAAAACTTTAGCTCAGGCTGGAATAAAAAAAAAACTTTAGCTCAAACTGGATTTTTTAATTCCTACGTTTTGTGGACAGATGCCTTCCTTTCCTGTGGAATGGATAGTTGTGTTCTTTTGTTCCAAACAGATCTATAGTATTCATTTTCATAGGAATGTCAATCCTCCACAATTCCAAACATGGTTATTAGGGAATCGCATGACATGTAGCCGCACAGATAGAACATGCAAAGCTAAATATTAACCATAAATAGAAATAGGCATGTTAAAAATAATAACTATCAAATTACAAATTAAACATAAAGTTAACATAAATTCACGCGTAGTTATTGAAATTATATTATTATATAATGAGTACATTCAATCAATAACATATTCATAGGTGTCGCGGGGTCGAAACAGTGGCAAACATTGTTGTTCGTGGTAGTATCGGAGTGCATGTCTCGGGTGGCTCAGGTGGACTCAAGAACACAAGAATCACAGAGGGGACGCAACGGTTTATCCTTGTTTGGGCAATCAGTGCCCTACGTCCAGCCGTTGATGATCATTATACTCAAGAGCACCCAAAATCTAGGGGTTACAACAAAATGTAAGGGATAGAGAGAGATTTGGTAGGGGATCGCTTGGTGCTGATCCTAAGAATGCCTCGTCGTTGATGGAGCCTTCCCCCTCGTCAGAGAGGAGGAAGACGACGAGTGCGGTGGAGGAGCTCTCGGTACCCCTCTATGGGTTGCTCTGCTCTCGGTGCAGAGCGTGAGCGGAACGGTGAGGACTCGAATCATCTGTCTGGAATCTTCCTCCCCCTCTTAGGATCCGACCTTCCCCTTATATCTCGAGGTAGGTCGGGTACATAGTGGTTTGGGGGAGTTGAGCCTATGGTCTACATACACCGGAGTCTAGGAGGGTCATGCAGTAATGTCGTGTGGACCGTGGCGATGTCGTGGAGCCAAAGAAGCTCTGGGCATCGTCTGGCTGCTCTGTTCTGACACGTTGAGTGTCAAGCTATGTCGGCTTGGACCGGCCTCCACTAGGTGCACCTCTGGAGGCTTCTAGGTGGCAAAGGAGGCTGACTTGAGGGGCTGACGTGCGGGCCCGGAAGCCCCCGAGCCCCTAAAGCCAGCGGAGGAATTTGTCTTCTTTTGTCATGCCCCATGCGTGATCCTGTCGGAGGAGCGGTTGACAGAGCCGCGCCCGCGGGGCAGCGCTGGGGAGTCCCCTAAGCCTTGGTGGCTTGGGGCACACATTTTTGTGCCCAGGCCTTGGCTAGCACCAAAGGCCGGGAGGGGCCAAGGATTGGGTCTAGGCTTTTATCGATCGGGAGCCTATGGTTTGGGTGAGCCCCCGAGTCCCGAGCAAAGGCGGCGGGCGTGCTCGGGCTTGGCATGATTCCTCAACCTGAGGGTACATGCGAGCGTACCTGACGGGTATAGCCCGTGAGCCCTCGGGCGATTCTGGAGGGGTCGGTCGAGAACCTTTGATCCTGAGGCTTAACATACCCCTATGTTAGGATCTCGTCAGGAGCTCCTGAGCCCTTCGTGGCCTCACTTAGCCAGAGTCATGATGGTGACGAAGGGCTAAATTCGATCTTCTGGTGACCAAGCTAGCCATGGTGGGGATGACTTCTGCTGACGAGAGTATAATGCCCTTTGTGGGGCTTCTCCCAAGTGTGATGGGGGTGCTCGGCTATCGGGGCTAAGCGATGGTGATGCTGACCCCTTTTTTAACCTTCGTTGCATAGGTCTGAGGCCCGAGCGAGGGCCCAGCAAACTCATCTAGGAGTTACCGGCCTTGGGCCTTGGGGCACCCTCCTTCTTGATCTGGGCCTGCTATGGATCAGGTGATCAAGAGCGTCTGGGCTCTGGCTTAGGGCCACCTGGCGTGTCACACCCTTCAAGGGGCTTCGGTAGCAGCCCCGATCCTCTCGGACTAACCTTAGCAGTCATAGGTCAGGGTGTGGGGAGCACGCTGAGCTTGGACGTGGCCCTTGTTGGGCCCACCGCTCAGTGACTCCCGACCCAACTCTAGGGAGTTGGTTGATTTTGGGGCGTGCCGCCCAGGCGCCCGTTGATCTAGGGAGTCGATGTAGCCCCGAGGCTATCATGGGGCCTCCTTGCTAGCGGGCAAGGCAGTTTCTAGACGCGCCCCTCCCTCTGATGTCTCACGCAGGTAGTTGATGGCGCCTGGGCTGCCACACCTATCGGAGGAGTTATGGCGTGCACTCCCATGCCGTCCCACTTCGTCTAGAAGATGGGACGTCGGGCCACGTGGAGCAGATCTAGCGAAGGAGGGGCCATGGCACTTGGTGCGTGTGGATCCGGTCCATTGATGGTGGCCGGTGAGCGGAGGGGAGTCGAATCCCCTCAAGTCCCGTGAGAAGGCGTGCGTGGAGTGCGTGGCTCGCTAGGCTCCTATCTCGCGTTCATTCCTACGAGCTCGGGTTATAGAAGGGGCCAGAAGGAAAGGAGAGCAGGCATACCTCTCATTCCAGCCTCCCCATCCCACGCGTCCTTCTGTCTCACAGTCGAGCTCGCTCGTCCTCATCCTGTCTCGCCTATAATGGCAGAATGGGACCCCTCGAAGGCTAAGGGTGAAATGTTGGAGATGGCTAGGCATGGCTAATCCTTCCCACTTCGGGTGGGATCTGCTGGACCCGGAGGCGACGAAACCTGCGCCTGGCGAGTCCTAGGTCATCTCCTTCATCCCCTTCCACCTCGCTTGGCTCGGGGTCCCCGCGCATCCCTTTGTGCAAAGGTTCCTCCGCTACTTCGGGTTGTAGCTCCATGATCTAACACCCCCACGGAGTTGCCCACCTCATAGTGTTCATCACCCTCTACGATGTTATTTGGGGATCGAACCCCATTTTGATCCATGGTGGAGGATCTTCCGACTATCCTTGAACAAGGACGGTAGCGGATTTGCACAATGGATCAGTGTCGCTGCCATTCAGCTACGCAACAATTTGAAGTCACGGTACCTAGAACTCTCCTTCCCCAACTCAGAGAAGGGGTGGCACCAAAAATGGTTCTACCTTTCTGACCCCTCCGGATCCTTCCTGGCCTACTCCGTCGATCGCCTAGGGGCGATGGCACCGCCATCGTGGTAGAGCATCCCAGAGGGGCCCGCTGTCGAGGTCGTCAAGGGCTTGCTGAATCGGGTCACTACCCTAAAGGATGCCAGGGTGACTGGCTAGACAGTCTTCCATGTGTTCTTGCTCTGCCGCATCCTTCCTCTAAAGGCGAGGCTGGCCTCGATGTGGGAGCACATCGAGCCGAGGGAACAATCTGCGGTGGTTGATGGCCACCTCCTCGAGGAGTCTTTGACTAGGGTGGCATGGATGGTGCTCGGGTCCATGTCAGGGAACCATCGATCAATGACGGTCTGGTCCCATTCTCGGTGTTTGATCCGAGGCCTGACAACCTCCCATTCCTAGGGGAGGTCTCTGCTCCCCCCAGCCCTAGGGGCTAGGAGGAGGAGGAGTCTCATGGCTCTTCCCCATCGCCGAAGGGTGCACCTCCGTGCCTGCCTCAGGGGGAGTTGCCCTCCACTGGGCCGTCGGGAAGCGGCCCCATTCGAGCTCCTCTGGGGCGAGTGTTCATCAGCGGAAGAGGCGCTCCACTCTGAGTCTCCTCTCTAGCGGCAGGTGAGAGCTCATGTTTGCTCGGTTGTCATTATTCTGAGCCCTTATATTCATCGACTAGTCGATCGCCATTTGATGCAAGGAGCATCCCTCGGTGGGGGCCTCAGGCAAGGCAGGGGTGTCCCCTCGGCCGCTCACATTGAAGGCACACCACCATCCGCTATTAGTGCCTCGAGTGGGTGAGGGCATCACCGTCACCGTCTTTGAAGGCATGGCTGTGGACTAGGATGCTGTTGAGGATGGGTCAACCGGCAAGAGCCCCGTGCACCTGGGGGGATTCGATGCCACCGGGCTAGGTCATCTTCCGGTGGCCCCTCTCGCCCAGCTAGATCTGAGTTAGGCCGAGGTCACTGCCCCCTGCTCTCCCACGGTGCCACAGCATGAGGAGGCCAGTGCTTCATTTGCGGCTGCACCATCTCTTTCGGCGCCACAAGCTGGATGGCCGCATGTGCTGGACATACGACGGCCCCGAGGCAAACGCATGGCTAGAGCTGATGGAACAGCGTGGCGCCATCGACGAGCTGGTCATTTTCTTCTACGACTCCCTCTCGGGCATGATGGGTCAGGTGGAGGAGTTCTTCATCCTCCAGCAAGGGATGTACGAGTCTTGCAAGGTATGAGCTGGTCGAATGATTGTGAAACTATGGACAATGTTAGGGATTGCTCAAAACTTCCATGTCATTGATGCAGGCACTGCTCCAGTTCTCCCAGAGGAAGTCGAACCCTGCTTGGGAGTGGGAGAGAGCCACCTTGTTGGCATCCTCTGGTCCCTCCGATAGGGGTGAAAGGTCCTTGCCTGCTCTGCTACCCCACCCCCTACTACATGCTCAAATAGTGACGCTGACAAAGACACTCGTCAGAGAGCATGATGTGGCGTGCAGCAATGCAGGTGTGGGTAGGGACCAAGCTGGTGATGGAGAGGGAGGCCAAGCACACCACAGAAGCGAGGGCCAAAACTCTTCGGTAGAAGATGGCAGAGGTGGAGGAGGCTCACCGAACGACGGAAGGTACATCACGGAGTTGAGGGCCTCCCTAGGACTCCTAGAGACCACGAGGGAGGCTACCCATTCCGAGCTTCACAATGCCCAACAGCTCAGTGTGTCCTCTCTCTTCCTTCTTTCCCTCACTTCCTGGGCAGGGTCTTCTGCCCTTGGTCACCTTGAATTTGGTCTTCCCTTCTTGCACAGTGCAGGACAGTGGGTGGAGCTCATGGACAAGCACGACACGATCCTCATGCTAGAGGAGATGGTGGGGAAGGTGTGTGTGTGTGGAGTGTGACCACCTATGGCAGGAGCTGCAAGCAGAGGCGAAGGTATTAGAGGAAGGCCGGACTACCTTGGTAGAGCAGGAGCTAGAGTTGGATGCAGCACAGGCAGAGCTATAGGGGCTTGTCGTCGGCATGCAGGAGGCGTGCGATGCTCTTCTTCCCCACCGCTTTTGGAGGGCCCTCACGACCTCGTTAGGTGACTACGCTCCCTCCCAGCGTGCATTCTTTGGGTCATTAGATGCACGGTCCATGAGGATGCTATTGGCATTTCTTAACACGATCACCAAGAATTAAGGTTTTAAGTTCAACCCCGGTAACGGTGTCAGAAATGCTTGTTGGCATTTCCTAGCATCGCTACTAGAATTGGTTTATCCTAGCAATAATTCTAAGGAATGTCAACTGATAGGTCATAACATTTACAGAGGTTATTCGCAAGCGCACGGATCTATCGTTGTAGCATTTCACCCGGAAGTATTACCAGGGTATCGTTATTTATATTTTCCCATAGGAAGGCATGGTAGTAAGAGTTCTAGCATGGATATGAGCAAGATAGACATACGTGCATAACTAACCTGATGATCATACAGGGGTAAACAGTCATAGTGTAGATAGTGGACACACATACACATCTGATACTCCACTTAAGGGGATAGATAGAAAATGAAAGAATAAAGAATGAAAGAATGACCTAATGGGAGTAGATATATCCTAATACAGTTATATGCTATGAACAAGTTGGATCATACATGTACATGAGCTAGAGTTAGGCCTATGTGAGATGGATCAAGAGGCTACCGAGTACTGGTCTACCAGCAACCTCATGTGACAATTTACATACTCCTACACCATGGCCGAACGTGGGGGATTACGAAGGACGGACAGGGCTATCACCACCTGCCGCCTAGCCCTCAACCGTGGGACATGAAATGCATTCACCCGCCCCTATATATCCAGGCACCTCACACGCATACATAGGAACCACCCAAATCCCCCCCGGTCCCCAACCCTACAGATCGACAGGTAAAGGATTTGGGTGTACCCGAAAGCATGATGAACCACCACCTCAACATAAGTCTAAGTCTACTCATGAACATAATATGAACGATGAAGCATCTAGTCAAGTATGACATGATCATGATATAGGGGCTATTCTAGTTCATATACCATGAATATATCAACTTGACTATACTCTAGATCATAGCCACAACTATATTGATAAGATGAAGACACGACTTTTTGGAGAAAAGATAATTCTTTATTCTCACCAAATTCTTCTCCAAGGAGTCAAGCCCTCCAAGGTAGCTCTACTACTCCTCTACACTACACTACTACTAAGCTAAGAGAGTGAGAAGTGGAGAGGTGGAGGTGGAGCTCAAGTATGTGTGGTGTGTGTGAGAGAGCCCCTTCCCTCTCTTATATAGGGCATGGTCAGGTCGATGTGGGGGGAATATTCCCGAGCACACCCCCACACCGCCAGCCCTTGAGTTAATGCTGTCGACATGAGCGAGCCAGGCCGAGGCCGTGGCACGAGGGCACGCCCGCACCTAGGCCGGGCCCCTCAGCCTCTGCTTCGTGCTGTGGGCCGCCATCTGGGCCTAGATCTTAATGATGAGGTGGGTTAGCCCAGGTTTGTTCCTGTGTTGGGCTTCTTCCCTTCTTTTGCCTTTTGCGCTTTCTCGAGTGGCGCCTTTTCGGTACTTTCCACTTGCATTTGATGCAAATTTTTGTAGAGTGACAAGTCTTTTGATACAAGTGGAATTCGGTTAGTAGTAAAGGTATATGTGTGTAGAAACATGTAGTTCTTTCCTTTTTGGACTTATATTGGCGATATAAATGTGTCGATAAGGACCACCAATAGGTGCCACCGTGGCTCTGACCCATGGCGAGGCTCCAGCTCCCCCAAGTTGACTTGGGTGCTGTGGCGCTAGGCGTCCCTAAGGATACCTTCGACAATGCTCTAGAGGAGGCTAAGAACATGGTGGCCCTACTAGTCCCTACCACCGCAAACATTATCGATGACGGGTCGCTGCTGATTGATGAGTACCCGAACAAGGAGGAGGCGCCTACTGATCCCCCGGCTTCCCCATGACCTGTGTAAGAATTTGCTTGTAAGGTATGTTGCCATGACTCATGGGCTTGCCCCCTCAAACAATGATGTTCCGGGAGTGTGCCCGTCCACTAATTTTGTCATGCCTTCGTTATTGTTTCGCTTCACTCCCTCTCATCTCGGTGAGGAGTGTTTCATCACCTATCTTCCACCATGAGCTCGGTAGGCATCAGTCGTTAGCTCCGTTATCCTAGGTCATGCCCATTTAGCATTAGGGCGTTAGCTTATCCCGTTTAGTGGTCAAGAGTGGAAGCGAGCAGGGCGGTTCTGCTCCTGACCGTGAGGCCAGGCAAGAAGGTCCACATGAAGGGGTGGCTTACCTAGCCTCAATTGGGAAGTGGGGTAGCCTTCGCACCTCTCTAAGGGGCCACCGAGGCGACGCCCTTCTCCAAAAGCAGAGCAATTTGAGTGGAGCACTGTTGGCAGTCCTTAACTTAAATATTTTGCCTACCAAAGTGCATTAAAATGATAACATTTCAAGCTACATCATAACATAATATTATTTTATCTAACAAGTTCCATGAGTTTTGGTGCTCTCATTTGTTTTGCAGGACATAAACACAAATGCATGGACAATTTCACTAAAAGGTGCTTTCCGACGCTAATTTGCGCAAAGGAACAATAAAGACGCCCATCAACTCAACTCATTCGGATGAAACACCCGAGGAGCGAACCATGTCCAGCCCACAGCCCACCATGCAAAGGCGGTGGCGAGGGGGCTTGGTCAGGAGGCGTGTTGGCATTTCTTAGCGCAATCACCAAGTGTGGAAGTTTTAAGTCCATCCTCGGCAAGGGCGCCAGAAATGCCAGTTGGTATTTCTTAGCACCATCACTAAGGTTGAGTTAACCTTGGCAACGCCGCCAAGAAACACCAACTATGATAGTTCTTAACGATTACAGAAAATATCCGCAAGTGCACGGATCTATCGTTGTAGCATTTCACCTGAAAGTATTTAGGGTATCATTATTTATATTTTCCCAATGGAGGGCAAGGTATAAGAGTCTAGCATGAGCATGAACAAGATTACATACTTGCATTAGTAAACCAATAGTTCAAGACAGGGGTAAAAACGATAATTCAAGGATAGTGGAGACACATCTGAGCCAACCTCAAGGACAAAAAGAAAACAAAGAATAAAAGAATGTTTCTACGTGGAGCTGGCATGTTCTAATATAGCTGTGCAAAGAACAAATGATAATCATACAAATTACATGGTTAGAGCTAGAACTGAGCGTAAGATAGATTGAGATGCCACCGAATACTAGTCTGCCAACAACCTCATGTGACGATTTAGACTCCTACACCCTACCCGAATGTGGGGGATTACAAGGGATGGACAGGGCTGTCACCACCTGCCGCCTACCCCTCAATCAGAGAGTAGAAAATGTATTCACTTGTTTCTCCATACCCAAGCACCATGCTCGCGTACACAGAAACTACCCAAATCCTCCCGGGTCCCCAACCCTACGAATCGACAGGTAAAGAACTTGGGCACAGCTGAAGGCATGATGAACCACCACCTCAACTTAGCTCTAATTCTACTCATATAAGTTATATGAATGATTAAGCATAAAGTTCTACATGTTAAGATTATAACATACAAACTATATGCTAGTTCATATATCATGATTATAACATGAAAACTATAGTCTAGTTCATATGCATTGCTCTATTGTAAGTAAGAAAGCATGACTATGGAAGAACTCTTTATAGTATTCATACCAAGAAGTCACTCTTCTTCCAAGGAGCCAAGCCCTCCTTGATAGCTTTGCTAGCTCACAAAACTACTACTAAAAGCTAAAAGGTTGCAAGAGTAGGGTAGTGAGGTAGAGGCTCCAAATGATGTGTGTGTTGAGAACGAGGTCCACCCCTTCTTATATAGTGCAACATGGTCAGTTTGGCATAGGAAAATTAGGAAACCACCGGGAACCGCCTATGCATGGCGGCATGCAATCGCTGGAGGAGCGTGGGCCTGAGAGGCGGCGGCGGTGGTGCGGCTGCACCTAGGGTGTGCCCACCTCGCAACTGCCTTTGCGTGGTCGGTTCTTGGGTGGGCCTGGACCTTGTCCACGTCGGTGCTCGGCCCAGAATTGGCTTTTGGTTAGGCTTTTGCTTGGCTCCTTTGCGCTTTTCTGCTTTACGCTTTCCTATGTTGCGCCTTTTTGACATTTTCCCATGTATTTCATGTGTATGTCCTATAAAATACTAAGTAGCCAATACATGTGGAAATATGTTAATAGTACATGCATATGTGTCATAAGTTTGTTTATTTCTCCTATATTGGACTTTATTTGGCGGTCGAATTTGATTGATAGTGACTGCCAACAAATCCCCCAAGCATAACCTTTGCTCATCCTGAGCAAACAGCTAAGTACTTGGTTGTTGATCAAGAGTTGCTACTATGCCGATACAATTCACAAGTGCCATGCCAATAACAAAGTATTCTTCTATCATTCAAATAAGTTGGCATTTTTATCCACCCTTTTTCTTAATCCCTGTGGGGCGAATAGCTTTTCCAAGTTCTTGGGCGGTTGCGATAGAATGGTTATAATCACCAGTCATTCATTCCTTAATTAACCATCTATCCAGACGTTTTATAAGTTTTGCAAAACAAATGTAAGTTCCTCAAATGATTCTCTCGATCGCTCAATGTGTATGAAACCTCACCAAAGGCATTTGATATTTTGCCTTCTTTTTCATAACCTACCACTAAATGCTTTTGAGTGGAGTTTTGGGTAGGTATGAAAGTGGGGCATACTTGCATCACATATTTTGCTAAGTCAAAAAGTGGACCTCAAGGAGATGCAAGTCATAACTTTGATCAAGACGTGCAAGTGTGTAGAATTTTTTTTGTAACTTCCTAATTCTAAGTATTTTTTGTACTCCTTTGAATCATGAATCTCTCTCTTTTTGAATGAATGCCTTTTATTTGAAAGTATGGGCTATCTTTATGTTTTTTCTTTTTCTTTTCTTTTCTTCATGCTCTTTGGCATGCATTTTTTCTCTCATGCCTTTTGGCATGGATATTTATTTTTTTTATTTTTTTTCTCTTTTTTAGCATAGCCCATACTATTCTTTTTGGCATATGAAATTTTTTTAAGAGAGAGACACATGATAAATGATTGGAGTAATTATTTGGTGGATGGATGTTGGTATTTATTAATTCCTCACTTGTTTTAGTACCCACCCATTAATTACCTACACCTCTAACATTACTTGAACTAGGTTGTCATCCCCAGTGATGGTGCTAGAAATGTTTGTTGGTACTACCTAGTATCACTACTAGAATAATACTAAGCAGATGTTTATCATTTTTATGTGACTAGAAAGATAAAGAATATAAATGAAAAGGATTCTTCAAGCAGACAAATAATTATACCATTATAGCACTTCACCCGAGAGTATTCTAGGTATCGTATTTATATTTTACCACAGGGAAGGTGTAGCTTTGTACATGTATTGATAACTTATAACATTGATGGAGAAATAAACAATAACCAATCACTCTACTCATAACAGGGGTAATTCATGAGATAAGATATATGATAAGCATTGATCAACCATTATAATAAGCAAATCACTTAGAGCACTCCTATCTATAGCATTAGCATGGTCAGGTTAGAATATTAGAGGAATAATTTCTAAGTCATTCTTAATTACAAGTCAAAGCATACGTTGATTAGTGCAATTACACTTAGTAGTCACTACTAAGATCATCATTGAATCTACACATATGGGGCATTACTTCAGGAAGTTCGAGAATAGAGCTTTCCCTTCCTTTGCAACTGGGCCCTACTTCTATGACCTATATTTGGGGAGTGGACTAAAAAGGACTCAACGGTAGTGTCACACCCGCAATCTACCACATGACCCAGGATATAGAGTGTATTTGTAGGTAAATAGCATATAAGCACCACGCTTACATAATCTCTACCACCCACCCTTGGATCCTTAATAGGGTGAATGCTATACGAACTTATGCATAAACACAATGATAAACTAACTATACTAAGCATATAATCAAATTAGACGATGAACATTGCAACCAAGAACATAGATAAGATGAATACTATAATATCTTAACAATTGTACCAAAGCATATAAAAATAATGGAGATACAACGAGAGAGGGTGTCACAGAACTGTCCAAATTATAAGAGCACAAGTACAAAACAATCGTCGGAGCGATTAAATTTTTGCACTTGCGCACATAAAATCCTGGTAGTCCACAAAATCATGAAGGATTTCAAATCAACCAACCAGCAAGCCAAGATCGTACATGATTCAACACAACACATCACCTGTTACAACATTTCACAAGTAGCTTGCGGCGGCTTACATACATCAGAGTTCAAATAATTTATTACAAACCACGTTTAAAGTAGCGGAAGCAACATAGTTTCAAAATCACAACACTAGTAGTTCAGATACAAAGCCAGGCCGAAGTCATATCCTACAAAAGCATTCTAGATGAGAGACACTAACATAGACCATGCCCAATGGTCTAGTCATCATCCCCTGTAGGGAGAAGACAGTACTTGCAACAACCGTTATAGAAGATTTCATATGCAACAAGAGGGAATAAACCCTGAGTACGAGAATATACTCAGCTAGACTTACCCATCGTAAACTAGAAATAACAAGGCACCAAGAAGTATGCACGACTGATATATAATTGAAGCTCGCTTGACAACATTTTGCATAAAAGCTGAAGTAACCAAAAGTAATCATTTATGGCTTAAGCATCAAGTTAATAATCATTTACCTGTCATCTAGATTAGCACCTGTTCTATAACAACCACTTGATTAAGGAGCAAACATTAATAACCATATCAGGTATAATAAGGCCATCATCAATATCATCATTTCTGAACCATCAAGTCATTTAGTGTGACTACAATAGAGATACTTCCATCAAGTTTCTCACTAACCAGGAGAGACGACGACTCGAATCGATTACTACCTAGCTGGGGAATTATTCCTAACACAAACCCATACTTCCCTCGTTGAGGAGTATCAGGTCACCTTTGGTACAACTCAGAAATCATGGGCCTGATCAGCGCCGCATTCTCAGGCAGAACTTTTAAACACCTGCCCATGGAAAATGGCAGTGGCTCCCCTCTGATGCGCACTCTAACAGACCGGCTTCCGGCCCGAGCTGAGTTCAGGAGGTGTAGCCCATAGGAGAAGTGCCAGACGAGGTCGTCGTTGATAGCCCGGACCACGTCCCATGCAATTTCATGAAAGGCAAGCCCCAGAGCATTATAAGCCTCCTAATTTCTGAAATGCAATTAAGTATTATGTTATATATATTGTTGCATTAAGTTTTAGGTGTTGGATGAAAACACTTGTTGCATTGATATCCAATCCTTATCCAGATATTATTACCATGAATCCTATGTAGCTCAGGATTGAGTAGATGCTTAGCCCTGCTTTAAGCGGTAGAAGTCGGGTGATTTCCTATCACCTGCGAGCTATAGGACTATACATGTGGCACGATTGGCTATATTTTCTATCATAGAAAAGAACCTGGTTTAATTTGAATGAAGACCGAGCGGGGGCTTGTAAGGCTGTAGGCTTACAGTGACTCCGTCTATGTCGCTTAAGGACCAATTCTTAGAGCCTTTCTTTGTCATGTTGAATGCATGCCTCTTTCTTAGCTGGTCGGGCCCAAGTGCTTGACCACGAATCCGAGTAGCTCAACTCAGGCCGGGCCCTGGCAAGTATAAAGTATGCCTCGGAAGGGAGCCATAGGCATGAGTCCAAGGGCAAGTGGATATTTCTAGTAGTGCCTAGAAGTATTCAGGGTATCGTGATTTATATTTTCCCTAAGGAAGGCATAGGTGTAAAAGTCTCTATTAGGTACATGAACAAGATAACATGCTGAGTAATATACCAAAGTTCATAGTAGGGGTAAGCCATGATAAAAATATGGATAGTGTGATACACACAAGCCAATCTCAAGGATAAAATAAGAATAAAGAATAAAACCTAAATAAGAGCAGGCATAAAGAATCCTAGTGTTGTTATGCAAGGATTAGTAGATGATTATACAAATACATGATTAGGACTTAGTTCTAAGCACCCAGGCACCCTAGGAGACTAAACGAGCACTGGCCTGCCAGTAAGCGCATAAGGCAATTTAGACTCATACACCATACCCTAATGTGAGGGATTACAAGAGACGGACAGGGCTGTCACCACCTGCCGCCTACCCCTTAACCATGGGGCACAGTCATATCTGTTGGTTCTTAGTATACCTGAGCACCACACCCGTGTATATGAAAACTACCCAAGTCCCCTCGGGACTCTGACCCTATGGATCGACAAGCAAGGTAGACCGAGGGATCGATCGGCATTTCACTAACCTTTAGAATTCATCAAACGTATGGCAAACCAATTCCTAGTTCATAATTTAAAGCTTCACTTTTCTATAGCCTTATAATTCTATCAGGCTAACAGGGGGCAAACCCAAAAAGTACAATGAACCGCCACCGTAGTTTAGATCGACTAGCCTAACCACATATGATGCATAAGTGATTGAGCATAGAGATCCATATGCTCAAATGAAGCACTCTCAAATGAAGCATAGAGATCAGAAGCTGCCTCCGAAATCAAGCAACACTCTCAAATGAAGAAGGACGATTTTTGGTTACAATTTAAGCACAGGAACTAAGGTAGCTACACAAAAAGGGTTGTTACTTACCAACCTTAGAACATCCTTCAAAAACTTACAGCCTTGCGTGATGGTCACCAAAAATGGTGGGGGAGCCATGACTGAAGAAAAGTTCACCGAGTGAAGAAGAAGAGGAGAGAAATGGGGTTTTCATTGCTCTTACAGCCATTTACCACCACTGGGTTAACTGGACAGCCGGTGGTGATACCCAATTTTACCACTAGATCCCAACCTATGGTGTTCAATGTCCGAACAAACTGGCGGTAAACATTTCTTATCACCGCCGACATGACCGGTGGGAAGACTGTAACACCCCTGGTGTTACGAGCTCATTTAGCACGAACGTTAAGAATTAAACATGGTTAATAAATCATGTTTTGGAAATTCATAAATTTTAAACACGCATAAAATGATAAACAATTTCTTTGAACACAAATAAAATATAACTTGAGTAAAGTGCTTAAGTAAAATTTGGAGAGTAGGTTATCTAGATGGGCATACGACTTTCGTTGAAGAATAATTGTGTTCTTAGTATTTTTGGGAGCGCAGGGAAATCAAACTAGAAATGAAGATGAGTTGCTTTCGTTAAATTGGCAAACAGGAGTTCATACTTAAAAGTATCACCTTCGGTGAATTATTTTTGAGCAAACGAATTAAAGAGCGCCCTAATATTTTGTTTCTGTATGTTAGTATCAAGTCGGGTTAGGTGCCACTCGGTTCTCGTAGGAATTCCCGAACTTCGTTAGAATGCGATGTAACTCTTGACTTGGGACTGTGTTTGCGAACCGTCAACATCAGTGACGAACCCTAGTTGGCGTGCCTCATTTTTGCCTATCCAATGAACCTCGGTCGGTGCTTGTTGCCCTTAACCTTAGCCGGATGTGCCATCTTGAGCCCCCTTAAGGCGGTGGAGCAGTTACCAAGTTGTGACCGAGGTTGGGCACGCTTTAGGATCCGTGCGTGACAGTTTGTGCCGGCCCGGCCTCCTGTTCGTGATCACCCCGCATGCACGCGTACACTGCTAGTGCCGGCTCTGGCCGCGATCACCGCATAGCTGGTCACGACACGACCGCTGTGAGCGCTCTGCCACAGTGTGTGCGCCCTACCGCAGCCAGCGCTGCTGCCTCCCTGTGCCGCTGTCTCCGGCTGTCTTGCTACGCGCCGCGGAGGACCGCCTCGCCTCAGCTCGTCCTGTCCTCGCCGTGCCTGTGCACGCACAGGGGCACCCAGTCCGCCCTACCTGCGCTCGATGCTAGCCAAGCTGTGCGGGACGTGCCGACGTCGCAGCTGCTGCCCCGACACATCGTGCCGCTCCGCCACTGCCCCGTTGACCCTATCACCATAGATGGGGATGCCCCTCTACCTCGTTGGTCCCCGCTGCTGCCACGCCTAGGTCATTGACCCGCTCACAGTGGCGTTGGGGCACCACACTGCCCTGCCCGGCCGCAAGCCAACACCGACGAGACCGCTCAGGTCCGACCACTCCCTGCCGTGTGTGATGTGCCACGCCTTCCCAGGCTCATTGTCTACAGCATACTCATGTACCGCCACCAACCCATGTCGTTCGTCTTAACTCACTCGGCCGCCCATGTGCTACTCTGTAGCATGAACCGGGCTTTGGCACCGCGCCCTCCGTTTTCCCATTCATCTAGCTAGTGTTGCTTTGCTCGGTCCCCCCTCGCCAGGGGGTGGCTCAGGAGGCAGCTAGCCGCCCTATTCTTCCCAAGCTTGGTTGTGCACCACCAGCCAGCAATTAGGCAAATTGCTCGTCACCGGTCAAAAATGCCCCGTGCTCGTGGAGTTGGGGGTAAGGCCCGTAGCTCTGTTAACTTTTCAATTGTTTGTACCCTTGAACTCACCTCGACCTCCCCTATCCGGTGCTCGTTTCCTTTCGACCAGGGCGTGCGTCGTCGGCGTGCTGACGCGGCCATGTCGGCCTCGGAGCGCCGCCGCACTGTTCCCTCGCACGTGGCCGGGTCACCTCGGTATCCATCTGCCCCAACCATCACCGCGGTGCGAACCTCAGTAAGACCTTAATGCTTCCCCGCTAGCCCTACCGTCTCGGGGGTGCGCTGGATCACCGGAGCGGCCGCGCCATCTCCGTAGGCCGCCGCCCCCTGCTGTAGTGGACCCTAGGGCGCCTCCCTCGTGCTCCACTACTTCCAGTCGGCAGCGAATGGAGCGTAGAAGGTGGTCGGCTCGGTTGCTGGGCCAGCGCGGGTCCCTAGTGCCCGGCGTAGTAGTCGTGTGTCGTCGGAGCACCGCGCCGTCGCACGCACGTGCCCAAGGGTCTCCCCGTTGTAAAGACGGGTTAGTCTGAGGGCCTAGGTGCAAAGTGTCTGACCGTAGGAATAGTTAGTATGGTTTTGCTTTTACATAGAAGAACGGGGTCTCTTGTGCAAGATTGCCAGCGCGCGGGCCGCGCTCATGGTCGGGCCGCGTTGCTGGGCCGGTGGTGCTAGGAGCGGCTATGCCCCGCGTGGGCTGCAGTGGGCCGCTGGGCCGTTTTGGTGGCAATTGGCCGTTTTCCTTTTTGTTTCTAAAGCTTTTTTCGAGTTAGTCTTTAACATAAACTTGTAAATGCGATACAAGGTTGTGTAGAAATCCTAAAATTGTGAAACCAATTTTGTTAGCTTCCTAAAATCATGATCTAACTGTTAGTGTATTTTATCCACATAGTTGTATATTATCCTTAGGAGTTCGTTAATTATTTTAAAATGCTTAATATTGCTAAGTATAAACTTGAGAGAATTTTTGTAAGAAAATGGTAAAAGTGTTGGCTTTAAAAATTTTACAGTGAACTCTTAATATCATTATCCACTCTCTGTAATTTTTTGAAGACTTAGAATAATTAGCTTGCTAGAATAACTATTGAGCCCTAGTTCGAATATATTCCAAATCGAATCGATGAAATAAAGAAAGACCCTGGGGTTGCGTAGCTAAATGCGGGTTGGGAAAGAATGTCTTATTCAACGACATGGATAATTTTTGTAAGAAAATGGTAAAAGTGTTGGCTTTAAAAATTTTACAGTGAACTCTTAATATCATTATCCACTCTCTGTAATTTTTTGAAGACTTAGAATAATTAGCTTGCTAGAATAACTATTGAGCCCTAGTTCGAATATATTCCAAATCGAATCGATGAAATAAAGAAAGACCTTGGGGTTGCGTAGCTAAATGCGGGTTGGGAAAGAATGTCTTATTCAACGACATGGATTCGGGGCCCAGTGCGTTAGCCTTTAGAGTTAGCTTGTTAGCTTGCAAAGTGTATCGCGTTCTCCTAGCTGCAAGTATCATTGTTTATTTGCGTCTCTGCATTGCATTCACGAATCTCACCATAGGAACGGTGATGGATCGCAAAGTCTTCTGGAGTAGCTGGAAGGATGGTGTCCGGAGGATCGTGCTGCCTTGATGGAATGCTAACTTGGTTAAATTCTACCCAGGCAAGCCCCGGTGCATAACCCCTATTATTCTGCACTTTAAATTATGCTTGTGCATTAAGTTTAAAGAAGTTGAATGAAACCCACTTGCATATATATATATCCATATCCTATAAGTCTTACTAGTATGATAGGATCGTGTAGCTTGCTACGCTATAGGGTTCCGGTAGAAGCCGAGTGATTGCCTGTCACTCGCGAGAGATAGGAGTTATAATATTACTACTATTATCATGTTACTATCACATGGAATATAAATGTATATGGATAATTGGAGACCAGGCGGAACGGGTTGGATGGACTTGGACCTGGTTGGGCAACAGAGCGGGGATCTGGTTGCGTTTGTTCCGCCTGTGTCAATTAAGGACCGTTCGTTGCATGGACCCTGGTCAAGTCACAGATTTATTGTCCCGAGCATATACTTGCTTATGGGGGCGGGAAGACTTGTTTCTCTCTTGTCATGGGTTCCGGTTCTTTCCGGACCGGCTTTTTGGGGTGGTCATATATTTTGGGTTGAGGAGGTCTAAGCACCATACTAAGGCCGGGCCTGCAGTGTTGGGGCCTTAGAGTCCGAGCTTGGACGGGGACCTGGACCCCTTGACAGGAGTGGAGTGGGTTGGTCTTGCTTGTGCCCGGGGTACAAGCAAGGCGTGTGTTTTCGGGGCACCCAGCTGGGCACATTGAATCGCGAATCGCCGTTTATGCATGATGGTACGGCTTGACTACGCTCTGACATCGTAGTAAGAACTAGCAGTTGAAAGATGAAGAAATGGTTCCGGTGCTCAACCCTACTTGATTATAGACTAGGTGCTTACATAGAAGGTTGGATAAGAAATAAAATACAGCTATTAAAAGTAAGAAATTAAGGACACACTCTTAGTGCTGCTTTTCGCAAACAAGAAACCCACAAGCCAGAAAGCCTTGCATAATCCTTGGAGTCTTTTCCTTTCCTCCTGACAGGTAAGTCTTGCGGAGTACAATTGAGTACTTAGGGTTTGTTCTACCCTGTTGCAGGTGACAGGTGCTGATAAGCTGACACTTGTGTGTGAAAACCTCCTGGTGGGCTCAGTGAGGATTTCCTTTGCGATGTGGAGTAGAGTTTATTTATTAAAACTTCTCACCAAAAGTTTACAAGGAAAATACTATTAATCTGTTATCATTTCATGCATTTAAACGTTCTTCATGTTATTGTTTAACTTGTCATTAAATGGTTTCATTTCTGTTGTACTCTAATAACATTCTATATTCCACTGTTATAATCAAATAATAAATTACTCTGATGTTGTACTAAAAGTGATATAAGAGATGGTAAGGATGTTGTAAGCTTTACTCTCTCATTTGTGATCCTGGTGTAAAAATGTGGATCTTCGAGTTCTCCCTTGCGGGTGCTCAACGGAATCACTTAGTTTAGTGTTCTCCCTTGGGTACTTAGCATCTAATGGAAGACAAGTACTCTTGGGAGGGCATTAGATTAGGAGGTTCTGCCACAGAGACTTCTCGAATTATTGCGATTTCCTCCGTCGGATCATAAGTCCAACCGACGGTGCTAGATTCTTTCACCGCCGGATGGAACGTGGTGCTTCCATCCATCTTCAAACCGCCGATGAAAACTTTGTACCTGTGCTAGTTTCTTAGCGCGTCATGCATCGGATGAACGACCGGCAGTGATAAACGTTCTATCGCCGGTTCAGCGTATGATATGGTGGCGAAGTCCAGCAATTTGTTCACCGCTAGATCATACGGTGAGACAGCGGTGAAAACTTTTGTCACTGCCGGTTAATCAACCAGAAGGGGTCCCTCATGCCATGGGCCGGCGGTGATACGTACCATCGTCGGTTGCCTCAAAACCGTTGGTGAAAGCCCCGACTGTGATTAAACTTTCTGTAGTAGTGGTTGGGGTTCCCTTGGGCAAGGGGGGCTGCAGCACCCTATGGCCCTCACGTGGCTCCGCTCATGATTCCTCCTATTAGGGCCATCGTGGTCCATTTCGCTATATAGTTCAAGCCAGGTTTCATCACTGCCGGGAAGTGGTATCCCTTTACTCAGCCCCACGCTCGGAGGTTCTCTCTCGTCCTTGAGTGAATCCAGCCTTCGCAAACTTTCACCCTGTGGGTCCTCTCGGACACGCACCCTTTGCTCGATTCTTCAAGACTTCACTACTCCCTTTGTATCTTTGGCGAAAAACCTCTCTGACATCTCCAACTTGTGCAGTCTTTTGTGCCCTCCAAGATGAAAAGTTTCAAAAGCATTTTGGGGTGGTGAGTAAGCAAAACACGTGAAGCCCCCCCCCCCCCCCAAAAAAAAGGGGCATTGCACTCAACACCTTTATTCTTGTGTGCAACCTAGTGTAAGGAGGCAAATAGGGATGAAAATGGAACGGAAATTACCTGATATCCACCTATCCCAAAAGGGTCAAAGCCCTACATGCATAGTCTTTATTATTTAAACATTTAATATCTATACCATATACGAATGCAAATACTTAAAATCGGATTTCTGATATGTATTAAATAGATATCAATATCCAAAATAGATATCAATATCCAGTATGACCTGTATCCGGTTCCGAGACCTAAGAAAAAAATGGGATAAAATACAAAATACAAGATATAATACTTCCTCCGTCCCAAATTATAAGATGTTTTGGTATTTCTAGATTCATTTCTTTTAGCAAAAGAAATAAATCTAGAAAATACCAAAATGTCAAAGAAATAAATCTAGAAATACCAAAACATCTTATAATTTGAAACAGAGGAAGTATAGAATCACTGATATCCGTCTATATCCAATCAGGTCTGTATCCAATCCGGTTTCATCCCTGGAGGCAAAGGAAGCTACCGAAGTTAATATAGGACTCGTCATTCTATCGGAACTAGGAACAGACGACCAAAACAGATTTCTGGTGAGTGCAAGATATACACGCTACTAGGGAACCATTTTATGGACAATAAATTCTTGGTGATAAGGAAACTGCAGGATCATGTATCACCTTGAAGAACCCTGAGGGTACCATCATATTTATAAAAAAGAGGTAGT
This sequence comes from Saccharum hybrid cultivar R570, assembly GCA_038087645.1. Taxonomy (NCBI): domain Eukaryota; kingdom Viridiplantae; phylum Streptophyta; class Magnoliopsida; order Poales; family Poaceae; genus Saccharum; species Saccharum hybrid cultivar. The sequence goes on along the minus strand of JAQSUU010000307.1, from coordinate 39,492,289 downwards.
GTATCATTTATTAACCCCGGTAACACTGCTCGGCATATAAAAAGAACATTACATCTACAGATAACGTACTCAAGAACAATGGCGAGTACAGGAATGGTTGAAGGAAGTCTAGTGCAGAATATTCGTTTCTCCTTTAATACAGGAATAAATAAGGAACATACATATGTTTATCACATTTGGTTAATTAATCGTGTTGACATGTAGACCTAAATAAAAATTCTTTTCTGGTGAAGAAGCAGCTTGGTATAGCGGTCAATTAGAGTACTTCATGACAAGTTTATCAACGTGAATTATGATATCATCAATATGAGGACGAACTGCAGGATGCGGCTGCAGCATCCAAGTTATAAACTGACGGAGAGAATCAGGGTATGAAGATCCCGCTTCTGTAGGCCATTTAATTTGTGCATTTTTAATAACAGTATGCAAGTTTTCGCCAGAAGACTCATCGAGTTCATAATCAAACGGAGACTTTCCATACCTGCAAAAATGAGGTCAAATTAATGACAATTTATGCTAGACAACATATGTTGCCCAACAAGTACCAATACAATAGTTCATACGATACATGTGTTGCTCGACACAAATATAAAGTACTATACAAATGCAGGAAGCAAAAATTTGTTGGTGCATAAAAAGATGATTAGTAGACCATATTCCAGAAATACCAATATTATTGTGCTTGACAATATTGAACTCACTGAATGTTATGGGTAATTTAGAGAGCAAGTTTAAAACTAGTTAGAGTTAAAGGTATTTTTGATTACAAATGACATGGTAAACATTCTTTATCAATGGAACCCAATACACTGCAGTTGCAACCAATTGACAGAAAAAGTGTTTTTCTAAGTCAGAGCTCTAATTGTCAAACAAAAAAGGAATGTGTTACTATTTGGAGAGTAGGTGTTGTCCATAAGATGTGAAAGACTAGGATTGGATTCAAAAGCTTTAATGGCTGGGGGTTCGAAAAATACTATCATTAAACATGTTGCAATGGTTCAAACAGGGCAGAGTGCGACTTGTGCGATGGCATAGGGCCTCCATTTTTCAGGGGCCCCAAACTCCAAAGTTGCAGTGCATCAGACCTATTAATCCTTTATCAAACTTTCTAGCATGTAGCCAAGTACTGCATCACGAGGCTGAATCCCCAAGTGGAAGTGTTGTATCCAACCCCACAGCATCTGTTCGACTTTCGTCTTTCCTTCCCACAATCTTGATTGGCGTTTCAGAGTAGGTTATTGATTGGGCTGTGTGTTGTTATGACGGGCGTCACTTACAGGCATCGGGCCCACAACAGTGGCTAAGGCCACGTCGGGCTATTAGGGGGTGGGGGGGGGGCAAGGCCCATAAAAATAGGATCTTGATTGATTTGTTTAGGAGAGGATAAATACCTCTAAATTGGAATTGTGAAAGTTAAACAAGGCAATATTTGTTGCCTGGCCTCAAGGGCCTTTGCCGATCTCTCTCTCTCTCTCTCTCTCTCTCTCTCTCATGCCCTAGCACGCCGCCTCCCTCTCGCCACCACGGCTCCATGCCGATGCCGAGAGATCAAGCCCAGACCTCCCACCTTCCATCCCTACGCGATACGGAGCCGGGGTAGGATCAAGGATCCTATCACGTGTCAGTGTGAAGCTATGTCGCAGTCTGTTGTGAGACCATGGGCAATGGATATCAGGAGTAGTAGGACGTGATGCTCGCTGCAGGCTGCTCAAGGCTTGGTGCTGCACTGCTGGTCCAGTTTACCTGACCTGTTGAGCAAAGGGCATTGCTGCGCTGAACTGCTGGTTGCATCTGCCTTCGGGGAACTAACAAGTTTAACTTTTTTTTTTCCTTCATTTGTTCTGGTCTTTCGTATGAAGTAGTGAACTAGTACTAGCTTGCTTGTTGTCTGATATATATCTAATGTGTATCCCTTAATTTTGTTTTTTTTATCTTATGTATTCGTGTGTAATAACTTGACAAGGCATCAAATGTTTTAAGATCAAAGCCATTTCTTCTGCAAATGAGTCTAGGAAAATACAAATTGAATTACCAAAAACGTAAAAATCAGAACATATATTAGAAAGGAGCTATGGATAGGTCATGCAATCAAGAGTTAAAACTGTATAATTCATGATTATTGCAATGTAATACATTATTTTACTATTATATTTTATTAAGTTGCTAGGGCCCATTTCAGGTCCCCATTTATGCAGGGACGGCCGTGGGTTCAAAGGTTCAGAATTATATAATTGAAACAGACTATGTTGCTTGTCAAAATAATACACTAAAGTATGTTACATAAGAACTTGAGACGTCAGTCAATCACAGTGTAATCCAGTAACACACTCGCAATGTTAGTCATATGTTTTGATTGACACATTGTGGCATCTATTGATGATACTTTCTAATCTAATAAATGACAGTTGTAACAGCATTTTGTTAACCAAAATTGAACATCTGATGATCCTTTAAAAAGTATCACTTTTGTGGCACTTTAAGCATAGGAATTGCTCAGGAAAATAGTAGATTGATTATGAGGCCATGAGGCACATGTATGTATATAGGCAAGGATGATCTAGGGTTGGTTTATAGAAGTATGACCACCGCCAGATATCTGCCTATTATAAGAGTAATCAATCTATAATAAACCGTAATGGGCCAACAGCCCGTGCACCTATAGCAGCATTGACTACCTGTCAAACTCCGAAAGTCTGTAGCATCACTGACCAGAGCACCATCCAATGCTGAAACCTTGGGACAAGAGTCCACGGGTGTAGAACACGGCTTACACATGGCCATGCCTACGCAGTCAAGTTCTCCTGCATGTACTAGCATTGCGAGAGAAAGAGGCCGCCATGGCATCGCTGAACCTGCATCCCGAGGAAGTGATGGAGTTCACCCAGTGCTAGAAGTTGTGATTCATTGATTAGGGCTAACCCTAGAAGGGTAGCTATATAGGTTCCATATATGGGCCACATGGGCCTTAGCCTCATGGGCCTAAACACATACTCCAACACCCCCCGTAGTTTGAACTACCGGCGCAGCGGAGTTCGAGGCTGAACAAGAAAGAACACACACAACCCCCCACAGACGCAACTAGCCACCGGTGATGTTGAGACTGGAGCGAAACTCGGCGAAGGTCGAGGACGGGAGGCCTTTGGTGAAGATGTCCGCGAACTGGGAGGTCGTCGGAACATGAAGGACCCGCACCTCGCCCATGGCCACCCGATCACGGACAAAGTGGAGGTCGATCTCCACATGCTTCGTCCGCTGGTGCTGGATGGGGTTGGTGGAGAGGTAGACCGCACTGACATTGTCGCAGTAGATCAGTGTGCTCCGGGAGGGCGGAGTGTGCAACTCAGCAAGCAGCTGCCTGAGCCAGGCGGCCTCCGCCACGCCGTTAGCAACGGCGCGGTACTCCACCTCGGCGCTGGACCGGGAGACCACCGGCTGACGCTTGGACGACCACGACACCAGGTTGCCGCCCAGGAAGACGGCGTAGCCGGAGGTGGAGTGGCGAGTGTCCGGGCACCCCGCCCAGTCAGCGTCGGTGTAGACGACGAGGTCGGTGGAGGAGGCCCGGTGAAGGAGGAGGCCGTAGTCGAGCGTGCCCCGGAGGTAGCGGAGGAGGCGCTTGAGAGCCGTGAGGTGAGGCTCCCGGGGGTCATGCATATGAAGACAGACCTGCTGAACCGCATAGGTGATGTCCGGCCGGGTGAAGGTGAGGTACTGAAGGGCCCCGGCGAGACTCCTGTACGCAGTGGGGTCGGCCACCGGTGGTCCCTCAATCTCAGACAGCTTGCCCTGAGTGTCGACCGGAGTGGAGCAGGGGTTGCAGTCAGTCATCCCAGCCCGCTCCAGGATATCCCGAGTGTACTGTCTCTGGTGAAGAAGGAGCCCGGCAGGACGGTGCTCAACAGTGACACCGAGGAAGTGGTGGAGCTCACCCAGATCCTTCATCGCGAACTCCTGCTGGAGAGCGGCAATGATCCGGCGGAGAAGTGGCTCGCTGGAGGCGGTGAGGACAATATCATCAACATAGAGCAGCAAGTATGCAGTGTCAGCCCCATGGTGGTAGACGAACAGGGACGTATCAGACTTGGCCTCAACGAACCCCAGGGTCAGCAAGAAAGCAGCAAACCGGTGGTTCCACGCCCGAGGTGCCTGCTTGAGGCCGTAGAGGGACCTGTTGAGCCGACAGACCATGTCAGGACGGGTGGAATCGACGAACCCCGCCTGCTGACTGCAGTACACCGTCTCGGTAAGAAGGCCGTGGAGGAAGGCGTTCTTGACATCCAGCTGGTGGACGGGCCAAGACCGAGCAAGCGCCAGCGAGAGCACTGTACGGATGGTGGCCGGCTTGACCACCGGGCTGAAGGTCTCATCGTAGTCGACGCCCGGGCGCTGAGTGAAACCCCGGAGGACCCATCGAGCCTTGTAGCGCTCGAGAGAACCATCGGCCCGACGCTTGTGGGTCCAGATCTACTTGCCGGTGACGACGTTGGAGCCTGGTGGCCGGGGCACCAACTCCCACGTCTGGTTGGCGAGTAGCGCGGCGTACTCCTCTTCCATCGCACGGCGCCAGTGAGGGTCCAACAGGGCGTCGCGGACGGAAGAGGGTACCGGGGAGACCACCTCGTCGCCGGTCGAAGCCTCGAGGGCACGAGGCGGCAGTGTGCCAGCCGCGTGCCGTGTCACCATCGGGTGAACATGCCGCGGGTGTCGGTGAAGCAGCGGCAGGTGGTAGACCGGCGGGGCACCACGAGCCGGCGGGGACTGCGGCGGTGGTGTCGGTGTCCCCGGCGGAGAAGGAACCGCGAGCGGCGGCGGCCGCGACCTGCGCTGGTACACCCGTACCGGCGCAGCGAACCTCGATGGCGGTGCCGGGGCAGGTGCCGGGACGGGATCCGGCGTCGGCGACCGGCACGACCCCCCGGGGCAGAAGCGGGGGACGAAGGCCCCGGGTCTGCACCAATCGGAGAGGACGGGGCCGCGCCAGAGGACGACGGGCCCGGACCCGCCGGGGAGCCGGGACAGTTGGCCGGCACGGAGCGCGGCGAAGCGGTACCTGCAGGAGACCACGAAAAAGGTGGCTGGACCACCGGGTCAGTGGGAAACAGGGAGGAAGGGTCAGGGATCGGAGGGGTGGTAGTGCTGTAAAAGGGAAAGACGGACTCATCGAACACCACATGACGAGAGATAAGAACCCGTCGGGAGGTAAGGTCAAAGCACCGGTACCCCTTGTGATCCGGGGAGTACCCGAGGAAGACACAGAGCGTGGAGCGAGGGTCCAGCTTGTGAGAAGAAGTGGCAGCGGTGTTGGGGTAACACGCACACCCAAACACGCGGAGGTGATCGTACCGAGGCGGGGTACCGAAGAGGGCGTGGTGAGGTGTGGGAGCGGGACAGGCAGCGGAAGGAAGGCGGTTAAGAAGGTAGGTGGAGGTGTGCAGGCCCTCAGCCCAGAAGCGAGCAGGAAGAGAGGCCTGAAACAGAAGGGTACGCACGGTGTCGTTGGTGGTGCGAATCATCCGCTCAGCCTTGCCATTCTGCGAAGAGGTGTATGGACAAGACATACACAACTGAACACCGTGAGAGAGGAAGAAAGCTCAGGAGGTGGAGTTATCAAACTCACGACCATTGTCACACTGGACGGCCTTGATGGTGAGGCCGAACTGTGTAGACACCCAAGTGAAGAAGTGAAGGAGCGTGGTAAGTGTATCTGACTTCGCACGGAGAGGAAATGTCCACGAATAATGCGAAAAATCATCAACAACCACAAGATAGTACTTATAACCAGAAATACTCAGAATAAGAGATGTCCATAGGTCGCAATGTACAAGATCAAAAATACGGGCCGCATGGGAAGTAGAACTAGAAAAAGGAAGACGAACATGTCGGCCCAATTGGCACGCATGACACAGTTGCTCATCATGAGCTCGAGTACATGGAAGACCAGAGCTACGACTGAGCTGTATCAGGGCATCACGTCCAGGATGGCCGAGACGCCGGTGCCAGGTAGTAGAGGAAGTAGAAGCGACGAAGGCAGCTGACAAAACGGGCGGCGAAGAAGACGAAGGAGCCGCCGGGAAGCGAAGGGTGTAAAGGGGCCCGGAACTGTCACATCGGAGCAGAGGACGCCGGGAAGCCAAATCCTTTACAGTAAGACCAGAAGAGTCAAATTCCACAGAACAAGAATTGTCAGCTGTAAAACGACGAATAGAAAGAAGATTATGAACCATAGGAGCAACAAGAACATCAGGAAGACAAAAGGAGCCATGAGCACCGGCGGTACCCACAGACGTGACTGGAATACAAGAACCATTTGCGACCATAATGGATGAAGGAAGAGAGGAAGAGGGAGAGTGAAGCGACGAAAGTATACCGGGTTCAGGAGTGGTGTGGTAGGTGGCTCCTGAATCAGCGATCCACTCGGGTCCGACCGGAGGTGTCAGGCCCATGGTGCTGAACGAACGAGACAGGGCTGCCTGGTCCCATCCGGCGACCCCCGGGAGAGTCCCAGAAGGTGGAGTCCACGCCGTAGCCGGGAAGGCACCGGGTGGAGGACCAGCAAGAGGAGCAGGAGGAGCTCCGGTGAGCATGGCCACCGGTGGACGCGAGTCGGCCCCGGTGGCGTGGTAGGGCCACATGGAGATGCGCCCAGACCACGGGTTCTGGAAAGAGGGCCATGGTGCCCCCCCTGCGGTCCACCAGGTGCCGGGGCCTGGGTAGGTCCACCCCGGCCGCCCCCGCGACCCCCTCCGCGGCGACGACGACCGCCACGACCCCCCCACCTCTGCTCGGCCCAGAGGGAGGGGGACCCAGGAGAGACAGCGGCGGTGGAGCGGACGACCGTGGAGCAGACGGACGCGGCGGAGTAGCAGCCAGAGCCGTCGAGGAGGCCCCCGGGGAAGCAGTGGAACCCGGCTGGAGGCCCTGCGTGAGCTCCTCCATGACGAGATCGTCACGGACCTTCAGGAAGGTGGGGAAAGGCCTCTGACGGGTGATCCACGTCCTGAGGTGGGCGTAGCGGTCGCTGAGCCCCCGGAGGACGTTGAGGACCAAGATGCGATCCTCCACGGGCCACCCGAGGTCCCCCAGGGAGTCAGCCATGGCCTTCATCCGACGGCAGAACTCGCCGACGGAGAGGTCACCCTGGACGAAGGTGCGGAAGCTCGCATCAAGGCGCAGAGCCCGGGCCTCAGCGTTGCCCAGAAACTGACCCTCAAGGGCCAGCCACGCCCGGCGCGCGTCAGGGGAGGTGCGGACGAGGTCGTGGAGGTCCAGAGAGATCGTCCCCAGGATCCAGGAGAGGACGATGCTGTCGAGACGGAGCCACAACGGCGTCTGGGCAGCGACCGAGGCGTCGATGAGGACGTGGTCGTCGAGGGCGTAGCGGCGAAGGGTGAGAAGCACCAGATCCCGCCAGCGGGCGTAGGAAGGAGACTCCGGCTCGAGGACGACCGGAACGAGGAGGCGAATGTTCTGGACCCCCCCGGCCTGGTAGTGGAGCTGAGCCACGAGCGGGTCGGCCGGGTCGTGCCAGAGGACGGCGGTGTGCGATACGCGACGTCCCGGCGAGGCGGAGGAGGTGGCTCCGTCGTCTAGGCCCGCGGGAGAGGCGAGGAGCTGCTCGGCCTCGGCGATCTGGCGGGTCAGGGCGTCGGCCGCGTCGTGCTCGCGCTCCCAGACGAGGGCGGCCGCGCGCACACGGGCCTGGCCCTCCGCGGCAGCGGCCCGGGCAGCGACGAGGGCTGCAGCGAGGGTGGAGTTCGGTCCAGTCAGGCCGAAAGGGAGACCCCCAGGAAGGGCCAACTGGAGACCGGCAGCGGCAGCATCAACCACGAGAGGCTGAGAAGGCTGAGAACCCTCAGGCAGCGGCTGGAGTGGTTGGAGCGGCTAGAGGGGCTGCAGGAGCGGCTGGAGGGGCTGCTGGAGCGGGCGGAGTCCGGCATCCGCACCACCGCCGGCATCCTCACCCCCCACTGGTGCCTCCCCCCCAGGCCCGGAGATCGCGGTGAGGACCTGAGCAGAGGGGGTGGCGGCGGCAGCAGGGAGGGTAGCCGCGCCGCTCAGGGCAGCAGGAAGAGCCGGCTGGGGCGCGGCCCCATGCAGCACGGCGCCAAGGGGAAGGGGCTGCAGGGGACGCGGCTGCACGGCGCCAAGGGGCTGCGGCTGCACCTGCTGGGTAAGAGGGGAGGAGCCCCCAGCGGCCAGCAGGGGCGTGGAACCGGCAGCGGCGGCCTGGGCGGCGCCCAGATCAGGGGCGGCACCGCCAGGTGCTGGAGCGGGCGGCCCCCTGGATGCGGCAGGAGAAGGGGCAGCAAGCACCTGCGCCCATGTGGAAGAGGAGGAGAGGGAAGGGAAGTGGCAGTAGAAGGAGGGGTGGGGAGGAGGAGCGCCGGCCATGGCCTCCTGGCCGGCGGCGGCAGCCACCAGGAGGGGCGGCGGCTGGACAGGGGAGAGAGGAGAGAAAAAAACTAGACTCTGATTACCATGCTAGAAGTTGTGATTCATTGATTAGGGCTAACCCTAGAAGGGTAGCTATATAGGTTCCATACATGGGCCACATGGGCCTTAGCCTCATGGGCGTAAACACATACTCCAACACCCAGGTCCTTCATTGAGAACTCCTGCTGCAAGGCAGTTATAGTGCGATGTTGGCCAGGTTGACAATGGGGCTGAAAGTTTCGGCGAAAGCCACACCTAGGTGCTAAGTGAAACTGCAGAAGACCCAGCGAGCTTTGTAGCGCTCGAGGGAACCATAAACTTTGAACTTGTGCTTGAAGATCCACTTCCCGGAGACCACATTCACGCGTGATGGGCGCGGCACAAGGTTCCAAGTGTTGTTTTGCAGGAGCAGCATTTTCATCCATCATCGCAACGCGCCACTTTGGATTGGTGAACGCTGCACGATGTCTTGGGTACCGGACACAGAGACGCAGCATGGTACACAGCCGGCACCCCAAAGCCATGTTTCGCCCTGGTGGTCATGGAGTGTTGGTTAACCACGGGGGCAATGTCCACAGCGCCCTTTCGTACGGGCATAGGGGCAGCGGGCGACGGCACCGAAGCCTGGGGGGCGACGGTGACGTCGGTGAGTGTAGACCTGTGTAAAGGTGCACAGTGGCACAAGTGGGAGTTAAGGGGCCGCACATGGCTGTGCAGGAGACGACGAAGCAGCAGGGGCGTGTGGTGAAGCAGCAGAGGGAACTAACGCCGATGGCAATGTGGGCATGTGGTGAAGCGCCAGAGGGAACTGACGCCGATGGCAATGTGGGCATAGACGCCAGGGTGACGGATGGACGAGGTAGTGCGGACGGCAGAGGTGCTGGGGCGTCATCAGTACGCTCGGGCACGGAGGCCTGCCAGTGATAAATCTGCAGGTAACAGAGACCAAGACAGGCCTATGGGCACTGGGACGAGGTTAGCAAAAGTGTCCAGAAAATCGAAATCCACAGAGGGGGGTGTGGAAGGCGGCTCGGCAAACGAAAAAGAGGACTTGTCAAAGATCACATGACGAGAGATGATGATCTTATTGGAGGTGTCAAGGCAGCGCTATCCTTTATGATGAGCCGAATATCCAAGGAAGATACATAGGGTAGAGCAGGGAGCAAGTTTGTGGACAGTTGTGGTGGAAAGGTTGGGGTAACATCAACAACCAAAGACACGCAGATGATCATACATGGGCGGGGAGCCAAACAAGGCGTGATGTGGCGTATGGGAGCGCACATCTTGGTCGATAGAATGTTGAGAGTGGCAGTATTATGTGCCATGACCTAGTAGCAAGGTGGAAGACATGAACGAATGCCACATCCAGCTTCCCATTCTTCCAATTCTGAGCCGATGTGTAAGGGCACGACATACGGAGGTGAGTTGTCATGGGTGAGGAAGAAGGTGCCGGTGCTAGAGTTGTCAAACTCACGGCCATTGTTGCCCTAGATGGCCTTGACGGTGGCACTAAACTATGTGGAGACATTAGCAAAGAAATTAGATAAGAGTTGCAAATGTGTCATACTGGAGGCGCAAAGGAAATGTCCACATGTAGTGAGAGCAATTATCAAGAATGACCAAGTAGTGTTTAAAACCAGATACACTAGGAACCGGCGAGGTCCACAAATCACAATGTATGAGATCAAATACATGTGAAACACGAGATGCTAACATAGGGAAAGTAAGGCAAACATGACACCCAATTGACATGCATGACATATGGAGGTTCTAATTTCTTTATTACAAGCCATGAGTTTGGAAAAGGTTTCAAGCCCAGGGTGACTGAGGCGGCGATGCCACAAGGTGGAGTGGAGATGTCGACGAGGAGGGCAGTGGAAAGTGTTTGGCGCAGCATACATGCGAAGCGGGTACAATGGACTAGAGCTATTGCACCTAGTGATCACTTTCTAAGACTACATATCTTTCAAAGAACAACCAACAGGGTCAAATTCAACAGAGCAATTATTGTCAGTAGGTGAACTGGAGAACAGAGATAAGGTTCTTAATAAGACCAGGTGAAATGAGTACATTATTAAGACATAAGGAACTAAGAAGTTGGGTTGTGCCAGTGGAGGTCAGTGGCGGATCCAGGATCCAAATCCTGTGGGGCCAAGTTTTACATAGATATGTACATGATCAATTAATTGCAAGGTAATTAACAAGTGTTATGTAGGGGGGTTAATATGTTGTGGCAAAACCTGTGGGGCCAGGTGGCCCCACAGCTTAAGCGTAGATCCGCCACTGGTGGAGGTGACGGGGGTAAGGAATCATTACCATCAACAATGGAGGGACGAATAGGATTCCGCAGTGAGGAGGTGAGGGAGAGTACCAACATCGGAGGTTATGTGCAAGGTGGCACCAAAGTCGAAGGTCCAATCATGTTGCTGGAGTTAGTGACATGGTGTTGAATGAAGATGCCGGCGCCTGTGGGTCCCATGATGGCATGCCAACCATGGGATGGTAATAGCCTGGAGGAGGGGCGGTCCACTGCCCCTAGGAACCGCCACAAAGGCATGTGGCTGAGGCACAAAGGCCGGCTAGGGTGGACATGGAGCCGGCATGGGGGCTAGGGGACGACGGTTCCTAGGCCACATGTGGATGGAACCAGACCATGGCTTGTAGAAGTTGTGCCAGTTACCGCCGAGGGAGCTAGCGCCTAGTACTGGTGTTGCTGTCCAGAAGAGGGGGTGGCGGCTTGGCTAGTGGCAGACCTGCCAGACTGCTGCACTTGCCCTTGCCATTGCACAAGCCGTGCCTGCCGCCTTTGCCGGAGTTCCTGGAGTTGCCGTTGCTAGAGGACGTGGGCCCGGGAGTACCATGGTGGGCTGATGTGGCGTGCCCGACTTGTTGGAGGGCTGATGTGCAAGACCAGCACTGTGGCTGGTGCCAGACGCGAGGAGGGCGGTGGGGGTAGGCATTGAGTGATGTGTCATGTTGAGCATCGCGGGTGCGCACAGCGCCGAGTCATGCCCCTGGGCTGCGGCTGGCCTCCAGCTCGGCGGCCTATGCGCACTGAAGGGCAGCTTCACGCGCGGGCACTGAGTTGGCAGCGGCGGCATTAGCTCACTAGTGCTCCAAGTCGGCGGCCTAGGCGGAGTGGATGCGATCAGCCTCAAGAGCGCGATTGCATGTCGCCTCGTCATCGGCCGCACCAGCTGTGGAAGTAGCGACGGCGGTAGTGGACGGCGCGAGCAGGACAGGGGTCCCTGTCTCCCCAACATGGGGTCGCTGCGGGAGGAGGTCCACGCACAGGGTGCGCAGCTAGGCAGCGCGCGGTATAGGGGCTAGGGCAGCGTAAAACCTAGGCTCTTGATACCATGAAAGCATAGGAATTGCACGGGAAAATAGTAGATTGATTGACGCCACAAGGCATATGTACATATATAGGCAAGGATGATCTAGGGTTGATTTATAGAAGTATGACCCCCGTCAGATATCCTTGCCTATTATAAGAGTAATCACTAATCAATCTATAATAAACCAGAATGGGCCAACAGCCCATGTGCCTATAGCAACGACTATCTGTCTAATAGGCACAATAAAGTTTTACATTGTAAATACAAATGAACAACGATTAAGCATGGTCACCTATTCATGTTAGAACTAAATGACAAACATTTTATAAGGAGTTTGCAGATGAAAATCTTACATCATAGAATACAAAGTGCATCCTAAAGACCATATATCTGTCCTCTCATCAATGTCAGCATAACTTGGACACTCCCATAGTTCGGGGGGGGCGGTAATGAGCAGAACAGTGCTCTGAAGCCCATTCCTACAAGCATCCATAACATAAGGTTCAAAGATAAGTTGAGTAATGAGTGCTCAAACATAATAGATGTTATGGTTTAGTAAATTCACCAACTATATTGCCATGGCAGCAATCAATAAACAGTCATCAATTCACATGACTAACGATATTCTTTGCATATTTGGATACAAAGGTACCTGTAACTGTAAAGCTTCGGCTTGTGATCTAATAGTCTTTCTTGCTGGACCAGCACTCTCAAAATCCATCAAAACTGCAAGATGAGACTGCTCGTTCCTCTGCGTTATGAGTACATTGTCTGGTGTAACCCCATTGTGCGCATATGGTGGATCAAAACTGTGCATGTGCTTTAATCCAGAACAAAGCTGCAACAACATCCAGGCAGTCACATTATTAAAGTGTTTATTGCAAAAAGAGCAGAGTAAACAAACACAATGTACCATGCTACTAAAAAAAATACTTGTGTGGAGCAACTAAAACAACATGTGCATGGCCACATAAAACAAAATTGATATGGAAATAAACACCATAGATACAGTAGTCATTTTTTTTCTTGAACGACACAAAAGAACTGCATGTCATTTCATTAAGAGGAATAAAATACATGGGAGAGAGGCAAAATGCCCACTCCCAGTCCGAGACACATGGAATGACCATAACCAGCACCCAAAGCTCGAAAGGGTTCAGTAGACATTGATGCACTTATCTGTATCCAAAGTGGAATTGCAATGAGGTAAATTCACACATGGGCACGCTATGGTTGTAGCATGTGGATAAAAAATAGTTATGTAGTTATGAGGTAAAAGAAGCTTTGATAGTTGATATCAAGCTCATAGTTCTAGCATGTGGATTGCTAAGAAGGAAAGTCACATCTACTATATCTACCAAATAACTTAAGAACACAGAAGACAACAGAATTACTTACCTGGCGAAATATCTGGAGAACAGTAATTGTTGGGAAGAATTCCTTTTTTTCAAGCATGGTTTTAGTTATATCCTGTAATGTTCCATCTAAATGAACTGGGAATAACAAGTAGGCCTCATGGTTCTGGGATCCATCCTGAACACCCTAAGTAATACAGAATATATTATGAGATGCGAGACAGATATATATATATATATATATATATATAAACCGTGTAAATTCAATGATGCCAGTAGCAACCCCCACCCACCCCCCCTCTCACCCCAAACCCAAGCCCGCACATTCTTTTCTCCAGCCAGACCAATTCATTATTAGGTATTAAAAATGGGTTACTAATTCAATGATTTTTTTATGTAGTGGTTCAGGTAAATGCAAAATTTTACCAGTGCTCGAAAAGATTTTCCTAGCAAGCTTAGATTCCACATCACCACAAAGTAAATGGAGATTGGTGCCATGTCATCCAATAGCACCTTTTCTACTATTTATTTGGCCTTTTATACCAGGAAAAGACGCTAAATCAAACACCAGTTCGGCAATTTTACATTAGATGAAGGAAAAGGTCTACATTTGGCCATCGAACTATCGTCCAGGTCCGATTTTGGCCATCAAACTCCAAAACCGGATATCTTTGGCCATCAAACTATCAATCTGGACAGCTTTGGCCCTCAACTAGTTTCAAAGGTGGTTTTTTTACTGTTTCAAAGGTGGTTTTGCCTACCATATTTTTATTATTTTTAGAAAAAATACATATATAAGAAAAAACACCTTTGAAACCAGTCAAGGGCCAAAGTTGTCCAGTTTTGATAGTTCGACGGCCAAAGATATCTAGTTTTGGAGTTTGATAGTTCGACGGCTAAATTCAACTATGCTATAGCTCAACTCAATTAATCAAGCTTTTAACATGGTATTTGGTGGCATGTACTACTGGACATAAATAAGTGATTTCCTGCAAGCAACAGCCAATAGCAGAAAAATGCAGGGACCAATGGGAGTCTTTAGGCATTGTATTCACTTAAGAGGGGCAATAGGGTAACTCTAGTCTCTAGTAATTTATGGGAGCGCTTATCCAATTTCCCTATAATGTATGAAAGCCACAACAATTTTGTTAACAGGAAACCAACTAGTTTTGTTTTGCTTCTGCTTTTGCAAGAAATGAAGAAAGTATAAGGACTACTGTCATACTATTAAGCACTCCCTCCATCCCAAATTATAAGTCATTCCAAAAATCTTAGAGAGTCAAAGCATCTCAAGTTTGACCAAAATTATAGAAAAAATTACAAAAATTTATGACATCAAATAGATATACTATGAGAATATAGTTAATGAAGAATCCAATGATACTTAAGTTGGTATCATAAATGTTATTATCTTATCATATAAATTTGGTCAAACTTGATATGCTTTGACTCTACAATATTCTTAGAATGACTTATAATTTGGGATGGAGGGAGTATAGAGCAAAGTCCAATAGTTAATTTTACAACAAACATATAGATCTTGTGTTATTAAGGGCTGTCTCGTTAAAGACTGGCAATATGAAGAATCAAGTACATGATCCCTACTATGCAACCTACCTTGACAGCAATGATGGCATGTTCAAGAAGAGGAAGTAAATTTGGATGGCTGAATTGAGAGGACACTCGGATCTCTTGCCGAACAAGCTCTAAGTGCTGATCGCTCTGAACAAGAACTTTCTTGAGAGCATATGTCCCATCAGCTGTCATTTGACAAAACAACAAGAAGAGTAGAATTTAAAATATGATCTCCAAACACAGCAGAATCAAGAACACAGTAAGATCCATAATGACAAAAGAATCAACATCTAATATGAACTGTGTGCGTCATCACTAAATAAATATTCGGCTATTCACAGTTCCATATTAATAGTATTAATAAAATCGCATCACACGGGAACTTCTGTGGACACTGTCATGTTTCCACCAATACCCAAACTCTAGCATCCACATCCATAAACTGCAGCTTTGTGGGCATGAAATACAACACCCAATTCAATTTACATTCAACAGGCTAAACTATATGCTACAGTTACTTTTTATCTCAAATTGTATGTAACAGAGTGATTGCCTTAAGAGACTGCAGAACTTAGTGTTGACACAAATGTGGATTTAGAGTGATGTCTGCTCAATAGTCAATATTCATATATTACAGTTATGATATGTATAAAGGAAAGTTTCCAACGTACGACACTAGAATTCAACCAATAGAAACTAATGAAAATAAAATATATCTTATCAAAAAGTGCAAAACTAAGGCCCTGTTTGTTTGCGCTGTTGCGCGCTCCGGCTCTGGCTCCTAGTTCACTGTTGCGCACTGTGTGATACTGTAGACTGCTATAGCGGACAAAGAGAGGGCTCTGGCTCCAGCACAGGCAAGAGAGGAGCCAGAGGAGCTGCAGTTTTGAGGTTCCTCCAAGCTCCACTACAGTACTGTAGCGGTAGAGGAGCCGGAGCCACTGGGAGCCCCTCCAAACGGGCCCTAAATTGGTCAAACAAATTTTGCAGAGAATAACACTACAGAAGTCTCTAAGAATCAAGACTAACATTTTCTTGTGACTCTAAGATATGGTATAGAACGAAATTCGAAAGTGCATTTATAGAAACTAGCATTGTTTACATCGAGCAGCTAAGGAAACGACAAGGCCAGGTCCCATAATTTAGATGGTGACACCAGTGGTCTCGCGTAGGAATCACAATTCGAAACACCGCACGCACAGGTCCACGAAGGATGCAATTTGAAGAGAAAGAAATGATCTTGATCTTAATCCTCACACGGAGCAAGAAGGCGTGAAATGATCTTCACCATGAATTGTCAAATAATCCATCCAACCGTGAACAAATGTCATTCCACTGCCCAGATTCAGATATCCAGTACGCACCGCGACACGCCGGATAGACCCCAAATCCAAACCCATTCGCCAATAGCTGCAAGGAACTACGCTCGGATCTCAATCCCTCTATTTATGTGTGTGTGAGAGAAACACCTGAGATGTGTGATGGGTGGATGCCCTTCTTCCTGGCGATCCCGGCGGCGCCGGGCTCTGCCCCAGCCGTGCCGTCGGAGGCGGCTGCGGCGGCGACGACCTCCTTGACGAGTAAGACGGAGGAGCACGCAGGGCCGGCATCGCCGAGCCTGCGGAGCACGCGGAAGCGGTAGTCGTTAACCCAGACGTCACCACCCCCACCGCCGACGGTGTCGTACAGTGCGTTCAGGCCTGAGAAGGAGCACCCCATCGCCGGCGACGCTGACTCTAGCTCGTCGAACTGTCCGGATGGACGAAGAACAGGCTACAGAAGCATTCGCGGAACGTGGGTTTGCCTGTTCCGGCAACGGCGGATCTGCTGGTCACCCACTCTAGCTGTGAAACCAGATCTCGGCAAAAGACAGTGAGGCTCCCATCGAATGCAAAATGTAAAATATCAACTGCTTTAGAATGATGAAATATAAAATACCAAAATTTTTATAGGTGTATTTAGTTCCATCTAAAATACTAAATTTTTCGTAAGGTGGGTAAGAGCTTTTTGGCTTTTTTAGTCTCTTGAGGCCAAAATCTAAAATGGAGAATTGATACCTTTTTACTAAAAATTTTGTATGGTGTTTAGTTTCATTTTGTAAAATGGTGGGCCAAAACCCAAAATTTTTTAACGAAAATGGAAAACTAAACACACCCTCACTCCGTGCCAAATAAATGCACATCTCGTTAATAAGTTAAAAAAAATAAATTACTAAAAATATAGAGAATAATGTCTACTTCTGTGCCTTCAAATAAGTTTATTATTATAAAAATATATTCAATATATACATTAAATATTACTATACTTTTATATGTTTAATCAAACTTAAAAAATTTAATTGACTCCTCTAAAAATAAGATGGGTATTTATTTTAGGACAAGAAGAGTAGGCCATGAGACCAAGGCCACGGGTCTGATTAATGCACATGGTTAATTAGTAGCTAGTGCTAAGAATTAGCCGAAGTAGATATGTTTTTGCTAACTAATTGACTAATAAGTTGAAGAGTGGCTAAAAAATTAGCTTATCTATTAGTTCTCCTCTTATAATATACAGTCGCTAGCTAGCTATTATCTCTTACATCTAAACAGATCTTATTACAGGATCGATACAGGGATTTTAAAACCGCGCTAGAGTAAATTAGAACCGTAAAACTAAAATCTGACGTGTTAATTCTTTTCCAATAACGTGGATGAACTGACTACTCGCGGAGCTTAACTTTTTTTTGTCTCCTACATATATACAATAAATAAATACAACTAAAAAGAATAAGATGGACACTTTTTGGTACGACAAACGTTTGGTCCTTTCATCTGCCCCTCTCCTACGATACTGCACGCATCGTAATAGTAGGAGGTGGAAGGGTGCGAATAAAAATAAAGAATAAGAAAAGATTCTCGATGCAAATGTAAAAGAGAGAAATAACATATAAACGTAGATGTGGAAGGGTGCGAAAGAAAATAAAGAATAGGAAAGGATTTTTGATGTAAAATTGTCGACGAAAACTTCGCCTCACCTTCCCACTCCCTAGTGCGACCCGCGATTAGAGGAGAAAAAAGGAAATAATTTCCACAACCCACCGGCGACACACGGAAAAAAAAGAAATAGATTACAGTAGGGAAGATGAAATGAGAAAGTATTGGAAAATAGATTACGCCCGGCTCTCTCCTCGTTCGCGTACACCGCCGCCGCGTCTTCCTCTCCCCACCCTCGAGGCCGCCTCCATCGTCAGCGCCAGCCCCTGCATGCCGTCGTCAGTGCCAGCACCAAAGCCGGGTGGCACGCTTCACGATGGCCTCATCCCACGCTGTCGCTGCCGCGTCTTCCTCTCCCCGCCCTCGAGGTCGCCTCCATCGTCAGCGCCAGCACCGACAAGCCGCCAGGGAACACATCCAGGGCAGGCTGCACATCATCACGCGATTCGGAGGTTAGGGTTTGCTCTTCCACTCCCCTCCCCGTACCGATCCCTCTTCTCGTCGTCACCCTCCTCTCTCTCTGTTCCAGATCGGCATCGCAATGGTGGCGAGGGTAAAGGAGTGCAGGCCCGGCGGGTTGACACAGCGTTCGGGCCGTGCCGGAGCGTGTCCGGGGATAAGCATAGCCAAAAGATGCTCCACCACCCGTCGTTCGCGACGAGGTGGAAGAGGAGCGCAATGTCGACGTTCCTTCTCAGCGCGGCGGGTGACGGCGGGGGCAAGGGCAGCACGCGGCCTGTCTGCACAGCCTGCTGCCAAGGCTCCACGACGGCAGCAGCAGATCCGGGTGCGGCGTTGCAAGGGAGGCCTCCCAGATTTCGCGTGTAGACTGGTATCTTCGTGTCCAGGAGCACGGCCTCTTTAATACGGGTTTCTAGAAAAAAATTCTATATATAGTTGCTGATAAATATTGCATTGCTATTGAAGGCATCATCTTTATCTGAAGTACGTCAGTCAGTCGGATTATTTAATCTTCACTAATAAATTGTGTAGTCTGATTAGTTGATCTACCCAATTTTTCTGCAGCATGAAGCAGGTGATGGGTACGACTCCCATTCCAAGAATCTCCAGAAGTTTGAAACACCGCCTCAGCTGCAGTCACATGTGAGCTAGAATTCATCTTGTAATTGTTAACGTTTATTAATCCAATTTGTGAACACAAACACAATGGCAGAATGAGTACAACGATGTTGGTACTAACAGCTTTGGGTTCTGTGATATATGTGTTACAGATTGATGATGGCACTTGTGCGAGGCTAAAGGAGGAGCTTGCTGAAACCAGCTTAAGCTCAGGTGCACATTCATTCTACAATTTAATCTACACATACACATATAGTTCAAAAGCGGGACAATAATCTACATGCACCTGCCAGTTTTATCTTTTTGGGACAAAACCCTTCTTTTTTATTTCAGCAACCTCAAGGACATGTAATTTCCACTACTATACAGACAATTTAGAAAAGCTCCTACTGTTTCACAGACATTATTGTGTTATCTTTTAGGACAAAATCCTTCTTTTCTATTTAAGCAAAACCTTAAGAAGGAGGCAGAGTTCCCGCTACTATACAAATAATTTAGAAAAGTCCCATTGTTTCATAGAGATTATTGTGATTTTCTGCTGCCTCTAAAAATCCAGTAGAGGGGCTCAACTAATATATAAACCGTCTTAGAAATTTTAGGGGTGATTGGTAACTCACTGACTGCCTTTGAAAATTCCATCTATTGCACTTTTTCTTTTGTCCTTTTCTTTCTGATGATCGAAATTTGCTACCTTGCAGCGTCTATTGTCAGTGTCAACAGACAAGACTGTTTGCTTGTGGAAATTGGACCTACAAACTGTGTCATTGTTTTCCATATAACTTTAGTAGTCCTATAGTCTCTTAATTACTGGCTCAAAAGTTTTTTTAATATGCTTCTGAATTTACCTCACAATTTCATTATCAAAATTTACTATTGCAGTGACTTGTTTCCAGATCAATCTA
This sequence comes from Saccharum hybrid cultivar R570, assembly GCA_038087645.1. NCBI lineage: Eukaryota > Viridiplantae > Streptophyta > Magnoliopsida > Poales > Poaceae > Saccharum > Saccharum hybrid cultivar. The sequence continues at coordinate 39,472,634 of JAQSUU010000307.1, read as the reverse complement.
GCAATGAGAATTGATTCATCAGTGGATCAATAGATGCAAAATCCATGTATCTGATATTCCTTGATGCAATTTCATTAATTGGGTGGATATTGGAGACATAGTAATATAGTATGGTTTAGGTTATTTCCCTTTCTCACTTAACTGTAATTGGGCTTGTATTTCGTGCAGGTTGAGACACGCTTGACGAAGCTGCAAGGCTTCTCCTTGGAGAGAGACATGCAGAGAGCAACATGAGAAGTTAGTACATGCATTCCTTTTGTTTAATTCCATACTTCTACCAAATGTCTTTCGTATCCAAATAGGATTCACACTGATTCTAATATACAAAGTAGCCAAAGTTCGTCGAATAAATGGAATGATTTTTTTGGCGGGTGGCTGATGAAGTTTCTTATAACACTTGTTTTAGACACAGCAAGCAGACACAAGAAAACCTACATTTTGGTGGCTAGGCCAGGCAAAGCAAAAGCAAGAGAACAATGTCATGGTTGCTCTACCTCCATCCAGGAAGGCAAAACGAAAGCTCTATGTTGCGTTGTCGAGGGGTGTGTCCAGACAAACAATAAGAATTTTGGCAAAACCAAAGAAGAAATTACATCCAACAGGGAAGAGCACCAAAAAAATTATATACAACAATATCATGGACCGGTGAAAAGGTGGTAAGTAATGTCCTAAATGACTATTTCTTTTCTTAATAAATCTGTAGGTAGAGTTCTTGGCTAAATTTAGAATGAATCAAATAATGTGAGATGATATTAATGAGCTCATATTATGGATGCATAGATCACCTAGATAAATTTAGACTGAAACAAGTAGCAGCTAGACTTGTTCATTAAACATTAGACAAGCTCTTCAGAATTAGAAAATCTTCCTTTGGTTAGAACCGTTGGCTGTCATCAGAAACCAACCAAATCAGTGTTGTGCATCTTTACTTTTTTCAGTCAAAATTATTTCTGAATTGTGAAAAGTCGACCCTTCAAATTATGCCTTAGCACTGCAACTATGGAAATCAATTAAGTAAAATTTTAGGATGCATCTTCTTTTTGCAATGGTGGTTTCAACGTTATAATAACTTCATCCGTTTAGTTGCAGGATTAGGTCCCATCCTGATTTGGAGCATTGGATTAGGTCCCCAACCTTTTGTGTTGCTTTTTCTCACCATCAAATTGATGAAAAAAATCAGTTCATGCAATCATGCTTGTTGCAATTGGCTAGATAATTTGTTTCTAACAAGAACTCCATATAACCTAAATCTACAATCTATATTGCCTAATTGATTACCAAAAAATACACACTATATGAGTCTAGGCTACTGAAACTTTACATGCACCAAATAAAGCCATAGACGCCGTCACTTCTATTGCAGTGTAGAACAAAATATCCTTTCCAAATTACATGTTTCTTGCTTACGGTGGGGCAACCAACTTGATTACAACACAGGTGATCAAAGAGGCTACTACCTGTTTTCCTCAGAATTAGTTGGTCTTCTTACACTGATAGTACATGCTCTCCAGTCAGCCCACAAATGGTTTACCGGTTTATAAACCATGGACACGCACGGAATGTGCTATAGCCTCCAGTCCCACGACCTCATCACCAACTGCATCGTGACTGTCATGGGCGCGCAGTACTACGACACCAACATCTTCTACCCCGGATGCAACAAGAACGTGAGTTCCTTTCCACTGTCTCTGCTGTTGCAGATATGATGGATTGGGTGTTCTGAAATGTGTTCATGCACCAGTTAGTTCAGTGGGACTGGGAGTGGAGTCAAAGGTTGCTACTCTCATAATTTGCACATTAAACCCAGTTAGTTTTCTTCTAGATGCCACAAAATTGCATAATTTGTCGAAAAGGAAAGAGCTTTCCTATGTCTCTAGCAAAAAAAAATATATACCTTATTGTCTTAACGGGGGGCGAGGTTTTCGGAGTTGGACCTGTTTGCTTTCTTATTTCGTTGTTCTTGCATAGTGTGTCACCAATTTTATTAGCAATAGACTATTAGGTACTAGCATTGCTAAAACATTTAAGGTAGTAAGTAATCATTTAGTTTTTTCATTAACCTGGTTGTCTGTTCCAGTTACAACACTGCCACAATCAAGGTACAAATTAAGAGTTCGTCCATCTAATCTCCTTGAGCTATTCCCTCCTTACGTAACTGAAGCTTTACAATAGTCAATAATAATGATTGACAGATGTATGATAATTCTTGTTTTGTGTTTTATGATTCAAATCCAACATGTGGTGATTCATTTGTAATGTAATATTTTCAAATGCTAGGCTGTTTCCAGCAAGTCCTTGGTGTGGAGGTATGCAAATTGCTTTGCTAGGATTCTTCACTTGATAAATCTCTGACTACCAATTAGTTAAAATATTATTTTGATTTATCACTTTCAGGATAAAAAATGCCAAGCGTTAGCATGGGCAACATACTATCTGATAAAAAATGGTAAAGATCAGAATGAGTTGCTACTTTTGTCACTAAAAATGTAAAATTGCTGGAGCAAACGCTAACAAAATTGGTGACAAAATTGACTCAAAAAAAGAGCAACAGTTTACTGGCTGTGATGCCTATCGACAATATCAAAAGGTAATTCATGCTTATATTTTCCTATTTTTTTGCTCTTATTCATATTGGTACTAGGTATTGGACTTACTGAAACTTAAGCATCCCCTATTTTTGCTTCTTTTGGGAGGCTCCTCTAAGGTACAAAGCAAGCTTTCTTCGAGTAGTAATGTTCAGGCCTCTGTTCATCTTTGTCCTCGCCCCTAATAACTGTAGTGTGTTCTCATTACTATGTGCAGCAAAAGTGGTGTCATGATGTTTCACGACACAAAACTTGCATGATGATACTACTGTCAGGAGCACCAGAGTGTAGCCTTGATTTAATGAGCAACTCGCTAAAATATATGTTATCCATGTGTATCCAGAAAATGTGTGCTTTAACATTTTTGGAAAATGTGTATCTCGAACCTTAGCAATATTTTTAGATTAAATGTCACTTTAATGTTAGTATTTAATTTCAAAGTATTATTATCTTATTGTGTGATCCATGTGTTTTTAGTATAAACGTTTTACTGTCCCGTAGCAACGCACGTGCATGCTATCTAGTAAAAAGAAAAAGGATGAAACCGGATCCCATACTTGTGTTTTTAAGGTTTGTTTGATGCACATGACTAATTAGTAGTTGAGGCTAAAAATTAGCCAAAATTTCTATGTTTTTGCTAACTAGTTGGCTAATAACGAATTGAAGACTTGGCTAAAACACTAGCTCTTCTATTAGCTATCCCCTTAGAATCCTTAGAGTATACTAAGCTAATTTTTAGCTAGCTAGCCATTGGCTCTTGTATCTAAACAGGCCATATTATGGGATCGATGTAGGGATTTTAAAAGCCTCACCGGAGTATATTAGAACCATAAAACAATATATGACATGTTAAATCTTTTCCACCAATGTGGACGAACTCATTACCCACGGAGCTTGGCTCTTTTGTAAAAAGGAAGTTCACAGGGCTCCTTGAGGCGTCGACTGTAACCATACAAGGCTTTCCCTGACTATAAAATACCATCCATGATTGTAAGTACATCTCCTGAAATCATAAATCTCTGGGTCTCCACTAGTTCATTGGAGTTGTCTATCCAACAACAATAAAGAACATTCAACAACCGTATACTTCAAAAAAGACTTGATGTTCTAGTTCTGTCCAAAGTCAAATTTTCTAAAGTTTGTCCGAGTTTATACAAAGAATACTTATTTATACTACCAAAAAATATCATTGTGTTTGTTGTATAACATATTTACCTATTTGGTGTCATAAATGTTGTAGTTTTATCTATAAGTGTAGTCAAACTTCAAAACGACATAGGACAAAACTAGAAATCAAGTTTTTTGGGATGGAGAGGGTAATCATTTCCATGATTGTAAATGTTAAGAGCACGTTATATAGGTTGTGTTTGGTTGAGCTTCTAAAAGTGTTTCTGCTACCAAACAAAAGAAAGTCAACCAAACAGGTAAAGTTTTGAAGCTGCTTTTTTAGTGTAGTACAATTTTGAAAGCACCTTTGATCTTGCATCTAGTTTTTGGCTTCCTACTTTTTGAAATGGGTGGAAATAGAGAGTTGTTTTATGGTTGTTTGAAGGGAGATAAAGAGAGGCAGGTTTTATACTTGTTTCAACCAAACTGCTTACAACTTTTCTACGCCACATAGGTCACAACAATTTTTTCACGGCTCAAAGCTAAACCAAATAGGCCCATAATCCACCCTTCATTTTATCTCCCTCATTTCTCTCTCCTCTCTCGTTTTCCTAGATTCAGATTGACTCTAGGTCAGAGCTCCCCACTAACGAGCTACACGGGAAAGGGTGAGTGGTAGTGGTAGTAGGATCAAGGGGTGTTTTTCACCACATGTATCAGAGTCACAAATGACAATGGCGCTCCGTGTTAGCAGAGCCGGCCTATAACACTCCTAGTGTTAGGCACACGATAAGTAGTTGGTTCAATGTTAACATGACATGTCAAATTTTGTTCACTAGAAGATACTATGCGTGTTGCTGCAGGGATTATGAAGAGTTTGGAATGAAATTGAGTGGAGATGATGTATGTGGATAGCTTGCAATTAGAGGTAGGAAGTTAGTTGGATGATATGGTAATTAGTGGAAAATTGCTATAAATTTTGAAGTTTTAGTAAAACAGAAATTCTCCAAGAGCTTACATAGACAAGGTAGGATTTCTGTAGTCTTTGTCATATCTCACTTTACAACAACTTAGTTGACATGTTTTCTAATAAATATATATCCACAAGTAACAAGTATATGAACTAGGTATAAAGTTTACGTCGTCCAACCTTTATAAAGTCAAGTTCATAGTTTGGCAAGTTTTTATTTCTCATTTTTTAGTTTGATTAGCATATTTGGAATTTTTGAACATAATCAAACTTATAGGATCATCGGTGAAAAAATGGAGTTCAAACTAGCATGCCTGAGAGATAGCATGGAGGGATCGGGTCCCCCACACTTAGACTTTTATGTCCTTCGACATTAAAAGCCAAGTGTTAATGTTGGAGCATCTCCTTAATGTGTATTGCAGCACCCATGTTTCTAGACATCGTTCATCCTTCGTTCCTGTAATTGTTAGTGACAACAAATACGCGAAGGGAACTTTTCTAGCACCAAGTTTTTGTTTATTGTGGGAGATAAGGGAGGTCATAGCTTTATTCTTAAAAGACAAGACTAAGCTAAGTTTATTATGAAAAGCAATATATATTTCTTTTATTATCATTTAAAAAATTCTAGTATCTAAAAAATGATTTACTTATTTTATTATCATTATATACTATACTTTTTGATGACTTTATCATGGTGAGACAACCAAGAAGAAATGAATGAATGAAGCATGTCATGAAATGTTTTTCGAGAAGTTCACCTCCACACTTGAATTTTGCAATGTGAAAAATCAAATTTGGATGGTAGCATTCTCCTTTGAATGTGCTTCATTGTTGAAATGATATTGGTTGAATTTACCTTGTGTGTCACCCCTTCATTCTTTTTGTTCAAACCTAAAAGGTTAGTGACAAAAATACCCGAAGGAGCAATTTTACAAATATGTCCTCAAGCTCATTTTCAAAAGTCATGTTATTATTATTATTATTATTATTATTATTATTATTATTATTATTATTATTATTATTATTATTATTATTATTATTATTATTATTATTATTATTTTAAGGTAAGAGGATTTTTAATATTGATGCATTTGCAAATATTGAGATTTGAAATTAAAAATGCATTTAAATTCAAATGTGATAACTACCGATTTACCTTCGGCAAGGGCTCACCGTTTTGAGTCCGCTGAGCACGACTTCTCCATTGCATTTTGGCTTAAAGTTGCATCATCTCATCCTAGAGATGCATAAGGATGATTGCACTTCTTGTTTTCGCCATGCCATCGTGATCTTCGTGTGGTCTTGGCTTGGTGGGTGTGTGATTCATTTTTCTTTCGATTAAGGTTTCATTCAAAGTTTCACTAAATGAACTTTGAATTACCTCTATTATGAATTCATCTCCAGGACTTACCTCTCAAGACGACCGGTGAGAGTCACGAACTCATAGCATTGCACCGAGGCTCCGCACTTCCGCACCACCTTGTACTCTCAATGCTGTTCGATGGTCTCTATGCCTATGGCAACCTCTCCACATGCTCGATGGAGGTCAGATCTAGTAGAAGATATGGTTTGATGTGGGAGAAAGAAAAGTGGCACAGACGAGGAGTTTGGAACGGTGGTTATGGGCACGACTCGCGTGGGAAGCGGGGAGGTGGGATTTGGGCTGACTTGTAACTGTTGTTAGTGTTGGTGGACATGTGTAGCAATTGGAGGGTTCCTATTGTAGTGGATGGACATTCAGTAATTAGGGAAGATAAAAATATAGTTACTTGAGTCTTACAAAGAAATGATAAAAGAATATACCAATCCTCTGAGAACTTCTTTGGAACTCAAGCATCTCTCCCTAACTCCCAAACTAATCCTATATTACTTTTACATCTTGGCAAAGAGAATGAGGAGAGCCCTTATGGTGTGTGAGTGGGGAGGCCTCCCCTCCTTTTATAGCAGCTTGTTGGTTGGTTTGAAGGAATATTCCGGAGGAGATCCCCAGCACACTGCCTTCCACAAACATTATTGCACCGCCTAGAGAAGGTTGGGCCCGAGGCGCGCCAGCAGGGTGTGCCTGCACCCTAGTTGGGTCACCTTGACTCCAGTTTGGTCAAGAGATCTTCTTTGGTCTTCTAGAGTAGGCCTGTGGGTGTTTGATGTTGATTGGAGATGGCTTTCTTTGGTTTTGGCCTTGTTCTCCATATGCTTGGGCCTTGATTTGGCCCAGTAGTGGGCCTTCTCCCCCTTGGGCTCTTTTGCTTTGTGCAAGATAGAGTTACACTTTGTTTGTTTGCGCATTTGGAATGTATTTTTCATGGTTTCCGCAAATGTCCTTCTACAAATGACAAATCATCAAAACCCGTGAAATTTTTTTAGTTATAAATCCTAATACTAAGTTTGGTTTTTGTTTTAGTGAATATTCCTTGAAAGTTGGCTACTAAAAATAGGAGTTAAGAACCATCAACAGAGGGATCTCTAGGGATTAATCATGCTTAGAGCCTTGATCTTACATTTGTTATGAGTGAGAGGTCACCACACTCCATGATCCATACATGCATGAGAGATTTGAGATTAGGGTTTGAGAGAAATATCCAAATAATTGAGATGAGAGCTCATGAGTTTGACATTTCTAAGTGTCGCTACTAAGAATAGAGTTTTAAATCTAGTCCCTAGCAATGGCACCAGAAATGCTTGTTGGTATTTATTAACTTGTCACTTGTTTTAAGTAGCCACCTATTATATGTCTACATCTCTTAACATTACTTCACTAGGTTGTCATTCCTAGTGATGATGCCAAAGATTCTTGTTAGGACTACATAGCATCACTTCTAGAATGATACTAAGCAGTTCTTTACTATTTCATGTGACTAGATAGATAGAATATATAGACATGAAAGGGAAGGGATCTGTGAGCGCATAGATAATATACCATTGTAGCACTTTACCCGCGAGTATTCGGTATCGTTATTTATATTTTTACCACAGGAAAGGTCAGGCGAGGATGTGCATTGATAACTTATACGATTGATGGAGAAGTAAACCATAACCAATATTCTACTCATAATAGGGGTAAGTCAAGAGGTAAATGTATATGAATAATAAATAATAACTAATCATTGATCACTTATAGTACTCCTATCTATGGCATTAGCATGGTTAAGTAGAATATTAGAGGAATAATTCCTAAGTCATTCTTAATTACAAGTCAAAGCATACATTGATTAGTGCAATTACACCTAGTAGTCATGGCTAAGATCAACTTCATATATACACATAAGGGATATTACTAAGGACGATTAAGAACAGAGCTTGTCTTTCTTCATAACTAGATCCTAGCTACTTGTATACCTATATTCGGGAAGTGGACTACAAAGGACTCAAAGGGAGTGTCACATCCGCGATCTACCACATGACCCGAAATATAGGGTATATCCATAGGTGTCACACCCATTTTTAAGGAACAAATGGAATGTATAGTCTTATGTGCGCCCAGAGATCAATCACACATAAGATGACAAATATAAATAGTATCATCACAAATGTTTATTACATAACGAATAATATCACAGAGTCTACACATAATTAAGCGGAAACATAGAATAATTCTTGTGGTAGCTAGCTCCATAGCACAGGCACGTCAACTGGTTGACTACAAGTCTAGTAATCTTCGGGGAAGTAGTAGTAGTAATCACTATTTGCACATTCGGGAGTCCATCCTAAGGTGTGGGGGAATGTAAGGGTGAGCACAAAAGTACTCAACAAGTGTAACATGGGGTTCATGAAGCTAAAAAAGGATAGACACAGGTTTAACTGCATGTAGCTTTTAGTTGATCATATTTTAAGCAGTTGAGTAGCAACAAATAGGTGATGTTCCCATAATAAACACATGATCATGTAAAGAGAATAATGAATAGCAAGAACAAGTAAGTTAATAGTGATCTCTATTCCATAAGGGTCCAAGGCCGCTCGTATCCGTGAGCACGGCTGATATACCAGTTTTACACTCTGCAGAGGTTGTACACTTTCACTGTGAGTCACGATCCCCAAAAGTCCGAGGTCATGACTCCCCATTGGACAGTTAAGTTTCACTATGAAGTCTTTCCAAGGTTCGTCTAACAAGTTAGGGCTGCTAGGTTTCTGTGCCCTGCAAATGTAGAGCTCCCCTTCCGTATGGTACAATGACCCGCAGCCTATACTCATAAGGACAGAAGCCGCACTACACCCGACCCAGAACACACCCCTCTTGCGCCATAAAGGTAACCACTAACAAGCTAGAAAAGGTCCTCTTATATGACTAAAGCCAGAGCCATATAGCCCTCACAGCTATACTGTAAGTCCTGGATGTTCGCTTACAGATAAGTCCTTATGGAGAGGAATCTAGAGAAAACTCTAGCCCTCTTGTTCCCTGTTACTAAAAATCATCTTTTAGTGTCATTGCATATATCATTAGTCAAATTACAAGGTCATTGTTTATGTGAGCACTAGCAACTACCCAATGCTATAACCATAGGATTCAAGGAACCAGATCAATACTAAGGCATCCTTAACAAGGAGACACATGCAGCATGAATTAAGTGAATTAAAGTGAATAGGTAACAAGGATAATCCCATGCTATACTTGCCTTGATCTAGCTGATTCTGTTGATCCGGTTCATAATAGTACTCTTGATCACCAACGAACTGATCACCGTCTATACTCAATTAACACATCAACAACAATCATCCAAGAGCAATCATGCAAAGCAAACAAAGCTACAATTAGAACAGTACACCAACAGTAGTAAAATAAGATGAAAAGTTTGTAAAACGAATCTACATCTCACTAGGATCACACAGACGCGAATTGCACGTAAATCGGAGTTAAAACGGAAAAGTTATGATTTAAACGAGATTTACTTTATTAAAGTAATAGATTAAATCTAATCTCAAAATTTAAAAGTTGAAAACCTACTAAACAGTAGTACTACCATGTAGAGTATGAAATTATAAACCTAACGCAACTTGAACGGGTCAAATCGGAGTTAAAACGGAGATTTTATAAGCGAAATAAGATTGAAATAAATCCTGTAAATATTAAAAACGTATTTTCACTTAAACCGCCTGAGTTTACGCTTTCAAACGGATAAAACGTATTCTGGCTTTACGCTTATGGACTGCGGGTTCAATTATAAAGAAACAGAGGGACTCTTTAGCAAAACTGGCAGCCGAAAAGGTATCGGCTAATATTAGCCGTTAGATTAGAATCGGATGGCCGAGATTAGATGGCGAGATGAAAGATGTGAACTCTGGCCACCAACAGTGACCCGACGGCAGAATTTGGCCAGCGGCGAGCCATTGCTCATCGGAGTTATTCAATCTAGCGCTACAGCATGACAGCGGATAAACCAAGAGCATAGGGAGATAGAGAGGATGCCCGCGAACTCACCAAGACCGAAAACGGGGTCGGAGACGGATGTATGACGATGGGCGGCTTCCAATGGCGGCGGTGGACCTCCTGTGCATGGCAACAAAGCCAACTAAGCAACTCCAGTGAAAATTAAAAGAAGAAAAGGGTTCGACGACTTCGAATTAGTGACCTGAACTCCTCGGTAGCTTACGGAGGTGGCTGAATCGACGAATTCGTTGTTTTACCTCTGAGCTCGAGCGGTGGCAATTTGGTTGCGGCGGCTAGCGCTTGATTCATGGTCGGTGGCTCCGGGTTAGGGCTGTGGAGAGGCGGTGCGAGCGCGGCGGCTACTTATGAGGAGGCTAGGCATGCGGAACAAGGCAAGAGGAGGTCGGGTCGGCGTCGGACTCCACCGTCGAGTCCACCCCGGTTACGAGCAAGAGGAGGAAGACAACGCTTACACGCGGGCCTGGGATGTCAGCCAGAGAAAAGAGAAGGAGGGCGAGGCGGACTGCGGCTTCGGCCGGTTGGGCCGGCCCAATACGTGGCGCGCAGGAGAGAAGCTGGGCTTTAGGTGAGGAGGCCGAACGGGCCAGCAAGGGAGGGAGGAGAGAAGGCCTTCGGGCCAAAAGCTAAGAAGGAAGAAAATTTCTATTTCCTTTTCCTTTTCTAATTTTTTTTTTCAAATGCATTTTCAAATAGTTTTTGGAATTCTTTTCTTCTTGTAATAAAAACCAATCAACAGTAATAAAATATGCAGCAGCATGTGTAACAGAATCGACCAAATTATAAGAGCACAAGTACAAAAACAAGCGCCAAAATGCGCAAATTTTCGAACTTGAGCCCATATAATCCCGGTAGTCAATTGAAACCATGAAGGATTTCAAACCAACTTGCTTACAACCAAGATCGTATCATTCAACATAACACATCACACGTTACATTTCACAAGTAGTTCCGAAATCCACTTACACACACGGAGTCGTAAATATTACAAACCAAGTTCATAAAGTAGCGGAAGCATAACACACACACCAGTTGTTCAAATACTACTGCCAGTCTTACTGATCAACATTCTGCAAAAGCATTAAGGAAAGTACATAACGAATGATCACGCCTGAGTGATCTAGTCTTCATCACCCGCAGGGTGGAGACAGTTCTTGCAGAAGCCTTGGTAAAGCATATCATCGGCAACAGGAGGGAATAAACCCTGAGTACTGGAATGTACTCAGCTAGACTTACCCGTCAAAAACCAGAAATAAGATGACACCAAGGATTATGCAAGACTTACATAAGTGGGCTAGCTGACATCACATTTTGCAGAAAGGCATAAGTAATTGAAACTCTTTTAACCTATACTAGCAGTTATTTTTAGCATTACCTGTCATCTATCTTAGCACCTGTACTAAATCATTCACTTGATTATAGTCAAACAAATAATATTATTATATCCGTAGCAGGTATAATTTGCGGCAACATTGTATCATTCACTTAACCATCTGTTCAATTTAATGAGATCTACGTTGCCGCTGCTCAAGTTAAGTGCTCACTAACCGGGAGCGACGGCGATTCGAATCGAATTCCTATCCAGCTGGAGGGGTATTTCTAACACTCACCGAGTCACGCCTGGCGAGGGCTGCTCAGGTCACCTTTGGTACAGTTCAGGAGCCGCGGGTCTGACTAATGTCGCATCCCCAAGGGTGACACTCTGCCAGGTGACAGGGACTCTAACCCCCCTTGGTCTCACGCCAATGTCCCCAAGCACATCCTTTCTCTCCTCCAAGATGCAACCTACCATTCGATTCCTGGCCTGAACTGTATTACTCGGCTTCGCGGTCGGAATGACTTATCCGGCCAACTAAGTGTTAGACTGCGTTCAACATGACTCAAGGACGTATAGCGAATCGGTCCTTAAACGACTCGGACGGGCATAGCTCCGCACTCAAGACGTGAAGTGTCTTGCGGCTGCACTATCGAACTCCCGCCCGGTCTCAATTTCATTTTAAGGCATGGTTCCATCCACGATAGCCAACATAGCCACTCGTGACCCATTCCTACATCTCACGGATGACAGGAAATCACCCGACTTCTACCGGACTAAGCAGGGCTAAGCATTGACACGTGCCTAAACCTAATTTAGGATGTAAGTACGATATCTGGACAAGGACAGGTATAATGCAACAAGTGTTTTCACACAACTCCTATAACTTAATGCAGTAAACAAGTAAAAGTACTCAAGATTAATTTATAAAACAATAGGGTCAGTATGCACCGGGGCTTGCCTTTCAAAAAAGAGGATGGCCGGTGATCTGGGCACTCAGGTAGATCCTTAGTGGCGCCTCCTTCGCTGACTGCTTTTTCGGGCTCCCCTGGCTGCTCCTGGATCTCCTCCGGGATCGCTCCCTCGAACTCGAGAAGAGTCACCCCCTCCGGAACACCTATTGCATGAGTGCATAATAAATTTCATGGATGCATAATGAAGGATGCATCATGCTCGGGATGAAATGCACTACAACCAATCCTAAAGCTCCATTCAAATCACTTCAATAATAAGTGCAAATCTCTTCTCTGGTAGAGAAGTACTTACCTAATCTACACAACCTAATGTATAGTTGTTCCTCCTCTGTTCAGGCTCTAACACCTAACAATCACAAGAACAACTTTACTTAAGTTACCACATCCAAGCACAAAATATCAAAACAAGACATTCTGGACAGCAGCTAAGTGTTTCTACCATAACTGGAGATTCCTAAATCCAAAAGACATGATACAAGACAATCTAGAAAGCTTATAAAATACTATACAAATCATTTTCAGACTTCAACACTTAATTCCTAAGTTTTCCTAGTCAAAATTCTAGAGTTCCAGAAATCTGTCCTCTCCAAACAGAGAGCAGCTATTTCTGGACAGTCACTTTAAACAGCAATAACCCCTAGACTACTAATACAAATGCCCCCAAATTTTGATACAAGCTAGTTTATCAAGTTTACTATAACTTTGGTATTCACATGTTTTCCAGCAAACACTTTTATTAAGGGTCATATTAAAAAATGCTACTAACTGTCCAGAGAACCCAGAAATGTAAAGATTAAATATTTATTTATGTGTCAAACTTTCTTTATGACCAAAACAATGATACTAATAGTTCACACATGTCATAAAAACACCAGAAAGTAAGGTGTGCCAACCTAGAACATTTATTTTCACCCCTTTCTTAATTTACTTAATTAATTAAGTGGGAAATTAAACTTATATGCAAACTGCTTATAAAATTCTACAAAAATTACAGGAGACTCTCTGACCTATAAAGAGGCTACTGTAACAATTTGAACTAAAGTTATCCACAGAAACTCTCTACACAAAATTCACAATCCAAAAAGGCTGATTTTTGTATATTTAACAAATCCCATTGAAAAGTATCAAACAATAGAATTTATATTTTTTAAACACTTTTGGGTACCAGGACACTCTCCACAAATTTATATGAACATTGCACATGTAGAAAAATTACTAAAATTCATTCAAGTATTTCCTAACATAACATGATATCATCATAACTTGAAAAATACTCAAGCACTAGTACCCAAATTTTTACCAGAGCTAGTACATGCATAAAATAACCTACCCACTAATTTTCACAATTTTTGGGACAATAGAACTCCAGTTATTCATTTAACAAGTTTGTATCTAATTTAAAACACATTTCCAAACCCTAATTAATCCTTCCAGAAAATAAATATCACATACATATTTGATATTTTTCTCAAATACTACACTTCATGCAGAGCCCAACAAAATTTAATTCATAATTTTTGGACAAGTAAAACCCTAGATATGAAATTCCTAAATATCATCTAAATCTGTGAAATATAACTCAGGAATCAACCCTAGCTACAGTCCTGGGCCGGCCCGGCTTGCCAGCGCGGCCCAGCCAGCGCGCGGCTGAAAGTCCCTAGTTTGGTTTTGGCTAATTGATGAAACCTAGGACTAACCTTTGTATCTAAGTGGATGATTTAGATAAAGGTGGTCATTGAATATGAGACATGACATTGACTCATGTGACCAAGATGGTGAAGACCAAGATAAGGCTTGGCTCGATGGACCGGTTGTAAAGGTGAAGGGCAAGTCGAGGCTTCGAAGCGAAGGACCATGCGATGGTGAAGCTTGAGCAAGACTTGGCGCCGATGGACCGATGCAACGGTGAAGAGCAAGTGAAGTCAAGGTCGATGGATCGAGATGGTCATGTGATGATATGAAGTGGATCATATCATTTGGAGAAACAAAATGGGCTCAAGGCAAAGGTATAACCATAGGGCCATTTTGTTTTACACTCAAGACACCATAGAGGGTGTGAGTGGTTTAGGGTCGATAGCCGAACTATTAAGAGGGGAAGTCTTATCGGTTAATCGACGCACGGGTGCCACTAGGTGAATTCATGAAGTGCATTGCATGTAGGGCCTAGTGAGCTAACTGGAAAACCTTTGAAAATGATTGAGAAAAAGCTAACACACAAGCACATGGAGATGTACACTTGATGGTGTTGGCACATTTGCAAAGGTGGCGTTGGTCGCGCTGTGGCTTGCGGGTAGAGAGGGGTTTGGGTTTTTCTCTCCCTCCCGCCGAGCGTGCGAGCGCGGGTTTCAGGCGATTTCGGGGAAATGAAATGCCTATTTTCCACTACGCCGGAAGTCAGAAAAGAAACGGAGGCGAACGTGGTCACAGAGGTGACCGGACGCTGCACCGGACGCTGCACCGGACACGGTCACTGTGCGACCGGCGCGTCCGGTCAGGCGAACAGCGGTTCACGAGGGCGATCGGACGCGGTGCGCGTCCGGTCACACACGATCGGACGCGTCCGGTCGTCCAGGGAGCTTACTGGACTCCGACCGGACGCGGGTACTGTGGCGTCCGGTCAGTTCTTTAGCGCGTCCGATCGTTGGTTCGTTTTGCGCGACTCAGGGTTGACCGGCGCGTCCGGTCAGTCACGGGACCGGCGCGTCCGGTCGTGACCAGCGCGTCCGGTCGGTGCGAGGAGCGCGTCCGGTCATGTCTTCGCGCGCGCGGGTACTGTGCGCACCGGCGCGTCCGGTCGTTCGACCAGCGCGTCCGGTCATCACGTTTGACCGTTAGCGCGCAGTGACCGTTGGAGGATCTAACGGTCGGTTTTGAAAACGGAGGACACGTGGTCGCTGCAGGGCGACCGGACGCGGTTGAGCGCGTCCGGTCAGTTACGACCGGCGCGTCCGGTCGTCCCGAAAAACGGACAAGTGGAGTGGCAACGGCTCTATTTGGATGGGATGCTTATAAATACTTGTTGGCCGGCCCTTGGGGAGGTCTCTTGGCATTTCTAACATTCTTGTGCATCCTTTGAGCTAAAGCAACTCCTCCCACTCATCTCCCTTGCTTGATTGCAAATCAAAAGTGAGATTGAGTGATCCCAAAGTGCATTGCATAGCTTGAGGGCATCTAGTGGCACTTGTGGGTGGTTGAGTCGGTGGATTTCTTGTTACTCTTGGAGAGTACCGCTCCTAGCCGGCTTGGAGATTGTTGGAGGCGTTGGCAAGAAAAGGTGATTGTTCTTGGCCACCTCCGGTTGATTGTGAGAGGTTCTTGTGCTTTCCTCGGCGGGACGCCAAAAGCAACTCTATTACATTGCGCGTGTCATTGAGTTACCTCACTTGAGAGTGGTGTCTTGCGGTGCCTTGCGGGGCGTGCCTTGAGGGGCAAGTGACTTGAGGGTCACACCGAGGAACCATCTAAGTGTTGGTCGACACAACCGGTGACGTAGCTTGTCGGTGCACAAGTGAACACCGGGTGAACAAAAATATTGTGTCTCTTGTCTCCCGGTGATTGGTCTACATATTGTGTTGTTGTCAATATTGATTGATTGTATATCATCTTGGTGATTGGCAACATCTTCACTTCACCGTCGGTATAAGAATCACAATCCTCTCTCTTGCATTTACATTCACTAGTTTATCTTGTGTAGCTCTAGTGGTAGCCTTTGCTAGTAGTTGTTAGCTTGCTCATTAGTGTAAGTTAGTGACCTAGCACTTGTGTGAACTAGAGATCATAATCTACTAGACTTATGGATAGGAGGCTTGCATCACAACCGTAGGCTAAGCAAAACTCGCTTTACGCCGTTTGTTATTCTAACAAGTTTGCTTAGTGGTGCTTGTAGAATTTTTATAGGCTATTCACCCCCCCTCTAGCCATCTAGGACCTTACAAGTGGTATCGGAGCCGTGGTCACCGTTCTAATCAAGGCTTAACATCCTTCGGTGTGAAAAATGGCTCAAATTGTGTTCAATCATGTTGGGGGCAAGCCACCGTTCTTTGATGGTGTTAGTTCTTTTGCTCATTGGAAGAGAAAGATGACAATGTACCTTGGTTCTATTCATGAGAGAGTATTGGAAGTCACCGAGAATGATTTTGCTATCATTGATCCCGATCATCTCACCGATGAAGATAGAGCAAATAGAACATGCAATAGAATGGCTCTCAATACACTTTACAATAATATTGACACAAAAGTATTTGAGGGCATCAAGGATTTGGAATTGGGAAATGAAGTGTGGACAAGGTTAAGTGAAACATATGAGGGCACTAAGGTTGTGAAGAGTGCCAAGCTATATGGGCTCAAGAGTGAGTTTGAGAACTTCAAGAAAAAGGATGATGAAACAATCATTGAAATGTTTCATAGATTGCAAGTGATAGTCAATGATCTCAAGAGCTTAGGGCACAAGACTCAAGATCAAGATTTTTGTCACAAGTTCTTGTTGAGCCTACCTAAAAGATTCAAGATGTTGATCATGATGCTACAAAGAGATGGGCTTGAAACAATGAAGCCAAATGATTTGCTTGGAGAGGTATTGACCTTTGACAAGTATGATCAAGATGTTGATGAGAAGGAGGAAGAAAAGAAGAAGAAGACCGTGGCATTCAAGGCCACCTCCTCCAAGGGCAAAGCTATCATCATAGAAGAAGAAGAAGAAGAAGATAATAATGAAGGTGAAGATTTTGAAATTGATGATGAGGCACTTGCTCTTGTAGTCAAGAAAGTGGGTCACATGTTCATTAAGAGAAGAAGTTTCAAAAAGAGAAATGATAATTTCAAGAGCAATGAGCAACAAAGGAAGTGCTTCAATTGTGATAGCACCGAACATCTTCAAGCCGAATGTCCCTATGACAAGAAGAAGAACAACAAGAGGGGCAAGTTTGAGAAGAAGAAGAGAGAGGCCAAGATGACAATCAAGAAAGGCAAGAATGGTGCCTATGTGATCACTTGGGAAAGTGATGATGAGGAAGAAGAAGAAGAATCATCCAACAAGGCCTTTGCTTCCATTGCTATCAACAAGAAGCCATCACTATTTGATTCATCCTCTTCATGCTTCATGGCTAAAGAAGCTAAGGTATTATATGATGAGAGTGATGATGAAAGTGAAATGGAATATGCTCATGATAGTGATAATGATAATGAAAATGATGATGATGAACCAACTAAAGAACAACTATATGACTTGTTGCAACAAACTAGAGACATAGCTATTGCCAAGAACAAGGAGTGTAAGAAGCTTTCAATGAAAGTAGCAATACTTGAGAAAGCTCTTTGTGAGCTTAAGACCACTCATGAGAGTCTAGTGGAAGACCATGAGGATCTTGGTAAGGTTCATTTCAAGCTTGAAAAGGCTCACTCATTGCTACTTGAGCAAGAAGCAAAGAAGGAGGTTGTTGCATCATGTGATATAGGTGTTACATGTGATATAATTGATGAATCCTTTAATGAACCTATCATCATGTCAAATGCTAACCCTTCTTGTAGCTCTTCATCCACCACCACCAACTCTACCTCCTCTACTAGTGATGGTTTCACTTGTGATGCCTCACTAATGGTTGAGAATGAGACTCTCAAGAGAGAGGTGGATGAGCTCACTCACGCCCTAGGCAAGGCCTATGGTGGTGAGGCCCGCTTGCTTAAGTGCTTGGGTAGCCAAAGGTTCTCTCTTAACAAAGAGGGATTGGGCTACACCCCCAAGAAAGGCAAGTCGGCCTTTGCAACTCCAAAGCCTCGCTTTGTGAAGGGCAATGGTCGGTTTTGCAATAGATGCAAGCAAGTTGGGCACCTAGAGCATAATTGCAATAAAAAGAACCAAAGCAAGAACCTTGTTAATGCTATACCTTTTGATTCTTGCTATGTGCTTACCAAGGGTGTGAAGGGTGTGCAAGCTAAGTTTGTTGGTACACCAATTGTGGGCCCAAAGAAGAAGGCTATTTGGGTACCAAAGAGCTTAGTCACTAACCTACAAGGACCCAAGCAAAAATGGGTACCTAAACTTCATTGATTTGCTTGTAGGTCAATTACAAAGCCGGGGGAAGGCATTGGATTATTGATAGTGGGTGCACTCAACACATGACCGGTACATCAAGAATGTTTGACTCAATCAATGACAATGATAGTGGTGTTGATTCTATCACATTTGGCAATAACAAGAAAGGCAAGGTTATTGGCTTGGGCAAGATTGCAATATCAAATGACATGAGTATCTCCAATGTGTTGCTAGTTGAAAGCTTGGATTTCAATCTTCTATCCGTGGCACAAATATGTGATCTAGGCTACAAATGCATCTTTGGGGTTGATGATGTGGAAGTTATTAGTGTGGATGGTTCAAATGTGGCATTCAAGGGTTTTAGATATGAGAATCTCTACCTAGTTGACTTCAATGCTAGAGAAACTTCCTTGACAACTTGCTTAGTCTCCAAATCAAGCATGGGTTGGCTTTGGCATAGAAGGCTTGGTCATGTTGGCATGAAACAATTAAAGAAGCTTACAACTCACAATCTTGTCAATGGTTTGAAAGATGTTGAATTTGAGAAGAATAAGCTTTGTAGTGCATGTCAAGCCGGGAAGCAAGTTGGAAGCTCTCATCCAAAGAAGAGTACAATGAGCACATGCAAAGCATTTGAGTTGATGCACATGGATCTATTTGGACCAACAACATATACAAGCATAGGCGGCAACAAGTATGGCTTTGTCATAGTGGATGACTTCACAAGATTCACATGGGTATTCTTTCTTAGTGACAAAAGTGAAGTATTTGACACCTTCAAGACATTTCTCACTAGAGTTCACAATGAGTTTGAGATTAGAATCAAGAAAGTGAGAAGTGACAATGGAAGTGAATTCAAGAATACAAGAATTGAAGAACTTTGTGATCATTATGGCATTGGACATCAATTCTCGGCCAAGTACACTCCACAATCAAATGGCCTAGTTGAGAGGAAGAATAGAACATTGCTTGATATGGCTAGATCAATGCTTCATGAGTACAATGTGAGTCAATCATTTTGGGATGAAGCAATCAATACCGCTTGCTACTACATCAATAGATTATATTGTCATCCATTGCTAGAGAAGACCCCATATGAGCTACTTCATGGAAGAAAGCCCAATATTTCTTACTTTAGGGTATTTGGTTGCAAATGCTATATCTTGAAGAAGGGCACTAGATTGGGGAAGTTTGACAAGAGATGTGATGAGGGGTTCCTACTTGGTTATTCAACTACAAGCAAAGCTTATAGAGTTTGGAACAATTCAAGTGGCATTCTAGAAGAAGTCCATGATGTGCAATTTGATGAAACCAATGGGTCACAAGATGAAGAAGAAAATCTAGATGATATTGGTGGAACTCTATTAGTGGAAGCAATGAAGAACATGGACATTGGAGACATTAGAGCAAAGCAAGTAATTGATATTCAAGATGATGATAAAGATCAAGTGCTCAATTCACCATTCAAGCTAGTTAGTGACTCTCAAGTGCAAGATCATGGTGCTAGTTCATCTCATCAAGATACATCAAGTGTTCAACCAAGCTCAAGCGATCAAGTGCAAGTACTCCAACCACAACATGTTGCAAGAGATCACCCCATTGATAGTGTTATTGGTGATATTAGAAGTGGTGTGCAAACAAGATCAAGATTGGCTATGTTTTGTGAGCATGCATCATTTGTGTCAACCATAGAACCAAAGAAGATAGAAGAAGCTTTGAGGGATGCCGATTGGATCATGGCTATGCAAGAAGAGCTTAACAATTTCACAAGAAATGATGTTTGGGAGTTGGTAGAAAGGCCAAATGACTACAATGTGATTGGAACCAAGTGGGTGTTCAAAAACAAGCAAGATCAAGATGGCATTGTAGTGAGAAACAAAGCAAGACTAGTTGCTCAAGGTTACACTCAAGTTGAAGGTCTTGACTATGATGAGACATATGCTCCCGTGGCAAGATTGGAGGCAATAAGGATTCTATTGGCTTATGCTTGTGCACATAACATCAAACTATATCAAATGGATGTCAAAAGTGCATTTCTCAATGGGATCATCAATGAGTTAGTCTTTGTTGAGCAACCTCCTGGATTTGAAGATGACAAGAAACCCAACCATGTGTACAAGTTGAAGAAGGCTTTATATGGCCTAAAGCAAGCACCTAGAGCATGGTATGAGAGGCTAAGGGATTTCCTTCTCTCTAAGGGATTCAAGATGGGCAAGGTTGATACAACTCTATTCACCAAGAAGATTGGAAATGATCTATTCATAGTGCAAATATATGTTGATGACATCATCTTTGGATCAACCGATCAAGCTTATTGTGAAGAATTTGGTGCTATGATGGCCAAAGAGTTTGAAATGTCTATGATTGGTGAACTTAGCTACTTCCTTGGTCTCCAAGTCAAGCAATTGAAGAATGGGACATTTGTGAGTCAAGGGAAATACATAAGGGACATGTTGAAGAAATTTGGAATGCAAGATGCAAAACCAATTTCAACTCCAATGGGTACAAATGGCAATTTGGATAGTGATCTTGATGGCAATATGGTGAATCAAAAGGAATATCGGTCTTTGATTGGAAGTCTACTCTATGTCACCGCATCAAGGCCGGATGTCATGTTTAGTGTTTGCATGTGTGCTAGATATCAAGCCTCACCTAGAGAAAGTCATCTCACGGCCGCAAAGAGAATATTAAGGTACTTGAAGCAAACAAGAGATGTTGGACTATGGTATCCTAAGGGGTCAAAGTTTGAATTGATTGGATATTCGGACTCCGACTATGGGGGTTGCAAGATCAATAGAAAGAGCACAAGTGGCACATGTCAATTACTTGGAAGATCACTTGTGTCATGGTCCTCAAAGAAACAAAATAGTGTGGCAATCTCTACCGCCGAAGCCGAATATGTGAGTGCGGGGAGTTGTTGTGCACAATTGCTATGGATGAAATCAACTTTGAAGGATTATGGCCTCAACTTCAAGAATGTACCATTGCTATGTGATAATGAGAGTGCAATCAAGATGATACAAAACCCGGTTCAACATGGAAGAACGAAGCATATTGACATAAGGCATCATTTCATTAGAGATCATCAACAAAAGGGAGATATTGCCATTGAAAGTGTTGGCACCGATGATCAACTTGCCGATATTCTCACTAAGCCACTTGATGAAAAGAGGTTTCGCAAGCTAAGGAATGAATTGAATATTCTTGATTTCTCAAACATGAGTTGAATGCACCCCACCCACTTATTGACAATGCCTCTCCTTCGACATTGCAAGGTAAAGTTGATTGACATGTCATTCATCCTATGCTAAGGACTTGCTAGAGCATGTAGACATAATAAGTGGTATATGTGAGCATTCATGGTAAATCAAATGAATTTGATGGATATATGTTACCACTATTGCCTCTATGTTTGTTTTGATCTAGTGGTGGCATATGACATGTTTGTGAGCTTGCAAACCTAGTGTTGAATCTAGAAAATTTGCTAAAGTGTTTAATTCAACATAGGCAAGATAACCCTTATTATGAGGTGTGAAGAAGCTTGTCTTTGGTTCAAATCGAATTAAATATCTTTGGCAAGTATTCTAGGTTGAACCAAAATTGATAAATCTTAACCTACTCCATCAAACATTTTTCTTCTCTCCACAATTTGATCCCATTTTTGGGTAAGTTGTTGACAAAGGGGGAGAGAAGAGAAAAAGATGATTCAACATGATAAAGGGGTAAATAAATTTTTTGATGCACACAAGTAGGGGGAGCAAGCTCATAAACAAAGTTGTTGCATTTGTATTGTGCATTCTCATATGACTTGCTCATTGCACATGTATTTAAATTCAATATACATGCTTGTGTGGTGCAATGCTAGTATAAGAACTTGGATGATGAAATGATCTACTAGCATGCATAGGAATAGTTTACTTGTGGTATCTAGACATGCCTAAAGTTTTTACAAGTGGTCCAAGAACCTTTACATATAATGTTGATCTCACGAGGTTCTTGAGTTTTTGATGGATGTCTAGTTACTTCATGGTGCTAAGGATGGTGTAAAAGGCAACTCCGATTGGTATCACGCTTCAAAGGTCCATTTCTTACACCTTAGCATCATTTTGGTAGAATTACTCTCCCAACACTTCTATCCATGCATATGTGCAAAGCTTTCAATCCAAACTCTATGCACATATGTAGGGGGAGCTAATGCTACCAAAACCGAGCTTGTGATAATTGTCCAAACTTTACTTATGAGCAAAATGATTGGACAAGTATGACAAGTTCAAAACTTTTATTATCAAAATCATCTTTGTGAGGGTTGTCATCAATTACCAAAAAGGGGGAGATTGAAAGTCCCTAGTTTGGTTTTGGCTAATTGATGAAACCTAGGACTAACCTTTGTATCTAAGTGGATGATTTAGATAAAGGTGGTCATTGAATATGAGACATGACATTGACTCATGTGACCAAGATGGTGAAGACCAAGATGAGGCTTGGCTCGATGGACCGGTTGTAAAGGTGAAGGGCAAGTCGAGGCTTCGAAGCGAAGGACCATGCGATGGTGAAGCTTGAGCAAGACTTGGCGCCGATGGACCGATGCAACGGTGAAGAGCAAGTGAAGTCAAGGTCGATGGATCGAGATGGTCATGTGATGATATGAAGTGGATCATATCATTTGGAGAAACAAAATGGGCTCAAGGCAAAGGTATAACCATAGGGCCATTTTGTTTTACACTCAAGACACCATAGAGGGTGTGAGTGGTTTAGGGTCGATAGCCGAACTATTAAGAGGGGAAGTCTTATCGGTTAATCGACGCACGGGTGCCACTAGGTGAATTCATGAAGTGCATTGCATGTAGGGCCTAGTGAGCTAACTGGAAAACCTTTGAAAATGATTGAGAAAAAGCTAACACACAAGCACATGGAGATGTACACTTGATGGTGTTGGCACATTTGCAAAGGTGGCGTTGGTCGCGCTGTGGCTTGCGGGTAGAGAGGGGTTTGGGTTTTTCTCTCCCTCCCGCCGAGCGTGCGAGCGCGGGTTTCAGGCGATTTCGGGGAAATGAAATGCCTATTTTCCACTACGCCGGAAGTCGGAAAAGAAACGGAGGCGAACGTGGTCACAGAGGTGACCGGATGCTGCACCGGACGCTGCACCGGACGCGGTCACTGTGCGACCGGCGCGTCCGGTCAGGCGAACAGCGGTTCACGAGGGTGATCGGACGCGGTGCGCGTCCGGTCACACACGATCGGACGCGTCCGGTCGTCCAGGGAGCTTACTGGACTCCGACCGGACGCGGGTACTGTGGCGTCCGGTCAGTTCTTTAGCGCGTCCGATCGTTGGTTCGTTTTGCGCGACTCAGGGTTGACCGGCGCGTCCGGTCAGTCACGGGACCGGCGCGTCCGGTCGTGACCAGCGCGTCCGGTCGGTGCGAGGAGCGCGTCCGGTCATGTCTTCGCGCGCGCGGGTACTGTGCGCACCGGCGCGTCCGGTCGTTCGACCAGCGCGTCCGGTCATCACGTTTGACCGTTAGCGCGCAGTGACCGTTGGAGGATCTAACGGTCGGTTTTGAAAACGGAGGACACGTGGTCGCTGCAGGGCGACCGGACGCGGTTGAGCGCGTCCGGTCAGTTACGACCGGCGCGTCCGGTCGTCCCGAAAAACGGACAAGTGGAGTGGCAACGGCTCTATTTGGATGGGATGCTTATAAATACTTGTTGGCCGGCCCTTGGGGAGGTCTCTTGGCATTTCTAACATTCTTGTGCATCCTTTGAGCTAAAGCAACTCCTCCCACTCATCTCCCTTGCTTGATTGCGAATCAAAAGTGAGATTGAGTGATCCCAAAGTGCATTGCATAGCTTGAGGGCATCTAGTGGCACTTGTGGGTGGTTGAGTCGGTGGATTTCTTGTTACTCTTGGAGAGTACCGCTCCTAGCCGGCTTGGAGATTGTTGGAGGCGTTGGCAAGAAAAGGTGATTGTTCTTGGCCACCTCCGGTTGATTGTGAGAGGTTCTTGTGCTTTCCTCGGCGGGACGCCAAAAGCAACTCTATTACATTGCGCGTGTCATTGAGTTACCTCACTTGAGAGTGGTGTCTTGCGGTGCCTTGCGGGGCGTGCCTTGAGGGGCAAGTGACTTGAGGGTCACACCGAGGAACCATCTAAGTGTTGGTTGACACAACCGGTGACGTAGCTTGTCGGTGCACAAGTGAACACCGGGTGAACAAAAATATTGTGTCTCTTGTCTCCCGGTGATTGGTCTACATATTGTGTTGTTGTCAATATTGATTGATTGTATATCATCTTGGTGATTGGCAACATCTTCACTTCACCATCGGTATAAGAATCACAATCCTCTCTCTTGCATTTACATTCACTAGTTTATCTTGTGTAGCTCTAGTGGTAGCCTTTGCTAGTAGTTGTTAGCTTGCTCATTAGTGTAAGTTAGTGACCTAGCACTTGTGTGAACTAGAGATCATAATCTACTAGACTTGTGGATAGGAGGCTTGCATCACAACCGTAGGCTAAGCAAAACTCGCTTTACGCCGTTTGTTATTCTAACAAGTTTGCTTAGTGGTGCTTGTAGAATTTTTATAGGCTATTCACCCCCCCTCTAGCCATCTAGGACCTTACAGCGGCCTGACCCGATTCCCGCCCGTGCGCGTGTGTCTGCCAGGCGGGACCCGCTATCAGCGAGAGAGGGGCAGGGGAGCGGCGAGCCGCGAGCTCTGGCGAGCGGATTCACGCCGCCGGCAGCTCCTCCGGCCAAGCCGAGCACACCGTCATGCTCCCCAGCCAAAACCGCACCTAGGCATGTACTTTCCCCCAACGCTACCGCACCGGAGCACCCTTGCCGACGGTGAGGGCGGACGGCGGCGAGCGCGTGGCGGTACGCCGGTGAGCTCCGACCACTAGACGGCCGGCAGAGATGCGCGCCCACTTCCTGGAACCCTGGCGGACCTCCCGAGGCTACGAACACGGATTGGTATGGAGTGGAGTAGCTTGGCCGTGTGAGCACCTGGCCGGCGGCCATGGCGCGGCAGTGCGCGGCCGTGTTCTAGCTTGACCGGACCGGCATAGGTGGTAGTGTCTTCACCTGAGCATCTACGTGTGATGGGGAAGAGGGGACATGAGCGAGGGAAGGCGAAGGGGTGCGGTGCGGTGCTGGCCACGGTGATCCTAACCACGGCGGAGCTCCGGTGACATTTGGAACGGGCAGAGGCGGCAATGCGGCTCACCTCGGGCTCGACCGGTGCTGCGAGGTGGTTGACGAGGTCAGCAAGGTCCTGGCGAAGCTCCGGGCAAGATGGCAGAGGCTGCAGTGCAACGGCGAGGGCTCGGTGGCTGACCGAAGCAGTGGTGCTCGGTTCTCCGCCCTAGCGAGGACAGAGGGAGCAAGAGGAGAAGGGATTGGAAAAACCGGCAAGGGGGCGACATTTAACTTCCACAGGCATGCAAACACGACGCCGTGGCGTCCTACACGTGCTCGGGCGAGACACACGGTGCCTGGACCCTGACATCGGTCGGCCACGGCTTAACTGAAGAAAGTGAATGACAGCCTTAAATCGGTGACTGACAGAGCGACTTTGACGTTGATTAACTCCTAATCCAGTTCGAGTTAGTGGTAGATGTTAACAGCAAAATTGTAGAGCTATGTGAGGACTACAATTTTGTTAATTAGCTCATGGACTGGTTCAGCTTGGTTTGGGAGTTATATGACGTCAAAGTGGGCTACTTTGAAACTGTACTTCGAATTTCAGACTTAGAAATTTTCTAAGTGTTGGGCAGCTTCTCAAACTGACTTGTGGGCCATTTTTGAGCATGTTCAAGTCATTTTCATGGGATGGCCATATTGGAACTTTTGTTCCTTAGGAAATTCTCTACAACTTTTCTTAAGGTTGCTCCTCCATGCAAGATCTCTAAGCTAGACTTTTTAAATGGTCAAACCCAAGCATTCCAAGGTCAAGTGTTGGTCAACAGCACATTGGAGGGTATTTTGGTAATTTTGGTCAACATGAACATTGCTCCACTAGTTACCCTAAGTGTAATTAAGGTGTTGTAATATATAATTAGCCACTCTACCCCTTAGTTACACAAAAACACTAGTGTCAAATAATTGGAAACAAGCAAAACCCTAAATGTTGCAATGTCATGTTGCACATGTTGCAAGACTTTGTTGCACCCCTTGAGCCTAACAAAATGTGCTAACCATATTGTCATATTTCAAAATATGTGACCCAAAGTTGTATCTACAATTTGCACCACTCACATTTCATAAGCAAACACTTTGTGAAACAAAACACATTAAGGCATGTTGCATACTCATGTTGCAAGCAAAACAAGACATGGATGATATTAATGATGCTCATGCTTTTGAAATGCAATGCAATTATGGAAGCTAAACACCTGAGGTGTTACAGCCCTCCCCCCTTATAAAAATCTCGTCCTGAGATTTGGAAAGCGTACCATTTTTTATAGAATTCCTTATAACCCTCACGTAAATAGTCCTCTCGTTCCCATGTAGCATCACTCTCACTACCCTGATTACTCCACATTACTTTATACCACTTAACCACTCGACTTCTAGTTACTCATTCTTGAGTGTCGATTACACCGACTAGCTTTTCTTCATAAGTCAGATCCAATTCTAGCCTGATATCTCCTAAAGGAACTCTTTCATCAGGAACCCGAAGACACTTCTTTAACTGAGATACATGGAAAACATTGAATATGGCACTCATTTCAGGAGGTAACTGGATCTTATATGCAACAGCTCCACTCTTGCCTATGATCTGGAAAGGACCCACGTATCTCGGTGCAAGCTTCCGCTTGACACCAAAATGTTGTACACTCTTCATAGGAGAGACTTTCAGATAAACGAAGTCTCCAACTTCAAACTCGATCGGCTTTCTACGATGATCAGCATAACTTTTCTATCTAGCTTGAGCTGCAGCCATGTGTATTTTGATGGTATAGACTTGTTCCTCAGCTTCCTAGACAAAATCAATACCATAATACCTTCTTTCACCAGCTTCTACCCAATTTAGTGGGGTTCTACACTTACGACCGTACAAGGCTTCAAATGGGGCCATCTTAATACTCTCTTGGTAACTATTATTATATGAAAACTCAGCTAGAGGCAACCATTTTTCCCATGAACCCTTGGATGAAATCACACATGCTCGTAACATATCCTCCAAGATTTGGTTAACTCGTTCGGTCTGACCTGACGTCTGGGGGTGATAAGCAGAGCTTCTCACTAACTTGGTTCCCAGAAGATGATGCAAGTGCTCCCAAAAGCAAGCATTGAACTGGGGACCACGGTCAGAAATGATAGTACGAGGTACCCCATGGAGCCAGACTATCTAATTGAAGTACAACTCAGCATAGTCAGTGGGACGATAGTCTACTCGAACAGGAATGAAGTGAGCTGACTTGGTTAAGCGATCCATAATTACCCAGATAGAGTTATGATTCTTGACAGTAGGAGGAAGTCCGACGATGAAATACATACTTATCTCCTCCCATTGCCAACCTATGATAGAAAGTGGTTGTAGCAATCCAGCTTTCATGTGCACAACTTTAACTCTACAGCAAGTGTCACACCTAGCCACATATGCAGCTATCTATTTACGCATTTTAGTCCACCAATAATATGGCTTCAAATCCTAATACATCTTATTGCTACCAGGATGGATGGACAACTTAGAGGAATGGGCTTCAGACAGGATCTGATTTCTAAGCTCTCGGTCCTTAGGCACCACTAACCTATCTTTAAACCACAGCACACCCTTTTCATCTACTCTGAAATGTTTAGTTTCTTCCTCTTTCATCTTACGCTTGATGTGGAATATACCAGGATCAGTCTTTTGGAGCTCAATAATTCTGCTCTTGAGAGTGCAACTGACAGTGATGTTGTACAAAATTGCTGGATGTAGAAGGCGAGATCGGTGAAAATCAGTTTCAACTAAGGAATGGCAATGAGACTTACGGCTTAAAGCATCGGCAACCACATTTGCCTTGCTAGGATGATAGTGCACTTGAAGATTATAATCCTTAATCAACTCAAGCCATCTTCTTTGGCGCATATTTAACTCGGGTTGGGTGAAGATATATTTGAGGCTTTTGTGGTCAGTGTAGATATTGCAGACATTGCCCAACAGATAATGTCGCCAAACTTTCAAAGCATGAACAACTGCAGCCAGTTCTAAGTCATGCGTTGGATAATTCACCTCATGCTTCCAAAGTTGTTGAGAGGTATATGCAATCACTCAGCCTTCCTGCATCAAAACACCTCCCAAACCTATGCTTGAGGCATCACAATAAACATCAAATGGTTTCTCGATATCCGGTTGCGCCAAAACCAGAGCCGAGGTTAGGAGGGTTCGCAATTGGTGAAAAGCCGCATCACACTTAGGAGTCCAGACAAACCTGGTGTCTTTTTGCAACAACCGAATCATTGGCTTGGCTATTTTAGAGAAATCCGGGATGAAGCGACAATAATAACCAGCCAACCCAAGAAAACTCCGGACCTCGTGAACCGAAGTAGGAGCATTCCAGTTCAATACTTCTTGTACCTTGGTGGGATCCACCATAATTCCCCCATCGGACAACACATGCCCAAGGAAAGGTACTTCACGAAGCCAGAATTCACACTTACTGAACTTTGCATACAGTTGATGTTTGCGCAGTCTTGTAAGGACGATACGCAGATGTTCAGCGTGTTCTTCCTCATTTTCAGAATATATCAAGATGTCATCAATAAACACCCCCACAAACTTGTCTAATTCGGGCATAAACACCGAATTCATCAAGCACATAAAGTGTGCAGGGGCATTAGTTAGGCCGAAGGACATAACAAGATACTCATAAAGATCGTATCTTGTAGAGAAAGCTGTTTTTGGAATATCTTCAGGACGGATTTTAATTTGATGGTAACCAGACCTCAGATCAATCTTGGAAAAGACTTTAGCTTTAGATAACTGATCAAACAAGATGTCGATGCGTGGTAGAGGGTACTTATTTTTTACTGTGACTGCATTCAGAGGCCTATAATCTACACACATCCGCAAAGACTGGTCCTTCTTCTTCACAAAGATAGCGGGACATCCCCACGGAGATGAACTAGGCCGAATCAGCCCCTTCTTCAAAAGCTCGTTCAACTGCACTTTAAGTTCAGCTAGCTCATTCGGAGGCATCCTATAGGGTCTCCTAGAGATGGGTGCCGTGCCAGGCAATAGCTCGATTTTAAACTCCACATCCCGATCCGGAGGTAGTCCCGGCAAATCATCGGGAAAAACGTCAAGAAACTCACTCACTATGGGGATATCAGCTAAAGCCTTTGCTTGCACTGCATGAACTTCACTAGAAAGATCAATTTTTCTAGGAAGTTGCACTAGAAAACCTTTTTGATCAGTAGGATCTCTGAGCATAACTACCCGGGTGGATGTATCAATGAGTACCCCAGTCCGACTCATCCAATTCATGCCCAAAATAATGTCTATGCCCAATCCAGGCAAAACCACTAAGGTAAGCGAGTACTTTCACCCTTCTATTTCAAATTCTAGATCCCTCAATACTTGATTTGTGGAGATATTCCCACTTGCCTCACTAATGCAATAACCCCCACCTTCAACAGTATGTAATTTGTGTGCAAACTTTGATGCAAACTTAGGACTGATAAAGGAATGCAAAGCACCTGAATCAAATAATACCACTGCAGAATGTTGGTCAACTAGGAACTTACCAGCAGTGACAACCTCACCAAATGGAATTTCCTCAATACTGTTATAATGAACATGCCCCTGACGGCCACCTTGATTGACATTCTTCTTAGGATAAGGACAGTTCCTAGACCAATGGCCTGGCTTGTTGTAGTTCCAGCAAGGCATGTTGCTGGGAGGGACACTAGAGCTGCCCTGACCAGAATTACCCTTTGGCAGAGCTACTGTATATGCTTTACGAAACCCAGTCTTAGCGGTAGACTTCTTCTGCGGGGGATGGAACTTAGCATTCGGGGCAGGTGGGCGAGGGTAAGCCCTCGGTGCAGCTGGAGTGCGGGACTGCGAAGCACTCGCCTCAATGGCCCTCTTACGGCTCTTAGAAGCAGAATAGATAGCATTATTGTTCTCTTGAGTCAGAGCATCACTGATAAAATCATTGAAGGTAGCACACTTGCTAGTGCCCATGGTCTTCATCAGCTTTGGACCGGGGCCACGTTTAAAGCTAGCAATTTTCTTAGCATCGGTATCCACAAACTCTGTTGCATACCTTGCCAGATTATTAAAGGATTGCAGATGCTCTGTCAAACTCTTATTGCCCTAGGATAGCCTCATGAATTCCGTGTGCTTTATAGCCATAAGACCTGGAGGAATATAATTCCCGCGGAACGCCGCTTTGAACTGGTCCCAAGCAATCGGGACATTAGGAGGTAACGTGGAACGATAGTGGCTCCACCAAATACCAGCTGGACCGTGCAGTTGATGGGAAGCATATTCAGTCTTTAGCTCATCAGTCAAGCGAAGCAGGCGGAACTTTCACTCAATGGTGTTTAGCCACTCGTCAGCTTGCAGCGGTTCCTCCGCCTCCTTAAAGAGCGGGGGCTTAGTGTCAAGAAAATCCTTGAAATCACTATATTGATTCGGTTCCGGGCCCTGGCGACCATGTCGAGCCTCCCGGTTGGCAAGCTGGCGCATAGCGTCTACCAACATGCGCTGACCTTCAACCACGGTCTGCATCAGCTCAACCGGGGTGGGTGGTGGCGGAGGGGGTGGTTGTTCCTCATCCTCAACGCCATGACCACGACGGAGGTTGTACGCCATCTACAAAATGCATAGCCAATGAGCACTGACGATGTGGGAAATTTGTAGATGAATTATTGTAAATATGCCAAACTGACTTCATGAAAATGAATTCGCAAATAATCAAGGCACAATAATTCATCACAACCGCACAATCCATTCAAGCGCCTCAATTGACGCAATCATGCGAGGAACATCCAACAAGATGTATTCTGATAAAAGGTGGAATTTATTAAAGGCTCACATACAGGGAGCACAGCTGTGACTGAACTGTTTACTTTAAGATCAACGGGACTTTTAACCTTACTTAACAGGTGCTCGGATTCGATCTAAACTTCTAGCCGAATAAGAAAGGCTACTACGAACTGACCACAAAGAAACTTCCCATCGGTAGAATTCCATGGTGGATCATGACTAGCCACCTCGATACCAGCACGTGCCAAGCAGCACAGCCTTATGTCGTGCGCCACAGGAGGCCCTCGGTTTCGTCGCGGCACCGAAGGGTGCTAATCGTGACACCATCATCGAACGCAACACAATGAGACATCCATTTGTGATCGAAATTTAACAAGTTCAAACTAACATCCAGAATAACATAGGGTTCGATGTTACATCCCAAAGGCTAAGTTATTACAAAGCCCCACTCCAACACATGGAGGGCACAAAAGATGAGTCTAACATCATAGCTACGCGATGACTACACTAAGCATCGTCCTCGGAGTCGGTGTTGAGGATCTCCCCGCCATCCTCGTCGCTAGCAGGCTCTAACTCCTCATCCTCTTATTCTTCTTCTTCTGGTGGAGCATTCTGTGGCCCATTGACCTCCACATCGTCATCATCTTCAGCCATGAAGACTCCAGAGCCCATCTCCTCATCCTCGTCATTGTCCTGAGGCAGCAGAGGATTGAGCTGATTGTTCAGGCGGTGCACTTCCTCATGAAGATTGTCATTGTATTCTTCTGCATTCTCCAACTGTTGCTCAAGCTCCATCTGACGAGCTCTCAGGATGTTCTCTCCATGTCAGGCTTCATCCCTCTAGTTCATCACATGGACTAGCATGCGTTGACAGTTGCGATAGGCTACTGTCAACCTCTGGACCGCAAGTGTTTCCTGATCTCTGTCATGGATCACTTGCTCCAGCTGCTGCTAGGCTGCATTCCTAGCGGCAGTTACCTCAGCCAACTCAGCCCTCAACCTTTCCACCTCAGTGGGCTCAGGGCGGGGCTCACATGGAGCGAGCTGGTGGCGAGGGGCCCTGCCTCCAGTTGACTTGCGAGCAGTCCTCTTGGTGCGTGCCATCTGTTGTCACAAGACATGACTTAAGTGAGGATAATTTAGGGGATACGAAATTTAATTTAGTCGGGACTATCAAAATTTTTAAGGAGGGAGTAAAATGACATGTATGACATAAATTAAACATGATGCATGCACGTTCCGTATGCCCTCTCACCCTAGTAGAAACATAAACTTCTAACGCTAGGCAGTGGCATATATACGTTCTCTCATATAAGAGAAACTATCGGTCTACTCGTTACGCTGTTAGTGTACCTGCAGAAAATCTCATTTCAGCCCAACTGTTTCCCAATATAAGTACACAAGAAAGCAATAAACTAAATACTTTCCATATACACATCCCCGATGTATATACTTTAGTATCACAACTACCCGACAGATATACCCACAATTAAGTACTTCCATAATTACATGGTTTGAACATATAAGTATGAAAGTAACCAAAGCTACTCTCCCCTAGATCACCAGTTGGACGATCATGCTCTCACAACTCACACTTACCAGAGCGTCGAGGTATTTGATCCATGCATTACCACCCAAGTGGATGGCATCCATACAATATCACGCCGTATGGACGACGAAACAGAAACAAACAAGACCCCCCAAGTTAGTCTTTTCATAAGCCACCTAAGAGTCCTTATTTGGGCTAAGGAATGTGATCACTGGCATACCTATAGAAATAATTTTCAGAGTTTTAACACTTTTCGCAAACAAATACTTTTGTTTTCAAATACTCGTACGATGTGTTTAATGTTGAATTATGCTCTGGTACCAGCTGTAATAGAACCAACCAAATTATAAGAGCACAAGTACAAAAACAAGCGCCGAAACGCTCAAATTTTCGAACTTGAGCCCATATAATCCCGGTAGTCAATTGAAACCACGAAGGATTTCAAACCAACTTGCTTACAACCAAGATTGCATCATTCAACATAACACATCACATGTTACATTTCACAAGTAGTTCCAAAATCTACTTACACACACGGAGTCGCAAATATTACAAACCAAGTTCATAAAGTAGCGGGAGCATAACACACACCAGTTGTTCAAATACTACTGCCAGTCTTACTGATCAACATTCCGCAAAAGCATTAAGGAAAGTACATAACGAATGATCACGCCCGAGTGATCTAGTCTTCATCACCCGCAGGGTGGAGACAGTTCTTGCAGAAGCCTTGGTAAAGCATATCATCTGCAACAGGTGGGAATAAACCCTGAGTACTGGAATGTACTCAGCTAGACTTACCCGTCAAAAACCAGAAATAAGATGACACCAAGGATTATGCAAGGCTTACATAAGTGGGCTAGCTGACATCACATTTTGCAGAAAGGCATAAGTAATTGAAACTCTTTTAACCTGTACTAGCAGTTATTTTTAGCATTACCTGTCATCTATCTTAGCACCTGTACTAAATCATTCACTTGATTATAATCAAACAAATAATATTATTATATCCGTAGCAGGTATAATTTGCGGCAACATTGTATCATTCACTTAACCATCTGTTCAATTTAATGAGATCTACGTTGCCGCTGCTCAAGTCAAGTGCTCACTAACCGGGAGCGACGGCGATTCGAATCGAATTCCTATCCAGCTGGAGGGGTATTTCTAACACTCACCGAGTCACGCCTGGCGAGGGCTGCTCAGGTCACCTTTGGTACAGTTCAGGAGCCGCGGGTCCGACTAATGTCGTATCCCCAAGGGTGACACTCTGCCAGGTGATAGGGACTCTAACCCCCCCTTGGTCTCACGCCAATGTCCCCAAGCACATCCTTTCTCTCCTCTAAGATGCAACCTACCATTCGATTCCCGGCCTAAACTGTATTACTCGGCTTCGCCGTTGGAACGACTTATCCGGCCAACTAAGTGTTAGACTGCGTTCAACATGACTCAAGGACGTACAACGAATCGGTCCTTAAATGACTCAGACAGGCATAGCTCCGCACACAAGACGTGAAGTGTCTTGCGGCTGCACTATCGAACTCCCGCTCGGTCTCAATTTCATTTTAAGGCATGGTTCCATCCACGATAGCCAACATAGCCACTCGTGACCCATTCCTACATCTCGCGGATGACAGAAAATCACCCGACTTCTACCGGACTAAGCAGGGCTAAGCATTGACACGTGCCTAAACCTAATTTAGGATGTAAGTACGATATCTGGACAAGGACAGGTATAATGCAACAAGTGTTTTCACACAACTCCTACAACTTAATGCAGTAAACAAGTAAAAGTACTCAAGATTAATTTATAAAACAATAGGGTCAGTATGCACCGGGGCTTGCCTTTCAGAAAAGAGGATGGCCGGTGATCTGGGCACTCAGGTAGATCCTCAGTGGTGCCTCCTTCGCTGACTGCTTCTTCGGGCTCCCCTGGCTGCTCCTGGATCTCCTCCGGGATCGCTCCCTCGAACTCGAGAAGAGTCACCCCCTCCAGAACACCTATTGCATGAGTGCATAATAAATTTCATGGATGCATAATGAAGGATGCAGCATGCTCGGGATGAAATGCACTACAACCAATCCTAAAGCTCTATTCAAATCACTTCAATAATAAGTGCAAATCTCTTCTCTGGTAGAGAAGTACTTACCTAATCTACACAACCTAATGTATAGTTGTTCCTCCTCTGTTAAGGCCCTAACACCTAATAATCACAAGAACAACTTTACTTAAGTTACCACATCCAAGCACAAAATATCAAAACAAGACATTCTGAACAACAGCTAAGTGTTTCTACCATAACTGGAGATTCCCAAATCCAAAAGACATGATACAAGACAATCTGGAAAGCTTATAAAATGCTCTACAAATCATTTTCAGACTTCAACACTTAATTTCTAAGTTTTCCTAGTCTAAATTCTAGAGTTCCAGAAATCTGTCCTCTCCAAACAGAGAGCAGCCATTTCTGGACAGTCACTTTAAACAGCAATAACTCCTAGACTACTAAGCCAAATGCCACCAAATTTTGACACAAGCTAGTTTGTCAAGTTTACTACAACTTTGGTATTCACAAGTTTTCCAGCAAACACTTTCATTAAGGGTCATATTAAAAAATGCTACTAGCTGTCCAGAGAACCTAGAAATGTGAAGATTAAATATTTATTTATGTGTCAAACTTCCTTTATGACCAAACCAATGATACTAATAGTTCACACTTGTCATAAAAACACCAGAAAGTAAGGTGTGCCAACCTAGAATATTTATTTTCACCCCTTTCTTAATTTACTTAATTAATTAAGTGGGAAATTAAACTTATATGCAAACTGCTTATAAAATTCTACAAAAATTATAGGAGACTCTCTGACCTATAAAGAGACTACTGTAACAATTTGAACTAAAGTTATCTAAAGAAACTCTCTACACAAAATTCACAAGCCAAAAAGGCTGATTTTTGTATATTTAACAAATCCTATTGAAAAGTATCAAACAATAGAATTTATATTTTTCTTAAACACTTTAGGGTACCAGGACACTCTCCACAAATTTATATGAACATTGCACAAGTAGAAAAATTACTAAAATTCATTCAAGTATTTCCTAACATAATATGATATCATCATAACTTGAAAAATACTCAAGCACTAGTACCCAAATTTTTACCAGAGCTAGTACATGCATAAAATAACCTACCCACCAATTTTCACAATTTTTGGGACAACACAACTCCAGTTATTCATTTAACAAGTTTGTATCTAATTTAAAACACATTTCCAAACCCTAATTAATCCTTCTAGAAAATAAACATCACATACATACTTGATATTTTTCTCAAATACTAAACTTCATGCAGAGCCCAACAAAATTTAAATCATAATTTTTGGACAAGTAAAACCCTAGATATGAAATTCCTAAACATCATCTAAATCTGTGAAATATAACTCAGGAATCAACCCCAGCTACAGTCTGGGTCGGCCCGGCTTGCCAGCGCGCGGCCTGACCCGATTCCCGCCCACGCGCGTGTGTCTGCCAGGTGGGACCCGCTGTCAGCGAGAGAGGGGCAGGGGAGCGGCGAGCCGCGAGCACTGGCGAGCGGATTCACGCCGCCGGCGGCTCCTTCGGCCAAGCCGAGCACACCGTCGTGCTTCCCAGCCAAAACCGCACCTAGGCATGTACTTTCCCCCAACGCTAACGCACCGGAGCACCCTTGCCGACGGTGAGGGCGGACGGTGGCGAGCGCGTGGCGGTACACCGGCGAGCTCCGACCACTAGACGGCCGGCAGAGATGCGCGCCCACTTCCTGGAACCCTAGCGGACCTCCCGAGGCTACGAACACGGATTGGTATGGAGTGGAGTAGCTTGGCCGCGTGAGCACCTGGCCGGCGACCATGGCGCGGCAGTGCGCGACCGTGTTCCGGCTTGACCGGACCGGCATAGGTGGTAGTGTCTTCACCTGAGCATCTACGTGGGGACATGAGCGAGGGAAGGCGGAGGGGTGTGGTGCGGTGCTGGCCACGGTGATCCTAACCACGGCGGAGCTCCGGTGACATTTGGAACGGGCAGAGGCGGCAATGCGGCTCACCTCGGGCTCGACCGGTGCTGCGAGGTGGTTGACGAGGTCAGCAAGGTCCTGGCGGAGCTCCGGGCAAGATGGCAGAGGCTGCGGTGCAACGGCGAGGGCTCGGTGGCCAGCCGGAGCAGTGGTGCTCGGTTCTTCGCCCTGGCGAGGACAGAGGGAGCAAGAGGAGAAGGGATTGGAAAAACCGGCAAGGGGGCGACATTTAACTTCCACAGGCATGCAAACACGACGCCGTGGCGTCCTACGCACGCTCGGGCGAGACACATGGCACCTGGACCCTGACATCGGTCGGCCACGGCTTAACTGAAGAAACTGAATGACAACCTGAAACCGGTGACTGACAGAGCGACTTTGATGTTGATTAACTCCTAATCCAGTTCGAGTTATGTAACACCTGAGGTGTTTGCCACTAGTTAAGCAGTGGGTTTGAGCTCAAACATGGTAGTTTAAGTGGTGATGAAGATGTCAAGGTCAAACCTATGGAAGCGAGCCCCAACCTAAACTTGGATGTTGCACCCTTGCTTTACATATAGTCCATTTTTAAGATATATGCTTGGGTGGTGTTATTGCAATATCTTCATATGTCTCACCTTTTTACCTATCTATATTGGTCACTGGAAAAGTTTCATGACGTTTGGAATCAAAAAGTCACATGAAATGATAAGTTATATCCTTGTTGGAATGACTTTACTAAGTGTTGGAATTGCATTATTAAGTGGATGGAAATATAGGTCATCAACCAAACCTTGCAACCTTGCCCAAAAGACTCTATATGGACTCTATAACAAAAGTCGTGAAAGGTTCGTGTTGAGCAAATGCCCAGAAAATGCTCCAATTGATCAAAAAAGGATAATTTAAGCTTTATCGTGATCCTACTTTGGTCAAAGTAGAAATATAGTTTCTATACCAGTTTTGATGTTGGACCTTAAATAAAAGTTGTAGTTCATGTTGTGTAGAAGAAACTTTGTTTAATGGTCAAGAGCTAGTTTGGTCTCTAACCTAGTCAAATAGAGGCTCAAAGATTTGATTAGCTGCTGTTTTTCAGCCTTGGAAAATATTCTAAGTCATAGAATGTGGACTGACATTGACAGGTTGGCGCATTTCGTTCTCAAAATTTTGTTAAACAACTAAAGTTGGACTCTTTATAAAAGTTGGAGTGTTTAGAGTGGAGAAGAGCTCAGAGAAGTTTGAATAGATTTGGAGCTCATTTGGACCTTCAAAATTAATTCCCAAAACTGCTAGTTTCATCATACTCATGGACTTGGACCGGCAAGGACAAGGCGGTTGGCACGTCGCGTTCTCGTGTTTTTGCTAAACAACTTGAGTTGAGCCAAAAATAAAAGTTGGAGTTTACATCTTGGAGAAGAGCATGCAAAAAGTTGGATTAAGTTTGATCAGGTTTTGACCTCCGAATGCGAGTTTCCGTGATCTCCATCAACATGTTGACAGTGTCATCTTGGCAACTGTTTAACCGTTAATCCGTTGCTCTAATGATCTCGGTCACTAAATGAGAAGTGTAGAGGAGTTTGCGGGCTTCAAACTTTGTTATGGGCCCGAGGTCTAATTCGGCCCCGATGGCAGCCCAATTTGCGTCCCACCTCGCCCGATTCAATGCATGCCAGGTGTTCGTTTCAATGCCGACGTGCTCGCCATGCACAGCGCCGCGCGTCCTTCACCTCGCCACGCGCCGTGCTCGCTCCTCGCC
Organism: Saccharum hybrid cultivar R570; assembly: GCA_038087645.1. Lineage (NCBI taxonomy): Eukaryota > Viridiplantae > Streptophyta > Magnoliopsida > Poales > Poaceae > Saccharum > Saccharum hybrid cultivar. The sequence goes on along the minus strand of JAQSUU010000307.1, from coordinate 39,433,966 downwards.
TCTTTTTGGAGCACCCGAGCTCGCCCTCAGTTGATCCACTCGCTCTCGCCCACTCCGCCTCGCCCTCCTCGCTCTTGGCTGCTGTTCGCGGGCGCCGTCGCCATTGTCGTCGTGATGAGCTCCGCCGAGCAGAGCCGCTGCTGCCTACCACTCCATCCCTCCTCCTCCTCGCGTGTGCGCACCGCTGTGGCACAGCCACCCACGACCCTCAGTGCCGTCGTCGCGCCCTACGCGTCACCAGTGCTGCCCAGCGACGGGCAGCCGCCATGGCAGCCGCGGGCTCTCGTGGCCAGCTAGCCACGGGCCACCACGGGGCCAACCGAGGCCACCAGCAAGTGCGCACGGGCCTCCTGATGCTCCCCCGCCATTCCCCCTTCGCCGACGTGACCTTCTCCGGCCAAACCCGTGAGCTCTGCTGCCGCCTCTACTGTAAATCGCGACCAGGGACCTCGCGGGAGAATTCGACTAACTCCAGGGGCCTTTCTGTAGGAATCGTGACTCATTTGAATAGTGCAAGAAGGACTTATCTGCTCGGTTTAATTAAAGTTTCTTCCAGGGGTCCCGTTGTAAAGTGTTTGTCCTTTTCGGTTTAATAATTTTCTTTTTCAGAAAAATGACTAAAACTTTGGAAATTCATAGTAAATTGTAGAAAAATCGTAAACTAGCAAATGAGGACTTTTTAAAATCCTTGTGAAATTATCTATGCAGTAGATCTATAATATGGCCTGTTTTAGTTTAAAGTTTTCTCTGTAAAAATAGATTTGTGCAGCTAGGTTTTTAATGCTAGATGTATTTGTCATTTTCATAACTGTAGATCTAGGGCTCCAAATGAAGTGAAATTTTTGTGGCTGATGTGTGGTTGATGTGTGGTAAAAATTTCATGAATTTTGGTTGCCAAATGAGTGAGTTATTAGTATATCTTGCTCTCACATGAATTCTTGCAATAACCATTTGTCTTTTTCGTAGAGGTTGACATACATGTCCAAATGGCTTGAAATTTGTACAGTAGACTATTTGGTGTATTTAAGAGCTACTTTAATTTTTATAGAATTTATTATGGACTTTTGGTATATGTTTATTATTTCACCTTGCTATTTAAATAAATTAAGAAATGCATTAAAAAGAAATTATTTAATGATGAGCACTATGCTTTTTGGTGATCATTTAACATGCAATTTATGATGGTTACATTGGTTGTGGCCAAATGTATGTTTAGAATATAAGTTAATATTTATTCTTGCAATCGATGCTTTCCTAGACAGTTTCTGGGACTTTGGTAATTGCACCATGAAAATGATGTTTGCTGAGAAACATGCTTATAACAAAGTTGTAGATAACTCATTAATCTAGCTTGTGTTAAATTTTGGTGGCATTTGGCCTTATAGTTTGTGAGTAATGACTGTTTCAAGTTGGGTTCCAGAAATAGTTGTTCTCTGGAATCTCTGGACCAGATTCTGTAATTATGCATGTTTGACTTGGTTAACTTGAGAATCATGCTAAGATGATTAAAGATGAATTATAGAAAATTTCATAAGCTTTCCAGAATGTCTTGTTGCATGGCTATTGGATTTGTATAACTCTAGTTATGATCAAAACATGTAACTGTTGTTTGCAGTCCAGAAATTGTCAGATGCTAGTTATGGTTGTTTACTCCATGTGTTGCTAAGTGTGGCTTATACCTTGATGATGGTCAAGTTAAGATACTTGTGATCTTGTCAAACTTGTGTTATGCTTGAGGTGCTTGCCCTCTTTAATTGGTTGTGTGATGTTAGTTAATTAGCTTTTGGTGTCTATGTCTTAATCATGTGTTTACATGAATGATTATGTGATGCATCTTGTGTTACCATTCATCATATTCATACACATGCATCTTGCATCTCATCTAGGTACGCTAGATGCACCACGTGAAGGATGAGATGTTGAAGCCAAACCTGAAGACGGTGTTTGGTGGACCTATCCCGAAGATGGCAGGACTAAACAAGTGTCGGGATGGGAGATGCTCGCCAAGCGAGTGTCATCTGTCAATCACTAACCTAGTGTTCGATCCCAGGCAAGCCCCGGAGCATTTCTCCCCTGGTTTGCAAATGAATTATTATTAACTTTACTTAATTTGATGCATTACGTTTAGGAGTTGTTTGCAAACGTTGCTGCATTATACCTTGTTTCACCTTGCTTTACCCGCTCCTTGTTACCCTGGTATCCGCGGTCAATAATTGCTTAGTTTGCTTAGACCGGTAGAAGTCGAGTGATTGCCTGTCAACCACGAGCTATAGGGGATTACCTGGAATTATGTGAAAGAATGTCATATGAGAATAACTAAGTGTCGAAATGAATCTGAGACCGGGCGGAAGCTTGCAGGGTTTCGGACTGTAGTGTCTTCCGTCTGTGTCGATTAAGGACCGTCCGTTGTTGGGCCTCGAGTCATGTTGAACGCATGCCTCACATTTAGCTGGCCGAATAAAGTACCTTTCGACCGCGAAGCCGGGAGATTATTCGGGCCGAGTGGATTGCCCGCAACGCACTGTACCGGAGCAGTAGTGGCAGGAAACGGGGGCGCGATGATAAGGCCAAAGAGCAGTCGGGCGGCCCCCGGGTACATGTGGTTCCTGGCAAGCTCGCGACTTTACCTGAATGGTTGACTCAGTGACCAATACCTCACTTTAGCGGGTGAGTGAGGTTTGTGTGAGGAATAAATTACCAGCTGGTTAATAATCGATTCGAATCGCCATCGTTCACTGGATAGTGAACACTTGACTTGAGTTACTTCATCGTAGTAATATTGATGAAACACTTGGATAGTTATGTGGAAAATGACATGGTAATTATTGTTAATGATCAATGGTAATCCTTACTTGCTTAATTACATGGTTACTCTAGCATAAGTGCAAACGTAGCTGACAGGGTAATAAAGATTAAAATACTGCATGCTTTTGTAAAAGAACTGTTAAGTTAAAAATGCTTTTCTTGCAAATGAGTCAGCTACCCCACCAAAAAGCCTATCATGATCCTTGGTGTCATTTTATTTCTGGTTTATGACGGGTAAGTCTAGCTGAGTACCTTCTCGTACTCAGGGTTTATTCCCACTTGTTGCAGGTTGTGATGTATCATAGCTACTGCAAGAATTGGAAGACTCCGGCTGTAGTGGCAGAGTGTGATCATGGGCATAATCCTTCTGAGCTATCTTATCTCTCATGCTTTTATGGGAAAATTGACCTTGGTACTGGCATGTATTTGAATTAAGGTGATATTAGTTTCAAACTACTTTGCTTCCGCTACTTTTGAACTTGAGTTGTAATAACTCTACTGAACTCCGATATATGTTGAATTACTTATGAAATGGATGTAACATATGACCTGTTATGTTGGACCACTACGATCTTGGCTTGTATGTTGGTTGGTTTGAAATCTCTCGGGATTTTATTGGACTACCGGAGTTATAAGAGCTTAAGTACGGGAATTTAATTGCTCCGGCGATTGTTTTTGTACTTTTGTTCTTATAATTTGGGCGGTTCCGTGACAGCTGGCATCGGAGCAAGGTTCAACACTAAACATGTCATATGTGTATTGAAAACAAAAGTTTTGTTTGCAAAAATCAGTTTTGGCAACTTATAGCTACTACATATATAGGTTTGTTCAAATCTGAATTTTAAATCTAAGTATGCCAGTGGTCATTTTCTTTATGCCCAAGTAAGGACCCTTAGGTGGCTTAATTAAGTACTAACTTGGGGGTTTTAAATTTTTGCATCTACGCCCAAGCCAAGGTATGTATGAGTGATAACTTGACCGCACCGTTACCCTGTGGTCGAATGGTAGTGGTAACCTTCATATATGAAATAGCCATATATGTCGCTAGAGTTACATTCTTGCAACGTCGCACCTACGCCAAGGTAAGTGTGAGTTGGGAGAGCATGACCGTTCAACCATCGGTCTAGGGGAGAGTTAGCTGTGGTTACTGGCATAATTACATGTTTAACCATGTACTTATGAAAGTACTTAATTGTGGGTACATTTGTTGGGTAGCTATGATACCGAAGTATATGCATCAGGGGATGTATGTATGGAGAGTATTTAGTTTACTGCTTTCATTGTGTGCTATATTGGGAATTGTTGGGCTGCAATGAAATTTTCTGCAGGTACGCTAACCACGAATGCGTAAGTTGAATGTAGCTGACGACTAGCTATATATCGAGAGAATGCGTGTTATGCCACCGACATAGAATGTGATTGCCACCTTAGGCTGGCAATCTTGTGAGGATGAATAGGACGAAGCATGCATCATCATGATTGTTGCTTTGTGCATATAACTATGCTCCTCCCACCTTTGTCCTAATAAATAAGTAACTTGAGATTGATGTGCATGTACTAAGTTGATTACTTTAGCATGCTTTTGTTTTAGCTAAACTTGTAGTTAGTTCTTGTTGGTAAATTCTTGTTAGGTGTGAGCCTTCTGCTTAGTATTGGATGCTTAAGCTAACCTGACTAATAATCTCAAGTGTCCGCTTAAAACTGTGATGCTGTGTAGATGCTTGTTATCTAGGTAGTGTCATAGTTGACCTCTCTTTCGTCCTCGGTGGGCATGTGAGTGTTGAAGATGCTTTATCCTAGAACAACGCTCATGTTACGTAATCGCATGGTTGTCGTCTCTAATTAGATTCTCTCGTAGGAGCCAGAGCCTGTAGACGTGGTTGCTAGCCCTTGAATGTTGTGTATCCATGCCTTGCTTGAACCGTAGGCCCTAGCGTAGTCCCCTTATATGTTTGCTTAGGCCTTGGACGTCCGCTACCTTTTGGAGAATGCACTTGTTCCATTGACCAACCAAGTTAAGTCCTAACGAACGTCGATCTTGATCACAGTTGTTGCTTTCCAAGTTTTGGAGACCATACCCAATTCCATGTTGGACCTACCGATTGTCTCTCCTACAGATGATCCGAGCAACGCTAATCTCTCGTCGTATGATCTAGAAATCTTTGCTTGCGAAATCAGGTGGCTATCTTATCAACCCAATCTCTGATCGGTGTATCATTTTGTTCTAGAAGTTTGCTAAGTCCATCTCCACTTCTGACGTCTCTCAACGTTATTAGTCTTGATCTCATGTTGTGTCCAACATGACCAGAACCTTTCGTCTGGTAATCACCTTAGTGGACACAAGACGTGCGTGGAATTAACCGAGAACCCTTGCTCAGTTGTCTTCGGCAATTAAGCTATGTTCCCTTGCGCTGTGTTTTAATCTTCGGATCGCCTCCTTGTTGACTCTAAACCTTGTAACTACCCTTGCTTGCTACTCCTCCCTTGTCTGGTGCTTGTTTTACCACCCAATCGGTGCCACTTGAAATTCCACTTTGTTTGTGCGTTTAATAATGGTGTTACGATTAGCATTCTATGGTGCCGCGACGAAACCGAGAGCCTCCTATGGGCGCGCACACAAGGTTGTGCTGCTTGGCACGCGCTGGTATCAGGGTTGCTAGTCATGATCCATTATGAAACGACAGTCAACGTGTTAATTCTCGTGACCGTTTTCCTTGGTTATCTCCCTATATCTTATCTGAAGATTCATATCTTAGACCTTATGTAGTAGATATCCCTTGAAGTTGCTAAGAAGATGACCTTTGAAGAACAGTCACCGGCATAAGCATTGACAGACTGCAAGAGGTGGTAGACAAGTGATTCTCCCTATGTGTCCTTGTACGACGTCGGTCATCGATTGAGCAATGTATGCCATCCCTGTTGAATCGAATGGGCACCTAACACTAAATGATTGGATAAGTTATCCATTGGAGAAGAACCGATCGTCACATGGTGCATTTGACCTAACTATCAAAGTCTTGATCCTTGTGTAGATGACAGTCATACAGATGAAATCAACTCTCTCTGGTGTGACTCCTTATCTGTAGACTTCGATGCCGACCACTTGTTTGTGCCTCGACTGCAATTATTGTGGTGGTCAAGAGTAAAGGTTAGAACTTTGAGAATTGAGAGACAACTGATTATTTTCCAGTAAGAAGGTTAATCTCCCGTCAAGTAACGATTCCTCGATAGCTATGATGGTTATGTCTCAATGAACAATAGTAAGCAAAGAAGCCATGAAGCCGGTCAGCAATGCAAGTGCTACTTCTCCAAATGTGCTATCAAGTCAATTCCGTCTTGGACAATCACGTATATAGTGCAAGATGTTGTATTAGCCAAGTGAAGAACTAGAGAAAGCATGTCCCTAGTTTCGATCAGCATCATTGTACCTCTAGGTACCACAAACGGTTTTGGTTCAAGGTTCTATTGGACGAAGTGCCAGAAAATATTCAGAAATGGTTCCTTATCTATATAGGGATGCCCTCCATGTGGAATAATGTTTGGTGCTCTGTGAAAACAGCCACAAGTTCAATGCTTGTGCATCATCAAGTTACTGTCTAGATCGACGGCGTAAATTGTTCCCTGAGAAACCTGTCAGGAAGACTATCACCTCCATCCTCAGCTAGAGAAAGGCTTCTGCTACGATGAGAAAGAGCAGAGAGTGCAAAACACACACACCTCAACATGTGAAGCGAAAGAAAAAGAAGAACATGAAATCTGTCCAGATATTGTGGCACTACACCGGTTATCTTCAAGTCAACGGCTAGTGACTAAAACGAAGTTGGATTGACCCCAAACTTGGTAACCTCATTCCTTGCTTAGGACCCTTCAATGTCTTAAGTTGGTATGAGTATTGGTTGAGTAAAACATAGGATTTGAGAGATGTCTTGTCAGCTTGGTTTGCTGCCATTTCAGAACAGAGCTATTTTGGTGGATGGGTTGTTGGATAGTCAAACGGTGTCCGTTTGAGCTCAATTTTAGCGAGTAGTTAGAAGACCCATGGATCCATATGCCCACCAATAATTGTGCATATTGGAGCAGTAGTTTGTGTGATATGAACAGAAAACAAAAGGGTACAGAGTCGGTAAATTTCTCTGTTGACTGCGATCATCCCTTGCATTGGAAGGTTATGTTTGTAATGCATGCCAAGAACTTGCAATTGATAGGTATCTTGCTGTTAGACAACCCTCAGTACCCTTGGAAAGACTAATTGCACCCCTATGTGCCTTTGTATAAGAGAATCTTCTTAGGTAACATTTGGCAGAAATCCAGTACCGACAGAGTCAGCTATCACTTTCACTGTTCCCTCAATAGACTCAGATAATACAGTGTTGGCATCAGAGAAAGAGAACTACACATGTGGAGCAATATGTAGTTTTCCATCAGTTGGCATCTGAGTGAGTGAATAGTCTATGACCGGTATAGACATTGTCTATTGGTTAGACGGTTTCTGATAGCCTCAAAGAATGATTATCTCGTATATGGATCCAACCCTTATCGGAAGTTGCACATGTTATGCCACTAGAAAAGTAAATGCTATGAGTAATTAGTCCATGCTCGTAGTACTCTCTGTGCACCATGAACGAAGTACTGTATTGTCTTGGATTCTCCTAAAGTAACAATGCTTCATGGAAGTCAGTGAAGAAAATTCTTCAGACAAAAGTTTCTGCATAGAGCGAGTATCGGAAAGTGTCTTACCCAATTAGCCTCTCTGCTACTTGAAGCTAAGTAGCCTGATGCGCTTGCAGATGTTGGAATTGGGTAACATGCTTCTCTTCCCTTGGAAAGTTCTTCGCACCGAATCTCGGGACGCGATTCTTTTAAGGGGGGAGGGCTGTAACACCTGAGGTGTTTGCCACTAGTTAAGCAGTGGGTTTGAGCTCAAACATGGTAGTTTAAGTGGTGATGAAGATGTCAAGGTCAAACCTATGGAAGCGAGCCCCAACCTAAACTTGGATGTTGCACCCTTGCTTTACATATAGTCCATTTTTAAGATATATGCTTGGGTGGTGTTATTGCAATATCTTCATATGTCTCACCTTTGTACCTATCTATATTGGTCACTGGAAAAGTTTCATGACGTTTGGAATCAAAAAGTCACATGAAATGATAAGTTATATCCTTGTTGGAATGACTTTACTAAGTGTTGGAATTGCATTATTAAGTGGATGGAAATATAGGTCATCAACCAAACCTTGCAACCTTGCCCAAAAGACTCTATATGGACTCTATAACAAAAGTCGTGAAAGGTTCGTGTTGAGCAAATGCCCAGAAAATGCTCCAATTGATCAAAAAAGGATAATTTAAGCTTTATCGTGATCCTACATTGGTCAAAGTAGAAATATAGTTTCTATACCAGTTTTGATGTTGGACCTTAAATAAAAGTTGTAGTTCATGTTGTGTAGAAGAAACTTTGTTTAATGGTCAAGAGCTAGTTTGGTCTCTAACCTAGTCAAATAGAGGCTCAAAGATTTGATTAGCTGCTGTTTTTCAGCCTTGGAAAATATTCTAAGTCATAGAATATGTGGACTGACATTGACAGGTTGGCGCATTTCGTTCTCAAAATTTTGTTAAACAACTAAAGTTGGACTCTTTATAAAAGTTGGAGTGTTTAGAGTGGAGAAGAGCTCAGAGAAGTTTGAATAGATTTGGAGCTCATTTGGACCTTCAAAATTAATTCCCAAAACTGCGAGTTTCATCATACTCATGGACTTGGACCGGCAAGGACAAGGCGGTTGGCACGTCGCGTTCTCGTGTTTTTGCTAAACAACTTGAGTTGAGCCAAAAATAAAAGTTGGAGTTTACATCTTGGAGAAGAGCATGCAAAAAGTTGGATTAAGTTTGATCAGGTTTTGACCTCCGAATGCGAGTTTCCGTGATCTCCATCAACATGTTGACAGTGTCATCTTGGCAACTGTTTAACCGTTAATCCGTTGCTCTAATGATCTCGGTCACTAAATGAGAAGTGTAGAGGAGTTTGCGGGCTTCAAACTTTGTTATGGGCCCGAGGTCTAATTCGGCCCCGATGGCAGCCCAATTTGCGTCCCACCTCGCCCGATTCAATGCATGCCAGGTGTTCGTTTCAATGCCGACGTGCTCGCCATGCACAGCGCCGCGCGTCCTTCACCTCGCCACGCGCCGTGCTCGCTCCTCGCCTCTTTTTGGAGCACCCGAGCTCGCCCTCAGTTGATCCACTCGCTCTCGCCCACTCCGCCTCGCCCTCCTCGCTCTTGGCTGCTGTTCGCGGGCGCCGTCGCCATTGTCGTCGTGATGAGCTCCGCCGAGCAGAGCCGCTGCTGCCTACCACTCCATCCCTCCTCCTCCTCGCGTGTGCGCACCGCTGTGGCACAGCCACCCACGACCCTCAGTGCCGTCGTCGCGCCCTACGCGTCACCAGTGCTGCCCAGCGACGGGCAGCCGCCATGGCAGCCGCGGGCTCTCGTGGCCAGCTAGCCACGGGCCACCACGGGGCCAACCGAGGCCACCAGCAAGTGCGCACGGGCCTCCTGATGCTCCCCCGCCATTCCCCCTTCGCCGACGTGACCTTCTCCGGCCAAACCCGTGAGCTCTGCTGCCGCCTCTACTGTAAATCGCGACCAGGGACCTCGCGGGAGAATTCGACTAACTCCAGGGGCCTTTCTGTAGGAATCGTGACTCATTTGAATAGTGCAAGAAGGACTTATCTGCTCGGTTTAATTAAAGTTTCTTCCAGGGGTCCCGTTGTAAAGTGTTTGTCCTTTTCGGTTTAATAATTTTCTTTTTCAGAAAAATGACTAAAACTTTGGAAATTCATAGTAAATTGTAGAAAAATCGTAAACTAGCAAATGAGGACTTTTTAAAATCCTTGTGAAATTATCTATGCAGTAGATCTATAATATGGCCTGTTTTAGTTTAAAGTTTTCTCTGTAAAAATAGATTTGTGCAGCTAGGTTTTTAATGCTAGATGTATTTGTCATTTTCATAACTGTAGATCTAGGGCTCCAAATGAAGTGAAATTTTTGTGGCTGATGTGTGGTTGATGTGTGGTAAAAATTTCATGAATTTTGGTTGCCAAATGAGTGAGTTATTAGTATATCTTGCTCTCACATGAATTCTTGCAATAACCATTTGTCTTTTTCGTAGAGGTTGACATACATGTCCAAATGGCTTGAAATTTGTACAGTAGACTATTTGGTGTATTTAAGAGCTACTTTAATTTTTATAGAATTTATTATGGACTTTTGGTATATGTTTATTATTTCACCTTGCTATTTAAATAAATTAAGAAATGCATTAAAAAGAAATTATTTAATGATGAGCACTATGCTTTTTGGTGATCATTTAACATGCAATTTATGATGGTTACATTGGTTGTGGCCAAATGTATGTTTAGAATATAAGTTAATATTTATTCTTGCAATCGATGCTTTCCTAGACAGTTTCTGGGACTTTGGTAATTGCACCATGAAAATGATGTTTGCTGAGAAACATGCTTATAACAAAGTTGTAGATAACTCATTAATCTAGCTTGTGTTAAATTTTGGTGGCATTTGGCCTTATAGTTTGTGAGTAATGACTGTTTCAAGTTGGGTTCCAGAAATAGTTGTTCTCTGGAATCTCTGGACCAGATTCTGTAATTATGCATGTTTGACTTGGTTAACTTGAGAATCATGCTAAGATGATTAAAGATGAATTATAGAAAATTTCATAAGCTTTCCAGAATGTCTTGTTGCATGGCTATTGGATTTGTATAACTCTAGTTATGATCAAAACATGTAACTGTTGTTTGCAGTCCAGAAATTGTCAGATGCTAGTTATGGTTGTTTACTCCATGTGTTGCTAAGTGTGGCTTATACCTTGATGATGGTCAAGTTAAGATACTTGTGATCTTGTCAAACTTGTGTTATGCTTGAGGTGCTTGCCCTCTTTAATTGGTTGTGTGATGTTAGTTAATTAGCTTTTGGTGTCTATGTCTTAATCATGTGTTTACATGAATGATTATGTGATGCATCTTGTGTTACCATTCATCATATTCATACACATGCATCTTGCATCTCATCTAGGTACGCTAGATGCACCACGTGAAGGATGAGATGTTGAAGCCAAACCTGAAGACGGTGTTTGGTGGACCTATCCCGAAGATGGCAGGACTAAACAAGTGTCGGGATGGGAGATGCTCGCCAAGCGAGTGTCATCTGTCAATCACTAACCTAGTGTTCGATCCCAGGCAAGCCCCGGAGCATTTCTCCCCTGGTTTGCAAATGAATTATTATTAACTTTACTTAATTTGATGCATTACGTTTAGGAGTTGTTTGCAAACGTTGCTGCATTATACCTTGTTTCACCTTGCTTTACCCGCTCCTTGTTACCCTGGTATCCGCGGTCAATAATTGCTTAGTTTGCTTAGACCGGTAGAAGTCGAGTGATTGCCTGTCAACCGCGAGCTATAGGGGATTACCTGGAATTATGTGAAAGAATGTCATATGAGAATAACTAAGTGTCGAAATGAATCTGAGACCGGGCGGAAGCTTGCAGGGTTTCGGACTGTAGTGTCTTCCGTCTGTGTCGATTAAGGACCGTCCGTTGTTGGGCCTCGAGTCATGTTGAACGCATGCCTCACATTTAGCTGGCCGAATAAAGTACCTTTCGACCGCGAAGCCGGGAGATTATTCGGGCCGAGTGGATTGCCCGCAACGCACTGTACCGGAGCAGTAGTGGCAGGAAACGGGGGCGCGATGATAAGGCCAAAGAGCAGTCGGGCGGCCCCCGGGTACATGTGGTTCCTGGCAAGCTCGCGACTTTACCTGAATGGTTGACTCAGTGACCAATACCTCACTTTAGCGGGTGAGTGAGGTTTGTGTGAGGAATAAATTACCAGCTGGTTAATAATCGATTCGAATCGCCATCGTTCACTGGATAGTGAACACTTGACTTGAGTTACTTCATCGTAGTAATATTGATGAAACACTTGGATAGTTATGTGGAAAATGACATGGTAATTATTGTTAATGATCAATGGTAATCCTTACTTGCTTAATTACATGGTTACTCTAGCATAAGTGCAAACGTAGCTGACAGGGTAATAAAGATTAAAATACTGCATGCTTTTGTAAAAGAACTGTTAAGTTAAAAATGCTTTTCTTGCAAATGAGTTAGCTACCCCACCAAAAAGCCTATCATGATCCTTGGTGTCATTTTATTTCTGGTTTATGACGGGTAAGTCTAGCTGAGTACCTTCTCGTACTCAGGGTTTATTCCCACTTGTTGCAGGTTGTGATGTATCATAGCTACTGCAAGAATTGGAAGACTCCGGCTGTAGTGGCGGAGTGTGATCATGGGCATGATCCTTCTGAGCTATCTTATCTCTCATGCTTTTATGGGAAAATTGACCTTGGTACTGGCATGTATTTGAATTAAGGTGATATTAGTTTCAAACTACTTTGCTTCCGCTACTTTTGAACTTGAGTTGTAATAACTCTACTGAACTCCGATATATGTTGAATTACTTATGAAATGGATGTAACATATGACCTGTTATGTTGGACCACTACGATCTTGGCTTGTATGTTGGTTGGTTTGAAATCTCTCGGGATTTTATTGGACTACCGGAGTTATAAGAGCTTAAGTACGGGAATTTAATTGCTCCGGCGATTGTTTTTGTACTTTTGTTCTTATAATTTGGGCGGTTCCGTGACAGCTGGCATCGGAGCAAGGTTCAACACTAAACATGTCATATGTGTATTGAAAACAAAAGTTTTGTTTGCAAAAATCAGTTTTGGCAACTTATAGCTACTACATATATAGGTTTGTTAAAATCTGAATTTTAAATCTAAGTATGCCAGTGGTCATTTTCTTTATGCCCAAGTAAGGACCCTTAGGTGGCTTAATTAAGTACTAACTTGGGGGTTTTAAATTTTTGCATCTACGCCCAAGCCAAGGTATGTATGAGTGATAACTTGACCGCACCGTTACCCTGTGGTCGAATGGTAGTGGTAACCTTCATATATGAAATAGCCATATATGTCGCTAGAGTTACATTCTTGCAACGTCGCACCTACGCCAAGGTAAGTGTGAGTTGGGAGAGCATGACCGTTCAACCATCGGTCTAGGGGAGAGTTAGCTGTGGTTACTGGCATAATTACATGTTTAACCATGTACTTATGAAAGTACTTAATTGTGGGTACATTTGTTGGGTAGCTATGATACCGAAGTATATGCATCAGGGGATGTATGTATGGAGAGTATTTAGTTTACTGCTTTCATTGTGTGCTATATTGGGAATTGTTGGGCTGCAATGAAATTTTCTGCAGGTACGCTAACCACGAATGCGTAAGTTGAATGTAGCTGACGACTAGCTATATATCGAGAGAATGCGTGTTATGCCACCGACATAGAATGTGATTGCCACCTTAGGCTGGCAATCTTGTGAGGATGAATAGGACGAAGCATGCATCATCATGATTGTTGCTTTGTGCATATAACTATGCTCCTCCCACCTTTGTCCTAATAAATAAGTAACTTGAGATTGATGTGCATGTACTAAGTTGATTACTTTAGCATGCTTTTGTTTTAGCTAAACTTGTAGTTAGTTCTTGTTGGTAAATTCTTGTTAGGTGTGAGCCTTCTGCTTAGTATTGGATGCTTAAGCTAACCTGACTAATAATCTCAAGTGTCCGCTTAAAACTGTGATGCTGTGTAGATGCTTGTTATCTAGGTAGTGTCATAGTTGACCTCTCTTTCGTCCTCGGTGGGCATGTGAGTGTTGAAGATGCTTTATCCTAGAACAACGCTCATGTTACGTAATCGCATGGTTGTCGTCTCTAATTAGATTCTCTCGTAGGAGCCAGAGCCTGTAGACGTGGTTGCTAGCCCTTGAATGTTGTGTATCCATGCCTTGCTTGAACCGTAGGCCCTAGCGTAGTCCCCTTATATGTTTGCTTAGGCCTTGGACGTCCGCTACCTTTTGGAGAATGCACTTGTTCCATTGACCAACCAAGTTAAGTCCTAACGAACGTCGATCTTGATCACAGTTGTTGCTTTCCAAGTTTTGGAGACCATACCCAATTCCATGTTGGACCTACCGATTGTCTCTCCTACAGATGATCCGAGCAACGCTAATCTCTCATCGTATGATCTAGAAATCTTTGCTTGCGAAATCAGGTGGCTATCTTATCAACCCAATCTCTGATCGGTGTATCATTTTGTTCTAGAAGTTTGCTAAGTCCATCTCCACTTCTGACGTCTCTCAACGTTATTAGTCTTGATCTCATGTTGTGTCCAACATGACCAGAACCTTTCGTCTGGTAATCACCTTAGTGGACACAAGACGTGCGTGGAATTAACCGAGAACCCTTGCTCAGTTGTCTTCGGCAATTAAGCTATGTTCCCTTGCGCTGTGTTTTAATCTTCGGATCGCCTCCTTGTTGACTCTAAACCTTGTAACTACCCTTGCTTGCTACTCCTCCCTTGTCTGGTGCTTGTTTTACCACCCAATCGGTGCCACTTGAAATTCCACTTTGTTTGTGCGTTTAATAATGGTGTTACGATTAGCATTCTATGGTGCCGCGACGAAACCGAGAGCCTCCTATGGGCGCGCACACAAGGTTGTGCTGCTTGGCACGCGCTGGTATCAGGGTTGCTAGTCATGATCCATTATGAAACGACAGTCAACGTGTTAATTCTCGTGACCGTTTTCCTTGGTTATCTCCCTATATCTTATCTGAAGATTCATATCTTAGACCTTATGTAGTAGATATCCCTTGAAGTTGCTAAGAAGATGACCTTTGAAGAACAGTCACCGGCATAAGCATTGACAGACTGCAAGAGGTGGTAGACAAGTGATTCTCCCTATGTGTCCTTGTACGACGTCGGTCATCGATTGAGCAATGTATGCCATCCCTGTTGAATCGAATGGGCACCTAACACTAAATGATTGGATAAGTTATCCATTGGAGAAGAACCGATCGTCACATGGTGCATTTGACCTAACTATCAAAGTCTTGATCCTTGTGTAGATGACAGTCATACAGATGAAATCAACTCTCTCTGGTGTGACTCCTTATCTGTAGACTTCGATGCCGACCACTTGTTTGTGCCTCGACTGCAATTATTGTGGTGGTCAAGAGTAAAGGTTAGAACTTTGAGAATTGAGAGACAACTGATTATTTTCCAGTAAGAAGGTTAATCTCCCGTCAAGTAACGATTCCTCGATAGCTATGATGGTTATGTCTCAATGAACAATAGTAAGCAAAGAAGCCATGAAGCCGGTCAGCAATGCAAGTGCTACTTCTCCAAATGTGCTATCAAGTCAATTCCATCTTGGACAATCACGTATATAGTGCAAGATGTTGTATTAGCCAAGTGAAGAACTAGAGAAAGCATGTCCCTAGTTTCGATCAGCATCATTGTACCTCTAGGTACCACAAACGGTTTTGGTTCAAGGTTCTATTGGACGAAGTGCCAGAAAATATTCAGAAATGGTTCCTTATCTATATAGGGATGCCCTCCATGTGGAATAATGTTTGGTGCTCTGTGAAAACAGCCACAAGTTCAATGCTTGTGCATCATCAAGTTACTGTCTAGATCGACGGCGTAAATTGTTCCCTGAGAAACCTGTCAGGAAGACTATCACCTCCATCCTCAGCTAGAGAAAGGCTTCTGCTACGATGAGAAAGAGCAGAGAGTGCAAAACACACACACCTCAACATGTGAAGCGAAAGAAAAAGAAGAACATGAAATCTGTCCAGATATTGTGGCACTACACCGGTTATCTTCAAGTCAACGGCTAGTGACTAAAACGAAGTTGGATTGACCCCAAACTTGGTAACCTCATTCCTTGCTTAGGACCCTTCAATGTCTTAAGTTGGTATGAGTATTGGTTGAGTAAAACATAGGATTTGAGAGATGTCTTGTCAGCTTGGTTTGCTGCCATTTCAGAACAGAGCTATTTTGGTGGATGGGTTGTTGGATAGTCAAACGGTGTCCGTTTGAGCTCAATTTTAGCGAGTAGTTAGAAGACCCATGGATCCATATGCCCACCAATAATTGTGCATATTGGAGCAGTAGTTTGTGTGATATGAACAGAAAACAAAAGGGTACAGAGTCGGTAAATTTCTCTGTTGACTACGATCATCCCTTGCATTGGAAGGTTATGTTTGTAATGCATGCCAAGAACTTGCAATTGATAGGTATCTTGCTGTTAGACAACCCTCAGTACCCTTGGAAAGACTAATTGCACCCCTATGTGCCTTTGTATAAGAGAATCTTCTTAGGTAACATTTGGCAGAAATCCAGTACCGACAGAGTCAGCTATCACTTTCACTGTTCCCTCAATAGACTCAGATAATACAGTGTTGGCATCAGAGAAAGAGAACTACACATGTGGAGCAATATGTAGTTTTCCATCAGTTGGCATCTGAGTGAGTGAATAGTCTATGACCGGTATAGACATTGTCTATTGGTTAGACGGTTTCTGATAGCCTCAAAGAATGATTATCTCGTATATGGATCCAACCCTTATCGGAAGTTGCACATGTTATGCCACTAGAAAAGTAAATGCTATGAGTAATTAGTCCATGCTCGTAGTACTCTCTGTGCACCATGAACGAAGTACTGTATTGTCTTGGATTCTCCTAAAGTAACAATGCTTCATGGAAGTCAGTGAAGAAAATTCTTCAGACAAAAGTTTCTGCATAGAGCGAGTATCGGAAAGTGTCTTACCCAATTAGCCTCTCTGCTACTTGAAGCTAAGTAGCCTGATGCGCTTGCAGATGTTGGAATTGGGTAACATGCTTCTCTTCCCTTGGAAAGTTCTTCGCACCGAATCTCGGGACGCGATTCTTTTAAGGGGGAAGGGCTGTAACACCTGAGGTGTTTGCCACTAGTTAAGCAGTGGGTTTGAGCTCAAACATGGTAGTTTAAGTGGTGATGAAGATGTCAAGGTCAAACCTATGGAAGCGAGCCCCAACCTAAACTTGGATGTTGCACCCTTGCTTTACATATAGTCCATTTTTAAGATATATGCTTGGGTGGTGTTATTGCAATATCTTCATATGTCTCACCTTTGTACCTATCTATATTGGTCACTGGAAAAGTTTCATGACGTTTGGAATCAAAAAGTCACATGAAATGATAAGTTATATCCTTGTTGGAATGACTTTACTAAGTGTTGGAATTGCATTATTAAGTGGATGGAAATATAGGTCATCAACCAAACCTTGCAACCTTGCCCAAAAGACTCTATATGGACTCTATAACAAAAGTCGTGAAAGGTTCGTGTTGAGCAAATGCCCAGAAAATGCTCCAATTGATCAAAAAAGGATAATTTAAGCTTTATCGTGATCCTACTTTGGTCAAAGTAGAAATATAGTTTCTATACCAGTTTTGATGTTGGACCTTAAATAAAAGTTGTAGTTCATGTTGTGTAGAAGAAACTTTGTTTAATGGTCAAGAGCTAGTTTGGTCTCTAACCTAGTCAAATAGAGGCTCAAAGATTTGATTAGCTGCTGTTTTTCAGCCTTGGAAAATATTCTAAGTCATAGAATATGTGGACTGACATTGACAGGTTGGCGCATTTCGTTCTCAAAATTTTGTTAAACAACTAAAGTTGGACTCTTTATAAAAGTTGGAGTGTTTAGAGTGGAGAAGAGCTCAGAGAAGTTTGAATAGATTTGGAGCTCATTTGGACCTTCAAAATTAATTCCCAAAACTGCTAGTTTCATCATACTCATGGACTTGGACCGGCAAGGACAAGGCGGTTGGCACGTCGCGTTCTCGTGTTTTTGCTAAACAACTTGAGTTGAGCCAAAAATAAAAGTTGGAGTTTACATCTTGGAGAAGAGCATGCAAAAAGTTGGATTAAGTTTGATCAGGTTTTGACCTCCGAATGCGAGTTTCCGTGATCTCCATCAACATGTTGACAGTGTCATCTTGGCAACTGTTTAACCGTTAATCCGTTGCTCTAATGATCTCGGTCACTAAATGAGAAGTGTAGAGGAGTTTGCGGGCTTCAAACTTTGTTATGGGCCCGAGGTCTAATTCGGCCCCGATGGCAGCCCAATTTGCGTCCCACCTCGCCCGATTCAATGCATGCCAGGTGTTCGTTTCAATGCCGACGTGCTCGCCATGCACAGCGCCGCGCGTCCTTCACCTCGCCATGCGCCGTGCTCGCTCCTCGCCTCTTTTTGGAGCACCCGAGCTCGCCCTCAGTTGATCCACTCGCTCTCGCCCACTCCGCCTCGCCCTCCTCGCTCTTGGCTGCTGTTCGCGGGCGCCGTCGCCATTGTCGTCGTGATGAGCTCCGCCGAGCAGAGCCGCTGCTGCCTACCACTCCATCCCTCCTCCTCCTCGCGTGTGCGCACCGCTGTGGCACAGCCACCCACGACCCTCAGTGCCGTCGTCGCGCCCTACGCGTCACCAGTGCTGCCCAGCGACGGGCAGCCGCCATGGCAGCCGCGGGCTCTCGTGGCCAGCTAGCCACGGGCCACCACGGGGCCAACCGAGGCCACCAGCAAGTGCGCACGGGCCTCCTGATGCTCCCCCGCCATTCCCCCTTCGCCGACGTGACCTTCTCCGGCCAAACCCGTGAGCTCTGCTGCCGCCTCTACTGTAAATCGCGACCAGGGACCTCGCGGGAGAATTCGACTAACTCCAGGGGCCTTTCTGTAGGAATCGTGACTCATTTGAATAGTGCAAGAAGGACTTATCTGCTCGGTTTAATTAAAGTTTCTTCCAGGGGTCCCGTTGTAAAGTGTTTGTCCTTTTCGGTTTAATAATTTTCTTTTTCAGAAAAATGACTAAAACTTTGGAAATTCATAGTAAATTGTAGAAAAATCGTAAACTAGCAAATGAGGACTTTTTAAAATCCTTGTGAAATTATCTATGCAGTAGATCTATAATATGGCCTGTTTTAGTTTAAAGTTTTCTCTGTAAAAATAGATTTGTGCAGCTAGGTTTTTAATGCTAGATGTATTTGTCATTTTCATAACTGTAGATCTAGGGCTCCAAATGAAGTGAAATTTTTGTGGCTGATGTGTGGTTGATGTGTGGTAAAAATTTCATGAATTTTGGTTGCCAAATGAGTGAGTTATTAGTATATCTTGCTCTCACATGAATTCTTGCAATAACCATTTGTCTTTTTCGTAGAGGTTGACATACATGTCCAAATGGCTTGAAATTTGTACAGTAGACTATTTGGTGTATTTAAGAGCTACTTTAATTTTTATAGAATTTATTATGGACTTTTGGTATATGTTTATTATTTCACCTTGCTATTTAAATAAATTAAGAAATGCATTAAAAAGAAATTATTTAATGATGAGCACTATGCTTTTTGGTGATCATTTAACATGCAATTTATGATGGTTACATTGGTTGTGGCCAAATGTATGTTTAGAATATAAGTTAATATTTATTCTTGCAATCGATGCTTTCCTAGACAGTTTCTGGGACTTTGGTAATTGCACCATGAAAATGATGTTTGCTGAGAAACATGCTTATAACAAAGTTGTAGATAACTCATTAATCTAGCTTGTGTTAAATTTTGGTGGCATTTGGCCTTATAGTTTGTGAGTAATGACTGTTTCAAGTTGGGTTCCAGAAATAGTTGTTCTCTGGAATCTCTGGACCAGATTCTGTAATTATGCATGTTTGACTTGGTTAACTTGAGAATCATGCTAAGATGATTAAAGATGAATTATAGAAAATTTCATAAGCTTTCCAGAATGTCTTGTTGCATGGCTATTGGATTTGTATAACTCTAGTTATGATCAAAACATGTAACTGTTGTTTGCAGTCCAGAAATTGTCAGATGCTAGTTATGGTTGTTTACTCCATGTGTTGCTAAGTGTGGCTTATACCTTGATGATGGTCAAGTTAAGATACTTGTGATCTTGTCAAACTTGTGTTATGCTTGAGGTGCTTGCCCTCTTTAATTGGTTGTGTGATGTTAGTTAATTAGCTTTTGGTGTCTATGTCTTAATCATGTGTTTACATGAATGATTATGTGATGCATCTTGTGTTACCATTCATCATATTCATACACATGCATCTTGCATCTCATCTAGGTACGCTAGATGCACCACGTGAAGGATGAGATGTTGAAGACAAACCTGAAGACGGTGTTTGGTGGACCTATCCCGAAGATGGCAGGACTAAACAAGTGTCGGGATGGGAGATGCTCGCCAAGCGAGTGTCATCTGTCAATCACTAACCTAGTGTTCGATCCCAGGCAAGCCCCGGAGCATTTCTCCCCTGGTTTGCAAATGAATTATTATTAACTTTACTTAATTTGATGCATTACGTTTAGGAGTTGTTTGCAAACGTTGCTGCATTATACCTTGTTTCACCTTGCTTTACCCGCTCCTTGTTACCCTGGTATCCGCGGTCAATAATTGCTTAGTTTGCTTAGACCGGTAGAAGTCGAGTGATTGCCTGTCAACCGCGAGCTATAGGGGATTACCTGGAATTATGTGAAAGAATGTCATATGAGAATAACTAAGTGTCGAAATGAATCTGAGACCGGGCGGAAGCTTGCAGGGTTTCGGACTGTAGTGTCTTCCGTCTGTGTCGATTAAGGACCGTCCGTTGTTGGGCCTCGAGTCATGTTGAACGCATGCCTCACATTTAGCTGGCCGAATAAAGTACCTTTCGACCGCGAAGCCGGGAGATTATTCGGGCCGAGTGGATTGCCCGCAACGCACTGTACCGGAGCAGTAGTGGCAGGAAACGGGGGCGCGATGATAAGGCCAAAGAGCAGTCGGGCGGCCCCCGGGTACATGTGGTTCCTGGCAAGCTCGCGACTTTACCTGAATGGTTGACTCAGTGACCAATACCTCACTTTAGCGGGTGAGTGAGGTTTGTGTGAGGAATAAATTACCAGCTGGTTAATAATCGATTCGAATCGCCATCGTTCACTGGATAGTGAACACTTGACTTGAGTTACTTCATCGTAGTAATATTGATGAAACACTTGGATAGTTATGTGGAAAATGACATGGTAATTATTGTTAATGATCAATGGTAATCCTTACTTGCTTAATTACATGGTTACTCTAGCATAAGTGCAAACGTAGCTGACAGGGTAATAAAGATTAAAATACTGCATGCTTTTGTAAAAGAACTGTTAAGTTAAAAATGCTTTTCTTGCAAATGAGTCAGCTACCCCACCAAAAAGCCTATCATGATCCTTGGTGTCATTTTATTTCTGGTTTATGACGGGTAAGTCTAGCTGAGTACCTTCTCGTACTCAGGGTTTATTCCCACTTGTTGCAGGTTGTGATGTATCATAGCTACTGCAAGAATTGGAAGACTCCGGCTGTAGTGGCGGAATGTGATCATGGGCATGATCCTTCTGAGCTATCTTATCTCTCATGCTTTTATGGGAAAATTGACCTTGGTACTGGCATGTATTTGAATTAAGGTGATATTAGTTTCAAACTACTTTGCTTCCGCTACTTTTGAACTTGAGTTGTAATAACTCTACTGAACTCCGATATATGTTGAATTACTTATGAAATGGATGTAACATATGACCTGTTATGTTGGACCACTACGATCTTGGCTTGTATGTTGGTTGGTTTGAAATCTCTCGGGATTTTATTGGACTACCGGAGTTATAAGAGCTTAAGTACGGGAATTTAATTGCTCCGGCGATTGTTTTTGTACTTTTGTTCTTATAATTTGGGCGGTTCCGTGACAGCTGGCATCGGAGCAAGGTTCAACACTAAACATGTCATATGTGTATTGAAAACAAAAGTTTTGTTTGCAAAAATCAGTTTTGGCAACTTATAGCTACTACATATATAGGTTTGTTAAAATCTGAATTTTAAATCTAAGTATGCCAGTGGTCATTTTCTTTATGCCCAAGTAAGGACCCTTAGGTGGCTTAATTAAGTACTAACTTGGGGGTTTTAAATTTTTGCATCTACGCCCAAGCCAAGGTATGTATGAGTGATAACTTGACCGCACCGTTACCCTGTGGTCGAATGGTAGTGGTAACCTTCATATATGAAATAGCCATATATGTCGCTAGAGTTACATTCTTGCAACGTCGCACCTACGCCAAGGTAAGTGTGAGTTGGGAGAGCATGACCGTTCAACCATCGGTCTAGGGGAGAGTTAGCTGTGGTTACTGGCATAATTACATGTTTAACCATGTACTTATGAAAGTACTTAATTGTGGGTACATTTGTTGGGTAGCTATGATACCGAAGTATATGCATCAGGGGATGTATGTATGGAGAGTATTTAGTTTACTGCTTTCATTGTGTGCTATATTGGGAATTGTTGGGCTGCAATGAAATTTTCTGCAGGTACGCTAACCACGAATGCGTAAGTTGAATGTAGCTGACGACTAGCTATATATCGAGAGAATGCGTGTTATGCCACCGACATAGAATGTGATTGCCACCTTAGGCTGGCAATCTTGTGAGGATGAATAGGACGAAGCATGCATCATCATGATTGTTGCTTTGTGCATATAACTATGCTCCTCCCACCTTTGTCCTAATAAATAAGTAACTTGAGATTGATGTGCATGTACTAAGTTGATTACTTTAGCATGCTTTTGTTTTAGCTAAACTTGTAGTTAGTTCTTGTTGGTAAATTCTTGTTAGGTGTGAGCCTTCTGCTTAGTATTGGATGCTTAAGCTAACCTGACTAATAATCTCAAGTGTCCGCTTAAAACTGTGATGCTGTGTAGATGCTTGTTATCTAGGTAGTGTCATAGTTGACCTCTCTTTCGTCCTCGGTGGGCATGTGAGTGTTGAAGATGCTTTATCCTAGAACAACGCTCATGTTACGTAATCGCATGGTTGTCGTCTCTAATTAGATTCTCTCGTAGGAGCCAGAGCCTGTAGACGTGGTTGCTAGCCCTTGAATGTTGTGTATCCATGCCTTGCTTGAACCGTAGGCCCTAGCGTAGTCCCCTTATATGTTTGCTTAGGCCTTGGACGTCCGCTACCTTTTGGAGAATGCACTTGTTCCATTGACCAACCAAGTTAAGTCCTAACGAACGTCGATCTTGATCACAGTTGTTGCTTTCCAAGTTTTGGAGACCATACCCAATTCCATGTTGGACCTACCGATTGTCTCTCCTACAGATGATCCGAGCAACGCTAATCTCTCGTCATATGATCTAGAAATCTTTGCTTGCGAAATCAGGTGGCTATCTTATCAACCCAATCTCTGATCGGTGTATCATTTTGTTCTAGAAGTTTGCTAAGTCCATCTCCACTTCTGACGTCTCTCAACATTATTAGTCTTGATCTCATGTTGTGTCCAACATGACCAGAACCTTTCGTCTGGTAATCACCTTAGTGGACACAAGACGTGCGTGGAATTAACCGAGAACCCTTGCTCAGTTGTCTTCGGCAATTAAGCTATGTTCCCTTGCGCTGTGTTTTAATCTTCGGATCGCCTCCTTGTTGACTCTAAACCTTGTAACTACCCTTGCTTGCTACTCCTCCCTTGTCTGGTGCTTGTTTTACCACCCAATCGGTGCCACTTGAAATTCCACTTTGTTTGTGCGTTTAATAATGGTGTTACGATTAGCATTCTATGGTGCCGCGACGAAACCGAGAGCCTCCTATGGGCGCGCACACAAGGTTGTGCTGCTTGGCACGCGCTGGTATCAGGGTTGCTAGTCATGATCCATTATGAAACGACAGTCAACGTGTTAATTCTCGTGACCGTTTTCCTTGGTTATCTCCCTATATCTTATCTGAAGATTCATATCTTAGACCTTATGTAGTAGATATCCCTTGAAGTTGCTAAGAAGATGACCTTTGAAGAACAGTCACCGGCATAAGCATTGACAGACTGCAAGAGGTGGTAGACAAGTGATTCTCCCTATGTGTCCTTGTACGACGTCGGTCATCGATTGAGCAATGTATGCCATCCCTGTTGAATCGAATGGGCACCTAACACTAAATGATTGGATAAGTTATCCATTGGAGAAGAACCGATCGTCACATGGTGCATTTGACCTAACTATCAAAGTCTTGATCCTTGTGTAGATGACAGTCATACAGATGAAATCAACTCTCTCTGGTGTGACTCCTTATCTGTAGACTTCGATGCCGACCACTTGTTTGTGCCTCGACTGCAATTATTGTGGTGGTCAAGAGTAAAGGTTAGAACTTTGAGAATTGAGAGACAACTGATTATTTTCCAGTAAGAAGGTTAATCTCCCGTCAAGTAACGATTCCTCGATAGCTATGATGGTTATGTCTCAATGAACAATAGTAAGCAAAGAAGCCATGAAGCCGGTCAGCAATGCAAGTGCTACTTCTCCAAATGTGCTATCAAGTCAATTCCATCTTGGACAATCACGTATATAGTGCAAGATGTTGTATTAGCCAAGTGAAGAACTAGAGAAAGCATGTCCCTAGTTTCGATCAGCATCATTGTACCTCTAGGTACCACAAACGGTTTTGGTTCAAGGTTCTATTGGACGAAGTGCCAGAAAATATTCAGAAATGGTTCCTTATCTATATAGGGATGCCCTCCATGTGGAATAATGTTTGGTGCTCTGTGAAAACAGCCACAAGTTCAATGCTTGTGCATCATCAAGTTACTGTCTAGATCGACGGCGTAAATTGTTCCCTGAGAAACCTGTCAGGAAGACTATCACCTCCATCCTCAGCTAGAGAAAGGCTTCTGCTACGATGAGAAAGAGCAGAGAGTGCAAAACACACACACCTCAACATGTGAAGCGAAAGAAAAAGAAGAACATGAAATCTGTCCAGATATTGTGGCACTACACCGGTTATCTTCAAGTCAACGGCTAGTGACTAAAACGAAGTTGGATTGACCCCAAACTTGGTAACCTCATTCCTTGCTTAGGACCCTTCAATGTCTTAAGTTGGTATGAGTATTGGTTGAGTAAAACATAGGATTTGAGAGATGTCTTGTCAGCTTGGTTTGCTGCCATTTCAGAACAGAGCTATTTTGGTGGATGGGTTGTTGGATAGTCAAACGGTGTCCGTTTGAGCTCAATTTTAGCGAGTAGTTAGAAGACCCATGGATCCATATGCCCACCAATAATTGTGCATATTGGAGCAGTAGTTTGTGTGATATGAACAGAAAACAAAAGGGTACAGAGTCGGTAAATTTCTCTGTTGACTACGATCATCCCTTGCATTGGAAGGTTATGTTTGTAATGCATGCCAAGAACTTGCAATTGATAGGTATCTTGCTGTTAGACAACCCTCAGTACCCTTGGAAAGACTAATTGCACCCCTATGTGCCTTTGTATAAGAGAATCTTCTTAGGTAACATTTGGCAGAAATCCAGTACCGACAGAGTCAGCTATCACTTTCACTGTTCCCTCAATAGACTCAGATAATACAGTGTTGGCATCAGAGAAAGAGAACTACACATGTGGAGCAATATGTAGTTTTCCATCAGTTGGCATCTGAGTGAGTGAATAGTCTATGACCGGTATAGACATTGTCTATTGGTTAGACGGTTTCTGATAGCCTCAAAGAATGATTATCTCGTATATGGATCCAACCCTTATCGGAAGTTGCACATGTTATGCCACTAGAAAAGTAAATGCTATGAGTAATTAGTCCATGCTCGTAGTACTCTCTGTGCACCATGAACGAAGTACTGTATTGTCTTGGATTCTCCTAAAGTAACAATGCTTCATGGAAGTCAGTGAAGAAAATTCTTCAGACAAAAGTTTCTGCATAGAGCGAGTATCGGAAAGTGTCTTACCCAATTAGCCTCTCTGCTACTTGAAGCTAAGTAGCCTGATGCGCTTGCAGATGTTGGAATTGGGTAACATGCTTCTCTTCCCTTGGAAAGTTCTTCGCACCGAATCTCGGGACGCGATTCTTTTAAGGGGGGAGGGCTGTAACACCTGAGGTGTTTGCCACTAGTTAAGCAGTGGGTTTGAGCTCAAACATGGTAGTTTAAGTGGTGATGAAGATGTCAAGGTCAAACCTATGGAAGCGAGCCCCAACCTAAACTTGGATGTTGCACCCTTGCTTTACATATAGTCCATTTTTAAGATATATGCTTGGGTGGTGTTATTGCAATATCTTCATATGTCTCACCTTTGTACCTATCTATATTGGTCACTGGAAAAGTTTCATGACGTTTGGAATCAAAAAGTCACATGAAATGATAAGTTATATCCTTGTTGGAATGACTTTACTAAGTGTTGGAATTGCATTATTAAGTGGATGGAAATATAGGTCATCAACCAAACCTTGCAACCTTGCCCAAAAGACTCTATATGGACTCTATAACAAAAGTCGTGAAAGGTTCGTGTTGAGCAAATGCCCAGAAAATGCTCCAATTGATCAAAAAAGGATAATTTAAGCTTTATCGTGATCCTACTTTGGTCAAAGTAGAAATATAGTTTCTATACCAGTTTTGATGTTGGACCTTAAATAAAAGTTGTAGTTCATGTTGTGTAGAAGAAACTTTGTTTAATGGTCAAGAGCTAGTTTGGTCTCTAACCTAGTCAAATAGAGGCTCAAAGATTTGATTAGCTGCTGTTTTTCAGCCTTGGAAAATATTCTAAGTCATAGAATATGTGGACTGACATTGACAGGTTGGCGCATTTCGTTCTCAAAATTTTGTTAAACAACTAAAGTTGGACTCTTTATAAAAGTTGGAGTGTTTAGAGTGGAGAAGAGCTCAGAGAAGTTTGAATAGATTTGGAGCTCATTTGGACCTTCAAAATTAATTCCCAAAACTGCTAGTTTCATCATACTCATGGACTTGGACCGGCAAGGACAAGGCGGTTGGCACGTCGCGTTCTCGTGTTTTTGCTAAACAACTTGAGTTGAGCCAAAAATAAAAGTTGGAGTTTACATCTTGGAGAAGAGCATGCAAAAAGTTGGATTAAGTTTGATCAGGTTTTGACCTCCGAATGCGAGTTTCCGTGATCTCCATCAACATGTTGACAGTGTCATCTTGGCAACTGTTTAACCGTTAATCCGTTGCTCTAATGATCTCGGTCACTAAATGAGAAGTGTAGAGGAGTTTGCGGGCTTCAAACTTTGTTTTGGGCCCGAGGTCTAATTCGGCCCCGATGGCAGCCCAATTTGCGTCCCACCTCGCCCGATTCAATGCATGCCAGGTGTTCATTTCAATGCCGACGTGCTCGCCATGCACATCGCCGCGCGTCCTTCACCTCGCCACGCGCCGTGCTCGCTCCTCGCCTCTTTTTGGAGCGCCCGAGCTCGCCCTCAGTCGATCCACTCGCTCTCGCCCACTCTGCCTCGCCTTCCTCGCTCTTGGCTGCTGTTCGCGGGCGCCGTTGCCATTGTCGTCGTGACGAGCTCCGCCGAGCAGAGCCGCTGCTGCCTACCACTCCATCCCTCCTCCTCCTCGCGTGTGCGCACCGCTGTGGCACAGCCACCCATGACCCTCAGTGCCGTCGTCGCGCCCTACGCGTCACCAGTGCTGCCCAGCGACGGGCAGCCGCCATGGCAGCCGCGGGCTCTCGTGGCCAGCTAGCCACGGGCCACCACGGGGCCAACCGAGGCCACCAGCAAGTGCGCACGGGCCTCCTGATGCTCCCCCGCCATTCCCCCTTCGCCGACGTGACCTTCACCGGCCAAACCCGCGAGCTCTGCTGCCTCCTCTACTGTAAATCGCGACCAGGGACCTTGCGGGAGAATTCGACTAACTCCAGGGGCCTTTCTGCAGGAATCGTGACTCATTTGAATAGTGCAAGAAGGACTTATCCGCTCGGTTTAATTAAAGTTTCTTCCAGGGGTCCCGTTGTAAAGTGTTTGTCCTTTTCGGTTTAATAATTTTCTTTTTCAGAAAAATGACTAAAACTTTGGAAATTCATAGTAAATTGTAGAAAAATCGTAAAATAGCAAATGAAGACTTTTTAAAATCCTTGTGAAATTATCTATGCAGTAGATCTATAATATGGCCTGTTTTAGTTTAAAGTTTTCTCTGTAAAAATAGATTTGTGCAGCTAGGTTTTTAATGCTAGATGTATTTGTTATTTTCATAACTGTAGATCTAGGGCTCCAAATGAAGTGAAATATTTGTGGCATGCTACTCATGTGATGGTTGATGTGTGGTGAAAATTTCATGAATTTTGGTTGCCAAATGAGTGAGTTATTAGTATATCTTGCTCTCACATGAATTCTTGCAATAACCAATTGTCTTTTTCATAGAGGTTGACATACATGTCCAAATGGCTTGAAATTTGTACAGTAGACTATTTGGTGTATTTAAGAGCTACTTTAATTTTTATAGAATTTATTATGGACTTTTGGTATATGTTTATTATTTCACCTTGCTATTTAAATAAATTAAGAAATGCATTAAAAAGAAATTATTTAATGATGAGCACTATGCTTTTTGGTGATCATTTAACATGCAAATTATGATGGTTACATTGGTTGTGGCCAAATGTATGTTTAGAATATAAGTTAATATTTATTCTTGCAATCGATGCTTTCCTGGACAGTTTCTGGGACTTTGGTAATTGCACCATGAAAATGATGTTTGCTGAGAAACATGCTTATAACAAAGTTGTAGATAACTCATTAATCTAGCTTGTGTTAAATTTTGGTGGCATTTGGCCTTGTAGTTTGTGAGTAATGACTGTTTCAAGTTGGGTTCCAGAAATAGTTGTTCTCTGGAATCTCTGGACCAGATTCTGTAATTATGCATGTTTGACTTGGTTAACTTGAGAATCATGCTAAGATGATTAAAGATGAATTATAGACAATTTCATAAGCTTTCCAGAATGTCTTGTTTCATGGCTATTGGATTTGTATAACTCCAGTTATGATCAAAACATGTAACTGTTGTTTGCAGTCCAGAAATTGTCAGATGCTAGTTATGGTTGTTTACTCCATGTGTTGCTAAGTGTGGCTTATACCTTGATGATGGTCAAGTTAAGATACTTGTGATCTTGTCAAACTTGTGTTATGCTTGAGGTGCTTGCCCTCTTTAATTGGTTGTGTGATGTTAGTTAATTAGCTTTTGGTGTCTATGTCTTAATCATGTGTTTACATGAATGATTATGTGATGCATCTTGTGTTACCATTCATCATATTCATACACATGCATCTTGCATCTCATCTAGGTACGCTAGATGCACCACGTGAAGGATGAGATGTTGAAGCCAAACCTGAAGACGGTGTTTGGTGGACCTATTCCGAAGATGGCAGGACTAAACAAGTGTCGGGATGGGAGATGCTCGCCAAGCGAGTGTCATCTGTCAATCACTAACCTAGTGTTCGATCCCAGGCAAGCCCCGGAGCATTTCTCCCCTGGTTTGCAAATGAATTATTATTAACTTTACTTAATTTGATGCATTACGTTTAGGAGTTGTTTGCAAACGTTGCTGCATTATACCTTGTTTCACCTTGCTTTACCCGCTCCTTGTTACCCTGGTATCCGCGGTCAATAATTGCTTAGTTTGCTTAGACCGGTAGAAGTCGGGTGATTGCCTGTCATCCGCGAGCTATAGGGGATTATCTAGAATTATGTGAAAGAATGTCATATGAGAATAACTAAGTGTCGAAATGAATCTGAGACCGGGCGGAAGCTTGCAGGGTTTTGGACTGTAGTGTCTTCCGTCTGTGTCGATTAAGGACCGTCCGTTGTTGGGCCTCGAGTCATGTTGAACGCATGCCTCACATTTAGCTGGCCGAATAAAGTACCTTTCGACCGTGAAGCCGGGAGATTATTCGGGCCGAGTGGATTGCCCGCAACGCACTGTACCGGAGCAGTAGTGGCAGGAAACGGGGGCGCGATGATAAGGCCAAAGAGCAGTCGGGCGGCCCCCGGGTACATGTGGTTCCTGGCAAGCTCGCGACTTTACCTGAATGGTTGACTCAGTGACCAATACCTCACTTTAGCGGGTGAGTGAGGTTTGTGTGAGGAATAAATTACCAGCTGGTTAATAATCGATTCGAATCGCCATCGTTCACTGGATAGTGAACACTTGACTTGAGTTACTTCATCGTAGTAATATTGATGAAACACTTGGATAGTTATGTGGAAAATGACATGGTAATTATTGTTAATGATCAATGGTAATCCTTACTTGCTTAATTACATGGTTACTCTAGCATAAGTGCAAACGTAGCTGACAGGGTAATAAAGATTAAAATATTGCATGCTTTTGTAAAAGAACTGTTAAGTTAAAAATGCTTTTCTTGCAAATGAGTCAGCTACCCCACCAAAAAGCCTATCATGATCCTTGGTGTCATTTTATTTCTGGTTTGTGACGGGTAAGTCTAGCTGAGTACCTTCTCGTACTCAGGGTTTATTCCCACTTGTTGCAGGTTGTGATGTATCATAGCTACTGCAAGAATTGGAAGACTCCGGTTGTAGTGGCGGAGTGTGATCATGGGCATGATCCTTCTGAGCTATCTTATCTCTCATGCTTTTATGGGAAAATTGACCTTGGTACTGGCATGTATTTGAATTAAGGTGATATTAGTTTCAAACTACTTTGCTTCCACTACTTTTGAGCTTGAGTTGTAATAACTCTACTGAACTCCGATATATGTTGAATTACTTATGAAATGGATGTAACATATGACCTGTTATGTTGGACCACTACGATCTTGGCTTGTATGTTGGTTGGTTTGAAATCTCTCGGGATTTTATTGGACTACCGGAGTTATAAGAGCTTAAGTACGGGAATTTAATTGCTCCAGCGATTGTTTTTGTACTTTTGTTCTTATAATTTGGGCGGTTCCGTGACAAGTTAGTGGTAGATGTTAACAGCAAAATTGTAGAGCTACATGAGGACTACAATTTTGTTAATTAGCTCATGGACTGGTTCGGCTTGGTTTGGGAGTTATATGACGTCAAAGTGGGCTACTTTGAAACTGTACTTCGAATTTCAGACTTAGAAATTTTCTAAGTGTTGGGCAGCTTCTCAAACTGACTTGTGGGCCATTTTTGAGCATGTTCAAGTCATTTTCATGGGATGGCCATATTGGAACTTTTGTTCCTTAGGAAATTCTCTACAACTTTGCTTAAGGTTCCTGCTCCATGCAAGATCTCTAGGCTAGACTTTTTAAATGGTCAAACCCAAGCATTCCAAGGTCAAGTGTTGGTCAACAGCACATTGGAGGGCATTTTGGTAATTTTGGTCAACATGAACATTGCTCCACTAGTTACCCTAAGTGTAATTAAGGTGTTGTAAGATATAATTATCCACTCTACCCCTTAGTTACACAAAAACACTAGTGTCAAATAATTGGAAACAAGCAAAACCCTAAATGTTGCAATGTCATGTTGCACATGTTGCAAGACTTTGTTGCACCCCTTGAGCCTAACAAAATGTGGTAACCATATTGTCATATTTCAAAATATGTGACCCAAAGTTGTATCTACAATTTGCACCACTCACATTTCATAAGCAAACACTTTGTGAAACAAAACACATTAAGGCATGTTGCATACTCATGTTGCAAGCAAAACAAGACATGGATGATATTAATGATGCTCGTGCTTATGAAATGCAATGCAATTATGGAAGCTAAACACCTGAGGTGTTACAGCATGTATGCACAAGCATGTATCTAATCTTATAGTTGATTTTATTTATTAAAAAATATTATTTCTATAAGTTCAAATGCTCACAAAATTGCATAAATAAATTCAATTCCCCTATTTCAAAATAAGGCAAATTTTTAGGGTGTTACAATAGGTAAACAACATATAAGCACCACGCTTACATAATGTCAACCACTCACCCATGGTACCTTAGAGTGAGTGCTATACGAACTTATGCATAAATATAAGGATAATCTAGCTATACTAAGTATATAATTAAATTAAACAATGATCCACTACTCATTTTTGACCATATCGCATCGCTTCGCCTTGCATCAAATGCAAATCTAATGCAATAGGTGGCTGCTATTACATCAATTTTGCAATTCGATGCAATATGTGGTCATTATTGCATCGATAAGGAGTTGGATGTAATAATAATTCATGTCGATGCAACAGGCATGAACTATCGCACTGATTTCAAAAAAGAGATGCAATAGGTAGGAATTATTGCATCGGACAAATTTGGTTGTGTTACTATTGATTTTTGATGCAATATGGAGGTGGTATTGCACTGGTTTTGAATATGGGTGCAATTAGAAAGTACTATTGCATCAAATTGATAGTGCTAAACTCCGATGCAATATGTGATTTTTATTACATCGGTTTAGCAGTGATTCGATGCGATACATGGTCACTATTGCATTGAAAGTTTTACGTTGCACGATGGTGAAACATATCTTTGAGCCACAAGTGCCTTGAGCCTTGAGGCCGAGGATAAGGACTTAGGGGCAGAGACATCACTCCCTAAGCCACCCGTCTCCCTGTGTCACGCCACCTCTGAGCTGCTATACGCCGTCGACTAAGCCGGGGATGCAAAGGCAATAAAGTAACTAAATTTTCCTTATTTTCTAATAGCCAAAAAATAGATGCTCAAATACAACAAGGCAACAACTAATCATTATTCTCATCATCTGTTCCATTATTGGAACCACATCCTCTTGATCACATTCAAAATCAATTTCCACACTTGGCTAATTCATCTTCACATTATATCCTAAGGCATAATATTTTTATTTGTTTACTTGAAGGCAGGCCCACTTCAGTTCCCTACGTGATTTTGATCAGCCCATTGCGTGCTGCATTTTGGCCAGCCCAGTTAGTGCCAAATTTTGTCCAGCCAAGTTAAAGAACATTTAAGAAAAACAGAGAATTATTCTAAAAAAAGAAAAACAGATAATTATATTATATAATTAATAATAGTTCACATTAGAAATACACTAGCAAACGTGTCCATGCGTTGCAACGGGAGAAAGAAAAACTATCAAACATTTATCGAAAACAAGGATGGAACAACACGTATCTATTTATGTTTTTGCTCTTTCTATAAATTTTAAAACTATATCTTATTTTACAATGATTATAGCATCTACAACATAAGCTAAAAATAATATGACAATGTCCTATTAAGCCCATACGGCCGTACCAAGATTAAAATAGAAAGATCTTTTTCCAGTTTCAAAACACAAAAATATTACCTGATAATTTTAATTTTATACTATCCTTGTGTTACTATAGCTAAATATCAAGTTATATGATCTCCTTTGTACACCCATAAAAAATTGTAGTTCTAAACTCTGATTAAAGTTAGGAGTTGGTTGCGACATATCAAAGACTGGGTTGTCCGCTTGATGATGATAGGGGATACCTCTCAATTTATTTTACGGTACCACTGGTACATGTATACAATTTTGAGACACATTTTTGTCCACTGATTATCATGACAGGAGTCGTCTCTCGTTTTTTTTCACGGTACTACTGGTACATGCATATAGTTTAGACTTTGAAGACACATTTATTTAGCCAATCTAGACAACAAAGTGCTTCAAAATTCAATTTATGATTTGAACCATCCGTTGGACCACATTATAATAAGATATTTTTAGTGCTAATCAAAATGGCATCAACAACTTGGTTGTGGAAATCACTATTTCTTAAGGAAATATTATATTTGTTATTGGTTATTCATTTTTTTATGAAAATAGAACAGTTTAATATAAGGTAAGATAAGATATATAATATTTGTTGGATTATATTAATGTATGTAATACCACTTTTTCATGTTTTTTTGGTCATGCGGACCATAAAAGTGTTAGCTATAAATCACGGATGTTATGGATATTAATATAAAATTAAGATCATGCAGCGTCGTGGCATGCAATTAGTATTCTGTTAATAGTGGCGGAGCCTCGTTGGGGCCATAGTGGGCCATGGCCCCCCTTGCCACTAAGATTTGTGTAAAGAATAGAGTAGTTCACCATGAAGATGCCTTGCTGTTGTTGACTTGAGGATAAAAGAGCTTGAAGAGGAGAAAAAAATACAGACAAGATAGCCAGAGTAGCAAGTTGGCCTTGGAAGAGAAGAGAAACAGGGAGATGTTGCGATGTTACCCTGTTTAGAGAGAGCATCATTAATCGTACAAGATGATTTAGCAAACTGGCCCCCTCTAAGTTTAGCTTCAGGCTCCGCCACTGTCTGTTAATGATTAATGATGGTGCCCAGGTTCGAGCCCCTCATGTGGCTTAGAATTTGTTTTGCTGTGACTTCCGTACGCAAGAAGGGCAACTGCGGTTAGATGTAATTAGACCGAAATTGATGGGGACACGAAAATAGGATCTAGCCCACATAAAAGCAGAACACAGAAGGAGATTAGAGCTGGAAAAAAAGTATAGCAGAAATTTTACCTCTTTAGTATTAGGTAGGTATAGATTAACATTGAACCTGTTCCAGGAACCATAGTACCGGTCTCCCAAAGGAAAATTAACCACCTAGAAAAATAATGGCGTGCAAAGATCATAGATACGATATGAAAGGCCACAAGTTTACCTACTCCACTGCTGGTGTTCTTGTTTCCTGCATAAGAGTAAGAACTATAAATAGCTTTCCACTTAAATGTATTATTTTTTCACTTTAAATCAGTTCTACAGCCTTTCCTTGCACTAGCTGATTTAGAAGCAGTTTCAAGAGACACACACGCACACAATCAGGACGTAAATTAAAAACAGAGGAGCTGCACACCTGCTACTTCTCATAAGGGTTGCGCATAAGAACACCAAGATCACGTCAGTCCAAGCCAAGTAAAGATCCTCTTCAGTCCATCCTTTTCACACCTTGTTTCATCAAGGTCTTAGATATCTACTAGACAAGTCTAAGTAATTAGTAAATGGAAAACATAGCAACATCAATATATTAACAGTTGATTCGAATTTGAAAGTGCTTGCAGGCAACAAACCTCTCCGCTGGGAGAGCCTCCCGATAAGACTCCGCACCTTGTTGGATTGTGGCAAGTCCCTCTCACTGGCCACTCCTGCAATCAGTTTGCAAAGGAACATGTTGAAAACACACCCAAATTTGACAGCACAGAGAAGAGAAGCCAGACACTGTTTATTTAAATAATAGATCCTACATGAAACCACCAGCACAGTAGGAGATCAATGGTTCAATTACAAATCCAATGTAATTTGAAGATTTTGCATCTCTTTAATTAAAGATATCAAATAAACATAGGATCAACAGCTTTGTGCTGTCAGCGAGTGGAAGACTTTTTAAAATTATTTTCTAGTAATGAAACTTCTCTAAATTTTAGAAAAGTCACAGCTACACATTTCAGTTAAACATACATGAGATTGAAACACCAATTATGGGACTCCAATTAACCTTTTGTATGTGTGTTTTAGATCAGAGCTTTAGTTTTATTGTTGTTGTTTGTTATTTCACCAATGCAGTGCGCTCTGCTTTTTGAGTTGCCATGTCTTTTTTACCACCAATGAGGTGAACTATAGTTTTAGTGGCAATTATCAATAAGGTGAAGAAGACCTAAGAGCTGGTTCTGAGAAAGAGACCTTTAGGTCAGTTTCCTAGGCAAATTGCAGTTCATATACAAAAGAAATGGATTCGATTCTTGAGTAAGATTGACTGGAAAGTTTGTAATATCACATGACTATGCTTTGTCTGCAATATGATTATGCTTTCTCTGTCTGCCATCTAGTGGTAATTTCCCTATTCCTTACTAAAGGAGCGAGCTCTAGTTAGATACTTCTTTTTTTTCCCGAGCTGATAGCAATCTGTAAACGTCAATCTCCCACTTCACTTGTTGTGAAATAGATCAAGCCAAAACGAAGCATTGGCCCCGACCCCATTCTTGCTTAGATAAACTCCCTCTCCCTGCTGACTTGTTCTGAGATCAGGCGATGGGCCTAGAGCTGGTGGTGGTGAGTATGACTAATCAATCTCCTCAATTGCCGAATTCTTGATTCGGTGGGAACCTTACCGCTATGCGCCTTAACCAACGATTTATGTACATCAAGCAGATTAATAAGAAAGTACTTCTAACTACTTCCTTAGGCAAGAAAGTAACACTGCGCTTTCTTCAACGAGCCTACCTTTGCATAGAGTTGTGAGCCTAGTAGTCAACCATCTTGGGTTCTATGGGGAAGGAAGTCCAATTCAATCATCAGTAGTAGAAGAAGCTTGCTAGCGAGGGATTCTTTCTCTTCTGTCTCAACGTAAGGTGGATGATGTCGGGTACCTTCTTATATCTATCCATAGGGCTCACAAATATGTGAAAGCTATGAAAGCTACTTTCCCGAATTCCCCGATTCTAATTCCAACTTTTACCTACAAACATACTTCCCTGCCAGCAAATAAAAAAAATACCACTTTCCCAAATGGAAGAAGGGCAAGGAACCTCTTAGTACCAAGCAGGCTACCAATTAGTTGATTTCTTTCCCAGCCATTTAAATGAAATTAGTTGATACTCCCGAATCACTTCTTTTGATCTTGTGTGCTTAGACTTGCCTGAACGAAGACCAAGGATGACTAATGCCCTTTGGCATTGGGGGCTGTTCACCTTTTCTTTTGAAACTTATCTAGAAAGATAAACTCAAGACTCTAGTAAAGGCAAATGGGGCTCCCAGGATGTCTGACTAAATGCTTGGCCTCCTGCACCAGCTGCATAACCTTTCGGGTGAGTCCCATCACTCTTCTTTGACCTACTTCTCTTATTCTGGATCTAGATCTGAGTCTCCAGCTCTATCCTTGATGTCTACATATATGTCTAGCTACTCCTCTATCCTGGAGGTCTAGAATGTTGTCTACTGCTCTATAATTCCTAAGACTATTTATTACTTTCCCTTCAACTAATCGGCAACATGAAGCTAGTATAGTTTGCTTTCTCTCATAGCCGTGGATCCTATTCTCTGCATTCTTTTTATTTCAGATCATCAATCAATGAACACTTCTCCATAGAGAAATGGTACCACAGATCAACAGCAGGGATGAGATGGGGAGTTATAGTAGTCAGCTGGTTCTCTGTCTTCATGAGGCTTTAAAGCAGTACTTTGAAGAGGCTACCGATACAAGATAGAAGGATGTCCATACAGTGGAAAATACATCAAGAATGTCAAAACAAAAGAAAGATGATTATCTTATAAGAAGACTTCTTTCAATGAATACTCCAAAGCATATTCTCTTGATTCTTCACTGGCACCCTTATCCAACCTGCTGCCCCCTGTTACTACGAACTTGTTTTCATCTAGTAGATAAGCTTTTGAGAAGAGACCACTTTGATAATGAGCTTTCGGGTTGCCGTACTAATACCGCCCTTTGGGGAATAGGAAAATAGCATGCACGGGAGAAGGATTTATGGAAAGGTACCCACCTTTTAATGGGAGAAAGGCTAGGTCATCAGAGCTAGCATAGTTTACTAGGCGAAGCAATCATCTCGTTTTCCCCTCCCTTTTTGGGACTCTCTACGCGAATGTTGATGGCGGCTTTCACCATAGGATTGTGTCCCATATAGATCTGATAACAAGTTTCTAGCTGATAATACGAATAAGCTCTACTGCCTTTAGCTTCTAACTCACCATCTCAGCTACCAGTAATAACATTGCCAAGGTGACCCTTAACAATTATTTCACTTATTTCTAGTTTATGAAGGACCTTGTGCGCGGTTCACGACTCCCGGTGCTTAGAGATGCAGTTCACTACAGCAGTGGTAAGAAAAGCAAGAAAATAGGCATCAAGACATGGAAGTGAAAGAAGAACTATTGATCGATGGGTGGTTTGGGTCTTGCCTTTTAGGATTCGGATTTAGTTCAGTCAGATTGGATGGTAGGAAAGTAAGGATAAGCAGAAGAAGCAGCGAGATAAAGCAAAAAGGTGCAGGTTTTGGAAAGAAGGAACAATCCTCATACATTTGCTTCTCCTTGTTGGAACATAAAAAGATGGGAGTTGGCGCACCTATCGATCAAGCTACTTTTGTTGAACATTTGGGGGAATCCTACTTTTTTCACACGAAAGTCTACCGAGGGAAAACGGGGTTTATTCCTCTTGTCGGTATAGGCTCTTTTCTCATTAGGGTTTGGTCCCCATTTAACCAATATATAAATATAGAAGAATGGAGTTCAGGATGCCCTGCTACGAAGTACGAGCATGCGGATAGCTAGTTAGGAAGATGAAGAGATAGTTTCCAACCATGCCTTGGTCGTAATTAGGAATGTACTAGATTGAACTGTGATTCCTTCTTTTCATCGAAGGATGATCATATGATCAATCAAACTAGCTGCCGTTGTCCGATTAGGGTAAGCATATCAAGTAAGTTAGCTATGGATAGCATCACGTAAGAATGGAAGGTTCTACCCTCAGGTTGCTCGGTTTAAAGTAAAGGGGGATGTCTGATTTGGGCTTTGCTAAAGATACTGCTTCAATATGTCATTTCTAAAACTGAGGAGCACACCGCTGGGAGGACAACTCAAGCACCAAATACATAGGTATCGCCCATGGGTCATAGTCATTGTAACACCCTAAAATTTTGAAAGAATTA
Source organism: Saccharum hybrid cultivar R570 (assembly GCA_038087645.1). Taxonomy (NCBI): domain Eukaryota; kingdom Viridiplantae; phylum Streptophyta; class Magnoliopsida; order Poales; family Poaceae; genus Saccharum; species Saccharum hybrid cultivar. The sequence goes on along the minus strand of JAQSUU010000307.1, from coordinate 39,395,757 downwards.
AAAATAGGAAAAATATGATTTTTATGTATTTTTGTGAGCATGCAAACTTAGAATAATAATAATTTTTATAAATCTAAAATCAAATATAAGGGTAGAAACATGATTGAGCATTCATGCTGCTTCATTTGAAATTTTGTATTGAGTGGTTTCAATTAAATTCAAAATGGATTTTAAAATATTTTGGAAAATGGTTTTGAAAAACTAGAAAAGAAAAAGAAAAGGGTTTATTTTTCTTCTCGGAATTCGGCCCGGTCCAACCAAAAGCCCGCCAGTGCCCCGCCTCCCCCCCAGCACGCGCGGCTCGCTTCTGCCTCCCGCGCCCTCTCCTTCTTGGGCCGAGCCGCGGCTGCCGGCCCAGCTAGCACGCCCGCGCGTTTCCCTTCTTTTCCCGTCGCTGACGATGCGGGCCCGCACGTCAGGCGTCTTCTTCCTTCCCACGACAGCGTCGGCTTCCTTCCAAACTTCACCGATCCGATTCCATCTCTCCAATCTTCACCTTTCTATCTTTAGCGATGCCTCCGGACTATAAAAACGGGGTCGCCGCACCTCCCCGCTCCACATTCACCCACAAATCGCAGCTCCAACGCTCTGAGGTGGCCACGGTCGAAGCACCGCCCTAGCCGTCCGCCCCTCCGAGCCGCACGCGCTCCTCGCTTCGTCCTCGGCCTCAGTTTTGCCCTAGGTGAGATCGCGTTGATACGCTCTACCCGCTGGTGTTTTTCTTTCGCGAGGTAGTGCACCGTAGCACGGGATAGCCATCTCCAGCCATGGCGCCACTGCGGGATGTCGCTGTCGGGGCCGTTGCCGGCCGGAGCGCCGCCAGGACCTGCCCCGATCCAATCTGGAGCGTCCACTTTAAATCTAATGGCCGAGATTCAAAGATACCGGTTTGCTTGGAACTTTTGCTAAAGAGCCCCTGAAGTTTTTAAGTTCTTAACCCGCAGTCCAAAGCACATTCTCAGTTTACGTTTTCTTTTCCGTAAAGCGTATTTTGATCGCGTAACTTCAGAAATTACGTTTTCACTTATTTACAGAATTGCTATTATGTTAATTTGTGCGTAGAATCTCCGTTTTAACTCCGATTTGACCCGTTCAAATTGCGTTAGGTTCATATTTGCGAGCTCTACATGTTGGTAGTACTGTACAATAGGTTTGAGATAATTTATTTTTGAGTTTACATTAAAGTATTTATTTTTCTATAGGAAATCTTCGTAAATTCATAACTTCGTCGTTTTAGCTCTGTTTTTCGTGATCTTTGCGTCTGTGTGATCCTGGCGAGTTGTAGATTCATTTTAAAGACTTTTTATCTTATTTTATTACTATTGGTGTACTGTTCTAATTATAGTCTTGTTTGTTTATGCATGATTGCCTCTAGATGTGTGTTGTTGCTGTTGTTGATCGAGTATAGACGGTGAGCAATTCGTTAGGGATCAAGAGTCTTTCTACGAGCAAGATCTTCAGGACCAGTTTGAGCAAGGCAAGTATAGCATGGGATTATCCTTGTTGTCCTAATCACAATATGCAAATAATATCATTATGCATCTATTCCCTTGTTAAGGATGACTTAGTGTTGATCTTATACCTTGATACCCATTATATTGCATTGAGTAGTATGGCTAGTGCTTAAACATGGACTATGATCATGTAAATTGATTAATGGAATATGCAACAAACATTAAAAGATGATTTTGATTAATGTTTAAAGGGGATTAGAGCATGGTGTTATTTTTGATGCTCTAGTTACTCTCCATAAGGACTCATCTATAAGCGAATATCCGGGATTTACAGTATAACTGTGGGGGCTATATGGCTCTGGCTTTAGTCATATAGAAGGACCTTTTCTAGCTTGTTAGTGGTAACCTTTTTTGTATAAGAATGGCTTGACGAATCGGGTATAGTGCGGCCTCTGTCCTTATGTGTATAGGCTGCGTGTTATTGTGCCATATGGAAGGGGGCTCTACATTTGTTTGCCGAGTGAATATAATGGCCCTAACTTGTTAGACGAACCTTCGAAAGACTTCATAGTGTTTCCCTGCTTGCTCACCTTGGGAGTGTTTTAGGAGTGTCAACACGACTCACAGTGAAAGTGTACAACCTCTGCAGAGTGTAAAACTGTTATAACAGCTGTGCTCACGGTCACGAGTGGCCTTGGACTCTTATGGAATAGTTGATAATTATTAATGGTTATGTTTTTGCTATTCATCAATCATTTCATATGGATCATATGTTTATTGTTTACATTAAGACATCTTGATGCTATTGATATGCTAAAATTATGCTAACTAAAAGCTACCTGCTGATAAACCAATGTTATGCCTTTGAGCCTCATGAACCCCATGTTACACTTGTTGAGTACGAGTTGTACTTACGCTTGTTTATTTTTCTTACTTGGATAAAAATCCCGGATAGGTAATAGATGGTGCTAATAGTGACTACTACTTCTACTTCCCTGAAGATTACTAGACTTGCAGTCAACCAGTCAATGTGCCTGTGATTGGAGCTACCACGAGAGATTTATATTTTTACTTCCGCTATATTTGTGTAAAGACTATGTGTTAAATATCGTGATGTAATAACATTTGTGATGATACTTCCATTATAATTTGTTAACTTATGTGTGATTGATCTCTGGGCACACATAAGAGTATGCATTCCATTTGGTCTTTAAATGGGTATGACAAATTGGTATCGGAGCTTTTGTTGACTGTAGGACGCAAGCCTAGCTAGAAATGGTCGATTTAGTATCTTCTTTACACTATTTTTATGCTTATTATCTTGCTCTTGTTATTTGATAAATTTTTATGCTTCTTATGTCTCATTCTATTATGAAATTTTGCCTCTATTCTAACTACATCTAAAAATTCTGTAGATGGTTCGTGGCCGTAAGACTGCCCGCATCAGCTCTGGAGGATACTACCCACCTCGTGCTTTGCTTGCACATGAAGAACCACAAGAGCAAGCACCCTAGGAACAGGAGCAAGCCTCTGAAGCACCAATCCAAGCACCAGCACCTCCCCAGGAAGAGCCCGAGCCTGAAGAAGATCCGGAGATCATTGAGATTGAAGATGATGAAGAGGAGGAGGCTAATGAAGGAGGGCAACCCCCGTCTCCACCGCATCATGAAGCTGTTGGAGATGTGCCACCTCCTCCAATGGGGTGGACTGTGAAGATCTACCACAAGAATGGAGGGAATGTTGTCTATCATCTTTGACTTGTGGGGATGCTCACTGCCTACTTCACTGATTGGCATCCAGCTGTGGAGTACGTCTGCTGGGAGTACACTCATCCGCTGGAGGACACATACTAGAAGGCAAGGGCGAGTATTTTTACACATAAACAAGAAAAAGGGGCGTACTAGCTGGATAGGATGTTTTCTCACATGGGTCGTCGAGCTACCATGGAGGATAGCATTGAAGATGCCGCTTTTGAAGCATGTATGGGCCTCCGCTACCTTCGCTTTAACAGCATGAAGCATGACATTCATCGCTACTTCCCTCGTGCACACCCTGTAACACCTCAAGTGTTAGCTCCATAATTGCATTGCATTTGCATGAGCATAAGCATGCATCATTCATGTTTGTTATTTTATGTGATGCAAAACATGTGATTGTTTCTAGAAGTTTTGTTTGGCTCACATCATGTGATACTTGGTAGTTGGTGTAACAAAAAGGTAGAGTAGCCAATTATGTCCTACAACACCTTAGTTATACTTAGGGTAACTCTTGGAGCAAGGTTCATGTTGATCAAAATTGCAAAAATGCCCTCCAAGAGATGGTTGACCACCATTTGGCCCTAGGATGCTCTAGTTTGACCAATTAAAAAGTCTAGCTTAGATACCTTGCATGGAGGAGCACCCTTAAGCAAAGTTGTAGGGAATTTTATGGGGAACAAAAGTCTCAATATGACCATCTCATGAAATTGACCAGAACATGCTCAAAAGTGGCCCCACAAGTCAGCTAGAGGGGCTGCCTCAACACTTAGATTTTTCTAAGTCCTCAAATTGACCCTCCAGTTTTACTGAGGCCTACTTTAGAGGCTTGTAGTTTGCAAACCAGGCCAAACCAGCTTCCACTCATATTGACAAACTTGTAGTCCTCATGTAGCTCTACAACATTGCCAACATCACCCAAGTCTGGTTCTCCATAGTTTATGAGTTATAGTGTCGAGAAGTTGGGGTTTCAGTCGGTTTTAACCACTGAAATCACATTTCAGTTTCACCGAGCACCACTTGATGTCACTGTATCTCACCAACTAAACCAAACCAGCTCGTGATGCCTTTTACAAACTTGTAGTGCTCACATAGGTCTACAACTTTGTTAATTGGAGGTTCCACTGAAATGAGCTGGTTTAGGAGTTAATCACCTCCAAAGTCGCTCTGTCAGTCAAGCTCGATGGCACCCTTCACTGCGATTCAGTTTCATCAGAGGGAGAAGTGGCTGACCGGCCACAGGGCCTCGCCGACGCGTGGACACGCGGTGGTGGCCGTACGCCGGCCCTGGCCCCACCGGTCAGACCACGGCGCCTTCAAGACTGCCACGACGCGTCGAGGCTGCCTCCATTCCTTCCCCCTCCCTCTTCCGGTTTCAAAATGCCAGAACCGAGCCGCCATTGCCGCTCCACCTCCGGCGAGCTCGCGCGCGTTTTCCACTACATCACCGGCCACCAAATCACGCCAGTTCCTCCGCCTCACCGCCCTACACCTCCTCGACCCACCGACGGCTTTGATTGAGCCCGAGGTGAGCCACATTGTTACCTCCGCCCGTTCCCGAGAGGTCACCGGAGCTCCGCCATGGAGGCTCACCGTGGCCAGGGTAGCTCGGGCCTCTCTCCGTCTTCCCTTTCTACCTCAATCGCTCCGCCTAGCTGCAGTGAAGCTCGTACCGAGCTTAGATGGGATCGTGCGGCCTCACCGGCGGCGGCACACCGCCACCCGACCCTCACCGGGCGCCGCTCGCGGTGACGAGCCCTTCCCACTCCAACCCAACCCCTCCAGCCTGCACGAATCGAAGCACCGTGTCACGGGGAACGCGTGGGTGCGTTTGGTTTCCCGAGCGAGCTCCCCTCCGACGAGCTTGAGCTCGCCGGAGCTCGCGGGTCGCCGCCCCCCTGCCTTCTGTCACTGACCACGGGGACCCGCATGTCAGTGCCGCGCGCGGGCGGGAGTCCGTGCGGGCCGCGCGCTCGCGTCATGGGCCGCGCCGTTCCCGGGCCGGCCCAGTTCTAATTGAAATTTATTTCATTTAATTATTTTGTCACAGAATTTGTGGTAGTTTGGAAAATGTAGATCTAGGGTTGTACTTGCTCAAAAATCATGAGATAAATTTTGTTACGATCTACATGATGTTTAGTATTTTAGAAAAATATAAATCTGGTATGTGATGTTTAAATTCTGTGAGAATTTAATAGATCTTTTAAATGTGTTTTGAAATGCATGCAAATTTGTTAAATATATAACTTGAGCTGTAGTATCCCAAAAATCATGAAATTTGGTGGGTAGGTTACTTTGTACTTGCCCTAGCTCTGGTAAAAATTTGGGCATTAGTGTTTAAGTATTTTTCAAGTTATGAGGCTATCTTGTTTTTCTAGGAAATAATTGAATGAATTTTAGTAATTTTTCTACATGTGCAATGTTCTTGTAACTTTTTGGAGAATGTCTTGGTACCCTAGAGTGTCCAAAAAAATTATGAAATCTGTTGTTTGATACTTTTCAACATGATTTATTATTTATACAAAAATCAGCCTTTTGGACTGTGAATTTTGTATAGGGAGTTCCTGTGAATAAAATTTGTTCAAATTTTTACAGTAGTATCTTTGTAGGTCAGAGAGCCCCCTGTAATTTTTGTGGAATTTTAGGAGCAGTTTCATATATGTTTAAAACTCCACTTAATTAAGTAAGCAAATTAAGAAATGAGTATAAATAAATGTTCTAGGTGGTCACACCCTACTTTCTGGTGTTTTTGTAACCCATGTGAACTTTTGGTAACATTAGTTTGGTCTTAGGGGACTTTGGCCACATCAATAAATATTTAATCCTTGCAATTTTAGGTTTTCTAGACAGCTGGTAGTATTTCTAAGTTTGACCTTTGATAAAAATGGTTGCTGGAAAACTTATAAATACCAAAGTTGTAGTAAACTTGATAAACTAGCCTGTGTCAAAATTTGGGAGCATTTGGCTTAGTAGTTTGAGAGTTATTGCTGTTTAAAGTGGCAGTCTAGAATCTGCTACTCTCTGTTTAGAGAGAACAGATTCTGGAACTTATGAAATTTTGACATGGAAAACTTAGGAGTTTGGGGTGGAGGTCTGAAAATGAATTGTAGTGCATTTCTTAGGCTTTCCAGATTGTCTTAGATCATATCTTTTGGAATTGGAAATCTCCAGTTATGTTAAAAACAAGTAGCTGCTGTCCAGAATATTTTACTGTGGTATTTGCTGATTAGATGTGGTGTGGTATCCTGAGAAATGTTACTCTTGTAATTGTTAGGTGTTAGGGCCTTAACTGAAGAAGAGCAGCTTTATCTTAGGTTGAGTAGATTAGGTGAGTACTTCTCTACCGGAGAGGAAAATTGCACCTACTCTTTTGAAGTGATTTGAATAGAAATTTAAAAGTGTTGTAATGCATTTCATTCCGAGCATACTGCATCTTTCACTATGCATTCATGAGATTTATTATGCACTCATGCAATAGGAGTTCCGGAGGGGGTAACACTCCTCGAATTCGAACAAGTGGTACCGGAGGAGATCCAGAACCCGCCGGAGCCAGCAGAGGAACCAACCGGCGGAGAAGCTTCCGAAGAAGACCTTCCTGAGTGCCCGGACCACCGGCCTGCGACCTTTCTCAAAGGCAAGCCCCGGTGCATGCTGAACCCATCATTTTATAAAATCTATCTTGAGTACTTTTAATTGTTTATTGCATTAAGTTCTAGGAGTTATATGAAAACACTTGCTGCATTTTACCTGTCCTTGTCCAGATATCGTACTTAAATCCTATACTAGGTTTAGGCACGTGTCAATGCTTAGCCCTGCTTAGTATGGTAGAAGTCAGGTGATTTCCGGTCATCCGCGAGAGATAGGACTGGGTCGCGAGTGGCTTATGGCTATCGTGATGGAACCATGCTTTAAAATGAAATTGAGACCGGGCGGGAGTTCGATGGTACAGCTGCAAGACACTTCACGTCTTGGGTGTGGAGCCATGCCCGTCTGAGTCGTTTAAGGACCGATTCGCTGTACGTCCTTGAGTCATGTTGAACGCAGTCTAACACTTAGTTGGCCGGATAAGTCGTTCCGACCGCGAAGCCGAGTAATGTGATTCAGGCCGGGAATCGAATGGTAGGTTGCTTCTTGGAGGAGAGAAAGGATGTGCTTGGGGACATTGGCGTGAGACCAAGGGGGGGTTAGAGTCCCTATCACCTGGCAGAGTGTCGCCCTTGGGGTCGCGACATCATTCGGACCCGCGATTCCTGAATCATACGAAAGGTGGCTTGTGCGACCCTGGCAGGGGTCTGCGCGGTGAGTGTTAGAAATACCCCTCCAGCTGGATAGGAATTCGATTCGAATCGCCGTCGCTCCCGGTTAGTGAGCACTTGACTTGAGCAGCGGCAACGTAGATCTCATTAATTGAACAGATGGTTAAGGAATGATACACTGTTGCCATAATTTATACCTGCTATGGAAATAATATTAATAATTGTTTGATGATAATCAAGTGCATGTTTAGTACAGGTGCTAAGATAGATGACAGGTAAATGCTAAAAATAACTGCTAGTACAGGTTATAAGAGTTCAACTACTTATGCCTTTATGCAAATGTGGTGTCAGCTAGCCTCTTGTGTAAGCCTTGCATAATCCTTGGTGTCATATTATTTCTAGTTTATGACGGGTAAGTCTAGCTGAGTACATTCCAGTACTCAGGGTTTATTCCCCCCTGTTGCAGATGATATGCTCTATCAAGGCTTCTGCAAGACGTGTCTCCACCCTGCGGGTGATGATGACTAGATCACTAGGGCGTGATCGTTTTTATGTACTTTCCTCATGCTTTTGCGGGTTGTCGATCAACAAGACTGGCAGTAGTTAATCAACCAGTGTGTGTTATGCTTCCGCTACTTTGAAACAACTTGGTTTGTAATAATTGCGACTCCGTGTGTGTAAACTTATTTCGGAACTACTTGTGAAATGTAACGTATGATGTGTATGTTGAATGATGCGATCCTGGTTGTAAGCAGTTTGGTTTGAAATCCTTCGTGGTTTCGATTGACTACCGGGATTATATGGGCTCAAGTTTGAAAATTTGAGCGCTTCGGTGCTTGTTTTCGTACTTGTGCTCTTATAATTTGGTCGGTTCTGTTACAGCTGGTACCGGAGCATAATTCAACATTAAACACATCTTACGAGTAATTAAAAACAAAAGTGTTTGTTTATAAAAAAGGGTTAAACTATAAAAATTATTTTTATAGGTATGCCAGTGATCACATCCCTTAGCCCAAATAAGGACTCTTAGGTGGCTTATTATAAAGACTAACTTGGGGGCCTTGTTTGTTTTTGTTTCGTCGTCCATACGGCGTGATATTGTATGGATGCCATCCACTTGGGTGGTAATGTATGGATCAATTACCTCGACGCTCTGGTAAGTGTGAGTTGTGAGAGCATGATCGTCCAACCGGCGGTCTAGGGGAGAGCAGTTTTGGTGACTTGCATACTTACATGTTCAAACCATGTAATTATGTAAAGCACTTAATTGTGGGCATCTATAAATCGGGTAGCTTTGATACTGAAATATATACATCCGGGGATGTGTATATGGAAAGTATTTAGTTTACTGCTTTCTTGTATGTTTATTTTGGGAAATTGTTGGGCTGCAATGAGATTTTCTGCAGGTACTCTAACAGCGTAACGAGTAGACCGATAGTTTCGCTTATATGAGAGAACGTATGTATGCCACCGCTTAGCGTTAGAACTTTAGTTTTCTACTAAGTTGAGAGGGCGTACGGAACGTGCATGCATCATGTTTAATTATGTCATACATGTCATTTTACTCCCTCCTTAAAATATCCTTAGTCCCGACTAAATTAAATTTCGTATCCCTAAATTATCCTAACTTTAAGTCGTATCTTGTTGGTACAGATGGCACGTACTAAGATGACCGCCCGTAAGTCGACCAGAGGAAGGGTCCCTCGCCACCAGCTAGCTCCACGTGAGCCCCGCCCCGAGCCCACTGAGGTGGAAAGGCTGCGGGCTTAGTTGGCCGAAGTGACTGCTGCTAGGGATGCAGCGCGGCAGCAACTGGAGCAAGTGATCCATGACCGTGATCAGGAAACGCTTGCAGTCCAGAGGTTGACAGTGGCAAATCGCAACTGTCAACGCATGCTGGTCCGTGTCATGAACCAGAGGGATGAAGCCTGGCACAAGGAGAACGTTCTGAGGGCTCGTCAGTTTGAGCTCGAGCAACAGTTGGAGAATGCTGAAGAATACAATGACAACCTTCATGAAGAAGTGCACCGCCTGAACAACCAGCTTAATCCTCTACTACCTAGAAACAACAACGTAGATGAGGACATGGGTTCGGGAATCTTCATGGCAGAGGATGATGATGAAGTGGAGGTCAATGGACCACAGGATGCCCCACCTGCAGAAGCACCAGAGGAAGAGCCAGACGAAGAAGAAGAAGACGAGGAGTTAGAGCCTGTTAGTGATGAGGACAGCGGGGAGATCCTTGACACCGACTCTGAGGATGATGCTTAGAGTAGTCATCACATACCTATGATGTTAGGACCATCTTTGGTGCCCTCCCTGTGTGGGAGTGAGGCTTTGTAATAACTTGACTTTGGGATGTAAGGTCGAACCCTATGTTTCCAGGATGTTTAGTTTGAACCTGTTAAATTTTGATCACAACTTGATGTCTTATTGTGTTGCATTCGATGATGGTGTCACGATTAGCACCCTTCGGTGCCACGACGAAACCGAGGGCCTCCTATGGCGCGCGACATAAGGCTGTGCTGCTTGGCACGCGCTGGTATCGAGGTGGCTAGTCATGATCCACCATGGAACTCTCCATTGAGAAGTCTCTTTGTGGTCAGTTTGAAGTAGCCTTTCACAGTCAACTAAAAATTTTGAGATCGAATCCAAGTACCGTGCGAAAGGTCCAAAAATCACGTAGAAAGTGACGTAAACGGTTCAGTAACTGTTGTGCTCCCTGTGAGTGAACCTTTATCAAAGAACATCTTGTTGGATTCCCTCGTATGATTTCATCAATTGATGCACTTGAATGGATTGTGCGGTTGTGATGAATTATTGTGCCTTGATGATTTTGAGAAGTCCATTTCATAAAGTCAGTTTGACATATTTGCAATGATTCATCTACAAATTTCCCACATCGTCAGTGCTCATTGGCTATGCATTTTGCAGATGTCGTACAATCTCCGTCGGGGTCGTGGCAATGAGGAGGAGGAACAGCCACCCCCTCCGCCACCACCTACCCCGGCTGAGCTGATGCAGACCGTGGTAGAAGGGCAGCGCATGTTGGCTGACGCTATGCGCCAACTTGCCAATCGGGAGGCTCGTCATGGCCGCCAGGGCCCAGAACCAAATCAGTACAGTGATTTCAAGGACTTTCTTGATACAAAGCCCCCGCTCTTTAAGGAAGCGGAAGAACCACTGCAAGCCGACGAGTGGTTGAATACTATTGAACAAAAGTTTCGTCTGCTTCGCCTGACCGATGAGCTAAAAACTGAGTATGCTTCTCATCAGCTGCATGGTCCAGCGGGTATTTGGTGGAGCCACTATCGTTCCACACTGCCTGCAAATGTCCCGATTGCTTGGGACCAGTTCAAGGCCGCATTCCGTGGAAACTATATTCCCCCAGGTCTTATGGCAATCAAGCACACAAAATTCATGAGGCTGTCACAGGGAAATAAAAGCTTGACTGAATATCTGCAGTCTTTCAACAATCTGGCAAGGTATGCCACAGAGTTTGTGGATACCGATGCCAAAAAAATTGCTAGCTTCAAGAGGGGCCTCGGCCCAAAGTTGATGAAGACTATGGGCACTAGCAAGTGTACTACTTTCAATGATTTTATCAGTGATGCTTTGACCCAGGAGAACAATAATGCTATTTATTCTGCCTCTAAGAGCCGTAAAAGGGCCCTTGAGGCGAGTGCTTCTCAGTCGCGGGCCTCAGCTGCACCAAGGTCTTCCCCTCGCCCACCTGCTCAGAATACAAAGTTCCGTCCGCCACAGAAGAAGCCTGCTGCCAAAACTGGATTCCGCAAGGCTTATACAGTCGCTCTGCCAAAGGGCAATTCTGGTCAGAGCAGCTCTAGTGTTCCTCCTAGCAACATGCCTTGCTGGAACTGCAACAAGCCAGGCCATTGGTCCAGGAACTATCCTTACCCTATGAAGAATGTCAACCAAGGTGGCCGTCAGGGACACGCTCATTATAACAGTATTGAGGAAATCCCATCTGGTGAGGTGGTCACTGCTGGTAAGTTCCTAGTTGACCAACACCCTGCAGTGGTACTTTTTGATTCAGGTGCTTCACATTCCTTTATCAGTCCTAAGTTTGCATCAAAATTCGCACACAAGTTGCATACTGTTGAAGGTGTGGGTTATTGCATTAGTGCTGCAAGTGGGAATATTTCCACGAATAAAGTAGTGGGGAACCTTAAGTTTGAGATAGAAGGGCGAAATTATTCACTTGCTCTATTGGTTTTACCGGGTTTAGACATAGATGTTATCTTGGGCATGAATTGGATGAGTCAGAATGGGGTACTCATCGATACATCCGCTCGGGTAGTTATGCTCAGAGATCCTACAGATCAAAAGGGTTTTCTAGTACAACTTCCCAGAAAAGTTGAATTGTCGGGGGAAGTTCATGCTGTGCAAGCAAAGGCGTTGGCTGAAATTCCTGTAGTAAGTGAGTTTTCGGACGTTTTTCCTGATGATTTGCCGGGACTTCCTCCGGATCGGGATGTGGAATTTAAAATCGAGTTGTTGCCTGGCACAGCACCCATCTCTAGGAGACCTTATAGGATGCCTCCGAATGAGTTAGCTGAACTTAAGGTGCAGTTGAATGAACTTTTGAAGAAGGGGTTGATTCGTCCTAGCTCGTCTCCGTGGGGATGCCCTGCTATCTTTGTAAAGAAGAAGGATCAGACCTTGCGGATGTGCGTAGATTATAGACCTCTGAATGCAGTCACTGTTAAAAATAAGTATCCTCTGCCGCGTATTGATATCTTGTTCGATCAGTTGTCCAAAGCTAAAGTCTTTTCCAAGATTGATCTGAGGTCTGGTTACCATCAGATTAAAATCCGTCTCGAAGATATTCCAAAAACCGCCTTCTCGACAAGATACGGCCTTTATGAGTATCTTGTTATGTCTTTTGGCCTGACGAATGCCCCTGCACACTTCATGTGCTTGATGAATTCGGTGTTTATGCCCGAATTGGACAAGTTTGTGGTGGTGTTTATTGATGACATCTTGGTATATTCTGAAAATGAGGAAGAACACGCTGAACACTTGCGTATTGTCCTCAGCAGACTGCGTGAACATCAACTGTATGCGAAGTTTAGTAAGTGTGAATTCTGGCTTCGTGAAGTACCTTTCCTTGGGCATGTGTTGTCCGATGGAGGAATTATGGTGGATCCCACTAAGGTACAAGAAGTATTGAATTGGAAGGCTCCTACTTCGGTTCATGAGGTCCGGAGTTTTCTTGGGTTGGCTGGCTATTATCGTCGCTTCATCCCGGATTTCTCCAAAATAGCCAAACCCATGACTCGGTTGCTGCAAAAAGACACCAGGTTCGTCTGGACTCCTGAGTGTGATGCGGCTTTTCACCAACTGCGAACCCTCCTAACCTCGGCTCCGGTTTTGGCACAACCGGACATCGAGAAACCATTTGATGTTTATTGTGATGCCTCAGGCATAGGTTTGGGAGGCGTTTTGATGCAGGAAGGCCGAGTAATTGCATACACCTCTCGGCAACTTCGGAAGCATGAGGTGAATTATCCAACGCATGACTTAGAACTAGCTGCAGTTGTTCATGCTTTGAAAGTATGGCGGCATTATCTGCTGGGCAATGTCTGCAATATCTATACAGACCACAAAAGCCTCAAATACATCTTCACCCAACCTGAGTTAAATATGCGTCAGAGAAGATGGCTCGAGTTGATTAAGGATTATAATCTTCAAGTACACTATCATCCGGGCAAGGCAAATGTGGTTGCGGACGCTTTGAGCCGTAAGTCTCATTGCCATTCCTTAGTTGAAATTGATTTTCATCGATCCCGCCTATTACATCCAACAGTCTTGTACAACATCACTGTCAGTGGTACTCTCAGAAACAGAATTATTGAGCTCCAAAAGACTGATCCGGGTATATTCCACATAAAACGTAAGATGAAAGAGGAAGAAACTAAGCATTTCAGGTTAGATGACGAAGGTGTGCTGTGGTTTACGGATAGATTAGTGGTACCTAAGGACCGAGAGCTTAGAGATCAGATCCTGTCCGAAGCACATTCGTCCAAGTTGTCCATTCATCCTGGTAGTAATAAGATGTACTATGATTTGAAGCCACTTTATTGGTGGACCAAGATGCGGAAAGAGATAGCTGCATATGTTGCTAGGTGTGACACCTGTTGTAGGGTTAAGGCGGTACACATGAAAGCTGGGTTACTGCAACCACTTTCTATCCCAGGCTGGAAATGGGAAGAGATAAGCATGGATTTCATTGTCGGACTTCCTCCTACTGTCAAAAATCATAACTCTATCTGGGTAATTGTGGACCGTTTGACCAAATCAGCTCACTTCATCCCAGTGAGAGTGGACTATCGTCCCACTGACTATGCTGAGTTGTACTTCAATCAGATAGTTCGGCTTCATGGGGTACCTCGTACTATCGTTTCTGACCGTGGTCCCCAGTTCACTGCTCACTTTTGGGAGCACTTGCATCACCTTCTGGGAACCAAGTTAGTGAGAAGCTCTGCTTATCACCCCCAGACGTCTGGTCAGACAGAACGAGTTAACCAAATCTTGGAAGATCTGTTGTGGGCATGCGTCATTTCATCCAAGGGTTCTTGGGAAAAATGGTTACCTCTAGCCGAATTCTCGTACAATAACAGTTACCAAGAGAGTATTAAGATGGCCCCGTTCGAAGCTTTGTACGGTCGTAAGTGTAGAACTCCACTAAACTGGGTAGAAGCTGGTGAAAGAAGGTATTATGGCATTGATTTTGTTCAGGAAGCTGAGGAACAAGTCCGGACCATTCAAAAACATATGGCTGCAGCCCAAGCTAGACAGAAAAGCTATGCTGATCGTCGTAGAAAGCCACTCGAGTTTGAAGTTGGAGACTTCGTTTATCTGAAAGTTTCTCCAATGAAGAGTGTCCAACGTTTTGGTGTTAAGCGGAAACTTGCACCAAGATACGTGGGTCCTTTCCAGATCATAGGCAAGAGTGGAGCTGTTGCGTACAAAATCCAGTTGCCTCCTGAAATGAGTGCCATATTCAACGTTTTCCATGTATCTCAGCTTAAAAAGTGTCTTCGAGTCCCTGAGGAACAAGTTCCTTTAGGAGATATCAGGCTTGAATCCGACCTAACCTACGAAGAAAAGCCAGTCCGAGTGATTGATACTCAGGAACGAGTAACTAGAAGCAAAGTGGTTAAGTGGTATAAAGTGATGTGGAGTAATCAGGGTAGTGAAAGTGATGCTACGTGGGAAAGGAAAGATTATTTGCGGGATGGTTATAAGGAATTCTATGAAAAATGGTACGTTTTCCAAATCTCGGGACGAGATTTTTATAAGGGGGGAGGGCTGTAACACCTCAAGTGTTAGCTCCATAATTGCATTGCATTTGCATGAGCATAAGCATGCATCATTCATGTTTGTTATTTTATGTGATGCAAAACATGTGATTGTTTCTAGAAGTTTTGTTTGGCTCACATCATGTGATACTTGGTAGTTGGTGTAACAAAAAGGTAGAGTAGCCAATTATGTCCTACAACACCTTAGTTATACTTAGGGTAACTCTTGGAGCAAGGTTCATGTTGATCAAAATTGCAAAAATGCCCTCCAAGAGATGGTTGACCACCATTTGGCCCTAGGATGCTCTAGTTTGACCAATTAAAAAGTCTAGCTTAGAGACCTTGCATGGAGGAGCACCCTTAAGCAAAGTTGTAGGGAATTTTATGGGGAACAAAAGTCTCAATATGACCATCTCATGAAATTGACCAGAACATGCTCAAAAGTGGCCCACAAGTCAGCTAGAGGGGCTGCCTCAACACTTAGATTTTTCTAAGTCCTCAAATTGACCCTCCAGTTTTACTGAGGCCTACTTTAGAGGCTTGTAGTTTGCAAACCAGGCCAAACCAGCTTCCACTCATATTGACAAACTTGTAGTCCTCACGTAGCTCTACAACATTGCCAACATCACCCAAGTCTGGTTCTCCATAGTTTATGAGTTATAGTGTCGAGAAGTTGGGGTTTCAGTCGGTTTTAACCACTGAAATCACATTTCAGTTTCACCGAGCACCACTTGATGTCACTGTATCTCACCAACTAAACCGAACCAGCTCGTGATGCCTTTTACAAACTTGTAGTGCTCACATAGGTCTACAACTTTGTTAATTGGAGGTTCCACTGAAATGAGCTGGTTTAGGAGTTAATCACCTCCAAAGTCGCTCTATCAGTCAAGCTCGATGGCACCCTTCACCGCGATTCAGTTTCGTCAGAGGGAGAAGTGGCCGACCGGCCACAGGGCCTCGCCGACGTGTGGACACGTGGTGGCGGCCGTACGCCGGCCCTGGCCCCACCGGTCTGACCACGGCGCCTTCAAGACTGCCACGACGCGTCGAGGCTGCCTCCATTCCTTCCCCCTCCCTCTTCCGGTTTCAAAACGCCAGAATCGAGCCGCCATTGCCGCTCCACCTCCGGCGAGCTCGCGCGCGTTTTCCACTGCATCACCGGCCACCAAATCACGCCAGTTCCTCCGCCTCACCGCCCTACACCTCCTCGACCCACCGGCGGCTTTGATTGAGCCCGAGGTGAGCCACATTGTTACCTCCGCCCATTCCTGAGAGGTCACCGGAGCTCCGCCATGGAGGCTCACCGTGGCCGGGGTAGCTCGGGCCTCTCTCCGTCTTCCCTTTCTACCTCAATCGCTCCGCCTAGCTGCAGTGAAGCTCGTACCGAGCTTAGATGGGACCGTGCGGCCTCACCGGCGGTGGCACACCGCCACCCGACCCTCACCGGCCGCCGCTCGCGGTGACGAGCCCCTCCCACTCCAACCCAACCCCTCCAGCCTGCACGAATCGAAGCACCGTGTCACGGGGAACGCGTGGGTGCGTTTGGTTTCCCGAGCGAGCTCCCCTCCGACGAGCTTGAGCTCGCCGGAGCTCGCGGGTCGCCGCCCCCTTGCCTTCTGTCACTGACCACGGGGACCCGCATGTTTGTGCCGCGCGCGGGCGGGAGTCCGTGCGGGCCGCGCGCGCGCGTCATGGGCCGCGCCGTTCCCGGGCCGGCCCAGTTCTAATTGAAATTTATTTCATTTAATTATTTTGTCACAGAATTTGTGGTAGTTTGGAAAATGTAGATCTAGGGTTGTACTTGCTCAAAAATCATGAGATAAATTTTGTTACGATCTACATGATGTTTAGTATTTTAGAAAAATATAAATCTGGTATGTGATGTTTAAATTCTGTGAGAATTTAATAGATCTTTTAAATGTGTTTTGAAATGCATGCAAATTTGTTAAATATATAACTTGAGCTGTAGTATCCCAAAAATCATGAAATTTGGTGGGTAGGTTACATTGTACTTGCCCTAGCTCTGGTAAAAATTTGGGCATTAGTGTTTAAGTATTTTTCAAGTTATGAGGCTATCTTGTTATTCTAGGAAATAATTGAATGAATTTTAGTAATTTTTCTACATGTGCAACGTTCTTGTAACTTTTTGGAGAATGTCTTGGTACCCTAGAGTGTCCAAGAAAATTATGAAATCTGTTGTTTGATACTTTTCAACATGATTTATTATTTATACAAAAATCAGCCTTTTGGACTTGTGAATTTTGTATAGGGAGTTCCTGTGAATAAAATTTGTTCAAATTTTTACAGTAGTCTCTTTGTAGGTCAGAGAGCCCCCTGTAATTGTTGTGGAATTTTAGGAGCAGTTTACATATATGTTTAAAATTCCACTTAATTAAGTAAGCAAATTAAGAAATGAGTATAAATAAATGTTCTAGGTGGTCACACCCTACTTTCTGGTGTTTTTGTAACCCATGTGAACTTTTGGTAACATTAGTTTGGTCTTAGGGGACTTTGGCCACATCAATAAATATTTAATCCTTGCAATTTTAGGTTTTCTGGACAGCTGGTAGTATTTCTAAGTTTGACCTTTGACAAAAATGGTTGCTGGAAAACTTATAAATACCAAAGTTGTAGTAAACTTGATAAAATAGCCTGTGTCAAAATTTGGGAGCATTTGGCTTAGTAGTTTGAGAGTTATTGCTGTTTAAAGTGGCAGTCCAGAATCTGCTACTCTCTGTTTAGAGAGAACAGATTCTGGAACTTATGAAATTTTGACATGGAAAACTTAGGAGTTTGGGGTTGAGGTCTGAAAATGAATTGTAGTGCATTTCTTAGGCTTTCCAGATTGTCTTAGATCATATCTTTTGGAATTGGAAATCTCCAGTTATGTTAAAAACAAGTAGCTGCTGTCCAGAATGTTTTACTGTGGTATTTGCTGATTAGATGTGGTGTGGTATCCTGAGAAATGTTACTCTTGTAATTGTTAGGTGTTAGGGCCTTAACTGAAGAAGAGCAGCTTTATCTTAGGTTGAGTAGATTAGGTGAGTACTTCTCTACCGGAGAGGAAAATTGCACCTACTCTTTTGAAGTGATTTGAATAGAGCTTTAAAAGTGTTGTAATGCATTTCATTCCGAGCATACTGCATCTTTCACTATGCATTCATGAGATTTATTATGCACTCATGCAATAGGTGTTCTGGAGGGGGTAACACTCCTCGAATTCGAACAAGTGGTACCGGAGGAGATCCAGAACCCGCCGGAGCCAGCAGAGGAACCAACCGGCGGAGAAGCTTCCAAAGAAGACCTTCCTGAGTGCCCGGACCACCGGCCTGCGACCTTTCTCAAAGGCAAGCCCCGGTGCATGCTGAACCCATCATTTTATAAAATCTATCTTGAGTACTTTTAATTGTTTATTGCATTAAGTTCTAGGAGTTATATGAAAACACTTGCTGCATTTTACCTGTCCTTGTCCAGATATCGTACTTAAATCCTATACTAGGTTTAGGCACGTGTCAATGCTTAGCCCTGCTTAGTACGGTAGAAGTCGGGTGATTTCCGGTCATCCGCGAGAGATAGGACTGGGTCGCGAGTGGCTTATGGCTATCGTGATGGAACCATGCTTTTAAATGAAATTGAGACCGGGCGGGAGTTCGATGGTACAGCTGCAAGACACTTCACATCTTGGGTGTGGAGCCATGCCCGTCTGAGTCGTTTAAGGACCGATTCGCTGTACATCCTTAAGTCATGTTGAACGCAGTCTAACACTTAGTTGGCCGGATAAGTCGTTCTGACCGTGAAGCCGAGTAATGTGATTCAGGCCGGGAATCGAATGGTAGGTTGCTTCTTGGAGGAGAGAAAGGATGTGCTTGGGGACATTGGCGTGAGACCAAGGGGGGGTTAGAGTCCCTATCACCTGGCAGAGTGTCGCCCTTGGGGTCGCGACATCATTCGGACCCGCGATTCCTGAATCATACGAAAGGTGGCTTGTGCGACCCTGGCAGGGGTCTGCGCGGTGAGTGTTAGAAATACCCCTCCAGCTGGATAGGAATTCGATTCGAATCGCCGTCGCTCCCGGTTAGTGAGCACTTGACTTGAGCAGCGGCAACGTAGATCTCATTAATTGAACAGATGGTTAAGGAATGATACACTGTTGCCATAATTTATACCTGCTATGGAAATAATATTAATAATTGTTTGATGATAATCAAGTGCATGTTTAGTACAGGTGCTAAGATAGATGACAGGTAAATGCTAAAAATAACTGCTAGTACAGGTTATAAGAGTTCAACTACTTATGCCTTTATGCAAATGTGGTGTCAGCTAGCCTCTTGTGTAAGCCTTGCATAATCCTTGGTGTCATATTATTTCTGGTTTATGACGGGTAAGTCTAGCTGAGTACATTCCAGTACTCAGGGTTTATTCCCCCCTGTTGCAGATGATATGCTCTATCAAGGCTTCTGCAAGACGTGTCTCCACCCTGCGGGTGATGATGACTAGATCACTAGGGCGTGATCGTCTTTATGTACTTTCCTCATGCTTTTGCGGGTTGTCGATCAACAAGACTGGCAGTAGTTAATCAACCAGTGTGTGTTATGCTTCCGCTACTTTGAAACAACTTGGTTTGTAATAATTGCGACTCCGTGTGTGTGTAAACTTATTTCGGAACTACTTGTGAAATGTAACGTATGATGTGTATGTTGAATGATGCGATCCTAGTTGTAAGCAGTTTGGTTTGAAATCCTTCGTGGTTTCGATTGACTACCGGGATTATATGGGCTCAAGTTTGAAAATTTGAGCGCTTCGGTGCTTGTTTTCGTACTTGTGCTCTTATAATTTGGTCGGTTCTGTTACACACCCCGACCTTGGATGGGCTATGACGGATCCAGTGCAGCTAGAACCACTACCTCGGGTGATGGTGAACCTTGTCTATGATATGATGGAGAGGAAGCTGCAGTTAGAGGAGATGGTGAAGGCACAAGGGAAGACCATCAAGAGGTGCCAGGCAACCATTGATGAACTCCGAGCAAACCAAGGCATGGCCAAGATTTATGAGACATTAGAGCATGAGCCACATCCTTAGAAAATAGGAGTCCTTTATGTAATAAAAATGTTCTTAGTAATGTCAGTTGAGTCATCGAGTCTGTCGTGTGGTTTGAACTTTGGTGTGTTAGTTGCTTTATTATTATGCTTATGTGTGAGTTGGATTTTTGTTATGAGTGTCGGGGCTTGTAGGCATGTCTATGTTGACGTTCCTTAAGTACCAAATATAGTTATCAAATAAATAAAGAAAAGGATCCAAATGCAACCAACACCTAGACTTAGGGTTTTATCTGACAGAATTACACGAGTTTTGGTGTTTGTCTGTTTCTGCAGGGAGTTATCAGAAAATACGGAGGAAAGGCCCACACGTCGAGTTTACATAGAGATAATAACGTGTTCACCGATTTTCTA
Source organism: Saccharum hybrid cultivar R570 (assembly GCA_038087645.1). Lineage (NCBI taxonomy): Eukaryota > Viridiplantae > Streptophyta > Magnoliopsida > Poales > Poaceae > Saccharum > Saccharum hybrid cultivar. The sequence goes on along the minus strand of JAQSUU010000307.1, from coordinate 39,375,517 downwards.
TCATCTAGAAGACTCCAGAAGCCACGAGATCTAACGGGAGGCCGAACGGGCCCGGAGGCAGGGCGCCCGCCCTGCTCCCTAGGGCGCCCGCCCTGGCCTGAGAACCAATCAAGCTCCGTCTCGCGGATTATGCTCCACCGACCTAAGGGATCAAGGAAAACCGTGCGATTAATGTCGGTTTGATCCGACGGCCCACGTTCACTTGAGGGGGCTATATAAGCAGGACCCCTGGCCCCTGGAGGAGGCACTCCCTCATTCTCAATTCCTCAAACCCTAATCTCAGGAGGAGAGTCTCTGATCAAGCCCTAGAGCCACCACATCAACTAGATCTCTAGTATAGCATAGCTACATAGGATTAGAACTAGAAGGAGTCAATCTTCGATTGGTTTTCGGATCTGTCAAGAGGATTCTTGGTAATTCCTTTACTGTTATTCATTGTTCATCTTTGTTCTTCAATATTATGAATACAACTTTGTTCTATTTCAATATATTGATTATGACTATGCTCTACTTGTTTATGTTTGCGATTATATTGTTCTTAGTTTATCGTAGTTATACGCTTGGTTTAGTTAGATTGGAATTATATACATGTTTAGGATCGTATAGCGTTTATCCATCGGATCCATGGGTAAATGATAAATATTGTGTAGGCGTGGTGCTTAGACCATATTTATCTGCGATTGCACCTTATATGCCGGATCGTGGGGTGGTCCGCGATGGTGACAGCTTCGTTGGTTCTTATATAGTCTCCCTCCCGTGTGTAAGGCAGGCAGAGCAACATTATTACGGGGGAGTGATTGCTATGTTTCTCATCTTCCTTGATAATATCACTATGCATGGGCGTAGTCCTTTCTCGCAATGATTGCCAAGTGTACTTGCACTAACTATGATATGCTAGACTTTATAGTTAAGAATAACTTAGGAAATATCCTTGTAGTTCATCCTAATACCATGCTAATGACTTGCTAGAATATCTGTTGAGGTGCTTATCATTATTATATGTGGCTAGCTGATCAGATTAATTATCTTTGTCACCATTCATACTTTATCTATATTTTATGTGACACTTACCCCTGTATGCAAGAGATAGATGAATGCTCTCACTTATACATGCAATGATTGATACTCATTCCTATATTCCATTCCATAATCAACATTGATGTTAGTAATCCCTTCCCAGTGGTAAAAATATAAATAACGATACCTGGAATACTTCCCGGTTAAAATGCTACATCGGTATTAATCTGTGCGCTTGCAGATCTTATTTATTATTTATTTAGAAGAGCAGTTGCATATTTCAATACCGCGTCTCTCATGTCATGCTGGGGATGACAACTTGGCTTAAGTGGCATGAGGGATAGGTTCGGCATTTTTGGCGCCGTTATCAGAATTAGAAAACTAAGTCTACTTTTGGTAATAACGTTAAGAATGCCCAACAGTCTACAAGTTCCATTTTTAAGAATAATAAGTTTAATAGTCAAGGGAATAATAGTTGGGTTTGGTATTGTCATGTTTTTGTCCTTACTGTTTTCTGGAGCAGTCTGCAATGTTTGTGCTATGGTTCAAAAACAGTTTGTGCAATATTTATGAAATTTTTATGAGAGAAACTAGACTTAAGAATCTTTCAAATTCCACTGGAATCACCTTTTTATCTGATCTGGTTCGAGAGATATAATTGTCAGAAGTTAAAGTTTCTGCACAGTCTAGAATCTGGAACAGTTCTGTTACGCCTTATTTTTCATTAACTTAACGACAGAATCTGATCTTGAGGTCTGAATAAACGTTGTGGATAATTTCATAAGCTTTCCAACCATATAAAGCACGCCTCTTTTGGACTTCTGTAGCTCGAGATATGATTGAAATACTAAACTATCAATGTTGCTACTCGTCCAGAAAACTTTCAGATCTCATTCTTTATCTTATAAGTGGTTGATAACATGGAATTCTTAAAGTTTGCATTTTTATGGATGGCAAATGGCCGGAAGAGGAAGAAGCAGGGGTCGTGGAAGTGTTCCCCCAAATCCACCACCACCACCGCCACCAACTATTGAGCAACTGTTGGCAGTGCAGACGCAGCTTATGCAACAACTGGTGCAGAATCAACAAAATCAGCCAATTGCTGGGGCTCAACCACGTGATAAGCGTGGTGAATTTTTAAAGGGTCATCCCCCAGTGTTGACACATGCCGCTAATCCTTTGGAAGCCAATGATTGGCTTCGTGCTGTGGAGAAGCAGCTTAATATTGCACAATGTGATGACCGGCAGAAGGTGTTGTTTGCTTCTGGACAACTCCAGGGAGAAGCTCAGGATTGGTGGGAATCGTATGAGTATGGTCGCCCCACCAACACTCCCGCAATCACTTGGTAGGAGTTTAGAGAGAACTTCAGAGCTTACCATATACCTGAAGGAATAATAGAACTAAAGGCGGAGGAATTCAGGAACTTGACCCAAGGGTCAATGTCTGTAGCTGAGTACCGTGACAAGTTTGCTCAATTGTCATGATATGCTCCACATGAAGTAGCTAATGACAATGATAAGCAGCGCCGCTTCCTGAAGGGATTGTATGATGGGCTACAATTACAGTTAATGTCCAATACCTATCCTAATTTTCAGACGCTTGTGAACCGCGCTATCGTGGTGGATAACAAGCGCAAGGAGATGGATGGTAAAAGGAAAAGGTTACAGGGACAAGCCTCCGGTAGCAACACTCGTCCACGTACTGGTTTTCAGCAGAATAATCAACAGAGGCCTCCTTCTAGTCAGTGGAATCGTGGTCAGGTCCCTTTCCGCGGTCAGTTCCCGCAACGTCCCCCATTCCAACCGCAGAATGGCAACCAACGTCCTCTGTAGCAGAGTGGGAATCAAGCACAGTGTCAGGGCCCTTCCAATAATACTCCCACGAAGACTAGTGCTCCTAGTACCCCCAACAGGTGTTTCTGATGTGGGAAAGAAGGTCACTTGTCCTACAATTGTCCTGAGAAGCCCAACCAGTAGACTCCCCAGAGGCAGAGCAGCCACCAGAAGCCAGAACCTAACACCGGAAGGGTGAATCACTTGTCCCAAGAGACCGCAGTGGAGGAGCCAGAAGTTATGCTTGGTACGTTCAATGCCCATTCCACTCCCGCCACTGTTCTTTTTGATTCTGGAGCATCATATTCTTTCATATCACAATCATTTGTTAGAATACATAGAATTCATTTGTGTGCCATAAAGAACCCTATATTAGTAAACTCACCTGGTGGAAGCATGCCAGCATCTTATCGTTGTCTTCCGATTAGTCTCAATTTAAGGGGGGTAGAGTTTACAGTGAGTCCTATAGTATTGAGAACAGCTGGGATTGGTCTTATATTGGGAATAGATTGGATGATGCAACAACAAGCAGAGATTCAGTGCAAGGATAAATCAGTAGTGCTGACAACGCCAAAGGGAGATAGAATCAAGGTTGAGGTGAAAGTGCAGAAACAGGAGACCGCTACAGTGAACCAGCTTAATGATGGTGCCAACCAGGAGGACCCGGTTGTGGAGGAGTTCCCCGATGTGTTTCCTAAGGAATTGCCAGGTATGCCATCAGACCGTGACATTGAATTTATTATTGAATTATTACCTGGAACTGCACCCATAGCTAAGCGTCCATATAGAATGTGAGTAAATGAATTAGAAGAACTTAAGAAACAAATTAAGGAGTTGCAGGATAAGGGTTTTATTCGTCCTAGTTCTTCACCGTGGGGAGCACCAGTGATTTTTGTGGACAAGAAAGATGGTACTGAGAGGATGTGTGTAGATTATCGGTCTCTCAATGAGGTTACTATCAAAAATAAGTACCCATTGCCTAGAATTGATGATTTGTTTGATCAATTGAGGGGAGCTTGTGTATTCTCCAAGATTGATCTTTGTTCTGGATATCATCAATTGAAGATTCGTGCCAGTGATATACTAAAGACAGCTTTTACCACACAGTATGGTTTATATGAGTATACAGTGATGTCTTTTGGTCTGACTAATGCCCCTGCATACTTCATGTATTTAATGAATAAGGTGTTCATGGAATATCTAGACAAGTTTGTAGTGGTATTCATTGATGATATTTTGGTATTCTCCAAGACTGAGGAAGAACATGCTGAACATTTGAGGTTGGTCTTGCAAAAGCTCAGAGAACACCAACTATATGCCAAGAGGAAAATGTGAGTTTTGGTTGAAGGAAGTTTCTTTTTTGGGTCATATTGTCTCAAATGGAGGAATATCAGTAGATCCTAGCAAGGTGAAAGATGTATTGAACTGGAAGCCACCAATCAATGTAAGTGAGATCCGTAGTTTCTTGGAATTGGCTGGCTATTACAGGAGATTTATAGAGGGATTTTCCAAGCTTGCAAAGCCAATGACTGCATTATTGGAGAAGAATGCCAAGTTTGTGTGGTCTGAGAAGTGCCAGGCTAATTTTGAGGAACTGAAGAAAAGATTGACTACTGCACCAGTCTTAGTCTTGCCAGATCTGAATAAACCCTTCTCTATCTACTGTGATGCATCTCGATTGGGTTTGGGATGTGTTCTTATGCAGGAGGGTAGAGTTGTGGCATATGCATCGAGACAGTTGAGGAAGCATGAATTGAATTACCCTACCCATGATTTGGAATTAGCTGCAGTGGTTCATGCACTAAAGATATGGTGACATTATTTGATTGGACACAAGAGTGATATATACACTGATCACAAGAGTCTAAAGTATATCTTCACTCAAACAGATCTGAACTTGAGACATCGTAGATGGTTGGAGTTGATAAAGGATTATGATCTAGAGGTGCATTATCACCCAGGAAAGGCCAACGTCGTTGCTGATGCTCTTAGTAGGAAAAGCTACGCTAATGAAATACAAGTAATGCCTATGCCAAAAGAGTTGTGTGCTGAATGTAAGCATCTGAACTTAGGGTTTACCACCAATGCAGTGGAATTAGTACTAGAGCCTACTCTGGAGCAAGAAATCCACAAGGGTCAGTTGAAAGATGAAAAGTTGAGAGAGATAGCGGAGAACATAGCGAAAGGCAAATCACCAGGATTCCGTAAGGATGATAATGGTACGCTATGGTTTGGAAAAAGGCTGTGTGTGCCTGAGGATAAGAATATCAGAGGGGCAATTCTGCGTGAAGCTCATGAGTCAGCTTATTTCATACATCCGGGGAGTACTAAGATGTATCTGGATCTGAAAGAAAAATATTGGTGGTATGGTTTAAAAAGAGATGTTGCTGAATATGTTGCTTTGTGTGACACTTGTCAAAGGGTGAAAGCTGAACATCAGAGACCTGCAGGATTGTTACAGCCTATGCAGATACCCGAGTGGAAATGGGAAAAAATTGGTATGGATTTTATAGTTGGGTTGCCACAGACTCAGAGAGGATATGATTCAATTTGGGTGATAGTGGATCGTCTGACTAAGGTTGCTTATTTTCTGCCAGTAAAGACTACATATAGTAGTGCAAAGTTGGCTGAGTTGTATATGGAAAGAATAGTAAGTCTACATGGAGTTCCTAAGAAAATTGTGTCTGATCGGGGTACTCAGTTTACCTCTCATTATTGGCAAAAGATACATGAATCACTGTGAACCAAGCTGAACTTTAGTATAGTTTACCATCCATAGACAGATGGACAGACGGAGAGAATTAATCAGATATTGGAAGATATGTTGAGAGCTTGTGCTTTACAATATGGTACTAGCCGGGATAAGAGCTTGCCTTACACAGAGTTCTCTTGTAACAATAGTTATCAGAAGAGTCTTCAGATGGCACCGTTTGAGGCTCTGTATGGACGAAAGTGTAGGACCCCGTTGTTCTGGAATCAGACAGGGGAAAGTCAAGTGTTTGGGCCTGATGTACTCAAGGATGCTGAAAAGAAGGTAAGGATGATTAGAGATAATCTGAAAATAGCACAGTCCCGACAGAAAAGTTATGCTGATACTCGTAGAAGAGAGTTGACTTTTGAGGTAGGAGATTATGTTTACTTGAAAGTATCACCCATGAGGAGTGTGAAAAGGTTCAACATGAAAGGTAAATTGGCACCAAGATATATTGGACCTTTTAAGATCATAGAGAGACGTGGTGAAGTGGCATATCAATTGGAATTACCTGAGAGTTTGGCAGGTGTACATGATGTGTTCCATGTGTCTCAACTTAAGAAATGTTTGCGAGTACCAGAGGAACAGATCCCGTTAGAGGAACTCACTGTTAAGGAGGATCTTACATATGAAGAGTTTCTGGTTAAAATTTTAGAGACTGTTGACAGAGTCACGAGGAGTCGAACAATCAAAATATGTAAGGTACAGTGGAATCGGTACACTGCAGAAGAGGCTACTTGGGAACGAGAAGAGGATCAGAGGAAAACCTACCCGCAACTGTTTGAGTAAGCATCAGTCGAATCTCGGGACGAGATTCATCTTAAGGGGGGTAGAATTGTAACACACTAAAATTTTGTAAGAATTAAAAATAGGAAAAATATGATTTTTATGTATTTTTGTGAGCATGCAAACTTAGGAAAACCTCCCCCCTAGCGCGCGCGGCCCGCTTCTGCCTCCCGCGCCCGCTCCTTCTTAGGCCGAGCCGAGGCCACTGGCCCAGCTAGCACGCCCGCCCGTTTCCCTTCTTTTCCCGTCACTGACAACGCGGGCCCACATGTCAGGTGTCTTCTTCCTTCCCACAGCAGCGTTGGCTTCCTTCCAAACTTCACCGATCCGATTCCATCTCTCCAATCTTCACCTTTCTATCTTTAGCGATGCCTCCGGACTATAAAACGGGGTTGCCGCACCTCCCCGCTCCACATTCGCCCACAAATCGCAGCTCCAACGCTCTGAGGTGGCCATGGTCGAAGCTCCGCCCTAGCCGTCCGCCCCTCCGAGCCGCACGCGCTCCTCGCTTCGTCCTCGGCCTCGGTTCTGCCCTAGGTGAGATCGTGTTGATACGCTCTACCCGCTGGTGTTTTTCTTTCGCGAGGTAGTGCACCGTAGCGCGGGATAGCCATCTCCGGCCATGGCACCGCCACGGGATGTCACCGTCGGGGCCGTTGCCGGCCGGAGCGCCGCGCGGACCTCCCCCGATCCAATCTGGAGCGTCCACTTTAAATCTAACGGCCAAGATTCAAAGATACCGGTTCGCCTGGAACTTTTGCTAAAGAGCCCCTGAAGTTTTTAAGTTCTTAACCTGCAGTCCAAAGCGCATTCTCAGTTTACGTTTTCTTTTCCGTAAAGCGTATTTTGATCGCGTAACTTCAGAAAATACGTTTTCACTTATTTACAGAATTGCCATTATGTTAATTTGTGCGTAGAATCTCCGTTTTAACTCCGATTTGACCCGTTCAAATTGCGTTAGGTTCATATTTGCGAGCTCTACATGTTGGTAGTACTGTACAGTAGGTTTGAGATAATTTATTTTTGATTTTACATTAAAGTATTTATTTTTCTATAGGAAATCTTCGTAAATTCATAACTTCGTCGTTTTAGCTCCGTTTTTCGTGATCTTTGCATCTGTGTGATCCTGGCGAGTTGTAGATTCGTTTTAAAGACTTTTTATCTTATTTTCTTACTATTGGTGTACTGTTCTAATTATAGTCTTATTTGTTTTTGCATGATTGCCTCTGGATGTGTGTTGTTGCTGTTGTTGATTGAGTATAGACGGTGAGCAATTCATTGGGGATCAAGAGTCTTTCTACGAGCAAGATCTTCAGGACCAGTTTGATCAAGGCAAGTATAGCATGGGATTATCCTTGTTGTCCTAATCACAATATGCAAATAGTATCATTATGCCTCTATTCCCTTGTTAAGGATAACTTAGTGTTGATCTTATACCTTGATACCCATTATATTACGTTGAGTAGTATGGCTAGTGCTTAAACATGGACTATGATCATGTAAATTGATTAATGGAATATGCAACAAACATTAAAAGATGATTTTGATTAATGTTTAAAGGGGATTAGAGCATGGGGTTATTTTTTATGCTCTAGTTACTCTCCATAAGGACTCATCTATAAGCGAACATCCGGAATTTACAGTACAACTGTGGGGGCTATATGGCTCTGGCTTTAGTCATATAGAAGGACCTTTTCTAGCTTGTTAATGGTAACCTTTTTGGCGTAAGAATGGCTGACGAATTGGGTATAGTGCGGCCTCTATCCTTATGTGTATAGACTACGTGTTATTGTGCCATATGAAAGGGGGGCTCTACATCTGTTTGCCGAGTGAATCTAATGGCCCTAACTTGTTAGACGAACCTTCGAAAGACTTCATAGTGTTTCCCTGCCTGCTCACCTTGGGAGTGTTTTGGGAGTAATTAACCCGGGCATGTGGGAAACACGACTCACAGTGAAAGTGTACAACCTCTGCAGAGTGTAAAACTATTATAACAGCCGTGCTCATGGTCACGAGTGTCCTTGGACCCTTATGGAATAGTTGATAATTATTAATGGTTATGTTTTTGCTATTCATCAATCATTTCACATGGATCATATGTTTATTGTTTACATTGAGACATCTTGATGCTATTGATATGCTAAAATTATGCTAACTAAAACTACCTACTGATAAACCAATGTTATGCCTTTGAGCCTCATGAACCCCATGTTACACTTGTTGAGTACGAGATGTACTTACGCTTGTTTATTTTTCTTACTTGGATAAAAATCCCGGATGGGTAACAGATGGTGCTAATAGTGACTACTACTCCTACTTTCCTGAAGATTACTAGACTTGCAGTCAACTAGTCAATGTGCCTGTGATTGGAGCTACCACGAGAGATTTATATTTTTACTTCCACTATATTTGTGTAAAGACTATGTGTTAAATATCATGATGTAATAACATTTGTGATGATACTTCCATTATAATTTGTTAACTTATGTGTGATTGATCTCTGGGCACACATAAGAGTATGCATTCCATTTGGTCTTTAAATGGGTGTGACAGTCATCGCTCGGATAAGGGCTAGGAATCACTCTTCATCCTCTAAGGGCTCTTCTCCATCTATAACTCAAAGTCCATCTGTCTCTCGTGGAAGCGCTTTCGAGTGCCTAGAAGATCCAGCAAATGGAGGTGCCAATGCTGTCCCAAGACCATATCACGGTAGGTAGCTGCTTTAAAGAGGTTGGGAGACATACTGTTGAACAATCTTCTTGTTGTTTTCTCCGACCTAGAGCACTCTTTTTTTTAATCGTACAAAGAAACTCCATTCAAAACCCTGCTACCACTCCTATGAGAGGGCTAACTTCCAACTCCCGATACATTCTTTAGAGTCGACCAAAGGAAAGGAGTCATTGGTTTGGAGATATTTTCTTTGTTCCTCAACAATTTGCTCTATCCCTTTTTTCACTTAGTTTAGTTGGAATGGAAAGAGAACTTCCTTCAGCTTTTTTGTTTCCTGGTTCGGTCTCTCTGAGTGGAATAAGTGGCAACAAAAATTTCCTAAGTGATGAAGGTCGAAACTAAAGATCGAATCAAGCGGGGTCTGGATTCCTATGACTGAATTTACCATAAAATTGGATGGAAAAACAACTACAAAGATCACAAGAAACCTAGCTCAAAGTGAATGGAGAGAGAACCCCATTCTACATGTCAATACTGACAACAATGAAATTTATAGTATATTATATAGTCAATCCGTCAACTTTCTAAATTGTGATGGTTCCAGTCAAGTCCCTCTATCCCCAATAAAAAGCCCATTTTACTTCCTAACTATTGTACCAACCTCTATTTTTCATTGATGGTTCAAACTTCTTATTCTACTCTTTCACAAATGGATCCGAACTTACTTCTTTGGATCTTATCCCATTCATACAAATGAACATATTATAGTATAGGCAAGTAATCCCTATTATTAAGTAAGTCATTCACAGTCCATATCATTATCCTGACATTTACTAAGTCCAATTTTAGAAGACTTTTTTCTTTTTTATTCCCTTTAATTGACATAGATACAAGTATGTACTCTACTAGGATGATGCACAATAAATGGTCAGGATAGCTCAGTTGGTAGAGCAGAGGACTGAAAATTCTCATGTCACCAGTTCAAATCTGGTTCCTGGCATAGAAAAAAGGATCTATCAAATAGGTATTGATAAAAATTACTCGAGATGTATTGGGATACATATTCTAGAATAATATAGAAGGAGTATTATTTTTTCATCTAAGTAGATAAATCTCTAAATAGAGACACTTCTTTTCTTTAGGGACTCGGGTTATTTTCTTTATGGTACAGAAGGAGATGAGATTAGGTTCCCTTTTCTTCATTTTTTCATTTCTTATTCTGCCATTCCGAATATTTTTACATTCTTGCTTATCTTATCTTACTTTCCTAGTTGTTCTAAGTAATGCGCGTGGTACAAAGTTCGTGGTAGGGAACTTCTTTGAGTCATCGTATTTTTCTGTTTATCCGAAGGAAATGAATATGTGATTTTCCAACTTGGAGAATCAAAATGAAGACCTTTTTTGCTCAGTCTATCTGGACCCTTTTGTACAATAGGAATGAATTCTAATATAAGAGGTATTTCATTTCATCTAGGACCAGAACGTCAAAATGTTCCTTGACTTGAATAAAATCTGGAGTTGTGATGTATAAGTGAGCATGAATTTATTATCATTCAATGAGCATCTTGTATTTCATAGAAATTGGGGGTTATATAGTCCTTACGTAAAGGCCAGCCTATCTAACTTTCTAGCATTAGGATATGTTTAAGGCGTGGATAATTCTCATAAGAGATTCCCACCATATCATAAGATTCACGTTCTTGAAAATTGGCACTTCTTCAAATCTAGAAGACAGACGGGATTCTAGGATTATTCTTTTGGGCAAAGACTTTGATGTAGCATACTTCTTTTGGGTTATCTATAGCATACTATATTCTCGTAAGATGATACATACTAGCTAAAGAGCCATCTTTCCTGAAAATAAGCACATTGGGAACGTAAATAATTGTAACCATATACATATAAAATGATAGAAATGGAATCCCAATCCCCCGCTTTGATTTGTAAAGTCTCTATTCCTCACGAAGCCCAAAGATCTATGAACCACGTCATGTTCGACTAGCCAATTAGATAACCAACCCTGCTGCATTGCCTTGATCTCTCCTGCTTTGTATAAATATTTCACATTTCGAATGCAAGTTTGAAAGATTGCCCTGCTCTTTCTTTTTCTGCACAAAAGAGCCCTTCCTAATTCACTAATTTGTAGGAAGATACTGGACTTTTGGATTTGAAAAAAGTTTCAGAAGATATGTCTAAAGTAGATAGTGATTGATAGAGCAATTCTTGCTCGTAAGTTCCAGTATGAGTACTGCGCTGAACATAAAGCTTGTGATTGGTAGTATCGATTTCTCTTTTGAGATAGAGTTCGATCCTCAACTATTTCTTGTGATATCTTCTTATGAAGTTGTAACAACCTAAAAATTGCTTCTATTGAAATAGAGCTAAAATGATTTAATTTTGTATTTTTGTGCTCATAAAAACATAGGGAAATAATAAAATTTTCATTAAATTAAAATTTATCTTAAGGTAGAAACATGTTTGTTGCATTCATGCCGGTCGCACCTTATGTTTCTATGTGCAAAATATTTTTTAAATATGTTTACGAGACGAATATCTATTTCTAGAAATTTTCCATCTTCTTTCTGGAATTTAATTCCTACCTCCTTGACCTTAATCTTTATCTTCCAAGTCCCAACAATCTTCTCATGAGCTTCAAATATTTTATTTAAGTTCTTCATCCTTCAATCTGCTTTCTAGATTTTTCCATGGATTTTTCTAAGCTTCGGAGCATTTTTCGTGATATAAATGGTAATTCTAGACTTTCTAGAATTATTTTTATTTTATGATATTAATTAATTTCGAAATTAGAAAAAAATCCAAGCCCAATTTTCCACCAACTCTCAAAGGTCCATGCATTTATTTACTAATGGGCTTAAATGTTTATTTGGGCCTATTAGTGGAGGTGGATGGTGTAACATCAATTAGTACCATATTGCTAATTGATGTAGAGGTGCACAATCTTTCTCCCTATATATATTTACCAACCCCTGGGCAAAGAATACCACATCTTCTCAAAAGGGGAGCCCCTAGTTTGGGAATCCCTAAGGTAATAAATTTGATTTCTCCTACGCTGCCTCTAATGTCTCACCTATGCCACCGTCATTATCATCATGTTATCCGCCATGGACGAGAGCATCTTCAATTCCGGCCATCCCACCCCCTTTTCCGCATGGACCGGACTCCCTTGCGCCTTGAGCACCACATAGCCGAGCTGCTGCTAGCCCCATGCATCATGGTGCCTTACAATATTTGCACCAGCACGCGATGCAAGCCGACCTAAAAGTCGCATCGCTCACCATCTGCACAAGCAGTTAGCGCTGACCAGAAGGGGGCAAATAAGTTGCTGCCTCACCGAGAATGGACACAAGTCGGTGAGGTTTATTACGTGGTGATCAAGAAGTAACTCTTTGAAGATTTGGACTAATAGAAGATCTGAGCTTAAGGCAAGTATAACATGAGACTATCCTTGTTAACCTATTCACTATAATTGCTATCATATGCACGTGTCCTCCTTGGCAACCTTAGAGATTTTAACTTAGCAATTGATATCTTGATTCCTTGTCACCTATGGGATTATGCATTTGGATAGCTTGGCTAGTGCTTGGTTTATGAACATTGATCTTGTAATATGACAAATGAATGGTGCAATCAACCATTAAGATGATTTAATTCTTGTTATAAGGGGACTAGAGCGCTGTGTTGTTTGTTTGTTGCTCTAGTTACTCTCCGTAAGGACTTATCTATAAGTGATAACCGGGATTGACAGTATAGCTGTGAGGGCTATATGGCTCTGGCTTTAATTGTTCAAGAGACCTTTTCTAGCTTGTTAGTGGTTACCTTAATTGGCGTAAGAATGGTTTGACACGTTGGGTGTAGGACAACCTCTAGTCTATGAGTATAGCCGAGAAGGAATTGTGCCATTTGAAAAGGGGGGTTCCTACATCTGGCTGCCGAGTGAATCTAATGGCCCAAACTTGTTAGACGAACTTTTGAATGACTTTATATGGTTTCTTGTGTTTGGGGATTCATGACCCCCTAGCATATGGGAATCATGACTCACAGTGAAAGTGTACACCTCTGCGCAGAGTTTAATAAACTAGTATACTAGCCGTGCTCACAGATATGAGCAGCCTTGGGTATTCTTACAGAATAAATAATCACCATTGATATATCATGCTTAATAATGATGTTGTTATTATTATGCCATGTTAATGCTATTTCATTATTCTTATTACAATTGATCATTTGTTCATTAATGGGATTTGGATTACCTTGATGCTACTCAATTGCCAATTATGTAATGAATAAAAGCTAAATGCAGTCAAACAGTGTCTAGCCTTTTGTGCCTCATGAACCCTGTGTTATACTTGTTGAGTTCGACATGGACTCACTCTTGCTATTTTCCACACCTCAGGATAGTCTTTGGAGTTATTAGGCTTGTGATCAACTAGTCAGTTTGTTCCTGAAGTGAAGTCTACACCCGGTGTTCGGAGTTGTCTTTCCGCTGCGTTGCTCTCTAAGGTTACATTTTATACTATTGTGTTATGTTTATTAAGCATTTTTCTCATGATATTACACTTATCTGCGGCTATATGTGAGATTTGACTTCTTTATTACACATATAGTGTATGTCTAGTTTTGTCCTTAAAACTGGGCGCGACAAAAGTTTTGTTAGGGCATCTATAACCGCCTCTGGTTTAGGTGGACAACCCGACAAGCAGACATCCACATGAATTCACTTATTGACTCCCCGAATAGTATTATAGGAATCCGTACTGAACATTCCACCTGTAATACTACAATCTCCCAATCTCCAGAAAATTCTAGTGAAAATTCTAGTATGAGTACTGAACATTCTAGTGAGAATGGAAGAGACGAAGGAGTATGATGTCTTGAGCGACGTCCTTGATGATGATGGTGCTTCCAAACTCCAAAAAATTCTACAGATGTTTAGTGGCATCTTCTTCTTCCTTTCCACCAAATGTAGTAGCTTGCACTAAGTTGATTAGACTTGGCTTGAGCTTGAATTCAAGGTTGTCCATCTGGAGTGTTGGTCCGGTACAAATGTTCCTTACACTTGGAGCTGAACATTCAAGTAAAGTCTTATTAGTCATAGCTTCACTACTGGTGTTGATCTTCCTCTAGATTTGGTTGACTCTTGGATTAGAAATTGATAAGTCACAATCGAACCTGTATTACCCTGCATAAGATATGAACAAAGACAAAACAAGGGTAAGCCTGTCAAGATAGAGGTACTAGTTGTGATTTTTATTATGAGTAAGTGGTATTGATTAATCTCTTATTGCCATAAAGGTAATTCCCTTGAAAAGTAAATCCTTATGACATCCCGTGTCGGAAAGTGAAGTTTTCCATCTCCCCGGCAACGGCGCCAGAAATGCTTGTTGACACTTCTTAACGCCACTCGTGTTAGGTTGTCATCCCCAATATGACACCAAGAGCGTGGTTGTATTATACTTATGCCATTTAACTAAATAAAGATATTATAGTATATATCCGCAAGCGCACAGATAAATACACCCATTGTAGCATTTCACCTAGGTTTTTCTAAGTATCGTTATTTATAATTTTACCAAGGAAAGGAAAATCGAAACAGGACTATATAAATAGTTACAATGGCAGTAGAGATAATCATTTGCACTTACTCAATAATAAATATCAAAACAACTAATCACTTGTCATGAAAGGGGTAAGACAAATAAGATAAATGGTAAATGATAATCATGGGTATTCCAGAGACAAGAGGGAGTTAACATTATTCAGGCATTTGCTCATATAATCTCACTAAAGAAGGAGCCATTTTCATTGTTACCGTACCAGTTGTGAAAATTAGGTTTAGGTCTACTTGCCTAGGACTTGATCTTCTTGGTACCAATCCATAATGATCAAAGTCAAATCGCAAGCTTGAAGCAAATTCAATGAAACAACAATAGGTACCATATAGAATAGAAGGGGCCATAAACAGGAGAGTCTTGACCAATTCGAAAGATCATTTGTTGTAGTTGAAATAACAGAATTGGAAGTTGTTCGGTCAAGTATAGGAAATTAATATAAGAATGAATAACTTTCTCAATTTTCTTGGAATCTTTTATTTATCTTAATATTCATTCCATTCAAGCCATTCCAATGCTCGCAAGCAAGCACAAAAAAGCTTCTATTTATAAACGGAAATGGCCAATACATCGAAACTCATTACCCATGGATAAAGCAAAGCCAATTGAGAAACAAAAAGAAAACAAACATGGTTTAGCGGATTAGGAATTGTAACCAAGCATCTTGGGTTCTATACCTAATTCAACACTAGAGCATGCAGCCGATCCTGGATACAGAACTATAGAAAGTGTGCAGTGAGGGATCTTTATTGGTAGCTAGTCTTTCACTTCCGCCTCTCCACTCCCATGCCTTTCTTGGTCAAACCAACCCAACCGGTGATTTCCGACAAGTCTTTCTGCTTAGAGCAAGAAGCAAAACAAAAAAAAATCAAGCTTTCTTTATTTTCATTTATGGATAACCAATCCATTTTCAAATATAGTTGGGAGATTTTACCCAAGAAATGGGTACATAAAATGAAAAGATCGAAACATGGGAATAGATCTTATACCAATACTGACTACCCATTTCCATTGTTGTGCTTTCTAAAATGGCATACCTATACAAGGGTTCAAGTTTTGATCGATATTTGCAGAGTGGATCATCCCTCTCAAAAACGAAGATTTGAAGTTGTCCATAATTTACTGAGTACTTGGTATAACTCACACATTCATGTACAAACAAGTGCAGACAAAGTAACACGAATATCTCTAGTAGTCAGTCCATTTTCATCAGCCGGCCGATGGGAGCGAGAAGTATGGGATATGTCTAGTGTTTCTTCCATCAATCATCCAGATTTACGTTGTATATCAACTATTTATGGTTTCGAGGGTCATCCTTTACAAAAATATTTTCCTCTGAGTGGATATGTGGAAGTACGCTACGATGATCTAGAGAAACGTGTGGTTTCTGAACCCATTGAGATGACCCAAGAATTTCGCTATTTTGATTTTGCTAGTCCTTGGGAACAGTGTAGCAACGGATAATTCTGAATCTACATAGGTCTAGTCCAGGGGACAAATCAATAGGAAATGCTATTGCTTCTTAAGAAGAACTTTTTTGAAATGAAAGAGCGGGCGTAGGATATCATTTCTTCAAATAAGGAAGAAGTGTTATCGAAGGATTTCCTTCCATTCTTCCTAGTATGGAAGAAGTCAAGAAAAAGTACTGTGTCTCGATCTATACAAAAGGGCACAGGTTTTTTCTTTCGGTTTCATTAATAGCAGAAGAGTACGCTAGCTAGCGGAGTCTGAAAACGCTTGCTTGCGCCCCACCCCTATGGAACTATTGCCTATGCTTGCTGCTCGCTTAGTGTCAGTAGAAGGGAAGAAAAGATGGTCACTCCTTTTAGGAACATGGCTAGCCTTACTTATGACTATTGCACTTCACTCATAGCTCGTTCATTCACTTGCTCATGAACTCATAGCTTCACTAGAAGCAACTAGTCGCCTCCTTTTCTCCGCCGAAAGATGCTTAGCCAGAAGTGACGAAGGAGGGGAGCTAGGGAAGGCCGACGATGGTAATGAGGGGGAAGCTATCATAGAAGCTTTGCCCCTTGATTTATAGAAATTGTTATGAACTTACTAAATGACATTATTTATTCTCCCGGAATGCTAGCAAATCTAATAGCTCCATCTGCTCTTCTTAACTTAAGAACAAAGGCCGCCATCCTTCTTATTCAGAACCCTTTGTTTGAGGAGGGCGTATCCTAGGGAAGGGGAGACTGGCCGAGCGGTCAAAAGTGATAGACTGTAAATCTGTTGAAAGTTTTCTACGTAGGTTCGAATCCTACCTCTCCCACTTGTTGTAGACTTAGAAGAGAAAGTAGGCATTTGAGAATAGGTCATGTCATGATTTATGTGTGAGAAAAGTCTTTGGGTAAGCTAGTAGGTAGAGTAGAAATAAGTCAAGGGTTTTTTGGTCTAAAGATTAGTAGTTCCTCGGCCGGTTGCTATGCAATCATGAAATTCGATTAACTGATAATCAAAATCAAAGGTCTATAATCTATAGAGTAGGAGCCGTTGCATTGGATTTGATAGGAGGATATGTGGATAATGGTGATGTAGGATACCTTTTCATTTCTTCTAAGATGTTTTCAACATCGAAAACAGTTTACGTCAAATTGGACTATTTTAGCAAATAAATAGAATAGGCTTTTTAGGCTTGTGCATCCGGTGGAATAGACTGTTGTTACAAGGCAAGAAAAGAGTACTCTGAGTAGGTATGGTTGTCCTGTGCCAGCAGTAGTTTCTTCCCTAAAACGGAACTAGTGGAGTGCCTAGAAACAGCCAAGCCATCCAAGTAAGAAAAGAGGGATCCTTGTATGTCCTCGAGAGGAGCCTCTATGACCTCCCCCTTCTCGAAAGATATGTTGAAACAGAAAATGGAATAGAAGAGGAGAGCAGCATGTTTCTCCGGTATCTATACTATGTATTACAACAATTGTTCGCCATTTCCACTGTGGCCCACTTTAATGAAGAAGGGTTGTGAACCAAATTCGAATTTAGGAAAACACCAACCTTGTCATAGCTGATATAGGACTACTATTAATCTAATTATATAAATATATCGGTTACTGACAGAAGAAAGCAGATCGGCTGTATTGTATCAATCTTGACCGAAGGGGAGTGGTCTTTAACTTAATTCATAAAGGAAAACGATTGTCTCTACCATAGGAAATGGGATTCAAAATGGCCACACCCAAAAAGTAACATACACAACAATTCTATAATTCTTCGTCCTTTTTCTTGAGATAACACAGAAAACTATCTTTTTGCTATGCCGTATGATTTGATACTTGCCAACATGAAATAGAGACTCACACTTGAGAACTTTTAGGAGTGGTTCTAATGTTAGTCAGATTGACTTCTTCCTAACGCGACGAGCAGATCAGAAGTATTTCAAGGATTGTAAGGGTGATACCTAGAAAGAGTGTAGCCACCCAACATAGATTTGGAGTACTCTATCTTAGTATTAAGAGATGGAAGAGAAGGAGCAAGGGAGCCTAGGATTAGGTGGTGGAATTGGAAAGGGGATAAGCAAGTTATGTTTAAAGAGAAAATAATTAATGAGATGGAGTGGAAGTTAGGTGAGGATGCTAACTCAATGTAGAATGATATGGCTCATTGTATCACATCAGTCGCAAAAGAAGTTTTAGGTGAATCGAGAGGAAACAGACTGATTGAACAAAAAGAAACCTTTCATCTTTCTATTATATATATAAATATGAGGAGTCTATATATATAAATATGACTATGGGACGTTATCTCGATAAATGCTTTTTTTTTTCTTGTTTAGTACTTTACTTGTGTAAACTCTCTTTTTCTTTTCTTAGAGAAGTGCAGGATTCCCTTTCTTCCCAGAACACTAATACAATCGCACTTTCTTCCTTGTCCTGCTAACCAATTATTTTTTTAAGAAAGAATTTTTAGCTTGAACTATCAATACTAGCCTAATTGATTGTTGGAATGGAACTTGATGTAACTGGCAGGGACCGCTTATATAGAATGCTTGTAGGGAACCGGAAACCAACCTGCTCTGCTAGGGAAACGACCCCGAAGAACAGCCTGATAGACTATATCTATGAACTTCAAATAAGTCCCTACTTCCTTAATAAGGGTACTGGCTCGCGAGGAGAAAAAGTATGGCCCTACAAACTCCTAAAATCAATGTCTAGATGTCCATTTAAGATAGGTTAATATAAGATATGCTATGCTTAATACTTAGGCTTAGCACGAGGGACTAGCGCATGAGACCTAGATTGCCATAGATTGATTGTGCAGACAGGTAATACTCATTTTAACTAGAAAGAGGATATTATACAAAGTACTGGTTATAGTCACACTCCCAAACTTCCGAGAAGTCTTTTTTACTTAACTCTAGGACTTGCTATATGGATGGATTGCTTTTACCCTAGAACCCTCTATCCCGATCTCGAATTGCGCTTAGCACACCCAGGTTGGGCACAAACCCAGGTAGCCCCTAAACTCGGGCTCAGTCAAGAGCGGCATTTGAATCCCGCTGCAATCCCTCCTACACAGGTGGAGAAAAGGGGCAAAATCTCAGTGGTCGACCTATTATGTTGGCTCCACTACCCAAATCTATTGCCCTTAATCCTCCAAGCCAATCAATGCCCCATACCCTTATCATGGTCAGTCTCATCTTTAGTGACTCCCGTGGTAAGGGGTCAAGGCAATTGGTGTGGTGGGCCCCCTCACTTTTTTTTGGAAAGAAGACAGGACCAACTATTGGCAACTCTTAGCATCACTTAAGTTAAGTTGTCATCCCTAACATGACACTAGAGATGTGGTTGTACTTATGATCATGAAACTTACATAAAATATAGAATAAAGGTTATCCCCAAGCGCACAGATAAAAATACACCTGTTGTAGCATTTCACCCAGGAATGTTCCATGTATCGTTATTTATACTTTACCACTGGGAATGGACATGAAATATAAAGGATATACGCTATAACTTTTACACTCACATGTGATAAGAGAGTAACTAGATCACTATCTTTACTCAGAACAGGGATTCAATCATATGAAAAAGATAATAAGATAAATAGTTCAAGATCATCCTATAAAGGTCCTAGAGCATTCCAACCCTATAGCATTAGCGTTGATTAGAACAAGAGATTAGAGACTAATTCCTAGTTAATCTAATTATAAGTCATATTATACATTAATTAGTGTAATTACATCTAGCAATCATTGTATCAATTATATTATATCTTCACATAAGAGATATTTCTAAGGCAGATTAAGAATAGAGCGTAATCTAGCCTTGAAATCAGGTCTTACTAGGCCTATATTCGGGAAGTGGACTACAGAGGACTCAACAGGAATATCACACCCAAGATCTACCACTTGATGTCCTGGAATATAGGGTGCATACGTAGGTAAACAACGTATAAGCACCACGCTTACATAATGTCGACCACTCACCCTCTAATCATAAGAATGTGCACTATACGAACATGTGCTTGAATATAAATATAATCTAACTGTGCTAGATATATAATCAAAGTAGACAATGATCATTATAACTAAGAATATATAATTGATTAAGAATAAAGTCATATCAAGTAGAACAATATGATCAACTAGAACAAGAACTAGAAGAACAATAAGAACTAGATTAAGAACACGATGAGCTAGATGAACAAATAGAACAAATAGATCAATAATATTGATACAAGAGAGAAGTACAAGGCTTTACCGAGCCTCCTCGCGACACGATCTAGAATCCAAGCGAAGCTTGCCTCATCTAATTCTATTCTATCTAGCTATGCCCTAGGTTTGGTGGAGCTCTAAGGTTATCCTTTCGAGAGACACCTCTTGCTATGATTATGATTGATTGAATATGGAGGGAGGGTCTGGGGTCTGGCTATATAGTCCAGACAGATGAACCACGACCCTCGGATCAAACCAACATTGATCAATGGTGGAGATGCGTAGTAGAGTTCGGTTGGAACACGTTGCATGAAAGAGAATGTGATTGGTATCTTTGATAGACCAGCCGGCCTAGGGGTGGGGCCGGCCAGCCCCCTTGGCAGCGTCTCATCTCCCGCTTCATTCTGGTGTCTTCTAGCGTCTTCCACGTCCTTCCCGTGCCAAGGTTCGGTCCGTTTGTGCAATTAATCATATTGTGATAGATTTCTCCTTGTCCTAGATCCTGTTTTAATCCCTAAATATAATAATTCACAGGGCTATGGAATTCCATCAGTTTAGTCCCTAAAACTTATGGTGGTGATTGTTCTAGGATGTTCTAGAGACTTCCCAAGTTGTATTCCACCAAAGATGTGATATCTTTCTCTCCAGAACTCCAAATATAGCAAGTGCTATGTTCGTTTTGATCTCTCGACGACCTCTTCGCAATGGTGCACTTTGTTTCATCACTTGAGATACTTTTATATGGTAAAATATTGAATATTCTGCAAAACAAGTGAGAACACCAACACTCGTGGAACTCGTTAGAATCAAACCCTACAACTATGCTTTATAAGTTTTTATATCAATCAGGCATTAGTTGATGGTCTATAGTTGACATTAAGGACTGTCAGCACCAACGAGAAATTCTTTTGCATTTTTGAAGAAATCTTCTGAAGATGTCTCTTCTAGTAAGAATAGAGAAGATGTCTCATCTAGTAAGAATACACTTATTTGTGATCCTCCCTCTATGACTGCTATTCCTATACTATCAGAAAGTAGGCTACGCTAAGATTCAGGTTGCAATCTGTCACACCCATTTTTAAGGACAAAAATAGGATGCATAAAAGACTCATGTGCGCCCCAAGATATGATCGCACACACAAGTAGACAAATTACATAGTATCATCACAGTGCTTATTACATAGCGAATAAATATTCAACACATAGTCTTGAACATAAATAATAGTCACTAGTAGTAGATCTTCAGCGGAAACTCCAAACACAGGGACACGGTTGACTGGTTGACACCAAGACTAGTACTCATTACGATAATCTTCCTCACAATCTTCATCTGTTATGGTGGAAATAGCAAGGGTGAGTCCATGTCGAACTCAACAAGTATAACACAGGGTTTATGTGGCACAAAAGGCTAGACACTGTTTAACTGCATTTAGCTTTTAATCATCATATATTTAGCCAATAGGTAGCATCAAGATAATCCACTTCCCGTTAATGAACCAATGATCATTTGTAATAAGGATAATGAATTACATTAACATGAGCATAATAATATCAACAGTAATTAAGCATGATATAACAGTTATGATCATCTATATGTAGATGTTCCAAGGTCGCCCGTATCCATGGGCACGGCTAGTATACCAGTTTATTAAACTCTGCGCAGAGGTGTACACTTTCACTGTGAGTCATGATTTCTAAATGCGTGGGGATATCAAACCCAAACACCGGAGAACCATATAAAGCCATTCAAAAGTTCGTCTAACAAGTTAGGGCCATTAGATTCACTCGGCAGACAGATGTAGAACCCCCCTTCCCAGTGGCACACATAGTCTTAGACTTAACCACTACATCATTGACGTAAACCTCAACGTTCTTCATGATATGGTCCTTGAGGCAACGTTGGATGGCTCTTAGTACCCACGTTCTTGAGCCCGAAGGACATGGTGGTGTAGCAGTAGGCGTCGAAGGGTGTGATGAATGAGTCTTGAACTGATCTTCTTCCTTCAGGGCGATCTGGTGATAACCAGAGTAGCAATCTAAAAAGCACAGGAGCTCGCAACCGGCTGTAGAATCTACAACCTCGTCTATGCGAGGTAAGCTGAAGGGGTCTTTAGGGCAGTGTTTGTTGAGATCGGTCTAATCAACGCACATTCTCCATTCTTTATTCTTCTTTCATACAAGAACCTGGTTGGCAAGCCACTTCGGGTGATACACCTCTTTAATAAAATCAGTAGCTAAGAGTCATGTTGTTTCTACCCTAATAGTCTCCTTTTTGTCCTACATGAATCATTGAAGCTTCTACTTGATCTGTTTGGTGGCCACCGAGATGTTTAAGGGGTGCTCGATCAGCTCCCGAGGTATGCTGGGCATGTTTGTAGGTTGCCATGCAAACACATCGACGTGCTCCCTAAGGAAGCTGACGAGCGCGTCTTCCTATTTGGGGTTGAGGTCAGCCCTGATCCAAGCAGTCTTGCTCTAGTCGCCGGGGACGAGGACCACTTCCTTCACCTCCTCGGACATGGTCACTGCTCAGGGGGCCTCCATGGTGGGGATATGTTGCTCCTCTAGTGGAATCTGCTGTGAGGTGGCGAGGCAGTCTTGCATCCGGATGGAGATGTTGGTAGCCTCGGTGAGCGTGAAGCTTTCCTTCTCACAGGCGTAGGTGATGCTGAGGTTGGCGCGCAGGCTGAGGATCCCCTACTCTATTGGCATCTTCAAGACTAGGTACGTGTAATGCGACACAACCATGAACTTGATGAGGGCTGGTCGGGCAAGGATGGCATGGTACGCCGTGTTGAAATCAGTGACTAGGAAGTCGACATAGGCGATGTGGAAGTGCTCAGTAGTGTCAAACTGTATCGGCAGTGTAATCTAGCAAATAGGATACCCTAGAACGGAGAGTCCATGGGGGTGAGGTCTTCTTTGGTGAGCCCTAGCTCAACTAGGAATCTAGCAAATAGGATGTTGAGGGCGCTGTTGTTGTCGATGAGGACCTTCTGGAAGCACACGCTATTGATGATGGGGTCTAGGACGAGCAGGAAGCACCCTAGGTATGGGATATTGGCCCACTGGTCGACCCTGGAGAAGGTGATTGTGTACTGTGACTGGTCTAGGTACTCGGGATCTACGATGGTGACATAGAATGCAGAGATAATGATTCCTATCAGCCACGTGAGTGGCTTCCTCATCCCTATGATGTTGGCGATCGACGTTCTTCACCAGGCGAGCATTGCGCTCGTTGGTGGTTTCGTCGTCCTTGGTGACGTTGTTGTGGCTGATATGAAAGATCTCACCCCTAAATCTTGGTAGAAAAGGGGGGTAGCTGGAGACGGTCTCGGTGGAGCCCTCCAGATAAGCACCGGGGCTCTCATCCATGATGTTGTGGAGTGAATCATCTAGAATCTGGCGGACACCACCATATTCACCACGGGCGCTAGCTAATCAGCCTTAGGCAGATCAATCTTGTAGAGGTCATCGATGTAGTCACACTCGGCGTGGTCAATGAAGAGGTGGTGGATGGCGTCTTGGTACGCAGATCCCACGCCCACAAGCCCAAAAGGATAGGACCTTGACATGTTCTCCTTTGGGGCTTCGTAGTCAGCTAGGCATAGGCATGTAGCAGGGAGTGGTCGGCGTCGCACCGTGCACCCTTCTGGAGTTGTCGTGATCACTAGATCTGAATGTTGCCACCCTGGATGACATGGCCAAGCAGATCGCTCGGTCATAATGGCTCGGTGATATTGGAGCGTAGGGACTTCATTGCCCACGTAGATTGATCTAAGATCGAATCTGTGAGAGACAACCATTCGGCTAAGCCGTTGGTGACCCGATCAATAGATGCGATCAGATCATCATTGTCGATGGACTCCTAACCCAGCGACGGTGCGCCGGGGTCGGAGACGTTGTTGTAGCGGTTGGCACGATTGGTGAGGATGATTCTGCACCGTCTCCACGATCTCCTCGACTACATCGGTGCCGATGACCTAGTTCATAGATCTAATCGTGAATGATTGGCCTGACTCGAGAAGGACCATGGAGCTCGGAAAGTGGACCATTCGGCTTGCCATGGAATTAGCATGCACACCCTCTACCTGGCGCGCCACTATCGACGAAATCTAGTCGGTAGTCTACCGAGGGGTATGCCCATGGTAGTAGATAAATTGGTGGACGTGTGCCTGATAGGAACTAGATGGTGACATAGAACGCAGAGACAGCGATTTAGGTAGGTTTAGGCCATCAGCTTGACGTAATACCCAACGCCCTGTGTCTTTGGTGGATTGTATTATGAGATGAGGTGAAAATGAGGGGCTCCCTACCTACCTTATATAGCTCAAGGGGTAGGGTTATAGGTCAGTTGTATCTATCTTGATCAGTTACATGATATGTGTTTGCAAGGAATACGTAGCATATCCGATCAGATCTTCCTTCATCATCAAGGATGCTTCACAAAGTCTTGCGGCACATGCTGACTTGTGTAATGCCCCACATGACTTGATCTTGTGGGCCGGGCCTCCCCTGGCGGCTCTGCCCATGCACAGCCCTATGGGTATTGGGGGTTATACCCCCACAATCAGGTGTCCAAAACAATTGCTATGCCCATGGTTCATTCGGCACAAACCGTGCACATATCTTGCGTCAAGATTAACACTATCTCCAAATAGACCGAAATGAGTTTTCAATTGACCCATGTCATGTAGGAGTACAATCGGTGGCGCCCAAAATGATTTCTAAGCCTATGGTACATTTCGACGCAAACCGTGCAAATATCATGCATCGAGATCAACACTATCTCCAAACAAACCAAAACGACCTTCCATTTCACCCACGTCACCAAGGAGTTCCATCGGGTGCACCCAAAATGATTGCCATGGCCATGGTACATTCAGTGCAAACTGTGCTCCTATCTTTCCTTGAGATTAACACTATCTCCAAATGGACTGAAACAAGTTTCCACTTGACCCACATCACCTAGGAGTACCATCGGTGGTGCCCAAAATGTTTTATGAGCCTATGGTACGTTCGGCACAAACCGTGCACCTATCTTGCATCAAGATAAATACCATCTCCAAATAGATTGAAATGAGCTTCCACTTGACCAACCTCACCTAGGATTACCAGCGAGTGTGCCCAAAGCGATTTCAAAGCCTATGGTACATTTGGCGCAAACCGTGGACATATCTTGTCTCAAGATTAATACTATATCCAAACAGACCGAAACGAGCTTCCACTTGACCAATGCCACCAAGAAGTACTATCGGGTGTGCCTGAAAAGATTTCCATGCCTGTGGTACATTCGGCACAAACCGTGCACCTATCTAGCGCCCATATTAACACTATCTCCAAATGGAACGAAACGACCTTCCACTTGACACACGTTACCAAGGAGTACCATCGGGTGTGCCCAATGATTTCCATGCCCGAGGTACATTCGGCGAAAACCATGCACCTATCTTGCACTGAGATGAACACTATCTCCAAGCGGACCGAAACGAGCTTCCACTTGACACACGACACCTAGGAGTACCATCGGGTGTGCCCAAAATGATTTCCATGCTTGTGATACATTCAACGCTAACCGTGCTCCTATCTTGCGCTGAGATTTACACTATCTCTAAACGGAATGAAATGAGCTTGCACTTGACCTAGGTCACTGTTGGGCATTCTTAACGTCATTACCAAAAGTAGACTTAGTTTTCTAATTCTGATAACGGCGCCAAAAATGCCAAACCTATCCCTCATGCCACTTAAGCCAAGTTGTCATCCCCAGCATGACATGAGAGATGCGGTATTGAAATATGCAACTGCTCTTCTAAACAAATAATAAATAAGATCTGCAAGCGCACAGATTAATACCGATGTAGCATTTTAACCGGGAAGTATTCCAGGTATCGTTATTTATATTTTTACCACTGGGAAGGGATTACTAATATCAATGTTGATTATGGAATGGAATATAGGAATGAGTATCAATCATTGCATGTATAAGTGAGAGCATTCATCTATCTCTTGCATACAGGGGTAAGTGTCACATAAAATATAGATAAAGTATGAATGGTGACAAAGATAATTAATCTGATCAGCTAGCCACATATAATAATGATAAGCACCTCAATAGATATTCTAGCAAGTCATTAGCATGGTATTAGGACGAACTACAAGGATATTTCCTAAGTTATTCTTAACTATAAAGTCTAGCATATCATAGTTAGTGCAAGTACACTTGGCAATCATTGCGAGAAAGGACTACGCCCATGCATAGTGATATTATCAAGGAAGATGAGAAACATAGCAATCACTCCCCCGTAATAATGTTGCTCTGCCTGCCTTACACACGGGAGGGGGACTATATAAGAACCAACGAAGCTGTCACCATCGCGGACCACCCCACGATCCGGCATATAAGGTGCAATCGCAGATAAATATGGTCTAAGCACCACGCCTACACAATACTTATCATTTACCCATGGATCCGATGGATAAATGCTATACGATCCTAAACATGTATATAATTCCAATCTAACTAAGCCAAGCGTATAACTACGATAAACTAAGAACAATATAATTGCAAACATAAACAAGTAGAGCATAGTCATAATCAATATATTGAAATAGAACAAAGTTGTATTCATAATATTGAAGAACAAAGATGAACAATGAAGAACAGTAAAGGAATTACCAAGAATCCTCTTGACAGATCCGGAAACCAATCGAAGATTGACTCCTTCTAGTTCTAATCCTATGTAGCTATGCTATACTAGAGATCTAGTTGATGTGGTGGCTCTAGGGCTTGATCAGAGACTCTCCTCCTGAGATTAGGGTTTGAGGAATTGAGAATGAGGGAGTGCCTCCTCCAGGGGCCAGGGGTCCTGCTTATATAGCCCCCTCAAGTGAACGTGGGCCGTCGGATCAAACCGACATTAATCGCACGGTTTTCCTTGATCCCTTAGGTCGGTGGAGCATAATCCGCGAGACGGAGCCTGATTGGCTCTCAGGCCAGGGTGGGCGCCCTGCCTCCGGGCCCGTTCGGCCTCCCGTTCGATCTCGTGGCTTCTGGAGTCTTCTAGATGATAGAAAAT
Source organism: Saccharum hybrid cultivar R570 (assembly GCA_038087645.1). Taxonomy (NCBI): domain Eukaryota; kingdom Viridiplantae; phylum Streptophyta; class Magnoliopsida; order Poales; family Poaceae; genus Saccharum; species Saccharum hybrid cultivar. The sequence continues at coordinate 39,348,097 of JAQSUU010000307.1, read as the reverse complement.
CGGTGAACACGTTATTATCTCTATGTAAACCCGACGTGTGGGCCTTTCCTCTGTATTTTCTGATAACCCCCTGCAGAAACAGACAAACACCAAAACTCGTGGAATTCTGTCAGATAAAACCCTAAGTCTAGGTGTTGGTTGCATTTGGATCCTTTTCTTTATTTATTTGATAACTATATTTGGTACTTAAGGACCGTCAACAGTCACTTATGAGTACCATCGGGTGTGCCCAAATTGATTTCCATGCCAGTGGTGTATTCTTCACAAACCGTGCACCTATCTTGTATTGAGATTAACACTATCTCCAAATAGACCTGAATGAGCTTCCACTTGACCCACATCACCTAGGAGTACCATTGGGTGTGCCCAAAGCGATTTCAGAGCCTATGGTACATTTGTCGCAAACCGTGCACATATCTTGGCTAGAGATTAATACTACCTCCAAATGGGACGAAATGAGCTTCAACTTGACCAATGTCACCTAGAAGTACCACCGGGTGTGCTTAAAAAGATTTCGATGCCTATGGTATATTCGGCACAAACCGTGCACCTATCTCACACTATCTCCAAAATGGAACAAAACGAGCTTCCACTTGACACATATCACCTAAGTGTACCATCGGGTGTGCCCAAAATGATTTCCATGCCTATGGTACATTCGGCGTAAATCGTGCACCTATCTTGTGCGGAGATTAACACTATCTCCAAACATACCGAAACAAGCTTGCACTTGACCCACGACACCTAGGAGTACCATTGGGTGTGCCCAAAATGATTTCCATGCTAGTGGTGCATTTGGCACAAACTGTAACGGATCAACGTGATTATACAAGATTAAGTAAGAAAATCTTCCACCGAGGCAGATAATTTCTCAAACTTAAGCTCGTATAACCTGAGATTCCATAAAATCACGAGGGATTTTAAACCAACCAACATACAACCAAGATCGTACTGATTTAGCAGTCACAGTTCACATGCTACATAAAGTTCGCCACGAGAGTTGAATACATCGGAGTCCAAAATAAAATTATTACAACATAGTTCAAAATAACATAGCGGAAGCAAGTAGTTTTAAACCACACATACTTAGTTCAAATACAGTGCCAGAAGATAATCACGGTCCACAAAAGCATTAGATAAGACGAACGGAGTGACCATTGCCCATGGTTCTAGTTGTTGCCCATCGCCGGATACAAACAGTTGACGCAGTACCCATAGTACATCTGACCATCTGCAACAATAATGGGAACAACGCCCTGAGTACAAGAATGTACTCAGCTAGACTTACCCGTCATAAACCAAAATAAAGAACACCAAGGAGCATGCAAGGCTTTTATACAGTGGACTGGCTTGACTCATTTGCGAAAAGCATAAGTTATTATGAATAACTAAACTAAGTACTTTTTGCATCATTTTTATTATAACCTATTCAAGCTAGGTAAGCACCTATTGCTAAAGCAATCACTTGATTCACCATTAACATCTAAATTACCATATCAGGTTTAGCATTTCCAACATCATTCACTTAATCATCAGTGTTCCATTATTGTAACTACGATGCCGTAGCTCGAGTCAAGTGCTCACTATCCAGGAGCGATGGCGATTCGAATCGATTTCTAACCAGCTGGTGATTTATTCCTCACACAAACCACGCTTCCCCCGTCAGGGTCGCTTAGATCACCAATGACACTTTCCAAGAAGCCGCGGGATAACAATCATGGACCGCACTAGCCAGGGACCGCTCGACTGCCAGGACGCACCTTGGGCTCACTCTTCGCGTCCCCGTTACACCCCCTTCAGCACCAGTTTGCCAATCCGAGTTTATCCCGGCTCAAAATAGTGTCACTAGCTTCGCGGTCGAAAGGTACTTTATTCGGCTAGCTAAATGTGAGGCATGCGTTCAACATGACAAGAGGGACGAGCAACGATCGGTCCTTAATCGACACAGACGGAATCACTATAGTCCAAAACCCTATAAGATTCCGCCCGGTCTTCCTTTAGCTATCAACACTTGGTTACTTTCTATGATCACACTGTAGCTAACCAATAACTAGGATCTTCCTATAACTCGTAGGTGACAGGAAATCACCCGACTTTTACCGGTCTGAGCATGGCTAAGCAGTTATTCGATCCTGACCTAACAGGGTAAAGGTAATCAGGTGAACAAGGATAATAATGCAACAACGGTTTCACGCAACTCCTAAACTTAATGCAACAATATATATATATAACTATAACTCATGTAATAAGGAATTGCTTTCATAAAGTAGGAGACTTAAAATGCTCCGGGGCTTGCCTCTTTTGAACGAGCTAGGTTGGTGGTCTACGCACTCGGGTAGCTCCTCGCCTGGCTTTTCTTCCTCGGGCACCTCCTATGCCTGGGGCTCCTGCTGATCGGTCCAAGCTTGCTCCTCCGGTACTACTGCCTGCGACTCCTCCTGTGATCCTGTATGATGCGAGTGCATAAGTAAACATGTGAACGATGCATCGAATACGGTGGAATGCTTTGATGACATGATATGCAGATGAGCACATTGAATGGACAGTTTGGATTATAACAACATCTTCTACAAGGTAGTCCACATCATCCAAGAACATGTACCACAAAACATGCACCTATTATTCCACTAGTTAGCACATACATACACATACGTGTGGTCACAAGTTGTCAAATCTTTACTAACCTAACCCATCAAGTAACATCAGCAAGGCATTTTGATGCTTCAAAGATACATCAAACATATTTTATTACTTTTAATTTCTCGTAAAGAATAACCTTTTATTTCCTATTTAACTAGGGTTACACATCAACACCTATTTTTGTGGCAGATAAAAAGCTACAAAAATTACAGCAGCTCACTCTTACTCTAATTAACCTACTACAAAAATTTCATGGGATTTGGATAAATAAAACTATCTATACAAAATAAACAAGTTATAGCATAATAATGAGCATGAAATTATTTTGTACTAGAAAAAGTATCAAACAACAGATTTCACATTTTTCCCATGTTACTCACTGTAAACTAGCATATTACAAAAATTATCACATGCATGTGTTATACAACTTTAGCTCTCTACCAAAAATAACAAAAATCATCAATTAAAGGCATTTGAACTACACTTCAATAATTTTTCATAGAACATGCTTCACAAGTATTTTTCCTAGAAAATACATCACTAAGAAAGATTAATGCAACAAGAATCACATTTTTCTCATTATTATTTTATTTTCTACACATTTTCTAAGATATCAGCATTTATAGCAATTAAATAAATCTACACAGAAAAGTATTACAAAACTAACATACCATATTTTTAAACTGTAGATATACTCAAGAGAAACACTACAAAATTTGTTTCATAATTTTTGGAGCTATAAATCTGGAGATATGATTTTTGGAAGCCTTTTCAAAATTTTTTGAAAAATCATTTTCTTTAAAACCGAAAAGCTAACCGGCCTCTAACGCTACGCGCACCCCGCATCTGCACACCGTGGACACACACACGAGACAGACAGGCGGGACGCCGCGGTCAAATAGGCCCACCCGTCAGCCTAGCCGTCCTGAGGCGGCGCTGACCGCCGGGATCTCGCCGCCGGCGGATCCTTCGGCGACGGGGAGGGTACCACCGTGTTCCCCGCAGCGAGGCGAATCCAGGAGTGCCTAGTGGGTGGCCAAACGAGCTCAGCATCGAGCTCGCCGGCGTGCATGGTGGCTCGGTGGCGCGGGGCGCCGTCGGCCGGCCAACTCCGACCGAGAGGGGCCGCGCGGTGAGGTCAGCGAGGTTCGTGGTGCAAATGTGGTGCTCGTGCGCTCGAGAAGTGGGCGAGAAGGGGGATGGAAGGGTGAAGCCCACGGAGCGGCTCAGTCCGGTGAGCTCGGCCGGAACTCCGGCGAGCTATTACCGAGGATAGGGGCCGAATCTTCGCGGGCCGTGGCGAGCACCGGATGCGCAACGAAAGGGCGCAGCGAGGGCGAAGACGGAGGCGGAGGTGGTGAGCCGGAGCGGCGGCTAAGGCGGTGGCGGAGCTCGGGAGCCAGCAATGGCGCGGCGGGGCACGGCTCCTGCTGCTGGCGTGCTGCTGCGGAGCGAGAGGAGGGAATGGAGGGAGCAGCCGAGGCGGGCGAGCGTGTGGAGGGAGTAAGCGGGCGCGGGGGACGCGAGGGCCACCGGAGGGCGCGTGTCGCGCGGCGTCGCCGTCGCTCGGCCACGCGGCGGCCAACTCCTGCCGCGGCGCCACGGCGTCGTGCGCGCGTGGGCGAGGGAGGGAGCCAGGCGCGGTCGCGGGCCAGGCCGAGAGCGCTTGCGGGCCGAAAGGATGGCCGCGGCCAGTTAAGGTAAGGAAAAGCTTTTCTTTTTTCTAAATAAATTTACAGATTTTTGTATTTTGATTCAAATTTGAATTTGAAGATGAAAAAGAGGTTTTCACAATTTTTGCCCAAAATAAAAGTTGTTCAAAATTTAATTCTCTACAACTTTCATGTAGAGCACTTTTCAAAATTCTAAGTAGATTTTGAATTTAGGATTTAAAGCTAAATTTTGAGTAAAAATTTACTTTTCTAGAATATTTTTAAAAGCAAAATTTGAGGGAATTTTTTAATACAAGAGTGGCTCCAAAATCATGTTTATTTATTCTAGATTATCTAAAATTGTCATTACACAAGAGTATACCACTTTTTAGCAGTTAAATTCATAATTAGGGTTTCAAGTAATTGTTTATCCACTCTAAATTTTTAAAGAAGCTTATATTGCATGCAATGATAACATGTGTGTGATGTTTATGCTTAATGCTTTGGATGCTAATGCATGCTTAACACCCAGGGGTGTTACAGCCCTCCCCCCTTATAAGAATCTCGTCCCGAGATTTTGAGTTACGAACCATTTATTGTAAAAATCTTTATACGCGGTTTGAAGATATTCTCCTGTTTCCCATGAAGCATCACTCTCATCATGATGGCTCCACTGAATCTTGTAGGTTGTTACCACTTTATTTCGAGTGACTCGGTCCTTAGTATCTAAAACTCGAACCGGTTGTTCACGATATTCCAAGTCTGCCTTGATCCGAATACCTTGAGGTTCTATTCTCTCTTCTAGAACACACAGACACTTCTTCAACTGTGATACGTGGAAGACGGGAAATATCGAACTCATCTCTTCTGGTAACTGCAGTTTGTACGCCATGGGACCCTTTTTCTCTATGATCTGGTATGGTCCTATATATCTAGCAGACAGTTTCTTCTTGATTCCAAACCGTTTCTTCTTCATTGGGGTAACCTTCAAATAGACGTAGTCACCCACTTGGAAATCCAATGGTCTTCTTCTCTTATCTGCATAACTCTTCTGACGGGACTGTGCAGCTTGCATGTTTTGTTGGATAATACGGACCTTTTTCTCTGCCTCATCTACAAAATCAATTCCGTAAAACCTTCTTTCTCCAGGCTCCACCCAATTTAACGGTGTTCTGCACTTCCCTGCCATACAAAGCTTCAAAAGGTGCCATCTTGATACTCTCTTGGTAATTGTTGTAGGTGAATTCTGCCAACGGTAACCATGATTCCCATGAGCCTCTGGATGATAGCACACAAGCTCTAAGCATATCTTCAAGAACAACATTAACTCGTTTTGTCTGCCCATCTGTCTGCGGATGGTAAGCTGTACTACGAATCAAACTAGTGCCCAAACCTTTATGGAGATGTGCCCAAAAATGAGAGGTAAACTGTGAACCACGATCAGACACGATCGTTTTTGGTATACCATGTAATCGGACAATCTCAGCAATATACTTTTCCGCATATTGAGGTGGTCGGAAATGTAACAGAATCGTCCAAATTATAAGAGCACAAGTACAAAAAAACAATCACCGAAGTGATCAAATTCTCACACTTGAGCCCATATAACTCCGGTAGTCCAGTGAAATCACGAGGGATTTCAAACCAACCAACATACAAGCCAAGATCGTAGTGATTCAACATAACAAGTCACATGTTACAACCATTTCACAAGTAGTTCAATATACATCGGAGTTCAACAAAGTTATTACAGCTTACATTGAAAAGTAGCGGAAGCAAAGTAATTTGAAACCAACAACACCCTTATTTCAAATACATGCCAGTACTAAAGTCGACTTCCAATAAAAGCATTAGAGAGAAGATAACTCAGAAGGATCATGCCCGTGATCACACTCCGCCTCTACGGCAGGAGCCAACCAACTCTTGCAGTCGTCATGATACTTCACAACCTGCAACAAGTGGGGAATAAAACCCTGAGTACGAGAAGGTACTCAGCTAGACTTACCCGTCAGAAACCAGAAATAAAGTGACACCAAGGATCATGCAAGGCTGATATGAAGTGGGCTAGCTTGACAACATTTTGCATAAAAGCTTATTATGGATAAGTAATCATTAATGCTTAAGCATCAAGTTAATTATCATTAACCTGTCATCTATATTAGAATCTGTACTAGAGCACTCACTTTATTAGGAGCAAACAATATTAACCATAGCAGGTATAAATTGAGGCAACCATTCCATCGTTATCCAATTAACCATCCGTTCAATTTAATGGAATCTACGTTACCGCTGCTCAAGTCAAGTGCTCACTAACCGGGAGCGACGGCGATTCGAATCGAATTCCTATCTAGCTGGAGGGGTATTTCTAACACTCACCGTGCAGACCCCTGCCAGGGTCGCACAGGCCACCTTTTCGTATGATTCAGGAATCGCGGGTCCGAATGATGTCTCAACCCCAAGGGCGACACTCTGCCAGGTGATAGGGACTCTAACCCCCCTTGGTTTCACGCCAATGTCCCCAAGCACATCCTTTCTCTCCTCCAAGAAGCAACCTACCATTCGATTCCCGGCCTAAACCATATTACTCGGCTTCACGGTCGGAACGACTTATCCGGCCAACTAAGTGTTAGACTGCGTTCAACATGACTCAAGGACGTACAGCGAATCGGTCCTTAAACGACTCAGACGGGGATAGATCCACACCCAAGACTTCCATGCCTTGTTGCTTCACTAGCGTCATCCCACCCGGTCTCATTTCATTTTATTAACACATGGTTCCATTCCACGATAGCAATATAGCCAACCATGCCATATATGAATATCCCTACATCTCGCAGGTGACAGGAAATCACCTAACTTCTACCGCTTAAAGCAGGGCTAAGCATCTCCTCGATCCTAGTCTATGTAGGATTCAAGGATTCATATAACTGGACAAGGAATGATATAATGCAGCAAGGGTTTCCAACCAACTCCTACCATTTAATGCAACAATACTTATAACATATATATAATTAATTGCTTTGAAGATAGGAGGCTTATAATGCTCCGGGGCTTGCCTAGGATCTGACTCAAGTTAGTGTTGGTCAAATGAAACCCGCTTGGCGAGCATCTCCCAATCTAGCACTTGTCCAATCCTTCTATCTTCGGGATGGATCCACCAACACCATCTTCGAGTTTTGCTCCATATCATGTCCTCCATGTGGTGCATCTAGCGTACCTAGATGAGATGTAAGATGCAAGTGTATGAATGCCTAGAAGTGCAATAAACAAAGTAATCATGCAAGCATACCAAAGTTCACATAAACACCTAGAGCTAATTAACTTAATCCTCATTAAGACATAACATAGAAGAGGGCAAGCACATCAATCAAGAAACAAGTCTCACAAGATCACAGGGTACCACCCAAGTATCATCAAAGATATGAGTCACACTTCAATACCCAAGCATGACAAAGTTAATCAAAGTACTAGAACTAGAAATTGCTGCCTTCTGGACATCAGACCAACAGCTGAGTAATTTAATCATAACTGGAGATCTACAACTCCAAATGACTTGCAAGAAGACATTATGGAAAGCTTATGAAATTATCTATATTTTATTTATAATCATCACAGCATGATTCCAAAGTTTAACATGTTGAATTTACATAAATACAGCAACTGATCTAACAAGACAGAGAGCAAGCAATTCTGTACCCCAAATTTAAACAGCTATAACTCCTAAACCACATGGCCAAATGCCACCAAATTTTAAAAACAGCTAGATACATAAATTATCTACAACTTTTGTATAAATAAGTTTCACAACAAAGCACATTATCATGAAGAACTTTGCTAAGTTCCCAGATCTGTCCAGAAACCTCATTTGCAAGAAATAATTATTAACTTCCGTTACAAACATATAATTGGACAAAACCAACTTTACCAACATTTCATACATGACTAATGAACACTAGAAAACATAGTGTCAATTACTAAATAATTTCTTTTACTACACTTTCTTAATTTATTTAGATAATTAGGTGGAATTATGACCACATCATAAAGATGCTCAATAAATTCTACCAAAATTACAGAGGCCTACACATGCTCCCAAAAGTCTACTGTCCAAATTTGAAACCATTTGGAGATGTATATCAACCTCTATGAAAAAGACAAATGGCTATAGCAGTAAATCATGTGAGAGCAAGTTAAACCTAAAACTCAATATTTTCTGTGAACACATGGCCATAGTATGGATCAAAATGATAGAGCAACCTCATACTAAGATAATGGAACAACATTTTCCATTTTATCATTTCTATATTATTTATAAGCTATTTATCAAGCCCTAAAGAAGTTAAATCAATAACTAGATCATCCAATAAGTAGTGACCAAGAAATTTATACCACAGTACACACATATCATGATAAGACTACCATAAAAATTTCACATCATTTGGAGCATCACAACTCAAGATATAAAAATGACAAGCAATATAATGTAGCTTTCCTTATTTAACAAGTTCAAATCAAAATCTTAAGAAAACAGTGAACAACTAGGGTGTTTAATATTTTTCCTAGCAAGTACATGTCATTACAAAATTAACAAAACAAGAATCACTATTTTTGGATATCTAAAACTCTAGATATGGCCCTGGTCAAGTTTATAAGCATTTTTGGAGCATTTTTAAGGCTTAAATAAAGACATCAGAAAATATATACAAATATGTAACAATTTATGACTCTACTGCATAGATCTCTTCTCAAGTTTTCCAAAAAGTCCACTTTTGCTATTTTTGGAATTACCTAGCATGAGATATGATTTTTATAAGATTCACAAATTTTCTGAAATTCAAAAACGAAATTCTCCTTACCCTACTGAATTCGCTAGGTCTACCCGATAACGCACCCCAGATCTGGCACCACTTAACCGACATGCGGGACCTGCTGACCGGTTGGGCCCACCAGTCATTCATAGAGAGACAGAGAGGGACACAGGGGGCGGTCTTCTTCTTCTACCTCCCGACGCCGGTAGAGGAGGGGGGGTCGGCCTTCGCGGCTCCGGCGAGGGGGTCACCGGCGGCGGTGGCTGAGGGCGGCACGAGCACCAGCGCAGCGAGGCTCACCCGAAGACGGTCGTGGCTCGGGGTGAGGTGGCCCGTGGCCTCCTGGCCACGGAGGCGGGCGGCTCCGGTGGTCGGTGCCCGGCGGCAGCATGCCGTAGGCGGCTCTCGACCGAGGAAAGCGGTGCATCGGGGTCGGCGTGTGGCGGGGAAGGTGATGCCTTGTTTGTCTTCGGGAAGGGAGGAGGGACGGCGCGGTTCGGAAGCTCGAGCTGGAGCTTGAACCGACCATGGTGGCTCGGCGTCCGCTCTCGGCTCAGAATGAGGAGGGAAGCGAACAGAGGCAAGGGCGAGCTCGGGAGACTCTCCAACGACGCATTGATGCGGACACTCGGAGGAGCACGCGGCAAGAGGAGGAGGCGCGAGCTAGGCATGGCTGCCACGCGCTCGGACACGCGTCGCCCTTAGCGGCATTTCACAGAACACCTGGCGAGTTACGGTGTGGGCGAAGTGGAGCACCAATTTGGACCGTCTACGGGCCGAATTAGGTCATGGGCCCAAAAGCAAAGTTGAAGCCCACATAACGCTCTACATTTTGTATTTAAGGTGTATAGTGATTAGGGCCATGGATTAGTGCATAATAGATCTCCAAGTTGGCAGTGTCAGTGAGTTGACAATGATTAACAACTACAAGAATTCATGACCAAAGTGAAATGCAACTTATGCCATCTTTTTGCATGGCCTTCCCCTTCATGTGAGCTCCAACTTTTACATTTGGACCTACCCAAGTTACTTAACAATTTTTGGAGAACGCGACATGCCAATCTCAAGGTCATTTGAGTGACAAAGTTGCAAACATGCTGTTTTAGCAATTGATTTTGGAGATCCAAATATACTCCAAATGTAATGACACTTGATTCATTGTGTCCCCCAAGAACAGTACTCCAACTCATATTAAGGAACCTAATTGAGCCACTATATGAAATTGGAGGATAAAATGTTGCCAACTTGTCAACTTTCTGCTGTCCACTCTAGGACTTAGAATATTTTTCTAAGTGCTGAAAATAGCAGCTGGTTCCACATAGTGATCTCTATTTGACTAGGTTAGAGGCCAAACTAGCTCTTGACCATTAAACAAAGTTTGTTCTACACAAGATGAACTACAACTTTTGTTTAAGGTCAAACCTCATAACTGGTACAGAAGTCAAACTTCCACTTTAGTCAAAGTATCAACTCGGTAAAGCCCAAACTAGGGTTTTAGGCCAATTGGGGCATTTTCTTGACTTTTGCTCAACATGAACCCTTCATGACTTTTATTGTAGAATTCATCTAGAGTCATTTGGGCAAAGTTGCAAAGTTTGATTGATGATCTATACTTCCATTCACTTAATTACGCCATTCCAAGAAGGATATGACTTATCATTTCATGTGACTTTTTGATTCCAAACTTCATGAAACTTTTCCAGTGAGCAATATAGATAGGTGTTAAGGTGAGACACATGAAGATATTGCAATAACACCACCCAAGCATATATCTTGAAAATGGCCTATATGCAAAGCAAGGGTGCAGCATCCAAGTTTAGATTAGGGTTTATTTCCATAGGTTTGACTTTGGCATCGTCATCTCCACTAATCTATCATGTTTGAGCTTAAACCCACTACTTAATTGGTGATAAACACCTGGGGTGTTACAGCCCTCCCCCCTTAAAAGAATCGTGTCTCGAGATTCGGAATGGAAGACCTTTTAAGGAAGAGAGACACGTTATCTAGTTTCCAATATCTGCTATAGCATTCAGCTAAAAGCTTCAACATCGGTGAACAATTTGACCAAAGGCACTTTCTGATACTTATTCTTCATGGTAAAATTTGTCTGAAGAATTTCCTTCATTGACTTCCATGAAGCATTGTTACTTTGGGAGGAATCCAAATAACGCAGTCCTTCCTTCTCAGTGTATGAAGATCATTTGGTCCATGAGGGAACCACTCACAAGTATCTGACTCTCTAATGAGCACAACATAGGCCATATGAACTTGACACTAGACCAAAATATTTAGAAGTATACTCGTTGAAATGGCTCTATGTTCACACAGTTTTGAAAAGCAGTTCTCTACCAAAATGGTTTGAGCACAACCTTCCAAAAGGGTGAGAACATAGACGACAATATACTCTGAGGCTATAGGATACTGACTAACCAATAGATAGGGTCTATGTTGGTCGTAAATGTTCATTCATTTAGACACCAACTAATGGAAAACTACTTGTGGTTCCATGTGTGCAGTTCTCTTTCTCTGACGACAACACTGTATTATCTATGTCTGTTGAGAGATCAGTGAATGTGATAGCTGACGCTGCCGGCTTCGTATTTCTGCCAAATGTTACCTAAGAAGATTCTTTTATCCAAAGAAAACAGTTATCTGGGTTGAATCAGATGCAACCTCTTGGGTAAAAACATTTATAAGGTACCAAAGTATGTCATCATTTGGAAAATAATTACCAAAGCAAAATGTAGTGAGGCCTTAAGGACAACAAAAGTTGTAAATATTCACTAAACCGCAGGAAGTAGTCTACCTCCAAGCGATTGAGTAAAATTTTCCTTGGTGACTTAGTTGTACTGTAAGTTGAGTTGACTTGCAGCATAACAACTTTGTCAGGCCAACTCTCACCTGAGGCTTCCTCTTTGGGATTAACAACAGCTCTAAGATAGGAAATCTGTTGTTTGACACTTCTCAAATTGCTTTCGAATATTCCTCAACACTTTGTCCAATAAAGTTATGAACAAACCGTTTGGGGCACCTAAGGGCACAAGGATGTTGGTCGAAACTAGGGCATACTTTCTCTAATTCTTCACTTTAGTTGATAGAACCCTTTGCACTATCTGTGTGATTGTCCAAGATGGAATTGACTTGGTCACAATGGCTGTGGAAAATAGGGTATCACTCAAGTTGTTGACTAGTTGATTAACTTCTGGTTGGTTATTGTTTTGTACGACATAGCCTTCGTAGCTGCCAAGGAGTCGTTACCTAGCTGGAGATTAACCTTCCTATTGGTAACTAATCAGTTGTCTCTCAACACTAAAAAGTTCCAAATCTTCACTCCTGACAGCAACAACTGTGGTTGATGCAGAACAGATGGTTGCCATCGGAGTCAGCATATATGGAGTCACACCAGAGATGATTGATTTCGATTGTATGATCATTATGCATACAAAGGTTAAGATTTACATAAGGTGGCAATCGTTTCTTATCCAACAGATGACTGGTCCAACATTAAGTGTTGTGTGTCCTTTTTATCCAACAGAAATGAGATACTTCGCTCACTAGACGACGTTCGTCAATACTGGGACAACTAAGTAGAGTCACTTATCTACCACCTATTGCAGTCTATTAATGTTTATGTCGGTGACCTGTTCTTCAAAGATTATCCTTTATATAACTTCAAATGGAAGTTCTACTACTTTCGGTCTGAGATATGGGTCTTACGATAAGATATGGGTAGATAACCAAGGAAGATTTCACCTGGGAATAACACGTTGATGTTGTTCCGCAATGGATCATGACTAGAAACCATGATACCAGCGCGTGCCAAGCAGCACAACCTTGTGTCGGCCGCCCACAGGAGGCTCTCGGTTTCGTCACGGTACCGTTAGTTGCTACTCATAATACCATTACCGATCACATCACCAAGGTGAAATTTCAAGTGACACATTTTGGGTGGTAAAAACAAACATTATACAAGGAAAGAATAGCAAGCAAAGGTAGTCATAATGTTTAGAATCAATAGGGAAGCTATTCGCAGATCAAAACGCCTCACAAGAGAACATAGCTCCATTGCCGAAGGTGACTGAGCATGTGATTTTTGTGTAATTCCACGCACACCTGGCGTCGACTAAGGAAACTACCAGATAATTAATTAACAGAGATTCAATCATGTTGAGCAACAACATGAGATCAAGATTGATAAACATCCCGAGACTTGGGAAGGTTGAGGATGGCTTAAGCACACTTCAAGGGCGAAAACCGATATGTCAATCAGAGATTGAGTCGATAAGGTATATGCACAAATTTGCAAGCAAACGATTTTGAGGCCACAGCAAAACGACGTTTCGTCGCACTAGCTAACCTTTAGGAGAGGCAACCGAGAGGTCCAACATAAATTTGGGTGTGGTCTCCACAACTGGCAATGTACGAACCATGGTCAAAGGCTAACATTGATGAGAGTTAACTTGGTTGGTCAGTAGATAAGGGTCTTCACAAAAGGATTGCAAAACATCCATGGCTTATGCAAACATATAGGAGAACTCAACTTTGGGCTTTCGGTCCAGCAAAGGCATGGATACACACATTCAAGGACTAACCACCAAGTCTACAGGCTCAGGCTCCTAAGGGAGAAAACCTAATTGAAGACAACAACCACATAATTATGTAACGTGAATGTTGTTCTAGGATAAAGCTATGTGACCCTCATATGCTTACCGAGGACAAACGAGGTGACAACTAGGATACTACCTAAATAACAAACACACATACAACATCTCAATCAAGCAGCCATTTGAGAAAATTCAAACGAATGGGCTTAAGCAACCAATACAAGGCACAAGGCTCACCCAAACTAAGCATTTATCTCAAGCATCATGGAGTAAGACATTCTTGTTTAGCTTCACACAAGAAAGATAGTGTACTACATTGATCACAAGTTACTTATCATTTGAAGAAAGGTGAGAGGAGCATAGCCATGTATAAAGCAACAATCATGAATATGCATGCTTCGTCCTATTCATCCTCACAAGATCGCCAACCTAAGGTGGCAATCACGTTCTATGTCGGTGGCATAACACGCACTCTGTCGATATATAGCTAGTCGTCAACTACATTCGACTTACGCATTCGTGGTTAGCGTACCTGCAGAAAAGTTTCATTGCAGCCCAACAATTCCCAATAAAGCACACAATGAAAGCAGGAAAGTAAAATTCTAAGTACTCTCATATACATATACCCCTGTATACGTACATGTAGCACCAAAACTACCCGAATCATCAATCACCCACAATTAAGTACCTTCATATATACATGTGTGTAACATGTAGATAATCCAGTAACCAAAACTAGCTCTCCCCTAGACCGCAGGTTGTACGGTCATGCTCTCACAACTCACACTTACCTGAGCGTAGGTGCGATGTTTCATAAAAGTAAACTAACAATATATATGGCTATTTCATATATGAAGGCTACCTCTAATCTAACACACCGGTAGCATAGTGTAGGAGAGTCATCACACATACATACCTTGGCCTGGGCGTAGATGCATAAATGAAAAACTCCCAAGTTAGTACTTATATAAGCCACCTAATAATCCTTATATGGGCAATAAGGAAATTGACCACTGGCATATTAGGTTTAGAATTCAGATTTCACAAACCTATATGTAACACCCCTGGTGTTAGTTAGCCTCATAATGCATTCATAATGCATGATCATGGCATGGCATTACCATAAGCATCGTCATTTCATGTGCATCATTGCTTGAAACATGACTTTGCAACATTGTGATTTATATGTGCTTCTTTTATGTGTTGCTAGGGTTTTGTATAGATGACAGATGTGATGCTATTGTGTGACTTGGGGGCTTGAAAACATCTTTGATATGTTAGTGGAGCAAAATGAGCTAGGGTCTATATTCATGTTTTGACCAAAATCCAATTTGACTAAGTTTGACCCCAGTTTGACCATAGTACTGATCTGCTTTGACCAATTTAAAAGTGGTATCTAGAGACCTTGCATGGAGGTGCACCCTTTACCAAAGTTGTAGAAAATTTATCAAGGAACAAAAGTTTCAATATAACCATCTCATGAAAATGGCTAGAACATCCTCAAACAGGGCCCACAAGTCAGGTTTCCATGTTGTTTCAACACTTAGCAAAATTTCCAAGTCTTGTGTACTGACTTACAGTTTCAGTGTACCCTAGTTGAGGGCTCTACAGTTTCAAATATAGGCCGAAATAGCTCAAGTTAGTATTGGCAAAGTTGAAGCCCTCCCATAGCTCTACAAGTTTTATAATATCAACTATCTCTAACTCGGGCTGGTTTTGGAGTTAAGCTTCGATAATTATCGGCTGTCAGTCATCGGTTTAACTGAAACTCTGTTTCAGTTTCGAGGTACACCTCTTTGGGGCCTTGCATCTCCCTAACCATGCTGTTTTAGGTCTTTTGCCTTTAGACTTATGTGAAGATCTAGTGTAGCTCTTTCTACAAGTACACTATGACTCTTGCGAGTTCGGCGTGGTGTGTGAGATAATGGCCATCCAAAAAGCTCTGTCAGACATGGTGTCAACTGTACTCAGTTTCAAATGTTCAGTTGAGTTCAGAAACTTGAACTCATGAGCGTGGCCGACCGTCCTCAGGAATCCGGCGCCGCGTGGCCTCCACGCGTCGGTGCTGTGCCGTGCTCACCCCCACGAAGACGCCACGCACCTCGGCCTCTTCCCATGCCCGTGCACTCGCTCCCTATCGCTCTGGTTCGCTCCACCGTGCTGCCAGAGCACCGCTGCTCGCCTCACCGCGCCTCGACTCGCACCACCGCGCCTCTGGCCAAAGTACTCGCGTCAAAAACTCCACCATGACCTCCTCTGCTCACTGCATAACATTGCCTAGCCAGCCAAGCCACAGGTAGCCCTAGGAAATTCGTTTCCTCATCACCGCTGCGGCCGGAGCGCCGCCGAGCATCTGCTTCGCCGTGGCCGGAGCGATGCCGTGCTTCACTGTGTTTTTCTTTGCTTGTTCCGTGTTGCTCGGGTCGGGTAGAAGCTGTAGGGGAAGGCACTTTAGACGCTACTGTGGTGTGCTTGCCGGGACAAGTCACCGCCCTGGCCGTGTCCGCCATGGCCGCCACCATAGTCGAGATCGACAGCTCGCTACTCGCGTGCTAAATCTTTGATTTGACTCATGTTCTGTGCGTCCCTAGGGTAGATCGTGCTGAGTGTAAGCTGCTACCGCCTGAGTTGGCTCGGACAGCGAGCAACGCCACCACTCCAGCTAGCTCTCATGGGTACACCACGAACGCCACTCATGGCCATGTAGCTGTAGTTGATTTCGTGTCTCACTCATGCTTCCCTCGTGTTCGTGGGTCAATGTAGAGCGTGTAGGCGCCTTTAGATCACCGTGTGATGGCCGATTTCGCTACCGTCGACATGCACCGCCGCCGCCGTCCGCCATTGTCGGCGACGAGCATGCTCGGGTGCGCTAGCATTGGGGAAAACCGGTTGCCATGGTGCGGGATGAGGTGAGGAGCGTGCCTGGGTAGTCGTCTTCGCCGGAGGAGCCGCCGGCGGCGAGCCCGACCTCGCCGGACCTCCTCCCCTGTCTCTGTGCCTTTGACGGGCGGGCCCCGTCTGTCAGCGTTTCTCCCCCCCTGTGTTGCTGGTCGGGCCAAACCGGCCGCGGGCCGAGCCGTGTGCTGGGCCGAGCTAGCGAAATTGGGCCGGCCCGAAGTAGAGTAGGGTTCTGTTTTCAATTTATTTATTTGATTCTTGTGCAAACTTCAAAAATGTATATCTCCTGTTCTAGAGGTCCAATTGAGGTGCTTTAAATTTTGGTGTGCTCTACATAATGTCTAGTTTATTATAAAAATATAAAATGTGCCATGTTTTGTGATGAATTAAATGGTTATTAATTATATCTTTTATCCATGAAGAAAAAGGAGAAAATGATATCTCTTTCTGTGAAGCTCCAAATGACATGAAATTTTTATAGTGAACTGCTCATACCATGAATAGCTTATGGTTAAATTTTCATGCAATTTGGATGTGGTTTGGTGGAGTTATATAATTATCTTGTTTGCTTGAATGGATCTTGTGTGAATTTTCATAATTTTTCTATAGATCCAGTAAGGGTGAAACTTGGTGAATGTTGTTCTTATGTTAGAAGGATGCTAGGAAAAATATGAAATCTATTGTTTGATACATTTCAATAGGGTTTCCTATTTATGCTAGAAATAGACATGAGATCTATTATTTTTGATATCTCTTTATATGCTTGGCAAAATAAAGTGAAATTTTTATGGTAACCTATGTGAAGCATTAGGTGGCTACTGTAATTTTTGTAGATTTTTATATATAGTTTTACTATATGTTTCTTTAATCACCTAATTAACTAAATAAATTATAAAAGAATATTAAATAATTTATTTAGAAGTTGGCATTATACTTTCTGATGTTTCTTTGGTATGCACAACAAGTTGGTAAACTTGGTTTGGTCCAATTGTGCTTTTGAATCATCAGTAATTATTTAATTTAGTGATTCTGCCATTTCTGGACAGAATTGCTAGCTAAAAGAATTAACCTATGATAATGATGTTTTCATGCTTGGTGATCTATAGCAAAGTTGTTGAGAATTTCATGAACTAGTTGCTGGTAAATTTTGGTAGCATTTGGACTTATAGTTTAGAAATGACAGCTGTTCCAAGTTGGGTTCAGTTTTAGAAGTACTCTTTGTCTTTTAGAACAGATTCTGTATGTATGCTATTTTAACTTGGTAAATTGTGAAATCATGCTTAGATTGGTAGAACTCCAGTTGTGAGTTTTCTTAGCTACTGTTGATCATATGTTGGAAACACTAAATTTCTGGAATCTTGTTATGTGTGTGTTTAGTCTTAACCTTGTGGAACTTAGTGGTTTCTTAGAGGTGTTCAAATGTGTTAACACCAGAGAGGAAATTTGCACCTAAGCTTGAAGTGATTTGAATAGAGCACCACATAACTTGGTTTTGTGATTACGATGTTGCAATGTCATTGCATCCATCTTCATATCATCCTACATGTTCATAAATCATCATGTCATCTTTGATGCATACATGAAATTCATTGGGTGCATATATATGCAATAGGTGTGCCGAGAATCGTGTTACGAGCGGAGTCCCGCTGAGCGTGGGACCCGAAGTTGAAGTCTGTTCGAGAGCCGGAGGTCCGGTCCGACGAAGCCGGAGAAGACGTGGGAATCATTCTTGAAGCCGAACCTCGATCTCTCTTCTTTCGGTTAAGGCAAGCTCCGGAGCATTATAAGCCTCCTACTTTCAAAACAATTATCTATCTATACATGTTATATGTATTGTTGCATTACGTGATAGGAGTTGGTTGGAAACCCTTGCTGCATTGATAACACTCCTTGTCCAGCAATTCGAACCTTGAATCCCAAGTAGACAGGATCGTATCTATGCTTAGCCCTGCTAAATTAGACCGGTAGAAGTCGGGTGATTTCCTGTCACCTGCGAGATATAGGGCTTTATCAGGTCACGGTTGGCTATACTTGCTATCGTGGAAGTGAACCATGTGTTAATAAAATGAAATGAGACCGGGCGGGATGACGATAGTGAAGCAACAAGGCATGGAGGTCTTGGGTGTGGATCTATCCCCGTCTGTGTCGATTAAGGACCGAGACCTGGAGCCTTCTATGTCATTTTGAACGCATGCCTAACATTTAGCTGGCCGGCCTGAGGTTGCCGACCGCGAAGCCTAGTAGCTCAACTCAGGCTGCGAAGTCGAAAAGTGAAAGTCGCCTCGGAAGGGAGCCAGAGGGTCCAAGGGCAGGTGAGTTAAAAGTCCTGAGCATCCTGGCCACTGGTATCCCTGAGAACGCGGTGCTGTTCGGGCCCACCCTGAGTTGTACCAAAGGTTATCTACGGCTGCCTTTAGCGGGGTTTGCCGGGTGAGTGTCAGGAATACCCCCTCAGCTGAGTTGGAATCGATTCGAGTCGCCGTCTCTCCCGGATAGTGAGAAACTTGACTGGTTATCTCCAGCGTAGATACACTAATTATAATGATGGTTCGGAATTGATGATAATGATGATGATAGCCTTATTATACCTGCTATGGTTAATATTGTTGCTCTTAATAAAGTGATTGCTCTAGTACAGGTGCTAATCTAGTAGTTCTCAGGTTAATGATGATCAACTTGATACTTAAGCATATAATGGTTACTTATCTGTATTAAGCTTTTCTGCAAATGAGTCAAGCTAGCCCACTTATATAAGCCTTGCATAATCCTTGGTGTCACCTTATTTCTAGTTTTTGACGGGTAAGTCTAGCTGAGTACCTTCTCGTACTCAGGGTTTATTCCCACCTGTTGCAGGTAGCAGATTCATACTTGTTGCTGCAAGTATTGTCTTCGCCATGTGGGCGTGAAGACTAGACCATATGGGCATGGTCTCTGTAGTATCTCTTCTGGTATGCTTTTGCAGGATGTGACTATGTACTGGCAGTATTTGACTTCAAATGGTTTCAGAAATTATGTTGCTTCCGCTAATCTTTACTTTGGTTTTGTAATAAAAATATTTGTACTCCGATGTATGAGATTACTTTTGAACTGTGGTAACAAGTGTTGTGTTATGTTGAATCACTACGATCTGGTTGCTCTCGGTTTGGTTTGAAATCCCTCGCGATTTCGTGGACTACCGGAGTTATATGGGCTCAACTTTGAGAATTTGATCGTTTCGGCGATTGTTTTTGAACTTGTGCTCTTATGACGGTTCCGTTACAGCTGGTATCGGAGCAAGATTCAACAGTAAACACATCATTTGTGTATTTAAACAAAAGCTTTTGTGAAAAATCTTAATTCTAATCTAAAGAGTGCCAGTGGTCATATCCTATATGCCCAAATAAGGACTATTAGGTGGCTTACTAAGGTACTAACTTGGGGGTTCTTGCTTGTTTCTGTTTCGTTGTCCATACGGCGTGCTATTGTATGGATGCCATCCGCTTGGGTGGTAATGTATGGATCAAAATACCTCTACGCCCTGGTAAGTGGGAGTTGTGAGAGCATGACCGTCCAACCGTCGGTCTAGGGGAGAGTAGTTGTGGTTACTCGCATACTTACATGTTTAATAATGTATCTATGAGGGTACTTAATTGTGGGTATATCTGTCGGGTAGCTTTGATACTGAAGTATATACATCGGGGGATGTATGTATGGAAAGTATTTAATGTACTGCTTTCTTGTGTGCTATATTGGGAATTGTTGGGCTGAAATGCAATTTTCTGCAGGTACACTAACAACGTTTCCTGTAGAACGACTAGTTATCGCTATTGAGAGAACGTGTGTATGCCACCGAACTATACGCTAGAATTTTGAAATTCTTCCTAGGTTTGTGAGGACGTACGGTTCGTGCATGCACCATGTTCGCATCATACATTGCATTATGCATTACTCCCTCCCTTATAAATTGCTTATCCCATTCTTTTAAAATTTTCTTCCCTCCAATCAGTTGTCCCATAAATAGTTGCAATTCTTTCGTGAAGAATTGGGGGTGGTCAACTAACCTAGTGGAGTGGTCAGTAGTGTCAGCCTTAAAACCCAATTCATTCCTGGCCCGTGGAAGAAAGCAAGACACAGGTTCATGATGTATCTACTCGAGCTGGGACGCGTTTTGATCTACAACTTGTATCTCCATTGCTTCTAACCTTGTATCCATCCTTGTTTGCTACCCCTCTTTGGATAATACGGTTTCTATCCGCCTAATTCTTAAACGTGAGGATTCCTCATGGGTGTGTTCGGTAATGGTGTTGCGATTAGTACTCCATGGTGCCGTGACGAAACCGAGAGCCTCCTGTGGCACGCGACACAAGGTTGTGCTACTCGGCACGCGCAGGTATCAAGGGTTACTAGTCATGATCCATTATGGAGCTACACCAATGTGTTATCTTCTCGTGAACCTTTTCCCTTGGATGTCATTCCCTATCTTGTCAGAAGATCAGTACCTCAAACCAAGAGATTTCCTTCTTCTGAGATTGGAATTTGGATAGTTGGATATAATCTCTTCCTCCTACCTATGTAATTCGTTAGCAGCCTTCCAACGTCATCAACGCTTACTAGTTTCAACTACTTGCAGATGTCTCATCAGCTTCGCTCTAGCAGTCGGAGTCGTGGCAATACAGGACCGTCATCGTCTCCTTCGCAACCTACCTCTGCTGAGTTGCTGCAAATGCTTGTCGAAAGTCAGCGTGCCTTGGACGAGAGTGTCAGAAACCATGTCCATCAGGAACCTAAGCCTGCCCAGTATAGCAACTATAAAGATTTCTTAGATACAGAGCCTCCTATTTTTCGAGAAGCAGAAGAACCACTCCAAGCAGACGAATGGTTGAACACTATCGAACAGAAGTTTCGTGTGCTCAAGGTGGCAGATGATATGAAAACAGAATATGCTTCGCAACAGTTGCAAGGACCTGCAGGTGTTTGGTGGTGTCACCATCGGAGTACCCTGCCCGAGAATATGGAAGTAGTTTGGGATCAGTTCAAGGAAGCATTTCGGGGACATTACATTCCTGCTGGCCTCATGGCAATCAAGCACACCGAGTTTATGAAGCTCACCTAAGGAGACAAAAGCGTAACAGAATATTTGCATGCTTTCATCAACTTGTCAAGATATGCTCTAGAATTTGTTAATACGGAGGTTAAGAAGATCGCAAGTTTTAAAAGAGGGCTGTGTCCCAAATTGATGAAGGCCATGTGCAATAGCAAGTGTGCAACTTTCAATGAGTTTGTCAGTGATACTATCCTTCAAGAGAACTGTAATGCTGTGTATGCTGCTTCTAAGAGCCAAGAGAAATCTCATGAATCTAATGCACCTATGACTAATACTCTTGTGGTGATTACACCTCAGTATTATTCGCCTGGCATATCTACCAGATATCACCCATATCAGAAACAGGATCTGGTCAAGAGGAGCAGTATTAAGAAAGGAAAGCCTAAGGCACCGCCAAGTAACCGGCCGTGTTGGAATTGCAAGATGTCAGGTCATTGGGCCAAAGATTGTCCTCTTCCGCAGAAGAAATCACATGATAATAAGGCATATGTATGTAAAGGGTATGTTCGTTACACCACGGTGGAATCCATTCCTACGGGTGAAATTATCACTGCTGGTGCATTTTTAGTAAACCAACATCCTGCAATTGTGTTGTTCGATTCAGGTGCTTCCCACTCTTTTATCAGTTCAACTTTTGCAACCAAGCATGGTATGAAGGTCGTTACTTTAGATAGTAGTGGGTATAATATTAGTGCTGCCGGAAATAATATTTCAACCAACCAGTTGGTCTTAAGGGCAAAGATCGAGATAGAAGGACGTCTGTATAATCTAGATCTCGTGGTATTACCAGGATTGGGCCTAGATGTAATCTTAGGTATGAAGTAGATGAGTGGAAACGGTGTTCTGATCGATACCTCTACGAGAGTGGTTATGTTGAGGGATCCAAAAGATCAACAAACTTTTCTAGTGCAACTTCCTGGGGACGTTAGTCCTCAGACTACAGTTAACGCTATGATAGCAAAAGCAAAAGAGATTGCAGAAGTCCCAGTAGTGTGTGAATTTCCAGATGTTTTTCCCGATGAATTGCCAGGGTTACCACCAGATCGTGATGTAGAGTTTAAGATTGAGTTAATTCCGGGTACCGCACCAATTTCCAAAAGACCATATAGAATGCCACCGAATGAGTTAGCTGAACTCAAGACCCAACTTAGTGACCTTTTACTGAAAGGGCTGATCCGTCCTAGTTCTTCTCCATGGGGTTGTCCTGCTATCTTTGTGAAGAAGAAGGACCAGTCTCTGCGTATGTGTGTAGACTATCGACCACTCAATGCAGTCACTATCAAGAACAAGTATCCGTTGCCTCGTATTGATATCTTGTTTGATCAGTTGTCTAAAGCAAGGGTATTCTCGAAGATTGATCTGAGATCTGGTTATCACCAAATTAAAATCCGTCCGGAAGACGTACCAAAGACCACTTTCTCTACCAGATACGGGTTATATGAATATCTTGTCATGTCTTTTGGTCTGACCAATGCTCCTGCTCATTTCATGTACCTGATGAATTCAGTATTCATGCAAGAGCTGGACAAGTTTGTGGTGATATTCATTGATGATATTCTCATCTATTCTGAAAATGAAGAAGAACATGCCGAGCATCTGAGAATCGTTTTATCCAGATTACGTGAACATAAGCTTTACGCCAAGTTCAGTAAATGTGAATTCTGGTTAAAGAAGGTACCTTTCCTCGGTCATGTATTGTCTGGTGAGGGAATTTTAGTAGACCCAACTAAGATACAGGAAGTTTTGGATTGGAAGGCGCCAACGACAGTACATGAAGTTCGGAGTTTTCTTGGATTGGCTGGCTACTATCGTCGTTTTATTCAGGATTTCTCTAAAATAGCTAAGCCTATGACTCGACTACTTGAGAAGGATAGGAAGTTTGATTGGACTCCGGAGTGTGAACAAGCTTTCCGCACTCTACGGACCTTATTGACGTCAGCTCCTGTATTAGCGCAACCTGACATTGAGAAACCGTTTGATGTGTATTGTGATGCATCGGGTACTGGTTTAGGTGGCGTACTGATGCAGGGAGGCCGAGTTATTGCGTATGCTTCGCGTTAGTTAAGAAAACATGAAGTTAACTATCCGCTCATGACTTAGAGTTAGCTGCTGTAGTGCATGCTCTGAAAATCTGGAGACACTATTTACTTGGAAATATATGCAATATTTATACAGATCATAAGAGTCTTAAGTACATATTTACTCAACCTGAGTTAAATATGCGCCAGAGAAGATGGTTAGAGTTGATCAAGGATTATAACCTCCAGGTGCATTACCATCCGGGTAAAGCAAATGTGGTTGCCGATGCCTTGAGTAGAAAATCTCATTGCAACTCTCTGATAGAAGAAGATTTTCATTTGTCTCATCTCTTACATCCTGTTGTAATCCATCATATCACTGTAGATTGTTCTTGAGAAGTAGAATCATGGAGTTACAAAAGACTGATACTGGTGTATTTCACGTCAAGAGAAAGATGAAAGAGCAAGAAACTAAGCACTTTCGAGTGGATGACAAAGGAATTCTCTGGTTCAAAGATAGACTCGTTATTCCAAAAGATAGAGAGCTCAGAAATCAAATCTTATCTGAAGCCCATTCTTCTAAGTTGTCCATCCATCCTGGTAGTAGTAAGATGTATCAGGACCTCAAGCCGTACTATTGGTGGACCAAGATGAAGAAGGAAATTGCAGCCTACGTCGCTAGGTGTGATAATTGTTGTAGAGTTAAGGCCATTCACATGAAGCCTGGTTTACTCCAGCCTTTGTCTGTTCCAAGTTGGAAGTGGGATGACATTGTTATGGACTTTATTGTCGGATTACCAACCACCCAAAAAGGTTTTGACTCTATTTGGGTTATAGTTGATCGTTTGACAAAGTCTGCTCACTTTATCCCTGTGAAGAGTAACTATCATCCACACCAATATGCTGACATTTACTTCCAAGAAGTCATACGTCTTCATGGAGTGCCTGGATCTATTGTCTCTGACAGAGGACCGCAGTTTACTGCTCGTTTCTAGGAGCGCCTACATCAGAATCTTGGAACTAATTTGGTTCGTAGTTCTGCTTATCATCCACAGACGTCGGGGCAGACTGAGCGTGTGAATCAGATTCTTGAAGACATGCTTAGGGCCTGCATCATCTCTTGTAATGGCTCTTGGGAGAAATGGTTGCCTCTCGCTGAATTCTCTTACAATAACAGTTATCAAGAGAGCATCAGAATGGCTCCTTTTGAAGCTTTATATGGTCGCAAGTGTAGAACTCCTTTGAACTGGGTGGAACCAGGAGAAAGAAGATTCTATGGTATTGACTTTGTAAAGGAAGCCGAGGAGCAAGTTCATGCTATACAGAAAAATATATCAGCCGCTCAGGCTAGACAAAAGAGCTACGCAGATAAGAGGAGGAAACCTATTGAGTTTGAAGTAGGTGACCATGTCTATCTGAAGGTGTCCCCTATGAGAGGAGTAAAGCGTTTTGGAATCAAAAGAAAGCTTGAGCCTCGATATGTTGGACCTTATCGGATTATTAAGAAAAGTGGAAGAGTAGCCTATAAGCTCAATCTACCTCACGAAATGGGAGCTATCTTTCCAGTATTCCATGTATCTCAACTAAAGAAATGTCTCCGTCTTCCCGAAGAAAGAGTAGATGTGAGACGCATCAAGTTGAAATCCGATCTTTCTTATGAGGAGAAACCGGTATATGTTCTGGATACTCTGGAAAGGGTGACTCGAAATCGAGTAGTCAAATTATACAAGGTAGTTTGGAGTAATCATGGTGAACGTGATGCAACTTGGGAAAAAGAGGATTATTTAAAGGACAACTATTCTGCTTTCTATGAAAAATGGTACGACTTTCAAATCTCGGGACGAGATTTTTATAAGGGGGGAGGGTGTAACACCCCTGGTGTTAGTTAGCCTCATAATGCATTCATAATGCATGATCATGGCATGGCATTACCATAAGCATCGTCATTTCATGTGCATCATTGCTTGAAACATGACTTTGCAACATTGTGATTTATATGTGCTTCTTTTATGTGTTGCTAGGGTTTTGTATAGATGACAGATGTGATGCTATTGTGTGACTTGGGGGCTTGAAAACATCTTTGATATGTTAGTGGAGCAAAATGAGCTAGGGTCTATATTCATGTTTTGACCAAAATCCAATTTGACTAAGTTTGACCCCAGTTTGACCATAGTACTGATCTGCTTTGACCAATTTAAAAGTGGTATCTAGAGACCTTGCATGGAGGTGCACCCTTTACCAAAGTTGTAGAAAATTTATCAAGGAACAAAAGTCTCAATATAACCATCTCATGAAAATGGCTAGAACATCCTCAAACAGGGCCCACAAGTCAGGTTTCCATGTTGTTTCAACACTTAGCAAAATTTCCAAGTCTTGTGTACTGACTTACAGTTTCAGTGTACCCTAGTTGAGGGCTCTACAGTTTCAAATATAGGCCGAAATAGCTCAAGTTAGTATTGGCAAAGTTGAAGCCCTCCCATAGCTCTACAAGTTTTATAATATCAACTATCTCTAACTCGGGCTGGTTTTGGAGTTAAGCTTCGATAATTATCGGCTGTCAGTCATCGGTTTAACTGAAACTCTATTTCAGTTTCGAGGTACACCTCTTTGGGGCCTTGCATCTCCCTAACCATGCTGTTTTAGGTCTCGTGCCTTTAGACTTATGTGAAGATCTAGTGTAGCTCTTTCTACAAGTACACTATGACTCTTGCTAGTTTGGCTTGGTGTGTGAGATAATGGCCATCCAAAATGCTCTGTCAGACATGGTGTCAACTGTACTCGGTTTCAAATGTTCAGTTGAGTTCAGAAACTTGAACTCGTGAGCGTGGCCGACCGTCCTCAGGAATCCGGCGCCGCGTGGCCTCCACGCGTCGGTGCTGCGCCGTGCTCACCCCCACGAAGACGCCACGCACCTCGGCCTCTTCCCATGCCCGTGCACTCGCTCCCTATCGCTCTGGTTCGCTCCACCGTGCTGCCAGAGCACCGCCGCTCGCCTCACCACGCCTCGACTCGCACCACCGCCCCTCTGGCCAAAGTACTCGCATCAAAAACTCCACCATGACCTCCTCTGCTCACTGCATAACCTTGCCTAGCCAGCCAAGCCACAGGTAGCCCTAGGAAATTCGTTTCCTCATCACCGTTGCGGCCGGAGCGCCGCCGAGCATCTGCTTTGCCGTGGCCGGAGCGATGCCGTGCTTCACTGTGTTTTTCTTTGCTTGTTCCGTGTTGCTCGGGTCGGGTAGAAGCTGTAGGGGAAGGCACTTTAGACGCTACTATGGTGTGCTTGCCGGGACAAGTCACCGCCCTGGCCGTGTCCGCCATGGCCGCCACCATAGTCGAGATCGACAGCTCGCTACTCGCGTGCTAAATCTTTGATTTGACTCATGTTCTGTGCGTCCCTAGGGTAGATCGTGCTGAGTGTAAGCTGCTACCGCCTGAGTTGGCTCGGACAGCGAGCAACGCCACCACTCCGGCTAGCTCTCATGGGTACACCACGAACGCCACTCATGGCCATGTAGCTGTAGTTGATTTCGTGTCTCACTCATGCTTCCCTCGTGTTCGTGGGTCAATGTAGAGCGTGTAGGCGCCTTTAGATCACCGTGTGATGGCCGATTTCGCTGCCGTCGACATGCACCGCCACCGTCGTCCGCCATTGTCGGCGACGAGCGTGCTCAGGTGCGCTAGCATTGGGGAAAACCGGTTGCCATGGTGCGGGATGAGGTGAGGAGCGTGCCTAGGTAGTCGTCTTCGCCGGAGGAGCCGCCGGCGGCGAGCCCGACCTCGCCGGACCTCCTCCCCTGTCTCTGTGCCTTTGACGGGCGGGCCCCGTCTGTCAGCGTTTCTCCCCCCCTGTGTTGCTGGTCGGGCCAAACCGGCCGCGGGCCGAGCCGTGTGCTGGGCCGAGCTAGCGAAATTGGGCCGGCCCGAAGTAGAGTAGGGTTCTGTTTTCAATTTATTTATTTGATTCTTGTGCAAACTTCAAAAATGTATATCTCCTGTTCTAGAGGTCCAATTGAGGTGCTTTAAATTTTGGTGTGCTCTACATAATGTCTAGTTTATTATAAAAATATAAAATGTGCCATGTTTTGTGATGAATTAAATGGTTATTAATTATATCTTTTATCCATGAAGAAAAAGGAGAAAATGATATCTCTTTCTGTGAAGCTCCAAATGACATGAAATTTTTATAGTGAACTGCTCATACCATGAATAGATTATGGTTAAATTTTCATGCAATTTGGATGTGGTTTGGTGGAGTTATATAATTATCTTGTTTGCTTGAATGGATCTTGTGTGAATTTTCATAATTTTTCTATAGATCCAGTAAGGGTGAAACTTGGTGAATGTTGTTCTTATGTTAGAAGGATGCTAGGAAAAATATGAAATCTGTTGTTTGATACTTTTCAATAGGGTTTCCTATTTATGCTAGAAATAGACATGAGATCTGTTATTTTTGATATCTCCTTATATGATTGGAAAAATAAAGTGAAATTTTTATGGTAGCCTATGTGAAGCATTAGGTCTCTACTGTAATTTTTGTAGATTTTTATATACAGTTTTACTATATGTTTCTTTAATCACCTAATTAACTAAATAAATTATAAAAGAATATTAAATAATTTATTTAGAAGTTGGCATTATACTTTCTGATGTTTCTTTGGTATGCACAACAAGTTGGTAAACTTGGTTTGGTCCAATTGTGCTTTTGAATCATCAGTAATTATTTAATTTAGTGATTCTGCCATTTCTGGACAGAATTGCTAGCTAAAAGAATTAACCTATGATAATGATGTTTTCATGCTTGGTGATCTATAGCAAAGTTGTTGAGAATTTCATAAACTAGTTGCTGGTAAATTTTGGTAGCATTTGGACTTATAGTTTAGAAATGACAGCTGTTCCAAGTTGGGTTCAGTTTTAGAAGTACTCTTTGTCTTTTAGAACAGATTCTGTATGTATGCTATTTTAACTTGGTAAATGGTGAAATCATGCTTAGATGTTTATAAATGAAATGTAGACAATTTCATAAGCTTTCCAGAATGTCCTCTTTCAGGTCATTTGGATTGGTAGAACTCCAGTTGTGAGTTTTCTTAGCTACTGTTGATCATATGTTGGAAACACTAAATTTCTGGAATCTTGTTATGTGTGTGTTTAGTCTTAACCTTGTGGAACTTAGTGGTTTCTTAGAGGTGTTCAAATGTGTTAACACCAGAGAGGAAATTTGCACCTAAGCTTGAAGTGATTTGAATAGAGCACCACATAACTTGGTTTTGTGATTACGATGTTGCAATGTCATTGCATCCATCTTCATATCATCCTACATGTTCATAAATCATCATGTCATCTTTGATGCATACATGAAATTCATTGGGTGCATATACATGCAATAGGTGTGCCGAGAATCGTGTTACGAGCGGAGTCCCACTGAGCATGGGACCCAAAGTTGAAGTCCGTTCGAGAGCCGGAGGTCCGGTCCGACGAAGCCGGAGAAGACGTGGGAATCGTTCTTGAAGCCGAACCTCGATCTCTCTTCTTTCGGTTAAGGCAAGCCCCGGAGCATTATAAGCCTCCTACTTTTAAAGCAATTATCTATCTATACATGTTATATGTATTGTTGCATTACGTGATAGGAGTTGGTTGGAAACCCTTGCTGCATTGATAACACTCCTTGTCCAGCAATTCAAACCTTGAATCCCAAGTAGACAGGATCGTATCTATGCTTAGCCCTGCTAAATTAGACTGGTAGAAGTCAGGTGATTTCCTGTCACCTACGAGATATAGGGCTTTATCAGGTCACGGTTGGCTATACTTGCTATCGTGGAAGTGAACCATGTGTTAATAAAATGAAATGAGACCGGGCGGGATGACGATAGTGAAGCAACAAGGCATGGAGGTCTTGGGTGTGGATCTATCCCCGTCTGTGTCGATTAAGGACCGAGACCTGGAGCCTTCTATGTCATTTTGAACGCATGCCTGACATTTAGCTAGCCGGCCTGAGGTTGCCGACCGCGAAGCCTAGTAGCTCAACTCAGGCTGCGAAGTCAAAAAGTGAAAGTCGCCTCGGAAGGGAGCCAGAGGGTCCAAGGGCAGGTGAGTTAAAAGTCCTGAGCATCCTGGCCACTGGTATCCCTGAGAACGCGGCGCTGTTCGGGCCCACCCTGAGTTGTACCAAAGGTTATCTATGGCTGTCTTTAGCGGGGTTTGCCGGGTGAGTGTCAGGAATACCCCCTCAGCTGAGTTGGAATCGATTCGAGTCGCCGTCTCTCCCGGATAGTGAGAAACTTGACTGGTTATCTCCAGCGTAGATACACTAATTATAATGATGGTTCGGAATTGATGATAATGATGATGATAGCCTTATTATACCTGCTATGGTTAATATTGTTGCTCTTAATAAAGTGATTGCTCTAGTACAGGTGCTAATCTAGTTCTCAGGTTAATGATGATCAACTTGATACTTAAGCATATAATGGTTACTTATCTGTATTAAGCTTTTCTGCAAATGAGTCAAGCTAGCCCACTTATATAAGCCTTGCATAATCCTTGGTGTCACCTTATTTCTAGTTTTTGACGGGTAAGTCTAGCTGAGTACCTTCTCGTACTCAGGGTTTATTCCCACCTGTTGCAGGTAGCAGATTCATACTTGTTGCTGCAAGTATTGTCTTCGCCATGTGGGCGTGAAGACTAGACCATATGGGCATGGTCTCTGTAGTATCTCTTCTGGTATGCTTTTGCAAGATGTGACTATGTACTGGCAGTATTTGACTTCAAATGGTTTCAGAAATTATGTTGCTTCCGCTAATCTTTACTTTGGTTTTGTAATAAAAATATTTGTACTCCGATGTATGAGATTACTTTTGAACTATGGTAACAAGTGTTGTGTTATATTGAATCACTACGATCTGGTTGCTCTCGGTTTGGTTTGAAATCCCTCGCGATTTCGTGGACTACCGGAGTTATATGGGCTCAAGTTTGAGAATTTGATCGTTTCGGCGATTGTTTTTGAACTTGTGCTCTTATAATTTGGACGGTTCCGTTACACTATATATAGCTATAAGTTAATAAACTGATTTTATAAAACAAAACCTTTGTTTTAAATACACATATGACAAGTTTATTGTTGAATCTTGCTCCGATGCCAGCTGTAACAGAACCGTCCAAATTATAAGAGCACAAGTACAAAAAACAATCACCGAAGTGATCAAATTCTCGCACTTGAGCCCATATAACTCCGGTAGTCCAGTGAAATCACGAGGGATTTCAAACCAACCAACATACAAGCCAAGATCGTAGTGATTCAACATAACAAGTCACATGTTACAACCATTTCACAAGTAGTTCAATATACATCGGAGTTCAACAAAGTTATTACAGCTTACATTGAAAAGTAGCGGAAGCAAAGTAATTTGAAACCAACAACACCCTTATTTCAAATACATGCCAGTACTAAAGTCGACTTCCAACAAAAGCATTAGAGAGAAGATAACTCAGAAGGATCATGCCCGTGATCACACTCTGCCTCTACGGCAGGAGCCAACCAACTCTTGCAGTCGCCATGATACTTCACAACCTGCAAAAAGTGGGGAATAAAACCCTGAGTACGAGAAGGTACTCAGCTAGACTTACCCGTCAGAAACCAGAAATAAAGTGACACCAAGGATCATGCAAGGCTGATATGAAGTGGGCTAGCTTGACAACATTTTGCATAAAAGCTTATTATGGATAAGTAATCATTAATGCTTAAGCATCAAGTTAATTATCATTAACCTATCATCTATATTAGAACCTGTACTAGAGCACTCACTTTATTAGGAGCAAACAATATTAACCATAGCAGGTATAAATTGAGGCAACCATTCCATCGTTATCCAATTAACCATCCGTTCAATTTAATGGAATCTACGTTGCCGCTGCTCAAGTCAAGTGCTCACTAACCGGGAGCGACGGCGATTCAAATCGAATTCCTATCTAGCTGGAGGGGTATTTCTAACACTCACCGTGTAGACCCCTGCCAGGGTCGCACCGGCCACCTTTTCATATGATTCAGGAATCGCGGGTCCGAATGATGTAGCAACCCCAAGGGCGACACTCTGCACAGGCCACCTTTGCAAGAAATAATTATTAACTTCCGTTGCAAACATATAATTCGACAAAACCAACTTTACCAACATTTCATACATGACTAATGAAAACCAGAAAATATAGTGTCAATTACTAAATAATTTCTTTTACTGCACTTTCTTAATTTATTTAGATAATTAGGTGGAATTATGACCACATCATAAAGATGCTCAATAAATTCTACCAAAATTACAGAGGCCTACATATGCTCCCAAAAGTCTACTGTCCAAATTTGAAACCATTTGGACATGTATATCAACCTCTATGAAAAAGACAAATGGCTACAGCAATAAATCATGTGAGAGCAAGTTAAACATAAAACTCAATATTTTCTGTGAACACATAGCCATAGTATGGATCAAAATGATAGATCAACCCCATACTAAGATAATGGAACAACATTTTCCATTTTATCATTTCTATATTATTTATAAGCTATTTATCAAGCCCTAAACAAGTTAAATCAATAACTAGATCATCAAATAAGTAGTGACCAAGAAATTTATACCACAGTACATACATATCATGACAAGACTACAATAAAAATTTCACATCATTTGGAGCATCACAACTCAAGATATAAAAATTACAAGCAATATAATGTAGCTTTCCTTATTTAAAAAGGTCAAATCAAAATCTTAAGAAAACATTGAACAACTAGGGTGTTTAATATTTTTCCTAGCAAGTACATGTCATTACAAAATTAACAAAACAAGAATCACTATTTTTGGATATCTAAAACTCTAGATATGGCTCTGGTCAAGTTTATAAGCATTTTTGGAGCATTTTTAAGGCTTAAATAAAGACATCAGAAAATATCTATAAATATGTAATAATTTATGACTCTACTGCATAGATCTCTTCTCAAGGTTTCTAAAAAGTCCACTTTTGCTATTTTTGGAATTACCTAGCATGAGATATGATTTTTACAAGATTCACAAATTTTCTGAAATTCAAAAACGAAATTCTCCTTACCCTACTGAATTCGCTAGGTCTACCCGATAACTCACCCCAGATCTGGCACCACTTAACCGACATGCGGGACCTGCTGACTGGTTTGGCTCACCAATCATTCACAGAGAGACAGAGAGGGACACAGGGGCGGTCTTCTTCTTCTACCTCCCGACGCCGGTAGAGGAGGGGGGGCTGGCCTTCGCGGCTCCGGCGAGGGGGTCACCGGCGGCGGCGGCTGAGGGCGGCACGAGCACCAGCACAGAGAGGCTCACCCGAAGACGGTCACGGCTCGGGGTGAGGTGGCCCATGGCCTCCTGGCCACGGAGGCGGGCGGCTCCGGTGGTCAGTGCCCCGGCGGCAGCATGCCGCAGGCGGCTCTCGACCAAGGAAAGCGGCGCATCGGGGTCGGCGTGTGGCGGGGAAGGTGATACCGTGTTTGTCTTCGGGAAGGGAGGAGGAATGGTGCGGTTCGAAAGCTCGAGCTGGAGCTCGAACCGGCCATGGCGGCTCGGCGTCCGCTCTCGGCTCAGAATGAGGAGGGAAGCGAACAGAGGCAAGGGCGAGCTCGGGAGACTCTCCAACGACGCATTGATGCGGACACTCAGAGGAGCACGTGGCAAGAGGAGGAGGCGTGAGCTAGGCATGGCTGCCACGCGCTCGGACACGCGTCGCCCTTAGCGGCATTTCACAGAACACCTGGCGAGTTATGGTGTGGGCGAAGTGGAGCACCAATTTGGACCGTCTACGGGCCAAATTAGGTCATGGGCCCAAAAGCAAAGTTGAAGCCCACATAACGCTCTACATTTTCTATTTAAGGTGTATAGTCATTAGGGCCATGGATTAGTGGATAATAAATCTCCAAGTTGGCAGTGTCAGTGAGTTGACAATGATTAACAACTACAAGAATTCATGACCAAAGTGAAATGCAACTTATGCCATCTTTTTGCATGGCCTTCCCCTTCATGTGAGCTCCAACTTTTACATTTGGACCTACCCAAGTTACTTAACAATTTTTGGAGAACGCGACATGCCAATCTCAAGGTCATTTGAGCGACAAAGTTGCAAACATGCTGTTTTAGCAATTGATTTTGGAGATCCAAATATACTCCAAATGTAATGACACTTGATTCATTGTGTCCCCCAAGAACAGTACTCCAATTCATTGTGTCAAAGTATTAACTCGGTAAAGCCCAAACTAGGGTTTTAGGCCAATTGGGGCATTTTCTTGACTTTTGCTCAACATGAACCCTTCATGACTTTTATTGTAGAATTCATCTAGAGTCATTTGGGCAAAGTTGCAAAGTTTGATTGATGACCTATACTTCCATTCACTTAATTACGCCATTCTAAGAAGGATATGACTTATCATTTCATGTGACTTTTTGATTCCAAACTTCATGAAACTTTTCCAGTGACCAATATAGATAGGTATTAAGGTGAGACACATGAAGATATTGCAATAACACCACCCAAGCATATATCTTGAAAATGGCCTATATGCAAAGCAAGGGTACAACATCCAAGTTTAGATTAGGGTTTATTTCCATAGGTTTGACTTTGGCATCATCATCTCCACTAATCTATCATGTTTGAGCTTAAACCCACTACTTAATTGGTGATAAACACCTGGGGTGTTACAGGAAAGTTGTCTTAACTGGCAGAAAGTGAGCTGATTTGGTAAGGCGATCTACTATTACCCAAATCGAATCATGTCCTTTTTGTGTGGTGGGAAGACCAGTGATAAAATACATACTTATATCATCCCATTTCCAATCGGGTATAGACAAGGGTTGCAAAAGTCCTATGGGTCTCATGTGAAGAGCTTTCACTCTACAACACATGTCGCAACGAGTAACATACGCTGCAATCTCCTTTTTCATATTAGTCCACCAATAACGGGGTCTCAGCTCCTGGTACATTTTACTACTCCCAGGGTGGATAGATAGCTTAGAATGGTGAGCCTCATCCATCAACTTGTTCTTGAGCTCTCAATCCTTGGGTACTACCAGGCGATCTTTAAACCATAACACCCCTTGGTCATCCAATCGAAAGTGTTTGGTGGGTTCCCTCTTCATTTTCTCCTTGATATGAAATATTCCCTTATCTGTTTTCTGTCCTTCAATGATCTGGCTTTCCAGGGTACAAGTGATCTGAATATTATGCAACACAGCAGGATGTAATAAATTGAACCCTTCTTCAAACAACGGTTGCACACCCATAGCATGTGATTTTCTGCTCAGTGCATCTGCTACTACATTAGCCTTCCCAGGATGATAGTGCACATTCAGATTATAATCCTTTATCAGCTCTAACCATCTTCTCTGTCGCATGTTCAACTCAGACTGGGTAAAAATGTATTTAAGACTCTTATGATCTGTAAAGATATTATACACATTCCCTAGCAGGTAGTGTCTCCAAATCTTTAGAGCATGCACAACTGCTGCAAGCTCCAAATCATGTGTAGGATAGTTAACCTCATGCTTCCTCAATTGACGTGAGGCATAAGCAATGACCCTTCCGTTTTGCATTAGCACACATCCTAACCCATTCTTAGATGCATCACAAAACACATCAAACGGCTTTTCTATATCCGGTTGTGCCAGAACAGGAGCAGTGGTCAACAACTTCCGCAAGGTGCAGAAAGCTGCCTCACACTCCTCTGTCCATACAAACTTATGATCCTTCTATAACAGACTTGTCATTGGTTTGGCAATCTTCGAGAAATCCGGTATGAAGCGACGATAGTATCCGGCTAAACCAAGAAAACTTCGAACTTCATGAACTGTGGTTGGTGACTTCCAGTCCATAACCTCTTGCACCTTACTGGGGTCTACTGAAATTCCATTTTCAGACAACACGTGACCAAGAAAAGGAACTATCTTAAGCCAGAACTCACACTTACTAAACTTAGCATACAGTCGATGTTCTCTGAGTCTAGTCAAGACGATCCTAAGGTGTTCTGCGTGATCTTCTTCATTCTCTGAGTATATTAATATGTCATCAATGAACACAATCACAAACTTGTCCAACTCGGGCATAAAAACGGAATTCATCAGATACATAAAGTATGCAGGAGCATTTGTCAATCCGAAGGACATGACAAGATACTCGTACAAACCATATCTGGTAGAGAACATGGTCTTAGGCACATCTTGCGGCCTAATCTTGATCTGATGATACCCTGATCTCAAATCTATCTTAGAGAACACTTTGGCTTTAGACAATTGGTCAAACAAGATATCAATCCGAGGAAGAGGATACTTGTTTTTAATTGTCACAGCATTCAGTGGCCGATAATCCACGCACATGCGTAAGGAGTTATCCTTTTTCTTTTTCACAAACAGTGCGGGGCATCCCCATTCAGACGAGCTAGGATGAATCAAACCTTTCTTTAGCAGATCCTGGAGTTGCTTCTTCAATTCTGCTAACTCATTTTAAGGCATCCGATAGGGCCTTCTTGAGATCGGTGCTGTGCCAGGGATTAACTCAATGGCAAACTCAACATCTCGGTCTGGTGGAAGTCCAGGTAACTCATCTGGAAACACATCTGGAAATTCACAGACTACTGGAATCTTGGCTAGCAGAGTAGTTTGGACGGCACAAGTCGTGCTGGCTAGGTCTACTTTCTAAGGTAGGACCACCTGAAAGGTGCCTTCCCCACTTGGTTCCTTAAGAGAGATACTTCTTCCTCCAATATCAATTACTACTCCCATCTTATTCATCCAGTTCATACCCATAATCATATCCAAAACTAGCCCTGGCATGACTATCAAATCAAGCTTATATTGTCAATTTGATATGTTTAGGGTTACTCCCTGAACTATCTGATTAGTCAACAGATCAGCCCCGGCTGAACTGATTCTATATGCACATTCCAATTCAACTATCTTTTGCTCATGCCTCTTAACAAATGCTTGACTTACAAATGAATGGGATGATCCGGAATCAAACAAGACTACTGCAGGATGATTGTTGATAGAAAACATACCAGCTGTCACCGGTTCTCCTTTCGGGATGTCATCCACAGTGGTGTGGTGCACACGAGCCTGATACTGCGTCTGCTGTTTCTTAGGGTAGGGGCAAAACTTTGCAAAGTGCCCGGGTTGGTTGCAGTTGAAGCACGGTCCCTTCACTTGAGCCACAGCTCTAGATGAACTGCCTTGTCCTGCCTTTGCTTGGGGCAATGCCATTTTGAATGGTTTCTGATTCCTCTGAGGTTGCTGAGCATTCTGACCCTTCCTTTGTGGCGGCCTGAACCTTGCACCAGGGGCAGGTGAACGATACGCGGGACGGTTGGCCATCGGGGCCCTAGGCTGGGACGGACCCGACTCGAAAGCTCTTTTACGGGTCTTGGAAGCAGCATAAACATTGTTGTTCTTCTCTTGCTTCAAGCAGTCACTAACAAAGTCATTGAAACCAGTCCTCATATTGGTACCCACATGTTTCATCATCTTGGGATTCAGGCCTCTCTTGAAGCTAGCGATCTTCTTGGCATCAGTATTCACCATATCAGGGGCATAGCGGCTCAGGTTATTGAACGCATGCAGATATTGAGTTACAGTCTTCGTGCCTTGATTCAGTGCCAGGAATTCCCCAAGCTTCATCTCCGTCAGACCAGGTGGAATGTATGTTCCACGAAATGCTTCAGTGAACTCCCTCCAAGTGATATGGGCATGGGGAGGAAAAGTGGTACGGTGGTGCTCCACCACATTCCTGCCGGACCTTGAAGCTGATGAGCCGCATACTCAGTTTTCAACACTTCAGTCATCCTCAAGACATGGAACTTGTCTTCCATAGTGTTAATCCACTCTTCTGCATCCAAGGGTTCTGTGGCTTCCTTAAAAATCGGTGGACGGGTGTCCATGAAATCCTTGAAACTGTTGTACTGGTTTTCTTCATGCCCACCCGGGTTTATCCCCCGACGGGTGTTATCTGCAATACTGCGCAATGCAGCTTCCATATTCTGTTGCATGCTCTCCATGTTGCGTTGGCTTCCAAGAAATTGTGCGAAAAACTGTTCCGCATTGTACGGTGGAGGAGGCAGTGGTGGATCATGGTCATCATTACCAACTGCACTGCCACCAGCCTCAGTGGCACCATACACGGTACGACGAGTGTTCGGCATCTGCATGTTTCAGCAACAGTAATTATTAGGTGATGTTGTAGAAATTGCGAGCGAATGAAAAATTATGCCGTACTGAATTCACTAGAGAGAATAATTTCATACAATAAAACAGGGGCACAATAAGTCATTCCAATTAACACAACATCACTAATTAGATTACTTAAAGCGCACACATCGCGTCCAAAACAACCCAATTGCCAGCATACACACACTGGACTTTTGACGTTCGGATATCGCCACAAACACATCCAAGTTTTCCAGCATTACATCAAAGCCTTAGTCTTTCTACTCATTATTACATGCCCAACGTGCCAACAAAGCAAAAGATCATGCAGACGGAACCTAGTAGCTAGCGCAACAACTACTAGCCTACTCATCGTGGTCGCTGTCTAAGTCAGAGACGTTGGCGTCGTCGCCATCTACAGCGTCGTTGTCCTCCTCAGCTGGTGCCTCGGGCTCTTTGGGATCTTCGTCTTCATCCAAATCCATCTCTGCTGCACCAGGCGGAACATAGGGGTTGAGCTAATTGTTCAGCCGATGAACCTCCTCATGCAGGTTGTCATTGTACTCCTCTGCATTGGCCAGCTGCTGCTCTAGGTCAAACTGTCGAGCCCTCAACACATCCTCTGCAGACCAGGCTTCATTCCTCTGGTGGAGCACATGGGTCAACATGCGCTCAGCGTTCCTGTTGGCGGTGGTCAATCGTCCAACCTGCTCTCTCAAGGCACGTACGTCTCCCTCGAAAACCACAGTCCTCTGGGTAGCCTGATCCCTCTGACGGGACAACTGAGCCATCTCTGCGGTGAGCCTCTCAATCTCGGCGTCGTGATCCCTCTGAAGCTGACATCGGTCATCACGAGCCTAGCCAAGAGCACCAGACACACGTCTCAAGCTACCTTCCACTCCATCGAAGGCCTTCATCACTGCGAACATAGCACTCATGGCGGGGTTGTCACTGTTCTGTGCTTCTGCTGCGCTAATCTCCAGGGATCTTCCTCTTGCCTGCTGCCACGAGTCAGTGAAGGGTTGCCCCTCGGAAAGACTCCAACTATAGCTACTGCCAACTCCTGAGGAAAGCGATCCATGACATCCCTTAGGATCCCAAAGGCTGCCCTCTCAGCGGCTTCTTCAGCGGTCCTGCCAGTTGACTCAAAACGCCAACCAGTCCACTCAGAACCATCACCTCGGGGACGAACCACTACTTCCACAGTCACCAAAAAAGTCCTTGTCCCAACTGCTCATTCACCCAAAAGTAGCGGGGTTCCATTCCATCAGGATAGCCTACATAGCTGACCACTCTCCACAAGAGCGTAGGCATCCCAAACTCTCCAAGGAAAGTGTGACGCTGACGAGTGCGTGGAGCAAGCTAATGACGGGGAGCTCTGCTGGTGGACTTGCGGGCTGTCTGCTTGGTACGTGCCATCTGTAGCAAAATTTTATTACCGCGGTGAGAACAGATTTTTAAGTTGGCATTTTTATCGAAATGAGATAATCAACTTATAAGGGGAGGAACAATGCCATGAATGAAATGCACAACATGAAGCATGCACATTCCATACGTCCTCACAAACTTAGAAAATTAACAACTACTAACGGAATAAATGGTGGCATACCACGATCTCTTGTAAACATAACTAATACGTACTACTCGATAGCGCTGTTATGTACCTGCAGAAAGTCACTTCAGCCCAAACCTCACAGTATGAAATTATGCAAGAAAGTAGTAAAGTAAGCTACTCGCTCTACACGCATCCCCAGATACACGTATAACGGTAACAACTACCTGAATTGTCATCCTATTGACGGCATCGTCACCACATGATGGAATTCCCACAATTTGGATACCTTTATACGAACATGCGCATGGCACGTAAGTGTTTCGGCATCACATAAGCACTTCCCTAGATCGGCAGTGTATCTAACCATGCTCTCACAACTTTCACTTACCAAGGCATAGAGGTAATTGATCCATACATTACCACTCAAGTGAATGACACTCATACAATAGCACGCCGTATGAGCGACGAAATTTAAAATATGATGCAAACCCCCAAGTTAGTACTTAAATAAGCCACCTAGAGTCCTTACTGGGCATAAAGGATATGACCACT
Source organism: Saccharum hybrid cultivar R570 (assembly GCA_038087645.1). Lineage (NCBI taxonomy): Eukaryota > Viridiplantae > Streptophyta > Magnoliopsida > Poales > Poaceae > Saccharum > Saccharum hybrid cultivar. The sequence continues at coordinate 39,308,086 of JAQSUU010000307.1, read as the reverse complement.
GGCACACTCTTAAGTTTAAAAGTTTAGTTGAAAACACAGTTTTGTTTTTAAATACCCATGTGAACAGTAACATGCTAAACCATGCTCCGATGCCAGCTATAACGGATCAACATGATTATACAAGATTAAGTAAGAAAATCTTCCACCGAGGCAGATAATTTCTCAAACTTAAGCCCGTATAACCCGAGATTCCGTAAAATCACGAGGGATTTCAAACCAACCAACATACAACTAAGATTGTATTGATTTAGCAGCCACAGTTCACATGCTACATAAAGTTCGCCACGAGAGTTGAATACATCGGAGTCCAGAATAAAATTATTACGACATAGTTCAAAATAACATAGCGGAAGCAAGTAGTTTTAAACCACACATACCTAGTTCAAATACAGTGCCAGAAGATAGTCACGGTCCACAAAAGCATTAGATAAGACGAACGGAGTGACCATTGCCCATGGTTCTAGTTGTCACACATCGCCGGATACAGACAGTTGGCGCACTACCCATAGTACATCTGACCATCTGCAACAACAATGGGAACAACGCCCTGAATACGAGAATGTACTCAGCTAGACTTACCCGTCATAAACCAAAATAAAGGACACCAAGGAGCATGCAAGGCTTTTATACAGTGGACTGGCTTGACTCATTTGCGAAAAGCATAAGTTATTATGAATAACTAAACTAAGTACTTTTTGCATCATTTTTATTATAACCTATTCAAGCTAGGTAAGCACCTATTGCTAAAGCAATCACTTGATTCACCATTAACATCTAAATTACCATATCAGGTTTAGCATTTCCAACATCATTCACTTAATCATCAGTGTTCCATTATTGTAACTACGATGTCGTAGCTCGAGTCAAGTGCTCACTATCCAGGAGCGATGGCGATTCGAATCAATTTCTAACCAGCTGGTGATTTATTCCTCACACAAACCACGCTTCCCCCGTTAGGGTCGCTTAGATCACCAATGATACTTTCCAAGAAGCCGCGGGATAACAATCATGGACCACACTACCCAGGGACCGCCCGACTGCCAGGACGCACCTTGGGCTCACTCTTCGCGTCCCCGTTACACCCCCTTCAGCACTAGTCTGCCAATCCGAGTTTATCCCGGCTCGAAATAGTGTCACTAGCTTCGCGGTCGAAAGGTACTTTATTCGGCTAGCTAAATGTGAGGCATGCGTTCAACATGACAAGAGGGACGAGCAATGATCGGTCCTTAATCGACACAGACAGAATCACTATAGTCCAAAACCCTATAAGATTCCACCCGGTCTTCCTTTAGCTATCAACACTTGGTTACTTTCCATGATCACACTGTAGCTAACCAATAACTAGGTATCTTCCTATAACTCGCAGGTGACAGGAAATCACCCGACTTCTACCGGTCTAAGCATGGCTAAGCAGTTATTTGATCCTGACCTAACAGGGTAAAGGTAATCAGGTGAACAAGGATAATAATGCAACAACGGTTTCACGCAACTCCTAAACTTAATGCAACAATATATATATATATATATAACTATAACTCATGTAATAAGGAATTGCTTTCATAAAGTAGGAGACTTAAAATGCTCCGGGGCTTGCCTCTTTCGAACGAGCTAGGTTGGTGGTCTACGCACTCGGGCAGCTCCTCGCCTGGCTCTTCTTCCTCGGGCACCTCCTGTGCCTGGGGCTCCTGCTGATCGGTCCAAGCTTGCTCCTCCGGTACTGCTACCTGCGACTCCTCCTGCGATCCTATATGATGCGAGTGCATAAGTAAACATGCGAACGATGCATCGAATACGGTGGAATGCTTTGATGACATGATATGCAGATGAGCACATTGAATGGACAGTTTGGATTATAACAACATCTTCTACAAGGTAGTCCACATCATCCAAGAATATGTACCACAAAACATGCACCTATTATTCCACTAGTTAGCACATAACATACACATACGTGTGGTCACAAGTTGTCAAATCTTTACTAACCTAACCCATCAAGTAACATCAGCAAGGCATTTTGATGCTTCAAAGATACACCAAACATATTTTATTACTTTTAATTTCCCGTAAAGAATAACCTTTTATTTCCTATTTAACTAGGGTTACACATCAACACCTATTTTTGTGGCAGATAAAAAGCTACAAAAATTACAGCAGCTCACTCTTACTCTAATTAACCTACTACAAAAATTTCATGGGATTTGGATAAATAAAACTATCTATACAAAATAAACAAGTTATAGCATAATAATGAGCATGAAATTATTTTGTACTAGAAAAAGTATCAAACAACATATTTCACATTTTTCCCATGTTACTCATAGTAAACTAGCATATTACAAAAATTATCACATGCATGTGTTATACAACTTTAGCTCTCTACCAAAAATAACAAAAATCATCAATTAAAGGCATTTGAACTACACTTCAATAATTTTTCACAGAACATGCTTCACAAGTATTTTTCCTAGAAAATACATCACTAAGAAAGATTAATGCAACAAGAATCACATTTTTCTCATTATTATTTTATTTACTACACATTTTCTAAGATATCAGCATTTATAGCAATTAAATAAATCTACACAGAAAAGTATTACAAAACTAACATGCCATATTTTTAAACTGTAGATCTACTCAAGAGAAACACTACAAAATTTGTTTCATAATTTTTGGAGCTATAAATCTGGAGATATGATTTTTGGAAGCCTCTTCAAAATTTCTAATAAATCATTTTCTTTAAAACCGAAAAGCTAACCGGCCTCTAACGCTACGCGCACCCCGCATCTGCACACCGTGGACACACACACGAGACAGACAGGTGGGACCCCGCGGTCAAACGGGCCCACCCGTTAGCCTAGCCGTCCCGAGGCGGCGCTGACCGCCGGGATCTCGCCGCCGGCGGATCCTCCGGCGACGGGGAGGGTACCACCGTGTTCCCCACAGCGAGGCGAATCCAGGAGTGCCTAGTGGGTGGCCAGACAAGCTTGGCATCGAGCTCGCCGGCGTGCATGGCAGCTTGGTGGTGTGGGGCGCCGTCGGCCGGCCAACTCCGACCGAGAGGGGCCGCGCGGTGAGGTCAGCGAGGTTCGTGGTGCAAATGTGGTGCTCGTGCGCTCGAGAAGTGGGCGAGATGGGGGATGGAAGGGTGAAGCCCACGGAGCGGCTCACTCCGGTGAGCTCGGCCGGAACTCCGGCGAGCTATTACCGAGGATAGGGGCCGAATCTTCACGGGCCGTGGCGAGCACCGGATGCGCAACGAAAGGGCGCAGCGAGGGCGAAGACGGAGGCGGAGGCGGTGAGCCGGAGCGGCGGCTAAGGCCGTGGCGGAGCTCGGGAGCCGGCAATGGAGCGGCGGGGCGCGTCTGCTGCTGCTGGCGTGCTGCTGCGGAGCGAGAGGAGGGAATGGAGGGAGCAGCCGAGGCGGGCGAGCGCGTGGAGGGAGTAAGCGGGCGCGGGGGACGCGGGGGCCACCGGAGGGCGCGTGTCGCGTGGCGTCGCCGTCGCTCGGCCACGCGGCGGCCAACTCCTGCCGCGGCGCCACGGCGTCGCACGCGTGCGCGGGCGAGGGAGGGAGCCAGGCGCGGTCGTGGGCCAGGCCAAGAGCGCTGGCGGGCCGAAAGGATGGCCGCGGCTCGTTAAGGTAAGGAAAAGCTTTTCTTTTTCTAAATAAATTTATAGATTTTCTATTTTGATTCAAATTTGAATTTGAAGATGAAAAAGAGGTTTTCACAATTTTTGCTCAAAATAAAAGTTGTTCAAAATTTAATTCTCTACAACTTTCATGTAGAGCACTTTTCAAAATTCTAAGTAGATTTTGAATTTAGGATTTAAAGCTAAATTTTGAGTAAAAATTTACTTTTCTAGAATATTTTTAAAAGCAAAATTTGAGGGAATTTTTGAATACAAGAGTGGCTCCAAAATCATGTTTATTTATTCTAGATTATCTAAAATTGTCATTACACAAGAGTATACCACTTTTTAGCACTTAAATTCATAATTAGGGTTTCAAGTAATTGTTTATCCACTCTAAATTTTTAAAGAAGCTTATATTGCATGCAATGATAACATGTGTGTGATGTTTATGCTTAATGCTTTGGATGCTAATGCATGCTTAACACCCAGGGGTGTTACACAAACCATGCACCTATCTTGCGCTGAGATTGACACTATCTCCAAACAGACATAAATGAGCTTCCACTAGACCACGTCACCTAGGAATACCATCGGGTGTGCCCAAAATTATTTCCTTGCCCATGGTGCATTCGGGGTAAACCGTGCACCTATCTTGCGCCGAGATTAACACTCTCCAAACAGATCAAAATGAGCTTTCGCTTGACGCACTTTGCCTCGGAGTACATTCAGGTGCGTCCAAAATAATTTCTAAGCCGATGCTATGTTCGGTGCAAACCATGCACCTATCTTGCGTCGAGATTAACAGTATCTCCGAATTGATCGAAACGAGTTTCCACGTCACCCACACCACGTAGGAGTACATTGGTTGCACCCAAAATGATTTCCGTGCGTATGGTACGTTTGGCGCAAACCATGCACCTATCATCCATTGAGATTAACACTATCTCCAAATAGACCAAAATGACCTTCCATTTCACTCGCATCAACCAGGAGTTCCATTGGTTGCACCAAAAATGATTGCCATGCCCATGGTATATTTGGCACGAACCGTGCGCCTATCTTGCCTCGAGTTTAATACTATCTCCAAACGGACCAAAATGAGCTTCCACTTGACACATGACAGCTAGGAGTACCATTAGGTGTACCCAAAATCATTTCCATGCCAGTGGTGCATTCGGTGGAAACCATCGACCTATCTTACGCTAAGATTAACACTATCTCTGAACAGACCTAAACGAGCTTCCACAAGACCCACGTCAAATAGGAGTTCCATTGGTTGCACCCAAAACAATTGCCATGCCCATGGTATGTTTGGCGCAAATCGTGCACCTATCTTGCCTATAGTTTAATACTATCTCCAAACAGACCGAAATGAGCTTCAACTTGACACACGACACTTAGGAGTACCATCAGGTGTACCCAAAATAATTTCGAAGCCCGTGGTACATTCAGCGCAAACTGTGCACCTATCTTGTGCTGAGTTTAGTACTATCTCCAAACAGACCGAAACAAGCTTCCACTTGACACACGACACCTAGGAGTACCATCGGGTGTGCCCAAAATGATTTCCATGCCCATGGTACATTTGGCGCAAACCATGCACATATCTTGCGCTGAGATTAACACCTATCTTGTGTCGAGATTAATAGTACCTCTGTATGGACTGAAATGAGTTTCCACTCAAACCACGTCACGTAGGTGTAGCATTGGTTGCACCTAAAATGATTTTGGAGCCTATGGTATGTTCGACGTAAACCGTGCACCTATCATGCACGATTATCACTATCTTCAAACGGGCTAAAACAACCTTCCATTTCACCCACGACATCTAGGAGTTCCATCAGGTGTGCCCAAAATGATTGCCATGCCCATGGTACATTCGGTGCAAACCGTGCACCTATCTTGCGTCGAGATTAACACTATCTCCAAATGGACAGAAATGAGTTTCCACTTGACCCATGTCACCTAGGAGTACCATCGGTGGTGCCCAAAATGATTTCTGAGCCTATGGTAAGTTCGGCACAAAACCGTGCACCTATCTTGCGTTGAGATTATTACTATCTTCAAACAGACCGAAACGAGCTTCCGCTTGACCAATGTCACCTAGAAGTACTGTCGGGTGTGCCTGAAAAGGTTTCCCTACATGTGGTACAATCGGCGCAAACCATGCATCTTTCCTGTGCTTATATTAACACTATCTCCAATGGAATGAAATGAGCTTCCACTTGACATACGTCACCTAGGAGTACCATCGGGTGTGCTCAGAATGATTTTCCAAGCCTATGGCACGCGAACCATGCACCTATCTTGTGCTGAGACTAACACTATCTCCAAACATACCGAAACAAGCTTGCACTTGACCCATGTCACATAGGAGTACCATCGGGTGTGCCCAAAATGATTTCCATGCCAGTGGTGCATTCGGCGGAAACCATGCACCTATCTTGTGCCGAGATTAACACTATCTCCAAACAGACCCAAACGAGGTTCCACTGGACCCACATCAACTAGGAGTTCCATCAGTTACGCCCAAAATGATTGCCATACCCATGGTACATTTGGCACAAACCACGCACCTAACTTTCCTCTAGATTAATATTATCTCCAAACGGACCGAAACGATCTTCCATTTGACCAACGTCACCTAGAAGTACATTCGGTGCAAACTGTGCACCTATCTTGCACTGAGATTAACACTATCTCCAAACATAGTAAAACAAGCATGCACTTGACCCACGTCACCTAGGAGTACCATCGGGTGTGCCCAAAATGATTTCCATGCCAGTGGTGCATTTGGCGGAAATCGTGCACCTATCTTGCACCGAGATTAACACTATCTCTAAATAGACCTAAACGAGTATCCACTGGACCCATGTCAACTAGGAGTTCCATCGGTTGCGCCCAAATCAATTGCCATGGTAAATTTGGCGCAAAACCGTGCACCTATCTTGCCTTGACTTTAATACTATCTCCAAATAGACCAAAACGAGCTTCCACTTGACACACGACACCTAAGAGTACCATCGGGTGTGCCCAAAATGATTTCCTTTCCCGTGATACATTTGGTACAAACTATGCGCCTATCTTGCGTCGAGATTAATACTATCTCCAAACAGACTGAAACAAGCGTCTACTTGACCTACACAACTAGGAGTACCATCGGGTGTGCCTAAAGTGATTTCCGAGCCTATGGTACATTTGGTGCAAACCATGAACATATCTTGCCTCAAGATTAATACTATCTCCAAACAGACCAAAATGAGCTTCAACTTGACCAACATCACCTAGAAGTACCATCAGATGTGCCTGAAAAGACTTCCATGCATGTGGTCTATTCAGCGGAAACCACGCACCTTTCTCGCGCCTATATTAACACTATCTCCAAACGGAATGAAATGAGCTTCCACTTGACATACGCCACCTGGGAGTACCATCAGGTGTGCCCAAAATGATTTCCATGCCCATGGTACGTTCAGCGCAAACCGTGCACCTATCTTGCGCTAAGACTAACAATATCTCCAAACGTATCGAAACAAGCTTGCATTTGACCCATGTGGCCTAGGAGTACCATCGGGTGTGCCCAAAATGATTTCCATACTAGTGGTGCATTTGGCGGAAACTGTTCACCTATCTTGCACTGAGATTAACACTATCTCCAAAGAGACCTAAACGAGCTTCCACTGGATACACATCAGCTAGGTGTTTCATCGGTTGCGCCCAAAATGATTGCCATGCCCATGGTACATTTGGCGCAAACCATGCGCCTATCTTGCGTCGAGTTTAATATTATCTCCAAATAGACTGAAATAAGCTTTCACTTGACACACGACACCTAGGAGTACCATAGGGTGAGCCCAAAATGATTTCCATGCCCGTGGTACATTCGGCGCAAACCGTGCACCTATCTTGCGCTGAGATTAACACTATCTCCAAACAAACCGAAATGAACTTCCACTTGACCCATGCACCTAGGAGTACCATTGGGTGTGCCCAAAATGATTTTCATGCCTGTGGTGCATTTGGCGCAAACCGCGCACCCATCTTGCACCGACATTAACACTATCTCCAAACAGATTGAAATGAGCTTCCACTTGATCCACTTCGCCTAGGAGTACAATCAGGTGCGTCGAGATTAATAGTATCTCTATATGGACTGAAACGAGTTTCCAATCAACCAACATCACGTAGGAGTAGCATTGGTTGCACCCAAAATGATTTCTGAGCCTATGGTATGTTTGGTGCAAACCATGCACTTATCATGCATTGAGACTAACACTATCTCCAAACGAACCGAAACGACCTTCCATTTCACCCATGTCACTTAGGGGTTCCATCAGGTGCGCCAAAAATGATTGCCATGCCCATGGTACATTTGGCGCAAACCATTCACCTATGTCGCGTTGAAATTAACACTATTGCTGAACGAATCAAAATGAGTTTCAACTTGACCCACGTCACCTAGGAGTACCATCGGTGGTGCCAAAAATTATTTCTAAGCCTATGGTATGTTCGACACAAACCGTGCACCTATCTTGCATCGAGGGTAATACTATCTCACCATAGAATGAAATGAGCGTCCACTTGACCAACGTTACCATGAAGTACCATCGAGTGGGCCCAAAGCGATTTCGGTGCCTATGATACATTTGGCGCAAACCATGCTCATATCTTGCCATGAACTAGTACTATCTCCAAACGGACCGAAGCGAGCTTCCACTTGACCAACGTCACCTAGAAGTACCATCGGGTGTGCCTGAAAAGATTTCCATGCCTGTGGTACATTCAGCGCAAACCATGCACCTATCTTGCGCCTATATTAATACTGACTCCAAACAGAACGAAACGAGCTTTCACTTGACATATGTCACCTAGGAGTACCATTAGGTATGCCCAAAATGATTTCCATGCCCATGGTACATTCGGCACAAACCGTGCACCCATCTTGTGCTAAGACTAACACTATCTCCAAATAGACCTAAACAAACTTCCACTTGACCCACGTCACCTAGGAGTACCATCGGGTGTGCCCAAAATGATTTCCATGCCCGTGGTGCATTCGGCACAAACCGTGCTCCCATCTTGCACCGACATTATCACTATCTCCAAACGGATCGAAATGTGCTTTCACTTGATCCACTTCGCCTAGGTGTACAATCAGGTGCGCCCAAAATAATTTCTGAGCCTATGGTACATTCAGCGCAAACCATGTACCTATCTTGCGTCGAGATTAACAGTGTCTCCAAATGGACCGAAATGAGTTTTCACTCGACCCACATCATGTAGGAGAATAATCAGTTGCGCCCAAAATGCTTTCCGAGCCTATGGTACATTTGGCCCAAACCGTGCACCTATCATGCGTCGAGATTAACACTATCTTCAAATGGACCAAAATGACCTTCCATTTCTCTCACGTCACCTAGGAGTTCCATCGGGTTCGCCCAAAACCATTGCCATGCCCATGGTAAATTTGGCACAAACCGTGCATCTATCTTGCGTCGAGATTAACACTATGTCTAAATGGACCAAACCGAGTTTCCACTTGACCCATGTCACCTAAGAGTACCATCGGGTGTGCCCAAAGCAATTTCAGAACCTATGGTACATTTGGCGCAAACCGTGCACACATCTTGCCTAGAGATTAATACAACCTCCAAACGGACCAAAATGAGCTTCAACTTCACCAACGTCACCTATAAGTACCATCAGGTGTGTCTAAAAAGATTTCCATGCCTATGATAAATTCGGCGCAAACCGTGCACCTATCTTGCGCCTATTTAAACACTATATCCAAACAGACCTAAACGAGCTTCCACTTGACATACGTCACCTAGGAGTACCATCGGGTGTGCCCAAAATGATTTCCATGCCCATGGTACATTCGGCGCAAACCGTGCATCCAACTTGCGCTGAGATTTCATAGCCTATGGTACATTTGGTGTAAACTGTGCACATATCTTGCCTTGAGATTAATACTATCTCCAAACGTACCGAAACAAGCTTGCACTTGACCCAAGTCACCAAGGAGTACCATCGGATATGCCCAAAATAATTTCCACCAAGCTAGTGATGCATTCGACGGAAACCTTGCACCTATCTTGCGCCAAAATTAAAACTATCCCCAAACAGACCTAAATGAGCTTCCACTGGACCCCTGTCAACTAGGAGTTCCATTGGTTGCACACAAAATGATTGCCATGTCCATGGTACATTTGGTGCAAACCGTGCACCTGTCTTGCCTCGAGTTTAATACTATATCCAAACGGACCAAAATGAGCTTCCACTTGACACATGACACCTAGCAGTACCATCGGGTGTGCCCAAAATGATTTTCATGCCTGTGGTACATTCAGTGTAAACCGTGCACCTATCTTGCACTGAGATTAACACTATCTCCAAACGGACTGAAACAATCTTCCAATTGATACACAACACCTAGGAGTACCATTGGGTGTGCCCAAAATGATTTCCATGCCCACGGTACATTCAGCGCAAATCGTGCACCTATCTTACGCTGAGATTAACACTATCTCCAAACGGACCGAAACGAGCTTCCACTTAATAAACGACACCTAAGAGTACCATTGGGTGTGCCCAAAATGATTTCCATGCCAGTGGTGCATTCAGCGCAAACTGTGCACCCATCTTGCACCGACATTAACACTATCTCCAAATGGATCGAAATGTGCTTCCACTTGATCCACTTCACCTAGGAGTACAATCAGGTGCTTCAAAAATAATTTCTGAGCCTATGGTACGTTCGGCACAAACCGTGCACCTATATTATGTCAAGATTAACAGTATCTTCGCATGGACTGAAATGAGTTTCCACTCGAACCACATCACGTTGGAGTAGCATCAGTTGTGCCCAAAATGATTTTGGAGCCTATGGTACGTTCGTCGCAAACCGTGCACCTATCGTGCATCAAGATTAACACTATCTCCAAACGGACCGAAACGAGCTTCCACTTGACACATGACACCTAGGAGTACCATCGGTTGTGCCAAAAATGATTTCCATGCCCGTGGTACATTCGGCACAAACCATGCAGCTATCTTGCGCTGAGATTAACACTATCTCCAAATAGACCGAAACAAGCTTCTACTTGACCTACGCATGTAGGAGTTCCATCGAGTGTGTCCAATATGATTTCCGTGCCCATGGTGCATTCGGCGCAAACCGTGCACCCATCTTGCGCTGACATTAACACTAACTCCAAACGGATCGAAATGATCTTCCACTTGATCCACTCCGCCTAGGAGTACAATCAGGTGCGTCCAAAATAATTTCGGAGCCTATAATACGTTCAGCGGAAACCGTTCATCTATCTTGCGTCAAGATTAACAGTATCTCTGTATGGTCCAAAACGAGATTCCACTCGACCCACATCACATAGGAGTAGCATCGGTTGCGCCTGAAATGATTTTTGAGGCTATGGTACGTTCGGTGCAAACCGTGCACTTATCAAGCATCGAGATTAACACTATCTCCAAACAAACCGAAACGACATTTCATTTCACCCACGTCAACTAGGAGTTCCATCAAGTGCGCCCAAAACGATTGCCATGCCCGTGGTACATGCAGCGCAAACCATGCACCTATCTTGCGTCGAGATTAACACTATCTCAAAATGGATCGAAACCAGTTTCCACTTGACCATCGTCACCTAGGAGTACCATCGATGGTGCCCAAAATGATGCGTGCCTATGGTACGTTTGGCACAAATCGTGCACCTATCTTGCATCGAGATTAATACTATCTCCAAATAGACTGAAATGTGCATCCACTTGACCTACATCACCTAGGAGTACCATCGGTTATGTCCAAAGCAATTTCAGAGCCTATGGTACATTTGGCGCAAACCGTGCCCATATCTTGCCTTGAGATTAATACTATCTCCAAATGGATGGAAATGAGCTTTCGCTTAACCAACGTCACCTAGAACTTCCATCGAGTGTGCCTGAAAAGATTTCCATGAATGTCGTACATTCGGCACAAACCATGCACCTATCTTGCGCCTATATTAACACTATCCCCAAACGGAATGAAATTAGCTTCCACTTGACATATGTCACCAAGGTGTATCATCGGGTCTACCCAAAATGATTTTCATGCCCATGATACATTTGGCACAAACCGTGCACCTATCTTGCGCTGAGACTAACTATATCTTCAAATGTACCCGAACAAGCTTGCACTTGACCCAAGTCACCTAGGAGTACCATCGGGTGTGTCCAAAATGATATGCATGGCAGTGGTGCATTTGGCAGAAACCATGCACCTGTCTTATGCTGAGATTAAAAGTATCTCCAAACAGACCTAAACGAGCTTCCATTGGACCCACGTCAACTAGGAGTTCCATCAGTTGTGCCCAAAATGATTGCCATGCCCATGGTACATTTGGCGCAAACCGTGCACCTATCTTGCCTCGAGTTTAATACTACCTCTAACCTAACTGAAACGAGCTTCCACTTAACACACGCGCTTGGGAGTACCATCGGGTGTGTCCAAATTGATTTCCATTCCCGTGGTGCATTCGGTGCAAACCGTGCACCCATCTTGCGCCGACATTAATACTATCGGCAAACGGATCAAAATGAGCTTCCACTTGATCCACTTCGCCTAGGAGTACAATCAGGTGCATCTAAAATAATTTCTAAGCCTATGGTACGCTCGGCGAAAGCCGTGCACCTATCTTGCATTGAGATTAACAGTATCTCCATATGGACCAAAACGTGTTTCCGCTCGACCCACATCACGTAGGAGTAGCATCGGTTGCGCCCAAAATGATTTCCGAGCCTATGGTACATTCAGTGCGAACCATGGACTTATCATGCATCGAGATTAACACTATCTCCAAATGAACCGAAAAGACCTATCATTTCACCCACGTCAACTAGGAGTTCCTCGAGTGCGCCCAAAACGATTGCCATGCCCAAGATAGATTCGGCGCAAAACGTGCACCTATCTTGCGTCGAGATTAACACTATCTCCAAATGGACCGAAACAAATTTCCACTTGACCCACGTCACCTACGAGTACCATCGGTGGTGCCCAAAATGATTTCCAAGCCTATGGTACGTTCAGCGCAAACCGTGCACCTATCTTGCATCGAGAGTATCTCCAAACAGATAGAAACGAGCATCCACTTGACCTACGTCACCTAGGAGTACGATCTGGTGTGCCCAAAGCAATTTTAGAGCCTATGGTACATTTGGCGCAAACCATGCACATATCTTGCCTTGAGTTAGTACTATCTCCAAATGGAATGAAACGAGCATCCACTTGACCAACATCACCTAGAAGTACCATTGGGTGTGTCTGAAAAGATTTCCATGCATGTGGTACATTCGGCGCAAACCATGCACCGGTCTTACACATATATTAACAATATCTCCAAATAGAACAAAATGAGCTTCCACTTGACATACATCACCTAGGAGTACCATCGGGTGTGCCCAAAATGATTTCCATGCCCATGGTACATTCGGTGCAAACCGTGCACCTATCTTGCACTGAGACTAACACAATCTCAAAACGTACCGAAACAAGCTTGCACTAGACCCACGTCACCTCGGAGTATCATCGGGTGTGCCCAAAATGATTTCTAGGCTAGTGGCGCATTTGGTGGAAACCGTGCACCCATCTTGCGCTAAGATTAACACTATCTCCAAACGGACCGAAATGAGCTTCCACTTGACCCATGCACCTAGGAGTACCATTGGGTGTGCCCAAAATGATTTTCAGGCCCTTGGTGCATTCGTCGCAAACTGTCCACCCATCTAGCACCGACATTAACACTATTTCCAAATAGATCGAAATGAGCTTCCACATGATCCACTTTGCCTAGGAGTACAATCAGTTGCATCCAAAATAATTTATGAGCCTATGGTAGGTTCGGCACAAACCATGCACCTATCTTGCGTTGAGATTAACAGTATCTCCGTATGGACTGAAACAAATTTCCACTCGACCCACATCATGTAGGAGTAGCATCGGTGGCGCCCAAAAATGATTTTTGAGCCTTTGGTACATTTAGTGCAAACCATGCACTTATATCGCATCGAGATTTAAACTATCTCCAAACAAACCAAAAATACCTTCCATTTCACCCACGTCAACTAGGAGTTCCATCGAGTGCACCCAAAACGATTGCCATGCCCATGGTACATTCGGTGCAAGACAAGCACCTATCTTGCGTTGAGAATAACACTATCTCTAAATGGACTAAAACGAGTTTCCACTTGACCCACGTCACCTAGAAGTACCATCATTGGTGCCCAAAATGATTTCTGAGCCTATGGTACGTTCAGCGCAAACCGTGCACTTATCTTGCATCAAAAGTAATATTATCTCCAAGTAGACAAAAACAAGCATCCACTTGACATATGTCACCTAGGAGTACCATCAGGTGTGCCCAATGCGATTTCAGAGCCTATGGTACATTTCGTGCAAACCGTGCACATATCTTGCCTCAAGTTAGTACTATCTCCAAACGGACCGAAACGAGCATCCACTTGACCTACATCACCTAGGAGAACCATCAGGTGTGCCCAAAGCGATTTCAGAGCCTATGGTACGTTCGGCACAAACCGTGCACCTATCTTGTGTCGAGATTAACAGTATCTCTATATGGACCGAAAGGAGTTTCCACTCGACCCACATCACGTAGGAGTAGCATCGGTTGCTCCCAAAATGATTTATCAGCCTATGGTACATTTGGCGCAAACCATGCACCTATCTTGCGTCGATATTAATAGTATCTCTGAATGGACCAAAATGAGTTTCCACTCGACCCACATCACGTAGGAGTAGCATCGGTTGCGCCCAAAATGATTTTTGAGCCTATGGTCCATTCTGCACAAACCGTACACATATCATGCATCAAGACTAGCACTATCTCCAAACGGAACGAAATGACCTTCTATTTCACCCACGTCAACTAGGAGTTCCATCGGGTGTGCCCAAAATGTTTCCCATGCCCATGGTACTTTCGGTGCAAACTGTGCGCCAATCATGCACCGAGATTAACACTATCTCCAAACAGACCTAAACGAGCTTCCACTAGACCCACATCACCTAGGCATACTATCGGGTGTGCCCAAATGGTTTCCATGCATGTGGTTCATTCGGCGCAAACCGTGCACCTATCTTGCGCCGAGATTGACACTATCTCCGAACAGATCGAAATGAGCTTCCGCTTGATCCACGTCGCCTAGGTGTACAATCAGGTGCGTCCAAAATGATTTTTTGAGCCTATGGTACGTTCGGTGCAAATCAGGCACAAATCTTGCATCGAGATTAACAATATCTCTAAATGGACCAAAATGAGTTTTCACTCGACCCACATCACGTAGGAGAACAATCGATTGCACCCAAAATGATTTCTGAGGCTATGGTACGTTCGGCACCAACCGTGCACCAATCATGCATCGAGATTAACACTATCTCCAAACAGACCGAAATGACCTTCCATTTCTCTCACAACACCTAGGAGTTCCATCAGGTAAGCCCAAAATGATTGCCATGCTCATGGTACATTCGGCGCAAGCCGTGCATCTATCTTGCATCAAGATTAACACTATCTCCAAATGGACTAAAATGAGTTTCCACTTGACCCATGTCACCTAGGAGTACCACGGTGGTGCCTAAAATGATTTCTGAGCCTATGGTACGTTCAGCGCAACCCGTGCACATATAATGCGTCAAGAGTAATACTATCTCCAAATAGATAGAAACGAGCATCCACTTGACCTACGTCACCTAGGAGTACGATCTAGTGTGCCCAAAACAATTTCTGAGCCTATGGTACATTTGGCGCAAACCGTGCACATATCTTGCCTTGAGTTACTATATCTCCAAACGGACCAAAACGAGCATCCACTTGACCAACATCACCTAGAAGTACCATTGGGTGTGCCTAAAAAGATTTTTCATACCTATGGTACATTTGGCACAAAGCGTGCACCTATCTTGTGTCTATATTAACACTATCTCTAAATGGAACGAAACGAGCTTCCACTAGACATACGTCACCTAGGTGTACCATTGGGTGTGTCCAAAATGATTTCCAGGCCCGTGGTACATTCGGTGCAAACCGTGCACCAATCTTGCACTGAGATTAACACTATATGCAAACGGACCAAAACGAGCTTCCACTTGATACATGACACCTAGGAATACCAGTGGGTGTGCTGAAAATGATTTCCATGACCATGGTACATTCAGCGCAAATCATGCACCGTTCTTGCGTTGAGATTAACACTATCTCCAAACGGACTGAAACGATCTTCCAATTGATACACGACACCTAGGAGTACCATTGGGTGTGCCTAAAATGATTACATGCCCGTGGTGCATTCAGCGCAAACCGTGCACCCATCTTGCGCAGACATTAACACTATCTCCAAACGGATCGAAATGAGCTTCTACTTGATCCACTTCGCCTAGGAGTACAATCAGGTGCTTCAAAAATAATTTCTGAGCCTATGGTACGTTCAGCGCAAACCATGCACCTATCTTGTGTCAAGATTAACAATATCTCCATATGGACTAAAACGAGTTTCCACTCGAACCATGTCATGTAGGAGTAGCATCGGTTGCGCCCAAAATGATTTCAGAGCCTATGGTATGTTTGGCACAAACCGTGCACCTGTCATGCATCGAGATTAACTCTATCTCCAAACGGGTTGATACACCTTTCCATTTCACCCACGGCAACTAGGAGTTCTATCGGGTGCGCCCAAAATGATTGCCATACCCATGATATATTAGGTGCAAACTATGCACCTTTGTTGCGTCGAGATTAACAATGTCTCCAAATGGACGGAAACGAGTTTCCACTTGACCCAAGTCACCTAGGAGTACCATCGGTGGTGCCCAAAAATGATTTCCGAGCCTATGGTATGTTCGGCGCAAAACATGCACCTGTCTTGCGTCGTGATTAATACTATCTCCAAACAGACTAAAACGAGTGTCCACTTGACCTACGTCACCTAAGGGTACCATCGGGTGTGCCCAAAGCGATTTTCAGAGCCTATGGTACATTCGGTGCAAACCATGCACATATCTTGCCTTGAGATTAATACTATCTACAAACGGACAGAAATGAGCTTCCACATGACCAACGCCACCTAGAAGTACCATCGGGTGTGTCTGAAATGATCTCCATGCATGCCATGCATGTGGTACATTTGGTGCAAACCATGCACCTATCCTGCACCTATATTAACACTATCTCTAAATAGAAAGAAATGAGCTTCCACTTGACATACGTCACCTAGGAGTACCATCGGGTGTGCCCAAAATGATTTAGATGCCCATGGTATATTCGGCGCAAACCGTGCACCCATCTTGCGCTGAGACTAGCACTATCTCTGAACGTAATGAAATAGGCTTGCAATTGATCCACCTCACCTAGGAGTACCATCGGGTGTGCCCAAAATGATTTCCATGCCAGGGGTGCATTTGGCGGAAACCGTGGACATTTCTTGTGCCTATATTAACACTATCTCCAAACGGAACGAAACAAACTTCCACAAGACATACATCACCTAGGAGTACCACTAGGTGTGCCCAAAATGATTTCCATGCTTGTGTACATTCAGCGCAAACCGTGAACCTATCTTGCGCTGAGATTAACACTATCTCCAAACATACCGAAACAAGCTTGCACTTGACCCACGTCACCTAGGAGTACCATCGAGTGTGCCCAAAATGATTTCCTTGCTAGTGGTGCATTCGGCGGAAACCGTGCACCTATCTTGCGTCGATATTAACACTATCTCCAAGCATACCTAAACAAGCATCCACAGGACCCACATCAACTAGGAGTTCCATTGGTTGCGCCCAAAATGATTGGCATCCCCATGGTACATTTGGCGCAAACCGTGCACCTATCTTGCCTCGAGTTTAACACTAGCTCTAACCTGACCAAAATGAGCTTCCACTTGACACACGACACCTAGGAGTACCATTGGGTGTGTCCAAATTGATTTCCATGCTTGGGGTACATTCGGCGCAAGCCGTGCACCTATCTTGCACTGAGATTAACACTATCTCCAAACGGACTGAAACGAGCTTCCACTTGACCCACGTGCCTAGGAGTACAATCAGGTGCGTCAAAAATAATTTCTGAACCTATGGTACGTTCGGCGCAAAGCGTGCTCCTATCTTGCGTCAAGGATTAACAATATCTCCTTATGGACCAAAATGAGTTTCCACTCAAACCACATCATGTAGGAGTAGCATTGGTTGCGCCCAAATTGATTTCTGAGCCTATGTTACGTTCCACGCAAACCGTGCACCTATCATGCATCGAGATTAACACTATCTCCAAACGGGTTGAAACGACCTTCCATTTCATCCACGTCAACTAGGAATGCCATTAGGTGCACCCAAAACGATTGCCATGCCCATGGTACATTCGGCTCAAACCGTGCACCTATCTTGCGTCGAGATTAACAGTATCTCCGTATGGACTGAAATGAATTTTCACTTGACCCACGTCACCTAGGAGCACCATCGGTGGTGCACAAAATGATTTTCGAGCCTATGGTATGTTCAGCGCAAACCGTGCACCTATCTTGTGTCAAGATTAATACTATCTCCAAATAGACTAAAACGAGCATCCACTTGACCTACGTCACCTAGGAGTACCATTGGGTGTGCCCAATGTGATTTTAGAGCCTATGGTACATTTGGTGCAAACCGTGCACATATCTTGCCTCGAGATTAATACTATCTCCAAGCGGACCGAAACGAGCTTCCACTTCACCAACATCACCAAGAAGTACCATCGGGTGTGCCTAAAAAGATTTCTATGCATGTAGTACATTCAGCACAAACAGTGCACCTATCTTGCGCCTATATTAACACTATCTCCAAATGGAACAAAATGAGCTTCCGCTTGACATATGTCACCTAGAAGTACCATCGGGTGTGCCCAAAATGATTTCCATGCCCATGGTACATTCGGCGTAAACCGTGGACCTATCTAGCGCTGAGACTAACACTATCTCGAAATGTACCGAAATAAGCTTGCACTTGACCCACGTCACCTAGGAGTACCATCGGGGTTGCCCAAAATGATTTCTAGGCCAGTGGTGCATTCTATGGAAACCGTGCACCTATCTTGCGCTAAGATTAACACCATCTCCAAACAGATCTAAATGAGCTTCCACTAGATACACGACACCTAAGAGTACCATTCGGTGTGCCCAAAATGATTTCCATGCCCATGGTACATCCGGCGCATACTGTGCACCTATCTTGCCCTGAGATTAACACTATCTCCAAACAGACCGAAACAAGCTTCCACTTGATACATGACACATAGGAGTACCATTGGGTGTGCCCAAAATGATTTCCATGACCATGGTACATTCAGCGCAAATCGTGCACCTATCTTGCGTTGAGATTAACACTATCTCCAAACGGACTGAAACGATCTTCCAATTGATACACGACACCTAGGAGTACCATGGGGTGTGCCCAAAATAATTTCCATGCCCGTGGTGCATTCAGTGCAAACCGTGCACCCATCTTGCGTTGACATTAACTCTATCTCCAAACGGATCGAAATGAGGTTCCACTTGATCCACTTCGCCTAGGAGTACAATCTAGTGCTTCGAATAATTTCTGAGCCTATTATACGTTCGACGCAAACCATGCACCTATCTTGTGTCGAGATTAATAGTATCTCTGCATGGACTGAAACGAGTTTCCACTCAAACCACATCGCGTAGGAGTAGCATCGGTTGCACCCAAAATGATTTTGGAGCCTATGGTATGTTCGGCGCAAACCGTGCACCTATCATGCTTTGAGATTAATACTATCTCCAAACGGGCTAATACGCCTTTCCATTTCACCCACGACAACTAGGAGTTCCATTGGGTGCGCCCAAAATGATTACCATGCTCATGGTGTCGGGTATCAAAATACTCGGGGTATCCCAACAGGGTGTAAAATACGGCACCCTACACATTTGTAGGCCCACCATAAGGGGCAAAAAAGCACTGACAACATGTCAGCCGCTCAAGGCGCAAACTGCCAACTCTATCTTGCCTGAGCCTTGCGGAGAGGCCTCGGGCACGATAGGTGTCTCGGGCGACGTCTCTCCGCCTCGCCCGAGCCCCTGCACCGTCATCAAAGGCACTCGACCCCCCGCGGTGTGTTTTCGCCTCACCCAAGGGGCACGTGGAACCCTCAGGTGAAACGGGGAGCCACGGGGACCCCCCGCACGGTGCTCGCTTCGTCAACGTGATGGACGTGACCATGCATAGTCAACAAGGGCACTAGAACCACGCCCTGACTCGACATGACCCCGGTCATTCTACCATGACGACATCCATACCTCCATAGCAACAGGGGTGACGGCAGCTGTGCCACCTAACCCCCTCACTATGAAAATCCCAGCACACGCGTCGCCCACCTTCATGGCACAGGGACGTACAAGTCAAGGCATGGCCCCAACATGTCACACCAGCGAACGGAGAGGCCAAAAGGTTAACGCCCTACATGACTCCACGCTATAGGGAAACTG
Source organism: Saccharum hybrid cultivar R570 (assembly GCA_038087645.1). NCBI lineage: Eukaryota > Viridiplantae > Streptophyta > Magnoliopsida > Poales > Poaceae > Saccharum > Saccharum hybrid cultivar. The sequence goes on along the minus strand of JAQSUU010000307.1, from coordinate 39,287,911 downwards.
TTCCCACTGGATAAGGAGGAGGATGGCCACGCTCGAGGCCACCTTTTGTCTTTCTCTTTCATTTTCCCGTTTTCACCACTTTACCGCAAATGTAACCCGAGCCCTCCCCTTAGAAGCTATAAAAGGGGGGGCAGGGGCCAAAGCAATAGAGGGGAACAAAACCAAATCGAATGAAGACAACCAAGCAACAACAACTAGAATCCACTCGAAACCACCACCACCACCCAAGAGACTTGGGACCTGCTCCCTCTCTTGAAAGCTTGTAACCCCTACTGCAAGCACCCTGGTGCAAGGCAACACGAAACACAGCGAAACCCACTAGACTAGGGCCGTTCATGCCTGAACCAGTATACACCCTTGTGTCTGCTTTGCATAGCCATCAGGATCCAGACGCGTAGATACAAATTCACTAGTCGCTCTGTTTAGACACTCGGTCCTCTAGACACGGACACATGGTATATTAGGTGCAAACTATGCACCTATCTTGCATTGAGATTAACACTGTCTCCAAATGGATGGAAACGAGTTTCCACTTGACCCAAGTCACCTAGGAGTACCATCAGTGGTGCCCAAAATAATTTCCGAGCCTGTGGTATGTTCGGCGCAAACCATGCACCTATCTTGTGTCGTGATTAATACTATCTCCAAACAGACTAAAACGAGCATCCACTTGACCTACATCACCTAGGGGCACAATCAAGTGTGCCCAAAGCGATTTTAGAGCCTATGGTGCATTTGGCACAAACCATGCACATATCTTGCCTCGAGATTAATACTATCTCCAAACAGACCGAAACGAGCTTCTACTTGACCAACGCCACCTAGAAGTACCATCGGGTGTGTCTGAAATGATCTCCATGCATGTGGTACATTTGGCACAAACCGTACACCTGTTTTGCACCTATACTAACACTATCTCCAAACAGAAAGAAATGAGCTTCCACTTGACATACGTCACCTTGGAGTACCATCGGGTGTGCCCAAAATGATTTAGATGCACATGGTACATTCGGCACAAACCGTGCACCCATCTTGCGCTGAGACTACCACTATCTCCGAACGTACCGAAAGAGGCTTGCACTTGACCCACCTCACCTAGGAGTACAATCGGGTGTGCCCAAAATGATTTCTATGCCAGTGGTGCATTTGGCGAAAACCGTGCACCTTTCTTGTGCCTATATTAACACTATCTCCAAATGGAACAAAACAAGCTTCCACTAGACATACATCATCTTGGAGTACCATTGGGTGTGCCCAAAATGATTTCCACGCCCGTGGTACATTTGGCACAAACCGTGAACCTATCTTGCGCTAAGATTAACACTATCTCCAAATGTACCAAAGCAACATTACATTTGGCCCACGTCACCTAGGAGTACCATCAAGTGTGCCCAAAATGATTTCCATGCTACTGGTGCATTCGGCGGAAACCGTGCACCTATCTTGCGCCGAGATTAACACTATCTCCAACTAGACCTAAACGAGCTTCCACTGGACCCACGTCAACTTAGAGTTCCATCGGTTGCGCCCGAAATGATTGCCATCCCCATGGTACATTTAGCGCAAACTGTGCACCTATCTTGCCTCGAGTTTAACACTATCTCTAACCTGACTGAAACGAGCTTCCACTTGACACACGACACCTAGGAGTACCATTGGGTGTGCCCAAAATGATTTCCATGCTCGGGGTACAATCGGTGCAAACCATGCTCCTATCTTGCGTCGAGATTACCAATATCTCTGAGCCTATAGTACGTTCGGCGCCCAAAATGATTTCTGAGCCTATAGTACGTTCGGCGCAAACCATGCACCTATCTTGCGTTGATATTAAAAGTATCTCCAAATGGACCGAAACGAGTTTCCACTCGACCCACATCACGTAGGAGTAGCATCGGTTGTGCCCAAAATGATTTTCGAGCCTATGGTCCGTTCAGCGCAAACCGTGCACATATCATGCATCGAGACTAACACTATCTTCAAACAGACCGAAACGACCTTCTATTTCACCCGCGTCAACTAGGAGTTCCATCGGGTGTGCCCAAAATGTTTCCCATGCCCATGAAACTTTCGGCGCAAACTATGCACCAATCATGCATCGAGATTAACACTATCTCCAAACAGACCTAAATGAGCTTCCATTGGACCCACGTCACCTAGGCGTACCATCGGGTGTGCCCAAATGGTTTCCATGCCTGTGGTGCATTCAGCGCAAACCGTGCACCTATCTTGCGCCGAGATTAACACTATCTCCAAATGGATCGAAATGAGCTTTCGCTTGATCCGCATTGCCTAGGATTATAATCAGGTGTGTCCAAAATGATTTCTAAGCCTATGGTACATTCAATGCAAACTGGGCACAAATCTTGCGTCAAGATTAACAGTATCTCCAAATGGACCAAAATGAGTTTTTACTCGACCCACATCACGTAGGAGAAATTGGTTGCACCCAAAATGATTTCCGAGGCTATGGTACATTTGGAGCAAACCGTGCACCTATCATGTGTTGAGATTAACACTGTCTCCAATTGGACCGAAATGACCTTCCATTTCTTTCACGACACCTAGGAGTTCCATTGGGAGCGCCCAAAACGATTGCCATGCTTATGGTACATTCGGCGCAAGCCGTGAATCTATCTTGCATCGAGATTAACACTATCTCTAAATGGACTAAAACAAGTTTCCACTTGACCCATGTCAACTAGGTGTACCATCGGGTGTGCCCAAAGCGATTTCAGAACCTATGGTACATTTAGCGCAAACCGTGCACATATCTTGCCTAGAGATTAATACTACCTCCAAACGGACTGAAACAAGCTTCAACTTGACCAACATCACCTAGAAGTACCATCGGGTATGCCTAAAAAGATTTCCATGCCAATTGTACATTCGGCGCAAACCGTGCACCTATCTTGCGCCTATTTGAACACTATCTCCAAACAAAACCAAACAAGCTTCCACTTGACACAGGTCACCTAGGAGTACCATCGGGTGTGCCCAAAATGATTTCCATGTCTGTGGTACATTCGGCACAAATCATACACCTATCATGCACCGAGATTAACACTATCTCCAAACAGACCGAAACGAGCTTGCACTTGACCCACGTCACCTAGGAGTACCATCGAGTGTGCCTACATTGATTTCCATGCGAGTGGTGCATTCAGTACAAACCGTGCTCCTATCATGCGCCAAGGTTAACACTATCTCTAGACAGACCTAAATGAGCTTCCACTGGACCCACGTCACCTAGTTGTACCATTGGGTGTGCTCAAAATGATTTCCACGCTTGTGGTGCATTCGACTCAAACTGTGCACCTATCTTGCACCGAGATTAACACTGTCTCCAAACAGATCAAAATGAGCTTTCGCTTGATCCACGTTGCCTAGGAGTACAATCAGGTGCATCCAAAATGATTTTTAAGCCTATGGTATGTTCGGCGCAAACCGAGCACCAATCTTGTATCGAGATTAAAAGTATCTCCAAATGGAGTGAAACGAGTTTTCACTCCACCCACATCACGTAGAACAATCGGTTGCGCCCAAATTGATTTGCGAGCCTATGTTATGATCGGCAAAAACCGTGCACCTATCATGTGTTAAGATTAACACTATCTCCAAACAGACCGAAATGACCTTCCATTTCACTCACGTCACCTAGGAGTTCCGTCGAGTGCACCCAAAATGATTGCCATCCCATGGTACATTTGGCGCAAACCATGCACCTATCTTGCGTTGAGATTAAAACTATCTCCAAACAGACCTAAACGAGCTTCCATTGGATCCACACCAACTGCGAGTTTCATCGGTTGCGCCCAAATTATTGCCACGCCCATGGTACATTTGGCACAAACCGAGCACATATCATGCATATAGATTAATACTACCTCCAAACGGACCGAAACGAGCTTCAACTTGACCAACGTCACCTAGAAGTACCATCAGGTGTGCCTAAAAAGATTTCCATGCCTGTGGTACATTCGGTGCATATCGGGCATCTATCTTGTCACGAAACCGTCTAAATTATAAGAGCACAAGTACAAAAACAATCACTGGAGTGATCAAATTCTCGCACTTGAGCCCATATAACTCCGGTAGTCCAATGAAATCACGAGGGATTTCAAACCAACTAACATATAAGCCAAGATCGTAGTGATTCAACATAACAAGTCACATGTTACATCCATTTCATAAGTAATTCAATATACATCGGAGTTCAACATAGTTATTACAACTTACATTGAAAAGTAGCGAAAGCAAAGTAATTTGAAACTAACATTAATTTTATTTCAAATACATGCTAGTACCAAGGTCGACTTCCAACAAAAGCATTAGAGACAAGATGAATAAGAAGGATCACACCCGTGATCACACTCCGCCACTAAGGCAGGAGCCAACCAACTCTTGCAGTCGCCATGATACATCACAACCTGCAACAAGTGGGGATAAAACCCTGAGTACGACAATATACTCAGCTAGACTTACCCATCAAAAACCAGAAATAAAGTGACACCAAGGATCACTCAAGGCTTATATAAAGTGGGCTAGCTTGACAACATTTTACGTAAAGCTTAATATAGATAAGTAATCATTAATCCTTAAGCATCAAGTTAATCATCATTAACATGTCATCTATATTAGCACCTGTACTAGAGCACTCACTTGATTAGGAGCAAACAATATTAACCATAGCAGGTATAAATTGAGGCAACATTTCCATCGTCATCCAATTAACCATCCGTTCAATTTAATTGAATCTACGTTGCCGCTGCTCAAGTCAAGTGCTCACTAACCGGGAGCGACGGCGATTCGAATTGAATTCCTATCCAGCTGGAGGGGTATTTCTAACACTCACCGAGACACGCCTGGCGAGGGCTGCTCAGGTCACCTTGTAGGGACTCTAACCCCCCTTGGTCTCATGCCAATGTCCCCAAGCACATCCTTACTACCGCCAAGATGCAACCTACCCTTTGATTCCCGGCCTGAACTGTATTACTCGGATTCGCGGTCGGAACGACTTATCCGGCCAACTAAGTGTTAGACTGCGTTCAACATGACTCAAGGACGTACAGCGAATCGGTCCTTAAATGACTCAGACGGGGATAGATCCACACCCAAGACCTCCATGCCTTTTTGCTTCTCTATCGTCATCCCGCCCGGTCTCATTTCATTTTATTAACACATGGTTCTTTTCCACGATAGCAAATATAGCCAACCGTGCCATATATGAATATCCCTACATCTCGCAGGTGACAGGAAATCACCTGACTTCTACCGCTTAAAGCAGGGCTAAGCATCTACTCGACCCTGGTCTATGTAGGATTCAAGATTCATATATCTGGACAAGGAATGATATAATGCAGCAAGGGTTTCCAACCAACTCCTATCACTTAATGCAACAATACGTATAACATATATAGAATTAATTATGCTCTGGGGCTTGCCTGGGATACGACACTAGTCAGTGTTGGTTAGATGACCCACGCTTGGCGAGCACCTCCCACTAGCACTTGTCCAGCCTTCCATCTACGGGGTGGATCTACCAACACCATCTTCGGGTTCAGCTCCACATCATGTCCTCCACGTAGTGCATCTAGCGTACCTAGATGAGATGTAAGATGCAAGTGTATGAATACATAGAAATGCAATGGATGATGCATCACATACTAAACAAGGCAAGTACAAGGTTATACTAAAGACACTTAAGCACATCACTTTGCTTAAATAACATCACACAAACCAACATGCTAAGATAGCAAGGAGGGCACACTCAGCATGGCACACAAGTTCCACATGATCTTTGGTGTATTTAACTTAATTACCAAGGACATGAATCACATGTAGTAACATGCAAAGCAAGTCAAGGTGAAGCAACAACTATAACTAGAATATGTCAATTTCTAGACTTGCAAATAGTAGCTTCATAAATCAGTCACATCTGGAGTTTCATAAATCCAAATGACTTGCAAGAAGACATTCTGGAAATATTAGTAAATTATCTACATTTCATATTTAATCATCTCAACATGGTTCCCAAGTTATCATGACCAAACATGTCAATCTTTAAAGTCTGCACAGAAGGTAATCAAAATCTGACAGTAGACTTATTAAGCATACAACTCTTAAACTATCAGACCTAGGATCATGAAAATTTAACACAAGCAAGATAAGATAATTATCTACAACTTTTGTATTTACCAAAACCACAGTAAACATCATTTACACCATGAAACTATTTGCACAAGTAACACCACACATGCAGCCCAACAGCAGTGGTACAATTATAGACATAAAACTGATAGAAAATTCAGAGAAGCATAAACAGAGTTCTAGACTTCCAACAAACATGATTCTTAACTTTATGGAAATATTATAAAGTTACCTACAACTTTCTTGTAATCATCTTAAGATGATTCTACAGTTAACATGGTCAATTAATTAAATAATTGCATCTCTGTCCAAAATATGGACAGAATCTGATAGGCCACTTTAAACCGCTATAACTTGAGTTTCACAAATCCAATAATTATCATTCTAGACTTTTATAGAAAGCTTAACAAATTTTGAACAATTTTGTTATAAACATCTAGAGCTAATTGTGCTACTAACTAGGTCACACATTATAAACAAGGCAACCCTGTCTGGGTTTGGACAGAAACAGCTACAGCACTTTAGACTACTATAGTTAAACATATACTTAGCCAAAAATTGTGCTCTTTAGCTTTTTGAAAAGCTTAAGAAAAGTAATACAACTCATTTATTGTCATCAAGGCATGATTCATAACTTAACTGGGCCAAACAATGCATACATGCAGAACTGTCCAGAATAGAAGTAAAGCAGCATATAGCATTTGTTATTTTTGTAGCTCTTAAAACTATCAAGCCTAAAGTCCTGAAATTTTTACTAGACATCATACATCACAAGAGTAACATGCCACAAAAATTTCACTTCATTTGGAGTTATATATTTGCAGTTATTAAAAATAACAGATCCAACTAGCATTCAAAACCTAGTTGCATAAATCTATTTTTACAGCTAAAACTTTAAACTAAAACATGCCATATTATAGATCCACTGCATAGAAAATTTCACAAGGATTCCAAAAAGTCCTCATTTGCTATTTTACGATTTTTCTACCATTTACTATGTATTTTCAAATTTCAGCCATTTAAATGCAATACTAATTCCGAAAAAGAAAAGGGAAAACATTATGCAGAGTGAACACAAAACTTTCCACAATTCACGTAAGCCCCTATATGTAAATCCTTTGTCTCTAGCACTTTTGCAAAGTGAACACAATAAAGAGTTTCTGCCTCGCTAGATGGTCCTTCTTCCTCAAAGCGACGAGAAACAGAGAAGGAGACGGAGGAGGCTGGCCTGATTCCAGTGAGATAGGGGCCTAGGACGACGAAGGAGGCCAGCGACGGCAGCCAACAGCAGCGGCAGGAGGGAGGAGGAGAGGGGCGGCTGGTGCTGGAAGAGGAGGGGCAAAGGAGGGGCGACGGCAATAGTGAGCTCTAGCCCGACTCGTCCATGGTGTTGGGCACGAGAGAGCGAGAGAGAAATAGACCGAGGAAAAGAGGAGAAGGGAGCGAGTGAAGGATCAGGCTTGATCCCCTTTTTCTCCCCTATGACACAGAGCAGCCTGGCAGGTGGCGCTCATGCACAGGCACGGAGGCCACACGGTGCTTGGTCCTGTCCGACGTCGGCCACCAAGTTTCAGCGTGTCCAAAACTGCCATCCAAAAGTGACGTATTTACGAGTCTGCCACTCTTCTAATGTCACCTCTATCTCTTAAACCAGATGACGATTCGACCAACAAATTATACCGCTACGTAGGGCTATGAGATTACTACAACATTGCTTATAGGTGCTCAGTCAAATTCCACTGGTTTGTGAGATATTAATTCTCGTAGTAGGGTTGCACCGGAGGAGTCAAAATTGCACTGTGATCAGCTTGACAGCACTTTGGGGTGGGATCGGGACGTGGTCCAAAAGTAAAGTTTGTTGCATACAAACTAAACTCCCACTTTCATTAAAGGTCAAACTTCATATCTCGAATAAAAATAGAAGTTTCACTTCGGTCAACACCACGTCGGAAGAAACCCTAGTTTTGAGGTTCAGGACCGATTTGCGACATCTTCTTGTCACTTGTTCCACATGAGCCTTTCATAACTGCTGTTGTAGAGTTCAATTGGAGTTGTTTGGTCAAGGTTGCAAGACTTGGTTGATGACATATGTTCTCGTTCTCTTAATAAAACAATCCAAGCAAGATATGACTCATTCCTTCAAAATTTCCAACTCGGCTATGACTTATCATTTCATGTGACTTTTTGATTCCAACTTCATGAAACTTTTCCAGGGATCACTATAGATAGAGAGTGATGTGAGACACATGAAAGAAGTGACATTAACACTCACTTGCATTACTAGGCATGAGCATCAAACATACACACATTGCAACACAATTAACAAGGGTATGTTGCACATGTTTCAGGGAGATGTTTCAAGCACATTCCATATATACATGGTTCACATGTTGCACTAGTGCATCACATATGTTCCATGCTCATACATAAACAAATGATGCTTTGGCTCATGCAATGCAAGTGTCAAGATACAAGCCTAACACCTGGGGTGTTACATATCTTGCGCCTATATTAACACTATCTTCAAACAGAACGAAACGAGCTTCCACTTGACACACGTCACCTAGAAGTACCATCAGGTGTCCCAAAATGATTTCCATGCCCATAGTCCATTTGGTGCAAACTGTGCACCTATCTTGTGCTGAGATTAACATTATCTCCAAATGTACCAAAACTAGCTTGCACTTGACCCATGTCACCTAGGAGAACCATCGGGTGTGCCCAAAATGATTTCCTTTCCAATGGTGCACTCGGCGCAAACATGCACCTATCTTGTGCCGAGATTAACACTATCTCCTAACAAAATTAACGAGCTTCCACTAGAACCACGTCACCTAGGAGTACCATCGGGTGTGCCCAAAATGATTCCCATGTCCATAGTGCATTCGGTGTAAACCATGCACCTATCTTGCGCCAAGATTAACACTATCACCAAACGGATCGAAATAAGCTTCTGCTTGACGCACTTTGCCTAGGAGTACAATCAGGTGTGTCCAAAATAATTTCAGAGCCTATCGCACGTACGTCGCAAACCATGCACCTATCTTGTGTCGAGATTAATAGTATCTCCAAATGGACCGAAATGAGTTTCCACTTGACCCACGTCACGTAGTACCATTGGCTACGCCCAAAATGATTTTCGTGCCTATGGCACGTTCGGCACAAACCGTGCACCTATCATGCATAGAGGTTAACACTATTTCCAAACAGACCAAAATGACCTTCCATTTCACACACGTCAACTAGGAGATCCATCGGTTGCGCCCAAAACGGTTGCCATGCCCATGGTACATTTTGCGCAAATCATGCACTCACGTCACCTAGGAGTTCCATCGGGTGCGTCAAAAATTATTTCTGAGCCTATGGTATGTTCGGTGCAAACCGTCCACCTATCTTGCATCAAGATTAGCACTACCTCCAAACGGACTAAAATGAGCTTTCACTTGAGCTTCGTCATCTAGAAGTACCATCGGGTGCGTCCACAACGATTTCTGAGCCTAGGGTATGTTTGGCGCAAACCGTGCACCTATCTTGCACCGACACTAACACTATCTCTAAACGGAATGGAATGAGATTCCATAGGACCCACATCACCTAGAATTTCCATCGGGTGCGTTCAAAATGATTTCTAAGCTTATGGTACATTTAGCGCAAACCTTACACCTATCTTGCCTGAAGATTGGCACTATCTCCAAACGGACTGAGACAAGCTTCCACTTTTGCCTCGTCACCTAGGTGCACCATCGGGTGCATCCAAAATGATTTCTGAGCCTACGATACGTTTGGCGCAAACCGTGCACCTATCTTGCACTAACACTGACAATGTCTCCTAATGGACCGAAACAAGATTCCACGTGACACACATCTCCTAAGAGTTCCATCTGGTATGTCCAAAATGATTTCCAAGCTGATAGGACCCGCTAGGTTTGTTCCTGCTCTTCGATGAGAGTTTGGGATAACTTTTGATTTGGGGTGGATCCGACGTTGGCTATCCACAAGGGCTGCGCCTTAGCAACAGGTACACTGTCTCCGATTGGGATGTTCTTGCCGTGCCAAGAACACCTCTGAACCTGCTAGCAATCGAGAACAAGCAAGAACAAGATGAACAAGCAAATAACTCACAGTTGGAAGATACAAAGGTGAATCTGAATCACGAGTTGGGGTCTTAAATCAAGCAAACGGGTGATCTAATCGACACACGCGCTCACCAGGAAGAAGGAGTAGCTAAACTTACAACAAAACAAAACCCAACCTCATCCTGGTGGCCATTGGTTCTATTTATAGGGAGGAGAGCACAAGGGGGTATGGGAAAACCTAATTTGGGCATCCCTTAATGGGTTCTAGTCAGTACAAGGCCCAGGCCCAAGCTATAGTCCATGCACCCTTTTGCTTGCTGCGCACAGGTTTGGTAGTGTCTGATAGTGTGGTTGGACCCATCTGAAAGAGGGCGACGAGCTCTTTCCAACAAGTCAAAAACCACCTTCATTGGATCTCATATCAAGGGGTTATGGTGTTTTTGATGGAGCCTTCCATACTGTCTCGATATGAGTGGAGCGCCCCATTAATGATGATTCTCACTTGTTCGGTTGTTCCATCCTCATCATAGGGTCTGAACATGAGCTAATGGGGTCTGGACCAACATTCCTAATAATAAGACAATCATAACCATGATTTAGTAGCATCCAATTCTGAGACAAGTTTGTATGAACAGCAAGGAATGACTTAACCTGATAATTGAGTTGTCACGTTCGAGCTCTTATCATTGGACCTTGTTGTGCAGCAGGTGTGGTTGTATCAATGTAAGAGATGTCCTCATCATCCTTCCCTTCTTGCATTTGAGTCATCCTCGACTCAAGTTCATCATCTTCTCCCAAATATGGCTTCAAATCTGCAATGTAAAATGTGGGCCAACCCCAAAATCTACAGGTAGCTCAAGTTTGTATGCATTATCATTAATCCTTTCTAACACTTTAAAAGGGCCATCGGCTCTAGGCAGCAACTTAGACTTCTCAAATGTGGGAACCTATCATTTCTCAAATGGAGCCAAACTAGATCACTAGGTTCAAAAATGACATGTTTCTTCCCTTTGCTACCAGCTAGTTTGTATTTTGCATTCATGCACTCTATTTTCTCTTTAGCAGTTTCGTGCAATTTTAAGATCAGATTAGCACGTTGTTTAGCATCAAAGTTCACTCGCTCTGAGGTTGGAAGTACATGTAACACCTCAAGTGTTTAGTCCATAATTGCATTGCATTTGCATAAGCATAAGCATGCATAATTCATGTTTACTATTTTATGTAATGCAACTCATGTGATTGCTCTAGGGTTTGTTTGGTTCATATCATGAGTATTTGATAGTTGGTGTGACAAAAAGGTAAAGTAGCCAATCATGTCCTACAACACCCTAATTATACTTAGGGCAACTTTTAGAGCAAGGTTCATGTTGATCAAAATTGCAAAAATGCCCTCCAAGAGAGGTTTGACCACCATTTGACCCTAGGAGGTTCTAGTTTGACCAATTAAAAAGTCTAACTTAGAGACCTTGCATGGAAGAGCACCCTTAAGCAAAGTTGTAAAGAATTTTATGGGGAACAAAAGTCTCAATATGACCATCTCATGAAATTGACCATAACATGCTCAAAAGTGGCCCACAAGTCAGCTAGAGGAGTGGCCTCAATACTTAGAATTTTTCTAAGTCTGAAATTTGACCCTCCAGTTTTACTGATGCCTACTTTAGGAGCTTGTAGTTTGCAAACCAGGCCAAACCAGCTTTCACTCATATTGACAAACTTGTAGTCCTCATGTAGCTCTACAACATTGCCAATATCACTCAAGCCTGATTCTCACTGGTTTAGGAGTTGAGCCTTGATCTTTATTGGCTGTCAGTCATCTCTCTGACTGAAACTCAGTGTCAGTTCTCTTGTGACCTACTTTGGAGAGCTATAACTCCCTAAATAAACCGAACCAGCTCGAGCTCTAGTTGACAAATTTGTAGACATCATGTCCCTCTACAACTTTACTAACTATGGATCATACCAGATCGGCCTAGATTAGGAGATAATCACCCTGGAAATCACGCTGTCAGTCACCATATCCGGCATCATCGATTCAGTCATCCCATTCTTCAGTCGGTGGCCGACCGACGGCAGGACAGCGCCGACGCGTGGCCGCGCGGTGGCAGCCGTACGCTGGCCGTGGTCCCACCCGTCAGGCCACCAGGCCTTCAAGACCGCCACGACGCGCGAGCCGGCCTCCATTCCCTCCGCCTCGCTCTCCCGGTTTCAAATCGCCACACCGAGTCGCCATTGCCGCTCCATCTCCGGCGAGCTCGCGCGCGAGTTCCACTGCTTCACCGGCCACCAAACCACGCCATCTCCTCCGCCTCACCGCCCCCCATCTCCTCGACCCACCGACGGCCGTGATTGGACTCGAGGTGAGCCACATTGCTCCCTCCGCCGCTTCCGAAGAGGTCACCGGAGCCCGCCATGGAGGCTCACCGTGGCCGGGGTAGCTCGGGTCCCTCTCCGTCCTCCCTTCCTACCTCAATAGCTCCGCCTAGCTTCAGTGAAGCTCGTACCGAGCTTAGCCGGGACCGTGCACCCTCACCGGCGACGGTGCACCGCCACCGAACCTCACCGGCCGCCGCTCACGGTGGCGAGTCCCTTCCGCCCCATCCCAATCCCTCCTGCTGGCCCAAATCGATGCACCGTGTGACGGAGAGCGCGAGACTGTGCTTGATTGGACGAGCGAGCTCCTCTCCGGCGAGCTCGAGCTCGTCGGAGCTCGCGGGTCGCCGCTCCCCCTGCTCCCGGTCGCTGACCGCGGGGGCCCGCACGTCAGTGCCGCGCGCGGGCGGGAGGCTGAGCGGGCCGCGCGCGCGCGTGTTGTGGGCCGCGTTTTCCCGGGCCGGCCCAGTTCATCTGAGATATATTTCATTTTTATCATTTTGTCACAGATTTTTGTAGAGGTTTGAAAAATGTAGATCTAGGGTTTTACTGACCCAAAAATCATGAGATAAATTTTGTTAGGGTCTACATGATGTGTAGTATTTTAGAAAAATATATATATGGTATGTTATGTTTAGTTTCTGGGAGAATTAAATAGATCTTGCAAATGTATTTTTAAATGCATGCAAATTTGTTAAATTTATAACTTGAGCTGTATGTCCCAAAAATCATGAAATTTGGTAGGTAGGTTACTTTATACTTGTCCTATCTCTGGTAAAAATTTGGGCATCAGTGCTTAAGTAAATTTTAAGTTATAAGGCTATCATGTTATTCTAGGAAATAATTGAATGAATTTTTGTAATTTTTCTACATGTGCAATGTTCCTGAAAATTTTTGGAGAATGTCTTGGTACCCTAGAGTATCTAAGAAAAATATGAAATCTGTTGTTTGATACTTTTCAATATGATGTATTAATTATACAAAAATCAGCCTTTTGGACTTGTGAATTTTGTATAGGGAGTTCCTGTGAATAAAACTGGTTCAAATTTTTACAGTGGTCTAGTTTTGGGTCAGAGAGCCTCCTGTAATGTTTGTAGAATTTTAGGAGCAGTTTACATATATGTTTAAAATTCCACCTAATTAATTAAGTAAATTAAGAAATGAGTATAAATAAATGTTCTAGGTAGTCACACCCTACTTTTTGGTGTTTTTATACCTCATGTGAACTTTTGGTAACATTAGTTTGGTTTTTAGGGACTTTGGCCACATCAATAAATATTTAACCCTTGTAATTTTAGGTTTTCTGGACAGCTGGTAGTATTCCTAAGTTCAACCTTTGATAAATATGGTTGATGGAAAACTTGTAAATACAAAAGTTGTAGAAAACTTGATAAACTAGCTTGTGTCAAAATTTGGGAGCATTTGGCTTAATAGTTTGAGAGTTATTGTTGTTTAAAATGGCAGTTCAGAATCTGCTACTCTCTGTTTTGAGAGGACAGATTCTGGAACTTGTGAAATTTGACATGGAAAACTGAGGAGTTTGGGTTTGAGGTCTGAAAATGAATTGTAGTGCATTTCTTAGGCTTTCCAGATTGTCTTAGATCACATCTTTTGGATTTGGAAATCTCTAGTTATGATAAAAACAAGTAGCTGCTGTCCAGAATGTTTTACTGTGGTATTTTGCTGATTGATGTGGTGTGGTATCCTAAGAAATGCTACTTTTGTAATTGTTAGGTGTTAGGGCCTTAACTGAGGAAGAGCAGCTTTATCTTAGGTTAAGTAGATTAGGTGAGTACTTCTCTACCAGAGAGGAAATTTGCACCTACTCTTTTGAAGTGATTTGAATAGAGCTTTAAAATTGTCGTAATGCATCCATTCCGAGCATACTGCATCCTTCACTATGCATTCATGAGATTTATTATGCACTCATGCAATAGGTGTTCCGGAGGGGGTGACACTCCTCGAATTCGAACAAGCGACCCCGGAGGAGATTCAGAATCCGCCGGAACCGACAGAGGAACCCACCATCGGAGAAGCTTCCGAAGAAGATCTACCCGAGTGTCCGGACCACAGACCCGCAACGTTTCTCAAAGGCAAGCCCCGGTGCATGCTGAACCCATCGTTTTATAAATATATCTTGAGTACTTTTAATTGTTTATTGCATTAAGTTCTAGAAGTTATATGAAAACACTTGCTGCATTTTACCTGTCCTTGTCCAGATATTGTACTTAAATCCTATATTAGGTTTAGGCACGTGTCAATGCTTAGCCCTGCTTAGTACGGTAGAAGTCGGGTGATTTTCGGTCATCCGCGAGAGCTAGGATTGGGTCGCGAGTGGCTTATGGCTATCGTGATGGAACCATGCTTTAAAATGAAATTGAGACCGGGCGGGAGTTCGATGGTACAGCTGCAAGACACTTCACGTCTTGGGTGTGGAGCCATGCCCGTCTGAGTCGTTTAAGGACCGATTCGCTGTACGTCCTTGAGTCATGTTGAACGCAGTCTAACACTTAGTTGGCCGGATAAGTCGTTCCGACCGCGAAGCCGAGTAATGTGATTCAGGCCGGGAATCGAATGGTAGGTTGCTTCTTGGAGGAGAGAAAGGATGTGCTTGGGGACATTGGCGTGAGACCAAGGGGGGGTTAGAGTCCCTATCACCTGGCAGAGTGTCGCCCTTGGGGTCGCGACATCATTCGGACCCGCGATTCCTGAATCATATGAAAAGGTGGCCTGTGCGACCCTGGCAGGGGTCTGCGCGGTGAGTGTTAGAAATACCCCTCCAGCTGGATAGGAATTCGATTCGAATCGCCGTCGCTCCCGGTTAGTGAGCACTTGACTTGAGCAGCGGCAACGTAGATCTCATTAATTAAACAGATGGTTAAGTGAATGATACAATGTTGCCACAATTTATACCTGCTATGGAAATAATATGAATAATTGTTTGATGATAATCAAGTGCATGTTTAGTACAGGTGCTAAGATAGATGACAGGTAAATGCTAAAAATAACTGCTAGTACAGGTTATAAGAGTTTCAACTACTTATGCCTTTATGCAAAATGTGGTGTCAGCTAGCCTCTTGTGTAAGCCTTGCATAATCCTTGGTGTCATATTATTTCTGGTTTATGACGGGTAAGTCTAGCTGAGTACATTCCAGTACTCAGGGTTTATTTCCCTCCTGTTGCAGATGACATGCTTTATCAGGGATTCTGCAAGACGTGTCTCCACCCTGCGGGTGATGATGACTAGATCACAAGGGCGTGATCGTCTTTATGTACTTTCCTCATGCTTTTGCGGGATGTCGATCATCCAGACTGGCAGTATTTAATTAACTAGTGTGTGTGTTATGCTTCCGCTACTTTCAAACTTGGTTTGTAATAATTGCTACTCCGTGGTGTAAACTTATTTCGGAACTACTTGTGAAATGTAACGTACGATGTGTATGTTGAATGATGCGATCCTGGTTGTAAGCAGTTTGGTTTGAAATCCTTCGTGATTTCGATTGACTACCGGGATTATATGGGCTCAAGTTTGAAAATTTGAGCGCTTCGGTGCTTGTTTTCGTACTTGTGCTCTTATAATTTGGTCGGTTCTGTTACAGCTGGTACCGGAGCATAATTCAACATTAAACACATCTTACGAGTAATTAAAAACAAAAGTATTTGTTTGCGAAAAGGGTTAAACTCTAAAAATTATTTTTATAGGTATGCCAGTGATCACGTCCCTTAGCCCAAATAAGGACTCTTAGGTGGCTTATGATAAAGACTAACTTGGGGGCCTTGTTTGTTTTTGTTTCGTCGTCCATACGGTGTGATATTGTATGGATGCCATCCACTTGGGTGGTAATGTATGGATCAATTACCTCGACGCTCTGGTAAGTGTGAGTTGTGAGAGCATGATCGTCCAACCGGCGGTCTAGGGGAGGGTAGTTTGGTGACTTACATACTTACATGTTTAAACCATGTAACTATATAAAAGCACTTAATTGTGGGCATCTATCAATCGGGTAGCTTGATACTGAAATATATACATCAGGGGATGTGTATATGGAAAGTATTTAATTTACTGCTTTCTTGTATGTTTATTTTGGGAATTGTGGGCTGCAATGAGATTTTCTGTAGGTACACTAACAGCGTAACGAGTAGACCGATAGTTTCGCTTATATGAGAGAACGTATGTATGCCACCGCTTAGCGTTAGCCCTTTAGTTTTCTACTAAGGTGAGAGGACGTACGGAACGTGCATGCATCATGTTTAATTATATCATACATGTCATTTACTCCCTCCTTAAAAATTTCAATAGTCCTGACTAAATTAAATTTCGTATCCCCTAAATGATCCTCACTTTAAGTCGTATCTTGTTGATACAGATGGCACGTACTAGGATGACAGCCCGCAAGTCGACCGGTGGAAGGGTCCCTCGCCACCAGCTAGCTCCACGCGAGCCCCGTCCTGAGCCCACTGAGGTGGAGAGGTTACGGGCTGAGTTGGCAGAGGTGACTGCTGCTAGGGATGCAGCACGGCAACAACTGGAGCAAGTAATTCATGACCGAGATCAAGAAACGCTTGCAGTCCAGAGGTTGACAGTGGCAAATCGCAACTGTCAACGCATGTTGGTCCGTGTGATGGAACAGAGGGATGAAGCCTGGCACGAAGAGAATGTTCTGAGGGCTCGTCAGTTTGAGCTCGAACAACAGTTAGAAAATGCTGAAGAATACAATGACAACCTTCATGAAGAAGTGCACCGCCTGAACAACCAGCTTAATCCCCTGCTACCTAGAAACAACAATGTAGATGAAGATATGGGATCAGGAATCTTCATGGCCGAGGATGATGATGAAGTGGAGGTCGATGGACCACAGGATGCCCCACCTGCAGAAGCACCAGAGGAAGAGCCAGAAGAAGAAGAAGACGAGGAGTTAGAGCCTGTCAGTGATGAGGACGGCGGGGAGATCCTTGACACTGACTCAGAGGATGATGCTTAGAGTAGTCATCATGTACCTATGATGTTAGGATCGTCTTTTGCGCCTCCCTGTGTAGAGTGAGGTCTTGTAATAACTTGACTTTGGGATGTAAGGTTGAACCGTATGTTTCCTGAATGTAGTTTGAACCTATTAATTTCGATCGCAATGGGATGTCTTATTGTGTTGTGTTCGATGATGGTGTCACGATTAGCACCCTTTGGTGCCGCGACGAAACCGAGGGCCTCCTATGGCGCGCGACATAAGGTTGTGCTGCTTGGCACGCGCAGGTATCGAGGTGGCTAGTCATGATCCACCATGGAACTCTCCATTGAGAAGTCTCCTTGTGGTCAGTTTGAAGTAGTCTTTCACAGTCAACTAAAAATCTTGAGCTCGAATCCATGTACCGTGCGAAAGGTCAAAAATCACGTTGATATCAACGTAAACGGTCCGGTAACCATTGTGCTCCCTGTGAGTGAGCCTTTATCAAAGAACATCTTGTTGGATTACCAAGTATGATTTCATCAATTGATGCGCTTGAATGGATTGTGCGGTTGTGATGAATTATTGTGCCTTAATTATTATGAGAAATCTATTCATGAAGTCAGTTTGACATTTCGCAATAATTCATCTACAAATTTCCCACATCGTCAGTGCTCATTGGCTATGCATTTTGCAGATGTCGTACAATCTACGTCGGGGTCGTGGAAATGAGGAGGAGGAACAGCCGCCCCCTTCGCCACCACCTACTCTGGCCGAGTTGATGCAATCAGTGGTTGAGGGGCAGCGTATGTTGGCTGACGCCATGCGCCAACTGGCTAATCGAGAGGCTCGTCATGGCCGCCAGGGCCCAGAGCCAAATCAGTACAGCGATTTCAAGGACTTCCTGGATACAAAGCCCCCGCTCTTTAAGGAAGCGAAAGAACCACTGCAGGCTGACGAGTGGTTAAATACAATTGAACAAAAGTTTCGTCTACTACGCCTAACTGATGAGCTGAAAACTGAGTATGCTTCCCATCAGTTGCATGGTCCAGCGGGCATCTGGTGGAGCCACTATCATTCCACACTGCCTGCCAATGTCCCGATTGCTTGGGACCAGTTCAAGGCGGTGTTCCGGGGGAACTACATCCCTCCCGGTCTTATGGCAATCAAGCACACGGAGTTTATGAGGCTGTCGCAGGGAAACAAAAGCTTGACTGAATACTTGCAGTCTTTCAACAACCTGGCAAGGTATGCCACAGAGTTTGTGGATACCGATGCCAAAAAGATTGATAGCTTCAAAAGGGGCCTCGGCCCAAAGTTGATGAAAACTATGGGCACTAGCAAATGTACTACTTTCAATGATTTCATCAGCGATGCTTTGACCCAGGAGAATAACAATGCTATATATTCCGCCTCTAAGAGCCGTAAAAGGGCCCTTGAGGCAAGTGCTTCTCAGTCGCGGGCCTCAGCTGCACCAAGGTCTTCCCCACGCCCACCTGCTCAGAATACAAAGTTCCATCCGCCACAGAAAAAGCCTGCTGCAAAAACTGGATTCCGTAAAGCTTATACAGTCACTCTGCCAAAGGGGACTTCTGGACAGAGCAGCTCTAGTGTTCCTCCTAGCAATATGCCTTGCTAGAACTGCAACAAGCCAGGCCATTGGGCCTGAAACTGCCCCTACCCTAAGAAAAATGTCAACCAAGGTGGCCGTCAGGGACACGCCCATTATAACAGCATTGAGGAAATCCCATCTGGTGAGGTGGTCACTGCTGGTAAGTTCCTAGTTGACCAACACCCTACAGTGGTACTTTTTGATTCAGGTGCTTCGCATTCCTTTATCAGTCCTAAGTTTGCATCCAAATTTGCACACAAGTTGCATACTGTTGAAGGTGTGGGTTATTGCATTAGTGCGGCAAGTGGGAATATTTCCACAAACAAAGTAGTGGGGAACCTTAAGTTTGAAATAGAAGGGCGAAATTATTCGCTTGCCCTATTGGTTTTACCTGGTTTAGACATAGATGTTATCTTGGGCATGAATTGGATGAGTCAGAATGGGGTACTCATTGACACATCCGCTCGGGTAGTTATGCTCAGAGATCCTACAGATCAAAAGGGTTTTCTAGTACAACTTCCCAGAAAAGTTGAATTGTCAGGGGAAATTCATGCTGTGCAAGCAAAGGCGTTGGCTGAAATTCCTGTAGTAAATGAATTTCCGGACGTTTTTCCCGATGATTTGCCGGGACTCCCTCCGGATCGGGATGTGGAATTTAAAATCAAGTTGCTGCCTGGCACTGCACCCATCTCTAGGAGACCCTATAGGATGCCTCCAAATGAGTTAGCTGAACTTAAGGTGCAGTTGAATGAACTGTTAAAGAAGGCGTTGATTCGTCCTAGCTCGTCTCCGTGGGGATGCCCTGCTATCTTTGTAAAGAAGAAGGATCAGACCTTGCGGATGTGCGTGGACTATAGACCTCTGAACGCAGTCACTGTTAAGAATAAGTATCCTCTACCGCGTATCGATATCTTGTTCGATCAGTTGTCCAAAGCTAAAGTCTTTTTCAAGATTGATCTAAGGTCTGGGTACCATCAGATTAAAATCTGTCCTGAAGATGTTCCAAAAACAGCCTTCTCGACAAGATACGGCCTTTATGAGTATCTTGTTATGTCCTTCGGCCTGACCAATGCCCCAGCACACTTCATGTGCTTGATGAATTCGGTGTTTATGCCCGAATTGGACAAGTTTGTGGTGGTGTTCATCGATGACATCTTGGTGTATTCTGAAAATGAGGAAGAACACGCTGAACACTTGCGTATTGTCCTCAGCAGACTTCGTGAGCATCAACTGTATGCAAAGTTCAGTAAGTGTGAATTCTGGCTTCGTGAAGTACCTTTCCTTGGGCATGTGTTGTCCGATGGAGGAATTATGGTGGATCCCACAAAGGTACAAGAAGTTTTGAATTGGAAGGCTCCTACTTTGGTTCATGAGGTCCGGAGTTTTCTTGGGTTGGCTGGCTATTATCGTCGCTTCATCCCGGATTTCTCAAAAATAACCAAACCCATGACTCGGTTGCTGCAAAAAGACACCAGGTTTGTCTGGACTCCTGAGTGTGATGCGGCTTTTCACCAACTGCGAACCCTCCTAACCTCGGCTCCGGTTTTGGCACAACCGGATATCGAGAAACCGTTTGATGTTTACTGTGATGCCTCAGGCATAGGTTTGGGAGGTGTTTTGATGCAGGAAGGCCGAGTAATTGCATATACTTCGCGGCAACTTCGGAAGCATGAGGTGAACTATCCAACGCATGACTTAGAACTGGCTGCAGTTGTTCATGCTTTGAAGGTATGGCGGCATTATCTGCTGGGCAATGTCTGCAATATCTATACAGACCACAAAAGCCTCAAATACATCTTCACCCAACCCGAGCTAAATATGCGTCAGAGAAGATGGCTCGAGTTGATTAAGGATTATAATCTTCAAGTGCACTATCATCCAGGAAAGGCAAATGTGGTTGCGAACGCTTTGAGCCGTAAGTCTCACTGCCATTCCTTAGTTGAAACTGATTTTCACCGATCCCGCCTGTTACATCCGGCAGTCTTGTATAACATCACTGTCAGTGGTACTCTCAGAAATAGAATCATTGAGCTCCAAAAGACTGATCCGGGTATCTTTCACATAAAACGGAAGATGAATGAGGGAGAGACTAAGCATTTCAGGTTAGATGACGAAGGTGTGCTGTGGTTTAAGGATAGGTTAGTGGTACCTAAGGACCGAGAGCTTAGAGATCAGATCCTGTCCGAAGCCCATTCGTCCAAGTTGTCCATCCATCCTGGTAGTAATAAGATGTATTATGATTTGAAGCCACTTTATTGGTGGACCAAGATGCGGAAAGAGATAGCTGCATATGTTGCTAGGTGTGACACCTGTTGCAGAGTTAAAGCTGTGCACATGAAAGCTGGGTTACTCCAGCCACTTTCCATCCCAGGCTGGAAATGGGAAGAGATAAGTATGGATTTCATTGTCGGACTTCCTCCTACTGTCAAAAATCATAACTCCATCTGGGTAATTGTTGATCGATTGACCAAATCAGCTCATTTCATTCCAGTTAGAGTGGACTATCGTCCCACTGACTATGCTGAGTTGTACTTCAATCAGATAGTCCGGCTTCATGGGATACCTCGTACTATCATTTCTGACCGTGGTCCCCAGTTCACTGCTCGTTTTTGGGAGCATTTGCATCACCTTCTGGGAACCAAGTTAGTGAGAAGCTCTGCTTATCACCCCCAGATGTCTGGTCAGACGGAACGAGTTAACCAAATCTTGGAAGATCTGTTGCGAGCATGCGTCATTTCATCCAAGGGTTCTTGGGAAAAATGGTTACCTTTAGCCGAATTCTCGTACAATAACAGTTATCAAGAGAGTATTAAGATGGCCCCATTCGAAGCTTTGTACGGTCGTAAGTGTCGAACTCCACTAAACTGGGTAGAAGCTGGGGAAAGAAGGTATTATGGCATTGATTTTGTCTAGGAAGCCGAGGAACAAGTCCGTACTATCCAAAAACACATGGCTGCAGCCCAAGCTAGACAGAAAAGCTATGCTGATCGTCGTAGAAAACCACTCGAGTTTGAAGTTGGAGACTTCGTTTATTTGAAAGTTTCTCCAATGAAGAGTGTCCAACGTTTTGGTGTTAAGCGGAAACTTGCACCAAGATACGTGGGTCCTTTCCAGATCATAGGCAAGAGTGGAGCCGTTGCGTACAAAATCCAGTTACCTCCTGAAATGAGAGCCATATTCAACGTTTTCCATGTATCTCAGCTTAAAAAGTGTCTTCGAGTTCCTGAGGAACAAGTTCCTTTAGGAGATATCAGGCTTGAATCCGACCTAACCTATGAAGAAAAGCCCGTCCGAGTGATCGATACTCAGGAACGAGTAACTAGAAGTAAAGTGCTTAAGTGGTACAAAGTGATGTGGAGTAATCAGGGTAGTGAAAGTGATGCTACGTGGGAACGAGAAGATTATTTGCGGGATGGTTATAAGGAATTCTATGAAAAATGGTACGCTTTCCAAATCTCGGGACGAGATTTTTATAAGGGGGGAGGGCTGTAACACCTCAAGTGTTTAGTCCATAATTGCATTGCATTTGCATAAGCATAAGCATGCATAATTCATGTTTACTATTTTATGTAATGCAACTCATGTGATTGCTCTAGGGTTTGTTTGGTTCATATCATGAGTATTTGATAGTTGGTGTGACAAAAAGGTAAAGTAGCCAATCATGTCCTACAACACCCTAATTATACTTAGGGCAACTTTTAGAGCAAGGTTCATGTTGATCAAAATTGCAAAAATGCCCTCCAAGAGAGGTTTGACCACCATTTGACCCTAGGAGGTTCTAGTTTGACCAATTAAAAAGTCTAACTTAGAGACCTTGCATGGAAGAGCACCCTTAAGCAAAGTTGTAAAGAATTTTATGGGGAACAAAAGTCTCAATATGACCATCTCATGAAATTGACCATAACATGCTCAAAAGTGGCCCACAAGTTAGCTAGAGGAGTGGCCTCAATACTTAGAATTTTTCTAAGTCTGAAATTTGACCCTCCAGTTTTACTGATGCCTACTTTAGGAGCTTGTAGTTTGCAAACCAGGCCAAACCAGCTTTCACTCATATTGACAAACTTGTAGTCCTCATGTAGCTCTACAACATTGCCAATATCACTCAAGCCTGATTCTCACTGGTTTAGGAGTTGAGCCTTGATCTTTATTGGCTGTCAGTCATCTCTCTGACTGAAACTCAGTGTCAGTTCTCTTGTGACCTACTTTGGAGAGCTATAACTCCCTAAATAAACCGAACCAGCTCGAGCTCTAGTTGACAAATTTGTAGACATCATGTCCCTCTACAACTTTACTAACTACGGATCATACCAGATCGGCCTAGATTAGGAGATAATCACCCTGGAAATCACACTGTCAGTCACCATATCCGGCATCAACGATTCAGTCATCCCATTCTTCAGTCGGTGGCCGACCGACGGCAGGACAGCGCCGACGTGTGGCCGCGCGGTGGCAGTCGTACGCCGGCCGCGGTCCCACCCGTCAGGCCACCAGGCCTTCAAGACCGCCACGACGCGCGAGCCGGCCTCCATTCCCTCCGCCTCGCTCTCCCGGTTTCAAATCGCCACACCGAGTCGCCATTGCCGCTCCATCTCCGGCGAGCTCGTGCGCGAGTTCCACTGCTTCACCGGCCACCAAACCACACCATCTCCTCCACCTCACCGCCCCCCATCTCCTCGACCCACCGACGGCCGTGATTGGACTCGAGGTGAGCCACATTGCTCCCTCCGCCGCTTCCGAAGAGGTCACCGGAGCCCGCCATGGAGGCTCACCGTGGCCGGGGTAGCTCGGGTCCCTCTCCGTCCTCCCTTCCTACCTCAATAGCTCCGCCTAGCTTCAGTGAAGCTCGTACCGAGCTTAGCCGGGACCGTGCACCCTCACCGGCGACGGTGCACCGCCACCGAACCTCACCGGCCGCCGCTCACGGTGGCGAGTCCCTTCCGCCCCATCCCAATCCCTCCTGCTGGCCCAAATCGATGCACCGTGTGACGGAGAGCGTGAGACTGTGCTTGATTGGACGAGCGAGCTCCTCTCCGACGAGCTCGAGCTCGTCGGAGCTCGTGGGTCGCCGCTCCCCCTGCTCCCGGTCGCTGACCGCGGGGGCCTGCACGTCAGTGCCGCGCGCGGGTGGGAGGCTGAGCGGGCCGCGCGCGCGCGTGTTGTGGGCCGCGTTTTCCCGGGCCGGCCCAGTTCATCTGAGATATATTTCATTTTTATCATTTTGTCACAGATTTTTGTAGAGGTTTGAAAAATGTAGATCTAGGGTTTTACTGACCCAAAAATCATGAGATAAATTTTGTTAGGGTCTACATGATGTGTAGTATTTTAGAAAAATATATATATGGTATGTTATGTTTAGTTTCTGGGAGAATTAAATAGATCTTGCAAATGTGTTTTTAAATGCATGCAAATTTGTTAAATTTATAACTTGAGCTGTAGTGTCCCAAAAATCATGAAATTTGGTAGGTAGGTTACTTTATACTTGTCCTATCTCTGGTAAAAATTTGGGCATCAGTGCTTAAGTAAATTTTAAGTTATAAGGCTATCATGTTATTCTAGGAAATAATTGAATGAATTTTTGTAATTTTTCTACATGTGCAATGTTCCTGAAAATTTGTGGAGAATGTCTTGGTACCCTAGAGTATCTAAGAAAAATATGAAATATGTTGTTTGATACTTTTCAATATGATGTATTAATTATACAAAAATCAGCCTTTTGGACTTGTGAATTTTGTATAGGGAGTTCCTGTGAATAAAACTGGTTCAAATTTTTACAGTGGTCTAGTTTTGGGTCAGAGAGCCTCCTGTAATTTTTGTAGAATTTTAGGAGCAGTTTACATATATGTTTAAAATTCCACCTAATTAATTAAGTAAATTAAGAAATGAGTATAAATAAATGTTCTAGGTAGTCACACCCTACTTTTTGGTGTTTTTATACCTCATGTGAACTTTTGGTAACATTATTTTGGTTTTTAGGGACTTTGGCCACATCAATAAATATTTAACCCTTGTAATTTTAGGTTTTCTGGACAGCTGGTAGTATTCCTAAGTTCAACCTTTGATAAATATGGTTGATGGAAAACTTGTAAATACAAAAGTTGTAGAAAACTTGATATACTATCTTGTGTCAAAATTTGGGAGCATTTGGCTTAATAGTTTGAGAGTTATTGTTGTTTAAAATGGTAGTTCAGAATCTGCTACTCTCTGTTTTGAGAGGACAGATTCTGGAACTTGTGAAATTTGACATGGAAAACTTAGGAGTTTGGGTTTGAGGTCTGAAAATGAATTGTAGTGCATTTCTTAGGCTTTCCAGATTGTCTTAGATCACATCTTTTGGATTTGGAAATCTCTAGTTATGATAAAAACAAGTAGCTGCTGTCCAGAATGTTTTACTGTAGTATTTTGCTGATTGATGTGGTGTGGTATCCTAAGAAATGCTACTTTTGTAATTGTTAGGTGTTAGGGCCTTAACTGAGGAAGAGCAGCTTTATCTTAGGTTAAGTAGATTAGGTGAGTACTTCTCTACCAGAGAGGAAATTTGCACCTACTCTTTTGAAGTGATTTGAATAGAGCTTTACAATTGTCGTAATGCATCCATTCCGAGCATACTGCATCCTTCACTATGCATTCATGAGATTTATTATGCACTCATGCAATAGGTGTTCCGGAGGGGGTGACACTCCTCGAATTCGAACAAGCGACCCCGGAGGAGATTCAGAATCCGCCGGAACCGACAGAGGAACCCACCATCGGAGAAGCTTCCGAAGAAGATCTACCCGAGTGTCCGGACCACAGACCCGCAACGTTTCTCAAAGGCAAGCCCCGGTGCATGCTGAACCCATCGTTTTATAAATATATCTTGAGTACTTTTAATTGTTTATTGCATTAAGTTCTAGGAGTTATATGAAAACACTTGCTGCATTTTACCTGTCCTTGTCCAGATATTGTACTTAAATCCTATATTAGGTTTAGGCACGTGTCAATGCTTAGCCCTGCTTAGTACGGTAGAAGTCGGGTGATTTCCGGTCATCCGCGAGAGCTAGGATTGGGTCGCGAGTGGCTTATGGCTATCGTGATGGAACCATGCTTTAAAATGAAATTGAGACCGGGCGGGAGTTCGATGGTACAGCTGCAAGACACTTCACGTCTTGGATGTGGAGCCACGCCCGTCTGAGTCGTTTAAGGACCGATTCGCTGTACGTCCTTGAGTCATGTTGAACGCAGTCTAACACTTAGTTGGCCGGATAAGTCGTTCCGACCGCGAAGCCGAGTAATGTGATTCAGGCCGGGAATCGAATGGTAGGTTGCTTCTTGGAGGAGAGAAAGGATGTGCTTGGGGACATTGGCGTGAGACCAAGGGGGGGTTAGAGTCCCTATCACCTGACAGAGTGTCGCCCTTGGGGTCGCGACATCATTCGGACCCGCGATTCCTGAATCATATGAAAAGGTGGCCTGTGCGACCCTGGCAGGGGTCTGCGCGGTGAGTGTTAGAAATACCCCTCCAGCTGGATAGGAATTCGATTCGAATCGCCGTCGCTCCCGGTTAGTGAGCACTTGACTTGAGCAGCGGCAACGTAGATCTCATTAATTAAACAGATGGTTAAGTGAATGATACAATGTTGCCACAATTTATACCTGCTATGGAAATAATATGAATAATTGTTTGATGATAATCAAGTGCATGTTTAGTACAGGTGCTAAGATAGATGACAGGTAAATGCTAAAAATAACTGCTAGTACAGGTTATAAGAGTTTCAACTACTTATGCCTTTATGCAAAATGTGGTGTCAGCTAGCCTCTTGTGTAAGCCTTGCATAATCCTTGGTGTCATATTATTTCTGGTTTATGACGGGTAAGTCTAGCTGAGTACATTCCAGTACTCAGGGTTTATTTCCCTCCTGTTGCAGATGACATGCTTTATCAGGGATTCTGCAAGACGTGTCTCCACCCTGCGGGTGATGATGACTAGATCACAAGGGCGTGATCGTCTTTATGTACTTTCCTCATGCTTTTGCGGGATGTCGATCATCCAGACTGGCAGTATTTAATTAACTAGTGTGTGTGTTATGCTTCCGCTACTTTCAAACTTGGTTTGTAATAATTGCTACTCCGTGGTGTAAACTTATTTCGGAACTACTTGTGAAATGTAACGTACGATGTGTATGTTCATGATGCGATCCTGGTTGTAAGCAGTTTGGTTTGAAATCCTTCGTGATTTCGATTGACTACCGGGATTATATGGGCTCAAGTTTGAAAATTTGAGCGCTTCAGTGCTTGTTTTCGTACTTGTGCTCTTATAATTTGGTCGGTTCTGTTACAGTACAAATCAATAGGAGCATGTGGCACAAACCCATAAACAATCTCAAAAGGGGTTTTCTTAGTGGTAGAATGCTGTGAATGATTATAAGCAAACTCAACATGAGGCAAGCAATCTTCCCACATTTTTATGTTCTTTTTCAAAACAGCCCTAAGAAAAGTAGATAAAGTTCTATTGACAACCTTAGTTTGTCCATCAGTTTGTGGATGACAAGTAGTGGAAAATAAAAGCTTAGTCCCCAGTTTAGCCCAGAAAGTTCTCCAAAAATGACTAAAAATTTCGCATCTTGATCAGAAACGATGGTGTTAGGCACACCATGCAATCAAACAATCTCACGAAAGAACAAATCAGCAACATGTGTAGCATCATCACTCTTATGACATGGTATGAAATGGGCCATTTTAGAAAATCTGTCCACAACAACAAACACACTATCTGCCCCCTTCTTTGTTCTAGGCAGTCCTAAAACGAAGTCCATTGAAATATCTTCCCACGGTGCACTTGGGACAGGAAGAGGCATGTATAAACCATGAGGATTTAGGCGTGACTTAGCTTTTTGGCATGTTGTGCAGCGAGCAACGAACCTCTCCACGTCTCTCCTCATCTTGGGCCAAAAGTAATGATCAGCAAGGATGTCCTCTATCTTCTTCACACCAAAATGTCCCATGAGTCCTCCTCCATGTGCTTCCTGCAACAATAACAAACGCACGGAGCTAGCTGGAATGCATAACTTGTTAGCTCTAAAGGCAGACCCATCAGCTAGGACAAATTTGTTCCAAGTTTTTCCCTCTTTGCAATTCAGCAACACATCCTTGAAATCATCATCATGAGCATATTGTTCTTTAATTGTTTCCAAGCCAAATATTTTGAAATCAAGTTGGGACAACCTGGTGTAACGCCTAGACAAAGCATCAGCAATGACAATTTCTTAACCCTTCTTGTGTTTGATGACATAAGGAAAAGACTCAATGGATTCAACCCATTTAGCATGCCTATGATTTAGTTTTGCTTGACTTCGAATGTGTTTCAAGGACTCATGATTAGAATGTATAACAAATTCTTTGGGCCATAAATAGTGGTGTCATGTTTCCAAAGTTCGAACTAAAGAAAGCAATTCCTTATCATAAGTAGTATAGTTCAGACTAGGCCCACTCAATTTCTCGCTAAAATATGCTATAGGTTTGCCATCTTGTAGCAGCACACCACCCAAACCAATTCCACTAGAATCGCATTCAAGCTCAAAGGTTTTATTGAAATCTCAAAGTTGGAGCAAGGGTGCATGAGTTAACTTATCTTTTAGCATGGTGAAAGCATCTTGTTGGGCTGCAGCCCAAGTGAAGGTTGCACCCTTCTTGGTGAGTTCGTGCAGCGAAGCTTCAATGGTGTTGAAGTCCTTCACAAATCGACGGTAGAAACCAGCAAGTCCTAGAAAACTCCGTACTTGTGTGACCATGGAGGGCACATGCCAGCTATGTATGGCCTCCACCTTGGCTTGATCAACTTCAATTCCCTGTGGTGTCACAACGTATCCAAGAAAAAGAGACTCGATCTGTGCAAAAAGTGCACTTCTGAAGGTTTCCAAACAAACGTGCATCTCATAGAGCATTAAAAACAACACGCAAATGTTCAAGATGTTCCTCTAATGATCTATATCAAGATATCATCAAAGTATACCACCACAAATCTGCCAATAAAAGCACGTAAAACCTCATTCATTAATCGCATGAAAGTGCTGGGTGCGTTAGTCAATCCAAAGGGCATGACTAGCCATTCATATAAACCAAACTTAGTTTTAAATGTTGTTTTCCATTCGTCTCCTAGCTTCATGCGAATCTGGTGGTAACCACTACGCAAATCAATTTTAGAGAACACAATTGAGCCACTCAATTCATCAAGCATATCATCTAACCTAGAAATAGGATGACGATACCTGATTGTGATGTTGTCTATCGCTCTGCAATCTATACACATGCGCCACGATCCATCTTTTTTTTGGAACTAAAAGCACAGGAACAACACAAGGGCTGAGAGACTCACGCACATAACCTTTGTCGAGTAGTTCTTGAACTTGGCACTGAATCTCTTTTGTTTCTTCTGGATTGGTCCTATATGGTGCACGGTTGGGCAAGGAAGCCCCAAGAATGAGGTCAATTTGGTGCTCAATCCCTCGAATTGGTGGCAGTCTTGGTGGCACCTCCTTTGGAAAAATATCAGCATACTCCTGCAAAAGATTAGTGATAGCAGGAGGCATGGAAATAGATGCATCATCAAGTGAAAATAAAGTTTCTTTGCACACCAATGCATAGCAAATAGTAGTACTAGCATCAATCTCATCCAAATCAGATTTGGTGGCAAGGCAACAAGAGCCTTTTAGCTTGATCTCACTTTTATTACAGTGGACAGATTTGGTAGACTTCTTTTGTTTCTCAAGTTCATTAGCAAGAACCTAATTTTCACTAGCAACATGCTCTTGGTTCTTAAGTTTGCTAGATCTAGCAAGTTCATCTCTTAGAATAGCTTCAGGAGACATGGGGTGCAACACAATCTTCTTGTCATTATGCATGAAAGAGTACTGATTTGTTTTACCAAAGTGCAAGGAATCTTTATCAAACTGCCATGGTCTGCCTAACAACATAGAGCATGCTTGCATAGGCACAACATCACAATCAATGGAATCATGATAAGAACCAATGGCAAACTCTACTCTTACCAACCGTGTTACCTTCACCTTGCCGCTGCTGTTAAGCCACTGAATGTAGTAAGGCTGCTGGTGTGGTCCTGTGATCAATGAAAGCTTTTCCACCATTTCAGCACTTGCCAAGTTGTTGCAGCTTCCCCCATCTATGATCACACGGCAAGAGCGTTCCTTGATCACGCACTTTGTTTGAAACAAGATGTGGCGCTAATTTTGTTCAACCCTCTCCATTTGTGCACTTAGCACTCGCATTGTGCTCAGCAGCGCCAGCGCCAATGTGCTCTTCGTCTTGTTGAAAACTATCTCCCTTCCCTACATTGTTAGCAGCAAGCAAAGCATATGTTACTTCATCGAAATCACTAGCAAAGGAGTACCCACCATTAGCTCGCACAACCATCACACGTGTGCTTAGGCAGTCCTTGCATACATGGCCATACCCTTTGTAGCATAGGCATTGAATATCCCTTGGTCTCCCCGTGGATGCCACCGAGGTTGAACTTTTGGTAGGTGTAGACGTTGCTCCTTTATTTGGTTCGCTTGGGCATTGCACAACATGTGTTGGAGAGGAGCATGGCTTGATGGTCGAGGAAGATTGTGCGGGTGCACGTGTTGATGGTGCAACAACGTTGGAGGGTGTCCATGGGCTAGCACGACCTGCAGGAATGTTAGCTCTCATGCTAGCTCGTCATCCCTGCATTTCCCATTCAGCTTTACAAGCAAGGTGAAATAAACGATTGATAGAATTATATTCCTTATAAGCTAGAATGTCCTGAATCTCCCGGTTCAGCCCACCAAAGAATTTAGCTATAGCACCATCCTCATTTTCCTCTAACCCACAATGAAGCATACCCATTTGTAGCGCTTGATAGTACTCTTTTACAGATTTAAATCCTTGCCTCAATTGTTGCAACTTATGTAAAAGATCACGGGCATAATAAGAAGGAACAAATCTGGCCCGCATGATCCTTTTTAAGGCATCCCAACTTGGTGTGTTGTTTGGGTTCTTATGATGATATTCAGACCACCAAATAGAGGCAAAATCAGTAAACTCACTAGTGGCAGCCCTAACACGTTTGTCTAGGAAAATCATGGCAACTAAATTTTTGATCAACAGCTAGTTCCCAAGTAAGGTATGCATTAGGATTGTATTTTCCATCAATAGCAGGGATGGTGAATTTAATCTTTCCTAGAGAGTCATCAGCACGTATCTCTCGTCGTGGTGGACGCATACCTGCACTACGACGGCTGTGACGTGGATGGCTACATTAACGACCATTTACCTCGCCATCAAACTCGGTGTCCACAGAATACTCTTCCTCGTCTAGACCCACGGTGCTGCCCATAATGTTGTTGCTTTTCTGAGGTTCAGCCCTGTCCATCTTCTCTAATCTGTTCAAAATGGCTGCAAGAGAAGCATTCACATCCCCAATAGACCTCTCTAGTGTGGCCAACCTAGTGTTGGTGTCAACTTGGGTTGTTTCCATCTGACCAATGCGCTCATTAGTGACTCACACTATAACACCTCAAGTGTTTAGCTCCATAATTGCATTGCATTTGCATAAGCATAAGCATGCATCATTCATGTTATTTTATGTGGTTGCAACAAGTGTGATTGTTTTTAGAATTTTGTTTGGCTCACATCATGTGATACTTGGTAGTTGGTGTAACTAAAGGGTAGAGTAGCCAATTATGCCTCACAACACCTTAGTTATACTTAGAGTCACTCATGGAGCAAGGTTCATGTTGACCAAAATCACCAAATTGCCCTCCAAGGTGTGGTTGACCACCATTTAGCCCTAGGATGCTCAAGTTTGACCAATTAAAAAGCCTAGCTTAGAAACCTTGCATGGGGAAGCACCCTTAAGCAAAGTTGTAGGGAATTTTATGGGGAACAAAAGTCTCAATATGACCATCTCATGAAACTGACCAGAACATGCTCAAAAAGGGCCCACAAGTCAGCTAGAGGGGCTGTCTCAACACTTAGAAATTTTTCTAAGTCTCCAAGTGTCCCTCTAGTTTTACTGTGGCCTACTTTAGAAGCTTGTAGTTTGCAAACCAGGCCAAACTAGCTTCCACTCATATTGACAAACTTGTAGCCCTCATGTAGCTCTACAACATTGCCAACATCACCCATACCTGGTTCTCAATGGTTTAGGAGATATAGTGTCAAGAAGTTAGGGTTTCAGTCGGCTTTAATCACTGAAACTACGTTTCAGTTTCAAGGGGCACCACTTTGGAGCTTTATAGTTCCAAATCCAAGCCGAATTTGTTCTTGAGCCAATTAGCAAAGTTGTAGCCCTCACAGAGCCCTACAAATTTGATGTTATCATCTGCTCCTAACTCGAACCGGTTTAGGAGATAATCAGTGTCAAACTTGCTCTGTCAGTCGGCCATCGATGTCACGTTTGCAGCTTCGATTCAGTCAAACCGGCTCGTTTGTCTGCCATGGCCGACCGGAGCCAGGACAGCGGCGACGCGTGGGGGCTCGGTGGCGGCCATGCGCCGGCTGTGGTCCCACCAGTCAGACCACAAGGCCTTCAAGGACGCCACGAAGCCGGACCTGTCGCTCACTCGCGCCTCTGCTTCTCCCTTGCCCTCCCTGAGCCAGGGCAGAGCACCGAGGTGCCATTGCCGCCGCGCCTCTTCCCCGTGCTCGTGCGCCGTCATCGTTGCGTCTCGGCTCGATTCCTCCCGCCAGCGACCCCGCCGCGTCTCCCTCTACCACCTCCACCCGTTTCCGGAAGTGTTTGAGTGAAGGTGAGGCCACATTGCTCGCTTCCGCCACCACGGCCGCGTTCGGGACCTCGCCGGAGTTCGAGGCCGCCGTGGTCAGAGCGGCCTAGCCCTTCTCATCCCTTCCTTTTCTCTTAGTCGGCTGTCCAGTGACCTCGGGGAGCTTGGAGCGGGTTTGGTTGAGGCGGTAGGGGCTCACCGTCGCCGGCGTACCGCCGCACACCTCCACCGTGCCGCCATGACCGACGGCGAGTGCCTTTCCGTTGCTCCGCCACCCCGTTCTTGCCACCAATCGACGTAGTTTGATGACGTGGTCATGCCCGTTCATCCAGTTTCGCCGGCCAGCTCACCGACGGCGAGTTCCGGCGACCACAGCCACCCTCCTCCGCCTCTCTCTCTCTCTATGATCGGTGGGGCCACCTGGTCAGTCGCACGCGCGCGCGGGCAGGAGCCGTAGCAGGCTGCGCGCGAGAGCGGGCCACGCCGAGAGAGTTGGGCCGCATCGGCTTGAAGTCTAGCCCGGTAGCAGGGTTTGATTTTAGTTTTTATTTCCTTTTTCTAATTGCCACAGATTTTAGATAAGGTTTGGAAAATGTAGATCTAGGGTTTTACTTGCTCAAAAATCATGAGATAAATTTTGTTAGGATCTGCATGATGTGTAGTATTTTAGAAAAATATAAATCTGGTATGTGATGTTTAGTTTCTGGGAGAAATTAATAGATCTTTCAAATGTGTTTTGAAATGAATGCAAATTTGTTAAATGTATAACTTGAGTTGTATTATTCTAAAAATTATGAAATTTGGTGGGTAGGCTAATTTATACTTGTCCTAGCTCTGGTAAAAATTTGGGCATTAGTGCTTAAGTACTTTTCAAGTTATAATGCTATCTTGTTATTTTAGGAAATACTTGAATGAATTTTAGTAATTTTTCTACATGTGAAATGTTCTTATAAATTTTTGGAGAATGTCTTGGTACCCTAAAGTGTCTAAGAAAAATATGAAATCTGTTGTTTGATACTTTTCAGTATGATTTATTAATTATACAAAAATCAGCCTTTTGGGCTTGTGAATTTTGTTCATGGAGTTTCTGTGAATAAATTTAGTTCAAATTTTTACAGTAGTCTCTTTTTGTTCATAGAGTCCACTGTAATTTTTGTAGAATTTTAGAAGCAGTTTACATATATGTTTAAAAATCCACTTAATTAATTAAGTAAATTAAGAAATGAGTATAAATAAATATTCTAGGTGGGCACACCTCACTTTCTGATGATTTTGTAACCCATGTGAACTTTTGGTAACATTAGTTTGGTCATAGGGGACTTTTGCCACATCAATAAATATTTAATCCTTGCAATTCTAGGTTTTCTGGACAGCTGGTAGTATCTTTAGGTTTGACCTTTGATAAAGGTGTTTGCTGGGAAACTTATGAATACCAAAGTTGTAGTAAACTTGATAAACTAGCTTGTGTCAAAATTTGGGAGCATTTGGCTTAGTAGTTTGGGAGTTATTACTGTTTAAAGTGACAGTCCAGAATTGGCTACTCTCTGTTTAGAGAGGACATATTCTGGAACTTATGAAATTCGACATGGAAAACTTAGGAGTTTAGGGTTGAGGTCTGAAAATGAATTGTAGTGCATTTCTTAAGCTTTCCAGATTGTCTTAGATCACATCTTTTGGAGTTGGGAATCTCCAGTTATGTTAGAAACAAGTAGCTGCTGTCCAGAATGTTTTACTGTGGTATTTTGCTGTTGGATGTGGTGTGGTAATCTAAGTAATGCTACTCTTGTAATTGTTAGGTGTTAGGGCCTTAACCGAAGAAGAACAGCTATATCTTAGGTTGAGTAGATTAGGTGAGTACTTCTCTACCGGAGAGGAAATTTGCACCTACTATTTGAAGTGATTTGAATAGAGCTTTAAGAATGTTGTAATGCATTTCATTCCGAGCATACTGCATCTTTCATTATGCATCCATGAGATTTATTATGCACTCATGCAATAGATGTTCCGGAGGGGGTAACACTCCTCGAGTTCGAGCAAGTGATACCGGAGGAAGTCCAGGACCAGCCGGAGCCAGCAGAAGAACCAACTAGCGGAGAAGCTCCTGCAGAAGATCTACCCGAGTGTCCTGACCACCGGCCCTCGACCTTTCTAAAAGGCAAGCCCCGGTGCATGCTGAACCAATCGTTTTATAAATCTATCTTGAGTACTTTTAATTGTTTAATGCATTAAGTTGTAGGAGTTGTATGAAAACAATTGTTGTATTATACCTGTCCTTGTCCAGATATCGTACTTAAATCCTAATTTAGGTTTAGGCACGTGTCAATGCTTAGCCCTGCTTAGTACGGTAGAAGTCGGGTGATTTCCGGTCATCCGCGAGATGTAGGAAGGAGTCACGAGTGGCTTTATGGCTATCGTGGATGGAACCATGCCTTAAAATGAAATTGAGACCGGATGGGAATTCGATAGTACAGCCGCAAGACACTTCACGTCTTGGGTGTGGAGCTATGCCCGTCTGAGTCGTTTAAGGACCGATTCGCTGTACGTCCTTGAGTCATGTTGAACGCAGTCTAACACTTAGTTGGCCGGATAAGTCGTTCCGACCGCGAAGCCGAGTAATGTGATTCAGGCCGGGAATCGAATGGTAGGTTGCTTCTTGGAGGAGAGAAAGGATGTGCTTGGGGACATTGGCGTGAGACCAAGGGGGGGGGGTTAGAGTCCCTATCACCTGGCAGAGTGTCGCCCTTGGGGTCGCAACATCATTCGGACCCGCGATTCCTAAATCATATGAAAAGGTGGCCTGTGCGACCCTGGCAGGGGTCTGCACGGTGAGTGTTAGAAATACCCCTCCAGCTGGATAGGAATTCGATTCGAATCGCCGTCGCTCCCGGTTAGTGAGCACTTGACTTGAGCAGCGGCAACGTAGATCTCATTAATTGAACAGATGGTTAAGTGAATGATACAATGTTGCCACAATTTATACCTGCTATGGAAATAATGTTAATAATTGTTTGATGATAATCAAGTGCATGTTTAGTACAGGTGCTAAGATAGATGACAGGTAAATGCTAAAAATAACTGCTAGTACAGGTTATAAGAGTTTCAACTACTTATGCCTTTATGCAAAAATGTGGTGTCAGCTAACCTCTTGTGTAAGCCTTGCATAATCCTTGGTGTCATTTTATTTCTGGTTTATGACGGGTTAGTCTAGCTGAGTACATTCCAGTACTCAGGGTTTATTCCCCCCTGTTGCAGATGATATGCTCTATCAAGGCTTCTGCAAGACGTGTCTCCACCCTGCGGGTGACGAAGACTAGATCACTAGGGCGTGATCATCTTTTATGTACTTTCCTCATGCTTTTGCGGGTTGTTGATCAACAAAACTGGCAGTAGTTAAAACAACTAGTGTGTGTTATTCTTCCGCTACTTTCTAAACTTGGTTTGTAATAATTGCGACTCCGTGGGTGTAAACTTATTTCAGAACTCCTTGTGAAATGTAACGTATGATGTTGTATGTTGAATGATGCGATCTTGGTTGTAAGTAAGTTGGTTTGAAATCCTTCGTGGTTTCGATTGACTACCGGGATTATATGGGCTCAAGTTCGAAAATTTGAGCGCTTCGGTGCTTGTTTTTGTACTTGTGCTCTTATAATTTGGTCGGTTCTGTTACACACACATTCTCATCAAGGTGTTCAGCATGCAGCCTCACTTTGCGCTCAAAGCGTTGCAGCAAGGCTTTCGAACAAGGTGATTGTGGAGTGGTCCTTTCATCTTCTCCTGTCATGGTTAGTTACAACAAGGAAATCACAACGAAAATTTCCTACCAACTAAATGAATCAGGTGGCAACAATTTTCATTCTCTCAGCATGTGCAACCAAGTTCTTACATGTCCTTACCATGCTAGGCAGACGGTGTTGGCAGCAACAAGAACAACACAAAACGGTGACACAAACATAGCTTTGTGATGTTGTAGATGATTTGTGGAGCTATAGGTGGCTACAAGCAAAGTCAAGGAATAGCTGGAACCACGTTAGTTAAAGCAAGTTGAATAAACGTTCAGAGATGGTACTTGGTGGTCCTAGGCTAAGCCGTGCTAGAGACGTGAGCCTACACACAAGCGTTGTCACCTAGATTAGCAACAAAGATGCTGCAAGTGAGCAGCTATGGAGGCACTTCCCCTTCTTCTTCTTCTCCCCCTTTTCCTTTGTTTCCTCCTTTTTCTATTTTTCTGTTCTTTCTTTTTCTTTTTTGTCTTCTTTGCACAACTAGCCCAAATCTGAAAACTTCTCACAAGGATTTCAGAATGACAATTTGCACACACACTTTTTTTGTGTCTCTTTCTTTTGAACACAACAACCCTTCCTTTGGGGATTGCACAACAACAAGAACAGGGAGCTTATTTGAACTAGCAGCGGTGGGGAAAAGGGATGTGGTGGTGGTGGTGGTGATGGCAATGGTGGCAACGAACTGGATGAGGTGGAGATGATGGCAGCGGATCTGGTGGTGGATGTGATGGAGGTGCTGTTGGTTGTAAAAGCGGTGACCAAAATGTGAGAACTCAAAACTCTAAAGGATTAGACACCAAGAACCAGCAACTCTACCAATAATGTAACTAAAAATTCAACAAGCAAGAACTAAGCAGAAACAGCCAGGCTCAAACATGTTTTGGGATTTAAGTTCTATCCTATTTTTGGGATTTCTTGACTGTAGGTAATGTACAATTATGGGTAGAATCTCTCACCGATAAACCTTGCTTTGATTACCATATGATAGTACCCGCTAGGGTTTGTTCCTGATCTTCGATGAGAGTTGGGGATAACTTTCGATTTGGGGTGGATCCGATGTTGGCTGTCCGACTACAACACCACAAGGGCTGTGCCTCAGCAACAGGTACACCACCTCCGATTGGGATGTTCTTGCCATGCCAACAACACCTCTGAACCTACTAGCAATCGAGAACAAGCAAGAACAAAATGAACAAGCAAATAACTCACGGTTGCAAGATACAAAGGTGAATTTGAATCATGAGTTGGGGTCTTGAATCAAGCAAACGGGTGGTCTAATCGACACACAAGCTCACTAGGAAGAAGCAGTAGCTAAACTTACAACTAAACAAAACCCAACCACATCCTGGTGGCTGTTGGTTCTATTTATAGGGAGGAAAGCACAAGGGGGGTATGGGAAACCCTAATCTGGGCATCCCTTAATGGGTTCTAGTCAATACAAGGCCCAGGCCCAAGCTATAGTCTATGCACCCTTTTGCTTGCTGCGCACAGGTTCGGTAGAGTCTGATAGTGTGGTTGGACCCATCTGAAAGAGGGCGATGAGCTCTTTCCAACAAGTCAAAAACCACCTTCATTGGATCTCGTATCAAGGAGTTATGGTGTTTTTGATGGAGCCTTCCCTACTGTCTCGATATGAGTGGAGCGCCCCATTAATGATGATTCCTACTTGTTCGGTTGTTCCATCCTCATCATAGGGTCTGAACATGAGCTAATGGGGTCTTGACCAACATTCCTAAGAATAAGACAATCATAACCGTGATTTAGTAGCATCCAATTCTTAGACGAGTTTGTATGAACAGCGAGGAATGACTTAACCGGATAATTGAGTTGTCGCGTTCAAGCTCTTGTCATTGGACCTTGTTGTGCAGTAGGTGTGGTTGTATCAATGGTTGTGCCCAAAATGATTTCCATGCCAATGGTGCATTCAGCGCAAATCGTGCACCTATCTTGTGCACAGATTAAAATTATCTCAAACAGACCTAAATGAGTCACACTGGATCCACATCACCTCCGAGTACCATCGGGTGTGCCTAAAATGATTTCAATGCCCGTGGTGCATTCGGCACAGAGCGTGTACCTATCTTGCGCCAAGATTAACACTATTTCCAAACGGATCTAAATGAGCTTCCACTTGATCCAATTCATCTAGGAGTACAATCAGGTGTGTCCAACATAATTTCTAAGCCTATGGTATGTTCAATGCAAACCATGCACCTATATTGCGTCGAGATTAACAGTATCTCCTAACAGACGTAAATGAGCCTTTGCTGGACCCACATCACCTAAGAGTACCATCGAGTGTGCCCAAAATGATTTTCTTGCCTATGGTACATTCAGCGCAAACTGTGCACCTATCTTGCTCCTATATTAACAGAACAAAATGAGCATACACTTGACACACGCCACCTAGCAGTACCATCGGTTGTGCCCAAAATGATTTCCATGCTAGTGGTGCATTTGGCTTAAACTGTGCACCTATCTTGTGCCGACATTAACACTATGTCCAAACAAAGCTAAACGAGCTTCCACTTGACCCAAGTCTCCTAGGTGTACCATCGGGTGTGCCTAAAATGATTTCCATGCCCATGGTGCATTCGGCGCAAACCGTGCACCTATCTTGCACCGAGGTTAACACTATCTCCAAATGGATCGAAATGAGCTTCCACTTGATCCATGTCGCCTAGCAGTACAATCAGGTGCGTCCAAAATGATTTCTAAGCCTATGGTACGTTCGGCGTGAACTATGCACCTATCTTAATTAAGTCGAGATTAATAGTATCTCCAAATGGACCCAAACAAGTTTCCACTTGACCCACATCACGTAGGAGTACCATCGGTTGTGCCCAAAATGATTTGCATGCCTTTGGTGCATTCAGCGCAAATTGTGCACCTATCTTGCACCTATATTAACACTATCTCCATACAGAATGAAATAGGCTTTCACTTGACACACGTCACCTAGGAGTACCATCGGGTGTGCCCAAAATTATTTCCATGCCAGTGGTGCATTCGGTGCAAACCATGCACCTATCTTGTGCACAGATTAACACTATCTCAAACAGACCTAAACGAGCTCCCACTGGACCCACGTCACCTCCAAGTACCATCGGGTGTGCCTAAAATGATTTCCATGCCCGTGGTGCATTCGGCGTAAACCGTGCACCTATTTTGCGCCGAGATTAACACTATTTCCAAATGGATCGAAATGGGCTTCTGCTTGATCCACTTTGCCTAGGTGTACAATCAGGTGTGTCCAACATAATTTCTGAGCCCATGGTACGTTCAGTGCAAACCGTGCACCTATGTTGTGCCGAGATTAACAGTATCTCCGAATGGTCCGAAACGAGTTTCCACTTGACCCACATCACGTAGGAGTACCATCGGTTGTGCCCAAAATGATTTCCTTGCCTATGTTATGTTCGGCACAAATTTAGCACCTATCATGCATTTAGATTAACACTATCTCCAAACGTACAAAAATGACCTTCCATTTCACCCACGTCAACTAGTAGTCCCATCGGTTAAGC
The DNA here is from genome assembly GCA_038087645.1 of Saccharum hybrid cultivar R570. Taxonomy (NCBI): domain Eukaryota; kingdom Viridiplantae; phylum Streptophyta; class Magnoliopsida; order Poales; family Poaceae; genus Saccharum; species Saccharum hybrid cultivar. The sequence continues at coordinate 39,247,715 of JAQSUU010000307.1, read as the reverse complement.
CCAAAATGATTGCTATGCCCATGGTACATTTGGCGCAAACCGTGCACCTATCTTGCCTTGAGGTTAATACTATATCTAAATGGAAAAAACGAGCTTCGTCTTGACCAATGTCACCTAGAAGTACCATCAGGTGTGCCTAAAAAGATTTCCATGCCTGTGGTACATTCGGCGCAAACTGTGCACCTATCTCGCGCCTATATGAACACTATCTCCAAACGAAACGAAACAAGCTTCCACTTGACCCACGTCACCTAGGAGAACAATCAGGTGTGCCCAAAATGATTTCCATGCCCGTGGTACATTTGGCGCAGGTCGTGCACCTAACTTGCGCTGAGATTAACACTATCTCCAAACGGAACGAAACGAGCTTCTACTTGACCCACGTCACCTAAGAGTACCATCGGGTGTGCCCAAATTGATTTCCATGCCTGTGGTGCATTCATCGCAAATTGTGCACCCATCTTGTGCAGAGATTAACACTATCTCCAAATGGATCGAAATGAGTTTCCACTCGATCCACTTCGCCTAGGAGTACAATCAGGTGCGTCCAAAATAATTTCTAAGCCTATGGTACGTTCGGCGCAAACCATGCACCTATCTTGTGTCAAGATTAACAGTATCTCTGAATGGATCGAACCGAGTTTTCACACGACCCACATCACGTAGGAGTATCATCGGTTGTGCCCAACATGATTTTCGAACACACCTATCATGCATCGAGATTAACACTATTTCCAAACGCACCAAAATGACCTTCCATTTCACTCACGTCAACTAGGAGTTCCATCGGGTGCACCCAAAATGATTTCCATGACCGTGGTGCATTCTGCACAAACCATGCACCTATCTTGTGATGAGATTAACACTATCTCAAAAACAGACAGAAACGAGCTGCCACTTGACCCACGTCACCTAGGAGTACCATCAAGTGTGCCCAAAATGATTTCCATGCCCATGGTACTTTCGGCGTAAACCGTGCAACTATCTTGCAGTGAGATTAACACTATCTCCAAATGTACCGAAATAAGCTTGCACTTGACCCATGTCACCAAGGAGTACCATCGGGTGTACCCAAAATGATTTCCTTGCCAGTGGTGCACTCGACGCAAACTATGCACCTATCTTGCACTGAGATTAACACTATCTCCTAATAGACCTAAACGAACTTCTGCTGGACCCACGTCACCTAGGAGTACCATCGGGTGTGCCCAAAATGATAACTTTCACTTGATGCACTTTGCCTAGGAGTACAATCAAGTGCATCCAAAATAATTTCTAAGCCTATGGTACGTTCAGCGCAAACCGTGCACTTATCTTGCGTCAAGATTAATAGTATCTCTGAATGGACCGAAACGAGTTTCCACTTGATCCAAATGATGTAGGAGTACTATCGGTTGCGCCCCAAATGATTTTGGTTCCTATGGTATGTTCGGCACAAACCGTGCACCTATCATGTGTGACACCCCAGGTGTTTATCACCAATTAAGTAGTGGGTTTAAGCTCAAACATGATAGATTAGTGGAGATGACGATGTCAAGGTCAAACCTATGGAGATAAGCCCTAACCTAAACTTGGATATTGCACCCTTGCTTACATATAGGCTCAATTAAAAGATATATGCTTGGGTGTTTCTATCAAAGTATCTTCACATGTCTCACCTCAATAACTATCTATATTGATCCCTAAAAAAGTTTCATGAAGTTTGGAATCAAAAAGTCACATAAAATGATAAGTTCCATTCCTATTGGAATTTGCCCCATTAAGTTAATGGAACTATAGATCATCAACCAAACCATGCAAACTTGCCCAAATGACTCTAGATGAACTCTACAACAAAAGTTATGAACGGTTCATATTGAGTAAATGTCAAGAAAATGCCCCGATTGGCCTAAAACCCTAGTTTCAGCTTTATCGAGTTGTTACTTTGACCAAAGTAAAAGTTTGTCTTATGTACCATTTATGAGGTTTGACCTTAAACAAAATTTGTAGTTCATCTTGTGTAGAACAAACTTTGTTTAATGGTCAAGAGCTAGTTTGGTCTCTAGCTTAGTCAAATAGAGCTCCCAAGATTCAAGGCAATGCTGTTTTGGAGCCCCAGATAATGCTGTTTTGGAGCCCCAGATTTTGGCTAAGTCGTAGCTGAGGTTTAATTTCGGGTACCCCACTTTGGGGCTTTATATCTTGCAACACAAGCTGATCCAGACCTTGATCCTTTAATAGAAGTTGTAGTTTAGATTATTTACTACAAACTTTGTTTAAGCACCAAGGCCTGGTACGACTTCTAACCTAGCCAAATAAGGTCACCAAGTTTGAATGTGCTGCTGTTGTCTAGTCTTCAATAATCCTGTCATTAGATTGGCATGCCGCGTTCTCATGATTTTGTTAACAAACTTGACTTGATTCCAAAATAAAACTTGTAGACAATGTCATGAAGGAGAGCATGTCAAAAGTTGGTTTAAGTTTGACCACGTTTGACCTAGTAGTTAGGGTCCCAACCGAGTGAAGCTGAAACATCACTAAGTCGCTGACAGTGTCAACTTTGGAGTTAATTATCTCCTAATCTAGAGACCTAATGACCGAGCACCCTGAACCAAAATTGGAGAGCTTTAGGTGTAGATCAAACTTCGTTTTTGGCCTATCTCTAAATTCGGTCCGTAGACAGCCCAAATTGGTGCTCCACTTCACCCACACCGCCACTTGCCAGGTGTTCGTTGAAATGCCGCAAAGGGCGACGCGTGTCCGAGCGCGTGGCAACCATGCCTAGCTCGCACCCCTACCTCCCTGGACGTGTGCCCTGCTCCTCCTTGCGTTGTTGTGGACGCTGTGCTACCCACAGTCGCTTCCCCCTCGCTCTCGGACATTCTAGAGAGGAGCAGCCATGGGCGCTGCCGCCAAACTCCATGGCTGCCGGCATTCCTCCGCCACAAGCCTCCTTGACCTCAGCTGGGCATAGCACCATCTTTCCCTCCTCACACCGCCCCCGACGCGCCCTTCTTCAGTCCTCGTTCGCCGCTGACGAACGCCGCCAACGGAGCCACCATGAACAGCGCCGTCGGAGCTCATGGGCCGCCCACAATGAGTCACCGTTGATCGTGCTGCGGGCTCCCACGGGTTTGCACCGGCCCTGCGCAGCCGCAGCACCACCCCACAGCCGCCGACGAGCCCCTCCGGCCGACATCACGAGCCTCTGACGATCTCCCTGTCTTGATTCACGTCAAGGACCACGAGCTTGAATTAGGAGAAAGGGAAGGGCCTAAATGCATAGCCGCTGACTCATATAAATAGTGCTATAAGGACCTGTTTGTGGTAGTTTTTGCTGATTTTTGAAAAGCCATAGTAAATCATAGAAAATTCGTAAAATAGCAAATGAGGACTTTTTGGAATCCTTGTGAAATTATCTATGCAGTGGATCTATAATATGGCATGTTTTAGTTTAATGTTTTTGCTGTAAAAATAGATTTTTCAGATTAGGTTTTCAATGCTAGTCGCATTTGCCTTTTTCATAACTGAAGTTGTATGGCTCCAAATGAAGTGAAATTTGTGTGACATGCTACTCATTTGATGTTTGATGTGTGGTAAAAATTTCATGAATTTTAGTTGTAGTATGAGTGAGTTATTGATTCATCTTGCTCTCACATGAATTCTTGCATTGTCCATTTGTCTTTTTCATAGAGGTTGATATATATCTCCAAATGGTTTGAAATTTGTACAGTAAACTATTGAGAGCATATGTAGGCCACTGTAATTTTGGTAGAATTTATTGTGCACTTTTGATAGGTGTTCATAATTCCACCTAATTATCTAAATAAATTAAGAAAATATATTAAAAGAATTTATCTAGCATTAGACACTATGTTTTCTGGTGTTCATTAGTCATGTATGAAATGTTGGTAAAGTTGGTTTTGCACAATTATATGTTTGCAACATAAGTTAGTATTTATTTCTTGCAAATGTGGTTTCTGGACAGTTCTGGGGACAATGTAAATTACCCCATGTTAATGATGTTTTCTGGGAAACTTGTTTATACAAAAGTTGTAGATAATTCATGTATCTAGCTGCTGTTAAAATTTGGTATCATTTGGCCAAGTAATTTTTGAGTTATAGATGTTTAAAGTTAGGTCCCAGATTTGGTTGCTCTCTGTTTGGAGCAGACCAGATTCTGTAGTTTCATCTTTTCAACCTATTAAACTTGAGAATCAGGCTTAGTTGGTATTAAATAAAATATAGATAATTTCATAAGCTTTCCATAATGTCTTCTTGCAAGTCAATTGGAGTTACAGAACTCCAGTTATGTTTGATTTAACCAGCTGCTGTTCTGATCTTCGAAAAATAGCAGATTCTAAATTAAGTTGTTGCTTCACCTTGCTTTGCTATGTTGATTTCTAAGAGTGATATACACCTTGTTAGTGTTAAGTGTGCTTGAGATCTTGTGTGACTTGTGTCATGATCGATATGCTGGTCATCTTCTAAGGATATGCTTAAGTGCTAGTTAAGTTGATTAACTCTAGTGCCCTTGTGAACTTGGTGTGCTGGCATGAATGCTGTGTTATTGCATTTCTACGTATTCACACATATGCATTGTTGCACCTCATTTAGGTACGCTAGCTGAAACACATGAAGGACGTGGTGTGGAGCAAACCAGAAGAAGATGTTTGGTGGATCCATCTCAAAGACGGAAGAATCCTCAAGTTCTTACATGAAGTGGAGATGTTCCGCAAGACGGTGCAAGCTAACTTGGTTAACTTGAGTCGGATCCAAGGCAAGCTCCAGAGCATTATAAGCCTCCTACCTTCAAAGCAATTAATTCTATATATGTTATAAGTATTGTTGCATTAAGTGGTAGGAGTTGGTTGAAAACCCTTGCTGCATTATATCATTCCTTGTCCAGTTATATGAATCCTTGAATCCTACATAGACTAGGATCGAATAGATGCTTAGCCCTGCTTTAAGCGGTAGAAGTCAGGTGATTTCCTGTCACCTGCGAGATATAGGGATATTCATATATGGCACGGTTGGCTATATTTGCTATCGTGGAATGGAACCATGTGTTAATAAAATGAAATGAGACCGGGCGGGATGACGATAGTGAAGCAACAAGGCATGGAGGTCTTGGGTGTGGATCTATCCCCGTCTGAGTCGTTTAAGGACCGATTCGCTGTACGTCCTTGAGTCATGTTGAACGCAGTCTAACACTTAGTTGGCCGGATAAGTCGTTCCGACCGCGAAGCCGAGTAATACAGTTCAGGCCAGGAATCGAATGGTAGGTTGCATCTTGGAGGAGAGAAAGGATGTGCTTGGGGACATTGGCGTGAGACCAAGGGGGGGTGAAAGCTCTATGTTTGGTGTTGGTAATTAGTGACAATGCCTAAGTACTAATCCTATGCCTAAGTTGTATGTAGCATATGAGGATTAGTACATTCCAAGGTTGGTGGCAAGATGGACTTGGTGATCATGATGGCCACACTTAGATTTGGATGCAACCCTACGTGATCAAGGCAAAGGTATATGCTTAAGGGTTGTGTTTTAGTAACCAAGACACCTAGTGGGTGTGGTTACATTATAGGATAGATAGCCGTACTATAAAGAGGGGAATGACGCGGCTATTGAACTCCTAAGTGCCTCTAGGTGTGCATTTCATGATCATATGCATTTGGATAGAACTAATAACGCCTCGAAAAATGATTGTGAAAATACTAACACACTCACACATGACGTGATCACTTGGTGATGTTAGCACATTTGCGATGGCGTTGAAGTTTAAGCGGTAGAGAGGGTTTCAGGCGATTTCGGGGAAATGAAATGCCTATTTTCTACTACGCCGAAAGTCGGAAATCAAACGGAAAAGAAACAGAAGCGAACGGAGGTCACAGTGGTGACCGGACGCTGCACCGGACGCTGCACCGGACGCGGTCACTGTTTGACCGACGCGTCCGGTCAGTGTCCAGTGTCTGCGCGTTTTTTAGTTGTTCGATCGGACGCGAGGCGCGTCCGGTCACAGGCGACCGGACGCGTCCGGTCGTCCAGGGAGCTTACTGGACTCCGACCGGACGCGGGCACTGTGGCGTCCGGTCAGTTCTTCAGCGCGTCCGGTCGTTGGTTCGTTTTGCGCGATTCAGTGTTGACCGGCGCGTCCGGTCAGTCACGGGACCGGCGCGTCCGGTCGTGACCAACGCGTCCGGTCGTTGCGACCGGCGCGTCCAGTCGGCGTTTCGAAAACTAGCCGTTACGCGACCGGAGCGTCCGGTCGTTACGACCGGCGCGTCCGGTCAGCACGACTGCTGCTGAATTAAGTTTCTAACGGCTATATTCGAAGGGGTACGTCTATAAATACTCGTTGGCCGGCTCAAGGCTCTTACTCTTGGACATTTGACATACTTGTGAGCACTTTGAGCTAAGCAACTCCCCTCCCACTCATCTCTCTTGCTTCTTTGCATATTCGAAGTGAGATTGAGTGATCCAAGTGCATTTGCATTGTGAGATAGCATCTAGTTGGCACTTGGTGGTTGATTTGCTGCGGGATTCTTGTTTCTCTTGGTGGTTGCCGCCACCTAGACGGCTTGGAGCAGCTTGGAGGCGTTGGCAAGAGTTGGTGATTGTTCTTGGCCACCTCCGGTGATTGTGAGGGGTTTGTGCCTACCTCGGCGAAGCGCCAAAGGCAACGTTAGTAAATTGCTCGTGTCATTGCAACCTTTTGCCATTTGGTAGGTTCTTGTGGTGCCTTTTGAGAGGCTCGGTGTGAGACCGATTAGCCACCGAACCACGTGGTGAAGAGGGACACAACGGGGACTAGCGTGCCGGCAAGCACGTGAACCTCGGGATAAATCTTCGTGTCATCACTTTCATATTGTGATTGATTGATCCCGGTGTTCGGTTATCTTGGTATTCATTGTTGATCATATCGGTTGGCTCAATACTTCGCCCCTCGGTGATACCCTCCTAACCCTCACTTGTATTAATTTCTTAGTTACTTTGCTAGAGTAGCTCTTTTGTGTAGCTTGCTAGTTGTAGTTTCCTTCTCGGTTTGACTTGTGCGGTTGAGTGCCAATATACTAGAATTGTGAATTGGATAGGTGGCTTGCAAACACCCCATAGGCTAAGCAAAACTCGCATCACGCTATTTGTTGTATTGATAAACTTGTTTAGCTTGTCTTTGTAGAAATTTTTAAAAGGCTATTCACCCCCCTCTAGCCATCAAGACCTTTCAAGTGGTATCGGAGCCGTGGTCACCGTTTGTAAGGCTTAACAACCTCGGTGTAAGATGGCTCAAGTTGTGTTCAACCATGTCGGGGGCAAGCCTCCATTCTTTGATGGTGTCTCTTCTTTTGATCATTGGAAAAGAAAGATGAAGCAATATCTTGGCTCTATCAATTAGAAGGTTTGGGAGGTGACACATCATGATTATGCTATCATTGATCCCGACAATCTCACCAATAATGACCGCATCAACAACCAATGCAACACTATGGCTCTCAACACTCTCTACAATGGGATTGATGCAAAAGTCTTTGAGCAAATCAAGGATCTTGAGATGGCAAGTGAAGTGTGGACAAGATTAGAGGAAACATATGAGGGCACTTCAACGGTAAAGAGTGCCAAGCTTTATATGCTCAAGGATAAGTTTGCAAGCTTCAAGATGAAGGATGATGAGTCCATACCGGAGATGTTCTATAGGCTACAAGTTATTGTCAATGATCTCAAGAGCCTAGGAGAAGATGTCAAAGATAAGGACTTCTCATATAAGTTCTTGATGAACTTACCTAAGAAGTTTGCTATCTTGAGGAAGATGATCCAAAGAGAGGGTTTGGACAAGGTGACTCCAAACCAAGTGCTTGGAGATGTCATGACCGATGCTCAATATGATGATGATGAAGATGAAGATGAGAAGGAGATCAAGGTCAAGCAAGAGAAGCCCATTGCATTCAAGGCTTCATCTTCTAAGGGCAAGAGCAAGGTGGAGAGTGATGATGATGATCCATTCGATGATGAGACCATGGCCCTCCTAGTACACAAGATGGGGAGGTTCATGAAGAAGAAAGGATATGGGGCAAGGAAGAGAAGGGACTTCATGAAGGCAAAGGAGGTGCTTTGCTACAATTGCAATAGCCCCGATCATGTAGTGGCAAAGTGCCCCTATGAAGACAAAAGATATCATGATGGGGAGTTGAAGTTGAAGAAGAACAAGAAGGACAAGAAGGAGAAGAAAGAGAAGAAGAGCTTCACTATCAACAAGAAGAAGGGTGGTGGTTATGTGGTCACTTGGGATAGTGACAATTCCGATAGTGATGATGATGATAGCTCTAGTGATGATGAGAGGACCACTTGGCGAGCCATTGCAAGCATCGCCCTCTCCAACAAGTCATCCATCTTTGACACTACATCGACATGCCTTATGGCAAAGCCTACCAAGGTAAAATATGATGATAGTGATGATGATTCTTGTGCTAGTGATGGTTGTAGGAGTGATGATGAGGAGGATGAGGACTACTCCAAGGATGATCTATTGGGCATAATAGATCAAATGAGCAAGGGCTACAAGAGGACAACCAAGAAATACAAAATCTTGGAACAAGAGCTCATTGCCAAGAGCAATGAAAATGATGCCTTGATGGAGGAGCTTGTTGCTCTCAAAAAGAGTAAGGAGTGCAAAGGAATTGAACAAGAGCTCAAAGCTCTTAGGAAATCCTTTGATGAGCTAGAGGCCTCTCGTGAGTGTCTAAAGGAAGACCACGAGGACCTTGAAGTTGCTCACACTAGGCTTAAGGAAGCCCACTCCTCTCTACTTGAGCTCATCAAGGAGAAGGACCTCCAGTTGGAGAAGCTAATGAAGGAAGCTAAGGAGGAGCAAGTGATGGTCACTTGTGATATTGGACTAACATGTGATATCATTGATGATTCTTTATTTGTTGGTCCTACTAATGCTTCATGTAGCTCATCATCATCCACAACAACCAACTCTACCTTTACTACTAGTGATGCATCGCTTGTGGTTGAGAATGAGACTCTCAAGAGAGAGGTGGATGATCTCACCCGCGCATTAGGCAATGCCTATGGTGGGGATGCCCGCTTGCTAAAATGCTTGGGTAGTCAAAGGTTCTCTCTTAACAAAGAGGGTTTGGGCTATACTCCCAAGAAGGGCAAGGCAGCCTTTGCTACTCTAAAGTCTCGTTTTGTGAAGAGCAATGGTCGTTATTGCAATAGATGCAAGCAAGTTGGGCATCTAGAGATTAATTGTAATAAAATGAACAAGAACAACAACAAGGTTCATGCTAAAATGGATTACATTCCTTTTAATTCTTGTTATGTTCTTACCAAGGGTGAGAAGGGTGTGTGCGCTAAGTTTGTTGGTACACCAATTGTGGGTCCAAAGAAGAAGGCCATTTGGGTACCAAAGAGCTTAGTTACTAACCTCCAAGGACCCAAACAAGTATGGGTACCTAAGAAACATTAATTTATTTTGTAGGTAAATTACAAGGCCGGAGGAAGGCATTGGGTGCTTGATAGTGGGTGCTCTCAACATATGACCGGTGATTCAAGAATGTTCAACTCTCTCAAATCAAATGATAGTGGCATTGATAGTATCACATTTGGTGACAATAGCAAGGGTAATGTGAAGGCTCTTGGAAGGATTGCAATCTCAAATGATCATAGCAATTCCAATGTGCTCTTAGTTGAAAAGTTAAACTTCAATCTTCTCTCGGTTGCTCAATTGTGTGATCTCGGTTTCAAGTGCATATTTGGTGTTGATGATGTGGAGATAGTTAGTGTTGATGGCTCTAATTTGATCTTTAAGGGTTTTAGATATGAGAATCTATACTTAGTTGATTTCAATGCTAGTGACACTCAACTTTCAACATGCTTGCTCACCAAATCAAGTATGGGTTGGTTATGGCATAGAAGACTTAGTCATGTTGGCATGAAGCAATTGAACAAGTTAGTGAAGCATGACTTAGTTAGAGGCTTGAAGGATGTCACATTTGAGAAAGATAAGCTATGTAGTGCATGTCAAGCCGGAAAGCAAGTGGGCAACACTCATCTATTGAAGAGCATTATGAGTACTTCCAAGGCATTTGAGTTGTTGCACATGGATCTATTTGGGCCAACTACATACACAAGCATTGGTGGCAACAAGTATGGCTTTGTGATTGTAGATGATTTCACTAGATACACATGGGTATTCTTTCTTGTGGACAAGAGTAATGTATTTGACATATTCAAGAAGTTCATCAAGAGAGTACAAAATGAGTTTGAGACCACAATCAAGAAAGTGAGAAGTGACAATGGAAGTGAGTTTAGAAACACAAGAGTTGATGAGTTATGTGAGGAGCTTGGAATCAAACATCAATTCTCGGCCAAGTATACACCTCAATCTAATGGACTAGTTGAGAGGAAGAATAGAACTTTGATTGATATGGCAAGATCAATGTTGAATGAGTATAATGTGAGTCATTCATTTTGGGCCGAAGCAATCAACACGGCTTGCTTCTATAGCAACCGCCTCTATTGCCACAAGTTTCTAGAGAAGACACCATATGAGATCTTAAATGGAAGAAAGCCCAACATTGCATACTTTCGGGTATTTGGTTGCAAATGCTACATCTTGAAGAAGGGCACTAGATTGAGCAAGTTTGAGAAGAAATGTGATGAAGGATTCTTACTTGGTTACTCCACTACTAGCAAAGCTTATAGAGTTTGGAATTTGGCTAGTGGTTTACTTGAGGAAGTTCATGATGTTGAATTTGATGAAACAAATGGCTCTCAAGATGAGGAAAATAACTTGGATGATGTGAGAGGAACTCAATTGACCAATGCTATGAAGGAAATGGATATTGGTGATATTAGGCCAAAGCAAGTGATTGATGTGGATGACAACAAAGATCAAGTGCTCCAAAGTCCAATTACACAAGCTAGTGGTTCTCTAATGCAAAATCAAGCTAGTTCATCATCTCAAGTGCAACAAGATCAACAAGTGGCTAGTTCATCATCTCCAACTTATGATCAACATCAACATCCAAGCAATCAAGTCCAAGTGCTTCAACCAACTAACATTGCAAGAGACCATCCATTGGATTCCATCATTGGTGACATACAAAGGGGAGTTCAAACTAGATCAAGATTGGCATCATTTTGTGCTCACTCTTCTTTTGTGTCAATGGAAGAACCCAAGGACATTGATAAGGCTTTGAGAGATCCGGATTGGGTAAATGCAATGCATGAAGAGCTCAACAACTTCAAGAGAAATGAAGTATGGGAACTAGTTGAGAGGCCTAAGGATCACAATGTCATTGGAACAAGATGGGTCTTTCGCAACAAGCAAGATTAAGATGGGATAGTAGTAAGGAACAAAGCAAGACTAGTGGCTCAAGGTTACACACAAATAGAGGGTCTTGACTTTGGTGAAACTTATGCCTCGGTTGCAAGATTGGAAGCAATTAGGATCTTACTTGCCTATGCTTGTGCTCACAATATCAAGCTATATCAAATGGATGTGAAGAGTGCATTTCTCAATGGGTACATTCAAGAAGAGGTGTATGTGGAGCAACCTCCCGGTTTTGAAGATGACAAGAAACTCAATCATGTCTACAAGTTGAGAAAAGCTTTGTATGGATTGAAGCAAGCACCTAGAGCATGGTATGAAAGATTGAGGGATTTCTTGCTATCCAAAGGATTTGTCATGGACAAAGTGGATACTACTCTCTTCACCAAGAAGATTGGGAAAAACCTGTTTGTATTGCAAATATATGTTGATGATATCATCTTCGGTTCAACCAATCAAGATTATTGTGATGAGTTTGGGAAAATGATGGCAAAGGAATTTGAAATGTCAATGATTGGTGAACTTAGTTTCTTTCTTGGACTTCAAATTAAACAAATGAAGGAAGGAACATTTGTGAGCCAAACCAAGTACATCAAAGATATGCTCAAGAAGTTTGGCATGGAAGATGCAAAGGGCATTACAACCCCAATGGGCACTAGTGGAAGCTTGGATAGTGACAAGAGTGGCAACATGGTGGATCAAAAGCTTTATAGATCAATGATTGGTAGCCTACTCTATGTGACGGCATCAAGGCCCGATGTGATGTTTAGTGTATGCATGTGTGCAAGATTTCAAGCCTCACCAAGAGAAAGTCATTTGAAGGCAACAAAGAGAATATTGAGGTACTTAAAGCATACACAAGATGTTGGATTATGGTATCCCAAAGGTGCAAGCTTTGAGCTAGTTGGATATTCGGATTCCGACTATGCTGGTGACAAAGTGGAGAGAAAGAGCACTTCCGGGACTTGTCAATTGTTGGGAAGATCACTTGTCTCATGGTCATCCAAGAAGCAAAATAGTATTGCACTATCTACCGCCGAGGCCGAATACATCGCCGCGGGTAGTTGTTGTGCACAAATCTTGTGGATGAAGGCAACATTGAAGGATTTTGGAATCAATTTCAAGAATGTGCCATTGCTATGTGACAATGAAAGTGCCGTGAAGCTAACCAACAATCCGGTTCAACATCAAAGAACAAAGCATATTGATGTTCGTCATCGTTTCATTAGAGATCATCAACAAAAGGGTGACATTGCTATTGAGAGTGTGGGCACCGAAGATCAACTAGCCGATCTATTCACCAAGCCACTTGATGAGAAGAGATTTCACAAGCTAAAGAATGAGTTGAACATACTTGACTTCTCCAACATGAGTTGATGCACCCTAATGTTATGACATGCCTCTCCTTCGAGCCCCAAGGTATAATTGGTTGACATGTCATACATTCTATACTAAGGACATGTTTAGTGCATCTAGTCATAATTTACATGTTCTAGGCTCATTCATGAAAATCAAATGAATTTGAAGTTTATATGGTGCCACTATTGTTTCCATGACTTGTATGATCTAGTGGTAGCATATAACTTGTTTAAGTAGCTTGTGATCCTAAGTGTTTAATCTAGATCACTTGTCTAAATATTTGCTTCAACATGGTGCATGATAACCCTTCCAGTGAGGTGTGAAGAAGTTTGCCCTTGGTTCAAACCGAAGCATTTTATTTATGCAAGCAATCTAGGTTGAATCACAAACTTGATCCTCACCCCATAATTCAACATGATAATCTATCTAAAGTTAGTCCCTTGTGGTCATTGGTGCCAAAGGGGGAGAAAATGTAGTTCACAAAGATAGAACTCGAAGGGGGAGAAAAATGTTGTTCACAAAGATAGATTCTAAAAGAGGAGAAATTGATAAAAGAAGGGGATCAACTAAAATTTTGAGCACACAAGTAGGGGGAGCAAGCTCTTAAACATGAATGTTGCATTTCTATGTGCATTTCATATGTATGATGCATAGTTATGCATTTCTTTTTCTCCGATACATTGCTTGTGTGGTGACTTGCTAGTATAATTTGAAAGGTGTATTGAAGTACTAGCATGAATAGGAAGTAGTTAGATTACTCTTGCTTCATGTTTTTTAAAGTGGTACTAAAGCCTTGCTTATAATGTTGATCTCACGAGGTTTCTAGTTTTTGTTTGTGCTTTTACAAGCGGTATCTAACTACACAAGGTGCTAAGATGGTGTTTATCGCTACTCCGATGGTATCACGCTTCAAAGGTCTATAATCTAAAACACTTAGCACCTATTGGTAGTCAATGCTCCTAATCTTTCCTATCTAACATGTATGCTTCCAAAATCCAAACATATAGCATACATGTAGGGGGAGCCATTGCTATCAATTTGAATTCATGATCACTTGTCCATAGTGCTTACACATGGTAATATACTTGGACAATGTGACATGGGTTCAATCAAAATTTTATCATAATATCTTTGTGAAAGGGTTGTCATCAATTACCAACAAGGGGGAGATTGAAAGCTCTATGTTTGGTGTTGCTAATTAGTGACAATGTTTAAGTACTAATCCTATGCCTAAGTTGTATGTAGCATATGAGGATTAGTACATTCCAAGGTTGGTGGCAAGATGGACTTGGTGATCATGATGGCCACACTTGGATTTGGATGCAACCCTACGTGATCAAGGCAAAGGTATATGCTTAAGGGTTGTGTTTTAGTAACCAAGACACCTAGTGGGTGTGGTTACATTATAGGATAGATAGCCGTACTATAAAGAGGGGAATGACGTGGCTATTGAACTCCTAAGTGCCTCTAGGTGTGCATTTCATGATCATATGCATTTGGATAGAACTAATAACGCCTCGAAGGACGTGGTGTGGAGCAAACCAGAAGAAGATGTTTGGTGGATCCATCTCAAAGACGGAAGAATCCTCAAGTTCTTACATGAAGTGGAGATGTTCCGCAAGACGGTGCAAGCTAACTTGGTTAACTTGAGTCGGATCCAAGGCAAGCTCCAGAGCATTATAAGCCTCCTACCTTCAAAGCAATTAATTCTATATATGTTATAAGTATTGTTGCATTAAGTGGTAGGAGTTGGTTCAAAACCCTTGCTGCATTATATCATTCCTTGTCCAGTTATATGAATCCTTGAATCCTACATAGACTAGGATCGAATAGATGCTTAGCCCTGCTTTAAGCGGTAGAAGTCAGGTGATTTCCTGTCACCTGCGAGATATAGGGATATTCATATATGGCACGGTTGGCTATATTTGCTATCGTGGAATGGAACCATGTGTTAATAAAATGAAATGAGACCGGGCGGGATGACGATAGTGAAGCAACAAGGCATGGAGGTCTTGGGTGTGGATCTATCCCCGTCTGAGTCGTTTAAGGACCGATTCGCTGTACGTCCTTGAGTCATGTTGAACGCAGTCTAACACTTAGTTGGCCGGATAAGTTGTTCCGACCGCGAAGCCGAGTAATACAGTTCAGGCCAGGAATCGAATGGTAGGTTGCATCTTGGAGGAGAGAAAGGATGTGCTTGGGGACATTGGCGTGAGACCAAGGGGGGGTGAAAGCTCTATGTTTGGTGTTGGTAATTAGTGACAATGCCTAAGTACTAATCCTATGCCTAAGTTGTATGTAGCATATGAGGATTAGTACATTCCAAGGTTGGTGGCAAGATGGACTTGGTGATCATGATGGCCACACTTAGATTTGGACGCGTCCGGTCAGTGTCCAGTGTCTGCGCGTTTTTCAGTTGTTCGATCGGACGCGAGGCGCGTCCGGTCACAGGCGACCGGACGCGTCCGGTCGTCCAG
Organism: Saccharum hybrid cultivar R570; assembly: GCA_038087645.1. Lineage (NCBI taxonomy): Eukaryota > Viridiplantae > Streptophyta > Magnoliopsida > Poales > Poaceae > Saccharum > Saccharum hybrid cultivar. Next base: position 39,232,565 of record JAQSUU010000307.1, on the reverse strand, counting down.
GGAGCTTACTGGACTCCGACCGGACGCGGGCACTGTGGCGTCCGGTCAGTTCTTCAGCGCGTCCGGTCGTTGGTTCGTTTTGCGCGATTCAGTGTTGACCGGCGCGTCCGGTCAGTCACGTGACCGGCGCGTCCGGTCGTGACCAACGCGTCCGGTCGTTGCGACCGGCGCGTCCAGTCGGCGTTTCGAAAACTAGCCGTTACGCGACCGGAGCGTCCGGTCGTTACGACCGGCGCGTCCGGTCAGCACGACTGCTGCTGAATTGAGTTTCTAACGGCTATATTCGAAGGGGTACGTCTATAAATACTCGTTGGCCGGCTCAAGGCTCTTACTCTTGGACATTTGACATACTTGTGAGCACTTTGAGCTAAGCAACTCCCCTCCCAACTCTCTTGCTTCTTTGCATATTCGAAGTGAGATTGAGTGATCCAAGTGCATTTGCATTGTGAGATAGCATCTAGTTGGCACTTGGTGGTTGATTTGCTGCGGGATTCTTGTTTCTCTTGGTGGTTGCCGCCACCTAGACGGCTTGGAGCAGCTTGGAGGCGTTGGCAAGAGTTGGTGATTGTTCTTGGCCACCTCCGGTGATTGTGAGGGGTTTGTGCCTACCTCGGCGAAGCGCCAAAGGCAACGTTAGTAAATTGCTCGTGTCATTGCAACCTTTTGCCATTTGGTAGGTTCTTGTGGTGCCTTTTGAGAGGCTCGGTGTGAGACCGATTAGCCACCGAACCACGTGGTGAAGAGGGACACAACGGGGACTAGCGTGCCGGCAAGCACGTGAACCTCGGGATAAATCTTCGTGTCATCACTTTCATATTGTGATTGATTGATCCCGGTGTTCGGTTATCTTGGTATTCATTGTTGATCATATCGGTTGGCTCAATACTTCGCCCCTCGGTGATACCCTCCTAACCCTCACTTGTATTAATTTCTTAGTTACTTTGCTAGAGTAGCTCTTTTGTGTAGCTTGCTAGTTGTAGTTTCCTTCTCGGTTTGACTTGTGCGGTTGAGTGCCAATATACTAGAATTGTGAATTGGATAGGTGGCTTGCAAACACCCCATAGGCTAAGCAAAACTCGCATCACGCTATTTGTTGTATTGATAAACTTGTTTAGCTTGTCTTTGTAGAAATTTTTAAAAGGCTATTCACCCCCCCTCTAGCCATCAAGACCTTTCAGGGGGTTAGAGTCCCTAACACCTGGTAGAGTGTCGCCCTTGGGGATGCGACATTAGTCGGACCCGTGGCTCCTAAACTGTACCAAAGGTGACCTGAGCAGCCCTCGCCAGGCGTGACTCGGTGAGTGTTAGAAATACCCCTCCAGCTGGATAGGAATTCGATTTGAATCGCCGTCGCTCCCGGTTAGTAAGCACTTGACTTGAGCAGCGGCAACGTAGATTCCATTAAATTGAATGGATGGTTAATTGGATAACGATGGAAAGGTTGCCTCAATTTATACCTACTATGGTTAATATTATTTGCTCCTAATAAAGTGAGTGCTCTAGTATAGGTTCTAATATAGATGACTGGTTAATGATAATTAACTTGATGCTTAAGCATTAATGATTACTTATCCATATTAAGCTTTTATGTAAAATGTTGTCAAGCTAGCCCACTTTATATCAGCCTTGCATGATCCTTGGTGTCACTTTATTTCTGGTTTCTGACGGGTAAGTCTAGCTGAGTACCTTCTTGTACTCAGGGTTTTATCCCCACTTGTTGCAGGTTGTAATGTACCATGGCGACTGTAAGAGTTGGTTGGCTCTTGCCTTAGTGGCAGAGTGTGATCACGGGCATGATCCTTCTGAGTTATCTTCTCTCTAATGCTTTTGTTGGAAGTCGACCTTGGTATTGGCATGTATTTGAAATAAGAGTAATGTTAGTTTCAAATTACTTTACTTCCGCTACTTTTTAATTTAAGTTGTAATAACTATGTTGAACTCCGATGTATATTAAACTACTTCTAAATGGTTGTAACATGTGACTTGTTATGTTGAATCACTACGATCTTGGCTTGTATGTTGGTTGGTTTGAAATCCCTCGCGATTTCATTGGACTACCGGAGTTATATGGGCTCAAGTGCGAGAATTTGATCACTTCGGTGATTGTTTTTATACTTGTGCTCTTATAATTTGGACAGTTCTATTACATCATGCATCGAAGATTAACACTATCTCCAAAGAGAGCGAAATGACCTTTCATTTCAACCACGTCAACTAGGAGGTCCATCGGTTGCGCCCAAAATGATTGCCATTCCATGGAACATTTAGCACAAACCGTGCACCTATCTTCCCTCAAGTTTCATACTATCTCTAAACAAACCAAAACGAGCTTCCTCTGGACCAAGGTCACCTAGAAGTACTAAGATTTCCATGCATTTGGTACATTTGGTGCAAACCGTGCACCTATCTTGCGCCTATATTAACACTATCTCCAAACGAAACAAAATGAGCTTCCACTTGACACACGTCACCTAAGAGTACCATCAGGTGTGCCCAAAATGATTTTCATGCCTGTGGTGATTCGGCACAAACCATGCACCTATCTTGCGCTGAGATTAACACTATCTCCAAAAGGACCGAAACGAGCTTCCACTTGACCCACATCACCTAGGAGTACCATTGGGCATGTGCAAAATGATTTCCATGCTCGTGGTGCATTCGGTGCAAGCCGTGCACCCATCCTGTGCTGAGAATAACTCTATCTCCATACGGATCAAAATGAGCTTTCACTTGATCCACTTTACCTAGGACTATAATTAGGTGCATCCAAAATAATTACTGAGCCTATAGTATGTTCGGTACAAACCGAGCACCTATCTTGTGTCGAGATTAACAGTATCTCTGAATGGACCAAAACGAGTTTCCACTCGACCCACATCATGTACGAGTAGCATTAGTTGCACCCAAAATAATTTCTGAGCCTATGGTACGTTTAGCGCAAACCGTGCACCTATCATGCATCGAGATTAACACTATCTCTAAACGGACCGAAACGACCTTCCATTTCACCCACATCAACTAGGAGCTCCATCGGGTGCCCCCAAAATGATTGCCATGCCCATGGTACATTCAGCGCAAACCGTGCACCTATCTTGCGTCGAGATTAACACTATCTCCAATTAGACTGAAACAAGTTTCCACTTGACCCATGTCACCAAGGAGTACCATCGGTGGTGCCCAAAATGATTTCTAAGCCTATGGTACATTCGGCGCAAACCGTGCACCTATATTAACACTATCTCCAAATGGAACGAAACAAGCTTCCACTTGACACACGTCACCTAGGAGTACCATCGGGTGTGCCCAAAATGATTTCCATGCCCGTGGTACATTCGGCGCAAACTATGCACCTCTCTTGCGCTGAGATTAATACTATCTCCAAACATGCTGAAATGAGCTTGCACTTGACCCATGTCACCTAGGAGTACCATCAGGTGTGCCCAAAATGATTTCCATGCTAGTGGTGGATTCGGCGCAAACCATGCACCTATCATGTGCCAAGATTAACACTATCTCCAAACACACCTAAACGAGCTTCCACTTGACCCATGTCACCTAGGTGTACCATCAGGTGCGCCCAAAATGATTTCCATGCCCGTGGTGCATTCGGTGCAAACGGTGCTCCTATCTTGCACCGATATTAACACTCTCCAAACGGATTGAAATGAGCTTCCTCTTGATCCATGTCGCCTAGGAGTACAATCAGGTGCGTCCAAATGATTTTTGAGCCTATGGTATGTTCGGCGCAAACCGGGCACCAATCTTGCATCGAGATAACATTATCTCCAAATGGACCAAAACGAGTTTCCACTCGACCCACATCACGTAGGAGAAGAGTCGATTGCGCCCAAAATTATTTCTGAGGCTATGGTCCATTGGTGCGAACCATGCACCCATCATGCATCGAGATTAACGCTGTCTCCAAATAGAACGAAATGACCTTCCACTTCACTCACATCACCTAGAAGTTCGGTCAGGTGTGCCCAAAATGATTGACATGCCCATGGTACATACGGCGCAAACCATGCACCTATCTTGCGTTGAGGTTAACACAATCTCCAAATTGATGGAAACGAGTTTCCACTTGACCCACGTCACCTAGGAAGTACCGTTGGTGGTGCCCAAATTGATTTCTGACCCTGTGGTACGTTAGGCGCAAACCGTGCACCAATGTTGCATTGAGATTAATACAATCTACCAACAGATTGAAAGGAGCTTCCACTTGACCTACGTCACCTAGGGGTACCATCGGGTGTGCCCTACATGATTTCAGAGCCTATGGTACATTTGGCACAAACCGTGCACATATCTTGCCTCGAGCTTAATACTATCCCAAATGGACTGAAACGAGCATCCACTTGACCAACGTCACCTAGAAGCACCATCATGTATGCTTAAAAAGATTTCCATGCCTATGGTACATTTCACGCATACCGTGCACCTATCTTGTGCCTATATTAACACTATCTCCAAACAGAACGAAACGGGCTTCCACTTGACACATGTCACCTACTAGTACCATCGGATGTGGCCAAAATGATTTCCATGCCTATGGTATATTCGGCACAAACCGAGCACCTCTATTGCGCTGATATTAACACTATCTCCAAACGGACCGAAACGAGCTTGCACTTGACCCACGTCACCTAGGAGTACCATCGGCTGTGCCCGAAATGCTTTACTTGCCATTGGTGAATTCAGCGCAAACTGTGCACCTATCTTGTGCTAAGATTAACACTATCTCCTAATAGACCTAAACGGGCTTCCACTGGACCCACGTCACGTAGGAGTACCATCGGGTGTGCCCAAAATGATTTCCATGCCCGTCGTCCATTTGGCGTAAATCGTGCACCTATCTTGCGCCGAGATTAATACTATCTCCAAATGGATCGAAATAAGCTTCTGCGTGATGCACATCACCTAGGAGTACAATCAGGTGCTTCCAAAATAATTTCTGAGCCTATGGTACGTTTGGCACAAACTGTACAACTATCTTGCGTTAAGATTATCAGTATCTCTAAATAGACCAAAATGAGTTTCCAGTTGACCCACATCACGTAGGAGTACCATCAGTTGTGCCCAAAATGATTTTCGTGCCTATGGTATGTTTGGCGCAAACCGTGCACCTATCATGCATCGGCTGCACACAAAACGATTGCCATGCCCATGGTACATTTGACGCAACCTATGCACTTATCTTTCCTCGAGTTTAATATTATCTCCAAACGGACCAAAATGAGCTACCTCTTGACCAACATCACCTAGAAGTACCATCAGGTGTGCTTGAAAAGATTTCCATGCATGTGGTACATTCGGCGCAAACCGTGCACCTATCTTGTGCTTGTATTAACACTGTCTCCAAATGGAACGAAATGAGCTTCCACTTGATACACGTCACCTCAGAGTACCATCGGGTGTGCCCAAAATGATTTCCATGCCCATGGTACAATCGGCGCAAACCGTGCACCTATCTTGCGCTAAGATTAACACTATCTCCAACAGACTAAAACGACCTTCCATTTGACCCACATCAGTTAGGAGTACCATCGGGTGTGCACAAAAAGATTTCCGTGCTCGTGGTGCATTCAGCGTAAACCGTGCGCCCATCCTGCGTCGAGATTAACACTATCTCTAAACGGATCAAAATGAGCTTCCACTTGATCCATTGCGTCCAAAATAATTACTGAGCCTATTGTACGTTCGGCGCAAACCATGCACCATTCTTGCATCATGATTAACAGTATCTCCGAATGGACCGAAACGATTTTCCACTCGACCCACATCACGTAGGAGTAGCATCGGTTGTGGCCAAAATGATTTTCGAGCCTACGGTACGTTCAGTGCAAACCGTGCATCTATCATGCATCGAGATTAACACTACCTCAAAATGGACCGAAACGACCTTCCATTTCACCCACGTCAACTAGCAGTTCCATTGGGTGCGCCCAAAACGATTGCCATGCCCATGGTATATTTGGCACAAACCGTGCACCTATCTTGCGTGGAGATTAACTCTGTAACACCCCAGGTGTTTGCCACCAGTTAAGTAGTGGGTTTGAGCTCAGACATGGCAGATTAAGTGGTGATAAAGATGTCAAGGTCAAACCTATGGAAACGAGCCTAAACTAAACTTGGATGTTGCACCATTGCTTTGCATATAGGCCATTTTCAAGATATATTCTTGGGTGGTGTTATTGCAATATCTTCATGTGTCTCACCTTAGTACCTATCTATATTGGTCACTCAAAAAGTTTCATGACGTTTGGAATCAAAAAGTCACATGAAATGATAAGTTATATCATTGTTGGAATGACTTTACTAAGTGCTAGAATTGCATTATTAAGTGGATGGAAATATAGGTCATCAACCAAACCTTGCAACCTTGCCCAAATGACTCTATATGGAATCTACAACAAAAGTCATGAAAGGTTCGTGTTGAGCAAATGTCCAGAAAATACTCCAATGGATCACCAAGGACAATTCAAGCTTTATCGCGATACTACATTGGTCAAAGTAGAAATGTTGATTCTATACCAGTTCTGATGTTGGACCTTAAATGAAAGTTGTAGTCCATGTTTTGTAGAAGAAACTTTGTTTTCGGACCAAGAGCTAGATAAGCATGGAAATAAGTCAGACCGAGGCACAAAGATTGAATCTGCCGCAGTTTTCAGCACTTAGAAATATTTCTAAGTCTGGGAATTCCAGCACTATTACGGTTGGCATGCCGCGTTCTCATGTTTTCGTTAAGCAACTTGATTCGATCCAAAAATAGAAGTTGGAGCTAACTCATTGGAGAAGATCTTGTAAAAAGATGGGAATAGTTGGATCAAGTTTGACCTCCCAAAACCCCAGAACCGAGCTCTATTTTGATCGTCATTGGCATGTTGACATTGTCATTTTGGCAGCTAATTACCCATGGATCCATAGCCCTAATGATAGCACACCCTTAATCAAAGCTGTAGCTGGGTCAGTGTAGAAGATATTTTGTTCAGGCGCCAAGATCTGAATCACAAAGGAATATGCCGTTTTGGGCCTCCAAGTCAGGCCGAACCGCGCACGCCAGGTGTCCGACGAAAGGCCATCGTGGCGTTCATGCAAAGCAGCGCGCCACACCTCCATGCCGCGCGTCCTGCCGCTCGTTACTGTATACAGCGACAGAAGGGTGCCGATGAAAACCAATTTGTAAGGATTGTTGCCGATGAATGGTGGTGACCGATGGGAAGGTAGACTTAGATTCGGAGGCATTGTTGGTAAGATTGGAGATGTTATTGCCGATGCCGATAAAGGAAGATTTGAAGACTGCTGCCGATGGAGCTTGTGATGATAGGAAGCATGCCGATAAAGGAAGATTTGAAGACTGCTACCGATGATAACAGGTAGCGTGCCAATGGAGAGGAAGTCGATGAGAATTGCATCGTAATCGAGGCAGACAGGGAAATAGATAGGTGTTGATTTCCTTTTCTATATTTGTTATAGTATGATTCATGTAAGAGTCATGTGTTTCCTTAGATATGGACTCGGTGTCCTGGTCGTGTTTAGTTATGTTTCTTTATATCAGGATATAAATAGAGATTGAGGGGCAATGTAATAGATATATCAATCAATATCAAACCAATTTTTACTCCTATTTGCATTTACTTACTTTTTGGCGACTTCGTCAATTTGCATATTTTTCTTTTTTATGAGTTCTCATCGATTCGGCGAGCTGCATCGCTTTAGTGCGACCTTCGGCGATCCTCGAGTTCCGCATGAGTACCTCTTGGCCATGACCTCCGGGCGTATCGCTGTTGTCAGGACCAAAGTGCTCGTATTTTCATCCTTGTCGATTAACAGGTTAAATCGACTAGCACACTTTGGATATCGATTCGGGTATTAGCCCTTTGTGTTTGCAGATCCACTTTTACATCAACACATCTTTTGGCACGCCTGGTGGAACTGATCAGTACGATCAATATGTTCAATCCTAAGATCGATTAGGGGAACATCATCGCAGTATCAGAAGATCTTAAGGAAGATCAAAAGGAGGCTATAGAAGAATACAGGCAGTGTAACGGAACCGTCCAAATTATAAGAGCACAAGTACAAAAACAATCACCGAAGTGATCAAATTCTCGCACTTGAGCCCATATAACTCCGGTAGTCCAATGAAATCACGAGGGATTTCAAACCAACCAACATACCAGCCAAGATCATAGTGATTCAACATAACAAGTCACATGTTACAACCATTTCACAAGTAATTCAATATACATCGGAGTTCAACATAGTTATTACAACTTAAGTTCAAAAGTAGCGGAAGCAAAGTAATTTGAAACTAACAACACCATTATTTAAGATACATGCCAGTACGAAGGTCGACTTCCCACAAAAGCATTAGAGAGAAGATAACTCAGAAGGATCATGCCCGTGATCACACTCCGCCTCTAAGGCAGGAGCCAACCAACTCTTGCCGTAGCCATGATACAGCACAACCTGCAACAAGTGGGGAATAAAACCCTGAGTACGAGAAGGTACTCAGCTAGACTTACCCGTCAGAAACTAGAAATAAAGTGACACCAAGGATCATGCAAGGCTGATATAAAGTGGGCTAGCTTGACAACATTTTGCATAAAAGCTTAATATAGATAAGTAATCATTAATGCTTAAGCATCAAGTTAATTATCATTACCCTGTCATCTATATTAGAACATGTACTAGAGCACTCACTTTATTAGGAGCAAACAATATTAACCATAGCAGGTATAAATTGAGGCAACCTTTCCATCGTTATCCAATTAACCATCCATTCAATTTAATGGAATCTACGTTGTCGCTGCTCAAGTCAAGTGCTCACTAACCGGGAGCGACGGCGATTTGAATCGAATTTCTATCCAGCTGGAGGGGTATTTCTAACACTCACCGTGCAGACCCCTGCCAGGGTCGCACAGGCCACCTTTCGTATAATTCAGGAATCGCGGGTCCGAATGATGTCGCAACCCCAAGGGCGACACTCTGCCAGGTGATAGGGACTCTAACCCCCCTTGGTCTCACGCCAATCTCCCCAAGCACATCCTTTCTCTCCTCCAAGATGCAACCTACCATTCGATTCCCGGCCTGAACCATATTACTCGGCTTCGCGGTCGGAATGACTTATCTGGCCAACTAAGTGTTAGACTGCGTTCAACATGACTCAAGGACGTACAGCGAATCGGTCCTTAAACGACTCAAACAGGGATAGTTCTACACCCAAGACCTCCATGCCTTGTTGCTTCACTATCGTTATCCCGCCCGGTCTCAATTCATTTTATTAACACATGGTTCCATTCCACGATAGCAAATATAGCCAACCGTGCCATATATGAATATCCCTACATCTCGCAGGTGACAGGAAATCACCTGACTTCTACCGCTTAAAGCAGGGCTAAGCATCTACTCGATCCTAGTCTATGTAGGATTCAATGATTCAAATATCTGGACAAGGAATGATATAATGCAGCAAGAGTTTTCAACCAACTCCTATCACTTAATGCAACAATACTTATAACATATATAGAATTAATTGCTTTGAAGATAGGAGGCTTATAATGCTCCGGGGCTTGCCTGGGATCCGACTCAAGTTAGAGTATGTCAGATGAATTCACTTGGCAAGCATCCTCCAATCTAGCACTTGTCCGATCCTTTTATCTTCGGGATGGATCCACCAACTCCATCTTTGGATTTGGCTCCACCTTAGGTTCTTCACGCGCTTCAGCTAGCGTACCTAAATGAGGTGCAACAATGCATATGTATGAATGCATAGAAGTGCAATAAACAAAGTAATCAAGTAAGCATACTAAAGTTCACATAAGCACCTAGAGCTAATTAAGTTAATCCTCACTAAGGCATAACATAGAAGAGGGCAAGCATATCAATCAAGAAACAAGTCCCACAAGATCACAGGGTACTAAACCAAGTACCATCAAAGATATGAGTCACACTTCAACACACTAGCATGGCAAAGTTAATCAAAGCACTATAACTAGAATTTGCCACTTTCTGGACATACATACAGTAGCTGAGTAAATCAATCATATCTAGAGTTTTACAAATCCAAATGATGCGCAATAAGACATTCTAGAAAGCTTATGAAATTTTAAACAATTCATTTAAACAAATCCAAATGATTCCTAAGTTTAAGGGGTCAAAAGGATGAAACTACAAAATCTGGTCTGCTCCAAACAGAGAGCAACCAAATCTGGGACCTACATTTAAACATCTATAACTCCTAAACCACATGGCCAAATACCACCAACTTTTAACAGAAGCTAGATATATAAATTATCTACAACTTTTGTATAAACAAGTTTCACAACAAATCACATTATCATGAAGAACTTTGCCAAGTTTCCAGATCTGTCCAGAAACCTCATTTGCAAGAAATAATTATTAACTTATGTTGCAAACATATGCTTGGACAAAACCAATTTTACCAACATGTCACACATGACTAATGAACACCAGAAAACATAGTGCCCACTCCTAAATAAATTCTTTTAATACATTTTCTTAATTTATTTAGATAATTAGGTGGAATTATGAACACCTACCAAAAATGCTCAATAAATTCTACCAAAATTACAGTGACCTACATATGCTCCCAAAAGTCTACTGTCCAAATTTCAATCTATTTGGACAAGTATACCAACCTTTATGAAAAAGACAAATGGCTATAGCAATAAATCATGGGAGAGCAAGTTAAACCTAAAACTCAATATTTTCTTTGAACACATGGCCATAGAATGAACCAACATCATAGAGCAACATCATAATAAGGTGATGGGACAACATTTTCTATTTTATCATTTATATATTATTTATAAGCTATTTATCAAGCCATAAACAAGTTAACTCAATAAATTGAGCATACAGTAAGCAATGGCCATGAAATTTATACCACAGTACATCCATAGCATGAAAAGCCTCCCATAAAAATTTCACACCAATTGGAGCAACACAACTCAAGATATAAAAATGACAAGCAATATAATGTAGATTTCCTTATTTATCAAGGTCAAATCAAAACCCTAAAAAAATAGTGAACAACTGTTTAATATTTTTCCTAGCAAGTGCATGTCATTACAAAATTAACAAAACAAGAATTACTATTTTTGGAGTTCTAAAACTCCAGATCTTGCTCTGGTTAAGTTTAAAGGCATTTTTAGAGCATTTTTAAAACTTAAATAAACACATTAGAAAACATCTACAAACATGTAACTTTTTATGAATCTACTACATAGACCTCTTCTCAAGGTTTCCAAAAAGTCCACATTTGCCATTTTTGGAGTTTTCTAGCATGAGATATGAATTTTTGAAGATCTACAAAATTTCTGAAATTCAAAAACGCAATTAACTACCAAACCCTAGATCTGTTAGGTGTACCCGAAAACACACCCAAAACAACCACTTCCTTAAACTGACAGGTGGGACTAGCTGCCCGGTTGGACCCACCGGTCATAAACACAGAGAGAGACAAAGGACAGAGGCGTCGGTTGTCTCCTTCCTCCCGACGGCCGAACAGGGGAGGTGGTGGTCCGGCTCGGCCGGCCGGCGTAGGGCGGTGCCGGTGGCGAGGAAGCGGCCAGGGAGGTTCACGGCATCGAGGCGCATCCATAGGTGGTCGCGGCTCGGCGTGAGGTGGTCCAAAGTGGCTGGCCCACGAGCTCTGGCGGCGTGCTCACGGCGGCTCCGTCGGCGGAGTCCCTCGGCGGCGAACACGGCCGGGAAAAAGGGGCGTCGGGGGCGGTGCGAGGAGGGCAAGGTGGTGCGGTGGTTCGATTTGGTGGTAGTTGCATGGTGGTGGCCGGCCACGGAGCTCGACTTGGCTCGGCAATGGCGGCCACGAGCTCGGCCATGGCGGTCGTCGCGGCACGCGCGTTCGGGGCGGAGCCGAACGAGGGGGAGGTAGAGACGAGCTTGGGAAGTGGAGGAGCGGCTGGCTTCGGTTCTCCACAACGCGAAGGGAGGGGAAATCGGGCATGCGGACAGGGAGTGGGGGCACGGTGCGGGCATGAGCGCCACGCCCTTGTCCACGCGTCGCCTCTGGAGCAAAAGCACGAACAGCTGGCATGCGTCCGAATGGACCGGTTGGAGCTCCAATTTGGGCCTGATCTAGGCCGATCTGGGTCTTGGACCTAAAGGCAAAGTTGTAGCCCGTACCATGCTCTACATTTCCTATTTAGGGGTCATAGTCATTAGAGCTGTAGATTAGGAGATAATCAGTCCCCAAATTACCAGTGTCAACATGTTAAGCTAGGGCTCGGTTTTGGGTTTAGGGCAAACTTGGTCAAATTGATCCCAACTTCTTACATGTTGTTCAACAAATTGTTTCCAACTTTCATTTTTGGCTCAACTTGAGTTGCTTAGTAAAATTTAGAGAACGCGGAATGTCAACATCGATAACTATGGATTCTAGACTTAGAATATTTTCAAGTCTGAAAACTGTAGAATATTCAAACTTCAAGCCTCTGTTTGACAAACTTAAGAATAGATTTAGACCTAGGTCCTTAAACAAAGGTTGCAGCACATAAACCAAACTACATCTTTTGTTAAAGGGTCATGGACTGGTTCAGCATGGTTAGGGAGATAGAGATCACCAAACATGTCAACAGATTGCTGCCCCACAAAGACTTAGAAAGATTTCTGATCTTCCAAAAACAGCAGCTTATCCAATCTTGTGAGCTCTATTTGATCAAGCTAGAAGCCAAACTAGCTCTTGACCATTAAACAAAGTTTGTTCTATACAAGATGAGCTAAAACTTTTGTTTAAGGTCAAACCTCATAACTGGTACAGAAGTCAAACTTTCACTTTGGTCAAAGTAACAACTCGATAAAGCCGAAACTAGGGTTTTAGGCCAATCGGGGCATTTTCTTGACATTTGCTCAACATGAACCCTTCATGACTTTTGTTGTAGAGTTCATCTAGAGTCATTTGGGCAAAGTTACAAAGCTTGGTTGATGATCTATAGTTCCATTAACTTAATGGGGCAAATTCCAATAGGAATGGAACTTATCATTTCATGTGACTTTTTGATTCCAAACTTCATGAAACTTTTCCAGGGATCAATATAGATAAGTACCAAGGTGAGACACATGAATATATTGCAATAACACCATCCAAACATATATCTTGAAAATGGCCTATATGTAAAGCAATGGTGCAATATTCAAGTTTAAGTTGGGACTCTATTCCATAGATTTGACTTTGACATCGTCATCTCCACTAATCTATCATGTTTGAGCTTAAACCCACTGCTTAGTGAGTGACAAACACCTGGGGTGTTATAGGAAGCTTTGCCTAAAATCATTTAGCCTGAACAAGAGCAGACAAGTCATCCAGAAGCAAGATTTCACTACTAACTTTTGACCCTTATGCCACGCTTTTTTATCGCAACTGCATGATTTGGTTGCAATATGGGGTGTTATTGCAACCATTTGCACCTTCAGTTGCGATAGGTAGAATTTTTGCCACACAAATTATTTCGTGGCCCTAAGTGCGAAGATCGTTGCAATAAGTAAGTGCTATCACAACCAATTGTAAATTGGTTGCAATAAGTCATCACTGTTGCCACGATTTGATTTACATTGCGGGCATTTTTGTTGGCGTTGCAATACTGATGTGATATTGCAACGCTTTAGGTGTTGGTTGCAAAAGCACGTCTATGTTGCAACGAATATGAGTTGGTTGCGAAAGCACGTCTATATTGCAACGAATATGATTCGTTGCATGTAATAATCGCTTGCGTTGCAAAAGAGTTATACCTATAGCAACAAAAAAAATAGATCGTTGCAATACCAGATATTCTCAACCAGGTATAGCAAAAAAAATAACAAAAAAACGCTACAAGGTTTTACCAAAAAAAAGGAAAAAAAGGTTCCTTAGTGGTTTCGACCTTGAAACCTCAAGTAATTGAGGCTAGGTACTTACCAGTTGATGATACATGTGTTTGTTTCATTGCTAGCCACAGGAACCTACTTTAAGTAATGCCAACCTGTTTAGGTATTGAAAGATCAAAGATGATCTAATAATTCTTTACGTATTGGGATGCAAGTCTATGTTGCAAAGAATATATTTCATTGAATGTAATAGTCGCTTGAGTTGCAATAGTGTTGCACTTATATCAACAAAAAACTAAATCGTTGCAATAGCTAAGTAATTTTCGCAACTCATGTATTTACGTGGGCCATTGTAATTTCTAGGCTTGCATATGAACCAATTCAGGGTAACATAATTATGGCAACTGGCAGATGCCAACAAAAAGCGTTCATCCATCGATCATGATTGTGTTTATATTTTTATCCTATTGCATATATCATGCCTTGCATGTCAGGAGCCGCCAGGAACCACCATATGCAACAAGCGCCACGCCCTCTGTCATCAACAAGAATAGATCGAGGATAATCAGCCGACACAAAGGCGTGTTGTGTAGAGGGTGTTCCAGTCCTGTGGCTATACATGACCCATCATTGCACATTCGTTGGCCAATTTTAGATACCAATGAGTGGCAACCAGAAAGAACCAATCAAAGCTTGATTTTCTCATGTAAGTGTAACAAAGCCATATCATCTTACAAACTATTCATTTCAGGTGAATAGCTCTCCACTAGATCCTACAAAGGACCGTATATTTTATTCTCAATAGGATCATGCATGTGTGTTGCAATGGGAATAAAGTAATGCCATAATAATTTTATGTTTAGACGTGTTATAACATTGACCTCTCTGATCACAAGCTCAGTCAATCATTCAATCACCCTACAGTATAATTAATCGCCTCCTAACTTCCACGTCCAACATTTGTTAGAGCATCAAGCCTGGATAGCTCTTAGATGTCATCGTCACTTCTGCTGCTGCCTTCACCCTCAAACAGCATTAGCCAAGGCCTAAGGAATCACTAGAATCACACCATTCTGCTGGACAGCCAACATCTGCTGATATAAGAAACATTTAGATGTGCTGCTCCTACATCAAAATCCCATATCTGAAAGCAATAAACTGCAGTGAAGATTACTGATTTTTGTTTTGAAAAAGTAGTATTTATAGCTTTATGACCATCTGTTGCAATGGGATAAAAAAGTAACCAATTAACATTTGAGTCACATAATGGAAATGTACGAAGTGCCAACACTTTTTCTAGATCCCAAAAGACAAAAGAAATCAAATATGAATTTGTAAAGTTGGGAGAGCATGTTAATCTCTGTGAACATTATGTCACCCACATAACACAGCGGATTTTCTGTAGCCCATTTCTAAACAAAATATTTTAACATACTTTGATTGTTGGTTCTTACAACATTTTATTATTGTGTCACTTTCAAACTTTGAATGATGCTACAGACTAGTGGCCTTGTTTGATAATACTAACAGAAGCATTTCATATATCTGTTTTACTGAGTAAGTCATTCAAACATCAAAGCTACCAGGACAGCCACCTCAAGCATTGTACGACATGGTACAATCCGTATGCAGAGTCCATTGTACTAAATGGAGCTAACATCTATAGCAGAAGGAAATGTAGTTGCTTTTGCCTCTCAGGCCATTCTGTACCTAGTGAATGTAGACCAGGAGTCCACCTTGGTTCTTGCTTACACTGAATTATTGAGTTGCACACTAGTCCTTTTGCATTCAATAAAGAAAAACAAACACATATCATGGACTTACTCTTTACCATTCTAAAAATCAACAAAGAAGCAGGAGGGTGGCATGCTTATTGCACCACCAACATATATTCCTTTTTAATGAATCTAGTCTGAGATTCAGTTCAAGAACAAGCCATCAATATTCCAGTCTCATATGTAGTTCATGGTGTTTGATACTCAGCCCAATCTAATACACAGGATGGTGAGAAATTATGAAAATAAAGGGCCTGATGGCGTTTCAAATGATGTCTGTAATCTGCAAAGAAAAAAAAAGATAGGCCATCCTCCATGAGTTTCTGGGAAGAAATTCACCTTGGACTCGGTGATGCCTCGGACAGAGCTACATATCAGCATGCTCCCTCATGGTGGTCAGGTTCCTCCTCGTCCTCCTGCAGGTAGGTTTTCTTCAAAATTCCACTGCCTAAGCCAGGGTACTGTTGTCCTGAAGAAAAAAATGTAGTAAATTAGGAGACTACAGTGTGCCATCAAGAAAAAACTAGGAGACCACAACATCAAGAAACAAGACATTTATCTACTTGACAACAGATTCTTACAAGCTGTAACTGAATTGTCAGATTTATAAAGATCAGATTCAAATACGGTGCAAATTATATACTAGCAGTCACAAGCACACCATTCAAAATCTGATACAGTAGCAGCACAAACAGGGTGCAAATTATACATGGAAAATGCCTTATGGTAGACTATAAACTGAAGGATTAGTAATGACTACTTTCAGCAATGGCCACAACAAAAAAAATGCTACAAGCATGTTAAGTGCAGGCATATATGAATACGATTCTGCAGATCAAATTTACCACAAGCTAAGTACGGGCTATCGCATTCTGTTAACAGTTAAAACTCATAACTTATGAATCTTGAAAGAGAAACAAATGCTTGCTAGCTATATCATGGTCGTCACAGATCAGCCAAGCTAGATCCCGAAGAAAAGAAATTCAAAATAGTGTGACGGAGTCAGAGCTCACCTAAATTAAGCAAATCTGCCCGGACCGTATCAGGCGAGCTTGGCTATTGCTGGGATGAGGCCACTGGAGGCTCCGCCCTTTACCTTGCTCTCCTGATCCTCGCGGATCTTCTGCATCTGGAGCATCCGCTCCATGACGAGCTCGTACTAGCATTATCATAGGCGTGGCGCTCGGGCTCGCACTTCCAGGGGAGGTAGAACTCGGCGACCGGGGGCACCTGCTGAGCGGGATGAGGAGGTGCATGCACTGGCCGCGGTAGCCGAGCGGCACCCTAGCCTCCGCCATCTCAGACTGCGTCTTATGCGGGGCTTCAAGGAGCTGAGCTGCACCTAGGCCGCCGCATCGAACTGAGAGGGCGTTGAACAGAGGGGGCCACGCCTTCTCTGCGACATGGCCAGAGCTGCGCCTTGGAGCCCCAATCCTCCATGGACCCTGGCGCCGCCGCGGGCGTGAGGAGGGAGGTGGGCGGGGGGCGGCTGTGTGATGAGAGGAGATAAAGGAAACGAGTGGGTAGGGTTTTGAACCGTTTTTTATTTTTTGTTTTTGGACTAAGAGCGACTGCTCGGGCCCGTGCCTGACCAGCGCGCGAAATTTTGGAATTTGATGGGAGGGAGACGAAATTTCTCGCTAGATGGCGTCTCCGATGGTCTAATTTGAACTTTCTTCACTAAATTCTAATAAAACAAAAAAAAGAATAGAATCCGCAAAGATACATTTAAATTTTGTCCAATTGAACTTTTAGTGTTTATTTTCCATAACGTGGCTTCACAACGCTCATTTTAATTAGCTTGAGGATTGGAATGACTTATAAATAGAAATAGAAAAGCAGTATTGTTCCAACAAATTGAATGGAGAAATGACCAAAATATGAGATGTAGATCTAGATGAGTTCGGCAACTTTGTTGTTAATGAATTTGATTTTGTTTACTATCCCAAATTTCTATTTAAATTTTCAATTTTTTGAACAAGTTTGGTTTCTTCTTTCTCCCTCATACAAAATTCAAATATGATGATCTTTTTCTAAAAATTTAAAATCATGCTTTCAACCCATAGTGTTCATTCAAAATTTGAATTTCTAAATGAGGGTTTCCTACAAAATTTTGTAATAGTAAATAATTTTAAATAAAAATCCATCAACAATAAAGTTGTAGGACTCATCGAGATGTAACTTTTGTTTTGATAATTTCTCTTTCCGATAAAGTGGTAGTATACATTTTTCACAATTAAATACATCTTTCATCTATCTATTCACATATAACCATGTGAACGATATATCAATTTGTGAATAATTAATACGACAAATCATTTGAGTTTTTATATACATATTATGTAGCAAAAATATGTCACCATGCAAAATTGTAGAATTCTTTAATGAAATTTAGAATTATTATAATTATAATTATATTATGGTAATTTACAACAAATTCATGAGTAAATATCCATTAATTCATCATTTAACACTGTAGTGCTCGCTGGGTATTTATAGGCCATATAGGGGGACACGAAGAAATCACAAATAGACCAGGGTTGACCAGGGGCCATCTTACATGGGATTAGGGGCACCCTGGTAATTTTGCCCCCTATTTTCAATGATCCGCTTAGAAGCCGTTAGGGTTTTCGTTTGGGCGATTTCCCTTTTTCCGTCGCCTCTTGGCCATTCCTGAGGACGGTTATAAAGGTTTTCTACCGCTTGCTTGCCTCGTAGATCGTCGGGATGCTACAAAATAGATAGACAAAGTGACCCTCGTCCAAACTCCGATAAGCTCACAAGAGGACAAGGTACCAAAGGTCCTGCTGGTGGTTGGGTTGGGCTATACGAAGGCCCTCTAAAGTGAGGGTACGATTCCCGAGCAAAAGGTACTAGGGAAGAAAGCGATCGAGGGTCCTGCACTGGGCAAGGCAGAGCCGGGGTGTTGTGTTGAAGGTGGTCCTCCCAACAAATATTAACTTATATTATATATATATGTCATTCATTATAAAAAAGTTATATATAGAGTTGAAATTTTATTAAAACAATGAATAGATATGTTTTAATTTTTTGTTTTTTTCCATTAAGATAGGATAGGTTGTTTCTCCTGTTGCAACGATGAGCAAATTTACCATTATTGAAAAAATAGAGGTATTCAAGTCCTATGGTTCACTTTTTTTTCTTCTTGTGACTGTTCCTATGGTTCATCTGTGCTCCTACCAAAGGCCTAATTCATGACATTTCCTTTGGTTTGATTCTCATAGGATTAGAGAAGTGTGGCTTCTCAATTTCTATGAATTTCTATTCTTATATACTCCCTTTGTCCACTAAAATATACAATTATGAGATTCATGCCAGTCAAATTTTTTGAAGTTTGATCAAGACTACAGTAAATAGTATTAGCATTTATGTTTTCAAACAAATTTATTATAAAAATATATTTTATTAATATTCTAATGATACTTTTTTATAAAGAATGTGAGTAATTATATATATATATTTGATCAAAGTTTGAATTCAGGACAGAGGGAGTATTTTCTAACCCGTAATCCAATGGGTCCTACAACAAAAACATTTATTTAGAAACAATATGCCATGTTCGGTGCTGGTATTGTGACAACTCAAATTTATTCAAATTTTATTAAACAATACTCGTACAATGTACGTCATGTTTTTTTTGCCTAAAAAAATTCCCTCAAAAAATTGGAATAATTTGCACAACCCCGCCAAATTTTTCCCTCCACGAAACCCTTCCACCATCCAAAATCCGGGCCCATTATTACCCCTAAATAGACGCTAATTAACAGGGGCACGGACTTCTTCCCCTGCCGCCGCCTCCGACGTTTCGTCAAATCGTGCTGCCTCCGCCCTCTACTGCGCGCGATGGCGACCAGGCACGGGCTTCCTCTCCCGCCGCCACCGACGGCGCCGACTCTGGTGAACAAGGCTACGCCGCCGATGGTACTTCCCTCCTGCGCTGGATGACGACCAGGGCGCGGACTTCCGCTGCCGCCGCCACCGACGGCGCCGACTCCAGTGAACAAGGCCGCAACGCCGATGGTACTCCTCCAGAAGCAGTAGAAGCCTACGCCGGTGTTTGTGTCGATCAAGAGTTCTTCGTACTGTCATCGACTAGGTATGCAGCCACGCCACACCTCCATCTAGGGTTTTGGTTCATCCGTTTATCCTTCCCATATTGTACTGTCTGTTTCGATCCCCTGGCCATGGTTGCACCTGAATCCAGTGATGAGATGGTGATGAGTGAATTGATGTGCCTTCCTGAATGTTGCGCCTAGTGCGTATGCATGTCTGAATTGGTTTGCGTGTATGCATATCTGAATTGTATGAATATCTGAATTGTGTCCACATTGTCAGGTCGCTCTTAACCCTGGTGTCGTCCACCTGATTTCCTACTCCACATTGTACATCTCACTAGTTAAATTTCATACTAACAGCTACTTATGTCATATGGTCTTCACAGGATGCTCTTTCCACTTTTGTTTCTGCTGAAACGCGCAACAAGTGAAAGGCTGTCCTACTTTTTGCAATATATACTTATGGAAACACAGGAGCAAGTTGGAATTATTATTGCTATTTTATAACATCTTATATTTGTAGCCTACAAAACATTGCTTTTCCTGTAACTGAAATAGTTCTTCGTACCCAATGGCTCTCGCCGACTGTCAGCTATTCATGTCAATGCTTTCCCTGCTTCTATACATGCGGGTAGCTCATATGCACACTGCAGAAAAAATAAGATTTTTGTACATATGCATTCATAGACTCTTTGGAATGTGTATTGTTTCTTGCCTCACCACTGTTTTTTCCCAGCAAATATTACACTATTTCCTGATTCCTGCCATCTAGATGTAACGCTGATA
Organism: Saccharum hybrid cultivar R570; assembly: GCA_038087645.1. Classification (NCBI taxonomy): domain Eukaryota; kingdom Viridiplantae; phylum Streptophyta; class Magnoliopsida; order Poales; family Poaceae; genus Saccharum; species Saccharum hybrid cultivar. The sequence goes on along the minus strand of JAQSUU010000307.1, from coordinate 39,212,077 downwards.
TGGTCAGCGAAAATTCTGAACTATTGTGCCAAGGGAAATCTGCACATATGCTACATGGTGTTGCTTTTTTCTGAATTCATACCCTTCTTAGTTTTCAAGTTATTTACTGTAATTAAGGGATGCTAATTCTTCCTACCAACATTAAAAGAATAGCCTTACTACATACTGCTCAAGTAATCCACGTGAATCAGAGGGCTTTTAGCTTAGTGATACTAAGGTGGTCTTCTTTCTATTGCTTACTGATTCACTATTCTATTATCTTTATTCTCTCCCCTTTCGGTGGTTGGATTATGTGGCCTCTGCATTTGTCATCATTTCTCTGTTATGGACTTCAGATTGATTTCTTTTTAGTTTCCTTACAGGACTTCAGTTTGCTTTGATGCATTCTTTTAAGAGTGCCCAACAATATAGAACTCTACATGGCCATACCACGTTGGATTGTAGTTCCAAAAGATGGACCTGAGACCTACCATCCATATCTATGCAAGGTTAGTATTTTTTTTCCATCTTATATGCCCAACATAGGAAAAAAAAATTGTTTCTGTTTTCCTCCTAACTGAGTAGTCTATCTGTTTCTGTAGGCAATAGCTCAGACAGACAAACGGACACCAGTTCCTGTGAATATTTTCCTTCTTCACATGCTGCTGAATTCCAGGCTATAAACCTACCTACAATTTCTTTCTGTACATGATTTGAAAGGAATAAATTTGAAGAAATATGTTCGGATGCACATTGCACGAAGATATTAAAAGTTTTAGTACCTCGGCATTCTTATGTCCTTTGGCCTACATATTTTTACTTGCCCGGATAGATTTCCTTGCAAACTATATGTGTCTATTTGCTAATTTCTGCCATCTTTGTTACGTTAATATTATTATTATGCTTTACAAAATCACCTATTGTCCACTTCCTGTTTACCTCTATCTGATTGGTCCTGTGTGCTTTGCATTATCTGCAAAATTAAGAACAGTTTTCTACCCTCCCCATGCTACATTTTCAAGCTTGCTAGCTCGCGCAACTATGTGGGGTTCTGCCTGGTTGAAATATATGCCTGTCCAGCCCCGTAGGTCGTGGTGTTCATTGAGTACTTGCTTTAGTACTAGGCTTTGTATTTTTTTAGTTATACTTTTGCTTAATTAAACTGACAACACTCCATCCCATAGTTTTGATTAATTCTACTTTTGCTTAATTACAACCATGTTCTATTCAAATATCTTTACATTATGGGAATGTAGTAGTATACCTAATATTGTTCTAATATCCCAATCTTTTTCTTTTGGCCAGTAGGTGTACTAGGTTTGACTTGGAGGCTCATAATAAGCGAGGACACCGCTGAGGCAATGACATGTTCTGCTGCTAGGAAACCCTCAAGTGTTGCATAGATATTAGGAAGTCTTATGTTGTTGCAAGTTTTAAAAGGTTGTGAAATAATGATTCAATTGTATACTCATTTATGATTTTTGATACTATAATGGTTAGTCAACTTATTGAACGATTGATTATAATTATTATATGTGAGTGCAATTAGGCTTTTATTACGGTTTATTGATTTTTGCAATGATGTTTTATTAAAGCACAAATCAAATGCTACTAGCGTTGCAAGACAATCTATGCTGAGCCGCTTTGTGTGGCAATATAATCTATTGCAACGAACACACTTGCGTGGCAATATGATTTGTGGCAACGCATAAAATTTCATGGCAAATTATACTATTGCCACGGCATAGCGACTGTGGCAATAATGTATGATCTCTCGCAACGAATAAAATTGTGTGGCAAATGATAATATTGCCACAGTGTGGTGACCGTGGCAATAAATATGATCTCTCGCAACGATTAAAATTACGTGGTAAATGGTGTACTTGCCACGGCATGGAGGTAGTGGCAATAATACTTTAGGCAACAAAATTCTAGTGTGGCAATACATACTATTGCAACGACATTGTTCGTGGCAAGTGTATCTATTGCTACGACATTGATCGCTGCATGTACCATCTCTTGCTACAAAAATATGCGTGGCAAGTGCTTATATTCCCACGACCATGAATGTTGCGACAACGTCCTATTGCCATGCTTGGCAACGGACATCTATGGTTGCAAGAAACCCTAACACTTGCAATGCCAAACTAACAATGGTTGCAATAACTTAATGCAACGAGACTTTTTGCAACCATTGGCAACGAACGCGATTTGGTTGCAACATCTACCTTTTGCAACCAAATTGGGCATATTACAACGAATTTTCGTCATTGCGCAAGGGTTAGAAGTTAGTAGTGTTTGCCGTTGCCTCGGCAAGTTACCTTTGACTCCAATCCTAGTAAACTTCAAGAGATGGTTAATTCTACAGTAAATCATGCTTTGATTAATCACTCCAATGTGCTGTCCAGTACTGTTCATAATGCTGTGGTTCGCACTTTTAAAGAAGGACAAGCGTCACCACATTACGTTGGGCCAGCTTATCACCAACCTGAACCAGCATCTGTCAATACTCCATCGGCTCCCTCAGCCGTTGTGGGTACAGAAGTTACTTCTCCTCCAGTATCGGCAGGCTTACCTAATATTCAATCTACACCGATACGATCAGATCCGGTACTTTCAGGAGGACGAGTTCAGCTTAATAAAGATCTATCGGCATCAGCTATGTCAGGTCCTGTGTCTCAGAATAGCCAGATTCCTACTAATTGGTGGGGATATGGTATGCCTCCGGAGTCATCTGCTTTCAATCCTGGGTTACCTCAAGTGTTTGATGCAGCAGGAAAAGGTCCTATACCATCGGCTGTTTCGCCGATGGCTCAAGTGCCTCAATATGCCACATCAACTATTGTGCAACCAACTCCAGGAAGTTTCCAGATGCCTTTGGTTCAAGCACCTAATACAAGTCCATCGGCAAGCTTACTGCCGATTCAGCTGAAGGCCCCTGCTATGAGTCAACCTGGAGTGCAGTTCATGCCTCAAGCTAGTTATACTAATTATCCGACAATGTCAGCAAATTACCAGCCATCGGCAAGTTTCGTACCGATGAGTTCTAATAACGGTTGGTCAGGACAGTTACCTGTTCAGCATACAGTTCACCAAACTTAGCAAGTTGCAGGAATTCAGCAAGGTCATATGCAAGCTGGTTTTCAGAATCAAGCATCGGCAGCTCAGCCGATGAATCCTTTCCAGCAGGTTAATGGACCGCAAGTAACGGCAAATATGCCGATTGCTAGAGATCGTGGGCCACAAAGATACGTGGAGGGATATCAGCAGGCACCTCCTGTAGAAATTTAGCCAGTTCGTCAGCAGGAGGCTGATGCTTTTTGGGCCGATAAGATAGCAGAAATTATGAGGGATCAGTTTGGGATAAAGCCCAAGGTCAATACTTATTCTTATCGGACTCCATATCCTCCAGCATATGATTTAATTCCTCTCCCAAATCGGTACAAGGTACCAGATTTTACTAAATTCTCTAGGCAAGATGATACATCAACCATGGAACATGTCAATCGCTTCATTATTCAATGTGGAGAGGCAGCTAGCAGAGATGAATTAAGAGTTCGATTATTTTCATCATCTTTGTCTGGATCAGCGTTCACATGGTTCATTTCATTACCACCAAATTCTATTATTACTTGGGCTGATCTAGAAAAACAATTTCATAAATATTTCTTTGCTGGAATCCATGAAAAGAAGCTTACCGATTTGGTAAAATTGAGGCAGCGCAATGATGAATCGGTAGAAAGCTTCATGCAAAGGCTACGAGACGTAAAAAATAAGTGCTACAGCCTGGTGCTGGATGATCAGCAGCTTGCCGATCTGGCTTTCCAAGGGTTTGAAAGCTCTATGTTTGGTGTTGGTAATTAGTGACAATGCCTAAGTACTAATCCTATGCCTAAGTTGTATGTAGCATATGGGGATTAGTACAATCCAAGGTTGGTGGCAAGATGGACATGGTGATCATGATGGCCACACTTGGATTTGGATGCAACCCTACGTGATCAAGGCAAAGGTATATGTTTAAGGGTTGTGTTTTAGTAACCAAGACACCTAGTGGGTGTGGATACATTATAGGATAGATAGCCGTACTATAAAGAGGGGAATGACGCGGCTATTGAACTCCTAAGTGCCTCTAGGTGTGCATTTCATAATCATATGCATTTGGATAGGACTAATAACGCCTCGAAAAATGATTGTGAAAAAGCTAACACACTCACACATGACGTGATCACTTGGTGGTGTTAGCACGTTTGCGAAGGCGGTGGAGTTTGAGCGGTAGAGAGGGTTTGGGGTCCTCTCTCCCTCCCGCCGAGCTTGCGAGGCGAGATTCAGGCGTTTTCGAGGAGTTAAAACGACTATTTTCTACTACGCCGGAAGTCAGAAATCAAACGGAAATCAAACGGAAGCGAACGGAGGTCACAGTGGTGACCGGACGCTGGACCGGACGCGGTCACTGTGTGACCGGACGCGTCCGGTCAGTGTTCAGCGTCTGCGTGAGTTTTAGTTTATCGATCGGACGCGCAGTGCGTCCGGTCACTGTCGACCGGACGCGTCCGGTCGTCTATGGAGCTTACTGGACTCCAACCGGACGCGGGCACTGTGGCGTCCGGTTAGTTCTTCAGCGCGTCCGGTCGATGTTTCGTTGTGCGCTGCTCTGGCTTGACCAGCGCGTCCAGTCAGTTACGGGACCGGCGCGTCCGGTCGGGCCCAGCGCGTCCGGTCGTTGCGACCGGCGCGTCCGGTCGGTGCTTCGCGAAACTAGCCGTTGCGCGATCGGCGCGTCCGGTCCACGCGACCAGCGCGTCCAGTCAGCGCGACTGCGGCTGTTTAAGTTCCTAACGGCTATATTCGAAGGGGTACGTCTATAAATACTCATTGGCCGGCTCAAGGCTCTCTCTCTTGCACATTTGACATACTTGTGAGCACTTTGAGCTAAGCAACTCCCCTCCCACTCATCTCTCTTGCTTCTTTGCATATTTGAAGTGAGATTGAGTGATCCAAGTGCATTTGCATTGTGAGATTGCATCTAGTTGGCACTTGGTGGTTGATTTGCTGCGGGATTCTTGTTTCTCTTGGTGGTTGCCGCCACCTAGACGGCTTGGAGCAGCTTGGAGGCGTTGGCAAGAGTTGGTGATTGTTCTTGGCCACCTCCGGTGATTGTGAGGGGTTTGTGCCTACCTCGGCGAAGTGCCAAAGGCAACATTAGTGAATTGCTCGTGTCATTGCAACCTTTTGCCATTTGGTAGGTTCTTGTGGCGCCTTTTGAGAGGCTCGGTGTGAGACCGATTAGCCACCGAACCACGTGGTGAAAAGGGACACAACGGGGACTAGCGTTACTTTCTTAGTTATCTTTGCTAGCTAGTTAGCTTGGCTAGAGTAGCTCTTTTGTGTAGCTTGCTAGTTGTAGTTGTAGTTACCTTCTCGGTTTGACTTGTGCGGTTGAGTGCAAATATACTAGAATTGTGAATTGGATAGGTGGCTTGCAAACACCCCGTAGGCTAAGCAAAACTCGCATCGCGCTATTTGTTGTATTGATAAACTTGTTTAGCTTGTCTTTGTAGAAAATTTTAAAAGGCTATTCACCCCCCCTCTAGCCATCAAGACCTTTCAAGTGGTATCGGAGCCGTGGTCACCGTTTGCAAGGCTTAACAACCTCGGTGCAAGATGGCTCAAGTTATGTTCAACCATGTTAATGGCAAGCCTCCATTCTTTGATGGCGTCTCTTCCTTTGATCATTGGAAAAGGAAGATGAAGCAATATCTAGGCAATATACATGAGAAGGTTTGGGATGTGACCAATGAAGGATACATCATTCTTGATGAAGAAAATCTCACTCCAAATGACCGCATCAACAAACAATGCAACACGGCGGCACTTGACACAATCTATCGTGCCATTGATGACAAAGTATTTGAGCAAATCAAAGATCTTGAAAAGGCAAATGAGCTTTGGATAAGGCTTGAAGAAACATATGAAGGCACTTCAACGGTAAAAAGTGCCAAGCTATATATGCTCAAGGACAAGTTCTCCACGTTCAAGATGAAGGATGATGAATCCATCCCGGAGATGTTCTATAGGCTCCAAGTCATTGTCAATGATCTTAAGGGGCTTGGAGAGAAGGTTGAGGACAAGGACTTCTCACACAAGTTCTTGATGTGCTTACCCAAGAAGTTTGCCACCTTGAGAAGAATGATCTTTAGAGAGGGATTGGACAAGGTCAAACCAACCGATGTGCTTGGAGATATAATGACCAATGCCCAATACAATGATGATGAAGATGAGGTAGAAGAGAAGAAGGAGACCAAGGTCAAGCAAGAGAAGCCCATTGCATTCAAGGCTTCATCTTCTAAGGGCAAGAGCAAGGTGGAGAGCGATGATGAGACCATGGCCCTCTTAGTGCACAAGATGGGGAGGTTCATGAAGAAGAAAGGATATGGGGCAAGGAAGAGAAGGGACTTCATGAAGGCAAAGGAGGTGCTTTGCTACAATTGCAATAGCCCCGATCATGTAGTGGCAAAGTGCCCCTATGAAGACAAAAGATATCATGATGGGGAGTTGAAGTTGAAGAAGAACAAGGACAAGAAGGAGAAGAAAGAAAAGAAGAGCTTCACTATCAACAAGAAGAAGAAAGGTGGTGGCTATGTGGTCACTTGGGATAGTGATAACTCCGATAGTGATGATGATAGCTCTAGTGATGATGAGAGGACCACTCGGCGAGCCATTGCAAGCATCGCCCTCTCCAACAAGTCATCCATCTTCGACACTACATCGACATGCCTTATGGCCAAGCCTACCAAGGTAAAATATGATGATAGTGATGATGATTCTTGTGCTAGTGATGGTTGTAGGAGTGATGATGAGGAGGATGAGGACTACTCCAAGGATGATCTATTGGGCATAATAGATCAAATGAGCAAGGGCTACAAGAGGACAACCAAGAAATACAAAATCTTGGAACAAGAGCTCATTGCCAAGAGCAATGAAAATGATGCCTTAATGGAGGAGCTTGTTGCTCTTAAAAAGAGTAAGGAGTGCAAAGGAATTGAACAAGAGCTCAAAGCTCTTAGGAAATCCTTTGATGAGCTAGAGGCCTCTCGTGAGTGTCTAAAGGAAGACCACGAGGACCTTGAAGTTGCTCACACTAGGCTTAAGGAAGCCCACTCCACTCTACTTGAGCTCATCAAGGAAAAGGATCTCAAGTTGGAGAAGCTCATGAAGGAAGCTAAGGAGGAGCAAGTGATTGTCACTTGTGATATTGGACTAACATGTGATATTATTGATGATTCTCTATTTGTTGGTCCTACTAATGCTTCATGTAGCTCATCATCATCCACCACAACAAACTCTACCTCTACTACTAGTGATGCATCGCTTGTGGTTGAGAATGAGACTCTCAAGAGAGAGGTGGATGATCTCACCCGCGCATTAGGCAATGCCTATGGTGGGGATGCTCGCTTGCTAAAATGCTTGGGTAGCCAAAGGTTCTCTCTTAACAAAGAGGGTTTGGGCTATACTCCCAAGAAGGGCAAGGCGGCCTTTGCTACTCCAAAGTCTCGCTTTGTGAAGAGCAATGGTCGTTATTGAAATAGATGCAAGCAAGTTGGGCATCTAGAGATTAATTGTAATAAAATGAACAAGAACAACAACAAGTTTCATGCTAAAATGGATTACATTCCTTTTGATTCTTGTTATGTGCTTACCAAGGGTGAGAAAGGTGTGCATGCTAGGTTTGTTGGTACACCAATTGTGGGTCCAAAGAAGAAGGCCATTTGGGTACCAAAGAGTTTAGTTACTAACCTCCAAGGACCCAAACAAGTATGGGTACCTAAGAAACATTAATTTATTTTGTAGGTAAATTACAAGGCCGGAGGAAGGCATTGGGTGCTTGATAGTGGGTGCTCTCAACATATGACCGGTGATTCAAGAATGTTCAACTCTCTCAAATCAAATGATAGTGGCATTGATAGCATCACATTTGGTGACAATAGCAAGGGTGATGTGAAGGCTCTTGGAAGGATTGCAATCTCAAATGATCATAGCATTTCCAATGTGCTCTTAGTTGAAAAGTTGAACTTCAATCTTCTCTCGGTTGCTCAATTGTGTGATCTCGGTTTCAAGTGCATATTTGGTGTTGATGATGTGGAGATAGTTAGTGTTGATGGCTCCAATTTGATCTTCAAGGGTTTTAGATATGAGAATCTATACTTGGTTGATTTCAATGCTAGTGACACTCAACTCTCAACATGCTTGCTCACCAAATCAAGTATGGGTTGGTTATGGCATAGAAGACTTGGTCATGTTGGCATGAAGCAATTGAACAAGTTAGTGAAGCATGACTTAGTTAGAGGCTTGAAGGATGTCACATTTGAGAAGGATAAGCTATGTAGTGCATGTCAAGCCGGAAAACAAGTGGGCAACACTCATCCATTGAAGAGCATTATGAGTACTTCCAAGGCATTTGAGTTGTTGCACATGGATCTATTTGGGCCAACTACATACACAAGCATTGGTGGCAACAAGTATGGCTTTATGATTGTAGATGATTTCACTAGATATACATGGGTATTCTTTCTTGTGGACAAGAGTGATGTATTTGACATATTCAAGAAGTTCATCAAGAGAGTGCAAAATGAGTTTGAGACCACAATCAAGAAAGTAAGAAGTGACAATGGAAGTGAGTTTAGAAACACAAGAATTGATGAGCTATGTGATGAGCCTGGAATCAAGCATCAATTCTCGGCCAAGTATACACCTCAATCTAATGGCTTAGTTGAGAGGAAGAATAGAACTTTAATTGATATGGCAAGATCAATGTTGAATGAGTATAATGTGAGTCATTCATTGTGGGCCGAAGCAATCAACACGGCTTGCTTCTATAGCAACCGCCTCTATTGCCACAAGTTTCTAGAGAAGACACCATATGAGATCTTAAATGGAAGAAAGCCCAACATTGCATACTTTCGGGTATTTGGTTGCAAATGCTACATCTTGAAGAAGGGCACTAGATTGAGCAAGTTTGAGAAGAAATGTGATGAAGGATTCTTACTTGGTTACTCTACTACTAGCAAAGCTTATAGAGTTTGGAATTTGGCTAGTGGTTTACTTGAGGAAGTTCATGATGTTGAGTTTGATGAAACAAATGGCTCTCAAGATGAGGAAAATAACTTGGATGATGTGAGAGGAACTCAATTGACTAATGCTATGAAAGAAATGGATATTGGTGATATTAGGCCAAAGCAAGTGATTGATGTGGATGACAACAAAGATCAAGTGCTCCAAAGTCCAATTACACAAGCTAGTGGGTCTCTAATGCAAAATCAAGCTAGTACATCATCTCAAGTGCAACAAGATCAACAAGTGGCTAGTTCATCATCTCCAACTCATGATCAACATCAACATCCGATCAATCAAGTCCAAGTGCTTCAACCAACTAACATTACAAGAGACCATCCATTGGATTCTATCATTGGTGACATACAAAGGGGAGTTCAAACTAGATCAAGATTGGCATCATTTTGTGCTCACTCTTCTTTTGTGTCAATGGAAGAACCCAAGGACATTGATAAAGCATTGAGAGATCCGGATTGGGTAAATGCAATGCATGAAGAGCTCAACAACTTCAAGAGAAATGAAGTATGGGAACTAGTTGAGAGGCCTAAGGATCACAATGTCATTGGAACAAGATGGGTCTTTCGCAACAAGCAAGATCAAGATGGAATAGTAGTAAGGAACAAAGCAAGACTAGTGGCTCAAGGTTACACACAAATAGAGGGTCTTGACTTTGGTGAAACTTATGCCCCGGTTGCAAGATTGGAAGCAATTAGGATCTTACTTGCCTATGCTTGTGCTCACAATATCAAGCTATATCAAATGGATGTGAAGAGTGCATTTCTCAATGGGTACATTCAAGAAGAGGTGTATGTGGAGCAACCTCCCGGTTTTGAAGATGACAAGAAACCCAACCATGTGTACAAGTTAAGGAAAGCTTTGTATGGATTGAAGCAAGCACCTAGAGCATGGTATGAAAGATTGAGGGACTTCTTGCTAACCAAAGGATTTGTCATGGGCAAAGTGGATACTACTCTCTTCACCAAGAAGATTGGGAAAGACTTGTTTGTATTGCAAATATATGTTGATGATATCATCTTCGGTTCAACCAATCAAGATTATTGTGATGAGTTTGGGAAAATGATGGCAAAGGAATTTGAAATGTCAATGATCGGTGAACTTAGTTTCTTTCTTGGACTTCAAATCAAACAAATGAAGGAAGGAACATTTGTGAGCCAAACCAAGTACATCAAAGATATGCTTAAGAAGTTTGGCATGGAAGATGCAAAGGGCATTACAACCCCAATGGGCACTAGTGGAAGTTTGGATAGTGACAAGAGTGGCAACATGGTGGATCAAAAGCTATATAGATCAATGATTGGTAGCCTACTCTATGTGACGGCATCAAGGCCCGATGTGATGTTTAGTGTATGCATGTGTGCAAGATTTCAAGCCTCACCAAGAGAAAGTCATTTGAAGGCAACAAAGAGAATATTGAGGTATTTGAAGCATACACAAGATGTTGGATTGTGGTATCCCAAAGGTGCAAGCTTTGAGCTAGTTGGATATTCGGATTCCGACTATGCCGGTGACAAAGTGGAGAGAAAGAGCACTTCCGGGACTTGTCAATTGTTGGGAAGATCACTTGTCTCATGGTCATCCAAGAAGCAAAATAGTATTGCACTATCTACCGCCGAAGCCGAATACATCGCCGCGGGTAGTTGTTGTGCACAAATCTTGTGGATAAAGGCAACATTGAAGGATTTTGGAATCAATTTCAAGAATGTGCCATTGCTATGTGACAATGAAAGTGCCGTGAAGCTAACTAACAATCCGGTTCAACATCAAAGAACAAAGCATATTGATGTTCGTCATCATTTCATTAGAGATCATCAACAAAAGGGTGACATTGCTATTGAGAGTGTGGGCACCGAAGATCAACTAGCCGATCTATTCACCAAGCCACTTGATGAGAAGAGATTTCACAAGCTAAAGAATGAGTTGAACATACTTGACTTCTCCAACATGAGTTGATGCACCCCATATATGACATGCCTCTCCTTCGAGCCCCAAGGTACAAATTGGTTGACATGTCATACATTCTATGCTAAGGACTTGTTTAGTGCATCTAGTCATAATTTACATGTTCTAGGCTCATTCATGAAAATCAAATGAATTTGAAGTTTATATGGTGCCACTATTGTTTCCATGACTTGTATGATCTAGTGGTAGCATATAACTTGTTTAAGTAGCTTGTGATCCTAAGTGTTTAATCTAGATCACTTGTCTAAATATTTGCTTCAACATGGTGCATGATAACCCTTCTAGTGAGGTGTGAAGAAGCTTGCCCTTGGATCAAACCGAAGCATTTTATTTATGCAAGCAATCTAGGTTGAATCACAAACTTGATCCTCACCCCATAATTCAACATGATATTCTATCTAAATTTGGTCCCTTGTGGTCATTGGTGCCAAAGGGGGAGAAATTATTGTTCACAAAGATAGAACTCAAAGGGGGAGAAGCACAAAGGGGGAGAAAAATTGTTGTTCACAAAGATAGATTCTAAAAGGGGAGAATTGATAAAAGAAGGGGATCAACTAAAATTTTGAGCACACAAGTAGGGGGAGCAAGCTCTTAAACATGAATGTTGCATTTCCATGTGCACTTCATATGTATGATGCATAGTTATGCATTTCTTTTTCTCCAATACTCTGCTTGTGTGGTGACTTGCTAGTATAATTTGAATGATGTATTGAAGTACTAGCATGAATAGGAAGTAGTTAGATTCTTCTTGCTTCATGTCTTTCAAAGTGGTACTAGAGCCTTGCTTATAATGTTGATCTCACGAGGTTTCTAGTTTTGTTTGTGCTTTTCCAAGTGGTATCTAACTACACAAGGTGCTAAGATGGTGTTTATCGCTACTCCGATGGTATCACGCTTCAAAGGTCTATAATCTAAAACACTTAGCACCTATTGATAGTCAATGCTCCTATATTTTCCTATCTAACATGTATGCTTCCTAAATCCAAACATATAGCATACATGTAGGGGGAGCCATTGCTATCAATTTGAATTCATGATCACATGTCCATAATTCTTATACATGGTAATATACTTGGACAATGTGACATGGGTTCAATAAAATTTTTATCATAATATCTTTGTGAAAGGGTTGTCACCAATTACCAACAAGGGGGAGATTGAAAGCTCTATGTTTGGTGTTGGTAATTAGTGACAATGCCTAAGTACTAATCCTATGCCTAAGTTGTATGTAGCATATGGGGATTAGTACAATCCAAGGTTGGTGGCAAGATGGACATGGTGATCATGATGGCCACACTTGGATTTGGATGCAACCCTACGTGATCAAGGCAAAGGTATATGTTTAAGGGTTGTGTTTTAGTAACCAAGACACCTAGTGGGTGTGGTTACATTATAGGATAGATAGCCGTACTATAAAGAGGGGAATGACGCGGCTATTGAACTCCTAAGTGCCTCTAGGTGTGCATTTCATAATCATATGCATTTGGATAGGACTAATAACGCCTCGAAAAATGATTGTGAAAAAGCTAACACACTCACACATGACGTGATCACTTGGTGGTGTTAGCACGTTTGCGAAGGCGGTGGAGTTTGAGCGGTAGAGAGGGTTTTCGAGGAGTTGAAACGACTATTTTCTACTACGCCGGAAGTCGGAAATCAAACGGAAATCAAACGGAAGCGAACGGAGGTCACAGTGGTGACCGGACGCTGGACCGGACGCGGTCACTGTGTGACCGGACGCGTCCGGTCAGTGTTCAGCGTCTGCGCGAGTTTTAGTTTATCGATCGGACGCGCAGTGCATCCGGTCACTGTCGACCGGACGCGTCCGGTCGTCCAGGGAGCTTACTGGACTCCAACCGGACGCGGGCACTGTGGCGTCCGGTCAGTTCTTCAGCGCGTCCGGTCGATGTTTCGTTGTGCGCTGCTCTGGCTTGACCAGCGCGTCCGGTCAGTTACGGGACCGGCGCGTCCGGTCGGGCCCAGCGCGTCCGGTCGTTGCGACCGGCGCGTCCGGTCGGTGCTTCGCGAAACTAGCCGTTGCGCGATCGGCGCGTCCGGTCCACGCGACCAGCGCGTCCGGTCAGCGCGACTGCGGCTGTTTAAGTTCCTAACGGCTATATTCAAAGGGGTACGTCTATAAATACTCGTTGGCCGGCTCAAGGCTCTCTCTCTTGCACATTTGACATACTTGTGAGCACTTTGAGCTAAGCAACTCCCCTCCCACTCATCTCTCTTGCTTCTTTGCATATTCGAAGTGAGATTGAGTGATCCAAGTGCATTTGCATTGTGAGATTGCATCTAGTTGGCACTTGGTGGTTGATTTGCTGCGGGATTCTTGTTTCTCTTGGTGGTTGCCGCCACCTAGACGGCTTGGAGCAGCTTGGAGGCGTTGGCAAGAGTTGGTGATTGTTCTTGGCCACCTCCGGTGATTGTGAGGGGTTTGTGCCTACCTCGGCGAAGTGCCAAAGGCAACATTAGTGAATTGCTTGTGTCATTGCAACCTTTTGCCATTTGGTAGGTTCTTGTGGCGCCTTTTGAGAGGCTCGGTGTGAGACCGATTAGCCACCGAACCACGTGGTGAAAAGGGACACAACGGGGACTAGCGTGCCGGCAAGCACGTGAACCTCGGGATAAATCTTCGTGTCATCACTTTCATAATTGTGATTGATTGATCCCGGTGTTCGGTTATCTTGGTATTCATTGTTGATCATATTGGTTGGCTCAATACTTCGCCCCTCGGTGAATCTCTCCTAACTCAACTACGCATTACTTTCTTAGTTATCTTTGCTAGCTAGTTAGCTTGGCTAGAGTAGCTCTTTTGTGTAGCTTGCTAGTTGTAGTTGTAGTTACCTTCTCGGTTTGACTTGTGCGGTTGAGTGCAAATATACTAGAATTGTGAATTGGATAGGTGGCTTGCAAACACCCCGTAGGCTAAGCAAAACTCGCATCGCGCTATTTGTTGTATTGATAAACTTGTTTAGCTTGTCTTTGTAGAAAATTTTAAAAGGCTATTCACCCCCCCTCTAGCCATCAAGACCTTTCAGGGTTATTGCCACATCTTAAGGACAGATATGCTTCTCAGGAGTTTGAAAGCCTGAGTCATCTTGTACAAAGGATCTCTAATCAAGATACTAGGGTTTTTGAGCCTAAAAAGAATTGGAGCAAAAAAGTATCATTTGTTGGGGAGGTAGAAGATTCTGATTCTGATGAAGAACCAGTTATCGGTTTAGCTGAGTGAGTTAAGAATAAAAAGCTGATATCTTATCCCTTTGGTCAGAAAGAGCCAGAAAAGTTTACCTTTGATATTACCAAAGCCGACAAGATATTTGATCTTTTACTTCAAGAGGGTCAGATTAAGCTGTCACCTAATCATGTAATCCCATCGGCAGAGGAGTTGAAGAAGATCATGTACTGCAAATGGCACAATGCAACTTCACACAGTACAAATGAGTGCAAAGTATTCAGGCAGCAGTTACAATTGGCTATTGAATCTGGGAGAAATAAGTTTGGTAATTCCAAGACCCAGAAGCCAATGAAAATTGATCAACACCCTTTTCCAACAAATATATTGGATGCCAAGGGTAAGACCAAGGTATTGACATCAGAGGCTGCTGAGAAAAACGCATCAGTGGATCCCTAGCATCGGATAACTATCGATGATGCAAAAAGTAAAGGTCTGCTAGGAGAAAGTAGTAGTTCCAAAAAACCTCCTCGACCTGGCATTGTGATTACCCATCAAAGGCAGCAGGAGGGTTGGCATCAGTGAAGGGACCGATATCGACAACAGCAAGAAGAGAGATGTCGAGAAGAGTGGTATCGGCATAAGGATCATTGGAGGTGCCCGTTTTTCATCCACTGCTGGGATGAAGGTATTAAATTATCAACTGTTGAAAATTGCCATGAGTGTAATGGTTATTATGGAGTCAATCGGCCAGAAAGGAGGTTTCAACCTGTCAATCAGGGTTTATCTATCAATGAGCCGATCAGAGGTAGAGCATCAGTGCATGATCGGCTGGGGGGCAGACTTAGCGTACATGAAAGGCTTGGTAAACGCGCTGGATATTTTCCAAGGAAACAAGAGGAGCTTGAGGAGATGGCAAACGCAAGAGTTCCCGATGAAGAAATATTCTATAGGGACCCTAATATACGTCGTGTAGAATCAACTGGGACCTGTTATCAGCCGGTTTCAAAAACTAAGTTTCCTCGATGGTGCCCTAAGGGTCTGACAAAGACACAGAAAAGGAGGATGCAGCGTGAGCGTCAGGAGGATCTATACCGAGAAGAAAAATCCTCCAATGAGAAATCGGGCAATTAGCAGTGGCAGGTGAAACACAAAGATAAGGGTCCATCGGCAGATGTTAATATGGTATTTATGTTGCCGATGGAGTTTTTGGCACTTTCTGATGATGAGGAAGAAGTTGTTCTTTCCGATCAAGTAGCTCAGCTGGCACTAGATCCAATGATGGTTGTTTTTGAGAAACCTACCGATGACGAGAGACAGTATCTTAAGGCTTTGTTTGTGAAAGATAGAGTTGATGGGTAGCCTGTATCCAAGATACTTATTGACGGAGGGGCTGCAATTAATATTATGCCTTATGTAATGTATCGGAAACTTGGTAAGGGAGATCAAGACTTGGCCAAAACCGATATGATGCTAAAGGATTTCGAAGGCAATGTGTCACCGGCTAAAGGGGCAGTATGCGTTGAATTAACCATCGGCAGCAAAACTTTGCCGACGACATTCTTTGTTATTAATGGTAAAGGTGCATATAATCTGCTTCTAGGAAGGGATTGGATTCATGCCAATTGTTGTGTTCCTTCTACAATGCATCAGTGCCACGTACAGTGGATTGGGGATAAGATTGAGGTTGTCCCTGGTGATTCTTCTTATATCATCGCATCGGCATAATCAGATACTTATGAGCGAACCAAATGTATATCAGGAGAAGTTTGGGAAAAAGAGTTCCTCAAAGTTGCTGATTATGAAATTCCACTGATCCAAGCAGTTGGTTCTGAAGAAGAGTTTTAATGGATAGGTTTGCCGATGATGGAAAATTAGGTCAAGGGTTCACATCGGCTGATGATTTAGTAGAAGTAGATATTGGTGATGGCGATAGGCCAAGACCTACTTTTATTAGTGCTAAGTTAGATTCCAAATGTAAGCAGCAAATAACCAATTTATTAAAAGAATATAAAGATTGTTTTGCTTGGGATTATACTGAGATGCCTGGACTAGACCGATCGATAGTTGAACATCGGTTACCTATCAAATCTGGATTTCGGCCACATTAGCAGCTAGCGCGCCGATGCAATCCTAATATACTTCCTGACATTAAGGCCGAAATAACTAAATTAATTGAAGCAAAGTTTATTCGGCAATGTTGATATGCGGAATGGATTTCTAATGTGGTTCCTGTTTATAAGAAAAATGGGAAACTTCGTGTTTGTATTGATTTCAGGAATCTCAACAAAGCCACACCGATGGATGGTTATCCAATGCCGATTGCTGATTTGTTGATTGATGCTGTAGCCGGACATCAAATTATCAGTTTCATGGATGGTAATGCAGGTTACAATCAAATATTCATGGCTGAAGAAGATATTCCCAAGACTGCTTTCAGATGTCCAGGTCATGTGGGGTTGTTTGAGTGGATAGTCATGACTTTTGGTTTGAAAAATGCCGGTGCTACTTATCAAAGAGCTATGAATTTTATTTTTCATGAATACATTGTCACATTAGTGGAAATCTACATTGATGATGTAGTGATTAAGTCTAGGGATATCACAAAACATCTAGCCGATCTACGAAAGATACTGGAATGCACAAGGAGGCATGGATTGAAGATGAACCCTAATAAGTGTGCATTTGGTGTATCGGTAGGTCAATTTCTAGGTTTTATGGTGCATCAGAGGGGTATTGAAATTAGTAGGAAGTCTATTGATGCAATTAACAAGGTGGTTGCTCCTGCCAATAAAACTGAATTGCAATCTTTGATCGGCAAGATTAATTTCATTAGAAGATTTATATCTAATCTGTCGGGTAAGATCAAGGCTTTCAGTCCATTGCTTAAATTGAAGGCCGATCAGGAATTTGTATGGGGAGCTGAGTAGC
The DNA here is from genome assembly GCA_038087645.1 of Saccharum hybrid cultivar R570. Lineage (NCBI taxonomy): Eukaryota > Viridiplantae > Streptophyta > Magnoliopsida > Poales > Poaceae > Saccharum > Saccharum hybrid cultivar. Next base: position 39,194,898 of record JAQSUU010000307.1, on the reverse strand, counting down.
AGTTAGCCCTAGATGAAATTAAGAAGTATTTAACAAATCCTCCAATGCTAGTTCCACCCCAACACGGGAAGCCTTTCAGGTTGTACTTGTCAACTGATGATACCGTTATCGGTTCAGCTCTTATTCAAGAATTTAAAGGGAAAGAACGTGTTATTTATTATTTGAGCAGAAGATTGGTGGATGCTGAAACAAGGTATTCGGCTATCAAAAAATTATGTCTATGTCTATACTTTTCATGTATCAAGTTAAGACATTATTTGCTATCTGCCGAATGTACTGTCATATGCAAAGATGATGTGGTCAAGTATATGCTGTCGATGCCGATATTAAGTGGTAGAATCGGCAAGTGGATTTTAGCATTATCAGAATTTGACCTACGTTATGAATCGGCTAAGGCAGTTAGGGGGCAGGTTATGGCTGATTTGGTCACTCAGCATTGCAATATAGTGGATTCTCTGGAGGTTGTTCCTTGGACACTTTTCTTTGATGTATCTATATGTGGTGAAGGAGCAGGTATCGGCATTGTGTTGATTTCACCTCATGGAAGGAAGTATGAGTTTTCATTGCCGATTGTTGCTACATCGACAAACAATCAGGCTGAATACCAAGCCTTGATAAAAGGGTTAGAATTGCTTAGGGAGATACGTGCCGATGCTGTTGAAATCTTTGGTGATTCTATGCTAGTTATAAATCAATTAACTGGAATTTATGAATGCCGAAGTGAAGTTTTAATTTCATATTATGAAAGATGTTTGCAATTGTTGAAAGGGTTTAGAGATTTTCATCTTGAACATATTTCCTGACTGCATAATGAAGAAGCCAATCGACTAGCTCAGCATGCTTCAGGGTATCAGCCTATCCAGGAAGTGCTAACATCGGCAGTTGATACCGATGACTGGAGAAAGGAGATTGTTGATTATTTAAAGGATCCATCTAAAAAGGTTGAAAGACGGATAAGATTCCAAGCCACCAAGTATGTACTCCTCGATGATAAATTATATTATCGGACTATAGATGGAGTTTTACTCAAATATATTAGCAGTGATGAATCGAAAAGTTTGATGGGTGAAATCCATGAAGGAGTATGTTGGGCACATCAATCAGCTTTTAAGATGAAATGGATGATCGGAAGGAATGGATACTATTGGCCGACTATTCTTGAAGATTGTTTTAAATATTTTAAAGGATGTCAGGAGTGTCAGAAGTTTGGTAATATTCAAAGAGCGCCTGCGTCGGCTATGAACCCTATAATTAAACCTTGGCCGTTTCGGGGATGGGCTATCGATCTCATCGGTCAGATTTATCTGCCATCGAGCAAAGGACATAAATTTATTATGGTTGCTACCGATTATTTCACAAAATGGGTTGAAGCAATTCCTTTGAAAAAGGTGACATCGGCTAATATGATCGATTTTGTGAAAGAGCATATTGTTTACCGATTTGGTATTCCTCAAACCATCACTACTGATCAGGGTACTATGTTTACATCGGGTGAATTTGATGAGTTTGCTGTTGGTATGGGGATTAAAGTTTTGAATTCTTCCCCCTATTATGCTCAAGCTAATGGTCAGGCTGAGGCCTCTAACAAAGGGATTATCATACTCATTAAGCGCAAAATTAAAGAAAATCCTAAGCGGTGGCATACAGTATTAAATGAGGCCATGTGGTCATATCAGATGGCATGTCATGGTGCAATCAAAGTAATGCCTTATCAGTTGGTATACGGACACGATGTAGTATTGCCTTGGGAAATTAAAACTGGCTCTAGGCAGATATTTTCTCAAGATCAACTGACAGCCGATGACTATGATATCCTTATGAAAGACGAATTAGAGGATGTGGCAGATCATCAGTTGAGGGCTTTAGTTAGCATCGAGGAAAATAAGAAAAGGGTAGCTAGATGGTATGATAAGAAAGTGAAGGTAAAGGAGTTTACCGATGGAGATTTGGTTTGGAAACTGATTTTACCGATTGGGACTAAAAGTTCAAAGTTTGGCAAGTGGTCTCCTAATTGGGAGGGTCCTTATCGAATAAACCAATCTGTTCCTAGCAACACATATATTCTAGAGGCCCTCGAAGGGATTGTATTTCCCAGAGCATTAAACGGAAAATATTTAAAGAAATATTACCCTAGTATCTGGATGGATGCATAAAAGTATAAGTGCCGATAATAGTCCTATCGGCTAGAATTATACAAGGATATCAGTGTTTCATAAAGTGCCGATGCAATAGACAAGATTTACAAGTTTAACAAGGATTGGATAGCTGATATCGCACGCAGGCGAATCTGATCGGCTTCCTTCATCTCTTTGATGTCTTCATCGGCAGCACCCTCCACAGGCTTGAGTTTTTTCTTCATTGCCAAGGCTTTGCGAGCTTGGATGTCTCTTTCTTGCTGAAGGGCCTTGATGGCATTAGGTAGCTAGTTTTCTTCTTGTCTGGCATGAGTTAAGGCTGCTTCAACTTCCTTCAATTCAGCCAGTAGAGCCGTCCTCTTTGTTGATAAATCCAAAATTTTCTGCTTAAGATTGGCACCCGAGGTCTGCAAGTTGCCGATACTCTTGTGCTTCTCATCGGCAATCTGTTTCAGTTGTAGCATCTCTTCCTTGAGCTGAGCTTGAGCTGCTCTATCGGCAATACGGTGAGCAGCCCGTTGGTATTGCAATTGTCGGCTTTCTAAGTGGGCTGCTGGGAAGAGTGTTTCTTCAACATTGGCAGGGATCTGGCCACGGATTGTTTTGAAAATTGTCTTTGCAGGATCTAAATCATTTACCAACTAGGCAGTATCCTACTGTAACAAGTCCAGGAGAGCTTCCAACTTGGATTTGATTTCTGCCGATATTGTTCCCAGTGCCAGGGAAGAGCTTGCTTCCTCTCCATCATCATTGGAAACATCAATGGCAAAGGAAAATAAGCTGTTTGGGGAGTCTTGTTCCTAAGAAGAAGAAAAGAGGTCAGTTAAGGATAGGTATGAATATTATAAATCGACTAGGTCAATCAGCTTACCTGTTTCAAGGCAATTTCCTATACTTGGCTGGAAGGATCGGCCTGGAGTATGCCGTGTGGAGGATCAGCTGAGCTTGCCGATGGGATATCCTCTATGGCTTCATCGGTGGTTGGCCCTTGGGGTACGATGACCGATGGTATGTCCTGTACAGGAGGATTAACTACTTGCTCAGTTGCATCGACTGGCTGGCTTGCAGACGTTGGGACAGATGTGGGGATTGGCATGGACTTCTGTTGTTTTTGCTGTGCCTCAGCATCTGTTAAGGCTTTGCGCTTTGCTTGGGCCTCAGCAATAGTTGGCTGGGGGGCATCAGCACTTGTTGGTTGTGGAGGTTGAACATCTGGTACACTTGCCGGTGTACCCATTTGTTGCTACAAAACAGGTGTAAGATATGATATTTAACAGATAAAATGTGAAGTTGAAAGAATACCTCTGAAGGTTTGTCGGAGATGGTGGTGCTTGATGTCGGAGGAATTGCCGATGATGATCCAGCAGTGGCTCTTACACCCTGAGGATTAATGTTAATAGAGTTTGAGATCGGCATGAGTTGAAATAAACAGGGTTGTTACCTTAAATGCTTTGATCAGGGTCGTAGCAGCAGCCAATGGAGTGGCTCTAGCTGTAGCCAGTTTGGACCTGGAAGTAATTGTCTTGGCACGAGTCCTCTGATGAGTCAAAGTAGCCAAGGTGGGGGCGTTGTGACCGATTGATGATATCAGGGAGACAGGCCGAAGATTGAAGGGTTTCCCACTCTTACTCATAGATGGTGCCGGGTTGTTGACCTATCACAAGAAAGTTAGCTACCGATATATATAAAAAAACAGAAGGGTGTTTGAAAAAACTTACTGCGTCATCGGGAATGACATACTCAGGGTCGATCATGTGCCGATATGTATGAGCGGACGTTGCAAATAGTTGTTCCCTCCACTGTCGCCACCATTGTTTATATGATTCAGTAATAAAAGATGTTGGCGTCCAGATGGATAGATCAACATTTGTAGTATCGACATCGGGGGAGAGTCGCACTACCCTGCTCCAATCCATTCCGCAGGTGATTGTTTCTCTCGGTTTGATCACATCAGCAAAACAAAGTTTGATTGGCAGCTGCCCAAAAGCCAATTGACGGGATACTGCCGATGGGTTGTAAAATTTATACGTGATATTGGTGTTTTTCCCACTACCAAATGTGTTCACTAGGATTGCCCTGGGAGTAATGATGGCCATCATAAGTTCATTATCCTGGTTCAGGGTGTCATCGGCAAAGTTGAAAAGGAGGGGGAATCTGTTTTCTTCATCAATATAGGGTACCCAGACCCGATGATCACGAGAAAGGCCATTGTAGAAGCTTTGGAAGAATCTGCCGATCTGGTCTTCATTAGCCTCTGTTCCAGGAAGGACAATTATGGCTTCACCAAAATTGAGAGGTGGGCGTGTTGCTGATTCCTCATCTCCAAGCACGTGGTCTTCAGCAATTTCTCATGGGAATTGTTGGGCAAAGAAGTCCCATTGCAAGCATTTGTGCATATGGGCATTCAGCCACATGTTGATAAACCACCACGGGCCTCCTAAGTTGCCGATGGGTTCGCCAAGCAAAAGTTTCTGAGACACTTGATGTAAAAGATGGTAAGTGGAGCTCAGAAGATATCGGCCAAGAGGGAACCTTACACCATTGGCTAAGAGTTCAGCCGCGGGGAGGAAGGCGTTGGTTGGTCCTACCGATCGACCACAGAAAATAAATTTTTCTAACCACATATTCAAAAATGTGGTGTGCTCCCTCTGGTTAACTGTCTCGGTCCTCCGGTATTCTTGAATATACCCCGTCCAACCGCCGATGTTGCGGGTATTCACTCTATATTCAGTTTTCCTGCCATAGATGGAGCCTTCATCGGCAGTTGAAATGTCCAAGCCAGTGAGCATGTATACATCGACAAGTGTGGGGGTAGCTGGGCCATGTCCAAACATAAAAGTGTTTGTTGTGTCTGACCAGAAGTAAGCAGCAGCAATCATCATCGACTCATTCTTCTGCATGTCGGCAATGGATAGCCTAATGCATTGGTCTAGCTTCCGTTCTGCCCAGTACACCTGCATCGACCCATTTACCCTCAAATACCAATCTTTCCACCCTTTGGTGGTTTTGGGCCAGGATCGGGATGTGTCTTTTCATAGATTCAGAGAGAAATTCTGGGCTCTAAAAGGGATTCTGTTAACCTCTGCGTTGATTAGATCAGTTGGATCTGGGTTGCCCATTGGACCTAGGCATTGGAAGTGCGGCTGATCGGTTGGAATAACTAGCTTGTTGCATAGTTCCTAAGTTTGGAGGATCAAAAGAATAGAAAAAAAGGAAAAAATTACCAACTGTATGAACTTGCAAAGACCAAAGGAATCAAGGTAAAAGTAATGGAAATGGAACGAACCGCAGGAACGTCGAAGTTGATCGCCATTGTTCTGAGGAAGATGAGGGCACAGGCTGGGGACTTGAGGTTGATGCTGAAGAAGGTTCTTGTTGGTTGATGTCGCACGGTTGTTCGTCGGGGTCGCCACCGAAAAGAGAAGAATGCCAAAGGTTGGAGTCTGAGGGTAGAAGACGAGCATTCCGAAGACCTTTATTTATAGGCCGGTTGGAATAGGGGTATTCTAGACTTATCTCTCTGCCGCGTGTGTGTAGGTCGAGGTAGTTCAGAAGGATATGGTAGCTGTTCGCACGATAATCAAGAGACTGTACAGATGATTTGATGGCAAGTAATCATGATTCAAAAGAAATCTTGGCATTTTAATTCCGAAAGCGGCGACGTTATTATGTTAGGATCTTGCCGATGGATTTTTGTTTCGGTATCTTAACCATAATCGGGGCAAGAGTGGTTGGAAATTGTGCGATATTTACTGAGGTGTGTGAATCAGGACTAGATTTGATTAGATTCGGTAACAGATTATGTTATGCTTGGAGGATGGGTTAAGATAAATGGGCGAAGGCAAGCATTATCTGGAGTAAATTTCAGAGCATCAATGTTTTATACTCCAAAATTGGGGGGCATGTGTTGACACCATTTTTGGCACGTGTCAAAATGATCAGAATGGGTAGGAGGAAGGTTACTGTATACGGCGACAGAAGGGTGCCGATGAAAACCAATTTGTAAGGATTGTTGCCGATGAATGGTGGTGACTGTTGATATTTGGTAACGCAATTAGGAAATGATCTGCAAGCGCACGGATATCGGTGAGCATTTCACCCGGGATGTTATCCAGAGTATCGTATTTATTTTTTTACCACTAGGAGAAAGCGTGCATCTGACTAACCAAATCTATTACTACTAACCTTTAGGCTACAACCACTGTGATTTGATGTGAGCGATGTATAGAGAAGACTGCAACTGCACTCTCGTTCTAACCTTGGTAAGGATGATCTACTGCTCTATTGGGGAGGCTCACGGAATCTAGACACCTCAAAGGATGTTCGACCCGCACCTATAAACCCTATCGATCCTGCTAACGGGATATGGAATACAAAGGTAGCTACGGAAATGTCACGTTCCTCGCTACTACCACGGTCCGGCTAGACAGGGGATATCTATGAGTATCCTAGCCCAAACACCTCGTTTACGCTAGAGATGATAAACTCTACGCGAAGAGATTAAAGTAAACTCATAAACCAAAGAACAATAAAACAAAGAACTTACTAGAATTTAGAAGTCGAAATACTGAAGAATCCTAGGAGCAAGCCTCGCGTTAGGAGAACTTGATCCCGCAGGTACAACCTCGAAGTAGTCACTGACAGGCCGGGCTTCCTTCGATCTATACCTCCACTCTATCTCTCTCAATCTAGAAGAACTAAGTCTAATCTCACATTGGATGCTAAGCCCTAATGAGGTGGGAACCCTAAGGGAACCTCTCTCTCTGAATCCTCTCTGGAAACTATGAAAATAATGGACTTGGATTCTCCTCTCCAGGGGCCAGGGGTCCTGCTTATATAGTCCCTTCAAGTGAACCTAGGCCGTCGGATCAAACCGACATTAATCGCACGGTTTTCCTTGATCCTTTAGGTCGGTGGGGCATAATCCGCGAGACTCATCCTGATTGGTTGCAGACCTAGGGCGGGCGCCCCAGGGTCCAGGGCGGGCGCCCTGGTCCCGGGCCCGTTCGGCCTCCCGTTCGATCCCGTGGCTTCTGGAGTCTTCTAGATGATAGAAAATCGGTGAACACATTAATATCTCTATGTAATTCCGACGTGTGGGCCTTTCCTTTGTATTTCCTGATAACCCCCTGCAGAAACAGATAAACAACAAAACTCGTGGAATTCTGTCAGATCAAACCCTAATTCCAGGTGTTGCTTGCATATAGGTCCTTTTCCTTATTTATTGGATAATTAAAATTGATACTTAAGAACCGTCAACAAACACCCCCATACTTAGGCTTTTACTCGTCCTCGAGAAAAGGATGGTTCAGAAAAATAACTGGGGTTGAAACATTGTAAAGCATTCTTTTTATACCTGCAGGGTGTTGTGAATGTCCACTGTGCACTGTAGTCAGGGAAATATATGGTTGAAGTAGAGATCCTTTCTTCTCATCCTATCACTTGGAGTTTTTATATATTTTTGAATAGAAAACTTAGCATACCTTTATCCTCATAGGGGCTCTCAGATCACTCATTTATCTTTTGTATATCTCACTGAGGCTGTTTTAATTTGTAGAAATTCTCAAGCATACTTACTTTGCATATATTGCCTGGGTCAAAACGGGATCCGAGGAGAGGAATGCCATACTCTTAGATCAAAGACTTTGAAAATTAAAACTTGTCAACTCTTACTGGCATATTGCTTATTAGAGGGACCATGGGCTATCATTTTTTTTACCATATATATATTTTTATCATCTCATTTTTTTAGGTGGATACTGAGGTACCCCTAATTCTACTTCCGGACACTTGTCCATTTTTCTGCGAGGTTGTCGAGCACTTGCTCCTTTTTATTTCCTCGAAATATATTTTTGCATAGCCCATGCCTCTAATGCAATAATACTTCGGAAGAGTGAATCTTTCTGAATAAAAATGTCTTGATCTTGGGAGCATGATAAATCTCTCAACAAGGGTCTAACTCGTTTTGCACAAACTCAATACAAAGCAAATTAATATTTTTAGGTTTATCAGGCATATAAAATATTGAGGATGGTAGCTATATTTTTGAAGTTTTTTTAAAAGAAAATCTCCAAGCGACAAAGATTTCAAGAATAAGATACTCATATTCTACCATCTCACATTCCACAATGACTTGAGTAACACATGGTTTTTAAAATGATTTTCAATAAATGCAGGTTTTCAGAAATATCACAGAGTGAGATTGATCATGATTAAAAATATTTTTGTCTTTTTAAATTATCATGTTAGGAACAATATTCTACACAGCCCAATATGTATTTGTATATATGTAAATAAAGCGTGCAGAGTATGTACCTGAATCGTGGAGTGGTGCAATCGAAGTGCTTTTACCATGTTGAGGGGATTCCCCCATACTTGTTTCCTGCTTTCTTGCATAAAAATAAAGTGGAGATACACGAGGCATAATAATAATAATCTTTATTTGTCTTGAGGCATTTATTACACTGACTAATGAAGCGAACTAATCTAAACTGAATTTAATCGAATCTAATTGAATCTAATGATGAAGACTAAGACACACTGCCTCAAGGTCTAATCTAGATAGCTCAGTGTTGCTCTAAATCCCTGATCCTACCAAGGGCATCAGAAAGGTTACGTTTAAGCGCGAGCACAGTAGTATTCAGGTTGGAGACCTGCCTACTAAGGGAGCTAACTGTGGACTGAAGTTCCATAATATGTCTATTTGCTGTCCTGATGTCCTCATCCACATCTGCTATGGTCCTACGACGCTTCGGTGGCGTCTCAAACGAATTGAGAGCGTGCTTAGGAGCTTCCTTTGGTGGGATGAAGCAAACTTTTGCTGTCTTAACTCCTTCGAAGCGGGGCCTCTCCTTCTCCGTAGTGTAGTGGACGCTGCTGATCTCGCCGCTCCGGTTGGTCTTGACGATGGCTTCTTGCTTGGACGACGGTCCCTTGAGAAGAAGGGGCTGCGGTGGTGCAGTAAGAACTGGTTGGGCGTAGTAGGATGAGATTGAGCTGCGCTGGTTTGATGGTGGGGCTGCTAGCTGTCGCTCTGTGTTGGCCGGGACGAGAGCGTAGGCGTCGGGGTCATCCTTGGGCTTGCGGTTGAGGTCGTAAGGGACGATCTCCTAGTTGCGGTGGGTCTTGTCGGCCATTGGAGAAGCAAGGAACTAGACAAGCTCTAATTGAGGAGGAGAGAAGGATTGAATGAATTGGTGTTGAAAGCTGACGTCAGGGGTCTGTTTATATAGGGGTCAAAAAGTGCCTCTAGGGTTTCCATAGATCCATCCCGCCGCCGGGCGTGCGTAACAACCCATTTGCGGAATTTTCTGGATAACCATAGATGAGGAAAGCACGTCGGAAGAGGCCGGGGCCGAGGGGACACCAGGGCAGGGTGCCCGCCCTGGGCCTGCCTCCTCTACGGGCCCACTTGCTCGAGCGTGTTTCTAGAAGTATTTTTATCCCGAAAAATATATACGTGGCCCAAAAACGTCAGATTAAAAAGGTCGGGCTTTAATTCTCCATCGGAAGGTAAAAATGGATCACGTCTATTTCTTCTAATTCTTTATTGGGTTCTAAAAATAATTTAAGACGTTGACCATTTACCATGAATAACGTACCTTCGTCGTTTTGAAGTGTAATAGCTCCGTGGGATGATGAATTGACTACCTTGTATGGTCCTTCCCATTTACTCCGGAGTTTTCCATGCCCGAAAAGCTTCACCCTGGAATTAAAAAGTAATACCTTATCTCCGGGTGAGAACTCCTTCTTGATCCTCTTGTCATGCCATCTTTTGACTCTTTCTTTGTAGATCTTCGAATTGTGATATGCTTTCTCTCGCCATTCTTCCAATTCTGATAGTTGCATTCTTCTATGATCTCCAGCAACATCTAGGTCCATATTCCATCTTCTTATGGCCCGGTGTGCTTTGAACTCTAGTTCAACAGGCAAGTGGCAAGTCTTCCCGTACACCAATTGGTATGGGGTCATTCCAATTGGGGTCTTGTATGCTGTCCGGTATGCCTAGAGTGCATCGGGTAACTTTTCCTTCCATGCTGTTCCCATCTCATTTACTGTTTTCTAAAGAATGTTCTTGATTTGCTTGTTGGAAGTCTCTGCTTGGCCACTTGTCTGAGGATGATATGGGGTAGCAATGTTGTGACGGATTCCATGTTTTGCTAGATAATGCTCAAAGCGTTTGTCGATGAAGTGTGATCCCCCATCACTTATCACCACCCTAGGGACTCCAAATCTTGGAAATATAATCTCTTCAATCATATCAGAAAATATAGACATCATGCATCTTTGAAAAGAAGCTGGTGCATTACATAGCCCAAAAGACATTCTACGATAAGCATAAGTTCCGTATGGACAGGTAAAAGTGGTTTTGCTTTGATCATCAGGATGGATCGGGATCTGGTGGTACCCTGAATATCCATCTAAGAAACAGAAGAACGAATGGTTCGTTAACCGCTCTAACATCTCATCTATAAAAGGTAAAGGAAAGTGATCCTTTTTCGTGGCTTTATTCAGTTTTCTATAGTCAATGCACATCCGCCACCCTGTGACGGTGCGTTGCGGAATTAGCTCGTTCTTCTCATTTGTAACAACAGTCATGCCTCCCTTTTTAGGCACAACTTGAACAGGGCTCACCCACTCACTATGCGGCACAGGATATATAATCCCTGCATGCAGCAACTTTATAACTTCCTTTTTAACTACTTCTCTCATCGCGTTGTTGAGTCTACGTTGGGGTTCCCGAGAAGGTGAAACAGAAGGATCTGTCGGAATGCGATGGGTGCAAATCATAGGACTGATTCCTGTAAGATCTTGGAGTGAGTAGCCAAAGACTAAGTGATGTTTTTCTAAAATGGTCATTAATCACAGAGTTTGTTCCTGAGTGAGTTTATTACTAATGATCACAGGAAACTCTGGATTATTGTTTAGGAAAGCATAGATAAGACCGGGTGGTAAAGTTTTAAGCTCTATAGGAGGTCTGGGTGTTTCTGCAAACTCATCTAAAGGTTCAGGTTCAGAAGGTTCAGCTTCCTCTTCTATGAAGAAAGGGGCTTCTTCTTCTAAGTCTGATTCATTTAAAAGCTCTAGAGACGCAGCTTTTACCTCTTCTATAGGATCAGGCAAAAGAGATGACTCGATCTTATTATTCAAGGAGTGAGAAATTGTCATAGGGAATTTAAAATCCTTTCCAAAAGAAATGTGTAGCTTTCCAGTTTGACCTTCATAAAGGAGTCTTCTAAATGGTTGTCCTATCAACAGGTCGAAGTCCCATGTATCAAAGATATAAAAGTTCAAATGAATCATGGAGCCTTCTACCATAAAGGGTAGGACATTCACAATTCCAAGACTGGGGACCAATCGTCCCGAAGATTCCTTCATGAACTTTGTTATGGGGGTTAAAATTAATTTTCCAAATAATTTAAGTGCAAAAGCTTCAGACATAATATTGATCCCCACAACAGGATTATAGAGAGCATCAAATTGATCAGAATCATAAGCACAGCGTATAGTGATAGGAGGTGTATCCAAACGGATCACTTCAGAGGAAAGCTCTGACTCCTCCAACCATTCGCTACTCATGACTGAGAGAAGCTCTCTCAATTGATATTTACTTGGTAAACAAATGCTATAATGGCCGCTTTGGGGTTTGTCTATAGAATGGTAGTTTGAAATGTTTCCAAAATCGGCAAAAAGATCGGATTCTATATCCAGCATGAAATCAGGTGGTGGAATTTCTTCCTTTTGTGGCTCAAAACTTGGGATAGCTGAAGTAGGTGAAGAATTCGGCAGAGTGTCTAATTCGGCTTTGTAGGTTTCATCATGGAGGGTATTATCCATCTCAGCTTCTAGGATTCTATCTAGGATCGCTCTAGCTTCATCAGTAGGGATACGAAAGAAAGAACCTCTAGACATTGTATGTAGCATTTGTTTATGATCTTTCTGAAGACCTCGAAAGAAATGAAAAAGGAGAATAGGGTCTTCAATATTGAGTTTTGGACCAGATTCTAAAAGATCAGAAAAATGTTTCTAGGATTTTCCCAAAGTTTTATTTTCTTTTTGTTTAAAAGATAGAACTTTGAGTCTAAGGTCGGCGATACGATCGAGGGAATAAAAATCTAAACAGAAGTTGGCTCGTAAGACTCCCCATTCACCTCGCTGTTGACTTACCTTCTGACTATACCATCGTCTAGCTTCTCCTCTTAAGGAAAAAGGAAAAAGCTTCCAACGTAAAGTCTTATCAGAAATGCCTTCAATGCGAAGACAATCGCATGTTTGCTCAAAATCTCTAATATGAAGGTAAGGATTTTCGTCTTCCTTTCCCGAAAAGGATAGGTTCTCAATCATGGCAATTAACCTTGAACTTAACCTATACTGGGATGTTTGGATAGGCTGTGATGACTCCCATGGTAAAAGGTCAGTTTCCGAAGGTGTTGCAAATTGATAGATTGATTTAGAATCTTGGTTCTCCATAAGGTAAGAATAAAGAATATAAAAAGATAAGAAAGATAAAAGTATAGGTACAAGCTAGTAGTAAGATTTAAGGTTATCTCAGCAAACCGTCTTTCTCCCCGGCAACGGCGCCAGAAATGCTTGTTGATATTTGGTAACGCAATTAGGAAATGATCCGCAAGCGCACGGATATCGGTGAGCATTTCACCCAGGATGTTATCCAGAGTATCGTATTTATTTTTTTACCACTAGGAGAAAGCGTGCATCTGACTAACCAAATCTATTACTACTAACCTTTAGGCTACAACCACTGTGATTTGATGTGAGCGATGTATAGAGAAGACTGCAACTGCACTCTCGTTCTAACCTTGGTAAGGATGATCTACTGCTCTATTGGGGAGGCTCATGGAATCTAGACACCTCAAAGGATGTTCGACCCGCACCTATAAACCCTATCGATCCTGCTAACGGGATATGGAATACAAAGGTAGCTACGGAAATGTCACGTTCCTCGCTACTACCACGGTCCGGCTAGACAGGGGATATCTATGAGTATCCTAGCCCAAACACCTCGTTTACGCTAGAGATGATAAACTCTACGCGAAGAGATTAAAGTAAACTCATAAACCAAAGAACAATAAAACAAAGAACTTACTAGAATTTAGAAGTCGAAATACTGAAGAATCCTAGGAGCAAGCCTCGGGTTAGGAGAACTTGATCCCACAGGTACAACCTCGAAGTAGTCACCGACAGGCCGGGCTTCCTTCGATCTATACCTCCACTCTATCTCTCTCAATCTAGAAGAACTAAGTCTAATCTCACATTGGATGCTAAGCCCTAATGAGGTGGGAACCCTAAGGGAACCTCTCTCTCTGAATCCTCTCTGGAAACTATGAAAATAATGGACTTGGTTTCTCCTCTCCAGGGGCCAGGGGTCCTGCTTATATAGTCCCTTCAAGTGAACCTAGGCCGTCGGATCAAACCGACATTAATCGCACGGTTTTCCTTGATCCTTTAGGTCGGTGGGGCATAATCCGCGAGACTCATCCTGATTGGTTGCAGACCTAGGGCGGGCGCCCCAGGGTCCAGGGCGGGCGCCCTGGTCCCGGGCCCGTTCGGCCTCCCGTTCGATCCCGTGGCTTCTAGAGTCTTCTAGATGATAGAAAATCGGTGAACACGTTAATATCTCTATGTAATTCCGACGTGTGGGCCTTTCCTTTGTATTTCCTGATAACCCCCTGCAGAAACAGATAAACAACAAAACTCGTGGAATTCTGTCAGATCAAACCCTAATTCCAGGTGTTGCTTGCATATAGGTCCTTTTCCTTATTTATTGGATAATTAAAATTGATACTTAAGAACCGTCAACAGTGACCGATGGGAAGGTAGACTTAGATTCGGAGGCATTGTTGGTAAGATTGGAGATGTTATTGCCGATGTAGATAAAGGAATATTTGAAGACTGCTACTGATGGAGCTTGTGATGACAGGAAGCATGCTGATAAAGGAAGATTTGAAGACTGCTGTCGATGATAACAGGTAGCGTGCCGATGGAGAGGAAGTCGATGAGAATTGCATCGTAATCGAGGCGGACAGGGAAATAGATAGGTGTTGATTTCCTTTTCTATATTTGTTAGAGTATGATTCGTGTAAGAGTCACGTGTTTCCTTAGATATGGACTCGGTGTCCTGGTCGTGTTTAGTTATGTTTCTTTAGATCAGGATATAAATATAGATTGAGGGGCAATGTAATAGATATATCAATCAATATCAAACCAATTTTTACTCCTGTTTGCATCTACTTACTTTTCGGCAACTTCGTCAATTTGCATATTTTTCTTTTTTATGAGTTCTCATCGATTCAGCGAGCTGCATCACTTCAGTGCTACCTTCGGCGATCCTCGAGTTCCGCGTGAGTACCTCTTGGCCGTGACCTCCGGGCGTATCGCTGTTGTCAGGACCAAAGTGCTCGTATTTTCATCCTTGTCGATTAACAGGTTAAATCAACTGGCACGCTTTGGATATCGATTCGGGTATTAGCCCTTTGTGTTTGCAGATCCACTTTTGCATCAACATCCCCCAGCGGAAACTCAGTGACTACTTCGATGGGGTAAGTATCAAAATAATGGCGCAGTTTGCGAGAGGTGATCACGATAGCATAAAGTAGCTTCGGAACCTAGGGGTAACGGGTCTTAGATTCATTGAGTACCTCACTGATGAAGTATACTGGTCACTGGACCTTGTACATGTGCCCGACCTCCTCACGCTCGATGATGATGGCACTACTGACTACCCGATTGGTGGCTGCAATGTAAAGCAACAAAGTCTCGCCTTCCTTGGGTGCCATCAGGATTGGGGGAGATGTAAGAAACTGCTTGAGCTCTGCAAAAGTAGTGTTAGTTTCTTTCGACCACTCAAACTTCTCCTTTGCCTTGTGGAGTTTGAAGAGTGGCAGGCCCTTTTCGCCAAGCCATGATATGAATCGACTCAGGGCAGCCTTGCACCGGGTTAGCTTCTAGATGACCTTGACGCACTTTGGCGGTTTCATCTTCATGACTGCTTTGACTTTTTCTGGGTTAGGCCGTATGCCCTCACAGCTAACTATGTTGCCGAGTAGTATGCCAGACGGCACACCAAATATGCACTTCTTGGGATTCAGCTTCCATTGAAACTTATTAAGTGCCTTGAAGGTCTGATCGAGATCATCGACCAGAGTAGAGGCTACTTTGGTCTTCACCACTACGTCATCAATATATGCCTCAATGAGCTGATCTCAGATCTGATCACTAAGGCACTGTTGGATGGCCCGTTGGTAGGTTGCACCTGCATTTTTTAGCCCAAACGACATGGTTGTGTAGCAGTAAGCACCGAAAAGGCGTAATAAAGGACGTCTTAATCTGGTCCTCATCTCTCAGAGAGATCTGATGGTAACCAGAGTAGCAATCTAGAAAAGATAAGAGCTCGTAGCCAGCGGTAGAATCTATGACCTCATCTATGCGAGGTAAACCGAAGGGGTCCTTAGGGCAATGTTTGTTGAGATCGGTGTAATCAACGCACATCCTCCATTCATTATTCTTTTTTCTTATAAGAATCGGGTTGGCAAGCCACTCCGGGTGATACACCTCTTTGATAAAGCTGGCAGCTAAGAGCCGGTTTACTTCTACCCTAATTGCCTCCTTTTTGTCTTGAGTAAACCATCGTAGCTTCTATTTTATTGGCTTGGCAATCTTCGAAACATCCAAGGAGTCAAATCTCGAGGTACTCTAGGCATGTTTGCAGGCTTCCATGCAAACACGCTAACGTTCTCCCTTAGGAAGCTGATGAGCGCGTCTTCCTATTTGGGATCTAAGGTGGCCCCGATGCGAGCCATCTTGGACTTGTCGCCCGGGACCAGTTCCACCTCTTTAGAGTCTCATTGGACTTCACAGCAGCACGGGTGGCTTCTTTGCCAGGAATCTCAAGATCGGTGGGAGGAATCTTCTTGGCATCGACAATGGACTACTGCATGCGGATCGAGAGCTCAAGGGCTTCAACAGTTGCATAGCCCTCCTTCTCATAGTTGTAGGCGGTGAGAACATTGCCCTTGAGAGAGTATGCCCTTCTTGGTTGGCATCTTCAGGAACAAGTAGACATAGTGAGGTATTGCCATAAATTTGGCCAGAGCTGGTTGGCCAAGTATGGCGTGATATGTTCCTTCGAAGTCTGCTATGATGAAATTGATGTAATCAATACGGAAGTGGTCGGCAGTGCCAAACTGGACTGCCAGTGTGATCTGTCCCAAAGGTTGGGAGGTCTATCCTGGGAGCACTCCCCAAAAAGGTGCATCGTAGGGCTCGAGGTCTTCTGGCTCAATGTCTAAATCAGTTAGAGCGTTGCGGAAGAGAATATCAAGGGCACTGCCGACATCGATGAGCACCCTTTCGAATCGTACGTTCCTGATGATGGGGTCTAAAACGAGGGGGAAGCACCCTGGCTCTGGGATATTGGCCCACTGGCCAGCTCTGCTGAACGTAATGGGTTGGTGTGACCAGTTCTAAAACTTAGGGTCAGCAACTATGCCATCTGGGTTGTTGAGGGCCATAATAGCTCGGGCGGTAAGCTTCCTCTGTCACCTGTTTTCCAGGGCAACTTTCCCACCAAAGATGCTACGGACGCTTCTATCAGGGTCCTTGTAAGCATGACGAGGGTCCTTGTCTTGTTCCTCTTCAGTCTTGTCCTCCTCATCGGGCCTCTTATCATCTCGGCGGTCATTTTTGTCACAGTCCTTGTCGCCGCCGCGCTACCTTTTATGAGCGTTCGAGCGGTAGATAGACTTTAGACTCCTGCAATCTCCCATTGTATGGCTAGAGTCCGGATGAGCCGGGCAGGGCCCCTAAAGGACCTTGGAGTAGGCATCCTCATAATTGCGCTTGAGCGCTGGCTTAACAGAGTTGACGGCGTTATCCATTATTTGGTTACAGCTCTACCGCCCCCTAAAGTCGTCCTGCTGACACCGATCACGATTGTTGTTGCGGCGGTCGCGGTTATTGTTGCACCGATCATTGCGGCGGTCGTCACGACGCTGATCATCACGCCGGTCGTCGGGGCAGCAATTTAGCTAGTCAGGGCGAGGAGTTTGGCCAACGCCCTCCTTGATCTGCTAGTCGGCCTCATCAGCATCTGCCCACTTCTTCACCACCATGAGAAGGTCCTGAATAGAGCTAGGCCTCTTGCAGAGAAGTTTGGTCCTGAGAGCATCATGGTGGCGGAGGCCTTTGATAAATGCGGAGATGGCTTCATCATTGTTGATATTAGGGATGGATATCCACATTTCTGAGAAGTAGCGGATGTAGTCGCGCAACGGTTTGTTTGGATAGTCTTTGACTTTCTCCAAATCAAACTTGTTGCTGGGCTGCTAACAAGTGGCCATATAATTGTCAATAAAAGCCCTCCTGAGCTACACCCAGGTTCACAGACTGGTTGATGACCATAGGCAAATAGTTGGCCATCACATCTTCATCGCCATGTGCTGCTCGGACAACAATTTCATAAAGCCTTATCCATTGTTCGGGATTAGCCTTCCCGTCATATGTGTTGAGATCATGGAGCTCCCCTCCATGACATGCGTCACTCCCGCCTTGCTGATTATGTTCGCCCCTTTGATCGGTGTCATGCTAGTCAGCATCGCGCCTTCCGCCTTGATCTCGGGGATGGTGTGCCTCATAATTAACGTCATAGCATTGGTAAAGATAAGGACCTCCTTGTTGCTAGGAGCCTTGTTGGCGATGACTCTGGGTGGAGGATGCCAATGGAGCAGGTGTACACCTCTCGTTGACCTGGACTATGGCCGCCTTCAAATAAGCCTTAACAACATCAAGAACCAGGGATTCTAGGAGCTTGTTGAGTTCATTCATGGCGATGGCAATGTTGGTGCTCGGTGTCTTAAAAACCTGCTGGTTGTCGCACATGTCAAAAGCGTCAGTCAGATCATGGTAGATATTGCACTGGCCGCCCACGGCTGCATCTTCTTTAGCATTTTCTAGGTTGACTCTCCCAGCCCTACGATTGGCATTTCTTTCTTCTTGAGCATTCCTCTCTTGATCGGTTTCCCCGTCGCGAGGGGGCTCGTCGTTACTAACAATGAAGACGGCACCTCCGAAGCCGGGTGGAAAAGCTGGGAACTCCTGCCCATATGGATCGATGAGGGTGCGGGTATAGTTAGTCCTATGAGATTCGGTAGACCCGGTACCTTCTTTCGGGATTGTAGAGAGCAAATCCTGACCAGTCTACCTAATATCCACCATGTTAACAGTAAGGGCAGGGTGGTCTGGTTCAGGCAGGTTTATTAGATAGAGATCTGAAATGTGGTCACGCTCGGCGAGATCCATGAACAGGTGCGATATACGGGCAGCGTACTCGGATGTCGCATTCACCACCCGTATGGGTAGGTGTTGGGTGAGTGCTCCGTTAGGGCTTCGTAATCCCCCGACCTCAGGTCGGTTGTGGGTACTGGTCGGTAATGGACCGTCCGCCCTTCTGGAGTCACCGTGATCATGAGATCGGGGTCCGGGTGCCTCTGGTGGCGAGCCCGATCTGGTCAGGAACGACAATCCTCAGTAGAACGATCTCTGATCGAATCCACTAAGGTTAGGGTTTCGGCCAAATTCGTGGTGACCTAATTGATGGACTTGATCACATCAGTATTGTTAAGATGCCTCCCTTGATAGCGGGAAAGCGGTCCACGGGAGGTCAGAGGAGGCGACCCCAAGACTGGTCCCGAGATCGAATCCGCTGTTGTCAATGTAGATTCGGTTGGCGCTGGGGGAGCCTACACCGCCTCCATGACTTCAGTGGGACCGTTAGCACCGGTGGTCCAGGTGAACGTCCTGATCATGAACGTCAGTCCTACTGGAAGGACCATGGAAGTAGGGAAGTTGACCATCTAGCTCGCCATAGAGTCTACACGCACACCCCCTACCTGGCGCGCCACTGTCCATGAGATGTGGTTGGCAGTCTACCAAGGGGTATGCCCACGGTAGTAGATTATCAGCGAAGGTGCACATGACGATGATCTAGATGGTAATGCAAGAGGAACACAGGATTTATCTAGGTTCGGGTTGCAGATTGCGTAATACCCTACCTCCTGCGTCTTTGTGGATTGTATTGATGTGTGATTTGATATCTTGAGGGGGAGGGCCTTGCCCGCCTTATATAGTCAAGGGGGCAAGGGTACAGATCTAAGGAATCCAATCCTAGCCAATTACAACTCCCGTATCCGCAGAGGATACGACATCTATCCAAACCGACTAGGTTTCCTTGACCATCAAGTAGTCTCTGCTTGCTACGCACGGTTCGCCGAGCAGTCTGGAGATCCGCGCGGCCCTTTATGGCGAGTTAGGCCACCTTATCTTGCGTGGCCCATGCGGAGCCATGAGGGTATACGGGTCTATACCCCCACAATCACTGTATGCCGGGCTGCTCATTGAACTAGTGGTCAACCCCATTATGAAATGGTTGAAGGAGACGTGGACTCCCACTAGGTTCCCACAGCAAGAACAACTAGTACAGTTCTTGCACAACCTACCGCCAGAGTTCAATCATGCTAGGGAATTCTTGCATGATGTAGTCTTGCCCGGACTGTCCGATGCCACCGATAGGTACGACGCGTTCCGGGAGACTGTTCTAGTTAACGTATTTCTATAGCCATGGATGTTGACCATCGACTAGGACTTGCTACAACCGATGCTCACCAAGGTGCTGACCATGGTCCAAAAGTTCTTATTGAAGTGTACTGGTGAAAACACACACAAAAATTACAACATTGTGGTGCCACGGAAGCAAGCGGCTTGGCCTGGCGTTTGGAATGAGTTTCTTGATGGTGTCATCATTCCTTACCTGAAGCGCGGACTTGGAAATGTCCGCAACAGGCCACCACCATGAGGAATGGTAGCTATGGACGCACGGGTTGACCACCTGATGAGATGGGCATTCGAGATTTCACCCCCAAAAATGCTTTACCTCCTACAGGGTGAGTTCCCTAGAAAAGATTAGCAGGGTGCTCTGTGCAGGTGGTTCTTCATGGTAGATTGCAATGACAAGATGGTGCTGTAGTATGAGCTTGCTTTCAGTGGGAACGATTGGTGGACGCCATTCATTGACAAGCTCGTTGTGCCACGCTTGGCATCCTGGTTCATTGCCATTAGTGTCATTTTGTCGAATGAAGGGTATGATGTATTCCACATGCTCATCACTAGGTGGAAGCCGGTCATGTCGCCAGAGTTGATGATGAAGAAGGTCCTGAAGCGCTTCATGGAGAAATGGACCGATAGGCTGTGGCGCTGGTTGTTCAATGCACAACCCACAAAGAAGGAAGCCATGGCCTGGTCCGAAGAGTGGATGTGGCTCCTGACGCCGGATCTGCTTGCCATCGATAGTGAAATGCACAATGGCCTCCAACTGATCCACGAAACATATGAAATACCGTAGGTAACTGTTGACGATAGTTACCATCCATCATGAACCGTCAACATAACCTGGATAATGCATGAAAATGATCACCAACATAAACTTAGGGGTTTAAACCAACAATTTCCATGAGTTTTGGTGAAACTATGTTTTTAGCAGGGTTTATCCAGAAAATTGCCAAGGTGGATCAAATCATCAAATTAAATCATGCTTATCCGTGATGTAAACAACTGCAGAAGGTTCTAGAGGACACGAAAAGACTCTCCACCAAAGCGGGGCACGAGAGGATGCCAGGTGGGGCTGGCTAGCCTCACCTACAAGCCGACCACCCCCATGGGCCATGTGTTAGCCCCCTGCTTTGATGTCGGTTCCTCCATCGCCTCCTAGATTGCATCTATGTTGTTTATTCAAGTCGGTTTGATCTGACGGCTCAGAGTTGATGCTCTGACCTATATATACCAGCCCCTACCCCCTCCCTAACGCATTCAATCATAAGTCAAGATCAGATTAGAAATTAGGGTTTCTAGAGAGAAGAGAATAGAGCTCTAATTCTTCAAAGTTCTAGTATAGGCTAGCTATCAAGATTTAAGTAGTGTGTGGGCTATTGCTTAGGATTCTGGATTCATCGTCTGGAGGCTAGTAAGGCCATTGTATCCCTTTATATTTTGACTTTATGCTACTTCAATACTATGTTTCTATTTATTATGTTCCTTGTTTGCTATAGTTATATGCTTGATATAGTCATGATTGATGATGAATTTATGCATATGTTCGCAAAGCACTTAGCTCAATACTCGAGTGAGTTAAGTAGCAACATTATGTAAGCATGGTGCTTAAATATTATTTACCTACGGATGAACTCTACACTCCAGGACATGTGATAGATCGTGAGTGTGACACTCTCATTGAGTCCTTTGTAGTTGTCAGGTATCAATGATCCCCGTGCCCGAAGACGATGCTAAGAACTACCCTTTCAATAAATCAAGAACATGGTCACGAACCCGGCCGACCCTTTGGTATGGGTCTCTGCCCTGACCAACCATTAGGGAAGTCTCGCCTCGATCGACCCCAAGGACAAAGGCTTCACCTCGCCCGACCCCTTAGGTGCGGGCCTAGCCACGTCCAACCCCTAGGGGAAAGGCTCCGCCTCGTCTGACCCTCGGGGCGCGGGGTCCGTCTCACCCGACCCCTTGGAAATGATACCATCTCGCCTGACCCGGGGGCTGTAGGGTTGGCCTTGGGCAGGGGGCACGGGCTCCTGCGAGGGCCCTCGCCACCCCCAACTGCTACGAACATGGGTTGTGGGCCTAAGACCATGCCCTTAACACTATGGAGGGGGCAGGCACGTCTCGATGTGATCGGCGGCTGCCATAGGCTATACCTCGGCACTCATGTCCCCAACAGTGTCGGGCGGACCAGCACTGTGTTGCTCAATCCCCGTGTGACTCCAAACGAGGGGATTTGTTGGCCATACCACATGATAGGGAGGGAGGAGGCGGCATAGCCGAGCGGCGACGCCTTCCTGTAGCACTAGTGACGGACAGGGGGATCATGACCAAAACGGTGATGCCCGCCTGTAGCGCAGGAGACGGACATAACCACAACATGCGCACACCATCATTATCGTCTACAGGACCCACCCATGGAGAGGAAGGGTGGCAAAACCCCAGGGCTGTGTCCTCCTCTATTTTTCTCTTTCTTCTTTTCTCTTTCTCTCTCTATCTCTCTTTTACCCTGGATCCTTCCCTTGTCCTATAAAAGGAAACGCTGGGCATCCCATTGGGGGATCTTTTTTGATCATTCAGAAGCACTTCAACTCCACTTCACTTTCACTAGAGACCTGGGAGCTCATCCCTCTCCCGATTGTTTGTAACCCCTACTACAAACTCAAGTGCAAATAACATGAATAGCTCACCACTGGACGTAGGGACATTTCGCTCGAACTAGTATACATCTTCATGGCCTCTTTGCACACCATCCGAGCCTAGATGCGCAATCATAGAAATTCACTAGCCAGTGATTCTGAACACCGATAGTTGGTGTGCCAGGTAGGGGCCTTTTCATGTCTCATCACTTTCGTCAGGCTTCCGATGGCTAGCCACGACATCGACTAGACCCTAGGTGCGCACATGCGCTTCGGGAGTCTGGACTTTGTCATCATAGTGGAGGGAGAACCGGTGTAGGCTCTCACGCCCGTCCAACCCCTCCTCCCACGGGCCTCGATGTGATCATCAAGGCTCTCGAGGAGCTATAGCTGAGCACCCCAGAGGCTCGCGCCCCAGAGCAAAACCAGCTCCTCGACTTTGACTTTGGGAGATTGGAGCATCAGCTCGCCGTGTACCGAGGACCCCACCAGTCCTAGGAGGACCTGTGGGCTCTCACCTTCTCCTTCGTCAATGCCATGACGTAGCTTGTTGGCGAAGAGCCATTCTCCCAGGGCGCCTTAACAGCATTCCCTTACGCTTTGCACAACACCGCGCAGGTAGTTGAGTGCCATATGGCACAGCGCTTTCGTCCGTCGCCCATAAACGATGAGTTTGTGGGTGTGGCTGACTATGTCGTGGAATTGATCAGTGATCTCCTTGTGAGCGATTCAGAGTCATTCTCTGATTTAGCCTCCAGCCAGGGGAGCTACCACCCCTTGCGTGAATGTTTCATGGTGGAGATTGTTGACGACACTCGCCAAGAGGCGACCCCTGAAGGGCACATCGTGAATGCCAATGATGGTGCCCCTCATGGGGGGAACAGGTCTCCCCCATGTCCTGTCAATGGGCACGAGGCTACGGCGGACGTGGAAGTCCCACCCTACCCGCGTATGAACCAGCTGCAGGAGCGATAGCGAGAGCTCAAAACCACGCGACTCCATTTGGAGGACGAGCATGCGGCACTTGAGCATGAGATTGCACAACACCATGATGACGTGCGCGCTCATGCCCGTGACGCGCATCGAAGAATCATCGAGGACGATGACGGACTCCCACGCTTCACCCGAGCAAGCCAAAACATAGCCGCGGTGGCGGCTCTGCTCCAAGGGCTCCTGGAGCCCATGATGCTCGAGGGAGGCTAGGTGTAGCACAAGATCCACACGCTACTCAAGCACGTGACGGTGCAGCAGGCGGAGAGCTCAGCATCTCAACGATGTAATGCCAGCTAGCATGCATCATCGGTGCACCACAACAGTGATGCATCCACCCATCAGCCCCCTCATGGTGGGGAAAGGCCCGCCGAGGACCGTGGCAAGGCCGCAACCATCCACCAACTGGTGCGCGATGGCAGAAGGGTTGCCTCGGCCCTGGTACATGACTGACTCGACAACAACTATGACGCGTGTGACACCCTGAGCGCCGCAGGCATGGACGGGAGGAGCAGAGAAGAGAGGCAGGCCACTGCTACAACCCCTATTGTGGCGGCCACTATGACAGCGGTGAGGACCGAAGTTGGAGCCCCCCACCGTCGGGTCTCTGGGTCTTCAACCAACACATCCTCAATGCGCCCGTCCTGACGTGGTATCACCTGCCGACAAATGTCTAGAAGTACGATAGGGAAATGAACCCCGGCCTATGGCTCAAGGACTACTGGCTTGCTTGTTAGGCCAGCAACGTAGATGGTGATGCCTTCACCATCCGCAACCTCCCCTTATACCTTGCCGACTCGAAACATACATGTCTGGAGCACCTTCTGCCCAATGAGATTAGATGTTGGGCGGACCTAAAGGAGATCTTTGTAGGTAACTTCTAGGGCACTTACATGTGCCCTAGGAACCCCTGGGACCTCAAGAACTATCGGCAGAAGCCGAATGAAACTCTCTGCAAGTACATCTGTCACTTCTCCTGGCAGTGCAACGAGCTACCCAACGTCGATGACGCCGACGTGATTGGGGCTTTCCTATCGGGGACCACCTGTGAGTCTCGGGTCCACAAGTTGGGGTGCAAGCGCCCACGGACAACCAAGGAGCTCCTCGATATCACCATTAGCAAGGCCAAGTGGAACGAGGACACTAGCAAAGGCACCTCCAACTGCTCAAACAAGAAGAGGAGCAAGCAGCGGTCTGAGGGTTCGCTCGTGGCCATCGCAGAGCACAAGGGCAAGAAGGCGTCCACCGAGGGCGCCCCGCATCACTTTGACAAGATGCTCGAGGTACCTTGCCCGAACCATGCCTACCCTATCAAGCACGCCTACAAGGACTGTGAACTTATTAATAAGTTCTTGTCCGGGGGCTCCAAGAAGGGGGATGGGAAAAAGAAACCTGACCCCCTAGGAGATGATGCCGAAGAGAAGGAGGACACCTTCCTAGAGGAGACCGGCTGCCTCATGATCTTCGGTGGGTTAGCGGTGTATGATTCCAAGCACTGGCAGAAGCTCACGCACTGTGAGGTGTACACTGCCGAGCCAGCCACTCCCACCTTCCTCCAATGGTCAAGGTCTGCCATTACTTTTGACCGCTCCAACCACCTAGACAACATTCCGCATCTGGGTTGGTACCTGCTTGTCGTTGATCCAATCATCGACAAGAAGCATCTCAGCAAGGTGCTGATGGATAGGGGTAGTGACCTCAACATCATGTACGTCGAGATGCTCGATGCCATGGGCATCAACCGGTCACGCATCCAACCGACCGGGGCGCCTTTCCACGGCATCGTGCCAGGGAAACATGCCAAACCTCTCAGACAGATCAACCTGCCCATCACCTTTGGGGATAAGACCAACTTCAGGACTGAGACCCTCACCTTCGAGGTGGTCAGTTTCCACATAACCTACCACGCCATCCTAGGGTGACCATGTTACGTGAAGTTCATGGCCGTCCCCAGCTACACGTACCTAAAGCTGAAGATGTCGGGCCCACATGGGGTTATCACAGTCGGCACCTCTTTCTAGTGCGCTTACGAGTGCAACCTGGAGTGTTGCGAGCTCGCTACTACGACCATCACCTCTGAGGAGCTCGTCGCCATTAGGGTGGTGACAGTTGAGGGGGCACCCGACTCCAAGTGGCCAGTGTGCTCCTTTGAGCCCGTGGAGAATACTAAGGGGGTCCTCGTTGATCCCACCAGCTCCAATGGCAAGGTGCTACGCATTAGCTCTAACCTTTCCCCCAAATAGAAAAGCGCGCTCGTCGACATCCTCCGCATGAACAGTGATGTCTTTGCATGGAAACCCTCGGATATGCCAGGCATTCCGAGGGAAGTCACCGAGCATGCCTTGAGGATCAAGCTGGGCTCCAAGCTGGTACAGCAGCGTCTACACCGCTTCTACAAGGAGAAGCATAGGGCCATCGGCGAGGAGATTGCAAAGCTTTTGGCGGCTAGATTTATTAAGGAAGTGTAGCATCCTGAGTGGTTAGCCAATCCTGTTCTTGTAAAAAAGAAGAGCGGGAAATGGAGAATGTGGGTTGACTATACTAGTCTCAATAAGGCATGTCCTATGGATCCATTTTCTTTACCGTGCATAGATCAAGTAGTCGACTCAACCTCGGGGAGCGAAACCCTCTGCTTCCTTGACGCGTATTTTGACTACCATCAGATTGTAATGAAAGGGTCTGACTAGCTCGCGACTTCTTTCATCACGCCGTTCAGATTGTATTGCTACATTAGCATGCCGTTTAGATTAAAAAACATCGGGGCAACATACCAGCGATGTATGCTCAAGTGTTTTAGTGGCCTCATCGGAGAGATCATCGAGGCTTATGTGGACGCATCATTGTCAAGTCCAAAAAGGTTGACCAGCTCATGGTTGACCTCGAAAAAACCTTCAGGAAGCTCTGAAAGAACGACATAAAGCTCAACCCTAAAAAATACGTTTTTTGGGTCCCGAGAGATATGCTACTTGGGTTCATCATCTCTGAGTGTGGCATCAAAGCCAACCCAGAGAAGACCATGGCCATCACTTGGATGGGTCCGATTCAGAACGTAAAGGGGCTACAGTGGATCATGGGATGTCGTTCTGACTCTGAGCGCTTGTTGTCATATGCCAGTCTCCCTTTGTAGGGTTTCCCTTACCTCGGTCAGCTGCTTTTGACTCTGTGCCAGGTCCCTGGCAAGCCTGGCAGAGATACCCTCGGCCTCTAGCTTTTGGACCCTCTCCCTCTCGAGATCACTCTGGAGGGAGCTGACCTACTGCTGGGCAATGTCGCGCTCTTGGTGGGCCCGTCACGCTCTCCATGAAGCCTCGTATCAGTCTAGCGTGAGTCGTCTCGCTCCTTGCTGAGCTACTTGGCCACCGTGGCATCCTGGCAAGCTTTGCCTCTAGCGCGGTAACCTTCTCCTGGGCCACCAGCATCAGCCGCTTTTCCTTCTCAAGCTTGATTTGGAGGTCGAGGATCTGTTGGTGGGCCTTAGCATCCCACTGACGCAGCTCGTCGCGCTCCTCCTCGACTTGCGTGGCCTCCTGGCCATCCTTGCGGGCCCTCTCTGACAAGTCTGAGACCATATTCTTCGCCTCCTCAGCGTGTTGATGGGCCTCCGCCTCCCGGATTCAAAGGTTGGCCACCTCTATGATGAGGTGGTCCTAGGCCTCCTTATACCGATGAAGAAACCGACATTTCTCCTAGCTTCGCTCTATCAGTGACGGTGGCAGAAGCACAAATTAGAAGCGATAAGATATAAAATAAGAATTGAAGACATGTGAGCCTCATACCTAGCAAGGGTTAGCGGTGTTGTTCAACTTGGCGAGCAGGGTATTCAGGGAGTGAGCCATGCCTCTAAGTTCCCCAGTGAAGCCACCCCACTCCCTTTCTTTCGCGACGTCATCAAGCACAAATGGCATGGCCTCAGGGTTTAACGGGTTGACTCACTCAATCCTAGGTCTGCCCCAGCCAGAGCTGCTTGGGAGTCAAGCACAAATGGTATGTGATTGTCAGTATTTATTAATGCACACAGAGAATTCTGCAAGTGCATGGATACCGTTATAGCTTTTACCCGGGAGTGTTCTAGAGTATCATATTTATCCACAGGGAAGCAATGGTTAAAGAAACTGATAGATCACCATCATGTGTCTACTAACTTAATATACCAACTAGACTAAAGTGGAGATAAGTGGTAAATGATATAAGTTATGAATAATGACACACACATGAGAGAATTCCATAATAAATGAGTAGTTTAGCTAAGTTGAGAGGACAACAGGTGAGTTCAAGGTTCCTAAATACTTCTTTATTACTTTTTCTATAATGTATAACTAATTCATGGGTAGATATAGCAATCACACAATAACACTTTGGAACAGCAGTACCTTTCCAACTCTCGAGGGGGTGAGAAAGCGTAGTTGGGGAAGGCTGCCTAAAGCTCTACGAACACCAATCTAAACGTGGTGGATTACAAAGGCCTGGTTAGAGCTGTCACTTCTGGGGCTACCACAACTATCCGTAGGATTTGGCGCAATCTTAGGTAAACTCTAACCTAGACACCATGTCTATGCTAGCGATTACTACTCTAGTCATGATCTATAACTAGAGCACTCGATGCGAGCGGAGATCACATGCCAAGGTATAATAACTATGCTAACCATGCATATGAAACACATAAAAGTAAATAGAGAAGATAAATATATTAAAGCATAAGTCTTGCAAAGGTAAGATACAAAGATATACCAGACCTCTGAAGAATTCTCTAGAACCTGAGTGTAGCTCGACTCTCCCTAACTCTCATCTAGAACTAATCTACTACATTAGAAAGTCTAGCCCTAATTCTCCTGGTGTTAAGTCTTGATCTGAATGAGAGATGGCCTCCTGGAGGGGCTAGGGGTGTCCTTATATAGGCTGAGATGGAGTAGAGGCCAAGGAACTGCCATGTCATCGATCCGTGTCACCTCCCTCAACCACTGTTGGATAAACCGACTTAAAATCGCCTTAAAATCAACAGAGTAGATCATAGGAAGGAGTACGAGCTGGCGAAGGGCCCCACACTAGGTCAGGCGGCCTCCCTAGTGGGCCGGCTGACCCACTATGGTGGAGCTTTGGCCCAGCCTTCATCGTGGTATCTTCTGGAACCTTCTAGAGTTGTCTTTCATAGTTTTTACTAGTAGAATCACTTGTTGTCGTCGGATGGTCTATTTGGGGTGTATGATAGTGGTCCCAGGGTTGTTTTCTGGATAAACCCTCCTGTATACAAATATTCACCAAAGCTCATGGAATTCATTAGTTTAAACTCCTATACCTATGTTTGGTGATGGGATCAAGCATACATGCAGGTTATGTTGATGATTTATAATTGATGTTATTGACCGTTAATAGTGATGAAGGAGCCCACAGAGGAACTTGTGGGGGGAGACGCCATCCAGCATTCGTGGAAGTGCACGAATGAGACGACGTAGCCATCAGGCACTCATCCCCGTCACCCTCGTGTGGAGAAAACCCTTCTTGATGAGGCCCTCCATGTGCGAATGGTTAACATTAGAGCGAGACCATGACTCCATTGGGGAACAGGGATGGCAACGTGAGGACTAACCTGCGATGGAAGGAGGCACACGGTGAACCCTAACGAAGGTGGCGACGGTGGCGATAAGAAGACAAGCAAAGAAACGCGAGTGCAAATGACGAAGAGGGCGAGGTTGTGGGGTGTGCATGGCAAAAAGCAAGGGAAATCCCTATTTTTAAGAAGGGGAGGCGAAAGGCGAACCGCCCACCTAGATTCACACATTGTCCCGTCCCATCAAAATTGTCACATTGTTCTGCCCAGTTACGCCCGTGCGACACACCGGCCGCCCCTTCGTAGGATGCGCCGAGCGATAGATCGACGGCCACCGGGCCGGGAGCCATTGCAGGCGAGTAGGGATATAGGGCTGAAAATGCTCTTATGGCCCAACAAGGCCCAGGAGTTCACAGGTTGGCCCAGCTACGGGTTCGACAACCGCTCCAGGGCACCATTGGAGTGAGGGGAGGTAGAGGATGGGCCCGCTAGCGGCTAGCACCCGGGCGCCCGAGCGCCGCGAGCATCCCATGTAACACCCTGGGTGTTAGGCTCACATTTGCACTTGCATAGCATAAGCATAATCATAAGCATGAGCATATGCATCTTATATCACATGCTGCATTCTTCATGTTTCACTTGTTGCATCCCAATGTTTCATTCTGTAACATTTGCTGCATAGTTGCAATGTGTATGTGTCACATGTATGTAGCTCTTCCAGGTTACATCTAGTACCCTAGTGACATTGCCCATGTCCCACAAGTCATATTTCATGTGTTCC
This sequence comes from Saccharum hybrid cultivar R570, assembly GCA_038087645.1. Classification (NCBI taxonomy): domain Eukaryota; kingdom Viridiplantae; phylum Streptophyta; class Magnoliopsida; order Poales; family Poaceae; genus Saccharum; species Saccharum hybrid cultivar. Next base: position 39,165,192 of record JAQSUU010000307.1, on the reverse strand, counting down.
ATAACCTATGTTGTGACATGGAACCCTATGTTTCATTAGTTATGACTAGATGTTTCATGTGTTTCAATTGAATGTTTCAATTACTATATGAGCTTGGAATACATGCATAACATACAAATGAGTGTGGTGACTCACTAAAACACCCCAATTATGCTTAGGACACATAATGGAACAATGTTCATGTTGATCAATTTGCCTAATTATGCTTCTAGGGTTTAGTTTGACTAGGAGCTCATCTTGAGTGTTTTTGTTTGACTGAACTGGAACAGTGCTATAAAGTGTTTGCATGGCCATGCACCCTTAAGTAAAGTTGTAGCAAATTTTATGAGGAACAAAAGTTGTTTAATGACCTTGACATGAAAATGAGCAGAACATGCTCAAAAAGGGCCCACAATTTAGTTTTCAGTGTTGTTTGAGCACTTAGAAAGTTTCTAAGTCGTAAGTGCAGTTTCAGTTTCCTTGTACCCTACTTTGGAGCACTATAGTTTCTAACCTAGCTGAACTAGACCAAATGCATATAAGCAAAGTGGGAGCTTGCATGTAGCTCTAACCTTTACTAATGAAGTTTTTACTGTTACCAAGTGGATTAGGAGCTTCAGGGGGAAGAAAATGCGCTGTCAGGCATAGCCATTAGGCTTGATGGCCAACGCTCCAGATCAGCAGTGGTCGACTAGCCGCAGGCCGTGGCTACCATGTGGCCACCCTGTGGTGACCATACATTGACGTGGGGCCCATTGCCGCGACCAGGTGCCGACCTGAAGGATACTTCACCCCGACGCCTTCACTCACTCCCTTTATCGCTCTCTCTCTCTCACCTTTCTCTCCTCCAGGTGCCGCCATGGTGATGAGCCCTTGCTAGTTTCGAGCACCCTCGCCACGCCGCCATTGCTTGCTGGATCATGTGCACAGCTCCGCTAGTCTCTGTGCCATGCTAATGACCCATCTACAACCCTATTCGTGCATAGGTAAAGCCGTCATGGTGACCCGCCGTCATGTTGGACCTTGCCAGAGTTCTCTGCATGGGTGCTGACCGTGGCCAAGCTCCTTAGAGCCACCTCAATAGCCCTCTACCCCACCCGTAGCTTCCCTAGGTCGCAATGGAGCTCATACCGAGCTTGCACAGGCACGCCATGGCCGAAGACAGCCGGCGTACTTTGGCGTAGCGCCACCGTCCGCCATGCGTGGCACCATGGATGCTAGCCGTTGTTCTAACCTCGATCATCTAGTCCATCAAGTGCGGAGTGATGAGAGCAAGCCGTAGGGTGTGACCGCACCACCTGAGGCCTTGCCGTCAATGAGTTCTCGGCCGGTCAACGGTCGCCCCTACTCTGTATAGCTGATGGGTGGGGCACGTTGACCTGCGAGTCCCAACTATCAGTCGCTTTAGATTTAGGTTTTTTGTTTATTCTTTTCAAGAATGTGTATTGAGCTTTGGAAATTCATAATAAATTGTAAAAAATCATAAAAATGCATATGAGGACTTTTTGGAATTCTTGTGAGAAGATCTACCTGATAGTGTGATAATATGGCAGGGTCAAGTGGAAAGTTTTTACTGTTTTTAGTTATCTCTTTTATTTTAGGGTTTTTCAGAAGGAAATTCTTAACCCTAGTTGGATTGCTCCTTTTGAGATGAAAATTTTATGGGAGGGTAGTCATAATTTATGAGTGCTGCAGTAAAAATTTCATGATTTTTGGGTGTTGTATATTTAAGTTATTAATTTCCTTTGAATAAATACTAGCTTCTTATGCTATTTTTCATGGTAAAAATATGTAACTAATGAGCATAAAATTTATTGTACAGTGTTATTGTGTTATGATGAAGCTAAGGAAAATACAACATCCATTATTTAACACTTTTCAATAGGGTTTCCTATTTATGCCATTATAATCCATGCTGGCTTGTCATTTTTGGGTAGGATGTTATACATGTTCAAATGCTATGACATTTGTACAGTAGCCTATTGGGAGCATATATACGCTACTATAATTTTTGTAGAATTTACTGTGTACTTTTAATATTTGTTTATTATTTCATCTAATTATATAAATAAATTAATAAAGGCATGAAAAGAATTTATTTAGGGATGAACACTATGTTTTCTATTGTTCATTTGAGGTATGTTAACAATTGGTAACATTAGTGGTGCCCAAAGTACCATTCTTATATGTAGTGAAATGTTATTTTCCCTAATTGTTCACTTATTGTGACTTTTCTGGACAGTTGCGGAGGCTTAGCTAATTACCCTATGTAAATGATGTTTGCTGTGAAACTTGTCTATAACAAAATTATAGATAACTTAATTATCTAGCTTGTGTTAAATTTTTATGGCATTTTGCCAAATGGTTTGTGAGTTATAGCTGTTCAAAGTTGGTCTACAGAACTAGTTGTTCTCTAGAATTTCTGGAGCAGTTTTAGAAGATGTGCTTGTTTGACCCTCTTAACTTGGGAATCATGCTGAGATGTTTAAATATAAAATGTAGACAATTTCATAAGATTTCCAGAATATCCTGTTGCATGTAATTTGGATTGGTACAACTCCAGATATGATTCATTTACTCAGCTGTCATTTGTATGCCAGATTTGCTAAATTGCCGAAATGTTTTGATTGCTTAACATAAGCTTGATGTTGATGGTTTAGATGCTTAGGCTAATCAAAATAAGTTATTACCTGCAGGTGCTAGACCTCTAACTGATGATGAAAGGTTGTACCTTAGATTGTTAGAGCTTGGTGAGTTTGTATTCTTGTTTTGAGAAGAGATATGCACTTACTCAGTAAAGTGATTTGAATAAGGCTTTGCACCTACTCGATCAACGAGCGTTAATCTTGTTATATCATCTTGCTGTTAGCCATGTACATGTTCATGTGTTCATCATGTCCCTTCATCTCTTGTGCATACATGATATTCATCTTGTGCATATGCATGCAATAGGTGTGCCGAAAGGAGTGACCCTGTTGGAATTCGAGGGGCTAAATCCGGACGAGCATCCACCAGCGGAGGAAGAGGAGGTCCAAGCACCAGAAGGAGGAGCTCACAATGAAGAGCTGCCTAAGTGTCCTAACCACCAGCCCTCTTCTTTCATTCAAGGCAAGCCCCGGAGCATTATAAGCCTCCTACATCTTGCAAAATACAATTTGAGTATCTTATGATGTTTAATGCATTAAGTTAATAGGAGTTGGTTGGAAACACTTGTTGCATATATACCCTCTCCTTGTCTAGTGAATACATCCTATATCCTATCTAAGTCTAGGATCAAATAATTGCTTAGCCGTGCTTAGACCGGTAATGTCAGGTGATTTCCTGCCACCTGCAAAATAGGAGATGTCTGGTCATGGTCGGCTATATTTGCTATCATGGAAATAACCATGTGTTAATAATAAATGAAGACCGAGCGGGATGTTGATAGTGAAGCAACAAGGCATGGGGGTCTTGTGTGTGGGTCTATCCCCGTCTGTGTCGATTAAGGACTAAGGCATGGAGACCCTCTTGTCATTTTGAACGCATGCCTAACATTTAGTTGGCCGGATAAGTCCTTCCAACCGTGAAGCCGAGAAGCTCAACTCCGGCCAAGAACCTGTTCTGTTAGAGTGCGCACCTTGGAGGATGAGAGGTTGTCCTAGCAGATTGGATTCCCTAAGGGTGCGACGCTGATCGGACCCGCGATTCCTGAGTTGTACCAAAGGTGATCTAAGGTGACTGTTGTTGGTCACCTGGGTTTGTGTTACAAATAATTTTCCAACTAGGTAGGAATCGACTCAAGTTGCCGTCTCTCCCGAATAGTGAGAAACATGATGGAGCTTCTCCATTGTAGTAACACTAAATGACTTGATGGTTAAGATGATGATGATGGCCTTACTGCACCTGATATGGTTATTAATGTTTGTATCCTAATCAAGTGATTGCCCTAGTATATGTGCTAATCTAGATGACAGGTTAATATTTATAACTGCTGCTAAGAAAGGAAAGCTTACTTCTCTGTTACATAAGCTTTTCTGCAAAATGTTGTCTAGTGAGCTCCACTTATATATCAGCCTTGTATACTCATTGGTGTCACTTTATTTCTGGTTTATGATGGGTAAGTCTAGCTGAGTACATCTCGTACTCAGGGTTTATTCCCCTTGTTGCAGATGACATGCTTTATCAGGGTTACTGTCTCCACCCTACGGGTGACGAAGACTAGATCATGGGCATGATCTCTTATGTATCTCATCCAGGTGCTTTTGTTAGCTGTGACCATGGAACTGGCTTGTATTTGAACTAAGTGTGTGTGTGTGTGTTGGTTTAAACTATTTGCTTCCGCTACTTTCGAACAGGGTTTGTAATAACTTATGTGACTCCGATGTATGTGAGCTACTTGTGAAATACTTGTAAAATATTATAATATGTGATGTGTTATGTTGAATCATGTACGATCTTGGTTTGTATGTTGATTTGTTTGAAATCTCTCGTGATTTCGTTGGACTACCGGAGTTATATGGGCTCAAGTATGACAATTTGATCACTTTGGTGATTGTTTTTGTACTTTTGCTCTTATATTTTGGGCGGTTCCATTATAGCTAGCATCGGAGTAAGATTCAACATTAAACATGTCATATGTGTATTTAAAAACTAAAGCTTTTGTTTGTAAAAACTAGTTTTTGACAACTTATAGCTATTATATAGGTGTGTTCAAATCTAAATTTTTATCTAAGTGTGCTAGTGGTCATATCCTCTATGCCCAAATATGGACTCTTAGGTGGCTTATTTAAGTACTAACTTTGGGGGTTGATTGTTTGCTTTTTTATTTCATTGTCCATACGGCATGCAATTGTATGGATGTCATCCGCTTGGATGGTAATGTAGATCAAATACCTCTACGCTCAGGTAAGTGTGAGTTGTGAGAGCATGACCATCCAATGGTCGGTCTAGGGGAGAGTTAGCTGTGATTACTGGCATATTTACATGTTTTGACCATGTATTTATGAAAGTACTTAATTGTGGGTATATCTGTCAGGTAGTTGTGATACTGAAGTATATATATCTGGGGATGTATATATGGAGAGTATTAGTTTACTATTTTCATTGTGTGCTATATATATCTCTTGTGGCGATGGGCTGCAAGGAATCTTTCTGCAAGTACACTAACAGCGCAACGTGTAGTCCGACTAGATACGTAAATTGAGAGAACATGTGTATGCCACCGTATATGCTGCTATAATTTTAAATTTTCCCTAAGATTTATGAGGATGTACAGAACGTGCATGCATCATGTTTACTCATTCATTACATTCTTGCATTACTCCCTCCCTTATAATCGCTTATACCATTTATTAAAATTCTTCTCTCATAAATATTCCTCTCACAAGGGTTGCATCCTTTTGCTATAGATGGCGGCCCCAGCATTTTCGCTCAGGAGCAATATTTTTTTGCATACTTTTAGCACTCCTACTTTGTTATGGAAGGTGTTGCAGTCGGTGGGGTATCCTGAGCCACCCCCGTTACACCTGGACTAAGGTGGAAACCAATGGATCAATGAGATGGTATGACGTTCGTGTGATCATGCCGCCACACGAGGGTAGCCCACTATGGTGTGGCTAGAGTACTGAGTTCGTTGGGCAAAGCCCATGGGAAGGTGCTCAGGTGGCAGCAATGGAGGTGTTGTTGGACATTTGTCAGGACTTTGGTGATGAGTTGATCAATGGGCCAACAGGGTCCATCCCTCGAGTATCTCCATCAAAGGCCGCTTGGCTGGATTTTGGGGATGATCCGTTGGTAATGACTGAGATGGAGCAGGAACAAAGCTTCGGATTAGCCATGAGTGCTATGATGACAGTCCTGAAGCTGTACTATATGCGTCAGGAGACCTATTCTAGTGCTATGTTAGCACTTCACCAAGCACAAAACACGTAGTGCAGGCTGCAAAGGCGTGTGCGTAGGCTTAGGAGGGCAACTAGAGATGCCCAAACTCACATAGCCAATGCTATGATAGCATTGGAGGCTCACAGGAACTAGCTTGTGAATGCCATGAGAGAAAGAGATAAAGCTCAGGCCCAGAGGAATGCAGCTTGGGTTGATGTGAGAGCTATCCGAGCTGAGAGGGATGCCACAATTCATTTGGCACAAACTTGAAATAATGCTAGGATCATGGCTGGAATTTAGGCGAAAATCAGGGAGAATGAGCTCCTTCGCCAAATCGAGGAACTATAGATTGACGTGCATCGTCTCAACATCCTGGCAAATCCAATTCCTCACCCCATCCCCGCTTATCCAAACTTGGGACCTCAGGTGATCCTTGCTGATGATGAGGGTATGGAAGTAGATGCCAATGCCACAGCCATGCCTAAGGATCAAGACGTAGATGAAGAACTTGGCTCTATTGAGGAGACGATGGTGAAGGAGTGTATGATGTCGACACCGATGAGGATGCTTAGTTTAGATTTAGCACTTAGCTAGATGCGCTAGTTCCTGTCTTTTGCTATCTCTCATGTAATGGACATGTAGTTTAATCTCAGCTAGTATCTTGATGTATTATCGGAACCTTTATGTTGCTTTCATGTAAGGTTGGAACTACCTGGTGACTTGATGTAACCCCTCAGATTTGCATGTTTGCTCCATGTGATTGTTGAGCAACTAAATAAATTCCAGCTTTGATGTTGGTAAAATTTGGCATGTATGTGAATGCGTTGCAAGATTGCGCCAAGTAATATAATTGATGATGTTATGTTGTAGAAATAAATTATTGTGCCTCTGTTTATTGTATGAATTTATTCTCTCCAATGAATTTAGTTTGGCATAATTACGCAATTCATCTACAATTTTTCTGACATCATCAATAATTACTGGCTGAGCATTTTGTAGATGCCTTGTAACCTCTGTTCCTCTAGTGGGGATGGTGGCAATGAGGACCTTCCACTGCCACTGCCGCCCACTCCTACACAGCTCATGGCCACCCTTGTTGAGGGCTAGCATGCTTTGGCTGACGCACTCCGCAACATGGCTAACCATGATGGTCGCAATGTCCGTTAGGAACCAGAGCCGAATTAGTATAGCGATTTTAAGGATTTCCTAGATACAAAGCCGCCTATCTTCAAGGAAGCGAATGAGCCACTCTAGGCACATGAATGGCTGAACACTCTCGAGTAGAAGTTTCGTTTGCTCAGGGTGACAGAAGTGATGAAGGCAGAGTATGCTTCCCATCAGTTATAGGAACCTACAGGTATTTGGTGGAGTCACTACCGATCCACCATGCCTGTGAATGCTCAGGTTACCTAGGATCAATTCAAGAGTCCTTTCTGGGGCATTATATTCCTTCTAGTCTCATGGCTATCAAGAACACCGAGTTTATGAAGTTGACACAAGGTACCAAGAGCTTGAATGAATACTGTAGACTTTCAATAACTGGTCAAGGTATGCTACCGAGTTCATGGATACCGATGCAAAGAAGATTGCTAGCTTCAAGAGAGGGCTTAGCCCCAAACTAATGAAAACTTTGGGAAACAGCAAGTGTACTACTTTCAATGAATTTGTAAGTGATAACCTGACTCAATAGAACAATAATACTATCTATTTGGCTTCCAAGAGTTGCAAGAGGGCCTATGAGGTAGGCGCATCTTAGGCCAAAGCTCTTGTGGCAGCAAGGCCTCAATTTTGCCCACTTGTTGTAGCTACAAGGTATCGCCCACCATAGAAGAAGAATCAGGCCAAAACAGGGTTTCGTAAGGCTTACACTATTGCACTTCCAAAGGGCGCCACTAGACAGAGCAGCTCTAATGTGCCACCAAGCAACAGACCCTGCTGGAATTGTGATATGCCTGGTCATTGGGCAAAGAACTGTCCTTACCCTAATAAGAAGAACAACAATCAGAGGCAAGGTAATGCAAATGCACGCTCGGGGACATGTTCACTTCACCACCTTAGAAGAGATCCCTTCGGGTGAAGTTGTCACTGCTGGTAAGTTTCTTGTGAACCTACATCCTACAGTTGTGCTATTCAATTCGGGTGCTTTGCATTCATTCATGAGTCCAGCATTTGCATCAAAGTATGATTAGAAGGTGTTTATAGTAGACAAAGGTGGTTATTGCATTAGTGTAGCTGGAAGTAATACTTCTACCAATTAGATAGTGAGAGATGTGAGTATCTTGATAGAGGGTCGAAAGTATAATGCTAATCTTGTAGTGTTACCAGGGTTGGGGATAGATGTGATTTTAGGCATGAACTGGATGAGTGGCCATGGAGTTCTTATCGATACTTCCACTAGAGTTGTTATGTTGAGGGAACCTAATGGTAATGAGGCTTTTCTAGTATCGCTTCCTAGGGAGATTGACCTCCACAATGTGTCTAATGCTATCCAAGCCAAGACCATTGCTGATATTTTGGTAGTGTGTGAGTTTCTAGATTTTTTCTCGATGAATGACCTAGCTTACCTCTGGATCATGATGTGGAATTCAAGATTGAGCTAATCCCCAGTACTACACCCATTTCTAGAAGACCTTATAGAATGTCGCCCAACGAATTAGAAGAGCTTAAGGTTTGGTTGAACAAACTTTTGAAGAAAGGTCTCATTCGCCCTAGTTCATCTCCATGGGGGTGTCCCGCTATCTTTGTGAAGAAGAAGGATCAATCTTTGTGCATGTGTGTGGATTATCAGCCACTCAATGCGGTAAAAATCAAGAATAAGTATCCATTGCCTCGCATTGATATCTTGTTTGATCAGTTGTCTAAGGCTAAGGTATTCTCTAAGATTGATTTGAGATCTGGCTATCATCAAATCAATATCCGACTAGAGGATATACCTAAGACGGCTTTCTCTACCAGATACGGTTTGTATGAGTATCTTGTCATGTCTTTCGGTTTGACAAATGCTCCTACACATTTCATATATCTGATGAATTCAGTCTTATGCCTGAATTGGATAAGTTTGTGGTCGTATTCATTAATGATATCCTGGTTTATTCTAAAAATGAGGAAGATCATGTTGAACATCAGAGAGTTGTCTTAACCAGATTGCGAGAACATAAGCTTTATGCCAAGTTCAGCAAGTGTGAGTTCTGGTTAAAGAAAGTACCTTTCCTAGGGCATGTATTATCTGATGAAGGAATCTCTATAGGTCCAACCAAGGTATAGGAAGTTTTAGATTGGAAGGCCCCAACTTCAGTACATGAAGTTCGGAGTTTTCTTGGGTTGGCTGGCTATTATCGTCGCTTCATCCTGGATTTCTCTAAAATAGACAAACGATTTGCGCCGAAAGTACCATGGGCACGGCAATCGTTTCGGGTGCACCTGATGGAACTCCTAGGTGACATGGGTGAAATGGAAGGTCATTTCGGTCCGTTTGGAGATAGTGTTAATCTCAACACATGATAGGTGCATGGTTTGCACCGAACGTACCATAGCCTCAAAAATCATTTTGGGCACAACTGATTGTTCACCTATGTGATGTGGATCGAGTGAAACTCATTTGGGTCCATTTGGAGATACTGCTAATCTCGACGCAAGATTGGTGCTCGGTTTGCACTGAACATACCATAGGCTAAAAAATCATTTTGGACGCACCTGATTGTACTCCTAGGCGACATGGATCAAGAGGAAGCTCATTTCGATCCGTTTGGAGATAGTGTTAATATAGGCGCAAGATGGGTGCACGGTTTGCGCCGAATGTACCACAGGCATGGAAATCTTTTCATGCACACCCGATGGAAGCTCTAGGTGACGTTGGTCAAGTGGAAGGTCGTTTCGGTCCGTTTGGAGATAGTATTAATCTTGAGGCAAGATATATGCACGGTTTGCGCCAAATGTACAATAGGCTCCGAATGGTACTCCTAGGTGACATAGGTCAAGTGGACGCTCGTTTCAGTCTGTTTGGAGATTGTATTAATCTTGATGCAAGATAGGTGCATAGTTTGCGTAGAACAAACCATAGGCTCGAAAATCATTTTGGGCACCACAGATGGTAGTGCTTGGTGACGTGGGTCAAGTGGAAAGTCATTTCGGTCCATTTAGAGATAGTGTTAATCTTGATGCAAGATAGGTATACGGTTTGCGCCGAATATACCATGGGCATGGCAGTTATTTTGGGCACACCAGATGGAACTCCTAGTTGATGTGGGTGAAATGGAAGGTCGTTTCGGTCCGTTTAGAGATAGTGTTAATCTTGATGCATGATAGGTGCACGGTTTGCGCACACCCAATGGTACTGCTAGGTGATGTGGGTCAAGCGGATGCTCGTTTCGGTCCGTTTGGAGATAGTGTTAATTCAGGGCAAGATAGGTACACGGTTTGCGCCGAATGTACCATGGGCATGAAAATCATTTTGGGCACATCCAATGGTACTCCTAGGTGTTGTGTGTCAAGTGGAAGCTCGTTTCGTTCCGTTTGGAGATAGTATTAATATAGGCATAAGATAGGTGCACGGTTTGCGCTGAATGTACCATAGGCATGGAAATCTTTTCAGGCACACCCGATGGTACTTCTAGGTGATGTTGGTCAAGTGGAAGCTCGTTTCGGTCCATTTGGAGATAGAATTAATCTCGAGGCAAGATATGTGCACAGTTTGCGCCAAATGTATCATTGGCTCTGAAATCGCTTAGGGCACACCCGATTGTACTCCTAGGTGACATAGGTCAAGTGGAAGCTTGTTTTAATCTGTTGGTATATAGTATTAACCTCGACGCAACATTGGTGCACGGTTTGCGCCTAACGTACCATAGAGTCATAAATCATTTTGGGCACCACCGATGGTACTCCTAGGTGACGTGGGTCAAGTGAAAACTCATTTCAGTCCATTTGGAGATAGTGTTAATTTTGACGCAAGATAGGTGCACGATTTGTGTCGAATGTACCATGGGCACGACAATCATTTTGGGCGCACCCGATGGAACTCCTAGGTGACATGAGTGAAATGGAAGGTCATTTTGTTCTATTTAGAGATAGTATTAATTTCAAAGCATGATAGGTGCATGGTTTGCACCGAACGTACCATAGCCTCAAAATCATTTTGGGCGCAACCGATTGTTCTCCTACGTTATGTGGGTCGAATGCAAACTTGTTTGGGTCTGTTTGGAGATACTGTTAATCTCAATGCAAGATTGGTGCTCGTTTTGTGCTGAACATACCATAGGCTCAAAAATCATTTTGGGCGCACCTGATTGTACTCCTAGGTGACGTGGATCAAGAGGAAGCTCATTTCAATCCGTTTGGAGATAGTGTTAATATAGGCGCAAGACGGGTGCACGGTTTGCGCCAAATGTACCACAGGCATGGAAATCTTTTTAGCCACACTCGATGGAACATCTAGGTGACATTGGTCAAGGGAAGGTCGTTTCGGTCCGTTTGGAGATAGTTTTAATCTCGAGGCAAGATATGTGCACGGTTTGCGCCAAATGTACCATAGGCTCTGAAATCGCTTTAGGCAACCCGATGGTACTCCTAGGGGACGTAGGTCAAGTGGATGCTTGTTTCAGTCTATTTGGAGATAGTATTAATCTCGATGCAAGATAGAGGCACAGCTTGCGTAGAACGTACCATAGGCTCAAAAATCATTTTGGACACCACCGATGGTACTCCTTGGTGACGTGGGTCAAGTGGAAAATCGTTTCGGTCTATTTGGAGAGTGTTAATCTCCACGCAAGATAGGTGCACGGTTTGCGCCGAATATACCATGGGCATGGCAGTCATTTTGGGTGCACCCGATGGAACTCGTAGTTGACGTGGGTGAAATGGAAGGTCATTTCAGTCCATTTGGAGACAGTGTTAATCTCGATGCATGATAGGTGCACGGTTTGCGCCGAACGTACCGTAGCCTCAGAAATCATTTTGGGCGCAACCGATGCTACTCCTACGTGATATGGGTCGAGTGGGAACTCGTTTCGGTCCATTCGGAGATACTGTTAATCATGACACAAGATAGGCTCAGTAATTATTTTGGACACAGTGGATCAAGTGAAAGCTCATTTCAATCCGTTTGGAGATAGTGTTAATCTCGGCGCAGGATGGGTGCACGGTTTGCGCCGAATGCACCACGAGCATGGAAATCATTTTGCGCACACCCAATGTTACTCCTAGCTGGTGTTGATCAAGTGGAAGCTTGTTTCGGTCTGTTGGAGATAGTGTTAATCTCAGCGCAAGATAGGTGCACGGTTTGCGACGAATGTACCACAGGCATGGAAATCATTTTGAGCAAACCCGATGGTACTCCTAGGTGACATGTGTCAAGTGGAAGCTCGTTTCATTCCAATTGGAGATAGTGTTAATATAAGTGCAAGACAGGTGCACAGTTTGCGCCGAATGTACCACAACCATGGAAATCTTTTCAGGCACACCCGACGGTACTTTTAGGTGACGTTGGTCAAGTGGAAGGTCGTTTCAGTCCATTTGGAGATAGTATTAATCTTGAGGCAAGATATGTGTATGGTTTGCGCCAAATGTACCATAGGCTCTGAAATCACGTTGGGCACACTTGATAGTACTCCTAGGTGATGTAGGTCAAGTGGATCCTCGTTTCAATCTATTTCGAGATTGTATCAATCTCGATGTAAGATAGGTGCACAGTTTGCGTAGAACTTACCATAGGCTCGAAAATCATTTTGGGCACCACCAACGGTAATCCTTGGTGACGTGGGTCAAGTGGAAAGTCATTTCGGTCCATTTAGAGATAGAGTTTGTAACGGAACCACCCAAATTATAAGAACAAAAGTACAAAAACAATCGCCGGAGCAATTAGATTCCCGTACTTAAGCCCCTATAACTCCGGTAGTCCAATGAAATCACGAGGGACTTCAAACCAACCAACATACAAGCCAAGATCGTAGTGGTCCAACATAATAGGTCATATGTTACATCCATTTCATAAGTAATTCAACATATATCAGAGTTCAGTAGAGTTATTACAACTCAAGTTTAAAAGTAGCAGAAGCAAAGTAGTTTGCAACTAATATCATCTTAATTTAAATGCATGCCAGTACCAAGGTCAATTTCCAATAAAAAGTATGAAAGACAAGATAGCTCAGAAGGATCATGCCCATGATCACATTCCGCCACTATAGCAGAAGTCATCCAATTCTTGCAGTAGCCATGATACATCACAACCTGCAACAAGTGGGAATAAACCCTGAGTACGAGAAGGTACTCAGCTAGACTTACCCGTCATAAACCAGAAATAATGACACCAAGGAGTATGCAAGGCTTTTATAAGGTGGACTGGCTTGACTTGTTTTGCATAAAAGCATAAGTTATCCTCTATGAACCATTTAAAATATAAGCATCAACTTAATTATACCTGATTAATCTAAGTAAGCACCTATGCTAAAGCAATCGCTTGATTAACCATTAACATCAAAGGTTACCATCTTAGGTTTAGCATTTCCAACATCATCCACATAACCATCCGTGTTCCATCATTATTACTACGATGTTGTAGCTCGAGTCAAGTGCTCAATATCCAGGAGCGATGGCGATTCAAATCGATTCCTAACCAGCTGGTGATTTATTCCTCACACAAACCACACTCACCGATCAAGTGAGCTACAGATCACCAATGATAAGATTTCGGTAAACGTCGCGGGATAAACTGGGGCCGCAGTACCCAGGGACCGCCCGACTACCAGGACGCACCTTGGGCTCACTCTTCGTGTCCCTATCATACTCCCTTCAGCACCAGTACGCGCACCCGTGTAGGTCCCGGCCTGAATCATGTCACTAGCTTCGCGGTCGAAAGATACTTTATTCAGCCAGCTAAATGTGAGGCATGCATTCAACATGACAAGAGGGACGAGCAACGATCGGTCCTTAATCAACCCAGACAGAATCATTATAGTCCAAAACCCTATAAGACTCCGTCCGGTCTCCGTTTATCCATCAACACTTGGTTACTTTCCATGATAACAATTATAGCCAACCATAACCAGGTATCCACCTATATCTCGCAGGTGACAGGAAATCACCTGACTTCTACCAGTCTAAGCATGGCTAAGCAATACTTTCGATCCTAAACTAAAATAGGATTCCAGGCATATTTATGGGACAAGGAAAAGGTATATATGCAGCAAGTGTTTTCACTCAACTCCTATAACTTAATGCAACAATATATATAACTCATATATAAAGAATTGTTTGAATAAAATAGGCAATTTGGAATGCTCCGGGGCTTGCCTGGGATCAAACACTTAGGTTAGTGTTTGACCACTGTTCGCCTAAACGGCCGTTTAGTCCGTTTAAACACCGTTTAAACAGTAAACAAAAGTCAGCCGTATTGTTTAGGCCCTAAACGGTGAATTAAACGGTTGGACCATTTAAACCCGTTTAAACCGATCAATCCCGTCTAAACAGTCTAAACAAAATCAGATTAAACGTGATTAAATGAGCTAAACAACCATTTAATCTATAATTGAGTTAAAGGACTACATCTACCACAATCAACATGAAACTAATTAACATTGTAATTATATGAAGTGTTGTGGGATTTAGATTTCTTCGAACAAGATTATTTGGTAGAATATTTAATTTTTACATGTGTAAATATGTATGGGTTCTACCAAATTTTATTTTTACCTACATAAATATGTATATTTCATTGTTATTGTACAAAACTGTTTAGGCCGTTTAACTCCGTTTAAACACCGTTTAAACAGTTTAAACGCTAAACAAAGGGTGACCGACTATCTACCGTTTAGCGTTTAGGAAAACATTGTGTTTGACAGATGACACTCGCTTGGCGAGCATCTCCTATCCCGACACTTGCTTAGTCCTTCCATCTTCGGGATAGGTCCATCAAACACCATCTTCAGGTTTGGCTCCAACATCTCATCCTTCACGTGGTGCATCTAGCGAACCTAAATGAGATGCAAGATGCCTATGCATGAATATGATGAATGGTAACACAAGATGCATCACATAAGCATTCAAACAACACAGATTATACAAGACATAGACACCAATAGCTAATTAACTAGCATCACATAACCAATTATAGAGGGCAAGCACATCAAGCATAGCATAATTTTAACAAGATCACAAGTTTCTTAACCTGACCATCATCAAGGGCATAAGCCACACTTAGCAACACATGGAGTAAACAAACACAACTAGCATCTGTCCATTACTGGACTGCAAACAACAGCTACATGTTTGGATCATAACTGGAGTTATACAAATCCAATGCCAGGCAACAAGACATTCTGGAAAGATAATGAAATTTCCTACAATTCATCTTTAATCCTCTTAGCATGATTCTCAAGTTAACCAAGTCAAACATGCATATTTACAGAATCTAGTCCAGAGATTTCAGAGAACAACTATTTCTGGAACCTAACTTAGAACAGTCATAACTCACAAACTACAAGGCCAAATGCCACCAAACTTTAACACAAACTAGATTAATGAGTCCTCTACAACTTTGTTATAAGCATGTTTCTCAGCAAACATCATTTTCATGGTGCAATTACCAAAGTCCCAAAAACTATCTAGGAAAGCATCAATTGCAAGAATAAATATTAACTTATATTCCAAACATACATTTGGCCATAACCAATATAACCATCATAAAGTACATGTTAAATGATCACCAAAAAGCATAGTTCTCATCACTAAATAAATTCTTTTAATGCATTTCTTAATTTATTTAGATGCCTAGGTGATTTAATAAACATATACCAAAAGTGCACCATAAATTCTACAAAAAATTACAGTAGCTAGCATATCATCACAATAGTCTACTATACAAATTTCAAGTCATTTGGATATGTATGTCAACCTCTATGAAAAAGACAAGTTGCTATTGCAAGAATTCATGTGAGAGCAAGATACACTAATAACTCACTCATATAGCTACCAAAATTCATGACCGTTTTACCACACCTCAAACATCACATTCATAGCATGCCACAAAAATTTCACCTCATTTGAAGCCCTAGATCTCCAGTTATAAAAAAGACAAAACACAACTATCCTTAAAACCTAACTATATAAATCTATTTTTACAGAGAAGACTTTAAACTAAAACATGCTATATTATAGATCTAGTGCATAGAGAATTTCACAAGGATTCCAAAAAGTAATCATTTGCTATTTTACGATTTCTACAATTTACTATGAATTATGCAAGATTCAGCCATTTATTCACAAAGAAAAAGAAAAACTACACTTTGCGACACTATTCATTTGAGTCATAGACTTCGCAAAAAGGCCCCTGGATTTTGTTGAATTCTCAGATGAGGTCCTTGACGCGAACTGAACAGAGAAGCTCGCTGGGGAAACGGCCGGTGGCGGCCGGAGGAGGCACGACGGCGAAGGGGAATGGCGGGGAGCATCAGGGGGCTCCCGCGCACCCGTTGGTGGCCTCGGTTCGCCTCGAGGTGGCCCGAGGAGGCGGGGCCACGCGGAGCAGCGGCTCACCGGCGGCGGCTCGCCTGGCCGCAGGGCTCCGGTGGCTTTCGGCGGCAAAGGGGCCCAGGTACAGGTCGCGAGGGCCGCATCTCGACACGTAGTTGGTGGTGCCGTGACCAACAGTGAGGAGGAGGATGGGAACCAAGGGGGAGGCGACAGCAGTTCGGAGCTCTGCTCCGGCCAAAAATGGCGGCGGCACTCTAGTGGCCGATGGCCTAGGTGAGCGTGTGCGTGAGGTGCAGCATGATGAGGCAAAGGCGGTGGGGCACAAGGCTGCGGCTGTGGGGGCCTGGAGTGGCGAGGACGCGGGCGGCAGCGAGCTTGGCCGGCCGTCTATGGCGGACGCGGACAGCTGGCGAGGCGAGGGGCGAGCACGAGCGTGGGGGCGAGCAGAGAATGAGTGAGGAGCACTAGGGCAGCTCGGCTTTGTATCCCCGGATGGCGAGATGAAGTACACCCCCGCCCGGCACCGTCGATATTGAGGGAACCGTCAAAATACATCTTCCAGTGCTCGGGGGAACTATCGGAGATAGGTGTATTCATATCTGTCCATTCAACAATGAAATCGACTAGCGCCTGTGACTTGATGGTCGTGCGGCTTCGAAATTCCAGCGAATATGGGCTAAGCTCCAACGCCCATTTGATGATGTGCCCATTGGTGTCTTTATTGCGCAAGATATCCCCCAGCGGAAACTCAGTGACCACTTCGATGGGGTAAGTATCAAAATAATGGCGCAGTTTGCTAGAGGTGATCAAGATAGCATAAAGCAGCTTCTGGACCTAGGGGTAAAGAGTCTTAGATTCGTTGAGTACCTCGCTGATGAAGTATACTGATCGCTGGACCTTGTACACGTGCCCGACCTCCTCTTGCTCGACGATGATGGCAGTACTGACTACCCGATTGGTGGCCGCAATGTAAAGCAACAGAGTTTCGCCTTCCTTGGGCACCGTCAGGATTGGGGGAGATGTATGAAACTGCTTGAGCCCTACAAAAGCAGTGTTAGCTTCCTCCGACCACTCAAACTTCTCTTTAGCCTTTAGGAGTTTGAAGAATGACAGGCCCTTTTCACCGAGCCGCGATATGAATCGACTCAGGGCAGCCATGCATCTGGTTAGCTTCTAGATGTCCTTGACACACTTTGGTGGTTTCATCTTCATGACTGCTTTGACTTTTTTCGGGTTAGGCCATATGCTCTCACGGCTAACTATGTTGCTGAGCAGTATGCCAGACGACACACCAAATATGCACTTCTTGGGATTCAGCTTTCATTGAAACTTATTAAGTGCCTTGAAGGTCTGATAAAGATCATCGACCAGAGTAGAGGCTACTTTGGTCTTCACCACTACGTCATCAACATATGCCTCAACGAGCTGATCTCTGATCTGATCACTAAGGCACTGTTGGATGGCCCGTTGGTAGGTTGCACCTACGTTTTTGAGCCCAAACGACATGGTCATGTAGCAGTAAGCACTGAAAGGCGTAATAAAGGACGTCTTAATCTGGTCCTCCTCTCTTAGAGAGATCTGATGGTAACTAGAGTAGCAATCTAGAAAAGATAAGAGCTCGCAGCCAGCGGTAGAATCTATGACCTCATCTATACGAGACAAACTGAAGGGGTCCTTAGGGCAGTGTTTGTTGAGATCGATATAATCAACGCACATCCTCCATTCATTATTCTTGTTTCTTACAAGAACTGGGTTGGCAAGCCACTTCGGGTGATACAACCCTTTGATAAAGCCGGCAGCTAAGAGCCGGTTTACTTCTACCCTAATCGCCTCCTTTTTGTCCCAAGCGAACTGTCGTAGCTTCTATTTTATTGGCTTGGCGGTCTTCAAAACATCCAAGGAGTGCTCGATCAACTCCTGAGGTACTCCGGGCATGTCAGCAAGTTTCCATGTAAACACGCTAATGTTCTCCCTCAGGAAGCTGACGAGCGCGTCTTCCTATTTGGGGTCTAGGGTGGCCCCGATGTGAGCCGTATTGGACTTGCCGCCTAGGACCAGTTCCACCTCTTTAGTCTCCTTGGACTTCACAGCAGCACGGGTGGCTTCTTTGCCAGGAATCTCAAGATCGGCGGGAGGAATCTTCTTGGCATCAGTAATGGACTGCTGCATGCAGATCAAGAGCTTGAGGACTTCAGTAGTTGCATATCCCTCCTTCTCGCAGTTGTAGGCGATGAGAACATTGCCCCTTAAAGAGAGGACGCCCTTTTCGGTTGGCATCTTTAGGAGTAGGTAGACGTAATGAGGTATCGCCATGAATTTAGCCAGAGCTAGTCGGCCGAGGATGGCGTGATATGTTCCTTCGAAGTCTGCTACGATGAAATTGATGTAGTCGATACGGAAGTGGTCAACGGTGCCAAATTGTACTGCCAATGTGATCTGTCCCAGGGTTGAGAGGTCTGCCCTAGGAGCACTCCCTAGAAAGGTGCATCATAAGGATCAAGATCTTCCGGCTTAATGTCTAACTCAGTTAGAGCGTTATGGAAGAGGATATCGAGGGCACTGCCGCCATCGATGAGCACCTTCTCGAATCGTACGTTCCTGATGACGGGATCTAAAATGAGGGGGAAGCGCCCTAGCTCCGAGATATTGGCCCACTGGTCAGCTCTGCTGAACGTAATGGGTTGGTGCGACCAGTTTTGGTACTTGGGGTCAGCAACTCTTCCGTTCAGGTTGTTGAGGGCCATAACAGCTCGGGCGGTAAGCTTCCTCTGTCGCCCGTTCTCTAGGGCAACTTTCCCACCAAAGATGCTGCGGACGCTTCTATCAGGGTCCTTGTAAGCATGACTAGGGTCCTCCTTGTCGCGTTCCCCTTCGGTCTTGTCCTCCTCATCGGGCCTCTTGTCGTCTTGACGGTCATTTTTGTCGCCGTCCTTCTCACCGCCGCGCTGCCTTTTATGGGCGTCTGAGCGGTAAATAAACTTCAAACCCCTGAATCTCCCATTGTATGGCTAGAGTCTGGATGAGCCAGGTAGGGCCCCTGAAGGACCTTGGAGTAGGCATCCTCATAATTGCGCTTGGGCGCTGGCTTGACAGCGTTGACGGTGTTATCCACTATTCAGGTGCGGATCTGCCGCCCCCTAAAGTCGTCCTGCCGATGACGATCAAGATTGTCATTGCGGCGGTCGCGGTTATCGTTACGCCGATCGTCGTGGCCGTCGTCACAACGCCGATCATCGAGCCGATCGTCGGGGCAGCGATTTGGCTGGTTGGGGTGAGGAGTCCGGCCAACATCCTCCTTGATCTGCTGGTCAGCCTCATCAACATCTGCCCACTTCTTCGCCATCGTGAGAAGGTCATGAACAGAGTCAGGCCTCTTGCAGAGAAGTTTGGTCCTGAGAGCATCATGGTGGCGGAGGCCTCTGATAAACACGGAGATGGCTTCATCGCTGTTGATGTTAGGGATAGATATCCGCATTTCTAAGAAGCGGTAGATGTAGTCGCGCAACAGTTCGTTCGGATAGTCTCTGACTTTCTTCAATCATACTTGTTGTCGGGCTGCTGACAAGTGGCCATATAATTGTCAATAAAAGCCCTCCTGAGCTGCGCCCAAGTGTTGATGGAGCCTTCCCTCAGGCTGAGAAGCCATTGGTTCACGGACTGGTTGATGACCACAGGCAAGTAGTTGGCCATCACATCTTCATAACCATGTGCTGCTCGGACAACAATTTCATAAAGCATTATCCACTATTTAGGATTAGCCTTCCCGTCATATGTATCAAAATCATGGAGGTTGAAGTTTCTTGGCTAGATGACAGCATGGAGCCAATCAGTGAATGGTTGGAGGCCAAGGATATGGCCAGCACGCGGTGCATAGCCGCGGCTAGGTGCGCCATGTGCTTCATCGTATTTCCGCCTGCGTTGCATCTTAGATGCATGATGCTTTTCTCGATTGTTTTCGATGCGATCCCTCAAATTCAAATTGGCGCTGAGATGATCATGGAGGTCACCTCTAGGCTGCTCCACTTTCTGGTCGGCACCGCGTTGTCAACCACGGCCACCACCGTGATTTGCAACACGCTCCCCTCCATGACGTGCACCGCGCCTGCCTTGCTAATTACGTTCGCCCCCTTGATCGGCGTCATGCTGGTTGGCATCCTGCCTTCTGCCTTGATCTCGGGGACGGTGCGCCTCATAGTTCACATCGTGGCCCTAGTAAAGATAAGGACCACCTCGTTGCCAGGGGCCTCGTTGGCGATGACTTCGGGTGGAGGACGCCGATGGAGTAGGTGTACGCCTCTCGTTGACCTGGACTGTGGCCGCCTTCAAATAAGCCTTGATAGCATCAAGTGTCGTGGATTCTGGGAGCTTGTTGAGTTCGTTCATGGTGACGGCAATGTTGGTGCATGGTGTCTTGAAAACCTACTGGTTGTCGCACATGTCGAAAGCGTCAGTCAGATCGCGGCAAATATCGCGCTGGCCACCCGTGGCTGCATCGGCTGCATCTTCTTCAGCGTTCTCTAGGTCGACTCTCTGAGCCCTACAATCAGCGTTTCTTTCTTCTCGAGCAGTCCTCTCTTGATCGGTTTCCTCATCGCGAGGGGGCTCGTCGTTACTAACAGCGAAGACGGCACCTCCGAAGCCGGGAGGAAAGGCTAGGAACTCCTACCCATATGGATCAATGAGGGTGCAGGTATAGCTAGTCCTGTGAGATTCAGTGGACCCGGTACCCTCTTCCGGGATTGTAGAGAGCGAATTCTGTCCGATCTGCCTAATATCCACCATGTTAACAGTAGGCACAGGGTGGTCTGGTTCAGGCAGGTCTATTAGACAGAGATCTAAAACATGGTCACACTCAGCGGGATCCACGAACAGGTGTGGTATGCGGGCGGCGTACTCGGATGCCGCGTTCACCAACCCGTATGGGTAGGTGTTGGACGAGTGCTCCGTTAGGGCTTCGTAATCCCTGGACCTCAGGGCGGTTGTGGGTACTGGTCGGTAACGAACCGTCCGCCCTTCTAGAGTCGCCGTGATCACGAGATCGGGGTCCGGGCGCCCTTGGCGGCCAGCCCGAGTTGGTCGGGAATGACAATCCTCAGCATACCGATCTCTGATTAAATCTACTAAGGTTAGGGTTTCAGTCAAATTCGTGGTGACTCGATCGATGGACTCGACTAGATCGGTATTGTTAAGACGCCTCCCTTGATAACGGGGAAGCGGTCGGTGGGTGGTAGGAGGAGGCGACCCCGAGACTGGTCTCGAGATCGAATCTACCGTTGTTGATGTAGATTCGGTTGGCATAGGAGGAGCCTGCACCGCCTCCATGACTTCAGCAGGACCATCAGCGCCGGTGGTCCAGGTGAACGTTCCGATCATGAACGTCAGTCCCACCGAAAGGACCATGAAAGCAGGGAAGTTAACCATCTGGCTCGCCATAGAGTCTGCACGCACACCCCCTTCCTGGTGCACCACTATCGACGATATGTAGTCGGCAGTCTACCGAGGAGTATGCCCACGGTAGTAGATTATCGGCGGAGGTGCGCAAGACGACGATCTAGATGGTGACACAAGAGGAACACATGATATATTCAGGTTCGGACCGCAAATTGCATAATACCCTACGTCCTGCGTCTTTGTGGATTGTATTGATGTGTGATGATATGTTTTGAGGGGGTCCTTGCCAGCCTTATATAGTACGGGGGGCAAGGTTACAGATCTAAGGAATCTAATCCCAGCCGATTACAACTCCTGTATCCATGGAGGACACGATGTCTATCCTAACCGACTGGTTTCCTTGACCGTCAAGTAGTCTCTCCTTGCTCCGCACGGTTCACCGAGCAGTCTAGAGATCCGTACGGCCCTTTCTGCCGAGTTGGGCCACCTTGTCCGCGCGCGGCCCATGTGGAGCCATGAGGGTATATGGGTCTATACCCCCATAGTTGCTACACGTTTGCTAGTATATATAATTTGTTGGAAGGTTAATATATTACATATATAACATAAATTGCTAGTACATACAAACTATTTTGAAACACATGTATCATAGTCTTATTTCATAGATCTCACCACAAATAACTCAACAGTACAAACCAGTGAAAAAAACTAAAACTAAAATTACCAGACTAAAAAAATTAACAACCAGAAAACAAAACAAATAATTGAGAAAAAAAATAAGTTATTATATAACTAATATGTAGGATTTATGAATGCATTCAAACCTAAAAGGGTGACTAAGAATTGAAACTAAAAAAAATATTAAAAAATATGACTGAAAACTGAAACTAAAATAAACTAGAAAAAACTTTCTTTTGTAGCAACTTATATGTGCAATGACTACCTTTTTGCTGTGGCAACTTATATATTGTAGGTGAGACAACTAATATGCTGTAGGATTTAGAAAGACATTCGAATCAATCAGGGTGACTGAAAACTAAATAAAAAACATAAAAAACGAACTTGACTGAAACTAAAAAAGTTAAAAAAATTGACTAAAAACTGAAAATAAAAAAGAAAAAATCATTAAATTAAAAATAAAAATGGAAAAACTGAAATAGTGAAATTGAAATTGACAAGCAATAAATAAAACTTTTCCGTTTTTTAGGCACCACCGCCGCATCGTGGAAGGCTTTATTCTTCATCGACGGTGCCCCAAGTAGGAGAGGCTGCTGCTGCAGGCCTGAAAAAAAATTACAGCCGAGCCGATCATCACAAATCCCCTCAAAAAGAGCACAACCCTTCGTGAACCCGTGGCACGAAGAGAGTCCACCCCGGGCGGCAGTTTTTTAATTTTAATCCCTTTGTAATGAAAATTGCAAAAAAAAACCGCCCTGGAAAATATATTGCACCCCATAGCCCCTTTGTGTCGCGCCAAACTTACTGGCGCGATCAAAGCACTACGTCGCGCCATAAGGTTTGGCGCGACTGGCTTTCCACCCTGGCAGGGACGGTTGACCATGGCTTGCGTGGAGGCTGTGGGGCCCACCCCGTCGCGCCACATGTGTAGGCGCGACTGGAGGACTTAGGGTTGCTAATGGGCCGGCCCATCTCCATTAGCCTTGGCGGGCCCCACCGACTCGTCGCGCCGTTATGTTTGGCGCGACGAACTCGCTATAAATGCTGACGCCAACCCTCCTCTCTCCCTCTCCCCACTCTCCAGGCAGCTCATTGTGACGAGTTCGTGTGTACTGTATCTTCTCCTTTTTTCCTCATTCTAATCCTACAAATCATCAAGTTTTTATGTGGATGTTTGGTGCAACTCTTCAAGTGCTTGAGGTATGCTTCCCCGATCTATATTTTGGTTGCAAGATTTTGGTTCATTATGTCTACAATGCTTAGTTGGTGATTTTTTATTGCAAGGTTGGATTTAGTGTTTTAAGCACAATCTTAGTTATGCAAAGCACTCTTATTGTGTTGGATACATTTTGTCATCATGTAGTGGTTGAAATTCTTTTGGATGGAAGGGTTTTAGGGTTTGGTGGAAATGGATGTGAAATGGTAGTGTTGTAGGGTTTGAGAAGGATGGATGGAAAATGATTGGTAATGTTTGTTGGGCATTCTTAACGTCATTACCAAAAGTAGACTTAATTTTCTAATTTTGATAACGGCGCCAAAAATGTCGAACCTATCCCTCATGCCACTTAAGCCAAGTTGTCATCCCAGCATGACATGAGAGACGCGGTATTGAAATATGCAACTGCTCTTCTAAATAAATAATAAATAAGATCTGCAAGCGCACAGATTAATACCGATGTAGCATTTTAACCGGGAAGTATTCCAGGTATCGTTATTTATATTTTTACCGCTGGGAAGGGATTACTAACATCAATGTTGATTATGGAATGGAATATAGGAATGAGTATCAATCATTGCATGTATAAGTGAGAGCATTCATCTATCTCTTGCATACAGGGGTAAGTGTCACATAAAATATAGATAAAGTATGAATGGTGACAAAGATAATTAATCTGATCAGCTAGCCACATATAATAATGATAAGCACCTCAACAGATATTCTAGCAAGTCATTAGCATGGTATTAGGACGAACTACAAGGATATTTCCTAAGTTATTCTTAACTATAAAGTCTAGCATATCATAGTTAGTGCAAGTACACTTGGCAATCATTGCGAGAAAGGACTACGCCCATGCATAGTGATATTATCAAGGAAGATGAGAAACATAGCAATCACTCCCCCGTAATAATGTTGCTCTGCCTGCCTTACACACGGGAGGGGGACTATATAAGAACCAACGAAGCTGTCACCATCGCGGACCACCCCACGATCCGGCATATAAGGTGCAATCGCAGATAAATATGGTCTAAGCACCATGCCTACACAATATTTATCATTTACCCATGGATCCGATGGATAAACGCTATACGATCCTAAACATGTATATAATTCCAATCTAACTAAGCCAAGCGTATAACTACGATAAACTAAGAACAATATAATCGCAAACATAAACAAGTAGAGCATAGTCATAATCAATATATTGAAATAGAACAAAGTTGTATTCATAATATTGAAGAACAAAGATGAACAATGAAGAATAGTAAAGGAATTACCAAGAATCCTCTTGACAGATCCGGAAACCAATCGAAGATTGACTCCTTCTAGTTCTAATCCTATGTAGCTATGCTATACTAGAGATCTAGTTGATGTGGTGGCTCTAGGGCTTGATCAGAGACTCTCCTCCTGAGATTAGGGTTTGAAGAATTGAGAATGAGGGAGTGCCTCCTCCAGGGGCCAGGGGTCCTACTTATATAGCCCCCTCAAGTGAACGTGGGCCGTCGGATCAAACCGACATTAATCGCACGGTTTTCCTTGATCCCTTAGGTCGGTGGAGCATAATCCGCGAGACGGAGCCTGATTGGCTCTCAGGCCAGGGCGGGCGCCCTAGGGAGCAGGGCGGGCGCCCTGCCTCCGGGCCCGTTCGGCCTCCCGTTCGATCTCATGGCTTCTGGAGTCTTCTAGATGATAGAAAATCGGTGAACACGTTATTATCTCTATGTAAACCCGACGTGTGGGCCTTTCCTCTGTATTTTCTGATAACCCCCTGTAGAAACAGACAAACACCAAAACTCGTGGAATTCTGTCAGATAAAACCCTAAGTCTAGGTGTTGGTTGCATTTGGATCCTTTTCTTTATTTATTTGATAACTATATTTGATACTTAAGGACCGTCAACAAACTCCCCCAAGCTTACCTCTTGCTCGTCCCTGAGCAAGGATAGACTCATTATGGATTAGAAGTTGCTGCAACGCCTTTGAACGTTGACGGTACATATGCTTTCAAATAAGGTCTCATCCCTGAGTTAGAGTAAACTGTCAAGACTTAAAACTTACTCATTTTTCCTTTCACTATGGGGCTTGCAACCGTCACCTGCATCTTGAGTGGTTAAAAGATAGAACGGTCTAGTCAAACGCCATGTCTCTTATTCTTGATCAGCTATAGCTCTGGAGTTTTTGCAAATTTTTCAAATAAAACTCAGAGATTCCTTGTATGACTTTCTCGGGTCTCTCTTTTGTGGTATTTCTGGATCCTTACCAAGGCAGTAATGGTATATGCCTTCTCTCTCAAAGTATGTGGTATTTATGGTATAAGGCGTAGTGACATTGCCTTCTCTCTCACCCTACTCTAATAAGGCTTTGATATCTGGAGCTCATAGGTGGGAGATACAGTATACATACTCATAGAACATTTATTGCATAGTCAAACCATGGATCCAGAGAAACAAGTCAATAAGTCAAATCAAGATGTGCATGTGTGGTGAATGAGTGGTGTATGGTGATGATGGTGATAACAAAAGTCTAATGCTCTTTTTGAGGGAATACATACCTTTCTTGCTTTTTAAAACTTTTGAGGGGAATGAGATGCTCTATTTTTTTCAGGTGGGTATCTTGTACCCCTAATTCTACTGTCGGACACTTGTCCATTTTTACCTCTCGTCTCACTTTTTCTTTCTTCGAGGTTCCGAGCACTTGCTCCTTTTTATTTCCTCGTATTTATATTTTTTTAGAGCAATCTCCCTCTTTTGAAAATATAGCAAGTGGTAGTAGAAATAACTTGAGCATTAACTTCACAGGGAATAACAGGAATGGGATAATGTTTTTGGCTATTCTCTCCCGGGTCAGGAGTAGAATAATTTTGGGTGAATCTGGAGATGGAAATGAGTGGATATATGTGGATGCGTACTTCCGGAGTAGAAGCAACATGTATGAGTGAACGTGCAAGTGAATCTTGATTTTAACCACATGACAAGTTCCTAAGGGTCTACACAGCTTGACCACACTCAATGCCCATAAGTAGTAAGTAGTAAAAGTGCGGCTCTTATTCTAACAAGCATGTATATATGGCTGTGGTAGGAATTTAAACTCTCATCATACAGGAACTCATCATGCAACATTTTAAAGATTTTCAAAGATAAAATTCTCCAGAATTCTAGCATCTCTAGGAACAGATAAACAGCAGCTCAACCTTCCCATATCATATCCGTTAACAACTTAGACTTCAGATCAAGTTCTCTTCCCACTAGTTCAGGTTTAGAGCCAGTTTTAAATTATAACAGTTATGTCTAAACTAGAGAGAGAACAAATTTGAAAATTAGGCAGAGCAACTATTCATCATATCCATGCTAGAGCTTTATTTTCAAGATTCAGTTTAGCATAGCTACTTTATTTATTTATTAAACTAAGCTAATATATATAAACACAAAATATTTATTTGGGTTTTCATGATTATGTATCTTTTTATTTTAATAAAGCATAGGTATAAATGTAGATAAAAATACTTATCGGGATAAATGGGGGTGCTCTCCCCCAAGCTGGATCTTGACATAATTTCTTCTGATGTAGCTAGCAGGTGCAGAGGTGTATTTGAATGTCGGCAGCACCCTGACAGCGATTAGGATGTCCTCCATCTGCTAGTCTTCTTGAATTCTGTGGAGCTCAAATAGACAACAAAGCTTCGTGGAACTTGATTAAGCGTTAGCATAAATATCTAGCCTTTATCATGTTTGAGCTTCCTTGATAAATGTCACTCTCTATTTTTATTTTCATTTTTATAGAACAGAAAAAATATATATTATTTATTTTTTTAGACAGAATGAACATGATTAACTGAGCAATAATTAAAGGGAAAATGATAACTACCAAGTTTACCTCTTGGCACGGCGTTCGGTGTTTTTAAGTCCTCCGAACAGGACTTCTTTTCTTCTTAGTTGTCCTGGGATTTGGGTGGCGTAGACGGTGGTTCCGGCAGCGCCTCCTCTTCTTGTGTAACTGTCTTCGCTTTCCATACCCGACTTGGTGCTTCAGTCTCCTGTTGTGTATCCTCGGGCCTTATGACCTCTCCTTCATAGTCTGCCCATACGTCCTTGATGGTTTGCCTCCTTTGGTTACGGTTACGTCGCCTTCTTCTTGTCCTGACCTGCTTAGAATCTTCAACTATATAGTTAGGGTCATTAAAGTAGCGGCGTACCTTCTCAGAGGGGAAATGCATATGGACTTCTCCGGTTCCAATGTAGATGATTGCTTTGACGGTGCCTAGAAACGGTCTTCCTAGGATGATGGGTGGATCGTACTCGTCGTCTCCCATGTCAATGACCTGAAAGTCTGTATGGACAAAATGATCGTTAATTTTAACAGGGACATCGGTTACTATACCTTCGACCTTTCGGGATGTCTGATCTGCCATCTGGAGCTGAGTGTATGTTGGTTTTAAGGGCATGGTTCCGTACAAGAGCTGATAGGTGACTGTGGCCATTATGTTGACGCCTGATCCAGTGTCGCAGAGCGCCTTCTGAAAGGAGTATCCATTGATTGAGCACTCAATGCTTGGCATACCTAGGTCGTCCTTTTTGATTAGGAACGGCGACTTGGGTCGTCGGTCTTGACCTCCTTGAACTGCAGTGACCATCTTAGCTGATTCGGTCCATCCTTGGTTGTTCTTGTTCTGCTTGTTCCTCCTGTTGGTCCTCTTCCTTGGTTCATGTTGGGGTTGCTCTGGAATTTGTATAATCTTGTTCTTGAAGGAAAACGTCTCCTTCCTCCCCTTGATGTTAAAGTTGATCTTCGCAGCACTGGCGTAGATGACAACTCCCGAGGTGTTCAGGAATGGCCTTCCCAGAATAACTGGTGACCTCTCATCGGACCCGGTCTCTATCACCACGAAGTCAGCTGGAGCGTACGAGGTACCAACTCGGACACACATGTTCTTTAATATTCCTTTAGGAAAGCTTAGTGTCCGATCTGCAAGCTGCAAACACATAGTTGTTTCTGATAAAGGATATGTAAAGAATTTTTCATAGAGTACCCTGGGCATAATGTTGACGCTGGAGCCAAAGTCACAGAGTGCTTCTGGGAAGTCCACCATGCCGATGGAGATCGGGATGACGGGGCGTCCTGGATCGCCTCTCTTGACTGGCAGAAAGTCATTATGTACTCCGACAGCGGGATTACTCCAATAGTTACCTGCATCAAACATGTCTACAAGATTTGCAGATTCTAATCCTTCCGGTTGTGATGGTATACCGGGGTTAGTAGCAGGAACAGCAGCAGCTATTTGATTTAACTGAGATTCAATCATTTTATTAAAGCTAATTTGGTTTTTGATGGCAGTAGAGAAATTATCCATTCTATTATTTATGTTTTCTAGTATTTTATCATTGGATGCCAATTTCTTAGACAAGTTATCCATTAGCTTTCCTTGATTAGACACTAACTCTCTCAGGGGTGGAAAATTATTATTGTTGTTGTAAGAGTTATTACCTTGATAATTACCTGAGTAGTTAGGCCTCTGTTGATTCCAACCTTGATTTTGTTGAGGACGGTTGTAGTTGTTGTTGTTGTTGATGTACCTTGCATCCTCAAGCATCTCATGGCAGTGATTGCCTGAGTGTCCAGTGTCTCCACATTCCTCACAAGTCATGTGAGAGTCGTAGACGTTCATGACTTCTCTTTTGTCTCCAGCTTTGTTATCGAGCTTTTTCATGAGTAGGTCTAGCTTTGCAGACAGCATGTCTACCTCCTTGAGCTGGTGCATACCTCCACCCTTCTTGCGTGTTTGGATCCTCTCTTCGTTCCAACCTTGGTTGGACGCCATCTTCTCCACAAGGGCTGTAGCTTGTGGTATGGTGAGTGATAGAAATGCGCCTCCAGCTACAGCATCCATGGTCTCACGAGCACTAGTGATGAGCCCATGATAGAAAGTTTGCATAAGTAGCCAGCTCTCCATTCCATGATGGGGACATTCTAGGATGTAATCTTGAAAGCGCTCCCATGCTTCTGGAACGGATTCATCATGTTGTTGCTGAAAACTTGTAATCTTCCCACGGAGAACATTGGTCTTGCCCATAGGAAAGAACTTAGCCAGAAAGTTCGTAGAGCAGAGTGCCCACATAGTGTTCTTATCCTTCGTCGCGTAGAACCACTGCTTCGCTCTCCCCAATAGTGAGAATGGGAAAAGGCGAAGTAGTATGGCGTCTCTGGGAACATCTAATAAAGTGAATGTGCTGCAAATCTCCAGGAAGTGTTGGAGATGAGCACTTGCATCTTCGTGCGGCTTCCCACAAAATTGGTTGGCTTGTACCATATTGATGAGCCCTGGCTTGAGCTCAAAGTTCTTGTCGATGGCCGCGGCAGGTCCAGTGCGGATGTTGTCCGTAGTGGGAGCTGAGAACTCGCGGATCGTCTTGTTCGCCATGGCTGCGAACTCTGTTGACAAATTCCGGATGAAACTTCGGCGGTCTTCTGGATTGGATGAAGTGTTGCGTCGAAGTGTTGACTTCTTGAGCTTGGCTCTTGTCTTTCTGATTAATGCTTCGGGGTTGTCAACAAAATTTTCTAGAAGATGTCCTCTATTCATACATCACCCTGCAAAACAATAAGAATGGAAAAATACAGGGGTAAATCTGTATGGGAGAATTGATGATCTCAATCACTTAATGATGCGAATGATGACTCAAATTCCGTATTCATTCCTTGTTAGTAAATCAACCTTCCCCGGCAACGGCGCCAAAAATGCTTGTTGGGCATTCTTAACGTCATTACCAAAAGTAGACTTAGTTTTCTAATTCTGATAACGGCGCCAAAAATGCCGAACCTATCCCTCATGCCACTTAAGCCAAGTTGTCATCCCCAGCATGACATGAGAGACGCGGTATTGAAATATGCAACTGCTCTTCTAAATAAATAATAAATAAGATCTGCAAGCGCACAGATTAATACCGATGTAGCATTTTAACCGGGAAGTATTCCAGGTATCGTTATTTATATTTTTACCGCTGGGAAGGGATTACTAACATCAATGTTGATTATGGAATGGAATATAGGAATGAGTATCAATCATTGCATGTATAAGTGAGAGCATTGATCTATCTCTTGCATACAGGGGTAAGTGTCACATAAAATATAGATAAAGTATGAATGGTGACAAAGATAATTAATCTGATCAGCTAGCCACATATAATAATGATAAGCACCTCAACAGATATTCTAGCAAGTCATTAGCATGGTATTAGGACGAACTACAAGGATATTTCCTAAGTTATTCTTAACTATAAAGTCTAGCATATCATAGTTAGTGCAAGTACACTTGGCAATCATTGCGAGAAAGGACTACGCCCATGCATAGTGATATTATCAAGGAAGATGAGAAACATAGCAATCACTCCCCCGTAATAATGTTGCTCTGCCTGCCTTACACACGGGAGGGGGACTATATAAGAACCAACGAAGCTGTCACCATCGCGGACCACCCCACGATCCGGCATATAAGGTGCAATCGCAGATAAATATGGTCTAAGCACCATGCCTACACAATATTTATCATTTACCCATGGATCCGATGGATAAACGCTATACGATCCTAAACATGTATATAATTCCAATCTAACTAAGCCAAGCGTATAACTACGATAAACTAAGAACAATATAATCGCAAACATAGAGCTCGTTTGGCAGGGCTCCTGCCGGCTCCGGCTCTGCTACTGTAGCGCTACTGTAGCGCGCAGGAGCCGGAGCCGGAGGAGCCTCGAAAACGAGCTTCTCCGGCTCCCGCTGGTTACGTGAGAGGGGAAGAGAGGAGAGAGAGTTTCGGCTCCTGTGAACAGTACTGCTACAGTGTTTTGCATGCAGGAGCCGGAGCCGGTTGGAGCCGTGCCAAACGGGCTCATAAACAAGTAGAGCATAGTCATAATCAATATATTGAAATAGAACAAAGTTGTATTCATAATATTGAAGAACAAAGATGAACAATGAAGAATAGTAAAGGAATTACCAAGAATCCTCTTGACAGATCCGGAAACCAATCGAAGATTGATTCCTTCTAGTTCTAATCCTATGTAGCTATGCTATACTAGAGATCTAGTTGATGTGGTGGCTCTAGGGCTTGATCAGAGACTCTCCTCCTAAGATTAGGGTTTGAAGAATTGAGAATGAGGGAGTGCCTCCTCCAGGGGCCAGGGGTCCTGCTTATATAGCCCCCTCAAGTGAACGTGGGCCGTCGGATCAAACCGACATTAATCGCATGGTTTTCCTTGATCCCTTAGGTCGGTGGAGCATAATCCGCGAGACGGAGCCTCATTGGCTCTCAGGCCAGGG
Organism: Saccharum hybrid cultivar R570; assembly: GCA_038087645.1. Taxonomy (NCBI): domain Eukaryota; kingdom Viridiplantae; phylum Streptophyta; class Magnoliopsida; order Poales; family Poaceae; genus Saccharum; species Saccharum hybrid cultivar. Next base: position 39,133,291 of record JAQSUU010000307.1, on the reverse strand, counting down.
CGGGCGCCCTAAGGAGCAGGGCGGGCGCCCTGCCTCCGGGCCCGTTCGGCCTCCCGTTCGATCTCATGGCTTCTGGAGTCTTCTAGATGATAGAAAATCGGTGAACACGTTATTATCTCTATGTAAACCCGACGTGTGGGCCTTTCCTCCGTATTTTCTGATAACCCCCTGCAGAAACAGACAAACACCAAAACTCGTGGAATTCTGTCAGATAAAACCCTAAGTCTAGGTGTTGGTTGCATTTGGATCCTTTTCTTTATTTATTTGATAACTATATTTGGTACTTAAGGACCGTCAACAATGTTCTTGTTGTTGTAATCTTTGTGGATGCTATTGTTCTAGAGTTTGGGGAAAATGGATGGGAAATGGTAGTGGTCATGTGTTCTATGGTTTGGTGAAGATGGATGGAAAATGTAGTAAGTTTTGTTGATTGTATTGTTATTATGGTTATGTGCTTCTAAAATGCTTCTAAGTTTGTGATTTAGGGTTTCATGTGTACTAAAATCTAACATGTTGGAATTATGAGTCATGTGTTTTCAATACATGATTTTTGTTTATGTTTTATGATATAGGGGTTTGTTACTATAATTGTCTCCAATATTGTGATGTGGATTGACATTGTATCTCTTTGACTCACTCTATATTAGGTTTGATGGAGAATCTGTTCGTGCACCATCCGCCGACTCACGATGATCAAGAGCTACACCCACCAGATGAACCACCACCAAATTGTCATTGCGGTTTGCAGGCATGGGTGAAGCAATCAAGGCACGAGCTGTCGTCTGGTCATCGTTTTTTCTGCTGTTCACTTCGGCGTGGCCCCCGCACCAATGATGGCACAGATGATGGCCAACATGCAGCAGATAGCTCAAGCTAACCAGGTAGCACCACCTCCCCTACCACCCCGTCTAGAGCATAGTCTCAGTAGGTTCATGATGACTTAGCCTTTAGTTTTGAAGCATGCAGTTGAACTAATGGATGCTGATGATTGGCTCCAAACGATTGAGAGCAAATTTGAGATTGCTCATTGTGAGGGCCGTGACAAGGTTCTCTATGCTTCTCACAACTACAGGGCCAGGCAAAGAACTGGTGGATTGCTTACCTTGCTGCTTATGAGGATCCTCAATCTATCACATGGCAGGAGTTTCGTCATAGCTTTCATGCTCATTATGTTCCAGCTAGTGAAATCAAAGTGAAGCGCAAGGAGTTTCAGGAACTCAAGCAAGGTGGGATGACAGTTCGTGAATATCTCACTAAATTCATGTAGCTGTCCCATTATGCCCCTGCTGACGTGGACACTGATGAGAAGAAACAAGATTTCTTCAGGGATGGCTTAAACCAGGGGATTCGCTATGCTCTATCCTCCAATGATTATCCCACTTTTCAAAAGCTAGTGGACAAGGTCTTCACTGTTGAGAAAGAAAGACAAGGTATAGAAGCTGATCGCAAGAGAAAGATGTCCTTTCATGGTCAGTCTTCTGGCAGCAACACTCGCACCCACTTTAACCAGCAGGGCCAAGTGGTCTGTCAAGGAGGTCAATACCAGCAGCAGAGGAATTACAATCAAGGGTTTGGTCAGTATAGGCAGCAGGTGCAACCTCAATAACAATGCCAGAATAGTCAGGCACCCCGTCAGGTGGTTCAGGCTCAGCAACAGAATCAATACCCTCTAAGTCAGGGGGCTAGCAAGATTGGTCCTTGTTTCAAATGCAACCAAATGGGAGATCTCGCCAATAGGTGCCCAAACAAGGACCAGTAGAACCAACCACAACAGCAAGCTCGACATGGAAGGGTCAATCATGTTGTTGCAAAGGAAGCGCAGAACACTTCAGGTGTGGTGCTTGGTATGTTCCCAGTCAATTCCAATCCTGCTATAGTTTTATTTGATTCTGGTGCATCAGATTCTTTTATATCCAGCAAGTTTGTAGCATGCTATAACATACCAAAGATTCTTATGAAGCGAAAAATGATAGTTGAATCTCCTAGAGGAGAGTTGTTATCCAGACATGTATGCCCAAATATAAGTATTTCCATAAAAGGTTAGATTTCCTTGCTCACCTTATTGTCCTAGAGTCCAAGGGCATAGACATCATTCTTGGAATGGATTGGCTAACTAAACATGATGGGATAATCGGATGTGCCAGAAAGGTAGCTCAGTTGAAGCATCTAGATGGTACGAAGGTAGAGTATCAAGCAGAAGCAGAAGCAACTAAGAGAATCTAGCTCAACTAGGCAAATGTTGTTGAGGAGATCAGAGTAGTCAGTGACTTTCTAGACGTATTTCTAGAAGAGTTACCAGGTATGCTACCAGACCGAGAAATTGAGTTAGTACCTGGCACTGCACCTATTTATAAGAGACCATATAGAATGGATGCAAATCAACTAGCTAAGTTAAAGGATCAAATCCAAGATCTCTTAGATAAAGGGTACATACGTCCTAGTTCATCACCATGGGGAGCCCCTGTTATTTTTGTTCCAAAGAAAGATGGGGGGTACACGGATGTGTGTTGATTATCGTGCATTAAATGAAGTAACAATCAAGAACAAGTATCCTCTCCCTCAAATTGAAGATTTGTTTGACCAATTGAGGGGTGCATGTGTGTTCTCTAAAATTGATTTGACATCGGGATATCATCAGTTAAAGATTCGAGCCTCAGATATTCCTAAAACGGCCTTTGTTTCTCATTGTGGGTTATATGAGTATATAGTAATGTCTTTTAGGTTAACTAATGCTCCTGCATACTTCATGTATCTTATGAACAAAGTCTTCATGGACTATTTGGACAAGTTTGTTGTGGTATTCATTGATGGCATTTTAGTATTCTCTAGAAATGAGGAAGAGCATGAAGAACATTTGAGATTGGTATTGCAGAGGCTCAGGGAAAATCAATTATATGCAAAGCTTAGTAAATGTGAGTTTTAGTTGAAGGAAGTCTCATTTTGGGTCATGTCATCTTAGAAGGAGGAGTGTCTATTGATCTAGGTAAAGTGAAGGATGTTCTGGAATGGGGAGTGCCTCAGAATGTTAGTGAAATTAGAAGTTTTTTTGGGAATGGCTGGTTATTATCGTCATTTCATTGAAGGATTCTCAAAGATAGCAAGACCTATGACTAATTTGCTAGAGAAAGGATCTAAATTTGTGTGGACAGCAGAATGTCAGGCTAGTTTTGATGAACTTAAGAGATTAACTTCTGCTCCAGTCTTAATCATGCCGGATGTTCAGAAAAGTTTCTCTGTTTATTGTGATGCTTCGCGACAAGGCCTAGGATGCGTTCTTAAGCAAGAAGGTCATGTAGTATCCTATGCCTCTAGATAGCTTAGAAAGCATGAAGTGAATTATCCAACTCATGATTTAGAGTTAGCGGTTGTAGTGCATGCTTTGAAGATTTGGAGACACTATCTAATTGGGAAGATGACTAAGATCTACACTAATCATAGAGCTTAAAATATATTTTCACTTAGCAAGACTTAAATCTCTAACAATGCAGATGGTTGGAACTGATAAAGGATTATGACTTGAACATCAACTATCATCCAGGCAAAGCCAATGTGGTTGCAGACACACTAAGTCGAAAGAGCTATTGCAATGTGTTGCACTTACAAGAACAACGACCTAAGTTATATGAGGAGTTTGCCAAACTCAACTTGGGATTTGTATCCAACATTGAAGTTGTTGCCATGGAAGTAGAGTCTATGTTGGAACAAGATATCCGCAAGGGTCAATTAACTGATGAAGCGCTCTAGGTCCTCCTCGAGGAACCATGGCTGGGCTCTGGTCAACGCTTCCTCCAATGCACTGGTGCACCCCGCTTTGATGCCTGTTCGTACCCTTCTTGACTGCTGGTACTCGTCATGCTCTCGCATGCCATCTCCTAGGCTGCCATTTGTCTCCCAGTCACCCATGATGACGACGTTGACGCCATCGACATCAGTGGTTTGCTCGCCACCACCGCTCCCGGTGCGGTCCACCTCGTTGTCATCGCAGGCACTGTCGCGTCCCGCATGCCGTCCCCTAGGTTGGCATTGGGCTCCTCGTCACCCACAATGATGACGTTGATGCCACTAGCACCAGTGGTTCACTCATTACTGCCGCTCCCAGTGCGGTCCACCTCACCATCGTCGGTGGCACCGTCATGGTCGAGCTCACCGTTGCTGGATCTGCTCCCAGTGCCCCAAGGTGGGAGCGGGTCTCCTGCAACGTCGCGGTCCCGCTCGTCGTCCACCGAGGACATGTCTAGGGCTCTACAGAGGTGGCCCCATTGTGGTCCAACTCGCCTTCGCTAGATCGGCTCCCGGCGCCCCACGGCGGGAGCAGGTGAAGTGATCCTCTGGTTCAACGTGGTGGAGAGGTTTGCTGGTTTCAACCCAGGCAGGTTTACCTTACAGGTGTTGGATTTTGATCATGCCTATTAGTATCCTTGTTGCATGACTTGCTTAGAGCTGTGGGATGGCACTGTTCATTGAATTAATTAGTAGTATCAAGTCATGTAAACATTTGTAGTTAGGACGAGTATGTTGCCTGGTGCTCATTACTACTACGAAGTCATGTTAATCATCTGTAGTTAGAACTAGAATGTTTATGTAGTAGTTGTATGACTAGTGTGACATGTTTCTTCTCTTATTATGGTCGATGAAGGCATGGTTCTGTAGTCTGAACTCGTATCATTGATGTACTCCACACACACACACACACACACACACACACACACACACACACACACACACACACACACACACACACACACACACACACACACACACACACACACACACATATATATATATATATATATATATATATATATATATATATATATATATATATATGAAGTTTGGTTTGATGTTATGTTATCTTTCTAGTAGCACTGCTCTCCTCTTATTATGCATGTAGCCATGCCTAGCTCTGCAAAACCAACCTAGGAATAGGTGCCTAATCTTTTATGCCACATGTTGTATTAGACGAGGCCAGACCATATATTAGGTGTTTGGCCAGCTCTTTTATCTTGGACATGCAAAATCAACAACCAAAGGATAGTCTGCCCCCTCGTTTTGCCACAGGCCGGACATGCAAAAAATGGTGCAGAAGCGGAAGGGCAACAAGATGAGTTAGGTGATGGTTTGAACTTAGTTATTTGTGGTATGTATCTTGATGTCAATAATGTTGATGTATCTCAATCTGTAATTGGCAGTGTGCTTGTTTATTCAGTGTTTATATCAATTTGTTCATTTCGTCACAATGTTGTTCACTATTCAAAGAAAGCCAATACATGTGCGCCCTCATCAAAAGCACATTCCAAAATACATGAAAAGCACTCAAAAATAGTTAAAACCGCCATTATATATTCCTAATTCCTAATATTTATCTGGGTACATGAGGCCATTTGAAATAGACCAAAAGTGCACTAAAACGCACCCGCCATTATACTACTACTAGTTAGTACTAGACCTACTGCTACTGTACTAATTAACTAAACCTACTGATCAACGTCGCTGCCCGCACCGTCACCGTTGTCGCCGCCCTCCTCGTTGTCCTACTCTAACGAGGAGTCATCTTCGTCCTCCACAATCGTGTTGGGGGATGGAGGGTTGAGCATGCGCAACTTGTTACGTGGCATGGGGCCGAACCCCGGCGGAATGGTCTCGGTGATGTTGTCCACCTCTTCGGCAGGCTCCCCATCGTCTTTGGCGTGCTCCTCCTCGCACTCAGATTTCCCTATATAACATGAGATGTGTCCGGCCCGATCAGATTTACGATGCTCGGACTTTCTTACGCATGCAGTAAAATTTGAATAGCTATGTGGCTCCTCTATTAGGCATTAGATCGATGCGAGACTAGATCAGATGAATTTCGTATGCATGTTTACCATACTATAGATCAAAAAGAGAACCAGAAAGAAACTTGCAGACAAAACCAACCATAGGGGCTTGAAACCAGGTACCAAATGACCCCTGGTTCAGTAGTAATAGTCATGAGTGACTTTGATCTGTGTTGAACCCAACTCGTCTTTCGTGACTGCTTTAGTCTTCAATCTGTAACTCGTTAGTCTTCAACCTTCAGTCTGCCCCTCGACTGTCGTGATTGCTTGCATGCTCCTGCATTCCCGCGCAGATGCGCGCGCATGGGTGGCGTCAGTTGCCTGTTGTAGCAAGGACGCTCACATTGACGTGACGCGGCCAAGCCGCACCGCCAAACCACGCAAACGTCTCATTGCTCCTTGGTCGTGGGGTGGTACTTTGTATTAGGTGGGTTGACCTATGTTGAGAGTGGTGTAGCTCAGGTCATTTGGTTTCTATTTGTTTTTTTGTTGTCCTGGTGTCTTTGTCAATCTTTGTTGAACATGCAAGAACCTTGGAGCGAGGAGCAAGTGTCACTTCAATCTAATGCAGAGCTGAGTAGCCACTGGTGTGGACATGTTATTGCACATGTAAGAAAGTTTGACCTCTGTACATTTGGTTGCGTCTAACAGTTTCCTCCATAGTTTTTTCCTCGTTTGGACACGTCTGACATGTAAGAAACTCCCAACTCCCAACAAAAGGAAGATACATCAAATGCAATGTGACATAACATCAAATAGAACTTTATTTACTCCTCTGCTAATGACTCAGAGAACAAGGGAACATAGGACTAAAGTTTAATAGCAAAGATCCTAGGGTGTTTGGTTTAGGTGATTAAAAGAGACTAAAGAAGTCAAAAAAGACCAGAACACCCATATTAATTGCCTAGCATCTTTGCGGCTGCCGCAGTATTGAGGGGCAGGGGTGTCTTTTTTGGCCCTCTATATGTCTGTGTTTACTTTTGTTCAACTTTGTATTCATTAGGTGGGTTAAACTTTGTTGAGCATGGTGTAGATTAGGTCCTTTAGTCATTTGGTAGCCGGTTTCTAGCCCCTGTTGGTTGGTTTTGCCTACAGGTTTCTTTCTAGTTCTCTTTCTGATCTGTAGTATGGTAAACATGCATAACGGAATTCATCCAATCAAGTCTCGCGTCGATCTAATGCCTAAAGGAGGATCCACATAGCTATTTAAATTTTACTTCACACGCAAGAAAGTCCGAGCATAATAAATCTGACCAGGCCAATCACATCTCATGTTATACAGGGAAACCTGTTTCGTACTAGTACTTTCATTGAATCCCTAAAGGAAACAAATAAAATTGAAACAAAACAACAGAAAATCAAAAGCTACAGAATACACTATATTTGAGGAGCTCAAACTACTTTAGCAGTACTTTTTAGTGAACGCACAGTGTTTTCCTCTCACAACAAATCTGAAATTTGGCTTATAGAGGAAAACACTGTGCGTTCACTGAAAAGTACTTATGAAGCCAGAATACAATATATTTCAGGACTGAGGGAGTAATTCACTCTCGCATGTAAAGAGTGAACTACTAGTTTCTTATTCCAAGTTTCCATGCGAACAACTCAAATTTGTGGCGAAGCCTACAGTCCTCGTTGCAATACACAGCCCTTCCTTCCCATCTGTCTACATCGCTGCAAGCACCGCCTGTGCATGGAAGATCACCGTGGATCTATGCTAGCAGCAGTAGCGATAACTTGCCTTAGGCCCACCTCGTTTCACGGATCACCTCGGCGGCCACCTCACGGTGGCACAACACACACCTCTTGTTGCGTAGCCACCTACTCATTGGTCCACCGCCGCCGCCCGCCCGCCGTTGCCACCCGTGATTCTTCCTCGACCTCGACCCGTCTCATGTACCGCCTCGCAGTGTCATCATCGTGGGCATCGCCATTATGCCTATAGAGCAATATGGTGACCAGATTATGCCTGCCATCAGTGGTGCGGGTGAGATCGTCAAGGCATGGCTAGGGCCTATGGGTTTCCTCGAATATGATTGGTATCCCGGTGAGGAAGCAAGCCTCTGGATTACCGAGTTGGGTCAGGCTAGAAAGGAGGGCATAGTAGTTGCCGACATCGTCCCACCCCAGCCCGCGTCTGCACTGGTCTAGTGCCATGTGCCGACTGACGGCGGGATTACCGCAGATGCGGCGCATGGATGAGCAGGTCGCCTTTAGGCTGCGGAGGTCGTCCATGGGTTGCTCCGAGGTTACAGCGAGGTGGCCGGCGATCTCAATGGCGACGTGGGATGCCGCCTCGCCACCATGATTGCCAGCATTGACGTCACACGATGCGAAGCGCGAGGAGGCCAACTGAGGGCTCGCGTAGTGATGTGGATGGATCTATGGCATGTGCGTGGATGGATCTACGACGTGTGGACAATGGCGAGACAGAGCGCTAGAAAGGTGGCGTGGTGCAATCGACTTACGTTGATTGAGGAGGAGGCGGGGGAGGCGGCCGAGCAGGGGTTATAGTAGGAATTTTAAATACCCTCAGTGAATTGGCATGGGAATTCCAACGATGACACAGCTTAGATTACCGGGTGGGCAAGCGACTGAGCGGACGAGGCGATCAGATTACCGGGAAATGCAGAGTTTTCTGGTTCTCTTTCTGATCTACACTTTATTTCTATTCACATTTTTTTGCTGCACACGTAAGAAAGTCCGCTTGCTGTACATTTCATCTCATCGGATAGTATATAGTGTGATCTGTTCATTTAAAAGTCATAGTAAATTGAGTGCATTTGTTCATACTACCTCCGGGCCAGTTTGTTAGGCGCACGGGATGAAATTTCAGATACTAAGGAACAGAGGAAGATTGTGCAATTGCATTAATTAAAAATATCACGTCCAAGTCTCTATTAGATCTGTCTCCCTGGCTTCCATGCATGTATGCATGCAGCCTTTAATTGGAATGAACTAGAGACGAGCTCGGCTTCCATCGAGAGTTAATTGCAGCCTTGTTTCTAGGATACACCTAATAATACAGACTTTTTCTAAAACCCACGGGGTGCCTAATAAAGCGGCAACATCAACCACAGTCTATGGAGTGCAGTCGATCAGAACCTATGAAACCATGTGGCCATCTCTAGCTAGCTGCTGCCCCTTGGCTGCTGCGAGCCTGCGAGTGGTTGGATTGGAGTGCACTATATACTTCGCTGGATGACAGAAGGTCTGACCATCTAAAATATTCACTACTCGGATACTAGTAATGATGAACCTCGTGTGGTCACGTTAGAAGATAGTTCCAGCCCTAGCGTCCCTGTGTGTACAAAGCCTGGCCTCACCCCCATTGTATAGCCATCTTTAGCTAGCTGACTGCCTTTACTGCTCCTCGACTGCTATGAGTCCTTTTCACAAATGCACCAGGCTTTCAAGTCTCAAGCGTGTCATGGTGGTCAAAAGCTCTTCTTCTAAGATGCACTTCTTGTGTCCAGCTTTCCTGTGCATTCATTTCACTCTCGGCAACTGCACAAGGTCTATATAGGAGGAGCGTCCCCCTTCCCTCAAAGATTCTGAATTTTATTTGTTTCTTTAGGAATTCAACGAATGTATTCGAACGAAACAGGTTTCCTTGTATAATGTGAGATGTGTTCAGCCTAGTCAGATTTATGATGCTCGGACTTTCTTACATGTGCTGTAAAATTTGAATAGCTATATGGCTCCTCCGTTAGGCATTACATCGACACGAGACTTGATCGGATGAATTCCGTTATGCATGTTTACCATAACTACAGATCAGAAAGAGAACTAGAAAGAAACCTGTAGGAAAAACCAACCAATAGTGGCTAGAAACCGGCTACCAAATGACTAAGGGACCTGATCTACACCATGCTCAACAGAGTTTAACCCTCCTAATTAAGTTCAATAATATAGTAAACACAAACATGCAAATAAGACTTCACAAATCAAAACCTCTATACATTTGAACCCGTTCGACATAAAATGCAAGGGAAGATACATAAGGAAGAGTAACAACATAAGGAAAGAGTAACAACATGTACTCCATCCATACTCCCAACATAAGGAAGATACATCAAATGTAACATGAGATACATCAAATGGAACTTTATTAACTGCTCTACTCGTCGTCGGTATCACTGTCCTCGTCCTCGCTGTCGTCATTGGTATCAACATTGTAGTCATCCTCCTCTATAGCCATGAGGCCCTTTTGCTCATCACTCATCTAAAACTACATGGATCTATAAGGACTGGCGCCACCTGCTCAGCATCGGCACGAACTAGGTTGCGCCAGTCCTTATAGATCCATGCTGTAGTTTTAGATGAGTAGATATCCACACCCATGCACTCATGATCCTGCTCCTCTTCTATATATTCAATCACATGGAAGTGCGAGGAGGCTATTGGATCAAACCCTAATCGAGCCTCACCAACATAATGGATGCTAGGCGGCAGTTCCTTGAACTTCTTGGTTGCTGGATTACACACGACATAGTGGTATAAACCATCAGCTCCTCGGTACCAGCATAGGATGAGGCTATTGCAGATATCTGAGATAGCTACATTGACCAAGGTGAAGGGCAAGAAGGACAAGGGGTGTTCACCAATGATGCTGGTGTAGTGTCAATGGCCTTGGTGGGTGTCATAGAAGAAGCCGGCCATAGTCCGAGCCAGCACCTTATGGTTGTTGTAGTTTGAGATAAGGCGGTTCTAGGAACGACAGACATATTTGCAGCAGAACAAGGAGCGGGCAAGGAGGCGGTGGAGGATCTCGACAACGGCACCATCCATGAGGTTGGCCAGTGCGTTTCTCTTGTTGGGGGCCTCCTCCATTTCGTCTGTTGAGAGCTTGCTCAGTAAGGTCAAGTGGAAGCTCGTTTCAGTCTGTTTGGAGATAGTGTTAATCTCAGCACAAGATAGGTGCACGGTTTGCTCCGAATGTACCACAAGGATGAAAATCATTTTGGGCACACCCGATGGTACTCGTAGGTGACGTGTGTCAAGTGGAAGCTCGTTACGGTCCGTTTGGAGATAGTGTTAATCTAGGCGCAAGATAGGTGCATGGCTTGCCCTGAATGTACCACAGGCATGGAAATCTTTTTAGGCACACCCAAAGGTACTTCTAGGTGACATTGGTCTAGTGAAAGATCGTTTCGGTCCATTTGGAGATAGTATTAATCTTGACACAAGATAGGTGTACAGTTTGTGCTGAATGACCATTGGTTTTGACATTGCTTTGGGCACACCCAAGGGGACTCCTAGGTGATGTAGATCAAGAGGAAGCTCATTTTTGGTCCTTTTGGAAATAGTGTTAATCTCGGTGCAATATAGACGCTCGGTTTGCACCGAACATACCGTAGGCTCGAAAATCATTTTGGACGCAACCAATGGAACTCTTATGTGATGTGGGCCAAGTGGAAACTCATTTTGGTCCATTTGGAGAAAAATGTTAAACTCGACGCAAGATAGGTGCATGGTTTGCGCCGAACGTACCATATGCTCAGAAATCATATTGGCCGCACCTGATGGTACTCCTAGGTGATGTGGATCAAGCAGAAGCTCATTTTGATCTGTTTGGAGATAGTTTTTCTCTTGGCACAAGCTAGGTGCACGGTTTGCGCCGAATGTACCATGGCATGGAAATGGCTTTGGGCACACCTGATGTTACTCCTAGGTAGTATATGTAAGTGGAAGTTTGTTTCAATCTGTTTAGAGATAGTGTGAGACTCGGCGCAAGAAAGGTGCACGGTTTGCGCCGAACGTACCATAGGATCATAAATCATTTTGACGCACCTGATGGTAGTCCTAGGTGACGTGGGTGAAGTGGAAGCTCATTTCGGTCCATTTGGAGATAGTGTTAATCTCGAAACAAGATAGGGGCATGGTTTGCACTGAATTTACCACCGGCATGGAAACCATTTTGGGCGCAGCCAATGGTACACCTAGGTGACGTGGGTCAAGTGGAGCCCATTTCGGTCCATTTAGAGATAGTGTTAGTCTAGGCGCAAGATTGGTGCACGGTTTGCGCCGAACGTACTATAGGCTCAAAAATCATTTTGGACGCACCAGATGGTACTCCTAGGTGACGTGGGTCAAGTGGAACCTCGTTTCGGTCTATTTGGAGATAGTGTTAATCTCGGTGTAAGATAGGTGCACGGTTTGCACCAAATGTACAACGAGCATGGAAATCATTTTGGGCACACCTGATGGTACTCCTTGGTGACGTGGGTCAAGTGGAATCTTGTTTTGGTCTGTTTGGAGATAGTGTCAATCTCAGCGCAAGATGGGTGCATGGTTTGCGCCGAATGTATCATAGATATAGAAATCATTTTGGGCACACCCGTTGGTACACCTAGGTGATGACGTGGGTCAAGTGGTATCTTGTTTTAGTCCATTTGGAGATAGTGTTAATCTAGGTGCAACTTAGGTGCACAGTTTGCGCCAAACGTACCATAGGCTCAGAAATCATTTTTGACGCACCTATTGTACTCCTAGGTGACATGGATGAAGCGGAAGCTCATTTCGATCTATTTGGATAGAGTTTTAATCTCGGTGCAAGATAGGTGCATGGTTTGTGCCGAATGTACCATGGGCATGGAAATGGCTTTAGGCACACCTGATGGTACTCCTTGGTAATGTATGTGAAGTGGAAGCTTGTTTTCGTCTGCTTGGAGATATTGTTAGTCTCGGCACAAGATAGGTGCACGATTTGCAACGAACGTACCATAGGCTCAGAAGTCATTTTGATGCACCCGATGGTACTCCTAGGTGACGTGGGTCAAGTGAAAGCTCATTTCGGTCTGTTTGGAGATAGTGTTAATTTTGGTGCAAGATAGGTGCATTGTTTACACCGAATGTACCAAGGGCAAGGAAATCATTTTGGGCACACCCGATGGTACTCCTAGTTTACGTAGGTCAAGTGAAAGCTTGTTTCGGTCCTTTTGGAGATAGTGTTAATCTCAACACAAGATAGGTGCACAGTTTGCTCCGAATGTACCACGGGCATGAAAATCATTTTGGGCACACCTGATGGTACTCCTCGGTGATGTGTGTCAAGTGGAAGCTCGTTACGGTCCATTAGGAGAAAGTGTTAATCTAGGCGCAAGTTAGGTGCACGGCTTGCACCGAATGTACCACAGGCATGGAAATCTTTTTAAGCACACCCAAAGGTACTTCTAGGTGACAATGGTCTAGTGGAAGGTCATTTCGGTCCGTTTGGAGGTAGTATTAATCTCCACGTGAGGTAGGTGCACGGTTTGTGCTGAATGGCCATAGGTTTTGACATCGCTTTGGGCACACCCAATGGGACTCCAACGTGACGTAGATCAAGTCGAAGCTCGTTTCGGTCCTATTGGAAATAGTGTTAATTTTGATACAAGATAGGCGCCCGGTTTGCACCGAACATACCATAGGCTTGGAAATCATTTTGGGCGCAACTGATGGTACTCCTACGTGACGTGGGCCAAGTGAAAACTCATTTCAGTCTATTTGGAGATAAGTGTTAAACTCAACGCAAGATAGGTGCACGGTTTGCGCCAAACGTACCATAGGCTCAGAAATCATTTTGGCCGCACCTGATGGTACTCCTAGGTGATGTGGATCAAGCAGAAGCTCATTTTGATCCGTTTGGAGATAGTTTTATCTCAGCGGAAGATAGGTGCATGGTTTACGTCAAATGTTCCATAGGCATGGAAATGGCTTTGGGCACACCTGATGGTACTCCTAAGTAGTATATGTAAGTGGAAGCTTGTTTCAATCCGTTTAGAGATAGTGTTTGTATCGGCCAAGATAGGTGCACGATTTGCATCGAACGTACCATAGGATCACAAATCATTTTGACGCACCCGATGGTAGTCCTAGGTGACGTGGGTCAAGTGGAAGCTCGTTTCGGTCCATTTGGAGATAGTGTTAATCTCGAAACAAGATAGGAAGATGGTTTGCGATGAATTTACCATCGGCATGGAAACCATTTTGGGCGCAACCAATCGTACACCTAGGTGACGTGGGTCAAGTGGAGTCCATTTCGGTCTGTTTGGAGATAGTGTTAATCTAGGTGCAAAATTGGTGCACGGTTTGCGCCGAACGTACTATAGGCTCAGAAATCATTTTGGACGCACCAGATGGTACTCCTAGGTGACATGAGTCAAGTGGAACCTCGTTTCGGTTCATTTGTGGATAGTGTTAATCTCGGTGCAAGATAGGTGCACGGTTTGTACCGAATGTACAACGAGCATGGAAATCATTTTGGGCACACCCGATGGTACTCCTTGGTGACGTGGGTCAAGTGAAATCTTGTTTTGGTCTGTTTGAAGATAGTGTTAATCTCAGCGCAAGATGGGTGCATGGTTTGCGCCGAATGTATCATAGGCATAGAAATCATTTTGGGCACACCCGATGGTACACCTAGGTGATGATGTGGGTCAAGTGGTATCTCATTTCGGTCCATTTGGAGATAGCGTTAATCTAGGTGCAACTTAGGTGCACGGTTTGTGCCAAACGTACCATAGGCTCAAAAATCAATTTCGACGCACCTGATTGTACTCCTAGGTGACATGGATCAAGCGGAAGCTCATTTCGATCTGTTTGGACAGAGTTTTAATCTCGGTGCAAGATAGGTACATGGTTTGTGCTGAATGTACCACGGGCATGGAAATGGCTTTGGGCACACCTGATGGTACTCCTCGATAATGTATGTGAAGTGGAAGCATGTTTTCGTCTGTTTGGAGATAGTGTTAGTCTCGGCACAAGATAGGTGCACGATTTGCGACGAACGTACCATAGGCTTGGAAATCATTTTGACGCACCCGATGCTACTCCTAGGTGACGTGGGTCAAGCGAAAGCTCATTTCGGTCCATTTGGAGATAGTGTTAATTTTGGTGCAAGATAGGTGCACGGTTTGTGCTGAATGTACCATGGGCAAGGAAATCATTTTGGGCACACCCGATGGTACTCCTAGTTTACGTAGGTCAAGTGAAAGCTTGTTTCGGTCCATTTGGATATAGTGTTAATCTCAGCACAAGGTAGGTGCACGGTTTGCTCTGAATGTACCACGGGCATGAAAATCATTTTGGGCACACCCGATGGTACTCCTAGGTGTGTGTGTCAAGTGGAAGCTCGTTATGGTCCATTTGGAGATAGTGTTAATCTAGGTGCACGTCTTGCCCCGAATGTACCACAGACATGTAAATCTTTTTAGGCACAGCCGAAGGTACTTCTAGGTGACATTGGTCTAGTGGAAGGTCATTTTGGTCCGTTGGGAGATAGTATTAATCTCCATGCAAGATAGGTGTACGGTTTGTGCTGAATGACCATAGGTTCTGACATTGCTTTGGGCACACCCAATGAGACTCCTAGGTGACGTAGACGAAGTGGAAGCTCGTTTCAGTCCTTTTGGAAATAGTGTTAATCTCTATGCAAGATAGGCACCCGGTTTGCACCAAACATACCATAGGCTCAGAAATTATTTTGGGCGCAACCGATGGTACTCCTTCGTGACGTGGGCCAAGTGGAAACTCATTTTTGTCCATTTGGAGATAAGTGTTAAACTCGACGCAAGATAGGTGCACGGTTTGCGTTGAACGTACCATTGGCTCAGAAATCATTTTGGCCGCACCTGATGGTACTCCTAGGTGATGTGGATCAAGCAGAAGCTCATTTTGATATGTTTGAAGATAGTTTTTATCTCAGCGCAAGATAGGTGCATGGTTTGCGCCGAACGTACCACTGGCATGGAAATGGCTTTGGGCACACCTGATGATACTCCTAGGTAGTATATGTAAGTGGAAGCTTGTTTCAATCCATTTAGAGATAGTGTTAGTCTCGGCGCAAGACAGGTGCACGGTTTGCGCTGAATGTACCACAGGATCATTGATCATTTTGACGCACCCAACGGTAGTTCTAGGTGACGTGGGTCAAGTGGAAGCTCGTTTCGGTCCGTTTGGAGATAGTGTTAATCCCAAACAAGATAGGAGCATGATTTGCATTGTATTTACCACCGACATGGAAACCATTTTGGGCGCAACCAATGGTACACCTAGGTGACGTGGGTCAAGTGGAGCCCATTTCGGTCTGTTTGGAGATAGTGTTAATCTAGGCACAAAATTGGTGCACGGTTTGCGCTGAATGTACCATAGGCTCAGAAATCATTTTGGATGCACCAGATTGTACTCCAAGGTGATGTGGGTCAAGTGGAATCTCGTTTCGGTCCATGTGGAGATAGTGTTAATCTCGGCGCAAGATAGGTGCACGGTTTGTACAGAATGTACAACGAGCATGGAAATCATTTTGGGCACACCCGATGGTACTCCTAGGTGACATGGGTCAAGTGAAATCTTATTTTGGTCTATTTGGAGATAGTGTTAATTTCAGCACAAGATGAGTGCATGGTTTGCGCCGAATGTATCATAGGCATAGAAATCATTTTGGGCACACCCGATGGTACACCTAGGTGACGACGTGGGTCAAGTGGTATCTCATTTCGGTCCGATTGGAGATAGTGTTAATCTAGGCGCAACTTAGGTGCACGGTTTGCGCCGAACGTACCATAGGCTCAGAAATAATTTTCGACACACCTGATTGTACTCCTAGTGACATGGATCAAGCGGAAGCTCATTTCGATCTGTTTGGACAGAGTTTTAATCTCGGCACAAGATAGGTGCATGGTTTGCGCCGAATGTACCACGGGCATGGAAATGGCTTTGGGCACACCTGATGGTACTCCTCGGTAATGTATGTGAAGTGGAAGCTTGTTTCCATCTGTTTGGAGATAGTGTTAGTCTCGGCATAAGATAGGTGTACAATTTGCGACGAACGTACCATAGGCTCAGAAATCATTTTGACGCACCCGATGGTACTCCTATGTGACGTGGGTCAAGTGAAAGCTCATTTCGTTATGTTTGGATATAGTGTTAATTTTGGTGCAAGATAGGTGCACGGTTTACGCTGAATGTACCACGGGCAAGGAAATAATTTTGGGCACACCCGATTGTACTCCTAGTTTACGTAGGTCAAGTGGAAGCTCGTTTTGGTCTGTTTGGAGATAGTGTTAATCTCAGTGCAAGATAGGTGCACAGTTTGCTCTGAATGTACCACGAGCATGAAAATCATTTTGGGCACACCCAATGGTACTCCTAGATGACATGTGTCAAGTGGAAGCTCGTTACGGTCCATTTGGAGATAGTGTTAATCTAGGTGCACGGCTTGCCCCGAATGTACCATAGGCATGGAAATCTTTTTAGGCACCCTCGAAGATAGTTCTAGGTGACATTAGTCTAGTGGAAGATCGTTTCGGTCCATTTGGAGATAGTATTAAGCTCGATGCAAGATAGGTGCACGGTTTGTGTTGAATGACCATAGGTTCTGACATCACTTTGGACACACCCAATGGGACTCATAGCTGACGTAGATCAAGTCGAAGCTCATTTCAGTCCTTTTAGAAATAGTATTAATCTCGATGCAAGATAGGCTCCCGGTTTGCACCGAACATACCATAGTGTTAATCTAGATGAGATGCAAGATGCCAGTGCATGAATATGAAGGATAGTAATATGAGATGCATCACATAAGAGCATTCAAGACAAGCACAAGATTATGCAAGACATAGGCACCTATAGTTATTTAACTAAATATCACACAACCAATTATAGAGAGAGAGCAAGCACATCAAGCATGACATAAGTTTCATAAGGTCTCAGGTGTATTACTTAATCACCATCAAAGGCATGAGCCACACTTAGCAACACACAAAAGCAGAGCAAAGTGAAGCCAACAACTTTAGGTATAAACACAGATTCTGGACAACAGCACAGTGAGCACTTGTTTTAGCCATAACTAGAGTTACAAGCATTCAATAAAGGTGATCTTGGACTTTCTAGAAAGCTTATAAACTTGTCTAAAACTTTATTATAATCATCACAAGATGATTCAATAGTTATTAGGGTCAAACAAAGCAATCTTCCAGATCTGTCCAGATTTTTCCAGAGGAGAAGCAATTCTGAATACCAACTTCAAACAGCTATAACTCTCAAACCATTTGGCCTACAGCCATAAAAATTTAACACAAGCAAGATAGTTATCTACAACTTTGTTATTATCAAGGTTCCTAGCAAACATTATTTTTATCATGCAATTAGCTCAACAACAGAAATTGCACAAAACAACCCCTATAATTGAATTATAGAGCAATAACATTTCACTGCATATAAGCAATCAAATCAGGGCACAACCAAAGGTACCAACAGTTTATATACATCATATACATGCTAGAAAACATCATGGTCAAGCCCAAATAAATTATTTAAATGCCTTTATTAATTTATTTGGATAATAAGATGAAATAAAGAACATATATATCGAATGCATAGTAAATTCTAAGAAAATTATAGTAGCTCACATACACTCCTAGTAGTCTACTGCACAAATTTCACATGCTCAGGTTTTATAGTTCGATTACTATGAAAAAGACATTTTGCTATTCCCCGAAATCATGTGAGAGCAAGATAAATCTAAACATCGTTTTCTATAAGCACAAAGCCATGTTAGAGTTTCTCAGGCCACAATATGACCATGCAAAGGTAAAGGAACCACCCTTCACATTTTTGCAAATATAAATTATTTATAAACCATTTAAAACCATTTATCAAGCATTAATCAAGTTAAATCAATAACTCCATCATACTGCATCCAATGGATACGAAATTTTTACCACAGTACACACATAGCATCAGTAGCCTACCATAAAAATTTCACAGCAATTGGAGCACCACAACTTTAGTTATGAATTTCTTCCTAGAAAACCCTAATTATCATAGATAAATAAAACTAGTAAAAACCTTCTACTAACACATATCATATTATGATTCTACTGCATAGATCTATTCACAACGATTCTAAAAAAGTCTTCATTTACTATTTTATGATTTTCTATGATTTACTATGATTTTCCAAAGTTTTAGCCAAATAAAAGCAATAATCCAAAAAAGAAAAAGGAAAAACATTTTGCAAAGTGAACACTGGACTTTTCAGAAATTAATCGAGCATGTATATGTAAATGCATGTGTCTAGGCATTAAGCATCTAGACCCAGTAAAGATTATTTTCCCCCTTCTTCATCTTCACGAAGCAGAGGAGGGGATCGATGGAGAGGCTCGGGATTCCCGCGAGGAGGTGGTCGGTGGCAGCGAAGAAGGGCCGCCCGGCATGGCCGTGGCCACGTTGGAGCCCCACCCCAGTGCATCTGCTGTACCATGTGGCCCATGGTGGCCTGGCCGTGTCGGCACTTGGTCGTGCACGGCTACCACTGGCGAGGGCACCCGTGTGGTGGCTGAGGAGTGTGGCTAGGCAAGCGTGGAGGCATAGAGCAGTAGCGGCAGGTGCTTTTGCATGGCCATGGCTATCGAGCGGAGGAACAGGGAATGCGAGTGAGAGAGGGATAAAGAGACTGAGGGATAAAGATAGGTGCATGATTTACATCGAATGTACCATAGGCATGGAAATGGCTTTGGGCACACGTAATGGTACTCGGTAATATATGTCAAGTGGAAGCTTGTTTTGGTCTATTTGGAGATAGTGTTAGTCTTGGCACAAGATAGGTGCACAGTTTGCGATGAATGTACCATAGGTTCAAAAATCATTTTGATGCACCCGATGGTACTCCTAGGTGACGTGGTTCAAATGAAAGCTCGTTTTGGTCCATTTAGAGATAGTGTTAATCTCGGCGCAAGATAGGTGCACGGTTTATGCTGAATGTACCATAGGCCTGGAAATCATTTTGGGCACAACTGATGGAACTCCTAGGTCACATAGGTCAAGTGGAAGCTTATTTCGGTCCGTTTGAAGATAGTGTTATTCTCAGTGCAAGATAGGTGCACGGTTTGCTCTGAATGTACCACAAGCATGAAAATCATTTTGGGCACACCTAATGGTACTCCTAGGTGACGTGTGTCAAGTGAAAGCTCGTTGCGTTCCATTTATAGATAGTGTTAATCTAGGCGCAAGATAGGTGCACGACTTGCCCCAAATGTACCACAGGCATGAAAATTAGTTTAGGCACACCCAAAGGTCCTTATAGGTGACATTGGTCTAGTGGAAGGTTGTTTTGATCCGTTTGGAGATAGTATTAACCTCGACACAAGATAGGTGCACGGTTTCTTTAGAACGACCAAAGGTTCTAACATCGCTTTGGGCACACCCAATGGGACTCCTAGGTGACGTAGATCAAGTGGAAGCTCGTTTTAGTCCTTTTAGAGATAGTGTTAATCTCGATGCAAGATAGGCACTCGGTTTGCACCGAACATACCTTAGGCTTGGAAATCATTTTGGGCACAACCGATAGTACTCCTACATTACGTGGGCTAAGTGGAAACTCATTTTGTTCCATTTGGAGATAGTGTTAATCTGGACGCAAGATAGATGCATGGTTTACGCCGAACATACCATAGACTTAGAATCATTTTGGCCGCACCTGATTGTACACCTAGGTGGATCAAGCGGAAGCTCATTTCGATCCACTTGGAGATAGTTTTAAGCTCGGCGCAAGACAGATGCACGGTTTGCGTTGAATGTACCATGGGCATGGAAATGGCTTTGGCCACACCTGATGGCACAATATATATCAAGTGGTTGCTTGTTTCAATCCATTTGAAGATAGTGTTAGTATCAGCGCAAGATAGGTGCACAGTTTGCACCGAACGTACCATAGGCATGGAAATCATTTTGACGCACCCGATGGTACTCCTAGGTGACGTGGGTCAAGTGAAAGCTAGTTTCAGTCCGTTCGGAGATAGTGTTAATCTTGGTGCATGATAGGTGTACGGTTTGTGCCGAATGTACCATGGGCATGGAAATCATTTTGGGCACACCCATTGATACTCCTAGGTTACATGGGTCAAGTGGAAGCTCATTTTGGTTCGTTTGGAGATAGTGTTAATCTCGGCGCAAGATAGGTGCACGGTTTGCTCTGAATGTACCACGGGCATGAAAATCATTTTGGGCACACCCGATGGTACTCCAAGGTGACATGTGTCAAGTGGAAGCACGTTAAGGTCCGTTTGGAGATAGAGTTAATCTAGACTATGGCTAGACCCGAATGTACCATAGGCATGGAAATCTTTTTAGGCACACCCGAAGTTACTTTTATGTGACATTGGTCTAGTGGAAGGTCGTTTTAGTCTGTTTGGAGATAGTATTAACCTTGACGCAAGATAGATGCACGGTTTCTGCTAAAGGACCATAGGTTTTGACATCGCTTTGGGCACACCTAGTGGGACTCCTAGGTGATGTAGATCAAGTGGAAGCTCGTTTCAGTCCTTTTGGAGATAGTGTTAATCTTGAGACAAGATAGGCGCTCGGTTTGCACCGAACATACCATAGGCTTGTAAATCATTTTGGGCACAACCGATGGAACTCTTACGTGACGTGGGCCAAGTGAAAACTCATTTCAGTCCATTTGGAGATAGTGTTAATCTCGACGCAAGATAGATGCATAGTTTGTGTCAAATGTACCATAGGCTTAGAAAGTCATTTTGGCCACACCTAATTGTACACCTAGGTGATGTGGATCAAGCAAAAGCTCATTTCAATCCGTTTGGAGATAGTTTTAATCTTATCACAAGATAGGTGCACGGTTTGTGCTGAATGTACCACATGCATCAAAATGACTTTGGGCACACCTGATGGTACTCCTAGTTAATGTATGTCAAGTGGAAGCTTGTTTTGGTCCGTTTGGAGATAGTGTTAGTCTCGGTGCATGATAGGTGCACGATTTGCGCCGAATGTACCATAGGCTCAGAAATCATTTTGACACACTTGATGGTACTCCTAGGTGACGTGGGTCAAGTGGAAGCTCGTTTCAGTCCATTTAGAGATAGTGTTAATCTCGGCACAAGATAGGTGCACGGTTTGTGCTGAATGTACCACCGGCGTTGAAACCATTTCGGGCGCAGCCAATGGTACACCTAGGTGACGTGGGTCAAGTAGAGCCCATTTGGGTTCATTTGGAGATAGTGTTAGTGTGGGCGCAAGATAGCTGTAGGATTTGCGCCGAACATATCATTGGTTCGCAAATCATATTGGACACACTTGATGGTACTCATAGGTGACGTGGGTCAAGTGGAACCTCGTTTTGGTCCGTTTGAAGATAGTGTTAATCTCGGTGCAAGATAGGTGCATGATTTGTGCTGAATGAACAACGGGCATGGAAATCATTTTGGGCACACCCGATCGTACTCCTAGGTGATGTGGGTCAAGTGAAATCTTGTTTTGGTCTATTTAGAGATAGTGTTAATCTTAGCGCAAGATTGGGCATGGTTTGCGCCGAATGTACCACAAGCGTGGAAATCATTTTGGGCACACCTGATGGTACACCTTGGTGACATGGGTCAAGTGGAAGCTCGTTTCGGTCCATTTGGTGATTGTGTTAATCTGATGAGGACATCAACACCATCAATACATCCACACCTGCACAAGTATAGATTCATGGTCCTATTACTCACGCCTGTGCACATCAGCTCAACTATCAGGTGAGTTCATTCCTGAGTTCCTGTTCATCTTATTTAGACCATGGAAACATGTGCACCTTTGTTTTGCTCAGGAATAATGGAGAGGAACCATAAGGAAGGGGATCGCGAGAGGTGGGTTCGGACTACAGAACAACACCAACTTGTGATGGTCACCAAGACTTCATATGGAATCTGATTGGGATGTTCTAGTGCTTCATGGAAATCTTACCAAGTCTACTTTTGAATGAACTACATCATCATATCTTCTCATGGTTGGCCGCAATCGTCGATTTAATCCAGAGACCTTTTTGAGACACCTGTAGTGGATGTCCTTGTTTCTCTTTTGTTTTTACTGAGTCGAGGGATTTAGCACCACCCAGCACTCCTCGAGTCGCCCTCTTATTTACATCAGGCTCCTACAGCCACCGCCACTAGTTGGGTTTTGTTTCATCAAGTTAGCAATTGCTACCGCCTTTCGGAGCATGTGTTGAATAAACTGCTTGTCTGATTGTATTTGGAACCCCACCATCTTTATTTTGTCACACCCATTTAAAGACCAAATGGAATGCATACCCTTATGTGTGCCCAGAGATCTATCACACATAGGTTAACAAATTATAACGGAAGTATCATCACAAATGTTATTACATCACAATATTTAACACATAGTCTTAACACAAATGTAGCGAAAGTAAAAATAATAAACTCTCATGGTAGCTCCAATCACAGGCACATTGACTGGTTGACTGCAAGTCTAGTAATCTTCAGGGAAGTAGGCGTAGTAGTCACTATTAGCACCATCTGTTACCCATTTGAGATTTTTATCCAAATAAGAAAAATAAACAAGCGTAAGTACATCTCATACTCAACAAGTGTAACATGGGGTTCATGAGGCTCAAAGGCATAATATTGGTTTATCAGCATGTAGCTTTTAGTTAGCATAATTTTAGCATATTAATAGCATCAAGATGTCTCAATGTAAATAATAAACATATGATCCATGTGAAATGATTGATGAATAGCAAAAACATAACCATTAATAATTATCAACTATTCCATAAGGGTCCAAGGCCACTCGTGATCGTGAGCACGGCTCTTATAACAGTTTTACACTCTGCAGAGGTTGTACACTTTCACTGTGAGTCGTGTTGCCCATATGCCCGGGTTAATTACTCCCAAAACACTACCAAGGTGAGTAGGCAGGGAAACACTATGAAGTCTTTCGAAGGTTCGTCTAACAAGTTAGGGACATTAGATTCACTCAGCAAAGAGATGTAGAGCCCCCCTTCCAAATGGCACAATAACACGCAGCCTATACACATAAGGACAGAGGCCGCACTATACCCGATTCGTCAAGCCATTCTTACGCCAAAAAGGTTACCACTAACAAGCTAGAAAAGGTCCTTCTATATGACTAAAGCTAGAGCCATATAGCCCCCACAGTTGTACTGTAAATCCCGGATGTTCGCTTATAGATGAGTCCTTATGGAGAGTAATTAGAGCATCAAAAGTAACCCCCATGCTCTAATCCCCTTTAAACATTAATCAAAATCATCTTTTAATGTTTGTTGCATATTCCATTAATCAATTTACATGATCATAGTCCATGTTTAAGCACTAGCCATACTACTCAATGCAATATAATAGATATCAAGGTATAAGATCAACACTAAGTCATCCTTAACAAGGGAATAGATGCATAATGATATTATTTGCATATTGTGAATAGGACAACAAGGATAATCCCATGCTATACTTGCCTTGCTCAAACTGGTCCTGAAGATCTTGCTCGTAGAAAGACTATAATTAGAACAATACACCAATAGTAAGAAAATAATATAAAAATTTTTTAAAACGAATCTACAACTCGCTAGGATCACACAGACGCGAAGATCACGAAAAACGGAGCTAAAACGACGAACTTATGAATTTACGAAGATTTCTTATAGAAAAATAAATACTTTAATATAGACTCGAAAATTAATTAACTCAAACCTACTGTACAGTTCTATCATCATGTAGAGCTCACAAATATGAATCTAACGCAATTTAAATGGGTCAAATCAGAGTTAAAACAGAGATTCTAGGACTGAAACAAGATTAGTGGCAAAACTATAAATATCAGAAAACATATTTTTCAATTACCGAGATGAAATACGCTTTCAAAAGATCAAAACAAACGCGAGTTATTACATTTTGGACTATGGGTTTATAACTTAAATCTTACAGGGTCTCTTTAGCAAATGTTACAGCCGAAAGGGTATCTTTTGTTCTCGATCGTTGGATTCTAAACGGACGGCCTAGATCTAATCGGGGGAGTGAGAAAGGAAACGGCCGCCGGCGCTCCGGCCGGACTTCACCGTGACGACGTCTCGCGCGGCGGCGCCATGGCCGGAAAAGCCATCTCTCGCCACGGTGCACCAAAATGCAAAGAAAATACACCCGTGGCTAGCTAACTCCAAGGCGAACTTACCCACGGCAATGTTGAGGCCAAGAACAAGACGAGGAAGGTGCGCGGCTTGATATGGCGGGCGGTGGAACTCGAGCTCGCGGTGACCTAGCTCTCGGCCACCATAGGAATTGCAACAAGGCAAGATGGATTGCGGAGGGTGGCACGGCTCCGTTTTTATAGCCCGGGAGCACCGCTAAAGAAGGAAAGGGGGAGATTGTGAAGATCGACTCGGATTGGGAAAGAAAGGGAAGGAATCCGGCGGCGTGGGGAGGAAGAAGCGCCTGACACGTGGGTCCAGGATGTCAGCGACGCGGGAGCGGGAGGAAGACAGCGCGCGCGTGAGTTGGGCCGCGGCCGCTGGCTGGGCTCGGCCCAGAGAGAGGATGCGGGTGTGGGGGGGGAAAGGAGGGAAGCGGGCCGCCGCTGGCATGCCGAGGTGACGGGCTGTGGGCCGAAAACAGAAAGGAGAAGAAGAATTCCTTTTCTTTTTCTTTTCTAATTTTTCAAAGCCATTTTTCAAAAGATTTTTAAATCCAATTTGAATTTGATTTAAACCACTCAATACAAAATTTCAAATGCTGCAGCATGAATGCTCAATCATGTTTCTACCCTTATATTTGATTTTAAATTTATAAAAATTATTATCATTCTAAATTTGCATGCTCACAAAAATATATAAAAATCATATTTCTCCTATTTTTCTTCTTTTTAAAATTTTAGGGTGTTACAATTCTAGCCCCCCTTAAGATGAATCTCGTCCCGAGATTCGACCGATGCTTACTCAAACAATTGCGGATAGGTTTTCCTCAGATCCTCTTCTCGTTCCCAAGTAGCCTCTTCTGCAGTGTACCGATTCCAGTGTACCTTAAACATTTTGATTGTTCGACTTCTTATGACTCTGTCAGCAGTCTCTAAAATTTTAACCGGGAACTCTTCATATGTAAGATCCTCCTTAACAGTGAGCTCCTCTAACGGAATCTGTTCCTCTGGTACTCGCAAACATTTCTTCAGTTGAGACACATGGAACACATCATGTACACCTGCCAAACTCTCGAGTAATTCCAACTAATATGCCACTTCACCACGTCTCTCTATGATCTTGAAAGGTCCAATATATCTTGGTGCCAATTTACCTTTCATGTTGAACCTTTTCACACTCCTCATGGGTGATACTTTCAAGTAAACATAATCCCCTACCTCAAAAGTCAACTCTCTTCTATGAGTATCAGCATAACTTTTCTGTCGGAACTGTGCTATTTTTAGATTATCTCTAATCATTCTCACTTTCTTTTCAGCATCCTTAAGTACATCAGGCCCAAACACTTGACTCTCCTCTGTCTGATTCCAGAACAACGGGGTCCTACACTTTCGTCCATACAGAGCCTCAAACGGTGCCATCTGAAGACTCTTCTGATAACTATTGTTATAAGAGAACTCTGCATAAGGCAAGCTCTTATCCCAGCTAGTACCATATTGTAAAGCACAAGCTCTCAACATATCTTCCAATATCTGATTAATTCTCTCTGTTTGACCATCTGTCTGTGGATGGTAAGCTGTACTAAAGTTTAGTTTAGTTCCCAGTGATTCATGTATCTTTTGCCAATAATGAGATGTAAACTGAGTACCCCGATCAGACACAATTTTCTTAGGAACTCCATGTAGACTCACTATTCTTTCCATATACAACTCTGCCAACTTTGCACTACTATATGTAGTCTTTACTAGCAGAAAATGAGCAACCTTAGTCAGACGATCCACTATCACCCAAATTGAATCATATCCCCTCTGAGTCCGAGGCAACCCAACTATAAAATCCATACCAACTTCTTCCCATTTCCACTCGGGTATCTGCATAGGCTGTAACAATCCTGTAGGTCTCTGATGTTCAGCTTTCACCCTTTGACAAGTGTCACACAAAGCAACATATTTAGCAACATCTCTCTTTAAACCATACCACCAATATTTCTCTTTCAGATCCAGATACATCTTAGTACTCCCCAGATGTATGGAATAAGCTGACTCATGAGCTTCACACAGAATTGCCATTCTGATATCCTTATCCTCAGGCACACACAGCCTTTTCCAAACCATAGCGTACCATTAACATCCTTACGGAATCCTAGAGATTTGCCTTTCGCTATGTTTTCCGCTATCTCTCTCAACTTTTCATCTTTCAACTGACCCTTGCGGATTTCTTGCTCCAAAGTAGGCTCTAGTACTAATTCCACTACATTGGTAGTAAACCCTAAGTTCAGATACTTACATTCAGCACACAACTCTTTTGGCATAGGCATTACTTGTATTTCATTAGCGTAGCTTTTCCTACTAAGAGCATCAGCAACAACGTTGGCCTTTCCTAGGTGATAATGCACCTCTAGATCATAGTCCTTTATCAACTCCAGCCATCTACGCTGTCTCAAGTTCAGATCTATTTGAGTGAAAATATACTTTAGACTCTTGTGGTGTATATATCACTCTTGTGTCCAATCAAATAATGTCTCCATATCTTTAATGCATGAACCACTGCAGCTAATTCCAAATCATGAGTAGGGTAATTCAACTCATGCTTCCTCAACTGTCTCGATACATATGCCACAACTCTACCCTCTTGCATAAGAACACATCCCAAACCCAATCGAGATGCATCACAGTAAATAGAGAAGGGTTTATTCAGATCTGGCAAAACTAAGACGGGTGCAGTAGTCAATCTTTTCTTTAATTCCTCAAAATTAGCCTGGCACTTCTCAGACCACACAAACTTGGCATTCTTCTCCAATAATGCAGTCATTGGTTTTGCAAGCTTGGAAAATCCCTCTATAAATCTCCTATAATAGCCAGCCAATCCCAAGAAGCTACGGATCTCACTTACATTGATGGGTGGCTTCCAGTTCAATACATCTTTCACCTTGCCAGGATCTACTGATATTCCTCCATTTGAGACAATATGACCTAGAAAAGAAACTTCCTTCAACCAAAACTCACACTTACTCCTCTTGGCATATAGTTGGTGTTTTCTGAGCTTTTGCAAGACCAACCTCAAATGTTCAACATGTTCTTCCTCAGTCTTAGAGAATACCAAAATATCATCAATGAATACCACTACAAACTTGTCCAGATATTCCATGAACACCTTATTCATTAAGTACATGAAGTATGCAGGGGCATTAGTCAGACCAAAAGACATCACTGTATACTCATATAAACCATACCGTGTGGTAAAAGCTGTCTTTGGTATATCCCTGGCACGAATCTTCAATTGATGATATCCAGAACGAAGATCAATCTTGGAGAATACACAAGCTCCCCTCAACTGATCAAATAGGTCATTAATTCTAGGCAATGGGTACTTATTCTTGATAGTAACCTCATTGAGAGACCGATAATCTACACACATCCTCTGAGTTCCATCTTTCTTGTCCACAAAAATCACTGGTGCTCCCCACGGTGAAGAACTAGGACGAATAAAACCCTTACCCTGCAACTCCTTAATTTGTTTCTTAAGTTCTTCTAATTCATTTACTCCCATTCTATATGGACGCTTAGCTATCGGTGCAGTTCTAGGTAATAATTCAATAATAAATTCAATGTCACGGTCTGGTGGCATACCTGGCAATTCCTCAGGAAACACATCGGGGAACTCCTCCACAACTAGGTCTTCCTGGTTGGCACCATCATTAAGCTGGTTCACTGTAGCGGTCTCCTGTTTCTGCACTTTAACCTCAACCTTGATTCTATCCCCCTTTGACGTTGTCAGTACAACTGATTTACCCTTGCACTAAATCTCTGCTTGTTGTTGCATCATCCAATCTATTCCCAATATAAGATCAATCCCAGCTGTTCTCAATACTATAGGACTCACTGTAAACTCTACCCCCTTAAATTGAGACTAATCGGAAGACAGCGATAAGATGCTGGCATGCTTCCACCAGGTGAGTTTACTAATATAGGGTTCTTCATGGCACACAAATGAATTCTATGTATTCTAACAAATGATTGTGATATGAAAGAATGTGATGCTCCAGAATCAAAAAGAACAGTGGCGGGAGTGGAATGGACATCGAACGTACCAGGCATAACTTCTGGCTCCTCCACTGCGGTCTCCTGGGACAAGTGATTCACCCTTCCGGTGTTAGGTGCTGGCTTCTGGTGGCTGCTCTGTATCTGGGGAGTCTGCTGGTTAGGCTTCTCAGGGCAATTGTAGGACAAGTGACCTTCTTTCCCACATCGGAAACACCGATTGGGGGTACTAGGAGCACTAGTCTTTGTGGGAGTATTATTGGAAGGACCCTGACGCTGTGCTTGATTCCCACTCTGCTGCGGAGGACGCTGGTTGCTATTCTGCGGCTGGAATGGGGGACGTTGAGGGAACTGATCGCGGAAAGGGACCTGACCATGATTCCACTAACCAGAAGGAGGCCTCTGTTGATTATTCTGCTGAAAGCCAGTATGCGGACGAGTGTTACTACCAAAGGCTTGTCCCTGTAACCTTTTCCTCTTAGCATCCATCTCCTTGCGCTTGTTATCCACCACGATAGCGCGGTTGACAAGCGTCTGAAAGTTAGGATAGGTATTGGACATCAACTGCAACTGTAGTCCATCATATAATCCCTTCAGGAAGCGACGCTGCTTATCATTGTCATTAGCTACTTCATGTGGAGCATATCGTGACAATTGAGCAAACTTGTCACGGTACTCAGCTACAGACATTGACCCTTGGGTCAGGTTCCTGAATTCCTCCGCCTTCAATTCTATCATCCCTTCAGGTATATGGTAAGCCCTGAAGTTCTCTCTAAACTCCTGCCAGGTGACTGCGGGAGCATTGGCAGGGCGACCATACTCATATGACTCCCACCAATCCTGAGCTTCTCCCTAGAGTTGTCCAGAAGCAAACAACACCTTCTGTCGGTCATCACATTGTGCAATATTGAGTTGCTTCTCCACAGCATGAAGCCAATCATCGGCTTCCAAAGGATCAGCAGCATGTGTGAACACTGGGGGACGACCTTTCAAAAATTCACCACGCTTATCACGTGGTTGAGCCCCAGCAACTGGCTGATTTTGTTGATTCTGCACCAGTTGTTGCATCAGCTGCATCTGCACTGCCAACAGTTGCTCAATAGTTGGTGGCGGTGGTGGTGGTGGATTTGGGGGAATATTTCCACGACCCCTGCCTCTTCCTCTTCCGGCCTTCTGCCATCCATAAATATGCAAACTTTAAGAATTCCATGTTATCAACCACTTATAAGATAAAGAATGAGATCTGAAGGTTTTCTGGACGAGTAGCAATATTGACAGTTCAGTATTTCAATCATATCTCGAGCTACAGAAGTCCAAAAGAGGCGTGCTTTATATGGTTGGAAAGATTATGAAATTATACACAACGTTTATTCAGACCTCAAGATCAGATTCTGTCGTTAAGTTTATGAAAAATAAGGCATAAGAGAAACTGTTCCAGATTACATACTGTGCAGAAACTTTAAATGTGAAAATTATATCTCTCGAACCAGATCAGATAAAAAGGTGATTCCAGTGGCATTTGAAAGATGCTTAAGTCTAGTTTCTCTCACAAAAATTTCATAAATATTGCACGAACCATTTTTGAACCATAGTAGAAACATTGCAGACTGCTCCAGAAAAAAGCAAGGACAGAAACGTGATAATACTAAACCCAACTATTATTCCCTTGACTATTAAACTTATTATTCTTAAAAATGGAACTTGTAGACATGCCTACAAGCCCCAACACTCATAACAAAGATCCAACTCACACATAAGCATAATAATAAAGCAACTAGCACACCAAAGTTCAAACCACGTGACAGACTCGATGACTCAACTGACGTTACTAAGAACGTTTTTATTACATAAAGGACTCCTACTTCCTAAGGAAGTGGCTCATGCTCTAATGTCTCATAAATCTTGGCCATGCCTTGGTTTGCT
The DNA here is from genome assembly GCA_038087645.1 of Saccharum hybrid cultivar R570. Classification (NCBI taxonomy): domain Eukaryota; kingdom Viridiplantae; phylum Streptophyta; class Magnoliopsida; order Poales; family Poaceae; genus Saccharum; species Saccharum hybrid cultivar. The sequence goes on along the minus strand of JAQSUU010000307.1, from coordinate 39,102,587 downwards.
CGGAGTTCATCAATGGTTGCCTGGCACCTCTTGATGGTCTTCCCTTGTGCCTTCACCATCTCCTCTAACTGCAGCTTCTTATCCATCATATCATAGATAAGGTTCACCATCACCCGAGGTAGTGGCTCTAGCTGCACTAGATCCGTCATAGCCCATCTAAGGTTGGGGTGTGCATGAGGGAAGTAGCGATGAATGTCATGCTTCATACTGTTAAAGCGAAGATAGCGGAGGCCCATACATGCTTCAAAAGCAGCATCTTCAATGCTATCCTCTATAGTAGCTCGATGACTCACGTGAGAAAACATCATGTCCAGCTGGTACACCCCTCTTTCTTGTTTATGTGTAAAAATACTCGCCCTAGCCTTCCAGTATGTGTCCTCCAGTGGATGAGTGTACTCCCAGCAGACGTACTCCACAGCTGGATGCCAATCAGCGAAGTAGGCAGTGAGCATCCCCACAAGTCGAAGATGAGAGACAACATTCCCTCCATTCCTGTGGTAGATCCTCACAGTCCACCCCATTGGAGGAGGTGGCATATCTCCAGCAGCTTCATGATGTGGTGGAGATGGGGGTTGCCCTCCTCCATTAGCCTCCTCTTCATCATCCTCAATCTCAATGATCTCCGGATCTTCTTCAAGCTCGGGCTCTTCCTGGGGAGGTGCTGGTGCTTGGATTGGTGCTTTAGGGACCTGCTCCTATTCCTAGGGTGCTTGCTCTTGTGGCTCTTCAGGTGCAAGCAAGGCACGAGGTGGGTAGTATCCTCTAGAGCTGATGCGGGCAGTCTTACGGTCATGAGCCATCTACAGAATTTTTAGATGTAGTTAGAATAGAGGCAAAATTTCATAATAGAATGAGACATAAGAAGCATAAAAATTTATCAAATAACAAGAGCAAGATAGTAAGCATAAAAATAGTGTAAAGATGATACTAAATCGACCATTTCTAGCTAGGCTTGCGTCCTACAGTCAACAAGAGCTCCGATACTAATTTATCACACCCATTTAAAGACCAAATGGAATGCATACCCTTATGTGTGCCCAGAGATCAATCACACATAGGTTAACAAATTATAACGGAAGTATCATCACAAATGTTATTACATCACAATATTTAACACATAGTCTTAGCAAAAATGTAGCGAAAGTAAAAATAATAAACTCTCGTGGTAGCTCCAATCATAGGCACATTGACTGGTTGACTGCAAGTCTAGTAATCTTCAGGGAAGTAGGCGTAGTAGTCACTATTAGCACCATCTGTTACCCATCCGAGATTTTTATCCAAATAAGAAAAATAAACAAGCGTAAGTACATCTCATACTCAACAAGTGTAACATGGGGTTCATGAGGCTCAAAGGCATAATATTGGTTTATCAGCATGTAGCTTTTAGTTAACATAATTTTAGCATATTAATAGCATCAAGATGTCTCAATGTAAACAATAAACATATGATCCATGTGAAATGATTGATGAATAGCAAAAACATAACCATTAATAATTATCAACTATTCCATAAGGGTCCAAGGCCACTCGTGACCATGAGCACGGCTGTTATAACAGTTTTACACTCTGTAGAGGTTGTACACTTTCACTATGAGTCGTGTTGCCCATATGCTCGGGTTAATTACTCCCAAAACACTACCAAGGTGAGCAGGCAGGGAAACACTATGAAGTCTTTCGAAGGTTCGTCTAACAAGTTAGGGCCATTAGATTCACTCGGCAAACAGATGTAGAGCCCCCCTTCCAAATGGCACAATAACACGCAGCCTATACACATAAGGACAGAGGCCGCACTATACCCGATTCGTCAAGCTATTCTTACGCCAAAAAGGTTACCACTAACAAGCTAGAAAAGGTCCTTCTATATGACTAAAGCCAGAGCCATATAGCCCCCACAGTTGTATTGTAAATCCCGGATGTTCGCTTATAGATGAGTCCTTATGGAGAGTAATTAGAGCATCAAAATTAACCCCCATGCTCTAATCCCCTTTAAACATTAATCAAAATCATCTTTTAATGTTTGTTGCATATTCCATTAATCAATTTACATGATCATAGTCCATGTTTAAGCACTAGCCATACTACTCAATGCAATATAATAGGTATCAAGGTATAAGATCAACACTAAGTCATCCTTAACAAGGGAATAGATGCATAATGATATTATTTGCATATTGTGAATAGGACAACAAGGATAATCCCATGCTATACTTGCCTTGCTCAAACTGGTCCTGAAGATCTTGCTCGTAGAAAGACTCATGATCTCCAACGAATTGCTCACCGTCTATACTCGATCAACAACAGCAACAACATACATCCAGAGACAATCATGCATAAACAAACAAGACTATAATTAGAACAGTACACCAACAGTAAGAAAATAATATAAAAAGTTTTTAAAACAAATCTACAACTCGCTAGGATCACACAGACGCGAAGATCACGAAAAACGGAGCTAATACGACGAAGTTATGAATTTACGAAGATTTCTTATAGAAAAATAAATACTTTAATATAGACTCGAAAATTAATTAACTCAAACCTACTGTACAGTTCTATCATCATGTAGAGCTCGCAAATATGAATCTAACACAATTTGAATGGGTCAAATCGGAGTTAAAACGGAGATTCTACGACTAAAACAAGATTAGTGGCAAAACTGTAAATATCAGAAAACGTATTTTTCAATTACCGAGACGAAATACGCTTTCAAAAGATCAAAACGAACGCGGGTTATTACATTTTGGACTGCGGGTTTATAACTTAAATCTTACAGGGTCTCTTTAGCAAATGTTACAGCCGAAAGGGTATCTTTTGTTCTCGATCGTTGGATTCTAAACGGACGGCCTAGATCTAATCGGGGGAGTGAGAAAGGAAACGGCCGACGGCGCTCCGGCCGGACTTCACCGTGACGATGTCTCGCGCGGCGGTGCCATGGCCGGAAAAGCCATCTCTCGCCACGGTGCACCAAAATGCGAAGAAAATACACCCGCGGCTAGCTAACTCTAAGGCGAACTTAACCACGGCAAAGTTGAGGCCAAGAACAAGACGAGGAAGGCGCGCGGCTTGATATGGCGGGCGGTGGAACTCGAGCTCGCGGTGACCTTGCTCTCGGCCACCACAGGAACTGCAACAAGGCAAGATGGATTGCGGAGGGTGGCACGGCTCCGTTTTTATAGCCCGGGAGCACCGCTAAAGAAGGAAAGGGGGAGATTGTGAAGATCGACTCGGATCAGGAAAGAAAGGGAAGGAATCCGGTGGCATGGGGAGGAAGAAGCGCCTGACACGTGGGTCCAGGATGTCAGCGACGCGGGAGCGGGAGGAAGACAGCGCGCGCGCAAGTTGGGCCGCGGCCGCTGGCTGGGCTCGGCCCAGAGAGAGGATGCGGGCGGAGGGGGGGGGAAGGAGGGAAGCGGGCCGCCGCTGGCAGGCTGAGGTGACGGGCTGCGGGCCGAAAATAGAAAGGAGAAGAAGAATTCCTTTTCTTTTTGTTTTCCAATTTTTCAAAGCCATTTTTCAAAAGATTTTTAAATCCAATTTGAATTTGATTTAAACCACTCAATACAAAATTTCAAATGCAGCAGCATGAATGCTCAATCATGTTTCTACCCTTATATTTGATTTTAAATTTATAACAATTATTATCATTCTAAATTTGCATGCTCATAAAAATATATAAAAATCATATTTCTCCTATTTTTCTTCTTTTTAAAATTTTAGGGTGTTACATATTTTTAGATTGAAACCTTCATATTTATCTTGCAATTGAGTGATTGTTCAACTTGTTCTTGCTTGTTCTTCGATTGCTTGTAGGACAAGTGCCCTCGTGGCTGGGTCGTGCACCACAAGAATGCAGCGATCCTTGGAGTCAATGTATCGGTTGCTAAGGCGCATCGTCCCTGGATGGTTGTAGTTGGATTGTGAACGTCATCTCCATCCACTAAACCAAAGATATCCCTCTCCACTGAAAGATTAGGACACACTTACCCTTATCAAGTGGTATTTAGAGCTAGGTTTGATCGGTGAGAGATTTTAGTTTGCTATTATTTTCCTATAGTCTAGAAAAAGCTAGGTTTGATCGGTCACTGTTAATCATATACATCTCCGTTGTCATCACCACCACCATATACATATCCACTACACCATATACATCTCCATTGCAATCATTATTACCATAGACGTCTTCACTGCACTATATCCATCACCGCTATTTTTTTCATACTGACAAAATCTGATTTGGGCACACAAAGGAAAATCTAAGAAGTTAGTTGCATTCTTGTTACCCCTGAAAAGAAAGAGAAATATTTTGTGAGTTGCTTTTGTGAAATATGATTTGTCAAGATTCAGATTTGTTCTAGTTGTGCAAGGTAAAAGAAAAGAAGAAGAAAAATCAGAAACAAAAGGAAAGAAAAAGAAAGAGAAAGAGGAGAGAAAGAAAAGAAGAGAGGAGGATAAGAAGGGGAGTGATAGCTTGCTGTTCTTGTGCCTTTTTCTTGTTGTACTGTGACTTTGTTTGTGTCCAGGCTTGCGTCTCTAGCATGGTCTAGCCTAGGACCAGCACAGTACCACCGTTGAACGATTTCTAAACTTGCTTTTGTGACTAATGTGGTGCTAGTATTTCCTTGCTACTGTTAGCCTTCCTACAGCCCCACAAATTTGACTATAGCTTGACAGGAATTGATGTTGTGGCATCGATACACTTGCTTCTTGAGTTGAGTGGCTGAATTGTTGGCTGCCCTCCCCTCCTGTTGAGTGTGGAAGAATAGGTAAGCACATGCATGAACAAGTTGAGAGTGAGGATTATAATAGTGATATCCTAGTAGCATTAGGACATTTTTCTTTCACTTGTTCCTTTGTTTTTTCTCTTCTTTTTGTAACCATGCTAGGAGAATCAGAATCAACCCCTTCACAATCACCACGGACAAAGGCATTCATGCAACACTTTGAACGCAAAGTGAGGCTACACACTGATGGACTCAATGAGGATGTACAGGTCACTAATGAGCGCCTTGGTCAATTGGAGTTGGCCCACATTGACACCAACTCAAAGCTCGGTCGGTTAGAAACCACACAGATTGCCATAAACACCAAGCTTGCTTTATTGGAGACTTCAATTGCAAGAATAAACACCAACCTTGCTGCTCTATTGAGGCGATTTGATGACCTCAATGCTGGTGGTGAGAATCAAAGACAAGAAGACAACAATACTGATGGTGACCATGGCGAGGATAATTTTGATGACGAATATTCAGCAGATACTAAACATGGTGACCGAGAAGCTCGTCTTCGCCAAAGGCTACATCACAATCATGAAGGTATAAATCACTGACATGATGTATGGAACAACGATGATGCTTTCGGTAAGATTAAATTTAAGATACCTCCTTTTGATGGTAAATATGATCCTAATGCATACATTACGTAGATTGCTGTTGATCAAAAATTTACATGCCATGAATTTCCTAAGAATAAAAGAGTTCGGGCTACAACTAGTGAGTTCACTAATTTTGCTTCTGTTTGGTGGATAGAGCACGGCAGGAAAAATCCTAATAACGAACCAAAAACTTGGGATGGTTTGAAATGAATCATGCTAGCTAGATTTGTTCCCGCTTATTATGCACATGATCTATTAAATAGGTTGCAACAATTGAGGCAGGGTACTAAAAGTGTAGAAGAATATTATCAGGAACTGCAAATGGGTATGTTGTGTTGTAACATAGAGGAGGATGAGGAACCAGCTATGGCAAGACTTACGGGTGGGTTGAACCATGAAATTCAGGACATCCTAGCCTATAAGGAATACAATAACATAACTCGTTTATTTCATCTTGCTTGTAAAGCTGAAAAGGAAGTGCAGGGACGACATGCTAGTGTTAGGACTAATTTTTTCTGTAGGAAAGACTACTTCGGGACACCCATGCACAACGTTTACTCCTATCGGATGTTCCCCTCTGCCATCTTCTTCACCTAGTCGAGCAGCCCCTCCCAGTGACATGTCACGTGCTCCTTCCACTCATTCAGCAACAAGGACTATCTAGAAGCCAGCCGTAAGTGATTCTTCAGTTGCATCAATAGGTAGAACAAGAGGCATGCAATGCCATCGGTGTTAGGGCTATGGACATGTGCAGCATGATTGTCCTAGCAAGCATGTTTCGATTGTTAAAGATGATGGTGAGTATTCGTCTGCTAGTGATTTCGATTAAGATGCACATCCTTTGCTTACGGCTGACCATGCAGGTAGTGAGGAACAACAAGAAAAGCATATTGGTGCAGATGATTCAAAGCGCTATGAGAGTCTCATTGTGCAACATGTGCTTAGTATGCAAATGGAGAAGGCAAAACAAAATAAGCGACATAATTTATTTCAAACAAAGTGTGTTGTTAAAGAACATTCTTGCCCCATGATCATTGACAGAGGTAGTTGCAACAACTTGGCTAGCAGCGACATGGTGGAGAAGCTTGCACTTAGCACCAATCCGCATCCACATCCATATTACACATCCAATGGCTAAACGATAGTAGTAAGGCTAAGGTAACTAGACTAGTGCGAATTAATTTTCTTATTGGATCATATATCATGATGTTGTTGAATGTGATGTTGTGCCTATACAAGCTTGTAATATCCTGCTCGGTAGACCATGGAAATTTGATAAGGATTCTATGCATCACGGTAGGTCCAACCAGTATTCTTTTATGCACCAAGATAAGAAAATTGTGCTACATCCTACGTCCCCTAAAGCTATTGTGAAAGATGATGTTGCTAAAGCTAGCAAACTTAAATGTCAGGAATATGCTAAGAGTGAGAACCATATAGTTGCAAAGGAACTAGTCAAGCAAGGCAACAAAAATACCAAATCTGCACTCAATAAGAAAAATGAGATAACTTGGAAAGGATCATGTTTTCTGGCCACTATATCTGATGTTAATGAATTGATTGCTTCCACTTCAGATTGCTATGCCTTAGTGTGCAAAGATGCTTTGATTTCACTTCATGATATGCAACATTCTTTGCCCCTGTTGTGTCTAACATTTTGTAAGAGTCTTCTGATGTGTTTCCATGTGAAATTCCACCGGGGCTACCACCAATTCGTGGGATTAAGCACCAGATTGACCTCATCACTGGTGGTTCATTACCCAACCGTGCGCCATACCGGACCAATCCAGAGGAAACAAAATAGATTCAACGCCAAGTCCAAGAACTACTCGACAAAGGTTATGTGCGGGAGTCTCTTAGTCCTTGTGTTGTTCCTGTGATTTTAGTGCCTAAGAAAGATGAAACATGGCGTATGTGTGTGGATTATAGAGCGGTTAATAATATCACCATTCAATACCATCATCCTATTCCACGCTTAGATGATATGCTTGATGAATTGAGTGGTGATACTTTATTTTCAAAGGTTCATTTATGTAGTGGATACCACCAGATTCGTATGAAAATTGGGAGATGAATGGAAAACTGCTTTCAAAACTAAGTTCAGTTTATATGAGTGGTTAGTTATGCCTTTTGGATTAACTAATGCACCTAGCACTTTCTGAGGTTAATGAACAAGGTTTTATGTGCTTTTATTGACAAATTCATGGTGGTATATTTTGATGATATATTGATTTATAGCAAGTCTATGAATGAGGATCTTGATCACTTGCATGCTGTTTTTAATGCTCTATGTGACGCACGTTTGTTTGGTAACCTTGAGAAGTGCACCTTTTGCATAGATCAAGTTTCTTTTCTTGGCTATGTTGTCACTCCATAGGGGATTGAGGTTGATAAAGCCAAGGTAGAAGCTATATAGGGATGGCCTACACCAAAGACTATCACACAGGTGCAAAGCTTTTTAGGTCTTGCTAGATTCTATTGCTGCTTTGTGAAGGATTTTAGTACCATTGCTGCACCATTAAATGAGCTTACAGAGAAGGGAGTGCCTTTTACTTAGGAAAAGGCAAAAGAGAATGCCTTCAACATGCTGAAAGATATGTTGACACATGCACCTCTGCTCCAACTACCTAATTTTAGTAAGACATTTGAGCTTGAATGTGATGCTAGTGGAATTGGTTTGGGTGGTGTTTAGTTGCAAGATGGCAAACCTATTGCATACTTTAGTGAGAAATTGAGTGGGCCTATTCTGAATTATTCTACTTATGATACAAAATTATATGCTCTTGTTAGACCTTTAGAGACATGGCAGCATTATTTGTGCCCCAAAGAATTTGTCATACATTCCAATCATGAGTCTTTAAAGCATTTCATAGTCAAGGAAAATTGAATCGTAGACATGCTAAATGGGTTGAATTCATTAAATCTTTTCCTTATGTTGTCAAACACAAGAAAGGGAAGGAGAATATAATTGCCAATGCCTTGTCTAAAAGATATATATTATTGACACAACTTGACTACAAAATTTTTGGATTAGAAACAATTAAAAATCAATATATACATGATGGTGATTTTAAAGATGTATTGCTGCATTGTAAAGATGGCAGAACCTGGAAAAATTCATCGTCAATGATGGATTTGTGTTTAGAGCTAACAAGCTATGCATTCCAGCTAGCTCCGTTCGTTTGTTGTTGCTATAGGAAGCGCATGGAGGGGGCTTGATGGGACATTTTGGAGCAAAGAAAACAAAAGACATACTTGCTAGTCATTTCTTTTGGCCAAGGATGAGAAGAGACATGGAGAGATTTGTTGCTCGTTGCACTACATGCCAAAAGGCTAAGTCACGATTAAATCCACATGGTTTGTATATTCTACCTATTCCTAGCGTTCCTTGGGAAGATATTTCTATGGATTTTGTGTTGGGATTGCCTAGGACTAGGAAAGGACATGACAACATTTTTGTTGTTGTGGATTGATTTTCTAAGATGGCCCATTTCATTCCTTGTCATAAAACTAATGATGGTACTCATATTGTTGATTTGTTCTTTTGGGATATTATTTGTTTGCATGGTGTGCCAAACACAATGTTTCTGATCGTGACACTAAATTTCTTAGTCATTTTTGGAGGACTTTATGGGCTAAATAGGGGACTAAGGTTTTGTTTTCTACCACATGTCATCCCCAAATTGATGGTCAAATTGAAGTTGTGAAAAGAACTTTGTCTACTATGTTAAGGGCTGTTTTAAAAATGAACAATAAGATGTGGGAAGAATGTTTGCCTTATATTGAATTTGCTTATAATCGCTCACTGCATTCAACTACAAAGATGTGCCCATTTGAGATTGTGTATGGACTATTGCCTCGTGCTCCTATGGATTTAATGCCTTTGCCATCTTCTAAAAAAGTGAACTTTGATGCTAAACAATGTGCTGAGTTAATGTTAAAATTGCATGAAACAACAAAGCAAAACATTGAGCGCATGAATGTTAAGTATAAGCTTGCTGGCGAGAAAGGTAGAATGCAATTGATGTTTGAACCTAGAGATCTGGTGTGGTTGCATTTGAGAAAGGAGAGGTTCCCTGATTTGAGAAAATCTAAATTGATGGCTAGAGCTGATGGACCATTTAAGGTGTTAGAGAAAATTAATGATAATTCATACAAGTTAGATTTGCCTGTCAATTTTGAGGTTAGTCCCACGTTTAACATCGCAGATTTGAAGCCATATTTGGGAGAAGAGGCCAAGCTTGAGTCGAGGACGACTCAAATGCAAGAATGGGAGGATGATGAGGACATCAACACCATCAATACATCCACACCTGCACAAGTACAGATTCATGACCCTATGACTCATGCCCATGCACATCAACTCAACTATTAGGTGAGTTCATTCTTGAGTTCTTGTTCATCTTATTTAGATCATGGAAACCCGTGCACCTTTGTTTTGCTCAGGAATAATGGAGAGGAACCACAAGGAAGGGGATTCGTGAGGGGTGGGTTCGGACTGCAGAACAACACCAACTTGTGAAGGTCACCAAGACTTCATATGGACCCTAATTGGGACATTCTAGTTCTTCATGAAAAGCTTACCAAGTCTACTTTTGAACGGATCCAACCACATCCTCATATCTTCTCAGAGTTGACCTTTTTGCGACACCTATTTTAGTGGTTGTTTCAGTCAATAACTGAGCTGCATGCAACCATGCAGTGGATGTCCTTGTTTCCCTTTTGTTTTTACTAAGTCGAGGGATTTAGCACCACCCAGCACTCCTCTGGTCGCCCTCTCATGTACATAAGGCTCCTACAGCCACCACCACTAGTTGGGTTTTGTTTCATTGAGTTAGCCATTGCTACCGCCTTTCAGCGTGCGTCTTGAATAAACCGCCCATCTGATTGTATTCAGAACCTGACCATCTTGTGTTTTCAGATTGAAACCTTCATATTTATCTTACAATTGAGTGCTTGTTCAACTTGTTCTTGCTTTGGTAAGGGTAAGGGTGTCCTGATCTATCGGTTGCTAAGGCGCATCATCCCTGGATGGTTGTATTCGGATCATGAATGTCATGTTCATCCACTAAATCAAAGATATCCCACTCCTCCGAAAGATCAGGACACCCTTACCCTTATCATAATCTAGGCGCAAGTTAGGTGCACATTTTGCACCGAACGTACCATAGGCTCAAAATCCTTTTCGATACACTAGATTGTACTCCTAGGTGACGTGAATCAAGCGGAAGCTCATTTCGATCTGTTTGGAGATAATTTTAATCTCGGGGCAAGATAGGTGTGGTTTGCTCCAATTGTACCACGGGGCAAGGAAATGACTTTGGGCACACCTGATAGTATTCCTAGGTTATGGATGTGAAGTGGAAGTTTGTTTCGGTCCGTTTGGAGATAGTGTTAGTCTCTGCGCAAGATAGGTGCATGGTTTATGCAAAACGTACCATAGCCTCGGAAATCATTTTGACACACCCGATGGTACTCCTAGGTGACGTGGGTCAAGTGAAAGCTCATTTCGGTTCGTTTGGAGATAGAGTTAATTTGGACGCAAGATAGGTGCATGGTTTACGCCGAATGTACTGCGGGCATGGAAACCATTTTAGGCGCACTCAATGGTACACCTAGGTGATGTGGGTCAAGTGGAAGCTCATTTCGGTCTATTTGGAGTAGTGTTAACCTAGGCGCAAGATAGGTGCACGGTTTGTGCCGAAGAGACGTGGGTCGACTGGAAGCTCATTTCGGTCCGTTTAGAGATAGTGTTTGAAAGCATCTAGGCCCCGAGAGTTGGTTTCGGCAATTGATGACAACGCATTATTACCATGACTAACGTGTGTTTTGCAGAAACTTTGGTAAGTTAGGTCATGGGATTGATAACTGCTTGGGGCACTATGGTATTCATGCCCCTTGATGGAAATCATTTCGGTTTTCAAAGGATTGACGTCAAGATTAAGGATGGTTAGTTCCAGATGTCAAGGTGTTGAGTTACATTTGGAATAGTCGTTAGGATCTTCGCTTTTTCCTTTGGCCGTACTATAAAGGGGGGCATGAGCGAGTAGCTTGACCTAGGTGAGTCTTTTGTTTAGGTGTGGTGCACACTTGTCAAACTTAGCACTAGGTAGCTCAAGAAAAGCTCAAAGTTCAGTTGGAAGCAACTTGGTTCAAGTTGCGTCGCGTTTCGGAGTTTTTAGAGTGGTTTTCCCTTGACCGGACGCAGTCTCTGGCTTGACCGGACGCGTCTGGTCAGTACTAACAACTACCACGTTTCAGCGCTGTTGACCGGACGCTGTCCTTGCGAGGACCGGATGTGGTGATCAGGCTGACACGTGTCACAGAAGCGAAATCAACTAATCGGACGTGACTGGGAAGTGATCGGCGCGTCCGGTCACGTTCCAGTAAGGTACCTTGACGATCGGACGTGTCCGGTCATCACTGATCAAACGCGGTTGTGCGTCAGGTCAAAGTACAGTAAGCTCCCTACACGATCGGGCGCGTCCAGTCACCCCTGATCGGTGCGTCCGGTCACTCAGCGAAGTGTTTCAGATTTTCGACCGTTACGATCGACCGGCGCGTCCGGTCAACGCGTATTTTTGCTGAGTTGGTAGGTAACGGTTGAATTTGACTGTGGGGTGTATAAATACATCCCCTCCACCTCTTTTAGAGGTCTCTTGCTCATTTGTTCAGCTGAGAAACACCTTTGAAGTGCAAGGGAGTGCAAGAGCTCTAGTGAGGGTAGTATTTTGAGAATCAAAGTTTGAGAGTCCCTCACTAGTGTCTAGGGAGTAGCAAGTGTGCATCCATCTTCTCATTAGGCTCATTGTGGTCAAGTGAGAGTTATAGCTTGTTACTCTTGGTGATCGCCATCACCTAGACGGCTTGGTGGTGATTGGGAGTTTGGTGATCATCCGGCGGAGCTTGTGGATGACCCAACTCATTTTGTGAGCGGTTTTGGGTGATTCACCGCGACGGAGTGTCGAAGAATCAGCCCGTAGAGAGCACTTGATCCTTGCGCGGATCAAGGGGGAGCTGCACCCTTGCGTGGGTGCTCCAACGAGGACTAGTGGGGAGTGGTGACTCTCCGATACCTCGGGAAAACATCGCCGTGTTCCTTGCCCTTACTTTCAAGCATTTACTTTCTCGTATTACTTTCATTGCTTGGTTTACTTTCCTAGAATTGCCATGCTAGACTAGGATTGGAACTTAGGGTGCAAAACTTTTTACCGGTAGAATCACAAGGAACACAAGTAGGCACTAGGGGTGAACTTTGGCTTGTAGGATTTAATTCTTGCAATTAATTTTTAGAAAAACCCAATTCACCCCCCTCTTGGGCATCTTGATCCTTTCAATTGGTATCGGAGCTGAGTTGCTCCTAAATTAGGCTTCACCGCCTAGAGCAAGATGTCTAATGGGGAAGGACCACCTCCCATCTTTGAGGGAGATGATTTTTCCATATTGGAAAATCCGAATGGAGGCGTACCTCGAAGCCATAGATGTTGGGTGTCTTAGAGCCGCAACCCAAGGGCTTCCCGCTATCAAGGATCCTGCCAACCCAAGTGGTGACGAGGAGAAGTACGACCGGTGGAATTCAAAGGCCAAAAATGCACTCTACCGGGGCTTAGGCAAGGATATCTTCAATCATGTGCGTAATGCAAAAAACGCTCATGAATTATGGGAAAACCTTTGTGCTCTCCATGAGGGAACTAAGAGTGAGCGTGAGGAACGCTATCATATTGCTTTAAAGAAAATTAATTCTTTTGAGATGCTTCCTAAAGAAAGTGCTAATGACATGTACACTCGATTGAATATTCTTGTAGAAGATCTCAATGCTCTTGGGCTCACCCAAATGAGTCAATCGGATGTTGCAAGGAGGATCTTGAGCGTTCTTCCCGTTGAGAAGTATGGTCACATTGTCACCATGCTTCATCAAAGTGATCTCTCCACCGCAACACTGACACAAGTAATGGGGAAGATCAATGCACATGAGATGTACATGCACATCACTCTAGAAGAGGGCTCATCATCTTCCAAGAAGAAGGACTTGGCCTTCAAAGCTAGCCATGACAAGAAGAAGAAGAAGGGCCAAGCCATGATGGTGCAAGAAAGCTCAAGTGAAAGTGATATTGATGATGCATCACTTGCACTCATGGTGAAGAAGACCACCAAAATGCTAAAGAAGCTCAACAAGAGTGGCATCAAGTTCGATGGCAAGAAGAAGAAATTCTTCACAAGTAGCAAAAGGAAGCCCATTTCGGAGATGGATTGCTACAATTGTGGTGAACTTGGCCACTTAGCTCATCAATGCCCTAGACCTCCAAAAGACAAGTACAAAAACAAGAACAAGGGCAAGAAAAATGATTCAAGTGATGATGAAGATGAGAAGAAGAAAAATAAGCCATGCAAGAAGGATGGTAAGAGAAAAGAGTTCCATAAGAAGAAGAAGGGAGGCAAAGCCTACATTGTTGGTGATTGGCTAACCGACATTGAATCATCATGTGAGTCCTCCGGTGATGAGAGCGATGATGAGAAAGAGAAGGTTGTTGCATTTGTGATTGGGCCATCATCTTCACCGACAGCTTCATCACCACCTTCATCGCCATCTTCACCATCATCGTCCACTACTCACCTATGCCTTATGGCCAAGGGTGAACGAAAGGTACAAAACAATGATAGTGATGATGATGATAGTGATAGTGATGATGAATATGATGCACCTTCTTATGATGAACTTGTAAAATTATTGAACAAATATTCTAAAGTCATAAGAAGAACTAGAAATGAAAATGATGAGCTCCAAAATGAAAACAACTCACTCCCATCTAAGCTTGAAAGTGCACAAAAGGCTAGTGATGAGCTCAAAGATTAAAATGAAATTATGTCTTCTACTCTCAAGGAGCTCAAAGCTTCTAACAAAGAACTTAGAGATCAACATGATAAACTTGAGAAGAAGCATGATGAGCTCAACACTAGGCACAACTCTCTAAAAGACAAATATACTACATTGAAAATCAATTATGATAGTATTGTTGTTGCTAATGAGCTTTCTCTTGAGACACATGATGCTACTAACAAAGTTGTTAAGATTGATATAGCTACATCATGTGATGACTTGATCATTGAAAGCATTGAGCAAGGCTCTAGTGGCAAAGGCAAGAGTGTGGTTGAGTCCAACAACTATGATGATTATGCCAAGATCAAGAGTGAGAATGAGATGCTTACAAACAAGAACAAGAAGCTAAAAGGGTTGATGGCTCTTGAGAAGCAAACTTCAAATGAGTCACTTATTGAAGAGAACAAAAAGCTCAAGCAAGAGAAAGAGCATCTTAAGACCGGCCTAAGCAAGTTCACAAGAGGCCAATATTTGCAAAGTGAGCTACTCATGAACACCGTCATGAAGATGGATAGAAGTGGCATTGGTTACTTGGCAAATCAAGAGAAGAAGGCTAAAGCTCAACAACAACAAAGCAAGTCAAAGCCCAAGCCAAAGAGATGTGTTGAGTGTGGACAAGAAGGCCATGCTCATGAGTGCAAAACTCCACCACCACAACCCTTGCCCAAGCATGCTAGACCCTTTGCCTTCAATGCTCATTACATGCTTAGAAAAGATTCAAGTGGAAAGATGAAAGTTATGTTCTTGGGTCCCCCAAACAAGAATAGGCCTAAGAAAATATGGGTTGCCAAGTCACTAGTAGAGAAAGTCAAGGGTCCCTCTCAAGTTTGGGTCCCTAAACAAAAAGCTTGATCTCTTGTGTGTAGGTGAACTACAAGACCGGTGGATCTCATTGGGTTATTGATAGTGGTTGCACTCAACATATGACCGGTGATCCTCGTATGTTCACCTCACTTGAAGAGAATGGGGTATGTCAAGAGAAGATCACATTTGGAGATAATTCAAAGAGCAAAGTCAAGGGTATAGGCAAGATTGCAATATCAAATGATCACTCTCTCTCAAATGTGCTCTATGTTGCTTCATTGAGTTTCAACTTGTTATCTGTTGGGCAACTTTATGACCTTGGCTACCAATGCTTGTTCACACCAAATGAAGTGGTAGTTTCAAAGATAGATGACAAGCAAATGATATTCAAAGACTTTAGATACAACAATCTAATCCACCGTACGCCGCGCCGCTCCCGTGCCCTAGCTCGTTGTTTTGCTGTCACACCGCCGTACCCGAGCCTCCTCCTCCGCACTTTCTCCCCACCGCGCGCGCCGCCCTCGCCCGTGCCACCGCCGTGCCCTAGCGCTGCTCCACCCAGCCGCGCACGCCGCCATCGCCGCACCTTGCCCGCGCCGCCGCTCCACTACGTGCGCCGCCATTGCTACCCCGCGCCGTGGCCCACACCACCGTCGGCCATCTCATCCCCTTGCAGTCGCGCTGCCAAGTCCCTAGCCGAGCCCCCTCTCTGGTTTAGTCATGCCATTGGACCACCTCGCAAGTTCCTCGTTTTGCCCTAACCCTAACCCTTCTTCGGTCGTTCTACGTCCGCAAAGGTGACTCCATTGTCTTGTTTCTAGAGTTTGTCGTGACATGTTGTTCCAATTCTTATCTTTCATTACTTGTCTCGGCAAATTTCAGCGCTCATACGGTGCTTCCGGGGAACTTTCACGCGTCCAGGTCTTCTCATCCCTTCACCGGATTCTCGCCGATCAGAGGTAGCTATCGTGTTCTATTCATATCTTATCTCATATGCTTGCTACCTTTAGGATCTCTTACCTATTAGATAATATATGTTTCTTATAGTAGATCCATCTATTCTATCTTTTCAGTGAGTCTTGTCGGTGTGTTGGGTGGCAGTTGATCAGTTTTTAATCCGAGGCCAAGCCTGCGGATACGGATTGAGGCCAAGCCTCACGAGTGTCAGTTCACCATCTCTCAGGGTTTTCTTAGTAGTTGGTCAGTATGGTTTGCTGCAAGAATGCTAGAGGTGCACCTAGTGACGGGGATGAGAGTCCTCCCAGACTGACAGAGGTTGCGCGTGGTAAGCGCAAGAAGACCATCGCCAAGAAGAGGAAGAGAACACTTACAGAGGCTGAGATAGCTTAGGTAGTTGTAGATGCAGCAGATCTGGCAGAAAGGGGTGGCAGGAGTAGTGGGATTCACATTGGCGAGCGTCGCTTTCATCTTGAAGGTTGACAGCTCGGTACTGAGGCCACCGAGGGGACAGAGGATATACCTGTTGATCAGCCCACAGAGGATCCAGAGGAGACAGAGGAGCAGACAGTTCACTCTCCACCGCGTCGTCGCTCAGGACGTACGCGTGTTCAGGTGACTCCTAGGCTAGAGGGCCAGCGTCGTGGAGGATGTCCACCTCCTAGGGCTCGAGGTCAACCCCCAGTCGAGCACTTTGACTTGAGGGGAGCTACAGCACACCAGGTGCAGGCCCTGAGGTTTGTTGAGGTTGGTCGGTGGTTCCCACCTCAGCGGGACCCCCGAGCATCAGAGGGTTTCTACACACCTCTGCACGAGGATTTCTACAGAGCTTACATTGACAACGGGATAGCTTTCAAACCTCAGAGAGTCTGTTGACTTGAGTCTTTAGTTAAGGTGGTTGGTGAGCAGCTCCGTCCGCACCTGTCCTTTCTTCCTGGCTTGTCAGATTTTCTAGGACGGACGGGAGCCTACTACGACACGTGGGTTAGGGAGTTCTACTCTTCTCTTTGGATTGACCCGGCACATGAGTTCATCCACTTTGCATTCCGAGGCCGTGACCGTAGACTCTACAGCACTAGGGTACGAGAGATTCTCAGACTCCCTGCTTCAGATACGAAGATACACCAGCTGTGCTTTGGTCAGACTGCTCCACCGAGACGCCCTCACGGCGGTACAGTGCCTCCTACAGATATGATCCGACCCTACTTTCATGAGCCTTTGGGCGAGGGGTCCAGACGTATACCTGCTAGCCTGACACCCCTTGCTAGAGTCTTGGATGCTATTGTCAGACGCACACTTCTTCCGAGGCTGGGGTACAGAGAGGGACTCACTCGTATGCAGCTATGGGTGGTGCGTCATCTCATCTCACAGACACCGTTCGACATCTGGGATCTTATGCTATGTGAGATGGAGGATACCTTGGCAGAGGGATTCAAGGGTCACCGTCAGCTGCCCTATGCACATTGGATATGCTTCATTATCAAATCTGCATGTGAGCTGCCTCCAGAGATTCAAGCTGAGATATCAGATACCACTACTGCTTTTCCAGAGTAAGACATTCGTCAGTTGTGGGCTTCTATTACCAGAGAGCAGGCACCCAGGCCAGGACAGCGGGAGAGACCAGAGGTTCCCGAGACAGCAGCTGAGCAGGACGAGACCGTTCAGGGTCTCGCTGAGGTTGAGCTTGCAGATTTAGATGCTCAGCCTGCTGATCCAGTTGAGGATGGTGCTACTGACAGCACTAACGAGGACTACCAGCCCATCCCCCGGTACCGCTCTCCTCAGTCTCATGACCATGAGGCCAGTGGTTCAGGCTCAGCCTCCCGCTCAGACCCAGCCATGGTGGCTATACTTGAGAGGTTGACCCAGGCCAGGAGAGGCAGGAGCTTCAGATGCAGCGACAGGCTCAGGACACAGCAGCTGTGTTTGCTCAGATTTAGGCTCGTCAGGATGATTTCCAGAAGCAGCAGCTTAAGCTCTAGAGACAGCAGTTCGAGATGCAGCGACAGCAGGCAGCAAACCAGCAGCAGTACCTTGAGCTCCTGCGTCACTTGGTCATAGTTGGGGTTCCTCCTCCAGCATCTGTCCTGACTCCAGCACTACATCCCAGTGGACCTCAGAGTTAGGGACAGCCGAGCTTCCAGTTCACCTCTCCCCAGCAGTAGGTTCCCCAGACCTTCCAGTCCCCGAGCTACACTCCTATTCAGACGGGGTTCACTCCTTCAGATCAGCCTCGCCCTCACCTTCTGACAGGCACTCCTTTCGCTGACTTGAGTGCCTCCTACAACGAGTTGACTGGTCAGCCGACGCCCTCGCACACCACTCTTGTGACTTCTTCAGGGTTGTCCGCTTCAGCGACACTGGCTCCTCCCGTGACAGGGACTGGCACTACAGAGACAGTACCGTCATCCGTTGCCTCGATAGATCCTCCGGCAGTTGGCTCTCTTCAGGCTCAGGTGACAGAGACTGCTCCGCTCATTGCTACATCTTCATCAGTACCTGCTCCTATTCTTCAGACCCAGACCGCTTCAAAGCCACGTGCTTCTACAGAGGGTCAGCCTGACAGCTCAGAGTCTGAGGAGGATACTTCACAGTTTGTGATCACTCCACGCTCCTCGGCACCTGACACGACTCCTTTTGTTCCCCCGTCGGGTCCTTATATTAGTTTTTGGTGTTTGATGCCAAAGGGAGAGAGAGTAGATTCAGGGGGAGAGGGGGAGAGTTTTGATAGAGGGTCTTTCGTTTTTCTTTGTGTGCTACATTCATGCATCATGTTTACCTTTCTGCACTTGCATTTTGTGACATGTGTGCTCATGAGATACTTTGAGTCATTTGTGGTCTATCATGTCACTTAATTGGTTCTAGCTCATAATGTTGTGCTTTCGTGCCTTACTCCGATTTGATATGAGCTATGTTTTATATGTACTAACGCTTCATGCTTTATCTTATGAGTACACCCAGTTGGCTTGGAGCACCTAAGCAATTCCTAACCCTTTGTGCTTATTGCTTTTTGCTTATGTGAACCAAGCATGTTCGAAAACCTCAACTCTTATCTTCTGAATCTAAGTGTTGTCATCAATCACCAAAAAGGGGGAGATTGAAAGCATCTAGGCCCCGAGAGTTGGTTTCGGCAATTGATGACAACGCATTATTACCATGACTAACGTGTGTTTTGCAGAAACTTTGGTAAGTTAGGTCATGGGGTTGATAACTGCTTCGGGCACTATGGTATTCATGCCCCTTGATGGAAATCATTTTGGTTTTCAAAGGATTGATGTCAAGATTAAGGACGGTTAGTTTCGGATGTCAAGGTGTTGAGTTACATTCGGAATAGTCATTAGGATCTTCACTTTTTCCTTTGGCCGTACTATAAAGGGGGGCGTGAGCGAGTAGCTTGACCTAGGTGAGTCTTTTGTTTAGGTGTGGTGCACACTTGTCAAACTTAGCACTAGGTAGCTCAAGAAAAGCTCAAAGTTCAGTTGGAAGCAACTTGGTTCAAGTTGCGTCGTGTTTTGGAGTTTTTAGAGCCGTTGTCCCTTGACCGGACGCGGTCTCTGGCTTGACCAGACACGTCTGGTCAGTACTAACAACTACTGCGTTTCAGCACTGTTGACCGGACGCTGTCCTTGCGAGGATCAGACGCGGTGATCAGGCTGACACGTGTCACAGAAGGGAAATCAACTAATCGGACGCGACTAGGAAGTGATCGGCGTGTCCGGTCACGTTCCAGTAAGGTACCTTGACGATCGGACGCATCCGGTCATCACTGATCAGATGCGATCGCGCGTCAGGTCAAAGTACAGTAAGCTCCCTGCACGATCGGACGTGTCCGGTCACCCCTGATCGGTGCGTCCGGTCACTCAGCGAAGTGTTTCAGATTTTCGACCGTTACGATTGACCGACGCGTCCGGTCAACGCGTATTTTTGCTGAGTTGGCAGATAACGGTTGGATTTGACTGTGGGGTGTATAAATACATCCCCTCCACCTCTTTTAGAGGTCTCTTGCTCATTTGTTCAGCTGAGAAACACCTTTGAAGTGCAAGGGAGTGCAAGAGCTCTAGTGAGGGTAGTGTTTTGAGAATCAAAGTTTGAGAGTCCCTCACTATTGTCTAGGGAGTAGCAAGTGTGCATCCATCTTCTCATTAGGCTCGTTGTGGTCAAGTGAGAGTTCTAGCTTGTGAGGGCATACCATAGGCTCAGAAATCATTTTGGACGCACCCAACGGTAGTCCTAGGTGACGTGGGTCAAGTAGATGCTCGTTTTGTTCTGTTTGGAGATGGTGTTAATCTCATAGCACAACATAGGTGCACGCTTCGTGCCGAATGTACCACGGGCATAGAAGTCATTTTGGGCACACCCGATCGCACTCCTAGGTGACGTGGGTCAAGTGGAAGCTCGTTCTGGTCTATTTGGAGATAGTGTTATGTTAATCTCGGTGCAAGATAGGTGCCCGGTGCGGAAATCATTTTGGGCGCACCCAATGGTACACATAGGTGACGTTGGTCTAGTGGAAGCTCATTTCGGTCTATTTGGAGATAGTGTTAATTAAGGCGCAAGATTGGTGCACGGTTTGCGCCTAAGTACCACAGGCTCGAAAAACATTTTTGGAACACCCAATGGTACTCCTAGGTAATGTGGGTCAAGTGGAACCTCGTCTTGGTCTATTTGGAGATAGTGTTAATCTAGGCCCAAGATAGGTGCTCGGTTTGCGCCGAACGTACCATAGGCTCGGAAATCATTTTGGACGTACCCGATGGTACTCCTAGGTGACGTGGGCCAAGTGGAACCTCATTTCGGTCCGCATGGAGATAGTGTTAATCTCAGCGCAAGTTAGGTGCACGGTTTGCGCCGAACGTACCATAGGCTCATAAATCATTTTAGACACACCCGATGGTACTCAAAGGTGATGTGAGCCATGTGAAACCTTGTTTTGGTCTGTTTGGAGATAGTGTTAATTTAGGTGTAAGATAGGTGCACGGTTTGCGATGATCATACCATGGGCTCGGAAATCATTTTGGACGCACCCGATGGTAGTCCTAGGTGACGTGGGTCAAGTAGAAGCTCGTTTTGGTCTGTTTGGAGATAGTGTTAATCTCATACCACAACATAGGTGCACGCTTTGCGCCGAATGTACCACGGGAAGGGAAGTCATTTTGGGCACACCCGATCGCACTCGTAGGTGACATGGGTCAAGTGGAAGCTCGTTTTGGTCCATTTGGAGATAGTGTTAATCTCGGCGCAAGAGAGGTGCCCGGTTTACGTTGAATGTACCACGAGCGTGGAAATCATTTCGGGTGCACCCAATGGTACACCTAGGTGACGTTGGTCAACTGGAAGCTCATTTCGGTCCGTTTAGAGATAGTGTTAATCAAGGCAGAAGATAGGTGCACGGTTTGCGCCTAATGTACCATAGGCTCGAAACTCATTTTGGCACACCCAATGGTACTCCTTGGTCATGTGGGTCAAGTGGAACCTTGTTTCGGTCTGTTTGGATATAGTGTTAATCTAGGCGTAAGATAGGTGCTCTGTTTGCGCTGAACGTACCATAGACTCAGAAATCATTTTGGACGTACCCGATGGTACTCCTAGGTGACTTGGGCCAAGTGGAACCTCATTTCGGTCCAGACAGAGATATTGTTAACCTCGGTGCAAGTTAGGTGCACGGTTTGCACCAAATGTACCATAGGCTCATAAATTATTTTGGATGCATCCGATGGTACTCCTAGGTGACGTGGGCCAAGTGGAACCTCGTTTCGGTCCATTTGAAGATAGTGTAATCTAGGTGCAACATAGGTGCACGGTTTGCGCCGAACGTACCATAAGCTCTGAAATCGTTTTGGATGCACCCGATGCTTGTCCTAGGTGACATGGGTCAAGTAGAAGCTCATTTCGGTCTGTTTAGAGATAGGGTCAATCTTATCACAAGGTAGGTGCACACTTCGTGCCAATTGTACGACGGGCCTGGAAGTCATTTTAGGCACACTTGATCGCACTCCTAGGTGACATGTGTCAAGTGGAAGCTCTTTCGGTCCGTTTGGAGATAATGTTAATCTAGGAGCACGGTTTTGCATCGAGTGTGCCATAGGCATGGCAATCTTTTCAGGCACACCCAATGGTACTTCTAGGTGACATTGGTCAGCAAGAAGCTTGTTTTGGTCCATTTGGAGATAGTGTTAATCTCGACACAAGATAGGTACATAGTTTGCACCAAATGTACCACTGGCATGGAAACCATTTCGGGCGCACCCAATTGTACACCTAGGTGACGTGGGTCAAGTGGACCTCATTTCGGTCCGTTTGGAGGTACTGTTTATCTAGGCGCAAGATAGGTGCACGGTTTGCAAACCGAGCGATAGCTCAGGTGGTGTGGCTTGTCCTGGTCGTGCCCATTGGTCGGATTCAAATCCCGGTCTTGCTTAAAAAAACCCTCTCGCTGTGTTTGCTGACTGTGGCTGCTTGTGTGCGCCGGTTGGGCGACAGTGTATCGCCGGCCCATGTGACGGTGTTGCCGACCCAGTCAGTTTGGCTCTGTTGGGGCATGGGCAAGGGTTCTGAGGATTTTCTAGGCCGGTTGCCTAGATCTTCTTCTAAGTGTGATTCCGTAGGGTCGGTTCTTCCCCTATCGAACCAGTTTTTTTGATAGGTGCACGGTTTGTGCCGAACATACCATTGGCTTAGAAATCATTTTTGATGCACCCAATCGTACTCATAGGTGACGTGGGTCAAGTGGAACCTCGTTTCAGTCCGTTTGGATATAGAGTTAACCCAGCACAAGATAGGTGAACTGTTTGTACCGAATGTACAACAGGCATGGAAATCATTTGGGCACACCCGATGGTACTCCTAGGTGACGTGTGTCAAGTGGAAGATCATTTCAGTTTGTTTGGAGATAGTGTTAATCTAGGCGTAAGTTAGGTGCATGGTTTGCGTCAAACATACCATAGGCTCAGAAATCATTTTTGATGCACCTAATTGTACTCCTAAGTGATGTGGATCAAGCGAAAACTCATTGCGATCCATTTAGAGATAGTTTTAATCTCGGTGCAAGATAGGTGCACGGTTTGCGCCGAATGTACCACGGGCACACCTGATGGTACTCCTAGGTAATGAATGTCATGTGGAAGCCTGTTTTGGTCCGTTTCAAGACATTGTTAGTCTCGGCGCAAGATTGGTGCATGATTTGCGCCAAACGTACTATAGGCTCAAAAATCATTTTGACACACCCGATGGTACTTCTAGGTGACGTGGGTCAAGTGGAAGCTTGTTCCGGTTCGTTTGGAGAGAGTGTTAATCATGGCACAAGATAGGTGCACAGTTTGCATCGAGTGTACCACAGGCATGGCAATCTTTTCAGGCACACCCAATGGTACTTCTAGGTGACATTGGTCAGCAAGAAGCTCATTTTGGTCCATTTGGAGATAGTGTTAATCTCGGTACAAGATTGGTACACGGTTTGCGCCGAATGTACCACGGGCATGGAAACCATTTCGGGGCGCACCCAATGGTACACCTAGGTGACGTGGGTCAAGTGGAAGCTCATTTTGGTCCATTTAGAGGTAGTGTTAATCTAGGCGCAAGATAGGTGCACAGTTTGCGCCGAACGTACCATTGGCTCAGAAATTAGTTTTGGCACACCAAATGGTACTCCTAGGTGATGTGGGCCAAGTGGAACCTTGTTTCGGTCCGCATGGAGATATTGTTAATCTTGGCGCAACTTAGGTGCATGGTTTGCGCCGAACGTACATAGGCTCATAAATCATTTTGGACACACCCGATGGTACTCCTAGGTGACGTGGCCCAAGTGGAACCTTGTTTCGATTTGTTTGGAGATAGTGTTAATCTAGGTGCAAGATAGGTGCACGGTTTGTGACGAACATTCCACAGGCTCGGAAATCATTTTGGACGCACCCGATATTAGTCCTAGGTGCGTGTGTCAAGTAGAAGGTCGTTTCGGTCCATTTGGAGATGGTGTTATTCTCATAACACAACATAGGTGCACGCTTCGCGCTGAATGTACCATGGGCATGGAAGTTATTTTGGGCACTGCCTATTGCACTCCTAGGTGACGTGGGTCAAGTGGAAGCTCATTTTGGTCCGTTTTGGAGATTGTGTTAATCTTGGCGCAAGATAGGTGCTAGGTTCGTGCCGCATATACCACGGGTGTGGAAATGATTTCAGGTGCACCCAATGGTACACCTAGGTAACGTGGGTCAAGTGGGAGCTCATTTCGGTCCGTTTGGAGATTGTGTTAATCAAGGTGCAAGATAGGTGCACGATTTGCGCCGAACGTACCATAGGCTTGGAAATCATTTTTGGCACACCCAATGGTACCCCTAGGTCATTTGGGTCAAGTGGAACCTCGTTTCGGTCCGTATGGAGATAGTGTTAATCTAGGCACAAGATAGGTCCTCGGCTTGCGCCGAACGTACCATAGGCTCAGAAATCGTTTTGGACGTACCCAATGGTACTACCAGGTGGCGTGGCCCAAGTGGAACCTCGTTTTAGTCCGCATAGAGAAAGTGCTAACCTCGACGCAAGTTAGGTGCACGGTTTTGTGCCAAACGTGCCATAGGCTCATAAATCATTTTGGACGCACCCGATGGTACACCTAGGTGACGTGGGCTAAGTGGAACCTTGTTTCGGTCCATTTGGACATAGTTTTAATCCACGTGCAAAATAGGTGCACAGTTTGTGCCAAACGTACCATAGGCTTGGAAATTATTTTGGATGCACCCGATCACACTCCTAGGTGACATGGGTCAAGTGGGAGCTCGTTTCGGTCCATTTGGAGATATTGTTAATCTTAGCACAATGTTGGTGCTCGGTTTGCGCTGAATGTACCATGGGCCTGCAAGTCATTTTGGGCACACCCGATCGCACGCCTAGGTGACGTGTTTCAAGTGGAAGCTCGTTTCGGTCCGTTTGGAGATAGTATTAATCTAGGCGCAAGATAGGTGCACGGTTTGCGCCGAGTGTACCACAGGCATGGAAATCTTTTCAGGCGCACCCAATGGTACTTCTAGGTGACATTGGTCAACTGGAAGCTCGTTACAGTCTGTTTGGAGATAGTGTTAATCTCGGAACAGGACAGGTGCACGGTTTGCGCCGAATGTACACCAGCATGGAAACTAGTTCGGGCAGAACCAATGGTACACCTAGGTGACGTGGGTCAAGTGGACCTCATTTCGGTTTGTTTAGAGATAGTGTTAATCTAGGCATAAGATACGTGTAAGGTTTGCACCGAACGTACCATAGGCTCAGAAATCATTTTTGGCACACACAATGATACACCAAGGTGACATGGGTCAAGTCAAAGCTCATTTCATTCTGTTTGGAGATAGTATTAATCAAGGCGCAAGATAGGCGCACGGTTTGCGCCAAACGTACCATAGGCTCAGAAATCATTTTTGCCACACCCAATGGCACTCCTAGGTGATGTGGGTCAAGTGGAACCTCGTTTTGGTCTGTTTGGAGATAGTATTAATCTAGGTGCAAGATAGGTGCTCGGTTTGCGCCGAACGTAACATAGGATCGAAAATCGTTTTGGACGTACCCGATGGTACTCCTAGGTGACGTGAGCCAAGTGGAACCTCTTTTCGGTCCGCATGGAGATAGTGTTAATCTCGATGCAAGTTAGGTGCATGGTTTGTGCTGAACATACCATAGGCACATAAATCATTTTGGACGCACCCGATGGAACTCCTAGGTGACGTGGGCCAAGTGAAACCTCATTTCGGTCTGTTTGGAGATTGTGTTTGTCTAGGTGCAAAATAGGTACATGGTTTGCACCAACCAAACCATAGGCTCAAAAATCATTTTGGACGCATCCGATGGTAGACCTAGGTGACGTGGGTCAAGTAGAAGCTCGTTTCGGTCCGTTTGGAGATAGTGTTAATCATAGTACAACATAGGTGCACACTTCGCACCGAATGTACCATGGGCCTGGAAGTCATTTTGGGCACACCCGGTCGCACTCCTAACAGATGTGTGTCAAGTGGAAGCTCGTTTCGGTCTATTTGGTGATAGTGTTAATCTTCGTGCAAGATAGGTACACGGTTTGCGCCGAGTGTACCACAGGCATGGAAATCTTTTTAGGCACACCCGATGGTACTTCTAGGTGACATTGGCCAACTGGAAGCTCGTTTCGATTCGTTTGGAGATAGTGTTAATCTCAGCACAAGATAGGTGCACTGTTTGCGTTGAATGTACCACCAGCATGGAAACCATTTCGGGCGCACCCAATGGTGCACCTAGGTGGCGTGGGGCAAGTGGGGCTCGGTTCAGTCCGTTTGGAGATAGTGTTAATCGAGGCCCAAGATAGGTGCACGGTTTGTGAACTGAGCGATGGCTCAGGTGGTGTGGCTTGTCATGGTCATGACCACCGACCAGAGTTCGAATCCCGGTCTCGCATAAAAAATCCCCCTCGCTGTGCTCGCTTGCTGCTGCTGTGTGTGCACGCCGGCTGGGCGACGGTGTATCGGTGGCCCATGCGACGGTGTTGCCGGCCTAGTCAGTTTGGCACCGTTGGGGCCTGGGCTAGGGTTCGGGAGATTTTCTGGGCCGGTTGCCTAGATCTTCTTCTAAGTGCAATGCCGTAGGGGCGGTTCTTCCCCTACAGAACCAGTTTTTTTGATAGATGCACGGTTTGCGTCGAATATACCATTGGCTCAGAAATCATTTTGGATGCACCTAATAGTACTCATAGGTGACCTGGGTCAAGTGGAATCTCATTTCAGTCTGTTTGGAGATAGAGTTAATCTCGGCGCAAGATAGGTGCACGGTTTGTGTTCAATGTACAACGGGCATGGAAATCATTTTGGGCACACCCGATGGTACTCCTAGGTGACGTGGGTCAAGTGGAATCGTGTTTTGGTCTTTTTGGAGATAGTGTTAATCTCAGCGTAAGATAGGTGCATGGTTTGCTCCGAATGTACCACAGGCCAGGAAATCATTTTGGGCACACCCGATGGTACACCTAAGTGACATGGATCAAGTGGAAGCTCGTTTCGGTCCATTTGGAGATAGTGTTAATCTAGGCGTAAGTTAGGTGCACGGTTTGCGTCAAACGTACGATAAGCTTAGAAGTCATTTTTGATGCACTTGATTGTACTCCTAAGTGACGTGGATCAAGCAGAAGCTCATTTCGATCCGTTTAGAGATAGTTTTAATCTTGGCGCCAGATAGGTGCACGGTTTGCGCCGAATGTACCACAGGCATGGAAATGGCTTTGGGCACACCTGACGGTACTCATAGCTAATGAATGTCAAGTAGAAGCTTGTTTCGGTCCATTTGGAGATAGTGTTAGTATCGGTGCAAGATTGGTGCATGATTTGTGCCAAACGTACTATAGGCTCGGAAATCATTTTGACACCCGATGGTACTCCTAGATGACATGGGTCAAGTGGAAGCTCGTTTTGGAACGTTTGGGGATATTGTTAATCTCGGCGCAAGATAGGTGCCAGTTTGCGCCGAATGTACCACCGCCGTGGAAACCATTTTGGGCGCACCCATTGGTAGACCTAGGTGACGTGGGTCAAGTGGAAGCTCATTTCGGTCCGTTTGGAGCTAGTCTTAATCAAGGCGCAAGATAGGTACACGGTTTGTGCCGAACGTACCATAGGCTCAGAAATCTTTTCGACACACCCGATGGTACTCATAGGTGACGTGGGTCAAGTCGAAGCTTATTTCGGTCTATTTGGAGATAGAGTTAATCTCGGCGCAAGATAGGTGCATGGTTTGTGCCGAATGTACAATGGGCATCGAAATCATTTTGGGCACACCCAATGGTACTTCTACATGACGTCGGTCAAGTGGAATCTTGTTTTGATCTGTTTGGAGATAGTGTTAATCTCAGCGCTAGATAGCTGTTTGGTTTGCACTGAAAGTACTACAGGCATGGAAATCATTTTGGGCACACCTGATGGTACACCTAGGTGACATGGGTCAAATGGAAGCTCACTTCGATCCGTTTAGAGATAGTTTTAATCTCGGCACAAGGTAGGCGCACGGTTTGCGCTAAATGTCCACGGGCATGGAAGTGGCTTTGGGCACACCTGATGGTACTCCTAGGTAATGAATGTCAAGTGGAAGCTTGTTTCGGTCCGTTTGGAGACAGAGTTAGTCTTAGCGCAAGATTGGTGCGCGATTTGCGCCAAACGTACCATAGGCTCAGAAATCATATTGACACACCCGATGGTAGTCCTAGGTGACGTGGGTCAAGTGGAAGCTCGTTTCAGTCCGTTTGGAGATAGTGTTAATCTCAGTGCAACATAGGTGCACGGTTTGCACCGAATGTGCCACGAGCATGGAAACCATTTCAGGCGCACCCAATGGTACACCTAGGTGACGTGGGTCAAGTGGAAGCTCATTTTGTTCCGTTTGAAGATAGTGTTAATCTAGGCGCAAGATAGGTGCACGGTTTGTGCCGAACGTACCATAGGCTCAGAAATCATTTTTGGCACACCCAATGGTACTCCTAGGTGATGTGGGTCAAGTGGAAACTCATTTCGGTCTATTTGGAGATAGTGTTAATCTCAACGCAAGATAGGTGCATGGTTTGTGCCGACTGAACCATGGGCAGGGAAATTATTTTGGGCACACCCAATAGTGTTAATCTTAACCCAACGTACATGCCCGATTTGCGCCGAATGTACCACAGGCCTAGAAGTCATTTTGGGCACACCTGATCGCACGCCTAGGTGACGTGTGTCAAGTGGAAGCTCGTTTCGGTCCATTTAGAGATAGTGTTAATCTAGGCACAATATAGGTGTATGGTTTGCGCCGAGTGTACCACAAGCATGGAAAATCTTTTAGGCACACTCGATGGTACTTCTTGGTGACATTGGTCAACTAGAAGATCGTTTCGGTCCGTTTGGAGGTAGTTTTAAACTCGATGCAACATAGGTGCACGGTTTGCGCCGAACATACCATAGGCTCGAAAATTATTTTGGACATACCCGATGGTACTCATAGGTGAAGTGGGTCAAGTGGAACCTTGTTTCGGTCTATTTGGAGATAGTGTTAATCTTGGCACAAGATAAGTGCACGGTTTGCGCTGAATGTACAATGGGCATGGAAATCATTTTGGGGACACCTGATGGTATTCCTAGGTTACGTAGGTCAAGTGGAAGCTCATTTCTGTTCATTTGGAGATAGTGTTAATCTCAGCATAAGATAGGTGCATGGTTTGCTCCAAATGTACCACGGGCATAAAAATCATTTTGGGCACACCCGACGGTACTCCTAGGTGACGTGTGTCAAGTGGAAGCTTATAACGGTCCGTTTGGAGATAGTGTTAATCTAGGCGCAAGATAGGTGCACGACTTGTCCTAAATGTGCCATTGGCATGGAAACCTTTTTTGGCACACACGAAGATACTTCTAGGTGACATTGGTCTTGTGGAATGTCGTTTTGGTCCGTTTGGAGATAGTATTAGTCTAGGCGCAAGATAGGTGTATGGTTTGCGCCGAACATACCACAGGATCGAAAATCATTTTTGGCACACCTAATTGTACTCCTAGGTGATGTGGGTCAAGTGGAACCTCATTTCGGTCCATTTGGAGATAGTGTTAATCTAGGCGCAAGATAGGTGCACATTTTGCGCTGAATGTACCATAGGCTCGGAAATCATTTTGACGCACCCGATGGTACTCCTACGTGGCGTGGGCCAAGTGGAAACTCATTTCGGTCCATTTGGAGATATTGTTAATATCAACACAAGATAGGTGCACAGTTTGCACCGAACGTACTAGAAGCTCAGAAATCATTTTGGCCGCAACTGATTGTACTCCTAGGTGACGTGGATCAAGAGGAAGCAAGTTTGGATCAGTTTGGAGATAGTTTTAATCTTGGTCCATTTGGAGATAGTTTTAATCTCGGTCCATTTGGAGATAGTGTTAATCTAGGCGCAAGTTAGGTGCACGGTTTGCGCCAAACGTACCACAGGCTCAGAAATCATTTTTTTGACGCACTTGATTATACTCCTAGTGGCGTGGATCATGCAAAAGCTCATTTTAATCTGTTTGGAGATAGTTTTAATCTCAATGCAAGATAGGTGCACGGCTTGCTCCAAATATACCACGGGCATAAAAATCATTTTGGGCACACCCGATGGCACTCCTAGGTGACGTGTGTCATGTGGAAGCTCGTTTGGTCCATTTGGTGATAGTGTTAAACTCGATGCAAGATAGGTGCTCGGTTTACGCCAAACATACCATAGGCTTAGAAATCATTTTGGCCGCACCTGATTGTACACTTAGGTGACGTGGATCAAGCAGAAGCTCATTTCGATCCATTTGGAGATAGTTTTAATCTCGACGTAAGACAGGTGCATGGTTTGTGCCAAATGTACCACAGGCATCGAAATGGTTTTGGGCACACCTGATGGTACTCCTAGGTGGTGTAAGTCAAGTGAAAGCTTATTTCGGTCCATCTGGACAAAGTGTTAGTCTCGGCACAAGGTAGGTGCATGTTTTGCGCTAAACGTACCATAGGCTCAGAAATCATTTTGACGCACCCGATGGTACTCCTAGGTGATAGGGTCAAGTGGAAGCTTGTTTCAGTCCATTTGGAGATAGTGTTAATCTCAGCACAAGATAGGTGCACGGTTTGCGCCAAATCTACCACCAGCATCGAAACCATTTCAGGTGCACCCAATGGTACACCTAGGTGACGTGGGTCAAGTGGAGCCCATTTTGGTTTGTTTAGAGATAGTGTTAATCTAGGTGCAAGATAGGTGCACGGTTTGCACCGAACGTACCATAGGCTCAAAAATCATTTTGACGAAGCCGATGGTACTCCTAGGTGACATGGGTCAACTGGAAGCTCGTTTTAGTCCGTTTGGACATAGTGTTAATCTCGGCACAAGGTAGGTGTTGCAACGAATCTTAGTCCGTTTTGACATAGTGTAAATCTCAGCACAAGATAGGTGTTGCGCCGAATCTATCACCGGCATGGAAACCATTTTGGGCACACCCAATGGTACACCTAGGCGACGTGGGTCAAGTGGAGCCCATTTCACTCTGTTTGGAGATAGTGTTAATCAAAGTGCAAGATAGGTGCACGGTTTGCGCCGAACGTACCGTAGGCTTGAAAATTATTTTGGATGCACCCAATGATATTCCTAGGTGACGTGGGTCAAGTGGAACCTCTTTTTGGTCTATTTGGAGATAGTGTTAATCTTGATGCAAGATAAGCGCTCGGTTTGCATAGAACATACCATAGGCTTGGAAATCATTTTGGGTGCAACTGATGGTACTCCTACGTGACGTGGGCCAAGTGGAAACTCATTTTGGTCCATTTGGAGATAGTGTTAATCTCGACGCAAGATAGATGCACAGTTTGTGCCGACCGTACCATAGGCTTAGAAGTCATTTGGCCGCACCAAATTGTACACCTAGGTGATGTGGATCAAGTGAAAGCTCATTTCAATCCGTTGGAGATAGTTTTAACCTCAACGCAAGACAGGTGCACGGTTTGCGCCGAATGTACCAGGGGCATGGAAATGGCTTTGGGCACACCGAATGGTACTCCTAGGTAATGTATGTCAAGTGAAAGCTTGTTTCGGTCAATTTAGAGATAGTGTTAGTCTCGACTCAAGATAGGTGCACAGTTTGCACCAAACGTACCTTAGGCACAGAAATCATTTTGAAGCACCTGATGGTACTCGTAGGTTACGTGGGTCAAGTGGAAGCTTATTTCGGTCCGTTTGGAGATAGTGTTAATCTTGGTGCAAGATAGGTGCACGGTTTGTGCCGAATATATCAGGGGCATGGAAATCATTTTGAGCACACCAGATGGTTCTCCTAGGTTATGTAGGTCAAGTGGAAGCTCGTTTCGGTCCATTTGGTGATAGTGTTAATCTTAGCATAAGATGGGTGCACAGTTTGCTATGAATGTACCACGGGCATGAAAATTATTTTGGGCACACCCGATGGTACTGCTAGGTTATGTGTGTCAAGTGGAAGCTCGTTACGGTTTGTTTGGAGATATTGTTAATCTAGGCGCAAGATAGGTGCACGGCTTGCTTCGAATGTACCATAGGCATGTAAATCTTTGAGGCACACCTGATGGTACTTCTAGGTGACATTGGTCTAGTGGAAGGTCGTTTCGGTCTGTTTGGAGATTGTATTAATCTCGACGCAAGATAGGTGCACGGTTTGTGCTGAATGACCATAGGTTCTAACATCGCTTTGGGCACACCCAATGGGACTCCTAGGTGACGTAGATCAAGTAGAAGCTCGTTTTAGTCCTTTTGGAAATAGTGTTAATCTCGATGTAAGATAAGGGCTTGGTTTGCACCGAACATATCATAGGCTCGAAAATTATTTTGGGCACAACCGATGGTACTCCTACGTGACGTGGGCCAAGTGGAAACTCATTTCGGTCTATTTGGAGATAGTGTTAAACTAGACACAAGATGGGTGCACGGTTTGTGCTGAACGTACCATAGGCTAAGAAATCATTTTGGCCGCACGTGATTGTACTCCTAGGTGATGTGAATAAAGCGAAAGCTCATTTCGATCCGTTTAGAGATAGTTTTCATCTCGGCGCAAAATAGGTGCACGGTTTGCGCTGAATGTACCACGAGCATGGAAATGGCTTTGAAGAAACTATCTGTGACCTTGGAGCAAGCATCAACATCATGCTCAGGGTAATCTATGAGAAAATTCATGGTGATCCTTTATTGTATACAACTATGTGTTTGCAGCTTGCAGATCAGACACTGTGCTACCCCAAGGGAATTCTTGAAGATGTCTGGATCGTAGTTGGACACTCGTATGTACTGGCAGACTTTGTGATTGTAGAAACAGGTGGAGATGAAAAAGCACCCATCATCTTGGGACAACCGTTCTTGAGTACCACCAAAGCCATCATCTACGCAGATAGCGCCAATATCTGTTTCACTATCAATGGGAGAAAAGAAAGATTCAATTTCAAGAAGCGTACCCTCAACATTCGAGTTCACCCACAGACGCCGTACCTCTACGAGGATACAACCGCTGCCCCAACAAAGAAGAAGAGAAGCCCAAGAAGAGTGAACCACAGGAAGAGACTCCTCAGTCCAAGAAAGTATGGAAAAGAAAAGAAACATCAACATCATCATCAAGTTCTCCAACACTTGACGAGCAACCATCCAACTCCTTAGTTAAGCTTAAAGAAACCTCTGAAGACTGAACCAGATGTAAGGTCTGGGTCGACGGACCTAAATCTCCAAACCTTCGCTGAAAGGTAAATCGGTATTTATCCGCACATTTAAATTAAGCATATTTACTTTGTTTACATTCCCTTAGCATATCATTACATTGAAAATAAAAATACTTTTTCCATTAATAACATGCATACTGTTTAGAATTAAATACATATTTAAATTCTACATTACATTTGAAAAGAAAATAAAAATAACTTTTATATTTCGAATCATCTCATTGCATCAGGAAATATATAAACTCTAAGCCCCATGTGAGTAATAGTGTGGTGTGTAGCAACCCATAATATATATAATCTAAAAATGAAGAAAAACCAGTTGAATAATAAAAGATAATTCAAGACACCAAAATAATTAGGGAATAGTTTTCCACTAACCCTTAATATGTTCCACGAGTTTTGTTGTCTATTTGAAATTCAATAGGAAAAAGAGAGAAATTCCCTATGAAGCCCATGATGTCTTCACTCACTCAAGAGCTCTGCCTTGAACAATCATCAAAGAAGGAGTGATGAGCATCTACGCAATCGAGGACTCAAGATGAACGACAACGTCAAAATCCAGCTTGGGGGAGAGCGTCCCCCGTATATCACGATAAGTATTCCTTTTCGAGTGATTTATCTTTTATTCTAAAAAGTATAAAAAGATGCATAACTTAAGAAAACCAAATAAAAAGAGTGTTGTGTGATAATATTAGCTAGATAATATATTAGTTAAAATAAAAGATACAAGAGAGTATTAGAACTTAATTACCATAGAACTCAATTTTAAACATAATGGAAATGATGAATAGTTGCTCTGTCGTAATTCCTTTCAAGTGCCTAGTTTTCAAACACAAATTCTCCCGAGTTTTGGGTAGAACTATCTTGATCTAAAGATAAACTCTGAGCCTGAAACTTGTGGGTTGCAAATGCCGGATCTAAATCTAGGTAGTTGAGGAGTATGATATGAGAAAGTCTGAGCTGCTATTTATCTTGCTCCTACTGATGCTAGAGTTCTGGAGAATTTTATCTTTTGAAAATCTTAAAATACCATGATGAGTACTTGTATGACAAAGCTTAAAATTACTACCACAGCCATACATAGGATAGAAAACTCCATTCATACTTTTTACTACTTGTACTTGCATTGAGCATTGTCGAGCTCTGTTGACCCTTAGAGGCTTGTCATACTTTTAAAATCAAGATCACGTACACTCCACTCAAATATGCTGCTTCTACACTTGAAGTATGCAACAACATGCCTTTTCATTTAGATTCACCAAATATATTTTTCTCTTACACTTTGAGAGAACACCACTCACATTTCTTATAGGATTTTTGTCACCTATCCATACATTTCATAAGCCCAGTTATTGTTGCTCTAGGTTATTATTATCTCTCAATCTTTCATTATAGACAAGAATGTTCTAGGCTTATATATTTTTAAAAAAAAGAGAAGAAAGAGAAATATATAGAGAGTAAAACATGGACAAGTGTCCTACCAAAACAATGGGTACTTAGATGCCCGCCTCTCTAAAAAAAACTATAGCCCAAAATATCTCTTAGTCTAAGTTCTTCAATTATTCAAAGAGAGATCAAAATCCCTTTCAAAGGAGCAAAAGTAGAATTAGATCCACTATCACCTTCATCATAAATAAACCACTCCTTGATCCATATACATGCACTTCTTGATTTGATCGTATGCCTCATTTCTCTAGATCCACTGTTTGACTTTACAAAATATGCTTTGCAAGTATGTACACGCTGTCTCCATACCTATAAGCTCCAGATAAAGCATTAGATGTAGGATGAGAGAAGGCAAATCTCACTTTGCCTTGGAGAGGATCCAGAAATACCACATATATTGAGAGATTTGAGAGAGTCATACAAAAAGATACTCTGAGTTTTATTTTAAAAATCTTGCAAAACTCTAGAATAATAGTTGAATGAAGAGCTTGAGACATAGTGCTTGGTTTGATTGTTCGACTTTTCGACTGCTCAAGACCCAAGTGAAGGCTAATAAGCTCCATAGTTAAAGGTAATATGGGTAATCTGAAGGTTAGAATGGTTAGATCTAATCCGGAGAAAAATTCTTGTTTGAACGCATGTGTACTTTTGAGGCATGAAAGCATTGTAGCAACTCCTGATCTATTATGAATATTTGCTAAGGGACTAGCAAAAGGTAAGCTTGGGGGAGTTGTTGACGATGGTTATCTACCATAATAAAGGGTTAAAATAAATATATAAAGGGCTAATAAATGATCACCAACATAGGTTTAGGGTGTCAACTAACAAAATTCCATGAGTGTTGGTGAATCTATATTTTCTAGGGGGTTATCAGAATAATTCAGGAATTTATATCTTCCACGAGAAGGAACCCACGTCAATCGGCCTAATCTCCACATCACGAATACGCAAGAAGCTTCTAGAGGACACCTAGGATAAACTTAGGTGAAATGCTGCAATGGGTGTATTTATCTGTGCGCTTGCGGATATATACTTTAATATCTTTATATAGTTAAGTGGCATGAGTACAATACAACCACACTCTTGGTGTCATGTTGGGGATGACAACCTAATGCGAGTGATGCTAAGAAGTGTCAACATAGGTGACGTAGATCAAGTGGAAGCTCATTTCAGTCCTTTTGGAGACAGTCTTAATCTCGACGCAAATAGACGCTTGGTTTGCACCGAACATACCATAGGCTTGGAAATCATTTTGGGCGCAACCGATGGTACTCCTATGTGACATGGGCCAAGTGGAAACTCATTTCGGTCTATCTAGAAATAGTGTTAATCTCGACACAAGATAGATGCACTGTTTGCGCCAAACGTACCATAGGCTCAGAATCATTTTGGCCGCACTTGATTGTACACCTTGGTGATGTGGATCAAGCGAAAGCTCATTTTGATCCGTTTGGAGATAGTTTTAATCTCAGCACAAGACAGGTGCACGATTTGCGCCGAATGTACCACAAGCACGGAAATGGCTTTAGACACACCTGATGGTACTCCTAGGTAATGTATGTCAAGTGGAAGCTTGTTTCGGTCTATATGGAGATAGTGTTAGTCTCAGTGTAAGATAGGTGCATGCTTTGCACCAAACGTACCATAGGCTTGGAAATCATTTTGATGCATCCGATAGTTCTCCTAGGTTACATGGGTCAAGTGGAAGCTTGTTTCGGTCCATTCGGAGATTGTCATAATCTTGGTGCAAGATAGGCGCACGGTTTACGCTGAATGCACCTTGGGCATGGAAATCATTTTGGGCACACCCGAAGATACTCCTAGGTCATGTAGGTCGAATGAAAGCTCATTTCGGTCCATTTGGAGATAGTGTTAATCACAGCGCAAGATAAGTGCACGGTTTGCTCCGAATGTACCATGGGCATGAAAATAATTTTGGGCACACCCGATGGTACTCCAAGGTGACGGGTGTCAAGTAGAAGCACGTTATGGTCTGTTTGGAGAGAGTGTTAATCTAGGAACAAGATAGGTGTATGGCTTGCCCCGAATATACCACGGGCTTGGAAATCTTTTTAGGCACACCTGAAGGTACTTCTAGGTGACATTGGTCTAGCGGAAGGTCATTTTGGACCGTTTGTAGATAGCACTAATCTCGACGCAAGATAGGTGCACGGTTTGTGCTAAATGACCATAGGTTTTGACATCGCTTTGGGCACACCCAATGGGACTCCTAGGTGACATAGATCAAGTGGAAGCTCATTTCAGAATTTTTAGAGATAGTGTTAATCTTGACACAAGATGGGTGCTCAATTTGCACCGAACGTACCATAGGCTCAGAAATCATGTTGGGCGCAACCGATGGTACTCCTACGTAACGTGGGCCAAGTGGAAACTCATTTCGGCCAATTGGAGATAGTGTTAATCTTGACGCAAGATAGGTGCATGGTTTGCGACAAACGTACCATAGGCTCATAAATCATTTTGGTCACACCTGATTTTACTCCTAGGTGACGTGGATCAAGTGGAAGCTCGTTTTGATCCGTTTTGAGATAGTTTTAATCTCGACGCAAGATGGGTGCACGGTTTGCGTCGAATGTACCACGGGCATGGAAATGGCTTTGGGCACACATGATGGTACTCCTAGGTAATGTATGTCCAGTGGAAGGTTGTTTCGGTTCGTTTGCAGATAGTGTTAGTCTCGGTGCAAGATAGGTGCACAATTTGCGCCGAACGTACCATAGGCTCAGAAATCATTTTGACGCACCCGATGGTACTCCTAGGTGACATGGGTCAAGTGGAAGCTCATTTCGGTCCGTTTCGAGATAGTGTTAATCTCGGCACAAGACAGGTGCACGGTTTGCACCGAATGTGCCATTGGCATGTAAACCATTTCAGGCGCACCCAGTGGTACACCTAGGTGAAGTGGGTCAAGTAGGGCATATTTTTGTCCATTTAGAGATTGTGTTAATCTAGGCGCAATATAGGTGCACGGTTTGCGCTGAACGTACCTTAGGCTCAGAAATCAATTTGGACACACCCGTTGGTACGCATAGGTGACGTGGGTCAAGTGGAACCTTATTTTGGTCCATTTGAAGATAGTGTTGATCTCGGTGCAAGATAGGTGCACGGTTTGCGCCGAATGTACAACGCGCATGGAAATCATTTTGGGCACACCCGATGGTACTCCTAAGTGATGTGGGTCAAGTGGAATCTTGTTTTGGTCTGTTTAGAGATACTGTTAATCTCAGCGCAAGATAGGTGCATGGTTTGCATCGAATGTACCATAGGTGTGGAAATATTTTGGGCACACCCGATGGTACACCTAGGTGACGTGGGTCAAGTGGAAGCTCGTTTCGGTCCGTTTGGAGATAGTGTTAATCTACGCGCAAGTTAGGTGCACGGTTTGCTCTGAATGTACCCCGAGCATGAAAATCATTTTGGGCACACCCAATGGTACTCCTAGGTGACGTGTGTCAAGTGAAAGCTCATTGCGGTCTAGTTGGAGATAGTCTTAATCTAGGCGCAAGATTGGTGCACGGCTTGCCCTGAATGTACCACAGGTATGGAAATCTTTTTAGGCACACCCGAAGGTATTTTTAGGTGACATTGGTCTAGTGCAAGGTCGTTTCGGTCTATTTGGAGATAGTATTAACCTCAACGCAAGATAGGTGCACGGTTTCAGCTGAATGACCATAACTTCTGACCTCACTTTGGGCACACCCGTGGGACTCCTAGGTGATGTAGGTCAAGAGGAAGCTCATTTCAGATTTTTTAGAGATAGCGTTAATCTTGACACAAGATAGACGCTCAATTTGCACCGAACGTACCACAGGCTCAAAAATCATTTTGGGCGCAACCGGTGATACTCCTACGTGACGTGGGCCAAGTGGAAACTCATTTCGGTTCAGTTGGAGATAGTGTTAATCTCAACGCAAGATAGGTGCATGGTTTGTGACCAACGTACCATAGGCTCACAAATCATTTTGGCCACACCTGATTTTACTCCTAGGTGACGTGGATCAAGCGAAAGCTCGTTTCGATCCATTTGGAGATAGTTTTAATCTCGGTGCAAGATGGGTGCACGGTTTGTTCCGAATGTACCACGGGCATGGAAATGGCTTTGGGCACACATGATGGTACTCCTAGGTAATGTATGTCAAGTGGAAGCTTGTTTCGGTCCGTTTGCAGATAGTGTTAGTCTTGGCGCAAGATAGGTGCACAATTTGTGCCGAACGTACCATAGGCTCAGAAATCATTTTGACGCACCCGATGGTACACCTAGGTGACATGGGTCAAGTGGAAGCTCATTTCGGTCCGTTAGGAGATAGTGTTAATCTAGGCATAAGTTAGGTGCACAGTTTGCATCGAACGTACCATAGGCTCAGAAATTATTTTCAACCCACCTGATTTTGATCCGTTTGGACATAGGTGACTTGGATCAAGCGGAAGCTCATTTCAATCCATTTGGACATAGTTTTAATCTCGGTGCAAGATAGTTGCACGGTTTGCGCCGAATGTACCACGAGCATGGAAATGGCTTTGGGCAACCTGATGGTACTCCTCAGTAATGTATGTCAAGTGAAAGCTTGTTTCGGTCTATTTGTAGATAGTGTAAGTCTTGGCACAAGATAGGTGCAAGGTTTGTGACGAACGTACCATTGGCATGGAAATCATTTTGACGCACCCGTTGGTACTCCTAGGTGACGTGGTTCATGTGGAAGCTCATTTTAGTCTGTTTGGAGACAGCGTTAATCTCAGTACAAGATAGGTGCACAATTTGCGCTGAATGTACCACAGGCATAGAATTCATTTTGGGCACACCTGATGGAACTCCTAGGTCACGTAGGTCAAGTGGAAGCTCGTTTTGGTCCATTTGGAGATAGTGTTAATCTTAGCGCAAGATAGGTGCACGGTTTGCTCCGAATGTACCACGAGCATGAAAATCATTTTGGGCACACCCGATGGTACTCCTAGGTGACGTGTGTCAAGTGGAAGCTCATTGCGGTCCATTTGTAGATAGTGTTATTCTAGGTGCAAGATAGGTGCACGGCTTGCCCCAAATGTACCACAGGCATGGAAATCATTTTAGGCACATCTGAAGGTCCTTCTAGGTGACATTGGTCTAGTGGAAGGTCGTTTTGGTCCGTTTGGAGATAGTATTAACCTCGATGCAAGATAGGTGTCTAGTTTCTGCTAAATGACCAAAGGTTCTGACATCGCTTTGGGCACACCAATGGGACTTCTAGGTGACGTAGATCAAGTGGAAGCTTGTTTTAGTCCTTTTGGAGATAGTGTTAATCTTGACACAAGATAGGCGCTCGGTTTGCACTGAACATACCTTAGGCTTAGAAATCATTTTGGACGCAACCGATGGTACTCCTACATTACGTGGGCCAAGTGGAAACTCATTTCGGTCCATTTGGAGATAGCGTTAATCTCGATGCAAGATAGATACACGGTTTGCGCCGAACATACCATAGGCTTAGAAATCATTTTGGCCATACCTGATTGTACACCTAGGTGATGTGGATCAAGCAAAAGCTCATTTTGATCCGTTTGGAGATAGTGTTAATCTCAGCACAAGATAGGTGCACGGTTTGCGCTGACTTTACCACCAGTATGAAACCATTTTGGGCACAGCCAAAAGTACACCTAGGTGATGTGCGTCAAGTGGAGCCCATTTCGGTCCGTTTGGAGATAGTGTTAGTCTAGGCGCAAGATAGGTGCACGGATTGCCGAACGTACCATAGGCTCGGAAATCATTTTGATGCCCCGATGGTACTCCTAGGTGACGCGGGTCAAGTGGAATCTCGTTTCAGTCCGTTTGGAGATAGTGTTAATCTCGGTACAAGATAGGTGCACGGTTTACGTTGACTTTACCACTGGCATAAAACCATTTTGGTCGTAGCCAATGTACACCTAGGTAACATGGGTCAAGTGGAGCCCATTTCGGTCCGTTTGGAGATAGTGTTAATCCAGGCGCAAGATAGGTGCACGGTTTGCGCTGTACATACCATAGGCTCGGAATTCATTTTGGACGCACCCGATGTACTTCTAGGTGGGTCAAGTGGAACCTCGTTTCGGTCCGTTCGGAGATAGTGTTAATCTCAGCACAAGATAGTTGCATGGTTTGCACCAAAAGTACAACGGTCATGGAAATCATTTTGGGCACACCTGGTGGTACTCCTAGGTGACGTGGGTCAAGTGAAATCTTGTTTTGGTCTGTTTGGAGATAGTGTTAATCTTAGCGTAAGATTGGTGCGTGGTTTGCACCGAACATACCATAGGAATGGAAATCATTTTGACACACCCGATGGTACTTCTAGGTGACGTGGGTCAAGTGAAAGCTTGTTTCGGTCCGCTTGGAGATAGTGTTAATCTTGTTGCAAGATAGGTGCATAGTTTGTGCTAAATGTACCACGGGCATGGAAATCATTTTGGGCACACTCGATGGTACTCCTAGGTTACGTGGGTCAAGTGGAAGCTCGTTTCGGTCCATTTGTAGAGAGTGTTAATCTCAACGCAAGATAGATGACAGTTTGCTTCGAATGTACCATGGGCATGAAAAACATTTTGGGCACACCCGATGGTACTCCAAGGTGACATGTGTCAAGTGGAAGCACGTTAAGGTCCGTTTGGAGATAGTGTTAATATAGACTACGGCTTGACCCGAATGTACCATAGGCATGGAAATCTTATTAGGCACACCCGAAGGTACTTCTATGTGACATTGGTTTAGTGGAAGGTCGTTTCGGTCTGTTTGGAGATAGTATTAACCTCGACGCAAGATAGGTGCACGGTTTCTGCTAAAGGACCATAGGTTCTGACATCGCTTTGGGCACACCCAGTGGGACTCCTAGGTGACGTAGATCAAGTGGAAGCTCGTTTCAGTCCTTTTGGAGATAGTGTTAATCTCGACGCAAGATAGGCGCTCAGTTTGCTCTGAATATACCATAGGCTTGGAAATCATTTAGGGCGCAACCGATGGTACTCCTACATGACGTGGGTCAAGTGGAAACTCATTTCAGTCCATTTGGAGATAGTTTTAATCTCAACGCAAGATAGATGCATGGTTTGCGCCGAACAAACCATAGGCTCAAAAATCATTTTGGCCACACGTGATTGTACACCTAAGTGATGTGGATCAAGCAGAAGCTAATTTTGATCCGTTTGGAGATAGTTTAATCTCGGCACAAGACAGGTGCACGGTTTGCGCTGAATGTACCATGGGCATGGAACTGGCTTTGGGCACACCTGATGGTACTTCTAGGTAATGTATATCAAGTGGAAGCTTGTTTTGGTACGTTTGGAGATAGTGTTAGTCTCGACGCATCATAGGTGCATGATTTGCGCTGAACGTACCATAGGCTCAGCAATCATTTTGACACACCCGATGGTACTCCTAGGTGATGTGGGTCAAGTGAAAGCTCGTTTCAGTCTGTTTAGAGATAGTGTTAATCTCGGTACAAGATAGGTGCATAGTTTACGCCAAATGTACCGCCGGCATGGAAACCATTTTAGGCGCACCCAATGGTACACCTTGGTGACGTGGGTTAAGTAGAGCCAATTTCGATCTATTTGGAGATAGTGTTAATCTAGGCGCAAGATAGGTGCACGGTTTGCGCCGAACATATCATAGGCTCGCAAAATCATATTGGACCCCTAATGGTACTGATAGGTGACATGGGTCAAGTGAAACCTCGTTTTGGTCCATTTGAAGATAGTGTTAATCTCGGTGCAAGATAGGTGCACGGTTTGCGCCGAATGTACAACGGACATGGAAATCATTTTGGGCACACCCGATGGTACTCCTAGGTGACGTGGGTCAAGTGGAATCTTGTTTTGGTCTATTTGGAGATAGTGTTAATCTCAGCGCAAGATAGGTGCATGGTTTGTGCCGAATGTACCACAAGCATGGAAATCATTTTGGGCACACCCAATGTCTCATTGTGCAACGTGTGCTTAGTATGTAAATGGTGAAGGCAGAACAAAATTAGTGACATACTTTATTTCAAACAAAGTGTGTTGTTAAAGAACGTTCTTGCCCCATGATCATTGATGGAGGTAGCTGCAACAACTTGGTTAGCAGCGACATGGTGGAGAAGCTTGCACTTAGCAGCAATCCGCATCCACATCCATATTACACATCCAATGGCTAAACAACAATAGTAAGGCTAAGGTAACTAGACTAGTGCAAATTAATTTTCTTATTGGATCATATATCATGATGTTGTTGAATGTGATGTTGTGCCTATGCAAGCTTGTAATATCCTGCTCAATAGACCATGGCAATTTGATAAGGATTCTATGCATCACGGTAGGTCCAACCAGTATTCTTTTATGCACCATGATAAGAAAATTGTGCTACATCCTATGTCCCCTGAAGTTATTGTGAAAGATGATGTTGCTAAAGCTAGCAAAATTAAATGTCAAGAGCATGCTAAGAGCGAGAACCTATAGCTGCAAAGGAACTTGTCAAGCAAGGCAACAAAAATACCAAATCTGCTCTCAATAAGAAAAATGAGATAACTTTGAAAGGATCATGTTT
Organism: Saccharum hybrid cultivar R570; assembly: GCA_038087645.1. Classification (NCBI taxonomy): domain Eukaryota; kingdom Viridiplantae; phylum Streptophyta; class Magnoliopsida; order Poales; family Poaceae; genus Saccharum; species Saccharum hybrid cultivar. The sequence goes on along the minus strand of JAQSUU010000307.1, from coordinate 39,059,378 downwards.
TCTGGCCACTAGATCTGATGTTAATGAATTGATTGCTTCCACTTTAGATTGCTATGCCTTAGTGTGCAAAGATGCTTTGATTTCACTTCATGATATGCAGCATTATTTGCCCCTGTTGTATCTAACATTTTGTAGGAGTCTTCTGATGTGTTTCCATGTGAAATTCCACCGGGGCTACCACCAATTTGTGGGATTGAGCACCAGATTGACCTCATCCCTGGTGCTTCATTACCCAATCGTGCGCCATACTGGACCAATCTAGAGGAAATGAAAGAGATTCAACGCCAACTGCAAGAACTACTCTACAAAGGTTATGTGCATGAGTTTCTTAGTCCTTGTGTTGTTCCTGTGATTTTAGTGCCTAAGAAAGATGAAACATGGTGTATGTGTGTGGATTATAGAGCGGTTAATAATATCACCATTCGATACCATCATCCTATTCCGTGCTTAGATGATATACTTGATGAATTGAGTGGTGCTACTTTATTTTCAAAGGTTGATTTATGTAGTGGATACCACCAGATTCGTATGAAAATTGGGAGATGAATGGAAAACTGCTTTCAAAACTAAGTTTGGTTTATATGAGTGGTTAGTTATGCCTTTTGGATTAACTAATGCACCTAGCATTTTCATGAGGTTAATGAACGAGGTTTTACATGCTTTTATTGGCAAATCGTGGTGGTATATTTTGATGATATGTTGATTTACAACAAGTCTATAGATGAGGATCTTGATCACTTGCGTGCTGTTTTTAATGCTCTACATGATGCATGTTTGTTTGGTAACCTTGAGAAGTGCACCCTTTGCACAGATCAAGTTTCTTTTCTTGGCTATGTTGTCACTCCATAGGGGATTGAGGTTGATAAAGCCAAGGTAGAAGCTATACAGGGATGGCCTACACCAAAGACTATCACACAGGTGCAAAGCTTTTTAGGTCTTGCTAGATTCTATCACCGCTTTGTGAAGGATTTCAGTACCATTGCTGCACCATTAAATGAGTTTACAAAGAAGGGAGTTCCTTTTAATTGGGCAAAGGCACAAGAGAATGCCTTCAACGTGCTGAAAGATAAGTTGACACATGCACCTCTGCTCCAACTACCTAATTTTAATAAGACATTTGGGCTTAAATGTGATGCTAGTGGAATCAGTTTGGGTGGTGTTTTGTTGCAAGAAGGCAAACCTGTTGCATACTTTAGTGAGAAATTGAGTGGGCCTATTCTGAATTATTCTACTTATGATACAAAATTATATGCTCTTGTGAGAACTTTAGAGACATGGTAGCATTATTTGTGGCCCAAAGAATTTGTCATACATTCTGATCATGAGTCTTTAAAGCATCTTCATAGTCAAGGAAAAATGAATCGTAGACATGCTAAATGGGTTGAATTCATTGAATCTTTTCCTTATGTTATCAAACACAAGAAAGGGAAGGAGAATATAATTGTTGATGCCTTGTCTAAAAGATATAAATTGTTGACACAACTTGACTACAAAATTTTTGGATTGGAAACAATTAAAAATCAATATATACATGATGGTGATTTTAAAGATGTATTGCTGCATTGTAACGATGGTAGAACCTGGAAAATTCATCGTCAATGATGGATTTGTGTTTAGAGCTAACAAGCTATGCATTCCAGCTAGCTCCATTTATTTGTTGTTGCTACAGGAAGCACATGGAGGGGGCTTGATGGGACATTTTGGAGCAAAGAAAATGGAAGACTTACTTGCTAGTCATTTCTTTTGGCCAAGGATGAGAAGAGACGTGGAGAGATTTGTTGCTCATTGCACTACATTCCAAAAGGCTAAGTCACGATTAAATCCATATGGTTTGTACATGCCTCTACCTATTCCTAGTGTTCCTTGGGAAGATATTTCTATGGATTTTGTGTTGGGATTGCCTAGGACTAGGAAAGGACATGACAACATTTTTGTTGTTGTGGATCGATTTTCTAAGATGGCCCATTTCATTCCTTGTCATAAAACTATCATTTTTGGAGGACTTTATGGGCTAAATTGGGGACTAAGGTTTTGTTTTCTACCACATGTCATCCCCAAACTGATGGTCAAACTAAAGTTCTGAATAGAATTTTGTCTACTATGTTAAAGGCTGTTTTAAAAATGAACAATAAGATGTGTTAAGAATGTTTGCCTCATATTGAATTTGCTTATAATCGCTCACTGCATTCAACTACAAATATGTGCCCATTTGAGATTGTGTATGGACTGTTGCCTTGTGCTCCTATGGATTTAATGCCTTTGCCATCTTCTAAAAAAGTGAACTTTGATGCTAAACAACGTGCTAAGTTAATGTTAAAATTGTATGAAACAACAAAGCAAAACATTGAACGCATGAATGTTAAGTATAAGCTTGCTGGCAATAAAGGTAGAATCATTTGATGTTTGAACCTGGAGATCTAGTGTGGTTGCATTTGAGAAAGGAGAGGTTTCCTGATTTGAGAAAATCTAAATTGATGCCTAGAGCTGATGGACCATTTAAGGTGTTAGAGAAAATTAATGATAATGCATACAAGTTAGATATGCCTATCAATTTTGAGGTTAGTCCCACATTTAACATCGCAGATTTGAAGCCATATTTTGGAGAAGAGGCCGAGCTTGAGTCGAGGACGACTCAAATGCAAGAACGGGAGGATGATGAGGACATCAACACCATCAATACATCCACACCTGCACAAGTACAGATTCATGGCCCTATTACTCGCGCCTGTGCACATCAACTCAACTATTAGGTGAGTTCATTCTTGAGTTCTTATTCATCTTATTTAGACCATGGAAACCCGTGCACCTTTGTTTTGCTCAGGAATAATGGAGAGGAACCACAAGGAAGGGGATTCGCGGGGGTGGGTTCGGACTGCAGAATAGCACCAACTTGTGATGGTCACCAAGACTTCATATGGAACCTAATTGGGACGTTCTAGTTCTTCACAGAAAGCTTACCAAGTCTACTTTTGAACGGATCCAACCACATCCTCATATCTTCTTAGAGTGGGCCGCAATCGTCGACCTTTTTGCGACACCTATTTTTAGTGGTTGTTTCAGTCAATAAGGGAGCTGCATGCAACCATGCAGTGGATGTCCTTGTTTCTCTTTTGTTTTTACTGAGTCGACCACCCAGCACTCCTCTAGTCACCCTCTCATGTACATAAGGCTCCTACAGCCACCACCACTAGTTGGTTTTTGTTTCATTGAGTTAGCCATTGCTACCGCCTTTCAGCGTGCATGTTGAATAAACCACCCATCTGATTGTATTTGGAACCCCACCATCTTGTGTTTTCATATTGAAACCTTCATATTTATCTTGCAATTGAGTGCTTGTTCAACTTGTTCTTGGTTTTTCTTCGATTGCTTGCAGGATGAGTGCCCTCGTGGCCAGGCCGTGCACCACAAGAATGCAATGATCCTTGGAGTCGGTGTATCTGTTGCTAAGGCGCATCATCCTTGGACGATTGTAGTCAGATCATGAATGTCATGTTCATCCACTAAATCGATGTTATGCCTCTCCACCGAAAGATCGGGACACCCTTACCCTTATCATAATCTAGGCGCATGATAGGTGCACGGTTTGCTTCGATTGTACCATGGGCATGGAAATGGCTTTGGGCACACCTAATAGTACTCCTAGGTAATGGATGTGAAGTGGAAGCTTGTTTCATTCCGTTTGGAGATAGTGTTACTCTCTACGCAAGATAGGTGCATGGTTTACACCAAACGTACCATAGCCTCGGTTTGGAGATAGTGTTAATCTCAGTGTAAGATAGGTGCTTGGTTTGTGCCGAATGTACCACAGGCATGGATATCATTTTATGCACACCTGATGATACATCTAGGTGACGTGGGTCAAGTGGAAGCTCATTTCAGTCCGTTTGGAGATAGTGTTAACCTAGGTGCAAGATAGGTGCATGGTTTGCGCCGAAGATATCATAGGCTCAAAAATCATTTTGGATGCACCTGATGGAACTCCTAGGTGACGTGGATCCCGTGGAACCTCGTTTTGGTCTGTTTCAAAATAGTGCTAATCTTGATACAAGATAGGTGCACAGATTGCGTCAAATGTACAACGGGCATGGAAATCATTTTGGTCACACCCGATGGTACTCCTAGGTGACGTGGGTCAAGTGGAATATTGTTTTGGTCTGTTTGGAGATAGTGTTAATCTTAGCACAAGATAGGTGCTTGGTTTGCGCTGAATGTACCACAGGCATGGAAATCATTTTGTGCACACCCGATGATACACCTAGGTGACGGGGTCAAGTGGAAGCTCATTTCGGTCCGTTTGCAGATAGTGTTAATCTAGGCGCAACTTAGGTGCACAGTTTCCACCAAACATACCATAGGCTCAGAAATCATTTTCGATGCATGTGATTGTACTCCTAGGTAACGTGGATCAAGCGAAAGCTTAGTTCAATCCGTTTGGAGATAGTTTTAATCTTGGTGCAAGATAGGTGCATGGTTTGCACCGAATGTACCACGGGCATGGAAATGGTTTCGGGCACAGCTGATGGTACTCCTAGGTAACGAATGACAAGCGGAAGCTTGTTTTAGTCCATTTGGAGACAGTGTTACCCAGCGCAAAATTTTTGCACGATTGGCACCAAACGTACCATACGCTCAAAAATCATTTTGACACCCGATGGTACTCCTAGGTGATGTGGGTCAAGTGAGAGCTCATTTCGGTCCATTTGGAGATAGTGTTAATCTCGGTGCAAGATAGGTGCCCGGTTTGCGCTAAATGTACCACGGGCATCGAAACCGTTTGAGGCGTACCCAATGGTACACCTACGTGACGTGGGTCAAGTGGAAGCTCATTTCGGTCCGTTTGGATATAGTGTTAATCAAGGAGCAAGATAGGTGCTCGGTTTGCTCTGAACGTACCATGCTCATAAATCATTTTGGACATATCCGATGGTACTCCTAGGTGATGTGGGTCAAGTGGAACCTCGTTTCGGTCCGCACAGAGATAGTGTCAATCTCGGTGCAAGTTAGGTGCACGGTTTGCACCGAACGTTGGCTCATAAATTATTTTGGACGCACCCGATGGTACTCCTAGGTGACCGGGCCAAGTGGAACCTCGTTTCGATCTATTTGGAGATAGTACTAATCTAGGTGCAAAATAGGTGCACGGTTTTCACCAAACGTACCATAGGCTCAGAAATCATTTTGGACGCTCCCAATGATAGTCCTAGGTGACGTGGGTCAAGTAGAAGCTCGTTTCGGGCCGTTTAGAGATAGTGTTAATCTTAGCACAACGTTGTGCACACTTCATGCAGAATGTAGCATGGGCTTGGATGTCATTTTGGGCACACCCGATCACAGTCCTAGGTGACGTGTGTCATGTGGAAGCTTATTTCGGTCTATTTGGAGATACTGTTAATCTATGTGCAAGATTGGTGCATGGTTTGCGCTGAGTGCACACAGGCATGGAAATTTTTTCTGGCACACCCGATGGTACATCTAGGTGACATTGGTGAACTGGAAGCTCGTTTCGGTCCGTTTGGAGATAGTGTTAATCTTGGCATAAGATAGGTGCACGGTTTTGCGCCAAATGTACCATCGGCATGGAAACCATTTCGAGCGCACCCTATGGTACACCTAGGTGACTTGGGTCAAATGGACCTCATTTCGGTTCGTTTGGAAATAGTGTTAATATAGTCGCAAGATCGGTGCACGTTTTGTTCTAAATGACCATAGGTTCTGACATCGCTTTAGGCACACCCAATGGGACTCCTAGGTGACGTAGATCAAGTGGAAGCTCATTCCAGACTTTTTGGAGATAGTGTTATTCTTGACACAAGATAGGCGCTCAATTTGCACCAAACGTACCACAGGCTCGAAAATAATTTTGGGCGCAACCGATGGTACTCCTACATGACGTGGGCCAAGTGGAAACTCATCTCAGTCAATTTGAAGATAGTGCTAATCTCGACGCAAGATAGGTGCACGGTTTGCGCCGAACATACCATAGGCTCATAACTTATTTTGGTTGCACCTGATTTTACTCCTAGGTGACGTGGATCAAGCAGATACTTGTTTCAATCCGTTTGGAGATAGTTTTAATCTCGACGCAAGATGGGTGCACGGTTTGCGTCGAATGTACCACGGGCATGGAAATGGCTTTGGGCACACATGATGGTACTCCTAGGTAATGTATGTCAGGTGGAAGCTTGTTTCGGTCCGTTTGCAGATAGTGTTAGTCTCGGCGCATGATAGGTGCACAATTTGTGCCGAACGTACCATAGGCTCAGAAATCATTTTGACGCACCCGATGGTACTCCTAGGTGGCGTGGGTCAAGTGGAAGCTTGTTTCGGTTTGTTTGGAGATAGTGTTAATCTCGGCACAAGATAGGTGCATGGTTTGTGCCCAATGTATTATTGGCATGGAAACCATTTTGGGGGCACCCAATTGTACAACTTGGTGACATGGGTCAAGTAGAGCCCATTTCGGTCCATTTGGAGATAGTGTTAATCTAGGCGCAGGATAGGTGCACGGTTTGCACTGAACGTACCATAGGCTCAGAAATCATTTTGGACACACCCGATGGCATTCATAGTTGACGTGGGTCAAGTAGAACCTCGTTTGGGTCCGTTTGAAGATAGTGTTAATCTCGGTGCAAGATAGGTGCATGGTTTTATGCCGAATGTACAACGCGCATGGAAATCATTTTGGGCACACCCGACGGTACTCCAAGGTGATGTGGGTCAAGTGGAATCTTGTTTTGGTCTGTTTGGAGATAGTGTTAATCTCAGTGCAAGATAGGTGTGTGGTTAGCGTCGAATGTACCACAGGCGTGGAAATTATTTTGGGCACACCCAATGGTACACCTACGTGACGTGGGTCAAGTGCAAGCTCGTTTTGTCCATTTAGAGATAGTGTTAATCCAGGTGCAAGTTAGGTGCACGGTTTGTGATAAATGACCATCAGTTCTGACATTGCTTTGGGCACACCCAATGGGACTCCTAGGTGACATAGATCAAGTGGAAGCTCGTTGCAGACTTTTTGGAGATAGTGTTAATCTTGACACAACATAGGCGCTCAATTTGCACCAAACGTAGCATAGGCTCATAAAACATTTTGGGCGCAACCGATGGTACTCGTATGTGACATGGGCCAAGTGGAAACTCATTTCGGTCCATTTGAAGATATTGTTAATCTTGACGCAACATAGGTGCACAGTTTGCGTCGAACGTACCATAGGCTCATAAATTATTTTGGCCGCACCTGATTTGACTCCTAGGTGACGTGGCTCAAGCAGAAGCTTGTTTCAATCCCTTTGGTGATAGTTTTGATCTCAGCGGAAGATGGGTGCACGGATTGCACCGAATGTACCATAGGCATGGAAATGGCTTTGGGCACACATGATGGTACTCCTAGGTAATGTATGTCAAGTGGAAGCTTGTTTTGGTCCATTTGTAGATAGTGTTAGTCTCGGTGCACGATTTGTGCCGAACATACCATAGGCTCAGAAATCAATTTGAGACACCCGATGGTACTCCTAGGTGACGTGGGTCAAGTGGAAGCTCGTTTCGGTCTGTTTGGAGATAGTGTTAACATCGGCACAAGGTAGGTGCACGGTTTGCACCGAATGTACCATTGGCATGGAAACCATTTCGGGTGCACCCAATGGTACACCTAGGTGACGTGGGTCAAGTAGAGCCCATTTTGGACCATTTGGAGATAGTGATAAACTAGGTGCAAGATAGGTGCACGGTTTGCGATGAACGTACCGTAGGCTTGGAAATCATTTTGGACACACCTGATGGTACTCATAGGTGATGTGGGTCAAGTGGAACCTTGTTTTGGTCTGTCTAAAGATAGTGTTAATCTCGGTGCAAGATAGGTGTATGGTTTGCGCCGAATGTACCACAGGAGTGGAAATCATTTTGGGCACACCCGGTGGTACACCTACGTGATGTGGGTCAAGTGGAAGCTCGTTTCATTTGGTTTGGAGATAATGTTAATCTAGGCGCATGTTAGGTGCACGGTTTGTGCTAAATGACCATAGGTTCTGACATCGCTTTGGGCACATCCAATGGGACCCTAGGTGACATAGGTCAAGTGGAAGCTCGTTTCAAACCTTTTGGAGATAGTGTTAATCTTGACACAAGATAGGCGCTCAATTTGCACCGAACATACCATAGGCTCATAAATCATTTTGGGTGCAATCGATAGTACTCCTACATGACGTGGAACAAGTGGAAACTCATTTCGGCCCATTTGAGGATAGTGTTATTCTTGACGCATGATAGGTGCACGGTTTGCGCCGAATGTACCATAGGCTCATAAATCATTTTGGCCGCACCTAATTTTACTCCTAGGTAACGTGGATCAAGCAGAAGCTTGTTTCGATCTGTTTGGTGATAGTTTTAATCTCGGTGCAAGATGGGTGCACAGTTTGCGCCGAATGTACCACGGGCAAGGAAATGACTTTGGGCACACATGATGGTACTCCTAGGTAATGTATGTCAAGTGGAAGCTTGTTTCAGTCCGTTTGTAGATAGTGTTAGTCTCGGCGCAAGATAGGTGCACGATTTGCGCCGAACGTACCATAGGCTCAGAAATCATTTTGACGCACCCAATGGTACTCCTAGGTGACGTGGGTCAAGTAGAAGCTCGTTTTGGTCTGTTTGGAGATAGTGTTAATCTCAGCACAAGATAGGCGCACGATTTGTGTTGAATGTACCATTGGCGTGGAAACCATTTCGGGCGCACCCAATGGTACACCTAGGTATGTGGGTCAAGTAGGGCCCATTTCGATCCGTTTAGAGATAGTGTTAAACTAGGTGCAAGATTGGTGCACGGTTTGCGATGAATGTACCATAGGCTCAGAAATCATTTTGGACACACCCGATGGTACTCATAGGTGACGTGGGTCAAGTGGAACCTCGTTTTGGTCTGTTTGAAGATAGTGTTAATCTCGGTGCAAGATAAGTGCATGGTTTGTGCCGATCATACAACACGCATGGAAATCATTTTGGGCACACCCGATGGTACTCCATGGTGATGTGGGTCAAGTGGAATCTTGTTTTGGTCTATTTGGAGATAGTGTTAATCTCAGCGCAAGATAGGTGCATGGTTTGCGCTGAATGTACCAGAGGCATGGAAATCATTTTGGGCACATCTAATGGTACACCTAGGTGACATGGGTCATGTGGAAGCGTGTTTCGGTCTGTTTGGAGATAGTGTTAATCTAGGCACAAGTTAGGTGCATAGTTTGCACTAAACGTACCATAGGCTTAGAAGTCATTTTCGACGCTACTGATTGTACTCCTAGGTGACGTGGATCAAGCAGAAGCTCATTTTGATCCATTTAGAAATAGTTTTAATCTCAGCGCAAGATAGGTGCAATGTTTTCGCCGAATGTACCACGGGCATGTTAATGGCTTTGGGCACACCTAATGGTACTCCAAGGTAATGAATGTCAAGTGGAAGCTTGTTTTGGTCCATTTAGAGATAGTGTTAGTCTCGGCGCAAGATTGATGCACGATTTGCGTCAAACGTACTATAGGCTCAGAAATCATTTTGACACACCTGGTGGTACTCCTAGGTGATGTGGGTCAAGTGAAAGCTCGTTTGGGTCTATTTGGAGATAGTGTTAATCTTTGCGCAGGATAGGTGCACGGTTTGCGCCAAAATGTACCACGGGCATGGAAACCATTTCGGGCGCACCCAATGGTACACCTAGGTGACGTGGGTCAAGTAGAGCCCATTTCGGACCATTTGGAGATAGTGATAAACTAGGTGCAAGATAGGTGCACAGTTTGCGATGAACGTACCATAGGCTTGGAAATCATTTTGGACACACCTGATGGTACTCATTGGTGACGAGGGTCAAGTGGAACCTTGTTTTGGTCTGTCTGAAGATAGTGTTAATCTCGGTGCAAGATAGGTGTATGGTTTGCGCCGAATGTACCACAGGAGTGGAAATCATTTTGGGCACACCCGATGGTATACCTACATGACGTGGGTCAAGTGGAAGCTCGTTTCGTTCGGTTTGGAGATAATGTTAATCTAGGCGCAAGTTAGGTGCACGGTTTGTGCTAAATGACCATAGGTTCTGACATCGCTTTGGGCACACCCAATGGGACTCCTAGGTGACATAGGTCAAGTGGAAGCTCGTTTCAAACCTTTTGGAGATAGTGTTAATCTTGACACAAGATAGGCGCTCAATTTGCACCGAACGTACCATAGGCTCATAAATCATTTTGGATGCAATCGATAGTAATCCTACATGACGTGGAACAAGTGGAAACTCATTTTGGCCCATTTGAGGATAGTGTTATTCTCGACGCATGATAGGTGCACGGTTTGCGCCGAATGTACCATAGGCTCATAAATCATTTTGGCCACACCTAATTTTACTGCTAGGTAATGTGGATCAAGTAGAAGCTTGTTTCGATCTGTTTGGTGATAGTTTTAATCTTGGTGCAAGATGGGTGCACGGTTTGCGCCGAATGTACCACGGGCAAGGAAATGACTTTGGGCACACATGATGGTACTCCTAGGTAATGTATGTCAAGTGGAAGCTTGTTTCAGTCCGTTTGTAGATAGTGTTAGTCTCGGCGCAAGATAGGTGCACGATTTGCGCCGAACGTACCATAGGCTCAGAAATCATTTTGACGCACCCAATGGTACTCCTAGGTGACATGGGTCAAGTAGAAGCTCGTTTTGGTCCGTTTGGAGATAGTGTTAATCTCAGCACAAGATAGGCGCACGATTTGTGTTGAATGTACCATTGGCGTGGAAACCATTTCGGGCGCACCCAATGGTACACCTAGGTATGTGGGTCAAGTAGGGCCCATTTTGATCCGTTTAGAGATAGTGTTAAACTAGGTGCAAGATTGGTGCACGGTTTGCGATGAACGTACCATAGGCTCAGAAATCATTTTGGACACACCCGATGGTACTCATAGGTGACGTGGGTCAAGTGGAACCTCGTTTTGCTCTGTTTGAAGATAGTGTTAATCTCGGTGCAAGATAAGTGCATGGTTTGTGCCGATCATACAACAAGCATGGAAATCATTTTGGGCACACCCGATGGTACTCCAAGGTGATGTGGGTCAAGTGGAATCTTGTTTTGGTCTGTTTGGAGATAGTGTTAATCTCAGCGCAAGATAGGTGCATGGTTTGCGCTGAATGTACTAGAGGCATGGAAATCATTTTGGGCACATCTAATGGTACACCTAGGTGACATGGGTCATGTGGAAGCGTGTTTCGGTCTGTTTGGAGATAGTGTTAATCTAGGCACAAGTTAGGTGCACAGTTTGCACTAAACGTACCATAGGCTCAGAAGTCATTTTCGACGCTACTGATTGTACTCCTAGGTGACGTGGATCAAGCAGAAGCTCATTTCGATCCATTTAGAAATAGTTTTAATCTCAGCGCAAGATAGGTGCAATGTTTTCGCCGAATGTACCACGGGCATGTTAATGGCTTTGGGCACACCTAATGGTACTCCAAGGTAATGAATGTCAAGTGGAAGCTTGTTTTGGTCCATTTAGAGACAGTGTTAGTCTCGGCGCAAGATTGATGCACGATTTGCGTCAAACGTACTATAGGCTCAGAAATCATTTTGACACACCTGGTGGTACTCCTAGGTGATGTGGGTCAAGTGAAAGCTCGTTTGGGTCTATTTGGAGATAGTGTTAATCTTTGCGCAGGATAGGTGCATGGTTTGCGCCAAAAAGTACCACGGGCATGGAAACCATTTCGGGCGCACCCAATGGTACACCTAGGTGATGTGGGTCAAGCGGAAGCTCATTTCGGTCCGTTTGGAGATAGTGTTAATCTAGGCGCAAGATAGGTGCACGGTTTGCGCTAAACATACCATTGCCTTGGAACTCATTTTAGACACACCTGATGGCACTCCTAGGTGACGTGGGTCAAGTGGAATCTCGTTTCGGTCCATTAGGAGATAGTGCTAATCTTGGTGCAAGATAGGTGCATGGTTTACGCCGAATGTACAACGCGCATGGAAATCATTTTTAGCAAAACCAATGGTACTCCAAGGTGATGTGGGTCCAGTGGATTCTTGTTTTGGTCTGTTTGGAGACAGTGTTAATCTCAGCGCAAGATATGTGCAGGGTTTATGACGAACGTACTATAGGCTCGGAAATCATTTTGACGCACCCGATGGTACTCCTAGGTGACGTGGGTCAAGTGGAAGCTCGTTTCAGTCCTTTGGAGATAGTGTTAATCTTGGTACAAGATAGGTGCATAGTTTGCACCGAATGTACCATGGGCATGGAAATCATTTTGGGTACACCTGATGGTACTCCTAGTCAAGTGGAAGCTCATTTCGGTCCATTTGGAGATAGTGTTAATCTTAGCACAAGATTGGTGCACGGTTTGCCCTGAATGTACCATAGGCATGAAAATCATTTTGGACACACCCGATGGTACTAAAAGGTGACGGGTCTTAAGTGGAAGCACGTTATGGTCTGTTTGGAGATAGTGTTAATATAGGCACAAGATAGGTGTACGGCTTGCCCCGAATAAACCACAGGCATGGAAATCCTTTTAGGCACACCCGAAGGTACTTCTAGGTGACATTGATCTAGTGGAATGTCATTTTGGTCTGTTTGGAGATAGTATTAATCTCGACACAAGATAGGTGCACGGTTTGTGCTAAATGACCATAGGTTCTGACATCGCTTTGGGCACACCCAATGGGACTCCTAGGTGATGTAGATCAAGTGGAAGCTTGTTTCAGACTTTTTGGAGATAGTGTTAATCTTGACACAAGATAGGCGCTCAATTTGCCCTGAACGTACCATAGGCTCAGAAATCATTTTGGGTGCAACCGATGGTACTCCTAGGTGGCATGTGTCAAGTGGAGCCTCGTTTTGGTCTGTTTGAAGATAGTGTTAATCTTGGCGAACAATAGGTGCACGGTTTGCGCCGAATGTACCAAAGGCATGGAAATCATTTTGGACACACCCAATGGTACTCCTAGGTGACGTGGGTCAATTGGAAGCTCGTTTCGGTCTTATTTGGAGATAGTGTTAATCTTAGCATAAGATAGGTGCACAGTTTGCTTCGAATGTACCATGGGCAAAGAAATCATTTTGGCACACCCGATGGTACTTCTAGGTGATGTGTGTCAAGTGGAAGCCCATTTCGGTCCGTTTGGAGATATTGTTAATCGAGGCGCAAGATAGGTGCACGGTTTGCGCTGAATATACCATGGGAATGGAAATCTTTTTAGGCACACCCGATGGTACTTCTGGGTGACATTGGTCAAGTGGAAGCTCATTTCGGTTCGTTTGGAGATAGTATTAACCTCGACGCAAGGTAGTTGCAGGGTTTCCGCTGAATGTACCATAGGCTCTAATATGGCTTTGGCCACACTCGAGGGTACTCCTAGGTGACGTAGGTCAAGTGGAAGCTCATTTCAGTCTGTTTGGGGGATAGTGCAATCTCGACGCAAGATAGGTCCACGGTTCGCACCGAACATACCATAGGCTCGGAAATCATTTTGGACGCAACCGATGGTACTCCTTTGTGGCATCGGTCAAGTGCAAACTCATTCCGATCCATTTTGAGATAGTGTTAATCTCGATGCAAGATAGGTGCACGGTTTGCACCGAATGTACCATAGGCTCAGAAATTATTTTGGATGCACCTGATTGTACTCCTAGGTGACATGATCAAGCGGAAGCTCAATTCGATCAGATCGGAGATAGTTTTAATCTCAGCGCAAGATAGGTGCACGGTTTTCGCCGAATGTACCACGGGCATCGAAATGGCTTTGGGCACACTTGATGGTACTCCTAGGAAATGTATGTCAAGTGGAAGCATGTTTCGGTCTGTTTGAACATAGTGTTTGTCTCGGTGTAAGATAAGTGCACGGTTTGCGCTGAACATTCCATAGGCTCGGAAATCATTTTGACACATCCGATGGTACTCCTAGGTAACGTGGGTCAAGTGGAAGCTCATTTCAGTCCGTTTGGAGATAGTGTTAATCTTGGCGCAAGATTGGTGCACGGTTTGCGTCGAATGTACCACGGGCATGGAAACCATTTCGGGCGCTTCCAACGGTACACCTAGGTGACGTGGGTCAAGTGGAAGCTCATTTCGGTCCGTTTGGAGATATGGTTAATCTAGGGGCAAGATAGGTACACTGTTTGCGCCAAACGTACCACAGGCTTGAAAATCATTTTGGACCCACCTGATGGTACTCCTAGGTGACATGGGTTAGGTGGAACTTCGTTTTGATCTGTTTGGAGTTAGTGTTAATCTCAGCGCAAGATAGGTGCACGATTTGCGCCGAGTGTACAACGGGTTTGGAAATCATTTTGGGCACTCCCTATGATGCTCCAGGTGACGTGGGTCAAGGGGAATCTTGTTTTGGTCTGTTTGGAGATAGTGTTAATCTTAGCGCAAGATAGGCACATGGTTTGCGTCAAATGTACCACAGGCATGGAAATCATTTTGGGCACACCTGATGATACACCTAGGTGATGTGGGTCAAGTGGAAGCTCGTTTCGGTCCGTTTGGAGATGGTGTTAATCTAGGCACAAGTTAGGTGCACGGTTTGCGCCGAACGTACCATAGGCTCAAAAATTATTTTGGACGCACCCAATGGTACTCCTAGGTGGCGTGGGTCAAGTGAAAGCTCATTTTGGTCTGTTTGGAGATAGTGTTAATCTAGGTGCATGATAGGTGCACGGTTTGTGCCGAATGTACCACAGGCACAGAAAGCATTTCGGGCACACCCGATGGGTACACCTAGGTAACGTGGGTCAAGTTGAAGCTCGTTTCGGTCCATTTGGAGATAGTGTTAATCTCAGCGCAAGTTAGGTGCACGGTTTGCTCCGAATTTACCAAGGACATGGAAATCATTTTGGGCACACCTGATGATACTCCTATGTGACGTGTGTCAAGTGAGCTCATTTGGGTCCATTTGGAGAATTTGTTAATCTAGGCGCAAGTTAGGTGCACAGTTTTCACCAAATATACCATGGGCATCGAAATATTTTTAGGCAGACCTGATGGTACTTCTAAGTGATATTGGTCAAGTGGAACTCGTTTCGGACTGTTTGGAGATAGTGTTAATCTCAATGCAAGATAAGTGCACGGTTTTGGCACACCCAACGGTACTCCTAGGTAATGTTTGTCAAGTGGAAGGGTGTTTTGGTCCATTTGAAGATAGTGTTCATCTCAACGCAAGATAGGAGCATAGTTTGGGCCAAACATACCATAGGCTCAAAAATAATTTTGAACGCAACCGATTGTACTCCTACCGATGGTACTCCTAGGTGCCGTGGGTCAAGTGGAGCCTTGTTTTGGTCTGTTTGAAGATAGTGTTAATCTTGGCGGATAATAGGTGCATTGCGCCGAATGGACCACAGGCATGGAAATCATTTTGGGCACACCCATTGGTACTCCTAGGTGACGTGGGTCAAGTGGAAACTCGTTTTGGTCTATTTGGAGATAGTGTTAATCTCGGCGCATGATAGGTGCACAGTTTACGCCGAATGTACCACTTGCATGGAAATCACTTTGAGCACAACCAATGGTACTCCTAGGTGACGTGGGTCAAGTGGAAGGTCATTCTGGTCCATTTGGAGATAATGTTAATCTCAGCGCAAGATAGGTGCACAGTTTGCACTGAATGTACCATGGGCATGGAAATCATTTTGGGCGCACCCAATAGAACTCCTTGGTGACGTGGGTAAAATGGAAGCTCATTTCGGTCTGTTTAGAGATAGTGTTAATCTCGACACATGATAGGTGCATGGTTTGTGCCAATTGTACCATAGGCTCAAAAATCATTTTGAGCACAACCAATGGTACTCCTACGTGACGCGGGTCAAGGGGAAACTCGTTTCACTCCATTTAGAGATAGTGTTAATCTCGAGCGCCTAGCGTACTATAGGGTCAAAAATTATTTTGGACACACCTGATTGTACTCCTAGGTGACATGGATCAAGTGGAAGCTTATTTTAATCCATTTGGAGATAGTTTTAATCTCGGTGTAAGATAGGTGCACGATTTCCACCGAATGTACCACGAGCATGTAATGGCTTTGGGCACAGTTGATGGTAATTCTAGGTAATGTATGTCAAGCGGAAGCTTGTTTCGGTCTGTTTGGACATAGTGTTAGTATCGGCGCAAGATAAGGGCATGGTTTGCGCTGAAGGTACCATAGGCTCAAAAGTCATTTTAACACATCTGATGGTACTCCTAGGTGACGTGGGTCAAGTGGAAGCTCATTTTGGTCCAATTGGAGATAGTGTTAATCTCGACGCAAGATTGGTGTACGGTTTGCATCGAATGTACCACGGGCATGGAAACCATTTCGAGCGCACCCAATGGTACACCTAGGTGACGTGGGTCAAGTGGAAGCTCGTTTCGGTCCGTTTGGAGATATGGTTAATCTAGGCGCAAGATAGTTGCACGGTTTGTGCCAAACATACCGTAGGCTCAGAAATCATTTTGGACACACGGATGGTAGTCCTAGGTGACATGGGTCAAGTAGAAGCTCGTTTCGGTCTGTTTAGAGGTAGTGTTAATATCGGTGCTAGATAGGTGCACGGTTTGCACTGATGTACCAAATGCATGGAAATCTTTTTAGGCACACCCGATGGTACTTCTAGGTGACGTTGGTCAAGTGGAAGCTTGTTTCGGTCCGTTTGGAGATAGTATTAATCTTGACGCAAGATAGGTGCAGGGTATGCGCCGAATGTACCATAGGCTCTAAAATTGCTTTATTAACACCCATGGGTACTCCTAGGAGGTGACGTAGTTCAAGTGGTAGCTCATTTCAGTCTGTTTGGCGATAGTGTCAATCTCGATGCAAGATAGGTGCATAGTTTACGCATGGGCACGGAAATCTTTTTAGGCACGCCCGATGGTACGTCTTGGTGACGTTGGTCAAGTGGAATCTTGTTTTGGTCCATTTGGAGATAGTGTTAATCTTAGCGCAAGATAGGTGCATGGTTTGCTCCGATTATACTATGGGTGTGCAAATCATTTTGGGCACACCCGATGGTACTCCTAGGTGACATGGGTCAAGTGGAGGTTCATTTCAGTTCATTTGGAGATAGTGCAATCTCAGCGCAAGATTGGTGCATGGTTTGCGCTGAACATACCATAGGCTCGGAATTCATTTTAACGCACCAATGGTTGTCCTAGGTGACGTGAGTCAACTGAAAGCTCGTTTCGGTCTATTTGGAGATAGTGTTAATCTCTGCGCAAGATAGGTGCATAGTTTGCGCTGAATGTACCATGGGCATGGAAACCATTTCGGGCACACCCGATGGTACACCTAGGTGACTTGGGTCAAGTGGAAGCTCGTTTCGGTCCATTTGGAGGTTATGTTAGTCTTGGCGCATGTTAGATGAACGGTTTGTGCCGAATGAACCATAGGCTCAAAAATCATTTTGGATGGACCCGATGGTACCCCTAGGTGATGTGGGTCAAGTAGAAGCTCGTTTTGGTCCATTTGGAGATAGTGTCAATCTCAGTGCAAGATAGGTGCACGGTTTGCACTGAATATTCCACGGGCATGGAAATCATTTTGGGCACATTCGATGGTACTCCTAGGTGACGTGGGTCAAGTGGAAGCTCATTTTGGTTCATTTGGAGAAAGTGTTAATCTTCGCTCAATATAGGTGCATGTTTTGCGCCGAGTGTACCACAGGCATGGAGATAGTGTTAATCTCAGCACAAGATAGGTGCACAGTTTGCACCGAATGTTCCACAGGCATGGAAATCATTTTAGGCACACTCGATTGTACTTCTAGGTGACGTGGATCAAGTGGAAGCTCGTTTTCACTGGTTTTGCAGAAAGTGTTAATCTTTGTTCAACGTAGGTGTGCCGAATGTACCACAGACATGGAGATCTTTTTCGGCACACCCGATGGTACACCTAGGTGACGTGATTCAAGTAGAAGCTCGTTTTAGTCTGTTTGGAGATATTGTTAATTTAGGCGCAAGATAGGTCCACGGTTTGCGCCGAATGTACCACGGGCATGGAAATCTTTTTAGGCAAACCCAATGGCACTTTTAGGTGACATTGGTCAAGTGGAAGCTCGTTTCGGTCCATTTGGAGATAGTATTAATCTCGACGCAAGATAGGTGTAGGGTTTGCGCCAAATGTACCATAGGCTCTAAAATCGTTTTGGGCGCACCCGAGGGTACTCCTTGGTGACGTAGGTCAAGTGGTAGCTCATGTCAGTCTGTTTGGCATTTGTGTCAATCTTGATGCAAGATAGGTGCACGGTTTGTGCACAGGCACGAAAATCTTTTTAGGCACACCCGATGGTACTTCTAGGTGATGTTGGTCAAGTGGAAGCTCGTTTCGGTCTATTTGGAGATAGTTCTAATCTCAGTGCAAGATAGTTGCACGATTTGCTCCGAATATACCATGGGTGTGCAAATCATTTTGGGCACACCCGATAGTACTCCTAGGTGACGTGGGTCAAGTGGAGGCTTGTTTCGGTCTGTGTTGGAGAGTGTTAATTTTAGTGCAAGATAGGTACACGGTTTGCTCTGAAAGTATAGTGGGCATGGAAATTATTTTGGGCATACCCGATGGTACTCCAAGGTGACGTGTATCAAGTGGTAGCTCATTTCGGTCCGTTTGGAGATTGTGTTAGTCTCGACGCAAGATAGGTGCACTATTTGCACCGAATGTACCACGTGCATGGAAATGGCTTTGGGCACACCTGATGGTAATCCTAGGTAATTTTGTCAAGTGGAAGCTTGTTTCGGTCTGTTTGGAGATTTTGTTAGTCTCGACACAAGATAGGGGCAAGGTTTGTGCCAAACATACCATAGGCTCGAAAATCAATTTGTCACATCCGATGGTACTCCAAGGTGTCGTGGGTCAAGTGGAAGCTGATTTCGGTCCATTTGGACATAGTGTTCTCAGCACAAGATAGGTGCTTGGTTTGCACCGAATGTACCATGGGCATGGAAACCATTTTTCGGGCGCACCTAATGGTACAAATAGGTGACATGAGTCAAGCTGGAGCTTATTGTGGTCCGTTTGGAGATAGTGTTAATCTAGGCACAAGATTGGTGCATGGTCTGCACTGAATGTAAGATAGGCACGAAAATCATTTTGGATTCACTCGATGGTATTACTAGGTGACGTGGGTCAAATTAGACCTCGTTTCGGTCCATTTAGAGATAGTGTTAATCTCGGCGCAAGATAGGTGCACGGTTTGTGCCAAATGTACGACAGGCATGGAAATCATTTTGGGACACCCGATGGTACTCCTACGTGATGTGGGTCAAGTGGAATCTTGTGTTGGTCTATTAGGAGATAGTGTTAATCTTAGTGCAAGATAGGTGCATGGGATGGGCCGAATGTACCATAGGCATGGAAACTAAACATCGAAGCTCGTTTCAATCGCTTTGGAGGTAGTGTTAATCTTAGCAAAACATAGTTGCATGCTTTACGCTGAATGTTCCACAGGCATGGAAATCATTTTGGGCACACCCGATGGTACTTCTAGGGGACGTGTGTCAAGAGGAAGCTCATTGCGGTCTGTTTGGAGATAGTTTTAATCCAGGCGCAAGATAGGTGCACAGTTTGCACCAAATGTACCACGGGCATGGAAATCTTTGTTGGCACACCCGATGGTGCTTCTAGGTGATATTGATCTAGTGGAAGCTCATTTCAGTCTGTTTGGAGATAGTATTAATCTTGATGCAAGATATGTGCACGTTTTGCACTGAATGTACCATAGGCATTGAAATTGCTTTGAGCGCAATCAATGGTACTCGTATGTGACGTCAGTCAAGTGGAAACTCATTTCGGTCCATTTGTGGATAGTGTTAATCTCGACGCAAGATGTGTGCATAGTTTGCACCGAATGTACCATAGGCTCGAAAATCATTTTGGGCACAATCGATGGTACTCCTACATGACCTGGGTCAAGGGGAAACTCATTTCTGTCCATTTGGAGATACTGTTAATCTTGGCCCAAGATAGGTGCACAGTTTGCGCCGAACATACCATAGGATTGAAAATCATTTTGACGCACCCGATGGTACTCCAAGGTGACGTGGGTCAACTGGAAACTCATTTCTGTCCATTTGTAGATACTGTTAATCTTGGCACAAGGTAGGTGCATGGTTTGCGCTGAAGATACCATAGGCTCAGAAATCATTTTGACACACCCGATGGTACTCTAAGGTGACGTGGGTCAAGTGGAAGCTCGTTTCGGTCCATTTGGAATTACTGTTAATCTCTCCACAAGAAAGGTGCATGGTTTGCACTGAATGTATCATAGGCTCAAAAATCATTTTGGATGCACCCGATGGTACTCCTAGGTGACGTGGGTCAAATTCAACCTCGTTTCGGTCCGTTTGGTAATAGTGTTAATCTTGGCGCAAGATGGGTCACGGTTTGCGCTGAATGTACAATGGGCATGGAAATCATTTTGGGCACACCCGATGGTACTCATAGGTAACGTGGATCAAGTGGAATCTTGTTGTCATATGTTTGGAAATAGTGATAATCTAGCGCAAGATAGGTGCATGGGTTGCGCCGAATGTACCACAGGCATGGAAATAATTTATGGCACACTCAATGCTACACCTAGGTGACATGGGTCAAGTGAAGCTCGTTTCGGTCCATTTTGACATAAAGTTGGTCTAGGCGCAAGATAGGTGCACGGTTTGCGCCGAACGTACCATAGGCTCCAAAATTATTTTGGACACACCCGATGGTACTCCTAGGTGGCATGGGTGAAGTGGTAGATCGTTTCGGTCCATTTGGAGATAGTGTTAATCTGAGCACAAGATAGGTGCACGGTTTGCGCCGAATATAACATGGGCATGGAAACCATTTTGGGCACACCCGATGGTACACCAGGGTGACGTGGGTCAAGTGGAAGCTTGTTTCGGTCCATTTGGAGATTGTATTAATCTAGGCGCAAGTTAGGTGCATGGTTTGCGCCGAATGTACCATAAGCTCAAAAATCATTTTGGACGCACCCGATGGTCCTCCTAGGTGATGTGGGTCAAGTAGAAGCTCGTTTCGGTCGGTTTGGAGATAGTGTTAAAGTCTGTACAAGATGGGTGCACGATTTGGCATGGAAATCATTTTGGGCACACTCGATGGTACTCCTTAGTTACGTGGGTCTAGTAGAAGCTTGTTTCGGTCCGATTGGAGGCAGTGTTAATCTTATCACAACATAGGTGCACACTTTGCGCCGAATGTACCACAGGCATGGAAATCATTTTGGGCACACCCGATGATACTCCTAGGTGACGTGTGTCTTGTGGAAGCTTATTTTGATCCGTTTGGAGCTAGTGTTAATCTAGGCGCAAGACAGGTGCACGGTTCGGTTTGCGTTGAACATACCATTGGCTCAAAAATCATTTTGGATGCACCCGATGGTACTCCTAGGTGACGTGGGTCAAACTAAACCTCGGCGCTCGTTTCAATTGCTTTGGAGATAGTGTTAATCTAAGCACAACATAGGGACTCCTAGGTGACTTGGGTGAAATGGAAGCTCGTTTCGGTCTATTTGGAGATAGTGTTAATCTCGATGCATAATGGGTGGACAGTTTGCGCCGAATGTACCATAGGCTCAGAAATCATTTTGGGCGCAACCGATGGTACTCCTACGTGACGTAGGTCAAGTGGAAACTCATTTTTGTCCATTTGGAGATATTGTTAATCTCGGCACAAGATAGGTGCAAGGTTTACGCCAAACATACCATAGCATCGGAAATCATTTTGACGCACCCAATGCTACTCCAAGGTGACGTGGGTCAAGTGAAAACTCATTTCTGTCCATTTGGAGATACTGTTAATCTTGGCCCAAGATAGGTGAATGGCTTGCGCCGAACATACCATTAGCTCAGAAATCATTTTGACATACCTGATGGTACTCCAAGGTGACATGGGTCAAGTGAGCTTGTTTCGATTCGTTTGGAGATACTATTAATCTCGACACAAGATAGGTGCATGGTTTGCACCGAATGTATCTCGGTCTTGGAAACCATTTTGGGCGCACCCAATGGTACACATAGGTGTCCTGAGTCAAGTCAAAGCTCATTTCGGTCTGTTTGGAGATAGTGTTAATCTTGGTGCAAGATACGTGCACGATTTGCGCTAAACGTACTATAGGCTCAAAAATTATTTTGGATGCACCCGATGGTACTCCTAGGAGACGTGGGTCAAATTCAACCTCGTTTTGGTCCGTTTGGTGATAGTGTTAATCTCGACGCAAGATGGGTGCATGGTTTGCGCTGAATGTACAACGGGCATGGAAATCATTTTGGGCACATCCGATAGTACTCATAGGTGACATGGATCAAGTGGAATCTTGTTGTGATCTGTTTAGAAATAGTGATAATTTCAGTGCAAGATAAGTGTATGGGTTGCACCGAATGTACCACAGGCATAAAAATCATTTAGGGCACACCCGATGCTACACCAAGGTGACGTGGGTCAAGTGAAGCTCGTTTCGGTCCGTTTGGACATAATGCTTGTCTAGGCGCAAGGTAGGTGCACGGTTTGCGCCAAACGTACCATAGGCTCCAAAATTATTTTGGACGCACTTGATGGTACTCCTAGGTGACATGGGTCAAGTGGCAGCTCGTTTCGGTCCGTTTGGAGATAGTGTTAATCTGGGCATAAGATAGGTGCACGGTTTGCAACGAATATAACATGGGCATGGAAACCATTTCAGGCACACCCGATGGTACACCAAGAGGACGTGGGTCAAGTGGAAACTTGTTTCGGTCCATTCGGAGATTGTGTTAATCTAGGCGCAAGTTAGGTGCACGGTTTGCGCCGCACGTACCATAGGCTCAGAAATCATTTTGGACACACCCAATGGTCCTCTTAGGTGATGTGGGTCAAGTAGAAGCTCGTTTCTGTCAGTTTGGAGATAGTTTTAATGTCGGTGCAAGATGGGAGCACGATTTGTGCTGAGTGTACCACGGGCATGGAAATCATTTTGGGCACACTCGATGGTACTCCTAGGTGACGTGGGTCTGGAAGAAGCTCGTTTCGGTCCGTTTGGAGATAGTGTTAATCTTAGCACAACATAGGTGCACGCTTTGCGTCGAATGTACCATAGGCATAGAAATCATTTTGGGCACACCTGATCGTACTCCTAGGTGACATGTGTCAAGTGGAAGCTCATTTCGGTCCGTTTGGAGATAGTGTTTATCTAGGCTAATGATAGGTGCACAGTTTGCACCGAATGTACCATGGGCATGAAAAACTTTTCAGGCACACCCGATAGTACTTCTAGGTGACGTTGGTCGAGTGGAAGCTCATTTCTGTCTATTTGGAGATAGTATTAATCTTGACACAAGATAGGTGCACGGTTTGCGCCGAATGTTCCATAGGGTCTGAAATCGCTTTGAGCACAACCGATGGTACACCTAGGTGACATGGGTCAAGTGGCAGCTTGTTTCATTCGGTTTGGTGATACTGTTAATCTGGGCACAAGATAGGTCCATAGTTTGAGCCGAATGTACCATGGGCATATAAACCATTTTGGGCACACCCAATGGTACACCAAGGTGACGTGGGTCAAGTGAAAGCTTGTTTCGGTCCATGTGGTGATTGTGTTAATCTAGGCGCAAGTTAGGTGCACGGTTTACGCCAAATGTACCATAGGCTCTGAGATCGCTTTGAGCACAACCAATGGTACTCCTATGTGACGTCGTCATGTGGAAACTCATTTCAATCCATTTGGGGATAGTGTTAATCTCAAGGCAAGATTGGTGCACAGTTTGCGCTGAATGAACCACGGGATGTAAATCATTTTGGGCGCACCTGATGGAACTCCTAGGTGACATGGGTGAAATGGAAGCTCATTTCGGTACATTTAGAGATAGTGTTAATCTCGACGTGAGATAGGTGCACAGTTTTCGCCGAAGATAACATAGGCTCAAAAATCATTTTAGGCGCAACCGGTGGAACTCCAACGTGACGTGGGTCAAGTGGAAACTCATTTCGGTCTATTTGAAGAAAGTGTTAGTCTCGGCGCAAGATAGGTGCATAGTTTGCGCCGAACGTACCATAGGCTCAAAAATCATTTTGATACACTCGATGGTACTCCAAGGTGATGTGGGTCAAGTGGAAGCTTGTTTCGGTCCATTTGGAGATAGTGTTAATCCCAGCACAAGATTGGTGAACAGTTTGTGCCGAATGTACCACGGGCACGGATACCATTTCGGGTGCACCCAATGGTACACATAGGTGACGTGAGTCAGAAGCTCATTTCGGTTCGTTTGGAGATAGTGTGAATCTAGGCGCAAGATAGGTGCACGGTTTGCGCTAAATATACAACAGGATTGGAAATCATTTTGGGCACACCCAATGGTACTCCTAGGTGACATGGTCAAATTGAACCTCGTTTTGATCCATTTGGAGATGGTGGTAATCTCGCTGCAAGATAGGTGCACGGTTGGCGCTGAATGTACAATAGGCATGGAAATCATCTTGGGCACACCTGATGGTACTCCTAAGGTGACATGCGTCAGGAGGAATCTTGTTTTGGTTTGTTTGGAGATAGTGTTAATCTCAGCGCAAGATTGGTGCAAGGGTTGCGCTGAATGTACCATAGGCATCGAAATCATTTAGGGCACACCTGATGCTACACCTAGGTGACGTGGGTCTAGTAGAAGCTCATTTTGGTTCGTTTGTAGCAATGTTAATCTAGGCGCAAGTTAGGTGCACAGTTTGCGCCGAACATACCATAGGCTCAAAAATTATTTTTGACGCACCAGATGGAACCCCTAGGTGACATGGGTCAAGTGGTAGCTCGTTTCAGTCTGTTTGGAGATAATGTGAATCTAGGCGCAGGTTCGGTGCATGGTTTGTGCCGAACGTTCCATTGGATTCAAAATTATTTTGGACGCACCCGATGGTACTCCTACGTGACATGGATCAAGTGGTAGCTCATTTCTGTCCCTGAAGATAGTGTTAATCTAGACACAAGATAGGTGCACGGTTTGCGCCGAACATACCATAGGCTCATAAAATCATTTTGGGCGCAGCCGATGGTACTCCTACGTGACGTGGGTTAAGTGGAAACTCATTTCGGTTCATTGGGAGATAGTGTTAAACTTGGCGCAAGGTAGGTGCATGGTTTGCGCTGAACATACCAAAGGCTCAGAAATCATTTTGACGCACCCGATGGTACTCCAAGGTGATGTGGGTCAAGTGGAAGCTTGTTTCGGTCCTTTTGGAGATATTATTAATCTCGGCACAAGATAGGCACATTTTTGCACCGAATGTACCTCGGTCATGAAAACCATTTTGGGCGCACCCAATGGTACACATAGGTGACGTGAGTCAAGTGGAAGCTCATTTCGGTCCGTTTAGAGATAGTGCTAATCTTGGCACAAGATACGTGCACGGTTTGCGCTGAACGTACCATAGGCTCAAAAATAATTTTGGATGCACCCAATGGTACTCCTAGGTGACTTGGGTCAAATTCAACCTCGTTGGTCTGTTTGGAGATAGTGTTAATCTTGGTGCAAGATAGGTGTACAGTTTGCGTTGAATGTACAACGGGCATGGAAATCATTTTGGGCACACCCGATTGTACTCCTAGGTGACGTGGGTCAAGTGCAATCTTGTTTTGGGTTGTTTGGAGATAGTGTTAATCTCAGTGCGCATGGGTTGCACTGAAAATACCATAGGCTTGGAAATAATTTAGGGCACACCCGATGCTACAACTAGGAGACGTGGGTCAAGTGGATGCTCATTTGGGTCTGTTTGGGGATAATATTAATCTAGGCACAAGTTAGATGCACAGTTTTCGTCGAATGTACCATAGGCTCCAAAAGTATTTTGGATGCACCCGATGGTACTTCTAGGTGACGTGGGTCAAGTGGTAGCTCGTTTCGGTCCGTTTGGAGATAGTGTTAGTCTAGGTGCAAGATAGGTGCACGGTTTACGCCGAATGTACCATGGGCATGGAAACCATTTCGGGCACACCCGATGTACACCAAGGTGACGTGGTTCTAGTGGACACTTGTTTTGGTACATTTGGAGATTGTGTTAATCTAGGCGTAGGTTAGATGCATGGTTTGCACCGAACATACCATAGGCTCGAAAATCATGTTGGATGCACCCGATGGTACTCCTAGGTGATGTGCATTAAGGAGATGCTCGTTTTCGATTAGTTTGGAGATAGTGTTAATCTCGGTGCAAGATGGGAGCACGATTTGCACTGAATGTACCACAGGCATAAAAATCATTTTGGGCATACTCGATGGTACTCCTAGGTGACGTGGGTCTAGTGGAAGCTTGTTTCGGTTTGTTTAGAGATAGTGTTAATCTTAGCACAATTATAGGTGCACACTTTTGCACTGAATGTATCACAGGCGTGGAAATCATTTTGGGCACACTAGATGGTACTCCTAGGTGACGTGTGTCAAGTGGAAGCTCATTTCGGTCTGTTTGGAGGTAGTGTTAATCTAGGCCCAAGATAGGTGCATGGTTTAGGCATGGAAATCTTTTTAGACACACCCGATGGTACTTCTTGGTGACGTTGGTCGAGTGGAAGCTCTTTTCATTCTGTTTGGCGACAGTATTAATCTTGATGCAAGAGAGGTGCATGGTTTGTGCCGAATCTACCATAGGCTCTGAAATCGCTTTGAGCGCAACCGATGGTACTCCTATGTGACGTCAGTCAAGTGGAAACTCATTTCGGTTCATTTGGAGATAGTGTTAATCTCGACGCAAGATAGGTGCACGGTTTGCGCTAAATGAACCAAGGGCATCAAAATCATTTTGGGTGCACCTGAGGGAACTCCTAGGTGACATGGGTGAAATGGAAGCTCGTTTCGGTCCTTTCGGAGATATTGTTAATCTCGGCACAAGATGCATTGTTTGCGCCGAATGTACCTCGATCATGAAAACCATTTCGGGCGCACCCAATGGTACACATAGGTGATGTGAGTCAAGTGGAAGCTCATTTCGGTCCATTTGGAGATAGTGCTAATCTCGGTGGAAGATAGGTGCACGGTTTGCGCCGAAGGTACCACGGGCATGGAAATTGCTTTGGGCACACCTGATGGTACTCCTAGGCAATGTATGTCAAGTGGAATATTGTTTTAGTCCACTTGGAGATAGTCTGAGTCTGGTGCAAGATGGGTGCATGGTTTGACCAAACAAACCATAGGCTCAAAAATTATTTTGATGCACCCGATGGTACTCCAAGGTGACGTGGGTCAAGTGGAAGTTTGTTTCGGTCTGTTTGGAGATACTGTCAATCTCGACGCAAGATAGGGGCACGGTTTGTGCCAAATGTACCACGGGCATGGAAACCATTTCGTGCACTCCCAATGGTACACATAGGTGACGTGAGTCGAGTGGAAGCTCATTTCGATCAGTTTGGAGATGGTATTAATCTTAGCACAACATAGGTGCACGCTTTGCGCTGAATGTACCACAGGCGTGGAAATCATTTTGGGCACACCCGATGGTACTCCAAGGTGACGTGTGTCAAGTTGAAGCTCATTTCAGTCTATTTGGAGATAATATTAATCTTGACACAAGATAGGTGCACGATTTGCGCCTAATATACCATAGGCTCTGAAATCGCTTTGAGCGCAACAGATGGTACTCCTATGTGATGTCGATCAAGTGGAAACTCATTTCGGTCCATTTGGAGATAGTGTTAATCTCGACGCCAGATAGGTGCACGGTTTGCACTGAATGAACCATGGGCATGGAAATCATTTTGGGCGCACCTGATAGAACTCCTAGGTGACATGGGTGAAATGGAAGCTCGTTTCAGTCTGTTTGGAGATAGTGTTAATCTTGACACATGATAGGTGCACGGTTTGCGCCGAACGTACCATATGCACAGAAATCATTTTGGGCGCAATTGATGGTACTCCTACATGACGTGGGTCAAGTGAAAACTCATTTCGGTCCATTTGGAGATAGTGTTAATCTCGGCGCAAGATAGGTGCATGGTTTGCGCCGAACATACCATAGGCTTGGAAATCATTTTGACGCACCCGATGGTACTCCAAGGTCACGTGGGTCAAGTGGAAACTCTTTTCGGTCTGTTTGAAGATACTGTTAATCTCCGGACAAGATAGGTGCACGGTTTGTGCCGAATGTACCTCGGTCATGGAAACCATTTTAGGCGCACCTAATGGTACACATAGGTGACGTGAGTCAAGTGAAATCTCATTTCGGTCCGTTTGGATATAGTGTTAATCTTGGTGCAAGGTACGTGCACTATTTGAGCTGAACGTATCATAGGCCCAAAAATCTTTTTTGATGCACCCGATGGTACTCCTAGGTGACGTGGGTCAAATTCAACCTCGTTTCGGTCTGTTTGGAGATAGTGTCAATCTCGGCACAAGATAGGTGCACGGTTTGCGCTGAATGTACAACGGACATAGAAATCATTTTGGGCACACCTAAGATTGTAGGCGGGGTGGGCTCTTAACGAAACCTGCACGCTTGCCCGCAAAAATTCTCTTTGTGGCTATTGTGGCTCAGCTGCAATTTCTTTGTGGCCTAGTATCCTTTAAGCCGCGAAGCCCGATGGGCAAGAGACAGAGGTCGCACGAACCCGCAAGAACCTGTGACAATTGCATCTCCTGATCCCCATCGCTTTCGGCATCACGGTAGCATGGCATCGGGCATCGTCCTCCTCCGCTTGCCATCTGCCCCTTCTACAACATGAGAGTCCTGGCTTCGGTGCAGATGGAAACGCCGATTGCGGCCGTGGTAGGGACAACTACATGGAGCACGATGAGTTCAGCTTCGGGAATAGGGGCAGCATGATGGACTGGGATGCGAAGGAAGGGGATGAGAAGGCCGCAGCGGTGGCAGGTGGGGAACAATGTGGTGGCCGCGCCGATGGCGATGCCGTCGATGAGCGTGATGACCCGTCTCATCCTGATCATGGTGTGGCGCAAGCTCATCCACAACCCAAACACCTACTTCAGCCTCATCGGTGTCATCTGGTCGCTCGTCTGCTTCAGGTCCATACTAGCAACTACCAACCAATACGGCATGCATGCATCGGCCGGCGGAGTAGAGTAGCGGGTGATCCAGTGAGGTAGTCGATTGATAGCTTCGCTGTCGTGTCCTGCAGGTGGAACTTTGAGATGCTAGCCACTGTCATGCAATCCGTCTCCATCCTGTCAGACGCGGGGCTCGAAATGGTAGTGTTCAGTCTCGAGCAGGCTCCCATTCTAGCTCTAGTTTTTGTCATCATAAGTTCATGCTATTGTGTTTATGTAGATACTGTACGTGTAGGGAGATAGAGCACACGTACATACACTATAGTGTAGCGGGTCTCACGGGTTTTATAGCTAAGTGCGTTGGGTCCACGAAAAACTTGTCTGCGAACTCTATAGCTTAGTGGCTGGCCGCAAACCCTCTAAAAAACTTTGCAGCAAGTGATGCGGGTTAGTGGCCGACTGCGAATGAGCCCGCCTGCAAGTTGAGGCACACCTGATGGTACTCCTAGGTGACGTGGGTCAAGTGAAATCTTATTTTGGTCTGTTTGGAGATAGTGTTAATCTCAACGCAAGATAAGAGCATAGGTTGCGCCAAATGTACCATAGGCATAGAAATCATTTAGGGCACACCCAATGCTACAGCTAGGTGATGTGGATCAAGTGAAAGCTCGTTTCAGTCCGTTTGGAGATAATGTAAATTTAGGCGCAAGTTAGGTGCATAGTTTGCTCCAAACGTACCATAGGAAATTATTTTGGATGCACCCGATGGTACTCCTAGGTGACATGGTGAGCTCGTTTCGGTCTGTTTGGAGATAGTGTTCATCTAGGCGCAATATAGGTGCACGATATGCATCGAATATACCATGGGCATGGAAACCATTTGGGCACACCCGATGGTACACCAAGGTGACGTGGGTCAAGTGGAAGCTTGTTTCGGTCCAATTGGAGATTGTGTTAATCTAGGCACAAGTTAGGGGCACAGTTTGCGCCGAACGTACCATAGGCTCAAATCATTTTGAACACACCCGATGGTACTCCAAGGTGACGTGGGTCAAGTAGAAGCTCGTTTCGGTTAGTTTGGAGATAGTGTTAACCTCGATGGAAGACAGGTGCATGATTTGCATTGAATGTACCACGAGCATGGAAATCATTTTGCACACACTCGATGGTACTTTTAGGTGACATGGGTCTTGTGGAAGCTCGTTTCGGTCTATTTGGAGATAGTGTTAATCGTAGCACAACATAGGTGCACGCTTTGTGCCGAATGTACCACAGGCATGGAAATCATTTTGGGCACATCATGGTACTCCTAGGTGATGTGTGTCAAGTGGAAGCTCATTTCAGTCCGTTTGGAGATAGTGTTAGTCTAGGTGCAAGATAGGTGCATGGTTTGCACCGAATGTACCTTGGGCATGTAAATCTTTTTAGGAAGACCTGATGGTACTTCTAGGTGACGTTGGTTGAGTGGAAGCTCATTTCAGTCCATTTAGAGATAGTATTAACCTTGATGCAAGATAGGTGCACGGTTTGTGCCGAATCTACCATAGGCTCTGAAAATCGCATTGAGCCCAACCGATGGCACTCCTAGGTGACATGGATCATGTGGTAGCTCATTTTGGTCTGTTTGGAGATAGTGTTAATCAGGGCGCAAGATAGGTGCATGGATTGCGCCGAATGTACCACGGGCATGGAAACCATTTTGGGCACACCCGATGGTACACCAAGGTGATGTGGGTCAAGTGCAAGCTTGTTTCGGTCCATTTGGAGATTGTGTTAATCTAAGCGCAAGTTAGGTGCATGGTTTGCGCCGAATGTACCATAGGCTCAAAAAACATTTTGGACGTGCCCGATGGTACACCTATGTGACATGGATCAAGTAGAAGCTCATTTCAGTGCGTTTGGAGATAGTGTTAATCTCGGTGCAAGGTGGGTGCACGATTTGCACTGAATGTACCACAGGCATGGAAATCATTTTGGGCACACTTGATCGTACTCCTAGGAGACGTGGGTCTAGTGGAAGCTTGTTTTAGTCCGTCTGGAGATAGTATTAACCTTGGCACAACATAGGTGCACGCTTTGCACCGAATGTACCACAGGCTTGGAAATTATTTTGGGCACACCCGATGGTACTCCTAGGTGATGTGTGTCAAGTGGAATCTCATTTTGGTCCGTTTGTAGATAGTGTTAATCTAGGCGCAAGACAGGTGCACAGTTTGTGTCGAATGCACCACGGGCATGGAAATCTTTTCAGGCACACCCGATGGTACTTCTAGGTGATGTTGGTCGAGTAGAAGCTCATTTCAGTCCATTTGGAGATAGTATTTATCTTGACACAAGATAGGTGCATGGTTTGTGCCAAATCTACCATAGGCTCTGAAATCGCTTTGAGTGCAACTGATGGAACTCCTAGGTGACATGGGTCTAGTGGAAGCTTGTTTTGGTTCATTGTAGATAATGTTAATCTAGGCGCAAGTTAGGTGCATAGTTTGCGCCGAACATACCATAGGCTCTAAAATTATTTTGGACGCACCCGATGGTACACCTATGTGACATGGGTCAAGTGGTAGCTCATTTTGGTCTGTTTGGAGATTGTGTTAATCTAGGAGGAAGTTAGGTGCACGGTTTGCGCCGCATATACCATAGGCTCGAAAATCACTTTGGACACACCCAAATGGTACTCCTAGGTGACGTGGGTCAAGTAGAAGCCCATTTTGGTATGTTTGGAGATAGTGTTAATCTCGGGGCAAGATGGGTGCATGATTTGCGCCGAACATACCATAGGCTTGAAAATCACTTTGGACGCACCCGAATGGTACTCCTAGGTGACGTGGGTCTAGTGGAAGCCCATTTCGGTCTGTTTGGAGATAGCATTAATCTTGGCACAACATAGGTGCACGCTTTGGGCCGAATTTACCACAGGCAGGGAAATCATTTTGGGCACACCCGATGGTATTCCTAGGTGACGTGTGTCAAGTGGAAGCTCATTACGGTCTGTTTGGATGTTAATCTAGGTGCAAGATAGGTGCACGGTTTGCACCGAATGTACCACGGGCATGGAAATCTTTTAAGGCATACCTGATGGTACTTCTTGGTCACGTGGTCGAGTGGAAGCTCATTTTAGTCCGTTTGGAGATAGTGTTAATCTCGACTCAAGATAGATGCATGGTTTGCGCTGAATGAACCAAGGGCATGGAAATCATTTTGGGCGCACCTAATGGAACTCCTAGGTGACATGGGTGAAATGGAAGCTCGTTTCGATCGGTTTGGAGATAGTGTTAATCTCGACGCATGATAGGTGCACGGTTTGCGCCAAACGTGCCATAGGCTCAGAAATCATTTTGGAGGCAACTGATGGTAATCCTACGTGACGTGGGTCAACTGAAAAGTCATTTCGGACCATTTGGAGATAGTGTTAATCTCAGTGCAAAATAGGTGCATTGTTTGCGCCGAACATACCATAGGCTTGGAAATTATTTTGACGCACCCGATGGTACTCCAAGGTGACGTGGGTCAAGTGGAAGCTTATTTTGGTCCGTTTGGAGATACTGTTAACCTCGACACAAGATAGGTGCATGGTTTGCGCCAAATGTACCTCAGTCATGGAAACCATTTTAGGCGGACCCACTGGTACACATAGGTGATGTGAGTCAAGTGGAAGCTCATTTCGGTCCGTTTGGAGATACTATTAATCTAGGCGCAAGATACGTGCACGGTTTGCGCTGAACGTACCATAGGCACAAAAATCATTTTGGATGGTACTCCTAGGTGGCATGTGTCAAATTAACCTCGTTTCGGTCCGTTTGGAGATAGTGTTAATCTCGGCGCAAGATTGGTGCACGATTTGCGCTGAATGTACAACAGGCATGGAAATCATTTTGGGCACACCCGATGATACTCCTAGGTGACGTGGGTCAAGTGGAATCTTGTTTTGGTCTGTATGGAGATAGTGTTAATCTCAGCCTAAGATAGGTGCATGGGTTGCACCGAATATACCACAGGCATGGAAATCATTTGGGGCACATCGGATGCTACACCTGGTGACGTGGGTCAAGTGGAAGCTCATTTCGGTTCATTGTAGATAATGTTAATCTAGGCGCAAGTTAGGTGCATAGTTTGTGCCGAACGTACCATAGGCTCTAAAATTATTTTGGATGCACCCGATGGTACTCCTATGTGACATGGGTCAAGTGGTAGCTCATTTTGGTCTGTTTGGAGATAGTGTTAATCTAGGCGCAAGATAGACGCACTGTTTGTGCCGAATGTACCATGGGCATGGAAACCATTTCGGGCACACCCGATGGTACACCAAGGTGACGTGGGTGAAGTGGAAGCTTGTTTCAGTCCATTTGGAGATTGTGTTAATCTAGGCGCAAGTTAGGTGAACAGTTTGCGCCGAATGTACCATAGGCTTGAAAATCATTTTGGACGCATCCGATAGTACTCCTAGGTGATGTGGATCAAGTAGAAGCTCGTTTTGGTCAGTTTGTAGATAGTGTTAATCTTGGTGCACGATTTGCGCTGAAGGTACCATGGGCATGGAAATCATTTTGGGCATGATTAACATTATCTCCAAACAGACCGAAACGAGCTTCCACTTGACAAATGTCACCTAGGAGTACCACTAGGTGTGCCCAAAGTGATTTCCATGCCCGTGGTATGTTCGGCGCAAACCATGCACCTATCTTGCACCATGACTAAAACTATCTCCAAACAAATCGAAATGAGCTTTCGCTTGATCCACATCACCAAGTACAATCAGGTGCGTCCAAAATGATTAATGAGATTGTGGTACATTTGGCGCAAACCATGCACCTATCTTGCACCGAGATTAACACTATCTCCAAATAGACCAAAACAAGTTTCCACTTGACCCACGTCACATAGGAGTACCATCGGTTGCGCCCAAAATGATTTTTGAACCTATGGTATGTTGGACGCAAACCGTGTACCTATCTTGCATCGAGAATAACACTATCTACAAATAGACCAAAATAATCTTCCACTTGATCTACGCAACCTAGGAGTACCAAATGGTGTGTCCAAAAGCGATTTCAGAGCCTATGGTACATTTGGCGCAAATCGTGCAATTATCTTGCGTCGAGATTAACATTATCTCCAAATAGACCAAAACGAGCTTACACTTGACCCATGTCACCAAGGAGTACTATCAGGTGTGCCCAAAATGATTTTCGAGCCTATGGTACGTTCGGTGCAAACCGTGCACCTCTCTTGCATCGAGATTAACACTATCTCCACACAGATTGAAACAAGCTTTCACTTGACACATGCCACCTAGGAGTACCATCGGTTGTGCCCACAATGATTTCCATGCCCGTAATACATTCGGCACAAACCATGCACTTATCTAGTGCTGAGACTAACACTATCTCTAAACGGCTCAAAATGAGCTTCCACTTGACCCACGTCACCTAGGAGGTGCGTCCAAAATGATTTCCAAGCATATGGTACGTTCGGCACAAATTGTGCACCTATCATGCGCCTAGACTAAAACTATCTCCAAATGGACCGAAACAAGCTTCCATGCCCAAAGCGATTTCCATGCCCGTGGTACATTCAGCACAAACTGTGCACCTATCTTACGCCGAGATCAAAACAATCTCCAAATAGATAGAAATAAACTTTCTCTTGATCCACGTCGCCTAGGAGTACAATCAAGTGCGTCCAAAATGATTTCTTAGCCTATGGTACGTTCAGCGCATATAGTGCACCTATCTTGCGTCGAGATTAACGGTTTCTCCATATGGGCTGAAATGAGATTCCACTTGACCCATGTCACGTAGGAGTACCATCGGTTGTGTCAAAATGATTTCTTAGCCTAGGGTACGTTCTGCGCAAACCGTGCACCTATCTTGCTTCGAGATTAATACTCTCTCCAAATGGACCAAAATGAGCTTCCATTTGACCAATGTCTCTTAGAAGTACCATCGGGTGTGCCTAAAAAGATTTCCATGCCTGTGGTACATTCGGCGCAAACCGTACACCTATCTTGCGCCTAGTTTAACACTATCTCCAAATGGACCAAAATGAGCTATCACTTGACCACGTCACCTAGGAGTAGCATCGGGTGTGCCCAAAATGATTTCCATGCCTATGGTACATTCAGCGCAAACCGTGCACCTATCTAGCACCAAGACTAACACTATCTCCAAACGTACCGAAACAAGCTTCCACTTGACATACATTACATAGGAGTACCATCGGGTGTGCCCAAAGCAATTTCCATGCCCGTGGGACATTCGGCGCAAACTGTGCACCATTCTTGCGCTGAAGTTAAAACCATCTCCAAATGGATCAAAATGAGCTTCTGCTTGATCCATCTCACCTAGGAGTACAATCAGGTGCATCCAAAATGATTTCTATGCCAATGGTACGTTCGGTGCAAACTGTGCACCTATCTAGCGCTAAGATTAACACTATCTCTAAACGGCTCGAATCGAGCTTCCACTTGACCCACTTCAGCTAGGAGAACCATAGACTGTGCCCAAAGTGATTTCCCGGCCCGTGGTACGTTCGGCGCAAACTGTGCACCTATCGTGCGCCTAGACTAAAACTATCTCCAAACGGTCTGAAACAAGCTTCCACTTGACATACATTACCTAGGAGTACCATCAGGTCTGCCCAAAGCGATTTCCATGCCCGTGGTACATTCGGCACAAACCGTGGACCCATCTTACGCCGAGATCAAAACAATCTAAAAATAGATAGAAATAAACTTTCGCTTGATCCACGTCGCCTAGGAGTACAATCAAGTGCGTCCAAAATGATTTATTAGCCTATGGTACATTCAGCGCATATAGTGCACCTATCTTGCGTCGAGATTAACAGTTTCTCCGTATGGGCTGAAATGAGATTCCACTTGACCCATGTCACGTAGGAGTACCATCGGTTGTGTCAAAATGATTTCTTAGCCTAGGGTACGTTCAGCGCAAACCGTGCACCTATCTTGCTTCGAGATTAATACTCTCTCCAAATGGACCAAAATGAGCTTCCATTTGACCAATGTCTCTTAGAAGTACCATCAGGTGTGCCTAAAAAGATTTCCATGCCTGTGGTACATTCGGCGCAAACCGTACACCTATCTTGCGCCTAGTTTAACACTATCTCCGAATGGACCAAATTGAGCTGTCACTTGACCACGTCACCTAGGAGTAGCATCGGGTGTGCCCAAAATGATTTCCATGCCTATGGTACATTCAGCGCAAACCATGCACCTATCTAGCACCAAGACTAACACTATCTCCAAACGGACCGAAACAAGCTTCCACTTGACATACATTACATAGGAGTACCATCGGGTGTGCCCAAAGCAATTTCCATGCCCGTGGGACATTCGGCGCAAACTGTGCACCATTGTTGCGCTGAAGTTAAAACCATCTCCAAATGGATCAAAATGAGCTTCTGCTTGATCCATCTCACCTAGGAGTACAATCAGGTGCATCCAAAATGATTTCTATGCCAATGGTACGTTCGGTGCAAACTGTGCACCTATCTAGCGCTAAGATTAACACTATCTCTAAACAGCTCGAATCGAGCTTCCACTTGACCCACTTCAGCTAGGAGAACCATAGACTGTGCCCAAAGTGATTTCCCGGCCCGTGGCACGTTCGGCGCAAACTGTGCACCTATCGTGCGCCTAGACTAAAACTATCTCCAAACGGTCCGAAACAAGCTTCCACTTGACATACATTACCTAGGAGTACCATCAGGTCTGCCCAAAGCGATTTCCATGCCCGTGGTACATTCGGCACAAACCGTGGACCTATCTTACGCCGAGATCAAAACAATCTAAAAATAGATAGAAATAAACTTTCGCTTGATCCACGTCGCCTAGGAGTACAATCAAGTGCGTCCAAAATGATTTCTTAGCCTATGGTACGTTCAGCGCATATAGTGCACCTATCTTGCGTCGAGATTAACGGTTTCTCCGTATGGGCTGAAATGAGATTCCACTTGACCCATGTCACGTAGGAGTACCATCGGTTGTGTCAAAATGATTTCTTAGCCTAGGGTACGTTCAGCGCAAACCGTGCACCTATCTTGCTTCGAGATTAATACTCTCTCCAAATGGACCAAAATGAGCTTCCATTTGACCAATGTCTCTTAGAAGTACCATCGGGTGTGCCTAAAAAGATTTGCATCCCTGTGGTACATTCGGCGCAAACCGTACACCTATCTTGCGCCTAGTTTAACACTATCTCCGAATGGACCAAAATGAGCTGTCACTTGACCACGTCACCTAGGAGTAGCATCGGGTGTGCCCAAAATGATTTCCATGCCTATGGTACATTCAGCACAAACCGTGCACCTATCTAGCACCAAGACTAACACTATCTCCAAACAGACCGAAACAAGCTTCCACTTGACATACATTACATAGGAGTACCATCGGGTGTGCCCAAAGCAATTTCGATGCCCGTGGGACATTCGGCGCAAACTATGCACCATTCTTGCGCTGAAGTTAAAACCATCTCCAAATGGATCAAAATGAGCTTCTGCTTGATCCATCTCACCTAGGAGTACAATCAGGTGCATCCAAAATGATTTCTATGCCAATGGTACGTTCGGTGCAAACTGTGCACCTATCTAGCGCTAAGATTAACACTATCTCTAAACGGCTCGAATCGATCTTCCACTTGACCCACTTCAGCTAGGAGAACCATCGAGTGTGCCCAAAGTGATTTCCTGGCCCGTGGTACGTTCGGCGCAAATTGTGCACCTATCGTGCGCCTAGACTAAAACTATCTCCAAACGGACCGAAACAAGCTTCCACTTGACATACATTACCTAGGAGTACCATCAGGTCTGCCCAAAGCGATTTCCATGCCCATGGTACATTCGGCACAAACCGTGTACCTATCTTACGCCGAGATCAAAAGAATCTCCAGATAGATAGAAATAAACTTTCGCTTGATCCACGTCGCCTAGGAGTACAATCAAGTGTGTCCAAAATGATTTCTTAGCCTATGGTACGTTTAGTGCATATAGTGCACCTATCTTGCGTCGAGATTAACGGTTTCTCCGTATGGGCTGAAATGAGATTCCACTTGACCCATGTCACGTAGGAGTACCATCGGTTGTGTCAAAATGATTTCTTAGCCTAGGGTACGTTCGGCGCAAACCGTGCACCTATCTTGCTTCGAGATTAATACTCTCTCCAAATGGACCAAAATGAGCTTCCATTTGACCAATGTCTCTTAGAAGTACCATCGGGTGTGCCTAAAAAGATTTCCATACCTATGGTACATTCGGCGTAAACCGTACACCTATCTTGCGCCTAGTTTAACACTATCTCCGAATGGACCAAAATGAGCTATCACTTGACCACGTCACCAAGGAGTAGCATCGGGTGTGCCCAAAATGATTTCCATGCCTATGGTACATTCAGCACAAACCGTACACCTATCTAGCACCAAGACTAACACTATCTCCAAACGGACCGAAACAAGCTTCCACTTGACATACATTACATAGGAGTTGATATGAACCCGCTAGGGTTTGATGGCCGATCTTTCGATGAGAGATCGCGGTGAACTCGATTGGTGGAAAAAGATGATGTTCTCGGTCTGACTACAATGATGCAGGGACGTTGCGCCTTGGCAACCGATACACCACCTCCAATGTTTGTCGTGATCTTGCGGTGCGACCACCAGCCACTAGGGCACCCGTCCTGCAAGCAATCGAAGAACTTGCAAGAACAAGAGAACAAGTACTGAATTACTAGATGTAAATGAAGGTTTCAAACTCAATCTCCAATGATGTGGGGTTCCGAAGACAAGTAGACAGGCGGCTGTTCCAGCACGCGCGTTTACAGGCAAGTAGCGAAGGCTATCTTGATCTAAACAAAACCCAATCTGTTCTGGGAGCTCTAGAGACATATAAGTAAATGAGAGAACGAATAAGGGAGTGTTTGGGTCATCCTCCAGCCCTAGGACGCGTCCCTAATGGACCCTACTTGATACATGGGCCAACAGCCCAAAAATTAGGTGACGCAGCACCGCAGGTAGAGAAGGATGTGACAATAAAACAATGACTGCAAGCGCCTCCGACGTGATATGGATATGAGGTTGGATCCATTGGAAAGTATACTTGATATGCTTTCCAACAAGTGCTAGAACGTCCCAATCGGAGTCCGTATGAAGTCATGGCAGCCATCACTAGTTGGTGCTGTGCTGCAGTCCGAATCCAGCCAACGCGAGTCCTTTTCCCTTTCGGTCTTCTCCCTGATTCCTAATCAAAACAAGAGTGCACGTGTCTCTAAGATCTAAACATGATGGACAGGAGCTCAAGAAGGAACTCACTTGATGATTAAGTTGACGAACGCGAGCACGAGTAAGAGGACCAGCAAGAGGTACTGGTATCGGTGTGGATGCATCGTTGGTGTTGAAGTCCTCATCATCCTCCCTTTCTTGCATTTGAGTCGTCCTCGACTCAAGTTCATCTTCCTCACCCAAATATGGCTTTAAATCTGCAATGTTAAATGTGGGACTAACCCCAAAATCTGCAGGAAGATTAAGCTTATATGCATTCTCATTAATTCGTTGCAACACTTTAAATGGTCCATCAGCTCTAGGCATCAGTTTAGATTTTCTCAATTCAGGAAACCTCTCCTTTCTTAAATGCAACCAAACCAAATCTCTAGGTTCAAATTTTAATTCTTTGTGACCTTTATCACCAGCAAGCTTATATTTAGCATTCATACGCTCTATGTTTTGTTTGGTTGTTTCATGCAGTTTCAACATCAATTCAGCACGTTGCTTAGCATCAAAATTTAACTTTTCTGAAGTTGGCAAAGGCATTAAATCAATAGGAGCACGTGGCAACAAACCATAAACAATCTCAAATGGACACATCTTTGTAGTAGAATGCATTGAACGATTATAAGCAAACTCAATATGAGGTAAACAATCTTCCCACATCTTAATATTCTTCTTTAAAACAGCCCTTAACATAGTTGATAAAGTTCTATTCACAACTTCAGTTTGACCATTGGGGATGACAAGTGGTAGAAAATAAAAGTTTAGTCCCCAATTTAGCCCATAAAGTTCTCCAAAAATGGCTAAGAAATTTAGCATCTCGATCAGAAACAATTGTATTTGGCACACCATGCAAACGAACAACTTCATGAAAGAACAAATCAGCAATATGTGTCGCATCATCAGTTTTATGACAAGGTATAAAGTGTGCCATCTTAGAAAATCTATCTACAACCACAAAAACACTATCATGACCCTCCCTAGTCCTTGGCAATCCCAACACAAAATCCATAGAAATATCTTCCCAAGGAGCATTAGGAATAGGTAGAGGCATATACAAACCGTGTGGATTTAACCGTGACTTAGCCTTTTGACATGTAGTGCAGCGAGCGACAAATCTCTCCACGTCTCTCCTCATCTTTGGCCAAAAGAAATGACCAGCAAGGATGTCCTCCGTCTTCTTTGCTCCAAAATGTCCCATCAAGCCACCTCCGTGCGCCTCCTGTAGCAACAACAAACGAACGGAGCTAGCTGGAATGCATAGCTTGTTAGCTCTAAACACAAAGCCATCATTCACAACAAATTTATTCCATGCTTTTCCATCGTTACATTGCAGCAACACGTCCTTAAAAACATCATCATGCACATATTGTTCTTTAATTGTTTCCAAACCAAAGATCTTATAGTCAAGTTGTGTCAACAAAGTATATCGCCTAGACAAAGCATCAGCAATGATATTCTCTTTTCCTTTCTTGTGTTTGATTACATAAGGAAAAGATTCAATAAATTCAACCCACTTAGCATGTCTACGATTCAGTTTTCCTTGACTACGAATATGCTTCAACGATTCATGATCAGAATGTATAACAAATTCTTTGGGCCACAAATAATGCTGCCATGTTTCTAATGTCCGCACAAGAGCATACAATTCTTTGTCATAAGTAGAATAATTCAGCACAGGTCCACTTAGTTTCTCACTAAAATATGCAATGGGTCTTCCTTCTTGTAATAAAACACCACCCAATCCAATTCCACTAGCATCACATTCAAGTTTGAAAGTCTTATTAAAATCAGGAAGTTGGAGTAGAGGTGCATGTGTCAACTTATATTTCAACATGATGAAGGCATTCTCTTGTGCTTTGCCCCAATTAAAGGGCACTCCCTTCTTTGTAAGATCATTCAATGGTGCAGCAATGGTGCTGAAATCCTTCACAAAACGGTGATAGAACCCCGCAAGTCCTAGGAAACTCCGCACCTGTGTGATAGTCTTTGGTATAGGCCATCCCTATATAGCTTCCACCTTGGCTTGATCAACCTCAATTCCCTATGGAGTCACAACATAGCCAAGAAAAGACACTCGATCGGTGCAAAAGGTGCACTTCTCAAGGTTACCAAATAAACATGCATCTCGTAGAGCATCAAAAACAGCACGTAAGTGAGCTAGGTGTTCATCCATAGATTTGCTATAAATCAATATATCATCAAAGTAGACTACAACAAATTTCCCAATGAAAGCACGCAAAACCTCGTTCATTAATCTCATGAAAGTACTAGGTGCATTAGTTAACCCAAAAGGCATTACCAACCACTCATATAAGCCGAACTTAGTTTTGAAAGCAGTTTTCCATTCATCTCCTAATTTCATACGAATCTGGTGATACCCACTACGCAAATCAACTTTGGAAAACACAACAGCACCACTCAATTCATCAAGCATATCATCTAAACGGGGAATAGGGTGTCGATATCGAATGGTGATGTTATTAATAGCCCTACAATCAACACACATACGCCACGTTCCATCTTTCTTAGGCACCAAAATAACCAGAACAGCACAAGGACTAAGAGACTCACGCACATAACCTTTGTCGAGTAGTTCTTGCACTCACCGCTGGATTCCGTTTGTTTCATCTTGCTTGTAAAGCTGAAAGAGAAGTGCAGGGGCGACGTGCCAGTGCCAAGACTAATTTTTCTGCAGGGAGGACTAATTTGTGGCAGCCCCGCACGACTACACGTACTCCTATGCCATCATCCAGTGATAAGCCTCGCGTTACTCCTGCAAATTCAGCGACAAAGACATCCCAAACGCCTGCTGCGAGTGCTACTTCCATGGCATCTACAGGTAGAACAAGGGACATTCAGTGTCACCGGTGCAAGGGATATGGACATGTGATTCATGATTGTCCAAGCAAGCGCGTTATGGTCGTCAAAGATGATGGTGAGTATTCATCTGCTAGTGATTTTGATGAAGATACACTTGCATTGCTTGCGGCTGACCATGCAGGTAGTGAAGGACACTTGGAAGAACATATTGATGCAGGTGAAGCAGACCGCTATGAGAGCCTCATTGTACAGCGAGTGCTTAGTGCACAAATGGAGAAGGCAGAGCAAAATCAGCGACACACATTGTTTCAAACAAAGTGTGTCATCAAAGAGCGTTCGTGCCGCATGATCATTGATGGAGGTAGCTGCAACAACTTGGCTAGCAGCAATATGGTGCAAAAACTGGCGCTTACCACCAAACCACACCCACATCCCTATTACATTCAATGGCTGAACAACAGTGGTAAGGCAAAGGTAACTAGACTTGTGAGAATCAATTTTTCCATTAGATCCTATAAAGATATTGTGGAATGTGATGTTGTGCCTGCAATTGATATGAACCCGCTAGGGTTTGATGAGAGATCGCGGTGA
Organism: Saccharum hybrid cultivar R570; assembly: GCA_038087645.1. Classification (NCBI taxonomy): domain Eukaryota; kingdom Viridiplantae; phylum Streptophyta; class Magnoliopsida; order Poales; family Poaceae; genus Saccharum; species Saccharum hybrid cultivar. The sequence continues at coordinate 39,016,745 of JAQSUU010000307.1, read as the reverse complement.
ACTCGATTGGTGGAAAAAGATGACGTTCTCGGTCCGACTACAACGATCCAGGGACGTTGCGCCTTGGCAACCGATACACCACCTCTAATGGTTGCCGTGATCTTGCGGTGCGACAACCAGCCACTAGGGCACCCGTCCTGCAAGCAATCGAAGAACTCACAAGAACAAGAGAACAAGTACTGAATTACTAGATGTAAATGAAGGTTTCAAACTCAATCTCCAATGACGTGGGGTTCCAAAGACAAGTAGACGGGCGGCTGTTCCAGAACGCGCGTTTACAGGCAAGTAGCGAAGGCTATCTTGATCTAAACAAAACCCAATCTATTCTGGGATCTCTAGAGACATATAAGTAAATGAGAGGACGACTAAGGGAGTGTTTGGGTCGTCCTCCAGCCCTAGGATGCATCCCTAATGGACCCAACTTGATACATGGGCCAACAGCCCAAAAATTAGGTGACGCAGCACCGCAGGTAGAGAAGGACGTGACAATAAAACAATGACTGCAAGGGCCTCCGACGTGATATGGATATGAGGTTGGATCCATTGGAAAGTAGACTTGATAAGCTTTCCAACAAGTGCTAGAACATCCCAATCGGAGTCCGTATGAAGTCATGGCGGCCATCACAAGTTGGTGCTGTGCTGCAGTCCGAATCCAGCCAACGCGAGTCCTTTTCCCTTTCTGTCTTCTCCCTGATTCCTAATCAAAACAAGAGTCCACGTGTCTCCAAGATCTAAACATGATGGACAGGAGCTCAAGAAGGAACTCACTTGATGATTAAGTTGACGAACGCGAGCACGAGTAAGAGGACCAGCAAGAGGTACTGGTATCGGTGTGGATGCATCGTTGGTGTTGAAGTCCTCATCAGGAGTACCATCGGGTGTGCCCAAAGCATTTTCCTTGCCCGTGGGACATTTGGCGTAAATTGTGCACCATTCTTGCGCTGAAGTTAAAACCATCTCCAAATGGATCAAAATGAGCTTCTGCTTGCTCCATCTCACCTAGGAGTACAATCAGGTGCATCCAAAATGATTTCTATGCCAATGGTATGTTCGGTGCAAACTGTGCACCTATCTAGCGCTAAGATTAACACTATCTCTAAACGGCTCGAATCGAGCTTCCACTTGACCCACTTCAGCTAGGAGAACCACCGAGTGTGCCCAAAGTGATTTCCCGGCCCGTGGTACGTTCGGCGCAAATTGTGCACCTATCGTGCGCCTAGACTAAAACTATCTCCAAACGGACCGAAACAAGCTTCCACATGACATATGTTACCTAGGAGTACCATCAGGTCTGCCCAAAGCGATTTCCATGCCCGTGGAACATTCGGCACAAACTGTGCACCTATCTTACGCCGAGATCAAAACAATCTCCAAATAGATAGAAATAAACTTTCGCTTGATCCACGTCACCTAGGAGTACAATCAAGTGCGTCCAAAATGATTTCTTAGCCTATGGTACGTTCAGCGCATATAGTGCACCTATCTTGCGTCGAGATTAACGGTTTCTCCGTATGGGCTGAAATGAGATTCCACTTGCCCCATGTCACGTAGGAGTACCATCGGTTGTGTCAAAATGATTTCTTAGCCTAGGGTACGTTCAGCGCAAACCGTGCACCTATCTTGCTTCGAGATTAATACTCTCTCCAAATGGACCAAAATGAGCTTCCATTTGACCAATGTCTCTTAGAAGTACCATCGAGTGTGCCTAAAAAGATTTCCATGCCTGTGGTACATTTGGCGCAAACCGTACACCTATCTTGCGCCTAGTTTAACACTATCTCCGAATAGACCAAAATGAGCTGTCACTTGACCACGTCACCTAGGAGTAGCATCGGATGTGCCCAAAATGATTTCCATGCCTATGGTACATTCAGCGCAGACCGTGCACCTATCTAGCACGAAGACTAACACTATCTCCAAACGGACCGAAACAAGCTTCCACTTGACATACATTACATAGGAGTACCATCGGGTGTGCCCAAAGCAATTTCCATGCCCGTGGGACATTCGGCGCAAACTGTGCACCATTCTTTCGTTGAAGTTAAAACCATCTCCAAACGGATCAAAATGAGCTTCTGCTTGCTCCATCTCACCTAGGAGTACAATCAGGTGCATCCAAAATGGTTTCTATGCCAATGGTACGTTCGGTGCAAACTGTGCACCTATCTAGCGCTAAGATTAACACTATCTCTAAACGTCTCGAATCGAGCTTCCACTTGACCCACTTCAGCTAGGAGAACCACCGAGTGTGCCCAAAGTGATTTCCCGGCCCGTGGTACGTTCGGCGCAAATTGTGCACCTATCGTGCGCCTAGACTAAAACTATCTCCAAACGGACCGAAACAAGCTTCCACTTGACATACATTACCTAGGAGTACCATCAGGTCTGCCCAAAGCGATTTCCATGCCCGCAGTACATTCGGCACAAACTGTGCACCTATCTTACGCCGAGATCAAAACAATCTCCAAATAGATAGAAATAAACTTTCGCTTGATCCACGTCGCCTAGGAGTACAATCAAGTGCGTCCAAAATGATTTCTAAGCCTATGGTACGTTCAGCGCATATAGTGCACCTATCTTGCGCCGAGATTAACGGTTTCTCCGTATGGGCTGAAATGAGATTCCACTTGACCCATGTCATGTAGGAGTACCATCGGTTGTGTCAAAATGATTTCTTAGCCTAGGGTACGTTCAGCGCAAACCGTGCACCTATCTTGCTTCGAGATTAATACTCTCTCCAAATGGACCAAAATGAGCTTCCATTTGACCAATGTCTCTTAGAAGTACCATCGGGTGTGCCTAAAAAGATTTCCATGCCTGTGGTACATTCGGCGCAAACCGTACACCTATCTTGCACCTAGTTCAACACTATCTCCGAATATACCAAAATGAGCTGTCACTTGACCGCGTCACCTAGGAGTAGCATCGGGTGTGCCCAAAATGATTTCCATGCCTATGGTACATTCAGCGCAAACCGTGCACCTATCTAGCACCAAGACTAACACTATCTCCAAATGGACCGAAACAAGCTTCCACTTGACATACATTACATAGGAGTACCATCGGGTGTGCCCAAAGCAATCTCCATGCCCGTGGGACATTCGGCGCAAACTGTGCACCATTCTTGCGCTGAAGTTAAAACCATCTCCAAATGGATCAAAATGAGCTTCTGCGTGCTCCATCTCACCTAGGAGTACAATCAGGTGCATCCAAAATGATTTCTATGCCAATGGTACGTTCGGTGCAAACTATGCACCTATCTAGCGCTAAGATTAACACTATCTCTAAACGGCTCTAATCGAGCTTCCACTTGACCCACTTCAGCTAGGAGAACCACCAAGTGTGCCCAAAGTGATTTCCCGGCCCGTGGTACGTTCGGCGCAAACTGTGCACCTATCGTGCGCCTAGATTAAAACTATCTCCAAACGGACCGAAAAAAGCTTCCACTTGAAATACATTACCTAGGAGTACCATCAGGTCTGCCCAAAGCGATTTCCATGCCCGTGGTACATTCGGCACAAACCGTGCACCTATCTTACGCCGAGATCAAAACAATCTCCAAATAGATAGAAATAAACTTTCGCTTGATCCACGTCGCCTAGGAGTACAATCAAGTGCGTCCAAAATGATTTCTAAGCCTATGGTACGTTCAGCGCATATAGTGCACCTATCTTGCGTCGAGATTAACGGTTTCTCCGTATGGGCTGAAATGAGATTCCACTTGACCCATGTCACGTAGGAGTACCATCGGTTGTGTCAAAATGATTTCTTAGCCTAGGGTACATTCAGCGCAAACCGTGCACCTATCTTGCTTCAAGATTAATACTCTCTCCAAATGGACCAAAATGAGCTTCCATTTGACCAATGTCTCTTAGAAGTACCATCGGTTGTGCCTAAAAAGATTTCCATGCCTGTGGTACATTCGGCGCAAACCGTACACCTATCTTGCGCCTAGTTCAACACTATCTCCGAATGGACCAAAATGAGCTGTCACTTGACCACGTCACCTAGGAGTAGCATCGGGTGTGCCCAAAATGATTTCCATGCCTATGGTACATTCAGCGCAAACCGTGCACCTATCTAGCACCAAGACTAACACTATCTCCAAACGGACCAAAACAAGCTTCCACTTGACATACATTACATAGGAGTACCATCGGTTGTGCCCAAAGCAATCTCCATGCCCGTGGGACATTCGGCGCAAACTGTGCACCATTCTTGCGCTGAAGTTAAAACCATCTCCAAATGGATCAAAATGAGCTTCTGCGTGCTCCATCTCACCTAGGAGTACAATCAGGTGCATCCAAAATGATTTCTATGCCAACGGTACGTTCGGTGCAAACTGTGCACCTATCTAGCGCTAAGATTAACACTATCTCTAAACGGCTCGAATCGAGCTTCCACTTGACCCACTTCAGCTAGGAGAACCACCAAGTGTGCCCAAAGTGATTTCCCGGCCCGTGGTACGTTCGGCGCAAACTGTGCACCTATCGTGCGCCTAGACTAAAACTATCTCCAAACGGACCGAAACAAGCTTCCACTTGAAATACATTACCTAGGAGTACCATCAGGTCTGCCCAAAGCGATTTCCATGCCCGTGGTACATTCGGCACAAATCGTGCACCTATCTTACGCCGAGATCAAAACAATCTCCAAATAGATAGAAATAAACTTTCGCTTGATCCACGTCGCCTAGGAGTACAATCAAGTGCGTCCAAAATGATTTCTAAGCCTATGGTACGTTCAGCGCATATAGTGCACCTATCTTGCGTCGAGATTAATGGTTTCTCCGTATGGGCTGAAATGAGATTCCACTTGACCCATGTCACGTAGGAGTACCATCGGTTGTGTCAAAATGATTTCTTAGCCTAGGGTACGTTCAGCGCAAACCGTGCACCTATCTTGCTTCGAGATTAGTACTCTCTCCAAATGGACCAAAATGAGCTTCCAGTTGACCAATGTCTCTTAGAAGTACCATCGGTTGTGCCTGAAAAGATTTCCATGCCTGTGGTACATTCGGCGCAAACCGTTCACCTATCTTGCGCCTAGTTCAACACTATCTCCGAATGGACCAAAATGAGCTGTCACTTGACCACGTCACCTAGGAGTAGCATCGGGTGTGCCCAAAATGATTTCCATGCCTATGGTACATTAAGCGCAAACCATGCACCTATCTAGCACCAAGACTAACACTATCTCCAAACGGACCGAAACAAGCTTCCACTTGACATACATTACATAGGAGTACCATCGGGTGTGCCCAAAGCAATTTCCATGCCATGGGACATTCGGCGCAAACTATGCACCATTCTTGCGCTGAAGTTAAAACCATCTCCAATTGGATCAAAATGAGCTTCTGCTTGATCCATCTCACCTAGGAGTACAATCAGGTGCATCCAAAATGATTTCTATGCCAATGGTACGTTCGGTGCAAACTGTGCACCTATCTTGCTTCGAGATTAATACTCTCTCCAAATGGTCCAAAATGAGCTTCCATTTGACCAATGTCTCTTAGAAGTACCATCGGGTGTGCCTAAAAAGATTTCTACGCCTGTGGTACATTCGGCGCAAACCGTACACCTATCTTGCGCCTAGTTTAACACTATCTCCAAATGGACCAAAATGAGCTGTCACTTGACCACGTCACCTAGGAGTAGCATCGGGTGTGCCCAAAATGATTTCCATGCCTATGGTGTATTAAGCGCAAACCGTGCACCTATCTAGCACCAAGACTAGCACTATCTCCAAACGGACCGAAACAAGCTTCCACTTGACATACATTACATAGGAGTACCATCGGGTGTGCCCAAAGCAATTTCCATGCCCGTGGGACATTTGGCGCAAACTGTGCGCCATTCTTGCGCTGAAGTTAAAACCATCTCCAAATGGATCAAAATGAGCTTCTGCTTGATACATCTCACCTAGGAGTACAATCAGGTGCATCCAAAATGATTTCTATGCCAATGGTACGTTCGGTGCAAACTGTGCACCTATATAGCGCTAAGATTAACACTATCTCTAAACGGCTCGAATCGAGCTTCCACTTGACCCACTTCAGCTAGGAGAACCACCGAGTGTGCCCAAAATGAGCTGTCACTTGACCACATCACCTAGGAGTAGCATCGGGTGTGCCCAAAATGATTTCCATGCCTATGGTACATTCAGCGCAAACCGTGCACCTATCTAGCACCAAGACTAACACTACCTCCAAACGGACCGAAACAAGCTTCCACTTGACATACATTACATAGGAGTACCATCGGGTGTGCCCAAAGCAATTTCCATGCCCGTGGGACATTCGGTGCAAACTGTGCACCATTCTTGCGCTGAAGTTAAAACCATCTCCAAATGGATCAAAATGAGCTTCTGCTTGCTCCATCTCACCTAGGAGTACAATTAGGTGCATCCAAAATGATTTCTATGCCAATGGTATGTTCGGTGCAAACTGTGCACCTATCTAGCGCTAAGATTAACACTATCTCTAAACGGCTCGAATCGAGCTTCCACTTGACCCACTTCAGCTAGGAGAACCACCGAGTGTGCCCAAAGTGATTTCCCGGCCTATGGTACGCTCGGCGCAAACTGTGCACCTATTGTGCGCCTAGACTAAAACTATCTCCAAACGGACCGAAACAAGCTTCCACTTGACATACATTACCTAGGAGTACCATCAGGTCTGCCCAAAGCGATTTCCATGCCTGTGGTACATTCGGCACAAACCGTGCACCTATCTTACACCGAGATCAAAACAATCTCCAAATAGATAGAAATAAACTTTCGCTTAATCCACGTCGCCTAGGAGTACAATCAAGTGCGTCCAAAATGATTTCTAAGCCTATGGTACGTTCTGCGCATATAGTGCACCTATCTTGCGTCGAGATTAACGGTTTCTCCGTATGGGCTGAAATGAGATTCCACTTGACCCATGTCACGTAGGAGTACCATCGGTTGTGTCAAAATGATTTCCTAGCCTAGGGTACGTTCAGTGCAAACCGTGCACCTATCTTGCTTCGAGATTAATACTCTCTCCAAATGGTCCAAAATGAGCTTCCATTTGACCAATGTCTCTTAGAAGTACCATCGGGTGTGCCTAAAAAGATTTCCATGCCTGTGGTACATTCGGCGCAAACCGTACACCTATCTTGCGCCTAGTTTAACACTATCTCCAAATGGACCAAAATGAGCTGTCACTTGACCACGTCACCTAGGAGTAGCATCGGGTGTGCCCAAAATGATTTCCATGCCTATGGTACATTAAGCGCAAACCGTGCACCTATCTAGCACCAAGACTAGCACTATCTCCAAACGGACCGAAACAAGCTTCCACTTGACATACATTACATAGGAGTACCATCGGGTGTGCCCAAAGCAATTTCCATGCCCGTGGGACATTTGGCGCAAACTGTGCACCATTCTTGCGCTGAAGTTAAAACCATCTCCAAATGGATCAAAATGAGCTTCTGCTTGATCCATCTCACCTAGGAGTACAATCAGGTGCATCCAAAATGATTTCTATGCCAATGGTACGTTCGGTGCAAACTGTGCACCTATCTAGCGCTAAGATTAACACTATCTCTAAACGGCTCGAATCGAGCTTCCACTTGACCCACTTCAGCTAGGAGAACCACCGAGTGTGCCCAAAGTGATTTCCCGGCCCGTGGTACGTTCGGCGCAAACTGTGCACCTATCGTGCGCCTAGACTAAAACTATCTCCAAACGGACCGAAACAAGCTTCCACTTGACATACATTACCTAGGAGTACCATCAGGTCTGCCTAAAGCGATTTCCATGCCCGCAGTACATTCGGCACAAACCGTGCACCTATCTTACGCCGAGATCAAAACAATCTCCAAATAGATAGAAATAAACTTTCGCTTGATCCACGTCACCTAGGACTACAATCAAGTGCGTCCAAAATGATTTCTTAGCCTATGGTACGTTCAGCGCATATAGTGCACCTATCTTGCGTCGAGATTAACGGTTTCTCCGTATGGGCTGAAATGAGATTCCACTTGACCCATGTCACGTAGGAGTACCATCGGTTGCGTCAAAATGATTTCTTAGCCTAGGGAAATGAGATTCCACTTGACCCATGTCACGTAGGAGTACCATCGGTTGCGTCAAAATGATTTCTTAGCCTAGGGTACGTTCAGCGCAAATTGTGCACCTATCTTGCTTCGAGATTAATACTCTCTCCAAATGGACCAAAATGAGCTTCCATTTGACCAATGTCTCTTAGAAGTACCATCGGGTGTGCCTAAAAAGATTTCCATGCCTGTGGTACGTTCGGCGCAAACCGTACACCTATCTTGCGCCTAGTTCAACACTATCTCCGAATGGACCAAAATGTGCTGTCACTTGAACACGTCACCTAGGAGTAGCATCGGGTGTGCCCAAAATGATTTCCATGCCTATGGTACATTCAGCGCAAACCGTGGACCTATCTAGCACCAAGACTAACACTATCTCCAAACGGACCGAAACAAGCTTCCACTTGACATACATTACATTGAGTACCATCGGGTGTGCCCAAAGCAATCTCCATGCCCGTGGGACATTCGTCGCAAACTGTGCACCATTCTTGCACTGAAGTTAAAACCATCTCCAAATGGATCAAAATGAGTTTCTGCTTGCTCCATCTCACCTAGGAGTACAATTAGGTGCATCCAAAATGATTTCTATGCCAATGGTATGTTCGGTGCAAACTGTGCACCTATCTAGCGCTAAGATTAACACTATCTCTAAACGGCTCGAATCGAGCTTCCACTTGACCCACTTCAGCTAGGAGAACCACCGAGTGTGCCCAAAGTGATTTCCCGGCCTATGGTACGCTCGGCGCAAACTGTGCACCTATCGTGCGCCTAGACTAAAACTATCTCCAAACGGACCGAAACAAGCTTCCACTTGACATACATTACCTAGGAGTACCATCAGGTCTGCCCAAAGCGATTTCCATGCCTGTGGTACATTCGGCACAAACCGTGCACCTATCTTACACCGAGATCAAAACAATCTCCAAATAGATAGAAATAAACTTTCGCTTAATCCACGTCGCCTAGGAGTACAATCAAGTGCGTCCAAAATGATTTCTTAGCCTATGGTATTTTCAGCGCATATAGTGCACCTATCTTGCGTCGAGATTAACGGTTTCTCCGTATGGGCTGAAATGAGATTCCACTTGACCCATGTCACGTAGGAGTACCATCGGTTGTGTCAAAATGATTTCCTAGCCTAGGGTACGTTCAGTGCAAACCGTGCACCTATCTTGCTTCGAGATTAATACTCTCTCCAAATGGTCCAAAATGAGCTTCCATTTGACCAATGTCTCTTAGAAGTACCATCGGGTGTGCCTAAAAAGATTTCCATGCCTGTGGTACATTCGGCGCAAACCGTACACCTATCTTGCGCCTAGTTTAACACTATCTCCAAATGGACCAAAATGAGCTGTAACTTGACCACGTCACCTAGGAGTAGCATCGGGTGTGCCCAAAATGATTTCCATGCCTATGGTACATTAAGCGCAAACCGTGCACCTATCTAGCACCAAGACTAGCACTATCTCCAAACGGACCGAAACAAGCTTCCACTTGACATACATTACATAGGAGTACCATCGGGTGTGCCCAAAGCAATTTCCATGCCCGTGGGACATTTGGCGCAAACTGTGCGCCATTCTTGCGCTGAAGTTAAAACCATCTCCAAATGGATCAAAATGAGCTTCTGCTTGATCCATCTCACCTAGGAGTATAATCAGGTGCATCCAAAATGATTTCTATGCCAATGGTACGTTCGGTGCAAACTGTGCACCTATCTAGCGCTAAGATTAACACTATCTCTAAACGGCTCGAATCGAGCTTCCACTTGACCCACTTCAGCTAGGAGAACCACCGAGTGTGCCCAAAGTGATTTCCCGGCCCGTGGTACGTTCGGCGCAAACTGTGCACCTATCGTGCGCCTAGACTAAAACTATCTCCAAACGGACCGAAACAAGCTTCCACTTGACATACATTACCTAAGAGTACCATCAGGTCTGCCCAAAGCGATTTCCATGCCCGCAATACATTCGGCACAAACCGTGCACCTATCTTACGCCGAGATCAAAACAATCTCCAAATAGATAGAAATAAACTTTCGCTTGATCCACGTCACCTAGGAGTACAATCAAGTGCGTCCAAAATGATTTCTTAGCCTATGGTACGTTCAGCGCATATAGTGCACCTATCTTGCGTCGAGATTAACGGTTTCTCCGTATGGGCTGAAATGAGATTCCACTTGACCCATGTCACGTAGGAGTACCATCGGTTGCGTCAAAATGATTTCTTAGTCTAGGGAAATGAGATTCCACTTGACCCATGTCACGTAGGAGTACCATCGGTTGCGTCAAAATGATTTCTTAGCCTAGGGTACGTTCAGCGCAAATTGTGCACCTATCTTGCTTCGAGATTAATACTCTCTCAAAATGGACCAAAATGAGCTTCCATTTGACCAATGTCTCTTAGAAGTACCATCGGGTGTGCCTAAAAAGATTTCCATGCCTGTGGTACGTTCGGCGCAAACCGTACACCTATCTTGCGCCTAGTTTAACACTATCTCCGAATGGACCAAAATGAGCTGTCACTTGACCATGTCACCTAGGAGTAGCATCGGGTGTGCCCAAAATGATTTCCATGCCTATGGTACATTCAGCGCAAACCGTGCACCTATCTAGCACCAAGACTAACACTATCTCCAAACGGACCGAAACAAGCTTCCACTTGACATACATTACATAGGAGTACCATCGGGTGTGCCCAAAGTAATCTCCATGCCCGTGGGACATTCGGCGCAAACTGTGCACCATTCTTGCGCTGAAGTTAAAACCATCTCCAAATGGATCAAAATGAGCTTCTGCTTGATCCATCTTACCTAGGAGTACAATCAGGTGCATCCAAAACGATTTCTATGCCAATGTTACGTTCGGTGCAAACTGTGCACCTATCTAGCGCTAAGATTAACACTATCTCTAAACGGCTCGAATCGAGCTTCCACTTGACCCACTTCAGCTAGGAGAACCATTGAGTGTGCCCAAAGTGATTTCCCGGCCCGTGGTACGTTCGGCGCAAATTGTGCACCTATCGTGCGCCTAGACTAAAACTATCTCCAAACGGACTGAAACAAGCTTCCACTTGACATACATTACCTAGGAGTACCATCAGGTCTGCCCAAAGCGATTTCCATGCCCGCAGTACATTCGGCACAAACTGTGCACCTATCTTGCGCCGAGATCAAAACAATCTCCAAATAGAAAGAAATAAACTTTCACTTGATCCACGTCGCCTAGGAGTACAATCAAGTGCGTCCAAAATGATTTCTTAGCCTATGGTACGTTCAGCGCATATAGTGCACCTATCTTGCGTCGAGATTAACGGTTTCTCCGTATGGGCTGAAATGAGATTCCACTTGACCCATGTCACGTAGGAGTACCATCGGTTGTGTCAAAATGATTTCCTAGCCTAGGGTACGTTCAGTGCAAACCGTGCACCTATCTTGCTTCGAGATTAATACTCTCTCCAAATGGTCCAAAATGAGCTTCCATTTGACCAATGTCTCTTAGAAGTACCATCGGGTGTGCCTAAAAAGATTTCCATGCCTGTGGTACATTCGGCGCAAACCGTACACCTATCTTGCGCCTAGTTTAACACTATCTCCAAATGGACCAAAATGAGCTGTCACTTGACCACGTCACCTAGGAGTAGCATCGGGTGTGCCCAAAATGATTTCCATGCCTATGGTACATTAAGCGCAAACCGTGCACCTATCTAGCACCAGGACTAGCACTATCTCCAAACGGACCGAAACAAGCTTCCACTTGACATACATTACATAGCAGTACCATCGGGTGTGCCCAAAGCAATTTCCATGCCCGTGGGACATTTGGCGCAAACTGTGCGCCATTCTTGCGCTGAAGTTAAAACCATCTCCAAATGGATCAAAATGAGCTTCTGCTTGATCCATCTCACCTAGGAGTACAATCAGGTGCATCCAAAATGATTTCTATGCCAATGGTACGTTCGGTGCAAACTGTGCACCAATCTAGCGCTAAGATTAACACTATCTCTAAACGGCTCGAATCGAGCTTCCACTTGACCCACTTCAGCTAGGAGAACCACCGAGTGTGCCCAAAGTGATTTCCCGGCCCGTGGTACGTTCGGCGCAAACTGTGCACCTATCGTGCGCCTAGACTAAAACTATCTCCAAACGGACCGAAACAAGCTTCCACTTGACATACATTACCTAGGAGTACCATCAGGTCTGCCCAAAGCGATTTCCATGCCCGTGGTACATTCGGCACAAACCGTGCACCTATCTTACGCCGAGATCAAAACAATCTCCAAATAGATAGAAATAAACTTTCGCTTGATCCACGTCACCTAGGAGTACAATCAAGTGCGTCCAAAATGATTTCTTAGCCTATGGTACGTTCAGCGCATATAGTGCACCTATCTTGCGTCGAGATTAACGGTTTCTCCGTATGGGCTGAAATGAGATTCCACTTGACCCATGTCACGTAGGAGTACCATCGGTTGCGTCAAAATGATTTCTTAGCCTAGGGAAATGAGATTCCACTTGACCCATGTCACGTAGGAGTACCATCGGTTGCGTCAAAATGATTTCTTAGCCTAGGGTACGTTCAGCGCAAATTGTGCACCTATCTTGCTTCGAGATTAATACTCTCTCCAAATGGACCAAAATGAGCTTCCATTTGACCAATGTCTCTTAGAAGTACCATCGGGTGTGCCTAAAAAGATTTCCATGCCTGTGGTACGTTCGGCGCAAACCGTACACCTATCTTGCGCCTAGTTTAACACTATCTCCGAATGGACCAAAATGAGCTGTCACTTGACCATGTCACCTAGGAGTAGCATCGGGTGTGCCCAAAATGATTTCCATGCCTATGGTACATTCAGCGCAAACCGTGCACCTATCTAGCACCAAGACTAACACTATCTCCAAACGGACCGAAACAAGCTTCCACTTGACATACATTACATAGGAGTACCATCGGGTGTGCCCAAAGTAATCTCCATGCCCGTGGGACATTCGGCGCAAACTGTGCACCATTCTTGCGCTGAAGTTAAAACCATCTCCAAATGGATCAAAATGAGCTTCTGCTTGATCCATCTTACCTAGGAGTACAATCAGGTGCATCCAAAACGATTTCTATGCCAATGGTACGTTCGGTGCAAACTGTGCACCTATCTAGCGCTAAGATTAACACTATCTCTAAACGGCTCGAATCGAGCTTCCACTTGACCCACTTCAGCTAGGAGAACCATTGAGTGTGCCCAAAGTGATTTCCCGGCCCGTGGTACGTTCGGCGCAAATTGTGCACCTATCGTGCGCCTAGACTAAAACTATCTCCAAACGGACCGAAACAAGCTTCCACTTGACATACATTACCTAGGAGTACCATCAGGTCTGCCCAAAGCGATTTCCATGCCCGCAGTACATTCGGCACAAACTGTGCACCTATCTTGCGCCGAGATCAAAACAATCTCCAAATAGAAAGAAATAAACTTTCGCTTGATCCACGTCGCCTAGGAGTACAATCAAGTGCGTCCAAAATGATTTCTTAGCCTATGGTACGTTCAGCGCATATAGTGCACCTATCTTGCGTCGAGATTAACGGTTTCTCCGTATGGGCTGAAATGAGATTCCACTTGACCCATGTCACGTAGGAGTACCATCGGTTGTGTCAAAATGATTTCTTAGCCTAGGGCACGTTCAGCGCAAACCGTGCACCTATCTTGCTTCGAGATTAATACTCTCTCCAAATGGACCAAAATGAGCTTCCAGTTGACCAATGTCTCTTAGAAGTACCATCGGGTGTGCCTAAAAAGATTTCCATGCCTGTGGTACATTCGGCGCAAACCGTGCACCTATATTGCGCCTTGTTTAACACTATCTCTGAATGGACCAAAATGAGCTGTCACTTGACCACATCACCTAGGAGTAGCATCGGGTGTGCCCAAAATGATTTCCATGCCTATGGTACATTCAGCGCAAACCGTGCACCTATCTAGCACCAAGACTAACACTACCTCCAAACGGACCGAAACAAACTTCCACTTGACATACATTACATAGGAGTACCATCGGGTGTGCCCAAAGCAATTTCCATGCCCGTGGGACATTCGGTGCAAACTGTGCACCATTCTTGCGCTGAAGTTAAAACCATCTCCAAATGGATCAAAATGAGCTTCTGCTTGCTCCATCTCACCTAGGAGTACAATTAGGTGCATCCAAAATGATTTCTATGCCAATGGTATGTTCGGTGCAAACTGTGCACCTATCTAGCGCTAAGATTAACACTATCTCTAAACGGCTCGAATCGAGCTTCCACTTGACCCACTTCAGCTAGGAGAAGCATTGAGTGTGCCCAAAGTGATTTCCCGGCCCGTGGTACGTTCGGCGCAAATTGTGCACCTATCGTGCGCCTAGACTAAAACTATCTCCAAACGGACCAAAACAAGCTTCCACTTGAAATGCATTACCTAGGAGTACCATCAGGTCTGCCCAAAGCGATTTCCATGCCCGTGGTACATTCGGCACAAACCGTGCACCTATCTTACGCCGAGATCAAAACAATCTCCAAATAGATAGAAATAAACTTTCGCTTGACCCACGTCGCCTAGGAGTACAATCAAGTGCGTCCAAAATGATTTCTAAGCCTATGGTACGTTCAGCGCATATAGTGCACCTATCTTGCGTCGAGATTAACGGTTTCTCCGTATGGGCTGAAATGAGATTCCACTTGACCCATGTCACGTAGGAGTACCATCGGTTGTGTCAAAATGATTTCTTAGCCTAGGGTACGTTCAGCGCAAACCGTGCACCTATCTTGCTTCGAGATTAATACTCTCTCCAAATGGACCAAAATGAGCTTCCATTTGACCAATGTCTCTTAGAAGTACCATCGGGTGTGCCTAAAAAGATTTCCATGCCTGTGGTACAATCGGCGCAAACCGTACACCTATCTTGCGCCTAGTTCAACACTATCTCCGAATGGACCAAAATGTGCTGTCACTTGAACACGTCACCTAGGAGTAGCATCGGGTGTGCCCAAAATGATTTCCATGCCTATGGTACATTCAGCGCAAACCGTGGACCTATCTAGCACCAAGACTAACACTATCTCCAAACGGACCGAAACAAGCTTCCACTTGACATACATTACATAGGAGTACCATCGGGTGTGCCCAAAGCAATCTCCATGCCCGTGGGACATTCGTCGCAAACTGTGCACCATTCTTGCGCTGAAGTTAAAACCATCTCCAAATGGATCAAAATGAGCTTTTGCTTGATCCATCTCACCTAGGAGTACAATCAGGTGCATCCAAAATGATTTCTATGCCAATGGTACGTTCGGTGCAAACTGTGCACCTATCAAGCGCTAAGATTAACACTATCTCTAAACGGCTCGAATCGAGCTTCCACTTGACCCACTTCAGCTAGGAGAACCACCGAGTGTGCCCAAAGTGATTTCCCGGCCTATGGTACGTTCGGCGCAAACTGTGCACCTATCGTGCGCCTAGACTAAAACTATCTCCAAACGGACCGAAACAAGCTTCCACTTGAAATACATTACCTAGGAGTACCATCAGGTCTGCCCAAAGCGATTTCCATGCCCGTGGTACATTCGGCACAAACCGTGCACCTATCTTACGCCGAGATCAAAACAATCTCCAAATAAATAGAAATAAACTTTCGCTTGATCCACGTCGCCTAGGAGTACAATCAAGTGCGTCCAAAATGATTTCTAGGCCTATGGTACGTTCAGCGCATATAGTGCACCTATCTTGCGTCGAGATTAACGGTTTCTCCGTATGGGCTAAAATGAGATTCCACTTGACCCATGTCACGTAGGAGTACCATCAGTTGTGTTAAAATGATTTCTTAGCCTAGGGTACGTTCAGCGCAAACCGTGCACCTATCTTGCTTCGAGATTAATACTCTCTCCAAATGGACCAAAATGAGCTTCCATTTGACCAATGTCTCTTAGAAGTACCATCGGGTGTGCCTAAAAAGATTTCCATGCCTGTGGTACATTCGGCGCAAACCGTACACCTATCTTGCGCCTAGTTTAACACTATCTCCGAATGGACCAAAATGAGCGGTCACTTGACCACGTCACCTAGGAGTAGCATCGGGTGTGCCCAAAATGATTTCCGTGCCTATGGTACATTTAGCGCAAACCGTGCACCTATCTTGCACCAAGACTAACGCTATCTCCAAACGGACCGAAACAAGCTTCCACTTGACATACATTACATAGGAGTACCATCGGGTGTGCCCAAAGCAATTTCCATGTCCGTGGGACATTCGGCGCAAACTGTGCACCATTGTTGCGCTGAAGTTAAAACCATCTCTGAATGGATCAAAATGAGCTTCTGCTTGCTCCATCTCACCTAGGAGTACAATCGGGTGCATCCAAAATGATTTCTATGCCAATGGTACGTTTGGTGCAAACTGTGCACCTATCTAGCGCTAAGATTAACACTATCTCTAAATGGCTCGAATCGAGCTTCCACTTGACCCACTTCAGCTAGGAGAACCACCGAGTGTGCCCAAAGTGATTTCCCGGCCCGTGGTACGTTCGGCGCAAATTGTGCACCTATCGTGCGCCTAGACTAAAACTATCTCCAAACGGACCGAAACAAGCTTCCACTTGACATACATTACCTAGGAGTACCATCAGGTCTGCCCAAAGCGATTTCCATGCCCGCAGTACATTCGGCACAAACTGTGCACCTTTCTTACGCCGAGATCAAAACAATCTCCAAATAGATAGAAATAAACTTTCGCTTGATCCACGTCGCCTAGGAGTACAATCAAGTGCGTCCAAAATGATTTCTTAGCCTATGGTACGTTCAGCGCATATAGTGCACCTATCTTGCGTCGAGATTAACGGTTTCTCCGTATGGGCTGAAATGAGATTCCACTTGACCCATGTCACGTAGGAGTACCATCGGTTGTGTCAAAATGATTTCTTAGCCTAGGGCACGTTCAGCGCAAACCGTGCACCTATCTTGCTTCGAGATTAATACTCTCTCCAAATGGACCAAAATGAGCTTCCAGTTGACCAATGTCTCTTAGAAGTACCATCGGGTGTGCCTAAAAAGATTTCCATGCCTGTGGTACATTCGGCGCAAACCGTGCACCTATATTGCGCCTTGTTTAACACTATCTCTGAATGGACCAAAATGAGCTGTCACTTGACCACATCACCTAGGAGTAGCATCGGGTGTGCCCAAAATGATTTCCATGCCTATGGTACATTCAGCGCAAACCGTGCACCTATCTAGCACCAAGACTAACACTACCTCCAAACGGACCGAAACAAGCTTCCACTTGACATACATTACATAGGAGTACCATCGGGTGTGCCCAAAGCAATTTCCATGTCCGTGGGACATTCGGCGCAAACTGTGCACCATTGTTGCGCTGAAGTTAAAACCATCTCTGAATGGATCAAAATGAGCTTCTGCTTGCTCCATCTCACCTAGGAGTACAATCAGGTGCATCCAAAATGATTTCTATGCCAATGGTACGTTTGGTGCAAACTGTGCACCTATCTAGCGCTAAGATTAACACTATCTCTAAATGGCTCGAATCGAGCTTCCACTTGACCCACTTCAGCTAGGAGAACCACCGAGTGTGCCCAAAGTGATTTCCCGGCCCGTGGTACGTTCGGCGCAAATTGTGCACCTATCGTGCGCCTAGACTAAAACTATCTCCAAACGGACCGAAACAAGCTTCCACTTGACATACATTACCTAGGAGTACCATCAGGTCTGCCCAAAGCGATTTCCATGCCCGCAGTACATTCGGCACAAACTGTGCACCTTTCTTACGCCGAGATCAAAACAATCTCCAAATAGATAGAAATAAACTTTCGCTTGATCCACGTCGCCTAGGAGTACAATCAAGTGCGTCCAAAATGATTTCTTAGCCTATGGTACGTTCAGCGCATATAGTGCACCTATCTTGCATCGAGATTAACGGTTTCTCCGTATGGGCTGAAATGAGATTCCACTTGACCCATGTCACGTAGAAGTACCATCGGTTGTGTCAAAATGATTTCTTAGCCTAGGGCACGTTCAGCGCAAACCGTGCACCTATCTTGCTTCGAGATTAATACTCTCTCCAAATGGACCAAAATGAGCTTCCAGTTGACCAATGTCTCTTAGAAGTACCATCGGGTGTGCCTAAAAAGATTTCCATGCCTGTGGTACATTCGGCGCAAACCGTACACCTATCTTGCGCCTAGTTTAACACTATCTCCGAATGGACCAAAATGAGCTGTCACTTGACCACGTCACCTAGGAGTAGCATCGGGTGTGCCCAAAATGATTTCCATGCCTATGGTACATTCAGCGCAAACCGTGCACCTATCTAGCACCAAGACTAACACTATCTCCAAACGGACCGAAACAAGCTTCCACTTGACATACATTACATAGGAGTACCATCGGGTGTGCCCAAAGCAATTTCCATGTCCGTGGGACATTCGGCGCAAACTGTGCACCATTGTTGCGCTGAAGTTAAAACCATCTCTGAATGGATCAAAATGAGCTTCTGCTTGCTCCATCTCACCTAGGAGTACAATCAGGTGCATCCAAAATGATTTCTATGCCAATGGTACGTTTGGTGCAAACTGTGCACCTATCTAGCGCTAAGATTAACACTATCTCTAAATGGCTCGAATCGAGCTTCCACTTGATCCACTTCAGCTAGGAGAACCACCGAGTGTGCCCAAAGTGATTTCCCGGCCCGTGGTACGTTCGGCGCAAATTGTGCACCTATCGTGCGCCTAGACTAAAACTATCTCCAAACGGACCGAAACAAGCTTCCACTTGACATACATTACCTAGGAGTACCATCAGGTCTGCCCAAAGCGATTTCCATGCCCGCAGTACATTTGGCACGAACTGTGCACCTTTCTTACGCCGAGATCAAAACAATCTCCAAATAGATAGAAATAAACTTTCGCTTGATCCACGTCGCCTAGGAGTACAATCAAGTGCGTCCAAAATGATTTCTTAGCCTATGGTACGTTCAGCGCATATAGTGCACCTATCTTGCGTCGAGTTTAACGGTTTCTCCGTATGGGCTGAAATGAGATTCCACTTGACCCATGTCACGTAGGAGTACCATCGGTTGCGTCAAAATGATTTCTTAGCCTAGGGAAATGAGATTCCACTTGACCCATGTCACGTAGGAGTACCATCGGTTGCGTCAAAATGATTTATTAGCCTAGGGTACGTTCAGCGCAAATTGTGCACCTATCTTGCTTCAAGATTAATACTCTCTCCAAATGGACCAAAATGAGCTTCCATTTGACCAATGTCTCTTAGAAGTACCATCGGGTGTGCCTAAAAAGATTTCCATGCCTGTGGTACATTCGGCGCAAACCGTACACCTATCTTGCGCCTAGTTTAACACTATCTCCGAATGGACCAAAATGAGCTGTCACTTGACCACGTCACCTAGGAGTAGCATCGGGTGTGCCCAAAATGATTTCCATGCCTATGGTACATTCAGCGCAAACCGTGCACCTATCTAGCTCCAAGACTAACACTATCTCCAAACGGACCGAAACAAGCTTCCACTTGACATACATTACATAGGAGTACCATCGGGTGTGCCCAAAGCAATTTCCATGTCCGTGGGACATTCGGCGCAAACTGTGCACCATTGTTGCGCTGAAGTTAAAACCATCTCTGAATGGATCAAAATGAGCTTCTGCTTGCTCCATCTCGCCTAGGAGTACAATCAGGTGCATCCAAAATGATTTCTATGCCAATGGTACGTTCGGTGCAAACTGTGCACCTATCTAGCGCTAAGATTAACACTATCTCTAAACGGCTCGAATCAAGCTTCCACTTGACCCACTTCAGCTAGGAGAACCACCGAGTGTGCCCAAAGTGATTTCCCGGCCCGTGGCACGTTCGGCGCAAACTGTGCACCTATCGTGCGCCTAGACTAAAACTATCTCCAAACGGACCGAAACAAGCTTCCACTTGAAATACATTACCTAGGAGTACCATCAGGTCTGCCCAAAGCGATTTCCATGCCCGTGGTACATTCGGCACAAACCGTGCACCTATCTTACGCCGAGATCAAAACAATCTCCAAATAAATAGAAATAAACTTTCGCTTGATCCACGTCGCCTAGGAGTACAATCAAGTGCGTCCAAAATGATTTCTAAGCCTATGGTACTTTCAGTGCATATAGTGCACCTATCTTGCGTCGAGATTAACGGTTTCTCCGTATGGGCTGAATTGAGATTCCACTTGACCCATGTCACGTAGGAGTACCATCGGTTGCGTCAAAATGATTTCTTAGCCTAGGGAAATGAGATTCCACTTGACCCATGTCACGTAGGAGTACCATCGGTTGCGTCAAAATGATTTCTTAGCCTAGGGTACGTTCAGCGCAAATTGTGCACCTATCTTGCTTCAAAATTAATACTCTCTCCAAATGGACCAAAATGAGCTTCCATTTGACCAATGTCTCTTAGAAGTACCATCGGGTGTGCCTAAAAAGATTTCCATGCCTGTGGTACATTTGGCGCAAACCGTGCACCTATCTTGCGCCTAGTTCAACACTATCTCTGAATGGACCAAAATGAGCTGTCACTTGACCAGGTCACCTAGGAGTAGCATCGGGTGTGCCCAAAATGATTTCCATGCCTATGGTACATTCAGCGCAAACCGTGCACCTATCTAGCACCAAGACTAACACTATCTCCAAACGGACCGAAACAAGCTTCCACTTGACATACATTACATAGGAGTACCATCGGTTGTGCCCAAAGCAATCTCCATGCCCGTGGGACATTCGGCGCAAACTATGCACCATTCTTGCGCTGAAGTTAAAACCATCTCCAAATGGATCAAAATGAGCTTCTGCTTGATCCATCTTACCTAGGAGTACAATCAGGTGCATCCAAAATGATTTCTATGCCAATGGTACGTTCGGTGCAAACTGTGCACCTATCTAGCGCTAAGATTAACACTATCTCTAAACGGCTCGAATCGTGCTTCCACTTGACCCACTTCAGCTAGGAGAACCACCGAGTGTGCCCAAAGTGATTTCCCGGCCCGTGGTACGTTCGGCGCAAATTGTGCACCTATCGTGCACCTAGACTAAAACTATCTCCAAACGGACCGAAACAAGCTTCCACTTGACATACATTACCTAGGAGTACCATCAGGTCTGCCCAAAGCGATTTCCATGCCCGCAGTACATTCGGCACAAACTGTGCACCTATCTTACGCCGAGATCAAAACAATCTCCAAATAGATAGAAATAAACTTTCGCTTGATCCACGTCGCCTAGGAGTACAATCAACTGCGTCCAAAATGATTTCTTAGCCTATGGTACGTTCAGCGCATATAGTGCACCTATCTTGCGTCGAGATTAACGGTTTCTCCGTATGGGCTGAAATGAGATTCCACTTGACCCATGTCACGTAGGAGTACCATCGGTTGTGTCAAAATGATTTCTTAGCCTAGGGCACGTTCAGCGCAAACCGTGCACCTATCTTGCTTCGAGATTAATACTCTCTCCAAATGGACCAAAATGAGCTTCCAGTTGACCAATGTCTCTTAGAAGTACCATCGGGTGTGCCTAAAAAGATTTCCATGCCTGTGGTACATTCGGCGCAAACCGTACACCTATCTTGCGCCTAGTTTAACACTATCTCCGAATGGACCAAAATGAGCTATCACTTGACCACGTCACCTAGGAGTAGCATCGGGTGTGCCCAAAATGATTTCCATGCCTATGGTAGATTCAGCGCAAACCGTGCACCTATCTAGCACCAAGACTAACACTATCTCCAAACGGACCGAAACAAGCTTCCACTTGACATACATTACATAGGAGTACCATCGGGTGTGCCCAAAGCAATTTCCATGTCCGTGGGACATTCGACGCAAACTGTGCACCATTGTTGCGCTGAAGTTAAAACCATCTCTGAATGGATCAAAATGAGCTTCTGCTTGCTCCATCTCACCTAGGAGTACAATCAGGTGCATCCAAAATGATTTCTATGCCAATGGTACGTTTGGTGCAAACTGTGCACCTATCTAGCGCTAAGATTAACACTATCTCTAAACGGCTCGAATCGAGCTTCCACTTGACCCACTTCAGCTAGGAGAACCACCGAGTGTGCCCAAAGTGATTTCCCGGCCCGTGGTACGTTCGGCGCAAATTGTGCACCTATCGTGCGCCTAGACTAAAACTATCTCCAAACGGCTTCCACTTGAAATACATTACCTAGGAGTACCATCAGGTCTGCCCAAAGCGATTTCCATGCTCGTGGTACATTCGGCACAAACCATGCACCTGTCTTACGCCGAGATCAAAACAATCTCCAAATAGATACAAATAAACTTTCGCTTGATCCACGTCGCCTAGGAGTACAATCAAGTGCGTCCAAAATGATTTCTAAGCCTATGGTACATTCAGCGCATATAGTGCACCTATCTTGCGTCGAGTTTAACGGTTTCTCCGTATGGGCTGAAATGAGATTCCACTTGACCCATGTCACGTAGGAGTACCATCGGTTGTGTCAAAATGATTTCTTAGCCTAGGGTACGTTCAGCGCAAACCGTGCACCTATCTTGCTTCGAGATTAATACTCTCTCCAAATGGACCAAAATGAGCTTCCATTTGACCAATGTCTCTTAGAAGTACCATCGGGTGTGCCTAAAAAGATTTCCATTCCTGTGGTACATTCGGCGCAAACCGTACACCTATCTTGCGCCTAGTTCAACACTATCTCCGAATGGACCAAAATGAGCTGTCACTTGACCATGTCACCTAGGAGTAGCATCGGGTGTGCCCAAAATGATTTCCATGCCTATGGTACATTCAGCGCAAACCGTGCACCTATCTAGCACCAAGACTAACACTATCTCCAAACGGACCGAAACAAGCTTCCACTTGACATACATTACATAGGAGTACCATCAGGTCTGCCCAAAGCGATTTTCATGCCCGTGGTACATTCAGCGCAAACCGTGCACCTATCTTGCTTCGAGATTAATACTCTCTCCAAATGGACCAAAATTATCTTCCATTTCACCAATGTCTCTTAGAAGTACCATCGGGTGTGCCTAAAAAGATTTCCATGCCTGTGGTACATTCGGCACAAATCGTACACCTATCTTGCGCCTAGTTTAACACTATCTTCGAATGGACCAAAATGAGCTGTCACTTGACCACGTCACCTAGGAGTAGCATCGGGTGTGCCCAAAATGATTTCCATGCCTATGGTACATTCAGCGCAAACCGTGCACCTATCTAGCACCAAGACTAACACTATCTCTAAACGAACCGAAACAAGCTTCCACTTGACATACATTACATAGGAGTACCATCGGGTGTGCCCAAAGCAATTTCCATGCCCGTGGGACATTCGGTGCAAACTGTGCACCATTCTTGCGCTGAAGTTAAAACCATCTCCAAATGGATCAAAATGAGCTTCTGCTTGCTCCATCTCACCTAGGAGTACAATCAGGTGCATCCAAAATGATTTCTATGCCAATGGTACGTTCGGTGCAAACTGTGCACCTGTCTAGCGCTAAGATTAGCACTATCTCTAAATGGCTCGAATCGAGCTTCCACTTGACCCACTTCAGCTAGGAGAACCACCGAGTGTGCCCAAAGTGATTTCCCGGCCCGTGGTACGTTCGGCGCAAACTGTGCACCTATCGTGCGCCTAGACTAAAACTATCTCCAAACGGACCGAAACAAGCATCCACTTGACATACATTACCTAGGAGTACCATCAGGTCTGCCCAAAGCGATTTCCATGCCCGTGGTACATTCGGCACAAACCGTGCACCTATCTTACGCCGAGATCAAAACAATCTCCAAATAGATAGAAATAAACTTTCGCTTGATCCACGTCACCTAGGAGTACAATCAAGTGCGTCCAAAATGATTTCTAAGCCTATGGTACGTTCAGCGCATATAGTGCACCTATCTTGCGTCGAGATTATTGGTTTCTCCGTATGGGCTGAAATGAGATTCCACTTGACCCATGTCACGTAGGAGTACCATCGGTTGTGTCAAAATGATTTCTTAGCCTAGGGTACGTTCAGCGTAAACCGTGCACCTATCTTGCTTCGAGGTTAATACTCTCTCCAAATGGACCAAAATGAGCTTCCATTTGACCAATGTCTCTTAGAAGTACCATCGGGTGTGCCTAAAAAGATTTCCATGCCTGTGGTACATTCGGCGCAAATCGTACACCTATCTTGCGCCTAGTTTAACACTATCTTCGAATGGACCAAAATGAGCTGTCACTTGACCACGTCACCTTGGAGTAGCATCGGGTGTGCCCAAAATGATTTCCATGCCTATGGTGCATTCAGCGCAAACCGTGCACCTATCTAGCACCAAGACTAACACTATCTCCAAACGAACCGAAACAAGGTTCCACTTGGCATACATTACATAGGAGTACCATTGGGTGTGCCCAAAGCAATTTCCATGCCCGTGGGACATTCGGTGCAAACTGTGCGCCATTCTTGCGCTGAAGTTAAAACCATCTCCAAATGGATCAAAATGAGCTTCTCCTTGCTCCATCTCACCTAGGAGTACAATCAGGTGCATCCAAAATGATTTCTATGCCAATGGTACGTTCGGTGCAAACTGTACTACTATGTAGCGCTAAGATTAACACTATCTCTAAACGGCTCGAATCGAGCTTCCACTTGACCCACTTCAGCTAGGAGAACCACTGAGTGTGCCCAAAGTGATTTCCCGGCCCGTGGTACGTTCGGCACAAACTGTGCACCTATCGTGCGCCTAGACTAAAACTATCTCCAAACGGACCGAAACATGCTTCCACTTGACATACATTACCTAGGAGTACCATCAGGTCTGCCCAAAGCGATTTCCATGCCCGTGGTACATTCGGCACAAACCGTGCAACTATCTTACGCCGAGATCAAAACAATCTCCAAATAGATAGAAATAAACTTTCGCTTGATCCATGTCGCCTAGGAGTAAAATCAAGTGCGTCCAAAATGATTTCTTAGCCTATGGTACGTTCAGCGCATATAGTGCACCTATCTTGCGTCGAGATTAACGGTTTCTCCGTATGGGCTGAAATGAGATTCCACTTGACCCATGTCACGTAGGAGTACCATCAGTTGCGTCAAAATGATTTCTTAGCCTATGGTACGTTCAGCGCAAACCGTGCACCTATCTTGCTTCGAGATTAATACTCTCTCCAAATGGACCAAAATGAGCTTCCATTTGACCAATGTCTCTTGAAGTACTATCGGGTGTGCCTAAAAAGATTTCCGTGCCTGTGGTACATTCGGCGCAAACCGTACACCTATCTTGCGCCTAGTTTAACACTATCTCCGAATGGACCAAAATGAGCTGTCACTTGACCGCGTCACCTAGGAGTAGCATCGGGTGTGCCCAAAATGATTTCCATGCCTATGGTACATTCAGCACAAACCGTGCACCTATCTAGCACCAAGACTAACACTATCTCCAAACGAACCGAAACAAGCTTCCACTTGACTTACATTACATAGGAGTACCATCGGGTGTGCCCAAAGCAATTTCCATGCCCGTGGGACATTCGGCGCAAACTGTGCACCATTCTTGCGCTGAAGTTAAAACCATCTCCAAATGGATCAAAATGAGCTTCTGCGTGCTCCATCTCACCTAGGAGTACAATCAGGTGCATCCAAAATGATTTCTATGCCAATGGTACGTTCGGTGCAAACTGTGCACCTATCTAGTGCTAAGATTAACACTATCTAAACGGCTCGAATCGAGCTTCCACTTGACCCACTTCAGCTAGGAGAACCACCGAGTGTGCCCAAAGTGATTTCCCGGCCCGTGGTATGTTCGGCGCAAACTGTGCACCTATCGTGCGCCTAGACTAAAACTATCTCCAAACGGACCGAAACAAGCTTCCACTTGACATACATTACCTAGGAGTACCATCAGGTTTGCCCAAAGCGATTTCCATGCCCGTGGTACATTCGGCACAAACCGTGCACCTATCTTACGCCGAGATCAAAACAATCTCCAAATAGATAGAAATAAACTTTCGCTTGATCCACATCGCCTAGGAGTACAATCAAGTGCGTCCAAAATGATTTCTTAGCCTATGGTACGTTCAGCGCATATAGTGCACCTATCTTGCGTCGAGATTAACGGTTTCTCCGTATGGGCTGAAATGAGATTCCACTTGACCCATGTCACGTAGGAGTACCATCGGTTGCGTCAAAATAATTTCTTAGCCTAGGGTACGTTCAGCGCAAACCGTGCATCTATCTTGCTTCGAGATTAATACTCTCTCCAAATGGACCAAAATTAGCTTCTATTTCACCAATGTCTCTTAGAAGTACCATCGGGTGTGCCTAAAAAGATTTCCATGCCTGTGGTACATTCGGCGCAAATCGTACACCTATCTTGCGCCTAGTTTAACACTATCTTCGAATGGACCAAAATGAGCTGTCACTTGACCACGTCACCTAGGAGTAGCATCGGGTGTGCCCAAAATGATTTCCAGGCCTATGGTGCATTCAGCGCAAACCGTGCACCTATCTAGCACCAAGACTAACACTATCTCCAAACGAACCGAAACAAGCTTCCACTTGACTTACATTACATAGGAGTACCATCGGGTGTGCCCAAAGCAATTTCCATGCCCGTGGGACATTCGGCGCAAACTGTGCACCATTCTTGCGCTGAAGTTAAAACCATCTCCAAATGGATCAAAATGAGCTTCTGCGTGCTCCATCTCACCTAGGAGTACAATCAGGTGCATCCAAAATGATTTCTATGCCAATGGTACGTTCGGTGCAAACTGTGCACCTATCTAGTGCTAAGATTAACACTATCTAAACGGCTCGAATCGAGCTTCCACTTGACCCACTTCAGCTAGGAGAACCACCGAGTGTGCCCAAAGTGATTTCCCGGCCCGTGGTATGTTCGGCGCAAACTGTGCACCTATCGTGCGCCTAGACTAAAACTATCTCCAAACGGACCGAAACAAGCTTCCACTTGACATACATTACCTAGGAGTACCATCAGGTTTGCCCAAAGCGATTTCCATGCCCGTGGTACATTCGGCACAAACCGTGCACCTATCTTACGCCGAGATCAAAACAATCTCCAAATAGATAGAAATAAACTTTCGCTTGATCCACATCGCCTAGGAGTACAATCAAGTGCGTCCAAAATGATTTCTTAGCCTATGGTACGTTCAGCGCATATAGTGCACCTATCTTGCGTCGAGATTAACGGTTTCTCCGTATGGGCTGAAATGAGATTCCACTTGACCCATGTCACGTAGGAGTACCATCGGTTGCGTCAAAATAATTTCTTAGCCTAGGGTACGTTCAGCGCAAACCGTGCATCTATCTTGCTTCGAGATTAATACTCTCTCCAAATGGACCAAAATTAGCTTCTATTTCACCAATGTCTCTTAGAAGTACCATCGGGTGTGCCTAAAAAGATTTCCATGCCTGTGGTACATTCGGCGCAAATCGTACACCTATCTTGCGGCTAGTTTAACACTATCTTTGAATGGACCAAAATGAGCTGTCACTTGACCACGTCACCTAGGAGTAGCATCGGGTGTGCCCAAAATGATTTCCAGGCCTATGGTGCATTCAGCGCAAACCGTGCACCTATCTAGCACCAAGACTAACACTATCTCCAAACGAACCGAAACAATCTTCCACTTGACATACATTACATAGGAGTACCATCGGGTGTGCCCAAAGCAATTTCCATGCTCGTGGGACATTCGGTGCAAACTGTGCACCATTCTTGCGCTGAAGTTAAAACCATCCCCAAATGGATCAAAATGAGCTTCTGCTTGCTCCATCTCACCTAGGAGTACAATCAGGTGCATCCAAAATGATTTCTATGCCAATGGTACGTTCGGTGCAAACTATACTACTATGTAGCGCTAAGATTAACACTATCTCTAAACGGCTCGAATCGAGCTTCCACTTGACCCACTTCAGCTAGGAGAACCACTGAGTGTGCCCAAAGTGATTTCCTGGCCCGTGGTACTTTCGGCGCAAACTGTGCACCTATCGTGCGCCTAGACTAAAACTATCTCCAAACGGACCGAAACAAGCTTCCACTTGACATACATTACCTAGGAGTACCATCAGGTCTGCCCAAAGCGATTTCCATGCCCGTGGTACATTCGGCACAAACCGTGCACCTATCTTACGCCGAGATCAAAACAATCTCCAAATAGATAGAAATAAACTTTCGCTTGATCCACGTCGCCTAGGAGTAAAATCAAGTGCGTCCAAAATGATTTCTTAGCCTATGGTACGTTCAGCGCATATAGTGCACCTATCTTGCGTCGAGATTAACGGTTTCTCCGTATGGGCTGAAATGAGATTCCACTTGACCCATGTCACGTAGGAGTACCATCGGTTGCGTCAAAATGATTTCTTAGCCTAGGGTACGTTCAGCGCAAACCGTGCACCTATCTTGCTTCAAGATTAATACTCTCTCCAAATGGACCAAAATGAGCTTCCATTTGACCAATGTCTCTTGAAGTACTATCGGGTGTGCCTAAAAAGATTTCTATGCCTGTGGTACTTTCGGCGCAAACCGTACACCTATCTTGCGCCTAGTTTAACACTATCTCCGAATGGACCAAAATGAGCTGTCACTTGACCACGTCACCTAGGAGTAGCATCGGGTGTTCCCAAAATGATTTCCATGCCTATGGTACATTCAGCACAAACCGTGCACCTATCTAGCACCAAGACTAACACTATCTCCAAACGAACCGAAACAAGCTTCCACTTGACATACATTACATAGGAGTACCATCGGGTGTGCCCAAAGCAATTTCCATGCCCGTGGGACATTCGGCGCAAACTGTGCACCATTCTTGCGCTGAAGTTAAAACCATCTCCAAATGGATCAAAATGAGCTTCTGGTTGCTCCATCTCACCTAGGAGTACAATCAGGTGCATCCAAAATGATTTCTATGCCAATGGAACGTTCGGTGCAAACTGTGCACCTATCTAGCGCTAAGATTAACACTATCTAAACGGCTCGAATCGAGCTTCCACTTGACCCACTTCAGCTAGGAGAACCACCGAGTGTGCCCAAAGTGATTTCCCGGCCCGTGGTACATTCGGCGCAAACTGTGCACCTATCGTGCGCCTAGACTAAAACTATCTCCAAACGGACCGAAACAAGCTTCCACTTGACATACATTACCAAGGAGTACCATCAGGTCTGCCCAAAGCTATTCCCATGCCCGTGGTACATTCGGCAGAAACCGTGCACCTACCTTACGCCGAGATCAAACAATCTCCAAATAGATAGAAATAAACCTTCGCTTGATCCACGTCGCCTAGGAGTACAATCAAGTGCGTCCAAAATGATTTCTTAGCCTATGGTATGTTCAGCGCATAAGTGCACCTATCTTGCGTCGAGATTAACGGTTTCTCCGTATGGGCTGAAATGATATTCCACTTGACCCATGTCACGTAGGAGTACCATCGGTTGTGTCAAAATGATTTCTTAGGCTAGGGTACGTTCAGCGCAAACCGTGCACCTATCTTGCTTCGAGATTAATACTCTCTCCAAATGGACCAAAATGAGCTTCCATTTGACCAATGTCTCTTAGAAGTACCATCGGGCGTGCCTAAAAAGATTTCCATGCCTGTGGTACATTCGGCGCAAACCGTACACCTATCTTGCGCCTAGTTTAACACTATCTCCGAATGGACCAAAATGAGCTGTCACTTGACCACGTCACCTAGGAGTAGCATCGGGTGTGCCCAAAATGATTTCCGTGCCTATGGTGCATTCAGCGCAAACCGTGCACCTATCTCGCACCAAGACTAACACTATCTCCAAACGGACCGAAACAAGCTTCCACTTGGCATACATTACATAGGAGTACCATCGGGTGTGCCCAAAGCAATTTCCATGCCCGTGGGACATTCGGCGCAAACTGTCCACCATTCTTGCGCTGAAGTTAAAACCATCTCCAAATGGATCAAAATGAGCTTCTGCTTGCTCCATCTCACCTAGGAGTACAATCAGGTGCATCCAAAATGATTTCTATGCCAATGGTACGTTCGGTGCAAACTGTGCACCTATCTAGCGCTAGGATTAACACTATCTCTAAACGGCTCGAATCGAGCTTACACTTGGCCCACTTCAGCTAGGAGAACCACCGAGTGTGCCCAAAGTGATTTCCCGGCCCGTGGTACGTTCGGCGCAAACTGTGCACCTATCGTGCGCCTAGACTAAAACTATCTCCAAACGGACCGAAACATGCTTCCACTTGACAAACATTACCTAGGAGTACCATCAGGTCTGCCCAAAGCGATTTCCATGCCCGTGGTACATTCGGCACATACCGTGCACCTATCTTACACCGAGATCAAAACAATCTCCAAATAGATAGAAATAAACATTCGCTTGATCCACGTCGCCATTAGTACAATCAAGTGCGTCCAAAATGATTTCTTAGCCTATGGTACATTCAGCGCATATAGTGCACCTATCTTGCGTCGAGATTAACGGTTTCTCCGTATGGGCTGAAATGAGTCCCACTTGACCCATGTCATGTAGGAGTACCATCGGTTGTGTCAAAATGATTTCTTAGCCTAAGGTACGTTCAGCGCAAACCGCGCACCTATCTTGCTTTGAGATTAATACTCTCTCCAAATGGACCAAAATGAGCTTCCATTTGACCAATGTCTCCTAGAAGTACCATCGGGTGTGCCTAAAAAGATTTCCATGCCTGTGGTACATTCGGCGCAAACCGTACACCTATCTTGCGCCTAGTTTAACACTATCTCCGAATGGACCAAAATGAGCTGTCACTTGACCACGTCACCTAGGAGTAGCATCGGGTGTGCCCAAAATGATTTCCAGGCCTATGGTGCATTCAGCGCAAACCGTGCACCTATCTAGCACCAAGACTAACACTATCTCCAAACGAACCGAAACAAGCTTCCACTTGACATACATTACATAGGAGTACCATCGGGTGTGCCCAAAGCAATTTCCATGCCCGTGGGACATTCGGTGCAAACTGTGCACCATTCTTGCGCTGAAGTTAAAACCATCCCCAAATGGATCAAAATGAGCTTCTGCTTGCTCCATCTCACCTAGGAGTACAATCAGGTGCATCCAAAATGATTTCTATGCCAATGGTACGTTCGGTGCAAACTATACTACTATGTAGCGCTAAGATTAACACTATCTCTAAACGGCTCGAATCGAGCTTCCACTTGACCCACTTCAGCTAGGAGAACCACTGAGTGTGCCCAAAGTGATTTCCTGGCCCGTGGTACTTTCGGCGCAAACTGTGCACCTATCGTGCGCCTAGACTAAAACTATCTCCAAACGGACCGAAACAAGCTTCCACTTGACATACATTACCTAGGAGTACCATCAGGTCTGCCCAAAGCGATTTCCATGCCCGTGGTACATTCGGCACAAACCGTGCACCTATCTTACGCCGAGATCAAAACAATCTCCAAATAGATAGAAATAAACTTTCGCTTGATCCACGTCGCCTAGGAGTAAAATCAAGTGCGTCCAAAATGATTTCTTAGCCTATGGTACGTTCAGCGCATATAGTGCACCTATCTTGCGTCGAGATTAACGGTTTCTCCGTATGGGCTGAAATGAGATTCCACTTGACCCATGTCACGTAGGAGTACCATCGGTTGCGTCAAAATGATTTCTTAGCCTAGGGTACGTTCAGCGCAAACCGTGCACCTATCTTGCTTCAAGATTAATACTCTCTCCAAATGGACCAAAATGAGCTTCCATTTGACCAATGTCTCTTGAAGTACTATCGGGTGTGCCTAAAAAGATTTCTGTGCCTGTGGTACTTTCGGCGCAAACCGTACACCTATCTTGCGCCTAGTTTAACACTATCTCCGAATGGACCAAAATGAGCTGTCACTTGACCACGTCACCTAGGAGTAGCATCGGGTGTTCCCAAAATGATTTCCATGCCTATGGTACATTCAGCACAAACCGTGCACCTATCTAGCACCAAGACTAACACTATCTCCAAACGAACCGAAACAAGCTTCCACTTGACATACATTACATAGGAGTACCATCGGGTGTGCCCAAAGCAATTTCCATGCCCGTG
This sequence comes from Saccharum hybrid cultivar R570, assembly GCA_038087645.1. NCBI lineage: Eukaryota > Viridiplantae > Streptophyta > Magnoliopsida > Poales > Poaceae > Saccharum > Saccharum hybrid cultivar. The sequence continues at coordinate 38,984,541 of JAQSUU010000307.1, read as the reverse complement.
GGACATTCGGCGCAAACTGTACACCATTCTTGCGCTGAAGTTAAAACCATCTCCAAATGGATCAAAATGAGCTTCTGGTTGCTCCATCTCACCTAGGAGTACAATCAGGTGCATCCAAAATGATTTCTATGCCAATGGAACGTTCGGTGCAAACTGTGCACCTATCTAGCGCTAAGATTAACACTATCTAAACGGCTCGAATCGAGCTTCCACTTGACCCACTTCAGCTAGGAGAACCACCGAGTGTGCCCAAAGTGATTTCCCGGCCCGTGGTACATTCGGCGCAAACTGTGCACCTATCGTGCGCCTAGACTAAAACTATCTCCAAACGGACCGAAACAAGCTTCCACTTGACATACATTACCAAGGAGTACCATCAGGTCTGCCCAAAGCGATTCCCATGCCCGTGGTACATTCGGCACAAACCGTGCACCTACCTTACGCCGAGATCAAACAATCTCCAAATAGATAGAAATAAACCTTCGCTTGATCCACGTCGCCTAGGAGTACAATCAAGTGCGTCCAAAATGATTTCTTAGCCTATGGTATGTTCAGCGCATATAGTGCACCTATCTTGCGTCGAGATTAACGGTTTCTCCGTATGGGCTGAAATGAGATTCCACTTGACCCATGTCACGTAGGAGTACCATCGGTTGTGTCAAAATGATTTCTTAGGCTAGGGTACGTTCAGCGCAAACCGTGCACCTATCTTGCTTCGAGATTAATACTCTCTCCAAATGGACCAAAATGAGCTTCCATTTGACCAATGTCTCTTAGAAGTACCATCGGGCGTGCCTAAAAAGATTTCCATGCCTGTGGTACATTCGGCGCAAACCGTACACCTATCTTGCGCCTAGTTTAACACTATCTCCGAATGGACCAAAATGAGCTGTCACTTGACCACGTCACCTAGGAGTAGCATCGGGTGTGCCCAAAATGATTTCCGTGCCTATGGTGCATTCAGCGCAAACCGTGCACCTATCTCGCACCAAGACTAACACTATCTCCAAACGGACCGAAACAAGCTTCCACTTGGCATACATTACATAGGAGTACCATCGGGTGTGCCCAAAGCAATTTCCATGCCCGTGGGACATTCGGCGCAAACTGTCCACCATTCTTGCGCTGAAGTTAAAACCATCTCCAAATGGATCAAAATGAGCTTCTGCTTGCTCCATCTCACCTAGGAGTACAATCAGGTGCATCCAAAATGATTTCTATGCCAATGGTACGTTCGGTGCAAACTGTGCACCTATCTAGCGCTAGGATTAACACTATCTCTAAACGGCTCGAATCGAGCTTACACTTGGCCCACTTCAGCTAGGAGAACCACCGAGTGTGCCCAAAGTGATTTCCCGGCCCGTGGTACGTTCGGCGCAAACTGTGCACCTATCGTGCGCCTAGACTAAAACTATCTCCAAACGGACCGAAACATGCTTCCACTTGACATACATTACCTAGGAGTACCATCAGGTCTGCCCAAAGCGATTTCCATGCCCGTGGTACATTCGGCACATACCGTGCACCTATCTTACACCGAGATCAAAACAATCTCCAAATAGATAGAAATAAACATTCGCTTGATCCACGTCGCCTAGGAGTACAATCAAGTGCGTCCAAAATGATTTCTTAGCCTATGGTACATTCAGCGCATATAGTGCACCTATCTTGCGTCGAGATTAACGGTTTCTCCATATGGGCTGAAATGAGTCCCACTTGACCCATGTCATGTAGGAGTACCATCGGTTGTGTCAAAATGATTTCTTAGCCTAAGGTACGTTCAGCGCAAACCGTGCACCTATCTTGCTTCGAGATTAATACTCTCTCCAAATGGACCAAAATGAGCTTCCGTTTGACCAATGTCTCCTAGAAGTACCATCGGGTGTGCCTAAAAAGATTTCCATGCCTGTGGTACATTCGGCGCAAACCGTACACCTATCTTGCGCCTAGTTTAACACTATCTCGGAATGTACCAAAATGAGCTGTCACTTGACCACGTCACCTAGGAGTAGCATCGGGTGTGCCCAAAATGATTTCCATGCCTATGGTGCATTCAGCGCCAACCGTGCACCTATCTAGCACCAAGACTAACACAATCTCCAAACGGACCGAAATAAGCTTCCATTTGACATACATTACATAGGGTACCATCGGGTGTGCCCAATGCAATTTCCATGACCGTGGGACATTCGGCGCCAACTGTGCACCATTCTTGCGCTGAAGTTAAAACCATCTCCAAATGGATCTAAATGAGCTTCTGCTTGATCCATCTCACCTTTACAATCAGGTGCATCCAAAATGATTTCTATGCCAATGGTACCTTCGGTGCAAACTGTGCACCTATCTAGCGCTAAGATTAACACTATCTCTAAACGGCTCGAATCGAGCTTCCACTTGACCCACTTCAGCTAGGAGAACCACCAAGTGTGCCCAAAGTGATTTCCCGGCCCGTGCTACGTCCGGCGCAAACTGTGCACCTATCGTGCGCCTAGACTAAAACTATCTCCAAACGGACCGAAACAAGCTTCCACTTGACATACATTACCTAGGAGTACCATCAGGTCTGCCCAAAGCGATTTCCATGCCCGTGGTACATTCGGCACAAACCGTGCACCTATCTTACGCCGAGATCAAAACAATCTCCAAATAGATAGAAATAAACTTTCGCTTGATCCACATCGCCTAGGAGTAAAATCAAGTGCGTCCAAAATGATTTCTTAGCCTATGGTACGTTCAGCGCATATAGTGCACCTATCTTGCGTCGAGATTAACGGTTTCTTCGTATGGGCTGAAATGAGATTCCACTTGACCCATGTCACGTAGGAGTACCATCGGTTGCGTCAAAATGATTTCTTAGCCTAGGGTACGTTCAGCGCAAACCGTGCACCTATCTTGCTTCGAGATTAATACTCTCTCCAAATGGACCAAAATGAGCTTCCATTTGACCAATGTCTCTTGAAGTACTATCGGGTGTGCCTAAAAAGATTTCTGTGCATGTGGTACTTTCGGCGCAAACCGTACACCTATCTTGCGCCTAGTTTAACACTATCTCCGAATGGACCAAAATGAGCTGTCACTTGACCACGTCACCTAGGAGTAGCATCGGGTGTGCCCAAAATGATTTCCATGCCTATGGTACATTCAGCACAAACCGTGCACCTATCTAGCACCAAGACTAACACTATCTCCAAACAAACCAAAACAAGCTTCCACTTGACATACATTACATAGGAGTACCATCGGGTGTGCCCAAAGCAATTTCCATGCCCGTGGGACATTCGGTGCAAACTGTGCACCATTCTTGCGCTGAAGTTAAAACCATCTCCAAACGGATCAAAATGAGCTTCTGCTTGCTCCATCTCACCTAGGAGTACAATCAGGTGCATCCAAAATGATTTCTATGCCAATGGTACGTTCGGTGCAAACTGTGCACCTATCTAGTGCTAAGATTAACACTATCTAAACGGCTCGAATCGAGCTTCCACTTGACCCACTTCAGCTAGGAGAACCACCGAGTGTGCCCAAAGTGATTTCCCGGCCCGTGGTATGTTCGGCGCAAACTGTGCACCTATCGTGCGCCCAGACTAAAACTATTTCCAAACGGACCGAAACAAGCTTCCACTTGACATACATTACCTAGGAGTACCATCAGGTCTGCCCAAAGCGATTTCCATGCCCGTGGTACATTCGCACAAACCGTGCACCTATCTTACGCCGAGATCAAAACAATCTCCAAATAGATAGAAATAAACTTTCGCTTGATCCACGTCGCCTAGGAGTACAATCAAGTGCGTCCAAAATGATTTCTTAGCCTATGGTACGTTCAGCGCATATAGTGCACCTATCTTGCTTCGAGATTAATGGTTTCTCCGTATGGGCTGAAATGAGATTCCACTTGACCCATGTCACGTAGGAGTACCATCGGTTGTGTCAAAATGATTTTTTAGGTTAGGGTACGTTCAGCGCAAACCGTGCACCTATCTTGCTTCGAGATTAATACTCTCTCCAAATGGACCAAAATGAGCTTCCATTTGACCAATGTCTCTTAGAAGTACCATCGGGCGTGCCTAAAAAGATTTCCATGCCTGTGGTACATTCGGCGCAAACCGTACACCTATCTTGCGCCTAGTTTAACACTATATCCGAATGGACCAAAATGAGCTATCACTTGACCACGTCAGCTAGGAGTAGCATCGGGTGTGCCCAAAATGATTTCCATGCCTATGGTGCATTCAGCGCAAACCGTGCACCTATCTCGCACCAAGACTAACACTATCTCCAAACGAACCGAAACAAGCTTCCACTTGACATACATTACATAGGAGTACCATCGGGTGTGCCCAAAGCAATTTCCATGCCCGTGGGACATTCGGCGCAAACTGTGCACCATTCTTGCGCTGAAGTTAAAACCATCTCCAAATGGATCAAAATGAGCTTCTGGTTGCTCCATCTCACCTAGGAGTACAATCAGGTGCATCCAAAATGATTTCTATGCCAATGGAACGTTCGGTGCAAACTGTGCACCTATCTAGCGCTAAGATTAACACTATCTAAACGGCTCGAATCGAGCTTCCACTTGACCCACTTCAGCTAGGAGAACCACCGAGTGTGCCCAAAGTGATTTCCCGGCCCGTGGTACGTTCGGCGCAAACTGTGCACCTATCGTGCGCCTAGACTAAAACTATCTCCAAACGGACCGAAACAAGCTTCCACTTGACATACATTACCAAGGAGTACCATCAGGTCTGCCCAAAGCGATTTCCATGCCCGTGGTACATTCGCACAAACCGTGCACCTATCTTACGCCGAGATCAAAACAATCTCCAAATAGATAGAAATAAACTTTCGCTTGATCCACGTCGCCTAGGAGTACAATCAAGTGCGTCCAAAATGATTTCTTAGCCTATGGTACGTTCAGCGCATATAGTGCACCTATCTTGCTTCGAGATTAATGGTTTCTCCGTATGGGCTGAAATGATATTCCACTTGACCCATGTCACGTAGGAGTACCATCGGTTGTGTCAAAATGATTTCTTAGGCTAGGGTACGTTCAGCGCAAACCGTGCACCTATCTTGCTTCGAGATTAATACTCTCTCCAAATGGACCAAAATGAGCTTCCATTTGACCAATGTCTCTAAGAAGTACCATCAGGCGTGCCTAAAAAGATTTCCATGCCTGTGGTACATTCGGCGCAAACCGTACACCTATCTTGCGCCTAGTTTAACACTATCTCCGAATGGACCAAAATGAGCTGTCACTTGACCACATCACCAAGGAGTAGCATCGGGTGTGCCCAAAATGATTTCCATGCCTATGGTGCATTCAGCGCAAACCGTGCACCTATCTCGCACCAAGACTAACACTATCTCCAAACGGACCGAAACAAGCTTCCACTTGACATACATTACATAGGAGTACCATCGGGTGTGCCCAAAGCAATTTCCATGCCCGTGGGACATTCGGCGCAAACCGTCCACCATTCTTGCGCTGAAGTTAAAACCATCTCCAAATGGATCAAAATGAGCTTCTGCTTGCTCCATCTCACCTAGGAGTACAATCAGGTGCATCCAAAATGATTTCTATGTCAATGGTACGTTCGGTGCAAACTGTGCACCTATCTAGCGCTAGGATTAACACTATCTCTAAACGGCTCGAATCGAGCTGACACTTGACCCACTTCAGCTAGGAGAACCACCGAGTGTGCCCAAAGTGATTTCCCGGCCCGTGGTACGTTCGTCGCAAACTGTGCACCTATCGTGCGCCTAGACTAAAACTATCTCCAAACGGACCGAAACATGCTTCCACTTGACATACATTACCTAGGAGTACCATCAGGTCTGCCCAAAGCGATTTCCATGCCCGTGGTACATTCGGCACATACCGTGCACCTATCTTACACCGAGATCAAAACAATCTCCAAATAGATAGAAATAAACATTCGCTTGATCCATGTCGCCTAGGAGTACAATCAAGTGCGTCCAAAATGATTTCTTAGCCTATGGTACATTCAGCGCATATAGTGCACCTATCTTGCGTCGAGATTAACGGTTTCTCCGTATGGGCTGAAATGAGTCCCACTTGACCCATGTCATGTAGGAGTACCATCGGTTGTGTCAAAATGAGTTCTTAGCCTAAGGTACGTTCAGCGCAAACCGTGCACCTATCTTGCTTCGAGATTAATACTCTCTCCAAATGGACCAAAATGAGCTTCCGTTTGACCAATGTCTCCTAGAAGTACCATCGGGTGTGCCTAATAAGATTTCCATGCCTGTAGTACAATCGGCGCAAACCGTACACCTATCTTGCGCCTAGTTTAACACTATCTCGGAATGTACCAAAATGAGCTGTCACTTGACCACGTCACCTACGAGTAGCATCGGGTGTGCCCAAAATGATTTCCATGCCTATGGTACATTCAGCGCAAACCGTGCACCTATCTAGCGCCAAGACAAACACTATCTCCAAACGGACCGAAACAAGCTTCCACTTGACATACATTACATAGGAGTACCATCGGGTGTGCCCAATGCAATTTCCATGACCGTGGGACATTCGGCGCAAACTGTGCACCATTCTTGCGCTGAAGTTAAAACCATCTCCAAATGGATCTAATGAGCTTCTGCTTGATCCATCTCACCTTTACAATCAGGTGCATCCAAAATGATTTCTATGCCAATGGTACCTTCGGTGCAAACTGTGCACCTATCTAGCGCTAAGATTAACACTATCTCTAAACGGCTCGAATCGAGCTTCCACTTGACCCACTTCAGCTAGGAGAACCACCAAGTGTGCCCAAAGTGATTTCCCGTCCCGTGCTACGTTCGGCGCAAACTGTGCACCTATCGTGCGCCTAGACTAAAACTATCTCCAAACGGATCGAAACAAGCTTCCACTTGACATACATTACCTAGGAGTACCATCAGGTTTGCCCAAAGCGATTTCCATGCCCGTGGTACATTCGGCACATACCGTGCACCTATCTTTCGCCGAGATCAAAACAATCTCCAAATAGTTAGAAATAAACTTTTGCTTGATCCACGTCGCCTAGGAGTACAATCAAGTGCATCCAAAATGATTTCTGAGCCTATGGTACGTTCAGCGCATATAGTGCACCTATCTTGCGTCGAGATTAACGGTTTCTCCGTATGGGCTGAAATAAGTCCCACTTGACCCATGTCACGTAGGAGTACCATCGGTTGTGTCAAAATGATTTCTTAGCCTAGGGTACGTTCAGCGCAAACCAAGCACCTATCTTGCTTCGAGATTAATACTCTCTCCAAATGGACCAAAATGAGCTTCCATTTGACCAATGTCTCTTAGAAGTACCATCGGGTGTGCCTAAAAAGATTTCCATGCCTGTGGTACATTCGGCGCAAAACCGTACACCTATCTTGCGCCTAGTTTAACACTATCTCCGAATGGACCAAAATGAGCTGTCACTTGACCACGTCACCTAGGAGTAGCATCGGGTGTGCCCAAAATGATTTCCATGCCTATGGTACATTCAGCGCAAACCGTGCACCTATCTAGCACCAAGACTAACACTATCTCCAAACGAACCGAAACAAGCTTCCATTGACATACATTACATAGTTGTACCATCGGGTGTGCCCAAAGCAATTTCCATGCCCGTGGGACATTCGGTGCAAACTGTGCACCATTCTTGCGCTGAAGTTAAAACCATCTCCAAATGGATCAAAATGAGCTTCTGCTTGCTCCATCTCACCTAGGAGTACAATCAGGTGCATCCAAAATGATTTCTATGCCAATGGTACGTTCGGTGCAAACTGTGCACCTATCTAGCGCTAAGATTAACACTATCTCTAAACGGCTCGAATCGAGCTTCCACTTGACCCATTTCAGCTAGGAGAACCACCGAGTGTGCCCAATGTGATTTCCCTGCCCGTGGTACGTTCGGCGCAAACTGTGCACCTATCGTGCGCCTAGACTAAAACTATCTCCAAACAGACCGAAACAAGCTTCCACTCGACATACATTACCTAGGAGTACCATCAGGTCTGCCCAAAGCGATTTCCATGCCTATGGTGCATTCAGCGCCAACCGTGCACCTATCTAGCACCAAGACTAATACTATCTCCAAACGGACCGAAACAAGCTTCCACTTGACATACATTACCTAGGAGTGCCATCGGGTGTGCCCAAAGCAATTTCCATGACCGTGGGACATTCGACGCAAACTATGCACCATTCTTGCGCTGAAGTTAAAACCATCTCCAAATGGATCAAAATGAGCTTCTGCTTGATCCATCTCACCTTTACAATCAGGTGCATCCAAAATGATTCCTATGCCAATGGTACCTTCGGTGCAAACTGTGCACCTCTCTAGCGCTAAGATTAACACTATCTCTAAACGGCTCGAATCGAGCTTCCACTTGACCCACTTCAGCTAGGAGAACCACCGAGTGTGCCCAAAGTGATTTCCCGGCCCGTGATACGTTCGGCGCAAACTGTGCACCTATCGTGCGCCTAGACTAAAACTATCTCTAAACGGACCGAGACAAGCTTCCACTTGACATACATTACCTAGGAGTACCATCAGGTCTGCCCAAAGCGATTTCCATGCCCGTGGTACATTCGGCACAAACCATGCACCTATCTTACGCCGAGATCAAAACAATCTCCAAATAGATAGAAATAAACATTCGCTTGATCCACGTCGCCTAGGAGTACAATCAAGTGCGTCCAAAATGATTTCTGAGCCTATGGTACGTTCAGCGCATATAGTGCACCTATCTTGCATCGAGATTAACGGTTTCTTCGTATGGGCTGAAATAAGTCCCACTTGACCCATGTCACGTAGGAGTACCATCGGTTGTGTCAAAATGATTTCTTAGCCTAGGGTACGTTCAGCGCAAACCGTGCACCTATCTTGCTTCGAGATTAATACTCTCTCCAAATGGACCAAAATGAGCTTCCATTTGACCAATGTCTCCTAGAAGTACCATCGGGTGTGCCTAAAAAGATTTCCATGCCTGTGGTACATTCAGCGCAAACCATACACCTATTTTGCACCTAGTTTAACACTATCTCCGAATGGTCCAAAATGAGCTGTCACTGGACCACGTCACCTAGGAGAACCACCGAGTGTGCCCAATGTGATTTCCCGGCCCGTGGTACGTTCGGCGCAAACTGTGCACCTATCGTGCGCCTAGACTAAAACTATCTCTAAACAGACCGAAACAAGCTTCCACTTGACATACATTACCTAGGAGTACCATCAGGTCTGCCCAAAGCGATTTCCATGCCAATGGTGCATTCAGCGCAAACCGTGCACCTATCTAGCACCAAGACTAACACTATCTCCAAATGGACCGAAATAAGCATCCACTTGACATACATTACATAGGAGTACCATCGGGTGTGCCCAAAGCAATTTCCATGCCCGTGGGACATTCGGCGCAAACTGTGCACCATCCTTGCGCTGAAGTTAAAACCATCTCCAAATGGATCAAAATGAGCTTATGCTTGATCCATCTCACCTAGGAGTACAATCAGGTGCATCCAAAATGATTTCTATGCCAATAGTACCTTCGGTGCAAACTGTGCACCTATCTAGCGCTAAGATTAACACTATCTCTAAACGGCTCGAATCGAGCTTCGACTTGACCCACTTCAGCTAGAAGAACCACCGAGTGTGCCCAAAGTGATTTCCCGGCCCGTGGTACGTTCGGCGCAAACTGTGCACCTATCGTGCGCCTAGACTAAAACTATCTCCAAACGGACCGAAACAAGCTTCCACTTGACACACATTACATAGGAGTACCATCGGGTGTGCCCAAAGCTATTTCCATGCCCGTGGGACATTCGGTGCAAACTGTGCACCATTCTTGCGCTGAAGTTAAAACCATCTCCAAATGGATCAAAATGAGCTTATGCTTGATCCATCTCACCTAGGAGTACAATCAGGTGCATCCAAAATGATTTCTATGCCAATGGTACGTTCGGTGCAAACTGTGCACCTATCTAGCGCTAAGATTAACACTATCTCTAAACGGCTCGAATCGAGCTTCCACTTGACCCACTTCAGCTAGGAGAACCAACGAGTGTTTCCAAAGTGATTTCCCAGCCCATGGTACGTTCGGCGCAAACGGTGCACCTATCGTGCGCCTAGACTAAAACTATCTCCAAATGGACTGAAACAAGCTTCCACTTGACATACATTACCTAGGAGTACCATCAGGTCTGCCCAAAGCAATTTTCGTGCCCGTGGTACATTCAGCACAACCCGTGCACCTATCTTACGCCGAGATCAAAACAATCTCCAAATAGATAGAAATAAACTTTCGCTTGATCCACGTCGCCTAGGAGTACAATCAAGTGCGTCCAAAATGATTTCTTAGCCTATGGTACGTTCAGCGCATATAGTGCACCTATCTTGCGTCGAGATTAACGGTTTCTCCATATGGGCTGAAATGAGATCCCACTTGACCCATGTCACGTAGGAGTACCATCGGTTGTGTCAAAATGATTTCTTAGCCTAGGGTACGTTCAGCGCAAACCGTGCACCTATCTTGCTTCGAGATTAATACTCTCTCCAAATGGACCAAAATGAGCTTCCATTTCACCAATGTCTCTTAGAAGTACCATCAGGTGTGCCTAAAAAGATTTCCATGCCTGTGGTACATTCGGCGCAAACCGTACACCTATCTTGCGCCTAGTTTAACACTATCTCTGAATGGACCAAAATGAGCTGTCGCTTGACCACGTCACCTAGGAGTAGCGTCGGGTGTGCCCAAAATGATTTCCATGCCGATGGTACATTCAGCGCAAACCGTGCATCTATCTAGCACCAAGACTAACACTATCTCCAAATGGACCGAAACAAGCTTCCACTTGACATACATTACATAGAGTACCATCGGGTGTGCCCAAAGCAATTTCCATGCCCGTGGGACATTCGGCGCAAACTGAGCACCATTCTTGCGCTGAAGTTAAAACCATCTCCAAATGGATCAAAATGAGCTTATGCTTGATCCATCTAACCTAGGAGTACAATCAGGTGCATCCAAAATGATTTCTATGCCAATGGTACATTCGGTGCAAACTGTGCACCTATCTAGCGCTAAGATTAACACTATCTCTAAAAGGCTCGAATCGAGCTTCCACTTGACCCACTTCAGCTAGGAGAACCACCGAGTGTGCCCAATGATTTCCCGGCCCATGGTACGTTCGGCGCAAACTGTGCACCTATTGTGCGCCTAGACTAAAACTATCTCCAAACAAACCGAAACAAGCTTCCACTTGACATACACTACCTAGGAGTACCATCAGGTCTGCCCAAAGCGATTTCCATGCCCGTGGTACATTCGGCACAAACTGTGCACCTATCTTACGCCGAGATCAAAACAATCTCCAAATAGATAGAAATAAACTTTCGCTTGATCCACGTCGCCTAGGAGTACAATCAAGTGCGTCCAAAATGATTTCTTAGCCTATGGTACGTTCAGCGCATATAGTGCACCTATCTTGCGTCGAGATTAACGGTTTCTCCGTATGGGCTGAAATGAGATCCCACTTGACCCATGTCACGTAGGAGTACCATCGGTTGTGTCAAAATGATTTCTTAGCCTAGGGTACGTTCAGCGCAAACCGTGCACCTATCTTGCTTCGAGATTAATACTCTCTCCAAATGGACCAAAATGAGCTTCCATTTCACCAATGTCTCTTAGAAGTACCATCAGGTGTGCCTAAAAAGATTTCCATGCCTGTGGTACATTCGGCGCAAACCGTACACCTATCTTGCGCCTAGTTTAACACTATCTCCGAATGGACCAAAATGAGCTGTCACTTGACCACGTCACCTAGGAGTAGCATCGGGTGTGCCCAAAATGATTTCCATGCCTATGGTACATTCAGCGCAAACCGTGCACCTTACTAACACTATCTCCAAACGGACCGAAACAAGCTTCCACTTGACATACATTACATAGGAGTACCATCGGGTGTGCCCAAAGCAATTTCCATGCCCGTGGGACATTCGGCGCAAACTATGCACCATTCTTGCGCTGAAGTTAAAACCATCTCCAAATGGATCAAAATGAGCTTATGCTTGATCCATCTCACCTAGGAGTACAATCAGGTGCATCGAAAATGATTTCTATGCCAATGGTACGTTCGGTGCAAACTGTGCACCTATCTAGCGCTAAGATTAACACTATCTCTAAACGGCTCGAATCGAGCTTCCACTTGACCCACTTCAGCTAGGAGAACCAACGAGTGTTTCCAAAGTGATTTCCCAGCCCATGGTACGTTCGGCGCAAACGGTGCACCTATCGTGCGCCTGGACTAAAACTATCTCCAAACGGACTGAAACAAGCTTCCACTTGACATACATTACCTAGGAGTACCATCAGGTCTGCCCAAAGCGATTTTCGTGCCCGTGGTACATTCAGCACAACCCGTGCACCTATCTTACGCCGAGATCAAAACAGTCTCCAAATAGATAGAAATAAACTTTCGCTTGATCCACGTCGCCTAGGAGTACAATCAAGTGCGTCCAAAATGATTTCTTAGCCTATGGTACGTTCAGCGCATATAGTGCACCTATCTTGCGTCGAGATTATCGGTTTCTCCGTATGGGCTGAAATGAGATCCCACTTGACCCATGTCACGTAGGAGTACCATCGGTTGTGTCAAAATGATTTCTTAGCCTAGGGTACGTTCAGCGCAAACCGTGCACCTATCTTGCTTCGAGATTAATACTCTCTCCAAATGGACCAAAATGAGCTTCCATTTCACCAATGTCTCTTAGAAGTACCATCAGGTGTGCCTAAAAAGATTTCCATGCCTGTGGTACATTCGGCGCAAACCGTACACCTATCTTGCGCCTAGTTTAACACTATCTCTGAATGGACCAAAATGAGCTGTCGCTTGACCACGTCACCTAGGAGTAGCGTCGGGTGTGCCCAAAATGATTTCCATGCCTATGGTACATTCAGCGCAAACCGTGCACCTATCTAGCACCAAGACTAACACTATCTCCAAATGGACCGAAACAAGCTTCGACTTGACATACATTACATAGGAGTACCATCGGGTGTGCCCAAAGCAATTTCCATGCCCGTGGGACATTCGGCGCAAACTGAGCACCATTCTTGCGCTGAAGTTAAAACCATCTCCAAATGGATCAAAATGAGCTTATGCTTGATCCATCTAACCTAGGAGTACAATCAGGTGCATCCAAAATGATTTCTATGCCAATGGTACGTTCGGTGCAAACTGTGCACCTATCTAGCGCTAAGATTAACACTATCTCTAAAAGGCTCGAATCGAGCTTCCACTTGACCCACTTCAGCTAGGAGAACCACCGAGTGTGCCCAAAGTGATTTCCCGGCCCATGGTACGTTCGGCGCAAACTGTGCACCTATGGTGCGTCTAGACTAAAACTATCTCCAAACAGACCGAAACAAGCTTCCACTTGACATACATTACCTAGGAGTACCATCAGGTCTGCCCAAAGCGATTTCCATGCCCGTGGTACATTCGGCACAAACCGTGCACCTATCTTACGCCGAGATCAAAACAATCTCCAAATAGATAGAAATAAACTTTTGCTTGATCCACGTCACCTAGGAGTACAATCAAGTGTGTCCAAAATGATTTCTTAGCCTATGGTACGTTCAGCGCATATAGTGCACCTATCTTGCGTCGAGATTAACGGTTTCTCCGTATGGGCTGAAATGAGTCCCACTTGACCCATGTCACGTAGGAGTACCATCGGTTGCGTCAAAATGATTTCTTAGCCTAGGGTACATTCAGCGCAAACCGTGCACCTATCTTGCTTCGAGATTAATACTCTCTCCAAATGGACCAAAATGAGCTTCCATTTGACCAATGTCTCTTAGAAGTACCATCGGGTGTGCCTAAAAAGATTTCCATGCCTGTGGTACATTCGGCACAAACCGTACACCTATCTTGCGCCTAGTTTAACACTATCTCCGAATGGACCAAAATGAGATGTCACTTGACCACGTCACCTAGGAGTAGCATCGGGTGTGCCCAAAATGATTTCCATGCCTATGGTACATTCAACGCGAACCGTGCACCTATCTAGCACCAAGACTAACACTATCTCCAAACAGACCAAAACAAGCTTCCACTAGACATACATTACATAGGAGTACCATCGGGTGTGCCCAAAGCAATTTCCATGCCCGTGGGACATTCGGCGCAAATTGTGCACCATTCTTGCGCTGAAGTTAAAACCATCTCCAAATGGATCAAAATGAGCTTATGCTTTATCCATCTAACCTAGGAGTACAATCAGGTGCATCCAAAATGATTTCTATGCCAATGGTACGTTCGGTGCAAACTGTGCACCTATCTAGCGCTAAGATTAACACTATCTCTAAAAGGCTCGAATCGAGCTTCCACTTGACCCACTTCAGCTAGGAGAACCACCGAGTGTGCCCAAAGTGATTTCCCGGCCCATGGTACGTTCGGCGCAAACTGTGCACCTATGGTGCGTCTAGACTAAAACTATCTCCAAACAGACCGAAACAAGCTTCCACTTGACATACATTACCTAGGAGTACCATCAGGTCTGCCCAAAGCGATTTCCATGCCCGTGGTACATTCGGCACAAACCGTGCACCTATCTTACGCCGAGATCAAAACAATCTCCAAATAGATAGAAATAAACTTTCGCTTGATCCACGTCGCCTAGGAGTACAATCAAGTGTGTCCAAAATGATTTCTTAGCCTATGGTACGTTCAGCGCATATAGTGCACCTATCTTGCGTCGAGATTAACGGTTTCTCCGTATGGGCTGAAATGAGTCCCACTTGACCCATGTCACGTAGGAGTACCATCGGTTGCGTCAAAATGATTTCTTAGCCTAGGGTACATTCAGCGCAAACCGTGCACCTATCTTGCTTCGAGATTAATACTCTCTCCAAATGGACCAAAATGAGCTTCCATTTGACCAATGTCTCTTAGAAGTACCATCGGGTGTGCCTAAAAAGATTTCCATGCCTGTCGTACATTCGGCACAAACCGTACACCTATCTTGCGCCTAGTTTAACACTATCTCCGAATAGACCAAAATGAGATGTCACTTGACCACGTCACCTAGGAGTAGCATCGGGTGTGCCCAAAATGATTTCCATGCCTATGGTACATTCAACGCAAACCGTGCACCTATCTAGCACCAAGACTAACACTATCTCCAAACGGACCAAAACAAGCTTCCACTAGACATACATTACATAGGAGTACCATCGGGTGTGCCCAAAGCAATTTCCATGCCCGTGGGACATTCGGCGCAAACTGTGCACCATTCTTGCGCTGAAGTTAAAACCATCTCCAAATGGATCAAAATGAGCTTATGCTTGCTCCATCTCACCTAGGAGTACAATCAAGTGCATCCAAAATGATTTCTATGCCAATGGTACCTTCGGTGCAAACTGTGCACCTATCTAGCGCTAAGATTAACACTATCTCTAAACGGCTCGAATCGAGCTTCCACTTGACCCACTTCAGCTAGGAGAACCACCGAGTGTGCCCAAAGTGATTTCCCGGCCCATGGTACGTTCGGCGCAAACTGTGCACCTATTGTGCGCCTAGACTAAAACTATGTCCAAACAGACCGAAACAAGCTTCCACTTGACATACATTACCTAGGAGTACCATCAGGTCTGCCCAAAGCAATTTCCATGCCCGTGGTACATTCGGCACAAACCGTGCATCTATCTTACGCCGAGATCAAAACAATCTCCAAATAGATAGAAATAAACTTTCGCTTGATCCACGTCGCCTAGGAGTACAATCAAGTGCGTCCAAAATGATTTCTTAGCCTATGGTACGTTCAGCGCATATAGTGCACCTATCTTGCGTCGAGATTAATGGTTTCTCCGTATGGGCTGAAATGAGATCCCACTTGACCCATGTCACGTAGGAGTACCATCGGTTGTGTCAAAATGATTTCTTAGCCTAGGGTACGTTCAGCGCAAACCGGGCACCTATCTTGCTTCGAGATTAATACTCTCTCCAAATGGACCAAAATGAGCTTCCATTTCACCAATGTCTCTTAGAAGTACCATCGGGTGTGCCTAAAAAGATTTCCATGCCTGTGGTACATTCGGCGCAAACCGTACACCTATCTTGCGCCTAGTTTAACACTATCTCTGAATGGACCAAAATGAGCTGTCACTTGACCACGTCACCTAGGAGTAGCGTCGGGTGTGCCCAAAATGATTTCCATGCCTATGGTACATTCAGCGCAAACCGTGCACCTATCTAGCACCAAGACTAACACTATCTCCAAATGGACCGAAACAAGCTTCCACTTGACATACATTACATAGGAGTACCATCGGGTGTGCCCAAAGCAATTTCCATGCCCGTGGGACATTCGGCGCAAACTGTGCACCATTCTTGCGCTGAAGTTAAAACCATCTCCAAATGGATCAAAATGAGCTTCTGCTTGCTCCATCTCACCTAGGAGTACAATCAGGTGCATCCAAAATGATTTCTATGCTAATGGTACGTTCGGTGCAAACTGTGCACCTATCTAGCGCTAAGATTAACACTATCTCTAAACGGCTCGAATCGAGCTTCCACTTGACCCACTTCAGCTAGGAGAACCACCGAGTGTGCCCAAAGTGATTTCCCGGCCCATGGTAAGTTCGGCGCAAACTGTGCACCTATCGTGCGCCTAGACTAAAACTATCTCCAAACAGACCGAAACAAGCTTCCACTTGACATACATTACCTAGGAGTACCATCAGGTCTGCCCAAAGCAATTTCCATGCCCGTGGTACATTCGGCACAAACCGTGCACCTATCTTACGCCGAGATCAAAACAATCTCCAAATAGATAGAAATAAACTTTCGCTTGATCCACGTCGCCTAGGAGTACAATCAAGTGCGTCCAAAATGATTTCTTAGCCTATGGTACGTTCAGCGCATATAGTGCACCTATCTTGCGTCGAGATTAACGGTTTCTCCGTATGGGCTGAAATGAGATCCCACTTGACCCATGTCACGTAGGAGTACCATCGGTTGTGTCAAAATGATTTCTTAGCCTAGGGTACGTTCAGCGCAAACCGTGCACCTATCTTGCTTCGAGATTAATACTCTCTCCAAATGGACCAAAATGAGCTTCCATTTCACCAATGTCTCTTAGAAGTACCGTCAGGTGTGCCTAAAAAGATTTCCATGCCTGTGGTACATTCGGCGCAAACCGTACACCTATCTTGCGCCTAGTTTAACACTATCTCTGAATGGACCAAAATGAGCTGTCACTTGACCACGTCACCTAGGAGTAGCGTCGGGTGTGCCCAAAATGATTTCCATGCCTATGGTACATTCAGCGCAAACCGTGCACCTATCTAGCACCAAGACTAACACTATCTCCAAATGGACCGAAACAAGCTTCGACTTGACATACATTACATAGGAGTACCATCGGGTGTGCCCAAAGCAATTACCATGCCCGTGGGACATTCGGCGCAAACTGTGCACCATTCTTGCGCTGAAGTTAAAACCATCTCCAAATGGATCAAAATGAGCTTCTGCTTGCTCCATCTCACCTAGGAGTACAATCAGGTGCATCCAAAATGATTTCTATGCCAATGGTACGTTCAGTGCAAACTGTGCACCTATCTAGCGCTAAGATTAACACTATCTCTAAAAGGCTCGAATCGAGCTTCCACTTGACCCACTTCAGCTAGGAGAACCACCGAGTGTGCCCAAAGTGATTTCCCGGCCCATGGTACGTTCGGCGCAAACTGTGCACCTATCGTGCGCCTAGACTAAAACTATCTCCAAACGGACCGAAACAAGCTTCCACTTCACATACATTACCTAGGAGTACCATCAGGTCTGCCCAAAGCGATTTCCATGCCCGTGGTACATTCGGCACAAACCGTGCACCTATCTTACGCCGAGACCAAAACAATCTCCAAATAGATAGAAATAAACTTTCGCTTGATCCACGTCGCCTAGGAGTACAATCAAGTGCGTCCAAAATGATTTCTTAGCCTATGGTACGTTCAGCGCATATAGTGCACCTATCTTGCGTCGAGATTAACGGTTTCTCCGTATGGGCTGAAATGAGATCCCACTTGACCCATGTCACGTAGGAGTACCATCGGTTGTGTCAAAATGATTTCTTAGCCTAGGGTACGTTCAGCGCAAACCGTGCACCTATCTTGCTTCGAGATTAATACTCTCTCCAAATGGACCAAAATGAGCTTCCATTTCACCAATGTCTCTTAGAAGTACCGTCAGGTGTGCCTAAAAATATTTCCATGCCTGTGGTACATTCGGCGCAAACCGTACACCTATCTTGCGCCTAGTTTAACACTATCTCTGAATGGACCAAAATGAGCTGTCACTTGACCACGTCACCTAGGAGTAGCGTCGGGTGTGCCCAAAATGATTTCCATGCCTATGGTACATTCAGCGCAAACCGTGCACCTATCTAGCACCAAGACTAACACTATCTCCAAATGGACCGAAACAAGCTTCGACTTGACATACATTACATAGGAGTACCATCGGGTGTGCCCAAAGCAATTACCATGCCCGTGGGACATTCGGCGCAAACTGTGCACCATTCTTGCGCTGAAGTTAAAACCATCTCCAAATGGATCAAAATGAGCTTATGCTTGATCCATCTAACCTAGGAGTACAATCAGGTGCATCCAAAATGATTTCTATGCCAATGGTACGTTCGGTGCAAACTGTGCACCTATCTAGCGCTAAGATTAACACTATCTCTAAAAGGCTCGAATCGAGCTTCCACTTGACCCACTTCAGCTAGGAGAACCACCGAGTGTGCCCAAAGTGATTTCCCGGCCCATGGTACGTTCGGCGCAAACTGTGCACCTATCGTGCGCCTAGACTAAAACTATCTCCAAACGGACTGAAACAAGCTTCCACTTCACATACATTACCTAGGAGTACCATCAGGTCTGCCCAAAGCGATTTCCGTGCCCGTGGTACATTCGGCACAACCCGTGCACCTATCTTACGCTGAGATCAAAACAATCTCCAAATAGATAGAAATAAACTTTCGCTTTATCCACGTCGCCTAGGAGTACAATCAAGTGTGTCCAAAATGATTTCTTAGCCTATGGTACGTTCAGCGCATATAGTGCACCTATCTTGCGTCGAGATTAACGGTTTCTCCGTATGGGCTGAAATGAGTCCCAATTGACCCATGTCACGCAGGAGTGCCATCGGTTGCGTCAAATTGATTTCTTAGCCTAGGGTACGTTCAGCGCAAACCGTGCTCCTATCTTGCTTCGAGATTAATACTCTCTCCAAATGGACCAAAATGAGCTTCCATTTCACCAATGTCTCTTAGAAGTACCATCGGGTGTGCCTAAAAAGATTTCCATGCCTGTGGTACATTCGGCACAAACCGTACACCTATCTTGCGCCTAGTTTAACACTATCTCGGAATGGACCAAAATGAGCTGTCACTTGACCACGTCACCTAGGAGTAGCATCGGGTGTGCCCAAAATAATTTCCATGCCTATGGTGCATTCAGCGCAAACCGTGCACCTATCTAGCACCGAGACTAACACTATCTCCAAACGGACGGAAACAAGCTTCCACTTGACATACATTACATAGGAGTACCATCGAGTGTGCCCAAAGCAATTTCCATGACCGTGGGACATTCGGCGCAAACTGTGCACCATTCTTGCGCTGAAGTTAAAACCATCTCCAAATGGATCAAAATGAGCTTCTGCTTGATCCATCTCACCTAGGAGTATAATCGGGTGCATCCAAAATGATTTCTATGCCAATGGTACCTTCGGTGCAAACTGTGCACCTATCTAGCCCTAAGATTAACACTATCTCTAAACGGCTCGAATCGAGCTTCCACTTGACCCACTTCAGCTAGGAGAACCACCGAGTGTGCCCAAAGTGATTTCCCGGCCCGTGGTACGTTCGGCGCAAACTGTGCACCTATCGTGCGCCTAGACTAAAACTATCTCCAAACGGACTGAAACAAGCTTCCTCTTCACATACATTACCTAGGAGTACCATCAGGTCTGCCTAAAGCGATTTCCGTGCCCATGGTACATTCAGCACAACCCGTGCACCTATCTTACGCCGAGATCAAAACAATCTCCAAATAGATAGAAATAAACTTTCGCTTGATCCACGTCGCCTAGGAGTACAATCAAGTGCGTAGAAAATGATTTCTTAGCCTATGGTACGTTCAGCGCATATAGTGCACCTATCTTGCGTCGAGATTAACGGTTTCTCCGTATGGGCTGAAATGAGTCCCAATTGACCCATGTCACGTAGGAGTGCCATCGGTTGCGTCAAATTGATTTCTTAGCCTAGGGTACGTTCAGCGCAAACCATGCACCTATCTTGCTTCGAGATTAATACTCTCTCCAAATGGACCAAAATGAGCTTCCATTTCACCAATGTCTCTTAGAAGTACCATCGGGTGTGCCTAAAAAGATTTCCATGCCTGTGGTACATTCGGCACAAACCGTACACCTATCTTGCGCCTAGTTTAACACTATCTCCGAATGGACCAAAATGAGCTGTCACTTGACCACGTCACCTAGGAGTAGCATCGGGTGTGCCCAAAATAATTTCCATGCCTATGGTGCATTCAGCGCAAACCGTGCACCTATCTAGCACCGAGACTAACACTATCTCCAAACGGACGGAAACAAGCTTCCACTTGACATACATTACATAGGAGTACCATCGAGTGTGCCCAAAGCAATTTCCATGACCGTGGGACATTCGGCGCAAACTGTGCACCATTCTTGCGCTGAAGTTAAAACCATCTCCAAATGGATCAAAATGAGCTTCTGCTTGATCCATCTCACCTAAGAGTATAATCGGGTGCATCCAAAATGATTTTTATGCCAATGGTACCTTCGGTGCAAACTGTGCACCTATCTAGCGCTAAGATTAACACTATCTCTAAACGGCTCGAATCGAGCTTCCACTTGACCCACTTCAGCTAGAAGAACCACCGAGTGTGCCCAAAGTGATTTCCCGGCCCGTGGTACTTTCGGCACAAACTGTGCACCTATCGTGCGCCTAGACTAAAACTATCTCCAAATGGACCGAAACAAGCTTCCACTTGACATACATTACCTAGGAGTACCATCAGGTCTGCCCAAAGCGATTTCCATGCCCGTGGTACATTCGGCACATACCGTGCACCTATCTTACGCCGAGATCAAAACAATCTCCAAATAGATAGAAATAAACTTTCGCTTTATCCACGTCGCCTAGGAGTACAATCAAGTGTGTCCAAAATGATTTCTTAGCCTATGGTACGTTCAGCGCATATAGTGCACCTATCTTGCGTCGAGATTAACGGTTTCTCCGTATGGGCTGAAATGAGTCCCACTTGACCCATGTCACGTAGGAGTGCCATCGGTTGCGTCAAATTGATTTCTTAGCCTAGGGTACGTTCAGCGCAAACCATGCACCTATCTTGCTTCGAGATTAATACTCTCTCCAAATGGACCAAAATGAGCTTCCATTTCACCAATGTCTCTTAGAAGTACCATCGGGTGTGCCTAAAAAGATTTCCATGCCTGTGGTACATTCGGCACAAACCGTACACCTATCTTGCGCCTAGTTTAACACTATCTCGGAATGGACCAAAATGAGCTGTCACTTGACCACGTCACCTAGGAGTAGCATCGGGTGTGCCCAAAATAATTTCCATGCCTATGGTGCATTCAGCGCAAACCGTGCACCTATCTAGCACCGAGACTAACACTATCTCCAAACGGACGGAAACAAGCTTCCACTTGACATACATTACATAGGAGTACCATCGAGTGTGCCCAAAGCAATTTCCATGACCGTGGGACATTCGGCGCAAACTGTGCACCATTCTTGCGCTGAAGTTAAAACCATCTCCAAATGGATCAAAATGAGCTTCTGCTTGATCCATCTCACCTAGGAGTATAATCGGGTGCATCCAAAATGATTTTTATGCCAATGGTACCTTCGGTGCAAACTGTGCACCTATCTAGAGCTAAGATTAACACTATCTCTAAACGGCTCGAATCGAGCTTCCACTTGACCCACTTCAGCTAGAAGAACCACCGAGTGTGCCCAAAGTGATTTCCCGGCCCGTGGTACTTTCGGCGCAAACTGTGCACCTATCGTGCGCCTAGACTAAAACTATCTCCAAATGGACCGAAACAAGCTTCCACTTGACATACATTACCTAGGAGTACCATCAGGTCTGCCCAAAGCGATTTCCATGCCCGTGGTACACTCGGCACATACCGTGCACCTATCTTACGCCGAGATCAAAACAATCTCCAAATAGATAGAAATAAACTTTCGCTTTATCCACGTCGTCTAGGAGTACAATCAAGTGTGTCCAAAATGATTTCTTAGCCTATGGTACGTTCAGCGCATACAGTGCACCTATCTTGCGTCGAGATTAACGGTTTCTTCGTATGGGCTGAAATGAGTCCCACTTGACCCATGTCACGTAGGAGTACCATCGGTTGCGTCAAAATGATTTCTTAGCCTAGGGTACGTTCAGCGCAAACCGTGCACCTATCTTGCTTCGAGATTAATACTCTCTCCAAATGGACCAAAATGAGCTTCCATTTCACCAATGTCTCATAGAAGTACCATCGGGTGTGCCTAAAAAGATTTCCATGCCTGTGGTACATTCGGCGTAAACCGTACACCTATCTTGCGCCTAGTTTAACACTATCTCCGAATGGACCAAAATGAGTTGTCACTTGACCACGTCACCTAGTAGTAGCATCGGGTGTGCCCAAAATAATTTCCATGCCTTTGGTACATTCAGCGCAAACCGTGCACCTATCTAGCACCAAGACTAACACTATCTCCAAACGGACCAAAACAAGCTTCCACTTGACATACCTTATATAGGAGTACCATCGGGTGTGCCCAAAGCAATTTCCATGCCCGTGGGACATTCGGCGCAAACTGTGCACCATTCTTGCGCTGAAGTTAAAACCATCTCTAAATGGATCAAAATGAGCTTCTGCTTGATCCATCTCACCAAGGAGTACAATCAGGTGCATCCAAAATGATTTCTATGCTAATGGTACGTTCGGTGCAAACTGTGCACCTATCTAGCGCTAAGATTAACACTATCTCTAAACGGCTCGAATCGAGCTTCCACTTGACCCACTTCAGCTAGGAGAACCACCGAGTGTGCCCAAAGTGATTTCCCGGCCCATGGTACGTTCGGCGCAAACTGTGCACCTATTGTACGCCTAGACTAAAACTATCACCAAACAGACCGAAACAAGCTTCCACTTGACATACATTACCTAGGAGTACCATCAGGTCTGCCCAAAGCGATTTCCATGCCCGTGGTACATTCGGCACAAACCGTGCACCTATCTTACGCCGAGATCAAAACAATATCCAAATAGATAGAAATAAACTTTCGCTTGATCCACGTCGCCTAGGAGAACAATCAAGTGCGTCCAAAATGATTTCTTAGCCTATGGTACGTTCAGTGCATATAGTGCACCTATCTTGCGTCGAGATTAACGGTTTCTCCGTATGGGCTGAAATGAGATTCCACTTGACCCATGTCACGTAGGAGTACCATCGGTTGTGTCAAAATGATTTCTTAGCCTAGGGTACGTTCAGCGCAAACCGTGCACCTATCTTGCTTCGAGATTAATACTCTCTCCAAATGGACCAAAATGAGCTTCTATTTCACCAATGTCTCTTAGAAGTACCATCGGGTGTGCCTAAAAAGATTTCCATGCCTGTGGTACATTCGGCGCAAACCGTACACCTATCTTGCGCCTAGTTTAACACTACCTCCGAATGGACCAAAATGAGCTATCACTTGACCACGTCACCTAGGAGTAGCATCGGGTGTGCCCAAAATGATTTCCATGCCTATGGTACATTCAGCGCAAACCGTGCACCTATCTAGCACCAAGACTAACACTATCTCCAAACGGACCGAAACAAGCTTCCACTTGACATACATTACATAGGAGTACCATCGAGTGTGTCCAAAGCAATTTCCATGCCCATGGGACATTCGGCGCAAACTGTGCACCATTCTTGTGCTGAAGTTAAAACCATCTCCAAATGGATCAAAATGAGCTTATGCTTGATCCATCTCACCTAGGAGTACAATCAGGTGCATCCAAAATGATTTCTATGCCAATGGTACGTTCGGTGCAAACTGTGCACCTATCTAGCGCTAAGATTAACACTATCTCTAAACGGCTCGAATCGAGCTTCCACTTGACCCACTTCAGCTAGGAGAACCACCGAGTGTGCCCAAAGTGATTTCCCGGCCCGTGGTACGTTCGGCGCAAACTGTGCACCTATCGTGCGCCTAGACTAAAACTACCTCCAAACGGACCGAAACAAGCTTCCACTTGACATACATTACCTAGAGTACCATCAGGTCTGCCCAAAGCGATTTCCATGCCTGTGGTACATTTGGCACATACCGTGCACCTATCTTACACCGAGATCAAAACAATCTCCAAATAGATAGAAATAAACTTTCGCTTGATCCACGTCGCCTAGGAGTACAATCAAGTGCGTCCAAAATGATTTCTTAGCCTATGGTACGTTCAGCGCATATAGTGCACCTATCTTGTGTCGAGATTAATGGTTTCTCTGTATGGGCTGAAATGAGATCCCACTTGACCCATGTCACGTAGGAGTACCATCGGTTGTGTCAAAATGATTTCTTAGCCTAGGGTACGTTCAGCGCAAACCGTGCACCTATCTTGCTTTGAGATTAATACTCTCTCCAAATGGACCAAAATGAGCTTCCATTTGACCAATGTCTCTTAGAAGTACCAACGGGTGTGCCTAACAAGATTTCCATGCCTGTGGTACATTCGGCACAAACCGTACACCTATCTTGCGCCTAGTTTAACACTATCTCGGAATGGACCAAAATCAGTTGTCACTTGACCATGTCACCTAGGAGTAGCATCGGGTGTGCCCAAAATGATTTCCATGCCTATGGTGCATTCAGCGCAAACCGTGCACCTATCTAGCACCAAGACTAACACTATCTCCAAACGGACGGAAACAAGCTTCCACTTGACATACATTACATAGGAGTACCATCGAGTGTGCCCAAAGCAATTTCCATGACCGTGGGACATTCGGCGCAAACTGTGCACCATTCTTGCGCTGAAGTTAAAACCATCTCCAAATGGATCAAAATGAGCTTCTGCTTGATCCATCTCACCTAGGAGTATAATCAGGTGCATCCAAAATGATTTCTATGCCAATGGTACCTTCGGTGCAAACTGTGCACCTATCTAGCGCTAAGATTAACACTATCTCTAAACGGCTCGAATCGAGCTTCCACTTGACCCACTTCAGCAAGAAGAACCACCGAGTGTGCCCAAAGTGATTTCCCGGCCCGTGGTACGTTCGGCGCAAACTGTGCACCTATCGTGCGCCTAGACTAAAACTATCTCCAAATGGACCGAAACAAGCTTCCACTTGACATACATTACCTAGGAGTACCATCAGGTCTGCCCAAAGCGATTTTCATGCCCGTGGTACATTCGGCACATACCGTGCACCTATCTTACGCCGAGATCAAAACAATCTCCAAATAGATAGAAATAAACTTTCGCTTTATCCACGTCGCCTAGGAGTACAATCAAGTGTGTCCAAAATGATTTCTTAGCCTATGGTACGTTCAGCGCATATAGTGCACCTATCTTGCGTCGAGATTAACGGTTTCTTCGTATGGGCTGAAATGAGTCCCACTTGACCCATGTCACGTAGGAGTACCATCGGTTGCGTCAAAATGATTTCTTAGCCTAGGGTACGTTCAGCGCAAACCGTGCACCTATCTTGCTTCGAGATTAATACTCTCTCCAAATGGACCAAAATGAGCTTCCATTTGACCAATGTCTCTTAGAAGTACCATCGGGTGTGCTGAAAAAGATTTCCATGCCTGTGGTACATTCGGCACAAACCGTACACCTATCTTGCGCCTAGTTTAACACTATCTCGGAATGGACCAAAATGAGCTGTCACTTGACCACGTCACCTAGGAGTAGCATCGGGTGTGCCCAAAATGATTTACATGCCTATGGTACATTCAGCGCAAACCGTGCACCTATCTAGCACCAAGACTAACACTATCTCCAAACGGACCGAAACAAGCTTCCACTTGACATACATTACATAGGAGTACCATCGGGTGTGCCCAAAGCAATTTCCATGCCCGTGGGACATTCGGCGCAAACTGTGCACCATTCTTGCGCTGAAGTTAAAACCATGTCCAAATGGATCAAAATGAGCTTCTGCTTGATCCATCTCACCTAGGAGTACAATCAGGTGCATCCAAAATGATTTCTATGACAATGGTACGTTCGGTGCAAATTGTGCACCTATCTAGCGCTAAGATTAACACTATCTCTAAACGGCTCGAATCGAGCTTCCACTTGACCCACTTCAGCTAGGAGAACCACCGAGTGTGCCCAAAGTGATTTCCCGGCCCATGGTACGTTCGGCGCAAACTGTGCACCTATCGTGCGCCTAGACTAAAACTATCTCCAAACGGACTGAAACAAGCTTCCACTTCACGTACATTACCTAGGAGTACCATCAGGTCTGCCCAAAGCGATTTCCGTGCCCATGGTACATTCAGCACAACCCGTGCACCTATCTTACGCCGAGATCAAAACAATCTCCAAATAGATAGAAATAAACTTTCGCTTGATCCACGTCGCCTAGGAGTACAATCAAATGCGTCCAAAATGATTTCTTAGCCTATGGTACGTTCAGCGCATATAGTGCACCTATCTTGCGTCGACATTAACGGTTTCTCCGTATGGGCTGAAATGAGATTCCACTTGACCCATGTCACATAGGAGTGCCATCGGTTGCGTCAAATTGATTTCTTAGCCTAGGGTACGTTCAGCGCAAACCGGGCACCTATCTTGTTTCGAGATTAATACTCTCTCCAAATGGACCAAAATGAGCTTCCATTTGACCAATGTCTCTTAGAAGTACCATCGGGTGTGCCAAAAAAGATTTCCATGCCTGTGGTACATTCGGCACAAACCGTACACCTATCTTGCGCCTAGTTTAACACTATCTCCGAATGGACCAAAATGAGCTGTCACTTGACCACGTCACCTAGGAGTAGCATCGGGTGTGCCCAAAATGATTTCCGTGCCTATGGTACATTCAGCGCAAACCGTGCACCTATCTAGCACCAAGACTAACCCTATCTCCAAACGGACCAAAACAAGCTTCCACTTGACATACATTACATAGGAGTACCATCGGGTGTGCCCAAAGCAATTTCCAGGCCCGTGGGACATTCGGCGCAAACTGTGCACCATTCTTGTGCTGAAGTTAAAACCATCTCCAAATGGATCAAAATGAGCTTATGCTTGATCCATCTCACCTAGGAGTACAATCAGGTGCATCCAAAATGATTTCTATGCCAATGGTACGTTCGGTGCAAACTGCGCACCTATCTAGCGCTAAGATTAACACTATCTCTAAACGGCTCGAATCGAGCTTCCACTTGACCCACTTCAGCTAGGAGAACCACCGAGTGTGCCCAAAGTGATTTCCCGGCCCATGGTACGTTCGGCGCAAACTGTGCACCTATTGTGCGCCTAGACTAAAACTATCTCCAAACAGACCGAAACAAGCTTCCACTTGACATACAGTACCTAGGGTACCATCAGGTCTGCCCAAAGCGATTTCCATGCCCGTGGTACATTCGGCACAAACCGTGCACCTATCTTACGCCGAGATCAAAACAATCTCCAAATAGATAGAAATAAACTTTCGCTTGATCCACGTCGCCTAGGAGTACAATCAAGTGCGTCCAAAATGATTTCTTAGCCTATGGTACGTTCAGCGCATATAGTGCACCTATCTTGCGTCGAGATTAACGGTTTCTCCGTATGGGCTGAAATGAGATTCCACTTGACCCATGTCACGTAGGAGTACCATCGGTTGCGTCAAAATGATTTCTTAGCCTAGGGTACGTTCAGCGCAAATTGTGCACCTATCTTGCTTCGAGATTAATACTCTCTCCAAATGGACCAAAATGAGCTTCCATTTGACCAATGTCTCTTAGAAGTACCATCGGGTGTGCCAAAAAAGATTTCCATGCTTGTGGTACATTCAGCGCAAACCGTACACCAATCTTGCGCCTAGTTTAACACTATCTCCGAATGGACCAAAATGAGCTGTCACTTGACCACGTCACCTAGGAGTAGCATCGGGTGTGCCCAAAATGACTTCCATGCCTATGGTACATACAGCGCAAACCGTGCACCTATCTAGCACCAAGACTAACACTATCTCCAAACGGACCGAAACAAGCTTCCACTTGACATACATTACATAGGAGTACCATCGGGTGTGCCCAAAGCAATTTCCATGCCCGTGGGACATTCGGCGCAAACTGTGCACCATTGTTGTGCTGAAGTTAAAACCATCTCCAAATGGATCAAAATGAGCTTCTGCTTGCTCCATCTCACCTAGGAGTACAATCAGGTGCATCCAAAATGATTTCTTTGCCAATGGTACGTTCGGCGAAAACTGTGCACCTATCTAGCGCTAAGATTAACACTATCTCTAAACGGCTCGAATCGAGCTTCCACTTGACCCACTTCAGCTAGGAGAACTACCGAGTGTGCCCAAAGTGATTTCCCGGCCCGTGGTACGTTCAGCGCAAACTGTGCACCTATCGTGCGCCTAGACTAAAACTATCTCCAAACGGACCAAAACAAGTTTCCACTTCACATACATTACCTAGGAGTACCATCAGGTCTGCCCAAAGCGATTTCCATGCCCGTGGTACATTCGGCTCAACCCGTGCACCTATCTTACGCCGAGATCAAAACAATCTCCAAATAGATAGAAATAAACTTTCGCTTGATCCACGTCGCCTAGGAGCACAATCAAGTGCGTCCAAAATGATTTCTTAGCCTATGGTACGCTCAGCGCATATAGTGCACCTATCTTGCGTCGAGATTAACGGTTTCTCCGTATGGGCTGCAATGAGATTCCACTTGACCCATGTCATGTAGGAGTACCATGGGTTGCGTCAAAATGATTTCTTAGCCTAGGGTACGTTCAGCGCAAACCGTGCACCTATCTTGCTTCGAGAATAATACTCTCTCCAAATGGACCAAAATGAGCTTCCATTTCACCAATGTCTCTTAGAAGTACCATCGGGTGTGCCTAAAAAGATTTCCATGCCTGTGGTACATTCGGCGCAAACCGTACACCTATCTTGCGCCTAGTTTAACACTATTTCCGAATGGACCAAAATGAGCTGTCACTTGACCACGTCACCTAGGAGTAGCATCGGGTGTGCCTAAAATGATTTCCATGCCTATGGTACATTCAGCGCAAACCGTGCACCTATGTAGCACCAAGACTAACACTATCTCCAAACGGACCGAAACAAGCTTCCACTTGACATACATTACATAGGAGTACCATCAGGTGTGCCCAAAGCAATTTCCATGCCCGTGGGACATTCGGCGCAAACTGTGCACAATTGTTGCGCTGAAGTTAAAACCATCTCCAAATGGATCAAAACGAGCTTCTGCTTGCTCCATCTCACCTAGGAGTACAATCAGGTGCATCCAAAATGATTTCTATGCCAATGGTACGTTCGGTGCAAACTGTGCACCTATCTAGCGCTAGGATTAACACTATCTCTAAACGGCTCGAATCGAGCTTCCACTTGACCCACTTCAGCTAGGAGAACCACCAAGTGTGCCCAAAGTGATTTCCCGGCCCGTGGTACGTTCAGCGCAAACTGTGCACCTATCGTGCGCCTAGACTAAAACTATCTCCAAACGGACCGAAACAAGCTTCCACTTCACATACATTACCTAGGAGTACCATCAGGTCTGCCTAAGGCGATTTCCATGCCCGTGGTACATTCGGCTCAACCCGTGTACCTATCTTACGCCGAGATCAAAACAATCTCCAAATAGATAGAAATAAACTTTCACTTGATCCACGTCGCCTAGGAGCACAATCAAGTGCGTCCAAAATGATTTCTTAGCCTATGGTACGCTCAGCGCATATAGTGCACCTATCTTGCGTCGAGATTAACGGTTTCTCCGTATGGGCTGCAATGAGATTCCACTTGACCCATGTCACGTAGGAGTACCATGGGTTGCGTCAAAATGATTTCTTAGCCTAGGGTACGTTCAGCGCAAACCGTGCACCTATCTTGCTTCGAGAATAATACTCTCTCCAAATGGACCAAAATGAGCTTCCATTTCACCAATGTCTCTTAGAAGTACCATCGGGTGTGCCTAAAAAGATTTCCATGCCTGTGGTACATTCGGCGCAAACCGTACACCTATCTTGCGCCTAGTTTAACACTATTTCTGAATGGACCAAAATGAGCTGTCACTTGACCACGTCACCTAGGAGTAGCATCGGGTGTGCCTAAAATGATTTCCATGCCTATGGTACATTCAGCGCAAACCGTGCACCTATCTAGCACCAAGACTAACACTATCTCCAAACGGACCGAAACAAGCTTCCACTTGAAATACATTACATAGGAGTACCATCGGGTGTGCCCAAAGCAATTTCCATGCCCGTGGGACATTCGGCGCAAACTGTGCACCATTCTTGGGCTGAAGTTAAAACCATTTCCAAATGGATCAAAATGAGCTTCTGCTTGATCCATCTCACCTAGGAGTACAATCAGGTGCATCCAAAATGATTTCTATGCCAATGGTACGTTCGGTGCAAACTGTGCACCTATCTAGCGCTAAGATTAACACTATCTCTAAACGGCTCGAATCGAGCTTCCACTTGACCCACTTCAGCTAGGAGAACCACTGAGTGTGCCCAAAGTGATTTCACGGCCCGTGGTACGTTCGGCGCAAATTGTGCACCTATCGTGCGCCTAGACTAAAACTATCTCCAAACGGACCGAAACAAGTTTCCACTTCACATACATTACCTAGGAGTACCATCAGGTCTGCCCAAAGCGATTTCCATGCCCGTGGTACATTTGGCACAAACCGTGCACCTATCTTATGCCGAGATCAAAACAATCTCCAAATAGATAGAAATAAACTTTCGCTTGATCCACGTCGCCTAGGAGTACAATCATGTGCGTCCAAAATGATTTCTTAGCCTATGGTTCGTTCAGCGCATATAGTGCATCTATCTTGCGTGGAGATTAACGGTTTCTCCGTACGGGCTGAAATGAGATTCCACTTGACCCATGTCACGTAGCTGTACCATTGGTTGTGTCAAAATGATTTCTTAGCCTAGGGTACGTTCAGCGCAAACCGTGCACCTATCTTGCTTCGAGATTAATACTCTCTCCAAATGGAGCAAAATGAGCTTCCATTTGACCAATGTCTCTTAGAAGTACCATCGGGTGTGCCTAAAAAGATTTCCATGCCTGTGGTACATTCAGCGCAAACCGAACACCTATCTTGCGCCTAGTTTAACACTATCTCCGAATGGACCAAAATGAGCTGTCACTTGACCACGTCACCTAGGAGTAGCATCGGGTGTGCCCAAAATGATTTCCGTGCCTATGGTACATTCAGCGCAAACCGTGCACCTATGTAGCACCCAGACTAACACTATCTCCAAACGGACCGAAACAAGCTTCCACTTGAAATACATTACATAGGGGTACCATCGGGTGTGCCCAAAGCAATTTCCATGCCCGTGGGACATTCGGCGCAAACTGTGCACCATTCTTGCGCTGAAGTTAAAACCATCTCCAAATGGATCAAAATGAGCATCTGCTTGATCCATCTCACCTAGGAGTACAATCAGGTGCAACCAAAATGATTTCTATGCCAATGGTACCTTCGGTGCAAACTGTGCACCTATCTAGCGCTAAGATTAACATTATCTCTAAACGGCTCGAATCGAGCTTCCACTTGACCCACTTCAGCTTGGAGAACCATCGAGTGTGCCCAAAGTGATTTCCCGGCCCGTGGTACGTTCCGCGCAAATTGTGCACCTATCGTGTCCCTAGACTAAAACTATCTCCAAACGGACCGAAACAAGCTTCCACTTGACATACATTACCTAGGAGTACCATCAGGTCTGCCCAAAGCGATTTCCATGCCCGTGGTACATTCGGCACAAACCGTGCACCTATCTTATGCCGAGATCAAAACAATCTCCAAATAGATAGAAATAAACTTTCGCTTGATCCACGTCGCCTAGGAGCACAATCAAGTGCGTCCAAAATGATTTCTTAGCCTAGGGTACATTCAGCGCAAACCGTGCACCTATCTTGCTTCGAGATTAATACTCTCTCCAAATGGAGCAAAATGAGCTTCCATTTGACCAATGTCTCTTAGAAGTACCATCGGGTGTGCCTAAAAAGATTTCCATGCCTGTGGTACATTCAGCGCAAACCGTACACCAATCTTGCGCCTAGTTTAACACTATCTCCGAATGGACCAAAATGAGCTGTCACTTGACCACGTCACCTAGGAGTAGCATCGGGTGTGCCCAAAATGACTTCCATGCCTATGGTACATTCAGCGCAAACCGTGCACCTATGTAGCACCAAGACTAACACTATCTCCAAACGGACCGAAACAAGCTTCCACTTGACATACATTACATAGGAGTACCATCGGGTGTGCCCAAAGCAATTTCCATGCCCGTGGGACATTCGGCGCAAACTGTGCACCATTGTTGTGCTGAAGTTAAAACCATCTCCAAATGGATCAAAATGAGCTTCTGCTTGCTCCATCTCACCTAGGAGTACAATCAGGTGCATCCAAAATGATTTCTATGCCAATGGTACGTTCGGTGATAACTGTGCACCTATCTAGCGCTAAGATTAACACTATCTCTAAACGGCTCGAATCGAGCTTCCACTTGACCCACTTCAGCTAGGAGAACCACCGAGTGTGCCCAAAGTGATTTCCCGGCCCGTGGTACGTTCAGCGCAAACTGTGCACCTATCGTGCGCCTAGACTAAAACTATCTCCAAACGGACCAAAACAAGTTTCCACTTCACATACATTACCTAGGAGTACCATCAGGTCTGCCCAAAGCGATTTCCATGCCCGTGGTACATTCGGCTCAACCCGTGCACCTATCTTACGCCGAGATCAAAACAATCTCCAAATAGATAGAAATAAACTTTCACTTGATCCACGTCGCCTAGGAGCACAATCAAGTGCGTCCAAAATGATTTCTTAGCCTATGGTACGTTCAGCGCATATAGTGCACCTATCTTGCGTCGAGATTAACGGTTTCTCCGTATGGGCTGAAATGAGATTCCACTTGACCCATGTCACGTAGGAGTACCCTCGGTTGTGTCAAAATGATTTCTTAGCCTAGTTTAACACTATCTCCGAATGGACCAAAATGAGCTGTCACTTGACCACGTCACCTAGGAGTAGCATCGGGTGTGCCCAAAATGACTTCCATGCCTATGGTACATTCAGCGCAAACCGTGCACCTATCTAGCACCAAGACTAACACTATCTCCAAACGGACCGAAACAAGCTTCCACTTGACATACATTACATAGGAGTACCATCGGGTGTGCCCAAAGCAATTTCCATGCCCGTGGGACATTCGGCGCAAACTGTGCACCATTGTTGTGCTGAAGTTAAAACCATCTCCAAATGGATCAAAATGAGCTTCTGCTTGCTCCATCTCACCTAGGAGTACAATCAGGTGCATCCAAAATGATTTCTATGCCAATGGTACGTTCGGTGATAACTGTGCACCTATCTAGCGCTAGGATTAACACTATCTCTAAACGGCTCGAATCGAGCTTCCACTTGACCCACTTCAGCTAGGAGAACCACCGAGTGTGCCCAAAGTGATTTCCCGGCCCGTGGTACGTTCAGCGCAAACTGTGCACCTATCGTGCGCCTAGACTAAAACTATCTCCAAACGGACCAAAACAAGTTTCCACTTCACATACATTACCTAGGAGTACCATCAGGTCTGCCCAAAGCGATTTCCATGCCCGTGGTACATTCGGCTCAACCCGTGCACCTATCTTACGCCGAGATCAAAACAATCTCCAAATAGATAGAAATAAACTTTCACTTGATCCACGTCGCCTAGGAGCACAATCAAGTGCGTCCAAAATGATTTCTTAGCCTATGGTACGTTCAGCGCATATAGTGCACCTATCTTGCGTCGAGATTAACGGTTTCTCCGTATGGGCTGAAATGAGATTCCACTTGACCCATGTCACGTAGGAGTACCCTCGGTTGTGTCAAAATGATTTCTTAGCCTAGGGTACGTTCAGCGCAAACCGTGCACCTATCTTGCTTCGAAATTAATACTCTCTCCAAATGGACCAAAATGAGCTTCCATTTCACCAATGTCTCTTAGAAGTACCATCGGGTGTGCCTAAAAAGATTTCCATGCCTGTGGTACATTCGGCGCAAACCGTACACCTATCTTGCGCCTAGTTTAACACTATCTCCGAATGGACCAAAATGAGCTGTCACTTGACCACGTCACCTAGGAGTAGCATCGGGTGTGCCCAAAATGATTTCGGTGCCTATGGTACATTCAGCGCAAACCGTGCACCTATGTAGCACCAAGACTAACACTATCTCCAAACGGACCGAAACAAGCTTCCACTTGACATACATTACATAGGAGTACCATCAGGTGTGCCCAAAGCAATTTCCATGCCCGTGGGACATTCGGCGCAAACTGTGCACAATTGTTGCGCTGAAGTTAAAACCATCTCCAAATGGATCAAAATGAGCTTCTGCTTGCTCCATCTCACCTAGGAGTACAATCAGGTGCATCCAAAATGATTTCTATGCCAATGGTACGTTCGGTGCAAACTGTGCGCCTAGCTAGCGCTAGGATTAACACTATCTCTAAACGTCTCGAATCGAGCTTCCACTTGACCCACTTCAGCTAGGAGAACCACTGAGTGTGCCCAAAGTGATTTCACGGCCCGTGGTACGTTCGGCGCAAATTGTGCACCTATCGTGCGCCTAGACTAAAACTATCTCCAAACGGACCGAAACAAGTTTCCACTTCACATACATTACCTAGGAGTACCATCAGGTCTGCCCAAAGCGATTTCCATGCCCGTGGTACATTCGGCTCAACCCGTGCACCTATCTTACGCTGAGATCAAAACAATCTCCAAATAGATAGAAATAAACTTTCGCTTGATCCACGTCGCCTAGGAGTACAATCAAGTGCGTCCAAAATGATTTCTTAGCCTATGGTTCGTTCAGCGCATATAGTGCATCTATCTTGCGTCGAGATTAACGGTTTCTCCGTACGGGCTGAAATGAGATTCCACTTGACCCATGTCACGTAGCTGTACCATTGGTTGTGTCAAAATGATTTCTTAGCCTAGGGTACGTTCAGCGCAAACCGTGCACCTATCTTGCTTTGAGATTAATACTCTCTCCAAATGGAGCAAAATGAGCTTCCATTTGACCAATGTCTCTTAGAAGTACCATCGGGTGTGCCTAAAAAGATTTCCATGCCTGTGGTACATTCAGCGCAAACTGAACACCTATCTTGCGCCTAGTTTAACACTATCTCCGAATGGACCAAAATGAGCTGTCACTTGACCACGTCACCTAGGAGTAGCATCGGGTGTGCCCAAAATGATTTTCGTGCCTATGGTACATTCAGCGCAAACCGTGCACCTATGTAGCACCCAGACTAACACTATCTCCAAACGGACCGAAACAAGCTTCCACTTGAAATACATTACATAGGAGTACCATCTGGTGTGCCCAAAGCAATTTCCATGCCCGTGGGACATTCGGCGCAAACTGTGCACCATTCTTGCGCTGAAGTTAAAACCATCTCCAAATGGATCAAAATGAGCTTCTGCTTGATCCATCTCACCTAGGAGTACAATCAGGTGCAACCAAAATGATTTCTATGCCAATGGTACCTTCGGTGCAAACTGTGCACCTATCTAGCGCTAAGATTAACATTATCTCTAAACGGCTCGAATCGAGCTTCGACTTGACCCACTTCAGCTAGGAGAACCACCGAGTATGCCCAAAGTGATTTCCCGGCCCGTGGTACGTTCAGCGCAAACTGTGCACCTATCGTGCGCCTAGACTAAAACTATCTCCAAACGGACCGAAACAAGTTTCCACTTCACATACATTACCTAGGAGTACCATCAGGTCTGCCCAAAGCGATTTCCATGCCCGTGGTACATTCGGCTCAACCCGTGCACCTATCTTACGCTGAGATCAAAACAATCTCCAAATAGATAGAAATAAACTTTCGCTTGATCCACGTCGCCTAGGAGCACAATCAAGTGCGTCCAAAATGATTTCTTAGCCTATGGTACGTTCAGCGCATATAGTGCACCTATCTTGCGTCGAGATTAACGGTTTCTCCGTATGGGCTGAAATGAGATTCCACTTGACCCATGTCACGTAGGAGTACCCTCGGTTGTGTCAAAATGATTTCTTAACCTAGGGTACGTTCAGCGCAAACCGTGCACCTATCTTGCTTCGAAATTAATACTCTCTCCAAATGGACCAAAATGAGCTTCCATTTCACCAATGTCTCTTAGAAG
Source organism: Saccharum hybrid cultivar R570 (assembly GCA_038087645.1). NCBI lineage: Eukaryota > Viridiplantae > Streptophyta > Magnoliopsida > Poales > Poaceae > Saccharum > Saccharum hybrid cultivar. Next base: position 38,948,019 of record JAQSUU010000307.1, on the reverse strand, counting down.
TACCATCGGGTGTGCCTAAAAAGATTTCCATGCCTGTGGTACATTCGGCGCAAACCGTACACCTATCTTGCGCCTAGTTTAACACTATCTCCGAATGGACCAAAATGAGCTGTCACTTGACCACGTCACCTAGGAGTAGCATCGGGTGTGCCCAAAATGATTTCCGTGCCTATGGTACATTCAGCGCAAACCGTGCACCTATGTAGCACCCAGACTAACACTATCTCCAAACGGACCGAAACAAGCTTCCACTTGAAATACATTACATAGGAGTACCATCGGGTGTGCCCAAAGCAATTTCCATGCCCGTGGGACATTCGGCGCAAACTGTGCACCATTCTTGCGCTGAAGTTAAAACCATCTCCAAATGGATCAAAATGAGCTTCTGCTTGATCCATCTCACCTAGGAGTACAATCAGGTGCAACCAAAATGATTTCTATGCCAATGGTACCTTCGGTGCAAACTGTGCACCTATCTAGCGCTAAGATTAACATTATCTCTAAACGGCTCGAATCGAGCTTCCACTTGACCCACTTCAGCTAGGAGAACCATCGAGTGTGCCCAAAGTGATTTCCCGGCCCGTGGTACGTTCCGCGCAAATTGTGCACCAATCGTGTCCCTAGACTAAAACTATCTCCAAACGGACCGAAACAAGCTTCCACTTGACATACATTACCTAGGAGTACCATCAGGTCTGCCCAAAGCGATTTCCATGCCCGTGGTACATTTGGCACAAACCGTGCACCTATCTTATGCCGAGATCAAAACAATCTCCAAATAGATAGAAATAAACTTTCACTTGATCCACGTCGCCTAGGAGTACAATCAAGTGCGTCCAAAATGATTTCTTAGCCTATGGTTCGTTCAGCGCATATAGTGCACCTATCTTGCGTCGAGATTAACGGTTTCTCCATATGGGCTGAAATGAGATTCCACTTGACCCATGTCACGTCGGAGTACTGTCGGTTGTTTCAAAATGATTTCTTAGCCTAGGGTACGTTCAGCGCAAACCGTGCACCTATCTTGCTTCGAGATTAATACTCTCTCCAAATGGACCAAAATGAGCTTCCATTTGACCAATGTCTCTTAGAAGTACCATCGGGTGTGCCTAAAAAGATTTCCATGCCTGTGGTACATTCGGTACAAACCGTACACCTATCTTGCGCCTAGTTTAACACTATCTCCGAATGGACCAAAATGAGCTGTCACTTGACCACGTCACCTAGGAGTAGCATCGGGTGTGCCCAAAATGATTTCCATGCCTATGGTACATTCAGCGCAAACCGTGCACCTATCTAGCGCCAAGACAAACACTATCTCCAAACGGACCGAAACAAGCTTCCACTTGACATACATTACATAGGAGTACCATCGGGTGTGCCCAAAGCAATTTCCATGTCTGTGGGACATTCGGCACAAACTGTGCACCATTCTTGCGCTGAAGTTAAAACCATCTCCAAATGGATCAAAATGAGCTTCTGCTTGATCCATCTCACCTAGGAGTACAATCAGGTGCATCCAAAATGATTTCTATGCCAATGGTACCTTCGGTGCAAACTGTGCACCTATCTAGCGCTAAGATTAACACTATGTCTAAACGGCCCGAATCGAGCTTCCACTTGACCCACTTCAGCTAGGAGAACCACTGAGTGTGCCCAAAGTGATTTCTCGGCCCGTGGTACGTTCGGCGCAAATTGTGCACCTATCGTGTGCCTAGACTAAAACTATCTCCAAACGGACCGAAACAAGCTTCCACTTGACATACATTACCTAGGAGTACCATCAGGTCTGCACAAAGCGATTTCCATGCCCGTGGTACATTCGGCACAAACCGTGCACCTATCTTATGCCGAGATCAAAACAATCTCCAAATAGATAGAAATAAACTTTCGCTTGATCCACGTCGCCTAGGAGTACAATCAAGTGCGTCCAAAATGATTTCTTAGCCTAGGGTACGTTCAGCGCAAACCGTGTACCTATCTTGCTTCGAGATTAATACTCTCTCCAAATGGACCAAAATGAGCTTCCATTTGACCAATGTCTCTTAGAAGTACCATCGGGTGTGCCTAAAAAGATTTCCATGCCTGTGGTACATTCAGCGCAAACCGTGCACCTATCTAGCACCAAGACTAACACTATCTCCAAACGAACCGAAACAAGCTTCCACTTGACATACATTACATAGGAGTACCATCGGGTGTGCCCAAAGCAATTTCCATGCCCGTGGGACATTCGGCGCAAACTGTGCACCATTCTTGCGCTGAAGTTAAAACCATCTCCAAATGGATCAAAATGAGCTTCTGCTTGATCCATCTCACCTAGGAGTACAATCAGGTGCATCCAAAATGATTTCTATGCCAATGGTACCTTCGGTGCAAACTGTGCACCTATCTAGCGCTAAGATTAACACTATCTCTAAACGGCTCGAATCGAGCTACCACTTGACCCACTTCAGCTAGGAGAACCACCGAGTGTGCCCAAAGTGATTTCCCGGCCTGTGGTACGTTCGGCGCAAATTGTGCACCTATCGTGCGCCTAGACTAAAACTATCTCCAAACGGACTGAAACAAGCTTCCACTTGACATACATTACCTAGGAGTACCATCAGGTCTGCCCAAAGCGATTTCCATGCCCGTTGTATATTCGGCACAAACCGTGCACCTATCTTACGCCGAGATCAAAACAATCTCCAAATAGATAGAAATAAACTTTCGCTTGATCCATGTCACCTAGACGTACAATCAAGTGCGTCCAAAATGATTTCTTAGCCTATGGTATGTTCAGCGCATATAGTGCACCTATCTTGCGTCGAGATTAACGGTTTCTCCGTATGGGCGGAAATGAGATTCCACTTGACCCATGTCACATAGGAGTACCTTCGGTTGTGTCAAAATGATTTCTTAGCCTAGGGTACGTTCAGCGCAAACCGTGCACCTATCTTGCTTCGAGATTAATAGTCTCTCCAAATGGAGCAAAATGAGCTTCCATTTGACCAATGTCTCTTAGAAGTACCATCGGGTGTGCCTAAAAAGATTTCCATGCCTGTGGTACATTCGGCGCAAACCGAACACCTATCTTGCGCCTAGTTTAACACTATCTCCGAATGGACCAAAATGAGCTGTCACTTGACCACGTCACCTACGAGTAGCATCGGGTGTGCCCTAAATGATTTCCATGCCTATGGTACATTCAGCGCAAACCGTGCACCTATCTAGCACCAAGACTAACACTATCTCCAAACGGACCGAAACAAGCTTCCACTTGACATACATTACATAGGAGTACCATCGGGTGTGCCCAAAGCAATTTCCATGCCCGTGGGACATTCAGCGCAAGCTGTGCACCGTTCTTGCGCTGAAGTTAAAACCATCTCCAAATGGATCAAAATGAGCTTCTGCTTGATCCATCTCACCAAGGAGTACAATCAGGTGCATCCAAAATGATTTCTATGCCAATGGTACCTTCGGTGCAAACTGTGCACCTATCTAGCGCTAAGATTAACACTATCTCTAAACGGCTCGAATCGAGCTTCCACTTGACCCACTTCAGCTAGGAGAACCACTGAGTGTGCCCAAAGTGATTTCCCAGCCCGTGGTACGTTCGGCGCAAATTGTGCACCTATCATGCGCCTAGACTAAAACTATCTCCAAACGGACCGAAACAAGCTTCCACTTGACATACATTACATAGGAGTACCATCGGGTGTGCCCAAAGCAATTTCCATGCCCGTGGGACATTCGGCGCAAACTGTGCACCATTCTTGCGCTGAAGTTAAAACCATCTCCAAATGGATCAAAATGAGCTTCTGCTTGATCTATCTCACCTAGGAGTATAATCAGGTGCATCCAAAATGATTTCTATGCCAATGGTACCTTCGGTGCAAACTGTGCACCTATCTAGCGCTAAGATTAACACTATCTCTAAACGGCTCGAATCGAGCTTCCACTTGACCCACTTCAGCTAGGAGAACCACTGAGTGTGCCCAAAGTGATTTCCCGGCCCGTGGTACGTTCGGCGCAAATTGTGCACCTATCGTGCGCCTAGACTAAAACTATCTCCAAACGGACCGAAACAAGCTTCCACTTGACATACATTACCTAGGAGTACCATCAGGTCTGCCCAAAGCGATTTCCATAACCGTGGTACATTCAGCGCTTAGAGTGCACCTATCTTGCATCGAGATTAATGGTTTCTCCGTATGGGCTGGAATGAGATTCCACTTGACCCATGTCACGTAGGAGTACCATCGGTTGTGTCAAAATGATTTCTTAGCCTAGGGTACGTTCAGTGCAAACCGTGCACCTATCTTGCTTCGAGATTAATACTCTCTCCAAATAGACCAAAATGAGCTTCCATTTGACCAATGTCTCTGAGAAGTACCATCGGGTGTGCCTAAAAAGTTTTCCATGCATGTGGTACATTCGGCGCAAACCGAACACCTATCTTGCGCCTAGTTTAACACTATCTCCGAATGGACCAAAATGAGCTGTCACTTGACCACGTCACCTAGGAGTAGCATCGGGTGTGCCCAAAATGATTTCCATGCCTATGGTACATTCAGCGCAAACCGTGCACCTATCTAGCACCAAGACTAACACTATCTCCAAACGGACCGAAACAAGCTTCCACTTGACATACATTACATAGGAGTCCCATCGGGTGTGCCCAAAGCAATTTCCATGCCCGTGGGACATTCGGCGCAAGCTGTGCACCGTTCTTGCGATGAAGTTACAACCATTTCCAAATGGATCAAAATGAGCTTCTGCTTTATCCATCTCACCTAGGAGTACAATCAGGTGCATCCAAAATGATTTCTATGCCAATGGTACCTTCGGTGCAAACTGTGCACCTATCTAGCGCTAAGATTAACACTATGTCTAAACGGCCCGAATCGAGCTTCCACTTGACCCACTTCAGCTAGGAGAACCACTGAGTGTGCCCAAAGTGATTTCCCGGCCCGTGGTACGTTCGGCGCAAATTGTGCACCTATCGTGTGCCTAGACTAAAACTATCTCCAAACGGACCGAAACAAGCTTCCACTTGACATACATTACCTAGGAGTACCATCAGGTCTGCACAAAGCGATTTCCATGCTCGTGGTACATTCGGCACAAACCGTGCACCTATCTTATGCCGAGATCAAAACAATCTCCAAATAGATAGAAATAAACTTTCGCTTGATCCACGTCGCCTAGGAGTACAATCAAGTGCGTCCAAAATGATTTCTTAGCCTAGGGTACGTTCAGCGCAAACCGTGTACCTATCTTGCTTCGAGATTAATACTCTCTCCAAATGGACCAAAATGAGCTTCCATTTGACCAATGTCTCTTAGAAGTACCATCGGGTGTGCCTAAAAAGATTTCCATGCCTGTGGTACATTCAGCGCAAACCGTGCACCTATCTAGCACCAAGACTAACACTATCTCCAAACGAACCGAAACAAGCTTCCACTTGACATACATTACATAGGAGTACCATCGGGTGTGCCCAAAGCAATTTCCATGCCCGTGGGACATTCGGCGCAAACTGTGCTCCATTCTTGCGCTGAAGTTAAAACCATCTCCAAATGGATCAAAATGAGCTTCTGCTTGATCCATCTCACCTAGGAGTACAATCAGGTGCATCCAAAATGATTTCTATGCCAATGGTACCTTCGGTGCAAACTGTGCACCTATCTAGCGCTAAGATTAACACTATCTCTAAACGGCTCGAATCGAGCTACCACTTGACCCACTTCAGCTAGGAGAACCACCGAGTGTGCCCAAAGTGATTTCCCGGCCTGTGGTACGTTCGGCGCAAATTGTGCACCTATCGTGCGCCTAGACTAAAACTATCTCCAAACGGACTGAAACAAGCTTCCACTTGACATACATTACCTAGGAGTACCATCAGGTCTGCCCAAAGCGATTTCCATGCCCGTGGTACATTCGGCACAAACCGTGCACCTATCTTACGCCGAGATCAAAACAATCTCCAAATAGATAGAAATAAACTTTCGCTTGATCCATGTCGCCTAGAAGTACAATCAAGTGCGTCCAAAATGATTTCTTAGCCTATGGTACGTTCAGCGCATATAGTGCACCTATCTTGCGTCGAGATTAACGGTTTCTCCGTATGGGCGGAAATGAGATTCCACTTGACCCATGTCACATAGGAGTACCTTCGGTTGTGTCAAAATGATTTCTTAGCCTAGGGTACGTTCAGCGCAAACCGTGCACCTATCTTGCTTCGAGATTAATAGTCTCTCCAAATGGAGCAAAATGAGCTTCCATTTGACCAATGTCTCTTAGAAGTACCATCGGGTGTGCCTAAAAAGATTTCCATGCCTGTGGTACATTCGGCGCAAACCGAACACCTATCTTGCGCCTAGTTTAACACTATCTCCGAATGGACCAAAATGAGCTGTCACTTGACCACGTCACCTACGAGTAGCATCGGGTGTGCCCAAAATGATTTCCATGCCTATGGTACATTCAGCGCAAACCGTGCACCTATCTAGCACCAAGACTAACACTATCTCCAAACGGACCGAAACAAGCTTCCACTTGACATATATTACATAGGAGTACCATCGGGTGTGCCCAAAGCAATTTCCATGCCCGTGGGACATTCGGCGCAAGCTGTGCACCGTTCTTGCGCTGAAGTTAAAACCATCTCCAAATGGATCAAAATGAGCTTCTGCTTGATCCATCTCACCAAGGAGTACAATCAGGTGCATCCAAAATGATTTCTATGCCAATGGTACATTCGGTGCAAACTGTGCACCTATCTAGCGCTAAGATTAACACTATCTCTAAACGGCTCGAATCGAGCTTCCACTTGACCCACTTCAGCTAGGAGAACCACTGAGTGTGCCCAAAGTGATTTCCCGGCCCGTGGTACGTTCGGCGCAAATTGTGCACCTATCATGCGCCTAGACTAAAACTATCTCCAAACGGACCGAAACAAGCTTCCACTTGACATACATTACATAGGAGTACCATCGGGTGTGCCCAAAGCAATTTCCATGCCCGTGGGACATTCGGCGCAAACTGTGCACCATTCTTGCGCTGAAGTTAAAACCATCTCCAAATGGATCAAAATGAGCTTCTGCTTGATCTATCTCACCTAGGAGTATAATCAGGTGCATCCAAAATGATTTCTATGCCAATGGTACCTTCGGTGCAAACTGTGCACCTATCTAGCGCTAAGATTAACACTATCTCTAAATGGCTCGAATCGAGCTTCCACTTGACCCACTTCAGCTAGGAGAACCACCGAGTGTGCCCAAAGTGATTTCCCGGCCCGTGGCACGTTCGGCGCAAATTGTGCACCTATCATGCGCCAAGACTAAAACTATCTCCAAACGGACCGAAACAAGCTTCCACTTGACATACATTACCTAGGAGTACCATCAGGTCTGCCCAAAGTGATTTCCATGCCCGTGGTACATTCGGCACAAACCGTGCACCTATCTTACGCCGAGATCAAAACAATCTCCAAATAGATAGAAATAAACTTTCGCTTGATCCACGTCGCCTAGGAGTACAATCAAGTGCGTCCAAAATGATTTCTTAGCCTATGGTATGTTCAGCGCATATAGTGCACCTATCTTGCGTCGAGATTAACGGTTTCTCCGTATGGGCTGAAATGAGATTCCACATGACCCGTGTCACGTAGGAGTACCATCGGTTGTGTCAAAATGATTTCTTAGCCTAGGGTACGTTCAGCGCAAACCGTGCACCTATCTTGCTTCGAGATTAATACTCTCTCCAAATGGACCAAAATGAGCTTCCATTTGACCAATGTCTCTTAGAAGTACCATTGGGTGTGCCTAAAAATATTTCCATGCCTGTGGTACATTCGGCGCAAACCGAACACCTATCTTGCGCCTAGTTTAAAACTATCTCCGAGTGGACCAAAATGAGCTGTCACTTGACCACGTCACCTAGGAGTAGCATCGGGTGTGCCCAAAATGATTTCCATGCCTATGGTACATTCAGCGCAAACCGTGCACCTATCTAGCACCAAGACTAACACTATCTCCAAACGGACCAAAACAAGCTTCCACTTGACATACATTACATAGGAGTACCATCGGGTGTGCCCAAAGCAATTTCCATGCCCGTGGGACATTCGGCGCAAACTGTGCACCATTCTTGTGCTGAAGTTAAAACCATCTCCAAATGAATCAAAATGAGCTACTGCTTGATCCATCACACCTAGGAGTACAATCAGGTGCATCCAAAATGATTTCTATGCCAATGGTACCTTCGGTGCAAACTGTGCACCTATCTAGCGCTAAGATTAACACTATCTCCAAACGGCTCGAATCGAGCTTCCACTTGACCCACTTCAGCTAGGAGAACCACTGAGTGTGCCCAAAGTGATTTCCCGGCCCGTGGTACGTTCGGCGCAAATTGTGCACCTATCGTGCGCCTAGACTAAAACTATCTCCAAACGGACCGAAACAAGCTTCCACTTGACATACATTACCTAGGAGTACCATCAGGTCTGCCCAAAGCGATTTCCATAACCGTGGTACATTCAGCGCATATAGTGCACCTATCTTGCATCGAGATTAATGGTTTCTCTGTATGGGCTGGAATGAGATTCCACTTGACCCATGTCACGTAGGAGTACCATCGGTTGTGTCAAAATGATTTCTTAGCCTAGGGTACGTTCAGTGCAAACCGTGCACCTATCTTGCTTCGAGATTAATACTCTCTCCAAATAGACCAAAATGAGCTTCCATTTGACCAATGTCTCTGAGAAGTACCATCGGGTGTGCCTAAAAAGTTTTCCATGCATGTGGTATATTCGGCGCAAACCGAACACCTATCTTGCGCCTAGTTTAACACTATCTCCGAATGGACCAAAATGAGCTGTCACTTGACCACGTCACCTAGGAGTAGCATCGGGTGTGCCCAAAATGATTTCCATGCCTATGGTACATTCAGCGCAAACCGTGCACCTATCTAGCACCAAGACTAACACTATCTCCAAACGGACCGAAACAAGCTTCCACTTGACATACATTACATAGGAGTACCATCGGGTGTGCCCAAAGCAATTTCCATGCCCGTGGGACATTCGGCGCAAGCTGTGCAACATTCTTGCGCTGAAGTTTAAACCATCTCCAAATGGATCAAAATGAGCTTCTGCTTGATCCATCTCACCTAGGAGTACAATCAGGTGCATCCAAAATGATTTCTATGCCAATGGTACCGTCGGTGCAAACTATGCACCTATCTAGCGCTAAGATTAACACTATCTCTAAACGGCTCGAATCGAGCTTCCACTTGACCCACTTCAGCTAGGAGAACCATCGAGTGTGCCCAAAGTGATTTCTCGGCCCGTGGTACGTTCGGCGCAAATTGTGCACCTATCATGCGCCTAGACTAAAACTATCTCCAAAGGGACCGAAACAAGCTTCCACTTGACATACATTACCTAGGAGTACCATCAGGTCTGCACAAAGCGATTTCCATGCCCATGGTACATTCGGCACAAACAGTGCACCTATCTTACGCCGAGATCAAAACAATCTCCAAATAGATAGAAATAAACTTTCGCTTGATCCACGTCGCCTAGGAGTACAATCAAGTGCGTCCAAAATGATTTCTTAGCCTATGGTACGTTCAGCGCATATAGTGCACCTATCTTGCGTCGGGATTAACGGTTTCTCCGTATGGGCTGAAAAGAGATTCCACTTGACCCATGTCACGTTGGAGTACCATAGGTTGTGTCAAAATGATTTCTTAGCCTAGGGTACGTTCAGCGCAAACCGTGCACCTATCTTGCTTCGAGATTAATACTCTCTCTAAATGGACCAAAATGAGCTTCCATTTGACCAATGCCTCTTAGAAGTACCATCGGGTGTGCCTAAAAAGATTTCCATGCCTGTGGTACATTCGGCGCAAACCAAACACCTATCTTGTGCCTAGTTTAACACTATCTCCGAATGGACCATAATGAGCTGTCACTTAGACCACGTCACCTAGGAGTAGCATCGGGTTTGCTCAAAATGATTTCCATGCCTATGGTACATTCAGCGCAAACCGTGCACCTATCTAGCACCAAGACTAACACTATCTCCAAACGGACCGAAACAAGCTTCCACTTGACATACATTACATAGGAGTACCATCGGGTGTGCCCAAAGCAATTTCCATGCCCGTGGGACATTCGGCGCAAGCTGTGCACCGTTCTTGCGCTGAAGTTAAAACCATCTCCAAATGGATCAAAATGAGCTTCTGCTTGATCCATCTCACCAAGGAGTACAATCAGGTGCATCCAAAATGATTTCTATGCCAATGGTACCTTCGGTGCAAACTGTGCACCTATCTAGCGCTAAGATTAACACTATCTCTAAACGGCTCGAATCGAGCTTCCACTTGACCCACTTCAGCTAGGAGAACCACCGAGTGTGCCCAAAGTGATTTCCCGGCCCGTGGTACGTTCGGCGCAAATTGTGCACCATTAATGCGCCTAGACTAAAACTACCTCCAAACGGACCGAAACAAGCTTCCACTTGACATACATTACCTAGGAGTACCATCAGGTCTGCCCAAAGCGATTTCCATGCCCGTGGTACATTCGGCACAAACCGTGCACCTATCTTACGCCGAGATCAAAACAATCTCCAAATAGATAGAAATAAACTTTCGCTTGATCCACGTCACCTAGGAGTACAACCAAGTGCGTCCAAAATGATTTCTTAGCCTATGGTACGTTCAGCGCATATAGTGCACCTATCTTGCGTCGAGATTAACGGTTTCTCCGTATGGGCTGAAATGAGATTCCACTTGACCCATGTCACGTAGGAGTACCATCGTTTGTGTCAAAATGATTTCTTAGCCTAGGGTACGTTCAGCGCAAACCGTGCACCTATCTTGCTTCGAGATTAATACTCTTTCCAAATGGACCAAAATGAGCTTCCAATTGACCAATGTCTCTTAGAAGTACCATCGGGTGTGCCTAAAAAGATTTCCATACCTGTGGTACATTCGGCGCAAACCGAACACCTATCTTGCGCCTAGTTTAACACTATCTCCGAATGGACCAAAATGAGCTATCACTTGACCACGTCACCTAGGAGTAGCATCGGGTGTGCCCAAAATGATTTCCATGCCTATGGTACATTCAGCGCAAACAGTGCACCTATCTAGCACCAAGACTAACACTATCTCCAAACGGACCGAAACAAGCTTCCACTTGACATACATTACATAGGAGTACCATCGGGTGTGCCTAAAAATATTTCCATGCCTGTGGTACATTCGGCGGAAACCGAACACCTATCTTGCGCCTAGTTTAACACTATCTCCGAATGGACCAAAATGAGCTGTCACTTGACCACGTCACCTAGGAGTAGCATCGGGTGTGCCTAAAATGATTTCCATGCCTATGGTACATTCAGCGCAAACCGTGCACCTATCTAGCACCAAGACTAACACTATCACCAAACGGAACAAAACAAGCTTCCACTTGACATACATTACATAGGAGTACCATCGGGTGTGCCCAAAGCAATCTCCATGCCCGTGGGACATTCGGCGCAAACTGTGCACCATTCTTGCGCAGAAGTTAAAACCATCTCTAAATGGATCAAAATGAGCTTCTGCTTGATCCATCTCACCTAGGAGTACAATCATGTGCATCCAAAATGATTTCTAGGCCAATGGAACCTTCGGTGCAAACTGTGCGCCTATCTAGCGCTAAGATTAACACTATCTCTAAACGGCTCGAATCGAGCTTCCACTTGACCCACTTCAGCTAGGAGAACCACCGAGTGTGCCCAAAGTGATTTCCCGGCCCGTGGTACGTTCGGCGCAAATTGTGCACCTATCATGCGCCTAGACTAAAACTATCTCCAAACGGACCGAAACAAGCTTCCACTTGACATACATTACCTAGGAGTACCATCAGGTCTGCCCAAAGCGATTTCCATGCCCGTGGTACATTCGGCACAAACCGTGCACCTATCTTACGCCGAGATCAAAACAATCTCCAAATAGATAGAAATAAACTTTCGCTTGATCCACGTCGCCTAGGAGTACAACCAAGTGCGTCCAAAATGATTTCTTAGCCTATGGTACGTTTAGCGCATATAGTGCACCTATCTTGCGTCGAGATTAACGGTTTCTCCGTATGGGCTGAAATGAGATTCCACTTGACCCATGTCACGTAGGAGTACCATCGGTTGTGTCAAAATGATTTCTTAGCCTAGGGTACGTTCAGCGCAAACCGTGCACCTATCTTGCTTCGAGATTAATACTCTCTCCAAATGGACCAAAATGAGCTTCCATTTGACCAATGTCTCTTAGAAGTACCATCGGGTGTGCCTAAAAAGATTTCCATGCCTGTGGTACATTCGGTGCAAACCGAACACCTATCTTGCGCCTAGTTTAACACTATCTCCGAATGGACCAAAATGAGCTGTCACTTGACCACGTCACCTAGGAGTTGCATCGGGTGTGCCCAAAATGATTTCCATGCATATGCTACATTCAGCGCAAACCGTGCACCTATCTAGCACGAAGACTAACACTATCTCCAAACGGACCGAAACAAGCTTCCACTTGACAGACATTACATAGGAGTACCATCGGGTGTGCCCAAAGCAATTTCCATGCCCGTGTGACATTCGGCGCAAGCTGTGCAACATTCTTGCGCTGAAGTTAAAACCATCTCCAAATGGATCAAAATGAGCTTCTGCTTGATCCATCTCACCTAGGAGTACAATCAGGTGCATCCAAAATGATTTCTGTGCCAATGGTACCTTCGGTGCAAACTGTCCACCTATCTAGCGCTAAGATTAAAACTATCTCTAAACGGCTCGAATCTAGCTTCCACTTGACCCACTTCAGCTAGGAGAACCACTGAGTGTGCCCAAAGTGATTTCCCGGCGCGTGGTACGTTCGGCACAAATTGTGCACCTAGACTAAAACTATCTCCAAACGTACCGAAACAAGCTTCCACTTGACATACATTACCTAGGAGTACCATCAGGTCTGCCCAATGCGATTTCCATGCCCGTGGTACATTCGGCACAAACCGTGCACCTATCTTATGCCGAGATCAAAACAATCTCAAAATAGATAGAAATAAACTTTCGCTTGATCCACGTCGCCTAGGAGTACAATCAAGTGCGTCCAAAATGATTTCTTAGCCTATGGTACGTTCAGCGCATATAGTGCACCTATCTTGCGTCGAGATTAACGGTTTCTCCGTATGGGCTGAAATGAGATTCCACTTGACCCATGTCACGTAGGAGTACCATCGGTTGTGTCAAAATGATTTCTTAGCCTAGGGTACGTTCAGCGCAAACCGTGCACCTATCTTGCTTCGAGATTAATACTCTCTCCAAATGGACCAAAATGAGCTTCCATTTGACCAATGTCTCTTAGAAGTACCATTGGGTGTGCCTAAAAATATTTCCATGCCTGTGGTACATTCGGCGAAAACCGAACACCTATCTTGCGCCTAGTTTAACACTATCTCCGAATGGACCAAAATGAGCTGTCACTTGACCACGTCACCTAGGAGTAGCATCGGGTGTGCCTAAAATGATTTCCATGCCTATGGTACATTCAGCGCAAACCGTGCACCTATCTAGCACCAAGACTAACACTATCACCAAACGGAACAAAACAAGCTTCCACTTGACATACATTACATAGGAGTACCATCGGGTGTGCCCAAAGCAATCTCCATGCCCGTGGGACATTCGGCGCAAACTGTGCACCATTCTTGCGCAGAAGTTAAAACCATCTCTAAATGGATCAAAATGAGCTTCTGCTTGATCCATCTCACCTAGGAGTACAATCATGTGCATCCAAAATGATTTCTAGGCCAATGGAACCTTCGGTGCAAACTGTGCGCCTATCTAGCGCTAAGATTAACACTATCTCTAAACGGCTCAAATCGAGCTTCCACTTGACCCACTTCAGCTAGGAGAACCACCGAGTGTGCCCAAAGTGATTTCCCGGCCCGTGGTACGTTCGGCGCAAATTGTGCACCTATCATGCGCCTAGACTAAAACTATCTCCAAACGGACCGAAACAAGCTTCCACTTGACATACATTACCTAGGAGTACCATCAGGTCTGCCCAAAGCGATTTCCATGCCCGTGGTACATTCGGCACAAACCGTGCACCTATCTTACGCCGAGATCAAAACAATCTCCAAATAGATAGAAATAAACTTTCGCTTGATCCACGTCGCCTAGGAGTACAACCAAGTGCGTCCAAAATGATTTCTTAGCCTATGGTACGTTTAGCGCATATAGTGCACCTATCTTGCGTCGAGATTAACGGTTTCTCCGTATGGGCTGAAATGAGATTCCACTTGACCCATGTCACGTAGGAGTACCATCGGTTGTGTCAAAATGATTTCTTAGCCTAGGGTACGTTCAGCGCAAACCGTGCACCTATCTTGCTTCGAGATTAATACTCTCTCCAAATGGACCAAAATGAGCTTCCATTTGACCAATGTCTCTTAGAAGTACCATCGGGTGTGCCTAAAAAGATTTCCATGCCTGTGGTACATTCGGTGCAAACCGAACACCTATCTTGCGCCTAGTTTAACACTATCTCCGAATGGACCAAAATGAGCTGTCACTTGACCACGTCACCTAGGAGTTGCATCGGGTGTGCCCAAAATGATTTCCATGCATATGCTACATTCAGCGCAAACCGTGCACCTATCTAGCACGAAGACTAACACTATCTCCAAACGGACCGAAACAAGCTTCCACTTGACAGACATTACATAGGAGTACCATCGGGTGTGCCCAAAGCAATTTCCATGCCCGTGTGACATTCGGCGCAAGCTGTGCAACATTCTTGCGCTGAAGTTAAAACCATCTCCAAATGGATCAAAATGAGCTTCTGCTTGATCCATCTCACCTAGGAGTACAATCAGGTGCATCCAAAATGATTTCTGTGCCAATGGTACCTTCGGTGCAAACTGTCCACCTATCTAGCGCTAAGATTAAAACTATCTCTAAACGGCTCGAATCTAGCTTCCACTTGACCCACTTCAGCTAGGAGAACCACTGAGTGTGCCCAAAGTGATTTCCCGGCGCGTGGTACGTTCGGCACAAATTGTGCACCTAGACTAAAACTATCTCCAAACGTACCGAAACAAGCTTCCACTTGACATACATTACCTAGGAGTACCATCAGGTCTGCCCAATGCGATTTCCATGCCCGTGGTACATTCGGCACAAACCGTGCACCTATCTTACGCCGAGATCGAAACAATCTCCAAATAGATAGAAATAAACTCTCGCTTGATCCACGTCGCCTAGGAGTACAACCAAGTGCGTCCAAAATGATTTCTTACCCATAGGTACGTTCAGCGCATATAGTGCACCTATCTTGCGTCGAGATTAACGGTTTCTCCGTATGGGCTGAAATGAGATTCCACTTGACCCATGTCACGTAGGAGTACCATCGGTTGTGTCAGAATGATTTCTTAGCCTAGGGTACGTTCAGCGCAAACCGTGCACCTATCTTGCTTCGAGATTAATACTCTCTCCAAATGGACCAAAATGAGCTTCCATTTGACCAATGTCTCTTAGAAGTACCATCGGGTGTGCCTAAAAAGATTTCGATGCCTGTGGTACATTCGGCACAAACTGTACACCTATCTTGCGCCTAGTTTAACACTATCTCCGAATGGACCAAAATGAGCTGTCACTTGACCACGTCACCTAGGAGTAGCATCGGGTGTGCCTAAAATGATTTCCATGCCTATGGTACATTCAGCGCAAACCGTGCACCTATCTAGCACCAAGACTAACACTATCACCAAATGGACCGAAACAAGCTTCCACTTGACATATATTACATAGGAGTACCATCGGGTGTGCCCAAAGCAATTTCCATGCCCGTGGGACATTCGGCGCAAGCTGTGCAACATTCTTGCGCTGAAGTTAAAACCATCTCCAAATGGATCAAAATGAGCTTCTGCTTGATCCATCTCACCTAGGAGTACAATCAGGTGCATCCAAAATGATTTCTATGCCAATGGTACCTTCGGTGCAAACTGTGCACCTATCTAGCGCTAAGATTAACACTATCTCTAAACGGCTCGAATCGAGCTTCCACTTGATCCACTACAGCTAGGAGAACCACCGAGTGCCCAAAGTGATTTCCCGGCCCGTGGTACGTTCGGCGCAAATTGTGCACCTATCGTGCGCCTAGACTAAAACTATCTCCAAACGGACCGAAACAAGCTTCCACTTGACATACATTACCTAGGAGTACCATCAGGTCTGCCCAAAGCAATTTCATGCCCGTGATACATTCGGCACAAACCGTGCACCTATCTTACGCCGAGATCGAAACAATCTCCAAATAGATAGAAATAAACTTTCGCTTGATCCACGTCGCCTAGGAGTACAATCAAGTGCGTCCAAAATGATTTCTTAGCCTATGGTACGTTCAGCGCATATAGTGCACCTATCTTGCGTCGAGATTAACGGTTTCTCCGTATGGGCTGAAATGAGATTCCACTTGACCCATGTCACGTAGGAGTACCATCGGTTGTGTCAAAATGATTTCTTAGCCTAGGGTACGTTCAGCGCAAACCGTGCACCTATCTTGCTTCGAGATTAATACTCTCTCCAAATGGACCAAAATGAACTTCCGTTTGACCAATGTCTCTTAGAAGTACCATCGGGTGTGCCTAAAAATATTTCCATGCCTGTGGTACATTCGGCGGAAACCGAACACCTATCTTGCGCCTAGTTTAACACTATCTCCGAATGGACCAAAATGAGCTGTCACTTGACCACGTCACCTAGGAGTAGCATCGGGTGTGCCTAAAATGATTTCCATGCCTATGGTACATTCAGCGCAAACCGTGCACCTATCTAGCACCAAGACTAACGCTATCACCAAATGGACCGAAACAAGCTTCCACTTGACATATATTACATAGGAGTACCATCGGGTGTGCCCAAAGCAATTTCCATGCCCGTGGGACATTCGGCGCAAGCTGTGCAACATTCTTGCGCTGAAGTTAAAACCATCTCCAAATGGATCAAAATGAGCTTCTGCTTGATCCATCTCACCTAGGAGTACAATCAGGTGCATCCAAAATGATTTCTATGCCAATGGTACCTTTGGTGCAAACTGTGCACCTATCTAGCGCTAAGATTAACACTATCTCTAAACGGCTCGAATCGAGCTTCCACTTGATCCACTACAGCTAGGAGAACCACCGAGTGCCCAAAGTGATTTCCCGGCCCGTGGTACGTTCGGCGCAAATTGTGCACCTATCGTGCGCCTAGACTAAAACTATCTCCAAATGGACCGAAACACGCTTCCACTTGACATACATTACCGAGGAGTACCATCAGGTCTGCCCAAAGCGATTTCCATGCCCGTGGTACATTCGGCACAAACCGTGCACCTATCTTACGCCGAGATCGAAACAATCTCCAAATAGATAGAAATAAACTCTCGCTTGATCCACGTCGCCTAGGAGTACAACCAAGTGCGTCCAAAATGATTTCTTACCCATAGGTACGTTCAGCGCATATAGTGCACCTATCTTGCGTCGAGATTAACGGTTTCTCCGTATGGGCTGAAATGAGATTCCACTTGACCCATGTCACGTAGGAGTACCATCGGTTGTGTCAGAATGATTTCTTAGCCTAGGGTACGTTCAGCGCAAACCGTGCACCTATCTTGCTTCGAGATTAATACTCTCTCCAAATGGACCAAAATGAGCTTCCATTTGACCAATGTCTCTTAGAAGTACCATCGGGTGTGCCTAAAAAGATTTCGATGCCTGTGGTACATTCGGCACAAACTGTACACCTATCTTGCGCCTAGTTTAACACTATCTCCGAATGGACCAAAATGAGCTGTCACTTGACCACGTCACCTAGGAGTAGCATCGGGTGTGCCTAAAATGATTTCCATGCCTATGGTACATTCAGCGCAAACCGTGCACCTATCTAGCACCAAGACTAACACTATCACCAAATGGACCGAAACAAGCTTCCACTTGACATATATTACATAGGAGTACCATCGGGTGTGCCCAAAGCAATTTCCATGCCCGTGGGACATTCGGCGCAAGCTGTGCAACATTCTTGCGCTGAAGTTAAAACCATCTCCAAATGGATCAAAATGAGCTTCTGCTTGATCCATCTCACCTAGGAGTACAATCAGGTGCATCCAAAATGATTTCTATGCCAATGGTACCTTCGGTGCAAACTGTGCACCTATCTAGCGCTAAGATTAACACTATCTCTAAACGGCTCGAATCGAGCTTCCACTTGATCCACTACAGCTAGGAGAACCACCGAGTGCCCAAAGTGATTTCCCGGCCCGTGGTACGTTCGGCGCAAATTGTGCACCTATCGTGCGCCTAGACTAAAACTATCTCCAAACGGACCGAAACAAGCTTCCACTTGACATACATTACCTAGGAGTACCATCAGGTCTGCCCAAAGCAATTTCCATGCCCGTGGTACATTCGGCACAAACCGTGCACCTATCTTACGCTGAGATCGAAACAATCTCCAAATAGATAGAAATAAACTTTCGCTTGATCCACGTCGCCTAGGAGTACAATCAAGTGCGTCCAAAATGATTTCTTAGCCTATGGTATGTTCAGCGCATATAGTGCACCTATCTTGCGTCGAGATTAACGGTTTCTCCGTATGGGCTGAAATGAGATTCCACTTGACCCATGTCACGTAGGAGTACCATCGGTTGTGTAAAAATGATTTCTTAGCCTAGGGTACGTTCAGCGCAAACCGTGGACCTATCTTGCTTCGAGATTAATACTCTCGCCAAATGGACCAAAATGAGCTTCCATTTGACCAATGTCTCTTAGAAGTACCATCGGGTGTGCCTAAAAAGATTTCGATGCCTGTGGTACATTCGGCACAAACTGTACACCTATCTTGCGCCTAGTTTAACACTATCTCCGAATGGACCAAAATGAGCAGTCACTTGACCACGTCACCTAGGAGTAGCATCGGGTGTGCCCAAAACGATTTCCGTGCCTATGGTACATTCAGCGCAAACCGTGCGCCTATCTAGCACCAAGACTAACACTATCTCCAAACGGACCGAAACAAGCTTCCACTTGACATACATTACATAGGAGTACCATCGGGTGTGCCCAAAGCAATTTCCATGCCCGTGGGACATTCGGCGCAAACTGTGCACCATTCTTGCGCTGAAGTTAAAACCATCTCTAAATGGATCAAAATGAGCTTCTGCTTGATCCATCTCACCTAGGAGTACAATCAGGTGCATCCAAAATGATTTCTAGGCCAATGGTACCTTCGGTGCAAACTGTGCACCTATCTAGCGCTAAGATTAACACTATCTCTAAACGGCTCGAATCGAGCTTCCACTTGACCCACTTCAGCTAGGAGAACCACCGAGTGTGCCCAAAGTGATTTCCCGGCCCGTGGTACGTTCGGCGCAAATTGTGCACCTATCATGCGCCTAGACTAAAACTATCTCCAAACGGACCGAAACAAGCTTCCACTTGACATACATTACCTAGGAGTACCATCAGGTCTGCCCAAAGCGATTTCCATGCCCGTGGTACATTCGGCACAAACCGTGCACCTATCTTACGCCGAGATCAAAACAATCTCCAAATAGATAGAAATAAACTTTCGCTTGATCCACGTCGCCTAGGAGTACAACCAAGTGCGTCCAAAATGATTTCTTACCCATTGGTACGTTCAGCGCATATAGTGCACCTATCTTGCGTCGAGATTAACGGTTTCTCCGTATGGGCTGAAATGAGATTCCACTTGACCCATGTCACGTAGGAGTACCATCGGTTGTGTCAAAATGATTTCTTAGCCTAGGGTACGTTCAGCGCAAACCGTGCACCTATCTTGCTTCGAGATTAATACTCTCTCCAAATGGACCAAAATGAACTTCCGTTTGACCAATGTCTCTTAGAAGTACCATCGGGTGTGCCTAAAAATATTTCCATGCCTGTGGTACATTCGGCGGAAACCGAACACCTATCTTGCGCCTAGTTTAACACTATCTCCGAATGGACCAAAATGAGCTGTCACTTGACCACGTCACCTAGGAGTAGCATCGGGTGTGCCTAAAATGATTTCCATGCCTATGGTACATTCAGCGCAAACCGTGCACCTATCTAGCACCAAGACTAACACTATCACCAAATGGACCGAAACAAGCTTCCACTTGACATATATTACATAGGAGTACCATCGGGTGTGCCCAAAGCAATTTCCATGCCCGTGGGACATTCGGCGCAAGCTGTGCAACATTCTTGCGCTGAAGTTAAAACCATCTCCAAATGGATCAAAATGAGCTTCTGCTTGATCCATCTCACCTAGGAGTACAATCAGGTGCATCCAAAATGATTTCTATGCCAATGGTACCTTTGGTGCAAACTGTGCACCTATCTAGCGCTAAGATTAACACTATCTCTAAACGGCTCGAATCGAGCTTCCACTTGATCCACTACAGCTAGGAGAACCACCGAGTGCCCAAAGTGATTTCCCGGCCCGTGGTACGTTCGGCGCAAATTGTGCACCTATCGTGCGCCTAGACTAAAACTATCTCCAAATGGACCGAAACACGCTTCCACTTGACATACATTACCGAGGAGTACCATCAGGTCTGCCCAAAGCGATTTCCATGCCCGTGGTACATTCGGCACAAACCGTGCACCTATCTTACGCCGAGATCGAAACAATCTCCAAATAGATAGAAATAAACTCTCGCTTGATCCACGTCGCCTAGGAGTACAACCAAGTGCGTCCAAAATGATTTCTTACCCATAGGTACGTTCAGCGCATATAGTGCACCTATCTTGCGTCGAGATTAACGGTTTCTCCGTATGGGCTGAAATGAGATTCCACTTGACCCATGTCACGTAGGAGTACCATCGGTTGTGTCAGAATGATTTCTTAGCCTAGGGTACGTTCAGCGCAAACCGTGCACCTATCTTGCTTCGAGATTAATACTCTCTCCAAATGGACCAAAATGAGCTTCCATTTGACCAATGTCTCTTAGAAGTACCATCGGGTGTGCCTAAAAAGATTTCGATGCCTGTGGTATATTCGGCACAAACTGTACACCTATCTTGCGCCTAGTTTAACACTATCTCCGAATGGACCAAAATGAGCTGTCACTTGACCACGTCACCTAGGAGTAGCATCGGGTGTGCCTAAAATGATTTCCATGCCTATGGTACATTCAGCGCAAACCGTGCACCTATCTAGCACCAAGACTAACACTATCACCAAATGGACCGAAACAAGCTTCCACTTGACATATATTACATAGGAGTACCATCGGGTGTGCCCAAAGCAATTTCCATGCCCGTGGGACATTCGGCGCAAGCTGTGCAACATTCTTGCGCTGAAGTTAAAACCATCTCCAAATGGATCAAAATGAGCTTCTGCTTGATCCATCTCACCTAGGAGTACAATCAGGTGCATCCAAAATGATTTCTATGCCAATGGTACCTTCGGTGCAAACTGTGCACCTATCTAGCGCTAAGATTAACACTATCTCTAAACGGCTCGAATCGAGCTTCCACTTGATCCACTACAGCTAGGAGAACCACCGAGTGCCCAAAGTGATTTCCCGGCCCGTGGTACGTTCGGCGCAAATTGTGCACCTATCGTGCGCCTAGACTAAAACTATCTCCAAACGGACCGAAACAAGCTTCCACTTGACATACATTACCTAGGAGTACCATCAGGTCTGCCCAAAGCAATTTCCATGCCCGTGGTACATTCGGCACAAACCGTGCACCTATCTTACGCTGAGATCGAAACAATCTCCAAATAGATAGAAATAAACTTTCGCTTGATCCACGTCGCCTAGGAGTACAATCAAGTGCGTCCAAAATGATTTCTTAGCCTATGGTATGTTCAGCGCATATAGTGCACCTATCTTGCGTCGAGATTAACGGTTTCTCCGTATGGGCTGAAATGAGATTCCACTTGACCCATGTCACGTAGGAGTACCATCGGTTGTGTAAAAATGATTTCTTAGCCTAGGGTACGTTCAGCGCAAACCGTGGACCTATCTTGCTTCGAGATTAATACTCTCGCCAAATGGACCAAAATGAGCTTCCATTTGACCAATGTCTCTTAGAAGTACCATCGGGTGTGCCTAAAAAGATTTCGATGCCTGTGGTACATTCGGCACAAACTGTACACCTATCTTGCGCCTAGTTTAACACTATCTCCGAATGGACCAAAATGAGCAGTCACTTGACCACGTCACCTAGGAGTAGCATCGGGTGTGCCCAAAACGATTTCCGTGCCTATGGTACATTCAGCGCAAACCGTGCGCCTATCTAGCACCAAGACTAACACTATCTCCAAACGGACCGAAACAAGCTTCCACTTGACATACATTACATAGGAGTACCATCGGGTGTGCCCAAAGCAATTTCCATGCCCGTGGGACATTCGGCGCAAACTGTGCACCATTCTTGCGCTGAAGTTAAAACCATCTCTAAATGGATCAAAATGAGCTTCTGCTTGATCCATCTCACCTAGGAGTACAATCAGGTGCATCCAAAATGATTTCTAGGCCAATGGTACCTTCGGTGCAAACTGTGCACCTATCTAGCGCTAAGATTAACACTATCTCTAAACGGCTCGAATCGAGCTTCCACTTGACCCACTTCAGCTAGGAGAACCACCGAGTGTGCCCAAAGTGATTTCCCGGCCCGTGGTACGTTCGGCGCAAATTGTGCACCTATCATGCGCCTAGACTAAAACTATCTCCAAACGGACCGAAACAAGCTTCCACTTGACATACATTACCTAGGAGTACCATCAGGTCTGCCCAAAGCGATTTCCATGCCCGTGGTACATTCGGCACAAACCGTGCACCTATCTTACGCCGAGATCAAAACAATCTCCAAATAGATAGAAATAAACTTTCGCTTGATCCACGTCGCCTAGGAGTACAACCAAGTGCGTCCAAAATGATTTCTTACCCATTGGTACGTTCAGCGCATATAGTGCACCTATCTTGCGTCGAGATTAACGGTTTCTCCGTATGGGCTGAAATGAGATTCCACTTGACCCATGTCACGTAGGAGTACCATCGGTTGTGTCAAAATGATTTCTTAGCCTAGGGTACGTTCAGCGCAAACCGTGCACCTATCTTGCTTCGAGATTAATACTCTCTCCAAATGGACCAAAATGAACTTCCGTTTGACCAATGTCTCTTAGAAGTACCATCGGGTGTGCCTAAAAATATTTCCATGCCTGTGGTACATTCGGCGGAAACCGAACACCTATCTTGCGCCTAGTTTAACACTATCTCCGAATGGACCAAAATGAGCTGTCACTTGACCACGTCACCTAGGAGTAGCATCGGGTGTGCCTAAAATGATTTCCATGCCTATGGTACATTCAGCGCAAACCGTGCACCTATCTAGCACCAAGACTAACACTATCACCAAATGGACCGAAACAAGCTTCCACTTGACATATATTACATAGGAGTACCATCGGGTGTGCCCAAAGCAATTTCCATGCCCGTGGGACATTCGGCGCAAGCTGTGCAACATTCTTGCGCTGAAGTTAAAACCATCTCCAAATGGATCAAAATGAGCTTCTGCTTGATCCATCTCACCTAGGAGTACAATCAGGTGCATCCAAAATGATTTCTATGCCAATGGTACCTTTGGTGCAAACTGTGCACCTATCTAGCGCTAAGATTAACACTATCTCTAAACGGCTCGAATCGAGCTTCCACTTGATCCACTACAGCTAGGAGAACCACCGAGTGCCCAAAGTGATTTCCCGGCCCGTGGTACGTTCGGCGCAAATTGTGCACCTATCGTGCGCCTAGACTAAAACTATCTCCAAATGGACCGAAACACGCTTCCACTTGACATACATTACCGAGGAGTACCATCAGGTCTGCCCAAAGCGATTTCCATGCACGTGGTACATTCGGCACAAACCGTGCACCTATCTTACGCCGAGATCGAAACAATCTCCAAATAGATAGAAATAAACTCTCGCTTGATCCACGTCGCCTAGGAGTACAACCAAGTGCGTCCAAAATGATTTCTTACCCATAGGTACGTTCAGCGCATATAGTGCACCTATCTTGCGTCGAGATTAACGGTTTCTCCGTATGGGCTGAAATGAGATTCCACTTGACCCATGTCACGTAGGAGTACCATCGGTTGTGTCAGAATGATTTCTTAGCCTAGGGTACGTTCAGCGCAAACCGTGCACCTATCTTGCTTCGAGATTAATACTCTCTCCAAATGGACCAAAATGAGCTTCCATTTGACCAATGTCTCTTAGAAGTACCATCGGGTGTGCCTAAAAAGATTTCGATGCCTGTGGTACATTCGGCACAAACTGTACACCTATCTTGCGCCTAGTTTAACACTATCTCCGAATGGACCAAAATGAGCTGTCACTTGACCACGTCACCTAGGAGTAGCATCGGGTGTGCCTAAAATGATTTCCATGCCTATGGTACATTCAGCGCAAACCGTGCACCTATCTAGCACCAAGACTAACACTATCACCAAATGGACCGAAACAAGCTTCCACTTGACATATATTACATAGGAGTACCATCGGGTGTGCCCAAAGCAATTTCCATGCCCGTGGGACATTCGGCGCAAGCTGTGCAACATTCTTGCGCTGAAGTTAAAACCATCTCCAAATGGATCAAAATGAGCTTCTGCTTGATCCATCTCACCTAGGAGTACAATCAGGTGCATCCAAAATGATTTCTATGCCAATGGTACCTTCGGTGCAAACTGTGCACCTATCTAGCGCTAAGATTAACACTATCTCTAAACGGCTCGAATCGAGCTTCCACTTGATCCACTACAGCTAGGAGAACCACCGAGTGCCCAAAGTGATTTCCCGGCCCGTGGTACGTTCGGCGCAAATTGTGCACCTATCGTGCGCCTAGACTAAAACTATCTCCAAACGGACCGAAACAAGCTTCCACTTGACATACATTACCTAGGAGTACCATCAGGTCTGCCCAAAGCAATTTCCATGCCCGTGGTACATTCGGCACAAACCGTGCACCTATCTTACGCTGAGATCGAAACAATCTCCAAATAGATAGAAATAAACTTTCGCTTGATCCACGTCGCCTAGGAGTACAATCAAGTGCGTCCAAAATGATTTCTTAGCCTATGGTATGTTCAGCGCATATAGTGCACCTATCTTGCGTCGAGATTAACGGTTTCTCCGTATGGGCTGAAATGAGATTCCACTTGACCCATGTCACGTAGGAGTACCATCGGTTGTGTCAGAATGATTTCTTAGCCTAGGGTACGTTCAGCGCAAACCGTGGACCTATCTTGCTTCGAGATTAATACTCTCGCCAAATGGACCAAAATGAGCTTCCATTTGACCAATGTCTCTTAGAAGTACCATCGGGTGTGCCTAAAAAGATTTCGATGCCTGTGGTACATTCGGCACAAACTGTACACCTATCTTGCGCCTAGTTTAACACTATCTCCGAATGGACCAAAATGAGCAGTCACTTGACCACGTCACCTAGGAGTAGCATCGGGTGTGCCCAAAACGATTTCCGTGCCTATGGTACATTCAGCGCAAACCGTGCGCCTATCTAGCACCAAGACTAACACTATCTCCAAACGGACCGAAACAAGCTTCCACTTGACATACATTACATAGGAGTACCATCGGGTGTGCCCAAAGCAATTTCCATGCCCGTGGGACATTCGGCGCAAACTGTGCACCATTCTTGCGCTGAAGTTAAAACCATCTCTAAATGGATCAAAATGAGCTTCTGCTTGATCCATCTCACCTAGGAGTACAATCAGGTGCATCCAAAATGATTTCTAGGCCAATGGTACCTTCGGTGCAAACTGTGCACCTATCTAGCGCTAAGATTAACACTATCTCTAAACGGCTCGAATCGAGCTTCCACTTGACCCACTTCAGCTAGGAGAACCACCGAGTGTGCCCAAAGTGATTTCCCGGCCCGTGGTACGTTCGGCGCAAATTGTGCACCTATCATGCGCCTAGACTAAAACTATCTCCAAACGGACCGAAACAAGCTTCCACTTGACATACATTACCTAGGAGTACCATCAGGTCTGCCCAAAGCGATTTCCATGCCCGTGGTACATTCGGCACAAACCGTGCACCTATCTTACGCCGAGATCAAAACAATCTCCAAATAGATAGAAATAAACTTTCGCTTGATCCACGTCGCCTAGGAGTACAACCAAGTGCGTCCAAAATGATTTCTTACCCATTGGTACGTTCAGCGCATATAGTGCACCTATCTTGCGTCGAGATTAACGGTTTCTCCGTATGGGCTGAAATGAGATTCCACTTGACCCATGTCACGTAGGAGTACCATCGGTTGTGTCAAAATGATTTCTTAGCCTAGGGTACGTTCAGCGCAAACCGTGCACCTATCTTGCTTCGAGATTAATACTCTCTCCAAATGGACCAAAATGAACTTCCGTTTGACCAATGTCTCTTAGAAGTACCATCGGGTGTGCCTAAAAATATTTCCATGCCTGTGGTACATTCGGCGGAAACCGAACACCTATCTTGCGCCTAGTTTAACACTATCTCCGAATGGACCAAAATGAGCTGTCACTTGACCACGTCACCTAGGAGTAGCATCGGGTGTGCCTAAAATGATTTCCATGCCTATGGTACATTCAGCGCAAACCGTGCACCTATCTAGCACCAAGACTAACACTATCACCAAATGGACCGAAACAAGCTTCCACTTGACATATATTACATAGGAGTACCATCGGGTGTGCCCAAAGCAATTTCCATGCCCGTGGGACATTCGGCGCAAGCTGTGCAACATTCTTGCGCTGAAGTTAAAACCATCTCCAAATGGATCAAAATGAGCTTCTGCTTGATCCATCTCACCTAGGAGTACAATCAGGTGCATCCAAAATGATTTCTATGCCAATGGTACCTTCGGTGCAAACTGTGCACCTATCTAGCGCTAAGATTAACACTATCTCTAAACGGCTCGAATCGAGCTTCCACTTGATCCACTACAGCTAGGAGAACCACCGAGTGCCCAAAGTGATTTCCCGGCCCGTGGTACGTTCGGCGCAAATTGTGCACCTATCGTGCGCCTAGACTAAAACTATCTCCAAACGGACCGAAACAAGCTTCCACTTGACATACATTACCTAGGAGTACCATCAGGTCTGCCCAAAGCAATTTCCATGCCCGTGGTACATTCGGCACAAACCGTGCACCTATCTTACGCCGAGATCGAAACAATCTCCAAATAGATAGAAATAAACTTTCGCTTGATCCACGTCGCCTAGGGGTACAATCAAGTGCGTCCAAAATGATTTCTTAGCCTATGGTATGTTCAGCGCATATAGTGCACCTATCTTGCGTCGAGATTAACGGTTTCTCCGTATGGGCTGAAATGAGATTCCACTTGACCCATGTCACGTAGGAGTACCATCGGTTGTGTAAAAATGATTTCTTAGCCTAGGGTACGTTCAGCGCAAACCGTGGACCTATCTTGCTTCGAGATTAATACTCTCGCCAAATGGACCAAAATGAGCTTCCATTTGACCAATGTCTCTTAGAAGTACCATCGGGTGTGCCTAAAAAGATTTCGATGCCTGTGGTACATTCGGCACAAACTGTACACCTATCTTGCGCCTAGTTTAACACTATCTCCGAATGGACCAAAATGAGCAGTCACTTGACCACGTCACCTAGGAGTAGCATCGGGTGTGCCCAAAACGATTTCTGTGCCTATGGTACATTCAGCGCAAACCGTGCGCCTATCTAGCACCAAGACTAACACTATCTCCAAACGGACCGAAACAAGCTTCCACTTGACATACATTACATAGGAGTACCATCGGGTGTGCCCAAAGCAATTTCCATGCCCGTGGGACATTCGGCGCAAACTGTGCACCATTCTTGCGCTGAAGTTAAAACCATCTCTAAATGGATCAAAATGAGCTTCTGCTTGATCCATCTCACCTAGGAGTACAATCAGGTGCATCCAAAATGATTTCTAGGCCAATGGTACCTTCGGTGCAAACTGTGCACCTATCTAGCGCTAAGATTAACACTATCTCTAAACGGCTCGAATCGAGCTTCCACTTGACCCACTTCAGCTAGGAGAACCACCGAGTGTGCCCAAAGTGATTTCCCGGCCCGTGGTACGTTCGGCGCAAATTGTGCACCTATCATGCGCCTAGACTAAAACTATCTCCAAACGGACCGAAACAAGCTTCCACTTGACATACATTACCTAGGAGTACCATCAGGTCTACCCAAAGCGATTTCCATGCCCGTGGTACATTCGGCACAAACCGTGCACCTATCTTACGCCGAGATCAAAACAATCTCCAAATAGATAGAAATAAACTTTCGCTTGATCCACGTCGCCTAGGAGTACAACCAAGTGCGTCCAAAATGATTTCTTACCCATTGGTACGTTCAGCGCATATAGTGCACCTATCTTGCGTCGAGATTAACGGTTTCTCCGTATGGGCTGAAATGAGATTCCACTTGACCCATGTCACGTAGGAGTACCATCGGTTGTGTCAAAATGATTTCTTAGCCTAGGGTACGTTCAGCGCAAACCGTGCACCTATCTTGCTTCGAGATTAATACTCTCTCCAAATGGACCAAAATGAACTTCCGTTTGACCAATGTCTCTTAGAAGTACCATCGGGTGTGCCTAAAAATATTTCCATGCCTGTGGTACATTCGGCGGAAACCGAACACCTATCTTGCGCCTAGTTTAACACTATCTCCGAATGGACCAAAATGAGCTGTCACTTGACCACGTCACCTAGGAGTAGCATCGGGTGTGCCTAAAATGATTTCCATGCCTATGGTACATTCAGCGCAAACCGTGCACCTATCTAGCACCAAGACTAACACTATCACCAAATGGACCGAAACAAGCTTCCACTTGACATATATTACATAGGAGTACCATCGGGTGTGCCCAAAGCAATTTCCATGCCCGTGGGACATTCGGCGCAAGCTGTGCAACATTCTTGCGCTGAAGTTAAAACCATCTCCAAATGGATCAAAATGAGCTTCTGCTTGATCCATCTCACCTAGGAGTACAATCAGGTGCATCCAAAATGATTTCTATGCCAATGGTACCTTTGGTGCAAACTGTGCACCTATCTAGCGCTAAGATTAACACTATCTCTAAACGGCTCGAATCGAGCTTCCACTTGATCCACTACAGCTAGGAGAACCACCGAGTGCCCAAAGTGATTTCCCGGCCCGTGGTACGTTCGGCGCAAATTGTGCACCTATCGTGCGCCTAGACTAAAACTATCTCCAAATGGACCGAAACACGCTTCCACTTGACATACATTACCGAGGAGTACCATCAGGTCTGCCCAAAGCGATTTCCATGCCCGTGGTACATTCGGCACAAACCGTGCACCTATCTTACGCCGAGATCGAAACAATCTCCAAATAGATAGAAATAAACTCTCGCTTGATCCACGTCGCCTAGGAGTACAACCAAGTGCGTCCAAAATGATTTCTTACCCATAGGTACGTTCAGCGCATATAGTGCACCTATCTTGCGTCGAGATTAACGGTTTCTCCGTATGGGCTGAAATGAGATTCCACTTGACCCATGTCACGTAGGAGTACCATCGGTTGTGTCAGAATGATTTCTTAGCCTAGGGTACGTTCAGCGCAAACCGTGCACCTATCTTGCTTCGAGATTAATACTCTCTCCAAAT
Organism: Saccharum hybrid cultivar R570; assembly: GCA_038087645.1. NCBI lineage: Eukaryota > Viridiplantae > Streptophyta > Magnoliopsida > Poales > Poaceae > Saccharum > Saccharum hybrid cultivar. Next base: position 38,918,285 of record JAQSUU010000307.1, on the reverse strand, counting down.
GGACCAAAATGAGCTTCCATTTGACCAATGTCTCTTAGAAGTACCATCGGGTGTGCCTAAAAAGATTTCGATGCCTGTGGTACATTCGGCACAAACTGTACACCTATCTTGCGCCTAGTTTAACACTATCTCCGAATGGACCAAAATGAGCAGTCACTTGACCACGTCACCTAGGAGTAGCATCGGGTGTGCCCAAAATGATTTCCGTGCCTATGGTACATTCAGCGCAAACCGTGCGCCTATCTAGCACCAAGACTAACACTATCTCTAAACGGACCGAAACAAGCTTCCACTTGACATACATTACATAGGAGTACCATCGGGTGTGCCCAAACCAATTTCCATGCCCGTGGGACATTCGGCGCAAACTGTGCACCATTCTTGCGCTAAAGTTAAAACCATCTCTAAATGGATCAAAATGAGCTTCTGCTTGATCCATCTCACCTAGGAGTACAATCAGGTGCATCCAAAATGATTTCTAGGCCAATGGTACCTTCGGTGCAAACTGTGCACCTATCTAGCGCTAAGATTAACACTATCTCTAAACGGCTCGAATCGAGCTTCCACTTGACCCACTTCAGCTAGGAGAACCACCGAGTGTGCCCAAAGTGATTTCCCGGCCCGTGGTACGTTCGGCGCAAATTGTGCACCTATCATGCGCCTAGACTAAAACTATCTCCAAACGGACCGAAACAAGCTTCCACTTGACATACATTACCTAGGAGTACCATCAGGTCTGCCCAAAGCGATTTCCATGCCCGTGGTACATTCGGCACAAACCGTGCACCTATCTTACGCCGAGATCAAAACAATCTCCAAATAGATAGAAATAAACTTTCGCTTGATCCACGTCGCCTAGGAGTACAACCAAGTGCGTCCAAAATGATTTCTTACCCATTGGTACGTTCAGCGCATATAGTGCACCTATCTTGCGTCGAGATTAACGGTTTCTCCGTATGGGCTGAAATGAGATTCCACTTGACCCATGTCACGTAGGAGTACCATCGGTTGTGTCAAAATGATTTCTTAGCCTAGGGTACGTTCAGCGCAAACCGTGCACCTATCTTGCTTCGAGATTAATACTCTCTCCAAATGGACCAAAATGAACTTCCGTTTGACCAATGTCTCTTAGAAGTACCATCGGGTGTGCCTAAAAATATTTCCATGCCTGTGGTACATTCGGCGGAAACTGAACACCTATCTTACGCCTAGTTTAACACTATCTCCGAATGGACCAAAATGAGCTGTCACTTGACCACGTCACCTAGGAGTAGCATCGGGTGTGCCTAAAATGATTTCCATGCCTATGGTACATTCAGCGCAAACCGTGCACCTATCTAGCACCAAGACTAACACTATCACCAAATGGACCGAAACAAGCTTCCACTTGACATATATTACATAGGAGTACCATCGGGTGTGCCCAAAGCAATTTCCATGCCCGTGGGACATTCGGCGCAAGCTGTGCAACATTCTTGCGCTGAAGTTAAAACCATCTCCAAATGGATCAAAATGAGCTTCTGCTTGATCCATCTCACCTAGGAGTACAATCAGGTGCATCCAAAATGATTTCTATGCCAATGGTACCTTCGGTGCAAACTGTGCACCTATCTAGCGCTAAGATTAACACTATCTCTAAACGGCTCGAATCGAGCTTCCACTTGATCCACTACAGCTAGGAGAACCACCGAGTGCCCAAAGTGATTTCCCGGCCCGTGGTACGTTCGGCGCAAATTGTGCACCTATCGTGCGCCTAGACTAAAACTATCTCCAAACGGACCGAAACAAGCTTCCACTTGACATACATTACCTAGGAGTACCATCAGGTCTGCCCAAAGCAATTTCCATGCCCGTGGTACATTCGGCACAAACCATGCACCTATCTTACGCCGAGATCGAAACAATCTCCAAATAGATAGAAATAAACTTTCGCTTGATCCACGTCGCCTAGGAGTACAATCAAGTGCGTCCAAAATGATTTCTTAGCCTATGGTATGTTCAGCGCATATAGTGCACCTATCTTGCGTCGAGATTAACGGTTTCTCCGTATGGGCTGAAATGAGATTCCACTTGACCCATGTCACGTAGGAGTACCATCGGTTGTGTAAAAATGATTTCTTAGCCTAGGGTACGTTCAGCGCAAACCGTGGACCTATCTTGCTTCGAGATTAATACTCTCGCCAAATGGACCAAAATGAGCTTCCATTTGACCAATGTCTCTTAGAAGTACCATCGGGTGTGCCTAAAAAGATTTCGATGCCTGTGGTACATTCGGCACAAACTGTACACCTATCTTGCGCCTAGTTTAACACTATCTCCGAATGGACCAAAATGAGCAGTCACTTGACCACGTCACCTAGGAGTAGCATCGGGTGTGCCCAAAACGATTTCCGTGCCTATGGTACATTCAGCGCAAACCGTGCGCCTATCTAGCACCAAGACTAACACTATCTCCAAACGGACCGAAACAAGCTTCCACTTGACATACATTACATAGGAGTACCATCGGGTGTGCCCAAAGCAATTTCCATGCCCGTGGGACATTCGGCGCAAACTGTGCACCATTCTTGCGCTGAAGTTAAAACCATCTCTAAATGGATCAAAATGAGCTTCTGCTTGATCCATCTCACCTAGGAGTACAATCAGGTGCATCCAAAATGATTTCTAGGCCAATGGTACCTTCGGTGCAAACTGTGCACCTATCTAGCGCTAAGATTAACACTATCTCTAAACGGCTCGAATCGAGCTTCCACTTGACCCACTTCAGCTAGGAGAACCACCGAGTGTGCCCAAAGTGATTTCCCGGCCCGTGGTACGTTCGGCGCAAATTGTGCACCTATCATGCGCCTAGACTAAAACTATCTCCAAACGGACCGAAACAAGCTTCCACTTGACATACATTACCTAGGAGTACCATCAGGTCTGCCCAAAGCGATTTCCATGCCCGTGGTACATTCGGCACAAACCGTGCACCTATCTTACGCCGAGATCAAAACAATCTCCAAATAGATAGAAATAAACTTTCGCTTGATCCACGTCGCCTAGGAGTACAACCAAGTGCGTCCAAAATGATTTCTTACCCATTGGTACGTTCAGCGCATATAGTGCACCTATCTTGCGTCGAGATTAACGGTTTCTCCGTATGGGCTGAAATGAGATTCCACTTGACCCATGTCACGTAGGAGTACCATCGGTTGTGTCAAAATGATTTCTTAGCCTAGGGTACGTTCAGCGCAAACCGTGCACCTATCTTGCTTCGAGATTAATACTCTCTCCAAATGGACCAAAATGAACTTCCGTTTGACCAATGTCTCTTAGAAGTACCATCGGGTGTGCCTAAAAATATTTCCATGCCTGTGGTACATTCGGCGGAAACCGAACACCTATCTTGCGCCTAGTTTAACACTATCTCCGAATGGACCAAAATGAGCTGTCACTTGACCACGTCACCTAGGAGTAGCATCGGGTGTGCCTAAAATGATTTCCATGCCTATGGTACATTCAGCGCAAACCGTGCACCTATCTAGCACCAAGACTAACACTATCACCAAATGGACCGAAACAAGCTTCCACTTGACATATATTACATAGGAGTACCATCGGGTGTGCCCAAAGCAATTTCCATGCCCGTGGGACATTCGGCGCAAGCTGTGCAACATTCTTGCGCTGAAGTTAAAACCATCTCCAAATGGATCAAAATGAGCTTCTGCTTCATCCATCTCACCTAGGAGTACAATCAGGTGCATCCAAAATGATTTCTATGCCAATGGTACCTTCGGTGCAAACTGTGCACCTATCTAGCGCTAAGATTAACACTATCTCTAAACGGCTCGAATCGAGCTTCCACTTGATCCACTACAGCTAGGAGAACCACCGAGTGCCCAAAGTGATTTCCCGGCCCGTGGTACGTTCGGCGCAAATTGTGCACCTATCGTGCGCCTAGACTAAAACTATCTCCAAACGGACCGAAACAAGCTTCCACTTGACATACATTACCTAGGAGTACCATCAGGTCTGCCCAAAGCAATTTCCATGCCCGTGGTACATTCGGGACAAACCGTGCACCTATCTTACGCCGAGATCGAAACAATCTCCAAATAGATAGAAATAAACTTTCGCTTGATCCACGTCGCCTAGGAGTACAACCAAGTGCGTCCAAAATGATTTCTTACCCATTGGTACGTTCAGCACATATAGTGCACCTATCTTGCGTCGAGATTAACAGTTTCTCCGTATGGGCTGAAATGAGATTCCACTTGACCCATGTCACGTAGGAGTACCATCGGTTGTGTCAAAATGATTTCTTAGCCTAGGGTACGTTCAGCGCAAACCGTGCACCTATCTTGCTTCGAGATTAATACTCTCTCCAAATGGACCAAAATGAACTTCCGTTTGACCAATGTCTCTTAGAAGTACCATCGGGTGTGCCTAAAAAGATTTCGATGCCTGTGGTACATTCGGCGGAAACCGAACACCTATCTTGCGCCTAGTTTAACACTATCTCCGAATGGACCAAAATGAGCTGTCACTTGACCACGTCACCTAGGAGTAGCATCGGGTGTGCCTAAAATGATTTCCATGCCTATGGTACATTCAGCGCAAACCGTGCACCTATCTAGCACCAAGACTAACACTATCACCAAATGGACCGAAACAAGCTTCCACTTGACATACATTACATAGGAGTACCATCGGGTGTGCCCAAAGCAATTTCCATGCCCGTGGGACATTCGGCGCAAGCTGTGCAACATTCTTGCGCTGAAGTTAAAACCATCTCCAAATGGATCAAAATGAGCTTCTGCTTGATCCATCTCACCTAGGAGTACAATCAGGTGCATCCAAAATGATTTCTATGCCAATGGTACCTTCGGTGCAAACTGTGCACCTATCTAGCGCTAAGATTAACACTATCTCTAAACGGCTCGAATCGAGCTTCCACTTGATCCACTACAGCTAGGAGAACCACCGAGTGCCCAAAGTGATTTCCCGGCCCGTGGTACGTTCGGCGCAAATTGTGCACCTATCATGCGCCTAGACTAAAACTATCTCCAAACGGACCGAAACAAGCTTCCACTTGACATACATTACCTAGGAGTACCATCAGGTCTGCCCAAAGCAATTTCCATGCCCGTGGTACATTCGGCACAAACCGTGCACCTATCTTACGCCGAGATCAAAACAATCTCCAAATAGATAGAAATAAACTTTCGCTTGATCCACGTCGCCTAGGAGTACAACCAAGTGCGTCCAAAATGATTTCTTACCCATTGGTACGTTCAGCGCATATAGTGCACCTATCTTGCGTCGAGATTAACGGTTTCTCCGTATGGGCTGAAATGAGATTCCACTTGACCCATGTCACGTAGGAGTACCATCGGTTGTGTCAAAATGATTTCTTAGCCTAGGGTACGTTCAGCGCAAACCGTGCACCTATCTTGCTTCGAGATTAATACTCTCTCCAAATGGACCAAAATGAACTTCCGTTTGACCAATGTCTCTTAGAAGTACCATCGGGTGTGCCTAAAAATATTTCCATGCCTGTGGTACATTCGGCGGAAACCGAACACCTATCTTGCGCCTAGTTTAACACTATCTCCGAATGGACCAAAATGAGCTGTCACTTGACCACGTCACCTAGGAGTAGCATCGGGTGTGCCTAAAATGATTTCCATGCCTATGGTACATTCAGCGCAAACCGTGCACCTATCTAGCACCAAGACTAACACTATCACCAAATGGACCGAAACAAGCTTCCACTTGACATATATTACATAGGAGTACCATCGGGTGTGCCCAAAGCAATTTCCATGCCCGTGGGACATTCGGCGCAAGCTGTGCAACATTCTTGCGCTGAAGTTAAAACCATCTCCAAATGGATCAAAATGAGCTTCTGCTTGATCCATCTCACCTAGGAGTACAATCAGGTGCATCCAAAATGATTTCTATGCCAATGGTACCTTCGGTGCAAACTGTGCACCTATCTAGCGCTAAGATTAACACTATCTCTAAACGGCTCGAATCGAGCTTCCACTTGATCCACTACAGCTAGGAGAACCACCGAGTGCCCAAAGTGATTTCCCGGCCCGTGGTACGTTCGGCGCAAATTGTGCACCTATCGTGCGCCTAGACTAAAACTATCTCCAAACGGACCGAAACAAGCTTCCACTTGACATACATTACCTAGGAGTACCATCAGGTCTGCCCAAAGCAATTTCCATGCCCGTGGTACATTCGGCACAAACCGTGCACCTATCTTACGCCGAGATCGAAACAATCTCCAAATAGATAGAAATAAACTTTCGCTTGATCCACGTCGCCTAGGAGTACAACCAAGTGCGTCCAAAATGATTTCTTACCCATTGGTACGTTCAGCGCATATAGTGCACCTATCTTGCGTCGAGATTAACAGTTTCTCCGTATGGGCTGAAATGAGATTCCACTTGACCCATGTCACGTAGGAGTACCATCGGTTGTGTCAAAATGATTTCTTAGCCTAGGGTACGTTCAGCGCAAACCGTGCACCTATCTTGCTTCGAGATTAATACTCTCTCCAAATGGACCAAAATGAACTTCCGTTTGACCAATGTCTCTTAGAAGTACCATCGGGTGTGCCTAAAAATATTTCCATGCCTGTGGTACATTCGGCGGAAACCGAACACCTATCTTGCGCCTAGTTTAACACTATCTCCGAATGGACCAAAATGAGCTGTCACTTGACCACGTCACCTAGGAGTAGCATCGGGTGTGCCTAAAATGATTTCCATGCCTATGGTACATTCAGCGCAAACCGTGCACCTATCTAGCACCAAGACTAACACTATCACCAAATGGACCGAAACAAGCTTCCACTTGACATATATTACATAGGAGTACCATCGGGTGTGCCCAAAGCAATTTCCATGCCCGTGGGACATTCGGCGCAAGCTGTGCAACATTCTTGCGCTGAAGTTAAAACCATCTCCAAATGGATCAAAATGAGCTTCTGCTTGATCCATCTCACCTAGGAGTACAATCAGGTGCATCCAAAATGATTTCTATGCCAATGGTACCTTCGGTGCAAACTGTGCACCTATCTAGCGCTAAGATTAACACTATCTCTAAACGGCTCGAATCGAGCTTCCACTTGATCCACTACAGCTAGGAGAACCACCGAGTGCCCAAAGTGATTTCCCGGCCCGTGGTACGTTCGGCGCAAATTGTGCACCTATCGTGCGCCTAGACTAAAACTATCTCCAAACGGACCGAAACAAGCTTCCACTTGACATACATTACCTAGGAGTACCATCAGGTTTGCCCAAAGCAATTTCCATGCCCGTGGTACATTCGGCACAAACCGTGCACCTATCTTACGCCGAGATCGAAACAATCTCCAAATAGATAGAAATAAACTTTCGCTTGATCCACGTCGCCTAGGAGTACAATCAAGTGCGTCCAAAATGATTTCTTAGCCTATGGTATGTTCAGCGCATATAGTGCACCTATCTTGCGTCGAGATTAACGGTTTCTCCGTATGGGCTGAAATGAGATTCCACTTGACCCATGTCACGTAGGAGTACCATCGGTTGTGTCAGAATGATTTCTTAGCCTAGGGTACGTTCAGCGCAAACCGTGCACCTATCTTGCTTCGAGATTAATACTCTCTCCAAATGGACCAAAATGAACTTCCGTTTGACCAATGTCTCTTAGAAGTACCATCGGGTGTGCCTAAAAAGATTTCGATGCCTGTGGTACATTCGGCACAAACTGTACACCTATCTTGCGCCTAGTTTAACACTATCTCCGAATGGACCAAAATGAGCAGTCACTTGACCACGTCACCTAGGAGTAGCATCGGGTGTGCCCAAAACGATTTCCGTGCCTATGGTACATTCAGCGCAAACCGTGCGCCTATCTAGCACCAAGACTAACACTATCTCCAAACGGACCGAAACAAGCTTCCACTTGACATACATTACATAGGAGTACCATCGGGTGTGCCCAAAGCAATTTCCATGCCCGTGGGACATTCGGCGCAAACTGTGCACCATTCTTGCGCTGAAGTTAAAACCATCTCTAAATGGATCAAAATGAGCTTCTGCTTGATCCATCTCACCTAGGAGTACAATCAGGTGCATCCAAAATGATTTCTAGGCCAATGGTACCTTCGGTGCAAACTGTGCACCTATCTAGCGCTAAGATTAACACTATCTCTAAACGGCTCGAATCGAGCTTCCACTTGACCCACTTCAGCTAGGAGAACCAACGAGTGTGCCCAAAGTGATTTCCCGGCCCGTGGTACGTTCGGCGCAAATTGTGCACCTATCGTGCGCCTAGACTAAAACTATCTCCAAATGGACCGAAACACGCTTCCACTTGACATACATTACCTAGGAGTACCATCAGGTCTGCCCAAAGCGATTTCCATGCCCGTGGTACATTCGGCACAAACCGTGCACCTATCTTACGCCGAGATCGAAACAATCTCCAAATAGATAGAAATAAACTCTCGCTTGATCCACGTCGCCTAGGAGTACAACCAAGTGCGTCCAAAATGATTTCTTACCCATAGGTACGTTCAGCGCATATAGTGCACCTATCTTGCGTCGAGATTAACGGTTTCTCCGTATGGGCTGAAATGAGATTCCACTTGACCCATGTCACGTAGGAGTACCATCGGTTGTGTCAGAATGATTTCTTAGCCTAGGGTACGTTCAGCGCAAACCGTGCACCTATCTTGCTTCGAGATTAATACTCTCTCCAAATGGACCAAAATGAGCTTCCATTTGACCAATGTCTCTTAGAAGTACCATCGGGTGTGCCTAAAAATATTTCGATGCCTGTGGTACATTCGGCGGAAACCGAACACCTATCTTGCGCCTAGTTTAACACTATCTCCGAATGGACCAAAATGAGCTGTCACTTGACCACGTCACCTAGGAGTAGCATCGGGTGTGCCTAAAATGATTTCCATGCCTATGGTACATTCAGCGCAAACCGTGCACCTATCTAGCACCAAGACTAACACTATCACCAAATGGACCGAAACAAGCTTCCACTTGACATATATTACATAGGAGTACCATCGGGTGTGCCCAAAGCAATTTCCATGCCCGTGGGACATTCGGCGCAAGCTGTGCAACATTCTTGCGCTGAAGTTAAAACCATCTCCAAATGGATCAAAATGAGCTTCTGCTTCATCCATCTCACCTAGGAGTACAATCAGGTGCATCCAAAATGATTTCTATGCCAATGGTACCTTCGGTGCAAACTGTGCACCTATCTAGCGCTAAGATTAACACTATCTCTAAACGGCTCGAATCGAGCTTCCACTTGATCCACTACAGCTAGGAGAACCACCGAGTGCCCAAAGTGATTTCCCGGCCCATGGTACGTTCGGCGCAAATTGTGCACCTATCGTGCGCCTAGACTAAAACTATCTCCAAACGGACCGAAACAAGCTTCCACTTGACATACATTACCTAGGAGTACCATCAGGTCTGCCCAAAGCAATTTCCATGCCCGTGGTACATTCGGCACAAACCGTGCACCTATCTTACGCCGAGATCGAAACAATCTCCAAATAGATAGAAATAAACTTTCGCTTGATCCACGTCGCCTAGGAGTACAACCAAGTGCGTCCAAAATGATTTCTTACCCATTGGTACGTTCAGCGCATATAGTGCACCTATCTTGCGTCGAGATTAACGGTTTCTCCGTATGGGCTGAAATGAGATTCCACTTGACCCATGTCACGTAGGAGTACCATCGGTTGTGTCAAAATGATTTCTTAGCCTAGGGTACGTTCAGCGCAAACCGTGCACCTATCTTGCTTCGAGATTAATACTCTCTCCAAATGGACCAAAATGAACTTCCGTTTGACCAATGTCTCTTAGAAGTACCATCGGGTGTGCCTAAAAATATTTCCATGCCTGTGGTACATTCGGCGGAAACCGAACACCTATCTTGCACCTAGTTTAACACTATCTCCGAATGGACCAAAATGAGCTGTCACTTGACCACGTCACCTAGGAGTAGCATCGGGTGTGCCTAAAATGATTTCCATGCCTATGGTACATTCAGCGCAAACCGTGCACCTATCTAGCACCAAGACTAACACTATCTCCAAACGGACCGAAACAAGCTTCCACTTGACATACATTACATAGGAGTACCATCGGGTGTGCCCAAAGCAATTTCCATGCCCGTGGGACATTCGGCGCAAACTGTGCACCATTCTTGCGCTGAAGTTAAAACCATCTCTAAATGGATCAAAATGAGCTTCTGCTTGATCCATCTCACCTAGGAGTACAATCAGGTGCATCCAAAATGATTTCTAGGCCAATGGTACCTTCGGTGCAAACTGTGCACCTATCTAGCGCTAAGATTAACACTATCTCTAAACGGCTCGAATCGAGCTTCCACTTGACCCACTTCAGCTAGGAGAACCAACGAGTGTGCCCAAAGTGATTTCCCGGCCCGTGGTACGTTCGGCGCAAATTGTGCACCTATCGTGCGCCTAGACTAAAACTATCTCCAAATGGACCGAAACACGCTTCCACTTGACATACATTACCTAGGAGTACCATCAGGTCTGCCCAAAGCGATTTCCATGCCCGTGGTACATTCGGCACAAACCGTGCACCTATCTTACGCCGAGATCGAAACAATCTCCAAATAGATAGAAATAAACTCTCGCTTGATCCACGTCGCCTAGGAGTACAACCAAGTGCGTCCAAAATGATTTCTTACCCATAGGTACGTTCAGCGCATATAGTGCACCTATCTTGCGTCGAGATTAACGGTTTCTCCGTATGGGCTGAAATGAGATTCCACTTGACCCATGTCACGTAGGAGTACCATCGGTTGTGTCAGAATGATTTCTTAGCCTAGGGTACGTTCAGCGCAAACCGTGCACCTATCTTGCTTCGAGATTAATACTCTCTCCAAATGGACCAAAATGAGCTTCCATTTGACCAATGTCTCTTAGAAGTACCATCGGGTGTGCCTAAAAAGATTTCGATGCCTGTGGTACATTCGGCACAAACTGTACACCTATCTTGCGCCTAGTTTAACACTATCTCCGAATGGACCAAAATGAGCAGTCACTTGACCACGTCACCTAGGAGTAGCATCGGGTGTGCCCAAAACGATTTCCGTGCCTATGGTACATTCAGCGCAAACCGTGCGCCTATCTAGCACCAAGACTAACACTATCTCCAAACGGACCGAAACAAGCTTCCACTTGACATACATTACATAGGAGTACCATCGGGTGTGCCCAAAGCAATTTCCATGCCCGTGGGACATTCGGCGCAAACTGTGCACCATTCTTGCGCTGAAGTTAAAACCATCTCTAAATGGATCAAAATGAGCTTCTGCTTGATCCATCTCACCTAGGAGTACAATCAGGTGCATCCAAAATGATTTCTAGGCCAATGGTACCTTCGGTGCAAACTGTGCACCTATCTAGCGCTAAGATTAACACTATCTCTAAACGGCTCGAATCGAGCTTCCACTTGACCCACTTCAGCTAGGAGAACCAACGAGTGTGCCCAAAGTGATTTCCCGGCCCGTGGTACGTTCGGCGCAAATTGTGCACCTATCGTGCGCCTAGACTAAAACTATCTCCAAATGGACCGAAACACGCTTCCACTTGACATACATTACCTAGGAGTACCATCAGGTCTGCCCAAAGCGATTTCCATGCCCGTGGTACATTCGGCACAAACCGTGCACCTATCTTACGCCGAGATCGAAACAATCTCCAAATAGATAGAAATAAACTCTCGCTTGATCCACGTCGCCTAGGAGTACAACCAAGTGCGTCCAAAATGATTTCTTACCCATAGGTACGTTCAGCGCATATAGTGCACCTATCTTGCGTCGAGATTAACGGTTTCTCCGTATGGGCTGAAATGAGATTCCACTTGACCCATGTCACGTAGGAGTACCATCGGTTGTGTCAGAATGATTTCTTAGCCTAGGGTACGTTCAGCGCAAACCGTGCACCTATCTTGCTTCGAGATTAATACTCTCTCCAAATGGACCAAAATGAGCTTCCATTTGACCAATGTCTCTTAGAAGTACCATCGGGTGTGCCTAAAAAGATTTCGATGCCTGTGGTACATTCGGCACAAACTGTACACCTATCTTGCGCCTAGTTTAACACTATCTCCGAATGGACCAAAATGAGCAGTCACTTGACCACGTCACCTAGGAGTAGCATCGGGTGTGCCCAAAATGATTTCCGTGCCTATGGTACATTCAGCGCAAACCATGCGCCTATCTAGCACCAAGACTAACACTATCTCCAAACGGACCGAAACAAGCTTCCACTTGACATACATTACATAGGAGTACCATCGGGTCTGCCCAAAGCAATTTCCATGCCCGTGGGACATTCGGCGCAAGCTGTGCACCATTCTTGCGCTGAAGTTAAAACCATCTCTAAATGGATCAAAATGAGCTTCTGCTTGATCCATCTCACCTAGGAGTACAATCAGGTGCATCCAAAATGATTTCTAGGCCAATGGTACCTTCGGTGCAAACTGTGCACCTATCTAGCGCTAAGATTAACACTATCTCTAAACGGCTCGAATCGAGCTTCCACTTGACCCACTTCAGCTAGGAGAACCACCGAGTGTGCCCAAAGTGATTTCCCGGCCCGTGGTACGTTCGGCGCAAATTGTGCACCTATCATGCGCCTAGACTAAAACTATCTCCAAACGGACCGAAACAAGCTTCCACTTGACATACATTACCTAGGAGTACCATCAGGTCTGCCCAAAGCGATTTCCATGCCCGTGGTACATTCGGCACAAACCGTGCACCTATCTTACGCCGAGATCAAAACAATCTCCAAATAGATAGAAATAAACTTTCGCTTGATCCACGTCGCCTAGGAGTACAACCAAGTGCGTCCAAAATGATTTCTTACACATTGGTACGTTCAGCGCATATAGTGCACCTATCTTGCGTCGAGATTAACGGTTTCTCCGTATGGGCTGAAATGAGATTCCACTTGACCCATGTCACGTAGGAGTACCATCGGTTGTGTCAAAATGATTTCTTAGCCTAGGGTACGTTCAGCGCAAATCGTGCAACTATCTTGCTTCGAGATTAATACTCTCTCCAAATGGACCAAAATGAACTTCCGTTTGACCAATGTCTCTTAGAAGTACCATCGGGTGTGCCTAAAAATATTTCCATGCCTGTGGTACATTCGGCGGAAACCGAACACCTATCTTGCGCCTAGTTTAACACTATCTCCGAATGGACCAAAATGAGCTGTCACTTGACCACGTCACCTAGGAGTAGCATCGGGTGTGCCTAAAATGATTTCCATGCCTATGGTACATTCAGCGCAAACCGTGCACCTATCTAGCACCAAGACTAACACTATCACCAAATGGACCGAAACAAGCTTCCACTTGACATATATTACATAGGAGTACCATCGGGTGTGCCCAAAGCAATTTCCATGCCCGTGGGACATTCGGCGCAAGCTGTGCAACATTCTTGCGCTGAAGTTAAAACCATCTCCAAATGGATCAAAATGAGCTTCTGCTTGATCCATCTCACCTAGGAGTACAATCAGGTGCATCCAAAATGATTTCTATGCCAATGGTACCTTCGGTGCAAACTGTGCACCTATCTAGCGCTAAGATTAACACTATCTCTAAACGGCTCGAATCGAGCTTCCACTTGATCCACTACAGCTAGGAGAACCACCGAGTGCCCAAAGTGATTTCCCGGCCCGTGGTAGGTTCGGCGCAAATTGTGCACCTATCGTGCGCCTAGACTAAAACTATCTCCAAACGGACCGAAACAAGCTTCCACTTGACATACATTACCTAGGAGTACCATCAGGTCTGCCCAAAGCAATTTCCATGCCCGTGGTACATTCGGCACAAACCGTGCACCTATCTTATGCCGATATCGAAACAATCTCCAAATAGATAGAAATAAACTTTCGCTTGATCCACGTCGCCTAGGAGTACAATCAAGTGCGTCCAAAATGATTTCTTAGCCTATGGTATGTTCAGCGCATATAGTGCACCTATCTTGCGTCGAGATTAACGGTTTCTCCGTATGGGCTGAAATGAGATTCCACTTGACCCATGTCACGTAGGAGTACCATCGGTTGTGTCAAAATGATTTCTTAGCCTAGGGTACGTTCAGCGCAAACCGTGGACCTATCTTGCTTCGAGATTAATACTCTCGCCAAATGGACCAAAATGAGCTTCCATTTGACCAATGTCTCTTAGAAGTACCATCGGGTGTGCCTAAAAAGATTTCGATGCCTGTGGTACATTCGGCACAAACTGTACACCTATCTTGCGCCTAGTTTAACACTATCTCCGAATGGACCAAAATGAGCAGTCACTTGACCACGTCACCTAGGAGTAGCATCGGGTGTGCCCAAAATGATTTCCGTGCCTATGGTACATTCAGCGCAAACCGTGCGCCTATCTAGCACCAAGACTAACACTATCTCCAAACGGACCGAAACAAGCTTCCACTTGACATACATTACATAGGAGTACCATCGGGTGTGCCCAAAGCAATTTCCATGCCCGTGGGACATTCGGCGCAAACTGTGCACCATTCTTGCGCTGAAGTTAAAACCATCTCTAAATGGATCAAAATGAGCTTCTGCTTGATCCATCTCACCTAGGAGTACAATTAGGTGCATCCAAAATGATTTCTAGGCCAATGGTACCTTCGGTGCAAACTGTGCACCTATCTAGCGCTAAGATTAACACTATCTCTAAACGGCTCGAATCGAGCTTCCACTTGACCCACTTCAGCTAGGAGAACCACCGAGTGTGCCCAAAGTGATTTCCCGGCCCGTGGTACGTTCGGCGCAAATTGTGCACCTATCATGCACCTAGACTAAAACTATCTCCAAACGGACCGAAACAAGCTTCCACTTGACATACATTACCTAGGAGTACCATCAGGTCTGCCCAAAGCGATTTCCATGCCCGTGGTACATTCGGCACAAACCGTGCACCTATCTTACGCCGAGATCAAAACAATCTCCAAATAGATAGAAATAAACTTTCGCTTGATCCACGTCGCCTAGGAGTACAACCAAGTGCGTCCAAAATGATTTCTTACACATTGGTACGTTCAGCGCATATAGTGCACCTATCTTGCGTCGAGATTAACGGTTTCTCCGTATGGGCTGAAATGAGATTCCACTTGACCCATGTCACGTAGGAGTACCATCGGTTGTGTCAAAATGATTTCTTAGCCTAGGGTACGTTCAGCGCAAACCGTGCAACTATCTTGCTTCGAGATTAATACTCTCTCCAAATGGACCAAAATGAACTTCCGTTTGACCAATGTCTCTTAGAAGTACCATCGGGTGTGCCTAAAAATATTTCCATGCCTGTGGTACATTCGGCGGAAACCGAACACCTATCTTGCGCCTAGTTTAACACTATCTCCGAATGGACCAAAATGAGCTGTCACTTGACCACGTCACCTAGGAGTAGCATCGGGTGTGCCTAAAATGATTTCCATGCCTATGGTACATTCAGCGCAAACCGTGCACCTATCTAGCACCAAGACTAACACTATCACCAAATGGACCGAAACAAGATTCCACTTGACATATATTACATAGGAGTACCATCGGGTGTGCCCAAAGCAATTTCCATGCCCGTGGGACATTCGGCGCAAGCTGTGCAACATTCTTGCGCTGAAGTTAAAACCATCTCCAAATGGATCAAAATGAGCTTCTGCTTGATCCATCTCACCTAGGAGTACAATCAGGTGCATCCAAAATGATTTCTATGCCAATGGTACCTTCGGTGCAAACTGTGCACCTATCTAGCGCTAAGATTAACACTATCTCTAAACGGCTCGAATCGAGCTTCCACTTGATCCACTACAGCTAGGAGAACCACCGAGTGCCCAAAGTGATTTCCCGGCCCGTGGTACGTTCGGCGCAAATTGTGCACCTATCGTGCGCCTAGACTAAAACTATCTCCAAACGGACCGAAACAAGCTTCCACTTGACATACATTACCTAGGAGTACCATCAGGTCTGCCCAAAGCAATTTCCATGCCCGTGGTACATTCGGCACAAACCGTGCACCTATCTTATGCCGAGATCGAAACAATCTCCAAATAGATAGAAATAAACTTTCGCTTGATCCACGTCGCCTAGGAGTACAATCAAGTGCGTCCAAAATGATTTCTTAGCCTATGGTATGTTCAGCGCATATAGTGCACCTATCTTGCGTCGAGATTAACGGTTTCTCCGTATGGGCTGAAATGAGATTCCACTTGACCCATGTCACGTAGGAGTACCATCGGTTGTGTCAAAATGATTTCTTAGCCTAGGGTACGTTCAGCGCAAACCGTGGACCTATCTTGCTTCGAGATTAATACTCTCGCCAAATGGACCAAAATGAGCTTCCATTTGACCAATGTCTCTTAGAAGTACCATCGGGTGTGCCTAAAAAGATTTCGATGCCTGTGGTACATTCGGCACAAACTGTACACCTATCTTGCGCCTAGTTTAACACTATCTCCGAATGGACCAAAATGAGCAGTCACTTGACCACGTCACCTAGGAGTAGCATCGGGTGTGCCCAAAATGATTTCCGTGCCTATGGTACATCCAGCGCAAACCGTGCGCCTATCTAGCACCAAGACTAACACTATCTCCAAACGGACCGAAACAAGCTTCCACTTGACATACATTACATAGGAGTACCATCGGGTGTGCCCAAAGCAATTTCCATGCCCGTGGGACATTCGGCGCAAACTGTGCACCATTCTTGCGCTGAAGTTAAAACCATCTCTAAATGGATCAAAATGAGCTTCTGCTTGATCCATCTCACCTAGGAGTACAATCAGGTGCATCCAAAATGATTTCTAGGCCAATGGTACCTTCGGTGCAAACTGTGCACCTATCTAGCGCTAAGATTAACACTATCTCTAAACGGCTCGAATCGAGCTTCCACTTGACCCACTTCAGCTAGGAGAACCACCGAGTGTGCCCAAAGTGATTTCCCGGCCCGTGGTACGTTCGGCGCAAATTGTGCACCTATCATGCACCTAGACTAAAACTATCTCCAAACGGACCAAAACAAGCTTCCACTTGACATACATTACCTAGGAGTACCATCAGGTCTGCCCAAAGCGATTTCCATGCCCGTGGTACATTCGGCACAAACCGTGCACCTATCTTACGCCGAGATCAAAACAATCTCCAAATAGATAGAAATAAACTTTCGCTTGATCCACGTCGCCTAGGAGTACAACCAAGTGCGTCCAAAATGATTTCTTACACATTGGTACGTTCAGCGCATATAGTGCACCTATCTTGCGTCGAGATTAACGGTTTCTCCGTATGGGCTGAAATGAGATTCCACTTGACCCATGTCACGTAGGAGTACCATCGGTTGTGTCAAAATGATTTCTTAGCCTAGGGTACGTTCAGCGCAAACCGTGCAACTATCTTGCTTCGAGATTAATACTCTCTCCAAATGGACCAAAATGAACTTCCGTTTGACCAATGTCTCTTAGAAGTACCATCGGGTGTGCCTAAAAATATTTCCATGCCTGTGGTACATTCGGCGGAAACCGAACACCTATCTTGCGCCTAGTTTAACACTATCTCCGAATGGACCAAAACGAGCTGTCACTTGACCACGTCACCTAGGAGTAGCATCGGGTGTGCCTAAAATGATTTCCATGCCTATGGTACATTCAGCGCAAACCGTGCACCTATCTAGCACCAAGACTAACACTATCACCAAATGGACCGAAACAAGATTCCACTTGACATATATTACATAGGAGTACCATCGGGTGTGCCCAAAGCAATTTCCATGCCCGTGGGACATTCGGCGCAAGCTGTGCAACATTCTTGCGCTGAAGTTAAAACCATCTCCAAATGGATCAAAATGAGCTTCTGCTTGATCCATCTCACCTAGGAGTACAATCAGGTGCATCCAAA
Organism: Saccharum hybrid cultivar R570; assembly: GCA_038087645.1. Lineage (NCBI taxonomy): Eukaryota > Viridiplantae > Streptophyta > Magnoliopsida > Poales > Poaceae > Saccharum > Saccharum hybrid cultivar. Next base: position 38,900,326 of record JAQSUU010000307.1, on the reverse strand, counting down.
ATGATTTCTATGCCAATGGTACCTTCGGTGCAAACTGTGCACCTATCTAGCGCTAAGATTAACACTATCTCTAAACGGCTCGAATCGAGCTTCCACTTGATCCACTACAGCTAGGAGAACCACCGAGTGCCCAAAGTGATTTCCCGGCCCGTGGTACGTTCGGCGCAAATTGTGCACCTATCGTGCGCCTAGACTAAAACTATCTCCAAACGGACCGAAACAAGCTTCCACTTGACATACATTACCTAGGAGTACCATCAGGTCTGCCCAAAGCAATTTCCATGCCCGTGGTACATTCGGCACAAACCGTGCACCTATCTTATGCCGAGATCGAAACAATCTCCAAATAGATAGAAATAAACTTTCGCTTGATCCACGTCGCCTAGGAGTACAATCAAGTGCGTCCAAAATGATTTCTTAGCCTATGGTATGTTCAGCGCATATAGTGCACCTATCTTGCGTCGAGATTAACGGTTTCTCCGTATGGGCTGAAATGAGATTCCACTTGACCCATGTCACGTAGGAGTACCATCGGTTGTGTCAAAATGATTTCTTAGCCTAGGGTACGTTCAGCGCAAACCGTGGACCTATCTTGCTTCGAGATTAATACTCTCGCCAAATGGACCAAAATGAGCTTCCATTTGACCAATGTCTCTTAGAAGTACCATCGGGTGTGCCTAAAAAGATTTCGATGCCTGTGGTACATTCGGCACAAACTGTACACCTATCTTGCGCCTAGTTTAACACTATCTCCGAATGGACCAAAATGAGCAGTCACTTGACCACGTCACCTAGGAGTAGCATCGGGTGTGCCCAAAATGATTTCCGTGCCTATGGTACATCCAGCGCAAACCGTGCGCCTATCTAGCACCAAGACTAACACTATCTCCAAACGGACCGAAACAAGCTTCCACTTGACATACATTACATAGGAGTACCATCGGGTGTGCCCAAAGCAATTTCCATGCCCGTGGGACATTCGGCGCAAACTGTGCACCATTCTTGCGCTGAAGTTAAAACCATCTCTAAATGGATCAAAATGAGCTTCTGCTTGATCCATCTCACCTAGGAGTACAATCAGGTGCATCCAAAATGATTTCTAGGCCAATGGTACCTTCGGTGCAAACTGTGCACCTATCTAGCGCTAAGATTAACACTATCTCTAAACGGCTCGAATCGAGCTTCCACTTGACCCACTTCAGCTAGGAGAACCCCGAGTGTGCCCAAAGTGATTTCCCGGCCCATGGTACGTTCGGCGCAAATTGTGCACCTATCGTGCGCCTAGACTAAAACTATCTCCAAATGGTCCGAAACACGCTTCCACTTGACATACATTACCTAGGAGTACCATCAGGTCTGCCCAAAGCGATTTCCATGCCCGTGGTACATTCGGCACAAACCGTGCACCTATCTTACGCCGAGATCAAAACAATCTCCAAATAGATAGAAATAAACTCTCGCTTGATCCACGTCGCCTAGGAGTACAACCAAGTGCGTCCAAAATGATTTCTTACCCATAGGTACGTTCAGCGCATATAGTGCACCTATCTTGCGTCGAGATTAATGGTTTCTCCGTATGGGCTGAAATGAGATTCCACTTGACCCATGTCACGTAGGAGTACCATCGGTTGTGTCAGAATGATTTCTTAGCCTAGGGTACGTTCAGCGCAAACCGTGCACCTATCTTGCTTCGAGATTAATACTCTCTCCAAATGGACCAAAATGAGCTTCCATTTGACCAATGTCTCTTAGAAGTACCATCGGGTGTGCCTAAAAAGATTTCGATCCCTGTGGTACATTCGGCACAAACTGTACACCTATCTTGCGCCTAGTTTAACACTATCTCTGAATGGACCAAAATGAGCAGTCACTTGACCACGTCACCTAGGAGTAGCATCGGGTGTGCCCAAAATGATTTCCGTGCCTATGGTACATTCAGCGCGAACCGTGCGCCTATCTAGCACCAAGACTAACACTATCTCCAAACGGACCGAAACAAGCTTCCACTTGACATACATTACATAGGAGTACCATCGGGTGTGCCCAAAGCAATTTCCATGCCCGTGGGACATTCGGCGCAAACTGTGCACCATTCTTGCGCTGAAGTTAAAACCATCTCTAAATGGATCAAAATGAGCTTCTGCTTGATCCATCTCACCTAGGAGTACAATCAGGTGCATCCAAAATGATTTCTGGGCCAATGGTACCTTCGGTGCAAACTGTGCACCTATCTAGCGCTAAGATTAACACTATCTCTAAACGGCTCGAATCAAGCTTCCACTTGACCCACTTCAGCTAGGAAAACCACCGAGTGTGCCCAAAGTGATTTCCCGGCCCGTGGTACGTTCGGCGCAAATTGTGCACCTATCATGCGCCTAGACTAAAACTATCTCCAAACGGACCGAAACAAGCTTCCACTTGACATACATTACCTAGGAGTACCATCAGGTCTGCCCAAAGCGATTTCCATGCCCGTGGTACATTCGGCACAAACCGTGCACCTATCTTACGCCGAGATCAAAACAATCTCCAAATAGATAGAAATAAACTTTCGCTTGATCCACGTCGCCTAGGAGTACAACCAAGTGCGTCCAAAATGATTTCTTACCCATTGGTACGTTCAGCGCATATAGTGCACCTATCTTGCGTCGAGATTAACGGTTTCTCCGTATGGGCTGAAATGAGATTCCACTTGACCCATGTCACGTAGGAGTACCATCGGTTGTGTCAAAATGATTTCTTAGCCTAGGGTACGTTCAGCGCAAACCGTGCACCTATCTTGCTTCGAGATTAATACTCTCTCCAAATGGACCAAAATGAACTTCCGTTTGACCAATGTCTCTTAGAAGTACCATCGGGTGTGCCTAAAAATATTTCCATGCCTGTGGTACATTCGGCGGAAACCGAACACCTATCTTGCGCCTAGTTTAACACTATCTCCGAATGGACCAAAATGAGCTGTCACTTGACCACGTCACCTAGGAGTAGCATCGGGTGTGCCTAAAATGATTTCCATGCCTATGGTACATTCAGCGCAAACCGTGCACCTATCTAGCACCAAGACTAACACTATCACCAAATGGACCGAAACAAGCTTCCACTTGACATATATTACATAGGAGTACCATCGGGTGTGCCCAAAGCAATTTCCATGCCCGTGGGACATTCGGCGCAAGCTGTGCAACATTCTTGTGCTGAAGTTAAAACCATCTCCAAATGGATCAAAATGAGCTTCTGCTTGATCCATCTCACCTAGGAGTACAATCAGGTGCATCCAAAATGATTTCTATGCCAATGGTACCTTCGGTGCAAACTGTGCACCTATCTAGCGCTAAGATTAACACTATCTCTAAACGGCTCGAATCGAGCTTCCACTTGATCCACTACAGCTAGGAGAACCACCGAGTGCCCAAAGTGATTTCCCGGCCCGTGGTACGTTCGGCGCAAATTGTGCACCTATCGTGCGCCTAGACTAAAACTATCTCCAAACGGACCGAAACAAGCTTCCACTTGACATACATTACCTAGGAGTACCATCAGGTCTGCCCAAAGCAATTTCCATGCCCGTGGTACATTCGGCACAAACCGTGCACCTATCTTACGCCGAGATCGAAACAATCTCCAAATAGATAGAAATAAACTTTCGCTTGATCCACGTCGCCTAGGAGTACAATCAAGTGCGTCCAAAATGATTTCTTAGCCTATGGTATGTTCAGCGCATATAGTGCACCTATCTTGCGTCGAGATTAACGGTTTCTCCGTATGGGCTGAAATGAGATTCCACTTGACCCATGTCACGTAGGAGTACCATCGGTTGTGTCAAAATGATTTCTTAGCCTAGGGTACGTTCAGCGCAAACCGTGGACCTATCTTGCTTCGAGATTAATACTCTCGCCAAATGGACCAAAATGAGCTTCCATTTGACCAATGTCTCTTAGAAGTACCATCGGGTGTGCCTAAAAAGATTTCGATGCCTGTGGTACATTCGGCACAAACTGTACACCTATCTTGCGCCTAGTTTAACACTATCTCCGAATGGACCAAAATGAGCAGTCACTTGACCACGTCACCTAGGAGTAGCATCGGGTGTGCCCAAAACGATTTCCGTGCCTATGGTACATTCAGCGCAAACCGTGCGCCTATCTAGCACCAAGACTAACACTATCTCCAAACGGACCGAAACAAGCTTCCACTTGACATACATTACATAGGAGTACCATCGGGTGTGCCCAAAGCAATTTCCATGCCCGTGGGACATTCGGCGCAAACTGTGCACCATTCTTGCGCTGAAGTTAAAACCATCTCTAAATGGATCAAAATGAGCTTCTGCTTGATCCATCTCACCTAGGAGTACAATCAGGTGCATCCAAAATGATTTCTAGGCCAATGGTACCTTCGGTGCAAACTGTGCACCTATCTAGCGCTAAGATTAACACTATCTCTAAACGGCTCGAATCGAGCTTCCACTTGACCCACTTCAGCTAGGAGAACCACCGAGTGTGCCCAAAGTGATTTCCCGGCCCGTGGTACGTTCGGCGCAAATTGTGCACCTATCGTGCGCCTAGACTAAAACTATCTCCAAATGGACCGAAACACGCTTCCACTTGACATACATTACCTAGGAGTACCATCAGGTCTGCCCAAAGCGATTTCCATGCCCGTGGTACATTCGGCACAAACCGTGCACCTATCTTACGCCGAGATCGAAACAATCTCCAAATAGATAGAAATAAACTCTCGCTTGATCCACGTCGCCTAGGAGTACAACCAAGTGCGTCCAAAATGATTTCTTACCCATAGGTACGTTCAGCGCATATAGTGCACCTATCTTGCGTCGAGATTAACGGTTTCTCCGTATGGGCTGAAATGAGATTCCACTTGACCCATGTCACGTAGGAGTACCATCGGTTGTGTCAGAATGATTTCTTAGCCTAGGGTACGTTCAGCGCAAACCGTGCACCTATCTTGCTTCGAGATTAATACTCTCTCCAAATGGACCAAAATGAGCTTCTATTTGACCAATGTCTCTTAGAAGTACCATCGGGTGTGCCTAAAAAGATTTCGATGCCTGTGGTACATTCGGCACAAACTGTACACCTATCTTGCGCCTAGTTTAACACTATCTCCGAATGGACCAAAATGAGCAGTCACTTGACCACGTCACCTAGGAGTAGCATCGGGTGTGCCCAAAATGATTTCCGTGCCTATGGTACATTCAGCGCAAACCGTGCGCCTATCTAGCACCAAGACTAACACTATCTCCAAACGGACCGAAACAAGCTTCCACTTGACATACATTACATAGGAGTACCATCGGGTGTGCCCAAAGCAATTTCCATGCCCGTGGGACATTCGGCGCAAACTGTGCACCATTCTTGCGCTGAAGTTAAAACCATCTCTAAATGGATCAAAATGAGCTTCTGCTTGATCCATCTCACCTAGGAGTACAATCAGGTGCATCCAAAATGATTTCTAGGCCAATGGTACCTTCGGTGCAAACTGTGCACCTATCTAGCGCTAAGATTAACACTATCTCTAAACGGCTCGAATCGAGCTTCCACTTGACCCACTTCAGCTAGGAGAACCACCGAGTGTGCCCAAAGTGATTTCCCGGCCCGTGGTACGTTCGGCGCAAATTGTGCACTATCCTGCGCCTAGACTAAAACTATCTCCAAACGGACCGAAACAAGCTTCCACTTGACATACATTACCTAGGAGTACCATCAGGTCTGCCCAAAGCGATTTCCATGCCCGTGGTACATTCGGCACAAACCGTGCACCTATCTTACGCCGAGATCAAAACAATCTCCAAATAGATAGAAATAAACTTTCGCTTGATCCACGTCGCCTAGGAGTACAACCAAGTGCGTCCAAAATGATTTCTTACACATTGGTACGTTCAGCGCATATAGTGCACCTATCTTGCGTCGAGATTAACGGTTTCTCCGTATGGGCTGAAATGAGATTCCACTTGACCCATGTCACGTAGGAGTACCGTCGGTTGTGTCAAATGATTTCTGAGCCTAGGGTATGTTTAGCGCAAACCGTGCACCTATCTTGCTTCGAGATTAATACTCTCTCCAAATGGACCAAAATGAACTTCCGTTTGACCAATGTCTCTTAGAAGTACCATCGGGTGTGCCTAAAAATATTTCCATGCCTGTGGTACATTCGGCGGAAACCGAACACCTATCTTGCGCCTAGTTTAACACTATCTCCGAATGGACCAAAATGAGCTGTCACTTGACCACGTCACCTAGGAGTAGCATCGGGTGTGCCTAAAATGATTTCCATGCCTATGGTACATTCAGCGCAAACCGTGCACCTATCTAGCACCAAGACTAACACTATCTCCAAACGGACCGAAACAAGCTTCCACTTGACATATATTACATAGGAGTACCATCGGGTGTGCCCAAAGCAATTTCCATGCCCGTGGGACATTCGGCGCAAGCTGTGCAACATTCTTGCGCTGAAGTTAAAACCATCTCCAAATGGATCAAAATGAGCTTCTGCTTGATCCATCTCACCTAGGAGTACAATCAGGTGCATCCAAAATGATTTCTATGCCAATGGTACCTTCGGTGCAAACTGTGCACCTATCTAGCGCTAAGATTAACACTATCTCTAAACGGCTCGAATCGAGCTTCCACTTGATCCACTACAGCTAGGAGAACCACCGAGTGCCCAAAGTGATTTCCCGGCCCGTGGTACGTTCGGCGCAAATTGTGCACCTATCGTGCGCCTAGACTAAAACTATCTCCAAACGGACCGAAACAAGCTTCCACTTGACATACATTACCTAGGAGTACCATCAGGTCTGCCCAAAGCAATTTCCATGCCCGTGGTACATTCGGCACAAACCGTGCACCTATCTTACGCCGAGATCGAAACAATCTCCAAATAGATAGAAATAAACTTTCGCTTGATCCACGTCGCCTAGGAGTACAATCAAGTGCGTCCAAAATGATTTCTTAGCCTATGGTATGTTCAGCGCATATAGTGCACCTATCTTGCGTCGAGATTAACGGTTTCTCCGTATGGGCTGAAATGAGATTCCACTTGACCCATGTCACGTAGGAGTACCATCGGTTGTGTCAAAATGATTTCTTAGCCTAGGGTACGTTCAGCGCAAACCGTGGACCTATCTTGCTTCGAGATTAATACTCTCGCCAAATGGACCAAAATGAGCTTCCATTTGACCAATGTCTCTTAGAAGTACCATCGGGTGTGCCTAAAAAGATTTCGATGCCTGTGGTACATTCGGCACAAACTGTACACCTATCTTGCGCCTAGTTTAACACTATCTCCGAATGGACCAAAATGAGCAGTCACTTGACCACGTCACCTAGGAGTAGCATCGGGTGTGCCCAAAACGATTTCCGTGCCTATGGTACATTCAGCGCAAACCGTGCGCCTATCTAGCACCAAGACTAACACTATCTCCAAACGAACCGAAACAAGCTTCCACTTGACATACATTACATAGGAGTACCATCGGGTGTGCCCAAAGCAATTTCCATGCCCGTGGGACATTCGGCGCAAACTGTGCACCATTCTTGCGCTGAAGTTAAAACCATCTCTAAATGGATCAAAATGAGCTTCTGCTTGATCCATCTCACCTAGGAGTACAATCAGGTGCATCCAAAATGATTTCTAGGCCAATGGTACCTTCGGTGCAAACTGTGCACCTATCTAGCGCTAAGATTAACACTATCTCTAAACGGCTCGAATCGAGCTTCCACTTGACCCACTTCAGCTAGGAGAACCACCGAGTGTGCCCAAAGTGATTTCCCGGCCCGTGGTACGTTCGGCGCAAATTGTGCACCTATCGTGCGCCTAGACTAAAACTATCTCCAAATGGACCGAAACACGCTTCCACTTGACATACATTACCTAGGAGTACCATCAGGTCTGCCCAAAGCGATTTCCATGCCCGTGGTACATTCGGCACAAACCGTGCACCTATCTTACGCCGAGATCAAAACAATCTCCAAATAGATAGAAATAAACTCTCGCTTGATCCACGTCGCCTAGGAGTACAACCAAGTGCGTCCAAAATGATTTCTTACCCATAGGTACGTTCAGCGCATATAGTGCACCTATCTTGCGTCGAGATTAACGGTTTCTCCGTATGGGCTGAAATGAGATTCCACTTGACCCATGTCACGTAGGAGTACCATCGGTTGTGTCAGAATGATTTCTTAGCCTAGGGTACGTTCAGCGCAAACCGTGCACCTATCTTGCTTCGAGATTAATACTCTCTCCAAATGGACCAAAATGAGCTTCCATTTGACCAATGTCTCTTAGAAGTACCATCGGGTGTGCCTAAAAAGATTTCGATGCCTGTGGTACATTCGGCACAAACTGTACACCTATCTTGCGCGTAGTTTAACACTATCTCCGAATGGACCAAAATGAGCAGTCACTTGACCACGTCACCTAGGAGTAGCATCGGGTGTGCCCAAAATGATTTCCGTGCCTATGGTACATTCAGCGCAAACCGTGCGCCTATCTAGCACCAAGACTAACACTATCTCCAAACGGACCGAAACAAGCTTCCACTTGACATACATTACATAGGAGTACCATCGGGTGTGCCCAAAGCAATTTCCACGCCCGTGGGACATTCGGCGCAAACTGTGCACCATTCTTGCGCTGAAGTTAAAACCATCTCTAAATGGATCAAAATGAGCTTCTGCTTGATCCATCTCACCTAGGAGTACAATCAGGTGCATCCAAAATGATTTCTAGGCCAATGGTACCTTCGGTGCAAACTGTGCACCTATCTAGCGCTAAGATTAACACTATCTCTAAACGGCTCGAATCGAGCTTCCACTTGACCCACTTCAGCTAGGAGAACCACCGAGTGTGCCCAAAGTGATTTCCCGGCCCGTGGTACGTTCGGCGCAAATTGTGCACTATCATGCGCCTAGACTAAAACTATCTCCAAACGGACCGAAACAAGCTTCCACTTGACATACATTACCTAGGAGTACCATCAGGTCTGCCCAAAGCGATTTCCATGCCCGTGGTACATTCGGCACAAACCGTGCACCTATCTTACGCCGAGATCAAAACAATCTCCAAATAGATAGAAATAAACTTTCGCTTGATCCACGTCGCCTAGGAGTACAACCAAGTGCGTCCAAAATGATTTCTTACACATTGGTACGTTCAGCGCATATAGTGCACCTATCTTGCGTCGAGATTAACGGTTTCTCCGTATGGGCTGAAATGAGATTCCACTTGACCCATGTCACGTAGGAGTACCATCGGTTGTGTCAAAATGATTTCTTAGCCTAGGGTACGTTCAGCGCAAACCGTGCAACTATCTTGCTTCGAGATTAATACTCTCTCCAAATGGACCAAAATGAACTTCCGTTTTACCAATGTCTCTTAGAAGTACCATCGGGTGTGCCTAAAAATATTTCCATGCCTGTGGTACATTCGGCGGAAACCGAACACCTATCTTGCGCCTAGTTTAACACTATCTCCGAATGGACCAAAATGAGCTGTCACTTGACCACGTCACCTAGGAGTAGCATCGGGTGTGCCTAAAATGATTTCCATGCCTATGGTACATTCAGCGCAAACCGTGCACCTATCTAGCACCAAGACTAACACTATCACCAAATGGACCGAAACAAGCTTCCACTTGACATATATTACATAGGAGTACCATCGGGTGTGCCCAAAGCAATTTCCATGCCCGTGGGACATTCGGCGCAAGCTGTGCAACATTCTTGCGCTGAAGTTAAAACCATCTCCAAATGGATCAAAATGAGCTTCTGCTTGATCCATCTCACCTAGGAGTACAATCAGGTGCATCCAAAATGATTTCTATGCCAATGGTACCTTCGGTGCAAACTGTGCACCTGTCTAGCGCTAAGATTAACACTATCTCTAAACGGCTCGAATCGAGCTTCCACTTGATCCACTACAGCTAGGAGAACCACTGAGTGCCCAAAGTGATTTCCCGGCCCGTGGTACGTTCGGCGCAAATTGTGCACCTATCGTGCGCCTAGACTAAAACTATCTCCAAACGGACCGAAACAAGCTTCCACTTGACATACATTACCTAGGAGTACCATCAGGTCTGCCCAAAGCAATTTCCATGCCCGTGGTACATTCGGCACAAACCGTGCACCTATCTTACGCCGAGATCGAAACAATCTCCAAATAGATAGAAATAAACTTTCGCTTGATCCACGTCGCCTAGGAGTACAATCAAGTGCGTCCAAAATGATTTCTTAGCCTATGGTATGTTCAGCGCATATAGTGCACCTATCTTGCGTCGAGATTAACGGTTTCTCCGTATGGGCTGAAATGAGATTCCACTTGACCCATGTCATGTAGGAGTACCATCGGTTGTGTCAAAATGATTTCTTAGCCTAGGGTACGTTCAGCGCAAACCATGGACCTATCTTGCTTCGAGATTAATACTCTCGCCAAATGGACCAAAATGAGCTTCCATTTGACCAATGTCTCTTAGAAGTACCATCGGGTGTGCCTAAAAAGATTTCGATGCCTGTGGTACATTCGGCACAAACTATACACCTATCTTGCGCCTAGTTTAACACTATCTCCGAATGGACCAAAATGAGCAGTCACTTGACCACGTCACCTAGGAGTAGCATCGGGTGTGCCCAAAATGATTTCCGTGCCTATGGTACATCCAGCGCAAACCGTGCGCCTATCTAGCACCAAGACTAACACTATCTCCAAACGGACCGAAACAAGCTTCCACTTGACATACATTACATAGGAGTACCATCGGGTGTGCCCAAAGCAATTTCCATGCCCGTGGGACATTCGGCGCAAACTGTGCACCATTCTTGCGCTGAAGTTAAAACCATCTCTAAATGGATCAAAATGAGCTTCTGCTTGATCCATCTCACCTAGGAGTACAATCAGGTGCATCCAAAATGATTTCTAGGCCAATGGTACCTTCGGTGCAAACTGTGCACCTATCTAGCGCTAAGATTAACACTATCTCTAAACGGCTCGAATCGAGCTTCCACTTGACCCACTTCAGCTAGGAGAACCACCGAGTGTGCCCAAAGTGATTTCCCGGCCCATGGTACGTTCGGCGCAAATTGTGCACCTATCGTGCGCCTAGACTAAAACTATCTCCAAATGGACCGAAACACGCTTCCACTTGACATACATTACCTAGGAGTACCATCAGGTCTGCCCAAAGCGATTTCCATGCCCGTGGTACATTCGGCACAAACCGTGCACCTATCTTACGCCGAGATCAAAACAATCTCCAAATAGATAGAAATAAACTCTCGCTTGATCCACGTCGCCTAGGAGTACAACCAAGTGCGTCCAAAATGATTTCTTACCCATAGGTACGTTCAGCGCATATAGTGCACCTATCTTGCGTCGAGATTAACGGTTTCTCCGTATGGGCTGAAATGAGATTCCACTTGACCCATGTCACGTAGGAGTACCATCGGTTGTGTCAGAATGATTTCTTAGCCTAGGGTACGTTCAGCGCAAACCGTGCACCTATCTTGCTTCGAGATTAATACTCTCTCCAAATGGACCAAAATGAGCTTCCATTTGACCAATGTCTCTTAGAAGTACCATCGGGTGTGCCTAAAAAGATTTCCATGCCTGTGGTACATTCGGTGCAAACCGAACACCTATCTTGCGCCTAGTTTAACACTATCTCCGAATGGACCAAAATGAGCTGTCACTTGACCACGTCACCTAGGAGTAGCATCGGGTGTGCCTAAAATGATTTCCATGCCTATGGTACATTCAGCGCAAACCGTGCACCTATCTAGCACCAAGACTAACACTATCACCAAATGGACCGAAACAAGCTTCCACTTGACATATATTACATAGGAGTACCATCGGGTGTGCCCAAAGCAATTTCCATGCCCGTGGGACATTCGGCGCAAGCTGTGCAACATTCTTGCGCTGAAGTTAAAACCATCTCCAAATGGATCAAAATGAGCTTCTGCTTGATCCATCTCACCTAGGAGTACAATCAGGTGCATCCAAAATGATTTCTATGCCAATGGTACCTTCGGTGCAAACTGTGCACCTGTCTAGCGCTAAGATTAACACTATCTCTAAACGGCTCGAATCGAGCTTCCACTTGATCCACTACAGCTAGGAGAACCACCGAGTGCCCAAAGTGATTTCCCGGCCCGTGGTACGTTCGGCGCAAATTGTGCACCTATCGTGCGCCTAGACTAAAACTATCTCCAAACGGACCGAAACAAGCTTCCACTTGACATACATTACCTAGGAGTACCATCAGGTCTGCCCAAAGCAATTTCCATGCCCGTGGTACATTCGGCACAAACCGTGCACCTATCTTACGCCGAGATCGAAACAATCTCCAAATAGATAGAAATAAACTTTCGCTTGATCCACGTCGCCTAGGAGTACAATCAAGTGCGTCCAAAATGATTTCTTAGCCTATGGTATGTTCAGCGCATATAGTGCACCTATCTTGCGTCGAGATTAACGGTTTCTCCGTATGGGCTGAAATGAGATTCCACTTGACCCATGTCACGTAGGAGTACCATCGGTTGTGTCAAAATGATTTCTTAGCCTAGGGTACGTTCAGCGCAAACCGTGGACCTATCTTGCTTCGAGATTAATACTCTCGCCAAATGGACCAAAATGAGCTTCCATTTGACCAATGTCTCTTAGAAGTACCATCGGGTGTGCCTAAAAAGATTTCGATGCCTGTGGTACATTCGGCACAAACTGTACACCTATCTTGCGCCTAGTTTAACACTATCTCCGAATGGACCAAAATGAGCAGTCACTTGACCACGTCACCTAGGAGTAGCATCGGGTGTGCCCAAAATGATTTCCGTGCCTATGGTACATCCAGCGCAAATCGTGCGCCTATCTAGCACCAAGACTAACACTATCTCCAAACGGACCGAAACAAGCTTCCACTTGACATACATTACATAGGAGTACCATCGGGTGTGCCCAAAGCAATTTCCATGCCCGTGGGACATTCGGCGCAAACTGTGCACCATTCTTGCGCTGAAGTTAAAACCATCTCTAAATGGATCAAAATGAGCTTCTGCTTGATCCATCTCACCTAGGAGTACAATCAGGTGCATCCAAAATGATTTCTAGGCCAATGGTACCTTCGGTGCAAACTGTGCACCTATCTAGCGCTAAGATTAACACTATCTCTAAACGGCTCGAATCGAGCTTCCACTTGACCCACTTCAGCTAGGAGAACCACCGAGTGTGCCCAAAGTGATTTCCCGGCCCATGGTACGTTCGGCGCAAATTGTGCACCTATCGTGCGCCTAGACTAAAACTATCTCCAAATGGACCGAAACACGCTTCCACTTGACATACATTACCTAGGAGTACCATCAGGTCTGCCCAAAGCGATTTCCATGCCCGTGGTACATTCGGCACAAACCGTGCACCTATCTTACGCCGAGATCAAAACAATCTCCAAATAGATAGAAATAAACTCTCGCTTGATCCACGTCGCCTAGGAGTACAACCAAGTGCGTCCAAAATGATTTCTTACCCATAGGTACGTTCAGCGCATATAGTGCACCTATCTTGCGTCGAGATTAACGGTTTCTCCGTATGGGCTGAAATGAGATTCCACTTGACCCATGTCACGTAGGAGTACCATCGGTTGTGTCAGAATGATTTCTTAGCCTAGGGTACGTTCAGCGCAAACCGTGCACCTATCTTGCTTCGAGATTAATACTCTCTCCAAATGGACCAAAATGAGCTTCCATTTGACCAATGTCTCTTAGAAGTACCATCGGGTGTGCCTAAAAAGATTTCCATGCCTGTGGTACATTCGGTGCAAACCGAACACCTATCTTGCGCCTAGTTTAACACTATCTCCGAATGGACCAAAATGAGCTGTCACTTGACCACGTCACCTAGGAGTAGCATCGGGTGTGCCTAAAATGATTTCCATGCCTATGGTACATTCAGCGCAAACCGTGCACCTATCTAGCACCAAGACTAACACTATCACCAAATGGACCGAAACAAGCTTCCACTTGACATATATTACATAGGAGTACCATCGGGTGTGCCCAAAGCAATTTCCATGCCCGTGGGACATTCGGCGCAAGCTGTGCAACATTCTTGCGCTGAAGTTAAAACCATCTCCAAATGGATCAAAATGAGCTTCTGCTTGATCCATCTCACCTAGGAGTACAATCAGGTGCATCCAAAATGATTTCTATGCCAATGGTACCTTCGGTGCAAACTGTGCACCTGTCTAGCGCTAAGATTAACACTATCTCTAAACGGCTCGAATCGAGCTTCCACTTGATCCACTACAGCTAGGAGAACCACCGAGTGCCCAAAGTGATTTCCCGGCCCGTGGTACGTTCGGCGCAAATTGTGCACCTATCGTGCGCCTAGACTAAAACTATCTCCAAACGGACCGAAACAAGCTTCCACTTGACATACATTACCTAGGAGTACCATCAGGTCTGCCCAAAGCAATTTCCATGCCCGTGGTACATTCGGCACAAACCGTGCACCTATCTTACGCCGAGATCGAAACAATCTCCAAATAGATAGAAATAAACTTTCGCTTGATCCACGTCGCCTAGGAGTACAATCAAGTGCGTCCAAAATGATTTCTTAGCCTATGGTATGTTCAGCGCATATAGTGCACCTATCTTGCGTCGAGATTAACGGTTTCTCCGTATGGGCTGAAATGAGATTCCACTTGACCCATGTCACGTAGGAGTACCATCGGTTGTGTCAAAATGATTTCTTAGCCTAGGGTACGTTCAGCGCAAACCGTGGACCTATCTTGCTTCGAGATTAATACTCTCGCCAAATGGACCAAAATGAGCTTCCATTTGACCAATGTCTCTTAGAAGTACCATCGGGTGTGCCTAAAAAGATTTCGATGCCTGTGGTACATTCGGCACAAACTGTACACCTATCTTGCGCCTAGTTTAACACTATCTCCGAATGGACCAAAATGAGCAGTCACTTGACCACGTCACCTAGGAGTAGCATCGGGTGTGCCCAAAATGATTTCCGTGCCTATGGTACATCCAGCGCAAATCGTGCGCCTATCTAGCACCAAGACTAACACTATCTCCAAACGGACCGAAACAAGCTTCCACTTGACATACATTACATAGGAGTACCATCGGGTGTGCCCAAAGCAATTTCCATGCCCGTGGGACATTCGGCGCAAACTGTGCACCATTCTTGCGCTGAAGTTAAAACCATCTCTAAATGGATCAAAATGAGCTTCTGCTTGATCCATCTCACCTAGGAGTACAATCAGGTGCATCCAAAATGATTTCTAGGCCAATGGTACCTTCGGTGCAAACTGTGCACCTATCTAGCGCTAAGATTAACACTATCTCTAAACGGCTCGAATCGAGCTTCCACTTGACCCACTTCAGCTAGGAGAACCACCGAGTGTGCCCAAAGTGATTTCCCGGCCCATGGTACGTTCGGCGCAAATTGTGCACCTATCGTGCGCCTAGACTAAAACTATCTCCAAATGGACCGAAACACGCTTCCACTTGACATACATTACCTAGGAGTACCATCAGGTCTGCCCAAAGCGATTTCCATGCCCGTGGTACATTCGGCACAAACCGTGCACCTATCTTACGCCGAGATCAAAACAATCTCCAAATAGATAGAAATAAACTCTCGCTTGATCCACGTCGCCTAGGAGTACAACCAAGTGCGTCCAAAATGATTTCTTACCCATAGGTACGTTCAGCGCATATAGTGCACCTATCTTGCGTCGAGATTAACGGTTTCTCCGTATGGGCTGAAATGAGATTCCACTTGACCCATGTCACGTAGGAGTACCATCGGTTGTGTCAGAATGATTTCTTAGCCTAGGGTACGTTCAGCGCAAACCGTGCACCTATCTTGCTTCGAGATTAATACTCTCTCCAAATGGACCAAAATGAGCTTCCATTTGACCAATGTCTCTTAGAAGTACCATCGGGTGTGCCTAAAAAGATTTCCATGCCTGTGGTACATTCGGTGCAAACCGAACACCTATCTTGCGCCTAGTTTAACACTATCTCCGAATGGACCAAAATGAGCTGTCACTTGACCACGTCACCTAGGAGTAGCATCGGGTGTGCCTAAAATGATTTCCATGCCTATGGTACATTCAGCGCAAACCGTGCACCTATCTAGCACCAAGACTAACACTATCACCAAATGGACCGAAACATGCTTCCACTTGACATATATTACATAGGAGTACCATCGGGTGTGCCCAAAGCAATTTCCATGCCCGTGGGACATTCGGCGCAAGCTGTGCAACATTCTTGCGCTGAAGTTAAAACCATCTCCAAATGGATCAAAATGAGCTTCTGCTTGATCCATCTCACCTAGGAGTACAATCAGGTGCATCCAAAATGATTTCTATGCCAATGGTACCTTCGGTGCAAACTGTGCACCTGTCTAGCGCTAAGGTTAACACTATCTCTAAACGGCTCGAATCGAGCTTCCACTTGATCCACTACAGCTAGGAGAACCACCGAGTGCCCAAAGTGATTTCCCGACCCGTGGTACGTTCGGCGCAAATTGTGCACCTATCGTGCGCCTAGACTAAAACTATCTCCAAACGGACCGAAACAAGCTTCCACTTGACATACATTACCTAGGAGTACCATCAGGTCTGCCCAAAGCAATTTCCATGCCCGTGGTACATTCGGCACAAACCGTGCACCTATCTTACGCCGAGATCGAAACAATCTCCAAATAGATAGAAATAAACTTTCGCTTGATCCACGTCGCCTAGGAGTACAATCAAGTGCGTCCAAAATGATTTCTTAGCCTATGGTATGTTCAGCGCATATAGTGCACCTATCTTGCGTCGAGATTAACGGTTTCTCCGTATGGGCTGAAATGAGATTCCACTTGACCCATGTCACGTAGGAGTACCATCGGTTGTGTCAAAATGATTTCTTAGCCTAGGGTACGTTCAGCGCAAACCGTGGACCTATCTTGCTTCGAGATTAATACTCTCGCCAAATGGACCAAAATGAGCTTCCATTTGACCAATGTCTCTTAGAAGTACCATCGGGTGTGCCTAAAAAGATTTCGATGCCTGTGGTACATTCGGCACAAACTGTACACCTATCTTGCGCCCAGTTTAACACTATCTCCGAATGGACCAAAATGAGCAGTCACTTGACCACGTCACCTAGGAGTAGCATCGGGTGTGCCCAAAATGATTTCCGTGCCTATGGTACATCCAGCGCAAACCGTGCGCCTATCTAGCACCAAGACTAACACTATCTCCAAACGGACCGAAACAAGCTTCCACTTGACATACATTACATATGAGTACCATCGGGTGTGCCCAAAGCAATTTCCATGCCCGTGGGACATTCGGCGCAAACTGTGCACCATTCTTGCGCTGAAGTTAAAACCATCTCTAAATGGATCAAAATGAGCTTCTGCTTGATCCATCTCACCTAGGAGTACAATCAGGTGCATCCAAAATGATTTCTAGGCCAATGGTACCTTCGGTGCAAACTGTGCACCTATCTAGCGCTAAGATTAACACTATCTCTAAACGGCTCGAATCGAGCTTCCACTTGACCCACTTCAGCTAGGAGAACCACCGAGTGTGCCCAAAGTGATTTCCCGGCCCATGGTACGTTCGGCGCAAATTGTGCACCTATCGTGCGCCTAGACTAAAACTATCTCCAAATGGACCGAAACACGCTTCCACTTGACATACATTACCTAGGAGTACCATCAGGTCTGCCCAAAGCGATTTCCATGCCCGTGGTACATTCGGCACAAACCGTGCACCTATCTTACGCCGAGATCAAAACAATCTCCAAATAGATAGAAATAAACTCTCGCTTGATCCACGTCGCCTAGGAGTACAACCAAGTGCGTCCAAAATGATTTCTTACCCATAGGTACGTTCAGCGCATATAGTGCACCTATCTTGCGTCGAGATTAACGGTTTCTCCGTATGGGCTGAAATGAGATTCCACTTGACCCATGTCACGTAGGAGTACCATCGGTTGTGTCAGAATGATTTCTTAGCCTAGGGTACGTTCAGCGCAAACCGTGCACCTATCTTGCTTCGAGATTAATACTCTCTCCAAATGGACCAAAATGAGCTTCCATTTGACCAATGTCTCTTAGAAGTACCATCGGGTGTGCCTAAAAAGATTTCCATGCCTGTGGTACATTCGGTGCAAACCGAACACCTATCTTGCGCCTAGTTTAACACTATCTCCGAATGGACCAAAATGAGCTGTCACTTGACCACGTCACCTAGGAGTAGCATCGGGTGTGCCTAAAATGATTTCCATGCCTATGGTACATTCAGCGCAAACCGTGCACCTATCTAGCACCAAGACTAACACTATCACCAAATGGACCGAAACAAGCTTCCACTTGACATATATTACATAGGAGTACCATCGGGTGTGCCCAAAGCAATTTCCATGCCCGTGGGACATTCGGCGCAAGCTGTGCAACATTCTTGCGCTGAAGTTAAAACCATCTCCAAATGGATCAAAATGAGCTTCTGCTTGATCCATCTCACCTAGGAGTACAATCAGGTGCATCCAAAATGATTTCTATGCCAATGGTACCTTCGGTGCAAACTGTGCACCTGTCTAGCGCTAAGATTAACACTATCTCTAAACGGCTCGAATCGAGCTTCCACTTGATCCACTACAGCTAGGAGAACCACCGAGTGCCCAAAGTGATTTCCCGGCCCGTGGTACGTTCGGCGCAAATTGTGCACCTATCGTGCGCCTAGACTAAAACTATCTCTAAACGGACCGAAACAAGCTTCCCCTTGACATACATTACCTAGGAGTACCATCAGGTCTGCCCAAAGCAATTTCCATGCCCGTGGTACATTCGGCACAAACCGTGCACCTATCTTACGCCGAGATCGAAACAATCTCCAAATAGATAGAAATAAACTTTCGCTTGATCCACGTCGCCTAGGAGTACAATCAAGTGCGTCCAAAATGATTTCTTAGCCTATGGTATGTTCAGCGCATATAGTGCACCTATCTTGCGTCGAGATTAACGGTTTCTCCGTATGGGCTGAAATGAGATTCCACTTGACCCATGTCACGTAGGAGTACCATCGGTTGTGTCAAAATGATTTCTTAGCCTAGGGTACGTTCAGCGCAAACCGTGGACCTATCTTGCTTCGAGATTAATACTCTCGCCAAATGAACCAAAATGAGCTTCCATTTGACCAATGTCTCTTAGAAGTACCATCGGGTGTGCCTAAAAAGATTTCGATGCCTGTGGTACATTCGGCACAAACTGTACACCTATCTTGCGCCTAGTTTAACACTATCTCCGAATGGACCAAAATGAGCAGTCACTTGACCACGTCACCTAGGAGTAGCATCGGGTGTGCCCAAAATGATTTCCGTGCCTATGGTACATCCAGCGCAAACCGTGCGCCTATCTAGCACCAAGACTAACACTATCTCCAAACGGACCGAAACAAGCTTCCACTTGACATACATTACATAGGAGTACCATCGGGTGTGCCCAAAGCAATTTCCATGCCCGTGGGACATTCGGCGCAAACTGTGCACCATTCTTGCGCTGAAGTTAAAACCATCTCTAAATGGATCAAAATGAGCTTCTGCTTGATCCATCTCACCTAGGAGTACAATCAGGTGCATCCAAAATGATTTCTAGGCCAATGGTACCTTCGGTGCAAACTGTGCACCTATCTAGCGCTAAGATTAACACTATCTCTAAACGGCTCGAATCGAGCTTCCACTTGACCCACTTCAGCTAGGAGAACCACCGAGTGTGCCCAAAGTGATTTCCCGGCCCATGGTACGTTCGGCGCAAATTGTGCACCTATCGTGCGCCTAGACTAAAACTATCTCCAAATGGACCGAAACACGCTTCCACTTGACATACATTACCTAGGAGTACCATCAGGTCTGCCCAAAGCGATTTCCATGCCCGTGGTACATTCGGCACAAACCGTGCACCTATCTTACGCCGAGATCAAAACAATCTCCAAATAGATAGAAATAAACTCTCGCTTGATCCACGTCGCCTAGGAGTACAACCAAGTGCGTCCAAAATGATTTCTTACCCATAGGTACGTTCAGCGCATATAGTGCACCTATCTTGCGTCGAGATTAACGGTTTCTCCGTATGGGCTGAAATGAGATTCCACTTGACCCATGTCACGTAGGAGTACCATCGGTTGTGTCAGAATGATTTCTTAGCCTAGGGTACGTTCAGCGCAAACCGTGCACCTATCTTGCTTCGAGATTAATACTCTCTCCAAATGGACCAAAATGAGCTTCCATTTGACCAATGTCTCTTAGAAGTACCATCGGGTGTGCCTAAAAAGATTTCCATGCCTGTGGTACATTCGGTGCAAACCGAACACCTATCTTGCGCCTAGTTTAACACTATCTCCGAATGGACCAAAATGAGCTGTCACTTGACCATGTCACCTAGGAGTAGCATCGGGTGTGCCTAAAATAATTTCCATGCCTATGGTACATTCAGCGCAAACCGTGCACCTATCTAGCACCAAGACTAACACTATCACCAAATGGACCGAAACAAGCTTCCACTTGACATATATTACATAGGAGTACCATCGGGTGTGCCCAAAGCAATTTCCATGCCCGTGGGACATTCGGCGCAAGCTGTGCAACATTCTTGCGCTGAAGTTAAAACCATCTCCAAATGGATCAAAATGAGCTTCTGCTTGATCCATCTCACCTAGGAGTACAATCAGGTGCATCCAAAATGATTTCTATGCCAATGGTACCTTCGGTGCAAACTGTGCACCTATCTAGCGCTAAGATTAACACTATCTCTAAACGGCTCGAATCGAGCTTCCACTTGATCCACTACAGCTAGGAGAACCACCGAGTGCCCAAAGTGATTTCCCGGCCCGTGGTACGTTCGGCGCAAATTGTGCACCTATCGTGCGCCTAGACTAAAACTATCTCCAAACGGACCGAAACAAGCTTCCACTTGACATACATTACCTAGGAGTACCATCAGGTCTGCCCAAAGCAATTTCCATGCCCGTGGTACATTCGGCACAAACCGTGCACCTATCTTACGCCGAGATCGAAACAATCTCCAAATAGATAGAAATAAACTTTCGCTTGATCCACGTCGCCTAGGAGTACAATCAAGTGCGTCCAAAATGATTTCTTAGCCTATGGTATGTTCAGCGCATATAGTGCACCTATCTTGCGTCGAGATTAACGGTTTCTCCGTATGGGCTGAAATGAGATTCCACTTGACCCATGTCACGTAGGAGTACCATCGGTTGTGTCAAAATGATTTCTTAGCCTAGGGTACGTTCAGCGCAAACCGTGGACCTATCTTGCTTTGAGATTAATACTCTCGCCAAATGGACCAAAATGAGCTTCCATTTGACCAATGTCTCTTAGAAGTACCATCGGGTGTGCCTAAAAAGATTTCGATGCCTGTGGTACATTCGGCACAAACTGTACACCTATCTTGCGCCTAGTTTAACACTATCTCCGAATGGACCAAAATGAGCAGTCACTTGACCACGTCACCTAGGAGTAGCATCGGGTGTGCCCAAAATGATTTCCGTGCCTATGGTACATCCAGCGCAAACCGTGCGCCTATCTAGCACCAAGACTAACACTATCTCCAAACGGACCGAAACAAGCTTCCACTTGACATACATTACATAGGAGTACCATCGGGTGTGCCCAAAGCAATTTCCATGCCCGTGGGACATTCGGCGCAAACTGTGCACCATTCTTGCGCTGAAGTTAAAACCATCTCTAAATGGATCAAAATGAGCTTCTGCTTGATCCATCTCACCTAGGAGTACAATCAGGTGCATCCAAAATGATTTCTAGGCCAATGGTACCTTCGGTGCAAACTGTGCACCTATCTAGCGCTAAGATTAACACTATCTCTAAACGGCTCAAATCGAGCTTCCACTTGACCCACTTCAGCTAGGAGAACCACCGAGTGTGCCCAAAGTGATTTCCCGGCCCATGGTACGTTCGGCGCAAATTGTGCACCTATCGTGCGCCTAGACTAAAACTATCTCCAAATGGACCGAAACACGCTTCCACTTGACATACATTACCTAGGAGTACCATCAGGTCTGCCCAAAGCGATTTCCATGCCCGTGGTACATTCGGCACAAACCGTGCACCTATCTTACGCCGAGATCAAAACAATCTCCAAATAGATAGAAATAAACTCTCGCTTGATCCACGTCGCCTAGGAGTACAACCAAGTGCGTCCAAAATGATTTCTTACCCATAGGTACGTTCAGCGCATATAGTGCACCTATCTTGCGTCGAGATTAACGGTTTCTCCGTATGGGCTGAAATGAGATTCCACTTGACCCATGTCACGTAGGAGTACCATCGGTTGTGTCAGAATGATTTCTTAGCCTAGGGTACGTTCAGCGCAAACCGTGCACCTATCTTGCTTCGAGATTAATACTCTCTCCAAATGGACCAAAATGAGCTTCCATTTGACCAATGTCTCTTAGAAGTACCATCGGGTGTGCCTAAAAAGATTTCCATGCCTGTGGTACATTCGGTGCAAACCGAACACCTATCTTGCGCCTAGTTTAACACTATCTCCGAATGGACCAAAATGAGCTGTCACTTGACCACGTCACCTAGGAGTAGCATCGGGTGTGCCTAAAATGATTTCCATGCCTATGGTACATTCAGCGCAAACCGTGCACCTATCTAGCACCAAGACTAACACTATCACCAAATGGACCGAAACAAGCTTCCACTTGACATATATTACATAGGAGTACCATCGGGTGTGCCCAAAGCAATTTCCATGCCCGTGGGACATTCGGCGCAAGCTGTGCAACATTCTTGCGCTGAAGTTAAAACCATCTCCAAATGGATCAAAATGAGCTTCTGCTTGATCCATCTCACCTAGGAGTACAATCAGGTGCATCCAAAATGATTTCTATGCCAATGGTACCTTCGGTGCAAACTGTGCACCTGTCTAGCGCTAAGATTAACACTATCTCTAAACGGCTCGAATCGAGCTTCCACTTGATCCACTACAGCTAGGAGAACCACCGAGTGCCCAAAGTGATTTCCCGGCCCGTGGTACGTTCGGCGCAAATTGTGCACCTATCGTGCGCCTAGACTAAAACTATCTCCAAACGGACCGAAACAAGCTTCCACTTGACATACATTACCTAGGAGTACCATCAGGTCTGCCCAAAGCAATTTCCATGCCCGTGGTACATTCGGCACAAACCGTGCACCTATCTTACGCCGAGATCGAAACAATCTCCAAATAGATAGAAATAAACTTTCGCTTGATCCACGTCGCCTAGGAGTACAATCAAGTGTGTCCAAAATGATTTCTTAGCCTATGGTATGTTCAGCGCATATAGTGCACCTATCTTGCGTCGAGATTAACGGTTTCTCCGTATGGGCTGAAATGAGATTCCACTTGACCCATGTCACGTAGGAGTACCATCGGTTGTGTCAAAATGATTTCTTAGCCTAGGGTACGTTCAGCGCAAACCGTGGACCTATCTTGCTTCGAGATTAATACTCTCGCCAAATGGACCAAAATGAGCTTCCATTTGACCAATGTCTCTTAGAAGTACCATCGGGTGTGCCTAAAAAGATTTCGATGCCTGTGGTACATTCGGCACAAACTGTACACCTATCTTGCGCCTAGTTTAACACTATCTCCGAATGGACCAAAATGAGCAGTCACTTGACCACGTCACCTAGGAGTAGCATCGGGTGTGCCCAAAATGATTTCCGTGCCTATGGTACATCCAGCGCAAACCGTGCGCCTATCTAGCACCAAGACTAACACTATCTCCAAACGGACCGAAACAAGCTTCCACTTGACATACATTACATAGGAGTACCATCGGGTGTGCCCAAAGCAATTTCCATGCCCGTGGGACATTCGGCGCAAACTGTGCACCATTCTTGCGCTGAAGTTAAAACCATCTCTAAATGGATCAAAATGAGCTTCTGCTTGATCCATCTCACCTAGGAGTACAATCAGGTGCATCCAAAATGATTTCTAGGCCAATGGTACCTTCGGTGCAAACTGTGCACCTATCTAGCGCTAAGATTAACACTATCTCTAAACGGCTCGAATCGAGCTTCCACTTGACCCACTTCAGCTAGGAGAACCACCGAGTGTGCCCAAAGTGATTTCCCGGCCCATGGTACGTTCTGCGCAAATTGTGCACCTATCGTGCGCCTAGACTAAAACTATCTCCAAATGGACCGAAACACGCTTCCACTTGACATACATTACCTAGGAGTACCATCAGGTCTGCCCAAAGCGATTTCCATGCCCGTGGTACATTCGGCACAAACCGTGCACCTATCTTACGCCGAGATCAAAACAATCTCCAAATAGATAGAAATAAACTCTCGCTTGATCCACGTCGCCTAGGAGTACAACCAAGTGCGTCCAAAATGATTTCTTACCCATAGGTACGTTCAGCGCATATAGTGCACCTATCTTGCGTCGAGATTAACGGTTTCTCCGTATGGGCTGAAATGAGATTCCACTTGACCCATGTCACGTAGGAGTACCATCGGTTGTGTCAGAATGATTTCTTAGCCTAGGGTACGTTCAGCGCAAACCGTGCACCTATCTTGCTTCGAGATTAATACTCTCTCCAAATGGACCAAAATGAGCTTCCATTTGACCAATGTCTCTTAGAAGTACCATCGGGTGTGCCTAAAAAGATTTCCATGCCTGTGGTACATTCGGTGCAAACCGAACACCTATCTTGCGCCTAGTTTAACACTATCTCCGAATGGACCAAAATGAGCTGTCACTTGACCATGTCACCTAGGAGTAGCATCGGGTGTGCCTAAAATGATTTCCATGCCTATGGTACATTCAGCGCAAACCGTGCACCTATCTAGCACCAAGACTAACACTATCACCAAATGGACCGAAACAAGCTTCCACTTGACATATATTACATAGGAGTACCATCGGGTGTGCCCAAAGCAATTTCCATGCCCGTGGGACATTCGGCGCAAGCTGTGCAACATTCTTGCGCTGAAGTTAAAACCATCTCCAAATGGATCAAAATGAGCTTCTGCTTGATCCATCTCACCTAGGAGTACAATCAGGTGCATCCAAAATGATTTCTATGCCAATGGTACCTTCGGTGCAAACTGTGCACCTATCTAGCGCTAAGATTAACACTATCTCTAAACGGCTCGAATCGAGCTTCCACTTGATCCACTACAGCTAGGAGAACCACCGAGTGCCCAAAGTGATTTCCCGGCCCGTGGTACGTTCGGCGCAAATTGTGCACCTATCGTGCGCCTAGACTAAAACTATCTCCAAACGGACCGAAACAAGCTTCCACTTGACATACATTACCTAGGAGTACCATCAGGTCTGCCCAAAGCAATTTCCATGCCCGTGGTACATTCGGCACAAACCGTGCACCTAGCTTACGCCGAGATCGAAACAATCTCCAAATAGATAGAAATAAACTTTCGCTTGATCCACGTCGCCTAGGAGTACAATCAAGTGCGTCCAAAATGATTTCTTAGCCTATGGTATGTTCAGCGCATATAGTGCACCTATCTTGCGTCGAGATTAACGGTTTCTCCGTATGGGCTGAAATGAGATTCCACTTGACCCATGTCACGTAGGAGTACCATCGGTTGTGTCAAAATGATTTCTTAGCCTAGGGTACGTTCAGCGCAAACCGTGGACCTATCTTGCTTCGAGATTAATACTCTCGCCAAATGGACCAAAATGAGCTTCCATTTGACCAATGTCTCTTAGAAGTACCATCGGGTGTGCCTAAAAAGATTTCGATGCCTGTGGTACATTCGGCACAAACTGTACACCTATCTTGCGCCTAGTTTAACACTATCTCCGAATGGACCAAAATGAGCAGTCACTTGACCACGTCACCTAGGAGTAGCATCGGGTGTGCCCAAAATGATTTCCGTGCCTATGGTACATCCAGCGCAAACCGTGCGCCTATCTAGCACCAAGACTAACACTATCTCCAAACGGACCGAAACAAGCTTCCACTTGACATACATTACATAGGAGTACCATCGGGTGTGCCCAAAGCAATTTCCATGCCCGTGGGACATTCGGCGCAAACTGTGCACCATTCTTGCGCTGAAGTTAAAACCATCTCTAAATGGATCAAAATGAGCTTCTGCTTGATCCATCTCACCTAGGAGTACAATCAGGTGCATCCAAAATGATTTCTAGGCCAATGGTACCTTCGGTGCAAACTGTGCACCTATCTAGCGCTAAGATTAACACTATCTCTAAACGGCTCGAATCGAGCTTCCACTTGACCCACTTCAGCTAGGAGAACCACCGAGTGTGCCCAAAGTGATTTCCCGGCCCATGGTACGTTCGGCGCAAATTGTGCACCTATCGTGCGCCTAGACTAAAACTATCTCCAAATGGACCGAAACACGCTTCCACTTGACATACATTACCTAGGAGTACCATCAGGTCTGCCCAAAGCGATTTCCATGCCCGTGGTACATTCGGCACAAACCGTGCACCTATCTTACGCCGAGATCAAAACAATCTCCAAATAGATAGAAATAAACTCTCGCTTGATCCACGTCGCCTAGGAGTACAACCAAGTGCGTCCAAAATGATTTCTTACCCATAGGTACGTTCAGCGCATATAGTGCACCTATCTTGCGTCGAGATTAACGGTTTCTCCGTATGGGCTGAAATGAGATTCCACTTGACCCATGTCACGTAGGAGTACCATCGGTTGTGTCAGAATGATTTCTTAGCCTAGGGTACGTTCAGCGCAAACCGTGCACCTATCTTGCTTCGAGATTAATACTCTCTCCAAATGGACCAAAATGAGCTTCCATTTGACCAATGTCTCTTAGAAGTACCATCGGGTGTGCCTAAAAAGATTTCCATGCCTGTGGTACATTCGGTGCAAACCGAACACCTATCTTGCGCCTAGTTTAACACTATCTCCGAATGGACCAAAATGAGCTGTCACTTGACCACGTCACCTAGGAGTAGCATCGGGTGTGCCTAAAATGATTTCCATGCCTATGGTACATTCAGCGCAAACCGTGCACCTATCTAGCACCAAGACTAACACTATCACCAAATGGACCGAAACAAGCTTCCACTTGACATATATTACATAGGAGTACCATCGGGTGTGCCCAAAGCAATTTCCATGCCCGTGGGACATTCGGCGCAAGCTGTGCAACATTCTTGCGCTGAAGTTAAAACCATCTCCAAATGGATCAAAATGAGCTTCTGCTTGATCCATCTCACCTAGGAGTACAATCAGGTGCATCCAAAATGATTTCTATGCCAATGGTACCTTCGGTGCAAACTGTGCACCTATCTAGCGCTAAGATTAACACTATCTCTAAACGGCTCGAATCGAGCTTCCACTTGATCCACTACAGCTAGGAGAACCACCGAGTGCCCAAAGTGATTTCCCGGCCCGTGGTACGTTCGGCGTAAATTGTGCACCTATCGTGCGCCTAGACTAAAACTATCTCCAAACGGACCGAAACAAGCTTCCACTTGACATACATTACCTAGGAGTACCATCAGGTCTGCCCAAAGCAATTTCCATGCCCGTGGTACATTCGGCACAAACCGTGCACCTATCTTACGCCGAGATCGAAACAATCTCCAAATAGATAGAAATAAACTTTCGCTTGATCCACGTCGCCTAGGAGTACAATCAAGTGCGTCCAAAATGATTTCTTAGCCTATGGTATGTTCAGCGCATATAGTGCACCTATCTTGCGTCGAGATTAACGGTTTCTCCGTATGGGCTGAAATGAGATTCCACTTGACCCATGTCACGTAGGAGTACCATCGGTTGTGTCAAAATGATTTCTTAGCCTAGGGTACGTTCAGCGCAAACCGTGGACCTATCTTGCTTTGAGATTAATACTCTCGCCAAATGGACCAAAATGAGCTTCCATTTGACCAATGTCTCTTAGAAGTACCATCGGGTGTGCCTAAAAAGATTTCGATGCCTGTGGTACATTCGGCACAAACTGTACACCTATCTTGCGCCTAGTTTAACACTATCTCCGAATGGACCAAAATGAGCAGTCACTTGACCACGTCACCTAGGAGTAGCATCGGGTGTGCCCAAAATGATTTCCGTGCCTATGGTACATCCAGCGCAAACCGTGCGCCTATCTAGCACCAAGACTAACACTATCTCCAAACGGACCGAAACAAGCTTCCACTTGACATACATTACATAGGAGTACCATCGGGTGTGCCCAAAGCAATTTCCATGCCCGTGGGACATTCGGCGCAAACTGTGCACCATTCTTGCGCTGAAGTTAAAACCATCTCTAAATGGATCAAAATGAGCTTCTGCTTGATCCATCTCACCTAGGAGTATAATCAGGTGCATCCAAAATGATTTCTAGGCCAATGGTACCTTCGGTGCAAACTGTGCACCTATCTAGCGCTAAGATTAACACTATCTCTAAACGGCTCGAATCGAGCTTCCACTTGACCCACTTCAGGTAGGAGAACCACCGAGTGTGCCCAAAGTGATTTCCCGGCCCATGGTACGTTCGGCGCAAATTGTGCACCTATCGTGCGCCTAGACTAAAACTATCTCCAAATGGACCGAAACACGCTTCCACTTGACATACATTACCTAGGAGTACCATCAGGTCTGCCCAAAGCGATTTCCATGCCCGTGGTACATTCGGCACAAACCGTGCACCTATCTTACGCCGAGATCAAAACAATCTCCAAATAGATAGAAATAAACTCTCGCTTGATCCACGTCGCCTAGGAGTACAACCAAGTGCGTCCAAAATGATTTCTTACCCATAGGTACGTTCAGCGCATATAGTGCACCTATCTTGCGTCGAGATTAACGGTTTCTCCGTATGGGCTGAAATGAGATTCCACTTGACCCATGTCACGTAGGAGTACCATCGGTTGTGTCAGAATGATTTCTTAGCCTAGGGTACGTTCAGCGCAAACCGTGCACCTATCTTGCTTCGAGATTAATACTCTCTCCAAATGGACCAAAATGAGCTTCCATTTGACCAATGTCTCTTAGAAGTACCATCGGGTGTGCCTAAAAAGATTTCCATGCCTGTGGTACATTCGGTGCAAACCGAACACCTATCTTGCGCCTAGTTTAACACTATCTCCGAATGGACCAAAATGAGCTGTCACTTGACCACGTCACCTAGGAGTAGCATCGGGTGTGCCTAAAATGATTTCCATGCCTATGGTACATTCAGCGCAAACCGTGCACCTATCTAGCACCAAGACTAACACTATCACCAAATGGACCGAAACAAGCTTCCACTTGACATATATTACATAGGAGTACCATCGGGTGTGCCCAAAGCAATTTCCATGCCCGTGGGACATTCGGCGCAAGCTGTGCAACATTCTTGCGCTGAAGTTAAAACCATCTCCAAATGGATCAAAATGAGCTTCTGCTTGATCCATCTCACCTAGGAGTACAATCAGGTGCATCCAAAATGATTTCTATGCCAATGGTACCTTCGGTGCAAACTGTGCACCTATCTAGCGCTAAGATTAACACTATCTCTAAACGGCTCGAATCGAGCTTCCACTTGATCCACTACAGCTAGGAGAACCACCGAGTGCCCAAAGTGATTTCCCGGCCCGTGGTACGTTCGGCGCAAATTGTGCACCTATCGTGCGCCTAGACTAAAACTATCTCCAAACGGACCGAAACAAGCTTCCACTTGACATACATTACCTAGGAGTACCATCAGGTCTGCCCAAAGCAATTTCCATGCCCGTGGTACATTCGGCACAAACCGTGCACCTATCTTACGCCGAGATCGAAACAATCTCCAAATAGATAGAAATAAACTTTCGCTTGATCCACGTCGCCTAGGAGTACAATCAAGTGCGTCCAAAATGATTTCTTAGCCTATGGTATGTTCAGCGCATATAGTGCACCTATCTTGCGTCGAGATTAACGGTTTCTCCGTATGGGCTGAAATGAGATTCCACTTGACCCATGTCACGTAGGAGTACCATCGGTTGTGTCAAAATGATTTCTTAGCCTAGGGTACGTTCAGCGCAAACCGTGGACCTATCTTGCTTCGAGATTAATACTCTCGCCAAATGGACCAAAATGAGCTTCCATTTGACCAATGTCTCTTAGAAGTACCATCGGGTGTGCCTAAAAAGATTTCGATGCCTGTGGTACATTCGGCACAAACTGTACACCTATCTTGCGCCTAGTTTAACACTATCTCCGAATGGACCAAAATGAGCAGTCACTTGACCACGTCACCTAGGAGTAGCATCGGGTGTGCCCAAAATGATTTCCGTGCCTATGGTACATCCAGCGCAAACCGTGCGCCTATCTAGCACCAAGACTAACACTATCTCCAAACGGACCGAAACAAGCTTCCACTTGACATACATTACATAGGAGTACCATCGGGTGTGCCCAAAGCAATTTCCATGCCCGTGGGACATTCGGCGCAAACTGTGCACCATTCTTGCGCTGAAGTTAAAACCATCTCTAAATGGATCAAAATGAGCTTCTGCTTGATCCATCTCACCTAGGAGTACAATCAGGTGCATCCAAAATGATTTCTAGGCCAATGGTACCTTCGGTGCAAACTGTGCACCTATCTAGCGCTAAGATTAACACTATCTCTAAACGGCTCGAATCGAGCTTCCACTTGACCCACTTCAGCTAGGAGAACCACCGAGTGTGCCCAAAGTGATTTCCCGGCCCATGGTACGTTCGGCGCAAATTGTGCACCTATCGTGCGCCTAGACTAAAACTATCTCCAAATGGACCGAAACACGCTTCCACTTGACATACATTACCTAGGAGTACCATCAGGTGCATCCAAAGCGATTTCCATGCCCGTGGTACATTCGGCACAAACCGTGCACCTATCTTACGCCGAGATCAAAACAATCTCCAAATAGATAGAAATAAACTCTCGCTTGATCCACGTCGCCTAGGAGTACAACCAAGTGCGTCCAAAATGATTTCTTACCCATAGGTACGTTCAGCGCATATAGTGCACCTATCTTGCGTCGAGATTAATGGTTTCTCCGTATGGGCTGAAATGAGATTCCACTTGACCCATGTCACGTAGGAGTACCATCGGTTGTGTCAGAATGATTTCTTAGCCTAGGGTACGTTCAGCGCAAACCGTGCACCTATCTTGCTTCGAGATTAATACTCTCTCCAAATGGACCAAAATGAGCTTCCATTTGACCAATGTCTCTTAGAAGTACCATCGGGTGTGCCTAAAAAGATTTCCATGCCTGTGGTACATTCGGTGCAAACCGAACACCTATCTTGCGCCTAGTTTAACACTATCTCCGAATGGACCAAAATGAGCTGTCACTTGACCACGTCACCTAGGAGTAGCATCGGGTGTGCCCAAAATGATTTCGATGCCTATGGTACATTCAGCGCAAACCGTGCACCTATCTAGCACCAAGACTAACACTATCTCCAAACGGACCGAAACAAGCTTCCACTTGACAGACATTACATAGGAGTACCATCGGGTGTGCCCAAAGCAATTTCCATGCCCTTGGGACATTCGGCGCGAGCTGTGCAACATTCTTGCGCTGAAGTTAAAACCATCTCCAAATGGATCAAAATGAGCTTCTGCTTGATCCATCTCACCTAGGAGTACAATCAGGTGCATCCAAAATGATTTCTGTGCCAATGGTACCTTCGGTGCAAACTGTCCACCTATCTAGCGCTAAGATTAAAACTATCTCTAAACGGCTCGAATCGAGCTTCCACTTGACCCACTTCAGCTAGGAGAACCACCGAGTGTGCCCAAAGTGATTTCCCGGCCCGTGGTACGTTCGGCGCAAATTGTGCACCTATCGTGCACCTAGACTAAAACTATCTCCAAACGGACCGAAACAAGCTTCCACTTGACATACATTACCTAGGAGTACCATCAGGTCTGCCCAAAGCGATTTCCATGCCCGTGGTACATTCGGCACAAACCGTGCACCTATCTTATGCCGAGATCAAAACAATCTCAAAATAGATAGAAATAAACTTTCGCTTGATCCACGTCGCCTAGGAGTACAATCAAGTGCGTCCAAAATGATTTCTTAGCCTATGGTACGTTCAGCGCATATAGTGCACCTATCTTGCGTCGAGATTAACGGTTTCTCCGTATGGGCTGAAATGAGATTCCACTTGACCCATGTCACGTAGGAGTACCATCGGTTGTGTCAAAATGATTTATTAGCCTAGGGTACGTTCAGCGCAAACCGTGCACCTATCTTGCTTCGAGATTAATACTCTCTCAAAATGGACCAAAATGAGCTTCCATTTGACCAATGTCTCTTAGAAGTACCATCGGGTGTGCCTAAAAATATTTCCACGCCTGTGGTACATTCGCCGCAAACCGAACACCTATCTTGCGCCTAGTTTAACACTATCTCGGAATGGACCAAAATGAGCTGTCACTTGACCACGTCACCTAGGAGTAGCATCGGGTGTGCCCAAAATGATTTCCGTGCCTATGGTACATCCAGCGCAAACCGTGCGCC
This sequence comes from Saccharum hybrid cultivar R570, assembly GCA_038087645.1. NCBI lineage: Eukaryota > Viridiplantae > Streptophyta > Magnoliopsida > Poales > Poaceae > Saccharum > Saccharum hybrid cultivar. The sequence goes on along the minus strand of JAQSUU010000307.1, from coordinate 38,867,767 downwards.
TATCTAGCACCAAGACTAACACTATCTCCAAACGGACCGAAACAAGCTTCCACTTGACATACATTACATAGGAGTACCATCGGGTGTGCCCAAAGCAATTTCCATGCCCGTGGGACATTCGGCGCAAACTGTGCACCATTCTTGCGCTGAAGTTAAAACCATCTCTAAATGGATCAAAATGAGCTTCTGCTTGATCCATCTCACCTAGGAGTACAATCAGGTGCATCCAAAATGATTTCTAGGCCAATGGTACCTTCGGTGCAAACTGTGCACCTATCTAGCGCTAAGATTAACACTATCTCTAAACGGCTCGAATCAAGCTTCCACTTGACCCACTTCAGCTAGGAGAACCACCGAGTGTGCCCAAAGTGATTTCCCGGCCCATGGTACGTTCGGCGCAAATTGTGCACCTATCGTGCGCCTAGACTAAAACTATCTCCAAATGGACCGAAACACGCTTCCACTTGACATACATTACCTAGGAGTACCATCAGGTCTGCCCAAAGCAATTTCCATGCCCGTGGTACATTCGGCACAAACCGTGCACCTATCTTACGCCGAGATCGAAACAATCTCCAAATAGATAGAAATAAACTCTCGCTTGATCCACGTCGCCTAGGAGTACAATCAAGTGCGTCCAAAATGATTTCTTAGCCTATGGTACGTTCAGCGCATATAGTGCACCTATCTTGCGTCGAGATTAACGGTTTCTCCGTATGGGCTGAAATGAGATTCCACTTGACCCATGTCATGTAGGAGTACCATCGGTTGTGTCAAAATGATTTCTTAGCCTAGGGTACGTTCAGCGCAAACCGTGGACCTATCTTGTTTCGAGATTAATACTCTCTCCAAATGGACCAAAATGAGCTTCCATTTGACCAATGTCTCTTAGAAGTACCATCGGGTGTGCCTAAAAAGATTTCTATGCCTGTGGTACATTCGACGCAAACCGAACACCTATCTTGCGCCTAGTTTAACACTATCTCCGAATGGACCAAAATGAGCTGTCACTTGACCACGTCACCTAGGAGTAGCATCGGGTGTGCCCAAAATGATTTCCATGCCTATGGTACATTCAGCGCAAACCGTGCACCTATCTAGCACCAAGACTAACACTATCTCCAAACGGACCGAAACAAGCTTCCACTTGACAGACATTACATAGGAGTACCATCGGGTGTGCCCAAAGCAATTTCCATGCCCTTGGGACATTCGGCGCGAGCTGTGCAACATTCTTGCGCTGAAGTTAAAACCATCTCCAAATGGATCAAAATGAGCTTCTGCTTGATCCATCTCACCTAGGAGTACAATCAGGTGCATCCAAAATGATTTCTGTGCCAATGGTACCTTCGGTGCAAACTGTCCACCTATCTAGCGCTAAGATTAAAACTATCTCTAAACGGCTCGAATCGAGCTTCCACTTGACCCACTTCAGCTAGGAGAACCACCGAGTGTGCCCAAAGTGATTTCCCGGCCCGTGGTACGTTCGGCGCAAATTGTGCACCTATCGTGCACCTAGACTAAAACTATCTCCAAACGGACCGAAACAAGCTTCCACTTGACATACATTACCTAGGAGTACCATCAGGTCTGCCCAAAGCGATTTCCATGCCCGTGGTACATTCGGCACAAACCGTGCACCTATCTTACGCCGAGATCAAAACAATCTCCAAATAGATAGAAATAAACTCTCGCTTGATCCACGTCGCCTAGGAGTACAACCAAGTGCGTCCAAAATGATTTCTTACCCATAGGTACGTTCAGCGCATATAGTGCACCTATCTTGCGTCGAGATTAACGGTTTCTCCGTATGGGCTGAAATGAGATTCCACTTGACCCATGTCACGTAGGAGTACCATCGGTTGTGTCAGAATGATTTCTTAGCCTAGGGTACGTTCAGCGCAAACCGTGCACCTATCTTGCTTCGAGATTAATACTCTCTCCAAATGGACCAAAATGAGCTTCCATTTGACCAATGTCTCTTAGAAGTACCATCGGGTGTGCCTAAAAAGATTTCCATGCCTGTGGTACATTCGGTGCAAACCGAACACCTATCTTGCGCCTAGTTTAACACTATCTCCGAATGGACCAAAATGAGCTGTCACTTGACCACGTCACCTAGGAGTAGCATCGGGTGTGCCCAAAATGATTTCGATGCCTATGGTACATTCAGCGCAAACCGTGCACCTATCTAGCACCAAGACTAACACTATCTCCAAACGGACCGAAACAAGCTTCCACTTGACAGACATTACATAGGAGTACCATCGGGTGTGCCCAAAGCAATTTCCATGCCCTTGGGACATTCGGCGCGAGCTGTGCAACATTCTTGCGCTGAAGTTAAAACCATCTCCAAATGGATCAAAATGAGCTTCTGCTTGATCCATCTCACCTAGGAGTACAATCAGGTGCATCCAAAATGATTTCTGTGCCAATGGTACCTTCGGTGCAAACTGTCCACCTATCTAGCGCTAAGATTAAAACTATCTCTAAACGGCTCGAATCGAGCTTCCACTTGACCCACTTCAGCTAGGAGAACCACCGAGTGTGCCCAAAGTGATTTCCCGGCCCGTGGTACGTTCGGCGCAAATTGTGCACCTATCGTGCACCTAGACTAAAACTATCTCCAAACGGACCGAAACAAGCTTCCACTTGACATACATTACCTAGGAGTACCATCAGGTCTGCCCAAAGCGATTTCCATGCCCGTGGTACATTCGGCACAAACCGTGCACCTATCTTATGCCGAGATCAAAACAATCTCAAAATAGATAGAAATAAACTTTCGCTTGATCCACGTCGCCTAGGAGTACAATCAAGTGCGTCCAAAATGATTTCTTAGCCTATGGTACGTTCAGCGCATATAGTGCACCTATCTTGCGTCGAGATTAACGGTTTCTCCGTATGGGCTGAAATGAGATTCCACTTGACCCATGTCACGTAGGAGTACCATCGGTTGTGTCAAAATGATTTATTAGCCTAGGGTACGTTCAGCGCAAACCGTGCACCTATCTTGCTTCGAGATTAATACTCTCTCAAAATGGACCAAAATGAGCTTCCATTTGACCAATGTCTCTTAGAAGTACCATCGGGTGTGCCTAAAAATATTTCCACGCCTGTGGTACATTCGCCGCAAACCGAACACCTATCTTGCGCCTAGTTTAACACTATCTCGGAATGGACCAAAATGAGCTGTCACTTGACCACGTCACGTAGGAGTAGCATCGGGTGTGCCCAAAATGATTTCCATGCCTATGGTGCATTCAGCGCAAACCATGCACCTATCTTGCACCAAACTAACACTATCACCAAATGGACCGAAACAAGCTTCCACTTGACATACATTACATAGGAGTACCATCGGGTGTGCCCAAAGCAATTTCCATGCCCGTGGGACAATCGGCGCAAACTGTGCACCATTCTTGCGCTGAAGTTAAAACCATCTCCAAATGGATCAAAATGAGCTTCTGCTTGATCCATCTCACCTAGGAGTACAATCAGGTGCATCCAAAATGATTTCTGTGCCAATGGTACCTTCGGTGCAAACTGTCCACCTATCTAGCGATTTCCATGCTCGTGGTACATTCGGCACAAACCGTGCACCTATCTTACGCCGAGGTCAAAACAATCTCCAAATAGATAGAAATAAACTTTCGCTTGATCCACGTCGTCTAGGAGTACAATCAAGTGCGTCCAAAATGATTTCTTAGCCTATGGTACGTTCAGCGCATATAGTGCACCTATCTTGCGTCAAGATTAACGGTTTATCCGTATGGGCTGAAATGAGATTCCACTTGACCCATGTCATGTAGGAGTACCATCGGTTGTGTCCAAATGATTTCTTAGCCTAGGGTACGTTCAGCGCAAACCGTGGACCTATCTTGTTTCGAGATTAATACTCTCTCCAAATGGACCAAAATGACCTTCCATTTGACCAATGTCTCTTAGAAGTACCATCGGGTGTGCCTAAAAAGATTTCTATGCCTGTGGTACATTCGACGCAAACCGAACACCTATCTTGCACCTAGTTTAACACTATCTCCGAATGGACCAAAATGAGCTGTCACTTGACCACGTCACCTAGGAGTAGCATCGGGTGTGCCCAAAATGATTTCCATGCCTATGGTACATTCAGCGCAAACGGTGCACCTATCTAGTACCAAGACTAACACTATCTCCAAACGGACCGAAACAAGCTTCCACTTGACATACATTACATAGGAGTACCATCGGGTGTGCCTAAAGCAATTTCCATGCCCGTGGGACATTCGGCGCAAGCTGTGCAACATTCTTGGGCTGAAGTTAAAACTATCTCCAAATGGATCAAAATGAGCTTCTGCTTGATCCATCTCACCTAGGAGTACAATCAGGTGGATCCAAAATGATTTCTATGCCAATGGTACCTTCGGTGCAAACTGTGCACCTATCTAGCACTAAGATTAACACTATCTCTAAACGGCTCGAATCGAGCATCCACTTGACCCACTTCAGCTAGGAGAACCAACGAGTGTGCCCAAAGTGATTTCCCGGCCTGTGGTACGTTAGGCGCAAATTGTGCACCTATCGTGCGCCTAGACTAAAACTATCTCCAAACGGACCGAAACAAGCTTCCACTTGACATACATTACCTAGGTGTACCATCAGGTCTGCCCAAAGCGATTTCCATGCCCGTGGTACATTCGGCACAAACCGTGCACCTATCTTATGCCGAGATCAAAACAATCTCAAAATAGATAGAAATAAACTTTCGCTTGATCCACGTCGCCTAGGAGTACAATCAAGTGCGTCCAAAATGATTTCTTAGCCTATGGTACGTTCAGCGCATATAGTGCACCTATCTTGCGTCGAGATTAACGGTTTCTCCGTATGGGCTGAAATGAGATTCCACTTGACCCATGTCACGTAGGAGTACCATCGGTTGTGTCAAAATGATTTATTAGCCTAGGGTACGTTCAGCGCAAACCGTGCACCTATCTTGCTTCGAGATTAATACTCTCTCAAAATGGACCAAAATGAGCTTCCATTTGACCAATGTCTCTTAGAAGTACCATCGGGTGTGCCTAAAAATATTTCCACGCCTGTGGTACATTCGCCGCAAACCGAACACCTATCTTGCGCCTAGTTTAACACTATCTCGGAATGGACCAAAATGAGCTGTCACTTGACCACGTCACGTAGGAGTAGCATCGGGTGTGCCCAAAATGATTTCCATGCCTATGGTGCATTCAGCGCAAACCATGCACCTATCTTGCACCAAACTAACACTATCACCAAATGGACCGAAACAAGCTTCCACTTGACATACATTACATAGGAGTACCATCGGGTGTGCCCAAAGCAATTTCCATGCCCGTGGGACAATCGGCGCAAACTGTGCACCATTCTTGCGCTGAAGTTAAAACCATCTCCAAATGGATCAAAATGAGCTTCTGCTTGATCCATCTCACCTAGGAGTACAATCAGGTGCATCCAAAATGATTTCTGTGCCAATGGTACCTTCGGTGCAAACTGTCCACCTATCTAGCGATTTCCATGCTCGTGGTACATTCGGCACAAACCGTGCACCTATCTTACGCCGAGGTCAAAACAATCTCCAAATAGATAGAAATAAACTTTCGCTTGATCCACGTCGTCTAGGAGTACAATCAAGTGCGTCCAAAATGATTTCTTAGCCTATGGTACGTTCAGCGCATATAGTGCACCTATCTTGCGTCAAGATTAACGGTTTATCCGTATGGGCTGAAATGAGATTCCACTTGACCCATGTCATGTAGGAGTACCATCGGTTGTGTCCAAATGATTTCTTAGCCTAGGGTACGTTCAGCGCAAACCGTGGACCTATCTTGTTTCGAGATTAATACTCTCTCCAAATGGACCAAAATGACCTTCCATTTGACCAATGTCTCTTAGAAGTACCATCGGGTGTGCCTAAAAAGATTTCTATGCCTGTGGTACATTCGACGCAAACCGAACACCTATCTTGCACCTAGTTTAACACTATCTCCGAATGGACCAAAATGAGCTGTCACTTGACCACGTCACCTAGGAGTAGCATCGGGTGTGCCCAAAATGATTTCCATGCCTATGGTACATTCAGCGCAAACGGTGCACCTATCTAGTACCAAGACTAACACTATCTCCAAACGGACCGAAACAAGCTTCCACTTGACATACATTACATAGGAGTACCATCGGGTGTGCCTAAAGCAATTTCCATGCCCGTGGGACATTCGGCGCAAGCTGTGCAACATTCTTGGGCTGAAGTTAAAACTATCTCCAAATGGATCAAAATGAGCTTCTGCTTGATCCATCTCACCTAGGAGTACAATCAGGTGGATCCAAAATGATTTCTATGCCAATGGTACCTTCGGTGCAAACTGTGCACCTATCTAGCACTAAGATTAACACTATCTCTAAACGGCTCGAATCGAGCATCCACTTGACCCACTTCAGCTAGGAGAACCAACGAGTGTGCCCAAAGTGATTTCCCGGCCTGTGGTACGTTAGGCGCAAATTGTGCACCTATCGTGCGCCTAGACTAAAACTATCTCCAAACGGACCGAAACAAGCTTCCACTTGACATACATTACCTAGGTGTACCATCAGGTCTGCCCAAAGCGATTTCCATGCCCGTGGTACATTCGGCACAAACCGTGCACCTATCTTACGCCGAGATCAAAACAATCTCCAAATAGATAGAAATAAACTTTCGCTTGATCCACGTCGCCTAGGAGTACAATCAAGTGCGTCCAAAATGATTTCTTAGCCTATGGTACGTTCAGCGCATATAGTGCACCTATCTTGCGTCGAGATTAATGGTTTCTCCGTATGGGCTGAAATGAGATTCCACTTGACCCATGTCACGTAGGAGTACCATCGGTTGTGTCAAAATGATTTATTAGCCTAGGGTACGTTCAGCGCAAACCGTGCACCTATCTTGCTTCGAGATTAATACTCTCTCAAAATGGACCAAAATGACCTTCCATTTGACCAATGTCTCTTAGAAGTACCATCGGGTGTGCCTAAAAAGATTTCCACGCCTGTGGTACATTCGCCGCAAACCGAACACCTATCTTGCGCCTAGTTTAACACTATCTCGGAATGGACCAAAATGAGCTGTCACTTGACCACGTCACGTAGGAGTAGCATCGGGTGTGCCCAAAATGATTTCCATGCCTATGGTGCATTCAGCGCAAACGGTGCACCTATCTTGCACCAAACTAACACTATCTCCAAATGGACCGAAACAAGCTTCCACTTGACATACATTACATAGGAGTACCATCGGGTGTGCCCAAAGCAATTTCCATGCCCGTGGGACAATCGGCGCAAACTGTGCACCATTCTTGCGCTGAAGTTAAAACCATCTCCAAATGGATCAAAATGAGCTTCTGCTTGATCCATCTCACCTAGGAGTACAATCAGGTGCATCCAAAATGATTTCTATGCCAATGGTACCTTCGGTGCAAACTGTCCACCTATCTAGCGCTAAGATTAAAACTATCTCTAAACGGCTCGAATCGAGCTTCCACTTGACCCACTTCAGCTAGGAGAACCACCGAGTGTGCCCAAAGTGATTTCCCGGCCCGTGGTACGTTCGGCGCAAATTGTGCACCTATCGTGCACCTAGACTAAAACTATCTCCAAACGGACCGAAACAAGCTTCCACTTGACATACATTACCTAGGAGTACCATCAGGTCTGCCCAAAGCGATTTCCATGCCCATGGTACATTCGGCACAAACCGTGCACCTATCTTATGCCGAGATCAAAACAATCTCAAAATAGATAGAAATAAACTTTCGCTTGATCCACGTCGCCTAGGAGTACAATCAAGTGCGTCCAAAATGATTTCTTAGCCTATGGTACGTTCAGCGCATATAGTGCACCTATCTTGCGTCGAGATTAACGGTTTCTCCGTATGGGCTGAAATGAGATTCCACTTGACCCATGTCACGTAGGAGTACCATCGGTTGTGTCAAAATGATTTCTTAGCCAAGGGTACGTTCAGCGCAAACCGTGCACCTATCTTGCTTCGAGATTAAAACTCTCTCCAAATGGACCAAAATGAGCTTCCATTTGACCAATGTCTCTTAGAAGTACCATCGGGTGTGCCTAAAAATATTTCCATGCCTGTGGTACATTCGGCGGAAACCGAACACCTATCTTGCGCCTAGTTTAACACTATCTCCGAATGGACCAAAATGAGCTGTCCCTTGACCACGTCACCTAGGAGTAGCATCGGGTGTGCCTAAAATGATTTCCATGCCTATGGTACATTCAGCGCAAACCGTGCACCTATCTAGCACCAAGACTAACACTATCACCAAACGGACTGAAACAAGCTTCCACTTGACATACATTACATAGGAGTACCATCGGGTGTGCCCAAAGCAATTTCCATGCCCGTGGGACATTCGGCGCAAGCTGTGCAACATTCTTGCGCTGAAGTTAAAACTATCTCCAAATGGATCAAAATGAGCTTCTGCTTGATCCATCTCACCTAGGAGTACAATCAGGTGCATCCAAAATGATTTCTAGGCCAATGGTACCTTCGGTGCAAACTGTGCACCTATCTAGCGCTAAGATTAACACTATCTCTAAATGGCTCGAATCAAGCTTCCACTTGATCCACTTCAGCTAGGAGAACCACCGAGTGCCCAAAGTGATTTCCCGGCCCGTGGTACGTTCGGCGCAAATTGTGCACCTATCGTGCGCCTAGACTAAAACTATCTCCAAACGGACCGAAACAAGCTTCCACTTGACATACATTACCTAGGAGTACCATCAGGTCTGCCCAAAGCAATTTCCATGCCCGTGGTACATTCGGCACAAACCGTGCACCTATCTTACGCCGAGATCGAAACAATCTCCAAATAGATAGAAATAAACTTTCGCTTGATCCACGTCGCCTAGGAGTACAATCAAGTGCGTCCAAAATGATTTCTTAGCCTATGGTACGTTCAGCGCATATAGTGCACCTATCTTGCGTCGAGATTAACGGTTTATCCGTATGGGCTGAAATGAGATTCCACTTGACCCATGTCATGTAGGAGTACCATCGGTTGTGTCAAAATGATTTCTTAGCCTAGGGTACGTTCAGCGCAAACCGTGGACCTATCTTGTTTCGAGATTAATACTCTCTCCAAATGGACCAAAATGAGCTTCCATTTGACCAATGTCTCTTAGAAGTACCATCGGGTGTGCCTAAAAAGATTTCTATGCCTGTGGTACATTCGACGCAAACCGAACACCTATCTTGCGCCTAGTTTAACACTATCTCCGAATGGACCAAAATGAGCTGTCACTTGACCACGTCACCTAGGAGTAGCATCGGGTGTGCCCAAAATGATTTCCATGCCTATGGTACATTCAGCGCAAACGGTGCACCTATCTAGGACCAAGACTAACACTATCTCCAAACGGACCGAAACAAGTTTCCACATGACATACATTACATAGGAGTACCATCGGGTGTGCCTAAAGCAATTTCCATGCCCGTGGGACATTCGGCGCAAGCTGTGCAACATTCTTGGGCTGAAGTTAAAACTATCTCCAAATGGATCAAAATGAGCTTCTGCTTGATCCATCTCACCTAGGAGTACAATCAGGTGGATCCAAAATGATTTCTGTGCCAATGGTACCTTCGGTGCAAACTGTGCACCTATCTAGCACTAAGATTAACACTATCTCTAAACGGCTCGAATCGAGCATCCACTTGACCCACTTCAGCTAGGAGAACCACCGAGTGTGCCCAAAGTGATTTCCCGGCCTGTGGTACGTTAGGCGCAAATTGTGCACCTATCGTGCGCCTAGACTAAAACTATCTCCAAACGGACCGAAACAAGCTTCCACTTGACATACATTACCTAGGAGTACCATTAGGTCTGCCCAAAGCGATTTCCATGCTCGTGGTACATTCGGCACAAACCGTGCACCTATCTTACGCCGAGGTCAAAACAATCTCCAAATAGATAGAAATAAACTTTCGCTTGATCCACGTCGTCTAGGAGTACAATCAAGTGCGTCCAAAATGATTTCTTAGCCTATGGTACGTTCAGCGCATATAGTGCACCTATCTTGCGTCAAGATTAACGGTTTATCCGTATGGGCTGAAATGAGATTCCACTTGACCCATGTCATGTAGGAGTACCATCGGTTGTGTCCAAATGATTTCTTAGCCTAGGGTACGTTCAGCGCAAACCGTGGACCTATCTTGTTTCGAGATTAATACTCTCTCCAAATGGACCAAAATGACCTTCCATTTGACCAATGTCTCTTAGAAGTACCATCGGGTGTGCCTAAAAAGATTTCTATGCCTGTGGTACATTCGACGCAAACCGAACACCTATCTTGCACCTAGTTTAACACTATCTCCGAATGGACCAAAATGAGTTGTCACTTGACCACGTCACCTAGGAGTAGCATCGGGTGTGCCCAAAATGATTTCCATGCCTATGGTACATTCAGCGCAAACGGTGCACCTATCTAGTACCAAGACTAACACTATCTCCAAACGGACCGAAACAAGTTTCCACTTGACATACATTACATAGGAGTACCATCGGGTGTGCCTAAAGCAATTTCCATGCCCGTGGGACATTCGGCGCAAGCTGTGCAACATTCTTGGGCTGAAGTTAAAACTATCTCCAAATGGATCAAAATGAGCTTCTGCTTGATCCATCTCACCTAGGAGTACAATCAGGTGGATCCAAAATGATTTCTATGCCAATGGTACCTTCGGTGCAAACTGTGCACCTATCTAGCACTAAGATTAACACTATCTCTAAACGGCTCGAATCGAGCATCCACTTGACCCACTTCAGCTAGGAGAACCAACGAGTGTGCCCAAAGTGATTTCCCGGCCTGTGGTACGTTAGGCGCAAATTGTGCACCTATCGTGCGCCTAGACTAAAACTATCTCCAAACGGACCGAAACAAGCTTCCACTTGACATACATTACCTAGGTGTACCATCAGGTCTGCCCAAAGCGATTTCCATGCCCGTGGTACATTCGGCACAAACCGTGCACCTATCTTACGCCGAGATCAAAACAATCTCCAAATAGATAGAAATAAACTTTCGCTTGATCCACGTCGCCTAGGAGTACAATCAAGTGCGTCCAAAATGATTTCTTAGCCTATGGTACGTTCAGCGCATATAGTGCACCTATCTTGCGTCGAGATTAATGGTTTCTCCGTATGGGCTGAAATGAGATTCCACTTGACCCATGTCACGTAGGAGTACCATCGGTTGTGTCAAAATGATTTATTAGCCTAGGGTACGTTCAGCGCAAACCGTGCACCTATCTTGCTTCGAGATTAATACTCTCTCAAAATGGACCAAAATGACCTTCCATTTGACCAATGTCTCTTAGAAGTACCATCGGGTGTGCCTAAAAAGATTTCCACGCCTGTGGTACATTCGCCGCAAACCGAACACCTATCTTGCGCCTAGTTTAACACTATCTCGGAATGGACCAAAATGAGCTGTCACTTGACCACGTCACGTAGGAGTAGCATCGGGTGTGCCCAAAATGATTTCCATGCCTATGGTGCATTCAGCGCAAACGGTGCACCTATCTTGCACCAAACTAACACTATCTCCAAATGGACCGAAACAAGCTTCCACTTGACATACATTACATAGGAGTACCATCGGGTGTGCCCAAAGCAATTTCCATGCCCGTGGGACAATCGGCGCAAACTGTGCACCATTCTTGCGCTGAAGTTAAAACCATCTCCAAATGGATCAAAATGAGCTTCTGCTTGATCCATCTCACCTAGGAGTACAATCAGGTGCATCCAAAATGATTTCTGTGCCAATGGTACCTTCGGTGCAAACTGTCCACCTATCTAGCGCTAAGATTAAAACTATCTCTAAACGGCTCGAATCGAGCTTCCACTTGACCCACTTCAGCTAGGAGAACCACCGAGTGTGCCCAAAGTGATTTCCCGGCCCGTGGTACGTTCGGCGCAAATTGTGCACCTATCGTGCACCTAGACTAAAACTATCTCCAAACGGACCGAAACAAGCTTCCACTTGACATACATTACCTAGGAGTACCATCAGGTCTGCCCAAAGCGATTTCCATGCCCATGGTACATTCGGCACAAACCGTGCACCTATCTTATGCCGAGATCAAAACAATCTCAAAATAGATAGAAATAAACTTTCGCTTGATCCACGTCGCCTAGGAGTACAATCAAGTGCGTCCAAAATGATTTCTTAGCCTATGGTACGTTCAGCGCATATAGTGCACCTATCTTGCGTCGAGATTAACGGTTTCTCCGTATGGGCTGAAATGAGATTCCACTTGACCCATGTCACGTAGGAGTACCATCGGTTGTGTCAAAATGATTTCTTAGCCAAGGGTACGTTCAGCGCAAACCGTGCACCTATCTTGCTTCGAGATTAAAACTCTCTCCAAATGGACCAAAATGAGCTTCCATTTGACCAATGTCTCTTAGAAGTACCATCGGGTGTGCCTAAAAATATTTCCATGCCTGTGGTACATTCGGCGGAAACCGAACACCTATCTTGCGCCTAGTTTAACACTATCTCCGAATGGACCAAAATGAGCTGTCCCTTGACCACGTCACCTAGGAGTAGCATCGGGTGTGCCTAAAATGATTTCCATGCCTATGGTACATTCAGCGCAAACCGTGCACCTATCTAGCACCAAGACTAACACTATCACCAAACGGACTGAAACAAGCTTCCACTTGACATACATTACATAGGAGTACCATCGGGTGTGCCCAAAGCAATTTCCATGCCCGTGGGACATTCGGCGCAAGCTGTGCAACATTCTTGCGCTGAAGTTAAAACTATCTCCAAATGGATCAAAATGAGCTTCTGCTTGATCCATCTCACCTAGGAGTACAATCAGGTGCATCCAAAATGATTTCTATGCCAATGGTACCTTCGGTGCAAACTGTGCACCTATCTAGCGCTAAGATTAACACTATCTCTAAATGGCTCGAATCAAGCTTCCACTTGATCCACTTCAGCTAGGAGAACCACCGAGTGCCCAAAGTGATTTCCCGGCCCGTGGTACGTTCGGCGCAAATTGTGCACCTATCGTGCGCCTAGACTAAAACTATCTCCAAACGGACCGAAACAAGCTTCCACTTGACATACATTACCTAGGAGTACCATCAGGTCTGCCCAAAGCAATTTCCATGCCCCTGGTACATTCGGCACAAACCGTGCACCTATCTTACGCCGAGATCGAAACAATCTCCAAATAGATAGAAATAAACTTTCGCTTGATCCACGTCGCCTAGGAGTACAATCAAGTGCGTCCAAAATGATTTCTTAGCCTATGGTACGTTCAGCGCATATAGTGCACCTATCTTGCGTCGAGATTAACGGTTTATCCGTATGGGCTGAAATGAGATTCCACTTGACCCATGTCATGTAGGAGTACCATCGGTTGTGTCAAAATGATTTCTTAGCCTAGGGTACGTTCAGTCAAACCGTGGACCTATCTTGTTTCGAGATTAATACTCTCTCCAAATGGACCAAAATGAGCTTCCATTTGACCAATGTCTCTTAGAAGTACCATCGGGTGTGCCTAAAAAGATTTCTATGCCTGTGGTACATTCGACGCAAACCGAACACCTATCTTGCGCCTAGTTTAACACTATCTCCGAATGGACCAAAATGAGCTGTCACTTGACCACGTCACCTAGGAGTAGCATCGGGTGTGCCCAAAATGATTTCCATGCCTATGGTACATTCAGCGCAAACGGTGCACCTATCTAGTACCAAGACTAACACTATCTCCAAACGGACCGAAACAAGTTTCCACATGACATACATTACATAGGAGTACCATCGGGTGTGCCTAAAGCAATTTCCATGCCCGTGGGACATTCGGCGCAAGCTGTGCAACATTCTTGGGCTGAAGTTAAAACTATCTCCAAATGGATCAAAATGAGCTTCTGCTTGATCCATCTCACCTAGGAGTACAATCAGGTGGATCCAAAATGATTTCTGTGCCAATGGTACCTTCGGTGCAAACTGTGCACCTATCTAGCACTAAGATTAACACTATCTCTAAACGGCTCGAATCGAGCATCCACTTGACCCACTTCAGCTAGGAGAACCACCGAGTGTGCCCAAAGTGATTTCCCGGCCTGTGGTACGTTAGGCGCAAATTGTGCACCTATCGTGCGCCTAGACTAAAACTATCTCCAAACGGACCGAAACAAGCTTCCACTTGACATACATTACCTAGGAGTACCATTAGGTCTGCCCAAAGCGATTTCCATGCTCGTGGTACATTCGGCACAAACCGTGCACCTATCTTACGCCGAGGTCAAAACAATCTCCAAATAGATAGAAATAAACTTTCGCTTGATCCACGTCGTCTAGGAGTACAATCAAGTGCGTCCAAAATGATTTCTTAGCCTATGGTACGTTCAGCGCATATAGTGCACCTATCTTGCGTCAAGATTAACGGTTTATCCGTATGGGCTGAAATGAGATTCCACTTGACCCATGTCATGTAGGAGTACCATCGGTTGTGTCCAAATGATTTCTTAGCCTAGGGTACGTTCAGCGCAAACCGTGGACCTATCTTGTTTCGAGATTAATACTCTCTCCAAATGGACCAAAATGACCTTCCATTTGACCAATGTCTCTTAGAAGTACCATCGGGTGTGCCTAAAAAGATTTCTATGCCTGTGGTACATTCGACGCAAACCGAACACCTATCTTGCACCTAGTTTAACACTATCTCCGAATGGACCAAAATGAGCTGTCACTTGACCACGTCACCTAGGAGTAGCATCGGGTGTGCCCAAAATGATTTCCATGCCTATGGTACATTCAGCGCAAACGGTGCACCTATCTAGTACCAAGACTAACACTATCTCCAAACGGACCGAAACAAGTTTCCACTTGACATACATTACATAGGAGTACCATCGGGTGTGCCTAAAGCAATTTCCATGCCCGTGGGACATTCGGCGCAAGCTGTGCAACATTCTTGGGCTGAAGTTAAAACTATCTCCAAATGGATCAAAATGAGCTTCTGCTTGATCCATCTCACCTAGGAGTACAATCAGGTGGATCCAAAATGATTTCTATGCCAATGGTACCTTCGGTGCAAACTGTGCACCTATCTAGCACTAAGATTAACACTATCTCTAAACGGCTCGAATCGAGCATCCACTTGACCCACTTCAGCTAGGAGAACCAACGAGTGTGCCCAAAGTGATTTCCCGGCCTGTGGTACGTTAGGCGCAAATTGTGCACCTATCGTGCGCCTAGACTAAAACTATCTCCAAACGGACCGAAACAAGCTTCCACTTGACATACATTACCTAGGTGTACCATCAGGTCTGCCCAAAGCGATTTCCATGCCCGTGGTACATTCGGCACAAACCGTGCACCTATCTTACGCCGAGATCAAAACAATCTCCAAATAGATAGAAATAAACTTTCGCTTGATCCACGTCGCCTAGGAGTACAATCAAGTGCGTCCAAAATGATTTCTTAGCCTATGGTACGTTCAGCGCATATAGTGCACCTATCTTGCGTCGAGATTAATGGTTTCTCCGTATGGGCTGAAATGAGATTCCACTTGACCCATGTCACGTAGGAGTACCATCGGTTGTGTCAAAATGATTTATTAGCCTAGGGTACGTTCAGCGCAAACCGTGCACCTATCTTGCTTCGAGATTAATACTCTCTCAAAATGGACCAAAATGACCTTCCATTTGACCAATGTCTCTTAGAAGTACCATCGGGTGTGCCTAAAAAGATTTCCACGCCTGTGGTACATTCGCCGCAAACCGAACACCTATCTTGTGCCTAGTTTAACACTATCTCGGAATGGACCAAAATGAGCTGTCACTTGACCACGTCACGTAGGAGTAGCATCGGGTGTGCCCAAAATGATTTCCATGCCTATGGTGCATTCAGCGCAAACGGTGCACCTATCTTGCACCAAACTAACACTATCTCCAAATGGACCGAAACAAGCTTCCACTTGACATACATTACATAGGAGTACCATCGGGTGTGCCCAAAGCAATTTCCATGCCCGTGGGACAATCGGCGCAAACTGTGCACCATTCTTGCGCTGAAGTTAAAACCATCTCCAAATGGATCAAAATGAGCTTCTGCTTGATCCATCTCACCTAGGAGTACAATCAGGTGGATCCAAAATGATTTCTATGCCAATGGTACCTTCGGTGCAAACTGTGCACCTATCTAGCACTAAGATTAACACTATCTCTAAACGGCTCGAATCGAGCATCCACTTGACCCACTTCAGCTAGGAGAACCAACGAGTGTGCCCAAAGTGATTTCCCGGCCCGTGGTACGTTAGGCGCAAATTGTGCACCTATCGTGCGCCTAGACTAAAACTATCTCCAAACGGACCAAAACAAGCTTCCACTTGACATACAATACCTAGGAGTACCATCAGGTCTGCCCAAAGCGATTTCCATGCCCGTGGTACATTCGGCACAAACTGTGCACCTATCTTACGCCGAGATCAAAACAATCTCCAAATAGATAGAAATAAACTTTCGCTTGATCCACGTCGCCTAGGAGTACAATCAAGTGCGTCCAAAATGATTTCTTAGCCTATGGTACGTTCAGCGCAAATAGTGCACCTATCTTGCATCGAGATTAACGGTTTCTCCGTATGGGCTGAAATGAGAATCCACTTGACCCATGTCACGTAGGAGTACCGTCGGTTGTGTCAAAATGATTTCTTAGGCTAGGGTACGTTCAGCGTACACCGTGCACCTATCTTGCTTCGAGATTAATACTCTCTCCAAATGGACCAAAATGAGCTTCCATTTGACCAATGTCTCTTAGAAGTACCATCGGGTGTCCCTAAAAAGATTTCCATGCCTGTGGAACATTCGCCGCAAACCGAACACCTATCTTGTGCCTAGTTTAACACTATCTCCGAATGGACCAAAATGAGCTGTCACTTGACCACGTCACCTAGGAGTAGCATCGGGTGTGCCCAAAATGATTTCCGTGCCTATGGTACATTCAGCGCAAACCGTGCACCTATCTAGCACCAAGACTAACACTATCTCCAAACGGACCGAAACAAGCTTCCACTTGACATACATTACATAGGTGTACCATCGGGTGTGCCCAAAGCAATTTCCATGCCCGTGGGACATTCGGTGCAAACTGTGGCTCCATTCGTGCGCTGAAGTTAAAACCATCTCCAACTGGATCAAAATGAGCTTCTGCTTGATCCATCTCACCTAGGAGTACAATCAGGTGCATCCAAAATGATTTCTATGCCAATGGTACCTTCGGTGCAAACTTTGCACCTATCTAGCGCTAAGATTAACACTATCTCTAAACGGCTCGAATCGAGCTTCCACTTGACCCACTTCAGCTAGGAGAACCACCGAGTGTGCCCAAAGTGATTTCCCGGCCCGTGGTACATTCGGCACAAATTGTGCACCTATCGTGCGCCTAGACTAAAACTATCTCCAAACGGACCGAAACAAGCTTCCACTTGACATACATTACCTAGGAGTACCATCAGGTCTGCCCAAAAGCGATTTCCATGCCCGTGATATATTCGGCACAAACCGTGCTCCTATCTTACGCCGAGATCAAAACAATCTCCAAATAGATAGAAATAAACTTTCGCTTGATCCACGTCGCCTAGGAGTCCAATCAAGTGCGTCCAAAATGATTTCTTAGCCTATGGTACGTTCAGCGCATATAGTGCACCTATCTTGCGTCGAGATTAACGGTTTCTCCGTATGGGCTGAAATGAGATTCCACTTCACCCATGTCACGTTGGAGTACCGTCGGTTGTGTCAAAATGATTTCTTAGCCTAGGGTACGTTCAGCGCAAACCGTGCACCTATCTTGCTTCGAGATTAATACTCTCTCCAAATGGACCAAAATGAGCTTCCATTTGACCAATGTCTCTTAGAAGTACCATCGGGTGTGCCTAAAAAGATTTCCATGCCTATGGTACATTCGGCGCAAACCGAACACCTATCTTGCGCCTAGTTTAACACTATCTCGGAATCGACCAAAATGAGCTGTCACTTGACCACGTCACCTAGGAGTAGCATCGGGTGTGCCCAAAATGGTTTCCATGCCTATGGTACATTCAGCACAAACCGTGCAACTATCTATCACCAAGCCTAACACGATCTCCAAACAGACTGAAACAAGCTTCCACTTGACATACATTACGTAGGAGTACCATCGGGTGTGCCCAAAGCAATTTCCATGCCCGTGGGACATTCGGCGCAAACTGTGCACCATTCTTGCGTTGAAGTTAAAACCATCTCCAAATGGATCAAAATGAGCTTCTTCTTGATCCATCTCACCTAGGAGTACAATCAGGTGCATCCAAAATGATTTGTATGCCAATGGTACGTTCGGTGCAAACTGTGCACCTATCTAGCGCTAAGATTAAACTATCTCTAAACGGCTCGAATCGAACTTCCACTTGACCCACTTCAGCTAGGAGAACCACCGAGTGTGCCCAAAGTGATTTCCCGGCCCGTGGTACGTTCGGCGTAAACTGTGCACCTATCGTGCGCCTAGACTAAAACTATCTCCAAACGGACCGAAACAAGCTTCCACTTGACATACATTACCTAGGAGTACCATCAGGTCTGCCCAAAGCGATTTCCATGCCCATGGTACATTTGGCACAAGCCGTGCACCTATCTTACGCCGAGATCAAAACAGTCTCCAAATAGATAGAAATAAACTTTCGCTTGATCCACGTCGCCTAGGAGTACAATCAAGTGCGTCCAAAATGATTTCTTAGCCTATGTACGTTCAGCGCATATAGTGCACCTATCTTGCGTCGAGATTAACGGTTTCTCCGTATGGGCTGAAATGAGATTCCACTTGACCCATGTCACGTAGGAGTACCGTCGGTTGTGTCAAAATGATTTCTTAGCCTAGGGTACGTTCAGCGCAAACCGTGCACCTATCTTCCTTCGAGATTAATACTCTCTCCAAATGGACCAAAATGAGCTTCCATTTGACCAATGCCTCTTAGAAGTACCATGGGTGTGCCTAAAAAGATTTCCATGCCTGTGGTACATTCGGCGCAAACCGTACACCTATCTTGCGCCTAGTTTAACACTATCTCCGAATGGACCAAAATGAGCTGTCACTTGACCACGTCACCTAGGAGTAGCATCGGGTGTGCCCAAAATGGTTTCCTTGCCTATGGTACATTCAGCGCAAACCGTGCACTTATCTAGCACCAAGACTAACACTATCTCCAAACGGACCGAAACAAGCTTCCACTTGACATACATTACATAGGAGTACCATCGGGTGTGCCCCAAGCAATTTCCATGCCCATGGGACATTCGGCGCAAACTATGCACCATTCTTGCGCTGAAGTTAAAACCATCTCCAAATGGATCAAAATGAGCTTCTGCTTGATCCGTCTCACCTAGGAGTACAATCAGGTGCATCCAAAATGGTTTCTATGCTAATGGGACATTCGGTGCAAACTGTGCACCTATCTAGCGCTAAGATTAACACTATCTCTAAACGGCTCGAATCGAGCTTCCACTTGACCCACTTCAGCTAGGAGAACCATCGAGTGTGCCCAAAGTGATTTCCCGGCCCGTGGTACATTCGGCGCAAATTGTGCACCTATCGTGCGCCTAGACTAAAACTATCTCCAAACGGACCGAAACAAGCTTCCACTTGACATACATTACCTAGGAGTACCATCAGGTCTGCCCAAAGCGATTTCCATGCCCGTGGTACATTCGGCACAAGCCGCGCACCTATCTTACGCCAAGATCAAAACAATCTCCAAATAGATAGAAATAAACTTTCGCTTGATCCACGTCGCCTAGGAGTACAATCAAGTGCGTCCAAAATGATTTCTTAGCCTATGTACGTTCAGCGCATATAGTGCACCTATCTTGCGTCGAGATTAATGGTTTCTCCGTATGGGCTGAAATGAGATTCCACTTGACCCATGTCACGTAGGAGTACCGTTGGTTGTGTCAAAATGATTTCTTAGCCTAGGGTACGTTCAGCGCAAACCGTTCACCTATCTTCCTTCGAGATTAATACTCTCTCCAAATGGACCAAAATGAGATTCTATTTGACCAATGCCTCTTAGAAGTACCATCGGGTGTGCCTAAAAAGATTTCCATGCCTGTGGTACATTCGGCGCAAACCGTACACCTATCTTGCACCTAGTTTAACACTATCTCCGAATGGACCAAAATGAGCTGTCACTTGACCACGTCACCTAGGAGTAGCATCGGGTGTGCCCAAAATGGTTTCCATGCCTATGGTACATTGAGCGCAAACCGTGCACCTATCTAGCACCAAGACTAACACTATCTCCAAACGGACCGAAACAAGCTTCCACTTGACATACATTACATAGGAGTACCATCGGGTGTGCCCCAAGCAATTTCCATGCCCGTGGGACATTCGGCGCAAACTATGCACCATTCTTGCGCTGAAGTTAAAACCATCTCCAAATGGATCAAAATGAGCTTCTGCTTGATCCGTCTCACCTAGGAGTACAATCAGGTGCAACCAAAATGATTTCTATGCCAATGGTACGTTTGGTGCAAACAGTGCACGTATCTAGCGCTCAGATTAACACTATCTCTAAACGGCTTGAATCGAGCTTCCACTTGACCCACTTCAGCTAGGAGAACCATCGAGTGTGCCCAAAGTGATTTCCCGGCCTGTGGTACGTTCGGCGCAAATTGTGCACCTATCGTGCGCCTAGGCTAAAACTGTCTCCAAACGGACCGAAACAAGCTTCCACTTGACATACATTACCTAGGAGTACCATCAGGTCTGCCCAAAGCGATTTCCATGCCCGTGGTACATTCGGCACAAACCGTGCACCTATCTTACGTCGAGATCAAAATAATCTCCAAATAGATAGAAATAAACTTTCGCTTGATCCACGTCGCCTAGGAGTACAATCAAGTGCGTCCAAAATGATTTCTTAGCCTATGGTACGTTCAGCCCATATAGTGCACCTATCTTGCATCGAGATTAATGGTGTCTCCGTATGGGCTGAAATGAGATTCCACTTGACCCATGTCACGTAGGAGTACCGTCGGTTGTGTCAAAATGATTTCTTAGCCTAGGGTACGTTCAGCGCAAACCGTGCACCTATCTTGCTTCGAGATTAATACTCTCTCCAAATGGACCAAAATGAGCTTCCATTTGACCAATGTCTCTTAGAAGTACCATCGGGTGTGCCTAAAAAGATTTCCATGCCTGTGGTACATTCGGCGCAAACCGTACACCTATCTTGCGCCTAGTTTAACACTATCTCCGAAAGGACCAAAATGAGCTGTCACTTGACCACGTCTCCTAGGAGTAGCATCGTGTGTGCCCAAAATGATTTCCATGCCTATGGTACATTCAGCGCAAACCGTGCACCTATCTAGCACCAAGACTAACACTATCTCCAAACGGACCAAAACAAGCTTCCGCTTGACATACATTACATAGGAGTACCATCGGGTGTGCCCCAAGCAATTTCCATGCCCGTGGGACATTCGGCGCAAACTGTGCACCATTCTTGCGCAGAAGTTAAAACCATCTCCAAATGGATCAAAATGAGCTTCTGCTTGATCCATCTCACCTAGGAGTACAATCAGGTGCATCCAAAATGATTTCTATGCCAATGGTACGTTCGGTGCAAACTGTGCACCTATCTAGCGCTAAGATTAACACTATCTCTAAACGGCTCGAATCGAGCTTCCACTTGACCCACTTCAGCTAGGAGAACCATCGAGTGTGCCCAAAGTGATTTCCCAGCCCGTGGTACGTTCGGCGCAAATTGTGCACCTATCGTGCGCCTAGACTAAAACTATCTCCAAATAGACCGAAACAAGCTTCCACTTACCATACATTACCTAGGAGTACCATCAGGTCTGCCCAAAGCGATTTCCAGGCCTGTGGTACATTCGGCACAAACCGTGCACCTATCTTACGCCGAGATCAAAACAATCTCCAAATAGATAGAAATAAACTTTCGCTTGATCCACGTCGCCTAGGAGTACAATCAAGTGCATCTAAAATGATTTCTTAGCCTATGGTGCGTTCAGCGCATATAGTGCACCTATCTTGCGTCGAGATTAACGGTTTCTTCGTATGGGCTGAAATGATATTCCACTTGACCCATGTCACGTAGGAGTACTATCGGTTGTGTCAAAATGATTTCTTAGCCTAGGGTACGTTCAGCGCGAACCGTGCACCTATCTTGCTTCGAGATTAATACTCTCTCCAAATGGACCAAAATGAGCTTCCATTTGACCAATGTCTCTTAGAAGTACCATCGGGTGTGCCTAAAAAGATTTCCATGCCTGTGGTACATTCGGCGCCAACCGTACACCTATCTTGCGCCTAGTTTAACACTATCTCCGAATGGACCAAAATGAGCTGTCACTTGACCACGTCACCTAGGAGTAGCATCGGGTGTGCCCAAAATGATTTCCATGCCTATGGTACATTCAGCGCAAACCGTGCACCTATCTAGCACCAAGACTAACACTATCTCCAAACAGACCGAAACAAGCTTCCACTTAACTACATTACATAGGAGTACCATCGGGTGTGCCCAAAGCAATTTCCATGCCCATGGGACATTCGGTGCAAACTGTGCACCATTCTTGCGCTGAAGTTAAAACCGTCTCCAAATGGATCAAAATGAGCTTCTGCTTGATCCATCTCACCTAGGAGTACAATCAGGTGCATCCAAAATGATTTCTATGCCAATGGTACGTTCGGTGCAAACTGTGCACCTATCTTGCGCTAAGATTAACACTATCTCTAAACGGCTCGAATCGAGCTTCCACTTGACCCACTTCAGCTAGGAGAACCATCGAGTGTGCCCAAAGTGATTTCCCGGCCCGTGGTACGTTCGGCGCAAGTTGTGCACCTATCGTGCGCCTAGACTAAAACTATCTCCAAACGGACCGAAACAAGCTTCCACTTGACATACATTACCTAGGAGTACCATCAGGTCTGCCCAAAGCGATTTCCATGCCCGTGGTACATTCGGCACAAACCGTGCACCTATCTTACGCCAAGATCAAAACAATCTCCAAATAGATAGAACTAAACTTTCGCTTGATCCACGTCGCCTAGGAGTACAATCAAGTGCGTCCAAAATGATTTCTTAGCCTATGGTACGTTCAGCGCATATAGTGCACCTATCTTGCGTCGAGATTAACGGTTTCTCCGTATGGGCTGAAATGAGATTCCACTTGACCCATGTCACGTAGGAGCACCGTCGGTTGTGTCAAAATGATTTCTTAGCCTAGGGTACGTTCAGTGCAAACCGTGCACCTATCTTGCTTCGAGATTAATACTCTCTCCAAATGGACCAAAATGAGCTTCCATTTGACCAATGTCTCTTAGAAGTACCATCGGGTGTGCCAAAAAAGATTTCCACGCCTATGGTACATTCGGCGCAAACCGTACACCTATCTTGCACCTAGTTTAACACTATCTCCGAATGGACCAAAATGAGCTGTCACTTGACCACGTCACCTAGGAGTAGCATCGGGTGTGCCCAAAATGGTTTCCATGCCTATGGTACATTCAGCGCAAACAGTGCACCTATCTAGCACCAAGACTAACACTATCTCCAAACAGACCGAAACAAGCTTCCACTTGACATACATTACATAGGAGTACCATCGGGTGTGCCCAGAGCAATTTCCATGCCCCTGGGACATTCGGCGCAAACTGTGCACCATTCTTGCGCTGAAGTTAAAACCATCTCCAAATGGATCAAAATGAGCTTCTGCTTGATCCATCTCACCTAGGAGTACAATCAGGTGCATCCAAACTGATTTCTATGCCAATGGTACATTCGGTGCAAACTGTGCACCTATCTAGCGCTAAGATTAACACTATCTATAAACGGCTCGAATCGAGCTTCCACTTGACCCACTTTAGCTAGGAGAACCATCGAGTGTGCCCAAAGTGATTTCCTGGCCCGTGGTACGTTCGGCGCAAATTGTGCACCTATCGTGCGCCTAGACTAAAACTATCTCCAAACGGACCGAAACAAGCTTCCACTTGATATACATTACCTAGGAGTACCATCAGGTCAGCCCAAATCGATTTCCATGCCCGTGGTACATTCGGCACAAACCGTGCACCTATCTTACGCTGAGATCAAAACAATCTCCAAATAGATAGAAATAAACTTTCGCTTGCTCCACGTCGCCTAGGAGTACAATCAAGTGCGTCCAAAATGATTTCTTAGCCTATGGTACGTTCAGCGCATATAGTGCACCTATCTTGCGTCGAGATTAACGGTTTCTCCGTATGGGCTGAAATGAGATTCCACTTCACCCATGTCACGTAGGAGTACCGTCGGTTGTGTCAAAATGATTTCTTAGCCTAGGGTACATTCAGCGCAAACCGTGCACCTATCTTGCTTCGAGATTAATAATCTCTCCAAATCGACCAAAATGAGCTTCCATTTGACCAATGTCTCTTAGAAGTACCATCGGGTGTGCCAAAAAAGATTTCCATGCCTGTGGTACATTCGGCGCAAACCGTACACCTATCTTGCACCTAGTTTAACACTATCTCCGAATGGACCAAAATTAGCTGTCACTTGACGACGTCACCTAGGAGTAGCATCGGAGTGCCCAAAATTATTTCCATGCCTATGGTACATTCAGCGCAAACCGTGCACCTATCTAGCACCAAGACTAACACTATCTCCAAACGGACCGAAACAAGCTTCCACTTGACATACATTACATAGGAGTACCATCGGGTGTGCCCAAAGCAATTTCCATGCCCGTGGGACATTCGGCGCAAACTGTGCACCATTCTTGCACTGAAGTTGAAACCATCTCCAAATGGATCAAAATGAGCTTCTGCTTGATCCATCTCACCTAGGAGTACAATCAGGTGCATCCAAAATGATTTCTATGCCAATGGTACGTTCGGTGCAAACTGTGCACCTATCTAGCGCTAAGATTAACACTATCTCTAAACGGCTCGAATCGAGCTTCCACTTGACCCAGTTCAGCTAGGAGAACCATCGAGTGTGCCCAAAGTGATTTCCCGGCCCGTGGTATGTTCGGCACAAATTGTGCACCTATCGTGCGCCTAGACTAAAACTATCTCCAAACGGACCGAAACAAGCTTCCACTTGACATACATTACCTAGGAGTACCATCAGGTCTGCCCAAAGCGATTTCCATGCCCGTGGTACATTCGGCACAAACCGTGCACCTATCTTACGCCGAGATCAAAACAATCTCCAAATAGATAGAAATAAACTTTCACTTGATCCACGTCGCCTAGGAGTACAATCAAGTGCGTCCAAAATGATTTCTTAGCCTATGGTACGTTCAGCGCATATAGTGCACCTATCTTGCGTCGAGATTAATGGTTTCTCCGTATGGGCTGAAATGAGATTCCACTTGACCCATGTCACGTAGGAGTACCGTCGGTTGTGTCAAAATGATTTCTTAGCCTAGGGTACGTTCAGCGCAAACCGTGCACCTATCTTGCTTCGAGATTAATACTCTCTCTCCAAATGGACCAAAATGAGCTTCCATTTGACAATGTCTCTTAGAAGTACCATCGGGTGTGCCAAAAAAGATTTCCATGCCTGTGGTACATTCGGCGCAAACCATACACCTATCTTGCACCTAGTTTAACACTATCTCCGAATGGACCAAAATGAGCTGTCACTTGACCACGTCACCTAGGAGTAGCATCGGGTGTGCCCAAAATGGTTTCCATGCCTATGGTACATTCAGCGCAAACCGTGCACCTATCTCGCACCAAGACTAACACTATCTCTAAACGGACCGAAACAAGCTTCCACTTGACACACATTACATAGGAGTACCATCAGGTGTGCCCAGAGCAATTTCCATGCCCGTGGGACATTCAGCGCAAACTGTGCACCATTCTTGCGCTGAAGTTAAATCCATCTCCAAATGGATCAAAATGAGCTTCTACTTGATCCATCTCACCTAGGAGTACAATCAGGTGCATCCAAAATGATTTCTATGCCAATGGTACATTCGGTGCCAACTGTGCACCTATCTAGCGCTAAGATTAACACTATCTATAAACGGCTCGAATCGAGCTTCCACTTGACCCACTTTAGCTAGGAGAACCATCGAGTGTGCCCAAAGTGATTTCCTGGCCCGTGGTACGTTCGGCGCAAATTGTGCACCTATCGTGCGCCTAGACTAAAACTATCTCCAAACGGACCGAAACAAGCTTCCACTTGATATACATTACCTAGGAGTACCATCAGGTCTGCCCAAATCGATTTCCATGCCCGTGGTACATTCGGCACAAACCGTGCACCTATCTTACGCTGAGATCAAAACAATCTCCAAATAGATAGAAATAAACTTTCGCTTGATCCACGTCGCCTAGGAGTACAATCAAGTGCGTCCAAAATGATTTCTTAGCCTATGGTACGTTCAGCGCATATAGTGCACCTATCTTGCGTCGAGATTAACGGTTTCTCCGTATGGGCTGAAATGAGATTCTACTTCACCCATGTCACGTAGGAGTACCGTCGGTTGTGTCAAAATGATTTCTTAGCCTAGGGTACATTCAGCGCAAACCGTGCACCTATCTTGCTTCGAGATTAATAATCTCTCCAAATCGACCAAAATGAGCTTCCATTTGACCAATGTCTCTTAGAAGTACCATCGGGTGTGCCTAAAAAGATTTCCATGCCTGTGGTACATTCGGCGCAAACCGTACACCTATCTTGCGCCTAGTTTAACACTATCTCCGAATGGACCAAAATGAGCTGTCACTTGACCATGTCTCCTAGGAGTAGCATCGGATGTGCCCAAAATGATTTCCATGCCTATAGTACATTCAGCGCAAACCGTGCACCTATCTAGCACCAAGACTAACACTATCTCCAAACGGACCAAAACAAGCTTCCGCTTGACATACATTACATAGGAGTACCATCGGTTGTGCCCCAAGCAATTTCCATGCCCGTGGGACATTCGGCGCAAACTGTGCACCATTCTTGCGCTGAAGTTAAAACCATCTCCAAATGGATCAAAATGAGCTTCTGCTTGATCCATCTCACCTAGGAGTACAATCAGGTGCATCCAAAATGATTTCTATGTGAATGGTACGTTCGGTGCCAACTGTGCACCTATCTAGTGCTAAGAATAACACTATCTCTAAACGGCTCAAATCGAGCTTCCACTTGACCCACTTCAGCTTGGAGAACCATCGAGTGTGCCCAAAGTGATTTCCTGGCCCGTGGTACGTTCGGCGCAAATTGTGCACCTATCGTGCGCCTAGACTAAAACCATCTCCAAACGGACCGAAACAAGCTTCCACTTGACATACATTACCTAGGAGTACCATCAGGTCTGCCCAAAGCGATTTCCATGCCCGTGGTACATTCGGCACAAACCGTGCACCTATCTTACGCCGAGATCAAAACAATCTCCAAATAGATAGAAATAAACTTTAGCTTGATCCAAGTCGCCTAGGAGTACAATCAAGTGCGTCCAAAATGATTTCTTAGCCTATGGTACGTTCAGCGCATATAGTGCACCTATCTTGCATCGAGATTAACGGTTTCTCCGTATGGGCTGAAATGAGATTCCACTTGACCCATGTCACGTAGGAGTACCGTCGGTTGTGTCAAAATGATTTCTTAGCCTAGGGTACGTTCAGTGCAAACCGTGCACCTATCTTGCTTCAAGATTAATACTCTCTCCAAATGGACCAAAATGAGCTTCCATTTGACCAATGTCTCTTAGAAGTACCATCGGGTGTGCCTAAAAAGATTTCCATGCCTGTGGTACATTCGGCGCAAACCGTACACCTATCTTGCGCCTAGTTTAACACTATTTCCGAATGGACCAAAATGAGCTGTCACTTGACCACGTCACCTAGGAGTAGCATCGGGTGTGCCCAAAATGATTTCCATGCCTATGGTACATTCAGCGCAAACCGTGCACCTATCTAGCACCAAGACTAACACTATCTCCAAATGGACCGAAACAAGCTTCCACTTGACATACATTACATAGGAGTACCATCGGGTGTGCCCAAATCAATTTCCAAGCCCGTGGGACATTCGGCGCAAACTATGCACCATTCTTGCACTGAAGTTAAAACCATCTCCAAATGGATCAAAATGAGCTTCTGCTTGATCCATCTCACCTAGGAGTACAATCAGGTGCATCCAAAATGATTTCTATGCGAATGGTACGTTCGGTGCAAACTGTGCACCTATCTAGCGCTAAGATTAACACTATCTCTAAACGGCTCGAATCGAGCTTCCACATGACCCACTTCAGCTAGGAGAACCATCGAGTGTGCCCAAAGTGATTTCCCGGCCCGTGGTACGTTCGGCGCAAATTGTGCACCTATCGTGCGCCTAGACTAAAACTATCTCCAAACGGACCGAAACAAGCTTCCACTTGACATACATTACCTAGGAGTACCATCAGGTCTGCCCAAAGCAATTTCCATGCCCGTGGTACATTCGGCACAAACCGTGCACCTATCTTACGCTGAGATCAAAACAATCTCCAAATAGATAGAAATAAACTTTCGCTTGATCCACGTCGCCTAGGAGTACAATCAAGTGCGTCCAAAATGATTTCTTAGCCTATGGTACGTTCAGCGCATATAGTGCACCTATCTTGCATCGAGATTAACGGTTTCTCCGTATGGGCTGAAATGAGATTCCACTTGACCCATGTCACGTAGGAGTACCGTCGGTTGTGTCAAAATGATTTCTTAGCCTAGGGTACGTTCAGCGCAAACCGTGCACCTGTCTTGCTTCGAGATTAATACTCTCTCTCCAAATGGACCAAAATGAGCTTCCATTTGACAATGTCTCTTAGAAGTACCATCGGGTGTGCCAAAAAAGATTTCCATGCCTGTGGTACATTCGGCGCAAACCATACACCTATCTTGCACCTAGTTTAACACTATCTCCGAATGGACCAAAATGAGCTGTCACTTGACCACGTCACCTAGGAGTAGCATCGGGTGTGCCCAAAATGGTTTCCATGCCTATGGTACATTCAGCGCAAACCGTGCACCTATCTCGCACCAAGACTAACACTATCTCCAAACGGACCGAAACAAGCTTCCACTTGACACATATTACATAGGAGTACCATCTGGTGTGCCCAGAGCAATTTCCATGCCCGTGGGACATTCGGCGCAAACTGTGCACCATTCTTGCGCTGAAGTTAAAACCATCTCCAAATGGATCAAAATGAGCTTCTGCTTGATCCATCTCACCTAGGAGTACAATCAGGTGAATCCAAAATGATTTCTATGCGAATGGTACGTTCGGTGCCAACTGTGCACCTATCTAGCGCTAAGATTAACACTATCTCTAAACGGCTCGAATCGAGCTTCCACTTGACCCACTTCAGCTAGGAGAACCATCGAGTGTGCCCAAAGTGATTTCCTGGCCCGTGGTACGTTCGGCGCAAATTGTGCACCTATCGTGCGCCTAGACTAAAACCATCTCCAAACGGACCGAAACAAGCTTCCACTTGACATACATTACCTAGGAGTACCATCAGGTCTGCCCAAAGCGATTTCCATGCCCGTGGTACATTCGGCACAAACCGTGCACCTATCTTACGCCGAGATCAAAACAATCTCCAAATAGATAGAAATAAACTTTCGCTTGATCCACGTCACCTAGGAGTACAATCAAGTACGTCCAAAATGATTTCTTAGCCTATGGTACGTTCAGCGCATATAGTGCACCTATCTTGCGTCGAGATTAACGGTTTCTCCGTATGGTCTGAAATGAGATTCCACTTGACCCATGTCACGTAGGAGTACCGTCGGTTGTGTCAAAATGATTTCTTAGCCTAGGGTACGTTCAGCGCAAACCGTGCACCTATCTTGCTTCGAGATTAATACTCTCTCCAAATGGACCAAAATGAGCTTCCATTTGACCAATGTCTCTTAGAAGTACCATCGGGTGTGCCTAAAAAGATTTCCATGCCTGTGGTACATTCGGCGCAAACCGTACACCTATCTTGCGCCTAGTTTAACACTATTTCCGAATGGACCAAAATGAGCTGTCACTTGACCACGTCACCTAGGAGTAGCATCGGGTGTGCCCAAAATGATTTCCATGCCTATGGTACATTCAGCGCAAACCGTGCACCTATCTAGCACCAAGACTAACACTATCTCCAAACGGACCGAAACAAGCTTCCACTTGACATACATTACATAGGAGTACCATCGGGTGCGCCCAAAGCAATTTCCAAGCCCGTGGGACATTCGGCGCAAACTATGCACCATTCTTGCGCTGAAGTTAAAACCATCTCCAAATGGATCAAAATGAGCTTCTGCTTGATCCATCTCACCTAGGATTACAATCAGGTGCATCCAAAATGATTTCTATGCGAATGGTACGTTCGGTGCAAACTGTGCACCTATCTAGTGCTAAGATTAACACTATCTCTAAACGGCTCGAATCGAGCTTCCACTTGACCCACTTCAGCTAGGAGAACCATCGAGTGTGCCCAAAGTGATTTCCCGGCCCGTGGTACGTTCGGCGCAAATTGTGCACCTATCGTGCGCCTAGACTAAAACTATCTCCAAACGGACCGAAACAAGGTTCCACTTGACATACATTACCTAGGAGTACCATCAGGTCTGCCCAAAGTGATTTCCATGCCCGTGGTACATTCGGCAGAAACCGTGCACCTATCTTACGCTGAGATCAAAACAATCTCCAAATAGATAGAAATAAACTTTCGCTTGATCCACGTCACCTAGGAGTACAATCAAGTGCGTCCAAAATGATTTCTTAGCCTATGGTACGTTCAGCGCATATAGTGCACCTATCTTGCATCGAGATTAACGGTTTCTCCGTATGGGCTGAAATGAGATTCCACTCGACCCATGTCACGTAGGAGTACCGTCGGTTGTGTCAAAACGATTTCTTAGCCTAGGGTACGTTCAGCGCAAACCGTGCACCTATCTTGCTTCGAGATTAATACTCTCTCTCCAAATAGACCAAAATGAGCTTCCATTTGACAATGTCTCTTAGAAGTACCATCGGGTGTGCCAAAAAAGATTTCCATGCCTGTGGTACATTCGGCGCAAACCATACACCTATCTTGCACCTAGTTTAACACTATCTCCGAATGGACCAAAATGAGCTGTCACTTGACCACGTCACCTAGGAGTAGCATCGGGTGTGCCCAAAATGGTTTCCATGCCTATGGTACATTCAGCGCAAACCGTGCACCTATCTCGCACCAAGACTAACACTATCTCCAAACGGACCGAAACAAGCTTCCACTTGACACACATTACATAGGAGTACCATCTGGTGTGCCTAGAGCAATTTCCATGCCCGTGGGACATTCGGCGCAAACTGTGCACCATTCTTGTGCTGAAGTTAAAACCATCTCCAAATGGATCAAAATGAGCTTCTGCTTGATCCATCTCACCTAGGAGTACAATCAGGTGCATCCAAAATGATTTCTATGCCAATGGTACGTTCGGTGCAAACTGTGCACCTATCTTGCGCAAAGATTAACACTATCTCTAAACGGCTCGAATCGAGCTTCCACTTGACCCACTTCAGCTAGGAGAACCATCGAGTGTGCCCAAAGTGATTTCCCGGCCCGTGGTACGTTCGGCGCAAGTTGTGCACCTATCGTGCGCCTAGACTAAAACTATCTCCAAACGGACCGAAACAAGCTTCCACTTGACATACATTACCTAGGAGTACCATCAGGTCTGCCCAAAGCGATTTCCATGCCCGTGGTACATTCGGCACAAACCGTGCACCTATCTTACGCCAAGATCAAAACAATCTCCAAATAGATAGAACTAAACTTTCGCTTGATCCACGTCGCCTAGGAGTACAATCAAGTGCGTCCAAAATGATTTCTTAGCCTATGGTACGTTCAGCGCATATAGTGCACCTATCTTGCGTCGAGATTAACGGTTTCTCCGTATGGGCTGAAATGAGATTCCACTTGACCCATGTCACGTAGGAGCACCGTCGGTTGTGTCAAAATGATTTCTTAGCCTAGGGTACGTTCAGTGCAAACCGTGCACCTATCTTGCTTCGAGATTAATACTCTCTCCAAATGGACCAAAATGAGCTTCCATTTGACCAATGTCTCTTAGAAGTACCATCGGGTGTGCCAAAAAAGATTTCCACGCCTATGGTACATTCGGCGCAAACCGTACACCTATCTTGCACCTAGTTTAACACTATCTCCGAATGGACCAAAATGAGCTGTCACTTGACCACGTCACCTAGGAGTAGCATCGGGTGTGCCCAAAATGGTTTCCATGCCTATGGTACATTCAGCGCAAACAGTGCACCTATCTAGCACCAAGACTAACACTATCTCCAAACGGACCGAAACAAGCTTCCACTTGACACACATTACATAGGAGTACCATCTGGTGTGCCTAGAGCAATTTCCATGCCCGTGGGACATTCGGCGCAAACTGTGCACCATTCTTGCGCTGAAGTTAAAACCATCTCCAAATGGATCAAAATGAGCTTCTGCTTGATCCATCTCACCTAGGAGTACAATCAGGTGCATCCAAACTGATTTCTATGCCAATGGTACATTCGGTGCAAACTGTGCACCTATCTAGCGCTAAGATTAACACTATCTCTAAACGGCTCGAATCGAGCTTCCACTTGACCCACTTTAGCTAGGAGAACCATCGAGTGTGCCCAAAGTGATTTCCTGGCCCGTGGTACGTTCGGCGCAAATTGTGCCCTATCGTGCGCCTAGACTAAAACTATCTCCAAACGGACCGAAACAAGCATCCACTTGATATACATTACCTAGGAGTACCATCAGGTCAGCCCAAATCGATTTCCATGCCCGTGGTACATTCGGCACAAACCGTGCACCTATCTTACGCTGAGATCAAAACAATCTCCAAATAGATAGAAATAAACTTTCGCTTGCTCCACGTCGCCTAGGAGTACAATCAAGTGCGTCCAAAATGATTTCTTAGCCTATGGTACGTTCAGCGCATATAGTGCACCTATCTTGCGTCGAGATTAACGGTTTCTCCGTATGGGCTGAAATGAGATTCCACTTCACCCATGTCACGTAGGAGTACCGTCGGTTGTGTCAAAATGATTTCTTAGCCTAGGGTACATTCAGCGCAAACCGTGCACCTATCTTGCTTCGAGATTAATACTCTCTCCAAATGGACCAAAATGAGCTTCCATTTGACCAATGTCTCTTAGAAGTACCATCGGGTGTGCCAAAAAAGATTTCCATGCCTGTGGTACATTCGGCGCAAACCGTACACCTATCTTGCACCTAGTTTAACACTATCTCCGAATGGACCAAAATTAGCTGTCACTTGACGACGTCACCTAGGAATAGCATCGGAGTGCCCAAAATTATTTCCATGCCTATGGTACATTCAGCGCAAACCGTGCACCTATCTCGCACCAAGACTAACACTATCTCTAAACGGACCGAAACAAGCTTCCACTTGACACACATTACATAGGAGTACCATCTGGTGTGCCCAGAGCAATTTCCATGCCCGTGGGACATTCAGCGCAAACTGTGCACCATTCTTGCGCTGAAGTTAAAACCATCTCCAAATGGATCAAAATGAGCTTCTGCTTGATCCATCTCACCTAGGAGTACAATCAGGTGCATCCAAAATGATTTCTATGCCAATGGTACGTTCGGTGCCAACTGTGCACCTATCTAGCGCTAAGATTAACACTATCTATAAACGGCTCGAATCGAGCTTCCACTTGACCCACTTTAGCTAGGAGAACCATCGAGTGTGCCCAAAGTGATTTCCTGGCCCGTGGTACGTTCGGCGCAAATTGTGCACCTATCGTGCACCTAGACTAAAACTATCTCCAAACGGACCGAAACAAGCTTCCACTTGATATACATTACCTAGGAGTACCATCAGGTCTGCCCAAAGCGATTTCCATGCCCGTGGTACATTCGGCACAAACCGTGCACTTATCTTACGCTGAGATCAAAACAATCTCCAAATAGATAGAAATAAACTTTCGCTTGATCCACGTCGCCTAGGAGTACAATCAAGTGCGTCCAAAATGATTTCTTAGCCTATGGTACGTTCAGCGCATATAGTGCACCTATCTTGCGTCGAGATTAACGGTTTCTC
Organism: Saccharum hybrid cultivar R570; assembly: GCA_038087645.1. NCBI lineage: Eukaryota > Viridiplantae > Streptophyta > Magnoliopsida > Poales > Poaceae > Saccharum > Saccharum hybrid cultivar. The sequence goes on along the minus strand of JAQSUU010000307.1, from coordinate 38,833,603 downwards.
CGTATGGGCTGAAATGAGATTCTACTTCACCCATGTCACGTAGGAGTACCGTCGGTTGTGTCAAAATGATTTCTTAGCCTAGGGTACATTCAGCGCAAACCGTGCACCTATCTTGCTTCGAGATTAATAATCTCTCCAAATCGACCAAAATGAGCTTCCATTTGACCAATGTCTCTTAGAAGTACCATCGGGTGTGCCTAAAAAGATTTCCATGCCTGTGGTACATTCGGCGCAAACCGTACACCTATCTTGCGCCTAGTTTAACACTATCTCCGAATGGACCAAAATGAGCTGTCACTTGACCATGTCTCCTAGGAGTAGCATCGGATGTGCCCAAAATGATTTCCATGCCTATAGTACATTCAGCGCAAACCGTGCACCTATCTAGCACCAAGACTAACACTATCTCCAAACGGACCGAAACAAGCTTCCGCTTGACATACATTACATAGGAGTACCATCGGTTGTGCCCCAAGCAATTTCCATGCCCGTGGGACATTCGGCGCAAACTGTGCACCATTCTTGCGCTGAAGTTAAAACCATCTCCAAATGGATCAAAATGAGCTTCTGCTTGATCCATCTCACCTAGGAGTACAATCAGGTGAATCCAAAATGATTTCTATGCGAATGGTACGTTCGGTGCCAACTGTGCACCTATCTAGCGCTAAGATTAACACTATCTCTAAACGGCTCGAATCGAGCTTCCACTTGACCCACTTCAGCTAGGAGAACCATCGAGTGTGCCCAAAGTGATTTCCTGGCCCGTGGTACGTTCGGCGCAAATTGTGCACCTATCGTGCGCCTAGACTAAAACCATCTCCAAACGGACCGAAACAAGCTTCCACTTGACATACATTACCTAGGAGTACCATCAGGTCTGCCCAAAGCGATTTCCATGCCCGTGGTACATTCGGCACAAACCGTGCACCTATCTTACGCCGAGATCAAAACAATCTCCAAATAGATAGAAATAAACTTTCGCTTGATCCACGTCACCTAGGAGTACAATCAAGTGCGTCCAAAATGATTTCTTAGCCTATGGTACGTTCAGCGCATATAGTGCACCTATCTTGCGTCGAGATTAACGGTTTCTCCGTATGGTCTGAAATGAGATTCCACTTGACCCATGTCACGTAGGAGTACCGTCGGTTGTGTCAAAATGATTTCTTAGCCTAGTGTACGTTCAGCGCAAACCGTGCACCTATCTTGCTTCGAGATTAATACTCTCTCCAAATGGACCAAAATGAGCTTCCATTTGACCAATGTCTCTTAGAAGTACCATCGGGTGTGCCTAAAAAGATTTCCATGCCTGTGGTACATTCGGCGCAAACCGTACACCTATCTTGCGCCTAGTTTAACACTATTTCCGAATGGACCAAAATGAGCTGTCACTTGACCACGTCACCTAGGAGTAGCATCGGGTGTGCCCAAAATGATTTCCATGCCTATGGTACATTCAGCGCAAACCGTGCACCTATCTAGCACCAAGACTAACACTATCTCCAAACGGACCGAAACAAGCTTCCACTTGACATACATTACATAGGAGTACCATCGGGTGCGCCCAAAGCAATTTCCAAGCCCGTGGGACATTCGGCGCAAACTATGCACCATTCTTGCGCTGAAGTTAAAACCATCTCCAAATGGATCAAAATGAGCTTCTGCTTGATCCATCTCACCTAGGATTACAATCAGGTGCATCCAAAATGATTTCTATGCGAATGGTACGTTCGGTGCAAACTGTGCACCTATCTAGTGCTAAGATTAACACTATCTCTAAACGGCTCGAATCGAGCTTCCACTTGACCCACTTCAGCTAGGAGAACCATCGAGTGTGCCCAAAGTGATTTCCCGGCCCGTGGTACGTTCGGCGCAAATTGTGCACCTATCGTGCGCCTAGACTAAAACCATCTCCAAACGGACCGAAACAAGCTTCCACTTGACATACATTACCTAGGAGTACCATCAGGTCTGCCCAAAGCGATTTCCATGCCCGTGGTACATTCGGCACAAACCGTGCACCTATCTTACGCCGAGATCAAAACAATCTCCAAATAGATAGAAATAAACTTTCGCTTGATCCACGTCACCTAGGAGTACAATCAAGTGCGTCCAAAATGATTTCTTAGCCTATGGTACGTTCAGCGCATATAGTGCACCTATCTTGCGTCGAGATTAACGGTTTCTCCGTATGGTCTGAAATGAGATTCCACTTGACCCATGTCACGTAGGAGTACCGTCGGTTGTGTCAAAATGATTTCTTAGCCTAGGGTACGTTCAGCGCAAACCGTGCACCTATCTTGCTTCGAGATTAATACTCTCTCTCCAAATAGACCAAAATGAGCTTCCATTTGACAATGTCTCTTAGAAGTACCATCGGGTGTGCCAAAAAAGATTTCCATGCTTGTGGTACATTCGGCGCAAACCATACACCTATCTTGCACCTAGTTTAACACTATCTCCGAATGGACCAAAATGAGCTGTCACTTGACCACGTCACCTAGGAGTAGCATCGGGTGTGCCCAAAATGGTTTCCATGCCTATGGTACATTCAGCGCAAACCGTGCACCTATCTCGCACCAAGACTAACACTATCTCCAAACGGACCGAAACAAGCTTCCACTTGACACACATTACATAGGAGTACCATCTGGTGTGCCTAGAGCAATTTCCATGCCCGTGGGACATTCGACGCAAACTGTGCACCATTCTTGCGCTGAAGTTAAAACCATCTCCAAATGGATCAAAATGAGCTTCTGCTTGATCCATCTCACCTAGGAGTACAATCAGGTGCATCCAAAATGATTTCTATGCGAATGGTACGTTCGGTGCCAACTGTGCACCTATCTAGCGCTAAGATTAACACTATCTCTAAACGGCTCGAATCGAGCTTCCACTTGACCCACTTCAGCTAGGAGAACCATCGAGTGTGCCCAAAGTGATTTCCTAGCCGTGGTACGTTCGGCGCAAATTGTGCACCTATCGTGCGCCTAGACTAAAACCATCTCCAAACGGACCGAAACAAGCTTCCACTTGACATACATTACCTAGGAGTACCATCAGGTCTGCCCAAAGCGATTTCCATGCCCGTGGTACATTCGGCACAAACCGTGCACCTATCTTACGCCGAGATCAAAACAATCTCCAAATAGATAGAAATAAACTTTCGCTTGATCCACGTCACCTAGGAGTACAATCAAGTGCGTCCAAAATGATTTCTTAGCCTATGGTACGTTCAGCGCATATAGTGCACCTATCTTGCGTCGAGATTAATGGTTTCTCCGTATGGTCTGAAATGAGATTCCACTTGACCCATGTCACGTAGGAGTACCGTCGGTTGTGTCAAAATGATTTCTTAGCCTAGGGTACGTTCAGCGCAAACCGTGCACCTATCTTGCTTCGAGATTAATACTCTCTCTCCAAATAGACCAAAATGAGCTTCCATTTGACCAATGTCTCTTAGAAGTACCATCGGGTGTGCCAAAAAAGATTTCCATGCCTGTGGTACATTCGGCGCAAACCATACACCTATCTTGCACCTAGTTTAACACTATCTCCGAATGGACCAAAATGAGCTGTCACTTGACCACGTCACCTAGGAGTAGCATCGGGTGTGCCCAAAATGGTTTCCATGCCTATGGTACATTCAGCGCAAACCGTGCACCTATCTCGCACCAAGACTAACACTATCTCCAAACGGACCGAAACAAGCTTCCACTTGACACACATTACATAGGAGTACCATCTGGTGTGCCCAAAGCAATTTCCATGCCCGTGGGACATTCGACGCAAACTGTGCACCATTCTTGCGCTGAAGTTAAAACCATCTCCAAATGGATCAAAATGAGCTTCTGCTTGATCCATCTCACCTAGGAGTACAATCAGGTGCATCCAAAATGATTTCTATGCGAATGGTACGTTCGGTGCCAACTGTGCACCTATCTAGCGCTAAGATTAACACTATCTCTAAACGGCTCGAATCGAGCTTCCACTTGACCCACTTCAGCTAGGAGAACCATCGAGTGTGCCCAAAGTGATTTCCTGGCCCGTGGTACGTTCGGCGCAAATTGTGCACCTATCGTGCGCCTAGACTAAAACCATCTCCAAACGGACCGAAACAAGCTTCCACTTGACATACATTACCTAGGAGTACCATCAGGTCTGCCCAAAGCGATTTCCATGCCCGTGGTACATTCGGCACAAACCGTGCACCTATCTTACGCCGAGATCAAAACAATCTCCAAATAGATAGAAATAAACTTTCGCTTGATCCACGTCACCTAGGAGTACAATCAAGTGCGTCCAAAATGATTTCTTAGCCTATGGTACGTTCAGCGCATATAGTGCACCTATCTTGCGTCGAGATTAATGGTTTCTCCGTATGGTCTGAAATGAGATTCCACTTGACCCATGTCACGTAGGAGTACCGTCGGTTGTGTCAAAATGATTTCTTAGCCTAGGGTACGTTCAGCGCAAACCGTGCACCTATCTTGCTTCGAGATTAATACTCTCTCCAAATGGACCAAAATGAGCTTCCATTTGACCAATGTCTCTTAGAAGTACCATCGGGTGTGCCTAAAAAGATTTCCATGCCTGTGGTACATTCGGCGCAAACCGTACACCTATCTTGCGCCTAGTTTAACACTATCTCCGAATGGATCAAAATGAGCTGTCACTTGACCACGTCACCTAGGAGTAGCATCGGGTGTGCCCAAAATGATTTCAATGCCTATGGTACATTCAGCGCAAACCGTGCACCTATCTAGCACCAAGACTAACACTATCTCCAAACGGACCGAAACAAGCTTCCACTTGACATACATTACATAGGAGTACCATCGGGTGTGCCCAAAGCAATTTCCATGCCCGTGGGACATTCGGCGCAAATATGCAACATTCTTGCGCTGAAGTTAAAACCATCTCCAAATGGATCAAAATGAGCTTCTGCTTGATCCATCTCACCTAGGAGTACAATCAGGTGCATCCAAAATGATTTCTATGCGAATGGTACGTTTGGTGCAAACTGTGCACCTATCTAGCGCTAAGATTAACACTATCTCTAAACGGCTCGAATCGAGCTTCCACTTGACCCACTTCAGCTAGGAGAACCATCGAGTGTGCCCAAAGTGATTTCCCGGCCCGTGGTACGTTCGGCGCAAATTGTGCACCTATCGTGCGCCTAGACTAAAACTATCTCCAAACGGACCGAAACAAGCTTCCACTTGACATACATTACCTAGGAGTACCATCAGGTCTGCCCAAAGCGATTTTCATGCCCGTGGTACATTCGGCACAAACCGTGCACCTATCTTACGCTGAGATCAAAACAATCTCCAAATAGATAGAAATAAACTTTCGCTTGATCCACGTCGCCTAGGAGTACAATCAAGTGCGTCCAAAATGATTTCTTTGCCTATGGTACGTTCAGCGCATATAGTGCACCTATCTTGCATCGAGATTAACGGTTTCTCCGTGTGGGCTGAAATGAGATTCCACTTGACCCATGTCACGTAGGAGTACCGTCGGTTGTGTCAAAATGATTTCTTAGCCTAGGGTACGTTTAGCGCAAACCGTGCACCTATCTTGCTTCGAGATTAATACTCTCTCTCAAAATGTACCAAAATGAGCTTCCATTTGTCAATGTCTCTTAGAAGTACCATCGGGTGTGCCAAAAAAGATTTCCATGCCTGTGGTACATTCGGCGCAAACCATACACCTATCTTGCACCTAGTTTAACACTATCTCCGAATGGACCAAAATGAGCTGTCACTTGACCACGTCACCTAGGAGTAGCATCGGGTGTGCCCAAAATGGTTTCCATGCCTATGGTACATTCAGCGCAAACCGTGCACCTATCTCGCACCAAGACTAACACTATCTCCAAACGGACCGAAACAAGCTTCCACTTGACACACATTACATAGGAGTACCATCTGGTGTGCCCAGAGCAATTTCCATGCCCATGGGACATTCGGCGCAAACTGTGCACCATTCTTGCGCTGAAGTTAAAACCATCTCCAAATGGATCAAAATGAGCTTCTGCTTGATCCATCTCACCTAGGAGTACAATCAGGTGCATCCAAAATGATTTCTATGCGAATGGTACGTTCGGTGCCAACTGTGCACCTATCTAGCGCTAAGATTAACACTATCTCTAAACGGCTCGAATCGAGCTTCCACTTGACCCACTTCAGCTAGGAGAACCATCGAGTGTGCCCAAAGTGATTTCCTGGCCCGTGGTACGTTCAGCGCAAATTGTGCACCTATCGTGCGCCTAGACTAAAACCATCTCCAAACGGACCAAAATAAGCTTCCACTTGACATACATTACCTAGGAGTACCATCAGGTCTGCCCAAAGCGATTTCCATGCCTGTGGTACATTCGGCACAAACCGTGCACCTATCTTACGCCGAGATCAAAACAATCTCCAAATAGATAGAAATAAACTTTCGCTTGATCCACGTCGCCTAGGAGTACAATCAAGTGCGTCCAAAATCATTTCTTAGCCTATGGTACGTTCAGCGCATATAGTGCACCTATCTTGCGTCGAGATTAATGGTTTCTCCGTATGGTCTGAAATGAGATTCCACTTGACCCATGTCACGTAGGAGTAGCGTCGGTTGTGTCAAAATGATTTCTTAGCCTAGGGTACGTTCAGCGCAAACCGTGCACCTATCTTGCTTCGAGATTAATACTCTCTCCAAATGGACCAAAATGAGCTTCCATTTGACCAATGTCTCTTAGAAGTACCATCGGGTGTGCCTAAAAAGATTTCCATGCCTGTGGTACATTCGGCGCAAACCGTACACCTATCTTGCACCTAGTTTAACACTATCTCCGAATGGACCAAAATGAGAATTCACTTGACCACGTCACCTAGGAGTAGCATCGGGTGTGCCCAAAATGGTTTCCATGCCTATGGTACATTCAGCGCAAACCGTGCACCTATCTAGCACCAAGACTAACACTATCTCCAAACGGACCGAAACAAGCTTCCACTTGACATACATTACATAGGAGTACCATCGGGTGTGCCCAAAGCAATTTCCAAGCCCGTGGGACATTCGGCGCAAACTATGCACCATTCTTGCGCTGAAGTTAAAACCATCTCCAAATGGATCAAAATGAGCTTCTGCTTGATCCATCTCACCTAGGAGTACAATTAGGTGCATCCAAAATGATTTCTATGCGAATGGTACGTTCGGTGCAAACTGTGCACCTATCTAGCGCTAAGATTAACACTATCTCTAAACGGCTCGAATTGAGCTTCCACTTGACCCACTTCAGCTAGGAGAACCATCGAGTGTGCCCAAAGTGATTTCCCGGCCCATGGTACGTTCGGCGCAAATTGTGCACCAATCGTGCGCCTAGACTAAAACTATCTCCAAACAGACCGAAAAAAGCTTCCACTTGACATACATTACCTAGGAGTACCATCAGGTCTGCCCAAAGCGATTTCCATGCCCGTGGTACATTCGGCACAAACCGTGCACCTATCTTACGCTGAGATCAAAACAATCTCCAAATAGATAGAAATAAACTTTCGCTTGATCCACATCGCCTAGGAGTACAATCAAGTGCGTCCAAAATGATTTCTTAGCCTATGGTAAGTTCAGCGCATATAGTGCACCTATCTTGCGTCGAGATTAACGGTTTCTCCGTATGGGCTGAAATGAGATTCCACTTGACCCATGTCACGTAGGAGTACCGTCGGTTGTGTCAAAATGATTTCTTAGCCTAGGGTACGTTCAGCGTAAACCGTGCACCTATCTTGCTTCGAGATTAATACTCTCTCTCCAAATGGACCAAAATGAGCTTCCATTTGACAATGTCTCTTAGAAGTACCATCGGGTGTGCCAAAAAAGATTTCCATGCCTGTGGTACATTCGGCGCAAACCATACACCTATCTTGCACCTAGTTTAACACTATCTCCGAATGGACCAAAATGAGCTGTCACTTGACCACGTCACCTAGGAGTAGCATCGGGTGTGCCCAAAATGCTTTCCATGCCTATGGTACATTCTGCGCAAACCGTGCACCTATCTCGCACCAAGACTAACACTATCTCCAAACGGACCGAAACAAGCTTCCACTTGACACACATTACATAGGAGTACCATCTGGTGTGCCCAGAGCAATTTCCATGCCCGTGGGACATTCGGCGCAAACTGTGCACCATTCTTGCGCTGAAGTTAAAACCATCTCCAAATGGATCAAAATGAGCTTCTGCTTGATCCATCTCACCTAGGAGTACAATCAGGTGCATCCAAAATGATTTCTATGCGAATGGTACGTTCGGTGCCAACTGTGCACCTATCTAGCGCTAAGATTAACACTATCTCTAAACGGCTCGAATCGAGCTTCCACTTGACCCACTTCAGCTAGGAGAACCATCGAGTGTGCCCAAAGTGATTTCCTAGCCCGTTTTACGTTCAGCGCAAATTGTGCACCTATCGTGCGCCAAGACTAAAACCATCTCCAAACGGACCGAAACAAGCTTCCACTTGACATACATTACCTAGGAGTACCATCATATCTGCCCAAAGCGATTTCCATGCCCGTGGTACATTCGGCACAAACCGTGCACCTATCTTACACTGAGATCAAAACAATGTCCAAATAGATAGAAATAAACTTTCGCTTGATCCACGTCGCCTAGGAGTATAATCAAGTGCGTCCAAAATGATTTCTTAGCCTATGGTATGTTCAGCGCATATAGTGCACCTATCTTGCGTCGAGATTAACGGTTTCTCCGTATGGGCTGAAATGAGATTCCACTTGACCCAGGTCATGTAGGAGTACCGTCAGTTGTGTCAAAATGATTTCTTAGCCTAGGGTACGTTCAGCGCAAACCGTGCACCTATCTTGCTTCGAGATTAATACTCTCTCCAAATGGACCAAAATGAGCTTCCATTTGACCAATGTCTCTTAGAAGTACCATCGGGTGTGCCAAAAAAGATTTCCACGCCTATGGTACATTTGGCGCAAACCGTACACCTATCTTGCACCTAGTTTAACAATATCTCCGAATGGACCAAAATGAGCTGTCACTTGACCACGTCACCTAGGAGTAGCATCGGGTGTGCCCAAAATGGTTTCCATGCCAATGGTACATTCAGCGCAAACCGTGCACCTATCTAGCACCAAGACTAACACTATCTCCAAACAGACCGAAACAATCTTCCACTTGACATACATTACATAGGAGTACCATCGGGTGTGCCCAGAGCAATTTCCATGCCCGTGGGACATTCGGCGCAAACTGTGCACCATTCTTGCGCTGAAGTTAAAACCATCTCCAAATGGATCAAAATGAGCTTCTGCTTGATCCATCTCACCTAGGAGTACAATCAGGTGCATCCAAAATGATTTCTATGCCAATGGTACATTCGGTGCAAACTGTGCACCTATCTAGCGCTAAGATTAACACTATCTATAAACGGCTCGAATCGAGCTTCCACTTGACCCACTTCAGCTAGGAGAACCATCGAGTGTGCCCAAAGTGATTTCCTGGCCCGTGGTACGTTCGGCGCAAATTGTGCACCTATCGTGCGCCTAGACTAAAACTATCTCCAAACGGACCGAAACAAGCTTCCACTTGATATACATTACCTAGGAGTACCATCAGGTCTGCCCAAATCGATTTCCATGCCCGTGGTACATTCGGCACAAACCGTGCACCCATCTTACGCTGAGATCAAAACAATCTCCAAATAGATAGAAATAAACTTTCGCTTGATCCACGTCACCTAGGAGTACAATCAAGTGCGTCCAGGTCCTGTAGGAGTACCGTCAGTTGTGTCAAAATGATTTCTTAGCCTATGGTATGTTCAGCGCAAACCGTGCACCTATCTTGCTTCGAGATTAATAATCTCTCCAAACCGGCCAAAATGAGCTTCCATTTGACCAATGTCTCTTAGAAGTACCATCGGGTGTGCCCAAAAAGATTTCCATGCCTGTGGTACATTCGGCGCAAACCGTACACCTATCTTGCACCTAGTTTAACACTATCTCCGAATGGACCAAAATTAGCTGTCACTTGACCACGTCACATAGGAGTAGCATCGGGGTGCCCAAAATTATTTCCATGCCTAAGGTACATTCAGCGCAAACCGTGCACCTATCTAGCACCAAGACTAACACTATCTCCAAACGGACCAAAACAAGCTTCCACTTGACATACATTACATAGGAGTACCATCGGGTGTGCCCAAAGCAATTTCCATGCCCATGGGACATTCGGCGCAAACTGTGCACCATTCTTGCGCTGAAGTTAAAACCATCTCCAAATGGATCAAAATGAGCTTCTGCTTGATCCATCTCACCTAGGAGTACAATCAGGTGCATCCAAAATGATTTCTATGCCAATGGTACGTTTGGTGGAAACTGTGGACCTATCTAGGGCTAAGATTAACACTATCTCTAAACGGGTCGAATCGAGCTTCCACTTGACCCACTTCAGCTAGGACAACCATCGAGTGTGCCCAAAGTGATTTCCCGGCCCATGGTACGTTCGGCGCAAATTGTGCACCTATCGTGCGCCTAGACTAAAACTATCTCCAAACGGACCGAAACAAGCTTCCACTTGACATACATTACCTAGGAGTACCATCAGGTCTGCCCAAAGCGATTTCCATGCCCGTGGTACATTCGGCACAAACCGTGCACCTATCTTACGCCGAGATCAAAACAATCTCCAAATAGATAGAAATAAACTTTCGCTTGATCCAAGTCGCCTAGGAGTACAATCAAGTGCGTCCAAAATGATTTCTTAGCCTATGGTATGTTCAGCGCATATAGTGCACCTATCTTGCGTCGAGATTAACGGTTTCTCCGTATGGCCTGAAATGAGATTCCACTTGACCCATGTCACGTAGGAGTACCGTCGGTTGTGTCAAATGATTTCTGAGCCTAGGGTATGTTTAGCGCAAACCGTGCACCTATCTTGCTTCGAGATTAATACTCTCTCCAAATGGACCAAAATGAGCTTCCATTTGACCAATGTCTCTTAGAAGTACCATCGGGTGTGCCAAAAAAGATTTCCATGCCTGTGGTACATTCGGCGCAAACCGTACACCTATCTTGCGCCTAGTTTAACACTATCTCCGAATGGACCAAAATTAGCTGTCACTTGACCACGTCACATAGGAGTAGCATCGGGGTGCCCAAAATTATTTCCATGCCTAAGGTACATTCAGCGCAAACCGTGCACCTATCTAGCACCAAGACTAACACTATCTCCAAACGGACCAAAACAAGCTTCCACTTGACATACATTACATAGGAGTACCATCGGGTGTGCCCAAAGCAATTTCCATGCCCATGGGACATTCGGCGCAAACTGTGCACCATTCTTGCGCTGAAGTTAAAACCATCTCCAAATGGATCAAAATGAGCTTCTGCTTGATCCATCTCACCTAGGAGTACAATCAGGTGCATCCAAAATGATTTCTATGCCAATGGTACGTTTGGTGGAAACTGTGGACCTATCTAGGGCTAAGATTAACACTATCTCTAAACGGGTCGAATCGAGCTTCCACTTGACCCACTTCAGCTAGGACAACCATCGAGTGTGCCCAAAGTGATTTCCCGGCCCATGGTACGTTCGGCGCAAATTGTGCACCTATCGTGCGCCTAGACTAAAACTATCTCCAAACGGACCGAAACAAGCTTCCACTTGACATACATTACCTAGGAGTACCATCAGGTCTGCCCAAAGCGATTTCCATGCCCGTGGTACATTCGGCACAAACCGTGCACCTATCTTACGCCGAGATCAAAACAATCTCCAAATAGATAGAAATAAACTTTCGCTTGATCCAAGTCGCCTAGGAGTACAATCAAGTGCGTCCAAAATGATTTCTTAGCCTATGGTATGTTCAGCGCATATAGTGCACCTATCTTGCGTCGAGATTAACGGTTTCTCCGTATGGCCTGAAATGAGATTCCACTTGACCCATGTCACGTAGGAGTACCGTCGGTTGTGTCAAATGATTTCTGAGCCTAGGGTATGTTTAGCGCAAACCGTGCACCTATCTTGCTTCGAGATTAATACTCTCTCCAAATGGACCAAAATGAGCTTCCATTTGACCAATGTCCCTTAGAAGTACCATCGGGTGTGCCTAAAAAGATTTCCATGCCTGTGGTACATTCGGCGCAAACCGTACACCTATCTTGCGCCTAGTTTAACACTATCTCTGAATGGACCAAAATGAGCTGTCACTTGACCACGTCACCTAGGAGTAGCATCGGGTGTGCCCAAAATGATTTCCATGCCTATGGTACATTCAGCGCAAACCGTGCACCTATCTAGCACCAAGACTAACACTATTTCCAAACGGACCGAAACAAGCTTCCACTTGACATACATTACATAGGAGTACCATCGGGTGTGCCCAAAGCAATTTCCATGCCCGTGGGACATTCGGCGCAAACTATGCACCATTCTTGCCCTGAAGTTAAAACCATCTCCAAATGGATCAAAATGAGCTTCTGCTTGATCCATCTCACCTAGGAGTACAATCAGGTGCATCCAAAATGATTTCTATGCCAATGGTACGTTTGGTGGAAACTGTGGACCTATCTAGGGCTAAGATTAACACTATCTCTAAACGGCTCGAATCGAGCTTCCACTTGACCCACTTCAGCTAGGAGAACCATCGAGTGTGCCCAAAGTGATTTCCCGGCCCGTGGTACGTTCGGCGCAAATTATGCACCTATCGTGCGCCTAGACTAAAACTATCTCCAAACGGACCGAAACAAGCTTCCACTTGACATACATTACCTAGGAGTACCATCAGGTCTGCCCAAAGCGATTTCCATGCCCGTGGTACATTCGGCACAAACCGTGCACCTATCTTACGCCGAGCTCAAAACAATGTCCAAATAGATAGAAATAAACTTTCGCTTGATCCACGTCGCCTACGAGTACAATCAAGTGCGTCCAAAATGATTTCTTAGCCTATGGTACGTTCAGCGCATACAGTGCACCTATCTTGCGTCGAGATTAACGGTTTCTCCGTATGGGCTGAAATGAGATTCCACTTGACCCAGGTCATGTAGGAGTACCGTCAGTTGTGTCAAAATGATTTCTTAGCCTAGGGTACGTTCAGCGCAAACCGTGCACCTATCTTGCTTCGAGATTAATACTCTCTCCAAATGGACCAAAATGAGCTTCCATTTGACCAATGTCTCTTAGAAGTACCATCGGGTGTGCCAAAAAAGATTTCCACGCCTATGGTACATTTGGCGCAAACCGTACACCTATCTTGCACCTAGTTTAACAATATCTCCGAATGGACCAAAATGAGCTGTCACTTGACCACGTCACCTAGGAGTAGCATCGGGTGTGCCCAAAATGGTTTCCATGCCAATGGTACATTCAGCGCAAACCGTGCACCTATCTAGCACCAAGACTAACACTATCTCCAAACAGACCGAAACAATCTTCCACTTGACATACATTACATAGGAGTACCATCGGGTGTGCCCAGAGCAATTTCCATGCCCGTGGGACATTCGGCGCAAACTGTGCACCATTCTTGCGCTGAAGTTAAAACCATCTCCAAATGGATCAAAATGAGCTTCTGCTTGATCCATCTCACCTAGGAGTACAATCAGGTGCATCCAAAATGATTTCTATGCCAATGGTACATTCGGTGCAAACTGTGCACCTATCTAGCGCTAAGATTAACACTATCTATAAACGGCTCGAATCGAGCTTCCACTTGACCCACTTCAGCTAGGAGAACCATCGAGTGTGCCCAAAGTGATTTCCTGGCCCGTGGTACGTTCGGCGCAAATTGTGCACCTATCGTGCGCCTAGACTAAAACTATCTCCAAACGGACCGAAACAAGCTTCCACTTGATATACATTACCTAGGAGTACCATCAGGTCTGCCCAAATCGATTTCCATGCCCGTGGTACATTCGGCACAAACCGTGCACCCATCTTACGCTGAGATCAAAACAATCTCCAAATAGATAGAAATAAACTTTCGCTTGATCCACGTCACCTAGGAGTACAATCAAGTGCGTCCAGGTCATGTAGGAGTACCGTCAGTTGTGTCAAAATGATTTCTTAGCCTATGGTATGTTCAGCGCAAACCGTGCACCTATCTTGCTTCGAGATTAATAATCTCTCCAAACCGGCCAAAATGAGCTTCCATTTGACCAATGTCTCTTAGAAGTACCATCGGGTGTGCCAAAAAAGATTTCCATGCCTGTGGTACATTCGGCGCAAACCGTACACCTATCTTGCACCTAGTTTAACACTATCTCCGAATGGACCAAAATTAGCTGTCACTTGACCACGTCACATAGGAGTAGCATCGGGGTGCCCAAAATTATTTCCATGCCTAAGGTACATTCAGCGCAAACCGTGCACCTATCTAGCACCAAGACTAACACTATCTCCAAACGGACCAAAACAAGCTTCCACTTGACATACATTACATAGGAGTACCATCGGGTGTGCCCAAAGCAATTTCCATGCCCATGGGACATTCGGCGCAAACTGTGCACCATTCTTGCGCTGAAGTTAAAACCATCTCCAAATGGATCAAAATGAGCTTCTGCTTGATCCATCTCACCTAGGAGTACAATCAGGTGCATCCAAAATGATTTCTATGCCAATGGTACGTTTGGTGGAAACTGTGGACCTATCTAGGGCTAAGATTAACACTATCTCTAAACGGGTCGAATCGAGCTTCCACTTGACCCACTTCAGCTAGGACAACCATCGAGTGTGCCCAAAGTGATTTCCCGGCCCATGGTACGTTCGGCGCAAATTGTGCACCTATCGTGCGCCTAGACTAAAACTATCTCCAAACGGACCGAAACAAGCTTCCACTTGACATACATTACCTAGGAGTACCATCAGGTCTGCCCAAAGCGATTTCCATGCCCGTGGTACATTCGGCACAAACCGTGCACCTATCTTACGCCGAGATCAAAACAATCTCCAAATAGATAGAAATAAACTTTCGCTTGATCCAAGTCGCCTAGGAGTACAATCAAGTGCGTCCAAAATGATTTCTTAGCCTATGGTATGTTCAGCGCATATAGTGCACCTATCTTGCGTCGAGATTAACGGTTTCTCCGTATGGCCTGAAATGAGATTCCACTTGACTCATGTCACGTAGGAGTACCGTCGGTTGTGTCAAATGATTTCTGAGCCTAGGGTATGTTTAGCGCAAACCGTGCACCTATCTTGCTTCGAGATTAATACTCTCTCCAAATGGACCAAAATGAGCTTCCATTTGACCAATGTCCCTTAGAAGTACCATCGGGTGTGCCTAAAAAGATTTCCATGCCTGTGGTACATTCGGCGCAAACCGTACACCTATCTTGCGCCTAGTTTAACACTATCTCTGAATGGACCAAAATGAGCTGTCACTTGACCACGTCACCTAGGAGTAGCATCGGGTGTGCCCAAAATGATTTCCATGCCTATGGTACATTCAGCGCAAACCGTGCACCTATCTAGCACCAAGACTAACACTATTTCCAAACGGACCGAAACAAGCTTCCACTTGACATACATTACATAGGAGTACCATCGGGTGTGCCCAAAGCAATTTCCATGCCCGTGGGACATTCGGCGCAAACTATGCACCATTCTTGCCCTGAAGTTAAAACCATCTCCAAATGGATCAAAATGAGCTTCTGCTTGATCCATCTCACCTAGGAGTACAATCAGGTGCATCCAAAATGATTTCTATGCCAATGGTACGTTTGGTGGAAACTGTGGACCTATCTAGGGCTAAGATTAACACTATCTCTAAACGGCTCGAATCGAGCTTCCACTTGACCCACTTCAGCTAGGAGAACCATCGAGTGTGCCCAAAGTGATTTCCCGGCCCGTGGTACGTTCGGCGCAAATTATGCACCTATCGTGCGCCTAGACTAAAACTATCTCCAAACGGACCGAAACAAGCTTCCACTTGACATACATTACCTAGGAGTACCATCAGGTCTGCCCAAAGCGATTTCCATGCCCGTGGTACATTCGGCACAAACCGTGCACCTATCTTACGCCGAGCTCAAAACAATGTCCAAATAGATAGAAATAAACTTTCGCTTGATCCACGTCGCCTACGAGTACAATCAAGTGCGTCCAAAATGATTTCTTAGCCTATGGTACGTTCAGCGCATACAGTGCACCTATCTTGCGTCGAGATTAACGGTTTCTCCGTATGGGCTGAAATGAGATTCCACTTGACCCAGGTCATGTAGGAGTACCGTCAGTTGTGTCAACATGATTTCTTAGCCTAGGGTACGTTCAGCGCAAATCGTGCACCTATCTTGCTTCGAGATTAATACTCTCTCCAAATGGACCAAAATGAGCTTCCATTTGACCAATGTCTCTTAGAAGTACCATCGGGTGTGCCAAAAAAGATTTCCACGCCTATGGTACATTTGGCGCAAACCGTACACCTATCTTGCACCTAGTTTAACAATATCTCCGAATGGACCAAAATGAGCTGTCACTTGACCACGTCACCTAGGAGTAGCATCGGGTGTGCCCAAAATGGTTTCCATGCCAATGGTACATTCAGCGCAAACCGTGCACCTATCTAGCACCAAGACTAACACTATCTCCAAACAGACCGAAACAATCTTCCACTTGACATACATTACATAGGAGTACCATCGGGTGTGCCCAGAGCAATTTCCATGCCCGTGGGACATTCGGCGCAAACTGTGCACCATTCTTGCGCTGAAGTTAAAACCATCTCCAAATGGATCAAAATGAGCTTCTGCTTGATCCATCTCACCTAGGAGTACAATCAGGTGCATCCAAAATGATTTCTATGCCAATGGTACATTCGGTGCAAACTGTGCACCTATCTAGCGCTAAGATTAACACTATCTATAAACGGCTCGAATCGAGCTTCCACTTGACCCACTTCAGCTAGGAGAACCATCGAGTGTGCCCAAAGTGATTTCCTGGCCCGTGGTACGTTCGGCGCAAATTGTGCACCTATCGTGCGCCTAGACTAAAACTATCTCCAAACGGACCGAAACAAGCTTCCACTTGATATACATTACCTAGGAGTACCATCAGGTCTGCCCAAATCGATTTCCATGCCCGTGGTACATTCGGCACAAACCGTGCACCCATCTTACGCTGAGATCAAAACAATCTCCAAATAGATAGAAATAAACTTTCGCTTGATCCACGTCACCTAGGAGTACAATCAAGTGCGTCCAGGTCATGTAGGAGTACCGTCAGTTGTGTCAAAATGATTTCTTAGCCTATGGTATGTTCAGCGCAAACCGTGCACCTATCTTGCTTCGAGATTAATAATCTCTCCAAACCGGCCAAAATGAGCTTCCATTTGACCAATGTCTCTTAGAAGTACCATCGGGTGTGCCAAAAAAGATTTCCATGCCTGTGGTACATTCGGCGCAAACCGTACACCTATCTTGCACCTAGTTTAACACTATCTCCGAATGGACCAAAATTAGCTGTCACTTGACCACGTCACATAGGAGTAGCATCGGGGTGCCCAAAATTATTTCCATGCCTAAGGTACATTCAGCGCAAACCGTGCACCTATCTAGCACCAAGACTAACACTATCTCCAAACGGACCAAAACAAGCTTCCACTTGACATACATTACATAGGAGTACCATCGGGTGTGCCCAAAGCAATTTCCATGCCCATGGGACATTCGGCGCAAACTGTGCACCATTCTTGCGCTGAAGTTAAAACCATCTCCAAATGGATCAAAATGAGCTTCTGCTTGATCCATCTCACCTAGGAGTACAATCAGGTGCATCCAAAATGATTTCTATGCCAATGGTACGTTTGGTGGAAACTGTGGACCTATCTAGGGCTAAGATTAACACTATCTCTAAACGGGTCGAATCGAGCTTCCACTTGACCCACTTCAGCTAGGACAACCATCGAGTGTGCCCAAAGTGATTTCCCGGCCCATGGTACGTTCGGCGCAAATTGTGCACCTATCGTGCGCCTAGACTAAAACTATCTCCAAACGGACCGAAACAAGCTTCCACTTGACATACATTACCTAGGAGTACCATCAGGTCTGCCCAAAGCGATTTCCATGCCCGTGGTACATTCGGCACAAACCGTGCACCTATCTTACGCCGAGATCAAAACAATCTCCAAATAGATAGAAATAAACTTTCGCTTGATCCAAGTCGCCTAGGAGTACAATCAAGTGCGTCCAAAATGATTTCTTAGCCTATGGTATGTTCAGCGCATATAGTGCACCTATCTTGCGTCGAGATTAACGGTTTCTCCGTATGGCCTGAAATGAGATTCCACTTGACCCATGTCACGTAGGAGTACCGTCGGTTGTGTCAAATGATTTCTGAGCCTAGGGTATGTTTAGCGCAAACCGTGCACCTATCTTGCTTCGAGATTAATACTCTCTCCAAATGGACCAAAATGAGCTTCCATTTGACCAATGTCCCTTAGAAGTACCATCGGGTGTGCCTAAAAAGATTTCCATGCCTGTGGTACATTCGGCGCAAACCGTACACCTATCTTGCGCCTAGTTTAACACTATCTCTGAATGGACCAAAATGAGCTGTCACTTGACCACGTCACCTAGGAGTAGCATCGGGTGTGCCCAAAATGATTTCCATGCCTATGGTACATTCAGCGCAAACCGTGCACCTATCTAGCACCAAGACTAACACTATTTCCAAACGGACCGAAACAAGCTTCCACTTGACATACATTACATAGGAGTACCATCGGGTGTGCCCAAAGCAATTTCCATGCCCGTGGGACATTCGGCGCAAACTATGCACCATTCTTGCCCTGAAGTTAAAACCATCTCCAAATGGATCAAAATGAGCTTCTGCTTGATCCATCTCACCTAGGAGTACAATCAGGTGCATCCAAAATGATTTCTATGCCAATGGTACGTTTGGTGGAAACTGTGGACCTATCTAGGGCTAAGATTAACACTATCTCTAAACGGCTCGAATCGAGCTTCCACTTGACCCACTTCAGCTAGGAGAACCATCGAGTGTGCCCAAAGTGATTTCCCGGCCCGTGGTACGTTCGGCGCAAATTATGCACCTATCGTGCGCCTAGACTAAAACTATCTCCAAACGGACCGAAACAAGCTTCCACTTGACATACATTACCTAGGAGTACCATCAGGTCTGCCCAAAGCGATTTCCATGCCCGTGGTACATTCGGCACAAACCGTGCACCTATCTTACGCCGAGCTCAAAACAATGTCCAAATAGATAGAAATAAACTTTCGCTTGATCCACGTCGCCTACGAGTACAATCAAGTGCGTCCAAAATGATTTCTTAGCCTATGGTACGTTCAGCGCATACAGTGCACCTATCTTGCGTCGAGATTAACGGTTTCTCCGTATGGGCTGAAATGAGATTCCACTTGACCCATGTCACGTAGGAGTACCATCGGTTGTATCGAAATGATTTCTTAGCCTAGGGTACGTTCAGCGCAAACCGTGCACCTATCTTGCTTCGAGATTAATACTCTCTCCAAATGGACTAAAATGAGCTTCCATTTGACCAATGTCTCTTAGAAGTACCATCGGGTGTGCCTAAAAAGATTTCCATGCCTGTGGTACATTCGGCGCAAACCGTACACCTATCTTGCGCCTAGTTTAACACTATCTCCGAATGGACCAAAATGAGCTGTCACTTGACCACGTCACCTAGGAGTAGCATCGGGTGTGCCCAAAATGATTTCCATGCCTATGGTACGTTCAGCGCAAACCATGCACCTATTTAGCACCAAGACTAACACTATCTCCAAACGGACCGAAACAAGCTTTCACTTGACATACATTACATAGGAGTACCATCGGGTGTGCCCAAAGCAATTTCCATGCCCGTGGGACATTCAGCGCAAACTGTGCACCATTATGGCGCTGAAGTTAAAACCATCTCGAAATGGATCAAAATGAGCTTCTGCTTGATCCATCTCACCTAGGAGTACAATCAGGTGCATCCAAAATGATTTCTATGCCAATGGTACGTTCGGTGCAAACTATGCACCTATCTAGCGCTAAGATTAACACTATCTGTAAACGGCTCGAATCGAGCTTCCACTTGACCCACTTCAGCTAGGAGAACCATCGAGTGTGCCCAAAGTGATTTCCCGGCCCATGGTACGTTCGGCGCAAATTGTGCACCTATCGTGCGCCTAGACTAAAACTATCTCCAAACGGACCGAAACAAGCTTCCACTTGACATACATTACCTAGGAGTACCATCAGGTCTGCCCAAAGCGATTTCCATGCCCGTGGTACATTCGGCACAAACCGTGCACCTATCTTATGCCGAGATCAAAACAATCTCCAAATAGATAGAAATAAACTTTCGCTTGATCCAAGTCGCCTAGGAGTACAATCAAGTGCGTCCAAAATGATTTCTTAGCCTATGGTATGTTCAGCGCATATAGTGCACCTATCTTGCGTCGAGATTAACGGTTTCTCCGTATGGCCTGAAATGAGATTCCACTTGACCCATGTCACGTAGGAGTACCGTCGGTTGTGTCAAATGATTTCTAAGCCTAGGGTATGTTTAGCGCAAACCGTGCACCTATCTTGCTTCGAGATTAATACTCTCTCCAAATGTACCAAAATGAGCTTCCATTTGACCAATGTCCCTTAGAAGTACCATCGGGTGTGCCTAAAAAGATTTCCATGCCTGTGGTACATTCGGCGCAAACCGTACACCTATCTTGCGCCTAGTTTAACACTATCTCCGAATGGACCAAAATGAGCTGTCACTTGACCACGTCACCTAGGAGTAGCATCGGGTGTGCCCAAAATGATTTCCATGCCTATGGTACATTCAGCGCAAACCGTGCACCTATCTAGCACCAAGACTAACACTATTTCCAAACGGACCGAAACAAGCTTCCACTTGACATACATTACATAGGAGTACCATCGGGTGTGCCCAAAGCAATTTCCATGCCCGTGGGACATTCGGCGCAAACTGTGCACCATTCTTGCCCTGAAGTTAAAACCATCTCCAAATGGATCAAAATGAGCTTCTGCTTGATCCATCTCACCTAGGAGTACAATCAGGTGCATCCAAAATGATTTCTATGCCAATGGTACGTTTGGTGGAAACTGTGGACCTATCTAGGGCTAAGATTAACACTATCTCTAAACGGCTCGAATCGAGCTTCCACTTGACCCACTTCAGCTAGGAGAACCATCGAGTGTGCCAAAGTGATTTCCCGGCCCGTGGTACGTTCGGCGCAAATTATGCACCTATCGTGCGCCTAGACTAAAACTATCTCCAAACGGACCGAAACAAGCTTCCACTTGACATACATTACCTAGGAGTACCATCAGGTCTGCCCAAAGCGATTTCCATGCCCGTGGTACATTCGGCACAAACCGTGCACCTATCTTACGCCGAGCTCAAAACAATGTCCAAATAGATAGAAATAAACTTTCGCTTGATCCACGTCGCCTACGAGTACAATCAAGTGCGTCCAAAATGATTTCTTAGCCTATGGTACGTTCAGCGCATACAGTGCACCTATCTTGCGTCGAGATTAACGGTTTCTCCGTATGGGCTGAAATGAGATTCCACTTGACCCATGTCACGTAGGAGTACCATCGGTTGTATCGAAATGATTTCTTAGCCTAGGGTACGTTCAGCGCAAACCGTGCACCTATCTTGCTTCGAGATTAATACTCTCTCCAAATGGACTAAAATGAGCTTCCATTTGACCAATGTCTCTTAGAAGTACCATCGGGTGTGCCTAAAAAGATTTCCATGCCTGTGGTACATTCGGCGCAAACCGTACACCTATCTTGCGCCTAGTTTAACACTATCTCCGAATGGACCAAAATGAGCTGTCACTTGACCACGTCACCTAGGAGTAGCATCGGGTGTGCCCAAAATGATTTCCATGCCTATGGTACATTCAGCGCAAACCGTGCACCTATCTAGCACCAAGACTAACACTATTTCCAAACGGACCGAAACAAGCTTCCACTTGACATACATTACATAGGAGTACCATCGGGTGTGCCCAAAGCAATTTCCATGCCCGTGGGACATTCGGCGCAAACTGTGCACCATTCTTGCCCTGAAGTTAAAACCATCTCCAAATGGATCAAAATGAGCTTCTGCTTGATCCATCTCACCTAGGAGTACAATCAGGTGCATCCAAAATGATTTCTATGCCCATGGTACGTTCGGTGCAAACTATGCACCTATCTAGCGCTAAGATTAACACTATCTGTAAACGGCTCGAATCGAGCTTCCACTTGACCCACTTCAGCTAGGAGAACCATCGAGTGTGCCCAAAGTGATTTCCCGGCCCATGGTACGTTCGGCGCAAATTGTGCACCTATCGTACGCCTAGACTAAAACTATCTCCAAACGGACCGAAACAAGCTTCCACTTGACATACATTACCTAGGAGTACCATCAGGTCTGCCCAAAGCGATTTCCATGCCCGTGGTACATTCGGCACAAACCGTGCACCTATCTTACGCCGAGATCAAAACAATCTCCAAATAGATAGAAATAAACTTTCGCTTGATCCAAGTCGCCTAGGAGTACAATCAAGTGCGTCCAAAATGATTTCTTAGCCTATGGTATGTTCAGCGCATATAGTGCACCTATCTTGCGTCGAGATTAACGGTTTCTCCGTATGGCCTGAAATGAGATTCCACTTGACCCATGTCACGTAGGAGTACCGTCGGTTGTGTCAAATGATTTCTGAGCCTAGGGTATGTTTAGCGCAAACCGTGCACCTATCTTGCTTCGAGATTAATACTCTCTCCAAATGGACCAAAATGAGCTTCCATTTGACCAATGTCCCTTAGAAGTACCATCGGGTGTGCCTAAAAAGATTTCCATGCCTGTGGTACATTCGGCGCAAACCGTACACCTATCTTGCGCCTAGTTTAACACTATCTCCGAATGGACCAAAATGAGCTGTCACTTGACCACGTCACCTAGGAGTAGCATCGGGTGTGCCCAAAATGATTTCCATGCCTATGGTACATTCAGCGCAAACCGTGCACCTATCTAGCACCAAGACTAACACTATTTCCAAACGGACCAAAACAAGCTTCCACTTGACATACATTACATAGGAGTACCATCGGGTGTGCCCAAAGCAATTTCCATGCTCGTGGGACATTCGGCGCAAACTGTGCACCATTCTTGCCCTGAAGTTAAAACCATCTCCAAATGGATCAAAATGAGCTTCTGCTTGATCCATCTCACCTAGGAGTAC
Organism: Saccharum hybrid cultivar R570; assembly: GCA_038087645.1. NCBI lineage: Eukaryota > Viridiplantae > Streptophyta > Magnoliopsida > Poales > Poaceae > Saccharum > Saccharum hybrid cultivar. The sequence goes on along the minus strand of JAQSUU010000307.1, from coordinate 38,810,360 downwards.
AATCAGGTGCATCCAAAATGATTTCTATGCCAATGGTACGTTTGGTGGAAACTGTGGACCTATCTAGGGCTAAGGTTAACACTATCTCTAAACGGCTCGAATCGAGCTTCCACTTGACCCACTTCAGCTAGGAGAACCATCGAGTGTGCCCAAAGTGATTTCCCGGCCCGTGGTACGTTCGGCGCAAATTATGCACCTATCGTGCGCCTAGACTAAAACTATCTCCAAACGGACCGAAACAAGCTTCCACTTGACATACATTACCTAGGAGTACCATCAGGTCTGCCCAAAGCGATTTCCATGCCCGTGGTACATTCGGCACAAACCGTGCACCTATCTTACGCCGAGCTCAAAACAATGTCCAAATAGATAGAAATAAACTTTCGCTTGATCCACGTCGCCTACGAGTACAATCAAGTGCGTCCAAAATGATTTCTTAGCCTATGGTACGTTCAGCGCATACAGTGCACCTATCTTGCGTCGAGATTAACGGTTTCTCCGTATGGGCTGAAATGAGATTCCACTTGACCCAGGTCATGTAGGAGTACCGTCAGTTGTGTCAAAATGATTTCTTAGCCTAGGGTACGTTCAGCGCAAATCGTGCACCTATCTTGCTTCGAGATTAATACTCTCTCCAAATGGACCAAAATGAGCTTCCATTTGACCAATGTCTCTTAGAAGTACCATCGGGTGTGCCAAAAAAGATTTCCACGCCTATGGTACATTTGGCGCAAACCGTACACCTATCTTGCACCTAGTTTAACAATATCTCCGAATGGACCAAAATGAGCTGTCACTTGACCACGTCACCTAGGAGTAGCATCGGGTGTGCCCAAAATGGTTTCCATGCCAATGGTACATTCAGCGCAAACCGTGCACCTATCTAGCACCAAGACTAACACTATCTCCAAACAGACCGAAACAATCTTCCACTTGACATACATTACATAGGAGTACCATCGGGTGTGCCCAGAGCAATTTCCATGCCCGTGGGACATTCGGCGCAAACTGTGCACCATTCTTGCGCTGAAGTTAAAACCATCTCCAAATGGATCAAAATGAGCTTCTGCTTGATCCATCTCACCTAGGAGTACAATCAGGTGCATCCAAAATGATTTCTATGCCAATGGTACATTCGGTGCAAACTGTGCACCTATCTAGCGCTAAGATTAACACTATCTATAAACGGCTCGAATCGAGCTTCCACTTGACCCACTTCAGCTAGGAGAACCATCGAGTGTGCCCAAAGTGATTTCCTGGCCCGTGGTACGTTCGGCGCAAATTGTGCACCTATCGTGCGCCTAGACTAAAACTATCTCCAAACGGACCGAAACAAGCTTCCACTTGATATACATTACCTAGGAGTACCATCAGGTCTGCCCAAATCGATTTCCATGCCCGTGGTACATTCGGCACAAACCGTGCACCCATCTTACGCTGAGATCAAAACAATCTCCAAATAGATAGAAATAAACTTTCGCTTGATCCACGTCACCTAGGAGTACAATCAAGTGCGTCCAGGTCATGTAGGAGTACCGTCAGTTGTGTCAAAATGATTTCTTAGCCTATGGTATGTTCAGCGCAAACCGTGCACCTATCTTGCTTCGAGATTAATAATCTCTCCAAACCGGCCAAAATGAGCTTCCATTTGACCAATGTCTCTTAGAAGTACCATCGGGTGTGCCAAAAAAGATTTCCATGCCTGTGGTACATTCGGCGCAAACCGTACACCTATCTTGCACCTAGTTTAACACTATCTCCGAATGGACCAAAATTAGCTGTCACTTGACCACGTCACATAGGAGTAGCATCGGGGTGCCCAAAATTATTTCCATGCCTAAGGTACATTCAGCGCAAACCGTGCACCTATCTAGCACCAAGACTAACACTATCTCCAAACGGACCAAAACAAGCTTCCACTTGACATACATTACATAGGAGTACCATCGGGTGTGCCCAAAGCAATTTCCATGCCCATGGGACATTCGGCGCAAACTGTGCACCATTCTTGCGCTGAAGTTAAAACCATCTCCAAATGGATCAAAATGAGCTTCTGCTTGATCCATCTCACCTAGGAGTACAATCAGGTGCATCCAAAATGATTTCTATGCCAATGGTACGTTTGGTGGAAACTGTGGACCTATCTAGGGCTAAGATTAACACTATCTCTAAACGGGTCGAATCGAGCTTCCACTTGACCCACTTCAGCTAGGACAACCATCGAGTGTGCCCAAAGTGATTTCCCGGCCCATGGTACGTTCGGCGCAAATTGTGCACCTATCGTGCGCCTAGACTAAAACTATCTCCAAACGGACCGAAACAAGCTTCCACTTGACATACATTACCTAGGAGTACCATCAGGTCTGCCCAAAGCGATTTCCATGCCCGTGGTACATTCGGCACAAACCGTGCACCTATCTTACGCCGAGATCAAAACAATCTCCAAATAGATAGAAATAAACTTTCGCTTGATCCAAGTCGCCTAGGAGTACAATCAAGTGCGTCCAAAATGATTTCTTAGCCTATGGTATGTTCAGCGCATATAGTGCACCTATCTTGCGTCGAGATTAACGGTTTCTCCGTATGGCCTGAAATGAGATTCCACTTGACCCATGTCACGTAGGAGTACCGTCGGTTGTGTCAAATGATTTCTGAGCCTAGGGTATGTTTAGCGCAAACCGTGCACCTATCTTGCTTCGAGATTAATACTCTCTCCAAATGGACCAAAATGAGCTTCCATTTGACCAATGTCCCTTAGAAGTACCATCGGGTGTGCCTAAAAAGATTTCCATGCCTGTGGTACATTCGGCGCAAACCGTACACCTATCTTGCGCCTAGTTTAACACTATCTCCGAATGGACCAAAATGAGCTGTCACTTGACCACGTCACCTAGGAGTAGCATCGGGTGTGCCCAAAATGATTTCCATGCCTATGGTACATTCAGCGCAAACCGTGCACCTATCTAGCACCAAGACTAACACTATTTCCAAACGGACCAAAACAAGCTTCCACTTGACATACATTACATAGGAGTACCATCGGGTGTGCCCAAAGCAATTTCCATGCTCGTGGGACATTCGGCGCAAACTGTGCACCATTCTTGCCCTGAAGTTAAAACCATCTCCAAATGGATCAAAATGAGCTTCTGCTTGATCCATCTCACCTAGGAGTACAATCAGGTGCATCCAAAATGATTTCTATGCCAATGGTACGTTTGGTGGAAACTGTGGACCTATCTAGGGCTAAGGTTAACACTATCTCTAAACGGCTCGAATCGAGCTTCCACTTGACCCACTTCAGCTAGGAGAACCATCGAGTGTGCCCAAAGTGATTTCCCGGCCCGTGGTACGTTCGGCGCAAATTATGCACCTATCGTGCGCCTAGACTAAAACTATCTCCAAACGGACCGAAACAAGCTTCCACTTGACATACATTACCTAGGAGTACCATCAGGTCTGCCCAAAGCGATTTCCATGCCCGTGGTACATTCGGCACAAACCGTGCACCTATCTTACGCCGAGCTCAAAACAATGTCCAAATAGATAGAAATAAACTTTCGCTTGATCCACGTCGCCTACGAGTACAATCAAGTGCGTCCAAAATGATTTCTTAGCCTATGGTACGTTCAGCGCATACAGTGCACCTATCTTGCGTCGAGATTAACGGTTTCTCCGTATGGGCTGAAATGAGATTCCACTTGACCCAGGTCATGTAGGAGTACCGTCAGTTGTGTCAAAATGATTTCTTAGCCTAGGGTACGTTCAGCGCAAATCGTGCACCTATCTTGCTTCGAGATTAATACTCTCTCCAAATGGACCAAAATGAGCTTCCATTTGACCAATGTCTCTTAGAAGTACCATCGGGTGTGCCAAAAAAGATTTCCACGCCTATGGTACATTTGGCGCAAACCGTACACCTATCTTGCACCTAGTTTAACAATATCTCCGAATGGACCAAAATGAGCTGTCACTTGACCACGTCACCTAGGAGTAGCATCGGGTGTGCCCAAAATGGTTTCCATGCCAATGGTACATTCAGCGCAAACCGTGCACCTATCTAGCACCAAGACTAACACTATCTCCAAACAGACCGAAACAATCTTCCACTTGACATACATTACATAGGAGTACCATCGGGTGTGCCCAGAGCAATTTCCATGCCCGTGGGACATTCGGCGCAAACTGTGCACCATTCTTGCGCTGAAGTTAAAACCATCTCCAAATGGATCAAAATGAGCTTCTGCTTGATCCATCTCACCTAGGAGTACAATCAGGTGCATCCAAAATGATTTCTATGCCAATGGTACATTCGGTGCAAACTGTGCACCTATCTAGCGCTAAGATTAACACTATCTATAAACGGCTCGAATCGAGCTTCCACTTGACCCACTTCAGCTAGGAGAACCATCGAGTGTGCCCAAAGTGATTTCCTGGCCCGTGGTACGTTCGGCGCAAATTGTGCACCTATCGTGCGCCTAGACTAAAACTATCTCCAAACGGACCGAAACAAGCTTCCACTTGATATACATTACCTAGGAGTACCATCAGGTCTGCCCAAATCGATTTCCATGCCCGTGGTACATTCGGCACAAACCGTGCACCCATCTTACGCTGAGATCAAAACAATCTCCAAATAGATAGAAATAAACTTTCGCTTGATCCACGTCACCTAGGAGTACAATCAAGTGCGTCCAGGTCATGTAGGAGTACCGTCAGTTGTGTCAAAATGATTTCTTAGCCTATGGTATGTTCAGCGCAAACCGTGCACCTATCTTGCTTCGAGATTAATAATCTCTCCAAACCGGCCAAAATGAGCTTCCATTTGACCAATGTCTCTTAGAAGTACCATCGGGTGTGCCAAAAAAGATTTCCATGCCTGTGGTACATTCGGCGCAAACCGTACACCTATCTTGCACCTAGTTTAACACTATCTCCGAATGGACCAAAATTAGCTGTCACTTGACCACGTCACATAGGAGTAGCATCGGGGTGCCCAAAATTATTTCCATGCCTAAGGTACATTCAGCGCAAACCGTGCACCTATCTAGCACCAAGACTAACACTATCTCCAAACGGACCAAAACAAGCTTCCACTTGACATACATTACATAGGAGTACCATCGGGTGTGCCCAAAGCAATTTCCATGCCCATGGGACATTCGGCGCAAACTGTGCACCATTCTTGCGCTGAAGTTAAAACCATCTCCAAATGGATCAAAATGAGCTTCTGCTTGATCCATCTCACCTAGGAGTACAATCAGGTGCATCCAAAATGATTTCTATGCCAATGGTACGTTTGGTGGAAACTGTGGACCTATCTAGGGCTAAGATTAACACTATCTCTAAACGGGTCGAATCGAGCTTCCACTTGACCCACTTCAGCTAGGACAACCATCGAGTGTGCCCAAAGTGATTTCCCGGCCCATGGTACGTTCGGCGCAAATTGTGCACCTATCGTGCGCCTAGACTAAAACTATCTCCAAACGGACCGAAACAAGCTTCCACTTGACATACATTACCTAGGAGTACCATCAGGTCTGCCCAAAGCGATTTCCATGCCCGTGGTACATTCGGCACAAACCGTGCACCTATCTTACGCCGAGATCAAAACAATCTCCAAATAGATAGAAATAAACTTTCGCTTGATCCAAGTCGCCTAGGAGTACAATCAAGTGCGTCCAAAATGATTTCTTAGCCTATGGTATGTTCAGCGCATATAGTGCACCTATCTTGCGTCGAGATTAACGGTTTCTCCGTATGGCCTGAAATGAGATTCCACTTGACCCATGTCACGTAGGAGTACCGTCGGTTGTGTCAAATGATTTCTGAGCCTAGGGTATGTTTAGCGCAAACCGTGCACCTATCTTGCTTCGAGATTAATACTCTCTCCAAATGGACCAAAATGAGCTTCCATTTGACCAATGTCCCTTAGAAGTACCATCGGGTGTGCCTAAAAAGATTTCCATGCCTGTGGTACATTCGGCGCAAACCGTACACCTATCTTGCGCCTAGTTTAACACTATCTCTGAATGGACCAAAATGAGCTGTCACTTGACCACGTCACCTAGGAGTAGCATCGGGTGTGCCCAAAATGATTTCCATGCCTATGGTACATTCAGCGCAAACCGTGCACCTATCTAGCACCAAGACTAACACTATTTCCAAACGGACCGAAACAAGCTTCCACTTGACATACATTACATAGGAGTACCATCGGGTGTGCCCAAAGCAATTTCCATGCCCGTGGGACATTCGGCGCAAACTATGCACCATTCTTGCCCTGAAGTTAAAACCATCTCCAAATGGATCAAAATGAGCTTCTGCTTGATCCATCTCACCTAGGAGTACAATCAGGTGCATCCAAAATGATTTCTATGCCAATGGTACGTTTGGTGGAAACTGTGGACCTATCTAGGGCTAAGATTAACACTATCTCTAAACGGCTCGAATCGAGCTTCCACTTGACCCACTTCAGCTAGGAGAACCATCGAGTGTGCCCAAAGTGATTTCCCGGCCCGTGGTACGTTCGGCGCAAATTATGCACCTATCGTGCGCCTAGACTAAAACTATCTCCAAACGGACCGAAACAAGCTTCCACTTGACATACATTACCTAGGAGTACCATCAGGTCTGCCCAAAGCGATTTCCATGCCCGTGGTACATTCGGCACAAACCGTGCACCTATCTTACGCCGAGCTCAAAACAATGTCCAAATAGATAGAAATAAACTTTCGCTTGATCCACGTCGCCTACGAGTACAATCAAGTGCGTCCAAAATGATTTCTTAGCCTATGGTACGTTCAGCGCATACAGTGCACCTATCTTGCGTCGAGATTAACGGTTTCTCCGTATGGGCTGAAATGAGATTCCACTTGACCCATGTCACGTAGGAGTACCATCGGTTGTATCGAAATGATTTCTTAGCCTAGGGTACGTTCAGCGCAAACCGTGCACCTATCTTGCTTCGAGATTAATACTCTCTCCAAATGGACTAAAATGAGCTTCCATTTGACCAATGTCTCTTAGAAGTACCATCGGGTGTGCCTAAAAAGATTTCCATGCCTGTGGTACATTCGGCGCAAACCGTACACCTATCTTGCGCCTAGTTTAACACTATCTCCGAATGGACCAAAATGAGCTGTCACTTGACCACGTCACCTAGGAGTAGCATCGGGTGTGCCCAAAATGATTTCCATGCCTATGGTACGTTCAGCGCAAACCATGCACCTATTTAGCACCAAGACTAACACTATCTCCAAACGGACCGAAACAAGCTTTCACTTGACATACATTACATAGGAGTACCATCGGGTGTGCCCAAAGCAATTTCCATGCCCGTGGGACATTCAGCGCAAACTGTGCACCATTATGGCGCTGAAGTTAAAACCATCTCGAAATGGATCAAAATGAGCTTCTGCTTGATCCATCTCACCTAGGAGTACAATCAGGTGCATCCAAAATGATTTCTATGCCAATGGTACGTTCGGTGCAAACTATGCACCTATCTAGCGCTAAGATTAACACTATCTGTAAACGGCTCGAATCGAGCTTCCACTTGACCCACTTCAGCTAGGAGAACCATCGAGTGTGCCCAAAGTGATTTCCCGGCCCATGGTACGTTCGGCGCAAATTGTGCACCTATCGTGCGCCTAGACTAAAACTATCTCCAAACGGACCGAAACAAGCTTCCACTTGACATACATTACCTAGGAGTACCATCAGGTCTGCCCAAAGCGATTTCCATGCCCGTGGTACATTCGGCACAAACCGTGCACCTATCTTATGCCGAGATCAAAACAATCTCCAAATAGATAGAAATAAACTTTCGCTTGATCCAAGTCGCCTAGGAGTACAATCAAGTGCGTCCAAAATGATTTCTTAGCCTATGGTATGTTCAGCGCATATAGTGCACCTATCTTGCGTCGAGATTAACGGTTTCTCCGTATGGCCTGAAATGAGATTCCACTTGACCCATGTCACGTAGGAGTACCGTCGGTTGTGTCAAATGATTTCTAAGCCTAGGGTATGTTTAGCGCAAACCGTGCACCTATCTTGCTTCGAGATTAATACTCTCTCCAAATGTACCAAAATGAGCTTCCATTTGACCAATGTCCCTTAGAAGTACCATCGGGTGTGCCTAAAAAGATTTCCATGCCTGTGGTACATTCGGCGCAAACCGTACACCTATCTTGCGCCTAGTTTAACACTATCTCCGAATGGACCAAAATGAGCTGTCACTTGACCACGTCACCTAGGAGTAGCATCGGGTGTGCCCAAAATGATTTCCATGCCTATGGTACATTCAGCGCAAACCGTGCACCTATCTAGCACCAAGACTAACACTATTTCCAAACGGACCGAAACAAGCTTCCACTTGACATACATTACATAGGAGTACCATCGGGTGTGCCCAAAGCAATTTCCATGCCCGTGGGACATTCGGCGCAAACTGTGCACCATTCTTGCCCTGAAGTTAAAACCATCTCCAAATGGATCAAAATGAGCTTCTGCTTGATCCATCTCACCTAGGAGTACAATCAGGTGCATCCAAAATGATTTCTATGCCAATGGTACGTTTGGTGGAAACTGTGGACCTATCTAGGGCTAAGATTAACACTATCTCTAAACGGCTCGAATCGAGCTTCCACTTGACCCACTTCAGCTAGGAGAACCATCGAGTGTGCCAAAGTGATTTCCCGGCCCGTGGTACGTTCGGCGCAAATTATGCACCTATCGTGCGCCTAGACTAAAACTATCTCCAAACGGACCGAAACAAGCTTCCACTTGACATACATTACCTAGGAGTACCATCAGGTCTGCCCAAAGCGATTTCCATGCCCGTGGTACATTCGGCACAAACCGTGCACCTATCTTACGCCGAGCTCAAAACAATCTCCAAATAGATAGAAATAAACTTTCGCTTGATCCACGTCGCCTACGAGTACAATCAAGTGCGTCCAAAATGATTTCTTAGCCTATGGTACGTTCAGCGCATACAGTGCACCTATCTTGCGTCGAGATTAACGGTTTCTCCGTATGGGCTGAAATGAGATTCCACTTGACCCATGTCACGTAGGAGTACCATCGGTTGTATCGAAATGATTTCTTAGCCTAGGGTACGTTCAGCGCAAACCGTGCACCTATCTTGCTTCGAGATTAATACTCTCTCCAAATGGACTAAAATGAGCTTCCATTTGACCAATGTCTCTTAGAAGTACCATCGGGTGTGCCTAAAAAGATTTCCATGCCTGTGGTACATTCGGCGCAAACCGTACACCTATCTTGCGCCTAGTTTAACACTATCTCCGAATGGACCAAAATGAGCTGTCACTTGACCACGTCACCTAGGAGTAGCATCGGGTGTGCCCAAAATGATTTCCATGCCTATGGTACATTCAGCGCAAACCGTGCACCTATCTAGCACCAAGACTAACACTATTTCCAAACGGACCGAAACAAGCTTCCACTTGACATACATTACATAGGAGTACCATCGGGTGTGCCCAAAGCAATTTCCATGCCCGTGGGACATTCGGCGCAAACTGTGCACCATTCTTGCCCTGAAGTTAAAACCATCTCCAAATGGATCAAAATGAGCTTCTGCTTGATCCATCTCACCTAGGAGTACAATCAGGTGCATCCAAAATGATTTCTATGCCCATGGTACGTTCGGTGCAAACTATGCACCTATCTAGCGCTAAGATTAACACTATCTGTAAACGGCTCGAATCGAGCTTCCACTTGACCCACTTCAGCTAGGAGAACCATCGAGTGTGCCCAAAGTGATTTCCCGGCCCGTGGTACGTTCGGCGCAAATTATGCACCTATCGTGCGCCTAGACTAAAACTATCTCCAAACGGACCGAAACAAGCTTCCACTTGACATACATTACCTAGGAGTACCATCAGGTCTGCCCAAAGCGATTTCCATGCCCGTGGTACATTCGGCACAAACCGTGCACCTATCTTACGCCGAGCTCAAAACAATGTCCAAACAGATAGAAATAAACTTTCGCTTGATCCACGTCGCCTACGAGTACAATCAAGTGCGTCCAAAATGATTTCTTAGCCTATGGTACGTTCAGCGCATACAGTGCACCTATCTTGCGTCGAGATTAACGGTTTCTCCGTATGGGCTGAAATGAGATTCCACTTGACCCATGTCACGTAGGAGTACCGTCGGTTGTATCGAAATGATTTCTTAGCCTAGGGTATGTTCAGCGCAAACCGTGCACCTATCTTGCTTCGAGATTAATACTCTCTCCAAATGGACTAAAATGAGCTTCCATTTGACCAATGTCTCTTAGAAGTACCATCGGGTGTGCCTAAAAAGATTTCCATGCCTGTGGTACATTCGGCGCAAACCGTACACCTATCTTGCGCCTAGTTTAACACTATCTCCGAATGGACCAAAATGAGCTGTCACTTGACCACGTCACCTAGGAGTAGCATCGGGTGTGCCCAAAATGATTTCCATGCCTATGGTACATTCAGCGCAAACCATGCACCTATTTAGCACCAAGACTAACACTATCTCCAAACGGACCGAAACAAGCTTCCACTTGACATACATTACATAGGAGTACCATCGGGTGTGCCCAAAGCAATTTCCATGCCCGTGGGACATTCGGCGCAAACTGTGCACCATTATGGCGCTGAAGTAAAAACCATCTCGAAATGGATCAAAATGAGCTTCTGCTTGATCCATCTCACCTAGGAGTACAATCAGGTGCATCCAAAATGATTTCTATGCCAATGGTACGTTCGGTGCAAACTATGCACCTATCTAGCGCTAAGATTAACACTATCTGTAAACGGCTCGAATCGAGCTTCCACTTGACCCACTTCAGCTAGGAGAACCATCGAGTGTGCCCAAAGTGATTTCCCGGCCCATGGTACGTTCGGCGCAAATTGTGCACCTATCGTGCGCCTAGACTAAAACTATCTCCAAACGGACCGAAACAAGCTTCCACTTGACATACATTACCTAGGAGTACCATCAGGTCTGCCCAAAGCGATTTCCATGCCCGTGGTACATTCGGCACAAACCGTGCACCTATCTTACGCCGAGATCAAAACAATCTCCAAATAGATAGAAATAAACTTTCGCTTGATCCAAGTCGCCTAGGAGTACAATCAAGTGCGTCCAAAATGATTTCTTAGCCTATGGTATGTTCAGCGCATATAGTGCAACTATCTTGCGTCGAGATTAACGGTTTCTCCGTATGGCCTGAAATGAGATTCCACTTGACCCATGTCACGTAGGAGTACCGTCGGTTGTGTCAAATGATTTCTGAGCCTAGGGTATGTTTAGCGCAAACCGTGCACCTATCTTGCTTCGAGATTAATACTCTCTCCAAATGGACCAAAATGAGCTTCCATTTGACCAATGTCCCTTAGAAGTACCATCGGGTGTGCCTAAAAAGATTTCCATGCCTGTGGTACATTCGGCGCAAACCGTACACCTATCTTGCGCCTAGTTTAACACTATCTCCGAATGGACCAAAATGAGCTGTCACTTGACCACGTCACCTAGGAGTAGCATCGGGTGTGCCCAAAATGATTTCCATGCCTATGGTACATTCAGCGCAAACCGTGCACCTATCTAGCACCAAGACTAACACTATTTCCAAACGGACCGAAACAAGCTTCCACTTGACATACATTACATAGGAGTACCATCGGGTGTGCCCAAAGCAATTTCCATGCCCGTGGGACATTCGGCGCAAACTGTGCACCATTCTTGCCCTGAAGTTAAAACCATCTCCAAATGGATCAAAATGAGCTTCTGCTTGATCCATCTCACCTAGGAGTACAATCAGGTGCATCCAAAATGATTTCTATGCCAATGGTACGTTTGGTGGAAACTGTGGACCTATCTAGGGCTAAGATTAACACTATCTCTAAACGGCTCGAATCGAGCTTCCACTTGACCCACTTCAGCTAGGAGAACCATCGAGTGTGCCCAAAGTGATTTCCCGGCCCGTGGTACGTTCGGCGCAAATTATGCACCTATCGTGCGCCTAGACTAAAACTATCTCCAAACGGACCGAAACAAGCTTCCACTTGACTTACATTACCTAGGAGTACCATCAGGTCTGCCCAAAGCGATTTCCATGCCCGTGGTACATTCGGCACAAACCGTGCACCTATCTTACGCCGAGCTCAAAACAATGTCCAAATAGATAGAAATAAACTTTCGCTTGATCCACGTCGCCTACGAGTACAATCAAGTGCGTCCAAAATGATTTCTTAGCCTATGGTACGTTCAGCGCATACAGTGCACCTATCTTGCGTCGAGATTAACGGTTTCTCCGTATGGGCTGAAATGAGATTCCACTTGACCCATGTCACGTAGGAGTACCGTCGGTTGTATCGAAATGATTTCTTAGCCTAGGGTATGTTCAGCGCAAACCGTGCACCTATCTTGCTTCGAGATTAATACTCTCTCCAAATGGACTAAAATGAGCTTCCATTTGACCAATGTCTCTTAGAAGTACCATCGGGTGTGCCTAAAAAGATTTCCATGCCTGTGGTACATTCGGCGCAAACCGTACACCTATCTTGCGCCTAGTTTAACACTATCTCCGAATGGACCAAAATGAGCTGTCACTTGACCACGTCACCTAGGAGTAGCATCGGGTGTGCCCAAAATGATTTCCATGCCTATGGTACGTTCAGCGCAAACCATGCACCTATTTAGCACCAAGACTAACACTATCTCCAAACGGACCGAAACAAGCTTCCACTTGACATACATTACATAGGAGTACCATCGGGTGTGCCCAAAGCAATTTCCATGCCCGTGGGACATTCGGCGCAAACTGTGCACCATTATGGCGCTGAAGTTAAAACCATCTCGAAATGGATCAAAATGAGCTTCTGCTTGATCCATCTCACCTAGGAGTACAATCAGGTGCATCCAAAATGATTTCTATGCCAATGGTACGTTCGGTGCAAACTATGCACCTATCTAGCGCTAAGATTAGCACTATCTGTAAACGGCTCGAATCGAGCTTCCACTTGACCCACTTCAGCTAGGAGAACCATCGAGTGTGCCCAAAGTGATTTCCCGGCCCATGGTACGTTCGGCGCAAATTGTGCACCTATCGTGCGCCTAGACTAAAACTATCTCCAAACGGACCGAAACAAGCTTCCACTTGACATACATTACCTAGGAGTACCATCAGGTCTGCCCAAAGCGATTTCTATGCCCGTGGTACATTCGGCACAAACCGTGCACCTATCTTACGCCGAGATCAAAACAATCTCCAAATAGATAGAAATAAACTTTCGCTTGATCCAAGTCGCCTAGGAGTACAATCAAGTGCGTCCAAAATGATTTCTTAGCCTATGGTATCTTCAGCGCATATAGTGCACCTATCTTGCGTCGAGATTAACGGTTTCTCCGTATGGCTTGAAATGAGATTCCACTTGACCCATGTCACGTAGGAGTACCGTCGGTTGTGTCAAATGATTTCTGAGCCTAGGGTATGTTTAGCGCAAACCGTGCACCTATCTTGCTTCGAGATTAATACTCTCTCCAAATGGACCAAAATGAGCTTCCATTTGACCAATGTCCCTTAGAAGTACCATCGGGTGTGCCTAAAAAGATTTCCATGCCTGTGGTACATTCGGCGCAAACCGTACACCTATCTTGCGCCTAGTTTAACACTATCTCCGAATGGACCAAAATGAGCTGTCACTTGACCACGTCACCTAGGAGTAGCATCGGGTGTGCCCAAAATGATTTCCATGCCTATGGTACATTCAGCGCAAACCGTGCACCTATCTAGCACCAAGACTAACACTATTTCCAAACGGACCGAAACAAGCTTCCACTTGACATACATTACATAGGAGTACCATCGGGTGTGCCCAAAGCAATTTCCATGCCCGTGGGACATTCGGCGCAAACTGTGCACCATTCTTGCCCTGAAGTTAAAACCATCTCCAAATGGATCAAAATGAGCTTCTGCTTGATCCATCTCACCTAGGAGTACAATCAGGTGCATCCAAAATGATTTCTATGCCAATGGTACGTTTGGTGGAAACTGTGGACCTATCTAGGGCTAAGATTAACACTATCTCTAAACGGCTCGAATCGAGCTTCCACTTGACCCACTTCAGCTAGGAGAACCATCGAGTGTGCCCAAAGTGATTTCCCGGCCCGTGGTACGTTCGGCGCAAATTATGCACCTATCGTGCGCCTAGACTAAAACTATCTCCAAACGGACCGAAACAAGCTTCCACTTGACTTACATTACCTAGGAGTACCATCAGGTCTGCCCAAAGCGATTTCCATGCCCGTGGTACATTCGGCACAAACCGTGCACCTATCTTACGCCGAGCTCAAAACAATGTCCAAATAGATAGAAATAAACTTTCGCTTGATCCACGTCGCCTACGAGTACAATCAAGTGCGTCCAAAATGATTTCTTAGCCTATGGTACGTTCAGCGCATACAGTGCACCTATCTTGCGTCGAGATTAACGGTTTCTCCGTATGGGCTAAAATGAGATTCCACTTGACCCATGTCACGTAGGAGTACCGTCGGTTGTATCGAAATGATTTGTTAGCCTAGGGTACGTTCAGCGCAAACCGTGCAGCTATCTTGCTTCGAGATTAATACTCTCTCCAAATGGACTAAAATGAGCTTCCATTTGACCAATGTCTCTAAGAAGTACCATCGGGTGTGCCTAAAAAGATTTCCATGCCTGTGGTACATTCGGCGCAAACCGTACACCTATCTTGCGCCTAGTTTAACACTATCTCCGAATGGACCAAAATGAGCTGTCACTTGACCACGTCACCTAGGAGTAGCATCGGGTGTGCCCAAAATGATTTCCATGCCTATGGTACGTTCAGCGCAAACCATGCACCTATTTAGCACCAAGACTAACACTATCTCCAAACGGACCGAAACAAGCTTCCACTTGACATACATTACATAGGAGTACCATCGGGTGTGCCCAAAGCAATTTCCATGCCCGTGGGACATTCGGCGCAAACTGTGCACCATTATGGCGCTGAAGTAAAAACCATCTCGAAATGGATCAAAATGAGCTTCTGCTTGATCCATCTCACCTAGGAGTACAATCAGGTGCATCCAAAATGATTTCTATGCCAATGGTACGTTCGGTGCAAACTATGCACCTATCTAGCGCTAAGATTAACACTATCTGTAAACGGCTCGAATCGAGCTTCCACTTGACCCACTTCAGCTAGGAGAACCATCGAGTGTGCCCAAAGTGATTTCCCGGCCCATGGTACGTTCGGCGCAAATTGTGCACCTATCGTGCGCCTAGACTAAAACTATCTCCAAACGGACCGAAACAAGCTTCCACTTGACATACATTACCTAGGAGTACCATCAGGTCTGCCCAAAGCGATTTCCATGCCCGTGGTACATTCGGCACAAACCGTGCACCTATCTTACGCCGAGATCAAAACAATCTCCAAATAGATAGAAATAAACTTTCGCTTGATCCAAGTCGCCTAGGAGTACAATCAAGTGCGTCCAAAATGATTTCTTAGCCTATGGTATGTTCAGCGCATATAGTGCAACTATCTTGCGTCGAGATTAACGGTTTCTCCGTATGGCCTGAAATGAGATTCCACTTGACCCATGTCACGTAGGAGTACCGTCGGTTGTGTCAAATGATTTCTGAGCCTAGGGTATGTTTAGCGCAAACCGTGCACCTATCTTGCTTCGAGATTAATACTCTCTCCAAATGGACCAAAATGAGCTTCCATTTGACCAATGTCCCTTAGAAGTACCATCGGGTGTGCCTAAAAAGATTTCCATGCCTGTGGTACATTCGGCGCAAACCGTACACCTATCTTGCGCCTAGTTTAACACTATCTCCGAATGGACCAAAATGAGCTGTCACTTGACCACGTCACCTAGGAGTAGCATCGGGTGTGCCCAAAATGATTTCCATGCCTATGGTACATTCAGCGCAAACCGTGCACCTATCTAGCACCAAGACTAACACTATTTCCAAACGGACCGAAACAAGCTTCCACTTGACATACATTACATAGGAGTACCATCGGGTGTGCCCAAAGCAATTTCCATGCCCGTGGGACATTCGGCGCAAACTGTGCACCATTCTTGCCCTGAAGTTAAAACCATCTCCAAATGGATCAAAATGAGCTTCTGCTTGATCCATCTCACCTAGGAGTACAATCAGGTGCATCCAAAATGATTTCTATGCCAATGGTACGTTTGGTGGAAACTGTGGACCTATCTAGGGCTAAGATTAACACTATCTCTAAACGGCTCGAATCGAGCTTCCACTTGACCCACTTCAGCTAGGAGAACCATCGAGTGTGCCCAAAGTGATTTCCCGGCCCGTGGTACGTTCGGCGCAAATTATGCACCTATCGTGCGCCTAGACTAAAACTATCTCCAAACGGACCGAAACAAGCTTCCACTTGACTTACATTACCTAGGAGTACCATCAGGTCTGCCCAAAGCGATTTCCATGCCCGTGGTACATTCGGCACAAACCGTGCACCTATCTTACGCCGAGCTCAAAACAATGTCCAAATAGATAGAAATAAACTTTCGCTTGATCCACGTCGCCTACGAGTACAATCAAGTGCGTCCAAAATGATTTCTTAGCCTATGGTACGTTCAGCGCATACAGTGCACCTATCTTGCGTCGAGATTAACGGTTTCTCCGTATGGGCTGAAATGAGATTCCACTTGACCCATGTCACGTAGGAGTACCGTCGGTTGTATCGAAATGATTTCTTAGCCTAGGGTACGTTCAGCGCAAACCGTGCACCTATCTTGCTTCGAGATTAATACTCTCTCCAAATGGACTAAAATGAGCTTCCATTTGACCAATGTCTCTAAGAAGTACCATCGGGTGTGCCTAAAAAGATTTCCATGCCTGTGGTACATTCGGCGCAAACCGTACACCTATCTTGCGCCTAGTTTAACACTATCTCCGAATGGACCAAAATGAGCTGTCACTTGACCACGTCACCTAGGAGTAGCATCGGGTGTGCCCAAAATGATTTCCATGCCTATGGTACGTTCAGCGCAAACCATGCACCTATTTAGCACCAAGACTAACACTATCTCCAAACGGACCGAAACAAGCTTCCACTTGACATACATTACATAGGAGTACCATCGGGTGTGCCCAAAGCAATTTCCATGCCCGTGGGACATTCGGCGCAAACTGTGCACCATTATGGCGCTGAAGTAAAAACCATCTCGAAATGGATCAAAATGAGCTTCTGCTTGATCCATCTCACCTAGGAGTACAATCAGGTGCATCCAAAATGATTTCTATGCCAATGGTACGTTCGGTGCAAACTATGCACCTATCTAGCGCTAAGATTAACACTATCTGTAAACGGCTCGAATCGAGCTTCCACTTGACCCACTTCAGCTAGGAGAACCATCGAGTGTGCCCAAAGTGATTTCCCGGCCCATGGTACGTTCGGCGCAAATTGTGCACCTATCGTGCGCCTAGACTAAAACTATCTCCAAACGGACCGAAACAAGCTTCCACTTGACATACATTACCTAGGAGTACCATCAGGTCTGCCCAAAGCGATTTCCATGCCCGTGGTACATTCGGCACAAACCGTGCACCTATCTTACGCCGAGATCAAAACAATCTCCAAATAGATAGAAATAAACTTTCGCTTGATCCAAGTCGCCTAGGAGTACAATCAAGTGCGTCCAAAATGATTTCTTAGCCTATGGTATGTTCAGCGCATATAGTGCAACTATCTTGCGTCGAGATTAACGGTTTCTCCGTATGGCCTGAAATGAGATTCCACTTGACCCATGTCACGTAGGAGTACCGTCGGTTGTGTCAAATGATTTCTGAGCCTAGGGTATGTTTAGCGCAAACCGTGCACCTATCTTGCTTCGAGATTAATACTCTCTCCAAATGGACCAAAATGAGCTTCCATTTGACCAATGTCCCTTAGAAGTACCATCGGGTGTGCCTAAAAAGATTTCCATGCCTGTGGTACATTCGGCGCAAACCGTACACCTATCTTGCGCCTAGTTTAACACTATCTCCGAATGGACCAAAATGAGCTGTCACTTGACCACGTCACCTAGGAG
Organism: Saccharum hybrid cultivar R570; assembly: GCA_038087645.1. Lineage (NCBI taxonomy): Eukaryota > Viridiplantae > Streptophyta > Magnoliopsida > Poales > Poaceae > Saccharum > Saccharum hybrid cultivar. Next base: position 38,792,261 of record JAQSUU010000307.1, on the reverse strand, counting down.
TAGCATCGGGTGTGCCCAAAATGATTTCCATGCCTATGGTACATTCAGCGCAAACCGTGCACCTATCTAGCACCAAGACTAACACTATTTCCAAACGGACCGAAACAAGCTTCCACTTGACATACATTACATAGGAGTACCATCGGGTGTGCCCAAAGCAATTTCCATGCCCGTGGGACATTCGGCGCAAACTGTGCACCATTCTTGCCCTGAAGTTAAAACCATCTCCAAATGGATCAAAATGAGCTTCTGCTTGATCCATCTCACCTAGGAGTACAATCAGGTGCATCCAAAATGATTTCTATGCCAATGGTACGTTTGGTGGAAACTGTGGACCTATCTAGGGCTAAGATTAACACTATCTCTAAACGGCTCGAATCGAGCTTCCACTTGACCCACTTCAGCTAGGAGAACCATCGAGTGTGCCCAAAGTGATTTCCCGGCCCGTGGTACGTTCGGCGCAAATTATGCACCTATCGTGCGCCTAGACTAAAACTATCTCCAAACGGACCGAAACAAGCTTCCACTTGACTTACATTACCTAGGAGTACCATCAGGTCTGCCCAAAGCGATTTCCATGCCCGTGGTACATTCGGCACAAACCGTGCACCTATCTTACGCCGAGCTCAAAACAATGTCCAAATAGATAGAAATAAACTTTCGCTTGATCCACGTCGCCTACGAGTACAATCAAGTGCGTCCAAAATGATTTCTTAGCCTATGGTACGTTCAGCGCATACAGTGCACCTATCTTGCGTCGAGATTAACGGTTTCTCCGTATGGGCTGAAATGAGATTCCACTTGACCCATGTCACGTAGGAGTACCGTCGGTTGTATCGAAATGATTTCTTAGCCTAGGGTACGTTCAGCGCAAACCGTGCACCTATCTTGCTTCGAGATTAATACTCTCTCCAAATGGACTAAAATGAGCTTCCATTTGACCAATGTCTCTAAGAAGTACCATCGGGTGTGCCTAAAAAGATTTCCATGCCTGTGGTACATTCGGCGCAAACCGTACACCTATCTTGCGCCTAGTTTAACACTATCTCCGAATGGACCAAAATGAGCTGTCACTTGACCACGTCACCTAGGAGTAGCATCGGGTGTGCCCAAAATGATTTCCATGCCTATGGTACGTTCAGCGCAAACCATGCACCTATTTAGCACCAAGACTAACACTATCTCCAAACGGACCGAAACAAGCTTCCACTTGACATACATTACATAGGAGTACCATCGGGTGTGCCCAAAGCAATTTCCATGCCCGTGGGACATTCGGCGCAAACTGTGCACCATTATGGCGCTGAAGTAAAAACCATCTCGAAATGGATCAAAATGAGCTTCTGCTTGATCCATCTCACCTAGGAGTACAATCAGGTGCATCCAAAATGATTTCTATGCCAATGGTACGTTCGGTGCAAACTATGCACCTATCTAGCGCTAAGATTAACACTATCTGTAAACGGCTCGAATCGAGCTTCCACTTGACCCACTTCAGCTAGGAGAACCATCGAGTGTGCCCAAAGTGATTTCCCGGCCCATGGTACGTTCGGCGCAAATTGTGCACCTATCGTGCGCCTAGACTAAAACTATCTCCAAACGGACCGAAACAAGCTTCCACTTGACATACATTACCTAGGAGTACCATCAGGTCTGCCCAAAGCGATTTCCATGCCCGTGGTACATTCGGCACAAACCGTGCACCTATCTTACGCCGAGATCAAAACAATCTCCAAATAGATAGAAATAAACTTTCGCTTGATCCAAGTCGCCTAGGAGTACAATCAAGTGCGTCCAAAATGATTTCTTAGCCTATGGTATGTTCAGCGCATATAGTGCAACTATCTTGCGTCGAGATTAACGGTTTCTCCGTATGGCCTGAAATGAGATTCCACTTGACCCATGTCACGTAGGAGTACCGTCGGTTGTGTCAAATGATTTCTGAGCCTAGGGTATGTTTAGCGCAAACCGTGCACCTATCTTGCTTCGAGATTAATACTCTCTCCAAATGGACCAAAATGAGCTTCCATTTGACCAATGTCCCTTAGAAGTACCATCGGGTGTGCCTAAAAAGATTTCCATGCCTGTGGTACATTCGGCGCAAACCGTACACCTATCTTGCGCCTAGTTTAACACTATCTCCGAATGGACCAAAATGAGCTGTCACTTGACCACGTCACCTAGGAGTAGCATCGGGTGTGCCCAAAATGATTTCCATGCCTATGGTACATTCAGCGCAAACCGTGCACCTATCTAGCACCAAGACTAACACTATTTCCAAACGGACCGAAACAAGCTTCCACTTGACATACATTACATAGGAGTACCATCGGGTGTGCCCAAAGCAATTTCCATGCCCGTGGGACATTCGGCGCAAACTGTGCACCATTCTTGCCCTGAAGTTAAAACCATCTCCAAATGGATCAAAATGAGCTTCTGCTTGATCCATCTCACCTAGGAGTACAATCAGGTGCATCCAAAATGATTTCTATGCCAATGGTACGTTTGGTGGAAACTGTGGACCTATCTAGGGCTAAGATTAACACTATCCCTAAACGGCTCGAATCGAGCTTCCACTTGACCCACTTCAGCTAGGAGAACCATCGAGTGTGCCCAAAGTGATTTCCCGGCCCGTGGTACGTTCGGCGCAAATTATGCACCTATCGTGCGCCTAGACTAAAACTATCTCCAAACGGACCGAAACAAGCTTCCACTTGACATATATTACCTAGGAGTACCATCAGGTCTGCCCAAAGCGATTTCCATGCCCGTGGTACATTCGGCACAAACCGTGCACCTATCTTACGCCGAGCTCAAAACAATGTCCAAATAGATAGAAATAAACTTTCGCTTGATCCACGTCGCCTACGAGTACAATCAAGTGCGTCCAAAATGATTTCTTAGCCTATGGTACGTTCAGCGCATACAGTGCACCTATCTTGCGTCGAGATTAACGGTTTCTCCGTATGGGCTGAAATGAGATTCCACTTGACCCATGTCACGTAGGAGTACCGTCGGTTGTATCGAAATGATTTCTTAGCCTTGGGTACGTTCAGCGCAAACCGTGCACCTATCTTGCTTCGAGATTAATACTCTCTCCAAATGGACTAAAATGAGCTTCCATTTGACCAATGTCTCTAAGAAGTACCATCGGGTGTGCCTAAAAAGATTTCCATGCCTGTGGTACATTCGGCGCAAACCGTACACCTATCTTGCGCCTAGTTTAACACTATCTCCGAATGGACCAAAATGAGCTGTCACTTGACCACGTCACCTAGGAGTAGCATCGGGTGTGCCCAAAATGATTTCCATGCCTATGGTACGTTCAGCGCAAACCATGCACCTATTTAGCACCAAGACTAACACTATCTCCAAACGGACCGAAACAAGCTTCCACTTGACATACATTACATAGGAGTACCATCGGGTGTGCCCAAAGCAATTTCCATGCCCGTGGGACATTCGGCGCAAACTGTGCACCATTATGGCGCTGAAGTAAAAACCATCTCGAAATGGATCAAAATGAGCTTCTGCTTGATCCATCTCACCTAGGAGTACAATCAGGTGCATCCAAAATGATTTCTATGCCAATGGTACGTTCGGTGCAAACTATGCACCTATCTAGCGCTAAGATTAACACTATCTGTAAACGGCTCGAATCGAGCTTCCACTTGACCCACTTCAGCTAGGAGAACCATCGAGTGTGCCCAAAGTGATTTCCCGGCCCATGGTACGTTCGGCGCAAATTGTGCACCTATCGTGCGCCTAGACTAAAACTATCTCCAAACGGACCGAAACAAGCTTCCACTTGACATACATTACCTAGGAGTACCATCAGGTCTGCCCAAAGCGATTTCCATGCCCGTGGTACATTCGGCACAAACCGTGCACCTATCTTACGCCGAGATCAAAACAATCTCCAAATAGATAGAAATAAACTTTCGCTTGATCCAAGTCGCCTAGGAGTACAATCAAGTGCGTCCAAAATGATTTCTTAGCCTATGGTATGTTCAGCGCATATAGTGCAACTATCTTGCGTCGAGATTAACGGTTTCTCCGTATGGCCTGAAATGAGATTCCACTTGACCCATGTCACGTAGGAGTACCGTCGGTTGTGTCAAATGATTTCTGAGCCTAGGGTATGTTTAGCGCAAACCGTGCACCTATCTTGCTTCGAGATTAATACTCTCTCCAAATGGACCAAAATGAGCTTCCATTTGACCAATGTCCCTTAGAAGTACCATCGGGTGTGCCTAAAAAGATTTCCATGCCTGTGGTACATTCGGCGCAAACCGTACACCTATCTTGCGCCTAGTTTAACACTATCTCCGAATGGACCAAAATGAGCTGTCACTTGACCACGTCACCTAGGAGTAGCATCGGGTGTGCCCAAAATGATTTCCATGCCTATGGTACATTCAGCGCAAACCGTGCACCTATCTAGCACCAAGACTAACACTATTTCCAAACGGACCGAAACAAGCTTCCACTTGACATACATTACATAGGAGTACCATCGGGTGTGCCCAAAGCAATTTCCATGCCCGTGGGACATTCGGCGCAAACTGTGCACCATTCTTGCCCTGAAGTTAAAACCATCTCCAAATGGATCAAAATGAGCTTCTGCTTGATCCATCTCACCTAGGAGTACAATCAGGTGCATCCAAAATGATTTCTATGCCAATGGTACGTTTGGTGGAAACTGTGGACCTATCTAGGGCTAAGATTAACACTATCCCTAAACGGCTCGAATCGAGCTTCCACTTGACCCACTTCAGCTAGGAGAACCATCGAGTGTGCCCAAAGTGATTTCCCGGCCCGTGGTACGTTCGGCGCAAATTATGCACCTATCGTGCGCCTAGACTAAAACTATCTCCAAACGGACCGAAACAAGCTTCCACTTGACATATATTACCTAGGAGTACCATCAGGTCTGCCCAAAGCGATTTCCATGCCCGTGGTACATTCGGCACAAACCGTGCACCTATCTTACGCCGAGCTCAAAACAATGTCCAAATAGATAGAAATAAACTTTCGCTTGATCCACGTCGCCTACGAGTACAATCAAGTGCGTCCAAAATGATTTCTTAGCCTATGGTACGTTCAGCGCATACAGTGCACCTATCTTGCGTCGAGATTAACGGTTTCTCCGTATGGGCTGAAATGAGATTCCACTTGACCCATGTCACGTAGGAGTACCGTCGGTTGTATCGAAATGATTTCTTAGCCTTGGGTACGTTCAGCGCAAACCGTGCACCTATCTTGCTTCGAGATTAATACTCTCTCCAAATGGACTAAAATGAGCTTCCATTTGACCAATGTCTCTAAGAAGTACCATCGGGTGTGCCTAAAAAGATTTCCATGCCTGTGGTACATTCGGCGCAAACCGTACACCTATCTTGCGCCTAGTTTAACACTATCTCCGAATGGACCAAAATGAGCTGTCACTTGACCACATCACCTAGGAGTAGCATCGGGTGTGCCCAAAATGATTTCCATGCCTATGGTACGTTCAGCGCAAACCATGCACCTATTTAGCACCAAGACTAACACTATCTCCAAACGGACCGAAACAAGCTTCCACTTGACATACATTACATAGGAGTACCATCGGGTGTGCCCAAAGCAATTTCCATGCCCGTGGGACATTCGGCGCAAACTGTGCACCATTATGGCGCTGAAGTAAAAACCATCTCGAAATGGATCAAAATGAGCTTCTGCTTGATCCATCTCACCTAGGAGTACAATCAGGTGCATCCAAAATGATTTCTATGCCAATGGTACGTTCGGTGCAAACTATGCACCTATCTAGCGCTAAGATTAACACTATCTGTAAACGGCTCGAATCGAGCTTCCACTTGACCCACTTCAGCTAGGAGAACCATCGAGTGTGCCCAAAGTGATTTCCCGGCCCATGGTACGTTCGGCGCAAATTGTGCACCTATCGTGTGCCTAGACTAAAACTATCTCCAAACGGACCGAAACAAGCTTCCACTTGACATACATTACCTAGGAGTACCATCAGGTCTGCCCAAAGCGATTTCCATGCCCGTGGTACATTCGGCACAAACCGTGCACCTATCTTACGCCGAGATCAAAACAATCTCCAAATAGATAGAAATAAACTTTCGCTTGATCCAAGTCGCCTAGGAGTACAATCAAGTGCGTCCAAAATGATTTCTTAGCCTATGGTATGTTCAGCGCATATAGTGCAACTATCTTGCGTCGAGATTAACGGTTTCTCCGTATGGCCTGAAATGAGATTCCACTTGACCCATGTCACGTAGGAGTACCGTCGGTTGTGTCAAATGATTTCTGAGCCTAGGGTATGTTTAGCGCAAACCGTGCACCTATCTTGCTTCGAGATTAATACTCTCTCCAAATGGACCAAAATGAGCTTCCATTTGACCAATGTCCCTTAGAAGTACCATCGGGTGTGCCTAAAAAGATTTCCATGCCTGTGGTACATTCGGCGCAAACCGTACACCTATCTTGCGCCTAGTTTAACACTATCTCCGAATGGACCAAAATGAGCTGTCACTTGACCACGTCACCTAGGAGTAGCATCGGGTGTGCCCAAAATGATTTCCATGCCTATGGTACATTCAGCGCAAACCGTGCACCTATCTAGCACCAAGACTAACACTATTTCCAAACGGACCGAAACAAGCTTCCACTTGACATACATTACATAGGAGTACCATCGGGTGTGCCCAAAGCAATTTCCATGCCCGTGGGACATTCGGCGCAAACTGTGCACCATTCTTGCCCTGAAGTTAAAACCATCTCCAAATGGATCAAAATGAGCTTCTGCTTGATCCATCTCACCTAGGAGTACAATCAGGTGCATCCAAAATGATTTCTATGCCAATGGTACGTTTGGTGGAAACTGTGGACCTATCTAGGGCTAAGATTAACACTATCCCTAAACGGCTCGAATCGAGCTTCCACTTGACCCACTTCAGCTAGGAGAACCATCGAGTGTGCCCAAAGTGATTTCCCGGCCCGTGGTACGTTCCGCGCAAATTATGCACCTATCGTGCGCCTAGACTAAAACTATCTCCAAACGGACCGAAACAAGCTTCCACTTGACATACATTACCTAGGAGTACCATCAGGTCTGCCCAAAGCGATTTCCATGCCCGTGGTACATTCGGCACAAACCGTGCACCTATCTTACGCCGAGCTCAAAACAATGTCCAAATAGATAGAAATAAACTTTCGCTTGATCCACGTCGCCTACGAGTACAATCAAGTGCGTCCAAAATGATTTCTTAGCCTATGGTACGTTCAGCGCATACAGTGCACCTATCTTGCGTCGAGATTAACGGTTTCTCCGTATGGGCTGAAATGAGATTCCACTTGACCCATGTCACGTAGGAGTACCGTCGGTTGTATCGAAATGATTTCTTAGCCTAGGGTACGTTCAGCGCAAACCGTGCACCTATCTTGCTTCGAGATTAATACTCTCTCCAAATGGACTAAAATGAGCTTCCATTTGACCAATGTCTCTTAGAAGTACCATCGGGTGTGCCTAAAAAGATTTCCATGCCTGTGGTACATTCGGCGCAAACCGTACACCTATCTTGCGCCTAGTTTAACACTATCTCCGAATGGACCAAAATGAGCTATCACTTGACCACGTCTCCTAGGAGTAGCATCGGGTGTGCCCAAAATGATTTCCATGCCTATGGTACGTTCAGCGCAAACCATGCACCTATTTAGCACCAAGACTAACACTATCTCCAAACGGACCGAAACAAGCTTCCACTTGACATACATTACATAGGAGTACCATCGGGTGTGCCCAAAGCAATTTCCATGCCCGTGGGACATTCGGCGCAAACTGTGCACCATTATGGCGCTGAAGTTAAAACCATCTCGAAATGGATCAAAATGAGCTTCTGCTTGATCCATCTCACCTAGGAGTACAATCAGGTGCATCCAAAATGATTTCTATGCCAATGGTACGTTCGGTGCAAACTATGCACCTATCTAGCGCTAAGATTAACACTATCTGTAAACGGCTCGAATCGAGCTTCCACTTGACCCACTTCAGCTAGGAGAACCATCGAGTGTGCCCAAAGTGATTTCCCGGCCCATGGTACGTTCGGCGCAAATTGTGCACCTATCGTGCGCCTAGACTAAAACTATCTCCAAACGGACCGAAACAAGCTTCCACTTGACATACATTACCTAGGAGTACCATCAGGTCTGCCCAAAGCGATTTCCATGCCCGTGGTACATTCGGCACAAACCGTGCACCTATCTTACGCCGAGATCAAAACAATCTCCAAATAGATAGAAATAAACTTTCGCTTGATCCAAGTCGCCTAGGAGTACAATCAAGTGCGTCCAAAATGATTTCTTAGCCTATGGTATGTTCAGCGCATATAGTGCACCTATCTTGCGTCGAGATTAACGGTTTCTCCGTATGGCCTGAAATGAGATTCCACTTGACCCATGTCACGTAGGAGTACCGTCGGTTGTGTCAAATGATTTCTGAGCCTAGGGTATGTTTAGCGCAAACCGTGCACCTATCTTGCTTCGAGATTAATACTCTCTCCAAATGGACCAAAATGAGCTTCCATTTGACCAATGTCCCTTAGAAGTACCATCGGGTGTGCCTAAAAAGATTTCCATGCCTGTGGTACATTCGGCGCAAACCGTACACCTATCTTGCGCCTAGTTTAACACTATCTCCGAATGGACCAAAATGAGCTGTCACTTGACCACGTCACCTAGGAGTAGCATCGGGTGTGCCCAAAATGATTTCCATGCCTATGGTACATTCAGCGCAAACCGTGCACCTATCTAGCACCAAGACTAACACTATTTCCAAACGGACCGAAACAAGCTTCCACTTGACATACATTACATAGGAGTACCATCGGGTGTGCCCAAAGCAATTTCCATGCCGTGGGACATTCGGCGCAAACTGTGCACCATTCTTGCCCTGAAGTTAAAACCATCTCCAAATGGATCAAAATGAGCTTCTGCTTGATCCATCTCACCTAGGAGTACAATCAGGTGCATCCAAAATGATTTCTATGCCAATGGTACGTTTGGTGGAAACTATGGACCTATCTAGGGCTAAGATTAACACTATCTCTAAACGGCTCGAATCGAGCTTCCACTTGACCCACTTCAGCTAGAAGAACCATCGAGTGTGCCCAAAGTGATTTCCCGGCCCGTGGTACGTTCGGCGCAAATTATGCACCTATCGTGCGCCTAGACTAAAACTATCTCCAAACGGACCGAAACAAGCTTCCACTTGACATACATTACCTAGGAGTACCATCAGGTCTGCCCAAAGCGATTTCCATGCCCGTGGTACATTCGGCACAAACCGTGCACCTATCTTACGCCGAGCTCAAAACAATGTCCAAATAGATAGAAATAAACTTTCGCTTGATCCACGTCGCCTACGAGTACAATCAAGTGCGTCCAAAATGATTTCTTAGCCTATGGTACGTTCAGCGCATACAGTGCACCTATCTTGCGTCGAGATTAACGGTTTCTCCGTATGGGCTGAAATGAGATTCCACTTGACCCATGTCACGTAGGAGTACCGTCGGTTGTATCGAAATGATTTCTTAGCCTAGGGTACGTTCAGCGCAAACCGTGCACCTATCTTGCTTCGAGATTAATACTCTCTCCAAATGGACTAAAATGAGCTTCCATTTGACCAATGTCTCTTAGAAGTACCATCGGGTGTGCCTAAAAAGATTTCCATGCCTGTGGTACATTCGGCGCAAACCGTACACCTATCTTGCGCCTAGTTTAACACTATCTCCGAATGGACCAAAATGAGCTGTCACTTGACCACGTCACCTAGGAGTAGCATCGGGTGTGCCCAAAATGATTTCCATGCCTATGGTACGTTCAGCGCAAACCATGCACCTATTTAGCACCAAGACTAACACTATCTCCAAACGGACCGAAACAAGCTTCCACTTGACATACATTACATAGGAGTACCATCGGGTGTGCCCAAAGCAATTTCCATGCCCGTGGGACATTCAGCGCAAACTGTGCACCATTATGGCGCTGAAGTTAAAACCATCTCGAAATGGGTCAAAATGAGCCTCTGCTTGATCCATCTCACCTAGGAGTACAATCAGGTGCATCCAAAATGATTTCTATGCCAATGGTACGTTCGGTGCAAACTATGCACCTATCTAGCGCTAAGATTAACACTATCTGTAAACGGCTCGAATCGAGCTTCCACTTGACCCACTTCAGCTAGGAGAACCATCGAGTGTGCCCAAAGTGATTTCCCGGCCCATGGTACGTTCGGCGCAAATTGTGCACCTATCGTGCGCCTAGACTAAAACTATCTCCAAACGGACCGAAACAAGCTTCCACTTGACATACATTACCTAGGAGTACCATCAGGTCTGCCCAAAGCGATTTCCATGCCCGTGGTACATTCGGCACAAACCGTGCACCTATCTTACGCCGAGATCAAAACAATCTCCAAATAGATAGAAATAAACTTTCGCTTGATCCAAGTCTCCTAGGAGTACAATCAAGTGCGTCCAAAATGATTTCTTAGCCTATGGTATGTTCAGCGCATATAGTGCACCTATCTTGCGTCGAGATTAACGGTTTCTCCGTATGGCCTGAAATGAGATTCCACTTGACCCATGTCACGTAGGAGTACCGTCGGTTGTGTCAAATGATTTCTGAGCCTAGGGTATGTTTAGCGCAAACCGTGCACCTATCTTGCTTTGAGATTAATACTCTCTCCAAATGGACCAAAATGAGCTTCCATTTGACCAATGTCCCTTAGAAGTACCATCGGGTGTGCCTAAAAAGATTTCCATGCCTGTGGTACATTCGGCGCAAACCGTACACCTATCTTGCGCCTAGTTTAACACTATCTCCGAATGGACCAAAATGAGCTGTCACTTGACCACGTCACCTAGGAGTAGCATCCGGTGTGCCCAAAATGATTTCCATGCCTATGGTACATTCAGCGCAAACCGTGCACCTATCTAGCACCAAGACTAACACTATTTCCAAACGGACCGAAACAAGCTTCCACTTGACATACATTACATAGGAGTACCATCGGGTGTGCCCAAAGCAATTTCCATGCCGTGGGACATTCGGCGCAAACTGTGCACCATTCTTGCCCTGAAGTTAAAACCATCTCCAAATGGATCAAAATGAGCTTCTGCTTGATCCATCTCACCTAGGAGTACAATCAGGTGCATCCAAAATGATTTCTATGCCAATGGTACGTTTGGTGGAAACTGTGGACCTATCTAGGGCTAAGATTAACACTATCCCTAAACGGCTCGAATCGAGCTTCCACTTGACCCACTTCAGCTAGGAGAACCATCGAGTGTGCCCAAAGTGATTTCCCGGCCCATGGTACGTTCCGCGCAAATTATGCACCTATCGTGCGCCTAGACTAAAACTATCTCCAAACGGACCGAAACAAGCTTCCACTTGACATACATTACCTAGGAGTACCATCAGGTCTGCCCAAAGCAATTTCCATGCCCATGGTACATTCGGCACAAACCGTGCACCTATCTTACGCCGAGCTCAAAACAATGTCCAAATAGATAGAAATAAACTTTCGCTTGATCCACGTCGCCTACGAGTACAATCAAGTGCGTCCAAAATGATTTCTTAGCCTATGGTACGTTCAGCGCATACAGTGCACCTATCTTGCGTCGAGATTAACGGTTTCTCCGTATGGGCTGAAATGAGATTCCACTTGACCCATGTCACGTAGGAGTACCGTCGGTTGTATCGAAATGATTTCTTAGCCTAGGGTACGTTCAGCGCAAACCGTGCACCTATCTTGCTTCGAGATTAATACTCTCTCCAAATGGACTAAAATGAGCTTCCATTTGACCAATGTCTCTTAGAAGTACCATCGGGTGTGCCTAAAAAGATTTCCATGCCTGTGGTACATTCGGCGCAAACCGTACACCTATCTTGCGCCTAGTTTAACACTATCTCCGAATGGACCAAAATGAGCTATCACTTGACCACGTCTCCTAGGAGTAGCATCGGGTGTGCCCAAAATGATTTCCATGCCTATGGTACGTTCAGCGCAAACCATGCACCTATTTAGCACCAAGACTAACACTATCTCCAAACGGACCGAAACAAGCTTCCACTTGACATACATTACATAGGAGTACCATCGGGTGTGCCCAAAGCAATTTCCATGCCCGTGGGACATTCGGCGCAAACTGTGCACCATTATGGCGCTGAAGTTAAAACCATCTCGAAATGGGTCAAAATGAGCCTCTGCTTGATCCATCTCACCTAGGAGTACAATCAGGTGCATCCAAAATGATTTCTATGCCAATGGTACGTTCGGTGCAAACTATGCACCTATCTAGCGCTAAGATTAACACTATCTGTAAACGGCTCGAATCGAGCTTCCACTGACCCACTTCAGCTAGGAGAACCATCGAGTGTGCCCAAAGTGATTTCCCGGCCCATGGTACGTTCGGCGCAAATTGTGCACCTATCGTGCGCCTAGACTAAAACTATCTCCAAACGGACCGAAACAAGCTTCCACTTGACATACATTACCTAGGAGTACCATCAGGTCTGCCCAAAGCGATTTCCATGCCCGTGGTACATTCGGCACAAACCGTGCACCTATCTTACGCCGAGATCAAAACAATCTCCAAATAGATAGAAATAAACTTTCGCTTGATCCAAGTCTCCTAGGAGTACAATCAAGTGCGTCCAAAATGATTTCTTAGCCTATGGTATGTTCAGCGCATATAGTGCACCTATCTTGCGTCGAGATTAACGGTTTCTCCGTATGGCCTGAAATGAGATTCCACTTGACCCATGTCACGTAGGAGTACCGTCGGTTGTGTCAAATGATTTCTGAGCCTAGGGTATGTTTAGCGCAAACCGTGCACCTATCTTGCTTCGAGATTAATACTCTCTCCAAATGGACCAAAATGAGCTTCCATTTGACCAATGTCCCTTAGAAGTACCATCGGGTGTGCCTAAAAAGATTTCCATGCCTGTGGTACATTCGGCGCAAACCGTACACCTATCTTGCGCCTAGTTTAACACTATCTCCGAATGGACCAAAATGAGCTGTCACTTGACCACGTCACCTAGGAGTAGCATCGGGTGTGCCCAAAATGATTTCCGTGCCTATGGTACATTCAGCGCAAACCGTGCACCTATCTAGCACCAAGACTAACACTATTTTCCAAACGGACCGAAACAAGCTTCCACTTGACATACATTACATAGGAGTACCATCGGGTGTGCCCAAAGCAATTTCCATGCCCGTGGGACATTCGGCGCAAACTGTGCACCATTCTTGCCCTGAAGTTAAAACCATCTCCAAATGGATCAAAATGAGCTTCTGCTTGATCCATCTCACCTAGGAGTACAATCAGGTGCATCCAAAATGATTTCTATGCCAATGGTACGTTTGGTGGAAACTGTGGACCTATCTAGGGCTAAGATTAACACTATCTCTAAACGGCTCGAATCGAGCTTCCACTTGACCCACTTCAGCTAGGAGAACCATCGAGTGTGCCCAAAGTGATTTCCCGGCCCGTGGTACGTTCGGCGCAAATTATGCACCTATCGTGCGGCTAGACTAAAACTATCTCCAAACGGACCGAAACAAGCTTCCACTTGACATACATTACCTAGGAGTACCATCAGGTCTGCCCAAAGCGATTTCCATGCCCGTGGTACATTCGGCACAAACCGTGCACCTATCTTACGCCGAGCTCAAAACAATATCCAAATAGATACAAATAAACTTTCGCTTGATCCACGTCGCCTACGAGTACAATCAAGTGCGTCCAAAATGATTTCTTAGCCTATGGTACGTTCAGCGCATACAGTGCACCTATCTTGCGTCGAGATTAACGGTTTCTCCGTATGGGCTGAAATGAGATTCCACTTGACCCATGTCACGTAGGAGTACCGTCGGTTGTATCGAAATGATTTCTTAGCCTAGGGTACGTTCAGCGCAAACCGTGCACCTATCTTGCTTCGAGATTAATACTCTCTCCAAATGGACTAAAATGAGCTTCCATTTGACCAATGTCTCTTAGAAGTACCATCGGGTGTGCCTAAAAAGATTTCCATGCCTGTGGTACATTCGGCGCAAACCGTACACCTATCTTGCGCCTAGTTTAACACTATCTCCGAATGGACCAAAATGAGCTGTCACTTGACCACGTCACCTAGGAGTAGCATCGGGTGTGCCCAAAATGATTTCCATGCCTATGGTACGTTCAGCGCAAACCATGCACCTATTTAGCACCAAGACTAACACTATCTCCAAACGGACCGAAACAAGCTTCCACTTGACATACATTACATAGGAGTACCATCGGGTGTGCCCAAAGCAATTTCCATGCCCGTGGGACATTCGGCGCAAACTGTGCACCATTATGGCGCTGAAGTTAAAACCATCTCGAAATGGGTCAAAATGAGCCTCTGCTTGATCCATCTCACCTAGGAGTACAATCAGGTGCATCCAAAATGATTTCTATGCCAATGGTACGTTCGGTGCAAACTATGCACCTATCTAGCGCTAAGATTAACACTATCTGTAAACGGCTCGAATCGAGCTTCCACTTGACCCACTTCAGCTAGGAGAACCATCGAGTGTGCCCAAAGTGATTTCCCGGCCCATGGTACGTTCAGCGCAAATTGTGCACGTATCGTGCGCCTAGACTAAAACTATCTCCAAACGGACCGAAACAAGCTTCCACTTGACATACATTACCTAGGAGTACCATCAGGTCTGCCCAAAGCGATTTCCATGCCCGTGGTACATTCGGCACAAACCGTGCACCTATCTTACGCCGAGATCAAAACAATCTCCAAATAGATAGAAATAAACTTTCGCTTGATCCAAGTCGCCTAGGAGTACAATCAAGTGCGTCCAAAATGATTTCTTAGCCTATGGTATGTTCAGTGCATATAGTGCACCTATCTTGCGTCGAGATTAACGGTTTCTCCGTATGGCCTGAAATGAGATTCCACTTGACCCATGTCACGTAGGAGTACCGTCGGTTGTGTCAAATGATTTCTGAGCCTAGGGTATGTTTAGCGCAAACCGTGCACCTATCTTGCTTCGAGATTAATACTCTCTCCAAATGGACCAAAATGAGCTTCCATTTGACCAATGTCCCTTAGAAGTACCATCGGGTGTGCCTAAAAAGATTTCCATGCCTGTGGTACATTCGGCGCAAACCGTACACCTATCTTGCGCCTAGTTTAACACTATCTCCGAATGGACCAAAATGAGCTGTCACTTGACCACGTCACCTAGGAGTAGCATCGGGTGTGCCCAAAATGATTTCCGTGCCTATGGTACATTCAGCGCAAACCGTGCACCTATCTAGCACCAAGACTAACACTATTTTCCAAACGGACCGAAACAAGCTTCCACTTGACATACATTACATAGGAGTACCATCGGGTGTGCCCAAAGCAATTTCCATGCCCGTGGGACATTCGGCGCAAACTGTGCACCATTCTTGCCCTGAAGTTAAAACCATCTCCAAATGGATCAAAATGAGCTTCTGCTTGATCCATCTCACCTAGGAGTACAATCAGGTGCATCCAAAATGATTTCTATGCCAATGGTACGTTTGGTGGAAACTGTGGACCTATCTAGGGCTAAGATTAACACTATCTCTAAACGGCTCGAATCGAGCTTCCACTTGACCCACTTCAGCTAGGAGAACCATCGAGTGTGCCCAAAGTGATTTCCCGGCCCGTGGTACGTTCGGCGCAAATTATGCACCTATCGTGCGCCTAGACTAAAACTATCTCCAAACGGACCGAAACAAGCTTCCACTTGACATACATTACCTAGGAGTACCATCAGGTCTGCCCAAAGCGATTTCCATGCCCGTGGTACATTCGGCACAAACCGTGCACCTATCTTACGCCGAGCTCAAAACAATGTCCAAATAGATAGAAATAAACTTTCGCTTGATCCACGTCGCCTACGAGTACAATCAAGTGCGTCCAAAATGATTTCTTAGCCTATGGTACGTTCAGCGCATACAGTGCACCTATCTTGCGTCGAGATTAACGGTTTCTCCGTATGGGCTGAAATGAGATTCCACTTGACCCATGTCACGTAGGAGTACCGTCGGTTGTATCGAAATGATTTCTTAGCCTAGGGTACGTTCAGCGCAAACCGTGCACCTATCTTGCTTCGAGATTAATACTCTCTCCAAATGGACTAAAATGAGCTTCCATTTGACCAATGTCTCTTAGAAGTACCATCGGGTGTGCCTAAAAAGATTTCCATGCCTGTGGTACATTCGGCGCAAACCATACACCTATCTTGCGCCTAGTTTAACACTATCTCCGAATGGACCAAAATGAGCTGTCACTTGACCACGTCACCTAGGAGTAGCATCGGGTGTGCCCAAAATGATTTCCATGCCTATGGTACGTTCAGCGCAAACCATGCACCTATTTAGCACCAAGACTAACACTATCTCCAAACGGACCGAAACAAGCTTCCACTTGACATACATTACATAGGAGTACCATCGGGTGTGCCCAAAGCAATTTCCATGCCCGTGGGACATTCAGCGCAAACTGTGCACCATTATGGCGCTGAAGTTAAAACCATCTCGAAATGGGTCAAAATGAGCCTCTGCTTGATCCATCTCACCTAGGAGTACAATCAGGTGCATCCAAAATGATTTCTATGCCAATGGTACGTTCGGTGCAAACTATGCACCTATCTAGCGCTAAGATTAACACTATCTGTAAACGGCTCGAATCGAGCTTCCACTTGACCCACTTCAGCTAGGAGAACCATCGAGTGTGCCCAAAGTGATTTCCCGGCCCATGGTACGTTCGGCGCAAATTGTGCACCTATCGTGCGCCTAGACTAAAACTATCTCCAAACGGACCGAAACAAGCTTCCACTTGACATACATTACCTAGGAGTACCATCAGGTCTGCCCAAAGCGATTTCCATGCCCGTGGTACATTCGGCACAAACCGTGCACCTATCTTACGCCGAGATCAAAACAATCTCCAAATAGATAGAAATAAACTTTCGCTTGATCCAAGTCGCCTAGGAGTACAATCAAGTGCGTCCAAAATGATTTCTTAGCCTATGGTATGTTCAGCGCATATAGTGCACCTATCTTGCGTCGAGATTAACGGTTTCTCCGTATGGCCTGAAATGAGATTCCACTTGACCCATGTCACGTAGGAGTACCGTCGGTTGTGTCAAATGATTTCTGAGCCTAGGGTATGTTTAGCGCAAACCGTGCACCTATCTTGCTTCGAGATTAATACTCTCTCCAAATGGACCAAAATGAGCTTCCATTTGACCAATGTCCCTTAGAAGTACCATCGGGTGTGCCTAAAAAGATTTCCATGCCTGTGGTACATTCGGCGCAAACCGTACACCTATCTTGCGCCTAGTTTAACACTATCTCCGAATGGACCAAAATGAGCTGTCACTTGACCACGTCACCTAGGAGTAGCATCGGGTGTGCCCAAAATGATTTCCGTGCCTATGGTACATTCAGCGCAAACCGTGCACCTATCTAGCACCAAGACTAACACTATTTTCCAAACGGACCGAAACAAGCTTCCACTTGACATACATTACATAGGAGTACCATCGGGTGTGCCCAAAGCAATTTCCATGCCCGTGGGACATTCGGCGCAAACTGTGCACCATTCTTGCCCTGAAGTTAAAACCATCTCCAAATGGATCAAAATGAGCTTCTGCTTGATCCATCTCACCTAGGAGTACAATCAGGTGCATCCAAAATGATTTCTATGCCAATGGTACGTTTGGTGGAAACTGTGGACCTATCTAGGGCTAAGATTAACACTATCTCTAAACGGCTCGAATCGAGCTTCCACTTGACCCACTTCAGCTAGGAGAACCATCGAGTGTGCCCAAAGTGATTTCCCGGCCCGTGGTACGTTCGGCGCAAATTATGCACCTATCGTGCGCCTAGACTAAAACTATCTCCAAACGGACCGAAACAAGCTTCCACTTGACATACATTACCTAGGAGTACCATCAGGTCTGCCCAAAGCGATTTCCATGCCCGTGGTACATTCGGCACAAACCGTGCACCTATCTTACGCCGAGCTCAAAACAATGTCCAAATAGATAGAAATAAACTTTCGCTTGATCCACGTCGCCTACGAGTACAATCAAGTGCGTCCAAAATGATTTCTTAGCCTATGGTACGTTCAGCGCATACAGTGCACCTATCTTGCGTCGAGATTAACGGTTTCTCCGTATGGGCTGAAATGAGATTCCACTTGACCCATGTCACGTAGGAGTACCGTCGGTTGTATCGAAATGATTTCTTAGCCTAG
The DNA here is from genome assembly GCA_038087645.1 of Saccharum hybrid cultivar R570. Lineage (NCBI taxonomy): Eukaryota > Viridiplantae > Streptophyta > Magnoliopsida > Poales > Poaceae > Saccharum > Saccharum hybrid cultivar. Next base: position 38,773,907 of record JAQSUU010000307.1, on the reverse strand, counting down.
GGTACGTTCAGCGCAAACCGTGCACCTATCTTGCTTCGAGATTAATACTCTCTCCAAATGGACTAAAATGAGCTTCCATTTGACCAATGTCTCTTAGAAGTACCATCGGGTGTGCCTAAAAAGATTTCCATGCCTGTGGTACATTCGGCGCAAACCGTACACCTATCTTGCGCCTAGTTTAACACTATCTCCGAATGGACCAAAATGAGCTGTCACTTGACCACGTCACCTAGGAGTAGCATCGGGTGTGCCCAAAATGATTTCCATGCCTATGGTACGTTCAGCGCAAACCATGCACCTATTTAGCACCAAGACTAACACTATCTCCAAACGGACCGAAACAAGCTTCCACTTGACATACATTACATAGGAGTACCATCGGGTGTGCCCAAAGCAATTTCCATGCCCGTGGGACATTCAGCGCAAACTGTGCACCATTATGGCGCTGAAGTTAAAACCATCTCGAAATGGGTCAAAATGAGCCTCTGCTTGATCCATCTCACCTAGGAGTACAATCAGGTGCATCCAAAATGATTTCTATGCCAATGGTACGTTCGGTGCAAACTATGCACCTATCTAGCGCTAAGATTAACACTATCTGTAAACGGCTCGAATCGAGCTTCCACTTGACCCACTTCAGCTAGGAGAACCATCGAGTGTGCCCAAAGTGATTTCCCGGCCCATGGTACGTTCGGCGCAAATTGTGCACCTATCGTGCGCCTAGACTAAAACTATCTCCAAACGGACCGAAACAAGCTTCCACTTGACATACATTACCTAGGAGTACCATCAGGTCTGCCCAAAGCGATTTCCATGCCCGTGGTACATTCGGCACAAACCGTGCACCTATCTTACGCCGAGATCAAAACAATCTCCAAATAGATAGAAATAAACTTTCGCTTGATCCAAGTCGCCTAGGAGTACAATCAAGTGCGTCCAAAATGATTTCTTAGCCTATGGTATGTTCAGCGCATATAGTGCACCTATCTTGCGTCGAGATTAACGGTTTCTCCGTATGGCCTGAAATGAGATTCCACTTGACCCATGTCACGTAGGAGTACCGTCGGTTGTGTCAAATGATTTCTGAGCCTAGGGTATGTTTAGCGCAAACCGTGCACCTATCTTGCTTCGAGATTAATACTCTCTCCAAATGGACCAAAATGAGCTTCCATTTGACCAATGTCCCTTAGAAGTACCATCGGGTGTGCCTAAAAAGATTTCCATGCCTGTGGTACATTCGGCGCAAACCGTACACCTATCTTGCGCCTAGTTTAACACTATCTCCGAATGGACCAAAATGAGCTGTCACTTGACCACGTCACCTAGGAGTAGCATCGGGTGTGCCCAAAATGATTTCCGTGCCTATGGTACATTCAGCGCAAACCGTGCACCTATCTAGCACCAAGACTAACACTATTTTCCAAACGGACCGAAACAAGCTTCCACTTGACATACATTACATAGGAGTACCATCGGGTGTGCCCAAAGCAATTTCCATGCCCGTGGGACATTCGGCGCAAACTGTGCACCATTCTTGCCCTGAAGTTAAAACCATCTCCAAATGGATCAAAATGAGCTTCTGCTTGATCCATCTCACCTAGGAGTACAATTAGGTGCATCCAAAATGATTTCTATGCCAATGGTACGTTTGGTGGAAACTGTGGACCTATCTAGGGCTAAGATTAACACTATCTCTAAACGGCTCGAATCGAGCTTCCACTTGACCCACTTCAGCTAGGAGAACCATCGAGTGTGCCCAAAGTGATTTCCCGGCCCGTGGTACGTTCGGCGCAAATTATGCACCTATCGTGCGCCTAGACTAAAACTATCTCCAAACGGACCGAAACAAGCTTCCACTTGACATACATTACCTAGGAGTACCATCAGGTCTGCCCAAAGCGATTTCCATGCCCGTGGTACATTCGGCACAAACCGTGCACCTATCTTACGCCGAGCTCAAAACAATGTCCAAATAGATACAAATAAACTTTCGCTTGATCCACGTCGCCTACGAGTACAATCAAGTGCGTCCAAAATGATTTCTTAGCCTATGGTACGTTCAGCGCATACAGTGCACCTATCTTGCGTCGAGATTAACGGTTTCTCCGTATGGGCTGAAATGAGATTCCACTTGACCCATGTCACGTAGGAGTACCGTCGGTTGTATCGAAATGATTTCTTAGCCTAGGGTACGTTCAGCGCAAACCGTGCACCTATCTTGCTTCGAGATTAATACTCTCTCCAAATGGACTAAAATGAGCTTCCATTTGACCAATGTCTCTTAGAAGTACCATCGGGTGTGCCTAAAAAGATTTCCATGCCTGTGGTACATTCGGCGCAAACCGTACACCTATCTTGCGCCTAGTTTAACACTATCTCCGAATGGACCAAAATGAGCTGTCACTTGACCACGTCACCTAGGAGTAGCATCGGGTGTGCCCAAAATGATTTCCATGCCTATGGTACATTCAGCGCAAACCGTGCACCTATCTAGCACCAAGACTATCAATATTTCCAAACGGACCGAAACAAGCTTCCACTTGACATACATTACATAGGAGTACCATCGGGTGTGCCCAAAGCAATTTCCATGCCGTGGGACATTCGGCGCAAACTGTGCACCATTCTTGCCCTGAAGTTAAAACCATCTCCAAATGGATCAAAATGAGCTTCTGCTTGATCCATCTCACCTAGGAGTACAATCAGGTGCATCCAAAATGATTTCTATGCCAATGGTACGTTTGGTGGAAACTGTGGACCTATCTAGGGCTAAGATTAACACTATCTCTAAACGGCTCGAATCGAGCTTCCACTTGACCCACTTCAGCTAGGAGAACCATCGAGTGTGCCCAAAGTGATTTCCCGGCCCGTGGTACGTTCGGCGCAAATTATGCACCTATCGTGCGCCTAGACTAAAACTATCTCCAAACGGACCGAAACAAGCTTCCACTTGACATACATTACCTAGGAGTACCATCAGGTCTGCCCAAAGCGATTTCCATGCCCGTGGTACATTCGGCACAAACCGTGCACCTATCTTACGCCGAGCTCAAAACAATGTCCAAATAGATAGAAATAAACTTTCGCTTGATCCACGTCGCCTACGAGTACAATCAAGTGCGTCCAAAATGATTTCTTAGCCTATGGTACGTTCAGCGCATACAGTGCACCTATCTTGCGTCGAGATTAACGGTTTCTCCGTATGGGCTGAAATGAGATTCCACTTGACCCATGTCACGTAGGAGTACCATCGGTTGTATCGAAATGATTTCTTAGCCTAGGGTACGTTCAGCGCAAACCGTGCACCTATCTTGCTTCGAGATTAATACTCTCTCCAATTGGACCAAAATGAGCTTCCATTTGACCAATGTCCCTTAGAAGTACCATCGGGTGTGCCTAAAAAGATTTCCATGCCTGTGGTACATTCGGCGCAAACCGTACAGCTATCTTGCGCCTAGTTTAACACTATCTCCGAATGGACCAAAATGAGCTGTCACTTGACCACGTCACCTAGGAGTAGCATCGGGTGTGCCCAAAATGATTTCCATGCCTATAGTACATTCAGCGCAAACCGTGCACCTATCTAGCACCAAGACTAACACTATTTCCAAACGGACCGAAACAAGCTTCCACTTGACATACATTACATAGGAGTACCATCGGGTGTGCCCAAAGCAATTTCCATGCCGTGGGACATTCGGCGCAAATTGTGCACCATTCTTGCCCTGAAGTTAAAACCATCTCCAAATGGATCAAAATGAGCTTCTGCTTGATCCATCTCACCTAGGAGTACAATCAGGTGCATCCAAAATGATTTCTATGCCAATGGTACGTTTGGTGGAAACTGTGGACCTATCTAGGGCTAAGATTAACACTATCTCTAAACGGCTCGAATCGAGCTTCCACTTGACCCACTTCAGCTAGGAGAACCATCGAGTGTGCCCAAAGTGATTTCCCGGCCCGTGGTACGTTCGGCGCAAATTATGCACCTATCGTGCGCCTAGACTAAAACTATCTCCAAACGGACCGAAACAAGCTTCCACTTGACATACATTACCTAGGAGTACCATCAGGTCTGCCCAAAGCGATTTCCATGCCCATGGTACATTCGGCACAAACCGTGCACCTATCTTACGCCGAGCTCAAAACAATGTCCAAATAGATACAAATAAACTTTCGCTTGATCCACGTCGCCTACGAGTACAATCAAGTGCGTCCAAAATGATTTCTTAGCCTATGGTACGTTCAGCGCATACAGTGCACCTATCTTGCGTCGAGATTAACGGTTTCTCCGTATGGGCTGAAATGAGATTCCACTTGACCCATGTCACGTAGGAGTACCGTCGGTTGTATCGAAATGATTTCTTAGCCTAGGGTACGTTCAGCGCAAACCGTGCACCTATCTTGCTTCGAGATTAATACTCTCTCCAAATGGACTAAAATGAGCTTCCATTTGACCAATGTCTCTTAGAAGTACCATCGGGTGTGCCTAAAAAGATTTCCATGCCTGTGGTACATTCGGCGCAAACCGTACACCTATCTTGCGCCTAGTTTAACACTATCTCCGAATGGACCAAAATGAGCTGTCACTTGACCACGTCACCTAGGAGTAGCATCGGGTGTGCCCAAAATGATTTCCATGCCTATGGTACATTCAGCGCAAACCGTGCACCTATCTAGCACCAAGACTATCAATATTTCCAAACGGACCGAAACAAGCTTCCACTTGACATACATTACATAGGAGTACCATCGGGTGTGCCCAAAGCAATTTCCATGCCGTGGGACATTCGGCGCAAACTGTGCACCATTCTTGCCCTGAAGTTAAAACCATCTCCAAATGGATCAAAATGAGCTTCTGCTTGATCCATCTCACCTAGGAGTACAATCAGGTGCATCCAAAATGATTTCTATGCCAATGGTACGTTTGGTGGAAACTGTGGACCTATCTAGGGCTAAGATTAACACTATCTCTAAACGGCTCGAATCGAGCTTCCACTTGACCCACTTCAGCTAGGAGAACCATCGAGTGTGCCCAAAGTGATTTCCCGGCCCGTGGTACGTTCGGCGCAAATTATGCACCTATCGTGCGCCTAGACTAAAACTATCTCCAAATGGACCGAAACAAGCTTCCACTTGACATACATTACCTAGGAGTACCATCAGGTCTGCCCAAAGCGATTTCCATGCCCGTGGTACATTCGGCACAAACCGTGCACCTATCTTACGCCGAGCTCAAAACAATGTCCAAATAGATAGAAATAAACTTTCGCTTGATCCACGTCGCCTACGAGTACAATCAAGTGCGTCCAAAATGATTTCTTAGCCTATGGTACGTTCAGCGCATACAGTGCACCTATCTTGCGTCGAGATTAACGGTTTCTCCGTATGGGCTGAAATGAGATTCCACTTGACCCATGTCACGTAGGAGTACCGTCGGTTGTATCGAAATGATTTCTTAGCCTAGGGTACGTTCAGCGCAAACCGTGCACCTATCTTGCTTCGAGATTAATACTCTCTCCAAATGGACTAAAATGAGCTTCCATTTGACCAATGTCTCTTAGAAGTACCATCGGGTGTGCCTAAAAAGATTTCCATGCCTGTGGTACATTCGGCGCAAACCGTACACCTATCTTGCGCCTAGTTTAACACTATCTCCGAATGGACCAAAATGAGCTGTCACTTGACCACGTCACCTAGGAGTAGCATCGGGTGTGCCCAAAATGATTTCCATGCCTATGGTACGTTCAGCGCAAACCATGCACCTATTTAGCACCAAGACTAACACTATCTCCAAACGGACCGAAACAAGCTTCCACTTGACATACATTACATAGAAGTACCATCGGGTGTGCCCAAAGCAATTTCCATGCCCGTGGGACATTCGGCGCAAACTGTGCACCATTCTTGCCCTGAAGTTAAAACCATCTCCAAATGGATCAAAATGAGCTTCTGCTTGATCCATCTCACCTAGGAGTACAATCAGGTGCATCCAAAATGATTTCTATGCCAATGGTACGTTCGGTGCAAACTATGCACCTATCTAGCGCTAAGATTAACACTATCTGTAAACGGCTCGAATCGAGCTTCCACTTGACCCACTTCAGCTAGGAGAACCATCGAGTGTGCCCAAAGTGATTTCCCGGCCCATGGTACGTTCGGCGCAAATTGTGCACCTATCGTGCGCCTAGACTAAAACTATCTCCAAACGGACCGAAACAAGCTTCCACTTGACATACATTACCTAGGAGTACCATCAGGTCTGCCCAAAGCGATTTCCATGCCCGTGGTACATTCGGCACAAACCGTGCACCTATCTTACGCCGAGATCAAAACAATCTCCAAATAGATAGAAATAAACTTTCGCTTGATCCAAGTCGCCTAGGAGTACAATCAAGTGCGTCCAAAATGATTTCTTAGCCTATGGTATGTTCAGCGCATATAGTGCACCTATCTTGCGTCGAGATTAACGGTTTCTCCGTATGGCCTGAAATGAGATTCCACTTGACCCATGTCACGTAGGAGTACCGTCGGTTGTGTCAAATGATTTCTGAGCCTAGGGTATGTTTAGCGCAAACCGTGCACCTATCTAGCACCAAGACTAACACTATTTCCAAACGGACCGAAACAAGCTTCCACTTGACATACATTACATAGGAGTACCATCGGGTGTGCCCAAAGCAATTTCCATGCTCGTGGGACATTCGGCGCAAACTGTGCACCATTCTTGCCCTGAAGTTAAAACCATCTCCAAATGGATCAAAATGAGCTTCTGCTTGATCCATCTCACCTAGGAGTACAATCAGGTGCATCCAAAATGATTTCTATGCCAATGGTACGTTTGGTGGAAACTGTGGACCTATCTGGGGCTAAGGTTAACACTATCTCTAAACGGCTCGAATCGAGCTTCCACTTGACCCACTTCAGCTAGGAGAACCATCGAGTGTGCCCAAAGTGATTTCCCGGCCCGTGGTACGTTCGGCGCAAATTATGCACCTATCGTGCGCCTAGACTAAAACTATCTCCAAACGGACCGAAACAAGCTTCCACTTGACATACATTACCTAGGAGTACCATCAGGTCTGCCCAAAGCGATTTCCATGCCCGTGGTACATTCGGCACAAACCGTGCACCTATCTTACGCCGAGCTCAAAACAATGTCCAAACAGATAGAAATAAACTTTCGCTTGATCCACGTCGCCTACGAGTACAATCAAGTGCGTCCAAAATGATTTCTTAGCCTATGGTACGTTCAGCGCATACAGTGCACCTATCTTGCGTCGAGATTAACGGTTTCTCCGTATGGGCTGAAATGAGATTCCACTTGACCCATGTCACGTAGGAGTACCGTCGGTTGTATCGAAATGATTTCTTAGCCTAGGGTACGTTCAGCGCAAACCGTGCACCTATCTTGCTTCGAGATTAATACTCTCTCCAAATGGACTAAAATGAGCTTCCATTTGACCAATGTCTCTTAGAAGTACCATCGGGTCTGCCTAAAAAGATTTCCATGCCTGTGGTACATTCGGCGCAAACCGTACACCTATCTTGCGCCTAGTTTAACACTATCTCCGAATGGACCAAAATGAGCTGTCACTTGACCACGTCACCTAGGAGTAGCATCGGGTGTGCCCAAAATGATTTCCATGCCTATGGTACGTTCAGCGCAAACCATGCACCTATTTAGCACCAAGACTAACACTATCTCCAAACGGACCGAAACAAGCTTCCACTTGACATACATTACATAGAAGTACCATCGGGTGTGCCCAAAGCAATTTCCATGCCCGTGGGACATTCGGCGCAAACTGTGCACCATTATGGCGCTGAAGTTAAAACCATCTCGAAATGGATCAAAATGAGCTTCTGCTTGATCCATCTCACCTAGGAGTACAATCAGGTGCATCCAAAATGATTTCTATGCCAATGGTACGTTCGGTGCAAACTATGCACCTATCTAGCGCTAAGATTAGCACTATCTGTAAACGGCTCGAATCGAGCTTCCACTTGACCCACTTCAGCTAGGAGAACCATCGAGTGTGCCCAAAGTGATTTCCCGGCCCATGGTACGTTCGGCGCAAATTGTGCACCTATCGTGCGCCTAGACTAAAACTATCTCCAAACGGACCGAAACAAGCTTCCACTTGACATACATTACCTAGGAGTACCATCAGGTCTGCCCAAAGCGATTTCTATGCCCGTGGTACATTCGGCACAAACCGTGCACCTATCTTACGCCGAGATCAAAACAATCTCCAAATAGATAGAAATAAACTTTCGCTTGATCCAAGTCGCCTAGGAGTACAATCAAGTGCGTCCAAAATGATTTCTTAGCCTATGGTATGTTCAGCGCATATAGTGCACCTATCTTGCGTCGAGATTAACGGTTTCTCCGTATGGCTTGAAATGAGATTCCACTTGACCCATGTCACGTAGGAGTACCGTCGGTTGTGTCAAATGATTTCTGAGCCTAGGGTATGTTTAGCGCAAACCGTGCACCTATCTTGCTTCGAGATTAATACTCTCTCCAAATGGACCAAAATGAGCTTCCATTTGACCAATGTCCCTTAGAAGTACCATCGGGTGTGCCTAAAAAGATTTCCATGCCTGTGGTACATTCGGCGCAAACCGTACACCTATCTTGCGCCTAGTTTAACACTATCTCCGAATGGACCAAAATGAGCTGTCACTTGACCACGTCACCTAGGAGTAGCATCGGGTGTGCCCAAAATGATTTCCGTGCCTATGGTACATTCAGCGCAAACCGTGCACCTATCTAGCACCAAGACTAACACTATTTCCAAACGGACCGAAACAAGCTTCCACTTGACATACATTACATAGGAGTACCATCGGGTGTGCCCAAAGCAATTTCCATGCCCGTGGGACATTCGGCGCAAACTGTGCACCATTCTTGCCCTGAAGTTAAAACCATCTCCAAATGGATCAAAATGAGCTTCTGCTTGATCCATCTCACCTAGGAGTACAATCAGGTGCATCCAAAATGATTTCTATGCCAATGGTACGTTTGGTGGAAACTGTGGACCTATCTAGGGCTAAGATTAACACTATCTCTAAACGGCTCGAATCGAGCTTCCACTTGACCCACTTCAGCTAGGAGAACCATCGAGTGTGCCCAAAGTGATTTCCCGGCCCGTGGTACGTTCGGCGCAAATTATGCACCTATCGTGCGCCTAGACTAAAACTATCTCCAAACGGACCGAAACAAGCTTCCACTTGACTTACATTACCTAGGAGTACCATCAGGTCTGCCCAAAGCGATTTCCATGCCCGTGGTACATTCGGCACAAACCGTGCACCTATCTTACGCCGAGCTCAAAACAATGTCCAAATAGATAGAAATAAACTTTCGCTTGATCCACGTCGCCTACGAGTACAATCAAGTGCGTCCAAAATGATTTCTTAGCCTATGGTACGTTCAGCGCATACAGTGCACCTATCTTGCGTCGAGATTAATGGTTTCTCCGTATGGGCTGAAATGAGATTCCACTTGACCCATGTCACGTAGGAGTACCGTCGGTTGTATCGAAATGATTTCTTAGCCTAGGGTACGTTCAGCGCAAACCGTGCAGCTATCTTGCTTCGAGATTAATACTCTCTCCAAATGGACTAAAATGAGCTTCCATTTGACCAATGTCTCTAAGAAGTACCATCGGGTCTGCCTAAAAAGATTTCCATGCCTGTGGTACATTCGGCGCAAACCGTACACCTATCTTGCGCCTAGTTTAACACTATCTCCGAATGGACCAAAATGAGCTGTCACTTGACCACGTCACCTAGGAGTAGCATCGGGTGTGCCCAAAATGATTTCCATGCCTATGGTACGTTCAGCGCAAACCATGCACCTATTTAGCACCAAGACTAACACTATCTCCAAACGGACCGAAACAAGCTTCCACTTGACATACATTACATAGGAGTACCATCGGGTGTGCCCAAAGCAATTTCCATGCCCGTGGGACATTCGGCGCAAACTGTGCACCATTATGGCGCTGAAGTAAAAACCATCTCGAAATGGATCAAAATGAGCTTCTGCTTGATCCATCTCACCTAGGAGTACAATCAGGTGCATCCAAAATGATTTCTATGCCAATGGTACGTTCGGTGCAAACTATGCACCTATCTAGCGCTAAGATTAACACTATCTGTAAACGGCTCGAATCGAGCTTCCACTTGACCCACTTCAGCTAGGAGAACCATCGAGTGTGCCCAAAGTGATTTCCCGGCCCATGGTACGTTCGGCGCAAATTGTGCACCTATCGTGCGCCTAGACTAAAACTATCTCCAAACGGACCGAAACAAGCTTCCACTTGACATACATTACCTAGGAGTACCATCAGGTCTGCCCAAAGCGATTTCCATGCCCGTGGTACATTCGGCACAAACCGTGCACCTATCTTACGCCGAGATCAAAACAATCTCCAAATAGATAGAAATAAACTTTCGCTTGATCCAAGTCTCCTAGGAGTACAATCAAGTGCGTCCAAAATGATTTCTTAGCCTATGGTATGTTCAGCGCATATAGTGCACCTATCTTGCGTCGAGATTAACGGTTTCTCCGTATGGCCTGAAATGAGATTCCACTTGACCCATGTCACGTAGGAGTACCGTCGGTTGTGTCAAATGATTTCTGAGCCTAGGGTATGTTTAGCGCAAACCGTGCACCTATCTTGCTTCGAGATTAATACTCTCTCCAAATGGACCAAAATGAGCTTCCATTTGACCAATGTCCCTTAGAAGTACCATCGGGTGTGCCTAAAAAGATTTCCATGCCTGTGGTACATTCGGCGCAAACCGTACACCTATCTTGCGCCTAGTTTAACACTATCTCCGAATGGACCAAAATGAGCTGTCACTTGACCACGTCACCTAGGAGTAGCATCGGGTGTGCCCAAAATGATTTCCGTGCCTATGGTACATTCAGCGCAAACCGTGCACCTATCTAGCACCAAGACTAACACTATTTTCCAAACGGACCGAAACAAGCTTCCACTTGACATACATTACATAGGAGTACCATCGGGTGTGCCCAAAGCAATTTCCATGCCCGTGGGACATTCGGCGCAAACTGTGCACCATTCTTGCCCTGAAGTTAAAACCATCTCCAAATGGATCAAAATGAGCTTCTGCTTGATCCATCTCACCTAGGAGTACAATCAGGTGCATCCAAAATGATTTCTATGCCAATGGTACGTTTGGTGGAAACTGTGGACCTATCTAGGGCTAAGATTAACACTATCTCTAAACGGCTCGAATCGAGCTTCCACTTGACCCACTTCAGCTAGGAGAACCATCGAGTGTGCCCAAAGTGATTTCCCGGCCCGTGGTACGTTCGGCGCAAATTATGCACCTATCGTGCGCCTAGACTAAAACTATCTCCAAACGGACCGAAACAAGCTTCCACTTGACATACATTACCTAGGAGTACCATCAGGTCTGCCCAAAGCGATTTCCATGCCCGTGGTACATTCGGCACAAACCGTGCACCTATCTTACGCCGAGCTCAAAACAATGTCCAAATAGATAGAAATAAACTTTCGCTTGATCCACGTCGCCTACGAGTACAATCAAGTGCGTCCAAAATGATTTCTTAGCCTATGGTACGTTCAGCGCATACAGTGCACCTATCTTGCGTCGAGATTAACGGTTTCTCCGTATGGGCTGAAATGAGATTCCACTTGACCCATGTCACGTAGGAGTACCGTCGGTTGTATCGAAATGATTTCTTAGCCTAGGGTACGTTCAGCGCAAACAGTGCACCTATCTTGCTTCGAGATTAATACTCTCTCCAAATGGACTAAAATGAGCTTCCATTTGACCAATGTCTCTTAGAAGTACCATCGGGTGTGCCTAAAAAGATTTCCATGCCTGTGGTACATTCGGCGCAAACCGTACACCTATCTTGCGCCAAGTTTAACACTATCTCCGAATGGACCAAAATGAGCTGTCACTTGACCACGTCACCTAGGAGTAGCATCGGGTGTGCCCAAAATGATTTCCATGCCTATGGTACGTTCAGCGCAAACCATGCACCTATTTAGCACCAAGACTAACACTATCTCCAAACGGACCGAAACAGGCTTCCACTTGACATACATTACATAGGAGTACCATCGGGTGTGCCCAAAGCAATTTCCATGCCCGTGGGACATTCAGCGCAAACTGTGCACCATTATGGCGCTGAAGTTAAAACCATCTCGAAATGGGTCAAAATGAGCCTCTGCTTGATCCATCTCACCTAGGAGTACAATCAGGTGCATCCAAAATGATTTCTATGCCAATGGTACGTTCGGTGCAAACTATGCACCTATCTAGCGCTAAGATTAACACTATCTGTAAACGGCTCGAATCGAGCTTCCACTTGACCCACTTCAACTAGGAGAACCATCGAGTGTGCCCAAAGTGATTTCCCGGCCCATGGTACGTTCGGCGCAAATTGTGCACCTATCGTGCGCCTAGACTAAAACTATCTCCAAACGGACCGAAACAAGCTTCCACTTGACATACATTACCTAGGAGTACCATCAGGTCTGCCCAAAGCGATTTCCATGCCCGTGGTACATTCGGCACAAACCGTGCACCTATCTTACGCCGAGATCAAAACAATCTCCAAATAGATAGAAATAAACTTTCGCTTGATCCAAGTCGCCTAGGAGTACAATCAAGTGCGTCCAAAATGATTTCTTAGCCTATGGTATGTTCAGCGCATATAGTGCACCTATCTTGCGTCGAGATTAACGGTTTCTCCGTATGGCCTGAAATGAGATTCCACTTGACCCATGTCACGTAGGAGTACCGTCGGTTGTGTCAAATGATTTCTGAGCCTAGGGTATGTTTAGCGCAAACCGTGCACCTATCTTGCTTCGAGATTAATACTCTCTCCAAATGGACCAAAATGAGCTTCCATTTGACCAATGTCCCTTAGAAGTACCATCGGGTGTGCCTAAAAAGATTTCCATGCCTGTGGTACATTCGGCGCAAACCGTACACCTATCTTGCGCCTAGTTTAACACTATCTCCGAATGGACCAAAATGAGCTGTCACTTGACCACGTCACCTAGGAGTAGCATCGGGTGTGCCCAAAATGATTTCCGTGCCTATGGTACATTCAGCGCAAACCGTGCACCTATCTAGCACCAAGACTAACACTATTTTACAAACGGACCGAAACAAGCTTCCACTTGACATACATTACATAGGAGTACCATCGGGTGTGCCCAAAGCAATTTCCATGCCCGTGGGACATTCGGCGCAAACTGTGCACCATTCTTTCCCTGAAGTTAAAACCATCTCCAAATGGATCAAAATGAGCTTCTGCTTGATCCATCTCACCTAGGAGTACAATCAGGTGCATCCAAAATGATTTCTATGCCAATGGTACGTTTGGTGGAAACTGTGGACCTATCTAGGGCTAAGATTAACACTATCTCTAAACGGCTCGAATCGAGCTTCCACTTGACCCACTTCAGCTAGGAGAACCATCGAGTGTGCCCAAAGTGATTTCCCGGCCCGTGGTACGTTCGGCGCAAATTATGCACCTATCGTGCGCCTAGACTAAAACTATCTCCAAACGGACCGAAACAAGCTTCCACTTGACATACATTACCTAGGAGTACCATCAGGTCTGCCCAAAGCGATTTCCATGCCCGTGGTACATTCGGCACAAACCGTGCACCTATCTTACGCCGAGCTCAAAACAATGTCCAAATAGATAGAAATAAACTTTCGCTTGATCCACGTCGCCTACGAGTACAATCAAGTGCGTCCAAAATGATTTCTTAGCCTATGGTACGTTCAGCGCATACAGTGCACCTATCTTGCGTCGAGATTAACGGTTTCTCCGTATGGGCTGAAATGAGATTCCACTTGACCCATGTCACGTAGGAGTACCGTCGGTTGTATCGAAATGATTTCTTAGCCTAGGGTACGTTCAGCGCAAACCGTGCACCTATCTTGCTTCGAGATTAATACTCTCTCCAAATGGACTAAAATGAGCTTCCATTTGACCAATGTCTCTTAGAAGTACCATCGGGTGTGCCTAAAAAGATTTCCATGCCTGTGGTACATTCGGCGCAAACCGTACACCTATCTTGCGCCTAGTTTAACACTATCTCCGAATGGACCAAAATGAGCTGTCACTTGACCACGTCACCTAGGAGTAGCATCGGGTGTGCCCAAAATGATTTCCATGCCTATGGTACGTTCAACGCAAACCATGCACCTATTTAGCACCAAGACTAACACTATCTCCAAACGGACCGAAACAGGCTTCCACTTGACATACATTACATAGGAGTACCATCGGGTGTGCCCAAAGCAATTTCCATGCCCGTGGGACATTCAGCGCAAACTGTGCACCATTATGGCGCTGAAGTTAAAACCATCTCGAAATGGGTCAAAATGAGCCTCTGCTTGATCCATCTCACCTAGGAGTACAATCAGGTGCATCCAAAATGATTTCTATGCCAATGGTACGTTCGGTGCAAACTATGCACCTATCTAGCGCTAAGATTAACACTATCTGTAAACGGCTCGAATCGAGCTTCCACTTGACCCACTTCAGCTAGGAGAACCATCGAGTGTGCCCAAAGTGATTTCCCGGCCCATGGTACGTTCGGCGCAAATTGTGCACCTATCGTGCGCCTAGACTAAAACTATCTCCAAACGGACCGAAACAAGCTTCCACTTGACATACATTACCTAGGAGTACCATCAGGTCTGCCCAAAGCGATTTCCATGCCCGTGGTACATTCGGCACAAACCGTGCACCTATCTTACGCCGAGATCAAAACAATCTCCAAATAGATAGAAATAAACTTTCGCTTGATCCAAGTCGCCTAGGAGTACAATCAAGTGCGTCCAAAATGATTTCTTAGCCTATGGTATGTTCAGCGCATATAGTGCACCTATCTTGCGTCGAGATTAACGGTTTCTCCGTATGGCCTGAAATGAGATTCCACTTGACCCATGTCACGTAGGAGTACCGTCGGTTGTGTCAAATGATTTCTGAGCCTAGGGTATGTTTAGCGCAAACCGTGCACCTATCTTGCTTCGAGATTAATACTCTCTCCAAATGGACCAAAATGAGCTTCCATTTGACCAATGTCCCTTAGAAGTACCATCGGGTGTGCCTAAAAAGATTTCCATGCCTGTGGTACATTCGGCGCAAACCGTACACCTATCTTGCGCCTAGTTTAACACTATCTCCGAATGGACCAAAATGAGCTGTCACTTGACCACGTCACCTAGGAGTAGCATCGGGTGTGCCCAAAATGATTTCCGTGCCTATGGTACATTCAGCGCAAACCGTGCACCTATCTAGCACCAAGACTAACACTATTTTCCAAACGGACCGAAACAAGCTTCCACTTGACATACATTACATAGGAGTACCATCGGGTGTGCCCAAAGCAATTTCCATGCCCGTGGGACATTCGGCGCAAACTGTGCACCATTCTTGCCCTGAAGTTAAAACCATCTCCAAATGGATCAAAATGAGCTTCTGCTTGATCCATCTCACCTAGGAGTACAATCAGGTGCATCCAAAATGATTTCTATGCCAATGGTACGTTTGGTGGAAACTGTGGACCTATCTAGGGCTAAGATTAACACTATCTCTAAACGGCTCGAATCGAGCTTCCACTTGACCCACTTCAGCTAGGAGAACCATCGAGTGTGCCCAAAGTGATTTCCCGGCCCATGGTACGTTCGGCGCAAATTATGCACCTATCGTGCGCCTAGACTAAAACTATCTCCAAACGGACCGAAACAAGCTTCCACTTGACATACATTACCTAGGAGTACCATCAGGTCTGCCCAAAGCGATTTCCATGCCCGTGGTACATTCGGCACAAACCGTGCACCTATCTTACGCCGAGCTCAAAACAATGTCCAAATAGATAGAAATAAACTTTCGCTTGATCCACGTCGCCTACGAGTACAATCAAGTGCGTCCAAAATGATTTCTTAGCCTATGGTACGTTCAGCGCATACAGTGCACCTATCTTGCGTCGAGATTAACGGTTTCTCCGTATGGGCTGAAATGAGATTCCACTTGACCCATGTCACGTAGGAGTACCGTCGGTTGTATCGAAATGATTTCTTAGCCTAGGGTACGTTCAGCGCAAACCGTGCACCTATCTTGCTTCGAGATTAATACTCTCTCCAAATGGACTAAAATGAGCTTCCATTTGACCAATGTCTCTTAGAAGTACCATCGGGTGTGCCTAAAAAGATTTCCATGCCTGTGGTACATTCGGCGCAAACCGTACACCTATCTTGCGCCTAGTTTAACACTATCTCCGAATGGACCAAAATGAGCTGTCACTTGACCACGTCACCTAGGAGTAGCATCGGGTGTGCCCAAAATGATTTCCATGCCTATGGTACGTTCAGCGCAAACCATGCACCTATTTAGCACCAAGACTAACACTATCTCCAAACGGACCGAAACAAGCTTCCACTTGACATACATTACATAGGAGTACCATCGGGTGTGCCCAAAGCAATTTCCATGCCCGTGGGACATTCAGCGCAAACTGTGCACCATTATGGCGCTGAAGTTAAAACCATCTCGAAATGGGTCAAAATGAGCCTCTGCTTGATCCATCTCACCTAGGAGTACAATCAGGTGCATCCAAAATGATTTCTATGCCAATGGTACGTTCGGTGCAAACTATGCACCTATCTAGCGCTAAGATTAACACTATCTGTAAACGGCTCGAATCGAGCTTCCACTTGACCCACTTCAGCTAGGAGAACCATCGAGTGTGCCCAAAGTGATTTCCCGGCCCATGGTACGTTCGGCGCAAATTGTGCACCTATCGTGCGCCTAGACTAAAACTATCTCCAAACGGACCGAAACAAGCTTCCACTTGACATACATTACCTAGGAGTACCATCAGGTCTGCCCAAAGCGATTTCCATGCCCGTGGTACATTCGGCACAAACCGTGCACCTATCTTACGCCGAGATCAAAACAATCTCCAAATAGATAGAAATAAACTTTCGCTTGATCCAAGTCGCCTAGGAGTACAATCAAGTGCGTCCAAAATGATTTCTTAGCCTATGGTATGTTCAGCGCATATAGTGCACCTATCTTGCGTCGAGATTAACGGTTTCTCCGTATGGCCTGAAATGAGATTCCACTTGACCCATGTCACGTAGGAGTACCGTCGGTTGTGTCAAATGATTTCTGAGCCTAGGGTATGTTTAGCGCAAACCGTGCACCTATCTTGCTTCGAGATTAATACTCTCTCCAAATGGACCAAAATGAGCTTCCATTTGACCAATGTCCCTTAGAAGTACCATCGGGTGTGCCTAAAAAGATTTCCATGCCTGTGGTACATTCGGCGCAAACCGTACACCTATCTTGCGCCTAGTTTAACACTATCTCCGAATGGACCAAAATGAGCTGTCACTTGACCACGTCACCTAGGAGTAGCATCGGGTGTGCCCAAAATGATTTCCGTGCCTATGGTACATTCAGCGCAAACCGTGCACCTATCTAGCACCAAGACTAACACTATTTTCCAAACGGACCGAAACAAGCTTCCACTTGACATACATTACATAGGAGTACCATCGGGTGTGCCCAAAGCAATTTCCATGCCCGTGGGACATTCGGCGCAAACTGTGCACCATTCTTGCCCTGAAGTTAAAACCATCTCCAAATGGATCAAAATGAGCTTCTGCTTGATCCATCTCACCTAGGAGTACAATCAGGTGCATCCAAAATGATTTCTATGCCAATGGTACGTTTGGTGGAAACTGTGGACCTATCTAGGGCTAAGATTAACACTATCTCTAAACGGCTCGAATCGAGCTTCCACTTGACCCACTTCAGCTAGGAGAACCATCGAGTGTGCCCAAAGTGATTTCCCGGCCCGTGGTACGTTCGGCGCAAATTATGCACCTATCGTGCGCCTAGACTAAAACTATCTCCAAACGGACCGAAACAAGCTTCCACTTGACATACATTACCTAGGAGTACCATCAGGTCTGCCCAAAGCGATTTCCATGCCCGTGGTACATTCGGCACAAACCGTGCACCTATCTTACGCCGAGCTCAAAACAATGTCCAAATAGATAGAAATAAACTTTCGCTTGATCCACGTCGCCTACGAGTACAATCAAGTGCGTCCAAAATGATTTCTTAGCCTATGGTACGTTCAGCGCATACAGTGCACCTATCTTGCGTCGAGATTAACGGTTTCTCCGTATGGGCTGAAATGAGATTCCACTTGACCCATGTCACGTAGGAGTACCGTCGGTTGTATCGAAATGATTTCTTAGCCTAGGGTACGTTCAGCGCAAACCGTGCACCTATCTTGCTTCGAGATTAATACTCTCTCCAAATGGACTAAAATGAGCTTCCATTTGACCAATGTCTCTTAGAAGTACCATCGGGTGTGCCTAAAAAGATTTCCATGCCTGTGGTACATTCGGCGCAAACCGTACACCTATCTTGCGCCTAGTTTAACACTATCTCCGAATGGACCAAAATGAGCTGTCACTTGACCACGTCACCTAGGAGTAGCATCGGGTGTGCCCAAAATGATTTCCATGCCTATGGTACGTTCAGCGCAAACCATGCACCTATTTAGCACCAAGACTAACACTATCTCCAAACGGACCGAAACAAGCTTCCACTTGACATACATTACATAGGAGTACCATCGGGTGTGCCCAAAGCAATTTCCATGCCCGTGGGACATTCAGCGCAAACTGTGCACCATTATGGCGCTGAAGTTAAAACCATCTCGAAATGGGTCAAAATGAGCCTCTGCTTGATCCATCTCACCTAGGAGTACAATCAGGTGCATCCAAAATGATTTCTATGCCAATGGTACGTTCGGTGCAAACTATGCACCTATCTAGCGCTAAGATTAACACTATCTGTAAACGGCTCGAATCGAGCTTCCACTTGACCCACTTCAGCTAGGAGAACCATCGAGTGTGCCCAAAGTGATTTCCCGGCCCATGGTACGTTCGGCGCAAATTGTGCACCTATCGTGCGCCTAGACTAAAACTATCTCCAAACGGACCGAAACAAGCTTCCACTTGACATACATTACCTAGGAGTACCATCAGGTCTGCCCAAAGCGATTTCCATGCCCGTGGTACATTCGGCACAAACCGTGCACCTATCTTACGCCGAGATCAAAACAATCTCCAAATAGATAGAAATAAACTTTCGCTTGATCCAAGTCGCCTAGGAGTACAATCAAGTGCGTCCAAAATGATTTCTTAGCCTATGGTATGTTCAGCGCATATAGTGCACCTATCTTGCGTCGAGATTAACGGTTTCTCCGTATGGCCTGAAATGAGATTCCACTTGACCCATGTCACGTAGGAGTACCGTCGGTTGTGTCAAATGATTTCTGAGCCTAGGGTATGTTTAGCGCAAACCGTGCACCTATCTTGCTTCGAGATTAATACTCTCTCCAAATGGACCAAAATGAGCTTCCATTTGACCAATGTCCCTTAGAAGTACCATCGGGTGTGCCTAAAAAGATTTCCATGCCTGTGGTACATTCGGCGCAAACCGTACACCTATCTTGCGCCTAGTTTAACACTATCTCCGAATGGACCAAAATGAGCTGTCACTTGACCACGTCACCTAGGAGTAGCATCGGGTGTGCCCAAAATGATTTCCGTGCCTATGGTACATTCAGCGCAAACCGTGCACCTATCTAGCACCAAGACTAACACTATTTTCCAAACGGACCGAAACAAGCTTCCACTTGACATACATTACATAGGAGTACCATCGGGTGTGCCCAAAGCAATTTCCATGCCCGTGGGACATTCGGCGCAAACTGTGCACCATTCTTGCCCTGAAGTTAAAACCATCTCCAAATGGATCAAAATGAGCTTCTGCTTGATCCATCTCACCTAGGAGTACAATCAGGTGCATCCAAAATGATTTCTATGCCAATGGTACGTTTGGTGGAAACTGTGGACCTATCTAGGGCTAAGATTAACACTATCTCTAAACGGCTCGAATCGAGCTTCCACTTGACCCACTTCAGCTAGGAGAACCATCGAGTGTGCCCAAAGTGATTTCCCGGCCCGTGGTACGTTCGGCGCAAATTATGCACCTATCGTGCGCCTAGACTAAAACTATCTCCAAACGGACCGAAACAAGCTTCCACTTGACATACATTACCTAGGAGTACCATCAGGTCTGCCCAAAGCGATTTCCATGCCCGTGGTACATTCGGCACAAACCGTGCACCTATCTTACGCCGAGCTCAAAACAATGTCCAAATAGATAGAAATAAACTTTCGCTTGATCCACGTCGCCTACGAGTACAATCAAGTGCGTCCAAAATGATTTCTTAGCCTATGGTACGTTCAGCGCATACAGTGCACCTATCTTGCGTCGAGATTAACGGTTTCTCCGTATGGGCTGAAATGAGATTCCACTTGACCCATGTCACGTAGGAGTACCGTCGGTTGTATCGAAATGATTTCTTAGCCTAGGGTACGTTCAGCGCAAACCGTGCACCTATCTTGCTTCGAGATTAATACTCTCTCCAAATGGACTAAAATGAGCTTCCATTTGACCAATGTCTCTTAGAAGTACCATCGGGTGTGCCTAAAAAGATTTCCATGCCTGTGGTACATTCGGCGCAAACCGTACACCTATCTTGCGCCTAGTTTAACACTATCTCCGAATGGACCAAAATGAGCTGTCACTTGACCACGTCACCTAGGAGTAGCATCGGGTGTGCCCAAAATGATTTCCATGCCTATGGTACGTTCAGCGCAAACCATGCACCTATTTAGCACCAAGACTAACACTATCTCCAAACGGACCGAAACAAGCTTCCACTTGACATACATTACATAGGAGTACCATCGGGTGTGCCCAAAGCAATTTCCATGCCCGTGGGACATTCAGCGCAAACTGTGCACCATTATGGCGCTGAAGTTAAAACCATCTCGAAATGGGTCAAAATGAGCCTCTGCTTGATCCATCTCACCTAGGAGTACAATCAGGTGCATCCAAAATGATTTCTATGCCAATGGTACGTTCGGTGCAAACTATGCACCTATCTAGCGCTAAGATTAACACTATCTGTAAACGGCTCGAATCGAGCTTCCACTTGACCCACTTCAGCTAGGAGAACCATCGAGTGTGCCCAAAGTGATTTCCCGGCCCATGGTACGTTCGGCGCAAATTGTGCACCTATCGTGCGCCTAGACTAAAACTATCTCCAAACGGACCGAAACAAGCTTCCACTTGACATACATTACCTAGGAGTACCATCAGGTCTGCCCAAAGCGATTTCCATGCCCGTGGTACATTCGGCACAAACCGTGCACCTATCTTACGCCGAGATCAAAACAATCTCCAAATAGATAGAAATAAACTTTCGCTTGATCCAAGTCGCCTAGGAGTACAATCAAGTGCGTCCAAAATGATTTCTTAGCCTATGGTATGTTCAGCGCATATAGTGCACCTATCTTGCGTCGAGATTAACGGTTTCTCCGTATGGCCTGAAATGAGATTCCACTTGACCCATGTCACGTAGGAGTACCGTCGGTTGTGTCAAATGATTTCTGAGCCTAGGGTATGTTTAGCGCAAACCGTGCACCTATCTTGCTTCGAGATTAATACTCTCTCCAAATGGACCAAAATGAGCTTCCATTTGACCAATGTCCCTTAGAAGTACCATCGGGTGTGCCTAAAAAGATTTCCATGCCTGTGGTACATTCGGCGCAAACCGTACACCTATCTTGCGCCTAGTTTAACACTATCTCCGAATGGACCAAAATGAGCTGTCACTTGACCACGTCACCTAGGAGTAGCATCGGGTGTGCCCAAAATGATTTCCGTGCCTATGGTACATTCAGCGCAAACCGTGCACCTATCTAGCACCAAGACTAACACTATTTTCCAAACGGACCGAAACAAGCTTCCACTTGACATACATTACATAGGAGTACCATCGGGTGTGCCCAAAGCAATTTCCATGCCCGTGGGACATTCGGCGCAAACTGTGCACCATTCTTGCCCTGAAGTTAAAACCATCTCCAAATGGATCAAAATGAGCTTCTGCTTGATCCATCTCACCTAGGAGTACAATCAGGTGCATCCAAAATGATTTCTATGCCAATGGTACGTTTGGTGGAAACTGTGGACCTATCTAGGGCTAAGATTAACACTATCTCTAAACGGCTCGAATCGAGCTTCCACTTGACCCACTTCAGCTAGGAGAACCATCGAGTGTGCCCAAAGTGATTTCCCGGCCCGTGGTACGTTCGGCGCAAATTATGCACCTATCGTGCGCCTAGACTAAAACTATCTCCAAACGGACCGAAACAAGCTTCCACTTGACATACATTACCTAGGAGTACCATCAGGTCTGCCCAAAGCGATTTCCATGCCCGTGGTACATTCGGCACAAACCGTGCACCTATCTTACGCCGAGCTCAAAACAATGTCCAAATAGATAGAAATAAACTTTCGCTTGATCCACGTCGCCTACGAGTACAATCAAGTGCGTCCAAAATGATTTCTTAGCCTATGGTACGTTCAGCGCATACAGTGCACCTATCTTGCGTCGAGATTAACGGTTTCTCCGTATGGGCTGAAATGAGATTCCACTTGACCCATGTCACGTAGGAGTACCGTCGGTTGTATCGAAATGATTTCTTAGCCTAGGGTACGTTCAGCGCAAACCGTGCACCTATCTTGCTTCGAGATTAATACTCTCTCCAAATGGACTAAAATGAGCTTCCATTTGACCAATGTCTCTTAGAAGTACCATCGGGTGTGCCTAAAAAGATTTCCATGCCTGTGGTACATTCGGCGCAAACCGTACACCTATCTTGCGCCTAGTTTAACACTATCTCCGAATGGACCAAAATGAGCTGTCACTTGACCACGTCACCTAGGAGTAGCATCGGGTGTGCCCAAATGATTTCCATGCCTATGGTACGTTCAGCGCAAACCATGCACCTATTTAGCACCAAGACTAACACTATCTCCAAACGGACCGAAACAAGCTTCCACTTGACATACATTACATAGGAGTACCATCGGGTGTGCCCAAGCAATTTCCATGCCCGTGGGACATTCAGCGCAAACTGTGCCACCATTATGGCGCTGAAGTTAAAACCATCTCGAAATGGGTCAAAATGAGCCTCTGCTTGATCCATCTCACCTAGGAGTACAATCAGGTGCATCCAAAATGATTTCTATGCCAATGGTACGTTCGGTGCAAACTATGCACCTATCTAGCGCTAAGATTAACACTATCTGTAAACGGCTCGAATCGAGCTTCCACTTGACCCACTTCAGCTAGGAGAACCATCGAGTGTGCCCAAAGTGATTTCCCGGCCCATGGTACGTTCGGCGCAAATTGTGCACCTATCGTGCGCCTAGACTAAAACTATCTCCAAACGGACCGAAACAAGCTTCCACTTGACATACATTACCTAGGAGTACCATCAGGTCTGCCCAAAGCGATTTCCATGCCCGTGGTACATTCGGCACAAACCGTGCACCTATCTTACGCCGAGATCAAAACAATCTCCAAATAGATAGAAATAAACTTTCGCTTGATCCAAGTCGCCTAGGAGTACAATCAAGTGCGTCCAAAATGATTTCTTAGCCTATGGTATGTTCAGCGCATATAGTGCACCTATCTTGCGTCGAGATTAACGGTTTCTCCGTATGGCCTGAAATGAGATTCCACTTGACCCATGTCACGTAGGAGTACCGTCGGTTGTGTCAAATGATTTCTGAGCCTAGGGTATGTTTAGCGCAAACCGTGCACCTATCTTGCTTCGAGATTAATACTCTCTCCAAATGGACCAAAATGAGCTTCCATTTGACCAATGTCCCTTAGAAGTACCATCGGGTGTGCCTAAAAAGATTTCCATGCCTGTGGTACATTCGGCGCAAACCGTACACCTATCTTGCGCCTAGTTTAACACTATCTCCGAATGGACCAAAATGAGCTGTCACTTGACCACGTCACCTAGGAGTAGCATCGGGTGTGCCCAAAATGATTTCCGTGCCTATGGTACATTCAGCGCAAACCGTGCACCTATCTAGCACCAAGACTAACACTATTTTCCAAACGGACCGAAACAAGCTTCCACTTGACATACATTACATAGGAGTACCATCGGGTGTGCCCAAAGCAATTTCCATGCCCGTGGGACATTCGGCGCAAACTGTGCACCATTCTTGCCCTGAAGTTAAAACCATCTCCAAATGGATCAAAATGAGCTTCTGCTTGATCCATCTCACCTAGGAGTACAATCAGGTGCATCCAAAATGATTTCTATGCCAATGGTACGTTTGGTGGAAACTGTGGACCTATCTAGGGCTAAGATTAACACTATCTCTAAACGGCTCGAATCGAGCTTCCACTTGACCCACTTCAGCTAGGAGAACCATCGAGTGTGCCCAAAGTGATTTCCCGGCCCGTGGTACGTTCGGCGCAAATTATGCACCTATCGTGCGCCTAGACTAAAACTATCTCCAAACGGACCGAAACAAGCTTCCACTTGACATACATTACCTAGGAGTACCATCAGGTCTGCCCAAAGCGATTTCCATGCCCGTGGTACATTCGGCACAAACCGTGCACCTATCTTACGCCGAGCTCAAAACAATGTCCAAATAGATAGAAATAAACTTTCGCTTGATCCACGTCGCCTACGAGTACAATCAAGTGCGTCCAAAATGATTTCTTAGCCTATGGTACGTTCAGCGCATACAGTGCACCTATCTTGCGTCGAGATTAACGGTTTCTCCGTATGGGCTGAAATGAGATTCCACTTGACCCATGTCACGTAGGAGTACCGTCGGTTGTATCGAAATGATTTCTTAGCCTAGGGTACGTTCAGCGCAAACCGTGCACCTATCTTGCTTCGAGATTAATACTCTCTCCAAATGGACTAAAATGAGCTTCCATTTGACCAATGTCTCTTAGAAGTACCATCGGGTGTGCCTAAAAAGATTTCCATGCCTGTGGTACATTCGGCGCAAACCGTACACCTATCTTGCGCCTAGTTTAACACTATCTCCGAATGGACCAAAATGAGCTGTCACTTGACCACGTCACCTAGGAGTAGCATCGGGTGTGCCCAAAATGATTTCCATGCCTATGGTACGTTCAGCGCAAACCATGCACCTATTTAGCACCAAGACTAACACTATCTCCAAACGGACCGAAACAAGCTTCCACTTGACATACATTACATAGGAGTACCATCGGGTGTGCCCAAAGCAATTTCCATGCCCGTGGGACATTCAGCGCAAACTGTGCACCATTATGGCGCTGAAGTTAAAACCATCTCGAAATGGGTCAAAATGAGCCTCTGCTTGATCCATCTCACCTAGGAGTACAATCAGGTGCATCCAAAATGATTTCTATGCCAATGGTACGTTCGGTGCAAACTATGCACCTATCTAGCGCTAAGATTAACACTATCTGTAAACGGCTCGAATCGAGCTTCCACTTGACCCACTTCAGCTAGGAGAACCATCGAGTGTGCCCAAAGTGATTTCCCGGCCCATGGTACGTTCGGCGCAAATTGTGCACCTATCGTGCGCCTAGACTAAAACTATCTCCAAACGGACCGAAACAAGCTTCCACTTGACATACATTACCTAGGAGTACCATCAGGTCTGCCCAAAGCGATTTCCATGCCCGTGGTACATTCGGCACAAACCGTGCACCTATCTTACGCCGAGATCAAAACAATCTCCAAATAGATAGAAATAAACTTTCGCTTGATCCAAGTCGCCTAGGAGTACAATCAAGTGCGTCCAAAATGATTTCTTAGCCTATGGTATGTTCAGCGCATATAGTGCACCTATCTTGCGTCGAGATTAACGGTTTCTCCGTATGGCCTGAAATGAGATTCCACTTGACCCATGTCACGTAGGAGTACCGTCGGTTGTGTCAAATGATTTCTGAGCCTAGGGTATGTTTAGCGCAAACCGTGCACCTATCTTGCTTCGAGATTAATACTCTCTCCAAATGGACCAAAATGAGCTTCCATTTGACCAATGTCCCTTAGAAGTACCATCGGGTGTGCCTAAAAAGATTTCCATGCCTGTGGTACATTCGGCGCAAACCGTACACCTATCTTGCGCCTAGTTTAACACTATCTCCGAATGGACCAAAATGAGCTGTCACTTGACCACGTCACCTAGGAGTAGCATCGGGTGTGCCCAAAATGATTTCCGTGCCTATGGTACATTCAGCGCAAACCGTGCACCTATCTAGCACCAAGACTAACACTATTTTCCAAACGGACCGAAACAAGCTTCCACTTGACATACATTACATAGGAGTACCATCGGGTGTGCCCAAAGCAATTTCCATGCCCGTGGGACATTCGGCGCAAACTGTGCACCATTCTTGCCCTGAAGTTAAAACCATCTCCAAATGGATCAAAATGAGCTTCTGCTTGATCCATCTCACCTAGGAGTACAATCAGGTGCATCCAAAATGATTTCTATGCCAATGGTACGTTTGGTGGAAACTGTGGACCTATCTAGGGCTAAGATTAACACTATCTCTAAACGGCTCGAATCGAGCTTCCACTTGACCCACTTCAGCTAGGAGAACCATCGAGTGTGCCCAAAGTGATTTCCCGGCCCGTGGTACGTTCGGCGCAAATTATGCACCTATCGTGCGCCTAGACTAAAACTATCTCCAAACGGACCGAAACAAGCTTCCACTTGACATACATTACCTAGGAGTACCATCAGGTCTGCCCAAAGCGATTTCCATGCCCGTGGTACATTCGGCACAAACCGTGCACCTATCTTACGCCGAGCTCAAAACAATGTCCAAATAGATAGAAATAAACTTTCGCTTGATCCACGTCGCCTACGAGTACAATCAAGTGCGTCCAAAATGATTTCTTAGCCTATGGTACGTTCAGCGCATACAGTGCACCTATCTTGCGTCGAGATTAACGGTTTCTCCGTATGGGCTGAAATGAGATTCCACTTGACCCATGT
Organism: Saccharum hybrid cultivar R570; assembly: GCA_038087645.1. NCBI lineage: Eukaryota > Viridiplantae > Streptophyta > Magnoliopsida > Poales > Poaceae > Saccharum > Saccharum hybrid cultivar. The sequence goes on along the minus strand of JAQSUU010000307.1, from coordinate 38,746,882 downwards.
CACGTAGGAGTACCGTCGGTTGTATCGAAATGATTTCTTAGCCTAGGGTACGTTCAGCGCAAACCGTGCACCTATCTTGCTTCGAGATTAATACTCTCTCCAAATGGACTAAAATGAGCTTCCATTTGACCAATGTCTCTTAGAAGTACCATCGGGTGTGCCTAAAAAGATTTCCATGCCTGTGGTACATTCGGCGCAAACCGTACACCTATCTTGCGCCTAGTTTAACACTATCTCCGAATGGACCAAAATGAGCTGTCACTTGACCACGTCACCTAGGAGTAGCATCGGGTGTGCCCAAAATGATTTCCATGCCTATGGTACGTTCAGCGCAAACCATGCACCTATTTAGCACCAAGACTAACACTATCTCCAAACGGACCGAAACAAGCTTCCACTTGACATACATTACATAGGAGTACCATCGGGTGTGCCCAAAGCAATTTCCATGCCCGTGGGACATTCAGCGCAAACTGTGCACCATTATGGCGCTGAAGTTAAAACCATCTCGAAATGGGTCAAAATGAGCCTCTGCTTGATCCATCTCACCTAGGAGTACAATCAGGTGCATCCAAAATGATTTCTATGCCAATGGTACGTTCGGTGCAAACTATGCACCTATCTAGCGCTAAGATTAACACTATCTGTAAACGGCTCGAATCGAGCTTCCACTTGACCCACTTCAGCTAGGAGAACCATCGAGTGTGCCCAAAGTGATTTCCCGGCCCATGGTACGTTCGGCGCAAATTGTGCACCTATCGTGCGCCTAGACTAAAACTATCTCCAAACGGACCGAAACAAGCTTCCACTTGACATACATTACCTAGGAGTACCATCAGGTCTGCCCAAAGCGATTTCCATGCCCGTGGTACATTCGGCACAAACCGTGCACCTATCTTACGCCAAGATCAAAACAATCTCCAAATAGATAGAAATAAACTTTCGCTTGATCCAAGTCGCCTAGGAGTACAATCAAGTGCGTCCAAAATGATTTCTTAGCCTATGGTATGTTCAGCGCATATAGTGCACCTATCTTGCGTCGAGATTAACGGTTTCTCCGTATGGCCTGAAATGAGATTCCACTTGACCCATGTCACGTAGGAGTACCGTCGGTTGTGTCAAATGATTTCTGAGCCTAGGGTATGTTTAGCGCAAACCGTGCACCTATCTTGCTTCGAGATTAATACTCTCTCCAAATGGACCAAAATGAGCTTCCATTTGACCAATGTCCCTTAGAAGTACCATCGGGTGTGCCTAAAAAGATTTCCATGCCTGTGGTACATTCGGCGCAAACCGTACACCTATCTTGCGCCTAGTTTAACACTATCTCCGAATGGACCAAAATGAGCTGTCACTTGACCACGTCACCTAGGAGTAGCATCGGGTGTGCCCAAAATGATTTCCGTGCCTATGGTACATTCAGCGCAAACCGTGCACCTATCTAGCACCAAGACTAACACTATTTTCCAAACGGACCGAAACAAGCTTCCACTTGACATACATTACATAGGAGTACCATCGGGTGTGCCCAAAGCAATTTCCATGCCCGTGGGACATTCGGCGCAAACTGTGCACCATTCTTGCCCTGAAGTTAAAACCATCTCCAAATGGATCAAAATGAGCTTCTGCTTGATCCATCTCACCTAGGAGTACAATCAGGTGCATCCAAAATGATTTCTATGCCAATGGTACGTTTGGTGGAAACTGTGGACCTATCTAGGGCTAAGATTAACACTATCTCTAAACGGCTCGAATCGAGCTTCCACTTGACCCACTTCAGCTAGGAGAACCATCGAGTGTGCCCAAAGTGATTTCCCGGCCCGTGGTACGTTCGGCGCAAATTATGCACCTATCGTGCGCCTAGACTAAAACTATCTCCAAACGGACCGAAACAAGCTTCCACTTGACATACATTACCTAGGAGTACCATCAGGTCTGCCCAAAGCGATTTCCATGCCCGTGGTACATTCGGCACAAACCGTGCACCTATCTTACGCCGAGCTCAAAACAATGTCCAAATAGATAGAAATAAACTTTCGCTTGATCCACGTCGCCTACGAGTACAATCAAGTGCGTCCAAAATGATTTCTTAGCCTATGGTACGTTCAGCGCATACAGTGCACCTATCTTGCGTCGAGATTAACGGTTTCTCCGTATGGGCTGAAATGAGATTCCACTTGACCCATGTCACGTAGGAGTACCGTCGGTTGTATCGAAATGATTTCTTAGCCTAGGGTACGTTCAGCGCAAACCGTGCACCTATCTTGCTTCGAGATTAATACTCTCTCCAAATGGACTAAAATGAGCTTCCATTTGACCAATGTCTCTTAGAAGTACCATCGGGTGTGCCTAAAAAGATTTCCATGCCTGTGGTACATTCGGCGCAAACCGTACACCTATCTTGCGCCTAGTTTAACACTATCTCCGAATGGACCAAAATGAGCTGTCACTTGACCACGTCACCTAGGAGTAGCATCGGGTGTGCCCAAAATGATTTCCATGCCTATGGTACGTTCAGCGCAAACCATGCACCTATTTAGCACCAAGACTAACACTATCTCCAAACGGACCGAAACAAGCTTCCACTTGACATACATTACATAGGAGTACCATCGGGTGTGCCCAAAGCAATTTCCATGCCCGTGGGACATTCAGCGCAAACTGTGCACCATTATGGCGCTGAAGTTAAAACCATCTCGAAATGGGTCAAAATGAGCCTCTGCTTGATCCATCTCACCTAGGAGTACAATCAGGTGCATCCAAAATGATTTCTATGCCAATGGTACGTTCGGTGCAAACTATGCACCTATCTAGCGCTAAGATTAACACTATCTGTAAACGGCTCGAATCGAGCTTCCACTTGACCCACTTCAGCTAGGAGAACCATCGAGTGTGCCCAAAGTGATTTCCCGGCCCATGGTACGTTCGGCGCAAATTGTGCACCTATCGTGCGCCTAGACTAAAACTATCTCCAAACGGACCGAAACAAGCTTCCACTTGACATACATTACCTAGGAGTACCATCAGGTCTGCCCAAAGCGATTTCCATGCCCGTGGTACATTCGGCACAAACCGTGCACCTATCTTACGCCGAGATCAAAACAATCTCCAAATAGATAGAAATAAACTTTCGCTTGATCCAAGTCGCCTAGGAGTACAATCAAGTGCGTCCAAAATGATTTCTTAGCCTATGGTATGTTCAGCGCATATAGTGCACCTATCTTGCGTCGAGATTAACGGTTTCTCCGTATGGCCTGAAATGAGATTCCACTTGACCCATGTCACGTAGGAGTACCGTCGGTTGTGTCAAATGATTTCTGAGCCTAGGGTATGTTTAGCGCAAACCGTGCACCTATCTTGCTTCGAGATTAATACTCTCTCCAAATGGACCAAAATGAGCTTCCATTTGACCAATGTCCCTTAGAAGTACCATCGGGTGTGCCTAAAAAGATTTCCATGCCTGTGGTACATTCGGCGCAAACCGTACACCTATCTTGCGCCTAGTTTAACACTATCTCCGAATGGACCAAAATGAGCTGTCACTTGACCACGTCACCTAGGAGTAGCATCGGGTGTGCCCAAAATGATTTCCGTGCCATGGTACATTCAGCGCAAACCGTGCACCTATCTAGCACCAAGACTAACACTATTTTCCAAACGGACCGAAACAAGCTTCCACTTGACATACATTACATAGGAGTACCATCGGGTGTGCCCAAAGCAATTTCCATGCCCGTGGGACATTCGGCGCAAACTGTGCACCATTCTTGCCCTGAAGTTAAAACCATCTCCAAATGGATCAAAATGAGCTTCTGCTTGATCCATCTCACCTAGGAGTACAATCAGGTGCATCCAAAATGATTTCTATGCCAATGGTACGTTTGGTGGAAACTGTGGACCTATCTAGGGCTAAGATTAACACTATCTCTAAACGGCTCGAATCGAGCTTCCACTTGACCCACTTCAGCTAGGAGAACCATCGAGTGTGCCCAAAGTGATTTCCCGGCCCGTGGTACGTTCGGCGCAAATTATGCACCTATCGTGCGCCTAGACTAAAACTATCTCCAAACGGACCGAAACAAGCTTCCACTTGACATACATTACCTAGGAGTACCATCAGGTCTGCCCAAAGCGATTTCCATGCCCGTGGTACATTCGGCACAAACCGTGCACCTATCTTACGCCGAGCTCAAAACAATGTCCAAATAGATAGAAATAAACTTTCGCTTGATCCACGTCGCCTACGAGTACAATCAAGTGCGTCCAAAATGATTTCTTAGCCTATGGTACGTTCAGCGCATACAGTGCACCTATCTTGCGTCGAGATTAACGGTTTCTCCGTATGGGCTGAAATGAGATTCCACTTGACCCATGTCACGTAGGAGTACCGTCGGTTGTATCGAAATGATTTCTTAGCCTAGGGTACGTTCAGCGCAAACCGTGCACCTATCTTGCTTCGAGATTAATACTCTCTCCAAATGGACTAAAATGAGCTTCCATTTGACCAATGTCTCTTAGAAGTACCATCGGGTGTGCCTAAAAAGATTTCCATGCCTGTGGTACATTCGGCGCAAACCGTACACCTATCTTGCGCCTAGTTTAACACTATCTCCGAATGGACCAAAATGAGCTGTCACTTGACCACGTCACCTAGGAGTAGCATCGGGTGTGCCCAAAATGATTTCCATGCCTATGGTACGTTCAGCGCAAACCATGCACCTATTTAGCACCAAGACTAACACTATCTCCAAACGGACCGAAACAAGCTTCCACTTGACATACATTACATAGGAGTACCATCGGGTGTGCCCAAAGCAATTTCCATGCCCGTGGGACATTCAGTGCAAACTGTGCACCATTATGGCGCTGAAGTTAAAACCATCTCGAAATGGGTCAAAATGAGCCTCTGCTTGATCCATCTCACCTAGGAGTACAATCAGGTGCATCCAAAATGATTTCTATGCCAATGGTACGTTCGGTGCAAACTATGCACCTATCTAGCGCTAAGATTAACACTATCTGTAAACGGCTCGAATCGAGCTTCCACTTGACCCACTTCAGCTAGGAGAACCATCGAGTGTGCCCAAAGTGATTTCCCGGCCCATGGTACGTTCGGCGCAAATTGTGCACCTATCGTGCGCCTAGACTAAAACTATCTCCAAACGGACCGAAACAAGCTTCCACTTGACATACATTACCTAGGAGTACCATCAGGTCTGCCCAAAGCGATTTCCATGCCCGTGGTACATTCGGCACAAACCGTGCACCTATCTTACGCCGAGATCAAAACAATCTCCAAATAGATAGAAATAAACTTTCGCTTGATCCAAGTCGCCTAGGAGTACAATCAAGTGCGTCCAAAATGATTTCTTAGCCTATGGTATGTTCAGCGCATATAGTGCACCTATCTTGCGTCGAGATTAACGGTTTCTCCGTATGGCCTGAAATGAGATTCCACTTGACCCATGTCACGTAGGAGTACCGTCGGTTGTGTCAAATGATTTCTGAGCCTAGGGTATGTTTAGCGCAAACCGTGCACCTATCTTGCTTCGAGATTAATACTCTCTCCAAATGGACCAAAATGAGCTTCCATTTGACCAATGTCCCTTAGAAGTACCATCGGGTGTGCCTAAAAAGATTTCCATGCCTGTGGTACATTCGGCGCAAACCGTACACCTATCTTGCGCCTAGTTTAACACTATCTCCGAATGGACCAAAATGAGCTGTCACTTGACCACGTCACCTAGGAGTAGCATCGGGTGTGCCCAAAATGATTTCCGTGCCTATGGTACATTCAGCGCAAACCGTGCACCTATCTAGCACCAAGACTAACACTATTTTCCAAACGGACCGAAACAAGCTTCCACTTGACATACATTACATAGGAGTACCATCGGGTGTGCCCAAAGCAATTTCCATGCCCGTGGGACATTCGGCGCAAACTGTGCACCATTCTTGCCCTGAAGTTAAAACCATCTCCAAATGGATCAAAATGAGCTTCTGCTTGATCCATCTCACCTAGGAGTACAATCAGGTGCATCCAAAATGATTTCTATGCCAATGGTACGTTTGGTGGAAACTGTGGACCTATCTAGGGCTAAGATTAACACTATCTCTAAACGGCTCGAATCGAGCTTCCACTTGACCCACTTCAGCTAGGAGAACCATCGAGTGTGCCCAAAGTGATTTCCCGGCCCGTGGTACGTTCGGCGCAAATTATGCACCTATCGTGCGCCTAGACTAAAACTATCTCCAAACGGACCGAAACAAGCTTCCACTTGACATACATTACCTAGGAGTACCATCAGGTCTGCCCAAAGCGATTTCCATGCTCGTGGTACATTCGGCACAAACCGTGCACCTATCTTACGCCGAGCTCAAAACAATGTCCAAATAGATAGAAATAAACTTTCGCTTGATCCACGTCGCCTACGAGTACAATCAAGTGCGTCCAAAATGATTTCTTAGCCTATGGTACGTTCAGCGCATACAGTGCACCTATCTTGCGTCGAGATTAACGGTTTCTCCGTATGGGCTGAAATGAGATTCCACTTGACCCATGTCACGTAGGAGTACCGTCGGTTGTATCGAAATGATTTCTTAGCCTAGGGTACGTTCAGCGCAAACCGTGCACCTATCTTGCTTCGAGATTAATACTCTCTCCAAATGGACTAAAATGAGCTTCCATTTGACCAATGTCTCTTAGAAGTACCATCGGGTGTGCCTAAAAAGATTTCCATGCCTGTGGTACATTCGGCGCAAACCGTACACCTATCTTGCGCCTAGTTTAACACTATCTCCGAATGGACCAAAATGAGCTGTCACTTGACCACGTCACCTAGGAGTAGCATCGGGTGTGCCCAAAATGATTTCCATGCCTATGGTACGTTCAGCGCAAACCATGCACCTATTTAGCACCAAGACTAACACTATCTCCAAACGGACCGAAACAAGCTTCCACTTGACATACATTACATAGGAGTACCATCGGGTGTGCCCAAAGCAATTTCCATGCCCGTGGGACATTCAGCGCAAACTGTGCACCATTATGGCGCTGAAGTTAAAACCATCTCGAAATGGGTCAAAATGAGCCTCTGCTTGATCCATCTCACCTAGGAGTACAATCAGGTGCATCCAAAATGATTTCTATGCCAATGGTACGTTCGGTGCAAACTATGCACCTATCTAGCGCTAAGATTAACACTATCTGTAAACGGCTCGAATCGAGCTTCCACTTGACCCACTTCAGCTAGGAGAACCATCGAGTGTGCCCAAAGTGATTTCCCGGCCCATGGTACGTTCGGCGCAAATTGTGCACCTATCGTGCGCCTAGACTAAAACTATCTCCAAACGGACCGAAACAAGCTTCCACTTGACATACATTACCTAGGAGTACCATCAGGTCTGCCCAAAGCGATTTCCATGCCCGTGGTACATTCGGCACAAACCGTGCACCTATCTTACGCCGAGATCAAAACAATCTCCAAATAGATAGAAATAAACTTTCGCTTGATCCAAGTCGCCTAGGAGTACAATCAAGTGCGTCCAAAATGATTTCTTAGCCTATGGTATGTTCAGCGCATATAGTGCACCTATCTTGCGTCGAGATTAACGGTTTCTCCGTATGGCCTGAAATGAGATTCCACTTGACCCATGTCACGTAGGAGTACCGTCGGTTGTGTCAAATGATTTCTGAGCCTAGGGTATGTTTAGCGCAAACCGTGCACCTATCTTGCTTCGAGATTAATACTCTCTCCAAATGGACCAAAATGAGCTTCCATTTGACCAATGTCCCTTAGAAGTACCATCGGGTGTGCCTAAAAAGATTTCCATGCCTGTGGTACATTCGGCGCAAACCGTACACCTATCTTGCGCCTAGTTTAACACTATCTCCGAATGGACCAAAATGAGCTGTCACTTGACCACATCACCTAGGAGTAGCATCGGGTGTGCCCAAAATGATTTCCGTGCCTATGGTACATTCAGCGCAAACCGTGCACCTATCTAGCACCAAGACTAACACTATTTTCCAAACGGACCGAAACAAGCTTCCACTTGACATACATTACATAGGAGTACCATCGGGTGTGCCCAAAGCAATTTCCATGCCCGTGGGACATTCGGCGCAAACTGTGCACCATTCTTGCCCTGAAGTTAAAACCATCTCCAAATGGATCAAAATGAGCTTCTGCTTGATCCATCTCACCTAGGAGTACAATCAGGTGCATCCAAAATGATTTCTATGCCAATGGTACGTTTGGTGGAAACTGTGGACCTATCTAGGGCTAAGATTAACACTATCTCTAAACGGCTCGAATCGAGCTTCCACTTGACCCACTTCAGCTAGGAGAACCATCGAGTGTGCCCAAAGTGATTTCCCGGCCCGTGGTACGTTCGGCGCAAATTATGCACCTATCGTGCGCCTAGACTAAAACTATCTCCAAACGGACCGAAACAAGCTTCCACTTGACATACATTACCTAGGAGTACCATCAGGTCTGCCCAAAGCGATTTCCATGCCCGTGGTACATTCGGCACAAACCGTGCACCTATCTTACGCCGAGCTCAAAACAATGTCCAAATAGATAGAAATAAACTTTCGCTTGATCCACGTCGCCTACGAGTACAATCAAGTGCGTCCAAAATGATTTCTTAGCCTATGGTACGTTCAGCGCATACAGTGCACCTATCTTGCGTCGAGATTAACGGTTTCTCCGTATGGGCTGAAATGAGATTCCACTTGACCCATGTCACGTAGGAGTACCGTCGGTTGTATCGAAATGATTTCTTAGCCTAGGGTACGTTCAGCGCAAACCGTGCACCTATCTTGCTTCGAGATTAATACTCTCTCCAAATGGACTAAAATGAGCTTCCATTTGACCAATGTCTCTTAGAAGTACCATCGGGTGTGCCTAAAAAGATTTCCATGCCTGTGGTACATTCGGCGCAAACCGTACACCTATCTTGCGCCTAGTTTAACACTATCTCCGAATGGACCAAAATGAGCTGTCACTTGACCACGTCACCTAGGAGTAGCATCGGGTGTGCCCAAAATGATTTCCATGCCTATGGTACGTTCAGCGCAAACCATGCACCTATTTAGCACCAAGACTAACACTATCTCCAAACGGACCGAAACAAGCTTCCACTTGACATACATTACATAGGAGTACCATCGGGTGTGCCCAAAGCAATTTCCATGCCCGTGGGACATTCAGCGCAAACTGTGCACCATTATGGCGCTGAAGTTAAAACCATCTCGAAATGGGTCAAAATGAGCCTCTGCTTGATCCATCTCACCTAGGAGTACAATCAGGTGCATCCAAAATGATTTCTATGCCAATGGTACGTTCGGTGCAAACTATGCACCTATCTAGCGCTAAGATTAACACTATCTGTAAACGGCTCGAATCGAGCTTCCACTTGACCCACTTCAGCTAGGAGAACCATCGAGTGTGCCCAAAGTGATTTCCCGGCCCATGGTACGTTCGGCGCAAATTGTGCACCTATCGTGCGCCTAGACTAAAACTATCTCCAAACGGACCGAAACAAGCTTCCACTTGACATACATTACCTAGGAGTACCATCAGGTCTGCCCAAAGCGATTTCCATGCCCGTGGTACATTCGGCACAAACCGTGCACCTATCTTACGCCGAGATCAAAACAATCTCCAAATAGATAGAAATAAACTTTCGCTTGATCCAAGTCGCCTAGGAGTACAATCAAGTGCGTCCAAAATGATTTCTTAGCCTATGGTATGTTCAGCGCATATAGTGCACCTATCTTGCGTCGAGATTAACGGTTTCTCCGTATGGCCTGAAATGAGATTCCACTTGACCCATGTCACGTAGGAGTACCGTCGGTTGTGTCAAATGATTTCTGAGCCTAGGGTATGTTTAGCGCAAACCGTGCACCTATCTTGCTTCGAGATTAATACTCTCTCCAAATGGACCAAAATGAGCTTCCATTTGACCAATGTCCCTTAGAAGTACCATCGGGTGTGCCTAAAAAGATTTCCATGCCTGTGGTACATTCGGCGCAAACCGTACACCTATCTTGCGCCTAGTTTAACACTATCTCCGAATGGACCAAAATGAGCTGTCACTTGACCACGTCACCTAGGAGTAGCATCGGGTGTGCCCAAAATGATTTCCGTGCCTATGGTACATTCAGCGCAAACCGTGCACCTATCTAGCACCAAGACTAACACTATTTTCCAAACGGACCGAAACAAGCTTCCACTTGACATACATTACATAGGAGTACCATCGGGTGTGCCCAAAGCAATTTCCATGCCCGTGGGACATTCGGCGCAAACTGTGCACCATTCTTGCCCTGAAGTTAAAACCATCTCCAAATGGATCAAAATGAGCTTCTGCTTGATCCATCTCACCTAGGAGTACAATCAGGTGCATCCAAAATGATTTCTATGCCAATGGTACGTTTGGTGGAAACTGTGGACCTATCTAGGGCTAAGATTAACACTATCTCTAAACGGCTCGAATCGAGCTTCCACTTGACCCACTTCAGCTAGGAGAACCATCGAGTGTGCCCAAAGTGATTTCCCGGCCCGTGGTACGTTCGGCGCAAATTATGCACCTATCGTGCGCCTAGACTAAAACTATCTCCAAACGGACCGAAACAAGCTTCCACTTGACATACATTACCTAGGAGTACCATCAGGTCTGCCCAAAGCGATTTCCATGCCCGTGGTACATTCGGCACAAACCGTGCACCTATCTTACGCCGAGCTCAAAACAATGTCCAAATAGATAGAAATAAACTTTCGCTTGATCCACGTCGCCTACGAGTACAATCAAGTGCGTCCAAAATGATTTCTTAGCCTATGGTACGTTCAGCGCATACAGTGCACCTATCTTGCGTCGAGATTAACGGTTTCTCCGTATGGGCTGAAATGAGATTCCACTTGACCCATGTCACGTAGGAGTACCGTCGGTTGTATCGAAATGATTTCTTAGCCTAGGGTACGTTCAGCGCAAACCGTGCACCTATCTTGCTTCGAGATTAATACTCTCTCCAAATGGACTAAAATGAGCTTCCATTTGACCAATGTCTCTTAGAAGTACCATCGGGTGTGCCTAAAAAGATTTCCATGCCTGTGGTACATTCGGCGCAAACCGTACACCTATCTTGCGCCTAGTTTAACACTATCTCCGAATGGACCAAAATGAGCTGTCACTTGACCACGTCACCTAGGAGTAGCATCGGGTGTGCCCAAAATGATTTCCATGCCTATGGTACGTTCAGCGCAAACCATGCACCTATTTAGCACCAAGACTAACACTATCTCCAAACGGACCGAAACAAGCTTCCACTTGACATACATTACATAGGAGTACCATCGGGTGTGCCCAAAGCAATTTCCATGCCCGTGGGACATTCAGCGCAAACTGTGCACCATTATGGCGCTGAAGTTAAAACCATCTCGAAATGGGTCAAAATGAGCCTCTGCTTGATCCATCTCACCTAGGAGTACAATCAGGTGCATCCAAAATGATTTCTATGCCAATGGTACGTTCGGTGCAAACTATGCACCTATCTAGCGCTAAGATTAACACTATCTGTAAACGGCTCGAATCGAGCTTCCACTTGACCCACTTCAGCTAGGAGAACCATCGAGTGTGCCCAAAGTGATTTCCCGGCCCATGGTACGTTCGGCGCAAATTGTGCACCTATCGTGCGCCTAGACTAAAACTATCTCCAAACGGACCGAAACAAGCTTCCACTTGACATACATTACCTAGGAGTACCATCAGGTCTGCCCAAAGCGATTTCCATGCCCGTGGTACATTCGGCACAAACCGTGCACCTATCTTACGCCGAGATCAAAACAATCTCCAAATAGATAGAAATAAACTTTCGCTTGATCCAAGTCGCCTAGGAGTACAATCAAGTGCGTCCAAAATGATTTCTTAGCCTATGGTATGTTCAGCGCATATAGTGCACCTATCTTGCGTCGAGATTAACGGTTTCTCCGTATGGCCTGAAATGAGATTCCACTTGACCCATGTCACGTAGGAGTACCGTCGGTTGTGTCAAATGATTTCTGAGCCTAGGGTATGTTTAGCGCAAACCGTGCACCTATCTTGCTTCGAGATTAATACTCTCTCCAAATGGACCAAAATGAGCTTCCATTTGACCAATGTCCCTTAGAAGTACCATCGGGTGTGCCTAAAAAGATTTCCATGCCTGTGGTACATTCGGCGCAAACCGTACACCTATCTTGCGCCTAGTTTAACACTATCTCCGAATGGACCAAAATGAGCTGTCACTTGACCACGTCACCTAGGAGTAGCATCGGGTGTGCCCAAAATGATTTCCGTGCCTATGGTACATTCAGCGCAAACCGTGCACCTATCTAGCACCAAGACTAACACTATTTTCCAAACGGACCGAAACAAGCTTCCACTTGACATACATTACATAGGAGTACCATCGGGTGTGCCCAAAGCAATTTCCATGCCCGTGGGACATTCGGCGCAAACTGTGCACCATTCTTGCCCTGAAGTTAAAACCATCTCCAAATGGATCAAAATGAGCTTCTGCTTGATCCATCTCACCTAGGAGTACAATCAGGTGCATCCAAAATGATTTCTATGCCAATGGTACGTTTGGTGGAAACTGTGGACCTATCTAGGGCTAAGATTAACACTATCTCTAAACGGCTCGAATCGAGCTTCCACTTGACCCACTTCAGCTAGGAGAACCATCGAGTGTGCCCAAAGTGATTTCCCGGCCCGTGGTACGTTCGGCGCAAATTATGCACCTATCGTGCGCCTAGACTAAAACTATCTCCAAACGGACCGAAACAAGCTTCCACTTGACATACATTACCTAGGAGTACCATCAGGTCTGCCCAAAGCGATTTCCATGCCCGTGGTACATTCGGCACAAACCGTGCACCTATCTTACGCCGAGCTCAAAACAATGTCCAAATAGATAGAAATAAACTTTCGCTTGATCCACGTCGCCTACGAGTACAATCAAGTGCGTCCAAAATGATTTCTTAGCCTATGGTACGTTCAGCGCATACAGTGCACCTATCTTGCGTCGAGATTAACGGTTTCTCCGTATGGGCTGAAATGAGATTCCACTTGACCCATGTCACGTAGGAGTACCGTCGGTTGTATCGAAATGATTTCTTAGCCTAGGGTACGTTCAGCGCAAACCGTGCACCTATCTTGCTTCGAGATTAATACTCTCTCCAAATGGACTAAAATGAGCTTCCATTTGACCAATGTCTCTTAGAAGTACCATCGGGTGTGCCTAAAAAGATTTCCATGCCTGTGGTACATTCGGCGCAAACCGTACACCTATCTTGCGCCTAGTTTAACACTATCTCCGAATGGACCAAAATGAGCTGTCACTTGACCACGTCACCTAGGAGTAGCATCGGGTGTGCCCAAAATGATTTCCATGCCTATGGTACGTTCAGCGCAAACCATGCACCTATTTAGCACCAAGACTAACACTATCTCCAAACGGACCGAAACAAGCTTCCACTTGACATACATTACATAGGAGTACCATCGGGTGTGCCCAAAGCAATTTCCATGCCCGTGGGACATTCAGCGCAAACTGTGCACCATTATGGCGCTGAAGTTAAAACCATCTCTAAATGGGTCAAAATGAGCCTCTGCTTGATCCATCTCACCTAGGAGTACAATCAGGTGCATCCAAAATGATTTCTATGCCAATGGTACGTTCGGTGCAAACTATGCACCTATCTAGCGCTAAGATTAACACTATCTGTAAACGGCTCGAATCGAGCTTCCACTTGACCCACTTCAGCTAGGAGAACCATCGAGTGTGCCCAAAGTGATTTCCCGGCCCATGGTACGTTCGGCGCAAATTGTGCACCTATCGTGCGCCTAGACTAAAACTATCTCCAAACGGACCGAAACAAGCTTCCACTTGACATACATTACCTAGGAGTACCATCAGGTCTGCCCAAAGCGATTTCCATGCCCGTGGTACATTCGGCACAAACCGTGCACCTATCTTACGCCGAGATCAAAACAATCTCCAAATAGATAGAAATAAACTTTCGCTTGATCCAAGTCGCCTAGGAGTACAATCAAGTGCGTCCAAAATGATTTCTTAGCCTATGGTATGTTCAGCGCATATAGTGCACCTATCTTGCATCGAGATTAACGGTTTCTCCGTATGGCCTGAAATGAGATTCCACTTGACCCATGTCACGTAGGAGTACCGTCGGTTGTGTCAAATGATTTCTGAGCCTAGGGTATGTTTAGCGCAAACCGTGCACCTATCTTGCTTCGAGATTAATACTCTCTCCAAATGGACCAAAATGAGCTTCCATTTGACCAATGTCCCTTAGAAGTACCATCGGGTGTGCCTAAAAAGATTTCCATGCCTGTGGTACATTCGGCGCAAACCGTACACCTATCTTGCGCCTAGTTTAACACTATCTCCGAATGGACCAAAATGAGCTGTCACTTGACCACGTCACCTAGGAGTAGCATCGGGTGTGCCCAAAATGATTTCCGTGCCTATGGTACATTCAGCGCAAACCGTGCACCTATCTAGCACCAAGACTAACACTATTTTCCAAACGGACCGAAACAAGCTTCCACTTGACATACATTACATAGGAGTACCATCGGGTGTGCCCAAAGCAATTTCCATGCCCGTGGGACATTCGGCGCAAACTGTGCACCATTCTTGCCCTGAAGTTAAAACCATCTCCAAATGGATCAAAATGAGCTTCTGCTTGATCCATCTCACCTAGGAGTACAATCAGGTGCATCCAAAATGATTTCTATGCCAATGGTACGTTTGGTGGAAACTGTGGACCTATCTAGGGCTAAGATTAACACTATCTCTAAACGGCTCGAATCGAGCTTCCACTTGACCCACTTCAGCTAGGAGAACCATCGAGTGTGCCCAAAGTGATTTCCCGGCCCGTGGTACGTTCGGCGCAAATTATGCACCTATCGTGCGCCTAGACTAAAACTATCTCCAAACGGACCGAAACAAGCTTCCACTTGACATACATTACCTAGGAGTACCATCAGGTCTGCCCAAAGCGATTTCCATGCCCGTGGTACATTCGGCACAAACCGTGCACCTATCTTACGCCGAGCTCAAAACAATGTCCAAATAGATAGAAATAAACTTTCGCTTGATCCACGTCGCCTACGAGTACAATCAAGTGCGTCCAAAATGATTTCTTAGCCTATGGTACGTTCAGCGCATACAGTGCACCTATCTTGCGTCGAGATTAACGGTTTCTCCGTATGGGCTGAAATGAGATTCCACTTGACCCATGTCACGTAGGAGTACCGTCGGTTGTATCGAAATGATTTCTTAGCCTAGGGTACGTTCAGCGCAAACCGTGCACCTATCTTGCTTCGAGATTAATACTCTCTCCAAATGGACTAAAATGAGCTTCCATTTGACCAATGTCTCTTAGAAGTACCATCGGGTGTGCCTAAAAAGATTTCCATGCCTGTGGTACATTCGGCGCAAACCGTACACCTATCTTGCGCCTAGTTTAACACTATCTCCGAATGGACCAAAATGAGCTGTCACTTGACCACGTCACCTAGGAGTAGCATCGGGTGTGCCCAAAATGATTTCCATGCCTATGGTACGTTCAGCGCAAACCATGCACCTATTTAGCACCAAGACTAACACTATCTCCAAACGGACCGAAACAAGCTTCCACTTGACATACATTACATAGGAGTACCATCGGGTGTGCCCAAAGCAATTTCCATGCCCGTGGGACATTCAGCGCAAACTGTGCACCATTATGGCGCTGAAGTTAAAACCATCTCGAAATGGGTCAAAATGAGCCTCTGCTTGATCCATCTCACCTAGGAGTACAATCAGGTGCATCCAAAATGATTTCTATGCCAATGGTACGTTCGGTGCAAACTATGCACCTATCTAGCGCTAAGATTAACACTATCTGTAAACGGCTCGAATCGAGCTTCCACTTGACCCACTTCAGCTAGGAGAACCATCGAGTGTGCCCAAAGTGATTTCCCGGCCCATGGTACGTTCGGCGCAAATTGTGCACCTATCGTGCGCCTAGACTAAAACTATCTCCAAACGGACCGAAACAAGCTTCCACTTGACATACATTACCTAGGAGTACCATCAGGTCTGCCCAAAGCGATTTCCATGCCCGTGGTACATTCGGCACAAACCGTGCACCTATCTTACGCCGAGATCAAAACAATCTCCAAATAGATAGAAATAAACTTTCGCTTGATCCAAGTCGCCTAGGAGTACAATCAAGTGCGTCCAAAATGATTTCTTAGCCTATGGTATGTTCAGCGCATATAGTGCACCTATCTTGCGTCGAGATTAACGGTTTCTCCGTATGGCCTGAAATGAGATTCCACTTGACCCATGTCACGTAGGAGTACCGTCGGTTGTGTCAAATGATTTCTGAGCCTAGGGTATGTTTAGCGCAAACCGTGCACCTATCTTGCTTCGAGATTAATACTCTCTCCAAATGGACCAAAATGAGCTTCCATTTGACCAATGTCCCTTAGAAGTACCATCGGGTGTGCCTAAAAAGATTTCCATGCCTGTGGTACATTCGGCGCAAACCGTACACCTATCTTGCGCCTAGTTTAACACTATCTCCGAATGGACCAAAATGAGCTGTCACTTGACCACGTCACCTAGGAGTAGCATCGGGTGTGCCCAAAATGATTTCCGTGCCTATGGTACATTCAGCGCAAACCGTGCACCTATCTAGCACCAAGACTAACACTATTTTCCAAACGGACCGAAACAAGCTTCCACTTGACATACATTACATAGGAGTACCATCGGGTGTGCCCAAAGCAATTTCCATGCCCGTGGGACATTCGGCGCAAACTGTGCACCATTCTTGCCCTGAAGTTAAAACCATCTCCAAATGGATCAAAATGAGCTTCTGCTTGATCCATCTCACCTAGGAGTACAATCAGGTGCATCCAAAATGATTTCTATGCCAATGGTACGTTTGGTGGAAACTGTGGACCTATCTAGGGCTAAGATTAACACTATCTCTAAACGGCTCGAATCGAGCTTCCACTTGACCCACTTCAGCTAGGAGAACCATCGAGTGTGCCCAAAGTGATTTCCCGGCCCGTGGTACGTTCGGCGCAAATTATGCACCTATCGTGCGCCTAGACTAAAACTATCTCCAAACGGACCGAAACAAGCTTCCACTTGACATACATTACCTAGGAGTACCATCAGGTCTGCCCAAAGCGATTTCCATGCCCGTGGTACATTCGGCACAAACCGTGCACCTATCTTACGCCGAGCTCAAAACAATGTCCAAATAGATAGAAATAAACTTTCGCTTGATCCACGTCGCCTACGAGTACAATCAAGTGCGTCCAAAATGATTTCTTAGCCTATGGTACGTTCAGCGCATACAGTGCACCTATCTTGCGTCGAGATTAACGGTTTCTCCGTATGGGCTGAAATGAGATTCCACTTGACCCATGTCACGTAGGAGTACCGTCGGTTGTATCGAAATGATTTCTTAGCCTAGGGTACGTTCAGCGCAAACCGTGCACCTATCTTGCTTCGAGATTAATACTCTCTCCAAATGGACTAAAATGAGCTTCCATTTGACCAATGTCTCTTAGAAGTACCATCGGGTGTGCCTAAAAAGATTTCCATGCCTGTGGTACATTCGGCGCAAACCGTACACCTATCTTGCGCCTAGTTTAACACTATCTCCGAATGGACCAAAATGAGCTGTCACTTGACCACGTCACCTAGGAGTAGCATCGGGTGTGCCCAAAATGATTTCCATGCCTATGGTACGTTCAGCGCAAACCATGCACCTATTTAGCACCAAGACTAACACTATCTCCAAACGGACCGAAACAAGCTTCCACTTGACATACATTACATAGGAGTACCATCGGGTGTGCCCAAAGCAATTTCCATGCCCGTGGGACATTCAGCGCAAACTGTGCACCATTATGGCGCTGAAGTTAAAACCATCTCGAAATGGGTCAAAATGAGCCTCTGCTTGATCCATCTCACCTAGGAGTACAATCAGGTGCATCCAAAATGATTTCTATGCCAATGGTACGTTCGGTGCAAACTATGCACCTATCTAGCGCTAAGATTAACACTATCTGTAAACGGCTCGAATCGAGCTTCCACTTGACCCACTTCAGCTAGGAGAACCATCGAGTGTGCCCAAAGTGATTTCCCGGCCCATGGTACGTTCGGCGCAAATTGTGCACCTATCGTGCGCCTAGACTAAAACTATCTCCAAACGGACCGAAACAAGCTTCCACTTGACATACATTACCTAGGAGTACCATCAGGTCTGCCCAAAGCGATTTCCATGCCCGTGGTACATTCGGCACAAACCGTGCACCTATCTTACGCCGAGATCAAAACAATCTCCAAATAGATAGAAATAAACTTTCGCTTGATCCAAGTCGCCTAGGAGTACAATCAAGTGCGTCCAAAATGATTTCTTAGCCTATGGTATGTTCAGCGCATATAGTGCACCTATCTTGCGTCGAGATTAACGGTTTCTCCGTATGGCCTGAAATGAGATTCCACTTGACCCATGTCACGTAGGAGTACCGTCGGTTGTGTCAAATGATTTCTGAGCCTAGGGTATGTTTAGCGCAAACCGTGCACCTATCTTGCTTCGAGATTAATACTCTCTCCAAATGGACCAAAATGAGCTTCCATTTGACCAATGTCCCTTAGAAGTACCATCGGGTGTGCCTAAAAAGATTTCCATGCCTGTGGTACATTCGGCGCAAACCGTACACCTATCTTGCGCCTAGTTTAACACTATCTCCGAATGGACCAAAATGAGCTGTCACTTGACCACGTCACCTAGGAGTAGCATCGGGTGTGCCCAAAATGATTTCCGTGCCTATGGTACATTCAGCGCAAACCGTGCACCTATCTAGCACCAAGACTAACACTATTTTCCAAACGGACCGAAACAAGCTTCCACTTGACATACATTACATAGGAGTACCATCGGGTGTGCCCAAAGCAATTTCCATGCCCGTGGGACATTCGGCGCAAACTGTGCACCATTCTTGCCCTGAAGTTAAAACCATCTCCAAATGGATCAAAATGAGCTTCTGCTTGATCCATCTCACCTAGGAGTACAATCAGGTGCATCCAAAATGATTTCTATGCCAATGGTACGTTTGGTGGAAACTGTGGACCTATCTAGGGCTAAGATTAACACTATCTCTAAACGGCTCGAATCGAGCTTCCACTTGACCCACTTCAGCTAGGAGAACCATCGAGTGTGCCCAAAGTGATTTCCCGGCCCGTGGTACGTTCGGCGCAAATTATGCACCTATCGTGCGCCTAGACTAAAACTATCTCCAAACGGACCGAAACAAGCTTCCACTTGACATACATTACCTAGGAGTACCATCAGGTCTGCCCAAAGCGATTTCCATGCCCGTGGTACATTCGGCACAAACCGTGCACCTATCTTACGCCGAGCTCAAAACAATGTCCAAATAGATAGAAATAAACTTTCGCTTGATCCACGTCGCCTACGAGTACAATCAAGTGCGTCCAAAATGATTTCTTAGCCTATGGTACGTTCAGCGCATACAGTGCACCTATCTTGCGTCGAGATTAACGGTTTCTCCGTATGGGCTGAAATGAGATTCCACTTGACCCATGTCACGTAGGAGTACCGTCGGTTGTATCGAAATGATTTCTTAGCCTAGGGTACGTTCAGCGCAAACCGTGCACCTATCTTGCTTCGAGATTAATACTCTCTCCAAATGGACTAAAATGAGCTTCCATTTGACCAATGTCTCTTAGAAGTACCATCGGGTGTGCCTAAAAAGATTTCCATGCCTGTGGTACATTCGGCGCAAACCGTACACCTATCTTGCGCCTAGTTTAACACTATCTCCGAATGGACCAAAATGAGCTGTCACTTGACCACGTCACCTAGGAGTAGCATCGGGTGTGCCCAAAATGATTTCCATGCCTATGGTACGTTCAGCGCAAACCATGCACCTATTTAGCACCAAGACTAACACTATCTCCAAACGGACCGAAACAAGCTTCCACTTGACATACATTACATAGGAGTACCATCGGGTGTGCCCAAAGCAATTTCCATGCCCGTGGGACATTCAGCGCAAACTGTGCACCATTATGGCGCTGAAGTTAAAACCATCTCGAAATGGGTCAAAATGAGCCTCTGCTTGATCCATCTCACCTAGGAGTACAATCAGGTGCATCCAAAATGATTTCTATGCCAATGGTACGTTCGGTGCAAACTATGCACCTATCTAGCGCTAAGATTAACACTATCTGTAAACGGCTCGAATCGAGCTTCCACTTGACCCACTTCAGCTAGGAGAACCATCGAGTGTGCCCAAAGTGATTTCCCGGCCCATGGTACGTTCGGCGCAAATTGTGCACCTATCGTGCGCCTAGACTAAAACTATCTCCAAACGGACCGAAACAAGCTTCCACTTGACATACATTACCTAGGAGTACCATCAGGTCTGCCCAAAGCGATTTCCATGCCCGTGGTACATTCGGCACAAACCGTGCACCTATCTTACGCCGAGATCAAAACAATCTCCAAATAGATAGAAATAAACTTTCGCTTGATCCAAGTCGCCTAGGAGTACAATCAAGTGCGTCCAAAATGATTTCTTAGCCTATGGTATGTTCAGCGCATATAGTGCACCTATCTTGCGTCGAGATTAACGGTTTCTCCGTATGGCCTGAAATGAGATTCCACTTGACCCATGTCACGTAGGAGTACCGTCGGTTGTGTCAAATGATTTCTGAGCCTAGGGTATGTTTAGCGCAAACCGTGCACCTATCTTGCTTCGAGATTAATACTCTCTCCAAATGGACCAAAATGAGCTTCCATTTGACCAATGTCCCTTAGAAGTACCATCGGGTGTGCCTAAAAAGATTTCCATGCCTGTGGTACATTCGGCGCAAACCGTACACCTATCTTGCGCCTAGTTTAACACTATCTCCGAATGGACCAAAATGAGCTGTCACTTGACCACGTCACCTAGGAGTAGCATCGGGTGTGCCCAAAATGATTTCCGTGCCTATGGTACATTCAGCGCAAACCGTGCACCTATCTAGCACCAAGACTAACACTATTTTCCAAACGGACCGAAACAAGCTTCCACTTGACATACATTACATAGGAGTACCATCGGGTGTGCCCAAAGCAATTTCCATGCCCGTGGGACATTCGGCGCAAACTGTGCACCATTCTTGCCCTGAAGTTAAAACCATCTCCAAATGGATCAAAATGAGCTTCTGCTTGATCCATCTCACCTAGGAGTACAATCAGGTGCATCCAAAATGATTTCTATGCCAATGGTACGTTTGGTGGAAACTGTGGACCTATCTAGGGCTAAGATTAACACTATCTCTAAACGGCTCGAATCGAGCTTCCACTTGACCCACTTCAGCTAGGAGAACCATCGAGTGTGCCCAAAGTGATTTCCCGGCCCGTGGTACGTTCGGCGCAAATTATGCACCTATCGTGCGCCTAGACTAAAACTATCTCCAAACGGACCGAAACAAGCTTCCACTTGACATACATTACCTAGGAGTACCATCAGGTCTGCCCAAAGCGATTTCCATGCCCGTGGTACATTCGGCACAAACCGTGCACCTATCTTACGCCGAGCTCAAAACAATGTCCAAATAGATAGAAATAAACTTTCGCTTGATCCACGTCGCCTACGAGTACAATCAAGTGCGTCCAAAATGATTTCTTAGCCTATGGTACGTTCAGCGCATACAGTGCACCTATCTTGCGTCGAGATTAACGGTTTCTCCGTATGGGCTGAAATGAGATTCCACTTGACCCATGTCACGTAGGAGTACCGTCGGTTGTATCGAAATGATTTCTTAGCCTAGGGTACGTTCAGCGCAAACCGTGCACCTATCTTGCTTCGAGATTAATACTCTCTCCAAATGGACTAAAATGAGCTTCCATTTGACCAATGTCTCTTAGAAGTACCATCGGGTGTGCCTAAAAAGATTTCCATGCCTGTGGTACATTCGGCGCAAACCGTACACCTATCTTGCGCCTAGTTTAACACTATCTCCGAATGGACCAAAATGAGCTGTCACTTGACCACGTCACCTAGGAGTAGCATCGGGTGTGCCCAAAATGATTTCCATGCCTATGGTACGTTCAGCGCAAACCATGCACCTATTTAGCACCAAGACTAACACTATCTCCAAACGGACCGAAACAAGCTTCCACTTGACATACATTACATAGGAGTACCATCGGGTGTGCCCAAAGCAATTTCCATGCCCGTGGGACATTCAGCGCAAACTGTGCACCATTATGGCGCTGAAGTTAAAACCATCTCGAAATGGGTCAAAATGAGCCTCTGCTTGATCCATCTCACCTAGGAGTACAATCAGGTGCATCCAAAATGATTTCTATGCCAATGGTACGTTCGGTGCAAACTATGCACCTATCTAGCGCTAAGATTAACACTATCTGTAAACGGCTCGAATCGAGCTTCCACTTGACCCACTTCAGCTAGGAGAACCATCGAGTGTGCCCAAAGTGATTTCCCGGCCCATGGTACGTTCGGCGCAAATTGTGCACCTATCGTGCGCCTAGACTAAAACTATCTCCAAACGGACCGAAACAAGCTTCCACTTGACATACATTACCTAGGAGTACCATCAGGTCTGCCCAAAGCGATTTCCATGCCCGTGGTACATTCGGCACAAACCGTGCACCTATCTTACGCCGAGATCAAAACAATCTCCAAATAGATAGAAATAAACTTTCGCTTGATCCAAGTCGCCTAGGAGTACAATCAAGTGCGTCCAAAATGATTTCTTAGCCTATGGTATGTTCAGCGCATATAGTGCACCTATCTTGCGTCGAGATTAACGGTTTCTCCGTATGGCCTGAAATGAGATTCCACTTGACCCATGTCACGTAGGAGTACCGTCGGTTGTGTCAAATGATTTCTGAGCCTAGGGTATGTTTAGCGCAAACCGTGCACCTATCTTGCTTCGAGATTAATACTCTCTCCAATTGGACCAAAATGAGCTTCCATTTGACCAATGTCCCTTAGAAGTACCATCGGGTGTGCCTAAAAAGATTTCCATGCCTGTGGTACATTCGGCGCAAACCGTACAGCTATCTTGCGCCTAGTTTAACACTATCTCCGAATGGACCAAAATGAGCTGTCACTTGACCACGTCACCTAGGAGTAGCATCGGGTGTGCCCAAAATGATTTCCATGCCTATGGTACATTCAGCGCAAACCGTGCACCTATCTAGCACCAAGACTAACACTATTTCCAAACGGACCGAAACAAGCTTCCACTTGACATACATTACATAGGAGTACCATCGGGTGTGCCCAAAGCAATTTCCATGCCGTGGGACATTCGGCGCAAACTGTGCACCATTCTTGCCCTGAAGTTAAAACCATCTCCAAATGGATCAAAATGAGCTTCTGCTTGATCCATCTCACCTAGGAGTACAATCAGGTGCATCCAAAATGATTTCTATGCCAATGGTACGTTCGGTGGAAACTGTGGACCTATCTAGGGCTAAGATTAACACTATCTCTAAACGGCTCGAATCGAGCTTCCACTTGACCCACTTCAGCTAGGAGAACCATCGAGTGTGCCCAAAGTGATTTCCCGGCCCGTGGTACGTTCGGCGCAAATTATGCACCTATCGTGCGCCTAGACTAAAACTATCTCCAAACGGACCGAAACAAGCTTCCACTTGACATACATTACCTAGGAGTACCATCAGGTCTGCCCAAAGCGATTTCCATGCCCATGGTACATTCGGCACAAACCGTGCACCTATCTTACGCCGAGCTCAAAACAATGTCCAAATAGATAGAAATAAACTTTCGCTTGATCCACGTCGCCTACGAGTACAATCAAGTGCGTCCAAAATGATTTCTTAGCCTATGGTACGTTCAGCGCATACAGTGCACCTATCTTGCGTCGAGATTAACGGTTTCTCCGTATGGGCTGAAATGAGATTCCACTTGACCCATGTCACGTAGGAGTACCGTCGGTTGTATCGAAATGATTTCTTAGCCTAGGGTACGTTCAGCGCAAACCGTGCACCTATCTTGCTTCGAGATTAATACTCTCTCCAAATGGACTAAAATGAGCTTCCATTTGACCAATGTCTCTTAGAAGTACCATCGGGTGTGCCTAAAAAGATTTCCATGCCTGTGGTACATTCGGCGCAAACCGTACACCTATCTTGCGCCTAGTTTAACACTATCTCCGAATGGACCAAAATGAGCTGTCACTTGACCACGTCACCTAGGAGTAGCATCGGGTGTGCCCAAAATGATTTCCATGCCTATGGTACATTCTGCGCAAACCGTGCACCTATCTAGCACCAAGACTAACACTATTTCCAAACGGACCGAAACAAGCTTCCACTTGACATACATTACATAGGAGTACCATCGGGTGTGCCCAAAGCAATTTCCATGCCCGTGGGACATTCGGCGCAAACTGTGCACCATTCTTGCCCTGAAGTTAAAACCATCTCCAAATGGATCAAAATGAGCTTCTGCTTGATCCATCTCACCTAGGAGTACAATCAGGTGCATCCAAAATGATTTCTATGCCAATGGTACGTTCGGTGGAAACTGTGGACCTATCTAGGGCTAAGATTAACACTATCTCTAAACGGCTCGAATCGAGCTTCCACTTGACCCACTTCAGCTAGGAGAACCATCGAGTGTGCCCAAAGTGATTTCCCGGCCCGTGGTACGTTCGGCGCAAATTATGCACCTATCGTGCGCCTAGACTAAAACTATCTCCAAACGGACCGAAACATGCTTCCACTTGACATACATTACATAGGAGTACCATCAGGTCTGCCCAAAGCGATTTCCATGCCCATGGTACATTCGGCACAAACCGTGCACCTATCTTACGCCGAGCTCAAAACAATGTCCAAATAGATAGAAATAAACTTTCGCTTGATCCACGTCGCCTACGAGTACAATCAAGTGCGTCCAAAATGATTTCTTAGCCTATGGTACGTTCAGCGCATACAGTGCACCTATCTTGCGTCGAGATTAACGGTTTCTCCGTATGGGCTGAAATGAGATTCCACTTGACCCATGTCACGTAGGAGTACCGTCGGTTGTATCGAAATGATTTCTTAGCCTAGGGTACGTTCAGCGCAAACCGTGCACCTATCTTGCTTCGAGATTAATACTCTCTCCAAATGGACTAAAATGAGCTTCCATTTGACCAATGTCTCTTAGAAGTACCATCGGGTGTGCCTAAAAAGATTTCCATGCCTGTGGTACATTCGGCGCAAACCGTACAGCTATCTTGCGCCTAGTTTAACACTATCTCCGAATGGACCAAAATGAGCTGTCACTTGACCACGTCACCTAGGAGTAGCATCGGGTGTGCCCAAAATGATTTCCATGCCTATGGTACATTCAGCGCAAACCGTGCACCTATCTAGCACCAAGACTAACACTATTTCCAAACGCACCGAAACAAGCTTCCACTTGACATACATTACATAGGAGTACCATCGGGTGTGCCCAAAGCAATTTCCATGCCGTGGGACATTCGGCGCAAACTGTGCACCATTCTTGCCCTGAAGTTAAAACCATCTCCAAATGGATCAAAATGAGCTTCTGCTTGATCCATCTCACCTAGGAGTACAATCAGGTGCATCCAAAATGATTTCTATGCCAATGGTACGTTTGGTGGAAACTGTGGACCTATCTAGGGCTAAGAATCGAGCTTCCACTTGACCCACTTCAGCTAGGAGAACCATCGAGTGTGCCCAAAGTGATTTCCCGGCCCGTGGTACGTTCGGCGCAAATTGTGCACCTATCGTGCGCCTAGACTAAAACTATCTCCAAACGGACCGAAACAAGCTTCCACTTGACATACATTACCTAGGAGTACCATCAGGTCTGCCCAAAGCGATTTCCATGCCCATGGTACATTCAGCACAAACCGTGCACCTATCTTACGCCGAGCTCAAAACAATGTCCAAATAGATAGAAATAAACTTTCGCTTGATCCACGTCGCCTACGAGTACAATCAAGTGCGTCCAAAATGATTTCTTAGCCTATGGTACGTTCAGCGCATACAGTGCACCTATCTTGCGTCGAGATTAACGGTTTCTCCGTATGGGCTGAAATGAGATTCCACTTGACCCATGTCACGTAGGAGTACCGTCGGTTGTATCGAAATGATTTCTTAGCCTAGGGTACGTTCAGCGCAAACCGTGCACCTATCTTGCTTCGAGATTAATACTCTCTCCAAATGGACTAAAATGAGCTTCCATTTGACCAATGTCTCTTAGAAGTACCATCGGGTGTGCCTAAAAAGATTTCCATGCCTGTGGTACATTCGGCGCAAACCGTACACCTATCTTGCGCCTAGTTTAACACTATCTCCGAATGGACCAAAATGAGCTGTCACTTGACCACGTCACCTAGGAGTAGCATCGGGTGTGCCCAAAATGATTTCCATGCCTATGGTACGTTCAGCGCAAACCATGCACCTATCTAGCACCAAGACTAACACTATTTCCAAACGGACTGAAACAAGCTTCCACTTGACATACATTACATAGGAGTACCATCGGGTGTGCCCAAAGCAATTTCCATGCCCGTGGGACATTCGGCGCAAACTGTAAACCATTATGGCGCTGAAGTTAAAACCATCTCCAAATGGATCAAAATGAGCTTCTGCTTGATCCATCTCACCTAAGAGTACAATCAGGTGCATCCAAAATGATTTCTGTGCCAATGGTACGTTCGGTGCAAACTGTGGACCTATCTAGGGCTAAGATTAACACTATCTGTAAACGGCTCGAATCGAGCTTCCACTTGACCCACTTCAGCTAGGAGAACCATCGAGTGTGCCCAAAGTGATTTCCTGGCCCGTGGTACGTTCGGCGCAAATTGTGCACCTATCGTGCGCCTAGACTAAAACTATCTCCAAACGGACCGAAACAAGCTTCCACTTGACATACATTACCTAGGAGTACCATCAGGTCTGCCCAAAGCGATTTCCATGCCCGTGGTACATTCGGCACAAACCGTTCACCTATCTTACGCCGAGATCAAAGCAATCTCCAAATAGATAGAAATAAACTTTCGCTTGATCCAAGTCGCCTAGGAGTACAATCAAGTGCGTCCAAAATGATTTCTTAGCCTATGGTATGTTCAGCGCATATAGTGCACCTGTCTTGCGTCGAGATTAACGGTTTCTCCGTATGGCCTGAAATGAGATTCCACTTGACCCATGTCACGTAGGAGTACCGTCGGTTGTATCGAAATGATTTCTTAGCCTAGGGTACGTTCAGCGCAAACCGTGCACCTATCTTGCTTCGAGATTAATACTCTCTCCAAATGGACCAAAATGAGCTTCCATTTGACCAATGTCTCTTAGAAGTACCATCGGGTGTGCCTAAAAAGATTTCCATGCCTGTGGTACATTCGGCGCAAACCGTACACCTATCTTGCGCCTAGTTTAACACTATCTCCGAATGGACCAAAATGAGCTGTCACTTGACCACGTCACCTAGGAGTAGCATCGGGTGTGCCCAAAATGATTTCCATGCCTATGGTACGTTCAGCGCAAACCATGCACCTATTTAGCACCAAGACTAACACTATCTCCAAACGCACCGAAACAAGCTTCCACTTGACATACATTACATAGGAGTACCATCGGGTGTGCCCAAAGCAATTTCCATGCCCGTGGGACATTCGGCGCAAACTGTGCACCATTATGGCGCTGAAGTTAAAACCATCTCCAAATGGATCAAAATGAGCTTCTGCTTGATCCATCTCACCTAGGAGTACAATCAGGTGCATCCAAAATGATTTCTATGCCAATGGTACGTTCGGTGCAAACTATGCACCTATCTAGCGCTAAGATTAACACTATCTGTAAACGGCTCGAATCGAGCTTCCACTGACCCACTTCAGCTAGGAGAACCATCGAGTGTGCCCAAAGTGATTTCCCGGCCCATGGTACGTTCGGCGCAAATTGTGCACCTATCGTGCGCCTAGACTAAAACTATCTCCAAACGGACCGAAACAAGCTTCCACTTGACATACATTACCTAGGAGTACCATCAGGTCTGCCCAAAGCGATTTCCATGCCCGTGGTACATTCGGCACAAACCGTGCACCTATCTTACGCCGAGCTCAAAACAATGTCCAAATAGATAGAAATAAACTTTCGCTTGATCCACGTCGCCTACGAGTACGATCAAGTGCGTCCAAAATGATTTCTTAGCCTATGGTACGTTCAGCGCATACAGTGCACCTATCTTGCGTCGAGATTAACGGTTTCTCCGTATGGGCTGAAATGAGATTCCACTTGACCCATGTCACGTAGGAGTACCGTCGGTTGTGTCGAAATGATTTCTTAGCCTAGGGTACGTTCAGCGCAAACCGTGCACCTATCTTGCTTCGAGATTAATACTCTCTCCAAATGGACTAAAATGAGCTTCCATTTGACCAATGTCTCTTAGAAGTACCATCGGGTGTGCCTAAAAAGATTTCCATGCCTGTGGTACATTCGGCGCAAACCGTACACCTATCTTGCGCCTAGTTTAACACTATCTCCGAATGGACCAAAATGAGCTGTCACTTGACCACGTCACCTAGGAGTAGCATCGGGTGTGCCCAAAATGATTTCCATGCCTATGGTACGTTCAGCGCAAACCATGCACCTATTTAGCACCAAGACTAACACTATCTCCAAACGGACCGAAACAAGCTTCCACTTGACATACATTACATAGGAGTACCATCGGGTGTGCCCAAAGCAATTTCCATGCCCGTGGGACATTCGGCGCAAACTGTAAACCATTATGGCGCTGATGTTAAAACCATCTCCAAATGGATCAAAATGAGCTTCTGCTTGATCCATCTCACCTAGGAGTACAATCAGGTGCATCCAAAATGATTTCTGTGCCCATGGTACGTTCGGTGCAAACTATGCACCTATCTAGCGCTAAGATTAACACTATCTGTAAACGGCTCGAATCGAGCTTCCACTTGACCCACTTCAGCTAGGAGAACCATCGAGTGTGCCCAAAGTGATTTCCCGGCCCATGGTACGTTCGGCGCAAATTGTGCACCTATCGTGCGCCTAGACTAAAACTATCTCCAAACGGACCGAAACAAGCTTCCACTTGACATACATTACCTAGGAGTACCATCAGGTCTGCACAAAGCGATTTCCATGCCCGTGGTACATTCGGCACAAACCGTGCACCTATCTTACGCCGAGATCAAAACAATCTCCAAATAGATAGAAATAAACTTTCGCTTGATCCAAGTCGCCTAGGAGTACAATCAAGTGCGTCCAAAATGATTTCTTAGCCTATGGTATGTTCAGCGCATATAGTGCACCTATCTTGCGTCGAGATTAACGGTTTCTCCGTATGGCCTGAAATGAGATTCCACTTGACCCATGTCACGTAGGAGTACCGTTGGTTGTGTCGAATGATTTCTGAGCCAAGGGTATGTTTTGCGCAAACCGTGCACCTATCTTGCTTCGAGATTAATACTCTCTCCAAATGGACCAAAATGAGCTTCCATTTGACCAATGTCCCTTAGAAGTACCATCAGGTGTGCCTAAAAAGATTTCCATGCCTGTGGTACATTCGGCGCAAACCGTACACCTATCTTGCGCCTAGTTTAACACTATCTCCGAATGGACCAAAATGAGCTGTCACTTGACCACGTCACCTAGGAGTAGCATCGGGTGTGCCCAAAATGATTTCCATGCCTATGGTACATTCAGCGCAAACCGTGCACCTATCTAGCACCAAGACTAACACTATCTCCAAACGGACCGAAACAAGCTTCCACTTGACATACATTACATAGGAGTACCATCGGGTGTGCCCAAAGCAATTTCCATGCCCGTGGGACATTCGGCGCAAACTGTGCACCATTCTTGCACTGAAGTTGAAACCATCTCCAAATGGATCAAAATGAGCTTCTGCTTGATCCATCTCACCTAGGAGTACAATCAGGCGCATCCAAAATGATTTCTATGCCAATGGTACGTTCGGTGCAAACTATGCACCTATCTAGCGCTAAGATTAACACTATCTATAAATGGCTCGAATCGAGCTTCCACTTGGCTAGGAGAACCATCGAGTGTGCCCAAAGTGATTTCCCGGCCCATGGTACGTTCGGCGCAAATTGTGCACCTATCGTGCGCCTAGACTAAAACTATCTCCAAACGGACCGAAACAAGCTTCCACTTGACATACATTACCTAGGAGTACCATCAGGTCTGCACAAAGCGATTTCCATGCCCGTGGTACATTCGGCACAAACCGTGCACCTATCTTACGCCAAGATCAAAACAATCTCCAAATAGATAGAAATAAACTTTCGCTTGATCCAAGTCGCCTAGGAGTACAATCAAGTGCGTCCAAAATGATTTCTTAGCCTATGGTATGTTCAGCGCATATAGTGCACCTATCTTGCGTTGAGATTAACGGTTTCTCCGTATGGCCTGAAATGAGATTCCACTTGACCCATGTCACGTAGGAGTACCGTCGGTTGTGTCAAATGATTTCTGAGCCTAGGGTATGTTTAGCGCAAACCGTGCACCTATCTTGCTTCGAGATTAATACTCTCTCCAAATGGACCAAAATGAGCTACCATTTGACCAATGTCCCTTAGAAGTACCATCGGGTGTGCCTAAAAAGATTTCCATGCCTGTGGTACATTCGGCGCAAACCGTACACCTATCTTGCGCCTAGTTTAACACTATCTCCGAATGGACCAAAATGAGCTGTCACTTGACCACGTCACCTAGGAGTAGCATCGGGTGTGCCCAAAATGATTTCCATGCCTATGGTACATTCAGCGCAAACCGTGCACCTATCTAGCACCAAGACTAACACTATCTCCAAACGGACCGAAACAAGCTTCCACTTGACATACATTACATAGGAGTACCATCGGGTGTGCCCAAAGCAATTTTCATGCCCGTGGGACATTCGGCGCAAACTGTGCACCATTCTTGCACTGAAGTTGAAACCATCTCCAAATGGATCAAAATGAGCTTCTGCTTGATCCATCTCACCTAGGAGTACAATCAGGCGCATCCAAAATGATTTCTATGCCAATGGTACGTTCGGTGCAAACTGTGCACCTATCTAGCGCTAAGATTAACACTATCTCTAAATGGCTCGAATCGAGCTTCCACTTGACCCACTTCAGCTAGGAGAACCATCGAGTGTGCCCAAAGTGATTTCCCGGCCCGTGGTACGTTCGGCGCAAATTGTGCACCTATCGTGCGCCTAGACTAAAACAATCTCCAAACGGACCGAAACAAGCTTCCACTTGACATACATTACCTAGGAGTACCATCAGGTCTACCCAAAGCGATTTCCATGCCCGTGGTACATTCGGCACAAACCGTGCACCTATCTTACGCCGAGATCAAAACAATCTCCAAATAGATAGAAATAAACTTTCGCTTGATCCACGTCGCCTACGAGTACAATCAAGTGCATCCAAAATGATTTTCTTAGCCTATGGTACATTCCGCGCATATAGTGCACCTATCTTGCGTCGAGATTAACGGTTTCTCCGTATGGGCTGAAACGAGATTCCACTTGACCCATGTCACGTAGGAGTACCGTTGGTTGTGTCGAATGATTTCTGAGCCAAGGGTATGTTTTGCGCAAACCGTGCACCTATCTTGCTTCGAGATTAATACTCTCTCCAAATGGACCAAAATGAGCTTCCATTTGACCAATGTCCCTTAGAAGTACCATCGGGTGTGCCTAAAAAGATTTCCATGCCTGTGGTACATTCGGCGCAAACCGTACACCTATCTTGCGCCTAGTTTAACACTATCTCCGAATGGACCAAAATGAGCTGTCACTTGACCACGTCACCTAGGAGTAGCATCGGGTGTGCCCAAAATGATTTCCATGCCTATGGTACATTCAGCGCAAACCGTGCACCTATCTAGCACCAAGACTAACACTATCTCCAAACGGACCGAAACAAGCTTCCACTTGACATACATTACATAGGAGTACCATCGGGTGTGCCCAAAGCAATTTCCATGCCCGTGGGACATTCGGCGCAAACTGTGCACCATTCTTGCACTGAAGTTGAAACCATCTCCAAATGGATCAAAATGAGCTTCTGCTTGATCCATCTCACCTAGGAGTACAATCAGGCGCATCCAAAATGATTTCAATGCCAATGGTACGTTCGGTGCAAACTATGCACCTATCTAGCGCTAAGATTAACACTATCTATAAATGGCTCGAATCGAGCTTCCACTTGGCTAGGAGAACCATCGAGTGTGCCCAAAGTGATTTCCCGGCCCATGGTACGTTCGGCGCAAATTGTGCACCTATCGTGCGCCTAGACTAAAACTATCTCCAAACGGACCGAAACAAGCTTCCACTTGACATACATTACCTAGGAGTACCATCAGGTCTGCACAAAGCGATTTCCATGCCCGTGGTACATTCGGCACAAACCGTGCACCTATCTTACGCCAAGATCAAAACAATCTCCAAATAGATAGAAATAAACTTTCGCTTGATCCAAGTCGCCTAGGAGTACAATCAAGTGCGTCCAAAATGATTTCTTAGCCTATGGTATGTTCAGCGCATATAGTGCACCTATCTTGCGTTGAGATTAACGGTTTCTCCGTATGGCCTGAAATGAGATTCCACTTGACCCATGTCACGTAGGAGTACCGTCGGTTGTGTCAAATGATTTCTGAGCCTAGGGTATGTTTAGCGCAAACCGTGCACCTATCTTGCTTCGAGACTAATACTCTCTCCAAATGGACCAAAATGAGCTACCATTTGACCAATGTCCCTTAGAAGTACCATCGGGTGTGCCTAAAAAGATTTCCAAGCCTGTGGTACATTCGGCGCAAACCGTACACCTATCTTGCGCCTAGTTTAACACTATCTCCGAATGGACCAAAATGAGCTGTCACTTGACCACGTCACCTAGGAGTAGCATCGGGTGTGCCCAAAATGATTTCCATGCCTATGGTACATTCAGCGCAAACCGTGCACCTATCTAGCACCAAGACTAACACTATCTCCAAACGGACCGAAACAAGCTTCCACTTGACATACATTACATAGGAGTACCATCGGGTGTGCCCAAAGCAATTTCCATGCCCGTGGGACATTCGGCGCAAACTGTGCACCATTCTTGCACTGAAGTTGAAACCATCTCCAAATGGATCAAAATGAGCTTCTGCTTGATCCATCTCACCTAGGAGTACAATCAGGCGCATCCAAAATGATTTCTATGCCAATGGTACGTTCGGTGCAAACTGTGCACCTATCTAGCGCTAAGATTAACACTATCTCTAAATGGCTCGAATCGAGCTTCCACTTGACCCACTTCAGCTAGGAGAACCATCGAGTGTGCCCAAAGTGATTTCCCGGCCCGTGGTACGTTCGGCGCAAATTGTGCACCTATCGTGCGCCTAGACTAAAACAATCTCCAAACGGACCGAAACAAGCTTCCACTTGACATACATTACCTAGGAGTACCATCAGGTCTACCCAAAGCGATTTCCATGCCCGTGGTACATTCGGCACAAACCGTGCACCTATCTTACGCCGAGATCAAAACAATCTCCAAATAGATAGAAATAAACTTTCGCTTGATCCACGTCGCCTACGAGTACAATCAAGTGCATCCAAAATGATTTTCTTAGCCTATGGTACATTCCGCGCATATAGTGCACCTATCTTGCGTCGAGATTAACGGTTTCTCCGTATGGGCTGAAACGAGATTCCACTTGACCCATGTCACGTAGGAGTACCATCGGTTGTGTCAAAATGATTTCTTAGCCTAGGGTACATTCAGCGCAAACCGTGCACCTATCTTGCTTTGAGATTAATACTCTCTCCAAATGGACCAAAATGAGCTTCCATTTGACCAATGTCTCTTAGAAGTACCATCGGGTGTGCCTAAAAAGATTTCCATGCCCGTGGTACATTCAGCGCAAACCGTACACCTATCTTGCACCTAGTTTAACACTATCTCCGAGTGGACCAAAATGAGCTGTCACTTGACCACGTCACCTAGGAGTAGCATCGGGTGTGCCCAAAATGATTTCCATGCCTATGGTACATTCAGCGCAAACCGTGCACCAATCTAGCACCAAGACTATCACTATCTCCAAACGGACCGAAACAAGCTTCCACTTGACATACATTACATAGGAGTCCCATCGGGTGTGCCCAAAGCAATTTCCATGCCCGTGGGACATTCGGCGCAAACTGTGCACCATTCTTGCGCTGAAGTTGAAACCATCGCCAAATGGATCAAAATGAGCTTCTGCTTGATCCATCTCACCTAGGAGTACAATCAGGCGCATCCAAAATGATTTCTATGCCAATGGTACATTCGGTGCAAACTGTGCACCTATCTAGAGCTAAGATTAACACTATCTCCAAACGGCCCGAATCGAGCTTCCACTTGACCCACTTCAGCGAGGAGAACCATCGAGTGTGCCCAAAGTGATTTCCCGGCCCGTGGTACGTTCGGCGCAAATTGTGCACCTATCGTGCGCCTAGACTAAAACTATCTCCAAACGGACCGAAACAAGCTTCCACTTGACATACATTACCTAGGAGTACCATCAGGTTTGCCCAAAGCGATTTCCATGCCCGTGGTACATTCGGCACAAACCGTGCACCTATCTTACGCCGAGATCAAAACAATCTCCAAATAGATAGAAATAAACTTTCGCTTGATCCATGTCGCCTACGAGTACAATCAAGTGCATCCAAAATGATTTCTTAGCCTATGGTACGTTCAGCGCATATAGTGCACCTATCTTGCGTCGAGATTAACGGTTTCTCCGTATGGGCTGAAACGAGATTCCACTTGACCCATGTCACGTAGGAGTACCGTCGGTTGTGTCAAAATGATTTCTTAGCCTAGGGTACATTCGGCGCAAACCGTACACCTATCTTGCGCCTAGTTTAACACTATCTCCGAATGGACCAAAATGAGCTGTCACTTGACCACGTCACCTAGGAGTAGCATCGGGTGTGCCCAAAATGATTTCCATGCCTATGGTACATTCAGCGCAAACCGTGCACCTATCTAGCACCAAGACTAACACTATCTCCAAACGGACCGAAACAAGCTTCCACTTGACATACATTACATAGGAGTACCATCGGGTGTGCCCAAAGCAATTTCCATGCCCGTGGGACATTCGGCGCAAACTGTGCACCATTCTTGCACTGAAGTTGAAACCATCTCCAAATGGATCAAAATGAGCTTCTGCTTGATCCATCTCACCTAGGAGTACAATCAGGCGCATCCAAAATGATTTCTATGCCAATGGTACGTTCGGTGCAAACTGTGCACCTATCTAGCGCTAAGATTAACACTATCTCTAAATGGCTCGAATCGAGCTTCCACTTGACCCACTTCAGCTAGGAGAACCATCGAGTGTGCCCAAAGTGATTTCCCGGCCCATGGTACGTTCGGCGCAAATTGTGCACCTATCGTGCGCCTAGACTAAAACTATCTCCAAACGGACCGAAACAAGCTTCCACTTGACATACATTACCTAGGAGTACCATCAGGTCTGCACAAAGCGATTTCCATGCCCGTGGTACATTCGGCACAAACCGTGCACCTATCTTACGCCGAGATCAAAACAATCTCCAAATAGATAGAAATAAACTTTCGCTTGATCCAAGTCGCCTAGGAGTACAATCAAGTGCGTCCAAAATGATTTCTTAGCCTATGGTATGTTCAGCGCATATAGTGCACCTATCTTGCGTTGAGATTAACGGTTTCTCTGTATGGCCTGAAATGAGATTCCACTTGACCCATGTCACGTAGGAGTACCGTCGGTTGTGTCAAATGATTTTGAGCCTAGGGTATGTTTTGCACAAACCGTGCACCTATCTTGCTTCGAGATTAATACTCTCTCCAAATGGACCAAAATGAGCTTCCATTTGACCAATGTCCCTTAGAAGTACCATCGGGTGTGCCTAAAAAGATTTCCATGCCTGTGGTACATTCGGCGCAAACCGTACACCTATCTTGCGCCTAGTTTAACACTATCTCCGAATGGACCAAAATGAGCTGTCACTTGACCACGTCACCTAGGAGTAGCATCGGGTGTGCCCAAAATGATTTCCATGCCTATGGTACATTCAGCGCAAACCGTGCACCTATCTAGCACCAAGACTAACACTATCTCCAAACGGACCGAAACAAGCTTCCACTTGACATACATTACATAGGAGTACCATCGGGTGTGCCCAAAGCAATTTCCATGCCCGTGGGACATTCGACGCAAACTGTGCACCATTCTTGCACTGAAGTTGAAACCATCTCCAAATGGATCAAAATGAGCTTCTGCTTGATCCATCTCACCTTGGAGTACAATCAGGCGCATCCAAAATGATTTCTATGCCAATGGTACGTTCGGTGCAAACTGTGCACCTATCTAGCGCTAAGATTAACACTATCTCTAAATGGCTCGAATCGAGCTTCCACTTGACCCACTTCAGCTAGGAGAACCATCGAGTTTGCCCAAAGTGATTTCACGGCCCGTGGTACGTTCGGCGCAAATTGTGCACCTATCGTGCGCCTAGACTAAAACAATCTCCAAACGGACCGAAACAAGCTTCCACTTGACATACATTACCTAGGAGTACCATCAGGTCTACGCAAAGCGATTTCCATGCCCGTGGTACATTCGGCACAAACCGTGCACCTATCTTACGCCGAGATCAAAACAATCTCCAAATAGATAGAAATAAACTTTCGCTTGATCCACGTCGCCTACGAGTACAATCATGTGCATCCAAAATGATTTTCTTAGCCTATGGTACATTCCGCGCATATAGTGCACCTATCTTGCGTCGAGATTAACGGTTTCTCCGTATGGGCTGAAACGAGATTCCACTTGACCCATGTCACGTAGGAGTACCATCGGTTGTGTCAAAATGATTTCTTAGCCTAGGGTACATTCAGCGCAAACCGTGTACCTATCTTGCTTTGAGATTAATACTCTCTCCAAATGGACCAAAATGAGCTTCCATTTGACCAATGTCTCTTAGAAGTACCATCGGGTGTGCCTAAAAAGATTTCCATGACCGTGGTACATTCAGCGCAAACCGTACACCTATCTTGCGCCTAGTTTAACACTATCTCCGAGTGGACCAAAATGAGCTGTCACTTGACCACGTCACCTAGGAGTAGCATCGGGTGTGCCCAAAATGATTTCCATGCCTATGGTACATTCAGCGCAAACCGTGCACCAATCTAGCACCAAGACTAACACTATCTCCAAACGGACCGAAACAAGCTTCCACTTGACATACATTACATAGCAGTCCCATCGGGTGTGCCCAAAGCAATTTCCATGCCCGTGGGACATTCGGCGCAAACTGTGCACCATTCTTGCGCTGAAGTTGAAACCATCGCCAAATGGATCAAAATGAGCTTCTGCTTGATCCATCTCACCTAGGAGTACAATCAGGCGCATCCAAAATGATTTCTATGCCAATGGTACATTCGGTGCAAACTGTGCACCTATCTAGAGCTAAGATTAACACTATCTCTAAACGGCTCGAATCGAGCTTCCACTTGACCCACTTCAGCGAGGAGAACCATCGAGTGTGCCCAAAGTGATTTCCCGGCCCGTGGTACGTTCGGCGCAAATTGTGCACCTATCGTGCGCCTAGACTAAAACTATCTCCAAACGGACCGAAACAAGCTTCCACTTGACATACATTACCTAGGAGTACCATCAGGTCTGCCCAAAGCGATTTCCATGCCCGTGGTACATTCGGCACAAACCGTGCACCTATCTTACGCCGAGATCAAAACAATCTCCAAATAGATAGAAATAAACTTTCGCTTGATCCATGTCGCCTACGAGTACAATCAAGTGCATCCAAAATGATTTCTTAGCCTATGGTACGTTCAGCGCATATAGTGCACCTATCTTGCGTCGAGATTAACGGTTTCTCCGTATGGGCTGAAACGAGATTCCACTTGACCCATGTCACGTAGGAGTACCGTCGGTTGTGTCAAAATGATTTCTTAGCCTAGGGTACATTCGGCGCAAACCGTACACCTATCTTGCGCCTAGTTTAACACTATCTCCGAATGGACCAAAATGAGCTGTCACTTGACCACGTCACCTAGGAGTAGCATCGGGTGTGCCCAAAATGATTTCCATGCCTATGGTACGTTCAGCGCAAACCATGCACCTATTTAGCACCAAGACTAACACTATCTCCAAACGGACCGAAACAAGCTTCCACTTGACATACATTACATAGGAGTACCATCGGGTGTGCCCAAAGCAATTTCCATGCCCGTGGGACATTCGGCGCAAACTGTAAACCATTATGGCGCTGATGTTAAAACCATCTCCAAATGGATCAAAATGAGCTTCTGCTTGATCCATCTCACCTAGGAGTACAATCAGGCGCATCCAAAATGATTTCTATGCCCATGGTACGTTCGGTGCAAACTATGCACCTATCTAGCGCTAAGATTAACACTGTCTGTAAACGGCTCGAATCGAGCTTCCACTTGACCCACTTCAGCTAGGAGAACCATCGAGTGTGCCCAAAGTGATTTCCCGGCCCATGGTACGTTCGGCGCAAATTGTGCACCTATCGTGCGCCTAGACTAAAACTATCTCCAAACGGACCGAAACAAGCTTCCACTTGACATACATTACCTAGGAGTACCATCAGGTCTGCACAAAGCGATTTCCATGCCCGTGGTACATTCGGCACAAACCGTGCACCTATCTTACGCCGAGATCAAAACAATCTCCAAATAGATAGAAATAAACTTTCGCTTGATCCAAGTCGCCTAGGAGTACAATCAAGTGCGTCCAAAATGATTTC
Source organism: Saccharum hybrid cultivar R570 (assembly GCA_038087645.1). Classification (NCBI taxonomy): domain Eukaryota; kingdom Viridiplantae; phylum Streptophyta; class Magnoliopsida; order Poales; family Poaceae; genus Saccharum; species Saccharum hybrid cultivar. The sequence goes on along the minus strand of JAQSUU010000307.1, from coordinate 38,707,924 downwards.
TTAGCCTATGGTATGTTCAGCGCATATAGTGCACCTATCTTGCGTTGAGATTAACGGTTTCTCCGTATGGCCTGAAATGAGATTCCACTTGACCCATGTCACGTAGGAGTACCGTCGGTTGTGTCAAATGATTTCTGAGCCTAGGGTATGTTTAGCGCAAACCGTGCACCTATCTTGCTTCGAGATTAATACTCTCTCCAAATGGACCAAAATGAGCTTCCATTTGACCAATGTCCCTTAGAAGTACCATCGGGTGTGCCTAAAAAGATTTCCATGCCTGTGGTACATTCGGCGCAAACCGTACACCTATCTTGCGCCTAGTTTAACACTATCTCCGAATGGACCAAAATGAGCTGTCACTTGACCACGTCACCTAGGAGTAGCATCGGGTGTGCCCAAAATGATTTCCATGCCTATGGTACATTCAGCGCAAACCGTGCACCTATCTAGCACCAAGACTAACACTATCTCCAAACGGACCGAAACAAGCTTCCACTTGACATACATTACATAGGAGTACCATCGGGTGTGCCCAAAGCAATTTCCATGCCCGTGGGACATTCGGCGCAAACTGTGCACCATTCTTGCACTGAAGTTGAAACCATCTCCAAATGGATCAAAATGAGCTTCTGCTTGATCCATCTCACCTAGGAGTACAATCAGGCGCATCCAAAATGATTTCTATGCCAATGGTACGTTCGGTGCAAACTGTGCACCTATCTAGCGCTAAGATTAACACTATCTCTAAATGGCTCGAATCGAGCTTCCACTTGACCCACTTCAGCTAGGAGAACCATCGAGTTTGCCCAAAGTGATTTCCCGGCCCGTGGTACGTTCGGCGCAAATTGTGCACCTATCGTGCGCCTAGACTAAAACAATCTCCAAACGGACCGAAACAAGCTTCCACTTGACATACATTACCTAGGAGTACCATCAGGTCTACCCAAAGCGATTTCCATGCCCGTGGTACATTCGGCACAAACCGTGCACCTATCTTACGCCGAGATCAAAACAATCTCCAAATAGATAGAAATAAACTTTCGCTTGATCCACGTCGCCTACGAGTACAATCAAGTGCATCCAAAATGATTTTCTTAGCCTATGGTACATTCCGCGCATATAGTGCACCTATCTTGCGTCGAGATTAACGGTTTCTCCGTATGGGCTGAAACGAGATTCCACTTGACCCATGTCACGTAGGAGTACCATCGGTTGTGTCAAAATGATTTCTTAGCCTAGGGTACATTCAGCGCAAACCGTGCACCTATCTTGCTTTGAGATTAATACTCTCTCCAAATGGACCAAAATGAGCTTCCATTTGACCAATGTCTCTTAGAAGTACCATCGGGTGTGCCTAAAAAGATTTCCATGCCCGTGGTACATTCAGCGCAAACCGTACACCTATCTTGCGCCTAGTTTAACACTATCTCCCGAGTGGACCAAAATGAGCTGTCACTTGACCACGTCACCTAGGAGTAGCATCGGGTGTGCCCAAAATGATTTCCATGCCTATGGTACATTCAGCGCAAACCGTGCACCAATCTAGCACCAAGACTATCACTATCTCCAAACGGACCGAAACAAGCTTCCACTTGACATACATTACATAGGAGTCCCATCGGGTGTGCCCAAAGCAATTTCCATGCCCGTGGGACATTCGGCGCAAACTGTGCACCATTCTTGCGCTGAAGTTGAAACCATCGCCAAATGGATCAAAATGAGCTTCTGCTTGATCCATCTCACCTAGGAGTACAATCAGGCACATCCAAAATGATTTCTATGCCAATGGTACATTCGGTGCAAACTGTGCACCTATCTAGAGCTAAGATTAACACTATCTCTAAACGGCTCGAATCGAGCTTCCACTTGACCCACTTCAGCGAGGAGAACCATCGAGTGTGCCCAAAGTGATTTCCCGGCCCGTGGTACGTTCGGCGCAAATTGTGCACCTATCGTGCGCCTAGACTAAAACTATCTCCAAACGGACCGAAACAAGCTTCCACTTGACATACATTACCTAGGAGTACCATCAGGTCTGCCCAAAGCGATTTCCATGCCCGTGGTACATTCGGCACAAACCGTGCACCTATCTTACGCCGAGATCAAAACAATCTCCAAATAGATAGAAATAAACTTTCGCTTGATCCATGTCGCCTACGAGTACAATCAAGTGCATCCAAAATGATTTCTTAGCCTATGGTACGTTCAGCGCATATAGTGCACCTATCTTGCGTCGAGATTAACGGTTTCTCCGTATGGGCTGAAACGAGATTCCACTTGACCCATGTCACGTAGGAGTACCGTCGGTTGTGTCAAAATGATTTCTTAGCCTAGGGTACATTCGGCGCAAACCGTACACCTATCTTGCGCCTAGTTTAACACTATCTCCGAGTGGACCAAAATGAGCTATCACTTGACCACGTCACCTAGGAGTAGCATCGGGTGTGCCCAAAATGATTTCCATGCCTATGGTACATTCATCGCAAACCGTGCACCTATCAAGCACCAAGACTAACACTATCTCCAAACGGACCGAAACATGCTTCCACTTGACATACATTACATAGGAGTACCATCGGGTGTGCCCAAAGCAATTTCCATGCCCGTGGGACATTCGGCGCAAACTGTGCACCATTCTTGCACTGAAGTTGAAACCATCTCCAAATGGATCAAAATGAGCTTCTGCTTGATCCATCTCACCTTGGAGTACAATCAGGCGCATCCAAAATGATTTCTATGCCAATGGTACGTTCGGTGCAAACTGTGCACCTATCTAGCGCTAAGATTAACACTATCTCTAAATGGCTCGAATCGAGCTTCCACTTGACCCACTTCAGCTAGGAGAACCATCGAGTTTGCCCAAAGTGATTTCACGGCCCGTGGTACGTTCGGCGCAAATTGTGCACCTATCGTGCGCCTAGACTAAAACAATCTCCAAACGGACTGAAACAAGCTTCCACTTGACATACATTACCTAGGAGTACCATCAGGTCTACGCAAAGCGATTTCCATGCCCGTGGTACATTCGGCACAAACCGTGCACCTATCTTACGCCGAGATCAAAACAATCTCCAAATAGATAGAAATAAACTTTCGCTTGATCCACGTCGCCTACGAGTACAATCATGTGCATCCAAAATGATTTTCTTAGCCTATGGTACATTCCGCGCATATAGTGCACCTATCTTGCGTCGAGATTAACGGTTTCTCCGTATGGGCTGAAACGAGATTCCACTTGACCCATGTCACGTAGGAGTACCATCGGTTGTGTCAAAATGATTTCTTAGCCTAGGGTACATTCAGCGCAAACCGTGCACCTATCTTGCTTTGAGATTAATACTCTCTCCAAATGGACCAAAATGAGCTTCCATTTGACCAATGTCTCTTAGAAGTACCATCGGGTGTGCCTAAAAAGATTTCCATGCCCGTGGTACATTCAGCGCAAACCGTACACCTATCTTGCGCCTAGTTTAACACTATCTCCGAGTGGACCAAAATGAGCTGTCACTTGACCACGTCACCTAGGAGTAGCATCGGGTGTGCCCAAAATGATTTCCATGCCTATGGTACATTCAGCGCAAACCGTGCACCAATCTAGCACCAAGACTAACACTATCTCCAAACGGACCGAAACAAGCTTCCACTTGACATACATTACATAGCAGTCCCATCGGGTGTGCCCAAAGCAATTTCCATGCCCGTGGGACATTCGGCGCAAACTGTGCACCATTCTTGCGCTGAAGTTGAAACCATCGCCAAATGGATCAAAATGAGCTTCTGCTTGATCCATCTCACCTAGGAGTACAATCAGGCGCATCCAAAATGATTTCTATGCCAATGGTACATTCGGTGCAAACTGTGCACCTATCTAGAGCTAAGATTAACACTATCTCTAAACGGCTCGAATCGAGCTTCCACTTGACCCACTTCAGCGAGGAGAACCATCGAGTGTGCCCAAAGTGATTTCCCGGCCCGTGGTACGTTCGGCGCAAATTGTGCACCTATCGTGCGCCTAGACTAAAACTATCTCCAAACGGACCGAAACAAGCTTCCACTTGACATACATTACCTAGGAGTACCATCAGGTCTGCCCAAAGCGATTTCCATGCCCGTGGTACATTCGGCACAAACCGTGCACCTATCTTACGCCGAGATCAAAACAATCTCCAAATAGATAGAAATAAACTTTCGCTTGATCCATGTCGCCTACGAGTACAATCAAGTGCATCCAAAATGATTTCTTAGCCTATGGTACGTTCAGCGCATATAGTGCACCTATCTTGCGTCGAGATTAACGGTTTCTCCGTATGGGCTGAAACGAGATTCCACTTGACCCATGTCACGTAGGAGTACCGTCGGTTGTGTCAAAATGATTTCTTAGCCTAGGGTACATTCGGCGCAAACCGTACACCTATCTTGCGCCTAGTTTAACACTATCTCCGAATGGACCAAAATGAGCTGTCACTTGACCACGTCACCTAGGAGTAGCATCGGGTGTGCCCAAAATGATTTCCATGCCTATGGTACGTTCAGCGCAAACCATGCACCTATTTAGCACCAAGACTAACACTATCTCCAAACGGACCGAAACAAGCTTCCACTTGACATACATTACATAGGAGTACCATCGGGTGTGCCCAAAGCAATTTCCATGCCCGTGGGACATTCGGCGCAAACTGTAAACCATTATGGCGCTGATGTTAAAACCATCTCCAAATGGATCAAAATGAGCTTCTGCTTGATCCATCTCACCTAGGAGTACAATCAGGCGCATCCAAAATGATTTCTATGCCCATGGTACGTTCGGTGCAAACTATGCACCTATCTAGCGCTAAGATTAACACTATCTGTAAACGGCTCGAATCGAGCTTCCACTTGACCCACTTCAGCTAGGAGAACCATCGAGTGTGCCCAAAGTGATTTCCCGGCCCATGGTACGTTCGGCGCAAATTGTGCACCTATCGTGCGCCTAGACTAAAACTATCTCCAAACGGACCGAAACAAGCTTCCACTTGACATACATTACCTAGGAGTACCATCAGGTCTGCACAAAGCGATTTCCATGCCCGTGGTACATTCGGCACAAACCGTGCACCTATCTTACGCCGAGATCAAAACAATCTCCAAATAGATAGAAATAAACTTTCGCTTGATCCAAGTCGCCTAGGTGTACAATCAAGTGCGTCCAAAATGATTTCTTAGCCTATGGTATGTTCAGCGCATATAGTGCACCTATCTTGCGTCGAGATTAACGGTTTCTCCGTATGGCCTGAAATGAGATTCCACTTGACCCATGTCACGTAGGAGTACCGTCGGTTGTGTCAAATGATTTCTGAGCCTAGGGTATGTTTTGCGCAAACCGTGCACCTATCTTGCTTCGAGATTAATACTCTCTCCAAATGGACCAAAATGAGCTTCCATTTGACCAATGTCCCTTAGAAGTACCATCGGGTGTGCCTAAAAAGATTTCCATGCCTGTGGTACATTCGGCGCAAACCGTACACCTATCTTGCGCCTAGTTTAACACTATCTCCGAATGGACCAAAATGAGCTGTCACTTGACCACGTCACCTAGGAGTAGCATCGGGTGTGCCCAAAATGATTTCCATGCCTATGGTACATTCAGCGCAAACCGTGGACCTATCTAGCACCAAGACTAACACTATCTCCAAACGGACCGAAACAAGCTTCCACTTGGCATACATTACATAGGAGTACCATCGGGTGTGCCCAAAGCAATTTCCATGCCCGTGGGACATTCGGCGCAAACTGTGCACCATTCTTGCACTGAAGTTGAAACCATCTCCAAATGGATCAAAATGAGCTTCTGCTTGATCCATCTCACCTAGGAGTACAATCAGGCGCATCCAAAATGATTTCTATGCCAATGGTACGTTCGGTGCAAACTATGCACCTATCTAGCGCTAAGATTAACACTATCTGTAAACGGCTCGAATCGAGCTTCCACTTGACCCACTTCAGCTAGGAGAACCATCGAGTGTGCCCAAAGTGATTTCCCGGCCCATGGTACGTTCGGCGCAAATTGTGCACCTATCGTGCGCCTAGACTAAAACTATCTCCAAACGGACCGAAACAAGCTTCCACTTGACATACATTACCTAGGAGTACCATCAGGTCTGCACAAAGCGATTTCCATGCCCGTGGTACATTCGGCACAAACCGTGCACCTATCTTACGCCGAGATCAAAACAATCTCCAAATAGATAGAAATAAACTTTCGCTTGATCCAAGTCGCCTAGGAGTACAATCAAGTGCGTCCAAAATGATTTCTTAGCCTATGGTATGTTCAGCGCATATAGTGCACCTATCTTGCATTGAGATTAACGGTTTCTCCGTATGGCCTGAAATGAGATTCCACTTGACCCATGTCACGTAGGAGTACCGTCGGTTGTGTCAAATGATTTCTGAGCCTAGGGTATGTTTAGCGCAAACCGTGCACCTATCTTGCTTCGAGATTAATACTCTCTCCAAATGGACCAAAATGAGCTTCCATTTGACCAATGTCCCTTAGAAGTACCATCGGGTGTGCCTAAAAAGATTTCCATGCCTGTGGTACATTCGGCGCAAACCGTACACCTATCTTGCGCCTAGTTTAACACTATCTCCGAATGGACCAAAATGAGCTGTCACTTGACCACGTCACCTAGGAGTAGCATCGGGTGTGCCCAAAATGATTTCCATGCCTATGGTACATTCAGCGCAAACCGTGCACCTATCTAGCACCAAGACTAACACTATCTCCAAACGGACCGAAACAAGCTTCCACTTGACATACATTACATAGGAGTACCATCGGGTGTGCCCAAAGCAATTTCCATGCCCGTGGGACATTCGGCGCAAACTGTGCACCATTCTTGCACTGAAGTTGAAACCATCTCCAAATGGATCAAAATGAGCTTCTGCTTGATCCATCTCACCTAGGAGTACAATCAGGCGCATCCAAAATGATTTCTATGCCAATGGTACGTTCGGTGCAAACTGTGCACCTATCTAGCGCTAAGATTAACACTATCTCTAAATGGCTCGAATCGAGCTTCCACTTGACCCACTTCAGCTAGGAGAACCATCGAGTTTGCCCAAAGTGATTTCCCGGCCCGTGGTACGTTCGGCGCAAATTGTGCACCTATCGTGCGCCTAGACTAAAACAATCTCCAAACGGACCGAAACAAGCTTCCACTTGACATACATTACCTAGGAGTACCATCAGGTCTACCCAAAGCGATTTCCATGCCCGTGGTACATTCGGCACAAACCGTGCACCTATCTTACGCCGAGATCAAAACAATCTCCAAATAGATAGAAATAAACTTTCGCTTGATCCACGTCGCCTACGAGTACAATCAAGTGCATCCAAAATGATTTTCTTAGCCTATGGTACATTCCGCGCATATAGTGCACCTATCTTGCGTCGAGATTAACGGTTTCTCCGTATGGGCTGAAACGAGATTCCACTTGACCCATGTCACGTAGGAGTACCATCGGTTGTGTCAAAATGATTTCTTAGCCTAGGGTACATTCAGCGCAAACCGTGCACCTATCTTGCTTTGAGATTAATACTCTCTCCAAATGGACCAAAATGAGCTTCCATTTGACCAATGTCTCTTAGAAGTACCATCGGGTGTGCCTAAAAAGATTTCCATGCCCGTGGTACATTCAGCGCAAACCGTACACCTATCTTGCGCCTAGTTTAACACTATCTCCGAGTGGACCAAAATGAGCTGTCACTTGACCACGTCACCTAGGAGTAGCATCGGGTGTGCCCAAAATGATTTCCATGCCTATGGTACATTCAGCGCAAACCATGCACCAATCTAGCACCAAGACTATCACTATCTCCAAACGGACCGAAACAAGCTTCCACTTGACATACATTACATAGGAGTCCCATCGGGTGTGCCCAAAGCAATTTCCATGCCCGTGGGACATTCGGCGCAAACTGTGCACCATTCTTGCGCTGAAGTTGAAACCATCGCCAAATGGATCAAAATGAGCTTCTGCTTGATCCATCTCACCTAGGAGTACAATCAGGCACATCCAAAATGATTTCTATGCCAATGGTACATTCGGTGCAAACTGTGCACCTATCTAGAGCTAAGATTAACACTATCTCTAAACGGCTCGAATCGAGCTTCCACTTGACCCACTTCAGCGAGGAGAACCATCGAGTGTGCCCAAAGTGATTTCCCGGCCCGTGGTACGTTCGGCGCAAATTGTGCATCTATCGTGCGCCTAGACTAAAACTATCTCCAAACGGACCGAAACAAGCTTCCACTTGACATACATTACCTAGGAGTACCATCAGGTCTGCCCAAAGCGATTTCCATGCCCGTGGTACATTCGGCACAAACCGTGCACCTATCTTACGCCGAGATCAAAACAATCTCCAAATAGATAGAAATAAACTTTCGCTTGATCCATGTCGCCTACGAGTACAATCAAGTGCATCCAAAATGATTTCTTAGCCTATGGTACGTTCAGCGCATATAGTGCACCTATCTTGCGTCGAGATTAACGGTTTCTCCGTATGGGCTGAAACGAGATTCCACTTGACCCATGTCACGTAGGAGTACCGTCGGTTGTGTCAAAATGATTTCTTAGCCTAGGGTACATTCGGCGCAAACCGTACACCTATCTTGCGCCTAGTTTAACACTATCTCCGAGTGGACCAAAATGAGCTATCACTTGACCACGTCACCTAGGAGTAGCATCGGGTGTGCCCAAAATGATTTCCATGCCTATGGTACATTCATCGCAAACCGTGCACCTATCAAGCACCAAGAATAACACTATCTCCAAACGGACCGAAACATGCTTCCACTTGACATACATTACATAGGAGTACCATCGGGTGTGCCCAAAGCAATTTCCATGCCCGTGGGACATTCGGCGCAAACTGTGCACCATTCTTGCGCTGAAGTTGAAACCATCTCCAAATGGATCAAAATGAGCTTCTGCTTGATCCATCTCACCTAGGAGTACAATCAGGCGCATCCAAAATGATTTCTATGCCAATGGTACGTTCGGTGCAAACTGTGCACCTATCGAGCGCTAAGATTAACACTATCTCTAAACGGCTCGAATCGAGCTTCCACTTGACCCACTTCAGCTAGGAGAACCATCGAGTGTGCCCAAAGTGATTTCCCGGCCCCTGGTACGTTCGGCGCAAATTGTGCACCTATCGTGCGCCTAGACTAAAACTATCTCCAAACGGACCGAAACAAGCTTCCACTTGACATACATTACCTAGGAGTACCATCAGGTCTGCCCAAAGCGATTTCCATGCCCGTGGTACATTCAGCACAAACCGTGCACCTATCTTACGCCAAGATCAAAACAATCTCCAAATAGATAGAAATAAACTTTTGCTTGATCTACGTCGCCTACGAGTACGATCAAGTGCGTCCAAAATGATTGCTTAGCCTATGGTACGTTCAGCACATATAGTGCACCTATCTTGCGTCGAGATTAATGGTTTCTCCGTATGGGCTGAAACGAGATTCCACTTGACCCATGTCACGTAGGAGTACCGTCGATTGTGTCAAAATGATTTCTTAGCCTAGGGTAAGTTCAGCGCAAACCGTGCACCTATCTTGCTTTGAGATTAATACTCTCTCTCCAAATGGACCAAAATGAGCTTCCATTTGACCAATGTCTCTTAGAAGTACCATCGGGTGTGCCTAAAAAGATTTCCATGCCTGTGGTACATTCGGCGCAAACCGTACACCTATCTTACGCCTAGTTTAACACTATCTCCGAGTGGACCAAAATGAGCTGTCACATGACCACGTCACCTAGGAGTAGCATCGGGTGTGCCCAAAATGATTTCCATGCCTATGATACATTCAGCGCAAACCGTGCACCTATCAAGCACCAAGACTAACACTATCTCCAAACGGACCGAAACATGCTTCCACTTGACATACATTACATAGGAGTACCATCGGGTGTGCCCAAAGCAATTTCCATGCCCGTGGGACATTCGGCGCAAACTGTGCACCATTCTTGCGCTGAAGTTGAAACCATCTCCAAATGGATCAAAATGAGCTTCTACTTGATCCATCTCACCTAGGAGTACAATCAGGCGCATCCAAAATGATTTCTATGCCAATGGTACGTTCAGTGCAAACTGTGCACCTATCTAGCGCTAAGATTAACACTATCTCTAAACGGCTCGAATCGAGCTTCCACTTGACCCACTTCAGCTAGGAGAACCATCGAGTGTGCCCAAAGTGATTTCCCGGCCCATGGTACGTTCGGCGCAAATTGTGCACCTATCGTGCGCCAAGACTAAAACTATCTCCAAACGGACCGAAACATGCTTCCACTTGACATACATTACCTAGGAGTACCATCAGGTCTGCCCAAAGCGATTTCCATGCCCGTGGTACATTTGGCACAAACCGTGCACCTATCTTACGCCGAGATCAAAACAATCTCCAAATAGATAGAAATAAACTTTCACTTGATCCACGTCGCCGACGAGTACAATCAAGTGCGTCCAATATGATTGCTTAGCCTATGGTACGTTCAGCGCATATAGTGCACCTATCTTGCGTCGAGATTAACGGTTTCTCCGTATGGGCTGAAACGAGATTCCACTTGACCCATGTCACTTAGGAGTACCGTCGGTTGTGTCAAAATGATTTCTTAGCCTAGGGTATGTTCAACGCAAACCGTGCACCTATCTTGCTTCGAGATTAATACTCTCTCCAAATGGACCAAAATGAGCTTCCATTTGACCAATGTCTCTTAGAAGTACCATCGGGTGTGCCTAAAAAGATTTTCATGCCTGTGGTACATTCGGCGCAAACCGTACACCTATCTTGCGCCTAGTTTAACACTATCTCCGAGTGGACCAAAATGAGCTGTCACTTGACCACGTCACCTAGGAGTAGCATCGGGTGTGCCCAAAATGATTTCCATGCCTATGGTACATTAATCGCAAACCGTGCACCTATCAAGCACCAAGAATAACACTATCTCCAAACGGACCGAAACATGCTTCCACTTGACATACATTACATAGGAGTACCATCGGGTGTGCCCAAAGCAATTTCCATGCCCGTGGGACATTCGGCGCAAACTGTGCACCATTCTTGCGCTGAAGTTGAAACCATCTCCAAATGGATCAAAATGAGCTTCTGCTTGATCCATCTCACCTAGGAGTACAATCAGGCGCATCCAAAATGATTTCTATGCCAATGGTACGTTCGGTGCAAACTGTGCACCTATCTAGCGCTAAGATTAACACTATCTCTAAACGGCTCGAATCGAGCTTCCACTTGACCCACTTCAGCTAGGAGAACCATCGAGTGTGCCCAAAGTGATTTCCCGGCCCCTGGTACGTTCGGCGCAAATTGTGCACCTATCGTGCGCCTAGACTAAAACTATCTCCAAACGGACCGAAACAAGCTTCCACTTGACATACATTACCTAGGAGTACCATCAGGTCTGCCCAAAGCGATTTCCATGCCCGTGGTACATTCGGCACAAACCGTGCACCTATCTTACGCCAAGATCAAAACAATCTCCAAATAGATAGAAATAAACTTTCGCTTGATCCACGTCGCCTACGAGTACAATCAAGTGCGTCCAAAATGATTGCTTAGCCTATGGTACGTTCAGCGCATATAGTGCACCTATCTTGCGTCGAGATTAACGGTTTCTCCGTATGGGCTCAAACGAGATTCCACTTGACCCATGTCACGTAGGAGTACCGTCGGTTGTGTCAAAATGATTTCTTAGCCTAGGGTACGTTCAGCACAAACCGTGCACCTATCTTGCTTTGAGATTAATACTCTCTCCAAATGGACCAAAATGAGCTTCCATTTGACCAATGTCTCTTAGAAGTACCATCGGGTGTGCCTAAAAAGATTTCCATGCCTGTGGTACATTCGGCGCAAACCGTACACCTATCTTGCGCCTAGTTTAACACTATCTCTGAGTGGACCAAAATGAGCTGTCACTTGACCACGTCACCTAGGAGTAGCATCGGGTGTGCCCAAAATGATTTCCATGCCTATGGTACATTCAGCGCAAACCGTGCACCTATCAAGCACCAAGACTAACACTATCTCCAAACGGACCGAAACATGCTTCCACTTGACATAAATTACATAGGTGTACCATCGGGTGTGCCCAAAGCAATTTCCATGCCCGTGGGACATTCGGCGCAAACTGTGCACCATTCTTGCGCTGAAGTTGAAACCATCTCCAAATGGATCAAAATGAGCTTCTGCTTGATCCATCTCACCTAGGAGTACAATCAGGTGCATCCAAAATGATTTCTATGCCAATGGTACGTTCGGTGCAAACTGTGCACCTATCTAGCGCTAAGATTAACACTATCTCTAAACGGCTCGAATCGAGCTTCCACTTGACCCACTTCAGCTAGGAGAACCATCGAGTGTGCCCAAAGTGATTTCCCGGCCCGTGGTACGTTCGGCGCAAATTGTGCACCTATCATGCGCCTAGACTAAAACTATCTCCAAACGGACCGAAACAAGCTTCCACTTGACATACATTACCTAGGAGTACCATCAGGTCTGCCCAAAGCGATTTCCATGCCCGTGGTACATTCGGCACAAACCGTGCACCTATCTTACGCCGAGATCAAAACAATCTCCAAATAGATAGAAATAAATTTCGCTTGATCCACGTCGCCTACGAGTACAATCAAGTGCGTCCAAAATGATTTCTTAGCCTATGGTACGTTCAGCGCATATAGTGCACCTATCTTGCATCGAGATTAACGGTTTCTCCGTATGGGCTGAAATGAGATTCCACTTGACCCATGTCACGTAGGAGCACCGTCGGTTGTGTCAAAATGATTTCTTAGCCTAGGGTACGTTCAGCGCAAACCGTGCACCTATCTTGCTTCGAGATTAATACTCTCTCCAAATGGACCAAAATGAGCTTCCATTTGACCAATGTCTCTTAGAAGTACCATCGGGTGTGCCTAAAAAGATTTCCATGCCTGTGGTACATTCAGCGCAAACCGTACACCTATCTTGCGCCTAGTTTAACACTATCTCCGAGTGGACCAAAATGAGTTGTCACTTGACCACGTCACCTAGGAGTAGCAACGGGTGTGCCCAAAGCAATTTCCATGCCCGTGGGACATTCGGCGCAAACTGTGCACCATTCTTGCCCTGAAGTTAAAACCATCTCCAAATGGATCAAAATGAGCTTCTGCTTGATCCATCTCACCTAGGAGTACAATCAGGTGCATCCAAAATGATTTTCTATGCCAATGGTACGTTCGGTGCAAACTATGCACCTATCTAGCGCTAAGATTAACACTATCTGTAAACGGCTCGAATCGAGCTTCCACTTGACCCACTTCAGCTAGGAGAACCATCGAGTGTGCCCAAAGTGATTTCCCGGCCCATGGTACGTTCGGCGCAAATTGTGCACCTATCGTGCGCCTAGACTAAAACTATCTCCAAACGGACCGAAACAAGCTTCCACTTGACATACATTACCTAGGAGTACCATCAGGTCTGCCCAAAGCGATTTCCAAGCCCGTGGTACATTCGGCACAAACCGTGCACCTATCTTACGCCGAGATCAAAACAATCTCCAAATAGATAGAAATAAATTTCGCTTGATCCACGTCGCCTACGAGTACAATCAAGTGCGTCCAAAATGATTTCTTAGCCTATGGTACGTTCAGCGCATATAGTGCACCTATCTTGCGTCGAGATTAACGGTTTCTCCGTATGGGCTGAAATGAGATTCCACTTGACCCATGTCACGTAGGAGCACCGTCGGTTGTGTCAAAATGATTTCTTAGCCTAGGGTACGTTCAGCGCAAACCGTGCACCTGTCTTGCTTCGAGATTAATACTCTCTCCAAATGGACCAAAATGAGCTTCCATTTGACCAATGTCTCTTAGAAGTACCATCGGGTGTGCCTAAAAAGATTTCCATGCCTGTGGTACATTCAGCGCAAACCGTACACCTATCTTGCGCCTAGTTTAACACTATCTCCGAGTGGACCAAAATGAGCTGTCACTTGACCACGTCACCTAGGAGTAGCATCGGGTGTGCCCAAAATGATTTCCATGCCTATGGTACATTCAGCGCAAACCGTGCACCTATCAAGCACCAAGACTAACACTATCTCCAAACGGACCGAAACATGCTTCCACTTGACATACATTACATAGGTGTACCATCGGGTGTGCCCAAAGCAATTTCCTTGCCCGTGGGACATTCGGCGCAAACTGTGCACCATTCTTGCGCTGAAGTTGAAACCATCTCCAAATGGATCAAAATGAGCTTCTGCTTGATCCAACTCACCTAGGAGTACAATCAGGTGCATCCAAAATGATTTCTATGCCAATGGTACGTTCGGTGCAAACTGTGCACCTATCTAGCGCTAAGATTAACACTATCTCTAAACGGCTCGAATCGAGCTTCCACTTGACCCACTTCAGCTAGGAGAACCATCGAGTGTGCCCAAAGTGATTTCCCGGCCCGTGGTACGTTCGGCGCAAATTGTGCACCTATCGTGCGCCTAGACTAAAACTATCTCCAAACGGACCGAAACAAGCTTCCACTTGACATACATTACCTAGGAGTACCATCAGGTCTGCCCAAAGCGATTTCCATGCCCGTGGTACATTCGGCACAAACCGTGCACCTATCTTACGCCGAGATCAAAACAATCTCCAAATAGATAGAAATAAATTTCGCTTGATCCACGTCGCCTACGAGTACAATCAAGTGCGTCCAAAATGATTTCTTAGCCTATGGTACGTTCAGCGCATATAGTGCACCTATCTTGCGTCGAGATTAACGGTTTCTCCGTATGGGCTGAAATGAGATTCCACTTGACCCATGTCACGTAGGAGCACCGTCGGTTGTGTCAAAATGATTTCTTAGCCTAGGGTACGTTCAGCGCAAACCGTGCACCTATCTTGCTTCGAGATTAATACTCTCTCCAAATGGACCAAAATGAGCTTCCATTTGACCAATGTCTCTTAGAAGTACCATCGGGTGTGCCTAAAAAGATTTCCATGCCTGTGGTACATTCAGCGCAAACCGTACACCTATCTTGCGCCTAGTTTAACACTATCTCCGAGTGGACCAAAATGAGCTGTCACTTGACCACGTCACCTAGGAGTAGCATCGGGTGTGCCCAAAGCAATTTCCATGCCCGTGGGACATTCGGCGCAAACTGTGCACCATTCTTGCCCTGAAGTTAAAACCATCTCCAAATGGATCAAAATGAGCTTCTGCTTGATCCATCTCACCTAGGAGTACAATCAGGTGCATCCAAAATGATTTCTATGCCAATGGTACGTTTGGTGGAAACTGTGGACCTATCTAGGGCTAAGATTAACACTATCTCTAAACGGCTCGAATCGAGCTTCCACTTGACCCACTTCAGCTAGGAGAACCATCGAGTGTGCCCAAAGTGATTTCCCGGCCCGTGGTACGTTCGGCGCAAATTATGCACCTATCGTGCGCCTAGACTAAAACTATCTCCAAACGGACCGAAACAAGCTTCCACTTGACATACATTACCTAGGAGTACCATCAGGTCTGCCCAAAGCGATTTCCATGCCCGTGGTACATTTGGCACAAACCGTGCACCTATCTTACGCCGAGCTCAAAACAATGTCCAAATAGATAGAAATAAACTTTCGCTTGATCCACGTCGCCTACGAGTACAATCAAGTGCGTCCAAAATGATTTCTTAGCCTATGGTACGTTCAGCGCATACAGTGCACCTATCTTGCGTCGAGATTAACGGTTTCTCCGTATGGGCTGAAATGAGATTCCACTTGACCCATGTCACGTAGGAGTACCGTCGGTTGTATCGAAATGATTTCTTAGCCTAGGGTACGTTCAGCGCAAACCGTGCACCTATCTTGCTTCGAGATTAATACTCTCTCCAAATGGACTAAAATGAGCTTCCATTTGACCAATGTCTCTTAGAAGTACCATCGGGTGTGCCTAAAAAGATTTCCATGCCTGTGGTACATTCGGCGCAAACCGTACACCTATCTTGCGCCTAGTTTAACACTATCTCCGAATGGACCAAAATGAGCTGTCACTTGACCACGTCACCTAGGAGTAGCATCGGGTGTGCCCAAAATGATTTCCATGCCTATGGTACGTTCAGCGCAAACCATGCACCTATTTAGCACCAAGACTAACACTATCTCCAAACGGACCGAAACAAGCTTCCACTTGACATACATTACATAGGAGTACCATCGGGTGTGCCCAAAGCAATTTCCATGCCCGTGGGACATTCGGCGCAAACTGTGCACCATTATGGCGCTGAAGTTAAAACCATCTCTAAATGGATCAAAATGAGCTTCTGCTTGATCCATCTCACCTAGGAGTACAATCAGGTGCATCCAAAATGATTTTCTATGCCAATGGTACGTTCGGTGCAAACTATGCACCTATCTAGCGCTAAGATTAACACTATCTGTAAACGGCTCGAATCGAGCTTCCACTTGACCCACTTCAGCTAGGAGAACCATCGAGTGTGCCCAAAGTGATTTCCCGGCCCATGGTACGTTCGGCGCAAATTGTGCACCTATCGTGCGCCTAGACTAAAACTATCTCCAAACGGACCGAAACAAGCTTCCACTTGACATACATTACCTAGGAGTACCATCAGGTCTGCCCAAAGCGATTTCCAAGCCCGTGGTACATTCGGCACAAACCGTGCACCTATCTTACGCCGAGATCAAAACAATCTCCAAATAGATAGAAATAAATTTCGCTTGATCCACGTCGCCTACGAGTACAATCAAGTGCGTCCAAAATGATTTCTTAGCCTATGGTACGTTCAGCGCATATAGTGCACCTATCTTGCGTCGAGATTAACGGTTTCTCCGTATGGGCTGAAATGAGATTCCACTTGACCCATGTCACGTAGGAGCACCGTCAGTTGTGTCAAAATGATTTCTTAGCCTAGGGTACGTTCAGCGCAAACCGTGCACCTATCTTGCTTCGAGATTAATACTCTCTCCAAATGGACCAAAATGAGCTTCCATTTGACCAATGTCTCTTAGAAGTACCATCGGGTGTGCCTAAAAAGATTTCCATGCCTGTGGTACATTCAGCGCAAACCGTACACCTATCTTGCGCCTAGTTTAACACTATGTCCGAGTGGACCAAAATGAGCTGTCACTTGACCACGTCACCTAGGAGTAGCATCGGGTGTGCCCAAAGCAATTTCCATGCCCGTGGGACATTCGGCGCAAACTGTGCACCATTCTTGCCCTGAAGTTAAAACCATCTCCAAATGGATCAAAATGAGCTTCTGCTTGATCCATCTCACCTAGGAGTACAATCAGGTGCATCCAAAATGATTTCTATGCCAATGGTACGTTTGGTGGAAACTGTGGATCTATCTAGGGCTAAGATTAACACTATCTCTAAACGGCTCGAATCGAGCTTCCACTTGACCCACTTCAGCTAGGAGAACCATCGTGTGTGCCCAAAGTGATTTCCCGGCCCGTGGTACGTTCGGCACAAATTATGCACCTATCGTGCGCCTAGACTAAAACTATCTCCAAACGGACCGAAACAAGCTTCCACTTGACATACATTACCTAGGAGTACCATCAGGTCTGCCCAAAGCGATTTCCATGCCCGTGGTACATTTGGCACAAACCGTGCACCTATCTTACGCCGAGCTCAAAACAATGTCCAAATAGATAGAAATAAACTTTCGCTTGATCCACGTCGCCTACGAGTACAATCAAGTGCGTCCAAAATGATTTCTTAGCCTATGGTACGTTCAGCGCATACAGTGCACCTATCTTGCGTCGAGATTAACGGTTTCTCCGTATGGGCTGAAATGAGATTCCACTTGACCCATGTCACGTAGGAGTACCGTCGGTTGTATCGAAATGATTTCTTAGCCTAGGGTACGTTCAGCGCAAACCGTGCACCTATCTTGCTTCGAGATTAATACTCTCTCCAAATGGACTAAAATGAGCTTCCATTTGACCAATGTCTCTTAGAAGTACCATCGGGTGTGCCTAAAAAGATTTCCATGCCTGTGGTACATTCGGCGCAAACCGTACACCTATCTTGCGCCTAGTTTAACACTATCTCCGAATGGACCAAAATGAGCTGTCACTTGACCACGTCACCTAGGAGTAGCATCGGGTGTGCCCAAAATGATTTCCATGCCTATGGTACGTTCGGCGCAAACCATGCACCTATTTAGCACCAAGACTAACACTATCTCCAAACGGACCGAAACAAGCTTCCACTTGACATACATTACATAGGAGTACCATCGGGTGTGCCCAAAGCAATTTCCATGCCCGTGGGACATTCGGCGCAAACTGTGCACCATTATGGCGCTGAAGTTAAAACCATCTCCAAATGGATCAAAATGAGCTTCTGCTTGATCCATCTCACCTAGGAGTACAATCAGGTGCATCCAAAATGATTTCTATGCCAATGGTACGTTCGGTGCAAACTATGCACCTATCTAGCGCTAAGTTTAACACTATCTGTAAACGGCCCGAATCGAGCTTCCACTTGACCCACTTCAGCTAGGAGAACCATCGAGTGTGCCCAAAGTGATTTCCCGGCCCATGGTACGTTCGGCGCAAATTGTGCACCTATCGTGCGCCTAGACTAAAACTATCTCCAAACGGACCGAAACAAGCTTCCACTTGACATACATTACCTAGGAGTACCATCAGGTCTGCCCAAAGCGATTTCCATGCCCGTGGTACATTCGGCACAAACCGTGCACCTATCTTACGCCGAGATCAAAACAATCTCCAAATAGATAGAAATAAACTTTCGCTTGATCCAAGTCGCCTAGGAGTACAATCAAGTGCGTCCAAAATGATTTCTTAGCCTATGGTATGTTCAGCGCATATAGTGCACCTATCTTGCGTCGAGATTAACGGTTTCTCCGTATGGCCTGAAATGAGATTCCACTTGACCCATGTCACGTAGGAGTACCGTCGGTTGTGTCAAATGATTTCTGAGCCTAGGGTATGTTTAGCGCAAACCGTGCACCTATCTTGCTTCGAGATTAATACTCTCTCCAAATGGACCAAAATGAGCTTCCATTTGACCAATGTCCCTTAGAAGTACCATCGGGTGTGCCTAAAAAGATTTCCATGCCTGTGGTACATTCGGCGCAAACCGTACACCTATCTTGCGCCTAGTTTAACACTATCTCCGAATGGACCAAAATGAGCTGTCACTTGACCACGTCACCTAGGAGTAGCATCGGGTGTGCCCAAAATGATTTCCATGCCTATGGTACATTCAGCCAAACCGTGCACCTATCTAGCACCAAGACTAACACTATTTCCAAACGGACCGAAACAAGCTTCCACTTGACATACATTACATAGGAGTACCATCGGGTGTGCCCAAAGCAATTTCCATGCCCGTGAGACATTCAGCGCAAACTGTGCACCATTCTTGCCCTGAAGTTAAAACCATCTCCAAATGGATCAAAATGAGCTTCTGCTTGATCCATCTCACCTAGGAGTACAATCAGGTGCATCCAAAATGATTTCTATGCCAATGGTACGTTTGGTGGAAACTGTGGACCTATCTAGGGCTAAGATTAACACTATCTCTAAACGGCTCGAATCGAGCTTCCACTTGACCCACTTCAGCTAGGAGAACCATCGAGTGTGCCCAAAGTGATTTCCCGGCCCGTGGTACGTTCGGCGCAAATTATGCACCTATCGTGCGCCTAGACTAAAACTATCTCCAAACGGACCGAAACAAGCTTCCACTTGACATACATTACCTAGGAGTACCATCAGGTCTGCCCAAAGCGATTTCCATGCCCGTGGTACATTCGGCACAAACCGTGCACCTATCTTACGCCGAGCTCAAAACAATGTCCAAATAGATAGAAATAAACTTTCGCTTGATCCACGTCGCCTACGAGTACAATCAAGTGCGTCCAAAATGATTTCTTAGCCTATGGTACGTTCAGCGCATACAGTGCACCTATCTTGCGTCGAGATTAACGGTTTCTCCGTATGGGCTGAAATGAGATTCCACTTGACCCATGTCACGTAGGAGTACCGTCGGTTGTATCGAAATGATTTCTTAGCCTAGGGTACGTTCAGCGCAAACCGTGCACCTATCCTGCTTCGAGATTAATACTCTCTCCAAATGGACTAAAATGAGCTTCCATTTGACCAATGTCTCTTAGAAGTACCATCGGGTGTGCCTAAAAAGATTTCCATGCCTGTGGTACATTCGGCGCAAACCGTACACCTATCTTGCGCCTAGTTTAACACTATCTCCGAATGGACCAAAATGAGCTGTCACTTGACCACGTCACCTAGGAGTAGCATCGGGTGTGCCCAAAATGATTTCCATGCCTATGGTACATTCAGCGCAAACCGTGCACCTATCTAGCACCAAGACTAACACTATTTCCAAACGGACCGAAACAAGCTTCCACTTGACATACATTACATAGGAGTACCATCGGGTGTGCCCAAAGCAATTTCCATGCCCGTGAGACATTCGGCGCAAACTGTGCACCATTCTTGCCCTGAAGTTAAAACCATCTCCAAATGGATCAAAATGAGCTTCTGCTTGATCCATCTCACCTAGGAGTACAATCAGGTGCATCCAAAATGATTTCTGTGCCAATGGTACGTTTGGTGGAAACTATGGACCTATCTAGCGCTAAGATTAACACTATCTCTAAACGGCTCGAATCGAGCTTCCACTTGACCCACTTCAGCTAGGAGAACCATCGAGTGTGCCGAAAGTGATTTCCCGGCCCGTGGTACGTTCGGCGCAAATTATGCACCTATCGTGCGCCTAGACTAAAACTATCTCCAAACGGACCGAAACAAGCTTCCACTTGACATACATTACCTAGGAGTACCATCAGGTCTGCCCAAAGCGATTTCCATGCCCGTGGTACATTCGGCACAAACCGTGCACCTATCTTACGCCGAGCTCAAAACAATGTCCAAATAGATAGAAATAAACTTTCGCTTGATCCACGTCGCCTACGAGTACAATCAAGTGCGTCCAAAATGATTTCTTAGCCTATGGTACGTTCAGCGCATACAGTGCACCTATCTTGCGTCGAGATTAACGGTTTCTCCGTATGGGCTGAAATGAGATTCCACTTGACCCATGTCACGTAGGAGTACCGTCGGTTGTATCGAAATGATTTCTTAGCCTAGGGTACGTTCAGCGCAAACCGTGCACCTATCCTGCTTCGAGATTAATACTCTCTCCAAATGGACTAAAATGAGCTTCCATTTGACCAATGTCTCTTAGAAGTACCATCGGGTGTGCCTAAAAAGATTTCCATGCCTGTGGTACATTCGGCGCAAACCGTACACCTATCTTGCGCCTAGTTTAACACTATCTCCGAATGGACCAAAATGAGCTGTCACTTGACCACGTCACCTAGGAGTAGCATCGGGTGTGCCCAAAATGATTTCCATGCCTATGGTACATTCAGCGCAAACCGTGCACCTATCTAGCACCAAGACTAACACTATTTCCAAACGGACCGAAACAAGCTTCCACTTGACATACATTACATAGGAGTACCATCGGGTGTGCCCAAAGCAATTTCCATGCCCGTGAGACATTCGGCGCAAACTATGCACCATTCTTGCCCTGAAGTTAAAACCATCTCCAAATGGATCAAAATGAGCTTCTGCTTGATCCATCTCACCTAGGAGTACAATCAGGTGCATCCAAAATGATTTCTGTGCCAATGGTACGTTTGGTGGAAACTATGGACCTATCTAGCGCTAAGATTAACACTATCTCTAAACGGCTCGAATCGAGCTTCCACTTGACCCACTTCAGCTAGGAGAACCATCGAGTGTGCCGAAAGTGATTTCCCGGCCCGTGGTACGTTCGGCGCAAATTATGCACCTATCGTGCGCCTAGACTAAAACTATCTCCAAACGGACCGAAACAAGCTTCCACTTGACATACATTACCTAGGAGTACCATCAGGTCCGCCCAAAGCGATTTCCATGCCCGTGGTACATTCGGCACAAACCGTGCACCTATCTTACGCCGAGCTCAAAACAATGTCCAAATAGATAGAAATAAACTTTCACTTGATCCACGTCGCCTACGAGTACAATCAAGTGCGTCCAAAATGATTTCTTAGCCTATGGTACGTTCAGCGCATACAGTGCACCTATCTTGCGTCGAGATTAACGGTTTCTCCGTATGGGCTGAAATGAGATTCCACTTGACCCATGTCACGTAGGAGTACCGTCGGTTGTATCGAAATGATTTCTTAGCCTAGGGTACGTTCAGCGCAAACCGTGCACCTATCTTGCTTCGAGATTAATACTCTCTCCAAATGGACCAAAATGAGCTTCCATTTGACCAATGTCCCTTAGAAGTACCATCGGGTGTGCCTAAATAGATTTCCATGCCTGTGGTACATTCGGCGCAAACCGTACACCTATCTTGCGCCTAGTTTAACACTATCTCTGAATGGACCAAAATGAGCTGTCACTTGACCACGTCACCTAGGAGTAGCATCGGGTGTGCCCAAAATGATTTCCATGCCTATGGTACATTCAGCGCAAACCGTGCACCTATCTAGCACCAAGACTAACACTATCTCCAAACGGACCGAAACAAGCTTCCACTTGACATACATTACATAGGAGTACCATCGGGTGTGCCCAAAGCAATTTCCATGCCCGTGGGACATTCGGCGCAAACTGTGCACCATTATGGCGCTGATGTTAAAACCATCTCCAAATGGATCAAAATGAGCTTCTGCTTGATCCATCTCACCTAGGAGTACAATCAGGTGCATCCAAAATGATTTCTATGCCAATGGTACGTTCGGTGGAAACTGTGGACCAATCTAGCGCTAAGATTAACACTATCTGTAAACGGCTCGAATCGAGTTTCCACTTGACCCACTTCAGCTAGGAGAACCATCGAGTGTGCCCAAAGTGATTTCCCGGCCCATGGTACGTTCGGCGCAAATTGTGCACCTATCGTGCGCCTAGACTAAAACTATCTCCAAACGGACCGAAACAAGCTTCCACTTGACATACATTACCTAGGAGTACCATCAGGTCTGCACAAAGCGATTTCCATGCCCGTGGTACATTCGGCACAAACCGTGCACCTATCTTACGCCGAGATCAAAACAATCTCCAAATAGATAGAAATAAACTTTCGCTTGATCCACGTCGCCTACGAGTACGATCATGTGCGTCCAAAATGATTTCTTAGCCTATGGTATGTTCAGCGCATATAGTGCACCTATCTTGCGTCGAGATTAACGGTTTCTCCGTATGGGCTGAAATGAGATTCCACTTGACCCATGTCACGTAGGAGTACCGTCGGTTGTGTCGAATGATTTCTGAGCCTAGGGTATGTTTAGCGCAAACCGTGCACCTATCTTGCTTCGAGATTAATACTCTCTCCAAATGGACCAAAATGAGCTTCCATTTGACCAATGTCCCTTAGAAGTACCATCGGGTGTGTCTAAAAAGATTTCCATGCCTGTGGTACATTCGGTGCAAACCGTACACCTATCTTGCGCCTAGTTTAACACTATCTCCGAATGGACCAAAATGAGCTGTCACTTGACCACGTCACCTAGGAGTAGCATGGGGTGTGCCCAAAATGATTTCCATGCCTATGGTACATTCAGCGCAAACCGTGCACCTATCTAGCACCAAGACTAACACTATCTCCAAACGGACCGAAACAAGCTTCCACTTGACATACATTACATAGGAGTACCATCGGGTGTGCCCAAAGCAATTTCCATGCCCGTGGGACATTCGGCGCAAACTGTGCACCATTCTTGCGCTGAAGTTGAAACCATCTCCAAATGGATCAAAATGAGCTTCTACTTGATCCATCTCACCTAGGAGTACAATCAGGCGCATCCAAAATGATTTCTATGCCAATGGTACGTTCGGTGCAAACTGTGCACCTATCTAGCGCTAAGATTAACACTATCTCTAAACGGCTCGAATCGAGCTTCCACTTGACCCACTTCAGCTAGGAGAACCATCGAGTTTGCCCAAAGTGATTTCCCGGCCCGTGGTACGTTCGGCGCAAATTGTGCACCTATCGTGCGCCTAGACTAAAACTATCTCCAAACGGACCGAAACAAGCTTCCACTTGACATACATTACCTAGGAGTACCATCAGGTCTGCACAAAGCGATTTCCATGCCCGTGGTACATTTGGCATAAACCGTGCACCTATCTCACGCCGAGATCAAAACAATCTCCAAATAGATAGAAATAAACTTTCGCTTGATCCACGTCGCCTACGAGTACAATCAAGTGCGTCCAAAATGATTGCTTAGCCTATGGTACGTTCAGCGCATATAGTGCACCTATCTTGCGTCGAGATTAACGTTTTCTCCGTATGGGCTGAAACGAGATTCCACTTGACCCATGTCACGTAGGAGTACCGTCGGTTGTGTCAAAATCATTTCTTAGCCTAGGGTACGTTCAACGCAAACCGTGCACCTATCTTGCTTTGAGATTAATACTCTCTCCAAATGGACCAAAATGAGCTTCCATTTGACCTATGTCTCTTAGAAGTACCATCGGGTGTGCCTAAAAAGATTTTCATGCCTGTGGTACATTCGGCGCAAACCGTACACCAATCTTGCGCCTAGTTTAACACTATCTCCGAGTGGACCAAAATGAGCTGTCACTTGACCACGTCACCTAGGAGTAGCATCGGGTGTGCCCAAAATGATTTCCATGCCTATGGTACATTCATCGCAAACCGTGCACCTATCAAGCACCAAGACTAACACTATCTCCAAACGGACCGAAACATGCTTCCACTTGACATACATTACATAGGAGTCCCATCGGGTGTGCCCAAAGCAATTTCCATGCCCGTGGGACATTCGGCGCAAACTGTGCACCATTCTTGCGCTGAAGTTGAAACCATCTCCAAATGGATCAAAATGAGCTTCTGCTTGATCCATCTCACCTAGGAGTACAATCAGGCGCATCCAAAATGATTTCTATGCCAATGGTACGTTCGGTGCAAACTGTGCACCTATCTAGCGCTAAGATTAACACTATCTCTAAACGGCTCGAATCGAGCTTCCACTTGACCCACTTCAGCTAGGAGAACCATCGAGTGTGCCCAAAGTGATTTCCCGGCACATGGTACGTTCGGCGCAAATTGTGCACCTATCGTGTGCCAAGACTAAAACTATCTCCAAACGGACCGAAACATGCTTCCACTTGACATACATTACCTAGGAGTACCATCACGTCTGCCCAAAGCGATTTCCATGCCCGTGGTACATTCGGCATAAACCGTGCACCTATCTTACGCCGAGATCAAAACAATCTCCAAATAGATAGAAATAAACTTTCGCTTGATCCATGTCGCCTACGAGTACAATCAAGTGCTTCCAAAATGATTTCTTAGCCTATGGTACGTTCAGCGCATATAGTGCACCTATCTTGCGTCGAGATTAACGGTTTCTCCGTATGGGCTGAAACGAGATTCCACTTGACCCATGTCACGTAGGAGTACCGTCGATTGTGTCAAAATGATTTCTTAGCCTAGGGTACGTTCAGCGTAAACCGTGCACCTATCTTGCTTCGAGATTAATACTCTCTCCAAATGGACTAAAATGAGCTTCCATTTGACCAATGTCTCTTAGAAGTACCATCGGGTGTGCCTAAAAAGATTTCTATGCCTGTGGTATATTCGGCGCAAACTGTACACCTATCTTGCGCCTAGTTTAACACTATCTCCGAATGGACCAAAATGAGCTATCACTTGACCACGTCACCTAGGAGTAGCATCGGGTGTGCCCAAAATGATTTCCATGCCTATGGTACGTTCAGCGCAAACCATGCACCTATTTAGCACCAAGACTAACACTATCTCCAAACGGACCGAAACAAGCTTCCACTTGACATACATTACATAGGAGTACCATCGGGTGTGCCCAAAGCAATTTCCATGCCCGTGGGACATTCGGCGCAAACTGTGCACCATTATGGCGCTGAAGTTAAAACCATCTCCAAATGGATCAAAATGAGCTTCTGCTTGATCCATCTCACCTAGGAGTACAATCAGGTGCTTCCAAAATGATTTCTATGCCAATGGTACGTTCGGTGCAAACTATGCACCTATCTAGCGCTAAGATTAACACTATCTGTAAACGGCTCGAATCGAGCTTCCACTTGACCCACTTCAGCTAGGAGAACCATCGAGTGTGCCCAAAGTGATTTCCCGGCCCATGGTACGTTCGGCGCAAATTGTGCACCTATCGTGCGCCTAGACTAAAACTATCTCCAACGGACCGAAACAAGCTTCCACTTGACATACATTACCTATGAGTACCATCAGGTCTGCCCAAAGCGATTTCCATGCCCGTGGTACATTCGGCACAAACCGTGCACCTATCTTACGCCGAGATCAAAACAATCTCCAAATAGATAGAAATAAACTTTCGCTTGATCCAAGTCGCATAGGAGTACAATCAAGTGCGTCCAAAATGATTTCTTAGCCTATGGTATGTTCAGCGCATATAGTGCACCTATCTTGCGTCGAGATTAACGGTTTCTCCGTATGGCCTGAAATGAGATTCCACTTGACCCATGTCACGTAGGAGTACCGTCGGTTGTGTCAAATGATTTCTGAGCCTAGGGTATGTTTAGCGCAAACCGTGCACCTATCTTGCGCCTAGTTTAACACTATCTCCGAATGGACCAAAATGAGCTGTCACTTGACCATGTCACCTAGGAGTAGCATCGGGTGTGCCCAAAATGATTTCCATGCCTATGGTACATTCAGCGCAAACCGTGCACCTATCTAGCACCAAGACTATCACTATCTCCAAACGGACCGAAACAAGCTTCCACTTGACATACATTACATAGGAGTACCATCGGGTGTGCCCAAAGCAATTTCCATGCCCGTGGGACATTCGGCGCAAACTGTGCACCATTCTTGCGCTGAAGTTGAAACCATCTCCAAATGGATCAAAATGAGCTTCTGCTTGATCCATCTCACCTAGGAGTACAATCAGGCGCATCCAAAATGATTTCTATGCCAATGGTACGTTCGGTGCAAACTGTGCACCTATCTAGCGCTAAGATTAACACTATCTCTAAACGGCTCGAATCGAGCTTCCACTTGACCCACTTCAGCTAGGAGAACCATCGAGTGTGCCCAAAGTGATTTCCCGGCACATGGTACGTTCGGCGCAAATTGTGCACCTATCGTGTGCCAAGATTAAAACTATCTCCAAACGGACCGAAACATGCTTCCACTTGACATACATTACCTAGTAGTACCATCACGTCTGCCCAAAGCGATTTCCATGCCCGTGGTACATTTGGCATAAACCGTGCACCTATCTCACGCCGAGATCAAAACAATCTCCAAATAGATAGAAATAAACTTTCGCTTGATCCACGTCGCCTACGAGTACAATCAAGTGCGTCCAATATGATTGCTTAGCCTATGGTACATTCAGCGCATATAGTGCACCTATCTTGCGTCGAGATTAACGGTTTCTCCGTATGGGCTGAAACGAGATTCCACTTGACCCATGTCACGTAGGAGTACCGTCGGTTGTGTCAAAATGATTTCTTAGCCTAGGGTACGTTCAACGCAAACCGTGCACCTATCTTGCTTTGAGATTAATACTCTCTCCAAATGGACCAAAATGAGCTTCCATTTGACCTATGTCTCTTAGAAGTACCATCGGGTGTGCCTAAAAAGATTTTCATGCCTGTGGTACATTCGGCGCAAACCGTACACCAATCTTGCGCCTAGTTTAACACTATCTCCGAGTGGACCAAAATGAGCTGTCACTTGACCACGTCACCTAGGAGTAGCATCGGGTGTGCCCAAAATGATTTCCATGCCTATGGTACATTCATCGCAAACCGTGCACCTATCAAGCACCAAGAATAACACTATCTCCAAACGGACCGAAACAAGCTTCCACTTGACATACATTACATAGGAGTACCATCGGGTGTGCCCAAAGCAATTTCCATGCCCGTGGGACATTCGGCGCAAACTGTGCACCATTCTTGCGCTGAAGTTGAAACCATCTCCAAATGGATCAAAATGAGCTTCTGCTTGATCCATCTCACCTAGGAGTACAATCAGGCGCATCCAAAATGATTTCTATGCCAATGGTACGTTCGGTGCAAACTGTGCACCTATCTAGCGCTAAGATTAACACTATCTCTAAACGGCTCGAATCGAGCTTCCACTTGACCCACTTCAGCTAGGAGAACCATCGAGTGTGCCCAAAGTGATTTCCCGGCCCGTGGTACATTCGGCGCAAATTATGCACCTATCG
The DNA here is from genome assembly GCA_038087645.1 of Saccharum hybrid cultivar R570. Lineage (NCBI taxonomy): Eukaryota > Viridiplantae > Streptophyta > Magnoliopsida > Poales > Poaceae > Saccharum > Saccharum hybrid cultivar. The sequence goes on along the minus strand of JAQSUU010000307.1, from coordinate 38,679,583 downwards.
TGCGCCTAGACTAAAACTATCTCCAAACGGACCGAAACAAGCTTCCACTTGACATACATTACCTAGGAGTACCATCAGGTCTGCCCAAAGCGATTTCCATGCCCGTGGTACATTCGGCACAAACCGTGCACCTATCTTACGCCGAGCTCAAAACAATGTCCAAATAGATAGAAATAAACTTTCGCTTGATCCACGTCGCCTACGAGTACAATCAAGTGCGTCCAAAATGATTTCTTAGCCTATGGTACGTTCAGCGCATACAGTGCACCTATCTTGCGTCGAGATTAACGGTTTCTCCGTATGGGCTGAAATTAGATTCCACTTGACCCAGGTCACGTAGGAGTACCGTCGGTTGTATCGAAATGATTTCTTAGCCTAGGGTACGTTCAGCGTAAACCGTGCACCTATCTTGCTTCGAGATTAATACTCTCTCCAAATGGACTAAAATGAGCTTCCATTTGACCAATGTCTCTTAGAAGTACCATCGGGTGTGCCTAAAAAGATTTCCATGCCTGTGGTATATTCGGCGCAAACTGTACACCTATCTTGCGCCTAGTTTAACACTATCTCCGAATGGACCAAAATGAGCTATCACTTGACCACGTCACCTAGGAGTAGCATCGGGTGTGCCCAAAATGATTTCCATGCCTATGGTACGTTCAGCGCAAACCATGCACCTATTTAGCACCAAGACTAACACTATCTCCAAACGGACCGAAACAAGCTTCCACTTGACATACATTACATAGGAGTACCATCGGGTGTGCCCAAAGCAATTTCCATGCCCGTGGGACATTCGGCGCAAACTGTGCACCATTATGGCGCTGAAGTTAAAACCATCTCCAAATGGATCAAAATGAGCTTCTGCTTGATCCATCTCACCTAGGAGTACAATCAGGTGCTTCCAAAATGATTTCTATGCCAATGGTACGTTCGGTGCAAACTATGCACCTATCTAGCGCTAAGATTAACACTATCTGTAAACGGCTCGAATCGAGCTTCCACTTGACCCACTTCAGCTAGGAGAACCATCGAGTGTGCCCAAAGTGATTTCCCGGCCCATGGTACGTTCGGCGCAAATTGTGCACCTATCGTGCGCCTAGACTAAAACTATCTCCAACGGACCGAAACAAGCTTCCACTTGACATACATTACCTAGGAGTACCATCAGGTCTGCCCAAAGCGATTTCCATGCCCGTGGTACATTCGGCACAAACCGTGCACCTATCTTACGCCGAGATCAAAACAATCTCCAAATAGATAGAAATAAACTTTCGCTTGATCCAAGTCGCATAGGAGTACAATCAAGTGCGTCCAAAATGATTTCTTAGCCTATGGTATGTTCAGCGCATATAGTGCACCTATCTTGCGTCGAGATTAACGGTTTCTCCGTATGGCCTGAAATGAGATTCCACTTGACCCATGTCACGTAGGAGTACCGTCGGTTGTGTCAAATGATTTCTGAGCCTAGGGTATGTTTAGCGCAAACCGTGCACCTATCTTGCTTCGAGATTAATACTCTCTCCAAATGGACCAAAATGAGCTTCCATTTGACCAATGTCCCTTAGATACCATCGGGTGTGCCTAAAAAGATTTCCATGCCTGTGGTACATTCGGCGCAAACCGTACACCTATCTTGCGCCTAGTTTAACACTATCTCCGAATGGACCAAAATGAGCTGTCACTTGACCATGTCACCTAGGAGTAGCATCGGGTGTGCCCAAAATGATTTCCATGCCTATGGTACATTCAGCGCAAACCGTGCACCTATCTAGCACCAAGACTATCACTATCTCCAAACGGACCGAAACAAGCTTCCACTTGACATACATTACATAGGAGTACCATCGGGTGTGCCCAAAGCAATTTCCATGCCCGTGGGACATTCGGCGCAAACTGTGCACCATTCTTGCGCTGAAGTTGAAACCATCTCCAAATGGATCAAAATGAGCTTCTGCTTGATCCATCTCACCTAGGAGTACAATCAGGCGCATCCAAAATGATTTCTATGCCAATGGTACGTTCGGTGCAAACTGTGCACCTATCTAGCGCTAACATTAACACTATCTCTAAACGGCTCGAATCGAGCTTCCACTTGACCCACTTCAGCTAGGAGAACCATCGAGTGTGCCCAAAGTGATTTCCCGGCACATGGTACGTTCGGCGCAAATTGTGCACCTATCGTGTGCCAAGACTAAAACTATCTCCAAACGGACCGAAACATGCTTCCACTTGACATACATTACCTAGTAGTACCATCACGTCTGCCCAAAGCGATTTCCATGCCCGTGGTACATTTGGCATAAACCGTGCACCTATCTCACGCCGAGATCAAAACAATCTCCAAATAGATAGAAATAAACTTTCGCTTGATCCACGTCGCCTACGAGTACAATCAAGTGCGTCCAATATGATTGCTTAGCCTATGGTACGTTCAGCGCATATAGTGCACCTATCTTGCGTCGAGATTAACGGTTTCTCCGTATGGGCTGAAACGAGATTCCACTTGACCCATGTCACGTAGGAGTACCGTCGGTTGTGTCAAAATGATTTCTTAGCCTAGGGTACGTTCAACGCAAACCGTGCACCTATCTTGCTTTGAGATTAATACTCTCTCCAAATGGACCAAAATGAGCTTCCATTTGACCTATGTCTCTTAGAAGTACCATCGGGTGTGCCTAAAAAGATTTTCATGCCTGTGGTACATTCGGCGCAAACTGTACACCAATCTTGCGCCTAGTTTAACACTATCTCCGAGTGGACCAAAATGAGCTGTCACTTGACCACGTCACCTAGGAGTAGCATCGGGTGTGCCCAAAATGATTTCCATGCCTATGGTACATTCATCGCAAACCGTGCACCTATCAAGCACCAAGAATAACACTATCTCCAAACGGACCGAAACAAGCTTCCACTTGACATACATTACATAGGAGTACCATCGGGTGTGCCCAAAGCAATTTCCATGCCCGTGGGACATTCGGCGCAAACTGTGCACCATTCTTGCGCTGAAGTTGAAACCATCTCCAAATGGATCAAAATGAGCTTCTGCTTGATCCATCTCACCTAGGAGTACAATCAGGCGCATCCAAAATGATTTCTATGCCAATGGTACGTTCGGTGCAAACTGTGCACCTATCTAGCGCTAAGATTAACACTATCTCTAAACGGCTCGAATCGAGCTTCCACTTGACCCACTTCAGCTAGGAGAACCATCGAGTGTGCCTAAAGTGATTTCCCGGCCCGTGGTACGTTCGGCGCAAATTATGCACCTATCGTGCGCCTAGACTAAAACTATCTCCAAACGGACCGAAACAAGCTTCCACTTGACATACATTACCTAGGAGTACCATCAGGTCTGCCCAAAGCGATTTCCATGCCCGTGGTACATTCGGCACAAACCGTGCACCTATCTTACGCCGAGCCCAAAACAATGTCCAAATAGATAGAAATAAACTTTCGCTTGATCCACGTCGCCTACGAGTACAATCAAGTGCGTCCAAAATGATTTCTTAGCCTATGGTACGTTCAGCGCATACAGTGCACCTATCTTGCGTCGAGATTAACGGTTTCTCCGTATGGGCTGAAATGAGATTCCACTTGACCCATGTCACGTAGGAGTACCGTCGGTTGTATCGAAATGATTTCTTAGCCTAGGGTACGTTCAGCGTAAACCGTGCACCTATCTTGCTTCGTGATTAATACTCTCTCCAAATGGACTAAAATGAGCTTCCATTTGACCAATGTCTCTTAGAAGTACCATCGGGTGTGCCTAAAAAGATTTCCATGCCTGTGGTATATTCGACGCAAACTGTACACCTATCTTGCGCCTAGTTTAACACTATCTCCGAATGGACCAAAATGAGCTGTCACTTGACCACGTCACCTAGGAGTAGCATCGGGTGTGCCCAAAATGATTTCCATGCCTATGGTACGTTCAGCGCAAACCATGCACCTATTTAGCACCAAGACTAACACTATCTCCAAACGGACCGAAACAAGCTTCCACTTGACATACATTACATAGGAGTACCATCGGGTGTGCCCAAAGCAATTTCCATGCCCGTGGGACATTCGGCGCAAACTGTGCACCATTATGGCGCTGAAGTTAAAACCATCTCCAAATGGATCAAAATGAGCTTCTGCTTGATCCATCTCACCTAGGAGTACAATCAGGTGCATCCAAAATGATTTCTATGCCAATGGTACGTTCGGTGCAAACTATGCACCTATCTAGCGCTAAGATTAACACTATCTGTAAACGGCTCGAATCGAGCTTCCACTTGACCCACTTCAGCTAGGAGAACCATCGAGTGTGCCCAAAGTGATTTCCCGGCCCATGGTACGTTCGGCGCAAATTGTGCACCTATCGTGTGCCTAGACTAAAACTATCTCCAAATGGACCGAAACAAGCTTCCACTTGACATACATTACCTAGGAGTACCGTCAGGTCTGCACAAAGCGATTTCCATGCCCGTGGTACATTCGGCACAAACCGTGCACCTATCTTACGCCGAGATCAAAACAATCTCCAAATAGATAGAAATAAACTTTCGCTTGATCCAAGTCGCCTAGGTGTACAATCAAGTGCGTCCAAAATGATTTCTTAGCCTATGGTATGTTCAGCGCATATAGTGCACCTATCTTGCGTCGAGATTAACGGTTTCTCCGTATGGCCTGAAATGAGATTCCACTTGACCCATGTCACGTAGGAGTACCGTCGGTTGTGTCGAATGATTTCTGAGCCTAGGGTATGTTTAGCGCAAACCGTGCACCTATCTTGCTTCGAGATTAATACTCTCTCCAAATGGACCAAAATGAGCTTCCATTTGACCAATGTCCCTTAGAAGTACCATCGGGTGTGCCTAAAAAGATTTCTATGCCTGTGGTACATTCGGCGCAAACCGTACACCTATCTTGCGCCTAGTTTAACACTATCTCCGAATGGACCAAAATGAGCTGTCACTTGACCACGTCACCTAGGAGTAGCATCGGGTGTGCCCAAAATGATTTCCATGCCTATGGTACATTCAGCGCAAACCGTGCACCTATCTAGCACCAAGACTAACACTATCTCCAAACGGACCGAAACAAGCTTCCACTTGACATACATTACATAGGAGTACCATCGGGTGTGCCCAAAGCAATTTCCATGCCCGTGGGACATTCGGCGCAAACTGTGCACCATTCTTGCACTGAAGTTGAAACCATCTCCAAATGGATCAAAATGAGCTTCTGCTTGATCCATCTCACCTAGGAGTACAATCAGGCGCATCCAAAATGATTTCTATGCCAATGGTACGTTCGGTGCAAACTGTGCACCTATCTAGCGCTAAGATTAACACTATCTATAAATGGCTCGAATCGAGCTTCCACTTGACCCACTTCAGCTAGGAGAACCATCGAGTTTGCCCAAAGTGATTTCCCGGCCCGTGGTACGTTCGGCGCAAATTGTGCACCTATCGTGCGCCTAGACTAAAACTATCTCCAAACGGACCGAAACAAGCTTCCCCTTGACATACATTACCTAGGAGTACCATCAGGTCTACCCAAAGCGATTTCCATGCCCGTGGTACATTCGGCACAAACCGTGCACCTATCTTACGCCGAGATCAAAACAATCTCCAAATAGATAGAAATAAACTTTCGCTTGATCCACGTCGCCTACGAGTACAATCAAGTGCATCCAAAATGATTTTCTTAGCCTATGGTACATTCCGCGCATATAGTGCACCTATCTTGCGTCGAGATTAACGGTTTCTTCGTATGGGCTGAAACGAGATTCCACTTGACCCATGACACGTAGGAGTACCATCGGTTGTGTCAAAATGATTTCTTAGCCTAGGGTACCTTCAGCGCAAACCGTGCACCTATCTTGCTTTGAGATTAATACTCTCTCCAAATGGACCAAAATGAGCTTCCATTTGACCAATGTCTCTTAGAAGTACCATCGGGTGTGCCTAAAAAGATTTCCATGCCCGTGGTACATTCAGCGCAAACCGTACACCTATCTTGCGCCTAGTTTAACACTATCTCCGAGTGGACCAAAATGAGGTGTCACTTGACCACGTCACCTAGGAGTAGCATCGGGTGTGCCCAAAATGATTTCCATGCCTATGGTACATTCAGCGCAAACCGTGCACCTATCTAGCACCAAGACTATCACTATCTCCAAATGGACCGAAACAAGCTTCCACTTGACATACATTACATAGGAGTCCCATCGGGTGTGCCCAAAGCAATTTCCATGCCCATGGGACATTCGGCGCAAACTGTGCACCATTCTTGCGCTGAAGTTGAAACCATCGCCAAATGGATCAAAATGAGCTTCTGCTTGATCCATCTCACCTAGGAGTACAATCAGGCGCATCGAAAATGATTTCTATGCCAATGGTACATTCGGTGCAAACTGTGCACCTATCTAGAGCTAAGATTAACACTATCTCTAAACGGCTCGAATCGAGCTTCCAGTTGACCCACTTCAGCGAGGAGAACCATCGAGTGTGCCCAAAGTGATTTCCCGGCCCGTGGTACGTTCGGCGCAAATTGTGCACCTATCTTGCGCCTAGACTAAAACTCTCTCCAAACGGACCGAAACAAGCTTCCACTTGACATACATTACCTAGGAGTACCATCAGGTCTGCCCAAAGCGATTTCCATGCACGTGGTACATTCGGCATAAACCGTGCACCTATCTTACGCCGAGATCAAAACAATCTCCAAATAGATAGGAATAAACTTTCGCTTGATCCATGTCGCCTACGAGTACAATCAAGTGCATCCAAAATGATTTCTTAGCCTATGGTACGTTCAGCGCATATAGTGCACCTATCTTGCGTCGAGATTAATGGTTTCTCCGTATGGGCTGAAACGAGATTCCACTTGACCCATGTCACGTAGGAGTACCGTCGATTGTGTCAAAATGATTTCTTAGCCTAGGGTACGTTCAGCGCAAACCGTGCACCTATCTTGCTTTGAGATTAATACTCTCTCCAAATGGACCAAAATGAGCTTCCATTTGACCAATGTCTCTTAGAAGTACCATCGGGTGTGCCTAAAAAGATTTCCATGCCTGTGGTACATTCGGCGCAAACCGTACACCTATCTTACGCCTAGTTTAACACTATCTCCGAGTGGACCAAAATGAGCTGTCACTTGACCACGTCACCTAGGAGTAGCATCGGGTGTGCCCAAAATGATTTCCATGCCTATGATACATTCAGCGCAAACCGTGCACCTATCAAGCACCAAGACTAACACTATCTCCAAACGGACCGAAACATGCTTCTACTTTACATACATTACATAGGAGTACCATCGGGTGTGCCCAAAGCAATTTCCATGCCCGTGGGACATTCGGCGCAAACTGTGCACCATTCTTGCGCTGAAGTTGAAACCATCTCCAAATGGATCAAAATGAGCTTCTGCTTGATCCATCTCACCTAGGAGTACAATCAGGCGCATCCAAAATGATTTCTATGCCAATGGTACGTTCGGTGCAAACTGTGCACCTATCTAGCGCTAAGATTAACACTATCTCTAAACGGCTCAAATCGAGCTTCCACTTGACCCACTTCAGCTAGGAGAACCATCGAGTGTGCCCAAAGTGATTTCCCGGCACATGGTACGTTCGGCGCAAATTGTGCACCTATCGTGTGCCAAGACTAAAACTATCTCCAAACGGACCGAAACATGCTTCCACTTGACATACATTACCTAGTAGTACCATCACGTCTGCCCAAAGCGATTTCCATGCCCGTGGTACATTTGGCATAAACCGTGCACCTATCTCACGCCGAGATCAAAACAATCTCCAAATAGATAGAAATAAACTTTCGCTTGATCCACGTCGCCTACGAGTACAATCAAGTGCGTCCAATATGATTGCTTAGCCTATGGTACGTTCAGCGCATATAGTGCACCTATCTTGCGTCGAGATTAACGGTTTCTCCGTATGGGCTGAAACGAGATTCCACTTGACCCATGTCACGTAGGAGTACCGTCGGTTGTGTCAAAATGATTTCTTAGCCTAGGGTACGTTCAACGCAAACCGTGCACCTATCTTGCTTTGAGATTAATACTCTCTCCAAATGGACCAAAATGAGCTTCCATTTGACCTATGTCTCTTAGAAGTACCATCGGGTGTGCCTAAAAAGATTTTCATGCCTGTGGTACATTCGGCGCAAACCGTACACCAATCTTGCGCCTAGTTTAACACTATCTCCGAGTAGACCAAAATGAGCTGTCACTTGACCACGTCACCTAGGAGTAGCATCGGGTGTGCCCAAAATGATTTCCATGCCTATGGTACATTCATCGCAAACCGTGCACCTATCAAGCACCAAGAATAACACTATCTCCAAACGGACCGAAACAAGCTTCCACTTGACATACATTACATAGGAGTACCATCGGGTGTGCCCAAAGCAATTTCCATGCCCGTGGGACATTCGGCGCAAACTGTGCACCATTCTTGCGCTGAAGTTGAAACCATCTCCAAATGGATCAAAATGAGCTTCTGCTTGATCCATCTCACCTAGGAGTACAATCAGGCGCATCCAAAATGATTTCTATGCCAATGGTACGTTCGGTGCAAACTGTGCACCTATCTAGCGCTAAGATTAACACTATCTCTAAACAGCTCGAATCGAGCTTCCACTTGACCCACTTCAGCTAGGAGAACCATCGAGTGTGCCTAAAGTGATTTCCCGGCCCGTGGTACGTTCGGCGCAAATTATGCACCTATCGTGCGCCTAGACTAAAACTATCTCCAAACGGACCGAAAGAAGCTTCCACTTGACATACATTACCTAGGAGTACCATCAGGTCTGCCCAAAGCGATTTCCATGCCCGTGGTACATTCGGCACAAACCGTGCACCTATCTTACGCCGAGCTCAAAACAATGTCCAAATAGATAGAAATAAACTTTCGCTTGATCCACGTCGCCTACGAGTACAATCAAGTGCGTCCAAAATGATTTCTTAGCCTATGGTACGTTCAGCGCATACAGTGCACCTATCTTGCGTCGAGATTAACGGTTTCTCCGTATGGGCTGAAATGAGATTCCACTTGACCCATGTCACGTAGGAGTACCGTCGGTTGTATCGAAATGATTTCTTAGCCTAGGGTACGTTCAGCGTAAACCGTGCACCTATCTTGCTTCGAGATTAATACTCTCTCCAAATGGACTAAAATGAGCTTCCATTTGACCAATGTCTCTTAGAAGTACCATCGGGTGTGCCTAAAAAGATTTCCATGCCTGTGGTACATTCGGCGCAAACCGTACACCTATCTTGCGCCTAGTTTAACACTATCTCCGAATGGACCAAAATGAGCTGTCACTTGACCACGTCACCTAGGAGTAGCATCGGGTGTGCCCAAAATGATTTCCATGCCTATGGTACGTTCAGCGCAAACCATGCACCTATTTAGCACCAAGACTACCACTATCTCCAAACGGACCGAAACAAGCTTCCACTTGACATACATTACATAGGAGTACCATCGGGTGTGCCCAAAGCAATTTCCATGCCCGTGGGACATTCGGCGCAAACTGTGCACCATTATGGCGCTGATGTTAAAACCATCTCCAAATGGATCAAAATGAGCTTCTGCTTGATCCATCTCACCTAGGAGTACAATCAGGTGCATCCAAAATGATTTCTATGCCAATGGTACGTTCGGTGCAAACTATGCACCTGTCTAGCGCTAAGATTAACACTATCTGTAAACGGCTCGAATCGAGCTTCCACTTGACCCACTTCAGCTAGGAGAACCATCGAGTGTGCCCAAAGTGATTTCCCGGCCCATGGTACGTTCGGCGCAAATTGTGCACCTATCGTGTGCCTAGACTAAAACTATCTCCAAATGGACCGAAACAAGCTTCCACTTGACATACATTACCTAGGAGTACCGTCAGGTCTGCACAAAGCGATTTCCATGCCCGTGGTACATTCGGCACAAACCGTGCACCTATCTTACGCCGAGATCAAAACAATCTCCAAATAGATAGAAATAAACTTTCGCTTGATCCAAGTCGCCTAGGTGTACAATCAAGTGCGTCCAAAATGATTTCTTAGCCTATGGTATGTTCAGCGCATATAGTGCACCTATCTTGCGTCGAGATTAACGGTTTCTCCGTATGGCCTGAAATGAGATTCCACTTGACCCATGTCACGTAGGAGTACCGTCGGTTGTGTCGAATGATTTCTGAGCCTAGGGTATGTTTAGCGCAAACCGTGCACCTATCTTGCTTCGAGATTAATACTCTCTCCAAATGGACCAAAATGAGCTTCCATTTGACCAATGTCCCTTAGAAGTACCATCGGGTGTGCCTAAAAAGATTTCTATGCCTGTGGTACATTCGGCGCAAACCGTACACCTATCTTGCGCCTAGTTTAACACTATCTCCGAATGGACCAAAATGAGCTGTCACTTGACCACGTCACCTAGGAGTAGCATCGGGTGTGCCCAAAATGATTTCCATGCCTATGGTACATTCAGCGCAAACCGTGCACCTATCTAGCACCAAGACTAACACTATCTCCAAACGGACCGAAACAAGCTTCCACTTGACATACATTACATAGGAGTACCATCGGGTGTGCCCAAAGCAATTTCCATGCCCGTGGGACATTCGGCGCAAACTGTGCACCATTCTTGCACTGAAGTTGAAACCATCTCCAAATGGATCAAAATGAGCTTCTGCTTGATCCATCTCACCTAGGAGTACAATCAGGCGCATCCAAAATGATTTCTATGCCAATGGTACGTTCGGTGCAAACTGTGCACCTATCTAGCGCTAAGATTAACACTATCTATAAATGGCTCGAATCGAGCTTCCACTTGACCCACTTCAGCTAGGAGAACCATCGAGTTTGCCCAAAGTGATTTCCCGGCCCGTGGTACGTTCGGCGCAAATTGTGCACCTATCGTGCGCCTAGACTAAAACTATCTCCAAACGGACCGAAACAAGCTTCCCCTTGACATACATTACCTAGGAGTACCATCAGGTCTACCCAAAGCGATTTCCATGCCCGTGGTACATTCGGCACAAACCGTGCACCTATCTTACGCCGAGATCAAAACAATCTCCAAATAGATAGAAATAAACTTTCGCTTGATCCACGTCGCCTACGAGTACAATCAAGTGCATCCAAAATGATTTTCTTAGCCTATGGTACATTCCGCGCATATAGTGCACCTATCTTGCGTCGAGATTAACGGTTTCTTCGTATGGGCTGAAACGAGATTCCACTTGACCCATGACACGTAGGAGTACCATCGGTTGTGTCAAAATGATTTCTTAGCCTAGGGTACCTTCAGCGCAAACCGTGCACCTATCTTGCTTTGAGATTAATACTCTCTCCAAATGGACCAAAATGAGCTTCCATTTGACCAATGTCTCTTAGAAGTACCATCGGGTGTGCCTAAAAAGATTTCCATGCCCGTGGTACATTCAGCGCAAACCGTACACCTATCTTGCGCCTAGTTTAACACTATCTCCGAGTGGACCAAAATGAGGTGTCACTTGACCACGTCACCTAGGAGTAGCATCGGGTGTGCCCAAAATGATTTCCATGCCTATGGTACATTCAGCGCAAACCGTGCACCTATCTAGCACCAAGACTATCACTATCTCCAAATGGACCGAAACAAGCTTCCACTTGACATACATTACATAGGAGTCCCATCGGGTGTGCCCAAAGCAATTTCCATGCCCATGGGACATTCGGCGCAAACTGTGCACCATTCTTGCGCTGAAGTTGAAACCATCGCCAAATGGATCAAAATGAGCTTCTGCTTGATCCATCTCACCTAGGAGTACAATCAGGCGCATCGAAAATGATTTCTATGCCAATGGTACATTCGGTGCAAACTGTGCACCTATCTAGAGCTAAGATTAACACTATCTCTAAACGGCTCGAATCGAGCTTCCAGTTGACCCACTTCAGCGAGGAGAACCATCGAGTGTGCCCAAAGTGATTTCCCGGCCCGTGGTACGTTCGGCGCAAATTGTGCACCTATCTTGCGCCTAGACTAAAACTCTCTCCAAACGGACCGAAACAAGCTTCCACTTGACATACATTACCTAGGAGTACCATCAGGTCTGCCCAAAGCGATTTCCATGCACGTGGTACATTCGGCATAAACCGTGCACCTATCTTACGCCGAGATCAAAACAATCTCCAAATAGATAGGAATAAACTTTCGCTTGATCCATGTCGCCTACGAGTACAATCAAGTGCATCCAAAATGATTTCTTAGCCTATGGTACGTTCAGCGCATATAGTGCACCTATCTTGCGTCGAGATTAATGGTTTCTCCGTATGGGCTGAAACGAGATTCCACTTGACCCATGTCACGTAGGAGTACCGTCGATTGTGTCAAAATGATTTCTTAGCCTAGGGTACGTTCAGCGCAAACCGTGCACCTATCTTGCTTTGAGATTAATACTCTCTCCAAATGGACCAAAATGAGCTTCCATTTGACCAATGTCTCTTAGAAGTACCATCGGGTGTGCCTAAAAAGATTTCCATGCCTGTGGTACATTCGGCGCAAACCGTACACCTATCTTACGCCTAGTTTAACACTATCTCCGAGTGGACCAAAATGAGCTGTCACTTGACCACGTCACCTAGGAGTAGCATCGGGTGTGCCCAAAATGATTTCCATGCCTATGATACATTCAGCGCAAACCGTGCACCTATCAAGCACCAAGACTAACACTATCTCCAAACGGACCGAAACATGCTTCTACTTTACATACATTACATAGGAGTACCATCGGGTGTGCCCAAAGCAATTTCCATGCCCGTGGGACATTCGGCGCAAACTGTGCACCATTCTTGCGCTGAAGTTGAAACCATCTCCAAATGGATCAAAATGAGCTTCTGCTTGATCCATCTCACCTAGGAGTACAATCAGGCGCATCCAAAATGATTTCTATGCCAATGGTACGTTCGGTGCAAACTGTGCACCTATCTAGCGCTAAGATTAACACTATCTCTAAACGGCTCAAATCGAGCTTCCACTTGACCCACTTCAGCTAGGAGAACCATCGAGTGTGCCCAAAGTGATTTCCCGGCACATGGTACGTTCGGCGCAAATTGTGCACCTATCGTGTGCCAAGACTAAAACTATCTCCAAACGGACCGAAACATGCTTCCACTTGACATACATTACCTAGTAGTACCATCACGTCTGCCCAAAGCGATTTCCATGCCCGTGGTACATTTGGCATAAACCGTGCACCTATCTCACGCCGAGATCAAAACAATCTCCAAATAGATAGAAATAAACTTTCGCTTGATCCACGTCGCCTACGAGTACAATCAAGTGCGTCCAATATGATTGCTTAGCCTATGGTACGTTCAGCGCATATAGTGCACCTATCTTGCGTCGAGATTAACGGTTTCTCCGTATGGGCTGAAACGAGATTCCACTTGACCCATGTCACGTAGGAGTACCGTCGGTTGTGTCAAAATGATTTCTTAGCCTAGGGTACGTTCAACGCAAACCGTGCACCTATCTTGCTTTGAGATTAATACTCTCTCCAAATGGACCAAAATGAGCTTCCATTTGACCTATGTCTCTTAGAAGTACCATCGGGTGTGCCTAAAAAGATTTTCATGCCTGTGGTACATTCGGCGCAAACCGTACACCAATCTTGCGCCTAGTTTAACACTATCTCCGAGTGGACCAAAATGAGCTGTCACTTGACCACGTCACCTAGGAGTAGCATCGGGTGTGCCCAAAATGATTTCCATGCCTATGGTACATTCATCGCAAACCGTGCACCTATCAAGCACCAAGAATAACACTATCTCCAAACGGACCGAAACAAGCTTCCACTTGACATACATTACATAGGAGTACCATCGGGTGTGCCCAAAGCAATTTCCATGCCCGTGGGACATTCGGCGCAAACTGTGCACCATTCTTGCGCTGAAGTTGAAACCATCTCCAAATGGATCAAAATGAGCTTCTGCTTGATCCATCTCACCTAGGAGTACAATCAGGCGCATCCAAAATGATTTCTATGCCAATGGTACGTTCGGTGCAAACTGTGCACCTATCTAGCGCTAAGATTAACACTATCTCTAAACAGCTCGAATCGAGCTTCCACTTGACCCACTTCAGCTAGGAGAACCATCGAGTGTGCCCAAAGTGATTTCCCGGCACATGGTACGTTCGGCGCAAATTGTGCACCTATCGTGTGCCAAGACTAAAACTATCTCCAAACGGACCGAAACATGCTTCCACTTGACATACATTACCTAGTAGTACCATCACGTCTGCCCAAAGCGATTTCCATGCCCGTGGTACATTTGGCATAAACCGTGCACCTATCTCACGCCGAGATCAAAACAATCTCCAAATAGATAGAAATAAACTTTCGCTTGATCCACGTCGCCTACGAGTACAATCAAGTGCGTCCAATATGATTGCTTAGCCTATGGTACGTTCAGCGCATATAGTGCACCTATCTTGCGTCGAGATTAACGGTTTCTCCGTATGGGCTGAAACGAGATTCCACTTGACCCATGTCACGTAGGAGTACCGTCGGTTGTGTCAAAATGATTTCTTAGCCTAGGGTACGTTCAACGCAAACCGTGCACCTATCTTGCTTTGAGATTAATACTCTCTCCAAATGGACCAAAATGAGCTTCCATTTGACCTATGTCTCTTAGAAGTACCATCGGGTGTGCCTAAAAAGATTTTCATGCCTGTGGTACATTCGGCGCAAACCGTACACCAATCTTGCGCCTAGTTTAACACTATCTCCGAGTGGACCAAAATGAGCTGTCACTTGACCACGTCACCTAGGAGTAGCATCGGGTGTGCCCAAAATGATTTCCATGCCTATGGTACATTCATCGCAAACCGTGCACCTATCAAGCACCAAGAATAACACTATCTCCAAACGGACCGAAACAAGCTTCCACTTGACATACATTACATAGGAGTACCATCGGGTGTGCCCAAAGCAATTTCCATGCCCGTGGGACATTCGGCGCAAACTGTGCACCATTCTTGCGCTGAAGTTGAAACCATCTCCAAATGGATCAAAATGAGCTTCTGCTTGATCCATCTCACCTAGGAGTACAATCAGGCGCATCCAAAATGATTTCTATGCCAATGGTACGTTCGGTGCAAACTGTGCACCTATCTAGCGCTAAGATTAACACTATCTCTAAACAGCTCGAATCGAGCTTCCACTTGACCCACTTCAGCTAGGAGAACCATCGAGTGTGCCTAAAGTGATTTCCCGGCCCGTGGTACGTTCGGCGCAAATTATGCACCTATCGTGCGCCTAGACTAAAACTATCTCCAAACGGACCGAAAGAAGCTTCCACTTGACATACATTACCTAGGAGTACCATCAGGTCTGCCCAAAGCGATTTCCATGCCCGTGGTACATTCGGCACAAACCGTGCACCTATCTTACGCCGAGCTCAAAACAATGTCCAAATAGATAGAAATAAACTTTCGCTTGATCCACGTCGCCTACGAGTACAATCAAGTGCGTCCAAAATGATTTCTTAGCCTATGGTACGTTCAGCGCATACAGTGCACCTATCTTGCGTCGAGATTAACGGTTTCTCCGTATGGGCTGAAATGAGATTCCACTTGACCCATGTCACGTAGGAGTACCGTCGGTTGTATCGAAATGATTTCTTAGCCTAGGGTACGTTCAGCGTAAACCGTGCACCTATCTTGCTTCGAGATTAATACTCTCTCCAAATGGACTAAAATGAGCTTCCATTTGACCAATGTCTCTTAGAAGTACCATCGGGTGTGCCTAAAAAGATTTCCATGCCTGTGGTACATTCGGCGCAAACCGTACACCTATCTTGCGCCTAGTTTAACACTATCTCCGAATGGACCAAAATGAGCTGTCACTTGACCACGTCACCTAGGAGTAGCATCGGGTGTGCCCAAAATGATTTCCATGCCTATGGTACGTTCAGCGCAAACCATGCACCTATTTAGCACCAAGACTACCACTATCTCCAAACGGACCGAAACAAGCTTCCACTTGACATACATTACATAGGAGTACCATCGGGTGTGCCCAAAGCAATTTCCATGCCCGTGGGACATTCGGCGCAAACTGTGCACCATTATGGCGCTGATGTTAAAACCATCTCCAAATGGATCAAAATGAGCTTCTGCTTGATCCATCTCACCTAGGAGTACAATCAGGTGCATCCAAAATGATTTCTATGCCAATGGTACGTTCGGTGCAAACTATGCACCTGTCTAGCGCTAAGATTAACACTATCTGTAAACGGCTCGAATCGAGCTTCCACTTGACCCACTTCAGCTAGGAGAACCATCGAGTGTGCCCAAAGTGATTTCCCGGCCCATGGTACGTTCGGCGCAAATTGTGCACCTATCGTGTGCCTAGACTAAAACTATCTCCAAATGGACCGAAACAAGCTTCCACTTGACATACATTACCTAGGAGTACCGTCAGGTCTGCACAAAGCGATTTCCATGCCCGTGGTACATTCGGCACAAACCGTGCACCTATCTTACGCCGAGATCAAAACAATCTCCAAATAGATAGAAATAAACTTTCGCTTGATCCAAGTCGCCTAGGTGTACAATCAAGTGCGTCCAAAATGATTTCTTAGCCTATGGTATGTTCAGCGCATATAGTGCACCTATCTTGCGTCGAGATTAACGGTTTCTCCGTATGGCCTGAAATGAGATTCCACTTGACCCATGTCACGTAGGAGTACCGTCGGTTGTGTCGAATGATTTCTGAGCCTAGGGTATGTTTAGCGCAAACCGTGCACCTATCTTGCTTCGAGATTAATACTCTCTCCAAATGGACCAAAATGAGCTTCCATTTGACCAATGTCCCTTAGAAGTACCATCGGGTGTGCCTAAAAAGATTTCTATGCCTGTGGTACATTCGGCGCAAACCGTACACCTATCTTGCGCCTAGTTTAACACTATCTCCGAATGGACCAAAATGAGCTGTCACTTGACCACGTCACCTAGGAGTAGCATCGGGTGTGCCCAAAATGATTTCCATGCCTATGGTACATTCAGCGCAAACCGTGCACCTATCTAGCACCAAGACTAACACTATCTCCAAACGGACCGAAACAAGCTTCCACTTGACATACATTACATAGGAGTACCATCGGGTGTGCCCAAAGCAATTTCCATGCCCGTGGGACATTCGGCGCAAACTGTGCACCATTCTTGCACTGAAGTTGAAACCATCTCCAAATGGATCAAAATGAGCTTCTGCTTGATCCATCTCACCTAGGAGTACAATCAGGCGCATCCAAAATGATTTCTATGCCAATGGTACGTTCGGTGCAAACTGTGCACCTATCTAGCGCTAAGATTAACACTATCTATAAATGGCTCGAATCGAGCTTCCACTTGACCCACTTCAGCTAGGAGAACCATCGAGTTTGCCCAAAGTGATTTCCCGGCCCGTGGTACGTTCGGCGCAAATTGTGCACCTATCGTGCGCCTAGACTAAAACTATCTCCAAACGGACCGAAACAAGCTTCCCCTTGACATACATTACCTAGGAGTACCATCAGGTCTACCCAAAGCGATTTCCATGCCCGTGGTACATTCGGCACAAACCGTGCACCTATCTTACGCCGAGATCAAAACAATCTCCAAATAGATAGAAATAAACTTTCGCTTGATCCACGTCGCCTACGAGTACAATCAAGTGCATCCAAAATGATTTTCTTAGCCTATGGTACATTCCGCGCATATAGTGCACCTATCTTGCGTCGAGATTAACGGTTTCTTCGTATGGGCTGAAACGAGATTCCACTTGACCCATGACACGTAGGAGTACCATCGGTTGTGTCAAAATGATTTCTTAGCCTAGGGTACCTTCAGCGCAAACCGTGCACCTATCTTGCTTTGAGATTAATACTCTCTCCAAATGGACCAAAATGAGCTTCCATTTGACCAATGTCTCTTAGAAGTACCATCGGGTGTGCCTAAAAAGATTTCCATGCCCGTGGTACATTCAGCGCAAACCGTACACCTATCTTGCGCCTAGTTTAACACTATCTCCGAGTGGACCAAAATGAGGTGTCACTTGACCACGTCACCTAGGAGTAGCATCGGGTGTGCCCAAAATGATTTCCATGCCTATGGTACATTCAGCGCAAACCGTGCACCTATCTAGCACCAAGACTATCACTATCTCCAAATGGACCGAAACAAGCTTCCACTTGACATACATTACATAGGAGTCCCATCGGGTGTGCCCAAAGCAATTTCCATGCCCATGGGACATTCGGCGCAAACTGTGCACCATTCTTGCGCTGTAGTTGAAACCATCGCCAAATGGATCAAAATGAGCTTCTGCTTGATCCATCTCACCTAGGAGTACAATCAGGCGCATCGAAAATGATTTCTATGCCAATGGTACATTCGGTGCAAACTGTGCACCTATCTAGAGCTAAGATTAACACTATCTCTAAACGGCTCGAATCGAGCTTCCAGTTGACCCACTTCAGCGAGGAGAACCATCGAGTGTGCCCAAAGTGATTTCCCGGCCCGTGGTACGTTCGGCGCAAATTGTGCACCTATCTTGCGCCTAGACTAAAACTCTCTCCAAACGGACCGAAACAAGCTTCCACTTGACATACATTACCTAGGAGTACCATCAGGTCTGCCCAAAGCGATTTCCATGCACGTGGTACATTCGGCATAAACCGTGCACCTATCTTACGCCGAGATCAAAACAATCTCCAAATAGATAGGAATAAACTTTCGCTTGATCCATGTCGCCTACGAGTACAATCAAGTGCATCCAAAATGATTTCTTAGCCTATGGTACGTTCAGCGCATATAGTGCACCTATCTTGCGTCGAGATTAATGGTTTCTCCGTATGGGCTGAAACGAGATTCCACTTGACCCATGTCACGTAGGAGTACCGTCGATTGTGTCAAAATGATTTCTTAGCCTAGGGTACGTTCAGCGCAAACCGTGCACCTATCTTGCTTTGAGATTAATACTCTCTCCAAATGGACCAAAATGAGCTTCCATTTGACCAATGTCTCTTAGAAGTACCATCGGGTGTGCCTAAAAAGATTTCCATGCCTGTGGTACATTCGGCGCAAACCGTACACCTATCTTACGCCTAGTTTAACACTATCTCCGAGTGGACCAAAATGAGCTGTCACTTGACCACGTCACCTAGGAGTAGCATCGGGTGTGCCCAAAATGATTTCCATGCCTATGATACATTCAGCGCAAACCGTGCACCTATCAAGCACCAAGACTAACACTATCTCCAAACGGACCGAAACATGCTTCTACTTTACATACATTACATAGGAGTACCATCGGGTGTGCCCAAAGCAATTTCCATGCCCGTGGGACATTCGGCGCAAACTGTGCACCATTCTTGCGCTGAAGTTGAAACCATCTCCAAATGGATCAAAATGAGCTTCTGCTTGATCCATCTCACCTAGGAGTACAATCAGGCGCATCCAAAATGATTTCTATGCCAATGGTACGTTCGGTGCAAACTGTGCACCTATCTAGCGCTAAGATTAACACTATCTCTAAACGGCTCAAATCGAGCTTCCACTTGACCCACTTCAGCTAGGAGAACCATCGAGTGTGCCCAAAGTGATTTCCCGGCACATGGTACGTTCGGCGCAAATTGTGCACCTATCGTGTGCCAAGACTAAAACTATCTCCAAACGGACCGAAACATGCTTCCACTTGACATACATTACCTAGTAGTACCATCACGTCTGCCCAAAGCGATTTCCAAGCCCGTGGTACATTTGGCATAAACCGTGCACCTATCTCACGCCGAGATCAAAACAATCTCCAAATAGATAGAAATAAACTTTCGCTTGATCCACGTCGCCTACGAGTACAATCAAGTGCGTCCAATATGATTGCTTAGCCTATGGTACGTTCAGCGCATATAGTGCACCTATCTTGCGTCGAGATTAACGGTTTCTCCGTATGGGCTGAAACGAGATTCCACTTGACCCATGTCACGTAGGAGTACCGTCGGTTGTGTCAAAATGATTTCTTAGCCTAGGGTACGTTCAACGCAAACCGTGCACCTATCTTGCTTTGAGATTAATACTCTCTCCAAATGGACCAAAATGAGCTTCCATTTGACCTATGTCTCTTAGAAGTACCATCGGGTGTGCCTAAAAAGATTTTCATGCCTGTGGTACATTCGGCGCAAACCGTACACCAATCTTGCGCCTAGTTTAACACTATCTCCGAGTGGACCAAAATGAGCTGTCACTTGACCACGTCACCTAGGAGTAGCATCGGGTGTGCCCAAAATGATTTCCATGCCTATGGTACATTCATCGCAAACCGTGCACCTATCAAGCACCAAGAATAACACTATCTCCAAACGGACCGAAACAAGCTTCCACTTGACATACATTACATAGGAGTACCATCGGGTGTGCCCAAAGCAATTTCCATGCCCGTGGGACATTCGGCGCAAACTGTGCACCATTCTTGCGCTGAAGTTGAAACCATCTCCAAATGGATCAAAATGAGCTTCTGCTTGATCCATCTCACCTAGGAGTACAATCAGGCGCATCCAAAATGATTTCTATGCCAATGGTACGTTCGGTGCAAACTGTGCACCTATCTAGCGCTAAGATTAACACTATCTCTAAACGGCTCGAATCGAGCTTCCACTTGACCCACTTCAGCTAGGAGAACCATCGAGTGTGCCTAAAGTGATTTCCCGGCCCGTGGTACGTTCGGCGCAAATTATGCACCTATCGTGCGCCTAGACTAAAACTATCTCCAAACGGACCGAAAGAAGCTTCCACTTGACATACATTACCTAGGAGTACCATCAGGTCTGCCCAAAGCGATTTCCATGCCCGTGGTACATTCGGCACAAACCGTGCACCTATCTTACGCCGAGCTCAAAACAATGTCCAAATAGATAGAAATAAACTTTCGCTTGATCCACGTCGCCTACGAGTACAATCAAGTGCGTCCAAAATGATTTCTTAGCCTATGGTACGTTCAGCGCATACAGTGCACCTATCTTGCGTCGAGATTAACGGTTTCTCCGTATGGGCTGAAATGAGATTCCACTTGACCCATGTCACGTAGGAGTACCGTCGGTTGTATCGAAATGATTTCTTAGCCTAGGGTACGTTCAGCGTAAACCGTGCACCTATCTTGCTTCGAGATTAATACTCTCTCCAAATGGACTAAAATGAGCTTCCATTTGACCAATGTCTCTTAGAAGTACCATCGGGTGTGCCTAAAAAGATTTCCATGCCTGTGGTACATTCGGCGCAAACCGTACACCTATCTTGCGCCTAGTTTAACACTATCTCCGAATGGACCAAAATGAGCTGTCACTTGACCACGTCACCTAGGAGTAGCATCGGGTGTGCCCAAAATGATTTCCATGCCTATGGTACGTTCAGCGCAAACCATGCACCTATTTAGCACCAAGACTAACACTATCTCCAAACGGACCGAAACAAGCTTCCACTTGACATACATTACATAGGAGTACCATCGGGTGTGCCCAAAGCAATTTCCATGCCCGTGGGACATTCGGCGCAAACTGTGCACCATTATGGCGCTGATGTTAAAACCATCTCCAAATGGATCAAAATGAGCTTCTGCTTGATCCATCTCACCTAGGAGTACAATCAGGTGCATCCAAAATGATTTCTATGCCAATGGTACGTTCGGTGCAAACTATGCACCTGTCTAGCGCTAAGATTAACACTATCTGTAAACGGCTCGAATCGAGCTTCCACTTGACCCACTTCAGCTAGGAGAACCATCGAGTGTGCCCAAAGTGATTTCCCGGCCCATGGTACGTTCGGCGCAAATTGTGCACCTATCGTGTGCCTAGACTAAAACTATCTCCAAATGGACCGAAACAAGCTTCCACTTGACATACATTACCTAGGAGTACCGTCAGGTCTGCACAAAGCGATTTCCATGCCCGTGGTACATTCGGCACAAACCGTGCACCTATCTTACGCCGAGATCAAAACAATCTCCAAATAGATAGAAATAAACTTTCGCTTGATCCAAGTCGCCTAGGTGTACAATCAAGTGCGTCCAAAATGATTTCTTAGCCTATGGTATGTTCAGCGCATATAGTGCACCTATCTTGCGTCGAGATTAACGGTTTCTCCGTATGGCCTGAAATGAGATTCCACTTGACCCATGTCACGTAGGAGTACCGTCGGTTGTGTCGAATGATTTCTGAGCCTAGGGTATGTTTAGCGCAAACCGTGCACCTATCTTGCTTCGAGATTAATACTCTCTCCAAATGGACCAAAATGAGCTTCCATTTGACCAATGTCCCTTAGAAGTACCATCGGGTGTGCCTAAAAAGATTTCTATGCCTGTGGTACATTCGGCGCAAACCGTACACCTATCTTGCGCCTAGTTTAACACTATCTCCGAATGGACCAAAATGAGCTGTCACTTGACCACGTCACCTAGGAGTAGCATCGGGTGTGCCCAAAATGATTTCCATGCCTATGGTACATTCAGCGCAAACCGTGCACCTATCTAGCACCAAGACTAACACTATCTCCAAACGGACCGAAACAAGCTTCCACTTGACATACATTACATAGGAGTACCATCGGGTGTGCCCAAAGCAATTTCCATGCCCGTGGGACATTCGGCGCAAACTGTGCACCATTCTTGCGCTGAAGTTGAAACCATCTCCAAATGGATCAAAATGAGCTTCTGCTTGATCCATCTCACCTAGGAGTACAATCAGGCGCATCCAAAATGATTTCTATGCCAATGGTACGTTCGGTGCAAACTGTGCACCTATCTAGCGCTAAGATTAACACTATCTATAAATGGCTCGAATCGAGCTTCCACTTGACCCACTTCAGCTAGGAGAACCATCGAGTTTGCCCAAAGTGATTTCCCGGCCCGTGGTACGTTCGGCGCAAATTGTGCACCTATCGTGCGCCTAGACTAAAACTATCTCCAAACGGACCGAAACAAGCTTCCCCTTGACATACATTACCTAGGAGTACCATCAGGTCTACCCAAAGCGATTTCCATGCCCGTGGTACATTCGGCACAAACCGTGCACCTATCTTACGCCGAGATCAAAACAATCTCCAAATAGATAGAAATAAACTTTCGCTTGATCCACGTCGCCTACGAGTACAATCAAGTGCATCCAAAATGATTTTCTTAGCCTATGGTACATTCCGCGCATATAGTGCACCTATCTTGCGTCGAGATTAACGGTTTCTCCGTATGGGCTGAAACGAGATTCCACTTGACCCATGACACGTAGGAGTACCATCGGTTGTGTCAAAATGATTTCTTAGCCTAGGGTACCTTCAGCGCAAACCGTGCACCTATCTTGCTTTGAGATTAATACTCTCTCCAAATGGACCAA
Organism: Saccharum hybrid cultivar R570; assembly: GCA_038087645.1. NCBI lineage: Eukaryota > Viridiplantae > Streptophyta > Magnoliopsida > Poales > Poaceae > Saccharum > Saccharum hybrid cultivar. The sequence continues at coordinate 38,656,168 of JAQSUU010000307.1, read as the reverse complement.
AATGAGCTTCCATTTGACCAATGTCTCTTAGAAGTACCATCGGGTGTGCCTAAAAAGATTTCCATGCCCGTGGTACATTCAGCGCAAACCGTACACCTATCTTGCGCCTAGTTTAACACTATCTCCGAGTGGACCAAAATGAGGTGTCACTTGACCACGTCACCTAGGAGTAGCATCGGGTGTGCCCAAAATGATTTCCATGCCTATGGTACATTCAGCGCAAACCGTGCACCTATCTAGCACCAAGACTATCACTATCTCCAAACGGACCGAAACAAGCTTCCACTTGACATACATTACATAGGAGTCCCATCGGGTGTGCCCAAAGCAATTTCCATGCCCATGGGACATTCGGCGCAAACTGTGCACCATTCTTGCGCTGAAGTTGAAACCATCGCCAAATGGATCAAAATGAGCTTCTGCTTGATCCATCTCACCTAGGAGTACAATCAGGCGCATCGAAAATGATTTCTATGCCAATGGTACATTCGGTGCAAACTGTGCACCTATCTAGAGCTAAGATTAACACTATCTCTAAACGGCTCGAATCGAGCTTCCAGTTGACCCACTTCAGCGAGGAGAACCATCGAGTGTGCCCAAAGTGATTTCCCGGCCCGTGGTACGTTCGGCGCAAATTGTGCACCTATCTTGCGCCTAGACTAAAACTCTCTCCAAACGGACCGAAACAAGCTTCCACTTGACATACATTACCTAGGAGTACCATCAGGTCTGCCCAAAGCGATTTCCATGCCCGTGGTACATTCGGCATAAACCGTGCACCTATCTTACGCCGAGATCAAAACAATCTCCAAATAGATAGAAATAAACTTTCGCTTGATCCATGTCGCCTACGAGTACAATCAAGTGCATCCAAAATGATTTCTTAGCCTATGGTACGTTCAGCGCATATAGTGCACCTATCTTGCGTCGAGATTAACGGTTTCTCCGTATGGGCTGAAACGAGATTCCACTTGACCCATGTCACGTAGGAGTACCGTCGATTGTGTCAAAATGATTTCTTAGCCTAGGGTACGTTCAGCGCAAACCGTGCACCTATCTTGCTTTGAGATTAATACTCTCTCCAAATGGACCAAAATGAGCTTCCATTTGACCAATGTCTCTTAGAAGTACCATCGGGTGTGCGTAAAAAGATTTCCATGCCTGTGGTACATTCGGCGCAAACCGTACACCTATCTTACGCCTAGTTTAACACTATCTCCGAGTGGACCAAAATGAGCTGTCACTTGACCACGTCACCTAGGAGTAGCATCGGGTGTGCCCAAAATGATTTCCATGCCTATGATACATTCAGCGCAAACCGTGCACCTATCAAGCACCAAGACTAACACTATCTCCAAACGGACCGAAACATGCTTCTACTTTACATACATTACATAGGAGTACCATCGGGTGTGCCCAAAGCAATTTCCATGCCCGTGGGACATTCGGCGCAAACTGTGCACCATTCTTGCGCTGAAGTTGAAACCATCTCCAAATGGATCAAAATGAGCTTCTGCTTGATCCATCTCACGTAGGAGTACAATCAGGCGCATCCAAAATGATTTCTATGCCAATGGTATGTTCGGTGCAAACTGTGCACCTATCTAGCGCTAAGGTTAACACTATCTCTAAACGGCTCGAATCGAGCTTCCACTTGACCCACTTCAGCTAGGAGAACCATCGAGTGTGCCCAAAGTGATTTCCCGGCACATGGTACGTTCGGCGCAAATTGTGCACCTATCGTGCGCCAAGACTAAAACTATCTCCAAACGGACCGAAACATGCTTCCACTTGACATACATTACCTAGGAGTACCATCAGGTCTGCCCAAAGCAATTTCCATGCCCGTGGTACATTTGGCATAAACCGTGCACCTATCTCACGCCGAGATCAAAACAATCTCCAAATAGATAGAAATAAACTTTCGCTTGATCCATGTCGCCTACGAGTACAATCAAGTGCATCCAAAATGATTTCTTAGCCTATGGTACGTTCAGCGCATATAGTGCACCTATCTTGCGTCGAGATTAACGGTTTCTCCGTATGGGCTGAAACGAGATTCCACTTGACCCATGTCACGTAGGAGTACCGTCGATTGTGTCAAAATGATTTCTTAGCCTAGGGTACGTTCAGCGCAAACCGTGCACCTATCTTGCTTTGAGATTAATACTCTCTCCAAATGGACCAAAATGAGCTTCCATTTGACCAATGTCTCTTAGAAGTACCATCGGGTGTGCGTAAAAAGATTTCCATGCCTGTGGTACATTCGGCGCAAACCGTACACCTATCTTACGCCTAGTTTAACACTATCTCCGAGTGGACCAAAATGAGCTGTCACTTGACCACGTCACCTAGGAGTAGCATCGGGTGTGCCCAAAATGATTTCCATGCCTATGATACATTCAGCGCAAACCGTGCACCTATCAAGCACCAAGACTAACACTATCTCCAAACGGACCGAAACATTCTTCTACTTTACATACATTACATAGGAGTACCATCGGGTGTGCCCAAAGCAATTTCCATGCCCGTGGGACATTCGGCGCAAACTGTGCACCATTCTTGCGCTGAAGTTGAAACCATCTCCAAATGGATCAAAATGAGCTTCTGCTTGATCCATCTCACCTAGGAGTACAATCAGGCGCATCCAAAATGATTTCTATGCCAATGGTATGTTCGGTGCAAACTGTGCACCTATCTAGCGCTAAGATTAACACTATCTCTAAACGGCTCGAATCGAGCTTCCACTTGACCCACTTCAGCTAGGAGAACCATCGAGTGTGCCCAAAGTGATTTCCCGGCACATGGTACGTTCGGCGCAAATTGTGCACCTATCGTGCGCCAAGACTAAAACTATCTCCAAACGGACCGAAACATGCTTCCACTTGACATACATTACCTAGGAGTACCATCAGGTCTGCCCAAAGCAATTTCCATGCCCGTGGTACATTTGGCATAAACCGTGCACCTATCTCACGCCGAGATCAAAACAATCTCCAAATAGATAGAAATAAACTTTCGCTTGATCCACGTCGCCTACGAGTACAATCAAGTGCGTCCAATATGATTGCTTAGCCTATGGTACGTTCAGCGCATATAGTGCACCTATCTTGCGTCGAGATTAACGGTTTCTCCGTATGGGCTGAAATGAGATTCCACTTGACCCATGTCACGTAGGAGTACCGTCGGTTGTGTCAAAATGATTTCTTAGCCTAGGGTACGTTCAGCGCAAACCGTGCACCTATCTTGCTTTGAGATTAATACTCTCTCCAAATGGACCAAAATGAGCTTCCATTTGACCAATGTCTCTTAGAAGTACCATCGGGTGTGCGTAAAAAGATTTCCATGCCTGTGGTACATTCGGCGCAAACCGTACACCTATCTTGCGCCTAGTTTAACACTATCTCCGAATGGACCAAAATGAGCTGTCACTTGACCACGTCACCTAGGAGTAGCATCGGGTGTGCCCAAAATGATTTCCATGCCTATGGTACGTTCAGCGCAAACCATGCACCTATTTAGCACCAAGACTAACACTATCTCCAAACGGACCGAAACAAGCTTCCACTTGACATACATTACATAGGAGTACCATCGGGTGTGCCCAAAGCAATTTCCATGCCCGTGGGACATTCGGCGCAAACTGTGCACCATTATGGCGCTGATGTTAAAACCATCTCCAAATGGATCAAAATGAGCTTCTGCTTGATCCATCTCACCTAGGAGTACAATCAGGTGCATCCAAAATGATTTCTATGCCAATGGTACGTTCGGTGCAAACTATGCACCTGTCTAGCGCTAAGATTAACACTATCTGTAAACGGCTCGAATCGAGCTTCCACTTGACCCACTTCAGCTAGGAGAACCATCGAGTGTGCCCAAAGTGATTTCCCGGCCCATGGTACGTTCGGCGCAAATTGTGCACCTATCGTGTGCCTAGACTAAAACTATCTCCAAATGGACCGAAACAAGCTTCCACTTGACATACATTACCTAGGAGTACCGTCAGGTCTGCACAAAGCGATTTCCATGCCCGTGGTACATTCGGCACAAACCGTGCACCTATCTTACGCCGAGATCAAAACAATCTCCAAATAGATAGAAATAAACTTTCGCTTGATCCAAGTCGCCTAGGTGTACAATCAAGTGCGTCCAAAATGATTTCTTAGCCTATGGTATGTTCAGCGCATATAGTGCACCTATCTTGCGTCGAGATTAACGGTTTCTCCGTATGGCCTGAAATGAGATTCCACTTGACCCATGTCACGTAGGAGTACCGTCGGTTGTGTCGAATGATTTCTGAGCCTAGGGTATGTTTAGCGCAAACCGTGCACCTATCTTGCTTCGAGATTAATACTCTCTCCAAATGGACCAAAATGAGCTTCCATTTGACCAATGTCCCTTAGAAGTACCATCGGGTGTGCCTAAAAAGATTTCTATGCCTGTGGTACATTCGGCGCAAACCGTACACCTATCTTGCGCCTAGTTTAACACTATCTCCGAATGGACCAAAATGAGCTGTCACTTGACCACGTCACCTAGGAGTAGCATCGGGTGTGCCCAAAATGATTTCCATGCCTATGGTACATTCAGCGCAAACCGTGCACCTATCTAGCACCAAGACTAACACTATCTCCAAACGGACCGAAACAAGCTTCCACTTGACATACATTACATAGGAGTACCATCGGGTGTGCCCAAAGCAATTTCCATGCCCGTGGGACATTCGGCGCAAACTGTGCACCATTCTTGCGCTGAAGTTGAAACCATCTCCAAATGGATCAAAATGAGCTTCTGCTTGATCCATCTCACCTAGGAGTACAATCAGGCGCATCCAAAATGATTTCTATGCCAATGGTACGTTCGGTGCAAACTGTGCACCTATCTAGCGCTAAGATTAACACTATCTATAAATGGCTCGAATCGAGCTTCCACTTGACCCACTTCAGCTAGGAGAACCATCGAGTTTGCCCAAAGTGATTTCCCGGCCCGTGGTACGTTCGGCGCAAATTGTGCACCTATCGTGCGCCTAGACTAAAACTATCTCCAAACGGACCGAAACAAGCTTCCCCTTGACATACATTACCTAGGAGTACCATCAGGTCTACCCAAAGCGATTTCCATGCCCGTGGTACATTCGGCACAAACCGTGCACCTATCTTACGCCGAGATCAAAACAATCTCCAAATAGATAGAAATAAACTTTCGCTTGATCCACGTCGCCTACGAGTACAATCAAGTGCATCCAAAATGATTTTCTTAGCCTATGGTACATTCCGCGCATATAGTGCACCTATCTTGCGTCGAGATTAACGGTTTCTCCGTATGGGCTGAAACGAGATTCCACTTGACCCATGACACGTAGGAGTACCATCGGTTGTGTCAAAATGATTTCTTAGCCTAGGGTACCTTCAGCGCAAACCGTGCACCTATCTTGCTTTGAGATTAATACTCTCTCCAAATGGACCAAAATGAGCTTCCATTTGACCAATGTCTCTTAGAAGTACCATCGGGTGTGCCTAAAAAGATTTCCATGCCCGTGGTACATTCAGCGCAAACCGTACACCTATCTTGCGCCTAGTTTAACACTATCTCCGAGTGGACCAAAATGAGGTGTCACTTGACCACGTCACCTAGGAGTAGCATCGGGTGTGCCCAAAATGATTTCCATGCCTATGGTACATTCAGCGCAAACCGTGCACCTATCTAGCACCAAGACTATCACTATCTCCAAACGGACCGAAACAAGCTTCCACTTGACATACATTACATAGGAGTCCCATCGGGTGTGCCCAAAGCAATTTCCATGCCCATGGGACATTCGGCGCAAACTGTGCACCATTCTTGCGCTGAAGTTGAAACCATCGCCAAATGGATCAAAATGAGCTTCTGCTTGATCCATCTCACCTAGGAGTACAATCAGGCGCATCGAAAATGATTTCTATGCCAATGGTACATTCGGTGCAAACTGTGCACCTATCTAGAGCTAAGATTAACACTATCTCTAAACGGCTCGAATCGAGCTTCCAGTTGACCCACTTCAGCGAGGAGAACCATCGAGTGTGCCCAAAGTGATTTCCCGGCCCGTGGTACGTTCGGCGCAAATTGTGCACCTATCTTGCGCCTAGACTAAAACTCTCTCCAAACGGACCGAAACAAGCTTCCACTTGACATACATTACCTAGGAGTACCATCAGGTCTGCCCAAAGCGATTTCCATGCCCGTGGTACATTCGGCATAAACCGTGCACCTATCTTACGCCGAGATCAAAACAATCTCCAAATAGATAGAAATAAACTTTCGCTTGATCCATGTCGCCTACGAGTACAATCAAGTGCATCCAAAATGATTTCTTAGCCTATGGTACGTTCAGCGCATATAGTGCACCTATCTTGCGTCGAGATTAACGGTTTCTCCGTATGGGCTGAAACGAGATTCCACTTGACCCATGTCACGTAGGAGTACCGTCGATTGTGTCAAAATGATTTCTTAGCCTAGGGTACGTTCAGCGCAAACCGTGCACCTATCTTGCTTTGAGATTAATACTCTCTCCAAATGGACCAAAATGAGCTTCCATTTGACCAATGTCTCTTAGAAGTACCATCGGGTGTGCGTAAAAAGATTTCCATGCCTGTGGTACATTCGGCGCAAACCGTACACCTATCTTACGCCTAGTTTAACACTATCTCCGAGTGGACCAAAATGAGCTGTCACTTGACCACGTCACCTAGGAGTAGCATCGGGTGTGCCCAAAATGATTTCCATGCCTATGATACATTCAGCGCAAACCGTGCACCTATCAAGCACCAAGACTAACACTATCTCCAAACGGACCGAAACATGCTTCTACTTTACATACATTACATAGGAGTACCATCGGGTGTGCCCAAAGCAATTTCCATGCCCGTGGGACATTCGGCGCAAACTGTGCACCATTCTTGCGCTGAAGTTGAAACCATCTCCAAATGGATCAAAATGAGCTTCTGCTTGATCCATCTCACGTAGGAGTACAATCAGGCGCATCCAAAATGATTTCTATGCCAATGGTATGTTCGGTGCAAACTGTGCACCTATCTAGCGCTAAGGTTAACACTATCTCTAAACGGCTCGAATCGAGCTTCCACTTGACCCACTTCAGCTAGGAGAACCATCGAGTGTGCCCAAAGTGATTTCCCGGCACATGGTACGTTCGGCGCAAATTGTGCACCTATCGTGCGCCAAGACTAAAACTATCTCCAAACGGACCGAAACATGCTTCCACTTGACATACATTACCTAGGAGTACCATCAGGTCTGCCCAAAGCAATTTCCATGCCCGTGGTACATTTGGCATAAACCGTGCACCTATCTCACGCCGAGATCAAAACAATCTCCAAATAGATAGAAATAAACTTTCGCTTGATCCATGTCGCCTACGAGTACAATCAAGTGCATCCAAAATGATTTCTTAGCCTATGGTACGTTCAGCGCATATAGTGCACCTATCTTGCGTCGAGATTAACGGTTTCTCCGTATGGGCTGAAACGAGATTCCACTTGACCCATGTCACGTAGGAGTACCGTCGATTGTGTCAAAATGATTTCTTAGCCTAGGGTACGTTCAGCGCAAACCGTGCACCTATCTTGCTTTGAGATTAATACTCTCTCCAAATGGACCAAAATGAGCTTCCATTTGACCAATGTCTCTTAGAAGTACCATCGGGTGTGCGTAAAAAGATTTCCATGCCTGTGGTACATTCGGCGCAAACCGTACACCTATCTTACGCCTAGTTTAACACTATCTCCGAGTGGACCAAAATGAGCTGTCACTTGACCACGTCACCTAGGAGTAGCATCGGGTGTGCCCAAAATGATTTCCATGCCTATGATACATTCAGCGCAAACCGTGCACCTATCAAGCACCAAGACTAACACTATCTCCAAACGGACCGAAACATTCTTCTACTTTACATACATTACATAGGAGTACCATCGGGTGTGCCCAAAGCAATTTCCATGCCCGTGGGACATTCGGCGCAAACTGTGCACCATTCTTGCGCTGAAGTTGAAACCATCTCCAAATGGATCAAAATGAGCTTCTGCTTGATCCATCTCACCTAGGAGTACAATCAGGCGCATCCAAAATGATTTCTATGCCAATGGTATGTTCGGTGCAAACTGTGCACCTATCTAGCGCTAAGATTAACACTATCTCTAAACGGCTCGAATCGAGCTTCCACTTGACCCACTTCAGCTAGGAGAACCATCGAGTGTGCCCAAAGTGATTTCCCGGCACATGGTACGTTCGGCGCAAATTGTGCACCTATCGTGCGCCAAGACTAAAACTATCTCCAAACGGACCGAAACATGCTTCCACTTGACATACATTACCTAGGAGTACCATCAGGTCTGCCCAAAGCAATTTCCATGCCCGTGGTACATTTGGCATAAACCGTGCACCTATCTCACGCCGAGATCAAAACAATCTCCAAATAGATAGAAATAAACTTTCGCTTGATCCACGTCGCCTACGAGTACAATCAAGTGCGTCCAATATGATTGCTTAGCCTATGGTACGTTCAGCGCATATAGTGCACCTATCTTGCGTCGAGATTAACGGTTTCTCCGTATGGGCTGAAATGAGATTCCACTTGACCCATGTCACGTAGGAGTACCGTCGGTTGTGTCAAAATGATTTCTTAGCCTAGGGTACGTTCAACGCAAACCGTGCACCTATCTTGCTTTGAGATTAATACTCTCTCCAAATGGACCAAAATGAGCTTCCATTTGACCTATGTCTCTTAGAAGTACCATCGGGTGTGCCTAAAAAGATTTTCATGCCTGTGGTACATTCGGCGCAAACCGTACACCTATCTTGCGCCTAGTTTAACACTATCTCCGAGTGGACCAAAATGAGCTGTCACTTGACCACGTCACCTAGGAGTAGCATCGGGTGTGCCCAAAATGATTTCCATGCCTATGGTACATTCATCGCAAACCGTGCACCTATCAAGCACCAAGAATAACACTATCTCCAAACGGACCGAAACATGCTTCCACTTGACATACATTACATAGGAGTACCATCGGGTGTGCCCAAAGCAATTTCCATGCCCGTGGGACATTCGGCGCAAACTGTGCACCATTCTTGCACTGAAGTTAAAACCATCTCCAAATGGATCAAAATGAGCTTCTGCTTGATCCATCTCACCTAGGAGTACAATCAGGTGCATCCAAAATGATTTATATGCCAATGGTACGTTTGGTGGAAACTATGGACCTATCTAGGGCTAAGATTAACACTATCTCTAAACGGCTCGAATCGAGCTTCCACTTGACCCACTTCAGCTAGGAGAACCATCGAGTGTGCCCAAAGTGATTTCCCGGCCCGTGGTACGTTCGGCGCAAATTATGCACCTATCTTGCGCCTAGACTAAAACTATCTCCAAACGGACCGAAACAAGCTTCCACTTGACATATATTACCTAGGAGTACCATCAGGTCTGCCCAAAGCGATTTCCATGCCCGTGGTACATTCGGCACAAACCGTGCACCTATCTTACGCCGAGCTCAAAACAATGTCCAAATAGATAGAAATAAACTTTCGCTTGATCCACGTCGCCTACGAGTACGATCAAGTGCGTCCAAAATGATTTCTTAGCCTATGGTACGTTCAGCGCATACAGTGCACCTATCTTGCGTCGAGATTAACGGTTTCTCCGTATGGGCTGAAATGAGATTCCACTTGACCCATGTCACGTTGGAGTACCGTCGGTTGTGTCGAAATGATTTCTTAGCCTAGGGTACGTTCAGCGCAAACCGTGCGCCTATCTTGCTTCGAGATTAATACTCTCTCCAAATGGACTAAAATGAGCTTCCATTTGACCAATGTCTCTTAGAAGTACCATCGGGTGTGCCTAAAAAGATTTCCATGCCTGTGGTACATTCGGCGCAAACCGTACACCTATCTTGCGCCTAGTTTAACACTATCTCCGAATGGACCAAAATGAGCTGTCACTTGACCACGTCACCTAGGAGTAGCATCGGGTGTGCCCAAAATGATTTCCATGCCTATGGTACGTTCAGCGCAAACCATGCACCTATTTAGCACCAAGACTAACACTATCTCCAAACGGACCGAAACAAGCTTCCACTTGACATACATTACATAGGAGTACCATCGGGTGTGCCCAAAGCAATTTCCATGCCCGTGGGACATTCGGCGCAAACTGTGCACCATAATGGCGCTGATGTTAAAACCATCTCCAAATGGATCAAAATGAGCTTCTGCTTGATCCATCTCACCTAGGAGTACAATCAGGTGCATCCAAAATGATTTCTATGCCAATGGTACGTTCGGTGCAAACTATGCACCTATCTAGCGCTGAGATTAACACTATCTGTAAACGGCTCGAATCGAGCTTCCACTTGACCCACTTCAGCTAGGAGAACCATCGAGTGTGCCCAAAGTGATTTCCCGGCCCATGGTACGTTCGGCGCAAATTGTGCACCTATCGTGCGCCTAGACTAAAACTATCTCCAAACGGACCGAAACAAGCTTCCACTTGACATACATTACCTAGGAGTACCATCAGGTCTGCACAAAGCGATTTCCATGCCCGTGGTACATTCGGCACAAACCGTGCACCTATCTTACGCCGAGATCAAAACAATCTCCAAATAGATAGAAATAAACTTTCGCTTGATCCAAGTCGCCTAGGAGTACAATCAAGTGCGACCAAAATGATTTCTTAGCCTATAGTACGTTCAGCGCATATAGTGCACCTATCTTGCGTCGAGATTAACGGTTTCTCTGTATGGCCTGAAATGAGATTCCACTTGACCCATGTCACGTAGGAGTACCGTCGGTTGTGTCAAATGATTTCTGAGCCTAGGGTATGTTTAGCGCAAACCGTGCACCTATCTTGCTTCGAGATTAATACTCTCTCCAAATGGACCAAAATGAGCTTCCATTTGACCAATGTCCCTTAGAAGTACCATCGGGTGTGCCTAAAAAGATTTCCATGCCTGTGGTACATTCGGCGCAAACCGTACACCTATCTTGCGCCTAGTTTAACACTATCTCCGAATGGACCAAAATGAGCTGTCACTTGACCACGTCACCTAGGAGTAGCATCGGGTGTGCCCAAAATGATTTCCATGCCTATGGTACATTCAGCGCAAACCGTGCACCTATCTAGCACCAAGACTAACACTATCTCCAAACGGACCGAAACAAGCTTCCACTTGACATACATTACATAGGAGTACCATCGGGTGTGCCCAAAGCAATTTCCATGCCCGTGGGACATTCGGCGCAAACTGTGCACCATTCTTGCACTGAAGTTGAAACCATCTCCAAATGGATCAAAATGAGCTTCTGCTTGATCCATCTCACCTTGGAGTACAATCAGGCGCATCCAAAATGATTTCTATGCCAATGGTACGTTCGGTGCAAACTGTGCACCTATCTAGCGCTAAGATTAACACTATCTCTAAATGGCTCGAATCGAGCTTCCACTTGACCCACTTCAGCTAGGAGAACCATCGAGTTTGCCCAAAGTGATTTCCCGGCCCGTGGTACGTTCGGCGCAAATTGTGCACCTATCGTGCGCCTAGACTAAAACTATCTCCAAACGGACCGAAACAAGCTTCCACTTGACATACATTACCTAGGAGTACCATCAGGTCTACCCAAAGCGATTTCCATGCCCGTGGTACATTCGGCAGAAACCGTGCACCTATCTTACGCCGAGATCAAAACAATCTCCAAATAGATAGAAATAAACTTTCGCTTGATCCACGTCGCCTACGAGTACAATCAAGTGCATCCAAAATGATTTTCTTAGCCTATGGTACATTCCGCGCATATAGTGCACCTATCTTGCGTCGAGATTAACGGTTTCTCCGTATGGGCTGAAACGAGATTCCACTTGACCCATGTCACGTAGGACTACCATCGGTTGTGTCAAAATGATTTCTTAGCCTAGGGTACATTCAGCGCAAACCGTGCACCTATCTTGCTTTGAGATTAATACTCTCTCCAAATGGACCAAAATGTGCTTCCATTTGACCAATGTCTCTTAGAAGTACCATCGGGTGTGCCTAAAAAGATTTCCATGCCCGTGGTACATTCAGCGCAAACCGTACACCTATCTTGCGCCTAGTTTAACACTATCTCCGAGTGGACCAAAATGAGCTGTCACTTGACCACGTCACCTAGGAGTAGCATCGGGTGTGCCCAAAATGATTTCCATGCCTATGGTACATTCAGCGCAAACCGTGAACCTATCTAGCACCAAGACTATCACTATCTCCAAACGGACCGAAACAAGCTTCCACTTGACATACATTACATAGGAGTCCCATCGGGTGTGCCCAAAGCAATTTCCATGCCCATGGGACATTCGGCGCAAACTGTGCACCATTCTTGCGCTGAAGTTGAAACCATCGCCAAATGGATCAAAATGAGCTTCTGCTTGATCCATCTCACCTAGGAGTACAATTAGGCGCATCCAAAATGATTTCTATGCCAATGGTACATTCGGTGCAAACTGTGCACCTATCTACAGCTAAGATTAACACTATCTCTAAACGGCTCGAATCGAGCTTCCAGTTGACCCACTTCAGCGAGGAGAACCATCGATTGTGCCCAAAGTGATTTCCCGGCCCGTGGTACGTTCGGCGCAAATTGTGCACCTATCTTGCGCCTAGACTAAAACTAAATCCAAACGGACCGAAACAAGCTTCCACTTGACATACATTACCTAGGAGTACCATCAGGTCTGCCCAAAGCGATTTCCATGCGCGTGGTACATTCGGCACAAACCGTGCACCTATCTTACGCCGAGATCAAAACAATCTCCAAATAGATAGAAATAAACTTTCGCTTGATCCATGTCGCCTACGAGTACAATCAAGTGCATCCAAAATGATTTCTTAGCCTATGGTACGTTCAGCGCATATAGTGCACCTATCTTGCGTCGAGATTAACGGTTTCTCCGTATGGGCTGAAACGAGATTCCGCTTGACCCATGTCACGTAGGAGTACCGTCGATTGTGTCAAAATGATTTCTTAGCCTAGGGTACGTTCAGCGCAAACCGTGCACCTATCTTGCTTTGAGATTAATACTCTCTCCAAATGGACCAAAATGAGCTTCCATTTGACCAATGTCTCTTAGAAGTACCATCGGGTGTGCCTAAAAAGATTTCCATGCCTGTGGTACATTCGGCGCAAACCGTACACCTATCTTACGCCTAGTTTAACACTATCTCCGAGTGGACCAAAATGAGCTGTCACTTGACCACGTCACCTAGGAGTAGCATCGGGTGTGCCCAAAATGATTTCCATGCCTATGATACATTCAGCGCAAACCGTGCACCTATCAAGCACCAAGACTAACACTATCTCCAAACGGACCGAAACATGCTTCCACTTGATATACATTACATAGGAGTACCATCGGGTGTGCCCAAAGCAATTTCCATGCCCGTAGGACATTCGGCGCAAACTGTGCACCATTCTTGCGCTGAAGTTGAAACCATCTCCAAATGGATCAAAATGAGCTTCTGCTTGATCCATCTCACCTAGGAGTACAATCAGGCGCATCCAAAATGATTTCTATGCCAATGGTACGTTCGGTGCAAACTGTGCACCTATCTAGCGCTAAGATTAACACTATCTCTAAACGGCTCGAATCGAGCTTCCACTTGACCCACTTCAGCTAGGAGAACCATCGAGTGTGCCCAAAGTGATTTCGCGGCACATGGTACGTTCGGCGCAAATTGTGCACCTATCGTGCGCCAAGACTAAAACTATCTCCAAACGGACCGAAACATGCTTCCACTTGACATACATTACCTAGGAGTACCATCAGGTCTGCCCAAAGCGATTTCCATGCCCGTGGTACATTTGGCATAAACCGTGCACCTATCTCACGCCGAGATCAAAACAATCTCCAAATAGATAGAAATAAACTTTCGCTTGATCCACGTCGCCTACGAGTACAATCAAGTGCGTCCAATATGATTGCTTAGCCTATGGTACGTTCAGCGCATATAGTGCACCTATCTTGCGTCGAGATTAACGGTTTCTCCGTATGGGCTGAAACGAGATTCCACTTGACCCATGTCACGTAGGAGTACCGTCGGTTGTGTCAAAATGATTTCTTAGCCTAGGGTACGTTCAACGCAAACCGTGCACCTATCTTGCTTTGAGATTAATACTCTCTCCAAATGGACCAAAATGAGCTTCCATTTGACCTATGTCTCTTAGAAGTACCATCGGGTGTGCCTAAAAAGATTTTCATGCCTGTGGTACATTCGGCGCAAACCGTACACCTATCTTGCGCCTAGTTTAACACTATCTCCGAGTGGACCAAAATGAGCTGTCACTTGACCACGTCACCTAGGAGTAGCATCGGGTGTGCCCAAAATGATTTCCATGCCTATGGTACATTCATCGCAAACCGTGCACCTATCAAGCACCAAGAATAACACTATCTCCAAACGGACCGAAACATGCTTCCACTTGACATACATTACATAGGAGTACCATCGGGTGTGCCCAAAGCAATTTCCATGCCCGTGGGACATTCGGCGCAAACTGTGCACCATTCTTGCGCTGAAGTTGAAACCATCTCCAAATGGATCAAAATGAGCTTCTGCTTGATCCATCTCACCTAGGAGTACAATCAGGCGCATCCAAAATGATTTCTATGCCAATGGTACGTTCGGTGCAAACTGTGCACCTATCTAGCGCTAAGATTAACACTATCTCTAAACGGCTCGAATCGAGCTTCCACTTGACCCACTTCAGCTAGGAGAACCATCGAGTGTGCCCAAAGTGATTTCCCGGCCCCTGGTACGTTCGGCGCAAATTGTGCACCTATCGTGCGCCTAGACTAAAACTATCTCCAAACGGACCGAAACAAGCTTCCACTTGACATACATTACCTAGGAGTACCATCAGGTCTGCCCAAAGCGATTTCCATGCCCGTGGTACATTCGGCACAAACCGTGCACCTATCTAACACCAAGATCAAAACAATCTCCAAATAGATAGAAATAAACTTTCGCTTGATCCACGTCGCCTACGAGTACAATCAAGTGCGTCCAAAATGATTGCTTAGCCTATGGTACGTTCAGCGCATATAGTGCACCTATCTTGCGTCGAGATTAACGGTTTCTCCGTATGGGCTGAAACGAGATTCCACTTGACCCATGTCACGTAGGAGTACCGTCGGTTGTGTCAAAATGATTTCTTAGCCTAGGGTACGTTCAGCGCAAACCGTGCACCTATCTTGCTTTGAGATTAATACTCTCTCCAAATGGACCAAAATGAGCTTCCATTTGACCAATGTCTCTTAGAAGTACCATCGGGTGTGCCTAAAAAGATTTCCATGCCTGTGGTACATTCGGCGCAAACCGTACACCTATCTTACGCCTAGTTTAACACTATCTCCGAGTGGACCAAAATGAGCTATCACTTGACCACGTCACCTAGGAGTAGCATCGGGTGTGCCCAAAATGATTTCCATGCCTATGATACATTCAGCGCAAACCGTGCACCTATCAAGCACCAAGACTAACACTATCTCCAAACGGACCGAAACATGCTTCCACTTGACATACATTACATAGGAGTACCATCGGGTGTGCCCAAAGCAATTTCCATGCCCGTGGGACATTCGGCGCAAACTGTGCACCATTCTTGCGCTGAAGTTGAAACCATCTCCAAATGGATCAAAATGAGCTTCTGCTTGATCCATCTCACCTAGGAGTACAATCAGGCGCATCCAAAATGATTTCTATGCCAATGGTACGTTCGGTGCAAACTGTGCACCTATCTAGCGCTAAGATTAACACTATCTCTAAACGGCTCGAATCGAGCTTCCACTTGACCCACTTCAGCTAGGAGAACCATCGAGTGTGCCCAAAGTGATTTCCCGGCACATGGTACGTTCGGCGTAAATTGTGCACCTATCGTGCGCCAAGACTAAAACTATCTCCAAACGGACCGAAACATGCTTCCACTTGACATACATTACCTAGGAGTACCATCAGGTCTGCCCAAAGCGATTTCCATGCCCGTGGTACATTTGGCATAAACCGTGCACCTATCTCATGCTGAGATCAAAACAATCTCCAAATAGATAGAAATAAACTTTCGCTTGATCCACGTCGCCTACGAGTACAATCAAGTGCGTCCAATATGATTGCTTAGCCTATGGTACGTTCAGCGCATATAGTGCACCTATCTTGCGTCGAGATTAACGGTTTCTCCGTATGGGCTGAAACGAGATTCCACTTGACCCATGTCACGTAGGAGTACCGTCGGTTGTGTCAAAATGATTTCTTAGCCTAGGGTACGTTCAACGCAAACCGTGCACCTATCTTGCTTTGAGATTAATACTCTCTCCAAATGGACCAAAATGAGCTTCCATTTGACCTATGTCTCTTAGAAGTACCATCGGGTGTGCCTAAAAAGATTTTCATGCCTGTGGTACATTCGGCGCAAACCGTACACCTATCTTGCGCCTAGTTTAACACTATCTCCGAGTGGACCAAAATGAGCTGTCACTTGACCACGCCACCTAGGAGTAGCATCGGGTGTGCCCAAAATGATTTCCATGCCTATGGTACATTCATCGCAAACCGTGCACCTATCAAGCACCAAGAATAACACTATCTCCAAACGGACCGAAACATGCTTCCACTTGACATACATTACATAGGAGTACCATCGGGTGTGCCCAAAGCAATTTCCATGCCCGTGGGACATTCGGCGCAAACTGTGCACCATTCTTGCGCTGAAGTTGAAACCATCTCCAAATGGATCAAAATGAGCTTCTGCTTGATCCATCTCACCTAGGAGTACAATCAGGCGCATCCAAAATGATTTCTATGCCAATGGTACGTTCGGTGCAAACTGTGCACCTATCTAGCGCTAAGATTAACACTATCTCTAAACGGCTCAAATCGAGCTTCGACTTGACCCACTTCAGCTAGGAGAACCATCGAGTGTGCCCAAAGTGATTTCCCGGCCCCTGGTACGTTCGGCGCAAATTGTGCACCTATGGTGCGCCTAGACTAAAACTATCTCCAAACGGACCGAAACAAACTTCCACTTGACATACATTACCTAGGAGTACCATCAGGTCTGCCCAAAGCGATTTCCATGCCCGTGGTACATTCAGCACAAACCGTGCACCTATCTTACGCCAAGATCAAAACAATCTCCAAATAGATAGAAATAAACTTTCGCTTGATCCACGTCGCCTACGAGTACAATCAAGTGCGTCCAAAATGATTGCTTAGCCTATGGTACGTTCAGCGCATATAGTGCACCTATCTTGCGTCGAGATTAACGGTTTCTCCGTATGGGCTGAAACGAGATTCCACTTGACCCATGTCACGTAGGAGTACCGTCGATTGTGTCAAAATGATTTCTTAGCCTAGGGTACGTTCAACGCAAACCGTGCACCTATCTTGCTTTGAGATTAATACTCTCTCCAAATGGACCAAAATGAGCTTCCATTTGACCAATGTCTCTTAGAAGTACCATCGGGTGTGACTAAAAAGATTTCCATGCCTGTGGTACATTCGGCGCAAACCGTACACCTATCTTACGCCTAGTTTAACACTATCTCCGAGTGGACCAAAATGAGCTGTCACTTGACCACGTCACCTAGGAGTAGCATCGGGTGTGCCCAAAATGATTTCCATGCCTATAATACATTCAGCGCAAACCATGCACCTATCAAGCACCAAGACTAACACTATCTCCAAACGGACCGAAACATGCTTCCACTTGACATACATTACATAGGAGTACCATCGGGTGTGCCCAAAGCAATTTCCATGCCCGTGGGACATTCGGCGCAAACTGTGCACCATTCTTGCGCTGAAGTTGAAACCATCTCCAAATGGATCAAAATGAGCTTCTGCTTGATCCATCTCACCTAGGAGTACAATCAGGCGCATCCAAAATGATTTCTATGCCAATGGTACGTTCGGTGCAAACTGTGCACCTATCTAGCGCTAAGATTAACACTATCTCTAAACGGCTCGAATCGAGCTTCCACTTGACCCACTTCAGCTAGGAGAACCATCGAGTGTGCCCAAAGTGATTTCCCGGCCCATGGTACGTTCGGCGCAAATTGTGCACCTATCGTGCGCCAAGACTAAAACTATCTCCAAACGGACCGAAACATGCTTCCACTTGACATACATTACCTAGGAGTACCATCAGGTCTGCCCAAAGCGATTTTCATGCCCGTGGTACATTTGGCACAAACCGTGCACCTATCTTACGCCGAGATCAAAACAATCTCCAAATAGATAGAAATAAACTTTCGCTTGATCCACGTCGCCTACGAGTACAATCAAGTGCGTCCAATATGATTGCTTAGCCTATGGTACGTTCAGCGCATATAGTGCACCTATCTTGCGTCGAGATTAACGGTTTCTCCGTATGGGCTGAAACGAGATTCCACTTGACCCATGTCACGTAGGAGTACCGTCGGTTGTGTCAAAATGATTTCTTAGCCTAGGACACGTTCAACGCAAACCGTGCACCTATCTTGCTTTGAGATTAATACTCTCTCCAAATGGACCAAAATGAGCTTCCATTTGACCAATGTCTCTTAGAAGTACCATCGGGTGTGCCTAAAAAGTTTTTCATGCCTGTGGTACATTCGGCGCAAACCGTACACCTATCTTCCGCCTAGTTTAACACTATCTACGAGTGGACCAAAATGAGCTGTCACTTGACCACGTCACCTAGGAGTAGCATCGGGTGTGCCCAAAATGATTTCCATGCCTATGGTACAGTAATCGCAAACCGTGCACCTATCAAGCACCAAGAATAACACTATCTCCAAACGGACCGAAACATGCTTCCACTTGACATACATTACATAGGAGTACCATCGGGTGTGCCCAAAGCAATTTCCATGCCCGTGGGACATTCGGCGCAAACTGTGCACCATTCTTGCGCTGAAGTTGAAACCATCTCCAAATGGATCAAAATGAGCTTCTGCTTGATCCATCTCACCTAGGAGTACAATCAGGCGCATCCAAAATGATTTCTATGCCAATGGTACGTTCGGTGCAAACTGTGCACCTATCTAGCGCTAAGATTAACACTATCTCTAAACGGCTCGAATCGAGCTTCCACTTGACCCACTTCAGCTAGGAGAACCATCGAGTGTGCCCAAAGTGATTTCCCGGCCCCTGGTACGTTCGGCGCAAATTGTGCACCTATCGTGCGCCTAGACTAAAACTATCTCCAAACGGACCGAAACAAGCTTCCACTTGACATACATTACCTAGGAGTACCATCAGGTCTGCCCAAAGCGATTTCCATGCCCGTGGTACATTCGGCACAAACCGTGCACCTATCTAACACCAAGATCAAAACAATCTCCAAATAGATAGAAATAAACTTTCGCTTGATCCACGTCGCCTACGAGTACAATCAAGTGCGTCCAAAATGATTGCTTAGCCTATGGTACGTTCAGCGCATATAGTGCACCTATCTTGCGTCGAGATTAACGGTTTCTCCGTATGGGCTGAAACGAGATTCCACTTGACCCATGTCACGTAGGAGTACCGTCGGTTGTGTCAAAATGATTTCTTAGCCTAGGGTACGTTCAGCGCAAACCGTGCACCTATCTTGCTTTGAGATTAATACTCTCTCCAAATGGACCAAAATGAGCTTCCATTTGACCAATGTCTCTTAGAAGTACCATCGGGTGTGCCTAAAAAGATTTCCATGCCTGTGGTACATTCGGCGCAAACCGTACACCTATCTTACGCCTAGTTTAACACTATCTCCGAGTGGACCAAAATGAGCTATCACTTGACCACGTCACCTAGGAGTAGCATCGGGTGTGCCCAAAATGATTTCCATGCCTATGATACATTCAGCGCAAACCGTGCACCTATCAAGCACCAAGACTAACACTATCTCCAAACGGACCGAAACATGCTTCCACTTGACATACATTACATAGGAGTACCATCGGGTGTGCCCAAAGCAATTTCCATGCCCGTGGGACATTCGGCGCAAACTGTGCACCATTCTTGCGCTGAAGTTGAAACCATCTCCAAATGGATCAAAATGAGCTTCTGCTTGATCCATCTCACCTAGGAGTACAATCAGGCGCATCCAAAATGATTTCTATGCCAATGGTACGTTCGGTGCAAACTGTGCACCTATCTAGCGCTAAGATTAACACTATCTCTAAACGGCTCGAATCGAGCTTCCACTTGACCCACTTCAGCTAGGAGAACCATCGAGTGTGCCCAAAGTGATTTCCCGGCACATGGTACGTTCGGCGTAAATTGTGCACCTATCGTGCGCCAAGACTAAAACTATCTCCAAACGGACCGAAACATGCTTCCACTTGACATACATTACCTAGGAGTACCATCAGGTCTGCCCAAAGCGATTTCCATGCCCGTGGTACATTTGGCATAAACCGTGCACCTATCTCATGCTGAGATCAAAACAATCTCCAAATAGATAGAAATAAACTTTCGCTTGATCCACGTCGCCTACGAGTACAATCAAGTGCGTCCAATATGATTGCTTAGCCTATGGTACGTTCAGCGCATATAGTGCACCTATCTTGCGTCGAGATTAACGGTTTCTCCGTATGGGCTGAAACGAGATTCCACTTGACCCATGTCACGTAGGAGTACCGTCGGTTGTGTCAAAATGATTTCTTAGCCTAGGGTACGTTCAACGCAAACCGTGCACCTATCTTGCTTTGAGATTAATACTCTCTCCAAATGGACCAAAATGAGCTTCCATTTGACCTATGTCTCTTAGAAGTACCATCGGGTGTGCCTAAAAAGATTTTCATGCCTGTGGTACATTCGGCGCAAACCGTACACCTATCTTGCGCCTAGTTTAACACTATCTCCGAGTGGACCAAAATGAGCTGTCACTTGACCACGCCACCTAGGAGTAGCATCGGGTGTGCCCAAAATGATTTCCATGCCTATGGTACATTCATCGCAAACCGTGCACCTATCAAGCACCAAGAATAACACTATCTCCAAACGGACCGAAACATGCTTCCACTTGACATACATTACATAGGAGTACCATCGGGTGTGCCCAAAGCAATTTCCATGCCCGTGGGACATTCGGCGCAAACTGTGCACCATTCTTGCGCTGAAGTTGAAACCATCTCCAAATGGATCAAAATGAGCTTCTGCTTGATCCATCTCACCTAGGAGTACAATCAGGCGCATCCAAAATGATTTCTATGCCAATGGTACGTTCGGTGCAAACTGTGCACCTATCTAGCGCTAAGATTAACACTATCTCTAAACGGCTCAAATCGAGCTTCGACTTGACCCACTTCAGCTAGGAGAACCATCGAGTGTGCCCAAAGTGATTTCCCGGCCCCTGGTACGTTCGGCGCAAATTGTGCACCTATGGTGCGCCTAGACTAAAACTATCTCCAAACGGACCGAAACAAACTTCCACTTGACATACATTACCTAGGAGTACCATCAGGTCTGCCCAAAGCGATTTCCATGCCCGTGGTACATTCAGCACAAACCGTGCACCTATCTTACGCCAAGATCAAAACAATCTCCAAATAGATAGAAATAAACTTTCGCTTGATCCACGTCGCCTACGAGTACAATCAAGTGCGTCCAAAATGATTGCTTAGCCTATGGTACGTTCAGCGCATATAGTGCACCTATCTTGCGTCGAGATTAACGGTTTCTCCGTATGGGCTGAAACGAGATTCCACTTGACCCATGTCACGTAGGAGTACCGTCGATTGTGTCAAAATGATTTCTTAGCCTAGGGTACGTTCAACGCAAACCGTGCACCTATCTTGCTTTGAGATTAATACTCTCTCCAAATGGACCAAAATGAGCTTCCATTTGACCAATGTCTCTTAGAAGTACCATCGGGTGTGACTAAAAAGATTTCCATGCCTGTGGTACATTCGGCGCAAACCGTACACCTATCTTACGCCTAGTTTAACACTATCTCCGAGTGGACCAAAATGAGCTGTCACTTGACCACGTCACCTAGGAGTAGCATCGGGTGTGCCCAAAATGATTTCCATGCCTATAATACATTCAGCGCAAACCATGCACCTATCAAGCACCAAGACTAACACTATCTCCAAACGGACCGAAACATGCTTCCACTTGACATACATTACATAGGAGTACCATCGGGTGTGCCCAAAGCAATTTCCATGCCCGTGGGACATTCGGCGCAAACTGTGCACCATTCTTGCGCTGAAGTTGAAACCATCTCCAAATGGATCAAAATGAGCTTCTGCTTGATCCATCTCACCTAGGAGTACAATCAGGCGCATCCAAAATGATTTCTATGCCAATGGTACGTTCGGTGCAAACTGTGCACCTATCTAGCGCTAAGATTAACACTATCTCTAAACGGCTCGAATCGAGCTTCCACTTGACCCACTTCAGCTAGGAGAACCATCGAGTGTGCCCAAAGTGATTTCCCGGCCCATGGTACGTTCGGCGCAAATTGTGCACCTATCGTGCGCCAAGACTAAAACTATCTCCAAACGGACCGAAACATGCTTCCACTTGACATACATTACCTAGGAGTACCATCAGGTCTGCCCAAAGCGATTTTCATGCCCGTGGTACATTTGGCACAAACCGTGCACCTATCTTACGCCGAGATCAAAACAATCTCCAAATAGATAGAAATAAACTTTCGCTTGATCCACGTCGCCTACGAGTACAATCAAGTGCGTCCAATATGATTGCTTAGCCTATGGTACGTTCAGCGCATATAGTGCACCTATCTTGCGTCGAGATTAACGGTTTCTCCGTATGGGCTGAAACGAGATTCCACTTGACCCATGTCACGTAGGAGTACCGTCGGTTGTGTCAAAATGATTTCTTAGCCTAGGACACGTTCAACGCAAACCGTGCACCTATCTTGCTTTGAGATTAATACTCTCTCCAAATGGACCAAAATGAGCTTCCATTTGACCAATGTCTCTTAGAAGTACCATCGGGTGTGCCTAAAAAGTTTTTCATGCCTGTGGTACATTCGGCGCAAACCGTACACCTATCTTCCGCCTAGTTTAACACTATCTACGAGTGGACCAAAATGAGCTGTCACTTGACCACGTCACCTAGGAGTAGCATCGGGTGTGCCCAAAATGATTTCCATGCCTATGGTACAGTAATCGCAAACCGTGCACCTATCAAGCACCAAGAATAACACTATCTCCAAACGGACCGAAACATGCTTCCACTTGACATACATTACATAGGAGTACCATCGGGTGTGCCCAAAGCAATTTCCATGCCCGTGGGACATTCGGCGCAAACTGTGCACCATTCTTGCGCTGAAGTTGAAACCATCTCCAAATGGATCAAAATGAGCTTCTGCTTGATCCATCTCACCTAGGAGTACAATCAGGCGCATCCAAAATGATTTCTATGCCAATGGTACGTTCGGTGCAAACTGTGCACCTATCTAGCGCTAAGATTAACACTATCTCTAAACGGCTCGAATCGAGCTTCCACTTGACCCACTTCAGCTAGGAGAACCATCGAGTGTGCCCAAAGTGATTTCCCGGCCCATGGTACGTTCGGCGCAAATTGTGCACCTATCGTGCGCCTAGACTAAAACTATCTCCAAACGGACCGAAACAAGCTTCCACTTGACATACATTACCTAGGAGTACCATCAGGTCTGCCCAAAGCGATTTCCATGCCCGTGGTACATTCGGCACAAACCGTGCACCTATCTTACACCAAGATCAAAACAATCTGCAAATAGATAGAAATAAACTTTCGCTTGATCCACGTCGCCTACGAGTACAATCAAGTGCGTCCAAAATGATTGCTTAGCCTATGGTACGTTCAGCGCATATAGTGCACCTATCTTGCGTCGAGATTAACGGTTTCTCCGTATGGGCTGAAACGAGATTCCACTTGACCCATGTCACGTAGGAGTACCGTCGGTTGTGTCAAAATGATTTCTTAGCCTAGGGTACGTTCAGCGCAAACCGTGCACCTATCTTGCTTTGAGATTAATACTCTCTCCAAATGGACCAAAATGAGCTTCCATTTGACCAATGTCTCTTAGAAGTACCATCGGGTGTGCCTAAAAAGATTTCCATGCCTGTGGTACATTCGGCGCAAACCGTACACCTATCTTACGCCTAGTTTAACACTATCTCCGAGTGGACCAAAATGAGCTATCACTTGACCACGTCACCTAGGAGTAGCATCGGGTGTGCCCAAAATGATTTTCATGCCTATGATACATTCAGCGCAAACCGTGCACCTATCAAGCACCAAGACTAACACTATCTCCAAACGGACCGAAACATGCTTCCACTTGACATACATTACATAGGAGTACCATCGGGTGTGCCCAAAGCAATTTCCATGCCAGTGGGACATTCGGCGCAAACTGTGCACCATTCTTGCGCTGAAGTTGAAACCATCTCCAAATGGATCAAAATGAGCTTCTGCTTGATCCATCTCACCTAGGAGTACAATCAGGCGCATCCAAAATGATTTCTATGCCAATGGTACGTTCGGTGCAAACTGTGCACCTATCTAGCGCTAAGATTAACACTATCTCTAAACGGCTCGAATTGAGCTTCCACTTGACCCACTTCAGCTAGGAGAACCATCGAGTGTGCCCAAAGTGATTTCCCGGCCCCTGGTACGTTCGGCGCAAATTGTGCACCTATCGTGCGCCTAGACTAAAACTATCTCCAAACGGACCGAAACAAGCTTCCACTTGACATACATTACCTAGGAGTACCATCAGGTCTGCCCAAAGCGATTTCCATGCCCGTGGTACATTCGGCACAAACCGTGCACCTATCTTACACCAAGATCAAAACAATCTCCAAATAGATAGAAATAAACTTTCGCTTGATCCACGTCGCCTACGAGTACAATCAAGTGCGTCCAAAATGATTGCTTAGCCTATGGTACGTTCAGCGCATATAGTGCACCTATCTTGCGTCGAGATTAACGGTTTCTCCGTATGGGCTGAAACGAGATTCCACTTGACCCATGTCACGTAGGAGTACCGTCGGTTGTGTCAAAATGATTTCTTAGCCTAGGGTACGTTCAGCGCAAACCGTGCACCTATCTTGCTTTGAGATTAATACTCTCTCCAAATGGACCAAAATGAGCTTCCATTTGACCAATGTCTCTTAGAAGTACCATCGGGTGTGCCTAAAAAGATTTCCATGCCTGTGGTACATTCGGCGCAAACCGTACACCTATCTTACGCCTAGTTTAACACTATCTCCGAGTGGACCAAAATGAGCTATCACTTGACCACGTCACCTAGGAGTAGCATCGGGTGTGCCCAAAATGATTTCCATGCCTATGATACATTCAGCGCAAACCGTGCACCTATCAAGCACCAAGACTAACACTATCTCCAAACGGACCAAAACATGCTTCCACTTGACATACATTACATAGGAGTACCATCGGGTGTGCCCAAAGCAATTTCCATGCCCGTGGGACATTCGGCGCAAACTGTGCACCATTCTTGCGCTGAAGTTGAAACCATCTCCAAATGGATCAAAATGAGCTTCTGCTTGATCCATCTCACCTAGGAGTACAATCAGGCGCATCCAAAATGATTTCTATGCCAATGGTACGTTCGGTGCAAACTGTGCACCTATCTAGCGCTAAGATTAACACTATCTCTAAACGGCTCGAATCGAGCTTCCACTTGACCCACTTCAGCTAGGAGAACCATCGAGTGTGCCCAAAGTGATTTCCCGGCCCATGGTACGTTCAGCGCAAATTGTGCACCTATCGTGCGCCAAGACTAAAACTATCTCCAAACGGACCGAAACATGCTTCCACTTGACATACATTACCTAGGAGTACCATCAGGTCTGCCCAAAGCGATTTCCATGCCCGTGGTACATTTGGCACAAACCGTGCACCTATCTTACGCCGAGATCAAAACAATCTCCAAATAGATAGAAATAAACTTTCGCTTGATCCACGTCGCCTACGAGTACAATCAAGTGCGTCCAATATGATTGCTTAGCCTATGGTACGTTCAGCGCATATAGTGCACCTATCTTGCGTCGAGATTAACGGTTTCTCCGTATGGGCTGAAACGAGATTCCACTTGACCCATGTCACGTAGGAGTACCGTCGGTTGTGTCAAAATGATTTCTTAGCCTAGGGTACGTTCAACGCAAACCGTGCACCTATCTTGCTTTGAGATTAATACTCTCTCCAAATGGACCAAAATGAGCTTCCATTTGACCAATGTCTCTTAGAAGTACCATTGGGTGTGCCTAAAAAGATTTTCATGCCTGTGGTACATTCGGCGCAAACCGTACACCTATCTTGCGCCTAGTTTAACACTATCTCCGAGTGGACCAAAATGAGCTGTCACTTGACCACGTCACCTAGGAGTAGCATCGGGTGTGCCCAAAATGATTTCCATGCCTATGGTACAGTAATCGCAAACCGTGCACCTATCAAGCACCAAGAATAACACTATCTCCAAACGGACCGAAACATGCTTCCACTTGACATACATTACATAGGAGTACCAACGGGTGTGCCCAAAGCAATTTCCATGCCCGTGGGACATTCGGCGCAAACTGTGCACCATTCTTGCGCTGAAGTTGAAACCATCTCCAAATGGATCAAAATGAGCTTCTGCTTGATCCATCTCACCTAGGAGTACAATCAGGCGCATCCAAAATGATTTCTATGCCAATGGTACGTTCGGTGCAAACTGTGCACCTATCTAGCGCTAAGATTAACACTATCTCTAAACGGCTCAAATCGAGCTTCCACTTGACCCACTTTAGCTAGGAGAACCATCGAGTGTGCCCAAAGTGATTTCCCGGCCCCTGGTACGTTCGGCGCAAATTGTGCACCTATCGTGCGCCTAGACTAAAACTATCTCCAAACGGACCGAAACAAGCTTCCACTTGACATACATTACCTAGGAGTACCATCAGGTCTGCCCAAAGCGATTTCCATGCCCGTGGTACATTCGGCACAAACCGTGCACCTATCTTACACCAAGATCAAAACAATCTCCAAATAGATAGAAATAAACTTTCGCTTGATCCACGTCGCCTACGAGTACAATCAAGTGCGTCCAAAATGATTGCTTAGCCTATGGTACGTTCAGCGCATATA
The DNA here is from genome assembly GCA_038087645.1 of Saccharum hybrid cultivar R570. Lineage (NCBI taxonomy): Eukaryota > Viridiplantae > Streptophyta > Magnoliopsida > Poales > Poaceae > Saccharum > Saccharum hybrid cultivar. The sequence goes on along the minus strand of JAQSUU010000307.1, from coordinate 38,629,001 downwards.
GTGCACCTATCTTGCGTCGAGATTAACGGTTTCTCCGTATGGGCTGAAACGAGATTCCACTTGACCCATGTCACGTAGGAGTACCGTCGGTTGTGTCAAAATGATTTCTTAGCCTAGGGTACGTTCAGCGCAAACCGTGCACCTATCTTGCTTTGAGATTAATACTCTCTCCAAATGGACCAAAATGAGCTTCCATTTGACCAATGTCTCTTAGAAGTACCATCGGGTGTGCCTAAAAAGATTTCCATGCCTGTGGTACATTCGGCGCAAACCGTACACCTATCTTGCGCCTAGTTTAACACTATCTCCGAGTGGACCAAAATGAGCTGTCAATTGACCACGTCACCTAGGAGTAGCATCGGGTGTGCCCAAAATGATTTCCATGCCTATGGTACATTCAGCGCAAACCGTGCACCTATCAAGCACCAAGACTAACACTATCTCCAAACGGACCGAAACATGCTTCCACTTGACATACATTACATAAGAGTACCATCAGGTGTGCCCAAAGCAATTTCCATGCCCGTGGGACATTCGGCGCAAACAGTGCACCATTCTTGCGCTGAAGTTGAAACCATCTCCAAATGGATCAAAATGAGCTTCTGCTTGATCCATCTCACCTAGGAGTACAATCAGGCGCATCCAAAATGATTTCTACGCCAATGGTACGTTCGGTGCAAACTGTGCACCTATCTAGCGCTAAGATTAACACTATCTCTAAACGGCTCAAATCGAGCTTCCACTTGACCCACTTCAGCTAGGAGAACCATCGAGTGTGCCCAAAGTGATTTCCCGGCCCGTGGTACGTTCGGCGCAAATTGTGCACCTATCGTGCGCCTAGACTAAAACTATCTCCAAACGGACCGAAACAAGCTTCCACTTGACATACATTACCTAGGAGTACCATCAGGTCTGCCCAAAGCGATTTCCATGCCCGTGGTACATTCGGCACAAACCGTGCACCTATCTTACGCCGAGATCAAAACAATCTCCAAATAGATAGAAATAAATTTCGCTTGATCCACGTTGCCTACGAGTACAATAAAGTGCGTCCAAAATGATTTCTTAGCCTATGGTACGTTCAGCGCATATAGTGCACCTATCTTGCGTCGAGATTAACGGTTTCTCCGTATGGGCTGAAATGAGATTCCACTTGACCCATGTCACGTAGGAGCACCGTCGGTTGTGTCAAAATGATTTCTTAGCCTAGGGTACGTTCAGCGCAAACCGTGCACCTATCTTGCTTCGAGATTAATACTCTCTCCAAATGGACCAAAATGAGCTTCCATTTGACCAATGTCTCTTAGAAGTACCATCGGGTGTGCCTAAAAAGATTTCCATGCCTGTGGTACATTCGGCGCAAACCGTACACCTATCTTGCGCCTAGTTTAACACTATCTCCGAGTGGACCAAAATGAGCTGTCACTTGACCACGTGACCTAGGAGTAGCATCGGGTGTGCCCAAAATGATTTCCATGCCTATGGTACATTCAGCGCAAACCGTGCACCTATCAAGCACCAAGACTAACACTATCTCCAAACGGACCGAAACATGCTTCCACTTGACATACATTACATAGGAGTACCATCGGGTGTGCCCAAAGCAATTTCCATGCCCGTGGGACATTCGGCGCAAACTGTGCACCATTCTTGCGCTGAAGTTGAAACCATCTCCAAATGGATCAAAATGAGCTTCTGCTTGATCCATCTCACCTAGGAGTACAATCAGGCACATCCAAAATGATTTCTATGCCAATGGTACGTTCGGTGCAAACTGTGCACCTATCTAGCGCTAAGATTAACACTATCTCTAAACGGCTCGAATCGAGCTTCCACTTGACCCACTTCAGCTAGGAGAACCATCGAGTGTGCCCAAAGTGATTTCCCGGCCCATGGTACGTTCGGCGCAAATTGTGCACCTATCGTGCGCCAAGACTAAAACTATCTCCAAACGGACCGAAACAAGCTTCCACTTGACATACATTACCTAGGAGTACCATCAGGTCTGCCCAAAGCGATTTCCATGCCCGTGGTACATTTGGCACAAACCGTGCACCTATCTTACGCCGAGATCAAAACAATCTCCAAATAGATAGAAATAAATTTCGCTTGATCCATGTCGCCTACGAGTACAATCAAGTGCGTCCAAAATGATTTCTTAGCCTATGGTACGTTCAGCGCATATAGTGCACCTATCTTGCGTCGAGATTAACGGTTTCTCCGTATGGGCTGAAATGAGATTCCACTTGACCCATGTCACGTAGGAGCACCGTCGGTTGTGTCAAAATGATTTCTTAGCCTAGGGTACGTTCAGCGCAAACCGTGCACCTATCTTGCTTTGAGATTAATACTCTCTCCAAATGGACCAAAATGAGCTTCCATTTGACCAATGTCTCTTAGAAGTACCATTGGGTGTGCCTAAAAAGATTTTCATGCCTGTGGTACATTCAGCGCAAACCGTACACCTATCTTGCGCCTAGTTTAACACTATCTCCGAGTGGACCAAAATGAGCTGTCACTTGACCACGTCACCTAGGAGTAGCATCGGGTGTGCCCAAAATGATTTCCATGCCTATGGTACATTCAGCGCAATCCGTGCACCTATCAAGCACCAAGACTAACACTATCTCCAAACGGACCGAAACATGCTTCCACTTGACATACATTACATAAGAGTACCATCGGGTGTGTCCAAAGCAATTTCCATGCCCGTGGGACATTTGGTGCAAACTGTGCACCATTCTTGCGCTGAAGTTGAAACCATCTCCAAATGGATCAAAATGAGCTTCTGCTTGATCCATCTCACCTAGGAGTACAATCAGGCGCATCCAAAATGATTTCTATGCCAATGGTACGTTCGGTGCAAACTGTGCACCTATCTAGCGCTAAGATTAACACTATCTCTAAACGGCTCGAATCGAGCTTCCACTTGACCCACTTCAGCTAGGAGAACCATCGAGTGTGCCCAAAGTGATTTCCCGGCCCCTGGTACGTTCGGCGCAAATTGTGCACCTATCGTGCGCCTAGACTAAAACTATCTCCAAACGGACCGAAACAAGCTTCCACTTGACATACATTACCTAGGAGTACCATCAGGTCTGCCCAAAGCGATTTCCATGCCCGTGGTACATTCGGCACAAACCGTGCACCTATCTTACACCAAGATCAAAACAATCTCCAAATAGATAGAAATAAACTTTCGCTTGATCCACGTCGCCTACGAGTACAATCAAGTGCGTCCAAAATGATTGCTTAGCCTATGGTACGTTCAGCGCATATAGTGCACCTATCTTGCGTCGAGATTAACGGTTTCTCCGTATGGGCTGAAACGAGATTCCACTTGACCCATGTCACGTAGGAGTACCGTCGGTTGTGTCAAAATGATTTCTTAGCCTAGGGTACGTTCAGCGCAAACCGTGCACCTATCTTGCTTTGAGATTAATACTCTCTCCAAATGGACCAAAATGAGCTTCCATTTGACCAATGTCTCTTAGAAGTACCATCGGGTGTGCCTAAAAAGATTTCCATGCCTGTGGTACATTCGGCGCAAACCGTACACCTATCTTGCGCCTAGTTTAACACTATCTCCGAGTGGACCAAAATGAGCTGTCACTTGACCACGTCACCTAGGAGTAGCATCGGGTGTGCCCAAAATGATTTCCATGCCTATGGTACATTCAGCGCAAACCGTGCACCTATCAAGCACCAAGACTAACACTATCTCCAAACGGACCGAAACATGCTTCCACTTGACATACATTACATAAGAGTACCATCAGGTGTGCCCAAATCAATTTCCATGCCCGTGGGACATTCGGCGCAAACTGTGCACCATTCTTGCGCTGAAGTTGAAACCATCTCCAAATGGATCAAAATGAGCTTCTGCTTGATCCATCTCACCTAGGAGTACAATCAGGCGCATCCAAAATGATTTCTATGCCAATGGTACGTTCGGTGCAAACTGTGCAACTATCTAGCGCTAAGATTAACACTATCTCTAAACGGCTCGAATCGAGCTTCCACTTGACCCACTTCAGCTAGGAGAACCATCGAGTGTGCCCAAAGTGATTTCCCGGCCCGTGGTACGTTCGGCGCAAATTGTGCACCTATCATGCGCCTAGACTAAAACTATCTCCAAACGGACCGAAACAAGCTTCCACTTGACATACATTACCTAGGAGTACCATCAGGTCTGCCCAAAGCAATTTCCATGCCCGTGGTACATTCGGCACAAACCGTGCACCTATCTTACGCCGAGATCAAAACAATCTCCAAATAGATAGAAATAAATTTCGCTTGATCCACGTTGCCTACGAGTACAATAAAGTGCGTCCAAAATGATTTCTTAGCCTATGGTACGTTCAGCGCATATAGTGCACCTATCTTGCGTCGAGATTAACGGTTTCTCCGTATGGGCTGAAATGAGATTCCACTTGACCCATGTCACGTAGGAGCACCGTCGGTTGTGTCAAAATGATTTCTTAGCCTAGGGTACGTTCAGCGCAAACCGTGCACCTATCTTGCTTCGAGATTAATACTCTCTCCAAATGGACCAAAATGAGCTTCCATTTGACCAATGTCTCTTAGAAGTACCATCGGGTGTGCCTAAAAAGATTTCCATGCCTGTGGTACATTCGGCGCAAACCGTACACCTATCTTGCGCCTAGTTTAACACTATCTCCGAGTGGACCAAAATGAGCTGTCACTTGACCACGTCACCTAGGAGTAGCAACGGGTGTGCCCAAAATGATTTCCATGCCTATGGTACATTCAGCGCAAACCGTGCACCTATCAAGCACCAAGACTAACACTATCTCCAAACGGACCGAAACATGCTTCCACTTGACATACATTACATAGGTGTACCATCGGGTGTGCCCAAAGCAATTTCCATGCCCGTGGGACATTCGGCGCAAACTGTGCACCATTCTTGCGCTGAAGTTGAAACCATCTCCAAATGGATCAAAATGAGCTTCTGCTTGATCCATCTCACCTAGGAGTACAATCAGGTGCATCCAAAATGATTTCTATGCCAATGGTACGTTCGGTGCAAACTGTGCACCTATCTAGCGCTAAGATTAACACTATCTCTAAACGGCTCGAATCGAGCTTCCACTTGACCCACTTCAGCTAGGAGAACCATCGAGTGTGCCCAAAGTGATTTCCCGGCCCGTGGTACGTTCGGCGCAAATTGTGCACCTATCGTGCGCCTAGACTAAAACTATCTCCAAACGGACCGAAACAAGCTTCCACTTGACATACATTACCTAGGAGTACCATCAGGTCTGCCCAAAGCGATTTCCATGCCCGTGGTACATTCGGCACAAACCGTGCACCTATCTTACGCCGAGATCAAAACAATCTCCAAATAGATAGAAATAAATTTCGCTTGATCCACGTCGCCTACGAGTACAATCAAGTGCGTCCAAAATGATTTCTTAGCCTATGGTACGTTCAGCGCATATAGTGCACCTATCTTGCGTCGAGATTAACGGTTTCTCCGTATGGGCTGAAATGAGATTCCACTTGACCCATGTCATGTAGGAGTACCGTCGGTTGTGTCAAAATAATTTCTTAGCCTAGGGTACGTTCAGCGCAAACCGTGCTCCTATCTTGCTTCGAGATTAATACTCTCTCCAAATGGACCAAAATGAGCTTCCATTTGACCAATGTCTCTTAGAAGTACCATCGGGTGTGCCTAAAAAGATTTCCATGCCTGTGGTACATTCGGCGCAAACCGTACACCTATCTTGCGCCTAGTTTAACACTATCTCCGAGTGGACCAAAATGAGCTGTCACTTGACCACGTCACCTAGGAGTAGCATCGGGTGTGCCCAAAATGATTTCCATGCCTATGGTACATTCAGCGCAAACCGTGCACCTATCAAGCACCAAGACTAACACTATCTCCAAACGGACCGAAACATGCTTCCTCTTGACATACATTACATAGGAGTACCATCGGGTGTGCCCAAAGCAATTTCCATACCCGTGGGACATTCGGCGCAAACTGTGCACCATTCTTGCGCTGAAGTTGAAACCATCTCCAAATGGATCAAAATGAGCTTCTGCTTGATCCATCTCACCTAGGAGTACAATCAGGCACATCCAAAATGATTTCTATCCCAATGGTACGTTCGGTGCAAACTGTGCACCTATCTAGCGCTAAGATTAACACTATCTCTAAACGGCTCGAATCGAGCTTCCACTTGACCCACTTCAGCGAGGAGAACCATCGAGTGTGCCCAAAGTGATTTCCCGGCCCGTGGTACGTTCAGCGCAAATTGTGCACCTATCGTGCGCCTAGACTAAAACTATCTCCAAACGGACCGAAACAAGCTTCCACTTGACATACATTACCTAGGAGTACCATCAGGTCTGCCCAAAGTGATTTCCATGCCCGTGGTACATTCGGCACAAACCGTGCACCTATCTTACGCCAAGTTCAAAACAATCTCCAAATAGATAGAAATAAACTTTCGCTTGATCCACGTCGCCTACGAGTACAATCAAGTGCGTCCAAAATGTTTTCTTAGCCTATGGTACGTTCAGCGCATATAGTGCACCTATCTTGCGTCGAGATTAACGGTTTCTCCGTATGGGCTAAAACGAGATTCCACTTGACCCATGTCACGTAGGAGTACCGTCGGTTGTATCAAAATGATTTCTTAGCCTAGGGTACGTTCAGCTCAAACCGTGCACCTATCTTGCTTCGAGATTAGTTGATATGAACCCGCTAGGGTTTATGGACGATCTTTCGATGAGAGGCGTGAGATCACTCGATTTGGTGGATGGAGATGATGTTCACGGCCCGACTACAACCTTCCAAGACCGCGCCTTAGCAACCGATACACCACCTCCAAAGGCCGTCACGATCTTGTGGAGCGCGACAACCAGCCACTAGGGCTCCCGTCCTGCAAGCAATCGAAGAACTAGCAAGAACAAGGAAACAAGCACTGAATTTGCAAGATGAAATTGAAAGCCTCAAACTGAATCTTATTATGAGTGGAGTTCCGAAGACAAGGAGACGGGTGGCTGGATCAGCACACGCGCCTACAAGCAAGTAGCAAAGGCTAAACTTGATCTAAACAAAACCCAAGTGTTCCTGGTGGCGGCTAAGGGGTATATGATGTGTGGAGGACGACCACAAGAGAGTTTGGGTCGTGCTCCAACCCTAGGACGCGTCCCTACTGGACTCTAAACGATACAAGCCCATTGGGCTAACTTAAGGTGGCGCAGCACCCTGGACAGAATAGACCTCTCGGTGATTTTTGGACTGTTGACGCCGTTTCTGAGCAGGTATGAGTATGAGGTCAGATCCGTATGAAAGTAGACTTTATTAGCTTTCCAACAAGTCCAGAATCACCCCAATCTGACTCCGTATGTAACCGTGGCGACCGTCACAAGTTGGAGGTGTGCTGCAGTCCAAATCCAGCCTACGCGAGTCCTTTTCCCTTTCGGTCTTCTCCTTGATTCCTAATCAAAACAAGAGTGCGCGTGTCTCCAAGATCTAAACAGGATGGACATGAGCTCAAGAAGGAACTCACTTGATGATTAAGTGTTCGAGCACGAGCACGGGTAATAGGACCAGCAGGTGTCGGCGTGGACGGCGTGGATGTATGATCGGTGTTGATGTCCTCATCATCCTATGTCTCCTGAAGCTATTATGCAATCTGATGTTACTAAGGCTGCAAAAGCAAAGAGCGAGAGTGACAAATCTGTTGTTGATGACAAAGATGAGATAACATTGAAAGGACGTTGTATGCTTGCTACAAAATCTGATATTAATGAGTTCAATGCATCCACCTCTGTTGCTTATGCTTTGGTATGCAAGGATGCTTTGATTTCATTTGAGGATATGCAATGTTCTTTGCCCCCTGCTGTTGCTAACATTTTGCAGGAGTATTCTGATGTGTTCCCCATTGAGATACCAGCGGGGCTGCCACCAATACGAGGGATTGAGCACCAAATTGATCTTATCCCTGGAGCATCTTTGCCAAACCGTGCGCCATACAGGACCAATCCGGAGGAAACGAAGGAAATTCAGCGACAAGTGCAAGAACTACTAGACAAAGGTTATGTGCGTGAGTCTCTTAGTCCTTGTGCTGTTCCAGTGATTTTAGTGCCTAAGAAAGATGGAACATGGCGCATGTGTGTTGATTGTAGGGCTATTAATAATATCACCATTCGATATCGACATCCTATTCCACGATTAGATGATATGCTTGATGAATTGAGTGGTGCTGTTGTGTTTTCAAAGGTTGATTTGCGTAGTGGGTACCACCAGATTCGTATGAAATTGGGAGATGAATGGAAAACTGCTTTCAAAACCAAGTTCGGTCTATATGAGTGGTTAGTCATGCCTTTTGGGTTAACTAATGCACCTAGTACTTTCATGAGATTAATGAACGAGGTTTTGCGTGCTTTCATTGGGAAATTTGTTGTCGTCTACTTTGATGATATACTGATTTATAGCAAATCCATGGATGAACACCTTGATCACTTACGTGCTGTTTTCAATGCTCTACGTGATGCACGTTTGTTTGGTAACCTTGAGAAGTGCACTTTCTGCACCGATCGAGTATCATTTCTTGGCTATGTTGTCACTCCACAGGGAATTGAGGTTGATAAAGCCAAGGTGGAAGCTATACAAGGATGGCCTGTACCCACGACGGTCACACAAGTGCGGAGTTTCCTAGGACTTTCTGGTTTCTATCGCCGTTTTGTGAAGGACTTCAGCACCATTGCTGCACCATTGAGTGAGCTTACAAAGAAGGGAGTGCCCTTTTCTTGGGGCAAAGCACAAGAGCACGCCTTCCATGTGCTGAAAGATAAGTTAACACATGCACCTCTACTCCAACTCCCTGATTTTAATAAGACTTTCGAGCTTGAATGTGATGCGAGTGGAATTGGATTGGGTGGTGTTTTGTTACTGATATGAACCCGCTAGGGTTTATGGACGATCTTTCGATGAGAGGCGTGAGATCACTCGATTTGGTGGATGGAGATGACGTTCACGGCCCGACTACAGCCTTCCAAGACTGCGCCTTAGCAACCGATACACCACCTCCAAAGGCTGTCACGATCTTGTGGAGCGCGACAACCAGCCACTAGGGCTCCCGTCCTGCAAGCAATCGAAGAACTAGCAAGAACAAGGAAACAAGCACTGAATTTGCAAGATGAAATTGAAATCCTCAAACTGAATCTTATTATGAGTGGAGTTCTGAAGACAAGGAGACGGGTGGCTGGATCAGCACACGCGCCTACAAGCAAGTAGCAAAGGCTAAACTTGATCTAAACAAAACCCAAGTGTTCCTGGTGGCGGCTAAGGGGTATATGATGTGTGGTGGACGACCACAAGAGAGTTTGGGTCGTACTCCAACCCTAGGACGCGTCCCTACTGGACTCTAAAAGATACAAGCCCATTGGGCTAACTTAAGGTGGCGCAGCACCCTGGACAGAATAGACCTCTCGGTGATTTTTGGACTGTTGATGCCGTTTCTGAGCAGGTATGAGTATGAGGTCAGATCCGTATGAAAGTAGACTTTATTAGCTTTCCAACAAGTCCAGAATCACCCCAATCCGACTCCGTATGTAACTGTGGCGACCGTCACAATTTAGAGGTGTGCTGCAGTCCGAATCCAGCCTACGCGAGTCCTTTTCCCTTTCGGTCTTCTCCTTGATTCCTAATCAAAACAAGAGTGCACGTGTCTCCAAGATCAAAACAGGATGGACAAGAGCTCAAGAAGGAACTCACTTGATGATTAAGTGTTCGAGCACGAGCACGGGTAATAGGACCAGCAGGTGTCGGTGTGGACGACGTGGATGTATGATCGGTGTTGATGTCCTCATCATCCTCCCTTTCTTGAATTTGAGTCGTCCTCGACTCAAGCTCATCTTCCTCACCCAAATAAGGCTTCAAATCTGCAATGTTAAATGTGGGACTAACCCCAAAATCTGCAGGAAGATCAAGCTTATATGCATTCTCATTTATTCGTTGCATCACTTTAAAAGGACCATCCGCTCTAGGCATCAATTTAGATTTTCTTAATTCAGGAAACCTATCCTTTCGCAAATGCAACCAAACCCAATCTCCAGGTTCAAGAATCAATTCCCTTCTACCTTTATCTACAGCAAATTTGTACTTAGCATTCATGCGCTCTATGTTTTCTTTAGTGGTTTCATGTAGTTTTAGCATCAATTCAGCACGTTGCTTAGCATCAAAATTCAACTTTTCAGAACTTGGCAATGGCATTAAATCAATAGGAGCACGTGGTAACAAGCCATAAACAATCTCAAAGGGACACATCTTCGTAGTAGAATGCACGAACGATTATAAGCAAACTCAATATGAGGCAAACAATCTTCCCACATCTTAATATTCTTCTTTAAAACAGTCCTTAACATAGTAGATAAAGTTCTATTCACAACTTCAGTTTGACCATCAGTTTGGGGGTGACAAGTGGTGGAAAATAAAAGCTTAGTCCCCAATTTGGCCCATAAAGTTCTCCAAAAATGGCTAAGAAATTTAGCATCACGATCAGAAACAATTGTATTTGGCACACCATGCAAGCGAACAACTTCTCGAAAGAACAAATCAGCAATATTTGTAGCATCATCAATTTTATGACATGGTATAAAATGTGCCATTTTAGAGAATCGATCCACAACCACAAAAACACTATCTCGCCCTTTCCTAGTCCGTGGCAATCCCAACACAAAATCCATAGAAATATCCTCCCAAGGAGCACTAGGAACAGGAAGAGGCATATACAAACCGTGTGGATTCAACCGGGACTTAGCCTTTTGACATGTTGTGCAGCGAGCAACAAATCTCTCCACGTCTCATCGCATCTTTGGCCAAAAGAAATGACCAGCAAGAATGTCCTCCGTCTTCTTCGCTCCAAAATGCCCCATCAAGCCACCTCCATGCGCTTCCTGCAGCAACAACAAGCGAACGGAGCTAGCTGGAATGCATAGCTTGTTAGCTCTAAACACAAACCCATCATTGAGGATGAATTTGTTCCATGTTTTCCCATCTTTACAATGCAGCAGCACTTCTTTAAAATCAGCATCATGAGCATATCGGTCTTTAATTGTTTCTAACCCAAAGATCTTGTAATCAAGTTGATTCAGCAAAGTATATCTCCTAGACAATGCATCTGCAATGATATTATCCTTCCCTTTCTTGTGTTTGATAACATAAGGAAAAGATTCAATAAATTCAACCCATTTTGCATGTCTACGATTCAGTTTTCCTTGACTACGAATATGCTTCAAAGATTCATGATCAGAATGTATAACAAATTCTTTGGGCCACAAATAATGCTGCCATGTTTCTAATGTCCGCACTAGAGCATATAATTCCTTATCATATGTAGAATAATTAAGAATAGGTCCGCTCAATTTCTCACTAAAGTATGCAACAGGTTTTCCTTCTTGTAACAAAACACCACCCAATCCAATTCCACTCGCATCACATTCAAGCTCGAAAGTCTTATTAAAATCAGGGAGTTGGAGTAGAGGTGCATGTGTTAACTTATCTTTCAGCACATGGAAGGCGTGCTCTTGTGCTTTGCCCCAAGAAAAGGGCACTCCCTTCTTTGTAAGCTCATTCAATGGTGCAGCAATGGTACTGAAGTCCTTCACAAAACGGCGATAGAAACCAGCAAGTCCTAGGAAACTCCGCACTTGTGTGACCGTCGTTGGTACAGGCCATCCTTGTATAGCTTCCACCTTGGCTTTATCAACCTCAATTCCCTGTGGAGTGACAACATAGCCAAGAAACGATACTCGATCGGTGCAGAAAGTGCACTTCTCAAGGTTACCAAACAAACGTGCATCACGTAGAGCATTGAAAACAGCACGTAAGTGATCAAGGTGTTCATCAATGGATTTGCTATAAATCAGTATATCATCAAAGTAGACGACAACAAATTTCCCAATGAAAGCACGCAAAACCTCGTTCATTAATCTCATGAAAGTACTAGGTGCATTAGTTAACCCAAAAGGCATGACTAACCACTCATATAGACCGAACTTGGTTTTGAAAGCAGTTTTCCATTCATCTCCCAATTTCATACGAATCTGATGGTACCCACTACGCAAATCAACCTTTGAAAACACAACAGCACCACTCAATTCATCAAGCATATCATATAATCGTGGAATAGGGTGTCGATATCGAATGGTGATATTATTAATAGCCCTACAATCAACACACATGCGCCATGTTCCATCTTTCTTAGGCACTAAAATCACTGGAACAGCACAAGGACTAAGAGACTCACGCACATAACCTTTGTCTAGTAGTTCTTGCACTTGTCGCTGAATTTCCTTCGTTTCCTCCGGATTGGTCCTGTATGGCGCACGGTTTGGCAAAGATGCTCCAGGGATAAGATCAATTTGGTGCTCAATCCCTCGTATTGGTGGCAGCCCCGCTGGTATCTCAATGGGGAACACATCAGAATACTCCTGCAAAATGTTAACAACAGCAGGGGGCAAAGAACGTTGCATATCCTCAAATGAAATCAAAGCATCCTTGCATACCAAAGCATAAGCAACAGAGGTGGATGCATTGAACTCATTAATATCAGATTTTGTAGCAAGCATACAACGTCCTTTCAATGTTATCTCATCTTTGTCATCAACAACAGATTTGTCACTCTCGCTCTTTGCTTTTGCAGCCTTAGTAACATCAGATTGCATAATATCTTCAGGAGACATAGGATGCAACACAATTTTTCGATCATGGTATAGAAACGAATATTGATTTGATCTACCATGATGCATCGAATCTCTATCAAATTGCCATGGTCTACCTAGCAGAATATTGCAAGCTTGCATAGGCACAACATCACATTCAACAATATCTTTGTATGATCCGATGGCAAAATTGATTCGCACCAGTCTCGTTACCTTTGCCTTACCACTGTTGTTCAGCCATTGGATGTAGTAGGGATGGGGATGTGGTTTGGTGGTGAGGGCGAGCTTCTGCACCATGTCGCTACTTGCCAAGTTGTTGCAGCTACCTCCATCAATGATCATGCGGCACGAACGCTCCTTGATGACACACTTTGTTTGGAATAAAGTGTGTCGCTGATTTTGCTCCGCCTTCTCCATTTGTGCACTAAGCACTCGCTGTACAATCAAGCTCTCATAGTGCTCCGCGTCACCTGCATTGATGTGTTCTTCTATGTGTTCCTCACTACCTGCATAGTCAGCCGCAAGCAATGCAAGTGTATCTTCATCAAATTCACTAGCAGATGAACACTCACCATCATCTTTGACAATCATAACACGCTTGTTTGGGCAGTCACGCATCATATGACCATATCCCTTACACCGATGACATTGTATGTTGCTTGTTCTACCTGTCGATGCCACGGATGAAGTACTCGCAGCCGGCTTTTGCGCTGTCTTCACTACTGAATTGGTGGGGGCAGCTCGAGTCTTGTCACTAGATGATGGCGTAGGAGTACGTGTAGACGGAGTTGTAGATGGGCGCGGCTGCCATGAACTAGCTTTCCCTGCAGAAACATTAGTCCTTGCGCTAGCACGTCGTCCCTGCACTTCCCGTTCAGCTTTACAAGCAAGATGAAACAGTTTGGTTACGTTATTGTATTCTTTGTAAGCGAGGATATCCTGAATTTCCCGATTTAATCCACCTAAAAATCTAGCCATAGCAGGTTCCTCATCCTCCTCTAATTTACAACGCAACATACCCGTTTGTAATTCCTGATAGTATTCTTCTACACATTTAGATCCTTGTCTCAATTGCTGCAACTTATTTATCATATCACGGGCATAGTAAGATGGAACAAATCTAGCTCTCATGGCTCGTTTCAGCGCATCCCAAGTTCTAGGTATGTTATGAGGATTTTTCTTGCCATATTCGATCCACCAAACAGAAGCAAAATCTGTGAACTCACTAGTAGCAGCCCTAACACGTGTGTTCTCAGGAAATTCATGGCATGCAAACTTTTGATCAACAGCAATCTCCCAAGAAATGTATGCATCAGGGTCATATTTACCATCAAAAGGAGGTATTTTAAATTTAATCTTACTGAAAGCATCATCATTATTGTGTACCTCGCGTCGGCGGCGGCCACCCATACCTCTACGGTTGTGACGTAGGCGACGTCGATCACGAGTGTCTCGATCATCATGTTCAGTATCACCTGTGTATTCTTCATCATAACTACCATCCTCTCGATCTTCCTCCTTCTTTTCTTCTTTATGCTGGTCTTTATCATTGTTGTGGAGGTCATCAAAACGCCTCAGCAGAGCAGCAAGGCTTTTGTCCACACTAGCAATGGACTGCTCCAAACCTGCAAGCTTGTTGTTTGCGGCAATCTGAGTAGCCTCCAACTGCCCAAGTTTGTCATTTGTCACCTGCAAGTCATTATCAAGTCCCTCCGTGTGCAACTTCACTTTCCTTTCAAAATGTTGTATGATGCCCTTTGTGCGAGGCGAATGTGGAATTTGGTTATCTTCGTCGGTCCCTGACATGGTTCAAAGACAAAGACAACAAGAAGACAAGTGAAGAAATAAAAGCCCTACAACTACTAGGATGTAGCTACAGCAAGTCGCTCACTCTCCACCTATTACACAAGTTCTTACCAGTTCTTACCTTGCTCGACAGGAGGGGTCATCTACCAACAAGTCTGCAGCAATGGATGAAGTGTATCGGTGCCGTAGCACGAGACCTGTCAAGCTGTAGAATATGTGGAGCTATAGGTGGGCTGAAACAAGGAACGAACTAGCACCACGTTAGTTACAAAAAGCAAGCTGAATAATTGTTCAATCGGCGGCACTGTGCTGGTCCTAGTCTAGACCGTGCTAGAGACGCGAGCCTGGACACAAAGGAGAGCACAACACACCACCCAAAGTGAACGAAGAATCTCTAAGATCAGCCCCTTTCTCTTCTTTTCTTTTGCTTCTTTCTTTTTCTCTTTTTTTTTCTTTTTTTTTGAATATTTTTTTTTTCAGGGGCACTCAAAACTGATTATATGAACAAGAACACTCCCAAAGAGCAACTCAGCACACACACTTTTTCCGAAAGGGCAGGGGTATTCCGGTAAAAAAAAGATACTCTCTCTCTCTCTCTAGAGTAAGCCACTCGTTTAGATATGAATACTTGCTGCGTGGTTCGTTTGATATTTGTAGCACAGGGTGAACTGATTCCTCGTGTGATTGGAACTTCCAATTCTACTCGGACTTGGCCAACAGCGAGGAATACCCGATTCCTTGATCCGACTCAAACTTGAAAACCTACTTGGATTCGGCCAACAGAGAGGAACAGCCGATTCCTTGTCCGATTCAAACTTTAAACCCTACTTGGATTCGGCCAACAGAGAGACTATATGATAGCGTGTGTTGTGATAGAACGTGACAAGAACTCGAAACTCTAAAGGACTAAAACTAAGACCAGCAACTTGACACAACCGATGCAACCGACGACTCAACAAGCCCTAACTAGGTAGCACTAGCCACGGCCCAAAAGTCTATAGGATTGTAGGAAACTAATCTACTTTTTTTTTGGCTTTTTTTTTGGACTGTAGGAAAAATAAAAACAGCGAAGAATTACAAGTCTCTCACCGATAAACCTTGCTCTGATACCAATTGATATGAACCCGCTAGGGTTTATGGACGATCTTTCGATGAGAGGCGTGAGATCACTCGATTTGGTGGATGGAGATGACGTTCACGGCCCGACTACAGCCTTCCAAGACTGCGCCTTAGCAACCGATACACCACCTCCAAAGGCTGTCACGATCTTGTGGAGCGCGACAACCAGCCACTAGGGCTCCCGTCCTGCAAGCAATCGAAGAACTAGCAAGAACAAGGAAACAAGCACTGAATTTGCAAGATGAAATTGAAATCCTCAAACTGAATCTTATTATGAGTGGAGTTCTGAAGACAAGGAGACGGGTGGCTGGATCAGCACACGCGCCTACAAGCAAGTAGCAAAGGCTAAACTTGATCTAAACAAAACCCAAGTGTTCCTGGTGGCGGCTAAGGGGTATATGATGTGTGGTGGACGACCACAAGAGAGTTTGGGTCGTACTCCAACCCTAGGACGCGTCCTTACTGGACTCTAAAAGATACAAGCCCATTGGGCTAACTTAAGGTGGCGCAGCACCCTGGACAGAATAGACCTCTCGATGATTTTTGGACTGTTGACGCCGTTTCTGAGCAGGTATGAGTATGAGGTCAGATCCGTATGAAAGTAGACTTTATTAGCTTTCCAACAAGTCCAGAATCACCCCAATCCGACTCCGTATGTAACTGTGGCGACCGTCACAATTTGGAGGTGTGCTGCAGTCCGAATCCAGCCTACGCGAGTCCTTTTCCCTTTCGGTCTTCTCCTTGATTCCTAATCAAAACAAGAGTGCACGTGTCTCCAAGATCTAAACAGGATGGACAAGAGCTCAAGAAGGAACTCACTTGATGATTAAGTGTTCGAGCACGAGCACGGGTAATAGGACCAGCAGGTGTCGGTGTGGACGACGTGGATGTATGATCGGTGTTGATGTCCTCATCAGTTACAAGAAGGAAAACCTGTTGCATACTTTAGTGAGAAATTGAGCGGGCCTATTCTTAATTATTCTACATATGATAAGGAATTATATGCTCTAGTGCGGACATTAGAAACATGGCAGCATTATTTGTGAATTTGTTATACATTCTGATCATGAATCTTTGAAGCATATTCGTAGTCAAGGAAAACTGAATCGTAGACATGCAAAATGGGTTGAATTTATTGAATCTTTTCCTTATGTTATCAAACACAAGAAAGGGAAGGATAATATCATTGCAGATGCATTGTCTAGGAGATATACTTTGCTGAATCAACTTGATTACAAGATCTTTGGGTTAGAAACAATTAAAGACCGATATGCTCATGATGCTGATTTTAAAGAAGTGCTGCTGCATTGTAAAGATGGGAAAACGTGGAACAAATTCATCCTCAATGATGGGTTTGTGTTTAGAGCTAACAAGCTATGCATTCCAGCTAGCTCCGTTCGCTTGTTGTTGCTGCAGGAAGCGCATGGAGGTGGCTTGATGGGGCATTTTGGAGCGAAGAAGACGAAGGACATTCTTGCTGGTCATTTCTTTTGGCCAAAGATGTGACGAGACGTGGAGAGATTTGTTGCTCGCTGCACAACATGTCAACAGGCTAAGTCCCGGTTGAATCCACACGGTTTGTATATGCCTCTTCCTGTTCCTAGTGCTCCTTGGGAGGATATTTCTATGGATTTTGTGTTGGGATTGCCATGGACTAGGAAAGGGCGAGATAGTGTTTTTGTGGTTGTGGATCGATTCTCTAAAATGGCACATTTCATACCATGTCATAAAACTGATGATGCTACAAATATTGCTGATTTGTTCTTTCGAGAAGTTGTTCGCTTGCATGGTGTGCCAAATACAATTGTTTCTGATCGTGATGCTAAATTTCTTAGCCATTTTTGGAGAACTTTATGGGCCAAATTGGGGACGAAGCTTTTATTTTCCACCACTTGTCACCCCCAAACTGATGGTCAAACTGAAGTTGTGAATAGAACTTTGTCTACTATGTTAAGGACTGTTTTAAAGAAGAATATTAAGATGTGGGAAGATTGTTTGCCTCATATTGAGTTTGCTTATAATCGTTCGCTGCATTCTACTACAAAGATGTGTCCCTTTGAGATTGTTTATGGCTTGTTACCACGTGCTCCTATTGATTTAATGCCATTGCCAAGTTCTGAAAAGTTGAATTTTGATGCTAAGCAACATGCTGAATTGATGCTAAAACTACATGAAACCACTAAACAAAACATAGAGCGCATGAATGCTAAGTACAAATTTGCTGGAGATAAAGGTAGAAGGGAATTGATTCTTGAACCTGGAGATTTGGTTTGGTTGCATTTGCGAAAGGATAGGTTTCCTGAATTAAGATAATCTAAATTGATGCCTAGAGCGGATGGTCCTTTTAAAGTGATGCAACGAATAAATGAGAATGCATATAAGCTTGATCTTCCTGCAGATTTTGGGGTTAGTCCCACATTTAACATTGCAGATTTGAAGCCTTATTTGGGTGAGGAAGATGAGCTTGAGTCGAGGACGACTCAAATTCAAGAAAGGGAGGATGATGAGGACATCAACACCGATCATACATCCACGCCGTCCACGCCGACACCTGCTGGTCCTATTACCCGTGCTCGTGCTCGAACACTTAATCATCAAGTGAGTTCCTTCTTGAGCTCTTGTCCATCCTGTTTAGATCTTGGAGACACGTGCACTCTTGTTTTGATTAGGAATCAAGGAGAAGACCGAAAGGGAAAAGGACTCGCGTAGGCTGGATTCGGACTGCAGCACACCTTCAACTTGTGACGGTCGCCACGGTTACATACGGAGTCGGATTGGGGTGATTCTGGACTTGTTGGAAAGCTAATAAAGTCTACTTTCATACGGATCTGACCTCATACTCATACCTGCTCAGAAACGGCGTCAACAGTCCAAAAATCACCGAGAGGTCTATTCTGTCCAGGGTGCTGCGCCACCTTAAGTTAGCCCAATGGGCTTGTATCGTTTAGAGTCCAGTAGGGACGCGTCCTAGGGTTGGAGCACGACCCAAACTCTCTTGTGGTCGTCCTCCACACATCATATACCTTTTAGCCGCCACCAGGAACACTTGAGTTTTGTTTAGATCAAGTTTAGCCTTTGCTACTTGCTTGTAGGCGCGTGTGCTGATCCAGCCACCCGTCTCCTTGTCTTTGGAACTCCATTCATAATAAGATTCAGTTTGAGGCTTTCAATTTCATCTTGCAAATTCAGTGCTTGTTTCCTTGTTCTTGCTAGTTCTTCGATTGCTTGCAGGACGGGAGCCCTAGTGGCTGGTTGTCGTGCTCCACAAGATCGTGACGGCCTTTGGAGGTGGTGTATCGGTTGCTAAGGCGCGGTCTTGGAAGGCTGTAGTCGGGCCGTGAACGTCATCTCCATCCACCAAATCAAGTGATCTCATGCCTCTCATCGAAAGATCATCCATAAACCCTAGCAGGTTCATATCATTAATACTCCTTCCAAATGGACCAAAATGAGCTTCCATTTGACCAATGTCTCTTAGAAGTACCATCGGGTATGCCTAAAAAGATTTCCATGCCTGTGGTACATTCGGCGCAAACCGTACACCTATCTTGCGCCTAGTTTAACACTATCTCCGAGTGGACCAAAATGAGCTGTCACTTGACCACGTCACCTAGGAGTAGCATCGGGTGTGCCCAAAATGATTTCCATGCCTATGGTACATTCAGCGCAAACCGTGCACCTATCAAGCACCAAGACTAACACTATCTCCAAACGGACCGAAACATGCTTCCACTTGACATACATTACATAGGAGTACCATCGGTTGTGCCCAAAGCAATTTCCATGCCCGTGGGACATTCGGCGCAAACTGTGCACCATTCTTGCACTGAAGTTGAAACCATCTCCAAATGGATCAAAATGAGCTTCTGCTTGATCCATCTCACCTAGGAGTACAATCAGGCGCATCCAAAATGATTTCTATGCCAATGGTATGTTCGGTGCAAACTGTGCACCTATCTAGCGCTAAGATTAACACTATCTCTAAACGGCTCGAATCGAGCTTCCACTTGACCCACTCAGCTAGGAGAACCATCGAGTGTGCCCAAAGTGATTTCCCGGCCCGTGGTACGTTCGGCGCAAATTGTGCACCTATCGTGTGCCTAGACTAAAACTATCTCCAAACGGACCGAAACAAGCTTCCACTTGACATACATTACCTAGGAGTACCATCAGGTCTACCCAAAGCGATTTCCATGCCCGTGGTACATTCGGCACAAACCGTGCACCTATCTTACACCGAGATCAAAACAATCTCCAAATAGATAGAAATAAACTTTCGCTTGATCCACGTCGCCTACGAGTACAATCAAGTGCATCCAAAATGATTTCTTAGCCTATGGTACGTTCAGCGCGTACAGTGCGCCTATCTTGCGTCGAGATTAACGGTTTCTCCGTATGGGCTGAAACGAGATTCCACTTGACCCATGTCACGTAGGAGTACCGTCGGTTGTGTCAAAATGATTTCTTAGCCTAGGGTACGTTCAGCGCAAACCGTGCACCTATCTTGCTTCGAGATTAATACTCTCTCCAAATGGACCAAAATGAGCTTCCATTTGACCAATGTCTCTTAGAAGTACCATCGGGTGTGCCTAAAAAGATTTCCATGCATGTGGTACATTCGGCGCAAACCGTACACCTATCTTGCGCCTAGTTTAACACTATCTCCGAGTGGACCAAAATGAGCTGTCACTTGACCACGTCACCTAGGAGTAGCATCGGGTGTGCCCAAAATGATTTCCATGCCTATGGTACATTCAGCGCAAACCGTGCACCTATCAAGCACCAAGACTAACACTATCTTCAAATGGACCGAAACATGCTTCCACTTGACATACATTACATAGGAGTACCATCGGGTGTGCCCAAAGCAATTTCCATGCCCGTGGGACATTCGGCGCAAACTGTGCACCATTCTTGCGCTGAAGTTGAAACCATCTCCAAATGGATCAAAATGAGCTTTTGCTTGATCCATCTCACCTAGGAGTACAATCAGGCGCATCCAAAATGATTTCTATGCCAATGGTACGTTCGGTGCAAACTGTGCACCTATCTAGCGCTAAGATTAACACTATCTCTAAATGGCTCGAATCGAGCTTCCACTTGACCCACTTCAGCTAGGAGAACCATCGAGTGTGCCCAAAGTGATTTCCCGGCCCGTGGTACGTTCGGCGCAAATTGTGCACCTATCGTGCGCCTAGACTAAAACTATCTCCAAACGGACCGAAACAAGCTTACACTTGACATACATTACCTAGGAGTACCATCAGGTCTGCCCAAAGCGATTTCTATGCCTGTGGTACATTCGGCACAAACCGTGCACCTATCTTACGCCGAGATCAAAACAATCTCCAAATAGATAGAAATAAACTTTCGCTTGATCCACGTCGCCTACGAGTACAATCAAGTGCATCCAAAATGATTTCTTAGCCTATGGTACGTTCAGCGCATATAGTGCACCTATCTTGCGTCGAGATTAACGGTTTCTTCGTATAGGCTGAAACGAGATTCCACTTGACCCATGTCACGTAGGAGTACCGTCGGTTGTGTCAAAATGATTTCTTAGCCTAGGGTACGTTCAGCGCAAACCGTGCACCTATCTTGCTTCGAGATTAATACTCTCTCCAAATGGACCAAAATGAGCTTCCATTTGACCAATGTCTCTTAGAAGTACCATCGGGTGTGCCTAAAAAGATTTCCATGCATGTGGTACATTCGGCGCAAACCGTACACCTATCTTGCGCCTAGTTTAACACTCTCTCCGAGTGGACCAAAATGAGCTGTCACTTGACCACGTCACCTAGGAGTAGCATCGGGTGTGCCCAAAATGATTTCCATGCCTATGGTACATTCAGTGCAAACCGTGCACCTATCAAGCACCAAGACTAACACTATCTCCAAACGGACCGAAACATGCTTCCACTTGACATACATTACATAGGAGTACCATCGGGTGTGCCCAAAGCAATTTCCATGCCCGTGGGACATTCGGCGCAAACTGTGCACCATTCTTGCGCTGAAGTTGAAACCATCTCCAAATGGATCAAAATGAGCTTCTGCTTGATCCATCTCACCTAGGAGTACAATCAGGCGCATCCAAAATGATTTGTATGCCAATGGTATGTTCGGTGCAAACTGTGCACCTATCTAGCGCTAAGATTAACACTATCTCTAAATGGCTCGAATCGAGCTTCCACTTGACCCACTTCAGCTAGGAGAACCATCGAGTGTGCCCAAAGTGATTTCCCGGCCCGTGGTACGTTCGGCACAAATTGTGCACCTATCGTGCGCCTAGACTAAAACTATCTCCAAACGGACCGAAACAAGCTTCCACTTGACATACATTACCTAGGAGTACCATCAGGTCTGCCCAAAGCGATTTCCATGCCCGTGGTACATTCGGCACAAACCGTGCACCTATCTTACGCCGAGATCAAAACAATCTCCAAATAGATAGAAATAAACTTTCGCTTGATCCATGTCGCCTACGAGTACAATCAAGTGCGTCCAAAATGATTTCTTAGCCTATGGTACGTTCAGCGCATATAGTGCACCTATCTTGCGTCGAGATTAACGGTTTCTTCGTATAGGCTGAAACGAGATTCCACTTGACCCAGGTCACGTAGGAGTACCGTCGGTTGTATCAAAATGATTTCTTAGCCTAGGGTACGTTCAGCGCAAACCGTGCACCTATCTTGCTTCGAGATTAATACTCTCTCCAAATGGACCAAAATGAGCTTCCATTTGACCAATGTCTCTTAGAAGTACCATCGGGTGTGCCTAAAAGATTTCCATGCCTGTGGTACATTCGGCGCAAACCGTACACCTATCTTGCGCCTAGTTTAACACTATCTCCGAGTGGACCAAAATGAGCTGTCACTTGACCACGTCACCTAGGAGTAGCATCGGGTGTGCCCAAAATGATTTCCATGCCTATGGTACATTCAGCGCAAACCGTGCACCTATCAAGCACCAAGACTAACACTATCTTCAAACGGACCAAAACATGCTTCCACTTGACATACATTACATAGGAGTACCATTGGGTGTGCCCAAAGCAATTTCCATGCCCGTGGGACATTTGGCGCAAACTGTGCACCATTCTTGCGCTGAAGTTGAAACCATCTCCAAATGGATCAAAATGAGCTTCTGCTCGATCCATCTCACCTAGGAGTACAATCAGGCGCATCCAAAATGATTTCTATGCCAATGGTACGTTCGGTGCAAACTGTGCACCTATCTAGCGCTAAGATTAACACTATCTCTAAACGGCTCGAATCGAGCTTCCACTTGACCCACTTCAGCTAGGAGAACCATCGAGTGTGCCCAAAGTGATTTCCTGGCCCATGGTACGTTCGGCGCAAATTGTTTACCTATCATGCGCCTAGACTAAAACTATCTCCAAACGGACCGAAACAAGCTTCCACTTGACATACATTACCTAGGAGTACCATCAGGTCTGCCCAAAGCGATTTCCATGCCCGTGGTACATTCGGCACAAACCGTGCACCTATCTTACGCCGAGATCAAAACAATCTCCAAATAGATAGAAATAAACTTTCGCTTGATCCACGTCGCCTACGAGTACAATCAAGTGCGTCCAAAATGATTTCTTAGCCTATGGTACGTTCAGCGCATATAGTGCACCTATCTTGTGTCGAGATTAACGGTTTCTCCGTATGGGCTGAAATGAGATTCCACTTGACCCATGTCATGTAGGAGTACCGTCGGTTGTGTCAAAATAATTTCTTAGCCTAGGGTACGTTCAGCGCAAACCGTGCTCCTATCTTGCTTCGAGATTAATACTCTCTCCAAATGGACCAAAATGAGCTTCCATTTGACCAATGTCTCTTAGAAGTACCATCGGGTGTGCCTAAAAAGATTTCCATGCCTGTGGTACATTCGGCGCAAACCGTACACCTATCTTGCGCCTAGTTTAACACTATCTCCGAGTGGACCAAAATGAGCTGTCACTTGACCACGTCACCTAGGAGTAGCATCGGGTGTGCCCAAAATGATTTCCATGCCTATGGTACATTCAGCGCAAACCGTGCACCTATCAAGCACCAAGACTAACACTATCTTCAAACGGACCAAAACATGCTTCCACTTGACATACATTACATAGGAGTACCATCGGGTGTGCCCAAAGCAATTTCCATGCCCGTGGGACATTCGGCGCAAACTGTGCACCATTCTTGCGCTGAAGTTGAAACCATCTCCAAATGGATCAAAATGAGCTTCTGCTCGATCCATCTCACCTAGGAGTACAATCAGGCGCATCCAAAATGATTTCTACGCCAATGGTACGTTCGGTGCAAACTGTGCACCTATCTAGCGCTAAGATTAACACTATCTCTAAACGGCTCGAATCGAGCTTCCACTTGACCCACTTCAGCTAGGAGAACCATCGAGTGTGCCCAAAGTGATTTCCCGGCCCATGGTACGTTCGGCGCAAATTGTGCACCTATCGTGCGCCTAGACTAAAACTATCTCCAAACGGACCGAAACAAGCTTCCACTTGACATACATTACCTAGGAGTACCATCAGGTCTGCCCAAAGCGATTTCCATGCCTGTGGTACATTCGGCACAAACCGTGCACCTATCTTACGCCGAGATCAAAATAATCTCCAAATAGATAGAAATAAACTTTCGCTTGATCCACGTCGCCTACGAGTACAATCAAGTGCATCCAAAATGATTTCTTAGCCTATGGTACGTTCAGCGCATATAGTGCACCTATCTTGCGTCGAGATTAACGATTTCTTCGTATAGGCTGAAACGAGATTCCACTTGACCCATGTCACGTAGGAGTACCGTCGGTTGTGTCAAAATGATTTCTTAGCCTAGGGTACGTTCAGCGCAAACCGTGCACCTATCTTGCTTCGAGATTAATACTCTCTCCAAATGGACCAAAATGAGCTTCCATTTGACCAATGTCTCTTAGAAGTACCATCGGGTGTGCCTAAAAAGATTTCCATGCCTGTGGTACATTCGGCGCAAACCGTACACCTATCTTGCGCCTAGTTTAACACTATCTCCGAGTGGACCAAAATGAGCTGTCACTTGACCACGTCACCTAGGAGTAGCATCGGGTGTGCCCAAAATGATTTCCATGCCTATGGTACATTCAGCGCAAACCGTGCACCTATCAAGCACCAAGACTAACACTATCTTCAAACGGACCAAAACATGCTTCCACTTGACATACATTACATAGGAGTACCATCGGGTGTGCCCAAAGCAATTTCCATGCCCGTGGGACATTCGGCGCAAACTGTGCACCATTCTTGCGCTGAAGTTGAAACCATCTCCAAATGGATCAAAATGAGCTTCTGCTCGATCCATCTCACCTAGGAGTACAATCAGGCGCATCCAAAATGATTTCTACGCCAATGGTACGTTCGGTGCAAACTGTGCACCTATCTAGCGCTAAGATTAACACTATCTCTAAACGGCTCGAATCGAGCTTCCACTTGACCCACTTCAGCTAGGAGAACCATCGAGTGTGCCCAAAGTGATTTCCCGGCCCATGGTACGTTCGGCGCAAATTGTGCACCTATCGTGCGCCTAGACTAAAACTATCTCCAAACGGACCGAAACAAGCTTCCACTTGACATACATTACCTAGGAGTACCATCAGGTCTGCCCAAAGCGATTTCCATGCCTGTGGTACATTCGGCACAAACCGTGCACCTATCTTACGCCGAGATCAAAATAATCTCCAAATAGATAGAAATAAACTTTCGCTTGATCCACGTCGCCTACGAGTACAATCAAGTGCATCCAAAATGATTTCTTAGCCTATGGTACGTTCAGCGCATATAGTGCACCTATCTTGCGTCGAGATTAACGATTTCTTCGTATAGGCTGAAACGAGATTCCACTTGACCCATGTCACGTAGGAGTACCGTCGGTTGTGTCAAAATGATTTCTTAGCCTAGGGTACGTTCAGCGCAAACCGTGCACCTATCTTGCTTCGAGATTAATACTCTCTCCAAATGGACCAAAATGAGCTTCCATTTGACCAATGTCTCTTAGAAGTACCATCGGGTGTGCCTAAAAAGATTTCCATGCCTGTGGTACATTCGGCGCAAACCGTACACCTATCTTGCGCCTAGTTTAACACTATCTCCGAGTGGACCAAAATGAGCTGTCATTTGACCACGTCACCTAGGAGTAGCATCGGGTGTGCCCAAAATGATTTCCATGCCTATGGTACATTCAGCGCAAACCGTGCACCTATCAAGCACCAAGACTAACACTATCTTCAAACGGACCAAAACATGCTTCCACTTGACATACATTACATAGGAGTACCATCGGGTGTGCCCAAAGCAATTTCCATGCCCGTGGGACATTCGGCGCAAACTGTGCACCATTCTTGCGCTGAAGTTGAAACCATCTCCAAATGGATCAAAATGAGCTTCTGCTCGATCCATCTCACCTAGGAGTACAATCAGGCGCATCCAAAATGATTTCTACGCCAATGGTACGTTCGGTGCAAACTGTGCACCTATCTAGCGCTAAGATTAACACTATCTCTAAACGGCTCGAATCGAGCTTCCACTTGACCCACTTCAGCTAGGAGAACCATCGAGTGTGCCCAAAGTGATTTCCCGGCCCATGGTACGTTCGGCGCAAATTGTGCACCTATCGTGCGCCTAGACTAAAACTATCTCCAAACGGACCGAAACAAGCTTCCACTTGACATACATTACCTAGGAGTACCATCAGGTCTGCCCAAAGCGATTTCCATGCCTGTGGTACATTCGGCACAAACCGTGCACCTATCTTACGCCGAGATCAAAATAATCTCCAAATAGATAGAAATAAACTTTCGCTTGATCCACGTCGCCTACGAGTACAATCAAGTGCATCCAAAATGATTTCTTAGCCTATGGTACGTTCAGCGCATATAGTGCACCTATCTTGCGTCGAGATTAACGATTTCTTCGTATAGGCTGAAACGAGATTCCACTTGACCCATGTCACGTAGGAGTACCGTTGGTTGTGTCAAAATGATTTCTTAGCCTAGGGTACGTTCAGCGCAAACCGTGCACCTATCTTGCTTCGAGATTAATACTCTCTCCAAATGGACCAAAATGAGCTTCCATTTGACCAATGTCTCTTAGAAGTACCATCGGGTGTGCCTAAAAAGATTTCCATGCCTGTGGTACATTCGGCGCAAACCGTACACCTATCTTGCGCCTAGTTTAACACTATCTCCGAGTGGATCAAAATGAGCTGTCACTTGACCACGTCACCTAGGAGTAGCATCGGCTGTGCCCAAAATGATTTCCATGCCTATGGTACATTCAGCGCAAACCGTACACCTATCAAGCACCAAGACTAACACTATCTCCAAACCGACCGAAACATGCTTCCACTTGACATACATTACATAGGAGTACCATCGGGTGTGCCCAAAGCAATTTCCATGCCCGTGGGACATTCGGCGCAAACTGTGCACCATTCTTGCGCTGAAGTTGAAACCATCTCCAAATGGATCAAAATGAGCTTCTGCTTGATCCATCTCACCTAGGAGTACAATCAGGCGCATCCAAAATGATTTCTATGCCAATGGTATGTTCGGTGCAAACTGTGCACCTATCTAGCGCTAAGATTAACACTATCTCTAAATGGCTCGAATCGAGCTTCCACTTGACCCACTTCAGCTAGGAGAACCATCGAGTGTGCCCAAAGTGATTTCCCGGCCCGTGGTACGTTCGGCGCAAATTGTGCACCTATCGTGCGCCTAGACTAAAACTATCTCCAAACGGACCGAAACAAGCTTCCACTTGACATACATTACCTAGGAGTACCATCAGGTCTGCCCAAAGCGATTTCCATGCCCGTGGTACATTCGGCACAAACCGTGCACCTATCTTACGCCGAGATCAAAACAATCTCCAAATAGATAGAAATAAACTTTCGCTTGATCCATGTCGCCTACGAGTACAATCAAGTGCGTCCAAAATGATTTCTTAGCCTATGGTACGTTCAGCGCATATAGTGCACCTATCTTGCGTCGAGATTAACGGTTTCTTCGTATAGGCTGAAACGAGATTCCACTTGACCCAGGTCACGTAGGAGTACCGTCGGTTGTATCAAAATGATTTCTTAGCCTAGGGTACGTTCAGCGCAAACCGTGCACCTATCTTGCTTCGAGATTAATACTCTCTCCAAATGGACCAAAATGAGCTTCCATTTGACCAATGTCTCTTAGAAGTACCATCGGGTGTGCCTAAAA
Organism: Saccharum hybrid cultivar R570; assembly: GCA_038087645.1. NCBI lineage: Eukaryota > Viridiplantae > Streptophyta > Magnoliopsida > Poales > Poaceae > Saccharum > Saccharum hybrid cultivar. The sequence continues at coordinate 38,601,119 of JAQSUU010000307.1, read as the reverse complement.
GATTTCCATGCCTGTGGTACATTCGGCGCAAACCGTACACCTATCTTGCGCCTAGTTTAACACTATCTCTGAGTGGACCAAAATGAGCTGTCACTTGACCACGTCACCTAGGAGTAGCATCGGGTGTGCCCAAAATGATTTCCATGCCTATGGTACATTCAGCGCAAACCGTGCACCTATCAAGCACCAAGACTAACACTATCTTCAAACGGACCAAAACATGCTTCCACTTGACATACATTACATAGGAGTACCATTGGGTGTGCCCAAAGCAATTTCCATGCCCGTGGGACATTTGGCGCAAACTGTGCACCATTCTTGCGCTGAAGTTGAAACCATCTCCAAATGGATCAAAATGAGCTTCTGCTCGATCCATCTCACCTAGGAGTACAATCAGGCGCATCCAAAATGATTTCTATGCCAATGGTACGTTCGGTGCAAACTGTGCACCTATCTAGCGCTAAGATTAACACTATCTCTAAACGGCTCGAATCGAGCTTCCACTTGACCCACTTCAGCTAGGAGAACCATCGAGTGTGCCCAAAGTGATTTCCTGGCCCATGGTACGTTCGGCGCAAATTGTTTACCTATCATGCGCCTAGACTAAAACTATCTCCAAACGGACCGAAACAAGCTTCCACTTGACATACATTACCTAGGAGTACCATCAGGTCTGCCCAAAGCGATTTCCATGCCCGTGGTACATTCGGCACAAACCGTGCACCTATCTTACGCCGAGATCAAAACAATCTCCAAATAGATAGAAATAAACTTTCGCTTGATCCACGTCGCCTACGAGTACAATCAAGTGCGTCCAAAATGATTTCTTAGCCTATGGTACGTTCAGCGCATATAGTGCACCTATCTTGTGTCGAGATTAACGGTTTCTCCGTATGGGCTGAAATGAGATTCCACTTGACCCATGTCATGTAGGAGTACCGTCGGTTGTGTCAAAATAATTTCTTAGCCTAGGGTACGTTCAGCGCAAACCGTGCTCCTATCTTGCTTCGAGATTAATACTCTCTCCAAATGGACCAAAATGAGCTTCCATTTGACCAATGTCTCTTAGAAGTACCATCGGGTGTGCCTAAAAAGATTTCCATGCCTGTGGTACATTCGGCGCAAACCGTACACCTATCTTGCGCCTAGTTTAACACTATCTCCGAGTGGACCAAAATGAGCTGTCACTTGACCACGTCACCTAGGAGTAGCATCGAGTGTGCCCAAAATGATTTCCATGCCTATGGTACATTCAGCGCAAACCGTGCACCTATCAAGCACCAAGACTAACACTATCTTCAAATGGACCAAAACATGCTTCCACTTGACATACATTACATAGGAGTACCATCGGGTGTGCCCAAAGCAATTTCCATGCCCGTGGGACATTCGGCGCAAACTGTGCACCATTCTTGCGCTGAAGTTGAAACCATCTCCAAATGGATCAAAATGAGCTTCTGCTCGATCCATCTCACCTAGGAGTACAATCAGGCGCATCCAAAATGATTTCTACGCCAATGGTACGTTCGGTGCAAACTGTGCACCTATCTAGCGCTAAGATTAACACTATCTCTAAACGGCTCGAATCGAGCTTCCACTTGACCCACTTCAGCTAGGAGAACCATCGAGTGTGCCCAAAGTGATTTCCCGGCCCATGGTACGTTCGGCGCAAATTGTGCACCTATCGTGCGCCTAGACTAAAACTATCTCCAAACGGACCGAAACAAGCTTCCACTTGACATACATTACCTAGGAGTACCATCAGGTCTGCCCAAAGCGATTTCCATGCCTGTGGTACATTCGGCACAAACCGTGCACCTATCTTACGCCGAGATCAAAACAATCTCCAAATAGATAGAAATAAACTTTCGCTTGATCCACGTCGCCTACGAGTACAATCAAGTGCATCCAAAATGATTTCTTAGCCTATGGTACGTTCAGCGCATATAGTGCACCTATCTTGCGTCGAGATTAACGGTTTCTTCGTATAGGCTGAAACGAGATTCCACTTGACCCATGTCACGTAGGAGTACCGTCGGTTGTGTCAAAATGATTTCTTAGCCTAGGGTACGTTCAGCGCAAACCATGCACCTATCTTGCTTCGAGATTAATACTCTCTCCAAATGGACCAAAATGAGCTTCCATTTGACCAATGTCTCTTAGAAGTACCATCGGGTGTGCCTAAAAAGATTTCCATGCCTGTGGTACATTCGGCGCAAACCGTACACCTATCTTGCGCCTAGTTTAACACTATCTCCGAGTGGACCAAAATGAGCTGTCACTTGACCACGTCACCTAGGAGTAGCATCGGGTGTGCCCAAAATGATTTCCATGCCTATGGTACATTCAGCGCAAACCGTGCACCTATCAAGCACCAAGACTAACACTATCTCCAAACGGACCGAAACATGCTTCCACTTGACATACATTACATAGGAGTACCATCGGGTGTGCCCAAAGCAATTTCCATGCCCGTGGGACATTCGGCGCAAACTGTGCACCATTCTTGCGCTGAAGTTGAAACCATCTCCAAATGGATCAAAATGAGCTTCTGCTTGATCCATCTCACCTAGGAGTACAATCAGGCGCATCCAAAATGATTTCTATGCCAATGGTATGTTCGGTGCAAACTGTGCACCTATCTAGCGCTAAGATTAACACTATCTCTAAGTGGCTCGAATCGAGCTTCCACTTGACCCACTTCAGCTAGGAGAACCATTGAGTGTGCCCAAAGTGATTTCCCGGCCCGTGGTACGTTCGGCGCAAATTGTGCACCTATCGTGCGCCTAGACTAAAACTATCTCCAAACGGACCGAAACAAGCTTCCACTTGACATACATTACCTAGGAGTACCATCAGGTCTGCCCAAAGCGATTTCCATGCCCGTGGTACATTCGGCACAAACCGTGCACCTATCTTACGCCGAGATCAAAACAATCTCCAAATAGATAGAAATAAACTTTCGCTTGATCCATGTCGCCTACGAGTACAATCAAGTGCGTCCAAAATGATTTCTTAGCCTATGGTACGTTCAGCGCATATAGTGCACCTATCTTGCGTCGAGATTAACGGTTTCTTCGTATAGGCTGAAACGAGATTCCACTTGACCCAGGTCACGTAGGAGTACCGTCGGTTGTATCAAAATGATTTCTTAGCCTAGGGTACGTTCAGCGCAAACCGTGCACCTATCTTGCTTCGAGATTAATACTCTCTCCAAATGGACCAAAATGAGCTTCCATTTGACCAATGTCTCTTAGAAGTACCATCGGGTGTGCCTAAAAAGATTTCCATGCCTGTGGTACATTCGGCGCAAACCGTACACCTATCTTGCGCCTAGTTTAACACTATCTCCGAGTGGACCAAAATGAGCTGTCACTTGACCACGTCACCTAGGAGTAGCATCGGGTGTGCCCAAAATGATTTCCATGCCTATGGTACATTCAGCGCAAACCGTGCACCTATCAAGCACCAAGACTAACACTATCTTCAAACGGACCAAAACATGCTTCCACTTGACATACATTACATAGGAGTACCATCGGGTGTGCCCAAAGCAATTTCCATGCCCGTGGGACATTCGGCGCAAACTGTGCACCATTCTTGCGCTGAAGTTGAAACCATCTCCAAATGGATCAAAATGAGCTTCTGCTCGATCCATCTCACCTAGGAGTACAATCAGGCGCATCCAAAATGATTTCTACGCCAATGGTACGTTCGGTGCAAACTGTGCACCTATCTAGCGCTAAGATTAACACTATCTCTAAACGGCTCGAATCGAGCTTCCACTTGACCCACTTCAGCTAGGAGAACCATCGAGTGTGCCCAAAGTGATTTCCCGGCCCATGGTACGTTCGGCGCAAATTGTGCACCTATCGTGCGCCTAGACTAAAACTATCTCCAAACGGACCGAAACAAGCTTCCACTTGACATACATTACCTAGGAGTACCATCAGGTCTGCCCAAAGCGATTTCCATGCCCGTGGTACATTCGGCACAAACCGTGCACCTATCTTACGCCGAGATCAAAACAATCTCCAAATAGATAGAAATAAACTTTCGCTTGATCCACGTCGCCTACGAGTACAATCAAGTGCGTCCAAAATGATTTCTTAGCCTATGGTACATTCAGCGCATATAGTGCACCTATCTTGTGTCGAGATTAACGGTTTCTCCGTATGGGCTGAAATGAGATTCCACTTGACCCATGTCATGTAGGAGTACCGTCGGTTGTGTCAAAATAATTTCTTAGCCTAGGGTACGTTCAGCGCAAACCGTGCTCCTATCTTGCTTCGAGATTAATACTCTCTCCAAATGGACCAAAATGAGCTTCCATTTGACCAATGTCTCTTAGAAGTACCATCGGGTGTGCCTAAAAAGATTTCCATGCCTGTGGTACATTCGGCGCAAACCGTACACCTATCTTGCGCCTAGTTTAACACTATCTCCGAGTGGACCAAAATGAGCTGTCACTTGACCACGTCACCTAGGAGTAGCATCGGGTGTGCCCAAAATGATTTCCATGCCTATGGTACATTCAGCGCAAACCGTGCACCTATCAAGCACCAAGACTAACACTATCTTCAAACGGACCAAAACATGCTTCCACTTGACATACATTACATAGGAGTACCATCGGGTGTGCCCAAAGCAATTTCCATGCCCGTGGGACATTCGGCGCAAACTGTGCACCATTCTTGCGCTGAAGTTGAAACCATCTCCAAATGGATCAAAATGAGCTTCTGCTCGATCCATCTCACCTAGGAGTACAATCAGGCGCATCCAAAATGATTTCTATGCCAATGGTACGTTCGGTGCAAACTGTGCGCCTATCTAGCGCTAGGATTAACACTATCTCTAAACGGCTCGAATCGAGCTTCCACTTGACCCACTTCAGCTAGGAGAACCATCGAGTGTGCCCAAAGTGATTTCCCGGCCCGTGGTACATTCGGTGCAAATTGTGCACCTATCGTGCGCCTAGACTAAAACTATCTCCAAACGGACCGAAACAAGCTTCCACTTGACATACAATACCTAGGAGTACCATCAGGTCTACCCAAAGCGATTTCCATGCCCGTGGTACATTCGGCACAAACCGTGCACCTATCTTACGCCGAGATCAAAACTGTAACACCCCAGGTGTTTATCACCAATTAGGCAGTGGGTTTGAGCTCAAACATGATAGATTAGTGGAGATGACGATGCCAAAGTCAAACCTATGGAAATAAACCCTAACCTAAACTTGGATATATGCACCCTTGCTTACATATAGGCTCAATTAAAAGATATATGCTTGGGCTTTGTTATCAAAGTATCTTCACATGTCTCACATCAATAACTATCTATATTGATCCCTAGAAAAGTTTCGTAAAGTTTGGAATCAAAAAGTCACATGAAATGATAAGTTATATGCTTGTTTGGATTATGACTGAAACTTGCCTTACATCCCATGGGAACTAGTGTTGTGCAACATACAAATGCAATATGTGCAACACATCTTGGACACATGTGGAACACCCTAGTGGAACATGTGTAGCATGTATCTTGAAACAACCACATGAAATGACTATAGCATTTCACTTGAGTTCTATGTTTCAAGGCATGTGAGGCCTACACTTTTGTGCAACCTATGCATGGTGAGTATGTTGGCCTCTACAACACCTTAACTACACTTAGGACACTTAATGGAACAATGTTCATGTTGATCATTTCGCCTAAATGTGCTTCTAAGTGATGGTTGACCATGTATGGACCCTGGAACACTTTTGTTTGACCATTTCAAAAGTGTGACCTAGAAGCTTTGCATGACTGTGCACCCTTTTACAAAGTTGTAGAGAATTTTATGAGGAACAAACTTTGTTTAAGAGTCAAGTCATGAAAATGTGTGGAACATGGTCAAAAAGGGCCCACAAGTCAGATTTGGGACTGTTTCCAACACTTAACAATTTTAAAGCCCTGATTTCAGTGTCTTCGACATTGGCATCCCGCGTTCTCAAGTTTTTGTTAAGCGACTTGGTTTGACCCCTTAATAAAAGTTGGAGTAGACATTATGGAGAAGAGCATGTAAAAGTATGGCATCAATTTGACTTAGTGTTGACCTTCAATTTTGGATGTTTGCTTGTCGCGGTCAAATCGCTGACACTACCAAGTTTGGTACTAATTATCTGCTAATCCAATAGCCTAATGGCCAAGCACCCTTAATCAAAGTTGTAGAGCTTTAGGAGGAGAGCAGACTTTGTTTTGGGCCCATGATCCAGTTCGGCCCGTAGCTAGCCCAAAATGGCGTCCCAATATGGCCTCACCGAAGCCCGCCACGTGCTCGACAGATGTCCCCTAAGGGATGGACGTGGCGTCCATGCACCGAGTACACCTCGCCATTGCCGACCTCTCCACCTTCTCTGTTCGCGTCTACGACGATAGGGAGTGCCTAGGTGTGCCCTCATTCCTTCTTCTCGCCCATCGCTGCTCCCCCTAGTCCCTCTCCTCTACTTCTCGCGCGCTCAGCTCGAGCTTCCGAAGCTCGCCGCCGCGGCCAGCCATTGCCGGTGGCCGAGCTCTATCCACCACCGTTCACCCCCACTCAAGCTCTCCTATGCCTCACCTAAAGCCCCGCTGGGCTCGCTTCTCTCTCCTCCACCCGGTGCTCGTTTTTCCTCGCCGCCGGTGCCTCGCCGTCGCTGGTGCCGCAAGCACCGTCGGCCGCCGTGCCGCAGCTGGGGGAAGGGGAAGGCCAGCAGGTCATCTCTGGACATGGTGTGCTCGACGAGAGGTGCGCCGTCATCATGGGCCTCTCCCTACCGAGTGGTCCGGCCCTGGACGCCGGTGAGCTCCTCGATGGTTGAGCCGACCGGTAGCTCCGGCGGTCACCCCCCCTTCTCTGCTTTCACCGAAGGAAGAGGAAGCTGGTACCTCTTCTCTGTTTCTTGGTGTGGGTGACAAGTGGGCCCAGTGGTCCAGCGGGTCCCGCGAGTCAGCGTTATGAATGGCAGGGATGGGGTACACGTCGGGTGCGCCTAGCGATTTCAATAGGGTTTGAGTAATTCCGATTTTGAATTTCAGATTTCATGTAAATCTTCAAATATCCATATCTCATGCTAGGAGACTCCAAAAATAGTAAAAGTGGACTTTTTGGAAACCTTGAGAAGAGATCTATGTAATAGAGTCATAAAATGTTACATGTTTGTAGATGTTTTCTGATGTGTTTATTTAAGTTGAAAAGGAGCTCTAGAAATGCCTTTAAACCTAACCAGAGCAAGATCTGGAGTTTTAGACATCCAAAAATAGTGATTCTTGTTTTGTTAATTTTGTGATGACATGTACTTACTAGGAAAAATATTAAATACCCTAGTTGTTTACTGTTTTCTTAAGATTGTGATTTGACCTTGATAAATAAGGAAAACTACATTATATTACTTGTTATTTTATATCTTGAGTTGTGTTGCTCCAATTGATGTGAAATTTTTATGGTAGGCTTGTCATTCTATGGATGTACTGTGGTATATATGTCATGGCTATTGCTTACTGTATGCTCAAGTTATTGAGTTAACTTGTTTATGGCTTAATAAATAGCTTATAAATAATATATAAATGAGAAAATAGAAAATGTTGTCCCATCACCTTATTATGATGTTGCTCTTTGATGTTGGTTCATTCTATGGCCTTGTGTTCACAGAAAATATTGAGTTTTAGGTTTAACTTGCTCTCACATGATTTATTGCAATAGCTATTTGTCTTTTTCATGGAGGTTGGTATACTTGCCCAAATGGATTGAAATTTGGACAGTAGACTTTTGAGAGCATATGTAGGCCACTGTATTTTTGGTAGAATTTATTGTGCACTTTTGATAGGTGTTCATGATTCCACCTAATTATCTAAATAAATTAAGAAAATGTATTAAAAGAATTTATTTAGTAATTGACACTATGTTTTCTGGTGTTTATTAGTCATGTATGAAATGTTGGTAAAGTTGGTTTTGTCCAATTATATGTTTGCAACATAAGTTAATAATTATTTCTTGCAAATGAGGTTTCTGGACAGATCTGGAAACTTAGCAAAGTTCTTCATGATAATGTGCTTTGTTGTAAAACTTGTTTATACAAAAGTTGTAGATAATTTATGTATCTAGCCTCTGTTAAAATTTGGTGGCATTTGGCTAAGTAGTTTATGAGTTATAGATGTTTAAAGTCAGGTCCCAGATTTGGTTGCTCTCTGTTTGGGGCAGACCAGATTCTGTAGTTTCAACTTTTAGACCTATTAAACTTGGAAATCAGGCTTAGGTGATATTAAATGATTTGTAGACAATTTCATAAGCTTTCCATAATGTCTTCTTGCAAGTCATTTGGAATTGTAGAACTCCAGATATGATTGATTTACTCAGCTACTGCATGTATGTCTAGAATTGTGGAAAATACATGGATGCTTGGTTACTTTGCTTGCTTATTATTAAGTGTGATTCATGTCCATGGTGATGAAGTTAGTACACCTGAGGCTTTGTAAATCTTGAGTTATGTGTGGTATTGCTTCCCTTGCTATCTTAGCATAATAGGTGGTGTGGTGTTTATTTGAGCAATGTAAAGTGCTTATGTGTAATTAGCGTAACCTTGCACTTGCCTTGTTTAGTGTGTGATGCATCATCTATTGCATTCCCTTATATTCATACACTTGCATCTTGCATCTCATTTAGGTACGCTAGATGCACCACGTGAAGGACGTGAGGTGGAGCTAACCAGAAGATGATGTTGGTGGACATATCTCGGAGATAGAAGGATCGTACAAGTGCTAGATTGGAGGATGCTCGCCAAGCGAGTGTCATCTGACAACTACTGACTTGTGTCGGATCCCAGGCAAGCCCCGTAGCATTATAAGCCTCCTATCTTCAAAGCAATTAATTATATATATATGTTATAAGTATTGTTGCATTAAGTGGTAGGAGTTGGTTGGAAACCCTTGCTGCATTATATCATTCCTTGTCCAGATATATGAATCCTTGAATCCTACATAGACTAGGATCGAGTAGATGCTTAGCCCTGCTTTAAGCGGTAGAAGTCAGGTGATTTCCTGTCACCTGCGAGATATAGGGATATTCATATATGGCACGGTTGGCTATATTTGCTATCGTGGAATGGAACCATGTGTTAATAAAATGAAATGAGACCGGGCGGGATGACGATAGTGAAGCAACAAGGCATGGAGGTCTTGGGTGTGGATCTATCCCCGTCTGAGTCGTTTAAGGACCGATTCGCTGTACGTCCTTGAGTCATGTTGAACGCAGTCTAACACTTAGTTGGCCGGATAAGTCGTTCCGACCGCGAAGCCGAGTAATATGGTTCAGGCCGGGAATCGAATGGTAGGTTGCTTCTTGGAGGAGAGAAAGGATGTGCTTGGGGACATTGGCGTGAGACCAAGGGGGGGTTAGAGTCCCTATCACCTGGCAGAGTGTCGCCCTTGGGGTCGCGATATCATTCGGACCCGCGATTCCTGAATCATATGAAAAGGTGGCCTGTGCGACCCTGGCAGGGGTCTGCACGGTGAGTGTTAGAAATACCCCTCCAGCTGGATAGGAATTCGATTCGAATCGCCGTCGCTCCCGGTTAGTGAGCACTTGACTTGAGCAGCGGCAACGTAGATTCCATTAAATTGAACGGATGGTTAATTGGATAACGATGGAAAGGTTGCCTCAATTTATACCTGCTATGGTTAATATTGTTTGCTCCTAATAAAGTGAGTGCTCTAGTATAGGTTCTAATATAGATGACAGGTCATTGATAATTAACTTGATGCTTCAGCATTAATGATTACTTATCCATAATAAGCTTTTATGCAAAAATGTTGTCAAGCTAGCCCACTTTATATCAGCCTTGCATGATCCTTGGTGTCACTTTTATTTCTGGTTTCTGACGGGTAAGTCTAGCTGAGTACCTTCTCGTACTCAGGGTTTTATCCCCACTTGTTGCAGGTTGTGTTGTATCATGGCGGCTGCAAAAGTTGGTTGGCTCCTGCCGTAGAGGCGGAGTGTGATCACGGGCATGATCCTTCTGAGTTCTCTTCTCTCTAATGCTTTTGTTGGAAGTCGACCGTGGTACTAGCATGTATTTGAAAAAGATTAATGTTAGTTTCAAATTACTTTGCTTCCGGTACTTTTGAACTTAAGTTGTAATAACTATGTTGAACTCCGATGTATATTTAATTACTTGTGAAATGGTTGTAACATGTGACTGGTTATGTTGAATCACTACGATCTTGGCTTGTATGTTGGTTGGTTTGAAATCCCTCGTGATTTCATTGGACTACCGGAGTTATATGGGCTCAAGTGCGAGAATTTGATCACTTCGGTGATTGTTTTTGTACTTGTGCTCTTATAATTTGGACGGTTCCGTTACAGCTGGTATCGGAGCAAGATTCAACATTAAACTTGTCGTATGTGTATTTAAAACAAGGAATTTGTTTTATAAAATCAGTTTTACCAACTTATAGCTATATATAGGTTTGTGAAATCTGAATTCTAAACCTAAGTATGCCAGTGGTCAATTTCCTTATGCCCATATAAGGATTATTAGGTGGCTTATATAAGTACTAACTCGGGGTTTTTCATTTATGCATCTACGCCCAGACCAAGGTATGTATGTGTGTTGACTCTCCCACACTATGCTACCGGTGTGTTAGATTAGAGGTAGCCTTCATATATGAAATAGCCATATATGTCGCTAGTTTACTTTTATGCAACATCGCACCTACGCTCAGGTAAGTGTGAGTTGTGAGAGCATGACCGTACAAACTACGGTCTAGGGGAGAGCTAGTTTTGGTTACTGGATTATTTACATGTTACACACATGTATATATGAAGGTACTTAATTGTGGGTGATCGAATGATTCGGGTAGTTTTGGTGCTACATGTATATATACGGGGGTATATGTATATGGAAGTACTTAGAATTTTACTTTCCTGCTTTCATTGTGTGCTTTATTGGGGAATTGTTGGGCTACAATAAAACTTTTCTGCAGGTACGCTAACCACGAATGCGTAAGTCGAATGTAGCTATCGACTAGCTATATATCGAAAGAGCGCGTGTTATGCCACCGACATAGAACGTGATCGCCACCTTAGGTTGGCAATCTTGTGAGGACGAATAGGACGAAGCATGCATCTTCATGATTGTTGTTTTATGCATAGCTATACTCCTCTCACCCTTGTTCAAATGATAAGTAACTTGTGATCAATGTGTTACACTATCTTCCTTGTGTGAAGCTAAACAAGAATGCCTTACTCTATGTTGTTTTTACAAGCGTTGCCAATGCTTTAGACCTCCCTTAAGTAATTATGGATTCTCATGAATGAATTAAAATTTGTGTTGCTTTAAGGTAACAAAATTTAGAGCTACTAGAATAACATGTTTGTACGATCTCTTGTTAAGTAGAACAAAGGCAAGCTTTGTTTTGCTTGTCGAATGTTGGCTGCTAGAACGTTTTCTGTGGTAGTGATGTTTTTATGGTCATAATGGTGTTTTCTGTAGTTATGGAGAATACCAAAGTTGTAGCTAACTTAATCATCTAGCTTGTCCTAAAATTTCATGACCCTAGGTCTTATGGTTTGAGAGTTCTGAATTTTAAAAGTTTACAGTCAGGTTTGCTAATGTTCTGAATAGATCTGAATGTTTGGTTTGTTTGAGCTGTGTGCATAGTGAATCAGGTCTTGGAGATAATAGAAGAAGTGTAGTACTTTTTCTAAGCTTTTCAAAATGTCCTATAGCACTAATTGTGGTGGTCTAAATCTCTACTTATGAGCTTGTAAAGTGGAATGACAGAATCTGTCCAAATCTGGGCAGAGATGTCTTCTTTATCTTGTTTAGCCTTGTTAGCTGTGGAATCATCTTAATATGGTAATAAGAAATTTATGGAAAACTTAATAATCTTTACATAAAGTTAAGGCTCAGCCTTGTTGGGTCTCTAGAACTCTAGTTGTGTATTTTTGAAGTTCTTGTCAGTTTTCTGTCCATATTGGTACAGATCTGAAACATTAGCATTTTTGGTCATGTTAATTTATGAATTTGCTTTTGGTATGAATAACTAAAGTGTAGTCATCTTCCTAAGCTTTCTAGAAAGTCTAGGATCACCTTTGTGGGATGTCTATAACCTCAGTTATGGTTGAAACAAGTAACTACTGCGTTGCTGTCCAGATTCTGGGCACATGCTAAGTTGGCTTCCTTAGCTAGCGTTGTTTTGAGCTAAACTTGTAGTTAGTTCATGCTTGAGATAAATGCTTATTTAGGTGAGCCTTGCGCCTTGTATTGGTTTCTTAAGCCCATTCATTTGAATTTTCTCCAATGTCTGCTTGACTATGATGTTGTATGTGTGCTTGTTATCTAGGTAGTGCCCTAGTTGTCACCTCGGTTTTCCTCGGTGAGCATACGAGGGTCACATAGCTTTATCCTAGAACAACGTTCACGTTACGTAATTATATGGTTGTTGTCTTCAATTAGGTTTTCTCCCTTAGGAGCCTGAGCCTGTAGACTTGGTGGTTAGTCCATGAATGTTTGTATCCATGCCTTTGTTTGACCGAAAGCCCAAAGTTTCTCCTATATGTTTGCATAAGCCATGGGTGTTTTGCAACCCTTTTTTGTGAAGACCCTTATCGACTGAACAACCAAGTTAACTTTTATCAACGCTAGCCTTTGATCATGGTTCGTACGTTGCCAGTTGTGGAGACTGTACCCAAATCCATGTTGGACCTTCCGGTTACCTCTCCCAAAGGTTAGCTAGTATGACGTAACGTCTCTCTGCTATGGCATGTAAATCGTTTGCTTGTAAATTCATGCATCTACCTTATCAACTCAATCTTTGACTACATGTCGGTTTTCACCCTTGCAGTCTACTTAATCCATCCTCAACCTTCCCAAGTCTCGAGATGTTTACCAGTCTTGATCTCATGTTGTGGTCCAACATGACCAAATCTCGTGGTGATCTTTCGTTTTGTCCTCACGATGGTGAATGCTAGGCGTACGTGGAATTAAGAAAAAAAAATCTCACGCTTAATCGCATTCGACAATTTAGCTATGTTCTCTTGTGAGGTGTTTTGATCTGCGAATAGTTTCCCTATTGATTCTAAGCCTTGTGACTACCTTTGCTTGCTATCCCTCCTTGTATGGTACTTGTTCAGACAACCCAATCTGTGTCATTTGAAATTCCTCATCGGGTGTATGTTTAGTAATGGTGTTATGAGTAGCAACTAATGGTGCCGTGACGAAACCGAGAACCTCCTGTGGGTGCACACACAAGGTTGTGCTGCTCGGCACGCGCTGGTATCATGGTTTCTAATCATAATCCATTGCAGAACAATACTGATGTGATTTTCACGTGACCTTCTTCCTTGGATTGTCTTTCCATATCTTATCAAAAGACCCTTATATTGGACTCAATGTAGTGGAGTTTCCTTCTGAAGTTGCTAAGAGGATAACCTTTGAAGAACAGGTCACCGACATAAACATTTAACAGACTGCAATATGTGGTAGCCCAATGACTCTATTTAGTTGCCCCAGTATTGACGAACGTCATCTAGTAAGCAAGTATCTCATCTCTATTGGATAAAAAGGACACACAACACTTAATGTTGGACAAGTTATCTGTGGGATGAGAATCGATTGTCGCATTGTGCATATGACCGGAGCTATCCAAGTCGCAATCTTGGGTACATAATGACCTTACAATCAAAATCAACCATCTCTAGAATAACTTCGTAATTGCTACTTCGATGGCAACCATTCGTTCTATGTCCACCACAGTTGTTGTGGTCAAGAGTGAAGATTTGGAACTTTTAGTGTTGAGAGACAACTGATTAGTTACCAATAGGAAGGTTAATCTCTAGCTAGGTAACGACTCTTTGGTAGCTATGAAGGTTATGCCTTACAGAGCAATAACCAACAAGAAGTTAATCAACTAGCCAACAACTTGAGTGATATCCTACCTTCTAGAGCCATTGTGATCAAGTCAATTCCGTCTTGGACAATCACACAGATAGTGCAAGGTGTTCCATCAACTAAAGTGAAGAATTAGAGAAAGCATACCCTAGTTTCGATCACCATCCTTGTGCCCTTAGATGCCACAAATGGTTTTGTTCAGAACTCTATTGGATAAAGCATTGAGGAATATTCAGAAACGGTTCCTTATTCTTGTAGGAATGTCCTCCAGGCGAAGTATGCATTTTGCCTTGCAAAAGTAAACCGCAAGTTCAAAGCGTGTGCATCATCGGACTGGTACGTAAATTAATGGTTGAGATCTACTGTTGGATGGCCCTTTTGAGGTCCCGCAGATACTATTTTACACTCTTTCGTTGCTTTTGCTTTCTCGTATCCACAATGTACGAGCAGCCTTGGTTTCTGCAAATCAATTTATACCTTAGCGAATCAAAAGCAAATTGAAAAGTGTTAAACAACAGATTTCCCAGCTTAGAGTTGCTGTTTGATCCTAAAGAGGAAGCCTCACGGTGAAAAGTTAGCCTGACAAAGCTAGTTTCACTGTGTTGCAAGACAAACTCAACTTACTGTGCAACTGCCTCACGAAGGGGATTGTACTCAACTTGCTCGGTAGTGAGTTAAATTACCGAAGTTGGTAAATACTTGTAATTTTTGCTGTCTACCAGACCTTGCTATATCCTTCTTTAGCAATAATTGCTAATACTCACTGATCTTTGTTATCTTAAAGTGTTCTTACCCAAGAGGTTGCATCTGATTCAACCCAGATAACGGTTGTCTTTGGATAAAAGAATCTTCTTAGGTAACATTTGATAGAAATACGAAGCCGACAGAGTCAGCTATCACATTCACTGATCCCTCAACAGACACAGATAATACAGTGTTGTCGTCAGAGAAAGAGAACTGCACACATAGAACCTAAAGTAGTTTTTCATTTATGGATATCTGAATGATTAAACGTTTACAACCAACATAGACCCTGTCTATGGGTTAGTCAGTATCATATAGCCTCAGAGTATATTTGTCGTCTATGATCTCACCCTTTTGGAAGGTTGTACTCAAGCCATTTTGGTAGAGAACTACTTTTCAAAACCATGTGAACATAGAGCCATTTCAACGAGTATACTTCTGAAAATTTTGGTCTAGTGTCAAGTTCATATGGCCTATGTTATGCTCATAAGAGAGTCAGATACTTGTGAATGGTTCACTTATGGACCAAAGGATCTCCGTACACTGAGAATGCAGTACGTGCTATCTTGGATTCCTCCCAAAGTAACAATGCTTCATGGAAGTCAATGAAGGAAATTCTTCAGACAAATTTTACCATAAAGAGTAAGTATCAGAAAGTGCCTTTGACCAAATTATTCACCAATGTTGAAGCTTTATAGTTGAATGCTATAGCACATGTTGGGAACTGGACAATGTGACTCTCTTCCTTAAAAGGTCTTCCATTCTGAATCTCGGGACGCGATTCTTTTAAGGGGGGAGGGCTGTAACACCCCAGGTGTTTATCACCAATTAGGCAGTGGGTTTGAGCTCAAACATGATAGATTAGTGGAGATGACGATGCCAAAGTCAAACCTATGGAAATAAACCCTAACCTAAACTTGGATATATGCACCCTTGCTTACATATAGGCTCAATTAAAAGATATATGCTTGGGCTTTGTTATCAAAGTATCTTCACATGTCTCACATCAATAACTATCTATATTGATCCCTGGAAAAGTTTCGTAAAGTTTGGAATCAAAAAGTCACATGAAATGATAAGTTATATGCTTGTTTGGATTATGACTGAAACTTGCCTTACATCCCATGGGAACTAGTGTTGTGCAACATACAAATGCAATATGTGCAACACATCTTGGACACATGTGGAACACCCTAGTGGAACATGTGTAGCATGTATCTTGAAACAACCACATGAAATGACTATAGCATTTCACTTGAGTTCTATGTTTCAAGGCATGTGAGGCCTACACTTTTGTGCAACCTATGCATGGTGAGTATGTTGGCCTCTACAACACCTTAACTACACTTAGGACACTTAATGGAACAATGTTCATGTTGATCATTTCGCCTAAATGTGCTTCTAAGTGATGGTTGACCATGTATGGACCCTGGAACACTTTTGTTTGACCGTTTCAAAAGTGTGACCTAGAAGCTTTGCATGACTATGCACCCTTTTACAAAGTTGTAGAGAATTTTATGAGGAACAAACTTTGTTTAAGAGTCAAGTCATGAAAATGTGTGGAACATGGTCAAAAAGGGCCCACAAGTCAGATTTGGGACTGTTTCCAACACTTAACAATTTTAAAGCCCTGATTTCAGTGTCTTCGACATTGGCATCCCGCGTTCTCAAGTTTTTGTTAAGCGACTTGGTTTGACCCCTTAATAAAAGTTGGAGTAGACATTATGGAGAAGAGCATGTAAAAGTATGGCATCAATTTGACTTAGTGTTGACCTTCAATTTTGGATGTTTGCTTGTCGCGGTCAAATCGCTGACACTACCAAGTTTGGTACTAATTATCTGCTAATCCAATAGCCTAATGGCCAAGCACCCTTAATCAAAGTTGTAGAGCTTTAGGAGGAGAGCAGACTTTGTTTTGGGCCCATGATCCAGTTCGGCCCGTAGCTAGCCCAAAATGGCGTCCCAATATGGCCCCACCGAAGCCCGCCACGTGCTCGACAGATGTCCCCTAAGGGATGGACGTGGCGTCCATGCACCGAGTACACCTCGCCATTGCCGACCTCTCCACCTTCTCTGTTCGCGTCTACGACGATAGGGAGTGCCTAGGTGTGCCCTCATTCCTTCTTCTCGCCCATCGCTGCTCCCCCTAGTCCCTCTCCTCTACTTCTCGCGCGCTCAGCTCGAGCTTCCGAAGCTCGCCGCCGCGGCCAGCCATTGCCGGTGGCCGAGCTCTATCCACCACCGTTCACCCCCACTCAAGCTCTCCTGTGCCTCACCTAAAGCCCCGCTGGGCTCGCTTCTCTCTCCTCCACCCGGTGCTCGTTTTTCCTCGCCGCCGGTGCCTCGCCGTCGCTGGTGCCGCAAGCACCGTCGGCCGCCGTGCCGCAGCTGGGGGAAGGGGAAGGCCAGCAGGTCATCTCTGGACATGGTGTGCTCGACGAGAGGTGCGCCGTCATCATGGGCCTCTCCCTACTGAGTGGTCCGGCCCTGGACGCCGGTGAGCTCCTCGATGGTTGAGCCGACCGGTAGCTCCGGCGGTCACCCCCCCTTCTCTGCTTTCACCGAAGGAAGAGGAAGCTGGTACCTCTTCTCTGTTTCTGGTGTGGGTGACAAGTGGGCCCAGTGGTCCAGCGGGTCCCGCGAGTCAGCGTTATGAATGGCAGGGATGGGGTACACGTCGGGTGCGCCTAGCGATTTCAATAGGGTTTGAGTAATTCCGATTTTGAATTTCAGATTTCATGTAAATCTTCAAATATCCATATCTCATGCTAGGAGACTCCAAAAATAGTAAAAGTGGACTTTTTTGGAAACCTTGAGAAGAGATCTATGTAATAGAGTCATAAAATGTTACATGTTTGTAGATGTTTTCTGATGTGTTTATTTAAGTTGAAAAGGAGCTCTAGAAATGCCTTTAAACCTAACCAGAGCAAGATCTGGAGTTTTAGACATCCAAAAATAGTGATTCTTGTTTTGTTAATTTTGTGATGACATGTACTTACTAGGAAAAATATTAAATACCCTAGTTGTTTACTGTTTTCTTAAGATTGTGATTTGACCTTGATAAATAAGGAAAACTACATTATATTACTTGTTATTTTATATCTTGAGTTGTGTTGCTCCAATTGATGTGAAATTTTTATGGTAGGCTTGTCATTCTATGGATGTACTGTGGTATATATGTCATGGCCATTGCTTACTGTATGCTCAAGTTATTGAGTTAACTTGTTTATGGCTTAATAAATAGCTTATAAATAATATATAAATGAGAAAATAGAAAATGTTGTCCATCACCTTATTATGATGTTGCTCTTTGATGTTGGTTCATTCTATGGCCTTGTGTTCACAGAAAATATTGAGTTTAGGTTTAACTTGCTTTCACATGATTTATTGCAATTGCTATTTGTCTTTTTCATGGAGGTTGGTATACTTGCCCAAATGGATTGAAATTTGGACAGTAGACTTTTGAGAGCATATGTAGGCCACTGTATTTTGGTAGAATTTATTGTGCACTTTTGATAGGTGTTCATGATTCCACCTAATTATCTAAATAAATTAAGAAAATGTATTAAAAGAATTTATTTAGTAATTGACACTATATTTTCTGGTGTTTATTAGTCATGTATGAAATGTTGGTAAAGTTGGTTTTGTCCAATTATATGTTTGCAACATAAGTTAATAATTATTTCTTGCAAATGAGGTTTCTGGACAGATCTGGAAACTTAGCAAAGTTCTTCATGATAATGTGCTTTGTTGTAAAACTTGTTTATACAAAAGTTGTAGATAATTTATGTATCTAGCCTCTGTTAAAATTTGGTGGCATTTGGCTAAGTAGTTTATGAGTTATAGATGTTTAAAGTCAGGTCCCAGATTTGGTTGCTCTCTGTTTGGGGCAGACCAGATTCTGTAGTTTCAACTTTTAGACCTATTAAACTTGGAAATCAGGCTTAGGTGATATTAAATGATTTGTAGACAATTTCATAAGCTTTCCATAATGTCTTCTTGCAAGTCATTTGGAATTGTAGAACTCCAGATATGATTGATTTACTCAGCTACTGCATGTATGTCTAGAATTGTGGAAAATACATGATGCTTGGTTACTTTGCTTGCTTATTATTAAGTGTGATTCATGTCCATGGTGATGAAGTTAGTACACCTGAGGCTTTGTAAATCTTGAGTTATGTCTGGTATTGCTTCCCTTGCTATCTTAGCATAATAGGTGGTGTGGTGTTTATTTGAGCAATGTAAAGTGCTTATGTGTAATTAGCGTAACCTTGCACTTGCCTTGTTTAGTGTGTGATGCATCATCTATTGCATTCCCTTATATTCATACACTTGCATCTTGCATCTCATTTAGGTACGCTAGATGCACCACGTGAAGGACGTGAGGTGGAGCTAACCAGAAGATGATGTTGGTGGACATATCTCGGAGATAGAAGGATCGTACAAGTGCTAGATTGGAGGATGCTCGCCAAGCGAGTGTCATCTGACAACTACTGACTTGTGTCGGATCCTAGGCAAGCCCCGGAGCATTATAAGCCTCCTATCTTCAAAGCAATTAATTATATATATATGTTATAAGTATTGTTGCATTAAGTGGTAGGAGTTGGTTGGAAACCCTTGCTGCATTATATCATTCCTTGTCCAGATATATGAATCCTTGAATCCTACATAGACTAGGATCGAGTAGATGCTTAGCCCTGCTTTAAGCGGTAGAAGTCAGGTGATTTCCTGTCACCTGCGAGATATAGGGATATTCATATATGGCACGGTTGGCTATATTTGCTATCGTGGAATGGAACCATGTGTTAATAAAATGAAATGAGACCGGGCGGGATGACGATAGTGAAGCAACAAGGCATGGAGGTCTTGGGTGTGGATCTATCCCCGTCTGAGTCGTTTAAGGCCCGATTCGCTGTACGTCCTTGAGTCATGTTGAACGCAGTCTAACACTTAGTTGGCCGGATAAGTCGTTCCGACCGCGAAGCCGAGTAATATGGTTCAGGCCGGGAATCGAATGGTAGGTTGCTTCTTGGAGGAGAGAAAGGATGTGCTTGGGGACATTGGCGTGAGACCAAGGGGGGGTTAGAGTCCCTATCACCTGGCAGAGTGTCGCCCTTGGGGTCGCGACATCATTCGGACCCGCGATTCCTGAATCATATGAAAAGGTGGCCTGTGCGACCCTGGCAGGGGTCTGCACGGTGAGTGTTAGAAATACCCCTCCAGCTGGATAGGAATTCGATTCGAATCGCCGTCGCTCCCGGTTAGTGAGCACTTGACTTGAGCAGCGGCAACGTAGATTCCATTAAATTGAACGGATGGTTAATTGGATAACGATGGAAAGGTTGCCTCAATTTATACCTGCTATGGTTAATATTGTTTGCTCCTAATAAAGTGAGTGCTCTAGTATAGGTTCTAATATAGATGACAGGTCATTGATAATTAACTTGATGCTTCAGCATTAATGATTACTTATCCATAATAAGCTTTTATGCAAAAATGTTGTCAAGCTAGCCCACTTTATATTAGCCTTGCATGATCCTTGGTGTCACTTTTATTTCTGGTTTCTGACGGGTAAGTCTAGCTGAGTACCTTCTCGTACTCAGGGTTTTATCCCCACTTGTTGCAGGTTGTGTTGTATCATGGCGGCTGCAAAAGTTGGTTGGCTCCTGCCGTAGAGGCGGAGTGTGATCACGGGCATGATCCTTCTGAGTTCTCTTCTCTCTAATGCTTTTGTTGGAAGTCGACCGTGGTACTGGCATGTATTTGAAAAAGATTAATGTTAGTTTCAAATTACTTTGCTTCCGCTAATTTTGAACTTAAGTTGTAATAACTATGTTGAACTCCGATGTATATTTAATTACTTGTGAAATGGTTGTAACATGTGACTGGTTATGTTGAATCACTACGATCTTGGCTTGTATGTTGGTTGGTTTGAAATCCCTCGTGATTTCATTGGACTACCGGAGTTATATGGGCTCAAGTGCGAGAATTTGATCACTTCGGTGATTGTTTTTGTACTTGTGCTCTTATAATTTGGACGGTTCTGTTACAAAAACAATCTCCAAATAGATAGAAATAAACTTTCGCTTGATCCACGTGCGTCCAAAATGATTTCTTAGCCTATGGTACGTTCAGCGCATATAGTGCACCTATCTTGCGTCGAGATTAACGGTTTCTCCGTATGGGCTGAAATGAGATTCCACTTGACCCATGCCACGTAGGAGTACCGTCGGTTGTGTCAAAATGATTTCTTAGCCAGGGTACGTTCAGCGCAAACCGTGCACCTATCTTGCTTCGAGATTAATACTCTCTCCAAATGGACCAAAATGAGCTTCCATTTGACCAATGTCTCTTAGAAGTACCATCGGGTGTGCCTAAAAAGATTTCCATGCCTGTGGTACATTCGGCGCAAACCGTACACCTATCTTGCGCCTAGTTTAACACTATCTCCGAGTGGACCAAAATGAGCTGTCACTTGACCACGTCACCTAGGAGTAGCATCGGGTGTGCCCAAAATGATTTCCATGCCTATGGTACATTCAACGCAAACCGTGCACCTATCAAGCACCAAGACTAACACTATCTTCAAACGGACCAAAACATGCTTCCACTTGACATACATTACATAGGAGTACCATCGGGTGTGCCCAAAGCAATTTCCATGCCCGTGGGACATTCGGCGCAAACTGTACACCATTCTTGCGCTGAAGTTTAATCCATCTCCAAATGGATCAAAATCAGCTTCTGCTTGATCCATCTCACCTAGGAGTACAATCAGGCGCATCCAAAATGATCTCTATGCCAATGGTACGTTCGGTGCAAACTGTGCACCTATCTAGCGCTAAGATTAACACTATCTCTAAACGGCTCGAATCGAGCTTCCACTTGACCCACTTCAGCTAGGAGAACCATCGAGTGTGCCCAAAGTGATTTCCCGGCCCGTGGTACGTTCGGCGCAAATTGTGCACCTATCGTGCGCCTAGACTAGAACTATCTCCAAACGGACCGAAACAAGCTTCCACTTGACATACATTACCTAGGAGTACCATCAGGTCTGCCCAAAGCGATTTCCATGCCCGTGGTACATTCGGCACAAACCGTGCACCTATCTTACGCCGAGATCAAAACAATCTCCAAATAGATAGAAATAAACTTTCGCTTGATCCACGTCGCCTACGAGTACAATCAAGTGCGTCCAAAATGATTTCTTAGCCTATGGTACGTTCAGCGCATATAGTGCACCTATCTTGCGTCGAGATTAACGGTTTCTCCGTATGGGCTGAAATGAGATTCCACTTTACCCATGTCACGTAGGAGTACCGTCGGTTGTGTCAAAATGATTTCTTAGCCTAGGGTACGTTCAGCGCAAACCGTGCACCTATCTTGCTTCGAGATTAATACTCTCTCCAAATGGACCAAAATGAGCTTCCATTAGACCAATGTCTCTTAGAAGTACCATCGGGTGTGCCTAAAAAGATTTCCATGCTGATGGTACATTCGGCGCAAACCGTACACCTATCTTGCACCTAGTTTAACACTATCTCTGAATGGACCAAAATGAGCTGTCACTTGACCACGTCACCTAGGAGTAGCATCGGGTGTGCCCAAAATGATTTCCATGCCTATGGTACATTCAGCGCAAACCGTGCACCTATCAAGCACCAAGACTAACACTATCTCCAAACGGACCAAAACAAGCTTCCACTTGACATACATTACATAGGAGTACCATCGGGTGTGCCCAAAGCAATTTCCATGCCCGTGGGACATTCGGTGCAAACTGTGCACCATTCTTGCGCTGAAGTTGAAACCATCTCCAAATGGATCAAAATCAGCTTCTGCTTGATCCATCTCACCTAGGAGTACAATCAGGTGCATCCAAAATGATTTCTATGCCAATGGTACGTTTGGTGCAAACTGTGCACCTATCTAGCGCTAAGATTAACACTATCTCTAAACGGCTCGAATCGAGCTTCCACTTGACCCACTTCAGCTAGGAGAACCATCGAGTGTGCCCAAAGTGATTTCCCGGCCCGTGGTACGTTCGGCGCAAATTGTGCACCTATCGTGCGCCTAGACTAAAACTATCTCCAAACGGACCGAAACAAGCTTCCACTTGACATACATTACCTAGGAGTACCATCAGGTCTGCCCAAAGCGATTTCCATGCCCGTGGTACATTCGGCACAAACCATGCACCTATCTTACGCCGAGATCAAAACAATCTCCAAATAGATAGAAATAAACTTTCGCTTGATCCACGTCGCCTACGAGTACAATCAAGTGCGTCCAAAATGATTTCTTAGCCTATGGTACGTTCAGCGCATATAGTGCACCTATCTTGCGTCGAGATTAACGGTTTCTCCGTATGGGCTGAAATGAGATTCCACTTGACCCATGTCACGTAGGAGTACCGTCGGTTGTGTCAAAATGATTTCTTAGCCTAGGGTACGTTCAGCGCAAACCGTGCACCTATCTTGCTTCGAGATTAATACTCTCTCCAAATGGACCAAAATGAGCTTCCATTTGACCAATGTCTCTTAGAAGTACCATCAGGTGTGCCTAAAAAGATTTCCATGCCTGTGGTACATTCGGCGCAAACCGTACACCTATCTTGCGCCTAGTTTAACACTATCTCCGAGTGGACCAAAATGAGCTGTCACTTGACCACGTCACCTAGGAGTAGTATCGGGTGTGCCCAAAATGATTTCCATGCCTATGGTACATTCAGCGCAAACCGTGCACCTATCAAGCACCAAGACTAACACTATCTTCAAACGGACCGAAACATGCTTCCACTTGACATACATTACATAGGAGTACCATCGGGTGTGCCCAAAGCAATTTCCATGCCCGTGGGTCATTCGGCGCAAACTGTGCACCATTCTTGCGCTGAAGTTGAAACCATCTCCAAATGGATCAAAATGAGCTTCTGCTTGATCCATCTCACCTAGGAGTACAATCAAGCGCATCCAAAATGATTTATATGCCAATGGTACGTTCGGTGCAAACTGGGGACCTATCTAGCGCTAAGATTAACACTATCTCTAAACGGCTCGAATCGAGCTTCCACTTGACCCACTTCAGCTAGGAGAACCATCGAGTGTGCCCAAAGTGATTTCCCGGCCCTTGGTACATTCGGCGCAAATTCTGCACCTATCGTGCGCCTAGACTAAAACTATCTCCAAACGGACCGAAACAAGCTTCCACTTGACATACATTACCTAGGAGTACCATCAGGTCTACCCAAAGCGATTTCCATGCCCATGGTACATTCGGCACAAACCGTGCACCTATCTTACGCCGAGATCAAAACAATCTCCAAATAGATAGAAATAAACTTTCGCTTGATCCACGTCGCCTACGAGTACAATCAAGTGCATCCAAAATGATTTCTTAGCCTATGGTACGTTCAGCGCATATAGTGCACCTATCTTGCGTCGAGATTAACGGTTTCTCCGTATGGGCTGAAATGAGATTCCACTTGACCCATGTCACGTAGGAGTACTGTCGGTTGTGTCAAAATGATTTCTTAGCCTAGGGTACGTTCAGCGCAAACCGTGCACCTATCTTGCTTCGAGATTAATACTCTCTCCAAATGGACCAAAATGAGCTTCCATTTGACCAATGTCTCTTAGAAGTACCATCGGGTGTGCCTAAAAAGATTTCCATGCCTGTGGTACATTCGGCGCAAACCGTACACCTATCTTGCGCCTAGTTTAACACTATCTCCGAGTGGACCAAAATGAGTTGTCACTTGACCACGTCACCTAGGAGTAGTATCGGGTGTGCCCAAAATGATTTCCATGCCTATGGTACATTCAGCGCAAACCGTGCACCTATCAAGCACCAAGACTAACACTATCTTCCAACGGACCGAAACATGCTTCCACTTGACATACATTACATAGGAGTACCATCGGGTGTGCCCAAAGCAATTTCCATGCCCGTGGGACATTCGGCGCAAACTGTGCACCATTCTTGCGCTGAAGTTGAAACCATCTCCAAATGGATCAAAATGAGCTTCTGCTTGATCCATCTCACCTAGGAGTACAATCAAGCGCATCCAAAATGATTTATATGCCAATGGTACGTTCGGTGCAAACTGTGCACCTATCTAGCGCTAAGATTAACACTATCTCTAAACGGCTCGAATCGAGCTTCCACTTGACCCACTTCAGCTAGGAGAACCATCGAGTGTGCCCAAAGTGATTTCCCGGCCCGTGGTACATTCGGCGCCAAGACTAACACTATCTCCAAACGGACCGAAACAAGCTTCCACTTGACATACATTACATAGGAGTACCATCGGGTGTGCCCAAAGCAATTTCCATGCCCATGGGACATTCGGCGCAAACCGTGCACCTATCTTGCGCCGAGATTAACACTATCTCCAAACGGACCGAAACGAGCTTCCACTTGACCCACGTCACCAAGGAGTACCATCGGGTGCATCCAAAATGATTTCTAGGGCTATAGTACGTTTAGCACAAATTGTGCACCTATGTTACGCCTAGACTAAAACTATCTCTAAACAGATCGAAACAAGCTTCCACTTGACATAGATTACCTAGGAGTACTATCAGGTGTGCCCAAAGCGATTTCCATGCTCGTGGTACATTCGGCGCAAACCATGCACCTATCTTGCACCAAGATTAAAACAATCTCCAAACGGATCGAAATGAACTTTCGCTTGATCCACATCACCTAGGAGTACAATCAAGTGCTTCTAAAATTATTTCTGAGCCTATGGTACGTTCAGCGCAAATCATGCACCTATCTTGCGTCGAGATTAATGGTATCCCCACATAGACCGAAACGAGATTCCACTTGACCCATGTCACGTAGGAGTACCATCGGTTGTGTCATAATGATTTCTGAGCCTATGGTACATTCAGCGCAAACCGTGCACCTACCTTGGGTAGAGATTAATACTATCTCCAAATGGATCGAAACGGGCTTCTATTTGACCAATGTCAGCTAAAAGTACCATTGGGTATGCCTGAAAAAGATTTCCCTGCCCATGGTACATTCGGCGCAAACTATACACCTATTTTGTGCCTAGTTTAACACTATCTCCAAACGGACCAAAATGAGCTTTCACTTGACCCATGTCACCTAGGAGTACCATCAGGTGTGCCCAAAATGATTTCCATGCCCGTGGCACATTCGGCGCAAACAGTGCACCTATCTCGCGCTGAGACTAACACTATATCCAAACGGGCCAAAACAAGTTTCCACTTGACATATATTATATAGGAGTACCATCGGGTGTGCCCAAAGCGATTTCCGTGCCTAAGGGACTTTGAGGTCATGTTGGTCAAGTGGAAGCTCGTTTCGGTCTCTTTGGAGATAGTGTTAAACTCAACGCAAGGTAGGTGCACGGTTTGTGCTAACTGTACTGTAGGCTCCAAAATCGCTTTTGGGCACACCAGATGGTATTTCTAGCTGTATCAAAAAAAGATGGTACTCCTAGGTGGCGTAGATCAAGTGGAAGATCCTTTTAGTCTGTTTGGAGAGTGTTAATCTCGTCGCAAGATAGGTGCATAGCTTGCACCGAATGTACCACGAGCATGGAAATCACTTTGGGCAGACCCGATGGTACTCCTATGTAATGTATGTCAAGTGGAAGCTCGTTTTGGTCAGTTTGGAGATAGTGTAAGTCTCAGCGCAAGATAGTTCCACAGTTTGCGCCGAAGGTACCATAGGCTTGGAAATTATTTTGGACGCACCCGATGGTACTCCTAGGTGACGTGGGTCAAAAGGAAGCTTGTTTCGGTCCGTTTGGAGATAGTGTTAATCTCAGCGCAAGATAGGTGCACGGTTTGCGTGAATGTACAACGGGCGTGGAAATCATTTTGGTCACACCCGCTGGTACTCCTAGGTGATGTGGGTTAAGTGAAAGCTCGTTTTGGTTCGTTGGACATAGTGTTAATCTCAACACTAGATAGGTGCATGGTTTATGCCGAATGTACCACGGGCATGGAAATCATTTTGGGCACACCCGTTGGTACTCCAAGGTGGCGTGTGCCAAGTGGAGGGTCATTTTGGTCTGTTTGGAGACAGTGTTAATCTAGGTGCAAGATAGATGTACGGTTTGCATCGAATGTACCATGGGCATGGAAATCTTTTCAGGCACATCCGATGGTACTTCTAGGTGACATTGGTCAAGTGGAAACTCGTTTCGATCCATTTGGAGATAGTGTTAATCTAGGCGCAAGATAGGTGTATGGTTTGCACCGAATGTAGCACGGGCATGGAAAATTTTTCAAGCACACCCGATGGTACTTCTAGGTGACATTGGTCAACTGGAAGCTCGTTTAAGACCATTTGGAGATTGCATTAATCTTGAAGCAAGATAGGTGCCCAGTTTGTGCCGAATGTACTAGGAGCACGGAAATCTTTTTAGGCACACGCGATGGTACTTCTAGGTTACGTTGGTCAAGTGGATGCTCATATCGGTACGTTTAGAGGTAGTACTAATCCTTAGGCAAGATAGGTGCACGGTTTGCACCAAATGTACCATAGGCTCTGAAATCGCTTTGAGCACACCTGATGGTACTCCTAGGTGGAGTAGATCAAGAGAAAGATCATTTCAGTCTGTTTGGAGATAGTGTTAATCTCGACGTAAGATAGGTGCACGGTTTGCGCCGAACGTACCATAGGTTCGGAAACCATTTTGGGCCCAACCGATGTTACTCCTACGTGACGTGGGTCAATTGTAATCGCCTTGGTCCATTTAGAGATAGTTTTAATCTCGACACAAGATAGCTGCATGGTTTGCGCCAAACATACCATAGGCTTAGAAATCATTTTGGATGACCTAATTGTACTCCTAGGTGACGTGGATCAAGTGGAAGCTCATTTCGATCTGTTTGGAAATAGTTTTAATTTTGGCACAAGAAAGTTGCACAGTTTTTGCCGAATGTACCACCAGCATGGAAATCACTTTGGGCACACCCGATGGTACTCCTATGTAATATATGTCAATTGGAAGCTTGTTTTGGTCTATTTGGAGATAGTGTTAGTCTCAGTGCAAGATAGGTGCACGGTTTGCGCCGAAGGTACCATAGGCTTGGAAATTATTTTGGGCACACCCGACGGTACTCCTATGTGACTGGGTCAAGTGGAGGCTTGTTTCGGTCCGTTCTGAGATATTGTTAATCTAGGTGCAAGATAGATGTACGGATTGCAACGAATGTAACATGAGCATGGAAATCTTTTCAGGCACACCCGATGGTACTTCTAGGTGACATTGGCCAAGTGGAAGGTCGTAACGGTCCATTTGGACATAGTGTTAATCTTAGTGCTAGATAGGTGCATTGTTTGCGTCGAATGTACCATGGGCATGGAAATCATTTTGGACACACCCGATGGTACTCCTAGGTGACATTTGTCAAGTGGAAGGTCAATTCGGTCTGTTTGGAGATAGTGTTAATCTAGGCGCAAGATAGGTGTACGGTTTGCGCCGAATGTACCACGGGCATGGAAATATTTTTTGGCACCTCCGATCGTACTTCTAGGTGACATTGGTCAAGTGAAACCATGTTTCAGTCCGTTTGGAGATAGTGTTAGTCTCGGTGCAAGATAGTTGCACGGTTGGCGCCGAACATACCATAGGCTTGGAAATTATTTTGGGCACACCCGACGGTACTCCTATGTGACTGGGTCAAGTGGAGGCTTGTTTCGGTCCGTTCTGAGATATTGTTAATCTAGGCGCAAGATAGATGTACGGATTGAGCCGAATGTAACATGAGCATGGAAATCTTTTCAGGCACACCCGATGGTACTTCTAGGTGACATTGGCCAAGTGGAAGGTCATAACGGTCCAATTGGAGATAGTGTTAATCTAGGTATAAGATAGGTGTACGGTTTGCACTGAATGTACCATAGGCTCGAAAAACTTTTCAGGCACACTTGATGATCTTCTAAGTGACGTTGGTCAAGTGGAAGCTCATTTTAGACCGTTTGGAGATTGTATTAATCTCGACGCAGGATAGGAGCATGGTTTGCGCTAAACGTACCACGGGCATGGAAATCTTTTCAGGCACACCCGATGGTACTTCTAGGTGACATTGGCAAGTGGAAGCTTGTTTCGGTCCGTTTGGAGATAGTGTTAGTCTTGGCGCAAGAAAGGTGCACGGTTTGCGCCGAACGTACCATAGGTATGGAAATCATTTTGGGTGCAACCGATGGTACTCCTACGTGACATGGGTCAAGTGGAACCTCGTTACGGTCCATTTGGAGATAGTGTTAATCTCGATGCAAGGTAGGTGCACGGTCTGCACCAAACGTACCATAGGCTCAGAAATCATTTTGGACGCACCTGATTATACTCCTAGGTGACGTGGATCAAGCGAAAGGCTCATTTTAACCTATTTGGAGATAGTTCTAATTTTGGCGCAAGACAGGTGCACGGTTTGCGCCGAATGTACCACGGGCATGGAAATCACTTTGGGCACACCCGATGGTACTCCTATGTAATGTATGTCAACTGGAAGCTTGTTTTGGTTTGTTTGGATATAGTGTTAGTCTTGGCGCAAGATAGGTGCACGGTTTGCGCCGAAGGTATCGTAGGCTTGGAAATTGTTTTGGAAGCACCCGATGGTAATCCTAGGTGACGTGGGTCAAATGGAAGCTCGTTTCAGTCCGTTTGGAGATAGTGTTAATCTAGGCGCAAGATTGGTATATGGTTTGCGCCGAATGTACCATGGGCTCGGAAATATTTTCAGGCACACCCGATGGTACTTCTAGGTGACATTGGTCAAGTGGAAGGTCATTTTGGTCCCATTGGCAATAGTGTTAATCTAGGCACAAGATAGGTGTACGATTTGCGCCGAATGTACCACGGGCATGGAAAACTTTTCAGGCACACCCGATGGTACTTCTAGGTGATGTTGGTCAAGTGGAAGCTCGTTTCAGACCGTTTGGAGATTGTATTAATCTCGACGCAGGATAGGTGTACAGTTTGCGCTGAATGTACCACGGGCATGGAAATCTTTTCTGACACACGCGATGGTACTTCTAGGAGACGTTGGTCAAGTGGAATCTCATATCGGTCCGTTTGGAGATAGTATCAACCCTGAGGCAAGATAGGTGCACAGTTTGCGCTAAATGTACCATAGGCTCTGAAATCGCTTTGAGCACACCAGATGGTACTCCTAGGTGAAGTAGATCTAGTTTAAGATCGTTTCAGTCTGTTTTGAGATAGTGTTAATCTCGACGCAAGATAGGTGCATGGTTTGCGCCGAATGTGTCAAGGTTCAGAAATCATTTTGGGCACAACCAATGGTAGTCCTACGTGACATGGGTCAAGTGGAAACTATTCATTTGGAGATAGTGTTAATCTCGATGCAAGATAGGTGCATGGTCTGCGCCAAACGTACCATAGGCTTAGATATCATTTTGTGTACAACCAATGGTACTCCTATGTAATGTATGTCAAGTGGAAGCTTGTTTTGGTCCGTTTGGAGATAGTGTTAATCTCGGTGCAAGATAGGTGCACAGTTTGCGCCAAATGTACCATAGGCTTAAAACCATTTTGGACACACCCGATGGTACTCCAACGTGGCGTGGGTCAAGTAGAAGCTCGTTTCAGACCGTTCGGAGATTGTATTAATCTCAACGCAGGATAGGAGCACGGTTTGCGTTGAACGTACCACGAGCACAGAAATCTTTTTAGGCACACCCAATGGTAGTTCTAGGTGACATTAGTCAAGTGGAAGCTCGTTTTGGTCTGTTTGGAGATATTGTTAATCTAGGCGGAACATTGGTTTATGGATTGCGCCGAATGTACCATGGGCATGGAAATTTTTTAGGCACACCCGATGGTACTTCTAGGTGACATTGGTCAAGTGGAAGCTCATTTCGATCAATTTGGAGATTGTGTTAATCTAGGCACAAGATAGTTGTACGGTTTGCGCCGAATGGACCACAGGCATGGGCTCTGAAATCGCTTTGAGCACACCAAATGGTACTCCTTGGTGGCGTAGATCGGGAGGAAGATCATTTCTGTCTATTTGGAGATAGTGTTAATCTCGACGTAAGATAGGTGCACGGATTACGCTAAACGTACCATAGGTTCAGAAACCATTTTGGGCGCAACCGATGTTACTCCTACGTGACGTGGGTCAAGTGGAAACTTGCAGTGGTCCATTTGGAGATAGTTTTAATCTCAACACAAGATAGGTGCACGGTTTGCACCAAATGTACCATAGGCTCTGAAATCACTTTGAGCACACCAGATGGTACTCCTAGGTGGCATAGATCAAGAGAAAGATCGTTTTAGTCTGTTTGGAGATATGTTAATCTCGATGCAAGATAGGCGGACATTTTGCACCGAACATACCATAGGTTCAGAAATCATTTTGGGCACCACCGATGTTACTCCTCCGTGACGTGGGTCAATTGGAAACTTGCCTTTGTCTATTTGGAGATAGTTTTAATCTCATCACAAAATAGGTGCACGGTTTGCGCCAAAGGTACTATAGGCTCAAAAATCATTTTGGACACACCTGATTGTACTCCTAGGTGACGTGGATCAAGGGGAAGCTCATATCGATCCATTTGGAGATAGTAATAATTTTGGCGCTAGAAAGGTGCATAGTTTGCACTGAATGTACCACGGGCATGGAAATCACATTGGGCACACCCGTTGGTACTCCTTTTAATGTATGTCAAGTGGAAGGTTGTTTTGGTTTGTTAAGAGATAGTGTTAGTCTCGGCGCAAGATAGGTACACGGTTTGCGCCGAAGGTACCATAGGCTTAGAAATTATTTTGGATGCACCTGATGGTAATCCTAGGTGACGTGGGTCAAGAGGAAGCTCGTTTTGGTCCGTTTGGAGATAGTGTTGATCTAGGCGCAAGATAGGTGTACGGTTTGCACCGAATGTACCATGGGCATGGAAATCTTTTCAGGCACACCCGATGGTACTGCTAGGTGACATTGGTCAAGTGGAAGCTCGTTTCGGTCCAATTGGAGATAGAGTTAATCTAGGCGCAAGATAGGTGTACGATTTGCATCGAATGTACCACGGGCTTGGAAAACTTTTCAGGCACATCCGATTGTACTTCTAGGTGACGTTGGTCAAGTGGAAGCTCGTTTTAGACCGTTTGGAGATTGTATTAATCTCGAGGCATGATAGGTGCATAGTTTGCACCAAATGTACCACGGACATGGGAATTTTTTAGGGACACGCGATGGTACTTCTTGGTGACATTGGTCAAGTGGAAGCTCGTATTGGTCCGTTTGGAGATACTATTAATCCTCAGGCAAGATAGGACCACGGTTTGCACCAAATGTACCATAGGCTCTGAAATCGCTTTGAGCACACCAGATGGTACTCCTAGGTGGCGTAGATCAAGAGGAAGATCATTTCAGTCTATTTGGAGATATTGTTAATCTTGACGCAAGATAGTTGTACGGTTTGCGCCGAACATGCCATGGGTTCAGAAATCATTTTGGGCGCAACCGATGTAACTCCTACCTGACGTGTGTCAAGTGGAAACTTGCCTTGGTCCATTTGGAGATAGTTTTAATCTCGACGCAAGATAGGTGCGCGGTTTGCGCCAAACATTCCAAAGGCTCAGAAATCATTTTGGGTGCACCTGATTGTACACCTAGGTGACGTGGATCAAGCGGAAGCTCATTTTGATCCGTTTGGAGATAGTTATAATTTTGGCGCAAGAAAGGTGCACGGTTTACGCCGAATGTACCACGGGTCTGGAAACTGCTTTCGGCACACCCGATGGTACTCATATGTATGTATGTCAAGTGGAATGTTGTTTCGGTCTATTTGGAGATAGTGTTAGTCTCGGTGCAAGATAGTTGCACGGTTTTGCACCGAAGGTACCATAGGCTTGGAAATTATTTTGCACGCACTTGATGGTACTCCTAGGTGATGTGGGTCAAGTGCAAGATTGTTTCGGTCCGTTTGGAGATAGTGTTAATCACAATACCAAATAGGTGCACGGTTTGCGTCGAATCTACCACAGGTGTGGAAATCATTTTGGGCACACCTGATGGAACTCCTAGGTGACGTGGGTCAAGTGGAAGCGTGTTTCCATCCCTTTAGAGATAGTATTAATCTAGGAGCAAGATAGGTGTACAGTTTGCGCCGAATGAACCACGAGCACGGAAATCTTTTCAGGCACACCCGATGGTACTTCTAGGTGACAGTGGTCAAGTGGAAGCTCGTTCGGTCCATTAATGTTAGTGTAAGTCTTGGCGCAAGATAGGTGCATGGTTTGCGTCGAATGTACCATAGGCATGGAAATCTTTTTAGGCACACCAGATGGTACTTCTAGCTAACGTTGGTCAAGTGAAAGCTTGTTTCAGTCTGTCTGGATATAGTGTTAGCCTCGGTGTAAGATAGGTGCACAGTTTGCAACGAATGTACCATGGGCATGGTAATCTTTTCAGGCACACTTGATGGTACTTCTATGTGACGTTGGTCAAGTGGAAGCTTGTTTTGGTCCATTTGGAGATCGTATTAATCTCGAGGCAAGATAGGTGCACGGTTTGTGCCAAATGTACCATAGGCTCTGAAATCGGTTTTGGGCACACCAAATGCCTCTCCTAGATGGCGTAGATCAAATGGATAGTGTTAGTCTCATCGCGAGATAGGTGCATTGTTTGCGCCAAATGTACCATAGGCGTGGAAATTATTTTAGACGCATAAGATGGTACTCCTAGGTGACATGGGCCAAGTGGAAGCACACGTTTCAGTCTATTTGGAGATAGTGTTAATCTTAGCGCAAGATAGGTGCACGGTTTGTGCTGAATGTACCACAGGAATGGAAATTATTTTGGGCACACCCGATGGGACTCCTAGGTGACGTGGGTCTAGTGGAAGCTTGTTTCGGTCTATTTGGAGACAGTGTTAATCTAGGCGCAAGATAGGTGTACGGTTTGCATCAAATGTACCACGAGCATGTAAATCTTTTTAGGCACACCCGATGGTACTTCTAGGTGACATTGGTCGAGTGGAAGCTCATTTTCGTCCATTTGGATAGTGTTGATCTAGGCGCAAGATAGGTCTACTATTGGCACAGAATGTACCATAGGCATGGAAAACTTTTCAGGCACACCCGATGGTACTTCTCGATGACATTGGTCAAGTGGAAGCTCATTTTAGACCGTTTGGAGATAGTACTAATCTCGATGCAAGAAAGGTGCACGGTTTGCGTCGAATGTACCACGGGCATGGAAAATCTTTTTGGGACACCAGATGGTACTCCTAGGCGGCGTAAATCAATTAGAAGATCATTTCAGTCTGTTTAGAGGTAGTGTTAATCTCAACGCAAGATAGATGCACGATTTGCACCGAACGTACCATAGCTTCGAAAATCATTTTGGGCACAACTGATGGTAATCCGACATGACGTGGGTCAAGTAGAAACTCACTTTGGTCCATTTGGAGATAGTGTTAATCTCGATGCAAGATAGGTGCACGGTTTGCGCCAAACGTACCATAGGCTCAAAAATCATTTTGGACGCACCTGATTGCACTCCAAGGTGACGTGGATCAAGCAAAAGCTCATTTCGATCTGTTTGGAGATAGTTCTTATTTCGGCCCAAGAAAAGTACATAATTTGTGTCGAATGTACCACGGGTGTGGAAATCGCTTTGGGTACACCCGATGGTACTCCTATGTAATGTATGTCAAGTGGAAGCTTGTTTCGGTCCATTTGGGCATAGTTCTAGTCATGGCGCAAGATAGGTGCATGGTTTGCACCGAAGATACCATAGGCTTGGAAATCATTTTGGACGCACCCGATGGTACTCCTAGGTGACGTTGGTCAAGTGGAACTCGTTTTGGTCTGTTTGGAGATAGTGTTAATCTTGGTGAAAGATAGGTGCATGGTTTGCGCCGAATGTACCACGGGCGTGGAAATCATTTTGGGCACACTCGATGGTACTCCTAGGTGACGTGGGTCAGGTGGAAGCTCATTTCGGTCTATTTGGAGATAGTGTTAATCTCGGCGCAAGATAGGTGCACGATTTGCGCTGAAGGTACCATAGCCTTGGAAACAATTTTGGGTGAACCCAATGGTACTCCTAGGTGACGTGGGTCAAGTGGAAGCTCATTTCGGTCTGTTTGAATATAGTGTTAATCTCGGCACATGATAGGTGCACGGTTTACGCCAAATGTACCATGGGCATGGAAATCCTTTTGGGCACACCCGATGGTACTCCTTGGTGACGTGTGTTAAGTGGAAGCTCGTTTCGGTCCACTTAGAGATAGTGTTAATCTTAGCGCTAGATGGGTGCACGGTTTCCGCCGAATGTACCACGAGCATGGAAATCAATTTGGGCACAGCCGATGGTACATCTAGGTGATGTGGGTCAAGTGGAAGCTTGTTTCGGTCCGTTTGGAGATAGTGTCAATCTCGACACAATTTACGTGCTGCCATAGGCTAGAAATCATTTTGGACGCACCTGATAGTACTCCTTGGTGACGTGGATCAAGCGGAAGCTCATTTCGATCCGTTTGGAGATAGTTTTAATTTTGGTGCAAGAAAGGTCCAACGGGCATGGAAATCGCTCTAGGACACTCGATGGTACTCCTTGGTTTGTTTGGAGATAGTGTTAGCCTCGGCGCAAGATAGGTGCATGGTTTGTGCCGAATGTACCACGGGCATGGAAGTCATTTTGGGCACACCCAATGGTACTCCTAGGTGATCTGCGTCAAGTGGAAGCTCATTTTGGTCCGTTTGGAGATAGTATTAAACTAGGTGCAAGATGGGAGTATGGTTTGCGCCGAATGTATGACAGGCATGGAAATCTTTTTAGGCACAACCGATGGTGCTTCTAGGTGACGTCAGTCAAGTGGAAGCTTGTTTCAGTTTGTTAGGAGATAGTATTAATCTTGAGGCAAGATAGGTGCACGGTTTGCGCCAAATGTACCATAGGCTCTGAAATCGCTTTTGGGCACACCAGATGGTATTCCTAGGTGGCGTAGATCAAGTGGAAGTTCATTTCAGTATGTTTGGAGATAGTGTTAGTCTCGAAGTGAGATAAGTGCATGGTTTGTGTCAAATGTACCATAGGTTCAGAAATCATTTTGGACGCACTCGATGGTACTCCTAGGTGGCGTGGGTCAAGTGGAAGCTCATTTCGGTCCGTTTGGAGATAGTGTTAGTCTCGGCAAAAGATAGGTGCATGGTTTGTGCCAAATGTACCATAGGCTCTAAAATTGATTTTGGGCACCCTAGATGTTACTCTTAGGTGACGTGGGTCAAGTGGAAGCTCGTTTTGGTCCATTTGGAGATAGTGTTAATCTTGACGCAAGATAGGTGCACGGTTTGCACCAAATGTACCATAGGCTCTGAAATCGCTTTTCGGCACACCAGATGGTACTCCTAGGTGGCGCAGATCAAGTGGAAGATCATTTCAGTATGTTTGGAGATAGTGTTAATCTTGACGCAAGATAGGTGCATGGTTTGCGTCAAATATACCATAGGTTTGAAAATCATTTTGGGCACAACCGATGGTACTCCTACGTGACGTGGGTCAAGTGGAAACTTGTTTTGGTCCATTTGGAGATAGTGTTAATCTCGACAGAAGATAGGTGCACGGTTTGCGACGAATGAACCACAGGCATGGAAATCATTTTGGGCACACCCGATGGTACACCTAGGTGTCGTGGCTCAACTGGAAGCTCGTTTTGGTCTGTTTGTAGATAGTGTTAAACTAGGCGCAAGATAGGTGTATGGTTTGCGCAGAATGTACCACAGGCATGGAAATCTTTTTAGGCACACCCGATGGTACTTTAGGTGACATTGATCAAATGGAAGCTCATTTCAGTCCATTTGAAGATAGTACTAATCTCGATACAAGATAGGTGCACGGTTTGCGCTGAATGTACCATAGGCTCATAAATCATTTTGACACAACCGATGGTACTCCTACATGACATGGGTCATGTGGAATCTCGTTTCGGTCCGTATGGAAATACCATTAATCTCGATGCAAGTTAGGTGCATGGTTTGCACTGAACGTACCATAGGATCAGAAATCATTTTGGACGCAATGATTGTACTCCTAGGCGATGTGTATCAAGCAAAAGGTCATTTCGATCCATTTGGAGATTGGCTTAATCTCGGCACAAGATAGGTGCACAGTTTGCGCTGAATGTACCACAGGCATGGAACTCACTTTGGGCACACCTGATGGTATTCCTAGGTAATGTATGTCATGTGGAACCTTGTTTCGGTCCGTTTGGAGATAATTTTAGTCTAGGGGCAAGATAGGTTCATAGTTTGCGCCAAACGTACCATACCTTAGAAATCATTTTGGACACACCTGATGGTACTCCTAGGTGATGTTGGTCAAGTCGAAGCTCGTTTTGGTCTGTTTGGAGATAGTGTCAATCTCAGCGCAAGATAGGTGCACTATTTGTTCTAATTGTACCCTGGGCCTGGAAATCATTTTGGGCACACCAGATGGTACTCCTAGGTGACATGGGTCAAGTGGAAGCTTGTTTTGAGCCGTTTGGAGATAATGTTAATCTCAGCGCAAGATAGGGCATGGTTTGCGCCGAATGTACCACGGGCATGGAAATCATTTTGGGCATAACCAATCGTACTCTGAGGTAATGTGTGTCAAGTGAAACTTTGTTATGATCCGTTTGGAGATAGTCTTAATCTAGGTACAAGATAGGTGCACGGTTTGCGCCAAATGTTCCACGGGCATGGAAATCTTTTTAGGCACACCCGATGGTACTTCTAGGTGACATTGGTCAAGTGGGAGCTCGTTTCGGTCCGTTTGGAGATAGTACTAATCTCGATGCAAGATAGGTGCACGGTTTATGCCGAATGTAACATAGGCTCTGAAATTGTTTTGCGCGTACCCGATGGAACTCCTAAGTGACGTGGTTGAAATGGAAGCTTGTTTCGGTTCGTTTGACGCAAGATAGGTGCACGCCTTGCGCCGACCATACGTAGGCTCAGAAATCATTTTGGTTGCACTTGATTGCACTCCTAGGTGACATGGATCAAGTGGAAACTCGTTTCGGTCCTTTTGGAGATAGTGTTAATCTTGACGCAAGATAGGTGCACGGTTTGCGCCGAATGTACCACGGGCAAAGAAATCGCTTTGGGCTCACCCGGTGGTGCTCCTATGTAATGTATGTCAAGTGGAAGCTTATTTTCATTCGCTTGGAGATAGTGTTAGTCTCGGCATAAGATAGGTGCACAGTTTGTGCTGAATGTACCTAGGGATAGAAATAATTTTGGGTACACCCGATGGTACTCCTAGGTAACAATGGTCAAGAGGAAGCTTGTTTCGGTCCATTTGGAGATAGTGTTAATCTCAGTGTAAGATACGTGCACGGTTTGTGCTGAATGTACTACGGGCATGAAAATCATTTTGGGCACACCCGATGGCACTCTTAGGTAATGTGGGTCAAGTGGAAGCTCGTTTTGGTCTGTTTGGAGATAGTGTTAAACTAGGCACAAGATAGGTGTACAGTTTGCGTCGAATGTACCGCGGGCATGGAAATCTTTTCAGGCACAACTAATGGTACTTCTAGGTGACGTTGGTCAAATAGAAGCTCATTTCGGTCTATTTGAAGATAGTATTAATCTCGAGACAAGATAGGTGTACGGTTTGCGCCAAATGTACCATAGGCTCTAAAATCGCTTTTGGGCACACCAGATGGTACACCTAGGTGGCGTAGATCAAGCGGAAGATCGTTTTAGTTTGTTTAGAGTAGTGTTAATCTCGATGCAAGATAGGTGCACGGTTTGCGAAGAATGTACCACGGGCCAGGAAATCATTTTCGGCACACCCGATGGTACTTCTCGGTGACGTGGGTCAAGTGGAAGCTCGTTTTGGTCCATTTGGAGATAGTGTTAAACTAGGCGCAAGATTGGTGTACGGTTTGCGCTGAATGTACCATGGGCATAGAAATATTTTTAGGCACACCCGATAGTACTTTTAGGTGACATTGGTCAAATGGAAGCTTGTTTCAGTCCATTTGAAGAGTATTAATCTTGACGCAAGATAGATGCATGGTTTGCGCTAAGCATACCATAGGCTTATAAATCATTTTGACACAACCGATGGTACTCCTACGTGACTTGGGTCAAGTGGAATCTCGTTTCGGTCCATATGGAGATACCATTAATCTCGATGCAAGATAGGTGCACGGATTTGCGACAAATATACCACGGACCTGGAAATCATTTTGGGCACACCTGATGGTACTTTTCGGTGACGTGGGTCAAGTGGAAGCTCATTTTGGTCCGTTTGGAGATAGTGTTAAGCTAGATGCAAGATAGGTGTACGGTTTGCGCCAAATGTACCACAGGCATGGAAATCCTTTAAGGCGCACCTGATGGTACTTTTAGGTGACATTGGTCAAATGGAAGCTTGTTTCGGTCCATTTGAAGATATTATTAATCTTGACGCAAGATAGGTGCACGGTTTGCGCTAAACATACCAAAGGCTCATAAATCATTTTGACGCAACCGATGGTACTCCTACGTGACTTGGGTCAAGTGAAATCTCATTTCAGTCTGTATGGAGATACCGTTAATCTCGATGTAAGATAGGTGCACGGTTTGTGCTAAACGTACCATAGGTTCAGAAATCATTTTGGATGCAATTGATTGTACTCCTAGGTGATGTGGATCAAGCGGAAGGTCATTTCGATCCATTTGGAGATTGTTTTAATCTCGACACAAGATCGGTGCACGGTTTGCGCCGAATGTAGCACAGGCATGGAATTCGCTTTAGGCACACCTGATGGTTCTCGTAGGTAATGTATGTCAAGTGGACGCTTGTTTCAGACCATTTGGAGATAGTTTTAGTCTAGGGGCAAGATAGGTTCACGGTTTGCACCAAACGTACCATGGGCACGGTTTGCGCCGAATGTACCATGGGCATGGAAATCATTTTGGGCACACCCGTTGATACTCCTAGGTTACATGGGTCAAGTGGAAGCTCGTTTTAGTTCGTTTGGAGATAGTGTTAATCTCAGCGCAAGATAGGTGCACGGTTTGCTCTAAATGTACCACGGCCATGAAAACCATTTTGGGCACACCCGATGGTACTCCAAGGTGACATGTGCCAAGTGGAAGCACGTTAAGGTCCGTTTGGAGATAGAGTTAATCTAGACTATGGCTAGACCTGAATGTACCATAGGCATGGAAATCTTTTTAGGCACACCCGAAGGTACTTTTATGTGACATTGGTCTAGTGGAATGTCGTTTCAGTCTGTTTGGAGATAGTATTAACCTCGACGCAAGATAGATGCATGGTTTCTGCTAAAGGACCATTTTGACATTACTTTGGGCACACCCAGTGGGACTCCTAGGTGATGTAGATCAAGTGGAAGCTCGTTTCAGTCCTTTTGGAGATAGTGTTGATCTTGAGGCAAGATAGGCGCTCGGTTTGCACCGAACATACCATAGGCTTGGAAATCATTTTGGGCACAACCGATGGAACTCTTACGTGACATGGGCCAAGTGGAAACTCGTTTCAGTCCATTTGGAGATAGTATTAATCTCGACGCAAGATAGATGCACGGTTTGCGTCAAATGTACCATAGGCTTAGAAGTCATTTTGGCCACACCTAATTGTACACCTAGGTGATATGGATCAAGCAAAAGCTCATTTCAATCCGTTTGGAGATAGTTTTAATCTTAGCACAAGATAGGTGCACGGTTTGTGCTGAATGTACCACGAGCATCAAAATGGCTTTGGGCACACCTGATGGTACTCCTAGTTAATGTATGTCAAGTGGAAGCTTGTTTTTTTCCGTTTGGAGATAGTGTTAGTCTCGGCGCATGATAGGTGCATGATTTGCGCCAAACGTACCATAGGCTCATAAATCATTTTGACACACTTGATGGTACTCCTAGGTGACGTGGGTCAAGTGGAAGCTCATTTCAGTCCATTTAGAGATAGTGTTCATCTCGGCACAAGATAGGTGCACGGTTTGCGCTGAATGTACCACCGGCGTGGAAACCATTTCGGGCGCACCCAATGGTACACCTAGGTGACGTGGGTCAAGTAGAGCCCATTTGGGTCCATTTGGAGATGGTGTTAGTGTGGGCGCAAGATAGCTGTACGATTTGTGTCGAACATACCATAGGTTCACAAATTATATTGGACACACTTGATGGTACTCATAGGTGACGTGGGTGGAACCTCGTTTTGGTCCGTTTGAAGATAGTGTTAATCTCGGTGCAAGATAGGTGCATGGTTTGTGCTGAATGAACAACGGGCATGGAAATCATTTTGGGCACACCCGATCATACTCCTAGGTGAGTGGGTTAAGTGAAATCTTGTTTTGGTCTATTTAGAGATAGTGTTAATCTCAGCGCAAGATTGGGCATGGTTTGCGCTGAATGTACCACAAGCGTGAAAATCATTTTGGGCACATCTGATGGTACACCTTGGTGACATGGGTCAAGTGGAAGCTCGTTTCGGTCCATTTGGAGATTGTATTAATCTGATGAGGACATCAACACCATCAATACATCCACACCTGCACAAGTATAGATTCATGGTCCTATTAATCGCGCCTGTGCACATCAGCTCAACTATCAGGTGAGTTCATTCCTGAGTTCCTATTCATCTTATTTAGACCATGGAAACATGTGCACCTTTGTTTTGCTCAGGAATAATGGAGAGGAACCATAAGGAAGGGGATCACGAGAGGTGGGTTCGGACTATAGAACAACACCAACTTGTGATGGTCACCAAGACTTCATATGGAATCTGATTGGGATTTCTAGTGCTTCATGGAAAGCTTACCAAGTCTACTTTTGAGCAAACTACATCATCATATCTTCTCATGGTGGGCTGCAATCGTCGATTTAATCCAGAGACCTTTTTGAGACACCTATAGTGGATGTCCTTGTTTGTCTTTTGTTTTTACTGAGTCGAGGGATTTAGCACCACCCAGCACTCCTCAAGTTACCCTCTTATTTACATCAGGCTCCTACAGCCACCGCCACTAGTTGGGTTTTGTTTCATCGAGTTAGCAATTGCTACCGCCTTTCGGAGCACGTGTTGAATAAACTGCTTGTCTAATTGTATTCAGAACCCACCATCTTTATCTTTAGATTGAAACTTTCATATTTATCTTGCAATTGAGTGCTTGTTCAACTTGTTCTTGCTTGTTCTTCGATTGCTTGTAGGACGAGTGCCCTTGTGGCTGGGTCACGCACCACAAGAATGCAGCGATCCTTGGAGTCAGTGTATCGGTTGCTAAGGCGCATTGTCCCTGGATGGTTGTAGTTGGATTGTGAACATCATCTCCATCCACTAAATCAAAGATATCCCTCTCCACTGAAAGATTTGGACACCCTTACCCTTATCAAGTGGTATTCAGAGCTAGGTTTGATTGGTGAGAGATTTTAGTTCACTATTATTTTCCTATAGTCCAGAAAAAGCCAAAAAAAAGTAGATTAATTTTCCATATTCCCATAGACCCTTTGAGCCATTTACTAGTACTGCTTAGTTTGGGCTTGTTGAGTTTGATTTACATCGGTTGAGTCGAGTTGCTGGTCATAGGGTTAGTCTTTTAGAGTTTCGACTTCTTGCCACGCTTTGGTCACTGTTAATCATATACATCTCCGTTGTCATCACCACCACCATATACATATCCACTACACCATATACATCTCCATTGCAATCATTATTACCATAGACGTCTTCGCTGCACCATATCCATCACCGCTATTTTTTCATACTGACAAAATCTGATTTGGGCACACAAAGGAAAATCTAAGAAGTTAGTTGCATTCTTGTTACCCCTGAAAAGAAAGAGAAATACTTTGTGAGTTGCTTTTGTGAAATATGATTTGTCAAGATTCAGATTTGTTCTAGTTGTGCAAGGTAAAAGAAAAGAAGAAGAAAAATCAGAAACAAAAGGAAAGAAAAAGAAAGAGAAAGAGGAGAGAAAGAAAAGAAGAGAGGAGGATAAGAAGGGGAGTGATAGCTTGCTGTTCTTGTGCCTTTTTTCTTGTTGTACTGTAACTTTGTTTGTGTCCAGGCTCGTGTCTCTAGCATGGTCTAGCCTAGGACCAGCACGGTACCACCGTTGAACGATTTCTCAACTTGCTTTTGTGACTAACGTGGTGCTAGTATTTCCTTGCTACTGTTAGCCTTCCTACAGCCCCACAAATTTGACTATAGCTTGACAGGAATTGATGTTGCGGCACCAATACACTTGCTTCTTGAGTTGAGTTGCTGAATTGTTGGCTGCCCTCCCCTCCTGTTGAGCGTGATAAGAATAGGTAAGCACATGCATGAACAGGTTGAGAGTGAGAGGATTATAATAGCGATATCCTAGTAGCATTAGGACATTTTTCTTTCACTTGTTCCTTTGTTTTTTCTCTTCTTTTGTAACCATGCTAGGAGAATCAGAATCAACCCCTTCACAATCACCACGGGCAAAGGCATTCATGCAACACTTTGAACGCAAAGTGAGGCTACACACTGATGGCCTCAATGAGGATGTACAGGTCACTAATGAGCGCCTTGGTCAATTGGAGTTGGCCCACATTGACACCAACTCAAAGCTCGGTCGGTTAGAAACCACACAAATTGCCACAAACACCAAGCTTGCTTCATTGGAGACTTCAATTGCAAGAATAAACACCAACCTTGCTGCTCTATTGAGGCGATTTGATGACCTCAATGCTGGTGGTGAGAATCAAAGACAAGAAGACAACAATACTAATGGTGACCATGGCGAGGATAATTTTGATGACGAATATTCAGGAGATACTGAACATGGTGACCACCAAAGGCTACATCACAATCATGAAGGTATGAATCGCTGACATGACGTATGGAACAACGATGATGCTTTTGGTAAGATTAAATTTAAGATACCTCCTTTTGATGGTAAATATGATCCTGATGCATAGATTACATGGGAGATTGCTGTTGATCAAAAATTTACATGCCATGAATTTCCTAAGAATAAAAGAGTTCGGGCTGTAACTAGTGAGTTCACTAATTTTGCTTCTATTTGGTGGATAGAGCATGGCAAGAAAAATCCTAATAACGTACCACAAACTTGGGATGGTTTGAAATGAATCATGCTAGCTAGATCTGTTCCCGCTTATTATGCACGTGATCTATTAAATAGGTTGCAACAATTGAGGCAGGGTACTAAAAGTGTTGAAGAATATTATCAGGAACTGCAAATGGGTATGTTGCGTTGTAACATAGACGAGGATGAGGAACCAGCTATGGCAAGACTTACAGGTGGGTTGAACCGTGAAATTCAGGACATCCTAGCCTATAAGGAATACAATAACATAACCCATTTATTTCATCTTGCTTGTAAAGCTGAAAGGGAAGTGCAGGGACGACATGCTAGTGTTAGGACTAATTTTTCTGCTGGAAAGACTACTTCGGGACACCCATGCACAACGTTTACTCCTATCAGATGT
This sequence comes from Saccharum hybrid cultivar R570, assembly GCA_038087645.1. NCBI lineage: Eukaryota > Viridiplantae > Streptophyta > Magnoliopsida > Poales > Poaceae > Saccharum > Saccharum hybrid cultivar. The sequence goes on along the minus strand of JAQSUU010000307.1, from coordinate 38,557,046 downwards.
TCCCCTCCACAATCTTCTTCACCTAGTCGAGCAGCCCCTCCCAGTGATATGTCACATGCTCCTTCCACTCATTCAGCAACAATGACTATCTAGAAGCCAGCCGTAAGTGATTCTTCAGTTGCATCAATAGTAGAACAAGAGGCATGCAATGCCATCGGTGTAAGGGCTATGGACATGTGCAGCATGATTGTCCTAGCAAGCATGTTTCGATTGTTAAAGATGATTGTGAGTATTCATCTGCTAGTGATTTCGATGAAGATGCACATCCTTTGCTTGCGGCTGACCATGCAGGTAGTGAGGAACAACAAGAAAAGCATATTGGTGCAGATGATTCAGAGCGCTATGAGAGTCTCATTTTGTAGCATGTGCTTAGCATGCAAATGGAGAAGGCAAAACAAAATCAGCGACATACTTTATTTAAATCAAAGTGTGTTGTTAAAGAACATTTTTGCCCCATGATCATTGACAGAGGTAGTTGCAACAACTTGGCTAGCAGCGACATGGTGGAGAAGCTTGCACTTAGCACCAATCCACATCCACATCCATATTACACATCCAATGGTTAAACGATAGTAGTACGTCTAAGGTAACTAGACTAGTGCGAATTAATTTTCTTATTGGATCATATATCATGATGTTGTTGAATGTGATGTTGTGCCTATACAAGCTTGTAATATCCTGCTTGGTAGACCATGGAAATTTGATAAGGATTCTATGCATCACGGTAGGTCCAACCAGTATTCTTTTATGCACCAAGATAAGAAAATTGTGCTACATCCTACGTCCCCTGAAGCTATTGTGAAAGATGATGTTGCTAAAGCTAGCAAACTTAAATGTCAGGAACATGCTAAGAGTGAGAACCATATAGCTGCAAAGGAACTAGTCAAGCAAGGCAACAAAAATACCAAATCTGCTCTCAATAAGAAAAATGAGATAACTTTGAAAGGATCATGTTTTCTGGCCACTATATCTGATGTTAATAAATTGATTGCTTCCACTTCAGATTGCTATGCCTTAGTGTGCAAAGATGCTTTGATTTCACTTCATGATATGCAGCATTCTTTGCCCCTGTTGTGTCTTAACATTTTGTAGGAGTCTTCTGATGTGTTTCCATGTGAAATTCCACCGGGGCTACCACCAATTCGTGGGATTAAGCACCAGATTGACCTCATCCCTAGTGCTTCATTACCCAACCGTGCGCCATACCGGACCAATCCAGAGGAAACGAAAGAGATTCAATGCCAAGTCCAAGAACTACTTGACAAAGGTTATGTGCGTGAGTCTCTTAGTCCTTTTGTTGTTCCTATGATTTTAGTGCCTAAGAAAGATGAAACATGGCATATGTGTGTGGATTATAGAGCGGTTAATAATATCACCATTCAATACCATCATCCTATTCCACGCTTAGATGATATGCTTGATGAATTGAGTGGTGCTACTTTATTTTCAAAGGTTCATTTATGTAGTGGATACCACCATATTCATATGAAAATTGGGAGATGAATGGAAAACTGCTTTCAAAACTAAGTTTGGTTTATATGAGTGGTTAGTTATGCCTTTTGGATTAACTAATGCACCTAGCACTTTCTGAGGTTAATGAACGAGGTTTTATGTGCTTTTATTGACAAATTCATGGTGGTATATTTTTGTTGGAGTATATGTAGGCCCATGAGGCCAAGGCCCATGTGGCCCATGTATGGAGACTATATAGCTACCCTTCTAGGGTTAGCCAAGTAATGGAATTCACTTTCTCCAACATGGTAATCAGAGCATAGGGTTAGGTTTCCTCTTCCCCTGTCTCCCAGCCGCCGCCACCCTGCTGGTGCCGCCCGCCGGCCCAGCCACCATGGCCGGCGGCCCTCCCCTTCCCCCTTCCCTCTATTCCCACTTCCCCTCCTCTTCCTCTCCCACCTGGGCCCAAATCCTGGCTGGTGCTGCCGCTGCTGCTTCTCCCAGCGCCGCCGCTGCAGCCCACCCGCCCAGACCCGGCGGTCCTCCTCTGGCCGCCCCACTCCCCGCCGGCCAGCACCTGGCCGCCGGCCAACCTCTCCCCGCCGGCCAGCACCTGGCCACCGGCCAACTTCTCCCCACCGGCCAGCACCTGGCCGCCGGCCACCCCCTGCCTGCTGGCGGCTATCCTCTGGCCGGCGGGCAGCCCACTGGAGCGACCGATCCCCTACAGCAGCGCCCCTCCTCCCCCTTCCCAACTGCGGCTGCTGCTACTACTCATGGCGCCGCCGCTGCCAGTGCCCTTACCGCTTCCTCTGAACTGGGCATGGTGGGGGATGGCACCGAGGATGCAGCGCCGGCAGGGGTCGTTCAGCCGCTCCTCTCCACTGGCGACCCCACTGGTGCCGGTACTGGCGCTGCTGCTGCTTCTCTGGACCTTACTGGCGCTGCTGCTCCTTCTCTGGACCTTCTCGGTCTCGGTGGCTCCCATCTTTTGCGCGCCCCGGGGCCGGATTCCACTCTCGCCGCCGCCCTCGTGGCTGCCCGTGCTGCAGCCGCGGAAGGCCAAGCTCGTGTGCGTGCGGCGGCTCTCGTGTGGGAGCGCGAGCGCGACGCGGCCGACACTTTGGCTCGCCAGATCGCCGAGGCGGAGCAGCTCCTTGCTCCACCCGCCTCCCGGGACGTCGCTGCCACCTCTGCCTCGCCCAGACGTCCCATCCACCACACCACCGTCCTCTGGCATGACCCGGCGGACCCGCTCGTGGCCCAGCTCCACTACCAGGCCGGGGGTGTCCAGAACATTCGCCTTCTCGTCCCGGTCGTCCTCGAGCCGGAGTCGCCCTCCTACGCCCGCTGGAGAGATCTGGTGGTTCTCACCCTTCGCCGCTACGCCCTCGACGACCATGTCCTCGTCGATGCCTCGGTCGCCGTCCAGACGCCGTCGTGGCTCCGTCTCGACAGCATCGTCCTCTCCTGGATCTTGGGGACGATCTCTCTGGACCTCCACGACCTCGTCCGCACCTCCCCTGACGCGCGTCGGGCGTGGCTTGCCCTTGAGGGCCAGTTCCTGGGCAACGCCGAGGCCCGGGCTCTGCGCCTCGACGCGAGCTTCCGCACCTTCGTCCAGGGTGACCTCTCCGTCGGGGAGTTCTGTCGTCGGATGAAGGCCATGGCTGACTCACTGGGGGACCTCGGGTGGCCCGTGGAGGATCGCATCTTGGTCCTCAACGTCCTCCGGGGGCTCAGCGACCGCTACGCCCACCTGCGGACGTGGATCACCCGTCAGAGGCCCTTCCCCACCTTCCTGGAGGTCCGTGACGATCTTGTCATGGAGGAGCTCACACAGGGCCTCCAGCCGGGTTCTACTGCTTCCCCGGGGGCCTCCTCGACGGCTCTGGCAGCTACCTCGCCGCGCCCGTCTGGTTCACATCCGTCTGCTCCACCGCCGTCGTCTCTTCTGGGTCCCCCTCCCTCCGGGCCGAGCGGAGGTGGGGGGGTCGTGGCAGACGTCGTCGCCGCGGAGGGGGTCGCGGGGGTGGCCGGGGCGCACCTCCACAGGCCTCGGCACCCGGTGGCCCACAGGGGGGGGCACCATGGCCCTCCTTCCAGCACCCGTGGTCTGGGCGCATCTCCATGTGGCCCTACCACGCCACCGGGACCGTCTCGCGTCCACCGGTGGCCATGCTCACCGGCACACCTCCCGCTGGTCCTCCACTCGGCGGCTTCCCTGCTCCACCGCCTGCTGCTTCGTGGGCTCCTCCTTCCGAACCTTCCGGACCTCCACCGGGGGTCGCCGGATGGGACCAGACGGCCCTGGCTCACTCGTTCTCCACCATGGGTCTGACACCTCCGGTTGGACCCGAGTGGATCACCGATTCGGGGGCCACCTACCACACTACTCCTGACCCCGGTATACTTTCGTCGATTCACTCTCCCTCTTCCTCTCTTCCTTCGTCCATTATGGTCGCAAATGGTTCTTGTATTCCAGTCTCATCTGTGGGTACCGCCGGTGCTCATGGCTCCTTTCGCCTTCCTGATGTTCTTGTGGCTCCCTCTATGGTTCATAACCTTCTTTCTATTCGTCGTTTTACAGCTGACAATTCTTGTTCTGTGGAATTTGACTCTTCTGGTCTTACTGTAAAGGATTTGGCTTCCCGGCGTCCTCTGCTCCGATGTGACAGCACCGGGCCCCTTTACACCCTTCGCTTCCCGGCGGCGCATTCATCTTCTTCGCCGTCCCTTTTGTCAGCTGCCTTCGCCGCTTCTACTTCCTCTACTACTTGGCACCGGCGCCTCGGCCATCCTGGACGTGATGCCCTGATACAGCTCAGTCGTAGCTCTGGTCTTCCATGTACTCGAGCTCATGATGAGCAACTGTGTCATGCGTGCCAATTGGGCCGACATGTTCGTCTTCCTTTTTCTAGTTCTTCTTCTCATGTGGCCCGCATTTTTTATCTTATACATTGCGACCTATGGACATCTCCTGTTATCAGTATTTCTGGTTATAAGTACTATCTTGTGGTTGTTGATGATTTTTCGCATTATTCATGGACTTTTCCTCTACGTGCGAAGTCGGATACTTTTACCACGCTCCTTCACTTCTTTACTTGGGTGTCTACTCAGTTCGGTCTCACCATCAAGGCCGTCCAGTGTGACAACGGTCGCGAGTTTGATAACTCCACCTCCCGAGCTTTCTTCCTCTCTCACGGTGTTCAGTTGCGCATGTCTTGCCCATACACCTCCTCGCAGAATGGCAAGGCAGAGCGGATGATTCGCACCACCAACGACACCGTGCGGACTCTTCTGTTTCAGGCCTCTCTTCCTGCTCGCTTCTGGGCTGAGGGCCTGCACACCTCCACATACCTTCTTAACCGCCTTCCTTCCGCTGCCTGTCCCGCTCCCACCCCTCACCACGCCCTCTTCGGTACCCCGCCTCGGTACGATCACCTCCGCGTGTTTGGGTGTGCTTGTTACCCCAACACTGCCGCCACCTCTTCTCACAAGCTGGACCCTCGCTCCACGCTCTGTGTCTTCCTCGGTTACTCCCCGGATCACAAGGGGTACCGATGCTTCGACCTTGCCTCACGACGTGTTCTCATCTCGCGCCATGTGGTGTTCGATGAGTCCGTCTTTCCCTTTTCCGGCACCTCTACTCCTCCGGTCCCTGACCCACCCACCATATTTCCCACTGATCCGGTGGTCCAGCCACCTTTCTTGTGGTCTCCTGCAGGTACCGCTTCACCGCGCTCCGCGCCGGCCACCGGTCCCGGCACCCCTGCGAGTTCAGGCCCCTCATCCTCCGGCGCGGCCCCGTCTCCTTCCGTTGGTGCCGACCCGGGGCCTTCGTCCCCCGCTTCGGCCCCAGGGGGGTCGTGCCGGTTGCCGACGCCGGATCCTGTCTCGGCACCCGCCCCGGCGCCTCCGTCGAGGTTCGCCGCGCCGGTACGGGTTTACCAGCGCAGGCTGCGGCCACCGCCGCTCGCTGTCCCTTCTCCACCGGGGACACCGACACCACCGCCACTGTCTCCGCCGACCCGTGGCGCCCCGCCGGTCTACCACCCGCCGCTGCTTCACCGACACCCGCGGCATGTTCACCCGATGGTGACACGACACGCGGCTGGCACCCTGCCGCCTCGTGTCCTCGAGGCTTCGACCGGCGACGCGGTGGTCTCTCCGGTACCCTCCTCCGTCCGCGACGCCCTGCTGGACCCTCACTGGCGCCGCGCGATGGAAGAGGAGTACACCGCGCTGCTCGCCAACCAGACATGGGAGTTGGTGCCCCGGCCGCCGGGCGCCAATGTCGTCACCGGCAAGTGGATTTGGACTCACAAGCGCCAAGCGGACGGCTCTCTCGAGCGCTACAAGGCTCGATGGGTCCTCCAGGGTTTCACTCAGCGCCCTGGCGTCGACTACGATGAGACCTTCAGCCCGGTGGTCAAGCCGGCCACAGTCCGTACAGTGCTATCGCTGGTGCTTGCTCGGTCTTGGCCCGTCCACCAGCTGGATGTCAAGAACGCCTTCCTCCACGGCCTTCTTACTGAGACGGTGTACTACAGTCAGCCGGCGGGGTTCGTCGACACCACCCGTCCTGACATGGTCTGCCGGCTCAATAGGTCCCTCTATGGCCTCAAGCAGGCACCTCGGGCGTGGAACCACCGGTTCGCTACTTTCTTGCTGACCCTGGGATTCGTGGAGGCCAAGTCTGATACGTCCCTGTTCGTCTACCACCATGGGGCCGACACTGCATACTTGTTGCTCTATGTTGATGACATTGTCCTCACCGCCTCCAGCGAGCCACTTCTCCGGCGGATCATTGCAGCTCTCCAGCAGGAGTTTGCGATGAAGGACCTGGGTGAGCTCCACCACTTCCTCGGTGTCACTGTTGAGCACCGTCCTGCTGGGCTCCTTCTTCATCAGCGGCAGTACACTCGGGATATCCTAGAGCGGGCTGGGATGTCTGACTGCAAGCCCTGCTCCACTCCGGTCGACACTCAGGGCAAGCTGTCGGAGGCTGAGGGACCTCCGGTGGCCGACCCCACTGCGTACAGGAGTCTTGCCGGGGCCCTTCAGTACCTCACCTTCACCCGGCCGGACATCACATATGCAGTTCAGCAGGTCTGCCTCCACATGCATGATCCTCGGGAGCCTCACCTCACAGCTCTCAAGCGTCTCCTCCGCTACCTCCGGGGCACACTCGACTACGGCCTCCTCCTACACCGGGCCTCCTCCACCGACCTCGTTGTCTACACCGACGCTGACTGGGCCGGGTGCCCGGATACTCGCCGCTCCACCTCCGGCTACGCCGTCTTCCTGGGCGGCAACCTGGTGTCTTGGTCGTCCAAGCGCCAGCCGGTGGTCTCCCGGTCCAGTGCCGAGGCGGAGTACCGCGCCGTGGCTAACGGCGTGGCGGAGGCCGCCTGGCTCCGGCAGCTGCTTGCTGAGTTGCACACTCCACCCTCCAGGAGCACACTGATCTACTGCGACAACGTCAGTGCGGTCTACCTCTCCACCAACCCCATCCAGCACCAGCGGACGAAGCATGTCGAGATCGACCTCCACTTTGTCCGTGATCGGGTGGCCATGGGCGAGGTGCGGGTCCTTCATGTCCTGACGACCTCCCAGTTCGTGGACATCTTCACCAAAGGCCTCCCGTCCTCGACCTTCGCCGAGTTTCGCTCCAGCCTCAACATCACCAGTGGCTAGTTGCGTCTGTGGGGGGGTTGTGTGTGTTCTTTCTTGTTTCAGCCTCGAACTCCGCTGCGACGGTAGTTCAGACTGCGGGGGGGTGTTGGAGTATATGTAGGCCCATGAGGCCAAGGCCCATGTGGCCCATGTATGGAGACTATATAGCTACCCTTCTAGGGTTAGCCAAGTAATGGATTTCACTTTCTCCAACAATTTTGATGATATATTGATTTACAGCAAGTCTATGGATGAGGATCTTGATCACTTGCATGATGTTTTTAATGCTCTATGTGACGCACATTTGTTTGGTAACCTTGAGAAGTGCACCTTTTGCATAGATCAAGTTTCTTTTCTTGGCTATGTTGTTACTCCATAGGGGATTGAGGTTGATAAAGCCAAGGTAGAAGCTATACAGGGATAGCCTACACCAAAGACTATCACACAGGTGCAAAGCTTTTTAGGTCTTGCTGGATTCTATTGCTACTTTGTGAAGGATTTTAGTACCATTGCTGCACCATTAAATGAGCTTACAAAGAAGGGAGTGCCTTTTACTTAGGCAAAGGCAAAAGAAAATGCCTTCAACGTGGTGAAAGATAAGTTGACAAATGCACCTCTGCTCCAACTACCTAATTTTAATAAGACATTTGAGCTTGAATGTGATGCTAGTGGAATTGGTTTGGGTGGTGTTTAGTTGCAAGAAGGCAAACCTGTTGCATACTTTAGTGAGAAATTGAGTGGGTCTATTCTGAATTATTCTACTTATGATACGAAATTATATGCTCTTGTGAGACCTTTAGAGACATGGCAGCATTATTTGTGCCCCAAAGAATTTGTCATACATTCCGATCATGAGTCTTTAAAGCATTTCGTAGTCAAGGAAAATTGAATCGTAGACATGCTAAATGGGTTGAATTCATTGAATCTTTTCCTTATGTTATCAAACACAAGAAAGGGAAGGAGAATATAATTGTCGATGCCTTGTCTAAAAGATATACATTATTGACACAACTTGACTACAAAATTTTTGGATTGGAAACAATTAAAAATCAATATATACATGATGGTGATTTTAAAGATGTATTGCTGCATTGTAAAGATGGTAGAACCTGGAAAAATTCATCGTCAATGATGGATTTGTGTTTAGAGATAACAAGCTATGCATTCCAGCTAGCTCCGTTCGTTTGTTGTTGCTATAGGAAGCGCATGGAGGGGGCTTGATGGGACATTTTGGAGCAAAGAAAATAGAAGACATACTTGCTAGTCATTTCTTTTGGCCAAGGATGAGAAGAGACGTGGAGAGATTTGTTGCTCATTGCACTACATGCCAAAAGGCTAAGTCATGATTAAATCCACGTGGTTTGTATATGCCTCTACCTATTCCTAGTGTTCCTTGGGAAGATATTTCTATGGATTTTGTGGGATTGCCTAAGACTAGGAAAGGACATGACAACATTTTTGTTGTTGTGGATCGATTTTCTAAGATGGCCCATTTCATTTCTTGTCATAAAACTGATGATGGTACTCATATTGTTGATTTGTTCTTTCAGGATATTATTCGTTTGCATGGTGTGCCAAACACAATGTTTCTGATCGTGACACTAAACTTCTTAGTCAGTTTTGGAGGACTTTATGGGCTAAATAGTGGACTAAGGTTTTGTTTTCTACCACATGTCATCCCCAAATTGATGGTCAAATTGAAGTTGTGAATAGAATTTTGTCTACTATGTTAAGGGCTGTTTTAAAAACGAACAATAAGATGTGGGAAGAATGTTTGCCTCATATTGAATTTGCTTATAATCGCTCACTGCCCCTTTATTTATCTTTATTTTCTTTATTAGGACAGGACCCTACCCTATTCTCGAACCCTCTGCCGAGCTCTACCCTGCCTGCATTTATTTGGAAGGGGGCCAAAGAAATGTCTCCACCTACAAAGATGTGCCCATTTGAGATTGTGTATGGACTGTTGCCTCATGCTCCTATGGATTTAATGCCTTTGCCATCTTCTAAAAAAGTGAACTTTGATGCTAAATAATGTGCTGAGTTAATGTTAAAATTCATGAAACAACAAAGCAAAACATTGAGCGCATGAATGTTAAGTATAAGCTTGCTAGCAATAAAGGTAGAATGCAATTGATGTTTGAACCTAGAGATCTGGTGTGGTTGCATTAGAGAAAGGAGAGGTTCCCTGATTTGAGAAAATCTAAATTGATGGCTAGAGCTGATGGACCATTTAAGGTATTAGATAAAATTAATGATAATGCATACAAGTTAGATTTGCCTGTCAATTTTGAGGTTAGTCCCACGTTTAACATCGCAGATTTGAAGCCATATTTGGGAGAAGAGGCCAAGCTTGAGTCGAGGATGACCCAATGCAAGAACGGGAGGATGATGAGGACATCAACACCATCAATACATCCACACCTGCACAAGTACAGATTCATGGCCTTATGACTCGCGCCCATGCACATCAACTCAACTATTAGGTGAGTTCATTCTTAAGTTCTTGTTCATCTTATTTAGATCATGGAAACCCGTGCACCTTTGTTTTGCTCAGGAATAATGGAGAGGAACCACAAGGAAGGGGATTTGCGAGGGGTGGGTTCGGACTGCAGAATAACACCAACTTGTGACGGTCACCAAGACTTCATATGGACCCTATTTGGGACATTCTAGTTCTTCATGGAAAGCTTACCAAGTCTACTTTTGAATGGATCCAACCACATCCTCATATCTTCTTAGAGTTGGCCGCAATCGTTGACCTTTTTGCGACACCTATTTTTAGTGGTTGTTTCAGTCAATAACTGAGCTGCATGCAACCATGCAGTGGATGTCCTTGTTTCTCTTTTGTTTTTACTAAGTCGAGGGATTTAGCACCACCCAGCACTCCTCTAGTCGCCCTCTCATGTACATAAGGCTCTACAGCCACCACCACTAGTTGGGTTTTGTTTCATTGAGTTAGCCATTGCTACCGCCTTTTAGCGTGCGTTTTGAATAAACCGCCCGTCTGATTGTATTTGGAACCCCACCATCTTGTGTTTTCAGATTGAAACCTTCATATTTATCTTGCAACTGAGTGCTTGTTCAACTTGTTCTTGCTTTGGTAAGGGTAAGGGTGTCCTGATCTATCGGTTGCTAAGGCGCATCATCCCTGGACGGTTGTATTCGGATCATGAATGTCATGTTCATCCACTAAATCGAAGATATCCCTCTCCACTAAAAGATCAGGACACCCTTACCCTTATCATAATCTAGGCGCAAGTTAGGTGCACATTTTGCGCCGAACGTACCATAGGCTCAAAATCCTTTTCGATGCACTAGATTGTACTCCTAGGTGACGTGAATCAAGCGGAAGCTCATTTCGATCCGTTTGAGATAGTTTTAATCTCGGGGCAAGATAGGTGTGGTTTGCTCCAATTGTACCACGGGCAAGGAAATGGCTTTGGGCACACCTGATAGTATTCCTAGGTTATGGATGTGAAGTGGAAGCTTGTTTCGGTCCATTTGGAGATAGTGTTAGTCTCTGCGCAAGATAGGTGCATGGTTTACGCCAAACGTACCACAACCTCGGAAATCATTTTGACACACCCGATGGTACTCCTAGGTGACGTGGGTCAAGTGAAAGCTCGTTTTGGTTCGTTTGGAGATAGAGTTAATCTGGACGCAAGATAGGTGCACGGTTTACGCCGAATATACCGCGGGCATGGAAACCATTTCAGGCGCACCCAATGGTACACCTAGGTGACGTGGGTCAAGTGGAAGCTCATTTCGGTCTGTTCGGAGTAGTGTTAACCTAGGCACAAGATAGGTGCACGGTTTGCGCCGAAAAGACGTGGGTCAACTAGAAGCTCTTTCGGTCCGTTTAGAGATAGTGTTAATCTCGGCACAAGATAGGTGCACGGTTTGCACCAAATATACCATGGGCATGGAAACCATTTCGGGCACACCCAATGGTACACCTAGGTGACGTGGGTCAAGTGGACCTCATTTGGTTCCATATGGAGATAGTGTTAATCTAGGCGCAAGATAGGTGCACAGTTTACGCCAAACGTACCATAGGCTCAAAAATCATTTTTAGCACACCCAATGGTACTCCTAGGTGATGTGGGTCAAGTGGAACCTCGTTTCAGTCCATTCGAAGATAGTATTAATCTAGGTGCAAGATAGTTGTGCGGTTTGCGCTAAACGTACCACAGGCCCGGAAATCATTTTGGACATACCTAATAGTACTCCTTGGTGATGTGGGCCAAGTAGAACCTCATTTCGGTCTACATGTAGTGTTAATCTTAGTGCAAGTTAGGTGCATGGTTTGCGCCGAACATACCTTAGGCTCATAAATCATTTTGGACGCACTCGATGGTACTCCTAGGTGACGTGGGCCAAGTGAAACCTCAATTTGGTGCACGATTTGCGCTGAACGTACCATAGGCTGGGAAATCATTTTGGACGCACCCAGCGGTAGTCCTAGGTGATGTGGGTCAAGTAGATGCTCGTTTTGTTCCGTTTGGAGATGGTGTTAATCTCATAGCACAGCATAGGAGCACGCTTCGTGCCGAATGTACCACGGGCATAGAAGTCATTTTGGGCACACTCGATCGCACTCCTAGGTGACGTGGGTCAAGTGGAAGCTTGTTCTGGTTTGTTTGGAGATAGTGTTATGTGAATCTTGGTGCAAGATAGGTGCCCGGTTTGCGCCGAATATACCACCGGTGCGGAAATCATTTTGGGCGCACCCAATGGTACACATAGGTGACGTTGGTCTAGTCGAAGCTCATTTCGGTCCATTTGGAGATAGTGATAGTGTTAATTAAGGCACAAGATTGGTGCACGGTTTGCGCCTAAGTACCACAAGCTCGGAAAACATTTTTGGAACATCTAATGGTACTCCTAGGTGATGTGGGTCAAGTGGAACCTCGTCTCGGTCTATTTGGAGATGGTGTTAATCTTGGCGCAAGATAGGTGCTCGGTTTGCGCCGAATGTACCACAGGCTCAGAAATCATTTTGGACGTACCTGATGGTACTCCTAGGTGACGTGGGCCAAGTGGAACCTCATTTCAGTCCGCATGGAGATAGTGTTAATCTCGGTGCAAGTTAGGTGCACGGTTTGCGCCGAACGTACCATAGGCTCATAAATCATTTTGGACACACCCGATGGTACTCCTAGGTGACGTGGGCCATGTGAAACCTTGTTTTGGTCTGTTTGGAGATAGTGTTAATCTAGGTGTAAGATAGGTGCATGATTTGCGATGAACATACCATGGGCTCGGAAATCATTTTGGACGCACCCGATGGTAGTCCTGGGTGACGTGGGTCAAGTAGAAGCTCGTTTTGGTCTGTTTAGAGATAGTGTTAATCTCATACCACAACATAGGTGCACGCTTTGCGCCGAATGTACCATGGGCAGGGAAGTCATTTTGGGCACACCCGATCGCACTCCTAGGTGACATGGGTCAAGTTGAAGCTCGTTTTGGTCCATTTGGAGATAGTGTTAATCTTAGCGCATGAGAGGTGCCCGGTTTGCGTTGAATGTACCACGGGCGTGGAAATCATTTCGGGCGCACACAATGGTACACCTAGGTGACGTTGGTCAAGTGGAAGCTCATTTCGGTCCATTTAGAGATAGTGTTAATCAAGACACAAGATAGGTGCACGATTTGCGCCTAACGTACCATAGGCACGAAACTCATTTTTGGCACACCCAATGGTACTCCTTGGTCATGTGGGTCAAGTGGAACCTCGTTTCGGTCTGTTTGGATATAGTGTTAATCTAGGCGTAAGATAGGTGCTCTGTTTGCGCAGAACATACCATAGACTCAGAAATCATTCTGGGCGTACCAGATGGTACTCCTAGGTGACTTGGGCCAAGTGGAACCTCATTTCGGTCCAGACGGAGATAGTGTTAACCTCGGTGCAAGTTAGGTGCACGGTTTGCACCAAATGTACCATGGGCTCATAAATCATTTTGGATGCATCCGATGGTACTCCTAGGTGACGTGGGCCAAGTGGAACCTCGTTTCGGTCCATTTGAAGATAGTGTAATCTAGGTGCAACATAGGTGCACGGTTTGCGCCGAACATACCATAAGCTCAGAAAAATCATTTTGGATGCACCCGATGGTAGTCCTAGGTGACATGGGTCAAGTAGAAGCTCGTTTTGGTCTATTTAGAGATAGTGTCAATCATAGCAGAAGGTAGGTGCACACTTCGCGCCGATTGTACGACGGGCCCGGAAGTCATTTTAGGCACACCCGATCGCACTCCTAGGTGACATGTGTTAAGTGGAAGCTCGTTTCGGTCTGTTTGGAGATAATGTTAATCTAGGTGCAAGATAGGTGCACGGTTTTGCATCGAGTGTGCCATAGGCATGGCAATCTTTTTAGGCACACCCAATGGTACTTCTAGGTGACTTTGGTCAGCAGGAAGCTCATTTTGGTCTATTTGGAGATAGTGTTAATCTCGACACAAGGTAGGTACATGGTTTGCGCCAAATGTACCACCGGCATGGAAACCATTTTGGGCGCACCCAATTGTACACCTAGGTGACGTGGGTCAAGTGGACCTCATTTCGGTCCATTTGGAGGTACTGTTTATCTAGGCACAAGATAGGTGCACTGTTTGCAAACTGAGCGATAGCTCAGGTGGTGCGGCTTGTCGTGGTCGTGCCCACCGGTCGGATTCAAATCCTGGTCTTGCTTAAAAAATCCCTCTTGCTGTGCTTGCTAACTGTGGCTACTTGTGTGCGCCGGTTGGGCGACGGCGTATTGCCGACCCATGTGACAGTGTTGCCGACCTAGTCAGTTTGGCTCTGATGGGGCATGAGCAAGGGTTCTAAGGATTTTCTAGGCCGGTTGCCTAGATCTTCTTCTAAGTGCGATTCCGTTGGGCCGGTTCTTCCCCTACCGGACTAGTTTTTTTGATAGGTGCACGGTTTGTGCCGAACATACCATTGGCTTAGAAATCATTTTTGATGCACCCAATGGTACTCATAGGTGACGTGGGTCAAGTGGAACCTTGTTTCAGTCCGTTTGGATATAGAGTTAATCTGGCACAAGATAGGTGCACGGTTTGTGCGAATGGTACTCCTTATGTACAATAGGCATGGTAATCATTTTGGGCACACCTGATGGTACTCCTAGGTGACGTGTGTCAAGTGGAAGCTCATTTCAGTTCGTTTGGAGATAGTGTTAATCTAGGCGTAAGTTAGGTGCACGGTTTGCGTCAAACATACCATAGGCTCAGAAATCATTTTTGATGCACCTGATTGTACTCCTAAGTGATGTGGATCAAGCGAAAACTCATTTCGATCCGTTTAGAGATAGTTTTAATCTTGGTGCAAGATAGATGCACGGTTTGTGCCGAATGTACCACGGGCACACCTGATGGTACTCCTAGGTAATGAATGTCATGTGGAAGCTTGTTTTGGTCCGTTTCGAGACATTGTTAGTCTCGGCGCACGATTGGTGCATGATTTACGCCAAACGTACTATAGGCTCGAAAATCATTTTGACACACCCGATGGTACTTCTAGGTGACGTGGGTCAGGTGGAAGCTTGTTCCGGTTCGTTTGGAGAGAGTATTAATCACGTCACAAGATAGGTGCACGGTTTGCATCGAGTGTACCATAGGCATGGGAATCTTTTCAGGCACACCCAATGGTACTTCTAGGTGACATTGGTCAGCAGGAAGCTCGTTTTGGTCCATTTGGAGATAGTGTTAATCTCAACACAAGATTGGTACACGGTTTGCGCCGAATGTACCACGGGCATGGAAACCATTTCGGGCGCACCCAATGGTACACCCTAGGTGACGTGGGTCAAGTGGAAGCTCATTTTCGTCCATTTGGAGATAGTGTTAATCTAGGCGCAAGATAGGTGAACGGTTTGCGTCGAACATACCATAGGCTTGGAAATTAGTTTTGGCACACCAAATGGTACTCCTAGGTGATGTGGGTCAAGTGGAACCTCGTTTCGGTCCGTTTGGAGATAGTGTTAATCTAGGTGCAAGATAGGTGCTCGGTTTGCGCAGAACATACCATAGGCCTAGCAATCATTTTGGACGTACCTGATGGTACTCCTAGGTGATGTGGGCCAAGTGGAACCTTGTTTCGGTCCGCATGGAGATAGTGTTAATCTTGGCGCAACTTAGGTGCACGGTTTGCGCCGAACGTACATAGGCTCATAAATCATTTTGGACACACCCGATGGTACTCATAGGTGACGTGGCCCAAGTGGAACCTTGTTTTAGTTTGTTTGGAGATAGTATTAATCTAGGTGTAAGATAGGTGCACGGTTTGTGATGAACATTCCACAGGCTCAGAAATCATTTTGGACGCACCAGATTTTAGTCCTAGGTGACGTGTGTCAAGTAGAAGGTCGTTTGGGTCCATTTGGAGATAGTGTTACTCTCATAACACAACATTGGTGCACGCTTCGCGCTGATGTACCATGGGCATGGAAGTCATTTTGGGCAGTGCCTATTGCACTCCTAGGTGACGTGGGTCAAGTGGAAGCTCGTTTTGGTCCGTTTTGGAGATTGTGTTAATCTTGGCGCAAGATAGGTGCCAGGTTTGTGCCGCATGTACCACGGGTGTGGATAATGATTTCGGGTGCACCCAATGGTACACCCACTGTTCGCCTTCATGGCCGTGTAGGTCGTTTACACGACGTGTAAACGCTACTCGATGGGTAACCGTGTAGGCCAATTAGCTGTGTAAAGCCGTGCAAAACCGTTTCGACCGTTTAAAAGGCTGTTTAAACGGCCGTGTATATCGACTTTTTGCTAAACGATGGGTGACTGACCATTCACCATTTAACGTTTAGGCTAACATTGGGTGCACCTAGGTAACGTGGGTCAAGTGGGAGCTTATTTCGGTCCGTTTGGAGATTGTGTTAATCAAGGTGCAAGATAGGTGCACGATTTGCGCCGATCGTACCATAGGATTGGAAATCATTTTTGGCACACCCAATGGTACCCCTAGGTGATGTGGGTCAAGTGGAA
The DNA here is from genome assembly GCA_038087645.1 of Saccharum hybrid cultivar R570. NCBI lineage: Eukaryota > Viridiplantae > Streptophyta > Magnoliopsida > Poales > Poaceae > Saccharum > Saccharum hybrid cultivar. Next base: position 38,540,918 of record JAQSUU010000307.1, on the reverse strand, counting down.
CCTCGTTTCGGTCTGTATGGAGATAATGTTAATCTAGGCACAAGATAGGTGCTCGGCTTTCGCTGAACGTACCATAGGCTCAGAAATCATTTTGGACGTACCGGATGGTACTACTAGGTGGCGTGGGCCAAGTGGAACCTCGTTTCGGTCCACACGGAGAAAGCCCCTCAACACAAGTTAGGTGCACGGTTTGCGCCAAACGTGCCATAGGCTCATAAATCATTTTGGATGCACCCGATGGTACACCTAGGTGACGTGGACCAAGTGGAACCTTGTTTCGGTCCATTTGGAGATAGTTTTAATCCAAGTGCAAAATAGGTGCACAGTTTGCGCCAAACGTACCATAGGCTTGGAAATCATTTTAGACGCACCCGATCACACTCCTAGGTGACATGGGTCAAGTGGGAGCTCGTTTTGATCCATTTGGAGATATTGTTAATCTTAGCATAACGTTGGTGAGGTTTGCACCGAATGTACCATGGGCCTGCAAGTCATTTTGGGCACACCCGATCGCACGCCTAGGTGACGTGTTTCAAGTGGAAGCTCATTTCGGTCCGTTTGGAGATAGTATTAATCTAGGCGCAAGATAGGTGCACGGTTTGCGCCGAGTGTACCACAGGCATGGAAATCTTTTCAGACGCACCCGATGGTACTTTTAGGTGACATTGGTCAACTCAAAGCTCGTTACGGTCCGTTTGGAGACAATGTTAATCTCAGAACAGGACAGGTGCACAGTTTGCGCCGAATGTACACCGGCATGGAAACTAGTTCGGGCAGAACCAATGGTACACCTAGGTGACGTGGGTCAAGTGGACCTCATTTCGGTCTGTTTGGAGATAGTGTTAATCTAGGCATAAGATACGTGCAAGGTTTGAACCGAACATACCATAGGCTCGGAAATCATTTTTGACACACACAATGATACACCGAGGTGACATGGGTCAAGTCAAAGCTCATTTCAGTCCGTTTGGAGATAGTGTTAATCAAGGCGCAAGATAGGCGCACAGTTTGCGCCGAACGTACCATAGGCTCAGAAATCATTTTTGCCACACCCAATGGTACTCCTATGTGATGTGGGTCAAGTGGAACCTCGTTTTGGTCTGTTTGGAGATAGTATTAATCTAGGTGCAAGATAGGTGCTCGGTTTGCGCCGAACGTAACATAGGCTCGAAAATGGTTTTGGACATACCCGATGGAACTCCTAGGTGACGTGAGCCAAGTGGAACCTCTTTTTGGCCACACCCGGTCACACTCCTAGCTGATGTGTGTCAAGTGGAAGCTTGTTTCGGTCCATTTGGTGATAGTGTTAATCTAGGCGCAAGATAGGTGCATGGTTGGCGCCGAGTGTACCACTGGCATGGAAATCTTTTTAGGCACACCCGATGGTACTTCTAGGTGACATGGCCAACTGGAAGCTCATTTCAGTTCGTTTGGAGATAGTGTTAATCTCGGCACAAGATAGGTGCACTGTTTGCGTCGAATGTACCACCGGCATGGAAACCATTTCGGGCGCACCCAATGGTGCACCTAGGTGGCGTGGGGCAAGTGGGGCTTGTTTCGGTCCGTTTGGAGATAGTGTTAATCGAGGCCCAAGATAGGTGCACGGTTTGTGAACTGAGCGATAGCTCAGGTGGTGTGGCTTGTCGTGGTCGTGCCCACCGGCCAGAGTTCGAATCCTGGTCTCGCATAAAAAAAATCCCCTCGCTGTGCTCGCTTGCTGCGGCTGTGTGTGCACGCCGGCTGGGCGACGGTTTATCGCTGGCCCATGTGACGGTGTTGCCGGCCTAGTCAGTTTGGCACCGTTGGGGCCTGGGCTAGGGTTCGGGAGATTTTCTGGGCCGGTTGCCTAGATCTTCTTCTAAGTGCAATGCCGTAGGGGCGGTTCTTCCCCTACCGAACCAGTTTTTTTTTGATAGATGCATGGTTTGCGCCGAACATACCATTAGCTCAGAAATCAATTTGGATGCACCTAATAGTAATCATAGGTGACGTGGGTCAAGTGGAACCTCATTTCAGTCCGTTTGGAGATAGAGTTAATCTCAGCGCAAGATAGGTGCACGGTTTGTGTTGAATGTACAACGGGCATGGAAATCATTTTGGGCACACCCGATGGTACTCCTAGGTGACGTGGGTCAAGTGGAATCTTGTTTAGGTCTGTTTGGAGATAGTGTTAATCTCAGCGTAAGATAGGTGCATGGTTTACGCCGAATGTACCATAGGCATGGAAATCATTTTGGGCACACCTGATGGTACACCTAAGTGACGTGGGTCAAGTGGAAGCTCGTTTCGGTCCATTTGGAGATAGTGTTAATCTAGGCGTAAGTTAGTTGCACGGTTTGTGTCAAATGTACCATAAGCTCATAAGTCATTTTTGACGCACTTGGTTGTACTCCTAAGTGACGTGGATCAAGCGGAAGCTCGTTTCGATCCGTTTAGAGATAGTTTTAATCTTGGCGCAAGATAGGTGCACGGTTTGCGCCGAATGTACCACGGGCATGAAAATGGCTTTGGGCAGACCTGATGGTACTCATAGGTAATGAATGTCAAGTGGAAGCTTGTTTCAGACCATTTGGAGACAGTGTTAGTATCGGTGCAAGATTGGTGCACGATTTGCGCCAAACGTACTATAGGCTCGAAAATTATTTTGGCACCCGATGGTTGGAAGCTCGTTTTGGAACATTTGGGGGATATTGTTAATCTCGGCACAAGATAGGTGCTAGATTGCCCCGAATGTACCACAGCCGTGGAAACCATTTTGGGCGCAGCCATTGGTAGACCTAGGTGACGTGGGTCAAGTGGAAGCTCTTTTCTGTCCGTTTGGAGGTAGTGTTAATCAAGGCGCAAGATAGGTGCACGGTTTGTGCCGAACGTACCATAGGCTCAGAAATCTTTTCGACACACTCGATGGTACTCATAGGTGACGTGGGTCAAGTCGAAGCTTATTTCGGTCTATTTGGAGATAGAGTTAATCTCGGCGCAAGATAGGTGCATGGTTTGTGCCGAATGTACAATGGGCATCGAAATCATTTTGGGCACACCCAATGGTACTCCTACATGATGTGGGTCAAGTGGAATCTTGTTTTGGTCTGTTTGGAGATAGTGTTAATCTCAGCGCAAGATAGTTGCTTGGTTTGCGTCGAAAGTACTACAAGCATGGAAATCATTTTGGGCACACCTGATGGTATACCTAGGTGACATGGGTCACATGGAAGCTCACTTCGATCCGTTTAGAGATAGTTTTAATCTTGGCACAAGGTAGGTGCACGGTTTTGCGCGAAATATACCACGGGCACGGAAGTGGCTTTGGGCACACCTGATGGTACTCCTAGGTAATGAATGTCAAGTGGAAGCTTGTTTTGGTCTGTTTGGAGACAGAGTTAGTCTTAGCGCAAGATTGGTGCGTGATTTGCGCCAAACCTACCATAGGCTCGAAAATCATATTGACACACCCGATGGTAGTCCTAGGTGACGTGGGTCAAGTGGAAGCTCATTTTGTTCCATTTGAAGATAGTGTTAATCTAGGCGCAAGATAGGTGCACGGTTTGTGCCGAACGCACCATAGGCTCAGAAATCATTTTTGGCACACCCAATGGTACTCCTAGGTGATGTGGGTCAAGTGGAACCTTGTTTTGGTCCGTTTGGAGATAGTGTTAATCTAGGTGCAAGATAGGTGCTCGGTTTGTGCCGAACGTACTATAGGCTCAGAAATCATTTTGGACATAACCAATGGTACTCCTCGGTGACGTGCGCCAAGTGGAACCTCGTTTCGGTCCGCATGGAGATAGTGTTAATCTTGGCACAAGTAGGGTGCCCGGTTTGCGCTGAATGTACCATAGGCTCATAAATCATTTTGGACGCACCCGATGGTACTCCTAGGTGATGAGGGCTAAGTGGAACCTCATTTTGGTCTATTTGGAGATAGTGTTAATGTAAGTGCAAGATAGGTGCACGGTTTGCGCCAAACGTACCATAGGCTCAAAAATAATTTTGCACGCACCAGATGGTAGTCCTAGGTGACGTGCGTCAAGTAGAAGCTTGTTTTTGGTCTGTTTGCAGATAGTGTTAATCTCATAGCACAACATAGGTGCACACTTCACGCCGAGTGTACCACAGGCTTGGAAGTCATTTTGGGCACACCCGATCATACTCCTAGGTGACGTGTGTCAAGTTGAAGCTCGTTTTGGTCCGTTTGGAGATAGTGTTAATCTAGGCGCAAGATAGGTGCACGATTTGTGCCGAATCTACCATGGGCATGGCAATCTGTTCAGGCACACCCGATGGTACTTCTAGGTGACATTGGTCAAGTGGAAGTTTGTTTCGGTCTGATTAGAGATAGTATTAATCTCGACGCAAGATAGGTGCACAGTTTGCACTGAATGTACCAGCTCTAAAACCACTTTGGGCGCACGTGAGGGTACTCCTAGGTGACGTAGGTCAAGTGACAGCTCATTTGAGTCTTTTTGGAGTTGTGTCAATCTCGACGCAAGATCGGTGCATGGTTTTGCGCCGAACGTACCATAGACTCGAAAATAATTTTGGGGGCAACCGATGGTACTCCTACGTGATGTTGGTCAAGTGGAAACTCATTTTGGTCCATTTGGAGATAGTGTTAATCTTGACGCAAGATAGGTGCACGGTTTGTGCCGAATGAACCATGGGCATGGAAATCATTTTGGGCGCACCCGATGGAACTCCTAGGTGACGTGGGTGAAATGGAAGCTCGCTTCGGTCAGTTTGGAGATAGTGTTAATCTGATGTATGATAGGTGCACGGTTTGCGCCAAACATACCATAGGCTTAGAAATCATTTTGGGCGCAATCGATGGTACTCCTACGTAACGTGGGTCGACTGGAAACTCACCCATCTCGGTCCATTTGGAGATAGAGTCAATCTCGAGCACTGAATGTACCATACACTCAGAAATCATTTTCGATGCACCTTATTGTACTCCTAGGTGATGTGGATCAAGTCAAAGCTCATTTCGATCCATTTGGAGACTGTTTTTAATATTGGTGCAAGATAGGTGCACAGTTTGCGCCGAATGTACCATAGGCTCGGAAATCATTTTGGGAGCAACCGATGGTACTTCTACGTGACGTCGGTCAAGTGGAAACTCATTTCGGTCCATTTGGAGATAGTGTTAATCTCGACGCAAGATAGGTGCACGGTTTGTGCCGACTGAACCATGGGCATGCAAATCATTTTGGGCGCACTCGATGGAACTCCTAGGTGACGTGGGTGAAATGGAAGCTTACTTCGGTCAGTTTGGAGACCGTGTTAATCTCAACGCATGATAGGTATGGTTTGTGCCAAACATACCATGGGCTCAGAAATCATTTTGGGCGCAATCGATTGTACTCCTACATGATGTGGGTCAAGTGGAAACTCGTTTTGGTCCATTTGCAGATAGAGTTAATCTCGAGCACCGAACGTACTATAGTCTCAAACATCATTTTGGACACACCCGATCGCACTCCTAGGTGACGTGGGTCAACTAAAAGCTTGTTTCAGTCCATTTCGAGATAGTGTTAATCTTAGCCCAACGTACATGCCCGATTTGCGCCGAATGTACCACAGGCCTAGAAGTCATTTTGGGCACACCTGATCACACGCCTAGGTGACGTGTGTCAAGTGGAAGCTCGTTTCGGTCCATTTGGAAATAGTGTTAATCTAGGCACAATATAGGTGCATGGTTTGCGCCGAGTGTACCACAAGCATGGAAATCTTTCAGGCACACTCGATGGTACTTCTTGGTGACATTGGTCAACTAGAAGCTCGTTTCGGTCCGTTTGGAGGTAGTTTTAATCTCAACGCAACACAGGTGCACGGTTTGCGCCAAACATACCATAGGCTCAAAAATCATTTTGGACACACCCGATGGTACTCATAGGTGATGTGGGTCAAGTGGAACCTCATTTCGGTCTATTTAGAGATAGTGTTAATCTTGGCGCAAGATAAGTGCACGGTTTGCGCCGAAAGTACAATGGGCATGGAAATCATTTTGGGACACCTGATGGTATTCCTAGGTTACGTGGGTCAAGTGGAAGTTCGTTTCTGTTCATTTGGAGATAGTGTTAATCTCAGCGCAAGATAGGTGTATGGTTTACTCCAAATGTACCATGGGCATAAAGATCATTTTGGGCACACCCGACGGTACTAGGTGATGTGTGTCAAGTGGAAGCTCATAACGGTCCGTTTGGAGATAGTGTTAATCTAGGCGCAAGATAGGTGCACGGCTTGCCCTGAATGTGCCATTGGCATGGAAACCTTTTTTGGCACACATGAAGATACTTCTAGGTGACATTGTTCTTGTGGAATGCCGTTTTGGTCCGTTTGGAGATAGTATCAGTCTAGGCGCAAGATAGGTGCATAGTTTGCACCGAATGTACCACAGGCTCGGAAATCATTTTTGGCACACCTAATTGTACTCCTACGTGATGTGGGTCAAGTGGAACCTCCTTTCGGTCCATTTGGAGATAGTGTTAATCTAGACGCGAGATAGGTGCACGGTTTGCGCTGAACGTACCATAGGCTCGGAAATCATTTTGACGCACCCGATGGTACTCCTACGTGGCGTGGGCCAAGTGGAAACTCATTTCGGTCCATTTGGAGATATTGTTAATATTGACACAAGATAGGTGCACGGTTTGCACCAAACGTACCAGAGGCTCAGAAATCATTTTGGCCGCAACTGATTGTACTCCTAGGTGACGTGGATCAAGCGGAAGCAAGTTTGGATCAATTTGGAGAAAGTTTTAATCTTGGTCCGTTTGGAGATAGTTTTAATCTTGGTCCGTTTGGAGATAGTGTTAGTCTAGGCGCAAGTTAGGTGCACGGTTTGCGCTGAACAAACCACAGGCTCAGAAATCATTTTTTGACGCACTTGATTGTACTCCTAGTGGCATGGATCATGCATAAGCTCATTTTAATTTGTTTGGAGATAGTTTTAATCTCGACACAAGATAGGTGCACGGTTTGCTCCAAATATACCACGAGCATAAAAAATCATTTTGGGCACACCCGATGGCACTCCTAGGTGACGTGTGTCATGTGGAAGCTCGTTTGGTCCATTTAGTGATAGTGTTAAACTCGATGCAAGATAGGTGCCCGGTTTGCGCCAAACGTACCATAGGCTTAGAAATCATTTTGGCCGCACCTGATTGTACACTTAGGTGACGTGGATCAAGCAGAAGCTCATTTTGATCCATTTGGAGATAGTTTAAATCTTGGCGTAAGACAGGTGCATGGTTTGTGCCAAATGTACCACATGCATCAAAATGGCTTTGGGCACACCTGATGGTACTCCTAGGTGGTGTAAGTCAAGTGAAAGCTTATTTCGGTCCATTTGGAGAAAGTGTTAGTCTCGGCACAAGGTAGGTGCACGTTTTGCGCTGAACGTACCATAGGCTCATAAATCATTTTGACACACCCGATGGTACTCCAAGGTGACGTGGGTCAAGTGGAAGCTTGTTTCAATCTATTTGGAGATAGTGTTAATCTCACCATAAGATAGGTGCACGGTTTGCGCCAAATCTACCACCGGCATCGTAACCATTTCGGGTGTGCCCAATGTGGGTCCAGTGGAGCCCATTTTGGTCTGTTTGGAGATAGTGTTAATCTAGGCGCAAGATAGGTGCACGGTTTGCACCGAACATACCACAGGCCAGGAAATCATTTTGGACACACCCGATGGTACTCTTAGGTGACGTGGGTCAAGTGGAACCTCATTTTGGTCACTTCGGAGATAGTGTTAATCTCGGTGCAAGATAGGCGCACGGTTTGAACCAAATATACAATGGGCATGAAAATCATTTTGGGCACACCCGATAGTACTCCTAGGTGAGGTGGGTCAAGTGGAATCTTGTTTTAGTCTGTTTGGAGGTATTGTTAATCTCAGCACAAGATAGTTGCATGGTTTGCGTCGAATGTACCACAGGCAAGGAAATCATTTTGGGCACACCTGATGGTACACCTAGGTGACATGGGGCAAGTGGAATCTCGTTTTGGTCCGCTCAGAGATAGTGTTAATCTAGACGCAAGTTAGGTGCACGGTTTGCGCTGAATGTACTATGGGCATGGAAACTATTTTGGGCACACCCGATGGTACTCCTAGGTTACGTAGGTCGAGTGGAAGCTCGTTTTGGTCCGTTTGGAGATAGTGTCAATCTCTGCACAAGATAGATGCACGGTTTGCTCTAAATGTACCATGGGCATGAAAATCATTTTGGGTACACCCGATGGTACTCCTTGGTGACGTGTGTCAACTGGAAGCTCATTACAGTTCATTTGGAGATAGTGTTAATCTAGATGCAAGATTGGTGCATGGCTTGCCCCTAATGTACCATAGGCATGGAAATGTTTTTAGGCACACCCGAAGGTCCTTCTAGGTGACATTGGTCTAGTGGAAGGTCGTTTCGGTCCGTTTGGAGATAGTGTTAATCTCGACGCAAGATAGGTGCATGTTTGTGCTGAATGACCATAGGTTCTGACATCGCTTTAGGCACACCCAATGGGACTCCTAGGTGACATAGATCAAGTGGAAGCTTGTTTCAGTCCTTTTGGAGATAGTGTTAATCTCTCGATGCAAGATGGGTGCTCGGTTTGCACCGAACATACCATAGGCTCAGAAATCATTTTGGGGCAACTGATGGTACTTGCACCTGACGTGGGGTCAAGTGGAAACTCATTTCGGTCCATTCAGAGGTGTCAAACTGGATGCATGATAGATGCACGGTTTATGCCGAACGTACCATAGGCTCAAATCATTTTGGCTGCACCTGATTGTACCATTAGGTGATGTGGATCAAGCGGAAGCTCATTTCGATCCATTTGAAGATAGTTTTATTCTCAGCGCAAGACAGGTGCTTTGTTTGCGCTGAATGTACCACGGGCATGGAAATGGCTTTGGGCACACCTGATGGTACTCCTTGGTAGTGTATGTCAAGTGAAAGCTTGTTTCGGTCCGTTCGGAGATAGTGTTAGTCTCGGCACAAGATAGGTGCATGGTTTACGTCAAAAGTACCATAGGCTAAAAAATCATTTTGACGCAGCCAATGGTACTCCTAGGTGACGTGGGTCAAGTGGAAGCTCGTTTCAGTCTGTTTGGATATAGTGTTAATCTCGGCACAAGATAGGTGTTGCGCCGAATCTCAGTCCGTTTGGACATAGTGTAAATCTCTGCACAAGATAGGTGTTGCGCCGAATCTATCACCAGCATGGAAACCACTTTGGGCACACCCAATGGTACACCTAGGCGACATGGGTCAAGTGGAGCCCATTTCACTCTGTTTGGAGATAGTGTTAATCAAGGCGCAAGATAGGTGCACGGTTTGCGCCGAACGTAGCGTAGGCTCGAAAATCATTTTGGATGCACCCGATGGTACTCCTAGGTGACGTGGGTCAAGTGGAACCTCATTTTGGTCTGTTTGGAGATAGTGTTAATCTTGATGCAAGATAGGCGCTCGGTTTGCACCAAACATACCATAGGCTTGGAAATCATTTTGGGTGCAACTGATGGTACTATGTGACGTGGGCCAAGTGGAAACTCATTTCGGTCCATTTGGAGATAGTGTTAATCTCGACGCAAGATAGATGCACGGTTTGTGTCGACCATACCATAGGCTCAGAAGTCATTTGGCCACACCAAATTGTACACCTAGGTGATGTGGATCAAGTGAAAGCTCATTTCAATCCGTTTGGAGATAGTTTTAACCTCAACGCAAGACAGGTGTACGGTTTGCTCCGAATGTACCAGGGGCAGGGAAATGGCTTTGGGCACACCGAATGGTACTCCTAGGTAATGTATGTCAAGTGAAAGCTTGTTTCGATCAATTTAGAGATAGTGTTAGTCTCGACACAAGATAGGTGCACAGTTTGCACTGAACATACCATAGGTTCAGAAATCATTTTGAAGCACCCGATGGTACTCGTAGGTTACATGGGTCAAGTGGAAGCTTATTTCGGTCCGTTTAGAGATAGTGTCTATCTTGGTGCAAGATAGGTGCACGGTTTGCGCCGAATGTATTAGGGGCATGGAAATCATTTTGGGCACACCAGATGGTTCTCCTAGGTCAAGTGGAAGCTCGTTTCGGTCCATTTGGTGATAGTGTTAATCTTAGCATAAGATGGGTTCATAGTTTGCTATGAATGTACCACGGGCATGAAAATCATTTTGGGCTCACCCGATGGTACTCCAAGGTGACGTGTGTCAAGTGGAAGCTCGTTACGGTCTGTTTGGAGATATTGTTAATCTAGGCGCAAGATAGGTGCACGGCTTGCTCCGAATGTACCACAGGCATGGAAATCTTTGAGGCACACCGATGGTACTTCTAGGTGACATTGGTCTAGTGGAAGGTCGTTTCGGTCTGTTTGGAGATTGTATTAATATCGACGCAAGATAGGTGCACGGTTTGTGCTGAATGACCATAGGTTCTAACATCGCTTTGGGCACACCCAATGGGACTCCTAGGTGACGTAGATAAAGTAGAAGCTCGTTTTAGTCCTTTTGGAAATAGTGTTAATCTCGATGCAAGATAGGGGCTTGGTTTGCACCGAACATATCATAGGCTCGAAAATTATTTTGGGCACAACCGATGGTACTCCTATGTGACGTGGGCCAAGTGGAAACTCATTTCGGTCTATTTGGAGATAGTGTTAAACTCGACACAAGATGGGTGCACGGTTTGCGCTGAACGTACCATAGGCTCAGAAATCATTTTGGCCGCACCTGATTGTACTCCTAGGTGATGTGGATAAAGCGGAAGCTCATTTCGATCCGTTTAGAGGTAGTTTTCATCTCGGCGCAAAATAGGTGCACGGTTTGCGCTGAATGTACCACGAGCATGGAAATGGCTTTGGGCAACCTGATGGTACTCCTATGTAGTGTATGTAAGTGGAAGCTTGTTTCGGTCTGTTTAGAGATAGTGTTAGTCTCGGTGCAAGATAGGTGCATAGTTTGCACCAAATGTACCATAGGCTCGCAAATCATTTTGACGCACCCGATGGAAGTCCTAGGTGACGTGGGTCATGTGGAAGCTCATTTTGGTCTGTTTTGAGATATTGTTAATCTCGGCACAAGATAGGTGTTGCGCCGAATCTCAGTCCGTTTGGACATAGTGTAAATCTCTGCACAAGATAGGTGTTGCGCCGAATCTATCACCAGCATGGAAACCACTTTGGGCACACCCAATGGTACACCTAGGCGACATGGGTCAAGTGGAGCCCATTTCACTCTGTTTGGAGATAGTGTTAATCAAGGCGCAAGATAGGTGCACGGTTTGCGCCGAACGTAGCGTAGGCTCGAAAATCATTTTGGATGCACCCGATGGTACTCCTAGGTGACGTGGGTCAAGTGGAACCTCATTTTGGTCTGTTTGGAGATAGTGTTAATCTTGATGCAAGATAGGCGCTCGGTTTGCACCAAACATACCATAGGCTTGGAAATCATTTTGGGTGCAACTGATGGTACTATGTGACGTGGGCCAAGTGGAAACTCATTTTGGTCCATTTGGAGATAGTGTTAATCTCGACGCAAGATAGATGCACGGTTTGTGTCGACCATACCATAGGCTCAGAAGTCATTTGGCCACACCAAATTGTACACCTAGGTGATGTGGATCAAGTGAAAGCTCATTTCAATCCGTTTGGAGATAGTTTTAACCTCAACGCAAGACAGGTGTACGGTTTGCGCCGAATGTACCAGGGGCAGGGAAATGGCTTTGGGCACACCGAATGGTACTCCTAGGTAATGTATGTCAAGTGAAAGCTTGTTTCGATCAATTTAGAGATAGTGTTAGTCTCGACACAAGATAGGTGCACAGTTTGCACTGAACATACCATAGGTTCAGAAATCATTTTGAAGCACCCGATGGTACTCGTAGGTTACATGGGTCAAGTGGAAGCTTATTTCGGTCCGTTTAGAGATAGTGTCTATCTTGGTGCAAGATAGGTGCACGGTTTGCGCCGAATGTATTAGGGGCATGGAAATCATTTTGGGCACACCAGATGGTTCTCCTAGGTCAAGTGGAAGCTCGTTTCGGTCCATTTGGTGATAGTGTTAATCTTAGCATAAGATGGGTTCATAGTTTGCTATGAATGTACCACAGGCATGAAAATCATTTTGGGCTCACCCGATGGTACTCCAAGGTGACGTGTGTCAAGTGGAAGCTCGTTACGGTCTGTTTGGAGATATTGTTAATCTAGGCGCAAGATAGGTGCACGGCTTGCTCCGAATGTACCACAGGCATGGAAATCTTTGAGGCACACCGATGGTACTTCTAGGTGACATTGGTCTAGTGGAAGGTCGTTTCGGTCTGTTTGGAGATTGTATTAATATCGACGCAAGATAGGTGCACGGTTTGTGCTGAATGACCATAGGTTCTAACATCGCTTTGGGCACACCCAATGGGACTCCTAGGTGACGTAGATAAAGTAGAAGCTCGTTTTAGTCCTTTTGGAAATAGTGTTAATCTCGATGCAAGATAGGGGCTTGGTTTGCACTGAACGTATCATAGGCTCGAAAATTATTTTGGGCACAACCGATGGTACTCCTATGTGACGTGGGCCAAGTGGAAACTCATTTCGGTCTATTTGGAGATAGTGTTAAACTCGACACAAGATGGGTGCACGGTTTGCGCTGAACGTACCATAGGCTCAGAAATCATTTTGGCCGCACCTGATTGTACTCCTAGGTGATGTGGATAAAAGCGGAAGCTCATTTCGATCCGTTTAGAGGTAGTTTTCATCTCGGCGCAAAATAGGTGCACGGTTTGCGCTGAATGTACCACGAGCATGGAAATGGCTTTGGGCAACCTGATGGTACTCCTATGTAGTGTATGTAAGTGGAAGCTTGTTTCGGTCTGTTTAGAGATAGTGTTAGTCTCGGTGCAAGATAGGTGCATAGTTTGCACCAAATGTACCATAGGCTCGCAAATCATTTTGACGCACCCGATGGAAGTCCTAGGTGACGTGGGTCATGTGGAAGCTCATTTTGGTCTGTTTTGAGATAGTGTTAATGTAGGCATGGTTTGTACCGAATGTACCACAAGCATGGAAATCATTTTGGGCACACCCGATGGTACACCTAGTGACGTGGGTCAACTGGAATCTAGTTTCGGTCCATGTGGAGATAGTATTAATCTACGCACAAGTTAGGTGCACGGTTTGTGCCGAACGTACCATAGGCTCATAAATCATTTTTGACGCACCTGATTGTACTCCTAGGTGACGTGGATCAAGCGAAAGCTCATTTCGATCCGTTTGGACATAGTTTTAATCTCAGCGCAAGATAGGTGCACGATTTGCATCGAATGTACCACGGACATGGAAATGGCTTTGGGCACACCTGATGGTACTCCTCGGAAATGTATGTCAAGTGGAAGCTTATTTTGGTCTGTTTGGAGATAGTGTTAGTCTCAGCACAAGATGGGTGCACGGTTTGTAACGAACGTACCAAAGGCTCGAAAATTATTTTCACGCACCCGATGGTATTCGTAGGTGACGTAGGTCAAGTGGAAGCTCGTTTCAGTCCATTTTGAGATAGTGTTAATTTTGGTGCAAGATAGGTGCACGGTTTACACCGAATGTACCATGACCATGAAAATCATTTTGGGCACACCCGATGGTACTCCTATGTTACGTAAGTCAAGTGGAAGCTCGTTTCGGTCCTTTTGGAGATAGTGTTCATATCAGCGCAAGATAGGTGCATGATTTGCTCTGAATGTACCACTGGCATGAAAATCATTTTGGGCACAACCGATGGTACTCCTAAATGACGTGTGTCAACTGGAAGCTCATTACAGTCCGTTTGGAGATAGTGTTAATCTAGGCGCAAGATTGGTGCATGGCTTGCCCCGAATGTACCATAGGCATGGAAATGTTTTTAGGCACACCTGAAGGTCCTTCTAGGTGACATTGGTCTAGTGGAAGGTCGTTTCGGTCGTTTGGAGATAGTGTTAATCTCGACGCAAGATAGGTGCATGTTTGTGCTGAATGACCATAGGTTCTGACATCGCTTTGGGCACACCCAATGGGACTCCTAGGTGAGGTTGATCAAGTGGAAGCTCATTTCGGTCCTTTTGGAGATAGTGTTAATCTCGATGCAAGATAGGCGCTCGGTTTGCACCGAACATACCATAGGCTTAAAAATCATTTTCGACGCACCTGATTGTACTTTTAGATGGTGGATCAAGTGAAAGCTCATTTCGATCCGTTTGGACATAGTTTTAATGTCAGCGCAAGATTGGTGCATGGTTTGCTTCAAATGTACCATGAGCATGGAAATTGCTTTGGGCAAACCTGATGGTACTGCTCGGTAATTTATGTCAAGTGAAAGCTTGTTTCAGTCTATTTGGAGATAGTGTTAGTCTCGGTGCAAGATAGTTGGACGGTTTGCGATGAACATAACATAGGCTCGGAAATCATTTTGATGCACCTGATGGTACTCTTAGGTGACGTGGTTCAAGTGGAAGTTCGTTTTGGTCCGTTTGAAGATAGTGTTAATCTCGGTGCAAGATAGGTGCACGGTTTGTGCCAAATGTACCATGGGCATGGAAATCATTTTGGGCACACCCGATGGTACTCCTAGGTCATGTAGGTCAAGTGGAAGCTCATTTTGGTCTATTTGGATATAGTGTTAATCTCAGCGCAAGATAGGTGCACAGTTTGCTTTGAATGTACCATGAGCATGAAAATCATTTTAGGCACACCCGATGGTACTCCTAGGTGATGTGCGTCAAGTGGAAGCTCGTTACGGTCCGTTTGGAGATAGTGTTAATCTAGGCGCAAGATAGGTGCAGGGCTTGCCCCGAATATACCATAGGCATGGAAATCTTTTTATGCAAACTCGAAGGTACTTCTAGGTGACAATGGTCTAGTGGAAGGTTGTTTCGGTCCGTTTGGAGATAGTATTAATCTCGACGCAAGATAGGTGCATGGTTTGTGCTGAGTGACCATAGATTTTGACATCACTTTGGGCACACCCATTGGGACTCCTAGGTGACGTAGATCAAGTGGAAGCTCGTTTTGGTCGTTTTTGGAAATAGTGTTAATCTTGGTGCAATATCTGCTTGGTTTGCACCGAACATATCATAGGTTCGAAAATCATTTTGGGTGCAACCGATGGGACTCCTACGTGATGTGGGCCATGTGGAAACTCATTTCGCTCCATTTGGAGATAAGTGTTAAACTCGATGAAAGATAGGTGCACGGTTTGTGCCAAATGTACCATAGGCTCAGAACTCATTTTGGCCGCACCTAATTGTACTCCCTGGTGATGTGGATCAAGCAGAAGCTCATTTCGATCCGTTTGGAGATAGTCTTCATCTCAGCGCAAGATCGGTGCACAGTTTGCGCCGAATGTACCACAGGCATGGAAATGGCTTTGGGCACACTTGATGGTACTCCTAGGTAGTGTATGTAAGTGGAAGATTGTTTCGATCCATTTAGAGATAGTGTTAGTCTTGGTGGAAGATTGGTGCACGGTTTGCGCTGAACGTACCATAGGATCATAAATCATTTTGACGCACCTGATAGTAGTCGAAGGTGACGTGGGTCAAGTGGAAGCTCGTTTTGGTCTGTTTGTACATAGTGTTAATCTTGAAACAAGATAGGGGCACGGTTTGCGTCAAATTTACCACCGGCATGGAAACCCTTTTGGGCGCAGCCAATGGTACACCTAGGTGACGTGGGTCAAGTGGACCCCATTTTGGTCCGTTTGGAGATAGTGTTAATTTAGGCGCAAGATTGGTGCACTGTTTGCGCCGAACGTACCATCGGCTCAGAAATCATTTTGGACGCACCTGATGGTACCCCTAGGTGATGTGGGTCAAGTGGAACCTCGTTTCATTTAGTTTGGAGATAGTGTTAATCTCGGCGCAAGATAGGTGAACGGTTTGCACCGAATGTAGAATGGACATGGAAATCATTTGGAGATAGTGTTAATCTCAGTGCAAGATAGGTGCACCCAAAGGTATTTCTAGGTGACATTGGTCTAGTGGAAGGTCACTTCAGTCCGTTTGGAGATAGTATTAACCTTAGTGCAATATGGGTGCACGGTTTGCGCCGAATGTATCGTAGGCTTAGAAATCATTTTGGGCACACCCGATGGTACACCTAGGTGATGACATGGGTCAAGTGGTATCTCATTTCAGTCTGTTTGGAGATAGTGTTAATCTAGGAGCAAATTAGATGCATGGTTTGCGCTGAACGTACCCTAGGCTCTTTTGACGCACCTGATTGTACTCCTAGGTGACATGGATCAAGCGGAAGCTCATTTCGATCTGTTTGGACATAGTTTTAATCTCGGCGCAAGATAGGTGCATGGTTTGTGCCAAATGTACCATGGGCATGGAAATGGCTTTAGGCACATCTGATGGTACTCGGTAAATAGCTTCGGCACAAGATAGGTTCATGATTTGCGATGAACGTACCATAGACTCGAAAATCATTTTGACGCACCCGATGCTACTCCTAGGTGACATGAGTCATGTAGAGCTCGTTTCGGTCCGTTTAGAGATAGTGTTAATTTCGGTGCAAGATAGGTGCACGGTTTGCGCCAAATGTACCATGGGCAAGGAAATCATTTTGGACACACCCTATGGTACTCCTAGTTTACGTAGGTCAAGTGGAAGCTCATTTTGGTTTGTTTAGACATAGTGTTAATCTCAGCGGAAGATAGGTGCATGGTTTGCTCCAAATGTACCACAGGCTTGAAAATCATTTTGGTCACACCTGATGGTACTCCTAGGTGATGTGTGTCAAGTGGAAGCTCGTTACGGTCCATTTGGAGATAGTGTTAATCTAGACGCAAGATAGGTGCTTGGCTTGCCCCGAATGTACCACAGGCATGGAAATCTTTTTAGGCAAACCTGAATGTACTTCTAGGTGACATTAGTCTAGTGGAAGGTCATTTCGGTCCGTTTAGAGATAGTATTAATCTCGACGCAAGATAGGTGCACGGTTTGTGCTGAATGACCATAGATTTTGAAATTGCTTTGGGCACACCCATTGGGACTCCTAGGTGACGTAGATCAAGTGGAAGATCATTTTGGTCCTTTTGAAAATAGTGTTAATCTCGGTGCAATATAGGTGCTCGGTTTGCACTGAACATACCATAGGATCAGAAATCATTTTAGCGCAACCGATGGTGCTCCTACGTGATGCGGGCCATGTGGAAACTTATTTCGGTCTATTTGGAGAATGTTAAACTCAACGCAAGATAGGTGCACAGTTTGCACCAAACATACCATAGGCTCAGAAATCATTTTGGCCGCACCTGATTGTACTCCTAAGTGATGTGGATCAAGCAGAAGCTCATTTCGATCCGTTTGGAGATAGTTTTCATCTTGGCGCAAGATTGGTGCACAGTTTGCGCCAAATGTACCAAGGGCATGAAAATAGCTTTGGGCACACCTGATAGTACTCCTAGGTAGTATATGTAAGTGGAAGCTTGTTTCGATCCGTTTAGAGATAGTGTTAGTCTCGGCGCAAGATAGGTGCACGGTTTGAAGCTCGTTTCGGTCCGTTTGTGGATAGTGTTAATCTCGACACAAGATAGGGTGTGGTTTGTGCCAAATTTACCACCGGCATGGAAACCATTTTGGGTGTAGCCAATGGTACACCTAGGTAATGTGGGTCAAGTGGATCCCATTTCGGTCTGTTTAGAGATAGTGTTAATCTAGGTGCAAGATTGGTGCACTGTTTGCACCGACCGTACCATAGGCTCGAAAATCATTTTGGACGCACATGATGGTACCGCTAGGTGACGTGGGTCAAGTGGAACCTCATTTCGGTCAGTTTGGAGATAGTGTTAATCTCGGCGCAAGATAGGTGAACGGTTTCCACCGAATGTACAATAGGCATGGAAATTATTTTGGGTGCACCCGATGGTACTCCTAGGTGACGTGGGTCAAGTGGAATCTTGTTTTGGACTGTTTGGAGATAGTGTTAATCTCAGCGCAAGATAGGAGCACCCGAAGGTACTTCTAGGTGACATTGGTCTAGTGGAAGGTCGCTCGATCCGTTTGGAGATAGTATTAACCTCAATGCAAGATAGGTGCATGGTTTGCGCCGAGTTTATCATAGGCATAGAAATCATTTTGGGCACACCCAATGGTAAACCTAGGTGATGACGTGGGTCAAGTGGTATCTCGTTTCGGTCTGTTTCGAGACGGTGTTAATCTAGGCACAAGTTAGGTGTACGGTTTGCACTGAATGTACCATAGGCTCTTTCGACGCACCTGATTGTAGTCCTAGGTGACATGGATCAGGAGGAAACTCATTTCGATCTATTTGGACATAGTTTTAATCTCAGCGCAAGATAGGTGCATGGTTTGCACTGAATGTACCACGGGCATGGAAATGGCTTTGGGCACACCTGATGGTACTCCTCAGTAATGTATGTCAAGTGGAAGCTAGTTTCTGTCTATTTGGAGATAGTGTTAGTCTTGGCACATGACAGGTGAACGATTTGCGATGAACATACCATAGGCTTAGAATTCATTTTGACGCACCTGATGGTACTCCTAGGTGACGTGAGTCATGTGGAAGCTCGCTTCGGTCCATTTGGAGATAGTGTTAATTTCGGTGCAAGATAGGTGCACGGTTTGCGCCGAATATACCATGGGCAAGGAAATCATTTTGGGCACACCCGATGGTACTCCTAGTTTGCGTAGGTCAAGTGGAAGCTTATTTTGGTCTGTTTGGAGATATTGTTAATCTCAGCGCAAGATAGGTGCACGGATTGCTCCAAATGTACCACAGGCATAAAAATCATTTTGGTCACACCCGATGGTACTCCTAGGTGACGTGTGTCAAGTGGAAGCTCGTTACGGTCTGTTTAGAGATAGTGTTAATCTTGGTGCAAGATAGGTGCATGGCTTGCCCCAAATCTACCACAGGCATGGAAATCTTTTTAGGCACACCCGAAGGTACATCTAGGTGACATTGGTCTAGTGGAAGGTCGTTTCGCTCTGTTTGGAGATAGTATTAATCTCGAGCAAGATAGGTGCATGGTTTGTGCTGAATGACCATAGGTTCTGACATTGCTTTGGACCACCCAACGGGACTCCTAGGTGACGTAGATCTAGTGGAAGCTTGTTTGAGTCCTTTTGGAAATAGTGTTAATCTCAATGCAAAATAGGCGCCCGGTTTGCACCGAACATACTATAGGCTCGAAAATCATTTTGGGTGCAATCGATGGTGCTCCTACGTGATGTGGGCCAAGTGGAAACTCATTTCGGTCCATTTGGAGATAGTGTTAATCTCAGCACAAGATAGGTGCACGGTTTGCTCCGAATGTACCACGAGCATGAAAATCATTTTGGGCACACCCGATGGTACTCCTAGGTGACATGTGTCAAGTGGAAGCTCATTGCGGTCCATTTGTAGATAGTGTTATTCTAGGCGCAAGATAGGTGCACGGCTTGCCCCAAATGTACCACAGGCATGGAAATCATTTTAGGCACATCTGAAGGTCCTTCTAGGTGACATTGGTCCAGTGGAAGGTAGTTTTGGTCCGTTTGGAGATAGTATTAACCTCGATGCAAGATAGGTGCCTGGTTTCTGCTAAATGACCAAAGGTTCTTACATCGCTTTGGGCACACCAATGGGACTCCTGGTGACGTAGATCAAGTGGAAGCTCGTTTCAGTCCTTTTGGAGATAGTGTTAATCTCGACACAAGATAGGTGCTCAGTTTGCACCGAACATACCTTAGGCTTAGAAATCATTTTGGGCGCAACCGATGGTACTCCTACATTACGTGGGCCAAGTGGAAACTCATTTCGGTCCATTTGGAGATAGCGTTAATCTCGACGCAAGATAGATACACAGTTTGCGCCGAACATACCTTAGGCTTAGAAATCATTTTGGCCATACCTGATTGTACACCTAGGTGATGTGGATCAAGCAGAAGCTCATTTTGATCCATTTGGAGATAGTTTTAATCTCAGTGCAAGACAGATGCATGGTTTGCGCCGAATGTACCACGGACATGGAAATGGCTTTGGCCACACCTGATGGCGCTCCTAGGTATTGTATATCAAGTGGAAGCTTGTTTCAGTCCATTTCGAGATAGTGTTAGTCTCAATGCAAGATAGGTGCACGGTTTGCACCGAACGTACCATAGGCTTGGAATTTATTTTGACGCACCCAATGGTACTAGTTATTGTATAGTCAAATGGAAGCTTGTTTTGGTCCATTTGGAGATAGTGTTAATCTTGGTGCAAGATAGGTGCACGATTTGCACCGAATGTATTGTGGGCATAGAAATCGTTTTGGGCACACCCAATTGTACTCCTACGTTATGTAGGTCAAGTGGAAGCTCATTTCGGTCTGTTTGGAGACAGTGTTAATCTTGGCGCAAGATAGGTGCAAAGTTTGCGCTGAATGTTCCATTGGCTCGAAAATCATTTTGACAAACTCGATGGTACTCCTAGGTGACATGGGTCAAGTGGAAGCTTGTTTCGGTCCGTTTGGAGATAGTGTTAATCTCAGCACAAGATAGGTGCACGGTTTGCGCTGACTTTACCACCGGTATGAAACCATTTTGGGCACAGCCAAAGGTACACCTAGGTGATGTGCGTCAAGTGGAGCCCATTTCGGTCCATTTAGAGATAGTGTTAGTCTAGGTGCAAGATAGGTGCACGGATTGTTGAACGTACCATAGGCTCAGAAATCATTTTGATGCACCCGATGGTACTCCTAGGTGACGTGGGTCATGTGGAATCTCGTTTTAGTCCGTTTGGAGAAAGTGTTAATCTCGGCACAAAATAGGTGCACGGTTTACGTTGACTTTACCACCGGCATAAAACCATTTTGGCCGCAGCCAATGGTACACCTAGGTAACGTGGGTCAAGTGGAGCCCATTTCCGTCCGTTTGGAGATAGTGTTAATCTAGGCACAAAATAGGTGCACGGTTTGCGTTGTACGTACCATAGGCTTGGAATTCATTTTGGATGCACCCGATGTACTCCTAGGTGGGTCAAGTGGAACCTCGTTTCGTTCCGTTTGGAGATAGTGTTAATCTCGGCACAAGATAGCTGCATGGTTTGCACCAAAAGTACAATGGGCATGGAAATCATTTTGGGCACACCTGGTTGTACTCCTAGGTGACGTGGTTCAAGTGAAATCTTGTTTTGGTCTGTTTGGAGATAGTGTTAATCTCAGCGCAAGATAGGTGCATGGTTTACGCCGAAAGTAGCACAGGCATGGAAATCATTATGGGCACACCTGATGGTACACCTAGGTGACGTGGGTCAAGTGGAATCAAGTTTCGGTCCGCTTCGAGATAGTGTTAATCTAGGTGCAAGATAGGTGCACGGCTTGCCCCAAATGTACCACAGGCATGGAAATCATTTTAGACACACCCGAAGGTCCTTCTAGGTGACATTGGTCTAGTGGAAGGTCGTTTTGGTCCGTTTGGAGATAGTATTAACCTCGACGCAAGATAGGTGCACGATTTCTGCTGAATGACCAAAGGTTCTAACATCGCTTTGGGCATACCCAATGAGACTCCTAGGTGACGTAGATCAAGTGGAAGCTTGTTTCAGTCCTTTTGGAGATAGTGTTAATCTCGATGCAAGATAGGTGCTCAGTTTGCACCGAACATACCTTACGCTTGGAAATTATTTTGGGCGCAACCGATGGTACTCCTACATTACGTGGGCCAAGTGGAAACTCATTTCGGTCCATTTGGAGGTAGTGTTAATCTCAACGCAAGATAGATGCATGGTTTGCGCCGAACATACCATAGGCTTAGAAATCATTCTGGCCGCACCTGATTGTACACCTAGGTGATGTGGATCAAGCAGAAGCTCATTTCAATCCACTTGGAGATAGTTTTAATCTCGGCGCAAGACAGATGTACGGTTTGCGCCGAATGTACCGCGGTCATGGAAATGGCTTTGGCCACACCTGGAGGCACTCCTAGGTAATGTATATCAAGTGGAAGCTTCTTTCGATCCATTTGGAGATAGTGTTAGTCTCAGCGCAAGATAGGTGTGTGGTTTGCACCGAACATACCATAGGAATGGAAATCATTTTGACGCACCCGATGGTACTCCTAGGTGACGTCGGTCAAGTGAAAGCTTGTTTCGGTCCGCTTGGAGATAATGTTAATCTTGGTGCAAGGTAGGTGCATAGTTTGTGCTGAATGTACCATGGGCATGGAAATCATTTTGGGCACACTCGATGGTACTCCTAGGTTACGTGGGTCAAGTGGAAGCTCATTTTGGTCCGTTTGTAGAGAGTGTTAATCTCAACTCAAGATAGATGACAGTTTGCTTTGAATGTACCATGGGCATGAAAAACATTTTGGGCACACCCGATGGTACTCCAAGGTGACATGTGTTAAGTGGAAGCACGTTAAGGTCCATTTGGAGATAGTGTTAATCTAGACTATGGCTTGACCCGAATGTACCATAGGCATGGAAATCTTTTTAGACACACCCGAAGGTACTTCTATTTGACATTGGTCTAGTGGAAGGTCGTTTCGGTCTGTTTGGAGATAGTATTAACCTCAACGCAAGATAGGTTCACAATTTCTGCTAAAGGACCATAGGTTCTGACATCGCTTTGGGCACACCCAGTGGGTCTCCTAGGTGACGTAGATCAAGTGGAAGCTCATTTTAGTCCTTTTGGAGATAGCGTTAATCTTGACACAAGATAGATGCATGATTTGCGCCGAACGAACCATAGGCTCAAAAATCATTTTGGCCACACGTGATTGTACACCTAAGTGATGTAGATCAAGCAGAAGCTAATTTTGATCCGTTTGGAGATAGTTTAATCTCGGCGCAAGACAGGTGCACGGTTTGCGCTGAATGTACCATGGGCATGGAACTGGCTTTGGGCACACCTGATGGTACTTCTAGGTAATGTATGTCAAGTGGAAGCTTGTTTCGGTCCGTTTGGAGATAGTGTTAGTCTCGACGCATCATAGGTGCATGATTTGCGCTGAACGTACCATAGGCTCAGCAATCATTTTGACACACCCGATGGTACTCCTAGGTGATGTGGGTCAAGTAAAAGCTCGTTTCGGTCCGTTTAGAGATAGTGTTAATCTTGGTACAAGATAGGTGCATAGTTTACGCCGAATGTACCGCCGGCGTGGAAACCATTCCAGGCGCACCCAAGGGTACACCTTGGTGACGTGGGTTAAGTAGAGCCAATTTCGGTCTATTTGGAGATAGTGTTAATCTAGGTGCAAGATAGGTGCACGGTTTGCGCCGAACGTACCATAGGCTCGTAAAATCATATTGGACCCCTGATGGTACTGATAGGTGACATGGGTCAAGTGGAACCTCATTTTGGTCCATTTGAAGATAGTGTTAATCTCGGTGCAAGATAGGTGCACGGCTTGCGCCGAATGTACAACGGACATGAAAATCATTTTGAGCACACCCGATCGTACTCCTAGGTGACGTGGGTCAAGTGGAATCTTGTTTTGGTCTGTTTGGAGATAGTGTTAATCTCAGCGCAAGATAGGTGCATGGTTTGTGCTGAATGTACCACAAGCGTGGAAATCATTTTGGGCACACCCAATGGTACACCTTGGTGACGTGGGTCAAGTGGAAGCTCATTTTGGTCGATTTGTAGATAGTGTTAATCTGATGAGGACATCAACACCATCAATACATCCACACTTGCACAAGTATAGATTCATGGTTCTATTACTCACGCCCGCGCACATCTGCTCAACTATCAGGTGAGTTCCTTTCTGAGTTCTTGTTCATCTTATTTAGACCATGGAAACATGTGCACCTTTGTTTTGCTCAGGAATAATGGAGAGGAACCATGAGGAAGGGGGATTGCGAGGGGTGGGTTCGGACTACAGAACAACACCAACTTGTGACGGTCACCAAGACTTCATATGGAATCTGATTGGGATGTTCTGGTGCTTCGTGGAAAGCTTACCAAGTCTACTTTTGAATGAACCACATCATCATATCTTCTCACGGTGGGCCGCAATCGTCGATTTAATCCAGAGACCTTTTTGAGACACCGGCAGTGGATGTCCTTGTTTCTCTTTTGTTTTTACTGAGTCGAGGGATTTAGCACCACCCAGCACTCCTCGAGTCGCCCTCTCATTTACATCAGGCTCCTACAGCCACCACCACTAGTTGGGTTTTGTTTCATCAAGTTAGCCATTGCTACCACCTTTCGGAGCACGTGTTGAAGAAACTGCTTGTTTGATTGTATTCGGAACCCCACCATCTTTGTTTTTAGATTGGAACCTTCATATTTATCTTGCAATTGAGTGCTTGTTGAACTTGTTCTTGCTTGTTCTTCGATTGCTTGTAGGACAAGTGCCCTCATGGCCGGGTCGCGCACCACAAGAATGCAGCGATCCTTGGAGTCAGTGTTAATCATATACATCTCCGTTGTCATCACCACCACCATATACATATCCACTACACCATATACATCTCCATTGCAATCATTATTACCATAGACGTCTTCACTGCACCATATCCATCACCGCTTTTCTTTTCATACCAACAAAATCTGATTTGGGCACACAAAGGAAAATCTAAGAAGTTAGTTGCATTCTTGTTACCCCTGAAAAGAAAGAGAAAAACTTTGTGAGTTGCTTTTGTGAAATATGATCTATCAAGATTCAGATTTGTTCTACTTGTGCAAAGTAAAAGAAAAGAAGAAGAAAAATCAGAAACAATAGGAAAGAAAAAGAAAGAGAAAGAGGAGAGAAAGAAAAGAAGAGAGGAGGATAAGAAGGGGGAGTGATAGCTTGTTGTTCTTGTGCCTTTTTCTTGTTGTACTGTGACTTTGTTTGTGTCCAGGCTCGCGTCTCTAGCACGGTCTAGCCTAGGACCAGCATGGTACCACCGTTGAACGATTTCTCAACTTGCTTTTGTGACTAACATGGTGCTAGTATTTCCTTGCTACTGTTAGCCTTCCTATAGCCCCACATATTTGACTATAGCTTGGTAGGAATTGATGTTGCGGCACTGATACACTTGCTTCTTGAGATGAGTTGCTAAATTGTTGGCTGCCCAACCCTGCTATTGAGCGTGGTAAGAATAGGTAAGAACGTGCATGAACAGGTTGAGAGTGAGAGGATTATAATAGCGATATCCTAGTAGCATTAGGACAGTTTTCTTTCACTTGTTCCTTTGTTTTTTCTCTTCTTTTGTAACCATGCCAGGAGAATCAGAACCAACCCCTCCACAATCACCATGGATGAAGGCTTTCATGCAACAGTTTGAACGCAAAGTGAGGCTGCACACTATGGCCTCAATGAGGATGTATAGGTCACCAATAAGCGCCTTGGTCAATTGGAGTTGGCCCACATTGACACCAACTCAAAGCTCAGTCGGTTAGAAACCACACAGATTGCCACAAACACCAAGCTTGCATCATTAGAGACTTCAATTGCAGGAATAAACACCAACCTTGCTGCTCTATTGAGGCGATTTGATGACCTCAATGCTGGTGGTGAGAATCAAAGACAAGAAGACAACAATACTGATGGTGACCATGGCGAGGATAATTTTGATGACGAATATTCAGCAGATACTGAACATGGTGACCGAGAAGCTCGTCTTCGCAGAAGGCTACATCACAATTGTGAAGGTATGAATCGCTGACGTGACGTACGAAACAATGATGATGCTTTTGGTAAGATTAAATTTAAGATACCTCCTTTTGATGGTAAATTTGATCCTGATGCATACATTACATGGGAGATTGTTGTTGATAAAAAATTTACATGCCATGAATTTCCTAAGAATAAAAGAGTCTGGGCTGCAACTAGTGAGTTCACTGATTTTGCTTCTGTTTGATGGATACAACATGGCAAGAAAAATCCTAATAACATACCACAAACTTGGGATGCTTTGAAATGAATCATGCAAGCTAGATTTGTTCCCTCTTATTATTCACGTGATCTATTAAATAGGTTGCAACAATTGAGGCAGGGTACTAAAAGTGTAGAAGAATATTATCAGGAACTACAAATGGGTATGTTGCGTTGTAACATAGAGGAGGACGAGGAACCTGCTGTGGAAAGACTTATGGGTGGGTTGAACCATGAAATTCAGGACATCCTAGCCTATAAGGAATAGAATAACATAACCCATTTATTTCATCTTGCTTGTAAAGCTAAAGGGAAGTGCAGGGACGACATGCTAGTGTTAGGACTAATTTTTCTGTAGGAAAGATTACGTCGGGACACCCATGCACAACATTTACTCCTTTCGAACGTTCCCCTCTGCCACCTTCTTCACTGAGTTGAGCAGGCCCTCCTAGTGACATGTCACGTGCTCCTTCCACTCATTCAGCAACAAGGACTATCTAGAAGCCAGCCGCAAGTGATTCTTCAGTTGCATCAACAGGTAGGACAAGAGACATGCAATGCCATCGGTGCAAGGGCTATGGACATGTGCAGTGTGATTGTCCTAGCAAGCATGTTTTGATTGTTAAAGATTATGGTGAGTATTCGTCTGCTAGTGATTTCGATGAAGGTACACATCCTTTGCTTGTGGCTGACCATGCAGGTAGTGAGGAACAACAAGAAGAGCATATTGGTGCAGATGATTCAAAGCGCTATGAGAGTCTCATTGTGCAACGTGTGCTTAGTATGTAAATGGTGAAGGCAGAACAAAATTAGCGACATACTTTATTTCAAACAAAGTGTGTTGTTAAAGAATGTTCTTGCCCCATGATCATTGATGGAGGTAGCTGCAACAACTTGGCTAGCAGTGACATGGTGGAGAAGCTTGCACTTAGCAGCAATCCGCATCCACATCCATATTACACATCCAATGGCTAAACAACAGTAGTAAGGCTAAGGTAACTAGACTAGTGCGAATTAATTTTCTTATTGGATCATATATCATGATGTTGTTGAATGTGATGTTGTACCTATGCAAGCTTGTAATATCCTGTTCAATAGACCATGGCAATTTGATAAGGATTTTATGCATCACGGTAGGTCCAACCAGTATTCTTTTATGCACCATGATAAGAAAATTGTGCTACATCCTATGTCCCCTAAAGTTATTGTGAAAGATGATGTTGCTAAAGCTAGCAAACTTAAATGTCAAGAGCATGCTAAGAGTGAGAACCTATAGCTGCAAAGGAACTTGTCAAGCAAGGCAACAAAAATACCAAATCTGCTCTCAATAAGAAAAATGAGATAACTTTGAAAGGATCATGTTTTCTGGCCACTAGATCTGATGTTAATGAATTGATTGCTTCCACTTTAGATTGCTATGCCTTAGTGTGCAAAGATGGTTTGATTTCACTTCATGATATGCAGCATTATTTGCCCCTGTTGTATCTAACATTTTGCAGGAGTCTTCTGATGTGTTTTCATGTGAAATTCCACTGGGGCTACCACCAATTTGTGATTGAGCACCAGATTGACCTCATCCCTGGTGCTTCATTACCCAATCGTGCGCCATACTGGACCAATCTAGAGGAAACTAAAGAGATTCAACGCCAAGTGCAAGAACTACTCTACAAAGGTTATGTGCATGAGTCTCTTAGTCCTTGTGTTGTTCCTGTGATTTTAGTGCCTAAGAAAGACGAAACATGGCGTATGTGTGTGGATTATCGAGCGGTTAATAATATCACCATTCGATACCATCATCCTATTCCGCGCTTAGATGATATACTTGATGAATTGAGTGGTGCTACTTTATTTTCAAAGGTTGATTTATGTAGTGGATACCACCAGATTCGTATGAAAATTGGGAGATGAATGGAAAACTGCTTTCAAAACTAAGTTTGGTTTATATGAGTGGTTAGTTATGCCTTTTGGATTAACTAATGCACCTAGCACTTTCATGAGGCTAATGAATGAGGTTTTACATGCTTTTATTGGCAAATCGTGGTGGTATATTTTGATGATATATTGATTTACAGCAAGTCTATAGATGAGGATCTTGATCACTTGTGTGCTATTTTTAATGCTCTACATGATGCACATTTGTTTGGTAACCTTGAGAAGTGCACCCTTTGCATAGATCAAGTTTCTTTTCTTGGCTATGTTGTCACTCCATAGGGGATTGAGGTTTATAAAGCCAAGGTAGAAGCTATACAGGGATGGCCTACACCAAAGACTATCACACAGGTGCAAAGCTTTTTAGGTCTTGCTGGATTCTATCGCCGCTTTGTGAAGGATTTTAGTACCATTGCTGCATCATTAAATGAGTTTACAAAGAAGGGAGTTCTTTTACTTGGGCAAAGGCACAAGAGAATGCCTTCAACGTGCTGAAAGATAAGTTGACACATGCACCTCTGCTCCAACTACCTAATTTTAATAAGACATTTGGGCTTAAATGTGATGCTAGTGGAATCAGTTTGGGTGGTGTTTTGTTGCAAGAAGGCAAACCTGTTGCATACTTTAGTGAGAAATTGAGTGGGCCTATTCTGAATTATTCTACTTATGATACAAAATTATATGCTCTTGTGAGAACTTTAGAGACATGGTAGCATTATTTGTGGCCCAAAGAATTTGTCATACATTCTGATCATGAGTCTTTAAAGCATCTTCATAGTCAAGGAAAAATGAATCGTAGATATGCTAAATGGGTTGAATTCATTGAATCTTTTCCTTATGTTATCAAACACAAGAAAGGGAAGGAGAATATAATTGTTGATGCCTTGTCTAAAAGATATAAATTGTTGACACAACTTGACTACAAAATTTTTGGATTGGAAACAATTAAAAATCAATATATACATGATGGTGATTTTAAAGATGTATTGCTGCATTGTAATGATGGTGGAACCTGGAAAATTCATCGTCAATGATGGATTTGTGTTTAGAGCTAACAAGCTATGCATTCCAGCTAGCTCCATTTATTTGTTATTGCTACAGGAAGCACATGGAGGGGCTTCATGGGACATTTTGGAGCAAAGAAAATGGAAGAAATACTTGCTAGTAATTTCTTTTGGCCAAGGATGAGAAGAGACGTGGAGAGATTTGTTGCTCGTTGCACTACATTCCAAAAGGCTAAGTCACGATTAAATCCATATGGTTTGTATATGCCTCTACCTATTCCTAGTGCTCCTTGGGAAGATATTTCTATGGATTTTGTGTTGGGATTGCCTAGGACTAGGAAAGGACATGACAACATTTTTGTTGTTGTGGATCGATTTTCTAAGATGGCCCATTTCATTCCTTGTCATAAAACTATCATTTTTGGAGGACTTTATGGGCTAAATTGGGGACTAAGGTTTTGTTTTCTACCACATGTCATCCCCAAACTGATGGTCAAACTAAAGTTGTGAATAGAATTTTGTCTACTATGTTAAGGGCTGTTTTAAAAACGAACAATAAGATGTGGGAAGAATGTTTGCCTCATATTGAATTTGCTTATAATCGTTCACTGCATTCAACTACAAATATGTGCCCATTTGAGATTGTGTATGGACTGTTGCCTTGTGCTCCTATGGATTTAATGCCTTTGCCATCTTCTAAAAAAGTGAACTTTGATGCTAAACAATGTGCTAAGTTAATGTTAAAATTGTATGAAACAACAAAGCAAAACATTGAGCGCATGAATGTTAAGTATAAGCTTGCTGGCAATAAAGGTAGAATCATTTGATGTTTGAACCTAGAGATCTAGTGTGGTTGCATTTGAGAAAGGAGAGGTTTCCTGATTTGAGAAAATCTAAATTGATGCCTAGAGCTGATGGACCATTTAAGGTGTTAGAGAAAATTAATGATAATGCATACAAGTTAGATATGCCTATCAATTTTGAGGTTAGTCCCACGTTTAACATTGCAGATTTGAAGCCATATTTTGGAGAAGAGGCCGAGCTTGAGTCGAGGACGACTCAAATGCAAGAACGGGAGGATGATGAGGACATCAACACCATCAATACATCCACACCTGCACAAGTACAGATTCATGGCCCTATTACTCGCGCCTGTGCACATCAACTCAACTATTAGGTGAGTTCATTCTTGAGTTCTTGTTCATCTTATTTAGACCATGGAAACCCGTGCACCTTTGTTTTGCCCAGGAATAATGGAGAGGAACCACAAGGAAGGGGATTCGCAAGGGGTGGGTTCGGACTGCAGAATAGCACCAACTTGTGATGGTCACCAAGACTTCATATGGAACCTAATTGGGACGTTCTAGTTCTTCACAGAAAGCTTACCAAGTCTACTTTTGAACGGATCCAACCACATCTGATAAGAGTATGTGTGTCCCAATCTTTCGGTGGAGAAGGATAACTTCGATTTCACTGGAGAGACATTCACGACCCGACTACAACCATCCAAGGACGCTGCGCCTTAGTGATCGATACACCAATTCCAGCGGCTGTCACGATCTTGCGGATCACAACCAACCAAACCACTAGGGTTATTCCTGCAAGCAATCGAAGAACAAGCAAGAACAAGTAGAACAAGCACTCAATTGCAAATATGAGATGAAGTTTCAGATCTAATACACATAAAGGTGGGGTTCCGGATCGAGTAGAACAGATGGTCTAACCAACACTTGTGTCTACTAGGAAGTAGCAGGAGCTAAACTTACATCAAAACAAAAACTCAATCTCTTCATGGCGGCTATGGAGGTATATGAGAGGGTAGAGGACGACCTGGACGTGGTGGGGGTCATCCCACAACCCTAGGACACGCCCCTATTGGGCCCCACTTGATACACGGCCCATCGGGCAACAATCAGGTGACGCAGCACCGTGGATAGAAAAGGTCTCGGTATTAAAATGAGTACTGCAGACGTATTTAATAAGATATCGGCATGAGTCTCCGTTGGAAAGTAGACTTCATAAGCTTTCCAAAAAGTCCTAGAACGTCCCAATCGGAGTCCGTATGAAGTCGTGGCAACCGTCGGAAGTTGGGACTCTTCTGCAGTCCGAATTCATCTTCCAAAACGTGTTGGACTTGGACTATTTCTTTCTTTGAGCCAAAAGTGACGTGGTGGCTTGGTGGATGACATTAGGAATATTTGGACTTGGTCCCCAATCAACTTCATTAACCTTCCATTCTTTCCATATGCAATTGAACCTTCTCTTCATCCATGTAAGTAATTCTGAAAATGAAAATACACACACTTTATGGTGCAGCACTAATTCATCAAATGTATCAATGATAAGCCTCATATAGAATGGTTGCACCTTTAGTTTAGAAGTGGTTAATATGGTCATATTCGAGCCAATGATGTCCTCATCAACATCCTCATATCTTCTTAGAGTGGGCCGCAATCATCGACCTTTTTGCGACACCTATTTTTAGTGGTTGTTTCAGTCAATAAGGGAGCTGCATGCAACCATGCAGTGGATGTCCTTGTTTCTCTTTTGTTTTTACTGAGTCGAGTGATTTAGCACCACCCAGCACTCCTCTGGTCGCCCTCTCATGCACATAAGGCTCCTACAACCACCACCACTAGTTGGTTTTTGTTTCATTGAGTTAGCCATTGCTACCGCCTTTCAGCGTGCATGTTGAATAAACCACCCATCTGATTGTATTTGGAACCCCACCATCTTGTGTTTTCATATTGAAACCTTCATATTTATCTTGCAATTGAGTGCTTGTTCAACTTGTTCTTGGTTTTTCTTCGGTTGCTTGCAGGATGAGTGCCCTCGTGCCATGCCGTGCACCATGAGAATGCAATGATCCTTGGAGTCGGTGTATCGGTTGCTAAGGCGCATCATCCTTGGACGATTGTAGTCGGATCGTGAATGTCATGTTCATCCACTAAATCGATGTTATCCCTCTCCACCAAAAGATCGGGACACCCTTACCCTTATCATAATCTAGGCGCAAGTTAGGTGCACATTTTGCACCCAACGTACTATAGGCTCAAAATCATTTTTGACGCACCAGATTGTACTCCTAGGTGACGTGGATCAAGCGGAAGCTCATTTTGATTCGTTTGGAGATAGTTTTAATCTCAGGGCATGATAGGTGCACGGTTTGCTTCGATTGTACCATGGGCATGGAAATGGCTTTGGGCACACCTAATAGTACTCCTAGGTAATGGATGTGAAGTGGAAGCTTGTTTCGTTCCGTTTG
Organism: Saccharum hybrid cultivar R570; assembly: GCA_038087645.1. Taxonomy (NCBI): domain Eukaryota; kingdom Viridiplantae; phylum Streptophyta; class Magnoliopsida; order Poales; family Poaceae; genus Saccharum; species Saccharum hybrid cultivar. Next base: position 38,508,909 of record JAQSUU010000307.1, on the reverse strand, counting down.
GAGATAGTGTTAGTCTCTATGCAAGATAGGTGCATGGTTTATACCAAACGTACCATAGGCTCGGTTTGGAGATAGTGTTAATCTCAGTGCAAGATAGGTGCTTGGTTTATGCCGAATGTACCACAGGCATGGAAATCATTTTATGCACACCCGATGATACATCTAGGTGACGTGGGTCAAGTGGAAGCTCATTTCAATCCGTTTGGAGATAGTGTTAACCTAGTGCAAGATAGGTGCACGGTTTGCGCCGAAGATATCATAGGCTCAAAAATCATTTTGGATGCATCTGATGGAACTCCTAGGTGACGTGGATCCCGTGGAACCTCGTTTTGGTCTGTTTCGAAATAGTGCTAATCTTGATACAAGATAGGTGCACGGTTTGCGTCAAATGTACAACGGGCATGAAAATCATTTTGGTCACACCCGATGGTACTCCTAGGTGACGTGGGTCAAGTGGAATATTGTTTTGGTCTGTTTGGAGATAGTGTTAATCTCAGCACAAGATAGGTGCTTGGTTTGCGCTGAATGTACCACATGCATGGAAATCATTTTGTGCACACCCGATGATACACCTAGGTGACGGGGTCAAGTGGAAGCTCGTTTTGGTCCATTTGCAAATAGTGTTAATCTAGGAGCAACTTAGGTGCACAGTTTGCACAAAACATACCATAGGCTCAGAAATCATTTTCGATGCACGTGATTGTACTCCTAGGTAACGTGGATCAAGCGAAAGCTTATTTCAATCCGTTTGGAGATAGTTTTAATCTTGGTGCGAGATAGGTGCATGGTTTGCACCGAATGTACCACGGGCATGGAAATGGTTTTGGGCACACCTGATGGTACTCCTAGGTAATGAATGACAAATGGAAGCTTGTTTTAGTCTGTTTGGAGATAGTGTTAGTCCCGGCTCAAAATTGGTGCACGATTGGTGCCAAACGTACCATACGCTCGAAAATCATTTTGACACCCGATGGTACTCCTAGGTGATGTGGGTCAAGTGAGAGCTCATTTCGGTCCATTTGGAGATAGTGTTAATCTCAGGGCAAGATAGGTGCCCAGTTTACGCTAAATGTACCACGGGCATCGAAACCGTTTCAGGCGTACCCAATGGTACACCTAGGTGACGTGGGTCAAGTGGAAGCTCATTTCGGTCCGTTTGGATATAGTGTTAATCAAGGAGCATGATAGGTGCTCGGTTTGCGCTGAACGTACCATGCTCGGAAATCATTTTGGACGTACCCGATGGTACTCCTAGGTGATGTGGGTCAAGTGGAACCTCGTTTCGGTCTGCACGGAGATACTGTCAATCTCGGCGCAAGTTAGGTGCACGGTTTGCATTGAACGTACCATAGGCTCATAAATCATTTTGGACGCACCCGATGGTACTCCTAGGTGACATGGGCCAAGTGGAACCTCGTTTCGGTCCATTTGGAGATAGTACAAATCTAGGTGCAAAATAGGTGCATGGTTTTCGCCAAACGTACCATAGGCTCAGAAATCATTTTGGATGCACCTAATGGTGCAAAATAGGTGCATGGTTTGCGCCGAGTGCACACAGGCATGGAAATTTTTTCTGGCACACCCGATGGTACATCTAGGTGACATTGGTGAACTGGAAGCTCGTTTTGGTCCATTTGGAGATAGTGTTAATCTTGGCACAAGATAGGTGCACGGTTTGCGCCGAATGTACCACCGGCATGGAAACCATTTCGGGCGCACCCAATGGTACACCTAGGTGACTTGGGTCAAGTGGACCTCATTTCGGTTTGTTCGGAAATAGTGTTAATTTAGGCGCAAGATCGGTGCACGTTTTGTGCTAAATGACAATAGGCTCTGACATCGCTTTGGGCACACCCAATGGGACTCCTAGGTGACGTAGATCAAGTGGAAGCTCGTTTCAGACTTTTTGGAGATAGTGTTATTCCTGACACAAGATAGGCGCTCAATTTGCACCAAACGTACCACAGGCTCGAAAATAATTTTGAGCGCAACCGATGGTACTCCTACATGACGTGGGCCAAGTGGAAACTCATTTCAGTCAATTTGAAGATAGTGTTAATCTCGACGCAAGATAGGTGCACGGTTTGCGCCGAACGTACCATAGGCTCAAAAATTATTTTGGCCGCACCTGATTTTACTCCTAGGTGACGTGGATCAAGCAGATACTCGTTTCGATCCATTTGGAGATAGTTTTAATCTCGGCGCAAGATGGGTGCACGGTTTGCGTCGAATGTACCACGGGCATGGAAATGGCTCTGGGCACACATGATGGTACTCCTAGGTAATGTATGTCAGGTGGAAGCCTGTTTCGGTCCGTTTGCAGATAGTGTTAGTCTCGGCACAAGATAGGTGCACAATTTGCACCGAACGTACCATAGGCTCAGAAATCATTTTGATGCACCCGATGGTACTCCTAGGTAATGTGGGTCAAGTGGAAGCTTGTTTCAGTCTGTTTGGAGATAGTGTTAATCTCTGCACAATATAGGTGAACGGTTTGTGCCCAATGTATTATTGGCATGGAAACCATTTTGGGCGCACCCAATGGTACACCTTGGTGACGTGGGTCAAGTAGAGCCCATTTCGGTCCATTTGGAGATAGTGTTAATCTAGGCGCAAGATAGGTGCACGGTTTGCGCTGAACGTACCATAGGCTCAGAAATCATTTTGGACACACCCGATGGCACTCATAGGTGACGTGGGTCAAGTGGAACCTCATTTTGGTCCATTTGAAGATAATGTTAATCTCGGTGCAAGATAGGTGCACGGTTTGCGTCGAATGTACAATGCGCATGGAAATCATTTTGGGCACACCCGATGGTACTCTAAGGTGATGTGGGTCAAGTAGAATCTTGTTTTGGTCTGTTTGGAGATAGTGTTAATCTCAGCGCAAGATAGGTGCGTGGTTTGCGCCGAATGTACCATAGGCGTGGAAATCATTTTGGGCACACCCTTTGGTACACCTACGTGACGTGGGTTAAGTGGAAGCTCGTTTTTTCCATTTGAAGATAGTGTTAGTCTAGGTGCAAGTTAGGTGCACGGTTTGTGCTAAATGACCATCAGTTCTGACATTGCTTTGGGCACACCCAATGGGACTCCTAGGTGACATAGATCAAGTGGAAGCTCGTTTCAGACTTTCTGGAGATAGTGTTCATCTTGACACAACATAGGTGCTCAATTTCCACTGAATGCAGCATAGGCTCATAAAACATTTTGGGCGCAACCGATGGTACTCCTATGTGACATGGGCCAAGTGGAAACTCATTTCGGTCCATTTGAAGATAGTGTTAACTCGACACAACATAGGTGCACAGTTTGCGTCGAACGTACCATAGGCTCATAAATCATTTTGGCCACACCTGATTTGACTCCTAGGTGACGTGGCTCAAGCAGAAGCTCGTTTCAATCCCTTTGGTGATAGTTTTAATCTTGGCGCAAGATGGGTGCATGGTTTGCACCGAATGTACCATAGGCATGGAAATGGTTTCGGGCACACATGATGGTACTCTTAGGTAATGTATGTCAAGTGGAAGCTTGTTTTGGTCCATTTGTAGATAGTGTTAGTCTCAGTGCACGATTTGCGCCGAACATACCATAGGCTCAGAAATCAATTTGAGACACCCGACGGTACTCCTAGGTGACGTGGGTCAAGTGAAAGCTCGTTTCGGTCCGTTTGGAGATAGTGTTAACCTCAGCACAAGGTAGGTGCACGGTTTGCGCCGAATGTACTATTGGCATGGAAACCATTTTGGGTGCACCCAATGGTACACCTAGGTGACGTGGGTCAAGTAGAGCCCATTTTGGACCATTTGGAGATAGTGATAAACTAGGTGCAAGATAGGTGCACGGTTTGCGATGAACATACCATAGGCTCGGAAATCATTTTGGACACACCTGATGGTACTCATAGGTGACGTGGGTCAAGTGGAACCTTGTTTTGGTCTGTCCGAAGATAGTGTTAATCTCGGTGCAAGATAGGTGTACGGTTTGCGCCGAATGTACCACAGGAGTGGAAATCATTTTGGGCACACCCGATGGTACACCTACGTGACGTGGGTCAAGTGGAAGCTTGTTTCGTTCGGTTTGGAGATAGTGTTAATCTAGGCACATGTTAGGTGCACGGTTTGTGCTAAATGACCATAGGTTCTGACATCGCTTTGGGCACACCCAATGGGACTCCTAGGTGACATAGGTCAAGTGGAAGCTCGTTTCAAACCTTTTGGAGATAGTGTTAATCTTGACACAAGATAGGCGCTCAATTTGCACCAAACATACCATAGGCTCATAAATCATTTTGGGTGCAACCGATTGTACTCCTACATGACGTGGGCCAAGTGGAAACTCATTTCAGTCTATTTGAGGATAGTGTTATTCTCGACGCAAGATAGGTGCACGGTTTGCGCCGAATGTACCTAGGCTCATAAATCATTTTGGCCGCACCTAATTTTACTCCTAGGTAACGTGGATCAAGTAGAAGCTTGTTTCGATCTGTTTGGTGATAGTTTTAATCTCGGCGCAAGATGGGTGCACGGTTTGCGCCGAATGTACCATGAGTAAGGAAATGACTTTGGGCACACATGATGGTACTCCTAGGTAATGTATGTCAAGTGGAAGCTTGTTTCAGTCCATTTGCAGATAGTGTTAGTCTCGGCGCAGATAGGTGCACGATTTGCGCCGAACGTACCATAGGCTCAGAAATCATTTTGACGCACCCAATGGTACTCCTAGGTGACATGGGTCAAGTAGAAGCTCGTTTTGGTCCGTTTGGAGATAGTGTTAATCTCGGCACAAGATAGGCGCATGATTTGTGCCGAATGTACCATTGGCGTGGAAACCATTTTGGGCGCACCCAATGGTACACCTAGGTATGTGGGTCGAGCCTATTTCGATCCAGTTGGAGATAGTGTTAAACTAGGTGCAAGATTGGTGCACAGTTTGCGATGAACGTACCATAGGCTCGGAAATCATTTTGGACACACCCGATGGCACTCATAGGTGACGTGTCAAGTGGAACCTCGTTTTGGTCTGTTTGAAGATAGTGTTAATCTCGGTGCAAGATAAGTGCACGGTTTGTGCCGAACATACAACACGCATGGAAATCATTTTGGGCACACCTGATGGTACTCTAAGGTGATGTGGGTCAAGTGGAATCTTGTTTTGGTCTGTTTGGAGATAGTGTTAATCTCAGCGCAAGATAGGTGCATGGTTTGCGCTGAATGTACTAGAGGCATGAAAATCATTTTGGGCGCATCTAATGGTACACCTAGGTGACATGGGTCATGTGGAAGCTTGTTTCGGTCTGTTTGGAGATAGTGTTAATCTAGGCGCAAGTTAGGTGCACGGTTTTTACTAAACGTACCATAGGCTCAAAAGTCATTTTTGACGCTACTGATTGTACTCCTAGGTGACGTGGATCAAGCAGAAGCTCATTTTGATCCGTTTAGAAATAGTTTTAATCTCAGTGCAAGATAGGTGCAATGTTTTCACCGAATGTACCACGGGCATGGAAATGGCTTTGGGCACACCTGATGGTACTCCTAGGTAATGAATGTCAAGTGGAAGCTTGTTTCAGTCCATTTAGAGACAATGTTAGTCTCGGCGCAAGATTGATGCATGATTTGCATCAAACGTACTATAGGCTTAGAAATCATTTTGACACACCTGGTGGTACTCCTAGGTGATGTGGGTCAAGTGAAAGCTCGTTTGGGTCTGTTTGGAGATAGTGTTAATCTCTGCGCAGGATAGGTGCACAGTTTGCACCAAAATGTACACCTAGGTGACGTGGTCAAGCGGAAGCTCATTTTGGTCTGTTTGGAGATAGTGTTAATCTAGGCGCAAGATAGGTGCACAGTTTGCGCCAAACATACCATTGCCTTGGAACTCATTTTAGACGCACCCGATGGCACTCCTAGGTGATGTGGGTCAAGTGGAATCTCGTTTCGGTCCATTAGGAGATAGTGCTAATCTCGGCGCAAGATAGGTGCATGGTTTGCACCGAATGTACAACGTGCATGGAAATCATTTTTAGCACAACCGATGGTACTCCAAGGTGACGTGGGTCTAGTGGATTCTTGTTTTGATCTGTTTGGAGATTGTGTTAATCTCAGCGCAAGATATGTGCAGGGTTTATGACGAACGTACTATAGGCTCGGAAATCATTTTGACGCACCCGATGGTAGTCCTAGGTGACATGGGTCAAGTGGAAGCTTGTTTCAGTCCTTTGGAGATAGTGTTAATCTTGGTACAAGATAGGTGCATGGTTTGCACCGAATGTACCATGGACATGGAAATCATTTTGGGTACACCCGATGGTACTCCTAGTCAAGTGGAAGCTCATTTCGGTCCGTTTGGAGATAGTGTTAATCTTAGCACAAGATTGGTGCACGGTTTGCTCTGAATGTACCATAGGCATGAAAATCATTTTGGACACACCCGATGGTACTAAAAGGTGACGGGTCTCAAGTGGAAGCATGTTATGGTCCATTTGGAGATAGTGTTAATATAGGCGCAAGATAGGTGTACGGCTTGCCCCGAATAAACCACAGGCATGGAAATCTTTTTAGGCACACCCGAAGGTATTTCTAGGTGACATTGATCTAGTGGAAGGTCATTTTGGTCTGTTTGGAGATAGTATTAATCTCAACGCAAGATAGGTGCACGGTTTGTGCTAAATGACCATAGGTTCTGACATCGCTTTGGGCACACCCAATGGGACTCCTAGGTGATGTAGATCAAGTGGAAGCTCGTTTCAGACTTTTTGGAGATAGTGTTAATCTTGACACAAGATAGGCGCTCAATTTGCACCGAATGTACCATAGGCTCAGAAATCATTTTGGGCGCAACCGATGGTACTCCAAGGTGGCGTGGGTCAAGTGGAGCCTCGTTTTGGTTTGTTTAAAGATAGTGTTAATCTTGGCGAACGATAGGTGCATGGTTTGCGCCGAATGTACCAAAGGCATGGAAATCATTTTGGACACACCCAATGGTACTCCTAGGTGACGTGGGTCAAGTGGAGTTCGTTTCGGTTCGTTTGGAGATAGTGTTAATCTCGGCGCACGATAGGTGCGCGGTTTGCACCGAATGTACCACTAGCATGGAAATCATTTTAGTCACAACCAATGGTACTCCTAGGTGACGTGGGTCAAGTGGAAGCTCGTTTCGGTCTATTTAGAGATAGTGTTAATCTTAGCATAAGATAGGTGCACAGTTTGCTCCGAATGTACCATGGGCAAAGAAATCATTTTGGCACACCCGATGGTACTTCTAGGTGATGTGTGTCAAGTGGAAGCCCATTTCGGTCCGTTTGGAGATATTGTTAATCAAGGCGCAAGATAGGTGCACGGTAGTTCTGGGTGACATTAGTCAAGTGGAAGCTCGTTTCGGTTCGTTTGGAGATAGTATTAACCTCGACGCAAGGTAGTTGCAGGGTTTCCGCCGAATGTACCATAGGCTCTAATATGGCTTTGGCCACACTCGAGGGTACTACTAGGTGACGTAGGTCAAGTGGAAACTCATTTCAGTCTGTTTGGGGATAGTGCAATCTCGACGCAAGACAGGTCCATAGTTCGCACCGAACATACCATAGGCTCGGAAATCATTTTGGGCGCAACCGATGGTACTCCTTTGTGGCATCGGTCAAGTGCAAACTCATTCTGGTCCATTTCGAGATAGTGTTAATCTCGACGCAAGATAGGAGCACGGTTTGCGCCGAAGGTACCATAGGCTCAGAAATCATTTTGGATGCACCTGATTGTACTCCTAGGTGACATGATCAAGCAGAAGCTCAATTCGATCAGATCAGAGATAGTTTTAATCTCGGCGCAAGATAGGTGCACGGTTTTTGTCGAATGTATCACGGGCATCGAAATGGCTTTGGGCACACCTGATGGTACTCCTAGGTAATGTATGTCAAGTGGAAGCATGTTTCGGTCTGTTTGGACATAGTGTTTGTCTCGGCGTAAGATAAGTGCACGGTTTGTGCTGAACATTCCATAGGCTCGGAAATCATTTTGACACATCCGATGGTACTCCTAGGTAACGTGGGTCAAGTGGAAGCTCGTTTCAGTCCGTTTGGAGATAGTGTTAATCTTGGCGCAAGATTGGTGCACGGTTTGCGTCGAATGTACCACGGGCATGGAAACCATTTCGGGCGCCTCCAATGGTACACCTAGGTGACGTGGGTCAAGTGGAAGCTCATTTTGGTCCATATGGTTAATCTAGGGGCAAGATAGGTACACTGTTTGCGCCAAACGTACCATAGGCTTGAAAATCATTTTGCACCCACCCGATGGTACTCCTAGGTGACATGGGTTAGGTGGAACTTCGTTTCGATCTGTTTGGAGATAGTGTTAATCTCGGCGCAAGATAGGTGTGCGGTTTGCGCCGAGTGTACAACGGGTATGGAAATCATTTTGGGCACTCCCTAAGGTGCTCCAGGTGACATGGGTCAAGGAGAATCTTGTTTTGGCCTGTTTGGAGATAGTGTTAATCTTAGCGCAAGATAGGCACATGGTTTGCGTCAAATGTACCACAGGCATGGAAATCATTTTGGGCACACCTGATGATACAACTAGGTGACGTGGGTCAAGTGGAAGCTCGTTTCGGTCCGTTTGGAGATGGTGTTAATCTAGGCACAAGTTAAGTGCATGGTTTGCACCGAATGTACCATAGGCTCAAAAATCATTTTGGACGCACCCAATGGTACTCCTAGGTGGCGTGGGTCAAGTGAAAGCTCATTTCGGTCTATTTGGAGATTGTGTTAAACTAGGTGCATGATAGGAAAATGGTTTGTGCCGAATGTACGACGGGCATGGAAATCATTTTGGGCACACCTGATGGTACTCCTAGGTGACGTGTGTCAAGTGAGCTCGTTTGGGTCCATTTGGAGAATGTGTTAATCTAGGCGCAAGTTAGGTGCACGGTTTTCACCAAATATACCATGGGCATCGAAATCTTTAGGCAGACCTGATGGTACTTCTAAGTGATATTGGTCAAGTGGAAGCTCGTTTCGGACTGTTTGGAGATAGTGTTAATCTCAATGCAAGATAAGTGCACGGTTTTGGCACACCCAACGGTACTCCTAGGTAATGTTTGTCAAGTGGAAGGGTGTTTTGGTCCATTTGAAGATAGTGTTCGTCTCAACGTAATATAGGAGCATAGTTTAGGCCAAACATACCATAGGCTCAAAAATCATTTTGAATGCAACCGATTGTACTCCTACCGATGGTACTCCTAGGTGTTGTGGGTCAAGTGAAGCCTTATTTTGGTATGTTTGAAGATAGTGTTAATCTTGGCGGATGATAGGTGCATTGCGCCGAATGGACCACAGGCATGGAAATCATTTTGGGCACACCCATTGGTACTCCTAGGTGACGTGGGTCAAGTGGAAACTCGTTTTGGTCTGTATGGAGATAGTGTTAATCTCGGCGCACGATAGGTGCACGGTTTGCGCCGAATGTACCACTAGCATGGAAATCACTTTGAGCACAACCAATGGTACTCCTAGGTGACGTGGGTCAAGTGGAAGGTCGTTCTGGTCCATTTGGAGATAATGTTAATCTCAGCGCAAGATAGGTGCACAGTTTGCTCCGAATGTACAATGGGCAAGGAAATCATTTTGGGCACACCCGATGGTAGTCCTAGGTGATGTGTGTCAAGTGGAAGCCCATTTTAGTCCGTTTGGAGATATTGTTAATCGAGACGCAAGATTGGTGCATGGTTTGCGTTGAATATACCATGCGCATGGAAATCTTTTCAGGCACACCCGATGGTACTTCTAGGTGACGTTGGTCAAGTGGAAGCCCGTTTCGGTCCATTTGGATATAGTATTAATCTCGACGCAATATAGTTGTAGGGTTGTCGCCGAATGTACCATAGGCTCTAATATCGCTTTGGGCACACCCGAGGGTACTCCTAGGTGACGTAGGTCAAGTGGAAGCTCATTTTAGTCTGTTTGGGGATAGTGCAATCTCGATGCAAGATAAGTGCACGGTTCGCACCGAACATACCATAGGCTCAAAAATCATTTTGGGCGCAACCGATGGTACTCCTATGTGACATCGGTCAAGTGCAAACTCATTCCGGTCCAATTTGAGATAGTGTTAATCTCGACGCAAGATAGGTGCACGGTTTGCACCGAATGTACCATGGGCATGGAAATCATTTTGGGCGCACCCAATAGAACTCCTTGGTGACGTGGGTAAAATGGAAGCTCGTTTTGGTCTGTTTAGAGATAGTGTTAATCTCGATGCATGATAGGTGCATGGTTTGTGCCAATTGTACCATAGGCTCGAAAATCATTTTGAGCACAACCAATGGTACTCCTACGTGACGTGGGTCAAGGGGAAACTCGTTTCACTCTATTTAGAGATAGTGTTAATCTCGAGTGCCTAGCGTACTATAGGGTCAAAAATTATTTTGGACAGACCTGATTGTACTCCTAGGTGACATGGATCAAGTGGAAGCTTATTTTAATCTGTTTGGAGATAGTTTTAATCTCGGTGCAAGATAGGTGCACGGTTTCCGCTGAATGTACCATGGGGCATGGAATGACTTTGGGCACAGTTGATGGTAATTCTAGGTAATGTATGTCAAGTGGAAGCTTGTTTCGGTCTGTTTGGACATAGTGTTAGTATCGGTGCAAGATAAGGGCATGGTTTGCGCTGAAGGTACCATAGGCTCGAAAATCATTTTAACACATCTAATGGTACTCCTAGGTGACGTGGGTCAAGTGGAAGCTCGTTTGGGTCCAATTGGAGATAGTGTTAATCTCGGCGCAAGATTGGTGCACGGTTTGCATCGAATGGACCACGGGCATGGAAACCATTTCGGGCGCACCCAATGGTACACCTAGGTGACGTGGGTCAAGTGAAAGCTTGTTTCGGTCCGTTTGGAGATATGGTTAATCTAGGTGCAAGATAGCTGCACGGTTTGCGCCGAACGTACCGTAGGCTCAGAAATCATTTTGGACACACAGATGGTAGTCCTAGGTGACATGGGTCAAGTAGAAGCTCGTTTCGATCTATTTGGAGGTAGTGTTAATATCGGCGCAAGATAGTTGCACGGTTTGTACTGATGTACCAAATGCATGGAAATCTTTTCAGGCACACCCGATGGTAGTTCTAGGTGACGTTGGTCAAGTGGAAGCTTGTTTCGGTCCGTTTGGAGATAGTATTAATCTCGATGCAAGATAGGTGCAGGGTATGCGCCGAATGTACCATAGGCTCTAAAATCGCTTTATTAACACCCATGGGTACTCCTAGGAGGTGACGTAGTTCAAGTGGTAGCTCATTTCAGTCTGTTTGGTGATAGTGTCAATCTCGATGCAAGATAGGTGCACAGTTTGTGCACGGGCACGAAAATCTTTTTAGGCACACCCGATGGTACGTCTTGGTGACGTTGGTCAAGTGTAATCTCGTTTCGGTCCATTTGGAGATAGTGTTAATCTCAGCGCAAGATAGGTGCATGGTTTGCTCCGATTATACCACGGGTGTGCAAATCATTTTGGGCACACCCGATGGTACTCCTAGGTGACATGGGTCAAGTGGAGGCTCGTTTCGGTCCATTTGGAGATAGTGCAATCTCAGCGCAAGATAGGTGCATGGTTTACGCTGAACATACCATAGGCTCAGAATTCATTTTAACGCAACAATGGTTGTCCTAGGTGACGTGAGTCAACTGAAAGCTCGTTTCGGTCTGTTTGGAGATAGTGTTAATCTCTGCGCAAGATAGGTGCATAGTTTGCACTGAATGTACCATGGGCATGGAAACCATTTTGGGCCCGATGGCACACCTAGGTGACTTGGGTCAAGTGGAAGCTCATTTCGGTCCATTTGGAGGTTATGTTAATCTTGGCGCATGTTAGATGAACGGTTTGCGCCGAATGAACCATAGGCTCAAAAATCATTTTGGATGGACCCGATGGTACCCCTAGGTGATGTGGGTCAAGTAGAAGCTCGTTTTGGTCCATTTGGAGATAGTGTGAATCTCAGTGCAAGATAGGTGCACGATTTGCACCGAATGTTCCACGGGCATGGAAATCATTTTGGGCACATTCGATGGTACTCCTAGGTGACGTGGGTCAAGTGAAAGCTCATTTTGGTTCATTTGGAGAAAGTGTTAATCTTCGCTCAATATAGGTGCATGTTTTGTGCCGAGTGTAACACAGGCATGGAGATAGTGTTAATCTTGGTACAAGATAGGTGCACAGTTTGCACCGAATGTTTCACAGGCATGGAAATCATTTTAGGCACACTCGATTGTACTTCTAGGTGACGTGGATCAAGTGGAAGCTCGTTTTCGCTCATTTGTAGAAAGTGTTAATCTTCGCTCAACGTAGGTGCGCCGAATGTACCACAGACATGGAGATCTTTTTCGGCACACTCGATGGTACACCTAGGTGACGTGATTCAAGTAGAAGCTCGTTTCGGTCTGTTTGGAGATAATGTTAATTTAGGCTTAAGATAGGTCTACTGTTTGCGCCGAATGTACCACGGGCATGGAAATCTTTTTAGGCAAACCCGATGGTACTTTTAGGTGACATTGGTCAAGTGGAAGCTCATTTTGGTCCATTTGGAGATAGTATTAATCTCGATGCAAGATAGGTGCAGGGTTTGCGCCGAATGTACCATAGGCTCTAAAATCGCTTTGGGCACACCCGAGGGTACTCCTAGGTGACGTAGGTCAAGTGGTAGCTCATGTCAGTCTGTTTGGCAATTGTGTCAATCTTGATGCAAGATAGGTGCACGGTTTGTGCACAGGCACGAAAATCTTTTTAGGCACACCCGATGGTACTTCTAGGTGACGTTGGTCAAGTGGAAGCTCGTTTCGGTCTATTTGGAGATAGTGCTAATCTCAGCGCAACATAGTTGCACGATTTGCTCCGAATATACCATGGGCGTGCAAATCATTTTGGGCACACCCGATAGTACTCCTAGGTGACGTGGGTCAAGTGGAGGCTTGTTTTGGTCTGTGTTGGAGAGTGTTAATCTTAGTGCAAGATAGGTACACGGTTTGCTCCGAATGTATAGTGGGCATGGAAATCATTTTGGGCATACCTGATGGTACTCCAAAGTGAGTGGTAGCTCATTTCGGTCCGTTTGGAGATTGTATTAGTCTCGACGCAAGATAGGTGCACGGTTTGCACCGAATGTACCACGTGCACGGAAATGGCTTTGGGCACACCTGATGGTAATCCTAGGTAATGTATGTCAAGTGGAAGCTTGTTTCGGCCTGTTTGGAGATTTTGTTAGTCTCGGCACAAGATAGGGGCAAGGTTTGCGCCAAACTTGCCATAGGCTTGAAAATCAGTTTGTCACATCCGATGGTACTCCAAGGTGTCGTGGGTCAAGTGGAAGCTGATTTCGGTCCATTTGGACATAGTGTTCTCAGCACAAGATAGGTGCTTGGTTTGCACCGAATATACCATGGGCATGGAAACCATTTTTTGGGTGCACCCATTGGTACAAATAGGTGACATGAGTCAAGCTAGAGCTTATTGTGGTCCGTTCGGAGATAGTGTTAATCTATGCACAAGATTGGTGCATGGTCTGCACTGAATGTACGATAGGCACGAAAATCATTTTGGATTCACCCGATGGTATTCCTAGGTGACGTGGGTCAAATTGGACCTCGTTTCGGTCCATTAGAGATAGTGTTAATCTCGGCGCAAGATAGGTGCACGGTTTGCGCCAAATGTACGACAGGCATGGAAATCATTTTGGGACACCCGACGGTACTCCTACGTGATGTGGGTCAAGTGGAATCTTGTGTTGGTCTATTAGGAGATAGTGTTAATCTCAGTACAAGATAGGTGCATGGGATGCGCCGAATGTACCATAAGCATGGAAACTAAACATCGAAGCTCGTTTCAATCGCTTTGGAGGTAGTGTTAATCTTAGCACAACATAGTTGCATGCTTTACGCCGAATGTTCCACAGGCATGGAAATCATTTTGGGCACACCCGATAGTACTTCTAGGGGACGTGTGTCAAGAGGAAGCTCATTGCGGTCCGTTTGGAGATAGTTTTAATCCAGGCGCAAGATAGGTGCACAGTTTGCACCAAATGTACCATGGGCATGGAAATCTTTGTTGGCACACCCGATGGTGCTTCTAGGTGATATTGGTCTAGTGGAAGCTCATTTCAGTCCGTTTGGAGATAGTATTAATCTTGATGCAAGATAGGTGCACGTTTTGCGCTGAATGTACCATAGGCTTTGAAATTGCTTTGAGCGCAATCAATGGTACTCATATGTGACGTTGGTCAAGTGGAAACTCATTTCGGTCCATTTGCGGATAGTGTTAATATCGACGCAAGATAGGTGCATAGTTTGCGCTGATTGAACCATGGGCATAGAAATCATTTTGGGTCCACCTGATGGGACTCCTTGTGATGTGGGTGAAATGGAAACTTGTTTCAGACAATTTGGAGATCATGTTAATCTCGACGCATGATGTGTGCACAGTTTGCGCCGAACATACCATAGGCTCGAAAATCATTTCTGTCATTTGGAGATACTATTAATCCTGGCCCAAGATAGGTGCAAGGTTTGCGCCGAACATACCATAGGATTGAAAATCATTTTGACGCACCCGATGGTACTCCAAGGTGACGTGGGTCAACTAGAAACTCATTTCCGTCTATTTGGAGATACTGTTAATCTTGGCACAAGGTAGGTGCATGGTTTGTGCTCAACATACCATAGGCTTAGAAATCATTTTGACACCCGATGGTACTCTAAGGTGACGTGGGTCAAGTGGAAGCTCGTTTCGGTCCGTTTGCAATTACTGTTAATCTCTTCACAAGATAGGTGCATGGTTTGCACTGAATCTATCATAGGCTCAAAAATCGTATTGGATGCACCCAATGGTACTCCTAGGTGACGTGGGTCAAATTCAACCTCGTTTCGCTCCGTTTGGTAATAGTGTTAATCTTGGCGCAAGATGGGTGCACGGTTTGCGCTGAATGTACAATAGGCATGGAAATCATTTTGGGCACACCCGATGCTACTCATAGGTAACGTGGATCAAGTGGAATCTTGTTGTCATCTGTTTGGAAATAGTGATAATCTAGCGCAAGATAGGTGCATGGGTTGCGCCGAATGTACCATAGGCATGGAAATCATTTAGGGCACACCCGATGCTACACCTAGGTGACGTGGGTCAAGTGAAGCTCGTTTCGGTCCATTTTGACATAATGTTAGTCTAGGCGAAAGTTAGGTGCACGGTTTGCGCCGAACGTACCATAGGCTCTAAAATTATTTTGGACGCACCCGATGGTACTCCTAGGTGCCTTGGGTCAAGTGCTAGATCGTTTCGGTCCATTTGGAGATAGTGTTAATCTGAGCACAAGATAGGTGCACGGTTTGCGCCAAATATAACATGGGCATGGAAACCATTTCGGGCACACCCGATGGTACACCAGGGTGACGTGGGTCAAGTGGGAGCTTGTTTCGGTCCATTTGGAGATTGTGTTAATCTAGGTGCAAGTTAGGTGCACGGTTTGCGCCGCACGTACCATAGGCTCGAAAATCATTTTGGATGCACCCGATGGTACTCCTAGGTGACGTAGGTCAAACTGAACCTCGACGCTTGTTTTGATTGCGTTGGAGATAGTGTTAATCTGAGCACAACATAGTTCCATGCTTTGCGCCAAATGTACCACAGGTGTGGAAATCATTTTGGGCACACCCGATGCTACTCATAGGTAATGTGGATCAAGTGGAATCTTGTTGTCATCTATTTGGAAATAGTGATAATCTAGCGCAAGATAGGTGCATGGGTTGCGCCGAATGTACCATAGGCTTGGAAATCATTTAGGGCACACCTGATGGTACACCTAGGTGACGTGGGTCAAATTCAACCTCGTTTCGGTCCGTTTGGTAATAGTGTTAATCTTGGCGTAAGATGGGTGCACTGTTTGCGCTGAATGTACAATAGGCATGGAAATCATTTGGGCACACTCGATGCTACTCATAGGTAACGTGGATCAAGTGGAATCTTGTTGTCATCTGTTTGGAAATAGTGATAATCTAGCGCAAGATAGGTGCATGGGTTGCGCCGAATGTACCACAGGCATGGAAATCATTTAGGGCACACCCGATGCTACACCTAGGTGAAGTGGGTCAAGTGAAGCTCGTTTCGGTCCATATTGACATTATGTTAGTCTAGGCGCAAGTTAGGTGCACTGTTTGCACCGAACGTACCATAGGCTCCAAAATTATTTTGGACGCACCCGATGGTACTCCTAGGTGCCATGGGTCAAGTTGTAGATCGTTTCAGTCCATTTGGAGATAGTGTTAATCTGAGCATAAGATAGGTGCACGGTTTGCGCCAAATATAACATGGGCATGGAAACCATTTCGGGCACACCCGATGGTACACCAGGGTGACGTGGGTCATGTGGGAGCTTGTTTCGGTCCATTTGGAGATTGTGTTAATCTTGGTGCAAGTTAGGTGCATCGTTTGCGCCGCTCGTACCATAGGCTCGAAAATCATTTTGGACGCACCCGATGGTCCTCCTAGGTGATGTGGGTCAAGTAGAAGCTTGTTTCAGTCTGTTTGGAGATAGTGTTAAAGTCTGTGCAAGATGGGTGCATGATTTGTGCTAAGTGTACCATAGGTATGGAAATCATTTTGGGCACACTCGATGGTACTCTTAAGTGACGTGTGTCATGTGGAAGGTCATTTCGGTCTGTTTGGAGCTAGTGTTAAACTAGGGGCAAGATAGGTGCATGGTTTGCGTTGAACGTACCATTTGGAGATACTTTTAATCTAGGCGCAAGATAGGTGCACAGTTTGCGCCAAATGTACCATGGGAATGGAAATCTTTTCAGGCACACCTGATGGTGCCTCTAGGTGACATTGGTCGAGTGGAAGATCTTTTCAGTCCGTTTGGAAATAGTATTAATCTTGATGCAAGATAGGTGCACGGTTTGCGCTGAATGTACCATGGGCTCTGAAATTGCTTTGAGTGCAACCGATGGTACTCCTATGTGATGTCAGTCAAGTGGAAACTCCTTTCGGTCCATTTGCAGATAGTGTTAATCTCGACGCAAGATAGGTGCACAGTTTGCGCTGATTGAACCATGGGCATAGAAATCATTTTGGGCGCACCTGATGGGACTCCTAGGTGACGTGGGTGAAATGGAAGCTTGTTTCGGTCTATTTGGATATAGTGTTAATCTCGACACATGATAGGTGGACAGTTTGTGCCGAACGTACCATAGGCTCGGAAATCATTTTGGGCGCAACCCATGGTACTCCTACGTGACGTAGGTCAAGTGGAAACTCATTTCCGTCCATTTGGAGATACTGTTAATCTCGGCACAAGATAGGTGCAAGGTTTGCGCCAAATATAACATGGGCATGGAAACCATTTCGGGCACACCAGATGGTACACCAGGGTGACGTGGGTCAAGTGGGAGCTTCTTTCGGTCCATTTGGAGATTGTGTTAATCTAGGTGCAAGTTAGGTGCATGGTTTGCGCCGCTCGTACCATAGGCTCGAAAATCATTTTGGACGTACCTGATGGTCCTCCTAGGTGATGTGGGTCAAGTAGAAGCTTATTTCAGTCTGTTTGGAGATAGTGTTAAAGTCTGTGCAAGATTGGTGCACGATTTGCGCTAAGTGTACCACAGGCATGGAAATCGTTTTGGGCACACTCGATGGTACTCTTAAGTGATGTGTGTCATGTGGAAGGTCATTTTGGTCCGTTTCGAGCTAGTGTTAATCTAGGGGCAAGATAGGTGCATGGTTTGCGTTGAACGTACCATAGGCTCGAAAATCATTTTGGATGCACCCGATGGTACTCCTAGGGACGTGGGTCAAACTGAACCTCGACGCTCATTTTGATTGCGTTGGAGATAGTGTTAATCTGAGCACAACATAGTTGCATGCTTTGCACCGAATGTACCACAGGTGTGGAAATCATTTTGGGCACACCCGATGGTACTCCTTGGGGTCGTGTGTCAAGTGGAAGCTCATTGCGGTCCATTTGGAGATACTTTTAATCTAGGCGCAAGATAGGTGCACAGTTTGCACCAAATGTACCATGGGAATGGAAATCTTTTCAGGCACCTGATGGTGCTTCTAGGTGACATTGGTCGAGTGGAAGATCATTTCAGTCTATTTGGAAATAGTATAAATCTTGATGCAAGATAGGTGCACGGTTTGCGCTGAATGTACCATGGGCTCTGAAATTGCTTTGAGTGCAACCGATGGTACTCCTATGTGACGTCAGTCCAGTGGAAGCTCATTTTACTCCATTTGCAGATAGTGTTAATCTAGGCTCAAGATTGGTGCACGGTTTGCGTTCAATGTACCATAGGCAAAAATCATTTTGGGCGCACCTGATGGGACTCCTAGGTGACGTGGGTGAAATGGAAGCTTGTTTCGGTCTATTTGGATATAGTGTTAATCTCGACACATGATAGGTGGACAGTTTGTGCCGAACGTACCATAGGCTCGGAAATCATTTTGGGCGCAACCGATGGTACTCCTACGTGACGTAGGTCAAGTGGAAACTCATTTCCGTCCATTTGGAGATACTGTTAATCTCGGCACAAGATAGGTGCAAGGTTTGCGCCAAATATAACATGGGCATGGAAACCATTTCGGGCACACCAGATGGTACACCAGGGTGATGTGGGTCAAGTGGGAGCTTCTTTCGGTCCATTTGGAGATTGTGTTAATCTAGGTGCAAGTTAGGTGCATGGTTTGCGCCGCTCGTACCAAAGGCTCGAAAATCATTTTGGACGTACCTGATGGTCCTCCTAGGTGATGTGGGTCAAGTAGAAGCTTGTTTCAGTCTGTTTGGAGATAGTGTTAAAGTCTGTGCAAGATTGGTGCACGATTTGCGCTAAGTGTACCACAGGCATGGAAATCGTTTTGGGCACACTCGATGGTACTCTTAAGTGATGTGTGTCATGTGGAAGGTCATTTCAGTCCGTTTCGAGCTAGTGTTAATCTAGGGGCAAGATAGGTGCATGGTTTGCGTTGAACGTACCATAGGCTCGAAAATCATTTTGGATGCACCCGATGGTACTCCTAGGTGACGTGGGTCAAACTGAACCTCGACGCTCATTTTGATTGCGTTGGAGATAGTGTTAATCTGAGCACAACATAGTTGCATGCTTTGCACCGAATGTACCACAGGTGTGGAAATCATTTTGGGCACACCCGATGGTACTCCTTGGGGACGTGTGTCAAGTGGAAGCTCATTGCGGTCCATTTGGAGATACTTTTAATCTAGGCGCAAGATAGGTGCACAGTTTGCACCAAATGTACCATGGGAATGGAAATCTTTTCAGGCACACCTGATGGTGCTTCTAGGTGACATTGGACGAGTGGAAGATCATTTCAGTCTGTTTGGAAATAGTATTAATCTTGATGCAAGATAGGTGCACGGTTTGCGCTGAATGTACCATGGGCTCTGAAATTGCTTTGAGTGCAACCGATGGTACTCCTATGTGCTGTCAGTCAAGTGGAAACTCCTTTCGGTCCATTTGCAGATAGTGTTAATCTCGATGCAAGATAGGTGCACAGTTTGCGCTGATTGAACCATGGGCATAGAAATCATTTTGGGCGCACCTGATGGGACTCCTAGGTGACGTGGGTGAAATGGAAGCTTGTTTCGGTCTATTTGGATATAGTGTTAATCTCGACACATGATAGGTGGACAGTTTGTGCCGAACGTACCATAGGCTCGGAAATCATTTTGGGCGCAACCGATAGTACTCCTACGTGACGTAGGTCAAGTGGAAACTCATTTCCGTCCATTTGGAGATACTGTTAATCTCGGCACAAGATAGGTGCAAGGTTTGCGCCAAATATAACATGGGCTTGGAAACCATTTTGGGCACACCCGATGGTACACCAGGGTGACGTGGGTCGAGTGGGAGCTTCTTTCGGTCCATTTGGAGAATGTGTTAATCTAGGTGCAAGTTAGGTGCATGGTTTGCGCCGCTCGTACCATAGGCTCGAAAATCATTTTGGACGCACCCGATGGTCCTCCTAGGTGATGTGGGTCAAGTAGAAGCTTGTTTTAGTCTATTTGGAGATAGTGTTAAAGTCTGTGCAAGATGGGTGCACGATTTGCGCTAAGTGTACCACAGGCATGGAAATCATTTTGGTCACACACGATGGTACTCTTAAGTGATGTGTGTCATGTGGAAGGTCATTTCGGTCCGTTTGGAGCTAGTGTTAATCTAGGGGCAAGATAGGTGCATGGTTTGCGTTGAACGTACCATAGGCTCGAAAATCATTTTGGATGCACCCGATGGTACTCCTAGGTGACGTGGGTCAAACTGAACCTCGACGCTCATTTTGATTGCGTTAGAGATAGTGTTAATCTGAGCACAACATAGTTGCATGCTTTGCACCGAATGTACCACAGGTGTGGAAATCATTTTGGGCACACCCGATGGTACTCCTTGGGGACGTGTGTCAAGTGGAAGCTCATTGCGGTCCATTTGGAGATACTTTTAATCTAGGCGCAAGATAGGTGCACAGTTTGCACCAAATGTACCATGGGAATGGAAATCTTTTCAGGCACCTGATGGTGCTTCTAGGTGACATTGGTCGAGTGGAAGATCATTTCAGTCTGTTTGGAAATAGTATTAACCTTGATGCAAGATAGGTGCACGGTTTGCGCTGAATGTACCATGGGCTCTGAAATTGCTTTGAGTGCAACCGATGGTACTCCTATGTGACGTCAGTCCAGTGGAAGCTCATTTTACTCCATTTGTAGATAGTGTTAATCTAGGCACAAGATTGGTGCACGGTTTGCGTTCAATGTACCATAGGCTCAAAAATCATTTTGGGCGCACCTGATGGGACTCCTAGGTGACGTGGGTGAAATGGAAGCTTGTTTCGGTCTATTTGGATATAGTGTTAATCTCGACACATGATAGGTGGACAGTTTGTGCCGAACGTACCATAGGCTCGGAAATCATTTTGGGCGCAACCGATGGTACTCCTACGTGACGTAGGTCAAGTGGAAACTCATTTCCGTCCATTTGGAGATACTGTTAATCTCGGCACAAGATAGGTGCAAGGTTTGCATCGAACATACCATAGTCTTGGAAATCATTTTGACGCACCCAATGCTACTCCAAGGTGATGTGGGTCAAGTGAAAACTCGTTTCCGTCCATTTGGAGATACTGTTAATCTTGGCACAAGATAGGAGCTTGGCTTGCGTTGAACATACCGTAAGCTCAGAAATCGTTTTGACACACCTGATGGTACTCCAAGGTGACGTGGGTCAAGTGGAAGCTTGTTTCGGTCCTTTGGAGATACTATTAATCTCGGTACAAGATAGGTGCATGGTTTTCACCGAATGTACCTCGGTCTTGGAAACCATTTTGGGCGTACCCAATGGTACACATAGGTGTCGTGAGTCAAGTCTAGGCTCATTTCGGTCTATTTGGAGATAGTGTTCATCTTGGCGCAAGTTAGGTGCACAGTTTGCGCTGAACGTACCATAGGCTCCAAAATTATTTTGGACAAATCCGATGGAACTCCTAGGTGACGTGGGACAAGTGGTAGCTCATTTCGGTCCGTTTGGAGATAGTGTTAATCTGGGCGCAAGGTAGGTGCACGATTTGTGCCGAATGTTCCATGGGCATGGAAACCATTTTAGGCACACCCGATGGTACACCTACGTGACGTGGGTCAAGTGGAAGCTTGTTTCATTCCTTTTTGAGATTGTGTTAATCTAGGCGCAAGTTAGGTGCATGGTTTGCGCTAAATGTACCATAGGCTCATAAATCATTTTTGACACACCCGATGGTACTCCGAGGTGACATGTGTCAAGTAGAAGCTCGTTTCGGTCCATTTGGAGATATTGTTAATCTCGGTGCAAGATGGGTGCACAATTTGCGCTGAATGTACCACGGGCATGCAAATCATTTTGGGCACACTCAATGGTACTCCCAAGTGACGTGGCTCAAGTGCTAGCTCGTTTCGGTCCGTTTGGAGAAAGTGTTAATCTTGGCACAACACAGGTGCATGTTTTGTGCCTAAAGTACCACAGGCATGGACATCATTTTGGGCACAAACAATGGTACCCGTAGGTGATGTGTGTCAAGTGGAAGCTCGTTTCGGTCCATTTGGAGATAGTGTTAATCTAGGTGCAAGATAGGTGCTCGGTTTGCGCCAAATGTACCACGGGCATGGAAATCTTTTTAGGCACACCTGATGGTACTCCTAGGTGACGTGTGTCAAGTGGAAACTCATTTTGGTCCATTTGGAGATAATGTTAATCTCAAAGCAAGATAGGTGCACGGTTTGCGCCGAACATACTATGGGCATGGAAATCTTTTCAGGCATGCCCATCGTACTCTTAGGTGACATGTGTCAAGTGGTAACTCATTTCGATCCATTTGGTGAGAGTATTAATCTCGACGCAAGATAGGTGCACGGTTTACGCCGAATATACCATAGGCTCTAAAATATCTATGGGCACTTCCGAGGGTACTCCTTGGTGACATAGGTCAAGTGGAAGCTCATTTCAATATGTTTGGGGATAGTGTCAATCTCGACGCAAGATAGATGCACGGTTTGTGCTGAACATACTATAGGCTCAGAAATCATTTTGGCGCATCTGATTGTACTCCTAGGTGACATGCATCAAGCAGAAGTTCATTTCGATCCGTTCAGAGATAGTTTTAATCTCGGCGCAAGATAGGTGTGCAGTTTGCGCTGAATGTACCACGTGAATGGAAATGGCTTTGTGCACACCAGATGATACTCCTAGGTAATGTATGTCAAGTGGAAGCTTGTTTTGGTCCATTTGGAGATAGTGTTAGTCTCGGCGCAAGATAGGTGCATGGTTTGTGCCGAACATACCGTAGGCTCGGAAATCATTTTGACGCACCTGATGGTACTCCAAGGTGATGTGGGTCAAGTGGAAGCTCGTTTCGGTCTGTTTGCTGATATTGTTAATCTCGACGCAAGATAGGTGCACAGTTTGCGCCGAATGGACCACGGGCATGGAAACCATTTCAGGCACAACAAATGGTACACATAGGTGACGTGAGTCCAGTGGAAGCTCATTTTACTCCATTTGGAGATAGTGTTAATCTAGGCACAAGATTGGTGCACGGTTTGCGTTCAATGTACCATAGGCTCAAAAATCATTTTGGGCGCACCTGATGGGACTCCTAGGTGACGTGGGTGAAATGGAAGCTTGTTTCGGTCTATTTGGATATAGTGTTAATCTCGACACATGATAGGTGGACAGTTTGTGCCGAACGTACCATAGGCTCGGAAATCATTTTGGGCGCAACCGATGGTACTCCTACGTGACGTAGGTCAAGTGGAAACTCATTTCCGTCCATTTGGAGATACTGTTAATCTCGGCACAAGATAGGTGCAAGGTTTGCATCGAACATACCATAGTCTCGGAAATCATTTTGACGCACCCAATGCTACTCCAAGGTGATGTGGGTCAAGTGAAAACTCGTTTCCGTCCATTTGGAGATACTGTTAATCTTGGCACAAGATAGGTGCATGGCTTGCGTTGAACATACCATAAGCTCAGAAATCGTATTGACACACCTGATGGTACTCCAAGGTGACGTGGGTCAAGTGGAAGCTTGTTTCGGTCCTTTGGAGATACTATTAATCTCGGTACAAGATAGGTGCATGGTTTTCACCGAATGTACCTCGGTCTTGGAAACCATTTTGGGCGTACCCAATGGTACACATAGGTGTCGTGAGTCAAGTCTAGGCTCATTTCGGTCTATTTGGAGATAGTGTTCATCTTGGCGCAAGTTAGGTGCACAGTTTGCGCTGAACGTACCATAGGCTCCAAAATTATTTTGGACAAACCCGATGAAACTCCTAGGTGACGTGGGACAAGTGGTAGCTCATTTCGGTCCGTTTGGAGATAGTGTTAATCTGGGCACAAGGTAGGTGCACGATTTGTGCCGAATGTTCCATGGGCATGGAAACCATTTCAGGCACACCCGATGGTACACCTACGTGACGTGGGTCAAGTGGAAGCTTGTTTCATTCCTTTTTGAGATTGTGTTAATCTAGGCGCAAGTTAGGTGCATGGTTTGCGCTAAATGTACCATAGGCTCATAAATCATTTTTGACACACCCGATGGTACTCCGAGGTGACATGTGTCAAGTAGAAGCTCGTTTCGGTCCATTTGGAGATATTGTTAATCTCGGTGCAAGATGGGTGCACAATTTGCGCTGAATGTACCACGGGCATGCAAATCATTTTGGGCACACTCAATGGTACTCCCAAGTGACGTGGCTCAAGTGGTAGCTCGTTTCGGTCCGATTGGAGAAAGTGTTAATCTTGGCACAACACAGGTGCATGTTTTGTGCCTAAAGTACCACAGGCATGGACATCATTTTGGGCACAAACGATGGTACCCGTAGGTGATGTGTGTCAAGTGGAAGCTCGTTTCGGTCCATTTGGAGATAGTGTTAATCTAGGCGCAAGATAGGTGCACGGTTTGCACCAAATGTACCACGGGCATGGAAATCTTTTTAGGCACACCTGATGGTACTCCTAGGTGACGTGTGTCAAGTGGAAACTCATTTTGGTCCATTTGGAGATAATGTTAATCTCAAAGCAAGATAGGTGCATGGTTTGCGCCGAACGTACTATGGGCATGGAAATCTTTTCAGGCATGCCCATCGTACTCTTAGGTGACATGTGTCAAGTGGTAACTCATTTCGATCCATTTGGTGAGAGTATTAATCTCGACGCAAGATAGGTGCACGGTTTACGCCGAATATACCATAGGCTCTAAAATATCTATGGGCACTTCCGAGGGTACTCCTTGGTGACATAGGTCAAGTGGAAGCTCATTTCAATATGTTTGGGGATAGTGTCAATCTCGACGCAAGATAGATGCACAGTTTGTGCTGAACATACTATAGGCTCAGAAATCATTTTGGCGCATCTGATTGTACTCCTAGGTGACATGCATCAAGCAGAAGTTCATTTCGATCCGTTCAGAGATAGTTTTAATCTCGGCGCAAGATAGGTGTGCAGTTTGCGCTGAATGTACCACGTGAATGGAAATGGCTTTGTGCACACCAGATGATACTCCTAGGTAATGTATGTCAAGTGGAAGCTTGTTTTGGTCCATTTGGAGATAGTGTTAGTCTCGGCGCAAGATAGGTGCATGGTTTGTGCCGAACATACCGTAGGCTCGGAAATCATTTTGACGCACCTGATGGTACTCCAAGGTGATGTGGGTCAAGTGGAAGCTCGTTTCGGTCTGTTTGCTGATATTGTTAATCTCGACGCAAGATAGGTGCACAGTTTGCGCCGAATGGACCACGGGCATGGAAACCATTTCAGGCACAACAAATGGTACACATAGGTGACGTGAGTCCAGTGGAAGCTCATTTTACTCCATTTGGAGATAGTGTTAATCTAGGCACAAGATTGGTGCACGGTTTGCGTTCAATGTACCATAGGCTCAAAAATCATTTTGGGCGCACTTGATGGGACTCCTAGGTGACGTGGGTGAAATGGAAGCTTGTTTCGGTCTATTTGGATATAGTGTTAATCTCGACACATGATAGGTGGACAGTTTGTGCCGAACGTACCATAGGCTCAGAAATCATTTTGGGCGCAACCGATGGTACTCCTACGTGACGTAGGTC
This sequence comes from Saccharum hybrid cultivar R570, assembly GCA_038087645.1. Taxonomy (NCBI): domain Eukaryota; kingdom Viridiplantae; phylum Streptophyta; class Magnoliopsida; order Poales; family Poaceae; genus Saccharum; species Saccharum hybrid cultivar. Next base: position 38,483,275 of record JAQSUU010000307.1, on the reverse strand, counting down.
AAGTGGAAACTCATTTCCGTCCATTTGGAGATACTGTTAATCTCGGCACAAGATAGGTGCAAGGTTTGCATCGAACATACCATAGTCTCAGAAATCATTTTGACGCACCCAATGCTACTCCAAGGTGATGTGGGTCAAGTGAAAACTCGTTTCCGTCCATTTGGAGATACTGTTAATCTTGGCACAAGATAGGTGCATGGCTTGCGTTGAACATACCATAAGCTCAGAAATCGTTTTGACACACCTGATGGTACTCCAAGGTGACGTGGGTCAAGTGGAAGCTTGTTTCGGTCCTTTGGAGATACTATTAATCTCGGTACAAGATAAGTGCATGGTTTTCACCGAATGTACCTCGGTCTTGGAAACCATTTTGGGCGTACCCAATGGTACACATAGGTGTCGTGAGTCAAGTCTAGGCTCATTTCGGTCTATTTGGAGATAGTGTTCATCTTGGCGCAAGTTAGGTGCACAGTTTGCGCTGAACGTACCATAGGCTCCAAAATTATTTTGGACAAACCCGATGGAACTCCTAGGTGACGTGGGACAAGTGGTAGCTCATTTCGGTCCGTTTGGAGATAGTGTTAATCTGGGCGCAAGGTAGGTGCACGATTTGTGCCGAATGTTCCATGGGCATGGAAACCATTTCAGGCACACCCGATGGTACACCTACGTGACGTGGGTCAAGTGGAAGCTTGTTTCATTCCTTTTTGAGATTGTGTTAATCTAGGCGCAAGTTAGGTGCATGGTTTGCGCTAAATGTACCATAGGCTCAGAAATCATTTTTGACACACCCGATGGTACTCCTAGGTGACATGTGTCAAGTAGAAGCTCGTTTCGGTCCATTTTGAGATATTGTTAATCTCGGTGCAAGATGGGTGCACAATTTGCGCTGAATGTACCACGGGCATGCAAATCATTTTGGGCACACTCAATGGTACTCCCAAGTGACGTGGCTCAAGTGGTAGCTCGTTTCGGTCCGTTTGGAGAAAGTGTTAATCTTGGCACAACACAGGTGCATGTTTTGTGCCTAAAGTACCACAGGCATGGACATCATTTTGGGCACAAACGATGGTACCCGTAGGTGATGTGTGTCAAGTGGAAGCTCGTTTCGGTCCATTTGGAGATAGTGTTAATCTAGGCGCAAGATAGGTGCACGGTTTGCGCCAAATGTACCACGGGCATGGAAATCTTTTTAGGCACACCTGATGGTACTCCTAGGTGACGTGTGTCAAGTGGAAACTCATTTTGGTCCATTTGGAGATAATGTTAATCTCAAAGCAAGATAGGTGCACGGTTTGCGCCGAACGTACTATGGGCATGGAAATCTTTTCAGGCATGCCCATCGTACTCTTAGGTGACATGTGTCAAGTGGTAACTCATTTCGATCCATTTGGTGAGAGTATTAATCTCGACGCAAGATAGGTGCACGGTTTACGCCGAATATACCATAGGCTCTAAAATAGCTATGGGCACTTCCGAGGGTACTCCTTGGTGACATAGGTCAAGTGGAAGCTCATTTCAATATGTTTGGGGATAGTGTCAATCTCGATGCAAGATAGATGCACGGTTTGTGCTGAACATACTATAGGCTCAGAAATCATTTTGGCGCATCTGATTGTACTCCTAGGTGACATGGATCAAGCAGAAGTTCATTTCGATCCGTTCAGAGATAGTTTTAATCTCGGCGCAAGATAGGTGTGCAGTTTGCGCTGAATGTACCACGTGAATGGAAATGGCTTTGTGCACACCAGATGATACTCCTAGGTAATGTATGTCAAGTGGAAGCTTGTTTTGGTCCATTTGGAGATAGTGTTAGTCTCGGCGCAAGATAGGTGCATGGTTTGTGCCGAACATACCGTAGGCTCGGAAATCATTTTGACGCACCTGATGGTACTCCAAGGTGATGTGGGTCAAGTGGAAGCTCGTTTCGGTCTGTTTGCTGATATTGTTAATCTCGACGCAAGATAGGTGCACAGTTTGCGCCGAATGGACCACGGGCATGGAAACCATTTCAGGCACAACAAATGGTACACATAGGTGACGTGAGTCCAGTGGAAGCTCATTTTACTCCATTTGGAGATAGTGTTAATCTAGGCACAAGATTGGTGCACGGTTTGCGTTCAATGTACCATAGGCTCAAAAATCATTTTGGGCGCACCTGATGGGACTCCTAGGTGACGTGGGTGAAATGGAAGCTTGTTTCGGTCTATTTGGATATAGTGTTAATCTCGACACATGATAGGTGGACAGTTTGTGCCGAACGTACCATAGGCTCGGAAATCATTTTGGGCGCAACCGATGGTACTCCTACGTGACGTAGGTCAAGTGGAAACTCATTTCCGTCCATTTGGAGATACTGTTAATCTCGGCACAAGATAGGTGCAAGGTTTGCATCGAACATACCATAGTCTCGGAAATCATTTTGACGCACCCAATGCTACTCCAAGGTGATGTGGGTCAAGTGAAAACTCGTTTCCGTCCATTTGGAGATACTGTTAATCTTGGCACAAGATAGGTGCATGGCTTGCGTTGAACATACCATAAGCTCAGAAATCGTTTTGACACACCTGATGGTACTCCAAGGTGACGTGGGTCAAGTGGAAGCTTGTTTCGGTCCTTTGGAGATACTATTAATCTCGGTACAAGATAGGTGCATGGTTTTCACCGAATGTACCTCGGTCTTGGAAACCATTTTGGGCGTACCCAATGGTACACATAGGTGTCGTGAGTCAAGTCTAGGCTCATTTCGGTCTATTTGGAGATAGTGTTCATCTTGGCGCAAGTTAGGTGCACAGTTTGCGCTGAACGTACCATAGGCTCCAAAATTATTTTGGACAAACCCGATGGAACTCCTAGGTGACGTGGGACAAGTGGTAGCTCATTTCGGTCCGTTTGGAGATAGTGTTAATCTGGGCGCAAGGTAGGTGCACGATTTGTGCCGAATGTTCCATGGGCATGGAAACCATTTCAGGCACACCCGATGGTACACCTACGTGACGTGGGTCAAGTGGAAGCTTGTTTCATTCCTTTTTGAGATTGTGTTAATCTAGGCGCAAGTTAGGTGCATGGTTTGCGCTAAATGTACCATAGGCTCAGAAATCATTTTTGACACACCCGATGGTACTCCTAGGTGACATGTGCCAAGTAGAAGCTCGTTTCGGTCCATTTTGAGATATTGTTAATCTCGGTGCAAGATGGGTGCACAATTTGCGCTGAATGTACCACGGGCATGCAAATCATTTTGGGCACACTCAATGGTACTCCCAAGTGACGTGGCTCAAGTGGTAGCTCGTTTCGGTCCGTTTGGAGAAAGTGTTAATCTTGGCACAACACAGGTGCATGTTTTGTGCCTAAAGTACCACAGGCATGGACATCATTTTGGGCACAAACGATGGTACCCGTAGGTGATGTGTGTCAAGTGGAAGCTCGTTTCGGTCCATTTGGAGATAGTGTTAATCTAGGCGCAAGATAGGTGCACGGTTTGCGCCAAATGTACCACGGGCATGGAAATCTTTTTAGGCACACCTGATGGTACTCCTAGGTGACGTGTGTCAAGTGGAAACTCATTTTGGTCCATTTGGAGATAATGTTAATCTCAAAGCAAGATAGGTGCACGGTTTGCGCCGAACGTACTATGGGCATGGAAATCTTTTCAGGCATGCCCATCGTACTCTTAGGTGACATGTGTCAAGTGGTAACTCATTTCGATCCATTTGGTGAGAGTATTAATCTCGACGCAAGATAGGTGCACGGTTTACGCCGAATATACCATAGGCTCTAAAATAGCTATGGGCACTTCCGAGGGTACTCCTTGGTGACATAGGTCAAGTGGAAGCTCATTTCAATATGTTTGGGGATAGTGTCAATCTCGACGCAAGATAGATGCACGGTTTGTGCTGAACATACTATAGGCTCAGAAATCATTTTGGCGCATCTGATTGTACTCCTAGGTGACATGGATCAAGCAGAAGTTCATTTCGATCCGTTCAGAGATAGTTTTAATCTCGGCGCAAGATAGGTGTGCAGTTTGCGCTGAATGTACCACGTGAATGGAAATGGCTTTGTGCACACCAGATGATACTCCTAGGTAATGTATGTCAAGTGGAAGCTTGTTTTGGTCCATTTGGAGATAGTGTTAGTCTCGGCGCAAGATAGGTGTATGGTTTGTGCCGAACATACCGTAGGCTCGGAAATCATTTTGACGCACCTGATGGTACTCCAAGGTGATGTGGGTCAAGTGGAAGCTCGTTTCGGTCTGTTTGCTGATATTGTTAATCTCGACGCAAGATAGGTGCACAGTTTGCGCCGAATGGACCACGGGCATGGAAACCATTTCAGGCACAACAAATGGTACACATAGGTGACGTGAGTCCAGTGGAAGCTCATTTTACTCCATTTGGAGATAGTGTTAATCTAGGCACAAGATTGGTGCACGGTTTGCGTTCAATGTACCATAGGCTCAAAAATCATTTTGGGCGCACCTGATGGGACTCCTAGGTGACATGGGTGAAATGGAAGCTTGTTTCGGTCTATTTGGATATAGTGTTAATCTCGACACATGATAGGTGGACAGTTTGTGCCGAACGTACCATAGGCTCGGAAATCATTTTGGGCGCAACCGATGGTACTCCTACGTGACGTAGGTCAAGTGGAAACTCATTTCCGTCCATTTGGAGATACTGTTAATCTCGGCACAAGATAGGTGCAAGGTTTGCATCGAACATACCATAGTCTCGGAAATCATTTTGACGCACCCAATGCTACTCCAAGGTGATGTGGGTCAAGTGAAAACTCGTTTCCGTCCATTTGGAGATACTGTTAATCTTGGCACAAGATAGGTGCATGGCTTGCGTTGAACATACCATAAGCTCAGAAATCGTTTTGACACACCTGATGGTACTCCAAGGTGACGTGGGTCAAGTGGAAGCTTGTTTCGGTCCTTTGGAGATACTATTAATCTCGGTACAAGATAGGTGCATGGTTTTCACCGAATGTACCTCGGTCTTGGAAACCATTTTGGGCGTACCCAATGGTACACATAGGTGTCGTGAGTCAAGTCTAGGCTCATTTCGGTCTATTTGGAGATAGTGTTCATCTTGGCGCAAGTTAGGTGCACAGTTTGCGCTGAACGTACCATAGGCTCCAAAATTATTTTGGACAAACCCGATGGAACTCCTAGGTGACGTGGGACAAGTGGTAGCTCATTTCGGTCCGTTTGGAGATAGTGTTAATCTGGGCGCAAGGTAGGTGCACGATTTGTGCCGAATGTTCCATGGGCATGGAAACCATTTCAGGCACACCCGATGGTACACCTACGTGACGTGGGTCAAGTGGAAGCTTGTTTCATTCCTTTTTGAGATTGTGTTAATCTAGGCGCAAGTTAGGTGCATGGTTTGCGCTAAATGTACCATAGGCTCAGAAATCATTTTTGACACACCCGATGGTACTCCTAGGTGACATGTGTCAAGTAGAAGCTCGTTTCGGTCCATTTTGAGATATTGTTAATCTCGGTGCAAGATGGGTGCACAATTTGCGCTGAATGTACCACGGGCATGCAAATCATTTTGGGCACACTCAATGGTACTCCCAAGTGACGTGGCTCAAGTGGTAGCTCGTTTCGGTCCGTTTGGAGAAAGTGTTAATCTTGGCACAACACAGGTGCATGTTTTGTGCCTAAAGTACCACAGGCATGGACATCATTTTGGGCACAAACGATGGTACCCGTAGGTGATGTGTGTCAAGTGGAAGCTCGTTTCGGTCCATTTGGAGATAGTGTTAATCTAGGCGCAAGATAGGTGCACGGTTTGCGCCAAATGTACCACGGGCATGGAAATCTTTTTAGGCACACCTGATGGTACTCCTAGGTGACGTGTGTCAAGTGGAAACTCATTTTGGTCCATTTGGAGATAATGTTAATCTCAAAGCAAGATAGGTGCACGGTTTGCGCCGAACGTACTATGGGCATGGAAATCTTTTCAGGCATGCCCATCGTACTCTTAGGTGACATGTGTCAAGTGGTAACTCATTTCGATCCATTTGGTGAGAGTATTAATCTCGACGCAAGATAGGTGCACGGTTTACGCCGAATATACCATAGGCTCTAAAATAGCTATGGGCACTTCCGAGGGTACTCCTTGGTGACATAGGTCAAGTGGAAGCTCATTTCAATATGTTTGGGGATAGTGTCAATCTCGACGCAAGATAGATGCACGGTTTGTGCTGAACATACTATAGGCTCAGAAATCATTTTGGCGCATCTGATTGTACTCCTAGGTGACATGGATCAAGCAGAAGTTCATTTCGATCCGTTCAGAGATAGTTTTAATCTCGGCGCAAGATAGGTGTGCAGTTTGCGCTGAATGTACCACGTGAATGGAAATGGCTTTGTGCACACCAGATGATACTCCTAGGTAATGTATGTCAAGTGGAAGCTTGTTTTGGTCCATTTGGAGATAGTGTTAGTCTCGGCGCAAGATAGGTGCATGGTTTGTGCCGAACATACCGTAGGCTCGGAAATCATTTTGACGCACCTAATGGTACTCCAAGGTGATGTGGGTCAAGTGGAAGCTCGTTTCGGTCTGTTTGCAGATATTGTTAATCTCGACGCAAGATAGGTGCACAGTTTGCTCCGAATGGACCACGGGCATGGAAACCATTTCAGGCACAACAAATGGTACACATAGGTGACGTGAGTCCAGTGGAAGCTCATTTTACTCCATTTGGAGATAGTGTTAATCTAGGCACAAGATTGGTGCACGGTTTGCGTTCAATGTACCATAGGCTCAAAAATCATTTTGGATGCACCCGATGGTACTCCTAGGTGACGTGGGTCAAACTAAACCTCGAAGCTCGTTTCAATCGCTTTGGAGGTAGTGTTAATCTTAGCACAACATAGTTGCATGCTTTACGCCGAATGTTCCATAGGCATGGAAATCATTTTGGGCACACCTGATGGTACTTCTAGGGGACTTGTGTCAAGAGGAAGCTCATTGCGGTCCGTTTGGAGATAGTTTTAATCCAGGCGCAAGATAGGTGCATAGTTTGCACCAAATGTACCACGGGCATGGAAATCTTTGTTCGCACACCCGATGGTGCTTCTTGGTGATATTGGTCTAGTGGAAGCTCATTTCAGTCTGTTTGGAGATAGTATTAATCTTGATGCAAGATAGGTGCACGTTTTGCGCTGAATGTACCATAGGCTTTGAAATTGCTTTGAGCACAATCAGTGGTACTCGTATGTGACGTTGGTCAAGTGGAAACTCATTTCGGTCCATTTGCGGATAGTGTTAATCTCGACGCAAGATAGGTGCATAGTTTGCGCTGATTAAACCATGGGCATAGAAATCATTTTGGGCGCACCTGATGGGACTCCTTGTGACGTGGGTGAAATGGAAACTCATTTCGGTCTATTTGGAGATCATGTTAATCTCGACGCATGATGTGTGCACAGTTTGCACTGAACGTACCATAGGCTCGAAAATCATTTTGGGCACAATCGATGGTACTCCTACATGACCTGGGTCAAGTGGAAACTCATTTCCGTCCATTTGGAGATACTGTTAATCTTGGCCCAAGATAGGTGCAAGGTTTGCGCCGAACATACCATAGGATTGAAAATCATTTTGATGCACCCGAGGTACTCCAAGGTGACGTGGGTCAACTGGAAACTCATTTCCATCCATTTGGAGATACTGATAATCTTGGCACAAGGTAGGTGCATGGTTTGCGCTAAACATACCATAGGCTCAGAAATCATTTTGACACACCCGATGGTACTCTAAGGTGACGTGGGTCAAGTGGAAGCTCGTTTCGGTCCATTTGGAATTAATGTTAATCTCTCCACAAGATAGGTGCATGGTTTGCACTGAATGTATCATAGGCTCAAAAAACATTTTAGATGCGCCCGATGGTACTCCTAGGTGACGTGGGTCAAATTCAACCTCGTTTCGGTCCGTTTGGTAATAGTGTTAATCTTGGCGCAAGATGGGTCACGGTTTGCGCTGAATGTACAACGGGTATGGAAATCATTTTGGGCACACCCGATGGTACTCATAGGTAACGTGGATCAAGTAGAATCTTGTTGTCATCTGTTTGGAAATAGTGATGATCTAGCGCAAGATAGATGCATGGGTTGCGCCGAATGTACCACAGGCATGGAAATAATTTACGGCACACTCGATGCTACACCTAGGTGACGTGGGGCAAGTGAAGCTTGTTTCGGTCCATTTTGACATAAAGTTAGTCTAGGCGCAAGATAGGTGCACGGTTTGCGCCGAATGTACCATAGGCTCCAAAATTATTTTGGACGCACCTGATGGTACTCCTAGGTGGCATGGGTCAAGTGGTAGATCGTTTCGGTCCATTTGGTGATAGTGTTAATCTGAGCACAAGATAGGTGCACGGTTTGCGCCAAATATAAAATGGGCATGAAAACCATTTTGGGCACACCCGATGGTACACCATGGTGACCTGGGTCAAGTGGAAGCTTGTTTCGGTCCATTTGGAGATTGTATTAATCTAGGCGCAAGTTAGGTGCATGGTTTGCGCCGCACGTACCATAAGCTCGAAAATCATTTTTGATAAGAACCTGCTAGGGTGAATCCTGATCTTTCGATGAGAGAAGGTGGATAACTCGATTTGGGGATGGAGATGACGTTCACGGCCCGACTACAACCATCCAAGGATGCTGCGCCTTAGCAACCGATACACCACCTCCAACAGCCGTCGTGATCTTGTGGAACACGATCAACCAAACCACTAGGGTAATTCCTGCAAGCAATCGAGGAACAAGCAAGAACAAGTAGAACAAGCAACTCAATTGCAAATATGGAGATGAAAACCAATCTGAAAACACAAAGTTGGGGTTCTGAATCGAGTAGAACGGATGGTCTAGTCGACACACGCGTCTACAAGGAAGTAGCAATGGCTAAACTTTCAACAAAACAAAACCCCCATCTGTTTGTGGCGGCTCTAATCCTTATTAATACCTAGGGGAACGACCAGGGGGTGTTGGGGTCGTTCTCCAACCCTAGGACACGTCCCTAATGAACCTAACTTGATACATGGGCCATCAGCCCAAAATAGGGTGACACAGCACCAAAGGCAGAAAAGGCCCCGGCGTTGAAACGACGATTGCGGAAGCATCGGATAAGATATATCCATGAGTCCAGATCCGTTGGAAAATAGACTTGATAAGCTTTCCAAAAAGTGCTAGAACGTCCCAATCCGAGTCCGTATGCGACCGTGGTGAACATCACAAGTTGGAGCTGTCCTGGAGTCCGAATCCAGCCCCAAAACGTGTTGGATTTGATCTCTTTCTTTCCTTGGACCAAAAGTGACGTGGTGTCCAGGTGCAGGACGTTGGGAATACTTGGATTTGGTCCCCAATCAACTTCATTAACCTTCCATGCTTTCCATATGCAATCAAACCTTTCCTTGATCCATGTAAGTAATTCTGAAAATGAAAATATACACATTTTATGGTGGAGCACCAATTCATCAAATGCATCAATGATAAGCCTCATATAGAATGGTTGCACCTTTGGTATAGAAGTGGTTGACATGGTCATATTTGAGCCAATGATGTCCTCATCATTCTCCCCTTCTTGACAGCAAACCGTCCTCGGTTTGACCTTTGTTGGAGGATGTGTTGTAGGTAAAAGTGAACCGTGCTCCCCTTCTTGATATTTATCCTGTTGCATTTGGGAAAAACTAGAAAAACTTTGCAAGACATCATTAGTGTTAGTGCAGCCCTCAATTTGATCATGGTATTGTGGCCCAAAAGGATATTTCAGATTAGAGCAAATATAAACTTTATGCACCAAATATTCTCCTTTGTTGTCATATTTGCCAATTGCATGAAGCGAACAATGATTAAAACTTGGCAAAATAGAATCAAATTTAAGTTTCTCTTTTAGACAATTTAGATTACACAGAATATCAAATTCAATATAACCCAAAGTATTTAAAGAGGACAACAAATTCAGTTCATCTTGTGCACATGTAATAGGATGAAAAAGCTTATCTTCAGCACATTTGTATGGTTCCAAACCAAAAGTATCACACTTATTTGCTACTTGTGGCATAGGAGTAAAAGAATCATCAACACACAACTCCTCTTTATCACAAGGAACCGCGAGTAATTCATTTTGTGACAAAGGAAAATCAGTAGTGGGTTCCACTATTTGTTGCTCTTCATTAGCATGCAGAGTGGACAAATTTTGGACATTATGGGTCACATCATTCTGGCAAGTATTCACAGATAATAGAATCTCTTTTTCAGCATTAAGAGCCAGACAAAACAATTGACCAATATGGCAATATGATTTGCTAATTAATAAGGTTCGAATTTCAGAATTGAGCCCTTTCATGAATCTACTCATAACATCTTCCATGCATTCATCCAATCCACCAAACATACAAATCTTAAAATTATGGTAGTATTGTTTCACAGTCTTGCTACCCTGCTTCAAGTTGTCTAATTTTGCAAGCAAATAATCAACATAATATGCAGGAACGAATGCATCTCTAAAAAGAAATTTGAAGTCTTTCCAAGATTCTGGAACTTTGATGTGCCTACAAATGTGTTTCCATTCTAGCAAAGCATATTCAATCAAAATATTAGAGGCAATACAAATCTTTTGTTTCTCGGATAGGTCATGCTCATCAAATTCATTGTCTACTTTTAACTCCCAATCAATGTAAGCTTGAGGATCAAACTTACCATCATATAATGGCAAGTGTTGAATGACATCCTGAATATGAGGGTCTAGTTTCAACAGCTCAAAAATCTCCACATCACCTGCCATGATTAGTAGAAAACAAGAAACACAAAAATAATATGTATCCTCCTATCAACTACTAGGATGTGTCAGATGTAATTCTCTCAAACTCAACTTGTTAAAACAAGCCCTTACAAGTTCTTACCAAGCCAAACAGGAGGTGACGGCAACCAACAAGTCTACAACCGTGGAGTGAAGTGTATCGGTGCCGCAACAACAACACTTGTCAAGCTGTAGTCGAAATATGTGGAGCTATAGGTGGGCTAAAGCAAGGAAGTACTAGAACCACGTTAGTTGCAAGCAAATTGAACAAACGCTCAACGACGTTATTATGCTGGTCCTAGGCTAGTACATGCTAGAGACGCGAGCCTGGACACAAACGAAGTCACTGAGCAGCAGCAAAGAAGGATCACAAGGACAGGAATAACAACAAAAGAAAAACTCTTCTCTTCTTCTTTCTCTTTCTTTTCTTTCTTTCTTTCTTTCTGTCTTTCTTTTCTTTCTTTCTTTTCTTTCTTTCTGTCTTTTTTTTCTTCTGTTTTTTTTTCTTTCAACTAGCACAAAACTGAAATTTTGCAACAAGAAATAACAAGCTACTTACAGCAATTAAATGTTTCCTTGGGAAGGGTGATTCAGTAGCAAAGTGAAACAAGTGGTTGTTTTGCAAAACCAGCAGACGCGCAAATCTCCAGGGCAATTGCGAAGCGCTCAGAATGAATTTGGGACCAAGCTCTGATCCGTTGGAAAGAGGACAAGTTAAGGTTTCCAGATTGTATTTAAACTCCCTATTCAGACTCCTGACAAAGGAAATATGGTGCTTTTGTTTTCAAGATAAAACAGGACTCCGAATCGAATTCTATCTTGATCTTGTTGGATTTCCTTTTTGTAGATGGAAATATGGACGTGGATGAAACCTCCAAGGACATGGCTAGGATAATGGTGGTAAACAAAACAAAGGAATTTGAAAATCCACTCGGATTCCTAGAGAGAAACAAATAAACTCAAATCTGCGATGGTGACAGAAACGTGACTAGAACTCGAAACTCTAAACGACTAGACGCTAAGACCAGCAACTTGCACGACGATGCAACCGTTAATTCAATAAGCCCTAACTAAGCAGTAATAGTATTAAGCTCAAAGGGGTTTTGGGATTATGAAGAACTAATCTACTAATTTTGTTTTGGCTTTTTCTGGACCATAGGAGATTAAAAACAACAAAGAACTAGAAGTCTCTCACCGATCAACCTTGCTCTGATTACCAACTGATACATCCGGCCCAGGTGGGGTTGGCCGAGGCCCAACAAATTAAGGTTGCCCGGACCCCAACAGTTCTTATGCACACCCACTCAGGGAAAAGGCTCAATGTCCCTAAAAGACTAGTCCGATAGGGGAAGGGTGGCTCTCTCTTTTAAGGTGGCTTCCTCCTCCCAAGCTAAGTAAGGTGGGATTATTCAGAGGCTCACACGGTCACCGCCCGACTACAACTAGACCACTTGGCCTTTTTTTGTTGCGTCTTTGCCAGCGGGTAATAGTGGAGGATGTCCTCATCATTCTCACCCCCTTAAACAACGTTCTCCAACCCTAGGACACGTCCCTAATGAACCTAACTTGATACATGGGCCATCAGCCCAAAATAGGGTGACACAGCACCAAAGGCAGAAAAGGCCCCGGCGTTGAAACGACGATTGCGGAAGCATCGGATAAGATATATCCATGAGTCCAGATCCGTTGGAAAATAGACTTGATAAGCTTTCCAAAAAGTGCTAGAACGTCCCAATCCGAGTCCGTATGCGACCGTGGTGAACATCACAAGTTGGAGCTGTCCTGGAGTCCGAATCCAGCCCCAAAACGTGTTGGATTTGATCTCTTTCTTTCCTTGGACCAAAAGTGACGTGGTGTCCAGGTGCAGGACGTTGGGAATACTTGGATTTGGTCCCCAATCAACTTCATTAACCTTCCATGCTTTCCATATGCAATCAAACCTTTCCTTGATCCATGTAAGTAATTCTGAAAATGAAAATATACACATTTTATGGTGGAGCACCAATTCATCAAATGCATCAATGATAAGCCTCATATAGAATGGTTGCACCTTTGGTATAGAAGTGGTTGACATGGTCATATTTGAGCCAATGATGTCCTCATCAATTTTAGACGCACCTGATGGTCCTCCTAGGTGATGTGGGTCAAGTAGAAGCTCATTTCGGTCAGTTTGGAGATAGTGTTAAAGTCTGTACAAGATGGGTGCATGATTTGCGCTTAGTGTACCATGGGCATGGAAATCATTTTGGGCACACTCGATGGTACTCCTTAGTGATGTGGGTCTAGTAGAAGCTTGTTTCGGTCCGGTTAGAGGTAGTGTTAATCTTATCACAACATAGGTGCACACTTTGCGCCGAATGTACCATAGGCATGGAAATCATTTTGGGCACACCCGATGGTACTCCTAGGTGGCGTGTGTCTTGTGGAAGCTTATTTCGGTCTGTTTGGAGCTAGTGTTAATCTAGGCGCAAGACAGGTGCACGGTTCGGTTTGCGTTGAACATACCATAGGCTCGAAAATCATTTTGGATGGACCCGATGGTACTCCTAGGTGACGTGGGTCAAACTAAACCTCGACGCTCGTCTCGATTGCTTTGGAGATAGTGTTAATCTGAGCACAACATATGGACTCCTAGGTGACGTGGGTGAAATGGAAGCTCGTTTCGCTCTTTTTGGAGATAGTGTTAATCTCGATGCATGATGGGTGGACAGTCTGCGCCGAATGTACTATAGGCTCGGAAATCATTTTGGGCGCAACCGATGGTACTCCTACGTGACGTAGGTCAAGTGGAAACTCATTTTCGTCCATTTGGAGATACTGTTAATCTCGGCACAAGATAGGTGCAAAGTTTACACAAAACATACCATAGCATCAGAAATCATTTTGACGCACCCAATGCTACTCCAAGGTGACGTGGGTCAAGTGAAAACTCATTTCCGTCCATTTAGAGATACTATTAATCTTGGCCCAAGATAGTTGAATGGCTTGCACCGAACATACCATTAGCTCGGAAATCATTTTGACACACCTGATGGTACTCCAAGGTGACGTGGGTCAAGTGAAAGCTTGTTTCAGTCCGTTTGGAGATACTATTAATCTTGACACAAGATACGTGCATGGTTTGCACCGAATGTACCTCGGTCTTGGAAACCATTTGGGCGCACCCAATGGTACACATAGGTGCCGTGAGTCAAGTCAAAGCTCATTTCGGTCCGTTTGGAGATAGTGTTAATCTTGGCGCAAGATACGTGCACGATTTGCGCTGAACGTACTATAGGCTCAAAAATTATTTTGGATGCACCCGATGGTACTCCTAGGAGACGTGGGTCAAATTCAATCTCGTTTTGGTCTGTTTGGTGATAGTGTTAATCTCGACGCAAGATGGGTGCATGGTTTGCGATGAATGCACAATGGGCATGGAAATCATTTTGGGCACACCCGATAGTACTCATAGGTGACGTGGATCAAGTGGAATCTTGTTGTGATCTGTTTACAAATAGTGATAATTTCAGCGCAAGATACAGCATGGGTTGTGTCAAATGTACCACAGGCATAGAAATCATTTAGGGCACACCCGATGCACCTAGGTGATGTGGGTCAAGGGAAGCTCATTTCGGTCCGTTTGGACACAATGCTAGTCTTGGCACAAGGTAGGTGCACGGTTTGCGCCAAACGTACCATAGGCTCCAAAAATTATTTTGGACGCACCTGATGGTACTCCTAGGTGACATGGGTCAAGTGGCAGCTCGTTTCGGTCCATTTGGAGATAGTGTTAACCTGGGCACAAGATAGGTACACGGTTTGCACCGAATATAACCCATGCATGGAAACCATTTCAGGCACACCCGATGGTACACCAAGAGGACATGGGTCAAGTGGAAACTTGTTTCGGTCCATTCGGAGATTGTGTTAATCTAGGCGCAAGTTAGTTGCACTGTTTGCGTTGCACGTACCATAAGATCGGAAATCACTTTGGACGCACCCGATGGTCCTCTTAGGTGATGTGGGTCAAGTAGAAGCTCATTTCTATCAGTTTGGAGATAGTTTTAATGTCGGTGCAAGATGGGAGCATGATTTGTGCTGAGTGTACCACGGGCATGGAAATCATTTTGGGCACACTCGATGGTACTCCTAGGTGACATGGGTCTAGAAGAAGCTCGTTTCGATCCGTTTGGAGGTAGTGTTAATCTTAGCACAACATAGGTGCACGCTTTGCGTCGAATGTACAATAGTCATGGAAATCATTTTGGGCACACCCGATGGTACTCCTAGGTGACGTGTGTCAAGTGGAAGCTCATTTCGGTCCATTTGGAGATAGTATTAATCAAGGTTTGCGCCAAACATACCATAGCATCGGAAATCATTTTGACGCACCCAATGCTACTCCAAGGTGACGTGGGTCAAGTGAAAAATTATTTCCGTCCATTTGGAGATACTGTTAATCTTGGCCCAAGATAGGTGAATGGCTTGCGCTGAACATACAATTAGCTCGGAAATCATTTTGACACACCTGATGGTACTCCAAGGTGATGTGGGTCAAGTGAAAGCTTGTTTCGGTCAATGGTACAAGATAGGTGCATGGTTTGCACCGAATGTACCTCAATCTTGGAAACCATTTTGGGCACACCCAATGGTACACATAGGTGCCGCGAGTCAAGTCAAAGCTTATTTCGGTCCGTTTGGAGATAGTATTAATCTTGGCGCAAGATACGTGCACGATTTCTGCTGAACGTACTATAGGCTCAAAAATTATTTTGGATGCACCCGATGGTACTCCTAGGAGACATGGGTCAAATTCAACCTCATTTTGGTCCGTTTGGTCAGAGTGTTAATCTCGACGCAAGATGGGTGCATGGTTTGCGCTGAATGTACAACGGGCATGGAAATTATTTTGGGCACACCTGATAGTACTCATAGGTGACGTGGATCAAGTGGAATCTTGTTGTGATCTGCTTAGAAATAGTGATAATTTCAGCGCAAGATAGGTGCATGGGTTGCACCGAATGTAGCACAGGCATAGAAATCATTTAGTACACACTCGATGCTACACCTAGGTGACGTGGGTCAAGTGAAGCTCGTTTCGGCCCGTTTGGACATAATGCTAGTCTTGGCGCAAGGTAGGTGCATGGTTTCCGCCAAACATACCATAGGATCCAAAATTTTTTTGGACGCACCTGATGGTACTCCTAGGTGACATGGGTCAAGTGGCAGCTCGTTTCGGTCCGTTTGGAGATAGTGTTAACCTGGGCACAAGATAGGTGCACGGTTTGCACCGAATATAACATGGGCATGGAAACCATTTCAGGCACACCCGATGGTACACCAAGAGGACGTGGGTCAAGTGGAAACTTGTTTCGGTCCATTCGGAGATTGTGTTAATCTAGGCGCAAATTAGGTGCACGGTTTGCGCCGCACGTACCATAGGCTCGGAAATCATTTTGGACACACCCGATGGTCCCCTTAGGTGATGTGGGTCAAGTAGAAGCTCATTTCTGTCAGTTTGGAGATAGTTTTAATGTCGGTGCAAGATGAGAGCACAATTTGTGCTGAGTGTACCACGGGCATGGAAATCATTTTGGACACACTCGATGGTACTCCTAGGTGACGTGGGTCTAAAAGAAGCTCGTTTCGGTGCATTTGGAGATAGTGTTAATCTTAGCACAACATAGGTGCACGCTTTGCGTCGAATGTACCATAGGCATGGAAATCATTTTGGGCACACCCGATCGTACTCCTAGGTGACCTGTGTCAAGTGGAAGCTCATTTCGGTCCGTTTGGAGACAGTGTTTAACTAGGCTAATGATAGGTGCACGGTTTGCACCGAATGTACCACGGGCATGAAAACCTTTTCAGGGACACCCGATAGTACTTCTAGGTGACGTTGGTCAGTGGAAGCTCATTTCAGTCCGTTTGGAGATAGTATTAATCTTGACGCAAGATAGGTGCACGGTTTGCGCCGAATGTTCCATAGGCTCTGAAATCGATTTGAGCACAACCGATGGTACACCTAGGTGACACGGGTCAAGTGGCAGCTTGTTTCGGTCGGTTTGGTGATATTGTTAATCTGGGCGCAAGATAGGTCCATAGTTTGAGCCGAATGTACCATGGGCATATAAAACATTTTGGGCACACCCGATGGTACGCCAAGGTGACGTGGGTCAAGTGGAAGCTTGTTTCGGTCCATGTGGAGATTGTATTAATCTAGGCGCAAGTTAGGTGCACGGTATGCGTTGAACGTACCAAGACTCAGAAATCATTTTGGACGCACCTGATGGTACTCCTAGGTGACGTGGGTCAAGTAGAAGCTCGTTTTGGTCCGTTTGGAGATAGTGTTAACCTTGGTGCAATATGGGTGCACGATTTGCGCTGAATGTACTACGAGCATAGAAAACACTTTAGGCATACTCAATGGTACTCCTAGGTGACGTGGGTCTAGTGGAAGCTTGTTTCATTCTGTTTGGAGATTGTATTAGTCTTAGCACAACATAGGTGCACGCTTAGCACTGAATGTACCATAGGTGTGGAAATCATTTTGGGCACACCCGATGGTACTCCTAGGTGACATGTGTCAATTGAAAGCTCATCTTGGTCTGTTTGGAGATAGTGCTAATCTAGGCGCAAGATAGGTGCCTAGTTTGCACCGAATGTACCACGGGCATGGAAATCTTTTCTGGCACACCCGATGGTACTTCTTGGTGACATTGGTCGAGTGGAAGCTCATTTCAGTCCGTTTGGAGATAGTATTAAACTTGGCGCAAGATAGGTGCACAGTTTACGCCGAATGTAGCATAGGCTCTGAGATCTCTTTGAGCGCAACCAATGGTACTCCTACGTGACATCGGTCATGTGGAAACTCATTTCAATCCATTTGGGGATAGTGTTAATCTCGAGGCAAGATTGGTGCACAGTTTGCGCTGAATGAACCATAGGATGGAAATCATTTTGGGCGCACCTGATGAAACTCCTAGGTGACACGGTTGAAATGGAAGCTCATTTCAGTACATTTGGAGATAGTGTTAATCTCGCGCAAGATAGGTGCACGGTTTTCGCCGAAGCTAACATAGGCCCAAAAATCATTTTAGGCGCAACCGGTGGAAGTCCAACATGACGTGGATCAAGTGGAAACTCATTTCGGTCCATTTGAAGATAGTGTTAGTCTCAGCGCAAGATAGGTGCACAGTTTGCGCCGAACGTACCATAGGCTCAAAAATCATTTTGATGCACCTGATGGTACTCCAAGGTGACGTGGGTGGCTTGGAAATCATTTTGGGCACACCTAATGGTACTCCTAGGTGACATGGTCAAATTGAACCTCGTTTTGGTCCATTTGGAGATAGTGGTAATCTCGGTGCAAGATAAGTGCACGGTTGGCGCTGAATGTACAATAGGCATGGAAATCATCTTGGGCACACCTGATGGTACTCCTAAGGTGACATGCGTCAGGAGGAATCTTGTTTTGGTTTGTTTGGAGGTAGTGTTAATCTCAGCGCAAGATTGGTGCAAGGGTTGTGCCGAATGTACCATAGGCATCAAAATCATTTAGGGCACACCTGATGCTACACCTTGGTGACGTGGGTCAGCTCATTTCGGTCCGTTTGTAGCAATGTTAATCTAGGCGCAAGTTAGGTGCACAGTTTGCGCCAAACGTACCATAGGCTCAAAAATTATTTTTGACGCACCAGATGGAACTCCTAGGTGACATGGGTCAAGTGGTAGCTCGTTTCAGTTTGTTTGGAGATAATGTGAATCTAGGCGCAGTTTCGGTGCATGGTTTGCGCTGAACGTTCCATTGGATTCAAAATTATTTGGACGCACCCGATGGTACTCCTATGTGACATGGGTCAAGTGGTAGCTCGTTTCTGTCCCTGAAGATAGTGTTAATCTAGACACAAGATAGGTGCATGGTTTGTGCCGAATATAACATGGGCATGAAAACCATTTCGAGCACACCCGATGGTACACCAAGGTGACTGAGTCAAGTGGAAGCTTATTTCGGTCTATTTGAAGATTGTGTTAATCTAGGCACAAGTTAGGTGCACAGTTTGCGCCACACGTACCATAGTCTCGGGTATCATTTTGGATGCTGATACATCCGGCCCAGGTGGGGTTGGCCGAGGCCCAACAAATTAAGGTTGCCCGGACCCCAACAGTTCTTATGCACACCCACTCAGGGAAAGACCCAATGTCCCTAAAAGACTAGTCTGATAGGGGAAGGGTGGCTCTCTCTTTTAAGGTGGCTTCCTCCTCCCAAGCTAAGCAAGGTGGAATTATTCAGAGGCTCACACGGTCGCCGCCCGACTACAACTAGGCCACTTGGCCCTTTTTTTGTTGCGTCTTTGCCAGCGGGTAATAGTGGAGGATGTCCTCATCAGATGCACCCGATGGTCCTCCTAGGTGATGTGGGTCAAGTAGAAGCTCATTTCAGTCAGTTTGCAAATAGTGTTAATGTCGGTGCAAGATGGGTGCACGATTTGCGCTGAGTGTACCACGGGCATGAAAATCATTTTGGGCACACTGGATGGTACTCCCAGTTGACGTGGGTCTAGAAGAAGCTCATTTCAGTCCGTTTGGAGATGTGTTAATCTTAGCACAACATAGGTGCACACTTTGCGCCGAATGTACCACAGGCATGGAAATCATTTTGGGCACACCCGATGGTACTCCTACGTGACGTGTGTCAAGTGGAAACTCATTTTGTTCCATTTGGAGATAGTCTTAATCTAGGCATAAGATAGGTGCACGGTTTGCACAGAATGTACCACGGGCATGAAAACCTTTTCAGGCACACCCGATGGTACTTCTACTTGATGTTGGTCGAGTGGAAGCTCATTTCAGTCCATTTGGAGATAGTATTATTGTTGACGCAAGATAGTTGCATGGTTTGCACCGAATATACCATAGGCCCTAAAATCGCTTTGAGCACAACCGATGATACTCCTAGGTGACATGGGTCTAGAAGAAGCTCACTTCAGTCCGTTTGGAGATAGTGTTAATCTTAGCACAACATAGGTGCATGCATTGCGCCGAATGTACCACAGGCATAGAAATCATTTTGGGCACACCCGATGGTACTCCTAGGTGATGTGTGTCAAGTGGAAGCTCATTTCGGTCCGTTTGGAGATAGTCTTAATCTAGGCATAAGATAGGTGCACGATTTGCACCGAATGTACCACGGGCATGAAAACCTTTTCAGGCACACCCGATGGTACTTCTACTTGATGTTGATCGAGTGGAAGCTCATTTCAGTCCATTTGGAGATAGTATTAATGTTGACGCAAGATAGGTGCACTGTTTGCACTGAATATACCATAGGCCCTGAAATCGCTTTGAGCACAACCGATGATACTCCTAGGTGACATGGGTCAAGTGGAAGGTCATTTCGGTCCATTTGTAGATAATGTTAATCTAGGCACAAGTTAGGTGCACAGTTTGCGCCGAACGTACCATAGGCTCTAAATTTTTTTGACGCACCTGATGGTATTCCTAGGTGACTTGGGTCAATTGGTAGCCCGTTTCAGTTTGTTTGGAGATAATGTTAATCTAGGCACAAGTTTGGTGCATGGTTTGCGCTGAACGTTCCATTGGCTACAAAATTATTTTGGACGCACCCGATGGTACTCCTATGTGACATGGGTCAAGTGGTAGCTCGTTTCAGTCCGTTTGGTGATATTCTTAATCTGGGCGCAAGCTAGGTGCAAGGTTTGTGCCGAATGTACCACTGGCATGAAAACCATTTTGGGCACACCCGATAATACACCAAGGTGATGTGGGTCAAGTGGAAGCTTGTTTCGGTCTATTTGGAGATAGCGTTAATCTCGACGCAAGATAGGTGCATGGTTTGCGCTGAATGAAACATGGGCATGGAAATCATTTTGGGTGCACCTAATGCAACTCCTAGGTGACGTGGATGAAATAGAAGCTCGTTTCGGTCCATTTGGAGATAGTGTTAATCTCGACGCATGATAGGTGCACGGTTTGCGCCGAACATACCATAGGCTCATAAATCATTTTGGGCGCAGCCGATGGTACTCCTACGTGACGTGGGTCAAGTGGAAACTCATTTCGGTTCATTGGGAGATAGTGTTAAACTTGGCGCAAGGTAGGTGCATGGTTTACGCCGAACATACCAAAGGCACAAAAATCATTTTGACGCACCCGATGGTACTCCAAGGTGACGTGGGTCAAGTGGAAGCTTGTTTCGGTCCTTTCGGAGATATTATTAATCACGGCACAAGATAGGCACATTGTTTTGCGCCGAATGTACCTCGGTCATGAAAACCATTTCGGGCGCACACAATGGTACACATAGGTGACGTGAGTCAAGTGGAAGCTCATTTCGGTCCGTTTAGAGATAGTGCTAATCTAGGCACAAGATACGTGCACGGTTTGCGCTGAACGTACCATAGGCTCAAAAATCATTTTGGATGCACCCGATGGTACTCCTAGGTGACGTGGGTCAAATTCAACCTCGTTGGTCTGTTTGGAGATAGTGTTAATCTTGGCGCAAGATAGGTGTACAGTTTGCGTTGAATGTACAACAGGCATGGAAATCATTTTGCGCACACCCGATTGTACTCCTAGGTGACGTGGGTCAAGTGCAATCTTGTTTTGGGTTGTTTGGAGATAGTGTTAATCTTAGTGCAAGATAGGTGCATGGGTTGCACTGAATGTACCATAGGCATGGAAATAATTTAGGGAACACCCGATGCTACAACTAGGAGACGTGGGTCAAGTGGATGCTCATTTGGGTCTGTTTGGGGATAATATTAATCTAGGCACAAGTTAGATGCACAGTTTTTGTTGAACGTACCATAGGCTCCAAAATTATTTTGGATGCACCCGATGGTACTCCTAGGTGACGTGGGTCAAGTGGTAGCTCGTTTCGGTCCGTTTGGAGATAGTGTTAATCTAGGTGCAAGATAGGTGCAAGGTTTACGCCGAATGTACCATGGGCATGGAAACCATTTTGGGCACACCTGATGGTACTCCAAACCATTTTGAGATTGTGTTAATCTAGGCGCAGGTTAGATGCACGGTTTGCTCTGAACATACCATAGGCTCGAAAATCATTTTGGATGCACCCGATGGTACTCCTAGGTGATGTGGGTTAAGGAGATGCTCGTTTTCGATCAGTTTGGAGATAGTGTTAATCTCGGTGCAAGATGGGAGCACGATTTGCGCTGAATGTACCATAGGCATGAAAAGCATTTTGGGCACACTCGGTGGTACTCCTAGGTGACGTGGGTCTAGTGGAAGCTTGTTTCGGTTTGTTTAGAGATAGTGTTAATCTTAGCACAATTATAGGTGCACACTTTGTGCCAAATGTATCACAGGCGTGGAAATCATTTTGGGCACACTTGAATGGTACTACTAGGTGACGTGTGTCAAGTGGAAGCTCATTTCGGTCCATTTGCAGATAGTGTTAATCTAGGCCCAAGATAGGTGCACGGTTTAGGCATGGAAATCTTTTTAGACACACCCGACGATACTTCTTGGTGACGTTGGTCGAGTGGAAGCTCATTTCATTCTGTTTGGCGATAGTATTAATCTTGATGCAAGAGAGGTGCATGGTTTGTGCCGAATCTACCATAGGCTCTGAAATCGCTTTGAGCGCAACCGATGGTAGTCCTATGTGACGTCAGTCAAGTGGAAACTCATTTCGGTCCATTTGGAGATAGTGTTAATCTCGACACAAGATAGGTGCACGGTTTGCGCTGAATGAACCAAGGGCATCGAAATCATTTTGGGTGCACCTGAGGGAACTCCTAGGTGACGTGGGTGAAATGGAAGCTCGTTTCAGTCCTTTCAGAGATATTGTTAATCTCGGCACAAGATGCATTGTTTGCGCCAAATGTATCTGGATCATGAAAACCATTTCGGACGCACCCAATGGTACACATAGGTGACATGAGTCAAGTGGAAGCTCATTTCGGTACGTTTGGAGATAGTGCTAATCTCGGTGGAAGATAGGTGCATGGTTTGCGCCGTACGTACCATTGACACGAAAATCATTTTGGGCACACCCAAGGGTACTCCTAGGTGACATGGGTCAAGTGGAATCTCATTTTTGTCCTTTTGGAGATAGTGTTAATCTCGGTGCAAGATAGGTGCACGGTTTGCGCCGAATGTACCATGGGCATGGGAATTGCTTTGGGCACACCTGATGGTACTCCTAGGCAATGTATGTCAAATGGAAGATTATTTTAGTCCACTTGGAGATAGTCTGAGTCTGGTGCAAGATGGGTGCATGGTTTGACCGAACAAACCATAGGCTCAAAAATTATTTTGATGCACCCGATGGTACTCCAAGGTGACGTGGGTCAAGTGGAAGAGATACTGTCAATCTCGACGCAAGATAGGGGCACGGTTTGTGCCGAATGTACCACGGGCATGGAAACCATTTCGCGCACACCTAATGGTACACATAGGTGACGTGAGTCGAGTGGAAGCTCATTTCGATCGGTTTGTAGATGGTATTAATCTTAGCACAACATAGGTGCACGCTTTGCGCTGAATGTACCACAGGTGTGGAAATCATTTTGGGCACACCCGATGGTACTCCAAGGTGACGTGTGTCAAGTTGAAGCTCATTTCAGTCTGTTTGGAGATATATTAATCTTAACACAAGATAGGTGCACGATTTGCGCCTAATATACCATAGGCTCTGAAATCGCTTTGAGCGCAACAGATGGTACTCCTATGTGATGTCGGTCAAGTGGAAACTCATTTCGGTCCATTTGGAGATAGTGTTAACCTCGACACCAGATAGGTGCACGGTTTGCACTAAATGAACCATGGGCATGGAAATCATTTTGGGCGCACCTGATGGAACTCCTAGGTGACATGGGTGAAATGGAAGCTCGTTTCGGTCTGTTTGGAGATAGTATTAATTTTGACACATGATAGGTGCACGGTTTGCGTCGAACGTACCATATGCACAGAAATCATTTTGGGCGCAATCGATGGTACTCCTACATGATGTGGGTCAAGTGAAAACTCATTTCGGTCCATTTGGAGATTATGTTAATCTCGGTGCAAGATAGGTGCATGGTTTGCGCGGAACATACCATAGGCTTGGAAATCATTTTGACGCACCTGATGGTACTCCAAGGTCACGTGGGTCAAGTGGAAACTCTTTTCGGTCTGTTTGGAGATACTGTTAATCTCGGGACAAGATAGGTGCACGGTTTGTGCCGAATGTACCTCGGTCATGGAAACCATTTTAGGCGCACCTAATGGTACAGATAGGTGACGTGAGTGAAGTGAAATCTCATTTCGGTCCGTTTGGATATAGTGTTAATCTTAGCGCAAGGTACGTGCACTATTTGTGCTGAACGTATCATAGGCTTAAAAATCTTTTTTGATGCACCCGTTGGTACTCCGAGGTGACGTGGGTCAAATTCAACCTCGTTTCGGTCTATTTGGAGATAGTGTCAATCTTGGCGCAAGATAGGTGCACGGTTTGCGCTGAATGTACAACGGGCATGGAAATTATTTTGGGCACACCTAAGATTGTAGGCGGGGTGGGCTCTTAACGAAACCTGCACGCTTGCCCTGCAAAAATTCTCTTTGTGGCTATTGTGGCTCAGCTGCAATTTCTTTGTGGCCTAGTATCCTTTAACCCGTGAAGCCCGATGGGCAAGACACCGAGGTCGCACGAACCCGCAAGAACCTGTGACAATTGCATCTCCTGATCCTCATCGCTTTTGCCATCATGGTAGCATGGCATCGGGCATCGTCCTCCTCCACTTGCCATCTGCCCCTTCTACAACGTGAGAGTCCTAGCTTCGGCGCAGATGGAAAGCGTCGATTGCGGCCGTGGCAGGGACAACTACATGGAGCACGATGAGTTCAGCTTCAGGAACAGGGGTAGCATGATGGACAGGGACGTGAAGGAAGGGGACGAGAAGGCCGCAGCGGTGGCAGGTGGGGAAGCCAATGCGGTGGCCGCGCCGATGGCGATGCCATCGATGAGCGTGATGACCTGTCTCATCCTGACCATGCTGTGGCGCAAGCTCATCCATAACCCAAACACCTACTTCAGCCTCATCGGCATCATCTGGTCGCTTGTCTACTTCAGGTCCATACTAGCAACTACCAACCGATACGGCATGCATGCATCGGTCGGTGGAGTAGAGTAGCGGGTGATCCAGTGAGGCAGCCAATTGATAGCTTCGCTGTCGTGTCCTGCAGGTGGAACTTTGAGATGCTAGCCACTGTCATGCAATCCATCTCCATCCTGTCAGACGCGGGGCTCGAAATGGTCATGTTCAGTCTCGAGCGGGCTCCCATTCCAGCTCTAGTTTTTGTCATCATAAGTTCATGCTATTGTGTTTTATGTAGATATTGTACGTGTAGAGAGATAGAGCACACGTACATACACTATAGTGTAGCGGGTCTCACGGGTTTTGTAGCTAAGTGCGTTGTGTCCACGGAAAACTTGTCCGCGAACTCTATAGCTTAGTGGCTGGCCGCAAACACTCTAAAAAACTTTGTAGCAAGTGATGCGGGTTAGTGGCCGACTGCGAACGAGCCCGCCTGCAAGTTGAGGCACACCCGATGGTACTCCTAGGTGACGTGGGTCAAGTGAAATATTGTTTTGGTCTATTTGGAGATAGTGTTAATCTCAACGCAAGATAAGAGCATGGGTTGCGCCAAATATACCATAGGCATAGAAATCATTTAGGGCACACCCGATGCTACAGCTAGGTGATGTGGGTCAAGTGAAAGCTCATTTCAGTCCGTTTGGAGATAATGTAAATTTAGGCGCAAGTTAGGTGCATAGTTTGCTCCAAATATACCATAGGAAATTATTTTGGATGCACCCGATGGTACTCCTAGGTGACATGGTGAGCTCGTTTTGGTCTGTTTGGAGATAGTGTTCATCTAGGCGCAATATAGGTGCACGATATGCACCGAATATACCATGGGCATGGAAACCATTTGGGCACACCCGACGGTACACCAACGTGACGTGGGTCAAGTGGAAGCTTGTTTCGGTCCATTTGGAGATTGTGTTAATCTAGGCACAAGTTAGGGGCACGGTTTGCGTCGAACGTACCATAGGCTCAGAAATCATTTTGAACGCAGCTGACGGTACTCCAAGGTGATGTGGGTCAAGTAGAAGCTCGTTTTGGTTAGTTTGGAGATAGTGTTAATCTCGATGCAAGACAGGTGCATGATTTGCGTTGAATGTACCACGAGCATGGAAATCATTTTGCGCACACTCGATGGTACTTCTAGGTGACATGGGTCTTGTGGAAGCTCGTTTCGCTCTGTTTGGAGATAGTGTTAATCGTAGCACAACATAGGTGCACGCTTTGTGCCGAATGTATCACATGCATGGAAATCATTTTGGGCACATCATGGTACTCCTAGGTGATGTGTGTCAAGTGGAAGCTCATTTCAGTCCGTTTGGAGATAGTGTTAGTCTAGGTGCAAGATAGGTGCATGGTTTGCACCGAATGTACCTCGGGTATGGAAATCTTTTCAGGAACACCCGATGGTACTTCTAGGTGACGTTGGTTGAGTGGAAGCTCATTTCAGTCCATTTAGAGATAGTATTAACCTTGACGCAAGATAGGTGCCCGGTTTGTGCCGAATCTACCATAGGCTCTGAAAATCGCATTGAGCCCAACCGATGGTACTCCTAGGTGACATGGGTCATGTGGTAGCTCATTTTGGTCTGTTTGGAGATAGTGTTAATCAGGGCGCAAGATAGGTGCATGGTTTGCGCCGAATGTACCACGGGCATGGAAACCATTTCGGGCACACCCGATGGTACACCAAGGTGATGTGGGTCAAGTGGAAGCTTGTTTCGGTCCATTTGGAGATTGTGTTAATCTAAGTGCAAGTTAGGTGCACGGTTTGAGCCGAACGTACCATAGGCTCAAAAAACATTTTGGACACGCCCGATGGTACACCTAGGTGGGTCAAGTAGAAGCTCATTTTAGTCCATTTGGAGATAGTGTTAATCTCGGTGCAAGGTGGGTGCATGATTTGCGCTGAATGTACCCGGGCATGGAAATCATTTTGGGCACACTTGATCGTACTCCTCGGAGACGTGGGTCTAGTGGAAGCTTGTTTTAGTCCGTCTAGAGATAGTTTTAATCTTGGCACAACATAGGTGCACACTTTGCACCGAATGTACCACAGGCTTGGAAATTATTTTGGGCACACCCGATGGTACTCCTAGGTGATGTGTGTCAAGTGGAAGCCCATTTTGGTCCGTTTGTAGATAGTGTTAATCTAGGTGCAAGACAGGTGCGTAGTTTGTGTCGAATGCACCACGGGCATGGAAATTTTTTCAGGCACACCCGATGGTACTTCTAGGTGATGTTGGTCGAGTAGAAGCTCATTTCAGTCCATTTGGAGATAGTATTTATCTTGACGTAAGATAGGTGCACGGTTTTTGCCAAATCTACCATAGGCTCTGAAATCGCTTTGAGTGCAACCGATGGAACTCCTAGGTGACATGGGTCTAGTAGAAGCTTGTTTCGGTTCACTGTAGATAATGTTAATCTAGGCGCAAGTTAGGTGCATAGTTTCCGCCGAACGTACCATAGGCTCTAAAATTATTTTGGACGCACCCGATGGTACACCTATGTGACATGGGTCAAGTGGTAGCTCATTTTGGTCCGTTTGGAGATTGGGTTAATCTAGGAGGAAGTTAGGTGCACAGTTTGCGCCGCACGTACCATAGGCTCAGAAATCACTTTGGACAAACCCAAATGGTACTCCTAGGTGACGTGGGTCAAGTAGAAGCCCATTTTGGTTTGTTTGGAGATAGTGTTAATCTCGGGGCAAGATGGGTGCACGATTTGCGCCGAACATACCATAGGCTTGAAAATCACTTTGGACGCACCTGAATGGTACTCCTAGGTGACGTGGGTCTAGTGGAAGTCCATTTGGGTCCGTTTGGAGATAATATTAATCTTGGCACAACATAGGTGCACGCTTTGCGCCGAATTTACCACAGGCAAGGAAATCATTTTGGGCACACCCGATGGTATTCCTAGGTGACGTGTGTCAAGTGAAAGCTCACTACGGTCCATTTGGATGTTAATCTAGGTGCAAGATAGGTGCACTGTTTGCACCAAATGTACCACAAGCATGGAAATCTTTTAAGGCATACCCGATGGTACTTCTTGGTCACGTTGGTCGAGTGGAAGCTCATTTTAGTCCGTTTGGAGATAGTGTTAATCTCAACGCAAGATAGATGCATGGTTTGCGCTGAATGAACCAAGGGCATGGAAATCATTATGGGCGCACCTGACATGGGTGAAATGGAAGCTCATTTCAGTCGTTTTGGAGATAGTGTTAATCTCGACGCATGATAGGCACACGGTTTGTGCCAAACCTGCCATAGGCTCAGAAATCATTTTAGAGGCAACCGATGATAATCCTACGTGACGTGGGTCAAGTGGAAAGTCATTTTGGTCCATTTGGAGATAGTGTTAATCTCGGTGCAAGACAGGTGCATGGTTTGCGCCGAACATACCATAGGCTTGGAAATTATTTTGACGCACCCGATGGTACTCCAAGGTGACGTGGATCAAGTGGAAGCTTGTTTTGGTCCGTTTGGAGATACTGTTAACCTCGGCACAAGATAGGTGCATGGTTTGCCCCAAATGTACCTCGGTCATGGAAACCATTTCAGGCGGACCCACTGGTACACATAGGTGATGTGAGTCAAGTGGAAGCTCATTTCGGTCCGTTTGGAGATACTATTAATCTAGGCGCAAGATACGTGCACGGTTTGCGTTGAACGTACCATAGGCACACAAATCATTTTGGATGGTACTCCTAGGTGACGTGTGTCAAATTCAATCTCATTTGGGTCCGTTTGGAGATAGTGTTAATCTCGGCGCAAGATTGGTGCACAATTGGCGCTGAATGTACAACAGGCATGGAAATTATTTTGGGCACACTCGATGATACTCCTAGGTGATGTGGGTCAAGTGAAATCTTGTTTTGGTCTGTATGGAGATAGTGTTAATCTCAGCCTAAGATAGGTGCATGGGTTGCATCGAATGTACCATAAGCATAGAAATCATTTGGGGCACATCAGATGCTACACCTGGTGACGTGAGTCAAGTGGAAGCTCATTTCGGTTCATTGTAGATAATGTTAATCTAGGTGCAAGTTAGGTGCATAGTTTGTGCCGAACGTACCATAGGCTCTAAAATTATTTTGGATGCACCCGATGGTACTCCTATGTGACATGGGTCAAGTGGTAGCTCATTTTGGTCTGTTTGGAGATAGTGTTAATCTAGGTGCAAGATAGACGCACGGTTTGTGCCGAATGTACCATGGGCATGGAAACCATTTCGGGCACAGCCGATGGTACACCAAGGTGACGTGGGTGAAGGGAAGCTTGTTTCAGTCCATTTGGAGACTGTGTTAATCTAGGCGCAGGTTAGGTGAACTGTTTGCGCCTAATGTACCATAGGCTTGAAAATCATGTTGGGCGCACTCGATAGTACTCCTAGGTGATGTGGATCAAGTAGAAGCTCGTTTTGGTCAGCTTGTAGATAGTGTTAATCTTGGTGCACGATTTGCGCTGAATGTACCATGGGCATGGAAATCATTTTGGGCATGATTAACATT
This sequence comes from Saccharum hybrid cultivar R570, assembly GCA_038087645.1. NCBI lineage: Eukaryota > Viridiplantae > Streptophyta > Magnoliopsida > Poales > Poaceae > Saccharum > Saccharum hybrid cultivar. Next base: position 38,453,843 of record JAQSUU010000307.1, on the reverse strand, counting down.
ATCTCCAAACGGACCGAAACGAGCTTCCACTTGACAAATGTCACCTAGGAGTACCACTAGGTGTGCCCAAAGTGATTTCCATGCCCGTGGTATGTTCGGCGCAAACCATGCACCTATCTTGCACCGAGACTAAAACTATCTCCAAACAGATCGAAATGAGCTTTCGCTTGATCCACATCACCGAGTACAATCAGGTGCATCCAAAATGATTAATGAGATTGTGGTACATTTGGCGCAAACCGTGCACCTATCTTGCACAGAGATTAACACTATCTCCAAATAGACCAAAACAAGTTTCCACTTGACCCACGTCACATAGGAGTACCATCGGTTGCGCCCAAAATGATTTCTGAACCTATGGTATGTTTGACGCAAACCGTGTACCTATCTTGCGTCAAGAATAACACTATCTACAAACATACCAAAATAATCTTCCACTTGATCTACGTAACCTAGGAGTACCAAATGGTGTGTCCAAAAGCGATTTCAGAGCCTATGGTACATTTGGCGCAAATCGTGCAATTATCTTGCGTCGAGATTAACATTATCTCCAAATAGAACAAAATGAGCTTACACTTGACCCATGTCACCAAGGAGTACTATCAGGTGTGCCCAAAATGATTTTCGAGCCTATGGTATGTTCGGTGCAAACCGTGCACCTCTCTTGCATCGAGATTAACACTATCTCCAAACAGATCGAAACGAGCTTTCACTTGACACATGCCACCTAGGAGTACCATCGGTTGTGTCCACAATGATTTCCATGCCCGTGAAACATTCGGCGCAAACCATGCACTTATCTAGCGCTGAGACTAACACTATCTCCAAACGGCTCGAAACGAGCTTCCACTTGACCCACGTCACCTAGGAGGTGCGTCCAAAATGATTTCCAAGCATATGGTACGTTCGGCGCAAATTGTGCACCTATCATGCGCCTAGACTAAAACTATCTCCAAACAGACCGAAACAAGCTTCCACTTGACATACATTACCTAGGAGTACCATCAGGTCTGCCCAAAGCGATTTCCATGCCCGTGGTACATTCGGCTTGTGCACCTATCTTATGACGAGATCAAAACAATCTCCAAACAGATAGAAATGAACTTTCGCTTGATCCACGTCGCCTTGGAGTACAATCTAGTGCGTCCAAAATGATTTCTTAGCCTATGGTACGTTCAGCGCATATAGTGCACCTATCTTGCGTCGAGATTAACGGTTTCTCCATATGGGCTAAAATGAGATTCCACTTGACCCATGTCACGTAGAAGTACCATCGGTTGTGTCAAAATGATTTCTTAGCCTAGGGTATGTTCAGCGCAAACCGTGCACCTATCTTGCTTCAAGATTAATACTCTCTCCAAATGGACCAAAATGAGCTTCCATTTGACCAATGTCTCTTAGAAGTACCATCGGGTGTGCCTAAAAAGATTTCCATGCCTGTGGTACATTCGACGCAAACCGTACACCTATCTTTCGCCTAGTTTAACACTATCTCCAAATGGACCAAAATGAGCTTTCACTTGACCATGTCACCTAGGAGTAGCATCGGGTGTGCCCAAAATGATTTCCATGCCTATGGTACATTCAGTGCAAACCGTGCACCTATCTAGCACCAAGACTAACACTATCTCCAAACGGACCGAAACAAACTTCCACTTGACATACATTACATAGGAGTACCATCAGGTGTGCCCAAAGCAATTTCCATGCCCGTGGGACATTCGGCGCAAACTGTGCACCATTCTTGCGCTGAAGTTAAACCATCTCCAAATGGATCAAAATGAGCTTCTGCTTGATCCATCTCACCTAGGAGTACAATGAGGTGCGTCCAAAATGATTTCTATGCCAATGGTATGTTTAGTGCAAACTGTGCACCTATCTAGCGCTAAGATTAACACTATCTCTAAACGGCTTGAATCGAGCTTCCACTTAACCCACTTCAGCTAGGAGAACCATCGAGTGTGCCCAAAGTGATTTCCCGGCCCGTGGTACATTCGGCACAAACTGTGCACCTATCTTGCGCCGAGATTAACACTATCTCCAAACGGACCAAAATAGGCTTCCACTTGACCCACGTCACCAAGGAGTACCATCGGGTGCATCCAAAATGATTTCCAGGGCTATAGTACGTTCGGCACAAATTGTGCACCTATGTTGCGCCTAGACTAAAACTATCTCTAAACATATCGAAACAAGCTTCCACTTGACATAGATTACCTAGGAGTACTATCAGGTGTGCCGAAAGCGATTTCCATGCCCGTGGTACATTCGGCGCAAACCATGCACCTATCTTGCACCGACATTAAAACAATCTCCAAACAGATCGAAATGAACTTTCGCTTGATCCACATCACCTAGGAGTACAATCAAGTGCTTCTAAAATTATTTCTGAGCCTATGGTACATTCAGCGCAAATCATGCACCTATCTTGCGTCGAGATTAATGGTATCCCCATATAGACCGAAACAAGATTCCACTTGACCCATGTCACGTAGGAGTACCATCGGTTGTGTTATAATGATTTCTGAGCCTATGGTACATTCAGCGCAAACCGTGCACCTACCTTGGGTCGAGATTAATACTATCTCCAAATGGATCGAAACGGGCTTCTATTTGACCAATGTCAGCTAGAAGTACCATTGGGTATGCCTGAAAAGATTTGCCTACCCGTGGTACATTCGGCGCAAACTGTACACCTATCTTGTGCCTAGTTTAACACTATCTCCAAATGGACCAAAACGAGCATCCACTTGACCCATGTCACCTAGGAGTACCATTGGGTGTGCCCAAAATGATTTCTATGCCCGTGGCACATTTGGCGCAAACAGTGCACCTATCTCGCGCTGAGACTAACACTATATCCAAACGGGCCAAAACAAGTTTCCACTTGACATACATTATATAGGAGTACCATCGGGTGTGCCCAAATCGATTTCTGTGCCTAAGGGACTTTGAGGTCATGTTGGTCAAGTGGAAGCTTGTTTCGGTCTCTTTGGAGATAGTGTTAAACTCGACGCAAGGTAGGTGCACGGTTTGTGCTAAATGTACCGTAGGCTCCAAAATCGCTTTTGGGCACACCAGATGGTATTTCTAGCTGTATCAAAAAAATGGTACTCCTAGGTGGCATAGATCAAGTGGAAGATCTTTTTAGTCTATTTGGAGAGTGTTAATCTCATGGCAAGATAGGTGCACAACTTGCACCGAATGTACCACGGGCATGGAAATCACTTTGGGCAGACCCGATGGTACTCCTATGTAATGTATGTCAAGTGGAAGCTCGTTTTGGTCAGTTTGGAGATAGTGTAAGTCTTAGCGCAAGATAGTTGCACGGTTTGCACCGAAGGTACCATAGGCTTGGAAATTATTTTGGACGCACCCGATGGTACTCCTAGGTGACGTGGGTCAAGAGGAAGCTTGTTTCGGTCTATTTGGAGATAGTGTTAATCTCAGCGCAAGATAGGTGCACGGTTTGCGCGAATGTACAACGGGCGTGGAAATCATTTTGGTCACACCCGCTAGTACTCGTAGGTGATGTGGGTTAAGTGAAAGCTCGTTTTGGTCCGTTTGGACATAGTGTTAATCTCAACGCTAGATAGGTGCATGGTTTGCGCCGAATGTACCATGGGCATGAAAATCATTTTGGGCATACCCGTTGTTTCTCCAAGGTGACGTGTGCCAAGTGGAGGGTCATTTTGGTCTATTTGGAGATAGTGTTGATCTAGGTGCAAGATAGGTGTATGGTTTGCATCGAATGTACCATGGATATGGAAATCTTTTCAGGCACATCAGATGGTACTTCTAGGTGACATTGGTCAAGTGGAAACTCGTTTCGGTCCATTTGGAGATAGTGTTAATCTAGGCGCAAGATAGGTGTACGGTTTGCGCCGAATGTAGCACGGGCATGGAAAACTTTTTAGGCACACCAGATGGTACTTCTAGGTGACATTGGTCAACTGGAAGCTCGTTTAAGACCATTTGGAGATTACATTAATCTTGACGCAAGATAGGTGCCCAGTTTGCACCGAATGTACTAGGAGCACGGAAATCTTTTCAGGCACACGCGATGGTACTTCTAGGTTATGTTGGTCAAGTGGAAGCTCATATCGGTACGGTTAGAGGTAGTACTAATCCTTAGGCAAGATAGGTGCACGGTTTGCACCAAATGTACCATAGGCTCTGAAATCGCTTTGAGCACACCTGATGGTACTCCTAGGTGGAGTAGATCAAGAGGAAGATCGTTTCAGTCGCGCCAAACGTACCATAGGCTTGAAAATCATTTTGGACCCACCCGATGGTACTACTAGGTGACATGGGTTAGGTGGAACTTCGTTTCGATCTGTTTGGATATAGTGTTAATCTTGGCGCAAGATAGGTGCGCGGTTTGCACCGAGTGTACAACGGGTATGGAAATCATTTTGGGCACTCCCTATGGTGCTCCAGGTGACGTGGGTCAAGGGGAATCTTGTTTTGGTCTGTTTGGAGATAGTGTTAATCTTAGCACAAGATAGGCACATGGTTTCGTCAAATGTGCCACAGGCATGAAAATCATTTTGGGCACACCTAATGATACACCTAGGTGACGTGGGTCAAATGGAAGCTCGTTTCGGTCCGTTTGGAGATGGTGTTAATCTAGGCACAAGTTAGGTGCACGGTTTGCGCCGAACGTACCATAGGCTCAAAAATCATTTTGGACGCACCCAATGGTACTCCTAGGTGGCGTGGATCAAGTGAAAGCTCATTTCAGTCTGTTTGGAGATTGTGTTAATCTAGGTAAATGATAGGTGCACGGTTTGTGCCGAATGTACCACAGGCACGGAAAAGCATTTTGGGCACACCCGATGGGTACACCTAGGTAACGTGGGTCAAGTTGAAGCTCATTTCGGTCCATCTGGAGATAGTGTTAATCTCAGCGCAAGTTAGGTGCACGGTTTGCTCTGAATTTACCAAGGGCATGGAAATCATTTTGGGCACACCTGATGGTACTCCTAGGTGACGTGTGTCAAGTGAGCTCGTTTGGGTCCATTTGGAGAATGTGTTAATCTAGGCGCAAGTTAGGTGCACGGTTTTCACCAAATATACCATGGGCATCGAAATCTTTAGGCAGACCTAATGATACTTCTAAGTGATATTGGTCAAGTGGAAGCTCATTTCGGACTATTTGGAGATAGTGTTAATCTCAATGCAAGATAAGTGCACGGTTTTGGCACACCCAACGGTACTCCTAGGTAATGTTTGTCAAGTGGAAGGGTGTTTTGGTCCATTTGAAGATAGTGTTCGTCTCGATGCAAGATAGGAGCATAGTTTGGGCCAAACATACCATAGGCTCAAAAATCATTTTGAACGCAACCATTTGTACTCCTACCGATGGTACTCCTAGGTGCCGTGGGTCAAGTGTAGCCTTATTTTGGTCTATTTGAAGATAGTGTTAATCTTGGTGGACGATAGGTGCATTGCGCCGAATGGACCACAGGCATGGAAATCATTTTGGGCACACCCATTGGTACTCCTAGGTGACGTGGGTCAAGTGGAAACTCGTTTTGGTCTGTTTGGAGATATTGTTAATCTAGGCGCAAGATAGGTGTACGGTTTGCGCCGAATGTAGCACGGGCATGGAAAACTTTTTAGGCACACCAGATGGTACTTCTAGGTGACATTGGTCAACTGGAAGCTCGTTTAAGACCATTTGGAGATTACATTAATCTTGACGCAAGATAGGTGCCCAGTTTGCACCGAATGTACTAGGAGCACGGAAATCTTTTCAGGCACACGCGATGGTACTTCTAGGTTATGTTGGTCAAGTGGAAGCTCATATCGGTACGGTTAGAGGTAGTACTAATCCTTAGGCAAGATAGGTGCACGGTTTGCACCAAATGTACCATAGGCTCTGAAATCGCTTTGAGCACACCTGATGGTACTCCTAGGTGGAGTAGATCAAGAGGAAGATCGTTTCAGTCGCGCCAAACGTACCATAGGCTTGAAAATCATTTTGGACCCACCCGATGGTACTACTAGGTGACATGGGTTAGGTGGAACTTCGTTTCGATCTGTTTGGATATAGTGTTAATCTTGGCGCAAGATAGGTGCGCGGTTTGCACCGAGTGTACAACGGGTATGGAAATCATTTTGGGCACTCCCTATGGTGCTCCAGGTGACGTGGGTCAAGGGGAATCTTGTTTTGGTCTGTTTGGAGATAGTGTTAATCTTAGCACAAGATAGGCACATGGTTTCGTCAAATGTGCCACAGGCATGAAAATCATTTTGGGCACACCTAATGATACACCTAGGTGACGTGGGTCAAATGGAAGCTCGTTTCGGTCCGTTTGGAGATGGTGTTAATCTAGGCACAAGTTAGGTGCACGGTTTGCGCCGAACGTACCATAGGCTCAAAAATCATTTTGGACGCACCCAATGGTACTCCTAGGTGGCGTGGATCAAGTGAAAGCTCATTTCAGTCTGTTTGGAGATTGTGTTAATCTAGGTAAATGATAGGTGCACGGTTTGTGCCGAATGTACCACAGGCACGGAAAAGCATTTTGGGCACACCCGATGGGTACACCTAGGTAACGTGGGTCAAGTTGAAGCTCATTTCGGTCCATCTGGAGATAGTGTTAATCTCAGCGCAAGTTAGGTGCACGGTTTGCTCTGAATTTACCAAGGGCATGGAAATCATTTTGGGCACACCTGATGGTACTCCTAGGTGACGTGTGTCAAGTGAGCTCGTTTGGGTCCATTTGGAGAATGTGTTAATCTAGGCGCAAGTTAGGTGCACGGTTTTCACCAAATATACCATGGGCATCGAAATCTTTAGGCAGACCTAATGATACTTCTAAGTGATATTGGTCAAGTGGAAGCTCATTTCGGACTATTTGGAGATAGTGTTAATCTCAATGCAAGATAAGTGCACGGTTTTGGCACACCCAACGGTACTCCTAGGTAATGTTTGTCAAGTGGAAGGGTGTTTTGGTCCATTTGAAGATAGTGTTCGTCTCGATGCAAGATAGGAGCATAGTTTGGGCCAAACATACCATAGGCTCAAAAATCATTTTGAACGCAACCATTTGTACTCCTACCGATGGTACTCCTAGGTGCCGTGGGTCAAGTGTAGCCTTATTTTGGTCTATTTGAAGATAGTGTTAATCTTGGTGGACGATAGGTGCATTGCGCCGAATGGACCACAGGCATGGAAATCATTTTGGGCACACCCATTGGTACTCCTAGGTGACGTGGGTCAAGTGGAAACTCGTTTTGGTCTGTTTGGAGATAGTGTTAATCTCGGCACATGATAGGTGCACGGTTTGTGCCGAATGTACCACTAGCATGGAAATCACTTTGAGCACAACCAATGGTACTCCTAGGTGACGTGGGTCAAGTGGAAGGTCGTTCTGGTCCATTTGGAGATAATGTTAATCTCAGCGCAAGATAGGTGCACAGTTTGCTCCGAATGTACAATGGGCAAGGAAATCATTTTGGGCACACCCGATGGTAGTCCTAGGTGATGTGTGTCAAGTGGAAGCCCATTTTAGTCCGTTTGGAGATATTGTTAATTGAGACGCAAGATTGGTGCACGGTTTGCGCTGAATATACCACGCGCATGGAAATCTTTTCAGGCACACCCGATGGTACTTCTAGGTGACGTTGGTCAAGTGGAAGCTCGTTTTGGTCCATTTGGACATAGTATTAATCTCGATGCAATATAGTTGCAAGGTTGTCGCCGAATGTACCATAGGCTCTAATATCGCTTTGGGCACACCCGAGGGTACTCCTAGGTGACGTAGGTCAAGTGGAAGCTCATTTTAGTCTGTTTGGGGATAGTGCAATCTCGATGCAAGATAAGTGCACGGTTCGCACCGAACATACCATAGGCTCAGAAATCATTTTGGGCGCAACCGATGGTACTCCTATGTGACATCGGTCAAGTGCAAACTCATTCTGGTCCAATTCGAGATAGTGTTAATCTCGATGCAAGATAGGTGCACGGTTTGCACCGAATGTACCATAGGCATGGAAATCATTTTGGGTGCACCCAATAGAACTCCTTGGTGATGTGGGTAAAATGGAAGCTCGTTTCGGTCTGTTTAGAGATAGTGTTAATCTCGACGTATGATAGGTGTATGGTTGTGCCAATTGTACCATAGGCTCGAAAATCATTTTGAGCACAACCAATGGTACTCCTACGTGACGTGGGTCAAAGGGAAACTCGTTTCACTCCATTTAGAGATAGTGTTAATCTCGAGTGCCTAGCGTACTATAGGGTCAAAAATTATTTTGGACACACCTGATTGTACTCCTAGGTGACATGGATCAAGTGGAAGCTTATTTTAATCTGTTTGGAGATAGTTTTAATCTCGGTGCAAGATAGGTGCACGGTTTCCACCGAATGACTGGCATGGAATGACTTTGGGCACAGTTGATGGTAATTCTAGGTAATGTATGTCAAGTGGAAGCTTGTTTCGGTCTGTTTGGACATAGTATTAGTATCGGTGCAAGATAAGGGCATGGTTTGCGCTGAAGGTACCATAGGCTCAAAAATCATTTTAACACATCTGATGGTACTCCTAGGTGATGTGGGTCAAGTGGAAGCTCGTTTTGGTCCAATTAGAGATAGTGTTAATCTCGGCGCAAGATTGGTGCACGGTTTGCATTGAATGTACCACGGGCATGGAAACCATTTCGAGTGCACCCAATGGTACACCTAGGTGACGTGGGTCAAGTGGAAGCTTGTTTTGGTCCGTTTGGAGATATGGTTAATCTAGGTGCAAGATAGGTGCACGGTTTGCACCGAACGTACCGTAGGCTCAGAAATCATTTTGGACACACGGATGGTAGTCCTAGGTGACATGGGTCAAGTAGAAGCTCGTTTCGGTCTGTTTGGAGGTAGTGTTAATATCGGTGCAAGATAGGTGCACGGTTTGCACTGATGTACCAAATGCATGGAAATCTTTTCAGGCACACCCGATGGTACTTCTAGGTGACGTTGGTCAAGTGGAAACTTGTTTCGGTCCGTTAGGAGATAGTATTAATCTCGACGCAAGATAGGTGCAGGGTATGCGTCAAATGTACCATAGGCTCTAAAATCACTTTATTAACACCCATGGGTACTCCTAGGAGGTGACGTAGTTCAAGTGGTAGCTCATTTCAGTCTGTTTGGCGATAGTGTCAATCTCGATGTAAGATAGGTGCATAGTTTGCGCACGGGCATGGAAATCTTTTTAGGCACACCTGACGGTACGTCTTGGTGACGTTGGTCAAGTGGAATCTCGTTTCGGTCCATTTGGAGATAGTGTTAATCTTAGCGCAAGATAGGTTCATGGTTTGCTCTAATTATACCACGGGTGTGCAAATCATTTTGGGCACACCCGATGGTACTCCTAGGTGACATGGGTCAAGTGGAGGCTCGTTTCGGTCCATTTGGAGATAGTGCAATCTCAGCGCAAGATAGGTGCATGGTTTGCGCTGAACATACCATAGGCTCGGAATTCATTTTAACGCAACAATGGTTGTCCTAGGTGACGTGAGTCAACTGAAAGCTCATTTCGGTCTATTTGGAGATAGTGTTAATCTCTGCGCAAGATAGGTGCATAGTTTGCGCTGAATGTACCATGGGCATGGAAACCATTTCGGGCACACCTGATGGCACACCTAGGTGACTTGGGTCAAGTGGAAGCTCGTTTCGGTCCATTTATAGGTTATGTTAATCTTTGCGCATGTTAGATGAACGGTTTGCGCCGAATGAACCATAGGCTCAAAAATCATTTTGGATGGACCCGATGGTACCCCTAGGTGATGTGGGTCAAGTAGAAGCTCGTTTTGGTCCATTTGGAGATAGTGTGAATCTCAGTGCAAGATAGGTGCACGGTTTGCACCGAATGTTCCACGGGCATGGAAATCATTTTGGGCACATTCGATGGTACTCCTAGGTGACGTGGGTCAAGTGAAAGCTCGTTTTGGTTTGTTTGGAGAAAGTGTTAATCTTCGCTCAATATAGGTGCATGTTTTGCGCCGAGTGTACCACAGGCATGGAGATAGTGTCAATCTCGGCACAAGATAGGTGCACAGTTTGCACCGAATGTTCCACAGGCATGGAAATCATTTTAGGCACACTCGATTGTACTTCTAGGTGACGTGGATCAAGTGGAAGCTTGTTTTCGCTCATTTGCAGAAAGTCTTAATCTTCGATCAACGTAGGTGCACCGAATGTACCACAGACATGGAGATCTTTTTCGGCACACCTGATGGTACACCTAGGTGACGTGATTCAAGTAGAAGCTCGTTTCGGTCTGTTTGGAGATAGTGTTAATTTAGGCGCAAGATAGGTCCACGGTTTGCGCCGAATGTACCACGGGCATGGAAATCTTTTCAGGCAAACCTGATGGTACTTTTAGGTGACATTGGTCAAGTGGAAGCTCATTTCAGTCCATTTGGAGATAGTATTAATCTCGACGCAAGATAGGTGCAGGGTTTGCGCCGAATGTACCATAGACTCTAAAATCGCTTTGGGCACACCCGAGGGTACTCCTAGGTGACGTAGGTCAAGTGGTAGCTCATGTCAGTCTGTTTGGCAATTGTGTCAATCTTGATGCAAGATAGGTGCACGGTTTGTGCACAGGCACGAAAATCTTTTTAGGCACACCCGATGGTACTTCTAGGTGACGTTGGTCAAGTGGTAGCTCGTTTCGATCTATTTGGAGATAGTGCTAATCTCAGCGCAACATAGTTGCACGATTTGCTCCGAATATACCATGGGCGTGCAAATAATTTTGGGCACACCCGATAGTAATTCTAGGTGACGTGGGTCAAGTGGAGGCTTGTTTCGGTTTGTGTTGGAGAGTGTTAATCTTAGTGCAAGATAGGTACACGGTTTGCTCTGAATGTATAGTGGGCATAGAAATCATTTTGGGCATACCCGATGGTACTCCAAGGTGACGTGTATTAAGTGGTAGCTCATTTCGGTCCGTTTGGAGATAGTGTTAGTCTCGACGCAAGATACGTGCACGGTTTGCACCGAATGTACCACGTGCACAGAAATGGCTTTGGGCACACCTGATGGTAATCCTAGGTAATGTATGTCAAGTGGAAGCTTGTTTCGGTTTGTTTGTAGATTTTGTTAGTCTCGGCACAAGATAGGGGCAAGGTTTGCGCCAAACATACCATAGGCTCGAAAATCAGTTTGTCACATCCGATGGTACTCCAAGGTGTCGTGGGTTAAGTGGAAGCTGATTTCGGTCCATTTGGACATAGTGTTCTCAGCACAAGATAGGTGCTTAGTTTGCACCGAATATACCATGGGCATGGAAACCATTTTTCGGGCGCACCCAATGGTACAAATAGGTGACATGAGTCAAGCTAGAGCTTATTGTGGTCTGTTTGGAGATAGTGTTAATCTAGGCACAAGATTGGTGCACGGTCTGCACTGAATGTACGATAGGCACGAAAATCATTTTGGATTCACCCGATGGTATTCCTAGGTGACGTGGGTCAAATTGGACATCGTTTCGGTCCATTTAGAGATAGTGTTAATCTCGGCGCAAGATAGGTGCACGGTTTGCGCCAAATGTACGACAGGCATGGAAATCATTTTGGGACACCCGATGGTAGTCCTACGTGATGTGGGTCAAGTGGAATCTTGTGTTGGTCTATTAGGAGATAGTGTTAATCTCAGTGCAAGATAGGAGCATCGGATACGCCGAATGTTCCATAGGCATGGAAACTAAACATCAAAGATCGTTTCAATCGCTTTGGAGGTAGTGTTAATCTTAGCACAACTTAGTTGCATGCTTTACGCCGAATGTTCCACAGGCATGGAAATCATTTTGGGCACACCCGATAGTACTTCTAGGGGACGTGTGTCAAGAGGAAGCTCATTGCGGTCCGTTTGGAGATAGTTTTAATCCAGGCGCAAGATAGGTGCACAGTTTGCACCAAATGTACCACGGGCATGGAAATCTTTGTTGGCACACCCGACGGTGCTTCTAAGTGATATTGGTCTAGTGGAAGCTCATTTCAGTCTGTTTGGAGATAGTATTAATCTTGATGCAAGATAGGTGCACGTTTTGCGCTGAAAGTACCATAGGCTTTGAAATTGCTTTGAGCGCAATCAATGGTACTCATATGTGACGTCGGTCAAGTGGAAACTCATTTCGGTCCATTTGCGGACAGTGTTAATCTTGACGCAAGATAGGTGCATAGTTTGCGTTGATTGAACCATGGGCATAGAAATCATTTTGGCTCCACCTGACGGGACTCCTTGTGACGTGGGTGAAATGGAAACTCGTTTCGGACTATTTGGAGATCATGTTAATCTTGACGCATGATGTGTGCACAGTTTGCGCCGAACGTACCATAGGCTCGAAAATCATTTTTGTCCATTTGGAGATACTATTAATCTTGGCCCAAGATAGGTGCAAGGTTTGCGCCGAACATACCATAGGATTGAAAATCATTTTGACACACCCGATGGTACTCCAAGGTGACGTGGGTCAACTGGAAACTCATTTCCGTCTATTTGGAGATACTGTTAATCTTGGCACAAGGTTTGTGCATGGTTTGTGCTGAACATACCATAGGCTCAGAAATCATTTTGACACACCCAATGGTACTCTAAGGTGACGTGGGTCAAGTGGAAGCTCGTTTCAGTCTGTTTGGAATTACTGTTAATCTCTTCACAAGATAGGTGCATGGTTTGCACTGAATGTATCATAGGCTCAAAAATCGTATTGGATGCACCCGATGGTACTCCTAGGTGACGTGGGTCAAATTCAACCTCGTTTTGGTCCGTTTGGTAGTAGTGTTAATCTTGGCGCAAGATGGGTGCACGGTTTGCGCTGAATGTACAACAGGCATGGAAATCATTTTGGGCACACCCGATGCTACTCATAGGTAACGTGGATCAAGTGGAATCTTGTTGTCATCTGTTTGGAAATAGTGATAATCTAGCGCAAGATCGGTGCATGGGTTGCGCCGAATGTACCACAGGCATGGAAATCATTTAGGGCACACCCGATGCTACACCTAGGTGACGTGGGTCAAGTGAAGCTCGTTTCGGTCCATTTTGACATAATGTTAGTCTAGGCGCAAGTTAGGTGCACGGTTTGCGCCGAACATACCATAGGCTCCAAAATTATTTTAGACACACCCGATGGTACTCCTAGGTGCCATGGGTCAAGTGGTAGATCGTTTCGGTCCATTTTGAGATAGTGTTAATCTAAGCACAAGATAGGTGCACAGTTTGCGCCAAATATAACATGGGCATGGAAACCATTTTGGGCACACCCGATGGTACACCAGGGTGATGTGAGTCAAGTGGGAGCTTGTTTCGGTCCATTTGGAGATTGTGTTAATCTAGGTGCAAGTTAGGTGCACGGTTTGCGCCGCACGTACCATAGGCTCGAAAATCATTTTGGATGCACCCGATGGTACTCTTAGGTGACGTGGGTCAAACTGAACCTCGACGCTCGTTTTGATTGTGTTGGAGATAGTGTTAATCTGAGCACAACATAGTTGCATACTTTGCGCCAAATGTACCACAGGTGTGGAAATCATTTTGGGCACAACCGATGGTACTCCTTGGGGACGTGTGTCAAGTGGAAGCTCATTGCGGATCATTTGGAGATACTTTTAATTTAGGCGCAAGATAGGTGCACAGTTTGCACCAAATGTACCATGGGAATGGAAATCTTTTCAGGCACACCTGATGGTGCTTCTAGGTGACATTGGTCGAGTGGAAGCTCATTTCAGTTTGTTTGGAAATAGTATTAATCTTGATGCAAGATAGGTGCACGGTTTGCGCTGAATGTACCATGGGCTCTGAAATTGCTTTGAGTGCAACCGATGGTACTCCTATGTGACGTCAGTCAAGTGGAAACTCATTTTGGTCCATTTGCAGATAGTGTTAATCTCGACGCAAGATAGGTGCACAGTTTGCGCTGATTGAACCATGGGCATAGAAATCATTTTGGGCGCACCTGATGGGACTCCTAGGTGACGTGGGTGAAATGGAAGCTTGTTTCGGTCTATTTGGAGATAGTGTTAATCTCGACACATGATAGGTGGACAGTTTGTGCCGAACGTACCATAGGATCGGAAATCATTTTGGGCGCAACCGATGGTACTCCTACGTGACGTAGGTCAAGTGGAAACTCATTTCCGTCCATTTGGAGATGCTGTTAATCTCGGCACAAGATAGGTGCAAGGTTTACGTTGAACATACCATAGTCTCGGAAATCATTTTGACGCACCCAATGCTACTCCAAGGTGACGTGGGTCAAGTGAAAACTCATTTCCATCCATTTGGAGATACTGTTAATCTTGGCACAAGATAGGTGCATGGCTTGCGCTGAACATACCATAAGCTCAAAAATCATTTTGACACACTTGATGGTACTCCAAGGTGACGTGGGTCAAGTGGAAGCTTGTTTCGGTCCGTTTGGACATACTATTAGTCTCGGCACAAGATAGGTGCATGGTTTGCACCGAATGTACCTCGGTCTTGGAAACTATTTTGGGCGTACCCAATTGTACACATAGGTGTCGTGAGTCAAGTCAAAGCCCATTTCGGTCTATTTGGAGATAGTGTTCATCTTGGCGCAAGTTAGGTGCACAGTTTGCGCTGAACGTACCATAGGCTCCAAAATTATTTTGGACAAACCCGATGGAACTTCTAGGTGACGTGGGACAAGTGGTAGCTCGTTTCGGTACGTTTGGAGATAGTGTTAATCTGGGCGCAAGGTAGCTGCACAATTTGTGTCGAATGTTCCATGGGCATGGAAACCATTTCAGGCACACCCGATCGTACACCTAGGTGACGTGGGTCAAGTGGAAGCTTGTTTTGTTCCATTTTGAGATTGTGTTAATCTAGGCACAAGTTAGGTGCAAGGTTTGCGCTGAATGTACCATAGGCTCAGAAATCATTTTTGACACACCCGATGGTACTCCTAGGTGACATGTGTCAAGTAGAAGCTCGTTTCGGTCCATTTGGAGATAGTGTTAATCTCGGTGCAAGATGGATGCACAATTTGCGCTGAATGTACCATGGGCATGCAAATCATTTTGGGCACACTCAATGGTATTCCTAAGTGACGTGGCTCAAGTGGTAGCTCGTTTCGGTCCATTTGGAGAAAGTGTTAATATTGGCACAACACAGGTGCATGTTTTGTGCCTAACGTACCACATGCATGGACATCATTTTGGGCACAAACGATGGTACCCGTAGGTGATGTGTGTCAAGTGGAAGCTCGTTTCGATCCGTTTGGAAATAGTGTTAATCTAGGTGCAAGATAGGTGCACGGTTTGCGCCAAATGTACCACGGGCATGGAAATCTTTTTAGGCACACCTGATGGTACTCCTTGGTGACGTGTATCAAGTGGAAACTCATTTTGGTCCATTTGGAGATAATGTTAATCTCAAAGCAAGATAGGTGCACGGTTTGCGCCGAAAATACTATGGGCATGGAAATCTTTTCAGGCACGCCCATCGTACTCTTAGGTGACATGTGTCAAGTGGTAACTCATTTTGATCCATTTGGTTGAGTATTAATCTCGACGCAAGATAGGTGCACGGTTTACGCTGAATATAACATAGGCTCTAAAATAGCTATGGGCACTCCCGAGGGTACTCCTTGGTGACATAGGTCAAGTGGAAGCTCATTTCAATATGTTTATGGATAGTGTCAATCTCGACACAAGATAGATGCACGATTTGTGCCGAACATACTATAGGCTCAGAAATCATTTTGGCGCATCTGATTGTACTCCTAGGTGACATGGATCAAGCGGAAGTTCATTTCGATCTGTTCAGAGATAGTTTTAATCTTGGCGCAAGATAGGTGTGCGATTTGCGCCGAATGTACCACGTGAATGGAAATGGCTTTGTGCACACCTGATGGTACTCCTAGGTAATGTATGTCAAATGGAAGCTTGTTTTGGTCCATTTGGAGATAGTGTTAGTCTCGGTGCAAGATAGGTGCATGGTTTGTGCCGAACATGCCATAGGCTCGGAAATCATTTTGACGCACCTGATGGTACTCCAAGGTGACGTGGGTCAAGTGGAAGCTCATTTCGGTCTGTTTGCAGATATTGTTAATCTCGACGCAAGATAGGTGCACAGTTTGCGCCGAATGGACCACGGGCATGGACATCATTTCAGGCACAAAAAATGGTACACATAGGTGACGTGAGTCCAGTGGAAGCTCATTTTACTCCGTTTGGAGATAGTGTTAATCTAGGCAAAAGATAGGTGCACAGTTTGTGTTCAATGTACCATAGGCTCAAAAATCATTTTGGATGCACCCGATGGTACTCCTAGGTGACGTGGGTCAAACTAAACCTCGAAGCTCGTTTCAATCGCTTTGGAGGTAGTGTTAATCTTAGCACAACATAGTTGCATGCTTTACGCCGAATGTTCCACAAGCATGGAAATCAATTTGGGCACACCCAATGGTACTTCTAGGGGACTTGTGTCAAGAGGAAGCTCATTGCGGTCCATTTGGAGATAGTTTTAATCCAGGCGCAAGATAGGTGAACAGTTTGCACCAAATGTACCACGGGCATGGAAATCTTTATTGACACACCCGATAGTGCTTCTAGGTGATATTGGTCTAGTGGAAGCTCATTTCAGTCTGGTTGGAGATAGTATTAATCTTGATGCAAGATAGGTGCATGTTTTGCGCCATAGGCTTTGAAATTGCTTTAAGCACAATCATGGTACTCGTATGTGACGTCGGTCAAGTGGAAACTCATTTCGGTCCATTTGCGGATAGTGTTAATCTCGACGCAAGATAGGTGCATAGTTTGCGCTAATTAAACCATGGGCATAGAAATCATTTTGGGCGCACCTGATGGGACTCCTTGTGACGTGGGTGAAATGGAAACTCATTTCGGTCTATTTGGAGATCATGTTAATCTCGATGCATGATGTGTGCACAGTTTGCACTGAACGTACCATAGGCTCGAAAATCATTTTGGGCACAATCGATGGTACTCCTACATGACCTCGGTCAAGTGGAAACTCATTTCCGTCCATTTGGAGATACTGTTAATCTTGGGCCAAGATAGGTGCAAGGTTTCCTCTAAACATACCATAGGATTGAAAATCATTTTGATGCACTCGAGGTACTCCAAGGTGACGTGGGTCAACTGGAAACTCATTTCCGTCCATTTGGAGATACTGTTAATCTTGGCACAAGGTAGGTGCATGGTTTGCGCTGAACATACCATAGGCTCAGAAATCATTTTGACACACCCGATGGTACTCCAAGGTGATGTGGCTCAAGTGGAAGCTCATTTCGAGCCATTTGGAATTACTGTTAATCTCTCCACAAAATAGGTGCATGGTTTGCACTGAATGTATCATAGGCTCAAAAATCATTTTGGATGCACCCGATGGTACTCCTAGGTGACGTGGGTCAAATTCAACCTCGTTTCGGTCCGTTTGGTAATAGTGTTAATCTTGGCGCAAGATGGGTCATGGTTTGCACTGAATGTACAACGGGCATGGAAATCATTTTGGGCACACCCGATGGTACTCATAGGTAACGTGGATCAAGTAGAATCTTGTTGTCATCTGTTTGGAAATAGTGATAATCTAGCGCAAGATAGGTGCATGGGTTGCGCTGAATGTACCACAGGCATGGAAATAATTTACGGCACACTCGATGCTACACCTAGGTGACGTGGGTCAAGTGAAGCTCGTTTCGGTCCATTTTGACATAAAGTTAGTCTAGGCGCAAGATAGGTGCACGGTTTGTGCCGAACGTACCATAGGCTCCAAAATTATTTTGGACGCACCCGATGGTACTCCTAGGTGGCAGGGTCAAGTGGTAGATCGTTTCGGTCCATTTGGAGATAGTGTTAATCTGAGCACAAGATAGTTGCACGGTTTGCGCCGAATATAAAATGGGCATGGAAACCATTTTGGGCACACCCGATGGTACACTAGGGTGACGTGGGTCAAGTGGAAGCTTGTTTCGGTCCATTTGGATATTGTATTAATCTAGGCGCAAGTTAGGTGCATGGTTTGCGCTGCATGTACCATAAGCTCAAAAATCATTTTGGACGCACCCGATTGTCCTCCTAGGTGATGTGGGTCAAGTAGAAGCTTATTTCGGTCAGTTTGGAGATAGTGTTAAAGTCTGTACAAGATGGGTGCACGATTTGCGCTTAGTGTACCACGTGCATGGAAATCATTTTGGGCACACTCGATGGTACTGCTTAGTGACATGGGTCTAGTAGAAGCTTGTTTCGGTTCGGTTGGAGGTAGTGTTAATCTTATCACAACATAGGTGCACACTTTGCGCCGAATGTACCACAGGCATGGAAATCATTTTGGGCACACCCGATGGTACTCCTAGGTGACGTGTGTCTTGTGGAAGCTTATTTTGGTCCGTTTGGAGCTAGTGTTAATCTAGGCGCAAGACAGGTGCATGGTTCGGTTTGCGTTGAACATGCCATAGGCTCGAAAATCATTTTGGATGCACCCGTTGGTACTCCTAGGTGACGTGGGTCAAACTGAACCTCGACGCTCGTTTCGATTGCTTTGGAGATAGTGTTAATCTGAGCACAACATAGGGACTCCTAGGTGACGTGGGTGAAATGGAAGCTCGTTTCGGTCTTTTTGGAGATAGTGTTAATCTTGATGCATGATGGGTGGACAGTTTGCGCCGAATGTACCATAGGCTCGGAAATCATTTTGGGCGCAACCGATGGTACTCCTACGTGACGTAGGTCAAGTGGAAACTCATTTTCGTCCATTTGGAGATACTGTTAATCTCGGCATAAGATAGGTGCAAGGTTTACGCCCAACATACCATAGCATCGGAAATCATTTTGACGCACCCAATGCTACTCCAAGGTGACGTGGGTCAAGTGAAAACTCATTTCTGCCCAAGATAGGTGAATGGCTTGCGCCGAACATACCATTAGCTCGGAAATCATTTTGACACACCTGACGGTACTCCAAGGTGACGTGGGTCAAGTGAATGCTTGTTTCGGTCCGTTTGGCGATACTATTAATCTTGACACAAGATACGTGCATGGTTTGCATCGAATGTACCTCGGTCTTGGAAACCATTTGGGCGCACCCAATGGTACACATAGGTGTCGTGAGTCAAGTCAAAGCTCATTTCTGTCTGTTTGGAGATAGTGTTAATCTTGGCGCAAGATACGCGCACGATTTGCGCTGAACGTACTATAGGCTCAAAAATTATTTTGGATGCACCTGATGGTACTCCTAGGAGACGTGGGTCTAATTCAACCTCGTTTTGGTCCGTTTGGTGATAGTGTTAATCTCGACGCAAGATGGGTGCATGGTTTGTGCTGAATGTACAACGGGCATGGAAATCATTTTGGGCACGCCCGATAGTACTCATAGGTGACATGGATCAAGTGGAATCTTGTTGTGATCTATTTAGAAATAGTGATAATTTCAGCACAAGATAGGTGCATGGGTTGTGCCGAATGTACCACAGGCATAGAAATCATTTAGGGCACACCCGATGCTACACCTAGGTGACGTGGGTCAAGTGAAGCTCGTTTCGGTCCGTTTGGACATAATGCTAGTCTTGGCACAAGGTAGGTGCACGGTTTGCGCCAAACGTACCATAGGCTTCAAAATTATTTTGGACGCACCTGATGGTACTCCTAGGTGACATGGGTCAAGTGGCAGCTCGTTTCGGTCCGTTTGGCGATAGTGTTAACCTGGGCACAAGATAGGTGCACGGTTTGCACCGAATATAACATGGGCATGGAAACCGTTTCAGGCACACTCGATGGTACACCAAGAGGACATGGGTCAAGTGGAAACTTGTTTTGGTCCATTCGGAGATTGTGTTAATCTAGGCGCAAGTTAGGTGCACGGTTTGCGCCGCACGTACCATAGGCTCGGAAATCATTTTGGACACACCCGATGGTCCTCTTAGGTGATGTGGGTCAAGTAGAAGATCGTTTCTGTTAGTTTGGAGATAGTTTTAATGTCGGTGCAAGATGGGAGCACGATTTGTGCTGAGTGTACCACGGGCATGGAAATCATTTTGGACACACTCGATGGTACTCCTAGGTGACGTGGGTCTAGAAGAAGCTCGTTTTGGTCCGTTTGGAGATAGTGTTAATCTTAGCACAACATAGGTGCACGCTTTGCGTCGAATGTACCATAGGCATGGAAATCATTTTGGGCACACCCGATCGTACTCCTAGGTGATGTGTGTCAAGTGGAAGCTCATTTCGGTCCGTTTGGAGATAGTGTTTATCTAGGCTAATGATAGGTGCATGGTTTGCACCGAATGTACCACGGGCATGAAAACCTTTTCGGGGACACCCGATAGTACTTCTAGGTGACGTTGGTCAAGTGGAAGCTCATTTCAGTCCATTTGGAGATAGTATTAATCTTGACGCAAGATAGGTGCACGGTTTGCGCCGAATGTTCCATAGGCTCTGAAATCGCTTTGAGTACAACCGATGGTACACCTAGGTGACACGGGTCAAGTGGTAGCTTGTTTCGGTCGGTTTGGTGATACTGTTAAACTAGGCGCAAGATAGGTCCATAGTTTGAGCCGAATGTACCATGGGCATATAAACCATTTTGGGCACACCCGATGGTACACCAAGGTGATGTGGGTCAAGTGGAAGCTTGTTTCGGTCCATGTGGAGATTGTGTTAATCTAGGCGCAAGTTAGGTGCACGGTATGCATTAAACGTACCAAGACTCAGAAATCATTTTGGACGCACCTGATGGTACTCCTAGGTGACGTGGGTCAAGTAGAAGCTCGTTTTGGTCCATTTGGAGATAGTGTTAACCTTGGTGCAATATGGGTGCACGATTTGCGCTGAATGTACTACGTGCATAGAAAACACTTTGGGCATACTCAATGGTACTCCTAGGTGACGTGGGTCTAGTGGAAGCTTGTTTCAGTCTGTTTGGAGATTGTATTAGTCTTAGCACAACATAGGTGCACGCTTAGCACTGAATGTACCATAGGTGTGGAAATCATTTTGGGCACACCCGATGGTACACCTAGGTGACGTGTGTGAATTGAAAGCTCATCTTGGTCTGTTTGGAGATAGTGCTAATCTAGGCGCAAGATAGGTGCCCAGTTTGCACCGAATGTACCACGGGCATGGAAATCTTTTCCGGCACACCCGATGGTACTTCTTGGTGACATTGGTCGAGTGGAAGCTCATTTCAGTCCGTTTGGAGATAGTATTAAACTTGGCGCAAGATAGGTGCACAGTTTACGCCAAATGTAGCATAGGCTCTGAGATCGCTTTGAGTGCAACCAATGGTACTCCTACGTGACATCGGTCATGTGGAAACTCATTTCAATCCATTTGGGGATAGTGTTAATCTCGAGGCAAGATTGGTGCACAGTTTGCGCTGAATGAACCACAGGATGGAAATCATTTTGGGCGCACCTGATGGAACTCCTAGGTGACATGGGTGAAATGGAAGCTCATTTCGGTACATTTGGAGATAGTGTTAATCTCGACGCGAGATAGGTGCACGGTTTTCGCCGAAGCTAACATAGGCCCAAAAATCATTTTAGGCGCAACCGGTGGAACTCCAACGTGACGTGGGTCAAGTGGAAACTCATTTCGGTCCATTTGAAGAATGTGTTAGTCTCGGCGCAAGATAGGTGCATAGTTTGCGCCGAACGTACCATAGGCTCAAAAATCATTTTGATGCACCCGATGGTACTCCAAGGTGACGTGGGTCAAGTGGAAGCTTGTTTTAGTCCATTTGGAGATAGTGTTAATCCCAGCGCAAGATTGGTGAACAGTTTGTGCCGAATGTACCATGGGCATGGATACCATTTCGGGTGCACCCAATGGTACACATAGGTGACGTGAGTCAGAAGCTCATTTCGGTTCATTTGGAGTCAGCCTGTCGTTGGGGAGGGTATGAGCATACCCGTTGTTACCCACGTCCAAATCCATCTACGAGATATCCATTCTTCACCCTCCCCATAATTCCCCATTACCCATTGGGTAATCCAATTCATCTACTCCATGAGCGGGTCCGGTCACTGGAGACACTGTCCGAACTGCTGCTTGTCTTCCTTCGTCAAGACATGGAGGTGTCGTGCCTGCTGCCTGGACGCCGTCTTCTTCGACCACCGTCATCCTGGTGTAGTTTGCCTACAGGTTCATTTATCTAGTACACACTCAGCTCCCTGCAGGCGCAGACGCGCAGTCCGGGGTCGCAACTCACAAGTCGCATCTCTCATCGTCTTCTAGCTCATGCCACTGGCTGCGCACTTTGGCATCACCCCCAAGCCTTTGTCAATGATGGAGTCCTCAGTGCCGTGCTGCGGTTGAGGCGACATGAGTTCCTGTCAGCTCATCACAGCCACCGCCGGCGGCCATTGAGTTCCGATCCCGCGGCCGCAAGCGCAGCCCTCGTCGGCGTCGGCGCCGGCGTCGGCCGTAGTACCTCTTGCAGCCGCAGCCACACATAGCCACACCTGCAGTAGGAACTTCTCGTGCCACACCTCCACACCGGCTTAACTACCATGGAGGAAGGACGCCAAGTAGAAGACGAGATTACGGGTAGCGGGGATACCCGTACCCTACCCTTAATCGAACGGGTAACAAGGCACTCACCTATACCCGACCAAAATCACGTGGATGTGGATTTGGGGAATGGGTAAGGATATTCAACGGCAGGTTTAGTTTGGAGATAGTGTGAATCTAGGCGCAAGATAGGTGCACGGTTTGCGCTAAATGTACAACGGGCTTGGAAATCATTTTGGGCACACCTAATGGTACTCCTAGGTGACATGGTCAAATTGAACCTCGTTTTGGTCCATTTTGGAGATAGTGGTAATCTCGGTGCAAGATAGGTGCACGATTGGCGCTGAATGTACAATAGGCATGGAAATCATCTTGGGCACACCTAATGGTACTCCTAAGGTGACATGCATCAGGAGGAATCTTGTTTTGGTTTTGTTTGGAGATAGTGTTAATCTCAGCGCAAGATTGGTGCAAGGGTTGCGCCGAATGTACCATAGGCATCGAAATCATTTAGGGCACACCTGATGCTACACCTAGGTGACGTGGGTCTAGTAGAAGCTCATTTTGGTCCATTTGTAGCAATGTTAATCTAGGCGCAAGTTAGGTGCACAGTTTGCGCCGAACGTACCATAGGCTCAAAAATTATTTTTGACGCACCAGATGGAACTCTTAGGTGATATGGGTCAAGTGGTAGCTCGTTTCAGTTTGTTTGGAGATAATGTGAATCTAGGTGCAGGTTCGGTGCATGGTTTGCGCCGAACGTTCCATTGGATTCAAAATTATTTTGGACGCACCCGATGGTACTCCTATGTGACATGGGTCAAGTGGTAGCTCGTTTCTGTCCCTGAAGATAGTGTTAATCTAGACACAAGATAGGTGCATGGTTTGCGCCGAATATAACATGGGCATGGAAATCATTTTGGGCACACTGGATGGTACTCCTAGTTGACGTGGGTCTAGAAGAAGCTCATTTCAGTCCGTTTGGAGATGTGTTAATGTTAGCACAACATAGGTCCACACTTTGCGCCGAATCTACACAGGCATGGAAATCATTTTGGGCACACCCGATGGTACTCCTACGTGACGTGTGTCAAGTGGAAGCTCATTTCGTTCCGTTTGGAGATAGTCTTAATCTAGGCATAAGATAGGTGCACGGTTTGCACAGAATGTACCACGGGCATGAAAACCTTTTCAGGCACACCCGATGGTACTTCTACTTGATGTTAGTCGAGTGGAAGCTCATTTCAGTCCATTTGGAGATAGTATTATTGTTGATGCAAGATAGGTGCACGGTTTGCACCGAATATACCATAGGCCCTAAAATCGCTTTGAGCACAACCCATGATACTCCTAGGTGACATGGGTCTAGAAGAAGCTCATTTCAGTCCGTTTGGAGATAGTGTTAATCTTAGCACAACATAGGTGCACGCTTTGCACCGAATGTACCACTGGCATGGAAATCATTTTGGGCACACCCGATGGTACTCCTAGGTGATGTGTGTCAAGTGGAAGCTCATTTCGGTCTGTTTGGAGATAGTCTTAATCTAGGCATAAGATAGGTGCACGGTTTGCACCGAATGTACCACGGGCATGAAAACCTTTTCAGGCACACCCGATGGTACTTCTACTTGACGTTGGTCGAGTAGAAGCTCATTTCAGTCCATTTGGAGATAGTATTAATGTTGACGCAAGATAGGTGCACGGTTTGCACCGAATGTACCATAGGCCCTGAAATCGCTTTGATTACAACCGATGATGCTCCTAGGTGACATGGGTCAAGTGGAAGGTCATTTCGGTCCATTTGTAGATAATGTTAATCTAGGCACAAGTTAGGTGCACAGTTTGCGCCGAATGTACCATAGGCTCTAATTTTTTTTGACGCACCTGATGGTATTCCTAGGTGACTTGGGTCAATTGGTAGCTCGTTTCAGTCTGTTTGGAGATAATGTTAATCTAGGCACAAGTTTGGTGCATGGTCTGCGCTGAACGTTCCATTGGCTACAAAATTATTTTGGACGCACCCGATGGTACTCCTATGTGACATGCATCAAGTGGTATCTCGTTTTAGTCCGTTTCGTGATATTCTTAATCTGGGCGCAAGCTAGGTGCAAGGTTTGTGCTGAATGTACCACTGGCATGAAAACCATTTTGGACACACCCGATGGTACACCAAGGTGATGTGGGTCAAGTGGAAGCTTGTTTCGGTCCATTTGGAGATAGCGTTAATCTCGACGCAAGATAGGTGCACGGTTTGCGCTGAATGAAACATGGGCATGGAAATCATTTTGGGCGCACCTAATGCAACTCCTAGGTGACGTGGATGAAATGGAAGCTCGTTTCGGTCCGTTTGGAGATAGTGTTAATCTCGACGCTTGCGTCGAACATACCATAGGTCCATAAATCATTTTGGGTGCAGCCGATGGTACTCCTACGTGACGTGGGTCAAGTGGAAACTCATTTCGATTCATTGGGAGATAGTGTTAAACTTGGCGCAAGGTAGGTGCATGGTCTGCGCCGAACATACCAAAGGCACAGAAATCATTTTGACGCACCCGATGGTACTCCAAGGTGACGTGGGTCAAGTGGAAGCTTGTTTCGGTCCTTTCGGAGATATTATTAATCTCGGCACAAGATAGGCACATTGTTTGCGCCGAATGTACCTCGGTCATGAAAACCATTTCGGGCGCACCCAATGGTACACATAGGTGACGTGAGTCAAGTGGAAGCTCATGTCTGTCCGTTTAGAGATGGTACTAATCTAGGCACAAGATACGTGCACGGTTTACGCTGAACGTACCATAGGCTCAAAAATCATTTTGGATGCACCCGATGGTACTCCTAGGTGACGTGGGTCAAATTCAACCTTGTTGGTCTGTTTGGAGATAGTGTTAATCTTGGCGCAAGATAGGTGTACAGTTTGCATTGAATGTACAACGGGCATGGATATCATTTTGGGCACACCCGATTGTACTCCTAGGTGACGTGGGTCAAGTGCAATCTTGTTTTGGGTTGTTTGAAGATAGTGTTAATCTCAGTGCAAGATAGGTGCATGGGTTGCACTGAATGTACCATAGGCTTAGAAATAATTTAGGGCACACCCGATGCTACAACTTGGAGACGTGGGTCAAGTGGATGCTCATTTCGGTCTGTTTGGGGATAATATTAATCTAGGCACAAGTTAGATGCACAGTTTTTGCCGAACGTACCATAGGCTCCAAAATTATTTTGGATGCACCCGATGGTACTCCTAGGTGACGTGGGTCAAGTGGTAGCTCGTTTCGGTCCGTTTGGAGATAGTGCTAATCTACGTGCAAGATAGGTGCAAGGTTTACGCCGAATGTACCATGGGCATGGAAACCATTTTGGGCACACCCGATGGTACACCAAGGTGACGTGGATCTAGTGGACACTTGTTTCGGTCCATTTGGAGATTGTGTTAATCTAGGCGCAGGTTAGATGCACGGTTTGCACCGAACATACCATAGGCTCGAAAATCATTTTGGATGCACCCGATGGTACTCCTAGGTGATGTGGGTTAAGGAGATGCTCGTTTTCGATCAGTTTGGAGGTAGTGTTAATCTCGGTGCAAGATGGGAGCATGATTTGCACTGAATGTACCATAGGCATGAAAATCATTTTGGGCACACTCGGTGGTACTCCTAGGTGACGTGGGTCTAGTGGAAGCTTGTTTCGGTTTGTTTAGAGATAGTGTTAATCTTCGCACAATTATAGGTGCACATTTTGCGCCGAATGTATCACAGGCGTGGAAATCATTTTGGGCACACTCGATGGTACTCCTAGGTGACATGTGTCAAGTGGAAGCTCATTTCGGTCCGTTTGCAGATAGTGTTAATCTAGGCCCAAGATAGGTCCATGGTTTAGGCATGGAAATCTTTTTAGACACACCCGATGGTACTTCTTGGTGACGTTGGTCGAGTGGAAGCTCATTTCATTCTGTTTGGCGACAGTATTAATCTTGATGCAAGAGAGGTGCATGGTTTGTGCCGAATCTACCATAGGCTCTGAAATCGCTTTGAGCGCAACCGATGGTAGTCCTATGTGACGTCAGTCAAGTGGAAACTCATTTCGGTCCATTTGGAGATAGTGTTAATCTCGACGCAAGATAGGTGCACGGTTTGCGCTGAATGAACCAAGGGCATCGAAATCATTTTGGGTGCACCTGAGGGAACTCCTAGGTGATTTGGGTGAAATGGAAGCTCGTTTCAGTCCTTTCAGAGATATTGTTAATCTCGGCACAAGATGCATTGTTTGCGCCGAATGTACCTCGATCATGAAGACCATTTTAGGCACACCCAATGGTACACATAGGTGACGTGAGTCAAGTGGAAGCTCATTTCGGTACGTTTGGAGATAGTGCTAATCTCGGTGGAAGATAGGTGCACGGTTTGCGCCGTACGTACCATTCGCACGAAAATCATTTTGGGCACACCCAAGGGTACTCCTAGGTGACATGGGTCAAGTGGAATCTCATTTTGGTCCTTTTGGAGATAGTGTTAATCTCGGTGCAAGATAGGTGCACGGTTTGCGCCGAATATACCACGGGCATGGGAATTGCTTTGGGCACACCTAATGGTACTCCTAGGCAATGTATGTCAAGTGGAAGATTGTTTTAGTCCACTTGGAGATAGTTTGAGTCTGGTGCAAGATGGGTGCATGGTTTGACCGAACAAACCATAGGCTCAAAAATTATTTTGATGCACCCGATGGTACTCCAAGGTGACGTGGGTCAAGTGGAAGTTTGTTTCGGTCCGTTTGGAGATACTGTCAATCTCGATGCAAGATAGGGGCACGGTTTGTACCGAATGTACCACGAGCATGGAAACCATTTCGCGCACACCGAATGGTACACAGGTGACGTGAGTCGAGTGGAAGCTCATTTTGATCGGTTTGGAGATGGTATTAATCTTAGCACAACATAGGTGCACGCTTTGCGCTGAATGTACCACAGGCGTGGAAATTATTTTGGGCACACCCGATAGTACTCCAAGGTGACGTGTCTCAAGTTGAAGCTCATTTCAGTCTGTTTAGAGATAATATTAATCTTGACACAAGATAGGTGCACGATTTGTGCCTAATATACCATAGGCTCTGAAATCACTTTGAGCGCAACAGATGGTACTCCTATGTGATGTCGGTCAAGTGGAAACTCATTTCGGTCCATTTGGAGATAGTGTTAATCTCGACGCCAGATAGGTGCACGGTTTGCACTGAATGAACCATGGGCATGGAAATCATTTTGGGCGCACCTGATGGAACTCCTAGGTGACATGGATGAAATGGAAGCTCGTTTCAGTCTGTTTGGAGATAGTGTTAATCTTGACACATGATAGGTGCTTGGTTTGCGCCGAACGTACCATATGCATAGATATCGTTTTGGGCGCAATCGATGGTACTCCTACATGATGTGGGTCAAGTGAAAACTCATTTCGGTCCATTTGGACATAGTGTTAATCTCGGTGCAAGATAGTTGCATGGTTTGCGCCGAACATACCATAGGCTTGGAAATCATTTTGACGCACTCGATGGTACTCCAAGATCACGTGGGTCAAGTGGAAACTCTTTTCGGTCCGTTTGGAGATACTATTAATCTCGGGACAAGATAGGTGCACGGTTTGTGCCGAATGTACCTCGGTCATGGAAACCATTTTAGGCGCACCTAATGGTACACATAGGTGACGTGAGTCAAGTGAAATCTCATTTCGGTCCGTTTGGATGAAGTGTTAATCTTAGCGCAAGGTACGTGCACTATTTGCGCTGAACGTATCATAGGCTCAAAAATCTTTTTTGATGCACCCGTTGGTACTCCTAGGTGACGTGGGTGAAATTCAACCTCGTTTCGGTCTGTTTGGAGATAGTGTCAATCTCGGCGCAAGATAGGTGCACGGTTTGCGCTGAATGTACAACGGGCATGGAAATTATTTTGGGCACACCTAAGATTGTAGGCGGGGTGGGCTCTTAACGAAACCTGCACGCTTGGCCCGCAAAAATTCTCTTTATGGCTATTGTGGCTCAGCTGCAATTTCTTTGTGGCCTAGTATCCTTTAACCCGCGAACCCCGATGGGCAAGAGACAGAGGTCGCACGAACCCGCAACAACCTATGACAATTGCATCTCCTGATCCCCATCGCTTTCGCCATCATGGTAGCATGGCATCGGGCATCGTCCTCCTCCACTTGCCATCTGCCCCTTCTACAACGTGAGAGTCCTGGCTTCGGCGCAGATGGAAAACGCCGATTGCGGCTGTGGCAGGGACAACTACATGGAGCACGATGAGTTCAGCTTTGGGAACAGGGGCAGCATGATGGACTGGGACGCGAAGGAAGGGGACGAGAAGGCCGCAGCGGTGGCAGGTGGGGAAGCCAATGCGGTGGCCGCGCCGATGGCGATGCCGTCGATGAGCGTGATGACCCGTCTCATCCTGATCATGGTGTGGCGCAAGCTCATCCACAACCCAAACACCTACTTCAGCCTCATCGGCATCATCTGGTCGCTCGTCTGCTTCAGGTCCATACTAGCAACTACCAACCGATACGGCATGCATGCATCGACTGGCGGAGTAGAGTAGCGGGTGATCCAGTGAGGCAGCCGATTGATAGCTTCGCTGTCGTGTCCTACAGGTGGAACTTTGAGATGCTAGCCACTGTCATGCAATCCGTCTCCATCCTGTCAGACGCGGGGCTCAAAATGGTCATGTTCAGTCTCGAGCGGGCTCCCATTCCAGCTCTAGTTTTTGTCATCATAAGTTCATGCTATTGTGTTTTATGTAGATACTGTACGTGTAGAGAGATAGAGCACACGTACATACACTATAGTGTAGCGGGTCTCATGGGTTTTGTAGCTAAGTGTGTTGTGTCCACAGAAAACTTGTCCACGAACTCTATAGCTTAGTGGCTGGCCGCAAACCCTCTAAAAAACTTTGCAGCAAGTGATGCGGGTTAGTGGCCGACTGCGAACGAGCCCGCCTGCAAGTTGAGGCACACCCGATGGTACTCCTAGGTGACGTGGGTCAAGTGAAATCTTGTTTTGGTCTGTTTGGAGATAGTGTTAATCTCAACGCAAGATAAGAGCATGGGTTGCGCCAAATGTACCATAGGCATAGAAATCATTTAGGGCACACCCAATGCTATAGCTAGGTGATTGGGTCAAGTGAAAGCTTGTTTCAGTCCGTTTGGAGATAATGTAAATTTAGGCGCAAGTTAGGTGCATAGTTTGCTCCAAACGTACCATAGGAAATTTTTTTGGATGCACCCGATGGTACTCCTAGGTGACATGGTGAGCTCGTTTCGGTCTGTTTGGAGATAGTGTTCATCTAGGCGCAATATAGGTGCACGATATGCACCGAATATACCTTGGGCATGGAAACCATTTGGGCACACCCGATGGTACACCAAGGTGACGTGGGTCAAGTGGAAGCTTGTTTCGGTCCATTTGGAGATTGTGTTAATCTAGGCACAAGTTAGGGGCGCGGTTTGCGCCGAACGTACCACAGGCTCAGAAATCATTTTGAACGCACCCGACGGTACTCCAAGGTGACGTGGGTCAAGTAGAAGCTCGTTTCGGTTAGTTTGGAGATAGTGTTAATCTCGATGCAAGACAGGTGCATGATTTGCGTTGAATGTACCACGAGCATGGAAATCATTTTGCGCACACTCGATGGTACTTCTAGGTGACATGGGTCTTGTGGAAGCTCGTTTTCGGTCTGTTTGGAGATAGTGTTAATCGTAGCACAACGTAGGTGCACGCTTTGTGCCGAATGTACCACAGGCATGGAAATCATTTTGGGCACATCATGGTACTCCTAGGTGATGTGTGTCAAGTGGAAGCTCATTTCAGTCCGTTTGGAGATAGTGTTAGTCTAGGTGCAAGATAGGTGCATGGTTTGCACCGAATGTACCTCGGGCATGGAAATCTTTTCAGAAACACCCGATGGTACTTCTAGGTGACGTTGGTTGAGTGGAAGCTCATTTCAGTCCATTTAGAGATAGTATTAACCTTGACGCAAGATAGGTGCACGGTTTGTGCCGAATCTACCATAGGCTCAGAAAATTGCATTGAGCCCAACCGATGGTACTCCTAGGTGACATGGGTCATGTGGTAGCTCATTTTGGTCTGTTTGGAGATAGTGTTAATCAGGGCGCAAGATAGGTGCATGGTTTGCGCCGAATGTACCACGGGCATGAAAACCATTTCGGGCACACCCAATGGTACACCAAGGTGATGTGGGTCAAGTGCAAGCTTGTTTCGGTCCATTTGGAGATTGTGTTAATCTAAGCGCAAGTTAGGTGCACGGTTTGCGCCGAACGTACCATAGGCTCAAAAAACATTTTGGACGCGCCCGATGGTACACCTAGGTGACGTGGGTCAAGTAGAAGCTCATTTCAGTCCGTTTGGAGATAGTGTTAATCTCGGTGCAAGGTGGGTGCACGATTTGCGCTGAATGTACCCGGGCATGGAAATCATTTTGGGCACACTTGATCGTACTCCTAGGAGACGTGGGTCTAGTGGAAGCTTGTTTTAGTCCGTCTAGAGATAGTATTAATCTTGGCACAACATAGGTGCACACTTTGCACCGAATGTACCACAGGCTTGGAAATTATTTTGGGCACACCGGATGGTACTCCTAGGTGATGTGTGTCAAGTGGAAGCTCATTTTGGTCCGTTTGTAGATAGTGTTAATCTAGGCGCAAGACAGGTGCATAGTTTGTGTCGAATGCACTACGGGCATGGAAATCTTTTCAGGCACATCCGATGATACTTCTAGGTGATGTTGGTCGAGTAGAAGCTCATTTCAGTCCATTTGGAGATAGTATTTATCTTGACGCAAGATAGGTGCATGGTTTTTGCCAAATCTACCATAGGCTCAGAAATCGCTTTGAGTGCAACCGATGGAACTCCTAGGTGACATGGGTCTAGTGGAAGCTTGTTTCGGTTCATTGTAGATAATGTTAATCTAGGCGCAAGTTAGGTGCATAGTTTGCGCCGAACGTACCATAGGCTCTAAAATTATTTTGGACGCACCCGATGGTACACCTATGTGACATGGGTCAAGTGGTAGCTCATTTTGGTCCGTTTGGAGATTGTGTTAATCTAGGAGGAAGTTAGGTGCACGGTTTGCGCCACACGTACCATAGGCTCGGAAATCACTTTGGACAAACCCAAATGGTACTCCTAGGTGACGTGGGTCAAGTAGAAGCCCATTTTGGTCTGTTTGGAGATAGTGTTAATCTCGGGGCAAGATGGGTGCACGATTTGCGCCGAACGTACCATAGCCTTGAAAATCACTTTGGACGCACCCGAATGGTACTCCTAGGTGACGTGGGTCTAGTGGAAGTCCATTTGGGTCCGTTTGGAGATAGTATTAATCTTGGCACAACATAGGTGCATGCTTTGCGCCGAATTAACCACAGGCAAGGAAATCATTTTGGGCACACCAGATGGTATTCCTAGGTGACGTGTGTCAAGTGAAATTTCATTACGGTCCATTTGGATGTTAATCTAGGTGCAAGATAGGTGCACGGTTTGCACCGAATGTACCACGGGCATGGAAATCTTTTAAGGCATACCCGATGGTACTTCTTGGTCACGTTGGTCGAGTGGAAGCTCATTTTAGTCCGTTTGGAGATAGTGTTAATCTCGACGCAAGATAGATGCATGGTTTGTGCTGAATGAACCAAGGGCATGGAAATCATTTTGGGCGCACCTGACATGGGTGAAATGGAAGCTCGTTTCGGTCGGTTTGGAGATAGTGTTAATCTCGACGCATGATAGGCGCACGGTTTGCGCCAAACCTGCCATAGGCTCAGAAATCATTTTGGAGGCAACCGATGGTAATCCTACGTGACGTGGGTCAAGTGGAAAGTCATTTTGGTCCATTTGGAGATAGTGTTAATCTCGGTGCAAGAGAGCTCCATAGTTTGTGCCGAACATACCATAGGCTTGGAAATTATTTTGACGCACCCGATGGTACTCCAAGGTGACGTGGGTCAAGTGGAAGCTTGTTTTGGTCCATTTGGAGATACTGTTAACCTCGGCACAAGATAGGTGCATGGTTTGCGCCAAATGTACCTCGGTCATGGAAACCATTTCAGGCGGACCCACTGGTACACATAGGTGATGTGAGTCAAGTGGAAGCTCATTTCGATCTGTTTGGAGATACTATTAATCTAGGCGCAAGATACGTGCACGGTTTGCGCTGAACGTACCATAGGCATAAAAATCATTTTGGATGGTACTCCTACGTGGCGTGTGTCAAATTCAACCTCGTTTCAGTCTGTTTGGAGATAGTGTTAATCTCGGCGCAAGATTGGTGCACGATTTGCGCTGAATGTACAACATGCATGGAAATCATTTTGGGCACACCCGATGATACTCCTAGGTGACGTGGGTCAAGTGGAATCTTGTTTTGGTCTGTATGGAGATAGTGTTAATCTCAGCCTAAGATAGGTGCATGGGTTGCACCGAATGTACCACAGGCATGGAAATCATTTCAGGCACATCGGATGCTACACCTAGTGACGTGGGTCAAGTGAAAGCTCATTTCGGTTCATTGTAGATAATGT
The DNA here is from genome assembly GCA_038087645.1 of Saccharum hybrid cultivar R570. Classification (NCBI taxonomy): domain Eukaryota; kingdom Viridiplantae; phylum Streptophyta; class Magnoliopsida; order Poales; family Poaceae; genus Saccharum; species Saccharum hybrid cultivar. The sequence continues at coordinate 38,420,766 of JAQSUU010000307.1, read as the reverse complement.
TAATCTAGGAGCAAGTTAGGTGCATAGTTTGTGCCGAACGTACCATAGGCTCTAAAATTATTTTGGATGCACCCAATGGTACTCCTATGTGACATGGGTCAAGTGGTAGCTCATTTTGGTCTATTTGGAGATAGTGTTAATCTAGGCGCAAGATAGACGCACGATTTGTGCCAAATGTACCATGGGCATGGAAACCATTTCGGGCACACCCGATGGTACACCAAGGTGACGTGGGTGAAGGGAAGCTTGTTTCAATCCATTTGGAGACTGTGTTAATCTAGGTGCAAGTTAGGTGAACGGTTTGCGCCGAATGTACCATAGGCTTGAAAATCATTTTGGGCGCACTCGATAGTACTCCTAGGTGATGTGGATCAAGTAGAAGCTCGTTTCGGTCAGTTTGTAGATAGTGTTAATCTTGGTGCACGATTTGCGCTGAATGTACCGTGGGCATGGAAATCATTTTGGGCATGATTAACATTATCTCCAAACGGACCGAAACGAGCTTCCACTTGACAAATGTCACCTAGGAGTACCACTAGGTGTGCCCAAAGTGATTTCCATGCCCGTGGTATGTTCGGCGCAAACCATGCACCTATCTTGCATCGAGACTAAAACTATCTCCAAACAGATCGAAATGAGCTTTCGCTTGATCCACATCACCGAGTACAATCAGGTGCATCCAAAATGATTAATGAGATTGTATTACATTTGGCGCAAACCGTGCACCTATCTTGCACCGAGATTAACACTATCTCCAAATAGACCAAAACAAGTTTCCACTTGACCCATGTCACATAGGAGTACCATCGGTTGCGCCCAAAATGATTTCTGAACCTATGGTATATTTGACGCAAATCGTGTACCTATCTTGCGTCGAGAATAACACTATCTACAAACAGACCAAAATAATCTTCCACTTGATCTACGCAACCTAGGAGTACCAAATGGTGTGTCCAAAAGCAATTTTAGAGCCTATGGTACATTTGGCGCAAATCGTGCAATAGACCAAAACGAGCTTACACTTGACCCATGTCACCAAGGAGTACTATCAGGTGTGCCCAAAATGATTTTCGAGCCTATGGTACGTTCAGTGCAAACCGTGCACCTCTCTTGCATTGAGATTAACACTATCTCCAAACAGATCGAAACGAGCTTTCACTTGGCACATGGCACCTAGGAGTACCATCGGTTGTGCCCACAATGATTTCCATGCCCGTGATACATTCGACGCAAACCATGCACTTATCTAGCGCTGAGACTAACACTATCTCCAAACGGCTCGAAACGAGCTTCCACTTGACCCACGTCACCTAGGAGGTGAGTCCAAAATGATTTCCAAGCATATGGTACGTTCGGCGCAAATTGTGCACCTATCGTGCGCCTAGACTAAAACTATCTCCAAACGGACCGAAACAAGCTTCCACTTGACATACATTACCTAGGAGTACCATCAGGTCTACCCAAAGCGATTTCCATGCCCGTGGTACATTCGGCACAAACCGTGCACCTATCTTATGCCGAGATCAAAACAATCTCCAAACAGATAGAAATGAACTTTCGCTTGATCCACGTCGCCTAGGAGTACAATCAAGTGTGTCCAAAATGATTTCTTAGCCTATGGTACGTTCAGCGCATATAGTGCACCTATCTTGCGTCGAGATTAACGGTTTCTCCATATGGGCTGAAATGAGATTCCACTTGACCCGTGTCACATAGGAGTACCATCGGTTGTGTCAAAATGATTTCTTAGCCTAGGGTACGTTCAGCGCAAACCGTGCACCTATCTTGCTTCGAGATTAATTCTCTCTCCAAATGGACCAAAATGAGCTTCCATTTGACCAATGTCTCTTAGAAGTACCATCGGGTGTGTCTAAAAAGATTTCCATGCCTGTGGTACATTCGGCGCAAACCGTACACCTATCTTGCGCCTAGTTTAACACTATCTCCAAATGGACCAAAATGAGCTTTCACTTGCCACGTCACCTAGGAGTAGCATCGGGTGTGCCCAAAATGATTTCCATGCCTATGGTACATTTAGCGCAAATTGTGCACCTATCTAGCACCAAGACTAAAACTATCTCCAAACAGACCGAAACAAGCTTCCACTTGACATACATTACATAGGAGTACCATCGGGTGTGCCCCAAAGCAATTTCCATGCCCGTGGGACATTCGGCGCAAACTGTGCACCATTTTTGCGCTGAAGTTAAAACCATCTCCAAATGGATCAAAATGAGCTTCTGCTTGATCCATCTCACCTAGGAGTACAATCAGGTGCGTCCAAAATGATTTCTATGCCAATTGTACGTTCGGTGCAAACTGTGCACCTATCTAGCGCTAAGATTAACACTATCTCTAAACGGCTCGAATCGAGCTTCCACTTGACCCACTTCAGCTAGGAGAACCATCGAGTGTGCCCAAAGTGATTTCCCGCCCCGTGGTACATTCGGCGCAAACCGTGCACCTATCTTGCGCCGAGATTAACACTATCTCTAAACGGACTGAAACGAGCTTCCACTTGACCCACGTCACCAAGGAGTACCATCGGGTGCATGCAAAATGATTTCCAGGGCTGTACGTTCGGCACAAATTGTGCACCTATGTTGCACCTAGACTAAAACTATCTCTAAACAGATCGAAACAAGCTTCCACTTGACATAGATTACCTAGGAGTACTATCAGGTGTGCCCAAAGTGATTTCCATGCCCGTGGTACATTCGGCGCAAACCATGCACCTATCTTGCACCGAGATTAAAACAATCTCCAAATGGATAGAAATGAACTTTCGCTTGATCCACATCACCTAGGAGTACAATCAAGTGCTTCTAAAATTATTTCTGAGCCTATGGTACGTTCAGCGCAAATCATGCACCTATCTTGCGTCGAGATTAATGGTATCCCCATATAGACCAAAACGAGATTCCACTTGACCAATGTCACGTAGGAGACCATCAGTTGTGTCATAATGATTTCTGAGCCTATGGTACATTCAATGCAAACCATGCACCTACCTTGGGTTGAGATTAATACTATCTCCAAATGGATCGAAATGGGCTTCTATTTGACCAATGTCAGCTAGAAGTACCATTGGGTATGCCTGAAAAGATTTCTTTGCCCGTGGTACATTCGGCGCAAACTATACACCTATCTTGTGCCTAGTTTAATACTATCTCCATACGGACCAAAACGAGCTTCCACTTGACCCATGTCACCTAGGAGTACCATCGGGTGTGCCCAAAATGATTTCTATGCCCGTGGCACATTTGGCGCAAACAGTGCACCTATCTCGCGCTGAGACTAACACTATATCCAAATGGGCCAAAACAAGTTTCCACTTGACATACATTATATAGGAGTACCATCGGGTGTGCCCAAAGCGATTTCCGTGCCTAAGGAACTTTGAGGTCATGTTGGTCAAGTGGAAGCTTGTTTTGGTCTCTTTGGAGATAGTGTTAAACTCGACGCAAGGTAGGTGCACGGTTTGTGCTAAATGTACCGTAGGCTCCAAAATCGCTTTTGGGCACACAAGATGGTATTTCTAGCTGTATCAAAAAAAGATGGTACTCCTAGGTGGCGTAGATCAAGTGGAAGATCCTTTTAGTCTGTTTGGAGAGTGTTAATCTCATCGCAACATAGGTGCATAGCTTGCAGCGAATGTACCACGGGCATGGAAATCACTTTGGGTAGACCCGATGGTACTCCTATGTAATGTATGTCAAGTGGAAGCTCGTTTTGTCAGTTTGGAGATAGTGTAAGTCTTGGCGCAAGATAGTTGCATGGTTTGCGCCGAAGGTACCATAGGTTTGGAATTATTTTGGACACACCCGATGATACTCCTAGGTGACGTGGGTCAAGAGGAACCTTGTTTCGGTCCGTTTGGAGATAGTGTTAATCTCAGCGTAAGATAGGTGCACGGTTTGCGCGAATGTACAACGGGCGTGGAAATCATTTTGGTCACACCCGCTGGTACTCCTAGGTGATGTGGGTTAAGTGAAAGCTCGTTTTGGTCCGTTTGGACATAGTGTTAATCTCAACGCTAGATAGGTGCATGGTTTGCGCTGAATGTACCATGGGCATGAAAATCATTTTGGGCACACCCGTTGGTACTCCAAGGTGACGTGTGCCAAGTGGAGGGTCATTTTGGTAGGTTTGGAGACAGTGTTAATCTAGGTGCAAGATAGGTGTACGGTTTGCATCGAATGTACCATGGGCATGGAAATTTTTTTAGGCACATCCGATGGTACTTCTAGGTGACATTGGTCAAGTGAAAACTCGTTTCGGTCCATTTGGAGATAGTGTTAATCTAGGTGCAAGATAGGTGTACGGTTTGCGCCGAATGTAGCACGGGCATGGAAAACATTTCAGGCACACCCGATGGTACTTCTAGGTGACATTGGTCAACTGGAAGCTCGTTTAAGACCATTTGGAGATTGCATTAATCTTGACGCAAGATAGGTGCCCAGTTTGCGCCGAATGTAATAGGAGCACGGAAATCTTTTCAGGCACACGCGATGGTACTTCTAGGTTACGTTGGTCAAGTGGAAGCTCATATTGGTACGTTTAGAGGTAGTACTAATCCTTAGGCAAGATAGGTGCACGGTTTGCACCAAATGTACCATAGGCTCTAAAATCGCTTTGGGCACACCCGACGGTACTCCTATGTGACTGGGTCAAGTGGAAGCTTGTTTTGGTCCGTTCGGAGATATTGTTAATCTAGGCACAAGATAGATGTACGGATTGTGCTGAATGTACCATGAGCATGGAAATCTTTTCAGGCACACCCGATGGTACTTCTAGGTGACATTGGCCAAGTGGAAGGTCGTAACGGTCCAATTGGAGTAGTGTTAATCTAGGTACAAGATAGGTGTACGGTTTGCACCGAATGTACCACAGGCTCGAAAAACTTTTCAGGCACACCCAATGATCTTCTAGGTGACATTGGTCAAGTGGAAGCTCATTTTAGACCGTTTGGAGATTGTATTAATCTCGACGCAGGATAGGAGCATGGTTTGCGTTGAACATACCACGGGCATGGAAATCTTTTCAGGCACACCCGATGGTACTTCTAGGTGACATTGGCAAGTGGAAGCTTGTTTCGGTCCATTTGGAGATATTGTTAGTCTCGGCGCAAGAAAGGTGCACAGTTTGCGCCGAATGTACCATAGGTATGGAAATCATTTTGGGTGCAACCGATGGTAGTCCTACGTGACATGGGTCAAGTGGAACTCGTTACGGTCCATTTGGAGATAGTGTTAATCTCGATGTAAGGTAGGGGCACGGCTGCACCAAACGTATCATAGGCTCAGAAATCATTTTGGATGCACCTGATTGTACTCCTAGATGACGTGGATCAAGCGAAAGGCTCATTTTGACCTATTTGGAGATAGTTCTAATTTCGGCACAAGACAGGTGCACGGTTTGCGCCGAATGTGCCACGGTCATAGAAATCACTTTGGGCACACCCAATGGTACTCCTATGTAATGTATGTCAACTAGAAGCTTGTTTTGGTTTGTTTGGATATAGTGTTAGTCTCGGCGCAAGATAGGTGCACGGTTTGCGCCGAAGGTACCGTAGGCTTGGAAATTATTTTGGAAGCACTCGATGGTAATCCTAGGTGACGTGGGTCAAATGGAAGCTCGTTTCAGTCCGTTTGGAGATAGTGTTAATCTAGGCGCAAGATAGGTATATGGTTTGCGCCGAATGTACCATGGGCTCAGAAATATTTTCAGGCACACCCGATGGTACTTCTAGGTGACATTGGTCAAGTGAAAGGTCGTTTTGGTCCAATTGGCAATAGTGTTAATCTAGGCGCAAGATAGGTGTACGGTTTCCGCCGAATGTACCACGGGATGGAAAACTTTTCAGGCACACCCGATGGTACATCTAGGTGACGTTGGCCAAGTGGAAGCTCGTTTCAGACAGTTTGGAGATTGTATTAATCTCGATGCAGGATAGGTGTACAGTTTGCGCCGAATGTACCACGGGCATGGAAATCTTTTCTGACACACGCGATGGTACTTCTAGGTGACGTTGGTGAAGTGGAAGCTCATATCGGTCCGTTTGGAGATAGTATCAACCCTGAGGCAAGATAGGTGCACAGTTTGCGCTAAATGTACCATAGGCTCTGAAATCATTTTTGAGCACACCAGATGGTACTCCTAGGTGAAGTAGATCTAGTTTAAGATCGTTTCAGTCTGTTTTGAGATAGTGTTAATCTCGACACAAGATAGGTGCATGGTTTGCGCCGAACGTGTCATAGGTTCAGAAATCATTTTGGGCACAACCGATGGTAGTCCTACGTGACATGGGTCAAGTGGAAACTATTCATTTGGAGATAGTGTTAATCTCGATGCAAGATAGGTGCATGGTCTGCGCCAAACGTACCATAGGCTTAGATATCATTTTGGGCACAACCAATGGTACTCCTATGTAATGTATGTCAAGTGAAAGCTTGTTTTGGTCCGTTTGGAGATAGTGTTAATCTCGGTGCAAGATAGGTGCACAGTTTGCGCCAAATGTACCATAGGCTTAAAACTATTTTGGATGCACCCGATGGTACTCCAACGTTGCGTGGGTCAAGTGGAAGCTCGTTTTAGACCGCTCGGAGATTGTATTAATCTCAACGCAGGATAGGAGCACGGTTTGCGTTGAATGTACCACGAGCATAGAAATCTTTTCAGGCACACCCGATGGTAGTTCTAGGTGACATTAGTCAAGTGGAAGCTCATTTCGGTCTATTTGGAGATATTGTTAATCTAGGCGTAAGATTGGTTTATGGATTGCACCGAATGTACCATGGGCATGGAAATCTTTTTAGGCACACCCGATGGTACTTCTAGGAGACATTGGTCAAGTGGAAGCTCATTTCGATCCATTTGGAGATTGTGTTAATCTAGGCACAAGATAGTTATACGGTTTGCGCTGAATGGACCATGGGCATGGGCTCTGAAATCGCTTTGAGCACCCCAAATGGTACTCCTTGGTGGCATAGATCGGGAGGAAGATCATTTCTGTCTATTTGGAGATAGTGTTAATCTCGACGTAAGATAGGTGCACGGATTGCGCTAAACGTACCATAGGTTCAGAAACCATTTTGGGCGCAACCGATGTTACTCCTACGTGACGTGGGTCAAGTGGAAACTTGCTTTGGTCCATTTGGAGATAGTTTTAATCTCGACACAATATAGGTGCACGGTTTGCACCAAATGTATCATAGGCTCTGAAATCACTTTGAGCACACCAGATGGTACTCCTAGGTGGCGTAGATCAAGAGAAAGATCATTTCAGTCTATTTGGAGATATGTTAATCTTGATGCAAGATAGGTGCACATTTTGCGCCGAACGTACCATAGGTTCAGAAATCATTTTGGGCGCCACCGATGTTACTCATATGTGACGTGGGTCAATTGGAAACTTGCCTTTGTCTATTTGGAGATAGTTTTAATCTCATCACAAAATAGGTGCACGGTTTGCGCCAAAGGTACTATAGGCTCAAAAATCATTTTGGACACACCTGATTGTACTCCTAGGTGACGTGGATCAAGAGGAAGCTCATATCGATCCATTTGGCGATAGTAATAATTTTGGCGCAAGAAAGGTGCATAGTTTGCACTAAATGTACCATGGGCATGGAAATCACATTGGGCACAACCGTTGGTACTCCTTTTAATGTATGTTAAGTGGAAGGTTGTTTCGGTTTGTTAAGAGATAGTGTTAGTCTCGGCGCAAGATAGGTGTACGGTTTGTGCCGAAGGTACCATAGGCTTGGAAATTATTTTGGATGCACCTAATGGTAATCCTAGGTGACGTGGGTCAAGAGGAAGCTCGTTTCTGTCCTGTTTGGAGATGGTTTTAATCTAGGCGCAAGATAGGTGTACGGTTTGCACCGAATGTACCACGAGCACGAAAATCTTTTCAGGCACACCCGATGGTACTGCTAGGTGACATTGGTCAAGTGGAAGCTCGTTTCGGTCCAATTGGAGATAGAGTTAATCTAGGCGCAAGATAGGTGTACGATTTGCACCGAATGTACCACAGGCTTGGAAAACTTTTCAGGCACATCCGATGGTACTTCTTGGTGACGTTGGTCATGTGGAAGCTCGGTTTAGACCGTTTGGAGATTGCATTAATCTCGAGGCAGGATAGGTGCATAGTTTGCGCCAAATGTACCACGGACATGGAAATTTTTCAGGCACACGCGATGGTACTTCTTGGTGACATTGGTCAAGTGGAAGCTCGTATTGGTCCGTTTGGAGATACTATTAATCCTCAGGCAAGATAGGAGCACGGTTTGCACCAAATGTACCATAGGCTCTGAAATCGCTTTGAGCACACCAGATGGTACTCCTGGGTGGTGTAGATCAGGAGGAAGATCGTTTCACTCTATTTGGAGGTATTGTTAATCTCGACGCAAGATAGTTGTACGGTTTGCGCCGAACATGCCATGGGTTCAGAAATCATTTTGGGCGCAACCGATGTAACTCCTACCTGACGTGTGTCAAGTGGAAACTTGCCTTGGTCCATTTGGAGATAGTTTTAATCTCGACGCAAGATAGGTGCGCGGTTTGCGCCAAACATTCCAAAGGCTCAGAAATCATTTTGGGTGCACCTGATTGTACACCTAGGTGACGTGGATCAAGCGGAAGCTCATTTTGATCCATTTGGAGAAAGTTATAATTTTGGCGCAAGAAAGGTGCACGGTTTACGCCGAATGTACCACGGGTCTGGAAACTGCTTTCGGCACACCCGATGGTACTCATATGTATGTATGTCAAGTAGAAGGTTGTTTCGGTCTATTTGGAGATAGTGTTAGTCTCGACGCAAGATAGTTGCACCGTTTGCACCGAAGGTACCATAGGCTTGGAAATTATTTTGCATGCTCCTGATGGTACTACTAGGTGATGTGGGTCAAGTGCAAGATTGTTTCGGTCCGTTTACAGATAGTGTTAATCACAACGCCAAATAGGTGCACGGTTTGCGTCGAATCTACCACGGGCGTGGAAATCATTTTGGGCACACCTGATGGAACTCCTAGGTGATGTGGGTCAAGTGGAAGCGCGTTTCCATCCATTTGGAGATAGCATTAATCTAGGAGCAAGATAGGTGTACGGTTTGCGCCGAATGAACCACGAGCATGGAAATCTTTTCAGGCACACCCGATGGTACTTCTAGGTGACATTGGTCAAGTGGAAGCTCGTTCGGTCCATCAATGTTAGTGTAAGTCTTAGCGCAAGATAGGTGCACGGTTTGCGTCAAATGTACCATAGGCATGGAAATCTTTTTAGGCACACCCGATGGTACTTCTAGCTAACGTTGGTCAAGTGAAAGCTTGTTTCAGTCTGTTTGGATATAGTGTTAGCCTCGGCGCAAGATAGGTGCACGGTTTGCAACGAATGTACCATGGGCATGGTAATCTTTTCAGGCACACTCGATGGTACTTCTATGTGACGTTGGTCAAGTGGAAGCTTGTTTGGTCCATTTGGAGATTGTATTAATCTCGAGGCAAGATAGGTGCACGGTTTGCGCCGAATGTACCATAGGCTCTGAAATTGGTTTTGGGCACACCAAATGGTTCTCCTAGATGGTGTAGATCAAGTGGATATTGTTAGTCTCGTCGCGAGATAGGTGCATTGTTTGCGCCAAATGTACCATAGGCGTGGAAATTATTTTAGACGCATGAGATGGTACTCCTAGGTGACATGGGCCAAGTGGAAGCACACGTTTCGGTCTATTTGGAGATAGTGTTAATCTCAGCACAAGATAGGTGCACGGTTTGTGTTGAATGTACCACGGGCATGGAAATTATTTTGGGCACACCTGATGGGACTCCTAGGTGACGTGGGTCTAGTGGAAGCTTGTTTTGGTCCATTTGGAGATAGTGTTAATCTAGGCGCAAGATAGGTGTACGGTTTGCATCGAATGTACCACGAGCATGTAAATCTTTTTAGGCACACCCGATGGTACTTCTAGGTGACATTGGTCGAGTGGAAGCTCATTTTTGTCCATTTAGATAGTGTTGATCTCGGCGCAAGATAGGTCTACTATTGGCACCGAATGTACCATAGGCATGGAAAACTTTTCAGGCACACCCAATGGTACTTCTCGATGACAATGGTCAAGTGGAAGATCATTTTAGACCATTTGGAGATAGTACTAATCTCAATGGAAGAAAGGTGCATGGTTTGCGTCGAATGTACCACGGGCATGGAAATCTTTTTGGGACACCAGATCGTACTCCTAGGCGGCGTAAATCAATTAGAAGATCATTTCAGTCTGTTTAGAGATACTGTTAATCTCAACGCTAGATAGGTGCACCGTTTGCACTGAACGTAACATAGCTTCAAAAATCATTTTGGGCACAACTGATGGTAATCCGACGTGACGTGGGTCAAGTAGAAACTCACTTCGATCCATTTGGAGATAGTGTTAATCTCGATGCAAGATAGGTGCACGGTTTGCGCCAAACATACCACAGCCTCAAAAATCATTTGGGGTACACCCGATGGTACTCCTAGGTAACAATGGTCAAGAGGAAGCTCGTTTCGGTCCGTTTGGAGATAGTGTTAATCTCGGTGTAAGATACGTGCACGGTTTGTGCTGAATGTACTACGGGCATGAAAATCATTTTGGGCACACCCGATGGCACTCTTAGGTAATGTGGGTCAAGTGGAAGCTCGTTTTGGTCTGTTTGGAGATAGTGTTAAACTAGGTGCAAGATAGGTGTACGGTTTGCGTCAAATGTACCATGGGCATGGAAATCTTTTTAGGCACAACTAGTGGTACTTCTAGGTGACATTGGTCAAATAGAAGCTCACTTCGGTCTGTTTGAAGATAGTATTAATCTCGAGGCAAGATAGGTGCACGGTTTGCGTCAAACATACCATAGGTTCAAAAATCATTTTGGGCACAACCGTTGGTACTCCTACATGACATGGGTCAAGTGGAAACTCGTTTTGGTCCATTTGGAGATAGTGTTAATCTCGACGAAAGATAGGTGCACGGTTTGCGACAAATGAACCACAGGCATGGAAATCATTTTGGGCACACCCGATGGTACACCTAGGTGTCGTGGCTCAACTAGAAGATCATTTTGGTCTGTTTGTAGATAGTGTTAAACTAGGCGCAAGATAGGTGTATGGTTTGCGCGGAATGTACCACGAGCATGGAAATCTTTTTAGGCACACCCGATGGTACTTTTAGGTGACATTGATCAAATTGAAGCTCATTTCGGTCCATTTGAAGATAATACTAATCTCGATACAAGATAGATGCACGGTTTGCGCTGAATGTACCATAGGCTCATAAATCATTTTGACACAACCGATGGTACTCCTACATGACATGGGTCAAGTGGAATCTCGTTTTAGTCCGGATGGAAATACCGTTAATCTCGATGCAAGATAGGTGCATGGTTTGCACTGAATGTACCATAGGATCAGAAATCATTTTGGACGCAATGATTGTACTCCTAGGCGATGTGTATCAAGCAAAAGGTCATTTCGATCCATTTGGAGATTGGCTTAATCTCGGCACAAGATAGGTGCACAGTTTGCGCTGAATGTACCACATGCATGGAACTCGCTTTGGGCACACCTGATGGTACTCCTAGGTAATGTATGTCATGTGGAACCTTGTTTCGGTCCATTTGGAGATAGTTTTAGTCTAGGGGCAAGATAGGTTCATAGTTTGTGCCGAACATACCATACCTTAGAAATCATTTTGGACGCACCTGATGGTACTCCTAGGTGACGTTGGTCAAGTCGAAGCTCGTTTTGGTCTGTTTGGAGATAGTGTCAATCTCGGCGCAAGATAGGTGCACTGTTTGTGCTAATTGTACCCTAGGCCTGGAAATCATTTTGGGCACACCAGATGGTACTCCTAGGTTACATGGGTCAAGTGGAAGCTTGTTTTGAGCCGTTTGGAGATAGTGTTAATCTCGGCGCTAGATAGGTGCATGGTTTGCGCCGAATGTACCACGGGCATGGAAATCATTTTGGGCATAACCGATCGTACTCTGAGGTAATGTGTGTCAAGTGAAACTTTGTTTTGATCCGTTTGGAGATAGTGTTAATCTAGGAGCAAGATAGGTGCACGGTTTGCGCCGAATGTTCCACGGGCATGGAAATCTTTTTAGGCAGACCCGATGGTACTTCTAGGTGACATTGGTCAAGTGGGAGCTCATTTCAGTCCGTTTGGAGATAGTACTAATCTCGATGCAAGATAGGTGCACGGTTTATGCCGAATGTACCATAGGCTCTGAAATTGTTTTGCGCGTACCCGACGGAACTCCTAAGTGACGTGGTTGAAATGGAAGCTTGTTTCGGTTCGTTTGACGCAAGATAGGTGCACGCCTTGCGCCAATCATACCGTAGGCTCAGAAATCATTTTGGTTGCACTTGATTGCACTCCTAGGTGACATGGATCAAGTGGAAACTCGTTTCGGTCCATTTGGAGATAGTGTTAATCTCAACGAAAGATAGGTGTACGGTTTGCGCCGAATGTACCACGGGCAAAGAAATCGCTTTGGGCTCACTCGGTGGTGCTCCTATGTAATGTATGTCAAGTGGAAGCTTGTTTTCATCCGCTTGGAGATAGTGTTAGTCTTGGCATAAGATAGGTGCACAGTTTGCGCTGAATGTACCTAGGGATGGAAATAATTTGGGGTACACCCGATGGTACTCTTAGGTAACAATGGTCAAGAGGAAGCTCGTTTCGGTCCGTTTGGAGATAGTGTTAATCTCGGTGTAACATACGTGCACGGTTTGTGCTGAATGTACTACGGGCATGAAAATCATTTTGGGCACACCCGATGGCACTCTTAGGTAATGTGGGTCAAGTGGAAGCTCGTTTTGGTCTGTTTGGAAATAGTGTTAAACTAGGCGCAAGATAGGTGTACGGTTTGCGTCGAATGTACCACAGGCATGGAAATCTTTTCAGGCACAATGAATGGTACTTCTAGGTGACATTGGTCAAATAGAAGCTCACTTCGGTCTGTTTGAAGACAGTATTAATGTCGAGGCAAGATAGGTGTACGGTTTGCGTCAAATGTACCATAGGTTCTAAAATCGCTTTTGGGAACACCAGATGGTACACCTAGGTGGCGTAGATCAAGCGGAAGATCGTTTTAGTTTGTTTGAAGATAGTGTTAATCTCGATGCAAGATAGGTGCATGGTTTGCGTCAAACGTACCATAGGTTCAGAAATCATTTTGTGCGCAACCGATGGTACTCCTACGAGACATGGGTCAGGCAGAAACTCATTTTGGTCCACTTGGAGATAGTGTTAATCTAGATGCAAGATAGGTGCACCGTTTGCGACGAATGTACCACGGGCCAGGAAATCACTTTCGGCACACCCGATGGTACTTCTCGGTGACGTGGGTCAAGTGGAAGGTCATTTTGGTCCGTTTGGAGATAGTGTTAATCTCGACGCAAGATAGGTGCACGATTTGAACCAAATGTACCATAGGCTCTAAAATCGCTTTTCGGCACACCAAATGGTACTCCTAGGTGGCTCAGATCAAGTGGAACATCATTTCAATATGTTTGGAGATAGTGTTAATCTCGATGCAAGTAGGTGCACGGTTTGCGTCAAACATACCATAGGTTCGAAAATCATTTTGGGCACAACCGATGGTACTCCTAGATGACGTGGGTCAAGTGGAAACTCATTTTGGTCCATTTGGAGATAGTGTTAATCTCGACGGAAGATAGGTGCACGGTTCGCGACGAATGAACCACAGGCATGGAAATCATTTTGGCAGACCCGATGGTACACCTAGGTGTCGTGGCTCAACTAGAAGCTCGTTTTGGTCTGTTTGTAGATAGTGTTAAACTAGGCGCAAGATAGGTGTATAGTTTGCGCGGAATGTACCACGGGCATGGAAATCTTTTTAGGCACACCCGATGGTACTTTTAGGTGACATTGATCGAATGGAAGCTCATTTCGGTCCATTTGAAGATAGTACTAATCTCGATACACGATAGGTGCACGGTTTGCGCTGAATGTACCATAGGCTCATAAATCATTTTGACACACCGATGGTACTCCTACATGACATGGGTCAAGTGGAATCTCATTTTGGTCCGGATGGAAATACCGTTAATCTCGATGCAAGATAGGTGCATGGTTTGCACTAAACATACCATAGGATCAGAAATCATTTTGGACGCAATGATTGTACTCCTAGGCGATGTGTATCAAGCAAAAGGTCATTTCGATCCATTTGGAGATTGGCTTAATCTCGCACAAGATAGGTGCACAGTTTGCGCTGAATGTACCACATGCATGGAACTCGCTTTGGGCACACCTGATGGTACTCCTAGGTAATGTATGTCATGTGGAACCTTGTTTCAGTCCGTTTGGAGATAGTTTTAGTCTAGGGGCAAGATAGGTTCATAGTTTGCGCCGAACGTACCATACCTTAGAAATCATTTTGGACGCACCTGATGGTACTCCTAGGTGACGTTGGTCAAGTCGAAGCTCGTTTTGGTCTGTTTGGAGATAGTGTCAATCTCGGCGCAAGATAGGTGCACTGTTTGTGCTAATTGTACCCTGGGCCTGGAAATCATTTTGGGCACACCAGATGGTACTCCTAGGTGACATGGGTCAAGTGGAAGCTTGTTTTGAGCCCTTTGGAGATAGTGTTAATCTCGGCGCTAGATAGGTGCATGGTTTGCGCCAAATGTACCACGGGCATGGAAATCATTTTGGGCATAACCGATCGTTCTCTGAGGTAATGTGTGTCAAGTGAAACTTTGTTTTGATCCGTTTGGAGATAGTGTTAATCTAGGAGCAAGATAGGTGCATGGTTTGCGCCGAATGTTCCACGGGCATGGAAATCTTTTTAGGCACACCCGATGGAACTTCTAGGTGACATTGGTCAAGTGGGAGCTCGTTTCGGTTCGTTGGAGATAGTACTAATCTCGATGCAAGATAGGTGCACGGTTTATGCCGAATGTACCATAGGCTCTGAAATTGTTTTGCGCGTACCCGATGGAACTCCTAAGTGACGTGGTTGAAATGGAAGCTTGTTTCGGTTTGTTTGACGCAAGATAGGTGCATGCCTTGCGCCGATCATACCGTAGGCTCAGAAATCATTTTGGTTGCACTTGATTGCACTCCTAGGTGACATGGATTAAGTGGAAACTCGTTTCGGTGCATTTGGAGATAGTGTTAATCTCAACGCAAGATAGGTGCACGGTTTGCGCCGAATGTACCACGGGCAAAGAAATCGCTTTGGGCTCACCCGGTGGTGCTCCTATGTAATGTATATCAAGTGGAAGCTTGTTTTCATCCGCTTGGAGATAGTGTTAGTCTTGGCGTAAGATAGGTGCACAGTTTGCGCTGAATGTACCTAGGGATGGAAATAATTTGGGGTACACCCAATGGTACTCCTAGGTAACAATGGTCAAGAGGAAGCTCGTTTCGGTCCGTTTGGAGATAGTGTTAATCTCGGTGTAAGATACGTGCACGGTTTGTGCTGAATGTACTACGGGCATGATAATCATTTTGGGCACACTCGATGGCACTCTTAGGTAATGTGGGTCAAGTGGAAGCTCGTTTCGGTCTGTTTGGAGATAGTGTTAAACTAGGCGCAAGATAGGTGTACGGTTTTGCGTCGAATGTACCACGGGCATGGAAATCTTTTCAGGCACAACGAATGGTACTTCTAGGTGACATTGGTCAAATAGAAGCTCACTTCGGTCTGTTTGAAGACAGTATTAATCTCGAGGCAAGATAGGTGTACGATTTGCGCCAAATGTACCATAGGTTCTAAAATCGCTTTTGGGCACACCAGATGGTACACCTAGGTGGTGTAGATCAAGCGGAAGATCGTTTTAGTTTGTTTGGAGATAGTGTTAATCTCGATGCAAGATAGGTGCATGGTTTGCGTCAAACGTACCATAGGTTCGGAAATCATTTTGTGCGCAACCGATGGTACTCCTACGAGAGATGGGGCAAGCGGAAACTCGTTTTGGTCCACTTGGAGATAGTGTTAATCTAGATGCAAGATAGGTGCACCGTTTGCGACGAATGTACCACGGGCCAGGAAATCATTTTCGGTACACCTGATGTTACTTCTCAGTGACGTGGGTCAAGTGGAAGGTCGTTTTGGTCCGTTTGGAGATAGTGTTTATCTCGACGCAAGATAGGTGCACGGTTTGAACCAAATGTAACATAGGCTCTGAAATCGCTTTTCGGCACACCAGATGGTACTCCTAGGTGGCTCAGATCAAGTGGAAGATCATTTCAGTATGTTTGGACATAGTGTTAATCTCGACGCAAGATAGGTGGACGGTTTGCGTCAAACATACCATAGGTTCGAAAATCATTTTGGGCACAACCGATGGAACTCCTACATGACGTGGGTCAAGTGGAAACTCATTTTGGTCCATTTGGAGACAGATAGGTGCACGGTTTGCGACGTATGAACCACAGGCATGGAAATCATTTTTGCACACCCGATGGTACACCTAGGTGTCGTGGCTCAACTGGAAGCTCGTTTTGGTCTGTTTGTAGATAGTGTTAAACTAGGTGCAAGATAGGTGTATGGTTTGCGCGGAATGTACCACGGGCATGGAAATCTTTTTAGGCACACCCGATGGTACTTTTAGGTGACATTGATCGAATGGAAGCTCATTTCGGTCCATTTGAAGATAGTACTAATCTCGATAGAAGATAGGTGCACGGTTTGCGCTGAATGTACCATAGGCTCATAAATCATTTTGACACACCGATGGTACTCCTACATGACATGGGTCAAGTGGAATCTCATTTTGGTCTGGATAGAAATACCGTTAATCTCGATGCAAGATAGGTGCATGGTTTGCACTAAACATACCATAGGATCATAAATCATTTTGGACGCAATGATTGTACTCCTAGGCGATGTGTATCAAGCAAAAGGTCATTTCGATCCATTTGGAGATTGGCTTAATCTCGCACAAGATAGGTGCACAGTTTGCGCTGAATGTACCACATGCATGGAACTCGCTTTGGGCACACCTGATGGTACTCCTAGGTAATGTATGTCATGTGGAACCTTGTTTCGGTCCGTTTGGAGATAGTTTTAGTCTAGGGGCAAGATAGGTTTATAGTTTGCGCCGAACGTACCATACCTTAGAAATCATTTTCGACGCACCTGATGGTAGTCCTAGGTGACGTTGGTCAAGTCGAAGCTCGTTTTGGTCTGTTTGGAGATAGTGTCAATCTCGACGCAAGATAGGTGCACTGTTTGTGCTAATTGTACCCTGGGCCTAGAAATCATTTTGGGCACACCAGATGGTACTCCTAGGTGACATGGGTCAAGTGGAAGCTTGTTTTGAGCCGTTTGGAGATAGTGTTAATCTCAGCGCTAGATAGGTGCATGGTTTGCTTCGAATGTACCACGGGCATGGAAATCATTTTGGGCATAACCGATCGTACTCTGAGATAATGTGTGTCAAGTGAAACTTTGTTTTGATCCGTTTGGAGACAGTGTTAATCTAGGTGCAAGATAGGTGCACGGTTTGCGCCGAATGTTCGACGGGCATGGAAATCTTTTTAGGCACACCCGATGGTACTTCTAGGTGACATTGGTCAAGTGCGAGCTCGTTTTGGTCTGTTTGGAGATAGTACTAATCTAGATGCAAGATAGGTGCACGGTTTATGCCGAATGTACCATAGGCTCTGAAATTGTTTTGCGCGTACCCGATGGAACTCCTAAGTGACGTGGTTGAAATGGAAGCTTGTTTCGGTTCGTTTGACGCAAGATAGGTGCACACCTTGCGCCGATCATACCGTTGGCTCAGAAATCATTTTAGTCGCACTTGATTGCACTCCTAGGTGACATGGATCAAGTGGAAACTCGTTTTGGTCCATTTGGAGATAGTGTTAATCTCGATGCAAGATAGGTGCACAGTTTGCGCCGAATGTACCACGGGCAAAGAAATCGCTTTGGGCTCACCCGGTGGTGCTCCTATATAATGTATGTCAAGTGGAAGCTTGTTTTCATCCGCTTAGAGATAGTGTTAGTCTTGGCGTAAGATAGGTGCATAGTTTGCGCTGAATGTACCTAGGGATGGAAATAATTTGGGGTACACCCGATGGTACTCCTAGGTAACAATGGTCAAGAGGAAGCTCGTTTCGGTCCGTTTGGAGATAGTGTTAATCTTGGTGTAAGATGCATACACGGTTTGTGCTGAATGTACTAGGGCCTGAAAATCATTTTGGGCACACCCGATGGCACTCTTAGGTATGTGGGTCAAGTGGAAGCTCATTTTGGTCTGTTTGGAGATAGTGTTAAACTAGACGTAAGATAGGTGTACGGTTTGCGTCGAATGTAATACGGGCATGGAAATCTTTTTAGGCACAACTAATGGTACTTCTAGGTGACATTGGTCAAATAGAAGCTCATTTCGGTCTGTTTGAAGATAGTATTAATCTCGAGGCAAGATAGGTGTACGGTTTACACCAAATGTACCAGAGGTTCTAAAATCGCTTTTGGGCACACCAGATGGTACACCTAGGTGCCGTAGATCAAGCGGAAGGTCGTTTTAGTTTGTTTGAAGATAGTGTTAATCTCGATGCAAGATAGGTGCATGGTTTGCGTCAAACGTACCATAGGTTCGGAAATCATTTTGTGCGCAACCGATGGTACTCCTACGAGACATGGGTCAGGCAGAAACTCATTTTGGTCCACTTGGAGATAGTGTTAATCTAGACGCAAGATAGGTGCACCGTTTGCGACGAATGTACCACGGGCCAGGAAATCATTTTCGGCACACCCGATGGTACTTCTCGGTGACGTGGGTCAAGTGGAAGCTCGTTTTGGTCCGTTTGGAGATAGTGTTAACCTCGACGCAAGATAGGTGCACGATTTGAACCAAATGTACCATAGGCTCTAAAATCGCTTTTCGGCACACCAGATGGTACTCCTAGGTGGCTCAGATCAAGTGGAACATCATTTCAATATGTTTGGAGATAGTGTTAATCTCGATGCAAGTAGGTGCACGGTTTGTGTCAAACATACCATAGGTTCGAAAATCATTTTGGGCACAACCGATGGTACTCCTAGATGACGTGGGTCAAGTGGAAGCTCATTTTGGTCCATTTGGAGATAGTGTTAATCTCGACGGAAGATAGGTGCACGGTTTGCGACGAATGAACCACAGGCATGGAAATCATTTTGGCACACCCGATGGTACACCTAGGTGTCGTGGCTCAACTAGAAGCTCGTTTTGGTATGTTTGTAGATAGTGTTAAACTAGGCGCAAGATAGGTGTATAGTTTGCGCGGAATGTACCACGGGCATGGAAATCTTTTTAGGCACACCCGATGGTACTTTTAGGTGACATTGATCGAATGGAAGCTCATTTCGGTCCATTTGAAGATAGTACTAATCTCGATACAAGATAGGTGCACGGTTTGCGCTGAATGTACCATAGGCTCATAAATCATTTTGACACACCGATGGTACTCCTACATGACATGGGTCAAGTGGAATCTCATTTTGGTCCGGATGGAAATACCGTTAATCTCGATGCAAGATAGGTGCATGGTTTGCACTAAACATACCATAGGATCAGAAATCGTTTTGGACGCAATGATTGTACTCCTAGGCGATTTGTATCAAGCAAAAGGTCATTTCGATCCATTTGGAGATTGGCTTAATCTCGCACAAGATAGGTGCACAGTTTGCGCTGAATGTACCACATGCATGGAACTCGCTTTGGGCACACCTGATGGTACTCCTAGGTAATGTATGTCATGTGGAACCTTGTTTCGGTCCGTTTGGAGATAGTTTTAGTCTAGGGGCAAGATAGGTTAATAGTTTGCGCCGAACGTACCATACCTTAGAAATCATTTTCGACGCACCTGATGGTAGTCCTAGGTGACGTTGGTCAAGTCAAAGCTCGTTTTGGTCTGTTTGGAGATAGTGTCAATCTCGACGCAAGATAGGTGCACTGTTTGTGCTAATTGTACCCTGGGCCTGGAAATCATTTTGGGCACACCAGATGGTACTCCTAGGTGACATGGGTCAAGTGGAAGCTTGTTTTGAGCCGTTTGGAGATAGTGTTAATCTCAGCGCTAGATAGGTGCATGGTTTGCGCCGAATGTACCACGGGCATGGAAATCATTTTGGGCATAACCGATCGTACTCTGAGGTAATGTGTGTCAAGTGAAACTTTGATTTGATCCGTTTGGAGACAGTGTTAATCTAGGTGCAAGATAGGTGCACGGTTTGCGCCGAATGTTCGACGGGCATGGAAATCTTTTTAGGCACACCCGATGGTACTTCTAGGTGACATTGGTCAAGTGCGAGCTCGTTTTGGTCTGTTTGGAGATAGTACTAATCTAGATGCAAGATAGGTGCACGGTTTATGCCGAATGTACCATAGGCTCTGAAATTGTTTTGCGCGTACCCGATGGAACTCCTAAGTGACGTGGTTGAAATGGAAGCTTGTTTCGGTTCGGTTGACGCAAGATAGGTGCACACCTTGCGCCGATCATACCGTTGGCTCAGAAATCATTTTAGTCACACTTGATTGCACTCCTAGGTGACATGGATCAAGTGGAAACTCGTTTTGGTCCATTTGGAGATAGTGTTAAGCTCGACGCAAGATAGGTGCACGGTTTGCGCCGAATGTACCACGGGCAAAGAAATCGCTTTGGGCTCACCCGGTGGTGCTCCTATGTAATGTATGTCAAGTGGAAGCTTGTTTTCATCCGCTTAGAGATAGTGTTAGTCTTGGCGTAAGATAGGTGCACAGTTTGCGCTGAATGTACCTAGGGATGGAAATAATTTGGGGTACACCCGATGGTACTCCTAGGTAACAATGGTCAAGAGGAAGCTCCTTTCGGTCCGTTTGGAGATAGTGTTAATCTTGGTGTAAGATGCATACACGGTTTGTGCTGAATGTGCTAGGGCCTAAAAATCATTTTGGGCACACCCGATGGCACTCTTAGGTATGTGGGTCAAGTGGAAGCTCATTTTGGTCTGTTTGGAGATAGTGTTAAACTAGGCGTAAGATAGGTGTACGGTTTGCGTCGAATGTAATACGGGCATGGAAATCTTTTTAGGCACAACTAATGGTACTTCTAGGTGACATTGGTCAAATAGAAGCTCATTTCGGTCTGTTTGAAGATAGTATTAATCTCGAGGCAAGATAGGTGTACGGTTTACACCAAATGTACCAGAGGTTCTAAAATCGCTTTTGGGCACACCAGATGGTACACCTAGGTGCCGTAGATCAAGCGGAAGGTCGTTTTAGTTTGTTTGAAGATAGTGTTAATCTCGATGCAAGATAGGTGCATGGTTTGCGTCAAACGTACCATAGGTTCGGAAATCATTTTGTGCGCAACCGATGGTACTCCTACGAGACATGGGTCAGGCAGAAACTCATTTTGGTCCACTTGGAGATAGTGTTAATCTAGATGCAAGATAGGTGCACCGTTTGCGACGAATGTACCACGGGCCAGGAAATCACTTTCGGCACACCCGATGGTACTTCTCGGTGACGTGGGTCAAGTGGAAGCTCATTTTGGTCCGTTTGGAGATAGTGTTAATCTCGACGCAAGATAGGTGCACGATTTGAACCAAATGTACCATAGGCTCTAAAATCGCTTTTCGGCACACCAGATGGTACTCCTAGGTGGCTCAGATCAAGTGGAACATCATTTCAATATGTTTGGAGATAGTGTTAATCTCGATGCAAGTAGGTGCACGGTTTGCGTCAAACATACCATAGGTTCGAAAATCATTTTGGGCACAACCGATGGTACTCCTAGATGACGTGGGTCAAGTGGAAACTCATTTTGGTCCATTTGGAGATAGTGTTAATCTCGACGGAAGATAGGTGCACGGTTTGCGACGAATGAACCACAGGCATGGAAATCATTTTGGCACACCCGATGGTACACCTAGGTGTCGTGGCTCAACTAGAAGCTCGTTTTGGTCTGTTTGTAGATAGTGTTAAACTAGACGCAAGATAGGTGTATGGTTTGCGCGGAATGTACCACGGGCATGGAAATCTTTTTAGGCACACCCGATGGTACTTTTAGGTGACATTGATCGAATGGAAGCTCATTTCGGTCCATTTGAAGATAGTACTAATCTCGATACAAGATAGGTGCACGGTTTGCGCTGAATGTACCATAGGCTCATAAATCATTTTGACACACCGATGGTACTCCTACATGACATGGGTCAAGTGGAATCTCATTTTGGTCCGGATAGAAATACCGTTAATCTCGATGCAAGATAGGTGCATGGTTTGCACTAAACATACCATAGGATCATAAATCATTTTGGACGCAATGATTGTACTCCTAGGCGATGTGTATCAAGCAAAAGGTCATTTCGATCCGTTTGGAGATTGGCTTAATCTTGCACAAGATAGGTGCACAGTTTACGCTGAATGTACCACATGCATGGAACTCGCTTTGGGCACACCTGATGGTACTCCTAGGTAATGTATGTCATGTGGAACCTTGTTTCGGTCTGTTTGGAGATAGTTTTAGTCTAGGGGCAAGATAGGTTCATAGTTTGCGCCGAACGTACCATACCTTAGAAATTATTTTGGACGCACCTGATGGTAGTCCTAGGTGACGTTGGTCAAGTCGAAGCTCGTTTTGGTCTGTTTGCAGATAGTGTCAATCTCGGCGCAAGATAGGTGCACTGTTTGTGCTAATTGTACCCTGGGCCTAGAAATCATTTTGGGCACACCAGATGGTACACCTAGGTGACATGGGTCAAGTGGAAGCTTGTTTTGAGCCGTTTGGAGATAGTGTTAATCTCGGCGCTAGATAGGTGCATGGTTTGCGCCGAATGTACCACGGGCATGGAAATCATTTTAGGCATAACCGATCGTACTCTGAGGTAATGTGTGTCAAGTGAAACATTGTTTTGATCCGTTTAGAGACAGTGTTAATCTAGGTGCAAGATAGGTGCACGGTTTGCGCCGAATGTTCCACGGGCATGGAAATCTTTTTAGGCACACCCGATGGTACTTCTAGGTGACATTGGTCAAGTGGAAGCTCGTTTCGGTCCGTTTGGAGATAGTACTAATCTCGATGCAAGATAGGTGCACGGTTTATGCAGAATGTACCATAGGCTCTGATATTGTATTGCGCGTACCCAATGGAACTCCTAAGTGATGTGGTTGAAATGGAAGCTTGTTTCGGTTCGTTTGATGCAAGATAGGTGCACACCTTGCGCCGATCATACCGTAGGCTCAGAAATCATTTTAGTCGCACTTGATTGCACTCCTAGGTGACATGGATCAAGTGGAAACTCGTTTCGGTCCATTTGGAGATAGTGTTAATCTCGACGCAAGATAGGTGCACGGTTTGCGCTGAATGTACCATGGGCAAAGAAATCGCTTTGGGCTCACCCGGTGGTGCTCCTATGTAATGTATGTCAAGTGGAAGCTTGTTTTCATCCGCTTGGAGATAGTGTTAGTCTTGGCGTAAGATAGGTGCACAGTTTGCGCTGAATGTACCTAGGGCTGGAAATAATTTGGGGTACACCCGATGGTACTCCTAGGTAACAATGTTCAAGAGGAAGCTCGTTTCAGTCCATTTGGAGATAGTGTTAATCTCGGTGTAAGATGCATGCACGGTTTGTGCTGAATGTACTACGGGCCTGAAAATCATTTTGGGCACACCCGATGGCACTCTTAGGTAATGTGGGTCAAGTGGAAGCTCGTTTTGCTCTGTTTGGAGATAGTGTTAAACTAGGCGCAAGATAGGTGTACGGTTTGCGTCGAATGTACCACGGGCATGGAAATCTTTTCAGGCACAACTAATGGTACTTCTAGGTGACATTGGTCAAATAGAAGCTCATTTCGGTCTGTTTGAAGATAGTATTAATCTCGAGGCAAGATAGGTGTACGGTTTACACCAAATGTACCAGAGGTTCTAAAATCGCTTTTGGGCACACCAGATGGTACACCTAGGTGCCGTAGATCAAGCGGAAGATCATTTTAGTTTGTTTGAAGATAGTGTTAATCTAGATGCAAGATAGGTGCACGGTTTGCGTCAAACGTACCATAGGTTCGGAAATCATTTTGTGCGCAACCGATGGTACTCCTACGAGACATGGGTCAAGCGGAAACTCGTTTTGGTACAATTGGAGATAGTGTTAATCTAGATGCAAGATAGGTGCACCGTTTGCGACGAATGTACCACGGGCCAGGAAATCATTTTCGGCACACCCGATGGTACTTCTCGGTGACGTGGGTCAAGTGGAAGCTCGTTTTGGTCCGTTTGGAGATAGTGTTAATCTCGACGCAAGATAGGTGCACGGTTTGAACCAAAAGTATCATAGGCTCTGAAATCGCTTTTCGGCACACCAGATGGTACTCCTAGGTGGCTCAGATCAAGTGGAAGATCATTTCAGTATGTTCGGTGATAGTGTTAATCTCGACGCAAGATAGGTGCACGGTTTGCGTCAAACATACCATAGGTTCAAAAATCATTTTGGGCACAACCGATGGTACTCCTACATGACGTGGGTCAAGTGGAAACTCATTTTGGTCCATTTGGAGATAGTGTTAATCTCAACGGAAGATAGGTGCACGGTTTGCGACGAATGAACCACAGGCATGGAAATCATTTTGGCACACCCGATGGTACACCTAGGTGTCGTGGCTCAACTAGAAGCTCGTTTTGGTCTGTTCGTAGATAGTGTTAAACTAGGTGCAAGATAGGTGTATGGTTTGCGCGGAATGTACCACGGGCATGGAAATCTTTTTAGGCACACCAGATGGTACTTTTAGGTGACATTGATCGAATGGAAGCTCATTTCGGTCCATTTGAAGATAGTACTAATCTCGATACAAGATAGGTGCACGGTTTGCGCTGAATGTACCATAGGCTCATAAATCATTTTGACACACCGATGGTACTCCTACATGACATGGGTCAAGTGGAATCACATTTTGGTCCGGATGGAAATACCGTTAATCTCGATGCAAGATAGGTGCATGGTTTGCACTAAACATACCATAGGATCAGAAATCATTTTGGACGCAATGATTGTACTCCTAGGCGATGTGTATCAAGCAAAAGGTCATTTCGATCCATTTGGAGATTGGCTTAATCTCGGCACAAGATAGGTGCACAGTTTGCGCTGAATGTACCACATAAATGGGTCAAGCTGAAACTCGTTTTGGTCCACTTGTAGATAGTGTTAATCTAGATGCAAGATAGGCTTACCATTTGCGACGAATGTACCACGGCCCATGAAATCATTTTCGGCACACCCGATGGTACTCTCTCAGTGACGTGGGTCAAGTGGAAGCTCGTTTTGGTCCGTTTGGAGATAGTGTTAATCTCGACGCAAGATAGGTGCACGGTTTGAACCAAATGTACCATAGGCTCTGAAATCGCTTTTCGGCACACCAGATGGTACTCCTAGGTGGCTCAGATCAAGTGGAACATCATTTCAGTATGTTTGGAGATAGTGTTAATCTCGACGGAAGATTGGTGCACAGTTTGGGTCAAACATACCATAGGTTCGAAAATCATTTTGGTCACAACCGATGGTACTCCTACATGATGTGGGTCAAGTGGAAACTCATTTTGGTCCATTTGGAGATAGTGTTAATCTCGACGGAAGATAGGTGCTCGGTTTGCGACGAATGAACCACAGGCATGGAAATCATTTGGCACACCCGATGGTACACCTAGGTGTCGTGGCTCAACTGGAAGCTCGTTTTGGTCTGTTTGTAGATAGTGTTAAACTAGGTGCAAGATAGGTGTATGGTTTGCGCGGAATGTACCACGGGCATGGAAATCTTTTTAGGCACACCCGATGGTACTTTTAGGTGACATTGATCGAATGGAAGCTCCTTTCGGTCCATTTGAAGATAGTACTAATCTCGATACAAGATAGGTACACGGTTTGCGCTGAATGTACCATAGGCTCATAAATCATTTTGACACACCGATGGTACTCCTACATGACATGGGTCAAGTGGAATCACATTTTGGTCCGGATAGAAATATCGTTAATCTCGATGCAAGATAGTTGCATGGTTTGCACTAAACATACCATAGGATCAAAAATCATTTTGGACGCAATGATTGTACTCCTAGGCGATGTGTATCAAGCAAAAGGTCATTTCGATCCATTTGGAGATTGGCTTAATCTCGGCACAAGATAGGTGCACAGTTTGCGCTGAATGTACCACATGCATGGAACTCGTTTTAGGCACACCTGATGGTACTCCTAGGTAATGTATGTCATGTGGAACCTTGTTTCGGTCTGTTTGGAGATAGTTTTAGTCTAGGGGCAAGATAGGTTCATAGTTTGCGCCGAACGTACCATACCTTAGAAATCATTTTGGACGCACCAGATGGTAGTCCTAGGTGACGTTGGTCAAGTCGAAGCTCGTTTTGGTCTGTTTGGAGATAGTGTCAATCTTGGCGCAAGATAGGTGCACTGTTTTGTGCTAATTGTACCCTGGGCCTGGAAATCATTTTGGGCACACCAGATGGTACTCCTAGGTGACATGGGTGAAGTGGAAGCTTGTTTTGACCCGTTTGGAGATAGTGTTAATCTCGGCGCTAGATAGGTGCATGGTTTGCGCCGAATGTACCACGGGCATGGAAATCATTTTGGGCATAACTGATCGTACTCTGAGGTAATGTGTGTCAAGTGAAACATTGTTTTGATCCGTTTGGAGACAGTGTTAATCTAGGTGCAAGATAGGTGCACGGTTTGCGCCGAATGTTCCACGGGCATGGAAATCTTTTTAGGCACACCCGATGGTACTTCTAGGTGACATTGGTCAAGTGGGAGCTCGTTTCGGTCCATTTGGAGATAGTACTAATCTCGATGCAAGATAGGTGCACGGTTTATGTAGAATGTACCATAGGCTCTGAAATTGTATTGCGCGTACACAATGGAACTCCTAAGTGATGTGGTTGAAATGGAAGCTTGTTTCGGTTCGTTTGATGCAAGATAGGTGCACACCTTGCGCCGATCATACCATAGGCTCAGAAATCATTTTAGTCGCACTTGATTGCACTCCTAGGTGACATGGATCAAGTGGAAACTCGTTTTGGTCCATTTGGAGATAGTGTTAATCTCGATGCAAGATAGGTGCACGGTTTGCGCCGAATGTACCACGGGCAAAGAAATCGCTTTGGGCTCACCCGGTGGTGCTCCTATGTAATGTATGTCAAGTGGAAGCTTGTTTTCATCCGCTTGGAGATAGTGTTAGCCTTGGCGTAAGATAGGTGCACAGTTTGCGCTGAATGTACCTAGGGCTGGAAATAATTTTTGGTACACCCGATGGTACTCCTAGGTAACAATGGTCAAGAGGAAGCTCGTTTCGGTCCGTTTGGAGATAGTGTTAATCTCGGTGTAAGATGCATGCACGGTTTGTGCTGAATGTACTACGGGCCTGAAAATCATTTTGGGCACACCCGATGGCACTCTTAGGTAATGTGGGTCAAGTGGAAGCTCGTTTTGGTTTGTTTGGAGATAGTGTTAAACTAGGCGCAAGATAGGTGTACGGTTTGCGTCGAATGTACCACGGGCATGGAAATCTTTTCAGGCACAACTAATGGTACTTCTAGGTGACATTGGTCAAATAGAAGCTCATTTCGGTCTGTTTGAAGATAGTATTAATCTCGAGGCAAGATAGGTGTACGGTTTACACCAAATGTACCAGAGGTTCTAAAATCGCTTTTGGGCACACCAGATGGTACACCTAGGTGCCGTAGATCAAGCGGAAGATCGTTTTACTTTGTTTGAAGATAGTGTTAATCTCAATGCAAGATAGGTGCACGGTTTGCGTCAAACGTACCATAGGTTCGGAAATCATTTTGTGTGCAACCGATGGTACTCCTACGAGAGATGGGTCAAGCGGAAACTCGTTTTAGTACACTTGGAGATAGTGTTAATCTAGATGCAAGATAGGTGCACCGTTTGTGACGAATGTACCACGGGCCAGGAAATCATTTTCGGCACACCCGATGGTACTTCTCGGTGACGTGGGTCAAGTGGAAGCTCGTTTTGGTCCGTTTGGAGATAGTGTTAATCTCGACGCAAGATAGGTGCACGGTTTGAACCAAATGTACCATAGGCTCTGAAATCGCTTTTCGGCACACCAGATGGTACTCCTAGGTGGCACAGATCAAGTGGAAGATCATTTCAGTATGTTCGGAGATAGTGTCAATCTCGACGCAAGATAGGTGCACGGTTTGCGTCAAACATACCATAGGTTCAAAAATCATTTTGGGCACAACCGATGGTACTCCTACATGACGTGGGTCAAGTGGAAACTCATTTTGGTCCATTTGGAGATAGTGTTAATCTCAACGGAAGATAGGTGCACGGTTTGCGACGAATGAACCACAGGCATGGAAATCATTTTGGCACACCCGATGGTACACCTAGGTGTCGTGGCTCAACTGGAAGCTCGTTTTGGTCTGTTTGTAGATAGTGTTAAACTAGGTGCAAGATAGGTGTATGGTTTGCGCGGAATGTACCACGGGCATGGAAATCTTTTTAGGCACACCAGATGGTACTTTTAGGTGACATTGATCGAATGGAAGCTCATTTCGGTCCATTTGAAGATAGTACTAATTTCGATACAAGATAGGTGCACGGTTTGCGCTGAATGTACCATAGGCTCATAAATCATTTTGACACACCGATGGTACTCCTACATGACATGGGTCAAGTGGAATCTCATTTTGGTCCAGATGGAAATACCGTTAATCTCGATGCAAGATAGGTGCATGGTTTGCACTAAACATACCGTAGGATCAGAAATCATTTTGGACGCAATGATTGTACTCCTAGGCGATGTGTATCAAGCAAAAGGTCATTTCGATCCATTTGGAGATTGGCTTAATCTCGGCACAAGATAGGTGCACAGTTTGCGCTGAATGTACCACATACATGGGTCAAGCTGAAACTCGTTTTGGTCCACTTGGAGATAGTGTTAATCTAGATGCAAGATAGGTGCACCATTTGCGACGAATGTACCACGGCCCATGAAATCATTTTCGGCACACCCGATGGTACTTCTCAGTGACGTGGGTCAAGTGGAAGCTCGTTTTGGTCCGTTTAGAGATAGTGTTAATCTCGACGCAAGATAGGTGCACGGTTTGAACCAAATGTACCATGGGCTCTGAAATCGCTTTTCGGCACACCAGATGGTACTCCTAGGTGGGTCAGATCAAGTGGAAAATCATTTCAGTATGTTTGGAGATAGTGTTAATCTCGATGCAAGATAGGTGCACAGTTTGCGTCAAACATACCATAGGTTTGAAAATAATTTTGGTCACAACCGATGGTACTCCTACATGACGTGGGTCAAGTGGAAACTCATTTTGGTCCATTTGGAGATAGTGTTAATCTCGACGGAAGATAGGTGCTCGGTTTGTGACGAATGAACCACAGGCATGGAAATCATTTGGCACACCCGATGGTACACCTAGGTGTCGTGGCTCAACTGGAAGCTCGTTTTGGTATGTTTGTAGATAATGTTAAACTAGGCGCAAGATAGGTGTATGGTTTGCGCAGAATGTACCACGGGCATGGAAATCTTTTTAGGCACACCCGATGGTACTTTTAGGTGACATTGATCGAATGGAAGCTCATTTCGGTCCATTTGAAGATAGTACTAATCTCGATACAAGATAGGTGCACGGTTTGCGCTGAATGTACCATAGGCTCGTAAATCATTTTGACACACCGATGGTACTCCTACATGACATGGGTCAAGTGGAATCTCATTTTGGTCCGGATGGAAATACCGTTAATCTCGATGCAAGATAGGTGCATGGTTTGCACTAAACATACCATAGGATCAGAAATCATTTTGGACGCAATGATTGTACTCCTAGGCAATGTGTATCAAGCAAAAGGTCATTTCGATCCATTTGGAGATTGGCTTAATCTCGGCACAAGATAGGTGCACAGTTTGCGCTGAATGTACCACATGCATGGAACTCGCTTTGGGCACACTTGATGGTACTCCTAGGTAATGTATGTCATGTGGAACCTTGTTTCGGTCCGTTTGGAGATAGTTTTACTCTAGGGGCAAGATAGGTTCATAGTTTGCGCCGAACGTACCATACCTTAGAAATCATTTTGGACGCACCTGATAGTAGTCCTAGGTGACGTTGGTCAAGTCGAAGCTCGTTTTGGTCTGTTTGGAGATAGTGTCAATCTCGGCGCAAGATAGGTGCACTGTTTGTGCTAATTGTACCCTGGGCCTGGAAATCATTTTGGGCACACCAGATGGTACTCCTAGGTGACATGGGTCAAGTGGAAGCTTGTTTTGAGCCGTTTGGAGATAATGTTAATCTCGGCGCTAGATAGGTGCATGGTTTACGCCGAATGTACCACGGGCATGGAAATCATTTTGGGCATAACCGATCGTACTCTGAGGTAATGTGTGTCAAGTGAAACTTTGTTTTGATCCGTTTGGAGACAGTGTTAATCTAGGTGCAAGATAGGTGCACGGTTTGCGCCGAATGTTCCACGGGCATGGAAATCTTTTTAGGCACACCGATGGTACTTCTAGGTGACATTGGTCAAATGGGAGCTCGTTTCGGTCTGTTTGGAGATAGTACTAATCTCGATGCAAGATAGGTGCACGGTTTATGCCGAATGTACCATAGGCTCTGAAATTGTATTGCGCGTACCTGATGGAACTCCTAAGTGACGTGGTTGAAATGGAAGCTTGTTTCGGTTCGTTTGACGCAAGATAGGTGCACGCCTTGCGCCGATCATACCGTAGGCTCAGAAATCATTTTGGTCGCACTTGATTGCACTCCTAGGTGACATAGATCAAGTGGAAACTCATTTTGGTCCATTTGGAGATAGTGTTAATCTCGACGCAAGATAGGTGCACGGTTTGCGCCGAATGTACCACGGGCAAAGAAATCGCTTTGGGCTCACCCGGTGGTGCTCCTATGTAATGTATGTCAAGTGGAAGCTTGTTTTCATCCGCTTGGAGATAGTGTTAGTCTTGGCGTAAGATAGGTGCACAGTTTGCGCTGAATGTACCTAGGGATGGAAATAATTTGGGGTACACCCGATGGTACTCCTAGGTAACAATGGTCAAGAGGAAGCTCGTTTCGGTCCGTTTGGAGATAGTGTTAATCTTGGTGTAAGATGCATACATGGTTTGTGCTGAATGTACTAGGGCCTGAAAATCATTTTGGGCACACCCGATGGCACTCTTAGGTATGTGGGTCAAGTGGAAGCTCATTTTGGTCTGTTTGGAGATAGTGTTAAACTAGGCGTAAGATAGGTGTACGGTTTGCGTCGAATGTACCACGGACATGGAAATCTTTTTAGGCACAACTAATGGTACTTCTAGGTGACATTGGTCAAATAGAAGCTCATTTCGGTCTGTTTGAAGATAGTATTAATCTCGAGGCAAGATAGGTGTACGGTTTGCGCCAAATGTACCATAGGTTCTAAAATCGCTTTTGGGCACACCAGATGGTACACCTAGGTGGCGTAGATCAAGCGGAAGATCGTTTTAGTTTGTTTGGAGATAGTGTTAATCTCGATGCAAGATAGGTTCACGGTTTGCGTCAAACGTACCATACGTTCGGAAATCATTTTGTGCGCAACCGATGGTACTCCTACGAGAGATGGGTCAAGCGGAAACTCGTTTTGGTCCACTTGGAGATAGTGTTAATCTAGATGCAAGATAGGTGCACCGTTTGCGACGAATGTACAACGGGCCAGGAAATCATTTTCGGCACACCCGATGGTACTTCTCGGTGACGTGGGTCAAGTGGAAGCTCGTTTTGGTCCGTTTGGAGATAGTGTTAATCTCGACGCAAGATAGGTGCACGGTTTGAACCAAATGTACCATAGGCTCTGAAATCGCTTTTCGGCACACCAGATGGTACTCCTAGGTGGCTCAGATCAAGTGGAAGATCATTTCAGTATGTTTGGAGATAGTGTTAATCTCGATGCAAGATGGGTGCACGGTTTGCGTCAAACATACCATAGGTTCAAAAATCATTTTGGGCACAACCGATGGTACTCCTACATGACGTGGGTCAAGTGGAAACTCATTTTCGTCCATTTGGAGATAGTGTTAATCTCGACGGAAGATAGGTGCTCGGTTTGCGACGAATGAACCACAGGCATGGAAATCATTTTGGCACACCGGATGGTATACCTAGGTGTCGTGGCTCAACTGGAAGCTTGTTTTGGTCTATTTGTAGATAGTGTTAAACTAGGCGCAAGATAGGTGTATGGTTTGCGCGGAATGTACCACGGGCATGGAAATCTTTTTAGGCACACCTGATGGCACTTTTAGGTGACATTGATCGAATGGAAGCTCATTTCGGTCCATTTGAAGATAGTACTAATCTCGATACAAGATAGGTGCACGGTTTGCGCTGAATGTACCATAGGCTCATAAATCATTGTAACACACCGATGGTACTCCTACATGACATGGGTCAAGTGGAATCTCATTTTGGTCCGGATGGAAATACCGTTAATCTCGATGCAAGATAGGTGCATGGTTTGCACTAAACATACCATAGGATCAGAAATCATTTTGGACGCAATGATTGTACTCCTAGGCGATGTGTATCAAGCAAAAGGTCATTTCGATCCATTTGGATATTGGCTTAATCTCGGCACAAGATAGGTGCACAGTTTGCGCTGAATGTACCACATGCATGGAACTCGCTTTGGGCACACCTGATGGTACTCCTAGGTAATGTATGTCATGTGGAACCTTGTTTTGGTCCGTTTGGTGATAGTTTTAGTCTAGGGGCAAGATAGGTTCATAGTTTGCTCCGAACGTACCATACCTTAGAAATCATTTTGGACGCACCTGATGGTACTCCTAGGTGACGTTGGTCAAGTCGAAGCTCGTTTTGGTCTGTTTGGAGATAGTGTCAATCTCGGCGCAAGATAGGTGCACTGTTTGTGCTAATTGTACCCTGGGCCTGGAAATCATTTTGGGCACACCAGATGGTACTCCTAGGTGACATGGGTCAAGTGGAAGCTTGTTTTGAGCCGTTTGGAGATAATGTTAATCTCGGCGCTAGATAGGTGCATGGTTTACGCCGAATGTACCACGGGCATGGAAATCATTTTGGGCATAACCGATCGTACTCTGAGGTAATGTGTGTCAAGTGAAACTTTGTTTTGATCCGTTTGGAGACAGTGTTAATCTAGGTGCAAGATAGGTGCACGGTTTGCGCCGAATGTTCCACGGGCATGGAAATCTTTTTAGGCACACCGATGGTACTTCTAGGTGACATTGGTCAAATGGGAGCTCGTTTCGGTCTGTTTGGAGATAGTACTAATCTCGATGCAAGATAGGTGCACGGTTTATGCCGAATGTACCATAGGCTCTGAAATTGTATTGCGCGTACCTGATGGAACTCCTAAGTGACGTGGTTGAAATGGAAGCTTGTTTCGGTTCGTTTGACGCAAGATAGGTGCACGCCTTGCGCCGATCATACCGCAGGCTCAGAAATCATTTTGGTTGCACTTGATTGCACTCCTAGGTGACATGGATCAAGTGAAAACTCGTTTCGGTCCATTTGGAGATAGTGTTAATCTCGACGCAAGATAGGTGCACGGTTTGCGCCGAATGTACCACGGGCAAAGAAATCGCTTTGGGCTCACCCGGTGGTGCTCCTATGTAATGTATGTCAAGTGGAAGCTTGTTTTCATCCGCTTGGAGATAGTGTTAGTCTTCGCGTAAGATAGGTGCACAGTTTGCGCTGAATGTACCTAGGGATGGAAATAATTTGGGGTACACCCGATGGTACTCCTAGGTAACAATGGTCAAGAGGAAGCTCGTTTCGGTCCGTTTGGAGATTGTGTTAATCTCAGTGTAAGATACGTGCACGGTTTGTGCTGAATGTACTATGGGCATGAAAATCATTTTGGGCACACCTAATGGCACTCTTAGGTAATGTGGGTCAAGTGGAAGCTCGTTTTGGTCTGTTTGGAGATAGTGTTAAACTAGGTGCAAGATAGGTGTACGGTTTGCGTCGAATGTACCACGGGCATGGAAATCTTTTTAGGCACAACTAATGGTACTTCTAGGTGACATTGGTCAAATAGAAGCTCATTTCGGTCTGTTTGAAGATAGTATTAATCTCGAGGCAAGATAGGTGTACGGTTTGCGCCAAATGTACCATAGGTTCTAAAATCACTTTTGGGCACACTAGATGGTACACCTAGGTGGCGTAGATCAAGCAGAAGATCATTTTAGTTTGTTTGGAGATAGTGTTAATCTCGATGCAAGATAGGTGCACGGTTTGCATCAAACGTACCATAGGTTCAGAAATCATTTTGTGCGCAACCGATGGTACTCCTACGAGACATGGGTCAAGCGGAAACTCGTTTTGGTCCACTTGGAGATAGTGTTAATCTCGATGCAAGATAGGTGCACGGTTTGCGACGAATGTACCACGGGCCAGGAAATCATTTTTGGCACACCCGATGGTTCTTTTCGGTGACGTGGGTCAAGTGGAAGCTCATTTTGTTCCGTTTGGAGATAGTGTTAAACTAGGCGCAAGATTGGTGTATGGTTTGCGCTGAATGTACCATGGGCATAGAAATCTTTTTAGGCACACCCGATGGTACTTTTAGGTGACATTGGTCAAATGGAAGCTTGTTTCAGTCCATTTGGAGAGTATTAATCTTGATGCAAGATAGGTGCATGGTTTGCGCTAAGCGTACCATAGGCTTATAAATCATTTTGACACAACCGATGGTACTCCTACGTGACTTGGGTCAAGTGGAATCTCGTTTCGATCCATATGGAGATACCATTAATCTCGATGCAAGATAGGTGCATGGATTTGCGACAAATATACCATGAACCTGGAAATCATTTTAGGCACACCTGATGGTACTTTTCGGTGACGTGGGTCAAGTGGAAGCTCATTTTGGTCTGTTTGGAGATAGTGTTAAACTAGATGCAAGATAGGTGTACAGTTTGCGCCAAATGTACCACATGCATGGAAATCCTTTCAGGCACACCTGATGGTACTTTTACATGACATTGGTCAAATGGAAGCTTGTTTCGGTCCATTTGAAGATAATATTAATCTTGACACAAGATAGGTGCACGGTTTGCGCTAAACATACCATAGGCTCATAAATCATTTTGACGCAACCGATGGTACTCCTACGTGACTTGGGTCAAGTGAAATCTCATTTCAGTCCATATGGAATACCGTTAATCTCAATGCAAGATAGGTGCACGGTTTGGGCTGAACGTAACATAGGTTCATAAATCATTTTGGATGCAATTGATTGTACTCCTAGGCGACGTGGATCAAGCAGAAGGTCATTTCAATCCATTTGGAGATTGTTTTAATCTCGACACAAGATCGGTGCACGGTTTGCGCCGAATGTAGCACGGGCATGGAAATCGCTTTAGGCACACCTAATGGTTCTCGTAGGTAATGTATGTCAAGTGGACGCTTATTTCAGACCATTTGGAGATAGTTTTAGTCTAGGGGCAAGATAGGTTCACGGTTTGCACCAAACGTACCATGGGCACGGTTTGCGCCGAATGTACCATGGGCATGGAAATCATTTTGGGCACACCCATTGATACTCCTAGGTTACATGGGTCAAGTGGAAGCTTGTTTCGGTTCGTTTGGAGATAGTGTTAATCTCAGCGCAAGATAGGTGCATGGTTTGCTCTGAATGTACCACAGGCATGAAAATCATTTTGGGCACACCTGATGGTACTCCAAGGTGACATGTGTCAAGTGGAAGCACGTTAAGGTCCGTTTGGAGATAGAGTTAATCTAGACTATGGCTAGACCCGAATATACCATAGGCATGGAAATCTTTTTAGGCACACCCGAAGGTACTTTTATGTGACATTGGTTTAGTGGAAGGTCGTTTCAGTCTGTTTGGAGATAGTATTAACCTCGATGCATGATAGATGCACGGTTTCTGCTAAAGGACCGTTTTGACATCACTTTGGGCACACCTAGTGGGACTCCTAGGTGATGTAGATCAAGTGAAAGCTCGTTTCAGTCCTTTTGGAGATAGTGTTGATCTTGAGGCAAGATAGGCGCTCGGTTTGCACCGAACATACCATAGGCTTGGAAATCATTTTGGGCACAACCGATGGAATTCTTACGTGACGTGGGCCAAGTGGAAACTCGTTTCAGTCCATTTGGAGATAGCGTTAATCTCGACGCAAGATAGATGCATGGTTTGCATCAAATGTACCATAGGCTTAGAAGTCATTTTGGCCACACCTAATTGTACACCTAGGTGATATGGATCAAGCAAAAGCTCATTTCAATCCGTTTGGAGATAGTTTTAATCTTAGCACAAGATAGGTGCACGGTTTGTGCTGAATGTACCACGGGCATCAAAATGGCTTTGGGCACACCTGATGGTACTCCTAGTTAATGTATGTCAAGTGGAAGCTTGTTTTTTTTCCATTTGGAGATAGTGTTAGTCTCTGCGCATGATAGGTGCACGATTTGCGCCGAATGTACCATAGGCTCATAAATCATTTTGATACACTTGATGGTACTCCTAGGTGACGTGGGTCAAGTGGAAGCTCATTTCAGTCCATTTAGAGATAGTGTTAATCTCGGCACAAGATAGGTCCATGGTTTGCGCCGAATGTACCACCGGCGTGGAAACCATTTCAGGTGCACCCAATGGTACACCTAGGCGACGTGGGTCAAGTAGAGCCCATTTGGGTCCATTTGGAGATAGTGTTATTGTGGGCAAAAGATAGCTATAGGATTTGCACTGAACATACCATAGGTTCACAAATCATATTGGACACACTTGATGGTACTCATAGGTGACGTGGGTGGAACCTCGTTTTGGTCCGTTTAAAGATAGTGTTAATCTCGGTGCAAGATAGGTGCATGGTTTGTGCTGAATGAACAACGGGCATGGAAATCATTTTGGGCACACCCGATCGTACTCCTAGGTGATGTGGGTCAAGTGAAATCTTGTTTTGGTCTATTTAGAGATAGTGTTAATCTCAGCGCAAGATTGGGCATGGTTTGCACCGAATGTACCACAAGCGTGGAAATCATTTTGGGCACACCTGATGGTACACCTTGGTGACATAGGTCAAGTGGAAGCTCGTTTCGGTCCATTTGGAGATTGTGTTAATCTGATGAGGACATCAACACCATCAATACATCCACACCTGCACAAGTATAGATTCATGGTCCTATTACTCACGCCTGTGCACATCAGCTCAACTATCAGGTGAGTTCATTCCTGAGTCCCTGTTCATCTTATTTAGACCATGGAAACATGTTCCTTTGTTTTGCTCAGGAATAATGGAGAGGAACCATAAGGAAGGGGATCGTGAGAGGTGGGTTCGGACTATAGAACAACACCAACTTGTGACGGTCACCAAGACTTCATATGGAATCTGATTGGGATGTTCTAGTGCTTCATGGAAAGCTTACCAAGTCTACTTTTGAGCGAACTACATCATCATATCTTCTCATGGTGGGCCGCAATCGTCGATTGAATCCAGAGACCTTTTGAGACACCTGTAGTGGATGTCCTTGTTTCTCTTTTGTTTTTACTGAGTTGAGGGATTTAGCACCACCCAGCACTCCTCGAGTCACCCTCTTATTTACATCAGGCTCCTACAGCCACCGCCACTAGTTGGGTTTTGTTTCATCGAGTTAGCAATTGCTACCGCCTTTCGGAGCACGTGTTGAATAAACTGCTTGTCTAATTGTATTCGGAACCCCACCATCTTTATCTTTTGATTGAAACTTTCATATTTATCTTGCAATTGAGTGCTTGTTCAACTTGTTCTTGCTTGTTCTTCGATTGCTTGTAGGACAAGTGCCCTCGTGACTGGGTCGCGCACCACAAGAATGCAGCGATCCTTGGAGTCAGTGTCTCGGTTGCTAAGGTGCATCATCCCTGGATGTTTGTAGTTGGATTGTGAACGTCGTCTCCATCCACTAAATCAAAGATATCCCTCTCCACTAAAAGATTAGGACACCCTTACCCTTATCAAGTGGTATTTAGAGCTAGGTTTGATCGGTGAGAGATTTTAGTTCGCTATTATTTTCCTATAGTCCAGAAAAAGCCAAAAAAAAGTAGATTAATTTTCCATATTCCCATAGACCCTTTGAGCCATTTACTAGTACTACTTAGTTTGGGCTTGTTGAGTTTGATTTACATCGGTTGAGTCGAGTTGCTGGTCATAGGGTTAGTCTTTTAAAGTTTCGACTTCTTGTCACGCTTTGGTCACTGTTAAACATATACATCTCCGTTGTCATCACCACCACCATATACATATCCACTACACCATATACATCTCCGTTGCAATCATTATTACCATAGACGTCTTCGCTGCACCATATCCATCACCGCTATTTTTTCATACTGACAAAATCTGATTTGGGCACACAAAGGAAAATCTAAGAAGTTAGTTGCATTCTTGTTACCCCTGAAAAGAAAGAGAAATACTTTGTGAGTTGCTTTTGTGAAATATGATTTGTCAAGATTCAGATTTGTTCTAGTTGTGCAAGGTAAAAGAACAGAAGAAGAAAAATCAGAAACAAAAGGAAAGAAAAAGAAAGAGAAAGAGGAGAGAAAGAAAAGAAGAGAGGAGGATAAGAAGGGTAGTGATAGCGTGCTGTTCTTGTGCCTTTTTCTTGTTGTACTGTGACTTTGTTTGTGTCCAGGTTCGTGCTAGCCTAGGACCAGCACGGTACCACCGTTAAAATATTTCTCAACTTGCTTTTGTGACTAATGTGGTGCTAGTATTTCCTTGCTACTGTTAGCCTTCCTACAGCCCCACAAATTTGACTATAGCTTGACAGGAATTGATGTTGCGGCACCGATACACTTGCTTCTTGAGTTGAGTTGCTGAATTGTTGGCTGCCCTCCCCTCCTGTTGAGCATGATAAGAATAGGTAAGCACAAGCATGAACAGGTTGAGAGTGAGAGGATTATAATAGCGATATCCTAGTAGCATTAGGACACTTTTCTTTCACTTGTTCCTTTGTTTTTTCTCTTCTTTTGTAACCATGACAGGAGAATCAGAATCAACCCCTTCACAATCACCACGGACAAAGGCATTCATGCAACACTTTGAAGCAAAGTGAGGCTACACACTGATGACCTCAATGAGGATGTACAGGTCACTAATGAGCGCCTTGGTCAATTGGAGTTGGCCCACATTGACACCAACTCAAAGCTCGGTCGGTTAGAAACCACACAAATTGCCACAAACACCAAGCTTGCTTCATTGGAGACTTCAATTGCAAGAATAAACACCAACCTTGCTGCTCTATTGAGGCGATTTTGATGACCTCAATGCTGGTGGTGAGAATCAAAGACAAGAAGACAACAATACTGATGGTGACCATGGCGAGGATAATTTTGGTGATGAATATTCAGCAGATACTGAACATGGTGACCAAGAAGCTTGTCTTCGCCAAAGGCTACATCACAATCGTGAAGGTATGAATCGCTGACATGACGTATGGAACAACGATGATGCTTTCGGTAAGATTAAATTTAAGATACCTCCTTTTGATGGTAAATATGATCCTGATGCATACATTACATGGGAGATTGCTGTTGATCAAAAATTTACATGCCATGAATTTCCTAAGAATAAAAGAGTTTGGGCTGCAACTAGTGAGTTCACTAATTTTGCTTCTGTTTGGTGGATAGAGCATGGCAAGAAAAATCCTAATAACGTACCACAAACTTGGGATGGTTTGAAATGAATCATGCTAGCTAGATTTGTTCCCGCTTATTATGCACGTGATCTATTAAATAGGTTGCAACAATTGAGCTAGGGTACTAAAAGTGTAGAAGAATATTATCAGGAACTGCAAATGGGTATGTTGTGTTGTAACATAGAGGAGGATGAGGAACCAGCTATGGCAAGACTTACGGGTGGGTTGAACCGTGAAATTCAGGACATCCTAGCCTATAAGGAATACAATAACATAACCCGTTTATTTCATCTTGCTTGTAAAGCTGAAAGGGAAGTGCAGGGACGACATGCTAGTGTTAGGACTAATTTTTCTACAGGAAAGACTACTTCGGGACACCCATGCACAACGTTTACTCCTATCAGATGTTCCCCTCCACCATCTTCTTCACCTAGTCGAGCAGCCCCTCCCAGTGACATGTCACGTGCTCCTTCCACTCATTCAGCAACAAGGACTATATAGAAGCCAGCCGTAAGTGATTCTTCAGTTGCATCAATAGGTAGAACAAGAGGCATGCAATGCCATCGGTGTAAGGGCTATGGACATGTGCAGCATGATTGTCCTAGCAAGCATGTTTTGATTGTTAAAGATGATGGTGAGTATTCGTCTGCTAGTGATTTCAATGAAGATGCACATCCTTTGCTTGCGGCTGACCATGCGGGTAGTGAGGAACAACAAGAAAAGCATATTGGTGCAGATGATTCAGAGCGCTATGAGAGTCTCATTATGCAGCATGTGCTTAGTATGCAAATGGAGAAGGCAAAACAAAATCAGCGACATACTTTATTTCAAACAAAGTGTGTTGTTAAAGAACATTCTTGCCCCATGATCATTGACAGAGGTAGTTGCAACAACTTGGCTAGCAGTGACATGGTGGAGAAGCTTGCCCTTAGCACCAATCCGCATCCACATCCCTATTACACACCCAATGGCTAAACGATAGTAGTAAGGCTAAGGTAACTAGACTAGTGCGAATTAATTTTCTTATTGGATCATATATCATGATGTTGTTGAATGTGATGTTGTGCCTATACAAGATTGTAATATCCTGCTCGGTAGACCATGGAAATTTGATAAGGATTCTATGCATCACGGTAGGTCCAACCAGTATTCTTTTATGCACCAAGATAAGAAAATTGTGCTACATCCTACGTCCCCTGAAGCTTTGTGAAAGATGATGTTGCTAAAGCTAGCAAACTTAAATGTCAGGAACATGCTAAGAGTGAGAACCATATAGCTGCAAAGGAACTAGTCAAGCAAGGCAACAAAAATACCAAATCTGCTCTCAATAAGAAAAATGAGATAACTTTGAAAGGATCATGTTTTCTGGCCACTATATCTGCTGTTAATGAATTGATTGCTTCCACTTCATATCGCTATGCCTTAGTGTGCAAAGATGCTTTGATTTCACTTCATGATATGCAGCATTCTTTGCCCCTGTTGTGTCTAACATTTTGTAGGAGTCTTCTGATGTGTTTCCATGTGAAATTCCACCGGGGCTACCACCAATTCGTGGGATTAAGCACCAGATTGACCTCATCCCTGGTGCTTCATTACCCAACCGTGCGCCATACCGGACCAATCCAGAGGAAACGAAAGAGATTCAATGCCAAGTCCAAGAACTACTCGACAAAGGTTATGTGCGTGAGTCTCTTAGTCCTTGTGTTGTTCCTATGATTTTAGTGCCTAAGAAAGATGAAACATGGCGTATGTGTGTGGATTATAGAGCAGTTAATAATATCACCATTCAATACCGTCATCCAATTCCACGCTTAGATGATATGCTTGATGAATTGAGTGGTGCTACTTTATTTTCAAAGGTTCATTTACGTAGTTGATACCACCAGATTCGTATGAAAATTGGGAGATGAATGGAAAACTGCTTTCAAAACTAAGTTCGGTTTATATGAGTGGTTAGTTATGCCTTTTGGATTAACTAATGCACCTAGCACTTTCTAAGGTTAATGAACGAGGTTTTACGTGCTTTTATTGACAAATTCATGGTGGTATATTTTGATGATATATTGATTTACAGCAAGTCTATGGATGAGGATCTTGATCACTTGCATGCTGTTTTTAATGCTCTATGTGACGCACGTTTGTTTGGTAACCTTGAGAAGTGCACCTTTTGCATAGATCAAGTTTCTTTTCTTGGCTATGTTGTCACGCCATAGGGGATTGAGGTTGATAAAGCCAAGGTACAAGCTATACAGGGATAGCCTACACCAAAGACTATCACATAGGTCCAAAGCTTTTTAGGTCTTGCTGGATTCTATTGCTACTTTGTGAAGGATTTTAGTACCATTGCTGCACCATTAAATGAGCTTACAAAGAAGGGAGTGCCTTTTACTTAGGCAAAGGCAAAAGAGAATGCCTTCAATGGGCTGAAAGATAAGTTGACACATGCACCTCTGCTCCAACTACCTAATTTTAATAAGACATTTGAGCTTGAATGTGATGCTAGTGGAATTGGTTTGGGTGGTGTTTAGTTGCAAGAAGGCAAACCTGTTGCATACTTTAGTGAGAAATTGAGTGGGCCTATTCTGAATTATTCTACTTATGATACGAAATTATATGCTCTTGTGAGACCTTTAGAGACATGGCAGCATTATTTGTGCCCCAAAGAATTTGTCATACATTCTGATCATGAGCCTTTAAAGCATTTCGTAGTCAAGGAAAATTGAATCGTAGACATGCTAAATGGGTCGAATTAATTGAATCTTTTTCTTATGTTATCAAACACAAGAAAGGGAAGGAGAATATAATTGCCGATGCCTTGTCTAAAAGATATACATTATTGACACAACTTGACTACAAAATTTTTGGATTGGAAACAATTAAAAATCAATATATACATGATGGTGATTTTAAAGATGTATTGCTGCATTGTAAAGATGGCAGAACCTGGAAAAATTCATCATCAATGATGGATTTGTGTTTAGAGCTAACAAGCTATGCACTCCAGCTAGCTCCGTTTGTTTGTTGTTGCTATAGGAAGCGCATGGAGGGGGCTTGATGGGACATTTTGGAGCAAAGAAAATAGAAGACATACTTGCTAGTC
The DNA here is from genome assembly GCA_038087645.1 of Saccharum hybrid cultivar R570. Taxonomy (NCBI): domain Eukaryota; kingdom Viridiplantae; phylum Streptophyta; class Magnoliopsida; order Poales; family Poaceae; genus Saccharum; species Saccharum hybrid cultivar. Next base: position 38,377,996 of record JAQSUU010000307.1, on the reverse strand, counting down.
ATTTCTTTTGGCCAAGGATGAGAAGAGACGTTGAGAGATTTGTTGCTCGTTGCACTACATGCCAAAAGGCTAAGTCACGATTAAATCCACGTGGTTTGTATATGCCTCTACCTATTCCTAGCGTTCCTTGGGAAGATATTTCTATGCATTTTGTGTTGGGATTTCCTAGGACTAGGAAAGGACATGACAACATTTTTGTTGTTGTGGATCGATTTTCTAAGATGGCCCATTTCATTCGTTGTCATAAAACTGAGGATGGTACTCATATTGTTGATTTGTTCTTTCGGGATATTATTCGTTTGCATGGTGTGCCAAACACAATGTTTCCGATCGTGACACTAAATTTCTTAGTCGTTTTTGGAGGACTTTATGGGCTAAATAGGGGACTAAGGTTTTGTTTTCTACCACATGTCATCCCCAAATTGATGGTCAAATTGAAGTTGTGAATAGAACTTTGTCTACTATGTTAAGGGCTGTTTTAAAAACGAACAATAAGATGTGGGAAGAATGTTTGCCTCATATTGAATTTGCTTATAATCGCTCACTGCCCCTTTATTTATCTTTATTTTCTTTATTAGGACAGGACCCTACCCTATTCTCGAACCCTCTGCCGAGCTCTACCCTGCCCGCATTTATTTGGAAGGGGGCCAAAGAAATGTCTCCACCTACAAAGATGTGCCCATTTGAGATTGTGTATGGACTGTTGCCTCGTGCTCCTATGGATTTAATGCCTTTGCCATCTTCTAAAAAAGTGAACTTTGATGCTAAACAATGTGTTGAGTTAATGTTAAAATTGCATGAAACAACAAAGCAAAACATTGAGCGCATGAATGTTAAGTATAAGCTTGCTGGCGAGAAAGGTAGAATGCAATTGATGTTTGAACCTAGAGATCTGGTGTGGTTGCATTTGAGAAAGGAGAGGTTCCCTGATTTGAGAAAATCTAAATTAATGGCTAGAGCTGATGGACCATTTAAGGTGTTAGAGAAAATTAATGATAATGCATACAAGTTAGATCTGCCTGCCAATTTTGAGGTTAGTCCCACGTTTAACATCGCAGATTTGAAGCCATATTTGGGAGAAGAGGCCAAGCTTGAGTCGAGGATGACTCAAATGCAAGAACGGGAGGATGATGAGGACATCAACACCATCAATACATCCACACCTGCACAAGTACAGATTCATGGCCCTATGACTCACGCCCATGCACATCAACTCAACTATTAGGTGAGTTCATTCTTGAGTTCTTGTTCATCTTATTTAGATCATGGAAACCCGTGCACCTTTGTTTTGCTCAGGAATAATGGAGAGGAACCACAAGGAAGGGGATTCGCGAGGGGTGGGTTCGGACTGCAGAACAACACCAACTTGTGACGGTCACCAAGACTTCATATGGACCCTAATTGGGACATTCTAGTTCTTCACGAAAAGCTTACCAAGTCTACTTTTGAACAGATCCAACCACATCTTCATATCTTCTTAGAGTTGGCTGCAATCGTTGACCTTTTTGCGACACCTATTTTTAGTGGTTGTTTCAATCAATAACTGAGCTGCATGCAACCATGCAGTGGATGTCCTTGTTTCTCTTTTGTTTTTACTAAGTCGAGGGATTTAGCACCACCCAGCACTCCTCTGGTCGCCCTCTCATGTACATAAGGCTCCTACAGCCACCACCACTAGTTGGGTTTTGTTTCATTGAGTTAGCCATTGCTACTGCCTTTCAGTGTGCGTCTTGAATAAACCGCCCGTCTGATTGTATTTGGAACCCCACCATCTTGTGTTTTCATATTGAAACCTTCATATTTATCTTGCAATTGAGTGCTTGTTCAACTTGTTCTTGCTTTGGTAAGGGTAAGGGTGTCCTGATCTATCGGTTGCTAAGGCGCATCATCCCTGGACGGTTGTATTCGGATCGTGAATGTCATGTTCATCCACTAAATCGAAGATATCCCTCTCCACCGAAAGATCAGGACACCCTTACCCTTATCATAATCTAGGCGCAAGTTAGGTGCACATTTTGCGCCGAACGTACCATAGGCTCAAAATCCTTTTCGATGCACTAGATTGTACTCCTAGGTGACGTGAATCAAGCGGAAGCTCATTTCGATCCGTTGGGAGATAGTTTTAATCTCAGGGCAAGATAGGTGTGGTTTGCTCCAATTGTACCACGGGCAAGGAAATGGCTTTGGGCACACGTGATAGTATTCCTAGGTTATGGATGTGAAGTGGAAGCTTGTTTCGGTCTGTTTGGAGATAGTGTTAGTATCTGCGCAAGATAGGTGCATGGTTTACGCCAAACGTACCACAGCCTCAGAAATCATTTTGACACACCCGATGGTACTCCTAGGTGACGTGGGTCAAGTGAAAGCTTGTTTCGGTTCATTTGGAGATAGAGTTAATCTAGACGCAAGATAGGTGCACGGTTTACGCCGAATGTACCGCGGGCATGGAAACCATTTCAGGCGCACCCAATGGTACACCTAGGTGACATGGGTCAAGTGGAAGCTCATTTCAGTTTGTTTGGAGTAGTGTTAACCTAAGCGCATGATAGGTGCACGGTTTGCGCCGAAAAGACGCGGGTCAACTAGAAGCTCGTTTCGGTCCGTTTAGAGATAGTGTTAATCTCGACACAAGATAGGTGCACGGTTTGCACCAAATGTGCCATGGGCATGAAAACCATTTTGGGCACACCCAATGGTACACCTAGGTGACGTGGGTCAAGTGGACCTCATTTTGGTCCATATGGAGATAGTGTTAATCTAGGCGCAACATAGGTGCACGGTTTACGCCAAACGTACCATAGGCTCAAAAATCATTTTTAGCACACCCAATGGTACTCCTAGGTGATGTGGGTCAAGTGGAACCTCGTTTCAGTCCATTTGAAGATAGTATTAATCTAGGTGCAAGATAGTTGTGCGGTTTGTGCTGAACGTACCACAGGCCCGGAAATCATTTTGGACGTACCTGATGGTACTCCTAGGTGATGTGGGCCAAGTAGAACCTCGTTTCAGCCTGCATGTAGTGTTAATGTTAGTGCAAGTTAGGTGCACGATTTGCGCCGAACATACCATATCCTCATAAATTATTTTGGACGCACTCGATGGTACTCCTAGGTGACGTGGGCCAAGTGAAACCTCATTTCGGTCTATCAGGAGATAGAGTTCATCTAGGTGCAAGATAGGTGCACGATTTGCGCCGAACGTACCATAGGCTCAGAAGTCATTTTGGACGCACCCAACGGTAGTCCTAGGTGATGTGGGTCAAGTAGATGCTCATTTTGTTCTGCTTGGAGATGGTGTTAATCTCATAGCACAACATAGGTGCACGCTTCGTGCCGAATGTACCACGAGCATAGAAGTCAGTTTGGGCACACCCGATCGCACTCCTAGGTGACGTGGGTCAAGTGGAAGCTTGTTCTGGTCTGTTTGGAGATAGTGTTATACTAATCTCGGTGCAAGATAGGTGCCCGGTTTGGACCGAATATACCACCGGTGCAGAAATCATTTTGGGCGCACCCAATGGTACACATAGGTGACGTTGGTCTAGTCGAAGCTCATTTCGGTCCATTTGGAGATAGTGTTAATTAAGGCGCAAGATTGGTGCACGGTTTGCGCCTAAGTACCACAGGCTCGGAAAACATTTTTGGAACACCCAATGGTACTCCTAGGTGATGTGGGTCAAGTGGAACCTCGTCTCGGTCTATTTAGAGATGGTGTTAATCTAGGCGCAAGATAGGTGCTCGGTTTGCGCCGAACGTACCACAGGCTCAGAAATCATTTTGGACGTACCCGATGGTACTCCTAGGTGACGTGGGCCAAGTGGAACCTCATTTCGGTCCGCATGGAGATAGTGTTAATCTCGGTGCAAGTTAGGTGCACGGTTTGCGCCGAACGTACCATAGGCTCATAAATCATTTTGGACACACCCGATGGTACTCCTAGGTGACGTGGGCCATGTGAAACCTTGTTTTGGTCTGTTTGGAGATAGTGTTAATCTAGGTGTAAGATAGGTGCACGGTTTGCGATGAACATACCATGGGCTCAGAAATCATTTTGGACGCACCCGATGGTAGTCCTGGGTGACGTGGGTCAAGTAGAAGCTCGTTTTGGTCCGTTTGGAGATAGTGTTAATCTTAGCGCATGAGAGGGGCCCGGTTTGTGTTGAATGTACCACGGGCATGGAAATCATTTCGGGCGCACCCAATGGTACACCTAGGTGACGTTGGTCAAGTGGAAGCTCATTTTGGTCCGTTTAGAGATAGTGTTAATCAAGGCACAAGATAGGTGCATGATTTGCGCCTAACGTACCATAGGCTCGGAACTCATTTTTGGCACACCCAATGGTACTCCTTGGTCATGTGGGTCAAGTAGAACCTCGTTTCAGTCTGTTTGGATATAGTGTTAATCTAGGCATAAGATAGGTGCTCTGTTTGCGCTGAACGTACCATAGACTCAGAAATCATTTTGGGCGTACCCGATGGTACTCCTAGGTGACTTGGGCCAAGTGGAACCTCATTTCGGTCCAGACAGAGATACTGTTAACCTCGGTGCAAGTTAGGTGCACGGTTTGCACCGAATGTACCATAGGCTCATAAATCATTTTGGATGCATCCGATGGTACTCCTAGGTGACACGGGCCAAGTGGAACCTCATTTCGGTCCATTTAAAGATAGTGTAATCTAGGTGCAACATAGGTGCACGGTTTGCGCCGAACGTACCATAAGCTCAGAAATCATTTTGGATGCACCCGATGGTAGTCCTAGGTGACATGGGGTCAAGTAGAAGCTCATTTTGGTCTGTTTAGAGATAGTGTCAATCTTAGCAGAAGGTAGGTGCACACTTCGCGCCGATTATACGACGGGCCTGGAAGTCATTTTAGGCACACCCGATCGCACTCCTAGGTGACATGTGTCAAGTGGAAGCTTGTTTCGGTCCATTTGGAGATAATGTTAATCTAGGCACAAGATAGGTGCACGGTTTTGCATCGAGTGTGCCATAGGCATGGCAATCTTTTTAGGCACACCCAATGGTACTTCTAGGTGACATTGGTCAGCAGGAAGCTCGTTTTGGTCTATTTGGAGATAGTGTTAATCTCGACACAAGGTAGGTACACGGTTTGCGCCAAATGTACCACCGGCATGGAAACCATTTCGGGCGCACCCAATTGTACACCTAGCTGACATGGGTCAAGTGGACCTCATTTCGGTCCGTTTGGAGGTACTGTTTATCTAGGCGTAAGATAGGTGCATGGTTTGCAAACTGAGCGATAGCTCAGGTGGTGCGGCTTGTCGTGGTCATGCCCATCAGTCAGATTCAAATCCCGGTCTTGCTTAAAAAAACCCTCTTGCTGTGCTTGCTGATTGTGGCTGCTTGTGTGCGCCGGTTGGGCGACGGCGTGTCGCCGACCCATGTGACAGTGTTGCTGACCCAGTCAGTTTGGCTCTGATGCGGCATGGGCAAGGGTTCTAAGGATTTTCTAGGCCGGTTGCCTAGATCTTCTTCTAAGTGCGATTCCGTTGGGCCGGTTCTTCCCCTACCGGACCAGTTTTTTGATAGATGCACGGTTTGTGCCGAACATACCATTGGCTTAGAAATCATTTTTGATGCACCCAATGGTACTCATAGGTGATGTGGGTCAAGTAGAACCTCGTTTCAGTCTGTTTGGATATAGAGTTAATCTAGCACAAGATAGGTGCACGGTTTGTGCCGAATGTACAACAGGCATGGAAATCATTTTGGGCACACCCGATGGTACTCCTAGGTGATGTGTGTCAAGTGGAAGCTCATTTCAGTTCGTTTGGAGATAGTGTTAATCCAGGCATAAGTTAGGTGCATGGTTTGCGTCAAACATACCATAGGCTCAGAAATCATTTTTGATGCACCTGATTGTACTCCTAAGTGATGTGGATTAAGCAAAAACTCATTTCGATCTGTTTAGAGATATTTTTAATCTCGGTGCAAGATAGGTGCACGGTTTGCGCCGAATGTACCACGAGCACACCTGATGGTACTCCTAGGTAATGAAAGTCATGTGGAAGCTTGTTTTGGTACGTTTCGAGACATTGTTAGTCTCGGCGCAAGATTGGTGCATGATTTACGCCAAACATACTATAGGCTCGAAAATCATTTTGACACACCCGATGGTACTTCTAGGTGACGTGGGTCAAGTGGAAGCTTGTTCCGGTTCATTTGGAGAGAGTATTAATCACGGCACAAGATAGGTGCACGGTTTGCATCGAGTGTACCACAGGCATGGCAATCTTTTCAGGCACATCCAATGGTACTTCTAGGTGACATTGGTCAGCAGGAAGCTCGTTTTGGTCCATTTGGAGATAGTGTTAATCTCGACACAAGATTGGTACACGGTTTGCGCCGAATGTACCACGGGCATGGAAACCATTTCGGGCGCACCCAATGGTACACCTAGGTGACGTGGGTCAAGTGGAAGCTCATTTGGTTCATTTGGAGATAGTGTTAATCTAGGCGCAAGAGAGGTGCACGGTTTGCGCTGAACATACCATAGGCTCAAAAATTAGTTTTGGCACACTAAATGGTACTCCTAGGTGATGTGGGTCAACAGGAAGCTCGTTTTGGTCCATTTGGAGATAGTGTTAATCTAGGTGCAAGATTGGTACACGGTTTGCGCCGAATGTACCACGGGCATGGAAACCATTTCGGGCGCACCCAATGGTACACCTAGGTGACGTGGGTCAAGTGGAAGCTCATTTGGTTCATTTGGAGATAGTGTTAATCTAGGCACAAGAGAGGTGCACGGTTTGCGCTGAACATACCATAGGCTCAAAAATTAGTTTTGGCACACTAAATGGTACTCCTAGGTGATGTGGGTCAAGTGGAACCTCGTTTTGGTCCATTTGGAGATAGTGTTAATCTAGGTGCAAGATAGGTGCTCGGTTTGCGCAGAACATACCATAGGCCTAGAAATCATTTTGGACGTACCCGATGGTACTCCTAGGTGATGTGGGCCAAGTGGAACCTTGTTTCGGTCTGCATGGAGATAGTGTTAATCTTGGCGCAACTTAGGTGCACGGTTTGCGTCGAACGTACATAGGCTCATAAATCATTTTGGACACACCCGATGGTGCTCGTAGGTGACGTGGCCCAAGTGGAACCTTGTTTTGGTTTGTTTGGAGATAGTGTTAATCTAGGTGCAAGATAGGTGCTCGGTTTGCGCAGAACATACCATAGGCCTAGAAATCATTTTGGACGTACCCGATGGTACTCCTAGGTGATGTGGGCCAAGTGGAACCTTGTTTCGATCCGCATGGAGATAGTGTTAATCTTGGCGCAACTTAGGTGCACGGTTTGTGCCGAACGTACATAGGCTCATAAATCATTTTGGACACACCCGATGGTACTCGTAGGTGACGTGGCCCAAGTGGAACCTTGTTTCGGTTTGTTTGGAGATAGTGTTAATCTAGGTGCAAGTTAGGTGCACGGTTTGTGATGAACATTCCACAGGCTCGGAAATCATTTTGGACGCACCCGATTTTAGTCCTAGGTGACGTGTGTCAAGTAGAAGGTCGTTTGGGTCCATTTGGAGATAGTGTTATTCTCGTAACACAACATAGGTGCACGCTTCGCGCTGAATGTACCATGGGCATGGAAGTTATTTTGGGCACTGCCTATTGCACTCCTAGGTGACGTGGGTCAAGTGGAAGCTCGTTTTGGTCCGTTTTGGAGATTGTGTTAATCTTGGCGCAAGATAGGTGCCAGGTTTGTGCCGCATGTACCACGGGTGTGGATAATGATTTTGGGTGCACCCAATGGTACACCCACTGTTCGCCTTCATGACCGCGTAGGCCGTTTACATGGCGTGTAAACGCTACTCGATGGGTAACTGTGTAGGCCGATTAGCTGTGTAAAGCCGTGCAAAACCGTTTTGACCGTTTAAAAGGCCGTTTAAATGGCTGTGTATACTGACTTTTTGCTAAATGATGGGTGACCGACCGTTCACCGTTTAACGTTTAGGCTAACATTGGGTACACCTAGGTAACGTGGGTCAAGTGGGAGCTCATTTTGGTCCGTTTGGAGATTGTGTTAATCAAGGTGCAAGATACGTGCACGATTTGCGCCGAACGTACCATAGGCTTAGAAATCATTTTTGGCACACCCAATGGTACCCCTAGGTGATGTGGGTCAAGTGGAACCTCGTTTCGGTCTGTATGGAGATAGTGTTAATCTTGGCGCAAGTTAGGTGCACGGTTTGCGCCGAACGTACCATAGGCTCAGAAATCATTTTGGACGTACCCGATGGTACTACTAGGTGGCGTGGGCCAAGTGGAACCTCATTTCAGTCCACACGGAGAAAGTGCTATCCTCGGCGCAAGTTAGGTGCACAGTTTGCGCCAAACGTGCCATAGGCTCATAAATCATTTTGGATGCACCCGATGGTACACCTAGGTGACGTGGGCCAAGTGGAACCTTGTTTCGGTCCATTTGGAGATAGTTTTAATCCAAGTGCAAAATAGGTGCACAGTTTGCGCCAAACGTACCATAGGCTCAGAAATCATTTTGGATGCACCCGATCACACTCCTAGGTGACATAGGTCAAGTGGGAGCTCGTTTCAGTCCATTTGGAGATATTGTTAATCTTAGCACAACGTTGGTGCTCGATTTGCGCCGAATGTACCATGGGCATACAAGTCATTTTGGGCACACCCGATCGCACGCCTAGGTGACGTGTTTCAAGTGGAAGCTCGTTTTGGTCCGTTTGGAGATAGTATTAATCTAGGCGCAAGATAGGTGCACGGTTTACGCCGAGTGTACCACAGGATGGAAATCTTTTCAGGCGCACCCGATGGTACTTTTAGGTGACATTGGTCAACTCAAAGCTCATTTCGGTCCGTTTGGAGACAGTGTTAATCTCGGAACAGTACAGGTGCACGGTTTGCGCCGAATGTACACCAGCATGGAAACTAGTTCGGGCAGAACCAATGGTACACCTAGGTGACGTGGGTCAAGTGGACCTCATTTCGGTCTATTTGGAGATAGTGTTAATCTACGCATAAGATACATGCAAGGTTTGCACCGAACGTACCATAGGCTCGGAAATCATTTTTTGCACACACAATGATACCAAGGTGACATGGGTCAAGTCAAAGCTCATTTCAGTCCGTTTGGAGATAGTGTTAATCAAGGCGCAAGATAGGCGCACGGTTTGCGCCGAACGTACCATAGGCTCAGAAATCATTTTTGCCACACCCAATGGTACTCCTATGTGATGTGGGTCAAGTGGAACCTCGTTTTGGTCTGTTTGGAGATAGTATTAATCTAGGTGCAAGATAGGTGCTCGGTTTGCACCGAACGTAACATAGGCTCGAAAATCATTTTGGACATACCCGATGGAACTCCTAGGTGACGTGAGCCAAGTGGAACCTCTTTTAGTTCTGCATGGAGATAGTGTTAATCTCGACACAAGTTAGGTGCATGGTTTGTGCCAAACGTACCATAGGCACATAAATCATTTTGGACGCACCCGATGCAACTCCTAGGTGACGTGGGCCAAGTGGAACCTCGTTTCGTTCTGTTTGGAGATTGTGTTAGCCTAGGTGCAAAATAGGTACATGGTTTGCACCAACTGTACCATAGGCTCAAAAATCATTTTGGACGCATCTGATGGTAGGACTAGGTGACGTGGGTCAAGTAGAAGCTCGTTTCGGTCCGTTTGGAGATAGTGTTAATCTTAGCACAACGTAGGTGCACACTTCACGCCAAATGTACCATGGGCCTGGAAGTCATTTTGGGCACACCCGGTCACACTCCTAGCTGATGTGTGTCAAGTGGAAGCTCGTTTCGGTCCATTTGGTGATAGTGTTAATCTAGGCGCAAGATAGGTGCATGGTTTGTGCCGAGTGTACCACAGGCATGGAAATCTTTTTAGGCACACCCGATGGTACTTCTAGGTGACATTGGCCAACTAGAAGCTCGTTTCGGTTCATTTGGAGATAGTGTTAATCTCGTCACAAGATAGGTGCACTGTTTGCGTCGAATGTACCACTGGCATGGAAACCATTTCGGGCGCACCCAATGGTGCACCTAGGTGGCGTGGGGCAAGTGGGGCTCGTTTCGGTCCGTTTGGAGATAGTGTTAATCGAGGCCCAAGATAGGTGCACGGTTTGTGAACTGAGCGATAGCTCAGGTGGCCTGGGCTAGAGTTTGAATCCCAGTCTCGCATAAAAAAAAATCCCCCTCGCTGTGCTCGCTTGCTGCGACTGTGCGCGCGCGCGCCAGTTAGGCGACGGTGTTGCCGGCCTAGTCAGTTTGGCACCATTGGGGCCTGGGCTAGGGTTCAGGAGATTTTTCTAGGCCAGTTGCCTAGATCTTCTTCTAAGTGCAATGCCGTAGGGGCGGTTCTTCCCCTACCGAACCAGTTTTTTTGATAGATGCACGGTTTGGAGATAGTAATCATTGGCTCAGTAATCATTTTGGATGCACCTAATAGTAATCATAGGTGACGTGGGTCAAGTGGAACCTCATTTTAGTCCGTTTGGAGATAGAGTTAATCTCGGCGCAAGATAGGTGCACGGTTTGTGTTGAATGTACAACGGGCATGAAAATCATATTGGGCACACCCGATGGTACTCCTAGGTGACGTGGGTCAAGTGGAATCTTGTTTTGGTCTGTTTGGAGATAGTGTTAATCTCAGCACAAGATAGGTGCATGGTTTACGCCGAATGTACCACAGGCATGGAAATCATTTTGGGCACACCCGATGGTACACCTAAGTGACGTGGGTCAAGTGGAAGCTCGTTTCGGTCCATTTGGAGATAGTGTTAATCTAGGTATAAGTTAGGTGCACGGTTTGCGTCAAATGTACCATAAGCTCAGAAGTCATTTTTGACGCACTTGGTTGTACACCTAAGTGACATGGATCAAGCGGAAGCTCATTTCGATCCGTTTAGAGATAGTTTTAATCTTTGCCCAAGATAGGTGCACGGTTTGCGCCAAATGTACCACGGGCATGAAAATGGCTTTGGGCACACCTGATGGTACTCATAGGTAATGAATGTTAAGTGGAAGCTTGTTTCGGTCCATTTGGAGACAGTGTTAGTATCGGTGCAAGATTGGTGCACGATTTGCGCCAAACGTACTATAGGCTCGGAAATCATTTTGACACCCGATGGTACTCTTAGATGACATGGGTCAAGTGGAAGCTCGTTTTGTAACATTTGGGGATATTGTTAATCTCGGCGCAAGATAGGTGCTAGTTTGCACCGAATGTACCACCACTGTGGAAACCATTTTGGGTGCACCCATTGGTAGACCTAGGTTACGTGGGTCAAGTGGAAGCTCATTTCGGTCTGTTTGGAGGTAGTGTTAATCAAGGCGCAAGATAGGTGCACGGTTTGTGTCGAACGTACCATAGGCTCAGAAATCTTTTCGACACACCCGATGGTACTCATAGGTGACGTGGGTCAAGTCAAAGCTTATTTCAGTCTATTTGGAGATAGAGTTAATCTCGGTGCAAGATAGGTGCATGGTTTGTGCCGAATGTACAATGGGCATCGAAATCATTTTGGGCACACCCAATGGTACTCCTACATGTCGTGGGTCAAGTGGAATCTTGTTTTGGTCTGTTTGGAGATAGTGTTAATCTCAGCGCAAGATAGTTGCTTGGTTTGCGCCGAAAGTACTACAGGCATGGAAATCATTTTGGGCACACCTGATGGTACACCTAGGTGACATGGGTCACATGGAAGCTCACTTCGATCCGTTTAGAGATAGTTTTAATCTCGGCACAAGGTAGGTGCACGGTTTTGCGCTAAATGTACCATGGGAACGGAAGTGGCTTTGGGCACACCTGATGGTACTCCTAGGTAATGAATGTCAAGTGGAAGCTTGTTTCGGTCCGTTTGGAGACAGAGTTAGTCTTAGCGCAAGATTGGTGCGCGATTTGCGCCAAACGTACCATAGGCTCAGAAATCATATTGACCCACCTGATGGTAGTCCTAGGTGACGTGGGTCAAGTAGAAGCTCATTTTGTTCCATTTGAAGATAGTGTTAATCTAGGCACACGGTTTGTGCCGAACGTACCATAGGCTCATAAATCATTTTTGGCACACCCAATGGTACTCCTAGGTGATGTGGGTCAAGTGGAACCTCGTTTTGGTCCGTTTGGAGATAGTGTTAATCTAGGTGTAAGATAGGTGCTCGGTTTGCGCCGAACGTACTATAGCCTCAGAAATCATTTTGGACGTAACCGATGGTACTCCTTGGTGACGTGCGCCAAGTGGAACCACGTTTCGGTCCACATGGAGATAGTGTTAATCTTGGCACAAGTAGGGTGCTCGGTTTGCAGTGATTGTACCATAGGCTCATAAATCATTTTGGACGCACCCGATGGTACTCCTAGGTGATAAGGGCTAAGTGGACCCTCATTTTGGTCTATTTGGAGATAGTGTTAATGTAAGTGCAAGATAGGTGCACGGTTTGCGCCAAACGTACCATAGGCTCGAAAATCATTTTGCAAGCACCATATGGTAGTCCTAAGTGACGTGGGTCAAGTAGAAGCTCGTTTTTGGTCTATTTGCAGATAGTGTTAATCACATAGCACAACATAGGTGCACGCTTCGTGCCGAGTGTACCATAGGCATGGAAGTCATTTTGGGCACACCCGATCGTACTCCTAGGTGACGTGTGTCAAGTTGAAGCTCGTTTCGGTCTGTTTGGAGATATTGTTAATCTAGGCGCAAGATAGGTGCACGGTTTGTGAACTGAGCGATAGCTCAGGTGGTGTGGCTTGTCGTGGTCGTGCCCACCGGCCAGAGTTTGAATCCCAGTCTCGCATAAAAAAAATCCCCCTCGCTGTGCTCGCTTGTTGCGGCTGTGTGCGCGCGCCAGCTGGGCGACGGTTTATCGCCGGCCCATTAGATGGTGTTGCCGGCCTAGTCAGTTTGGCACCATTGGGGCCTGGGCTAGGGTTCGGGAGATTTTCTGGGCCAGTTGCCTAGATCTTCTTCTAAGTGCAATGCCGTAGGGGCGGTTCTTCCCCTACCGAACCAGTTTTTTTGACAGATGCACAGTTTGCGCCGAACATACCATTGGCTCAGAAATCATTTTGGATGCACCTAATAGTAATCATAGGTGACGTGGGTCAAGTGGAACCTCATTTCAGTTCGTTTGGAGATAGAGTTAATCTCGGCGCAAGATAGGTGCACGGTTTGTGTTGAATGTACAACGGGCATGAAAATCATTTTGGGCACACCCGATGGTACTCCTAGGTGACGTGGGTCAAGTGGAATCTTGTTTTGGTCTATTTGGAGATAGTGTTAATCTCAGCGCAAGATAGGTGCATGGTTTACGCCGAATGTACCACAGGCATGGAAATCATTTTGGGCACACCCGATGGTACACCTAAGTGACGTGGGTCAAGTGGAAGCTCGTTTCGGTCCATTTGGAGATAGTGTTAATCTAGGCGTAAGATAGGTGCACGGTTTGCGTCAAATGTACCATAAGCTCAGAAGTCATTTTTGACGCACTTGGTTGTACTCCTAAGTGACATGGATCAAGCGGAAGCTCATTTCGATCCGTTTAGAGATAGTTTTAATCTTGGCCCAAGATAGGTGCACGGTTTGCGCCGAATGTACCACGGGGATGAAAATGGCTTTGGGCACACCTGATGGTACTCATAGGTAATGAATGTTAAGTGGAAGCTTGTTTCGGTCCATTTGGAGACAGTGTTAGTATCGGTGCAAGATTGGTGCACGATTTGCGCCAAACGTACTATAGGCTCGGAAATCATTTTGACACCCGATGGTACTCTTAGATGACGTGGGTCAAGTGGAAGCTCGTTTTGTAATGTTTGGGGATATTGTTAATCTCGGCGCAAGATAGGTGCTAGTTTGCGCCGAATGTACCACCACCGTGGAAACCATTTTGGGTGCACCCATTGGTAGACCTAGGTTACGTGGGTGAAGTGGAAGCTCATTTCGGTTCGTTTGGAGGTAGTGTTAATCAAGGCGCAAGATAGGTACACGGTTTGTGTCGAACGTACTATAGGCTCAGAAATCTTTTCGACACACCCGATGGTACTCATAGGTGACGTGGGTCAAGTCGAAGCTTATTTCAGTCTATTTGGAGATAGAGTTAATCTCGGTGCAAGATAGGTGCATGGTTTGTGCCGAATGTACAATGGGCATCGAAATCATTTTGGGCACACCCAATGGTACTCCTACGTGTCATGGGTCAAGTGGAATCTTGTTTTGGTCTGTTTGGAGATAGTGTTAATCTCAGCGCAAGATAGTTGCTTGGTTTGCGCCGAAAGTACTACAGCCATGGAAATCATTTTGGGCACACCTGATGGTACACCTAGGTGACATGGGTCACATGGAAGCTCACTTCGATCCGTTTAGAGATAGTTTTAATCTCGGCACAAGGTACGTGCACAGTTTTGCGCTAAATGTACCATGGGCACGGAAGTGGCTTTGGGCACACCTGATGGTACTCCTAGGTAATGAATGTCAAGTGGAAGCTTGTTTCAGTCCGTTTGGAGACAGAGTTGTGCGCGATTTGCGCCAAACGTACCATAGGCTCAGAATCATATTGACACACCCGATGGTAGTCCTAGGTGACGTGGGTCAAGTAGAAGCTCATTTTGTTCCATTTGAAGATAGTGTTAATCTAGGCGCACGGTTTGTGCCGAACATACCATAGGCTCATAAATCATTTTTGGCACACCCAATGGTACTCCTAGGTGATGTGGGTCAAGTGGAACCTCGTTTTGGTCCGTTTGGAGATAGTGTTAATCTAGGTGCTCGGTTTGCGCCGAACGTACTATAGCCTCAGAAATCATTTTGGACGTAACCGATGGTACTCCTCGGTGACGTGCACCAAGTGGAACCTCGTTTTGGTCCACATGGAGATAGTGTTAATCTTGGCACAAGTAGGGTGCTCGGTTTGCGCTGATTGTACCATAGGCTCATAAATCATTTTGGACGCACTCGATGGTACTCCTAGGTGATGAGGGCTAAGTGCACCCTCATTTTGGTCTATTTGGAGATAGTGTTAATGTAAGTGCAAGATAGGTGCACGGTTTGCGCCAAACGTACCATAGGCTCAAAAATCATTTTGCACGCACCATATGGTAGTCCTAAGTGACGTGGGTCAAGTAGAAGCTCGTTTTTGGTCTATTTGTAGATAGTGTTAATCACATAGCACAACATAGGTGCACGCTTCGTGCCGAGTGTACCATAGGCATGGAAGTCATTTTGAGCACACCCGATCGTACTCCTAGGTGACGTGTGTCAAGTTGAAGCTCGTTTCGGTCTGTTTGGAGATAGTGTTAATCTAGGCGCAAGGTAGGTGCACGATTTACGCCAAATCTACCATGGGCATGGCAATCTATTCAGGCACACCCGATGGTACTTCTAGGTGACATTGGTCAAGTGGAAGTTTGTTTCGGTCTGATTGGAGATAGTATTAGTCTCGATGCAAGATAGGTGCACGGTTTGCACTGAATGTACCAACTCTAAAACCACTTTGGGTGCACGTGAGGGTACTCCTAGGTGACGTAGGTCAAGTGAGAGCTCATTTGAGTCGTTTTGGAGATTGTGTCAATTTCGACACAAGATCGGTGCATGGTTTTGCGCCGAACGTACCATAGACTCGAAAATAATTTTGGGGGCAATCGATGGTACTTCTACGTTATGTTGGTCAAGTGGAAACTCATTTTGGTCCATTTGGAGATAGTGTTAGTCTCGACGCAAGATAGGTGAACGGTTTGTGCCGAGTGAACCATGGGCATGGAAATCATTTTGGGCGCACCCGATGGAACTCCTAGGTGACGTGGGTGAAATGGAAGCTCGCTTCTGTCAGTTTGGAGATAGTGTTAATCCGACACATGATAGGTGCACAGTTTGCGCCAAACATACCATAGGCTTAGAAATCATTTTGGGTGCAATCGATGGTACTCCTACGTAACGTGGGTCGACTGGAAACTCACCCATTTCGGTCCATTTGGAGATAGAGTCAATCTCGAGCGCCGAATGTGCCATACACTCAGAAATTATTTTCGACGCACCTTATTGTACTCCTTAGGTGATGTGGATCAAGTCAAAGCTCATTTCGATCCATTTGGAGACTGTTTTAATCTCGGTGCAAGATAGGTGCACAGTTTGCGCCGAATGTACCATAGGCTCAGAAATCATTTTGGGAGCAACCGATGGTACTCCTACGTGATGTCGGTCAAGTGGAAACTCATTTTGGTCCATTTGGAGATAGTGTTAATCTCGACGCAAGATAGGTGCACGGTTTGTGCCGATTGAACCATGGGCATGGAAATCATTTTGGGCGCACCCGATGGAACTCCTAGGTGACATGGGTGAAATGGAAGCTCACTTCGATCAATTTGGAGACCGTGTTAATCTCGACGCATGATAGGTGCATGGTTTTTTGCCAAACATACCATAGGCTCGGAAATCATTTTGGGCGCAATCGATTGTACTCCTACATGATGTGGGTGAAGTGGAAACTCGTTTTGGTCCATTTGCAGATAGAGTTAATCTCGAGCGCCGAACGTACTATAGTCTCAAACATCATTTTGGACACACCTGATCACACTCCTAGGTGACGTGGGTCAACTGAAAGCTTGTTTCGGTCCGTTTGGAGATAGTGTTAATCTTAGCCCAACGTACATGCCCGATTTGCGCCGAATGTACCACAGGCCTAGAAGTCATTTTGGGCACAGCTGATCGCACGCCTAGGTGACGTGTGCCAAGTGGAAGCTCGTTTCGGTCTATTTGGAAATAGTGTTAATCTAGGGACAATATAGGTGCATGGTTTGCGCCGAGTGTACCACAAGCATGGAAATCTTTCAGGCACACTCGATGGTACTTCTTGGTGACATTGGTCAACTAGAAGCTCGTTTCGGTCCGTTTGGAGGTAGTTTTAATCTCGACGTAACACAGGTGCACGGTTTGCGCCGAGCATACCATAGGCTCGAAAATCATTTCAGACACACCCGATGGTACTCATAGGTGATGTGGGTCAAGTGGAACCTCGTTTTGGTCTATTTGGAGATAGTGTTAATCTTGGCGCAAGATAAGTGCACAGTTTGCGCCGAACGTACAATGGGCATGGAAATCATTTTGGGGACACCTGATGGTATTCCTAGGTTACATGGGTCAAGTGGAAGTTCGTTTCTGTTCATTTGGAGATAGTGTTAATCTCAGCGCAAGATAGGTGCATGGTTTGCTCCAAATGTACCATGGGTATAAACACATTTTGGGCACACCCGATGGTACTCCTAGGTGACGTGTGTCAAGTGGAAGCTCATAACGGTCCGTTTGGAGATAGTGTTAATCTAGGCGCAAGATAGGTGCACGGCTTGCCCTGAATGTGCCATTGGCATGGAAACCTTTTTTGGCACACACGAAGATACTTCTAGGTGACATTGTTCTTGTGGAATGTTGTTTTGGTCCGTTTGGAGATAGTATTAGTCTAGGTGCAAGATAGGTGCATGGTTTGCGCCGAACGTACCACAGGCTCGGAAATCATTTTTGGCACACCTAATTGTACTCCTAGGTGATGTGGGTCAAGTGGAACCTCCTTTCAGTCC
Organism: Saccharum hybrid cultivar R570; assembly: GCA_038087645.1. Lineage (NCBI taxonomy): Eukaryota > Viridiplantae > Streptophyta > Magnoliopsida > Poales > Poaceae > Saccharum > Saccharum hybrid cultivar. The sequence continues at coordinate 38,360,424 of JAQSUU010000307.1, read as the reverse complement.
ATTTGGCGATAGTGCTAATCTAGGCGCAAGATAGGTGCATGGTTTGCGCTGAACGTACCATAGGCTCGAAAATCATTTTGACGCACCCGATGGTACTCCTACGTGGCGTGGGCCAAGTGGAAACTTATTTCGGTCCATTTGGAGATATTGTTAATATCGACACAAGATAGGTGCACGGTTTGCACCGAACGTACTAGAGGCTCAGAAATCATTTTGGCCGCAACTGATGTACTCCTAGGTGACATGGATCAAGCGGAAGCAAGTTTGGATCAGTTTGGAGATAGTTTTAATCTTGGTCCGTTTGGAGATAGTTTTAATCTCGGTCCGTTTGGAGATAGTGTTAATCTAGGCGCAAGTTAGGTGCACGGTTTGCGCCGAACAAACCACAGGCTCAGAAATCATTTTTTGACGCACTTGATTGTACTCCTAGTGGCGTGGATCATGCAGAAGCTCATTTTAATCTGTTTGGAGATAGTTTTAATCTCGACGCAAGATAGGTGCACGGTTTGCTCCAAATATACCACGGGCATAAAAATCATTTTGGGCACACTCGATGGCACTCCTAGGTGACGTGTGTCATGTGGAAGCTCGTTCGGTCCATTTGGTGATAGTGTTAAACTTGACTCAAGATAGGTGCTCGGTTTACGCCAAACGTACCATAGGCTTAAAAATCATTTTGGCCGCACCTGATTGTACACTTAGGTGACGTGGATCAAGAAGAAGCTCATTTCGATCCATTTGGAGATAGTTTTAATCTCGGCGTAAGACATGTGCATGGTTTGTGCCAAATGTACCACAGGCATTGAAATGGCTTTGGGCACACCTGATGGTACTCCTAGGTGGTGTAAGTCAAGTGAAAGCTTATTTCGGTCCATTTGGAGAAAGTGTTAGTCTCGGCACAAGGTAGGTGCACGTTTTGCGCTGAATGTACCATAGGCTCAGAAATCATTTTGACACACCCGATGGTACTCCTAGGTGACGTGGGTCAAGTGGAAGCTTGTTTCAGTCCATTTGGAGATAGTGTTAATCTCACCACAAGATAGGTGCACGGTTTGCGTCAAATCTACCACCGGCATCGTAACCATTTTGGGTGTGCCCAATGGTACACCTAGGTGACGTGGGTCAATTGGAGCCCATTTTGGTCTGTTTGGAGATAGTGTTAATCTAGGCGCAAGATAGGTGCACGGTTTGCACCGAGCATACCATAGGTCAGGAAATCATTTTGGACACACCCGATGGTACTCTTAGGTGACGTGGGTCAAGTGGAACCTCATTTTGGTCACTTTGGAGATAGTGTTAATCTCGGTGCAAGATAGGTGCACGGTTTGCACCAAATATACAATGGGAATGGAAATCATTTTGGTCACACCCGATAGTACTCCTAGGTGACGTGGGTCAAGTGGAATCTTGTTTTGGTCTGTTTGGAGGTAGTGTTAATCTCAGCGCAAGATAGTTGCATGGTTTGCGCCAAAATGTACCACAGGCAAGGAAATCATTTTGGGCACACCCGATGGTACACCTAGGTGACTTGGGGCAAGTGGAATCTCATTTTGGTCCGCTCAGAGATAGTGTTAATCTAGACACAAGTTAGGTGCACGGTTTGCGCTGAATGTACCATGGGCATGGAAACTATTTTGGGCACACCCGATGGTACTCCTAGGTTACGTAGGTCGAGTGGAAGCTCGTTTTGGTCTGTTTGGAGATAGTGTCAATCTCTGCACAAGATAGGTGCACGGTTTGCTCTAAATGTACCGTGGGCATGAAAATCATTTTGGGTACACCCGATGGTACTCCTAGGTGACCTGTGTCAACTGGAAGCTCATTACAGGCCGTTTGGAGATAGTGTTAATCTAGGCGCAAGATTGGTGCATGGCTTGCCCCGAATGTACCATAGGCATGGAAAATATTTTTAGGCACATCTGAAGGTCCTTCTAGGTGACATTGGTCTAATGGAATCTCGACACTAGATAGGTGCACAGTTGTGCTGAATGACCATAAGTTCTGACATCGCTTTGGACATACCCAATGGGACTCCTAGGTGAGATAGATCAAGTGGAAGCTTGTTTCAGTCCTTTTGGAGATAGTGTTAATCTCGACGCAAGATGGGTGCTCGGTTTGCACCAAACATACCATAGGCTCAGAAATCATTTTGGGGCAACTGATGGTACTCGCACCTGACGTGGGTCAAGTGGAAACTTATTTCGGTCCATTCGGAGATAGTGTCAAACTGGATGCTTGATAGAAGCACGGTTTATGCCGAATGTACCACAGGCTCAAATCATTTTGGCTGCACCTGATTGTACCCTTAGGTGATGTGGATCAAGCGGAAGTTCATTTCGATCCATTTGAAGATAGTTTTATTCTCAGCGCAAGACAGGTGCTTGGTTTGCGTCGAATCTACCACGGGCATGGAAATGGCTTTGGGCACACCTAATGGTACTCCTTGGTAGTGTATGTCAAGTGAAAGCTTGTTTCAGTCCGTTCGGAGATAGTGTTAGTCTCGGCACAAGATAGGTGCACGGTTTACACTGAACGTACCATAGGCTCAAAAATCATTTTGACGCAGCCGATAGTACTCCTAGGTGACGTGGGTCAAGTGGAAGCTCGTTTCAGTCCGTTTGGACATAGTGTTAATCTCGGCACAAGATAGGTGTTGCACCGAATCTCAGTCCGTTTGCACATAGTGTAAATCTCAGCACAAGATAGGTGTTGCGCCGAATCTATCACCGGCATGGAAACCACTTTGGGCACACCCAATGGTACACCTAGGCGATGTGCGTCAAGTGGAGCCCATTTCACTCCGTTTGGAGATAGTGTTAATCAAGGCGCAAGATAGGTGCACGGTTTGCGCCGAACGTACCGTAGGCTCGAAAATCATTTTGGATGCACCCGATGGTACTCCTAGGTGACGTGGGTCAAGTGGAACCTCATTTTGGTCTATTTGGAGATAGTGTTAATCTTGATGCAAGATAGGCGCTCGGTTTGCACCGAACATACCATAGGCTTGGAAATCATTTTGGGTGCAACTGATGGTACTACGTGACGTGGGCCAAGTGGAAACTCATTTCGGTCCATTTGAAGATAGTGTTAATCTCGACGCAAGATAGATGCATAGTTTTTGTCGACCGTACCATAGGCTCAGAAGTCATTTGGCCGCACCAAATTGTACACCTAGGTGATGTGGATCAAGTGAAAGCTCATTTCAATCCGTTTGGAGATAGTTTTAACCTCAACGCAAGACAGGTGCACGGTATGCACCGAATGTACCAGGGGCATGGAAATGGCTTTGGGCACACCGAATGGTACTCCTAGGTAATGTATGTCAAGTGAAAGCTTGTTTCGGTCAATTTAGAGATAGTGTTAGTCTCGACACAAGATAGGTGCACAGTTTGCACCGAACGTACCATAGGCTCGGAAATCATTTTGAAGCACCCAATGGTACTCGTAGGTTACGTGGGTCAAGTGGAAGCTTATTTTGGTCTGTTTGGAGATAGTGTTAATCTTGGTGCAAGATAGGTGCACAGTTTGTGCCAAATGTATCAGGGGCATGGAAATCATTTTGGGCACACCGGATGGTTCTCCTAGGTTATGTAGGTCAAGTGGAAGCTCGTTTTGGTCCATTTGGTGATCGTGTTAATCTTAGCATAAGATGGGTGCACAGTTTGCTATGAATGTACCACGGGCATGAAAATCCTTTTGGGCACACCCGATGGTACTCCTAGGTGACGTGTGTCAAGTGGAAGCTCATTACGGTCTGTTTGGAGATATTGTTAATCTAGGCGCAAGATAGGTGCACGGCTTGCTCCGAATGTACCACAGGCATGGAAATCTTTGAGGCACGCCCGATGGTACTTCTATTTGGAGATAGTGTTAGTCTTGGTGCAAGATAGTTGGACGGTTTGCGATGAACGTAACATAGGCTCGGAAATCATTTTGATGCACCCGATGGTTCAAGTGGAAGTTCGTTTTGGGCGCAGCCAATGGTACACCTAGGTGACATGGGTCAAGTGGACCCCATTTTGGTCCATTTGGAGATAGTGTTAATCTAGGCGCAAGATTGGTGCACGGTTTGCGCCGAACGTACCATTGGCTCATAAATCATTTTGGACGCACCTGATGGTACCCCTAGGTGATGTGGGTCAAGTGGAACCTCGTTTCGTTTAGATTGGAGATAGTGTTAATCTCAGCACAAGATAGGTGCACGCTTTGCACTTAATGTACAACAGATAAGGAAATCATTTTGGTCACAGCCGATGGTACTCCTAGGTGACGTGGGTCAAGTGGAAACTTGTTTTGGTCTATTTAGAGATAGTGTTAATCTCAGTGCAAGATAAGTGCACCCGAAGGTACTTCTAGGTGACATTGGTCTAGTGGAACGTCGCTTCGGTTCGTTTGGAGATAGTATTAACCTCAATGCAGTACGGGTGCACGGTTTGTGGCGAATGTATCGTAGGCATAGAAATCATTTTGGGCACACCCGATGGTACACCTAGGTGATGACATGGCTCAAGTGGTATCTCATTTAAGTCTGTTTGGAGATAGTGTTAATCTAGGCGCAAATTAGGTGCATGGTTTGCGCTGAACATACCCTAGGCTCTTTTGACGCACCTGATTGTACTCCTAGGTGACATGGATCAAGCAAAACTCATTTTGATCTGTTTGGAGATAGTTTTATTCTTGGTGCAAGATAGGTGCATGGTTTGTGCCAAATGTACCATGGGCATGAAAATGGCTTTGGGCACACCGGATGGTACTCGATAATTAGTCTTGGCACAAGATAGGTTCATGATTTGCGGTGAACATACCATAGGCTCGAAAATCATTTTGACGCACTCGATGCTACTCCTAGGTGACGTGAGTCAAGTAGAAGCTCGTTTCGATCCGTTTAGAGATAGTGTTAATTTCGGTGCAAGATAGGTGCACGGTTTGCGCCAAATGTACCATGGGCAAGGAAATCATTTTGGGCACACCCGATGGTACTCCTAGTTTACGTAGGTCAAGTGGAAGCTCGTTTTGGTTTGTTTAGACATAGTGTTAAACTTAGTGGAAGATAGGTGCATGGTTTGCTCCAAATATACCACAGGCATGAAAATCATTTTGGGCACACCTGATGGTACTCCTAGGTGATGTGTGTCAAGTGGAAGCTCGTTACGGTCCATTTGGAGATAGTGTTAATCTAGACGCAAGATAGGTGCTTGGCTTGCCCCGAATGTACCACAGGCATGGAAATCTTTTTAGGCAAACTCGAATGTACTTCTAGGTGACATTAGTCTAGTGGAAGGTCGTTTCGGTCCGCTTAGAGATAGTATTAATCTCGATGCAAGATAGGTGCACGGTTTGTGCTGAATGACCATAGATTCTGAAATCGCTTTGGGCACACCCATTGGGACTCCTAGGTGACGTAGTCAAGTGGAAGATCGTTTTGGTCCTTTTGAAAATAGTGTTAATCTCGGTACAATATAGGTGCTCGGTTTGCACTAAACATACCATAGGATCAGGATCATTTTGGGCGCAACCGATGGTGCTCCTATGTGATGTGGGCCATGTGGAAACTTATTTCGGTCTATTTGGAGAATGTTAAACTCAATGCAAGATAGGTGCACGGTTTGCGCCGAATGTACCATAGGCTCATAAATCACTTTGGCCGCACCTGAGTGTACTCCTAGGTGATGTGGATGAAGCAGAAGCTCATCTCAATCTGTTTGGAGAGTTTTCATCTCGGCACAAGATTGGTGCACAGTTTGCGCCAAATGTACCAAGGGCTTGGAAATAGCTTTGGGCACACCTGATAGTACTCCTAGGTAGTATATGTAAGTGGAAGCTTGTTTCGATCTGTTTAGAGATAGTGTTAGTCTCGGCGCAAGATAGGTGCACGGTTTGAAGCTCGTTTCAGTCTGTTGGTGGATAGTGTTAATCTCGACACAAGATAGGGCGTGGTTTGCACCAAATTTACCATCAGCATGGAAACCATTTTGGGCGTAGGCAATGGTACACCTAGGTGATGTGGGTCAAGTGGAGCCCATTTCAGTCTGTTTAGAGATAGTGTTAATCTAGGCACAAGATTGGTGCACTGTTTGCGCCGACCATACCATAGGCTCGGAAATCATTTTGGACAGACATGATGGTACCGCTAGGTGACGTGGGTCAAGTGGAACCTCATTTTGGTCAGTTTGGAGATAGTGTTAATCTCGGCGCAAGATAGGTGAACGGTTTCCACCGAATGTACAACGGCCATGGAAATCATTTTGGGCACACCCGATGGTACTCCTAGGTGACGTGGGTCAAGTGGAATCTTGTTTTGGTCTGTTTGGAGATAGTGTTAATCTCAGCGCAAGATAGGTGCACCCGAAGGTACTTCTAGGTGACATTGGTCTAGTGGAAGGTCGCTTCGGTCCATTTGGAGATAGTATTAACCTCAACGCAAGATAGGTGCACGATTTGCGCTGAGTTTATCATAGTCATAGAAATCATTTTGGGCACACCCAATGGTACACCTAGGTGATGACGTGGGTCAAGTGGTATTTTGTTTCGGTCTGTTTGGAGATGGTGTTAATCTAGGCACAAGTTAGGTGTACGGTTTGCGCTGAACGTACCATAGGCACCTTCGACGCACCTGATTGTACTCCTAGGTGACATGGATCAGGTGGAAACTCATTTCGATCTATTTGGACATAGTTTTAATCTCGGCGCAAGATAGGTGCATGGTTTGCGCCGAATGTACCACGGGCATGGAAATGGCTTTGGGCACACCTGATGGTACTCCTCAGTAATGTATGTCAAGTGGAAGCTAGTTTCTGTCTATTTGGAGATAGTGTTAGTCTCGACACATGATAGGTGAACGATTTGCTATGAACGTAGCGTAGGCTCAGAATTCATTTTGACGCACCCGATGTACTCCTAGGTGACGTGAGTCATGTGGAAGCTTGCTTCGGTTCATTTGGAGATAGTGTTAATTTCGGTGCAAGATAGGTGCACGGTTTGCGCCGAATATACCATGGGCAAGGAAATCATTTTGGGCACACCCGATGGTACTCCTAGTTTGCGTAGGTCAAGTGGAAGCTTATTTTGGTCTGTTTGGAGATAGTGTTAATCTCAGCGCAAGATAGGTGCACGGATTGCTCCAAATGTACCACAGGCATGAAAATCATTTTGGGCACACTCGATGGTACTCCTAGGTGATGTGTGTCAAGTGGAAGCTCGTTACGGTCTGTTTAGAGATAGTGTTAATCTTGGCGCAAGATAGGTGCATGGCTTGCCCCAAATGTACCACAGGCATAGAAATCTTTTTAGGCACACGCGAAGGTACTTCTAGGTGACATTGGTCGAGTGGAAGGTCGTTTCGCTTCATTTGGAGATAGTATTAATCTCGAGCAAGATACGTGCATGGTTTGTGCTAAAGGACCATAGGTTCTGACATTGCTTTGGACCACCCAATGAGACTCCTAGGTGACGTAGATCAAGTGCAAGCTCGTTTGAGTCCTTTTGGAAATAGTGTTAATCTCAATGCAAAATAGGCGCCCGGTTTGCACCGAACATACCATAGGTTCAGAAATCATTTTGGGTGCAACCAATGGTGCTCCTACGTGATGTGGGCCAAGTGGAACTCATTTCGGTCCATTTGGAGATAGTGTTAAGCTCTGCGCAAGATAGGTGCACGGTTTGCTCTGAATGTACCACGAGCATGAAAATCATTTTGGGCATACCCGATGGTACTCCTAGGTGATGTGTGCCAAGTTGAAGCTCCTTGCAGTCCATTTGGAGATAGTGTTAATCTAGGCATAAGTTAGGTGCATAGCTTGCCCTAAATGTACCACAGGCATGGAAATCTTTTTTTGCCCTCCCAAAGGTACTTCTAGGTGACATTGGTCTAGTGAAAGGTCATTTCTGTGACAGAACCCGCTAATTTATACAAGCTCAAGTACGACTATCCCCATTTAACCCGTTGATGAGCACATACTTTCACTTATATAAACTCGGTAGCCCCTAGAGTATCACGAAGGACCTTGGCAAGTCAACTTCACAACCAAGACCATACTAGATTAAGCAAATACGCATCACGTACACTGAGTTGCAGCGGAAATAATATTTACAAAGGGTTCACGAATCAAAGTACACGTTTGGGTTTCAAAACCGATTAGTGAAAACAACATAGCTTTCAATTGATTACAATAATGTAAGTTCCACATACATTGCTAGCATAAGTGACATCCTCTGACAAAAGCATAAGATGAGAATACTATATAGAATCACCGAGCCCACTGATGGTTAGCTACCATCTTCAGCAGGCTGAGAACTACACCTGCAACATGGTGACATTGGTCTAGTGGAAGGTCATTTCAGTCCATTTGGAGATAGTATTAACCTCAACACAAGATAGGTGCACGGTTTCTGCTAAATGACCATAGGTTCTGACTTTGCTTTGGGCACACCCAGTGGGATTCCTATGTTGTTGACGATGGTTATCTACCATAATAAAGGGTTAAAATAAATATATAAAGGGCTAATAAATGATCACCAACATAGGTTTAGGGTGTCAACTAATGAAATTCCATGAGTTTTGGTGAATCTATATTTTGCAGGGGGTTATCAGAATATTTCAGGAATTGATATCTTCCATGAGAAGGAACTGACATCAATCGGCCAAATCTCCACGTCACGAATACGCAAGAAGCTTCTAGAGGACACCAGAGAACTCCACGAGGAGGGCCACCACGAGGCGCCGCTAGGTGGGGCCGACCGGCCTCAACCCTAGGCCAACCGGCCCCTGGCCGTCGCCCCTCGGCTCCTTCCTTTGCAAGCTACTTCAACCGCCTCCAAGGATCCAAGGGCCACAGTTCCATGCTCTGGGCTATATAAACGAGGCCCCATACCCCCCTCCAGAGGGGAATTCATTCAATCAATCATCAACCAGAAAGCAGAAGACCAAGCAGCAACTCTCATCTCCTTAGAGCTCCATCAGATCTAGGCATAGCTAGATTAGAATTAGAAGTAGAGGAGTCAAGCAGCCTTGGGCTCCAGATCTAGTCAAGAGGAGCTTGGTAAATCCAGTTCTTCTCTCTTGTATCAACATTGTTCTTCAGATATTCATCTAGTTTATTAGTTCTTCTAGTTCTTGATCTAGTTCATGTTCTAGTTCTTTATGTTCTAATTGTTTATGTTCTAGTTCGTAATTGTTCTAGTTCATCATTGTCTAGTTCTAGTTCATTGTTCTTGATCATTATTCTTGATACATTAGATATGATCTTGTTCTTAATCTATATTATATCCTTGATTATTATGAGATTAGTTTGCTTTGATTATATATTTGGCATAGATAGTTTATCATTATGTTTATACACATGTTTGCAAAGCACTCACCTTATTGAGTCATGGGTGGGTGGTCAACATTGTGTAAGTGTGGTACTTATACACTGTTTAGCTATAAATGCACTCTATACTCCGAGCCATGTGGTAGATCACGGGTGTGACATTCCTGTTGAGTCCTTTGTAGTCCACTCTCCAAGTGTGGAACTTAGTAGAACGCGGTCTCATTACTTAGTTGTTACTCTGTTTCTCAGCTTCATAATGGAGATGTTCCTTATTTATGGATATGAGATAACCTAGCCAATGATTGCCTGATATAATTGCACTAATCAATGTAGATTATGACTAATAGTTAACGGATTACTTAGGAGTTATTCTCTTACTTTATATTCTAATCAATGACTTGCCATAGTAGTACTGCTCTAAGGAATATCATCTGAATGGTCTGATTATCATATATTTTATCTCTTTTTATTTGATTGATTCCTATTTGAGAGTAAAGGATAGTGATTTCAAATATTCATATCACATGTGTAGATTATCCTTTAATAATATGTGCCCCTCCGTTTGTTCTCCTTTGGTTAAATATAAATAACGATACCTAGGATAAACTTGGGTGAAGTGCTGCAACGGGTGTATTTATCTATGCGCTTGCGGATATATACTTTAATATCTTTATATAGTTAAGTGGCATGAGTACAATACAACCACACTCTTGGTGTCATGTTGGGGATGACAACCTAACGCGAGTGATGCTAAGAAGTGTCAACATAGGTGACGTAGATCAAGTGGAAGCTCATTTCAGTCCTTTTGGAGATAGTTTTAATCTCGACGCAAAATAGACGCTTGGTTTGCAACGAACATACCATAGGCTTGGAAATCATTTTGGGCGCAACCGATGGTACTCCTACATGACGTGGGCCAAGTGGAAACTCATTTCTGTCTATCTAGAAATAGTGTTAATCTCGACACAAGACAGATGCACTATTTGCGCCAAACGTACCATAGGCTCAGATTCATTTTGGCCGCACTTGATTGTACACCTAGGTGATGTGGATCAAGTGAAAGCTAATTTTGATCTGTTTGGAGATAGTTTCAATCTCAGCACAAGACAGGTGCACGATTTGCGCCGAATGTACCGCAGGCACAGAAATGGCTTTAGACACACCTGATGGTACTCCTAGGTAATGTATGTCAAGTGGAAGCTTCTTTCGGTTTGTTTGGAAATAGTGTTAGTTTCAGCGTAAGATAGGTGCACGCTTTGCACCAAACGTACCATAGGCTCAGAAATCATTTTGATCTATTTGTCCTAGGTTACATGGGTCAAGTGGAAGCTTGTTTTGGTCCATTTGGAGATTGTCTTAATCTCGGTGCAAGATAGGCGCACGGTTTATGCTGAATGCACCTTGAACATGGAAATCATTTTGGGCACACCTAAAGGTACTCCTAGGTCATGTAGGTCGAATGAAAGCTCATTTCGGTCCGTTTGGAGATAGTGCTAATCTCAGCGCAAGATAAGTGCACGGTTTGCTCCGAATGTACCATGGGCATGAAAATCATTTTGGGCACATCCGATGGTACTCCAAAGTGACGGGTGCCAAGTAGAAGCACGTTACGGTCTGTTTGGAGAGAGTGTTAATCTAGGAACAAGATAGGTGTATGGCTTGCCCCGAATGTACCATGGGCATGGAAATCTTTTTAGGCACACCTAAAGGTACTTCTAGGTGACATTGGTCTAGTGGAAGGTCCTTTTGGTCCGTTTGTAGATAGTATTAATCTCGACGCAAGATAGGTGCACGATTTGTGCTAAATGACCATAGGTTTTGACATCGCTTTGGGCACACCCAATGGGACTCCTAGGTGACGTAGATCAAGTGGAAGCTCATTTCAGACTTTTTAGAGATAGTGTTAATCTTGACACAAGATGGGCGCTCAATTTGCATCGAACGTACCACAGGCTTGGAAATCATTTTGGGCGCAACCGATGGTACTCCTACATGACGTGGGCCAAGTGGAAACTCATTTCGGTCCAATTGGAGATAGTGTTAATCTCGACGCAAGATAGGTGCATGGTTTGCGACGAACGTACCATAGGCTCATAAATCATTTTGGTCGCACCTGATTTTACTCCTAGGTGACGTGGATCAAGTGGAAGCTCATTTTGATCCGTTTTGAGATAGTTGTAATCTCAGCGCAAGATGGGTGCACGGTTTGCATCGAATGTACCACGGGCATGGAAATGGCTTTGGGCACACATAAGGCTGGATGAAAAACTCGAAGCTCGTTAGCTCGCTCGGCTCGTGGCTAGCTCGGCTTGGCTCGGCTCGGCTCGTTACCATAACGAGCCGAGCCGAGCCAAGATTTTAGTTCGTTAGTTATAACGAGCCAACTCGAGCCAGCTCGCGAGCGGCTCGCGAGCCAAACGAGCCATAGTTTTAGGATAAAAATCATCATAACTTATATTATGTTTGTATTACTTCATGTCTTGCACTCTGCAAATGGTTGATATATTAGCTCATACGAATATTTTATTCAATTTAAGGCTATTGGATATATTATTTTTGTATTATTACTATTTTCAAGCTTTTGATAAATGCAAATATTAAATTTTATATATTTTTATAACTGGCTCGCGAGCCTAACGAGCCAGCTCGAGCTTTTAACAAGCCGAGCCGAGCTGGCTTTCTGGCTCGTTAAGATAACGAGCCGAGCCGAGCTGGCTCGTTATCCTAACGAGCCATAACGAGCTGAGCCGAGCCGAGCCGAGCCGGCTCGTTATCCACCCTTAGGCACACATCATGGTACTCCTAGGTATATGTCAAGTGGAAGCTTGTTTCGGTCTGTTTGCAGATAGTGTTAGTCTCGGCGCAAGATAGGTGCACAAATTGCGCCGAACGTAACATAGGCTCAGAAATCATTTTGACGCACCCGATGGTACTCCTAGGTGACATGGGTCAAGTGGAAGCTGATTTCGGTCCGTTTGAAGATAGTGTTAATCTCAGCACAAGTCAGGTGCACGGTTTGCACCGAATGTACCATTGGCATGTAAACCATTTCGGGCACACCCAGTGGTACACCTAGGTGAAGTGGGTCAAGTAGGGCCTATTTTCGACCATTTGGAGATTGTGTTAATCTAGGCACAATATAGGTGCACGGTTTGCGCTAAACATACCATAGGTTCAGAAATCATTTTGGACACACCCGATGGTACGCATAGGTGACGTGGGTCAAGTGGAACCTCATTTTGGTCCATTTGAAGATAGTATTTATCTCGGTGCAAGATAGGTGCACGGTTTGTGCCAAATGTACAACACGCATGGAAATCATTTTGGGCACACCCGATGGTACTCCTAGGTGAAGTGGGTCAAGTGGAATCTTATTTTGGTCTGTTTAGAGATAGTGTTAATCTCAGCGCAAGATAGGTGCATGGTTTGCATCGAATGTACCATAGGTGTGGAAATATTTTGGGCACACCTGATGGTACACCTAGGTGACATGGGTCAAGTGGAAGCTCGTTTCGGTCCGTTTGGAGATAGTGTTAATCTACGTGCAAGTTAGGTGCACGGTTTGCTCTGAATGTACCACGAGCATGAAAATCATTTTGGGCACACCCAATGGTACTCCTAGGTGACGTGTGTCAAGTGAAAGCTAATTGTGGTCTAGTTGGAGATAGTCTTAATCTAGGCGCAAGATTGGTGCATGGTTTGCCCCGAATGTACCCTAGGTATGGAAATCTTTTTAGGCACATCCGAAGGTACTTCTAGGTGACATTGGTCTAGTGCAAGGTCATTTCGATCCATTTGGAGATAGTATTAACCTCAACGCAAGATAGGTGCACGGTTTCTACTGAATGACCATAAGTTCTGACCTCGCTTTGGGCACACCTGTGGGACTCCTAGGTGACGTAGATCAAGAGGAAGCTCATTTTAGACTTTTTAGAGATAGTGTTAATCTTGACACAAGATAGGCGCTCAATTTGCACCGAACGTACCATAGGCTTGGAAATCATTTTGGGCGCAACCGTTGATACTCCTACGTGACATGGGCCAAGTGGAAACTCATTTCGGTTCAGTTGGAGATAGTGTTAATCTCAAAGCAAGATAGGTGCATGGTTTGTGACCAACGTACCATAGGCTCATAAATCATTTTGGCCACACTTGATTTTACTCCTAGGTGACGTGGATCAAGCGAAAGCTCTTTTCGATCCATTTGGAGATAGTTTTAATCTCGGCGCAAGATGGGTGCACGGTTTGCACCGAATGTACCACGGGCATGGAAATGGCTTTGGGCACACATGATGGTACTCCTAGGTAATGTATGTCAAGTGGAAGCTTATTTCAGTCTGTTTGTAAATAGTGTTAGTCTCGGCGCAAGATAGGTGCATAATTTGCGCCGAACGTACCATAGGCTCAGAAATCATTTTGACGCACCTCATGGTACTCCTAGGTGACATGGGTCAAGTGAAAGCTCATTTCGGTCCGTTAGGAGATAGTGTTATTCTAGGCATAAGTTAGGTGCACAGTTTGCGTCGAACGTACCATAGGCTTAGAAATTATTTTCAACCCGCCTGATTTCGATCCGTTTGGACATAGGTGACTTGGATCAAGCGGAACCTCATTTCGATCCATTTGGACATAGTTTTAATCTCGGTGCAAGATAGTTACACGGTTTGCGCCGAATGTACCATGAGCATGGAAATGGCTTTGGGCACACCTGATGGTACTCCTCAGTAATGTATGTCAAGTGAAAGCTTGTTTCGGTCTATTTGTAGATAGTGTTAGTCTTGGCACAAGATAGGTGCACGGTTTGCGACGAACGTACCATTGGCATGGAAATCATTTTGACGGACCCGTTGGTACTCCTAGGTGGCGTGGTTCAAGTGGAAGCTCATTTTTGTCTATTTGGAGATAGTGTTAATCTTAGTGCAAGATAGGTGCATGGTTTGCGCTGAATGTACCATAGGCATAGAATTCATTTTGGGCACACCTGATGGAACTCCTAGGTCACGTAGGTCAAGTGGAAGCTCGTTTCGATCCATTTGTACATAGTTTTAATCTCGGTGCAAGATAGTTGCACGGTTTGCGCTGAATGTACCACGAGCATGGAAATGGCTTTAGGCACACCTGATGGTACTCCTCAGTAATGTATGTCAAGTGAAAGCTTGTTTCGGTCTATTTGTAGATAGTGTTAGTCTTGGCACAAGATAGGTTCACGGTATGCGACGAATGTACCATTGGCATAGGAATTATTTTGACGCACCCGTTGGTACTCCTAGGTGACGTGGTTCAAGTGGAAGCTTGTTTCAGTCTGTTTGGGGATAGTGTTATCTTAGTGCAAGATAGGTGCATGGTTTGCGCTGAATGTACCACAGGCATAGAATTCATTTTGGGCACACCTGATGGAACTCATAGGTCACGTAGGTCAAGTGGAAGCTCGTTTCAGTCCATTTGGAGATAGTGTTAATCTTAGCGCAAGATAGGTGCACGGTTTGCTCTGAATGTACCACGAGCATGAAAATCATTTTGGTCACACCCGATGGTACTCCTAGGTGACGTGTGTCAAGTGGAACCTCGTTGCGGTCCATTCGTAGATAGTGTTATTCTAGGCACGGGATAGGTGCACGCCTTGCCCCAAATATATCACCAGCATGGAAATCATTTTAGGCACATCTGAAGGTCCTTCTAGGTGACATTGGTCTAGTGGAAGGTCGTTTTGGTCCGTTTGGAGATAGTATTAACCTCGATGCAAGATAGGTGCCTGGTTTCTGCTAAATGACCAAAGGTTCTGACATCGCTTTGGGCACACCAATGGGACCCCTAGGTGACGTAGATCAAGTGGAAGCTCGTTTCAGTCCTTTTGGAGATAGTGTTAATCTCGACACAAGATAGGCGCTCGGTTTGCACCGAACATACCTTAGGCTTAGAAATCATTTTGGGCACAACCAATGGACTCCTACATTATGTGGGCCAAGTTTAAACTCAATTCGGTCCATTTGGAGATAGCGTTAATCTCGACGCAAGATAGATACACGGTTTGCGCCGAACATACCATAGGCTTAGAAATCATTTTGGCCATACCTGATTGTACACCTAGGTGATGTGGATCAAGCAGAAGCTCATTTCAATCCATTTGGAGATAGTTTTAATCTCAGTGCAAGACAGATGCATGGTTTGCGCCGAATGTACCACGGGCATGGAAATGGCTTTGGCCACACCTGATGGCACTCCTAGGTAATGTATATCAAGTGGAAGCTTGTTTTAGTCCGTTTCGAGATAGTGTTAGTCTCGGCGCAAGATAGGTGCACGGTTTGCACCAAACGTACCATGTGCTTGGAATTTATTTTGACGCACCCGATGGTACTCCTAGGTGATGTGAGTCAAGTGGAAGCTTGTTTTGGTCCATTTGGAGATAGTGTTAATCCATGTGCAAGATAGGTGCATGGTTTGCGCCGAATGTATTGTGGGCATAGAAATCATTTTGGGCACACCCAATTGTACTCCTACGTTATGTAGGTCAAGTGGAAGCTAATTTCGGTCTGTTTGGAGACAGTGTTAATCTTGGCGCAAGATAGGTGCACAGTTTGTGCTGAACGTACCATTGGCTCGAAAATCATTTTGACACACCCGATGGTACTCCTAGGTGACATGGGTCAAGTGGAAGCTTGTTTCACTCCATTTGGAGATAATGTTAATCTCAGCACAAGATAGGTGCACGGTTTCCGCTGACTTTACCACCGGCATGAAACCATTTTGGGCACAGCCAAAGGTACACCTAGGTGACGTGCGTCAAGTGGAGCCCATTTCGGTCTGTATGGAGATAGTGTTAGTCTAGGCGCAAGATAGGTGCACGGATTGCTGAACGTACCATAGGCTCGAAAATCATTTTGATGCACCCGATGGTACTCCTAGGTGACGTGGGTCAAGTGGAATCTTGTTTCAGTCCGTTTGGAGATAGTGTTAATCTCGGCACAAGATAGGTGCACGGTTTATGTTGACTTTACCACCGGCATAAAACCATTTTTGCCGCAGCCAATGGTACACCTAGGTAACGTGGGTCAAGTGGAGCCCATTTCAGTCCGTTTGGAGATAGTGTTAATCTAGGCGCAAGATAGGTGCACGGTTTGCGTTGTACGTACCATAGGCTCGGAATTCATTTTGGACGCACCCGATGTACTCCTAGGTGGGTCAAGTGGAACCTCGTTTCGGTCAGTTTGGAGATAGTGTTAATCTCAGCACAAGATAGCTGCATGGTTTGCACCAAAAGTACAACAGGCATGGAAATCATTTTGGGCACACCCGGTGGTACTCCTAGGTGACGTGGGTCAAGTGAAATCTTGTTTTGGTCTGTTTGGAGATAGTGTTAATCTCAGCGCAATATAGGTGCATGGTTTATGCCGAAAGTAGCACAGGCATGGAAATCATTATGGGCACACCTGATGGTACACCTAGGTGACGTGGTTCAAGTGGAATCTAGTTTCGGTCCGCTTCAAGATAGTGTTAATCTAGGCGCAAGTTAGGTGCACAGTTTGTGTCACGTACCATAGGCTCAGAAATCATTTTCAACGCACCTGATTGTACTCCTAGGTGACGTGGATCAAGCAAAAGCTCATTTCGATCCATTTGGACATAGTTTTAATCTCGGTGCAAGATAGGTGCACGATTTTCGTTGAATGTACCCTGGGCATGGAAATGGCTTTGGGCACACCGGATGGTACTCCTCGGTAATGTATGTCAAGTGGAAGCTTGTTTTGGTCTGTTTGGAGATGGTGTTTGTCTTGACACAAGATAGGTGCACGGTTTGCGACGAACGTAGTATAGGCTCAGAAATCATTTTGACGCACCCAATGGTACTCCTAGGTGACGTGGTTCAAGTGGAAGCTCGTTTCAGTCCGTTTAGAGATAGTGTTAATCTTAGTGCATGATAGGTGCATAGTTTGTGCTGAATGTACCATAGGCATGGAAAACATTTTAGGCACACCTGATGGAACTCCTAGGTCATGTAGGTCAAGTGGAAGCTCGTTTCGGTCCGTTTGGAGATAGTGTTAATCTCAACGCAAGATAGGTGCACGGTTTGCTCTGAATGTACCACGAGCATGAAAATCATTTTAGCACACCCGATGGTACTCCTAGGTGATGTGTGTCAAGTGGAAGCTTGTTGTGGTCCATTTGTAGATAGTGTTAATCTAGGCGCAAGATAGGTGCACCGCTTGCCCCAAATGTACCACAGGCATGGAAATCATTTTAGACAACCCGAAGGTCCTTCTAGGTGACATTGGTCTAGTGGAAGGTCGTTTTGGTCCGTTTGGAGATAGTTTTAACCTCGACGCACGGTAGGTTCACGGTTTCTGCTGAAAGACCAAAGGTTCTAACATCGCTTTGGGCACACCCAATGAGACTTCTAGGTAACGTAGATCAAGTGGAAGCTCGTTTCAGTCCTTTTGGAGATAGTGTTAATCTTGATACAAGATAGGCGCTCGGTTTGCACCAAACATACTTTAGGCTTGGAAATTATTTTGGGCGCAACCGATGGTACTCCTACATTATGTGGGCCAAGTGGAAACTCATTTCGGTCCATTTAGAGATAGTGTTAATCTCAACGCAAAGTAGATGCATGGTTTGCGCCGAACATACCATAGGCTTAGAAATCATTCTGGCCGCACCTGATTGTACACCTAGGTGATGTGGATCAAGCAGAAGCTCATTTCGATCCACTTGGAGATAGTTTTAATCTCGGCACAAGACAGATGTACGGTTTGCGCCGAATGTACTGCGGGCATGGAAATGGCTTTGGCCACACCTGGAGGCACTCCTAGGTAATGTATATCAAGTGGAAGCTTCTTTCGGTCCATTTGGAGATAGTGTTAGTCTCAGCGCAAGGTAGGTGCGTGGTTTGCACCGAACGTACCATAGGCATGGAAATCATTTTGACGCACCCGATGGTACTCCTAGGTGACGTGGGTCAAGTGAAAGCTTGTTTCGGTCCGCTTGGAGATAGTGTTAATCTTGGTGCAAGATAGGTGCATAGTTTATGCTGAATGTACCATGGGTATGGAAATCATTTTGGGCACACCCGATGGTACTCCTAGGTGACGTGGGTCAAGTGAAAGCTTGTTTCGGTCCGCTTGGAGATAGTGTTAATCTTGGTGCAAGATAGGTGTATAGTTTGTGCTGAATGTACCATGGGTATGGAAATCATTTTGGGCACACTCGATGGTACTCCTAGGTTATGTGGGTCAAGTGGAAGCTCGTTTCGGTCTGTTTGTAGAGAGTGTTAATCTCAGCACAAGATAGATGACGGTTTGCTTCGAATGTACCATGGGCATGAAAAACATTTTGGGCACACCCGATGGTACTCCAAGGTGACATGTGTCAAGTGGAAGCACGTTAAGGTCTGTTTGGAGATAGTGTTAATCTAGACTACGGCTTGACCAGAATGTACCATAGGCATGGAAATCTTTTTAGGCACACCCGAAGGTACTTCTATGTGACATTGGTCTAGTGGAAGGTCGTTTCAGTCTGTTTGGAGATAGTATTAACCTCGACGCAAGGTAGGTGACGGTTTCTGCTAAAGGACCATAGGTTCTGACATCGCTTTGGGCACACCCAGTGGGACTCCTAGGTGATGTAGATCAAGTGGAAGCTCGTTTCAGTCCTTTTGGAGACAGTGTTAATCTCGAGCAAGATAGGCACTCGGTTTGCTCTGAATATACCATAGGCTTGGAAATCATTTAGGGCGCAACCGATGGTACTCCTATGTGACGTGGGCCAACTGGAAACTCATTTCGGTCCATTTGGAGATAGTTTCAATCTCAACACAAGATAGATGCATGGTATGCGTCGAACGAACCATAGGCTCAAAAATCATTTTGGCCACATGTGATTGTACACCTAAGTGATGTGGATCAAGCAGAAGCTAATTTTGATCCGTTTGAAGATAGTTTAATCTCGGCGCAAGACAGGTGCATGGTTTTTGCTAAATGTACCATGGGCATGGAACTGGCTTTGGGCACACCTGATGGTACTTCTAGGTAATGTATGTCAAGTGGAAGCTTGTTTCGGTCCGTTTGGAGATAGTATTAGTCTCAACGCATCATAGGTGCATGATTTGCGTTGAACGTACCATAGGCTCAAGAATCATTTTGACACACCCGATGGTACTCCTAGGTGATGTGGGTCAAGTGGAATCTCGTTTCGGTCCGTTTAGAGATAGTGTTAATCTCGGTACAAAATAGGTGCACAGTTTACGCCGAATGTACCATCGGCGTGGAAACCATTTCAGGCGCACCCAATGGTATACACCTTGGCGACGTGGGTTAAGTATAGCCAATTTCGGTCTATTTGGAGATAGTGTCAATCTAGGCGCAAGATAGGTGCACGGTTTGCGCCGAACGTACCATAGGCTCACAAAATCATATTGGACCCCTGATGGTACTGATAGGTGACATGGGTCAAGTTGATGAGGACATCCTCCACTATTACCTGCTGGCAAAGACACAACAAAAAAAGGTCAAGTGGCCTAGTTGTAGTCGGGCGGCGACCGTGTGAGCCTCTGAATAATCCCACCTTGCTTAGCTTGGGAGGAGGAAGCCACCTTAAAAGAGAGAGCCACCCTTCCCCTATCGGACTAGTCTTTTAGGGACATTGGGCCTTTCCCCGAGTGGGTGTGCATAAGAACTGTTGGGGTCCGGGCAACCTTAATTTATTGGGCCTCGGCCAACCCCACCTGGGTCGGATGTATCATTTGGTATCGGAGCTGGGCCCTTGTTTAAGGGGGTGGGAATGATGAGGACATCCTCCACTATTACCCGCTGGCAAAGACACAACAAAAAAAGGTCAAGTGGCCTAGTTGTAGTCGGGCGGCGACCATGTGAGCCTCTGAATAATCCCACCTTGCTTAGCTTGGGAGGAGGAAGCCACCTTAAAAGAGAGAGCCACCCTTCCCCTATCGGACTAGTCTTTTAGGGACATTGGGCCTTTCCCTGAGTGGGTGTGCATAAGAACTATTGGAGTCCGGGCAACCTTAATTTATTGGGCCTCGGCCAACCCCACCTGGGCCGGATGTATCACAAGTGGAACCTCATTTTGGTCCATTTGAAGATAGTGTTAATCTCGGTGCAAGATAGTTGCACGGTTTGCACCGAATGTACAACGGACATGGAAATCATTTTGGGCACACCCGATGGTACTCCTAGGTGACATGGGTCAAGTGGAATCTTGTTTTGGTCTATTTGGAGATAGTGTTAATCTCAGCACAAGATAGGTGCATGGTTTGTGCCGAATGTACCACAAGCGTGAAAATCATTTTGGGCACACCCAAACACCTTGGTGACGTGGGTCAAGTGGAAGCTCATTTCGGTCCATTTGTAGATAGTGTTAATCTGATAAGGACATCAACACCATCAATAGATCCACACCTGCACAAGTACAGATTCATGGTCCTATTACTCACACCCGTGCACATCAGCTCAACTATCAGGTGAGTTCATTCTTGAGTTCTTGTTCATCTTATTTAGACCATGGAAACATGAACACCTTTGTTTTGCTCAGGAATAATGGAGTGGAACCATAAGGAAGAGGGATTGCGAGGGGTGGGTTCGGACTACAGAACAACACCAACTTGTGACGGTCACCAAGACTTCATATGGAATCTGATTGGGATGTTTTAGTGCTTCATGGAAAGCTTACCAAGTCTACATTTGAACGAACCACACCATCATATCTTCTCACGGTGGGCCGCAATCGTCGATTTAATCCAGAGACCTTTTGAGACACCAGCAGTGGATGTCCTTGTTTCTCTTTTGTTTTTACTGAGTCGAGGGATTTAGCACCACCCAGCACTCCTCGAGTCACCCTCTCATTTACATCAGGCTTCTACAGCCACCACCACTAGTTGGGTTTTGTTTCATTGAGTTAGCCATTGCTACCACCTTTCGGAGCACGTGTTGAATAAACTGCTCGTTTGATTGTATTCAGAACCCCACCATCTTTGTTTTTAGATTGGAACCTTCATATTTATCTTGCAATTGAGTGCTTGTTCAACTTGTTCTTGCTTGTTCTTCGATTGCTTGTAGGACAAGTGCCCTCATGGCCGGGTCGCGCACCACAAGAATGCAGAGATCCTTGGAGTCAGTGTTAATCATATACATCTCCATTATCATCACCACCACCATATACATATCCACTACACCATATACATCTCCATTGCAATCATTATTACCATAGATGTCTTTGCTGCACCATATCCATCACCGCTTTTTTTCATACCAACAAAATCTGATTTGGGCACACAAAGGAAAATCTAAGAAGTTAGTTGCATTCTTGTTACCCCTGAAAAGAAAGAGAAATACTTTGTGAGTTGCTTTTGTGAAATATGATCTATCAAGATTCAGATTTGTTCTACTTGTGCAAAGTAAAAGAAAAGAAGAAGAAGAGAAATCAGAAACAATAGGAAAGAAAAAGAAAGAGAAAGAGGAGAGAAAGAAAAGAAGAGAGGAGGATAAGAAGGGGAGTGATAGCTTGCTGTTCTTGTGCCTTTTTCTTGTTGTACTGTGACTTTGTTTGTGTCCAGGCTCGCGTCTCTAGCACGGTCTAGCCTAGGACCAGCATGGTACCACCGTTGAACGATTTCTCAACTTGCTTTTGTGACTAACATGGTGCTAGTATTTCCTTGCTACTGTTAGCCTTCCTACAGCTTGATAGGAATTGATAGATCAAATTTGACTATAGCTTGATAGGAATTGATGTTGTGGCACCGATATACTTGCTTCTTGAGTTGAGTTGCTAAATTGTTGGCTGCCCACCCCTCCTGTTGAGCGTGGTAAGAATAGGGAAGAACGTGCATGAACAGGTTGAGAGTGAGAGGATTATAATAGAGATATCCTAGTAGCATTAGGACAGTTTTCTTTCACTTGTTCCTTTGTTTTTTCTCTTCTTTTGTAACCATGCCAGGAGAATTAGAACCAACCCCTCCAAAATCACCATGGATGAAGGCTTTCATGCAACAGTTTGAACACAAAGTGACGCTGCACACCGATGGTCTCAATGAGGATGTACAGGTCACCAATGAGCGCCTTGGTCAATTGGAGTCGGCCCACATTGACACCAACTCAAAGCTCGGTCGGTTAGAAACCACACAGATTGCCACAAACACCAAGCTTGCTTCATTAGAGACTTCAATTGCAGGAATAAACACCAACCTTGCTGCTCTATTGAGGCGATTTGATGACCTCAATGCTGGTGGTGAGAATCAAAGACAAGAAGACAACAATACTGATGGTGACCATGGCGAGGATAATTTTGACGATGAATATTCAGTAGATACTGAACATGGTGACCAAGAAGCTCGTCTTCGCAGAAGGCTACATCACAATCGTGAAGGTATGAATCACTGACGTGACGTACGAAACAACGATGATGCTTTTGGTAAGATTAAATTTAAGATACCTCCTTTTGATGGTAAATTTGATCCTGATGCATACATTACATGGGAGATTGCTGTTGATCAAAAATTTACATGCCATGAATTTCCTAAGAATAAAAGAGTCTGGGCTGCAACTAGTGAGTTCACTGATTTTGCTTCTGTTTGGTGGATACAACATGGCAAGAAAAATCCTAATAACATACCACAAACTTGGGATGCTTTGAAATGAATCATGCAAGCTAGATTTGTTCCCTCTTATTATTCACGTGATCTATTAAATAGGTTGCAACAATTGAGGCTGGGTACTAAAAGTGTAGAAGAATATTATCAGGAACTGCAAATGGGTATGTTGCGTTGTAACATAGAGGAGGACGAGGAACCTGCTATGGAAAGACTTATGGGTGGGTTGAACCGTGAAATTCAGGACATCCTAGCCTATAAGGAATAGAATAACATAACCCGTTTATTTTATCTTGCTTGTAAAGCTAAAGGGAAGTGCAGGGACGACATGCTAGTGTTAGGACTAGTTTTTCTGTAGGAAAGATTACGTCGGGACACCCATGCACAACGTTTACTCCTTTCGGACGTTCCCCGCCACCTTCTTCACCGAGTTGAGCAGCCCCTCCTAGTGACATGTCACGTGCTCCTTCCACTCATTCAGCAACAAGGACTATCTAGAAGCCAGCCGCAAGTGATTCTTCAGTTGCATCAACAGGTAGAACAAGAGACATGCAATGCCATCGGTGCAAGGGCTATGGACATGTGCAGCGTGATTGTCCTAGCAAGCATGTTTTGATTGTTAAAGATGATGGTGAGTATTCGTCTGCTAGTGATTTCGATGAAGATACACATCCTTTGCTTGCGGCTAACCATGCAGGTAGTGAGGAACAACAAGAAGAGCATATTGGTGCAGATGATTCAGAGCGCTATGAGTCTCATTGTGCAGCGTGTGCTTAGTATGTAAATGGTGAAGGCAGAACAAAATTAGCGACATACTTTATTTCAAACAAAGTGTGTTGTTAAAGAACGTTCTTGCCCCATGATCATTGACGGAGGTAGCTGCAACAACTTGGCTAGCAGCGACATGGTGGAGAAGCTTGCACTTAGCAGCAATCCGCATCCACATGCATATTACACATCAAATGGCTAAACAACAGTAGTAAGGCTAAGGTAACTAGACTAGTGCGAATTAATTTTCTTATTGGATCATATATCATGATGTTGTTGAATGTGATGTTGTGCCTATGCAAGCTTATAATATCCTGCTCGATAGACCATGGCAATTTGATAAGGATTCTATGGATCACGGTAGGTCCAACCAGTATTCTTTTATGCACCATGATAAGAAAATTGTGCTACATCCTATGTCCCCTGAAGTTATTATGAAAGATGATGTTGCTAAAGCTAGCAAACTTAAATGTCAAGAGCATGCTAAGAGTGAGAACCTTTAGCTGCAAAGGAACTTGTCAAGCAAGGCAACAAAAATACCAAATCTGCTCTCAATAAGAAAAATGAGATAACTTTGAAAGGATCATGTTTTCTGGCCACTAGATCTGATGTTAATGAATTGATTGCTTCCACTTTAGATTGCTATGCCTTTGTGTGCAAAGATGCTTTGATTTCACTTCATGATATGCAGCATTATTTGCCCCTGTTGTATCTAACATTTTGTAGGAGTCTTCTGATGTGTTTCCAAGTGAAATTCCACCGGGGCTACCACCAATTTGTGGGATTGAGCACCAGATTGACCTCATCCCTGGTGCTTCATTACCCAACCGTGCGCCATACTGGACCAATCCAGAGGAAACGAAAGAGATTCAACGCCAAGTGCAAGAACTACTCTACAAAGGTTATGTGCATGAGTCTCTTAGTCCTTGTGCTGTTCCTATGATTTTAGTGCCTAAGAAAGACGAAACATGGCGTATGTGTGTGGATTATAGAGCAGTTAATAATATCACCATTCGATACCATCATCCTATTCCACGCTTAGATGATATACTTGATGAATTGAGTGGTGCTACTTTATTTTCAAAGGTTGATTTACGTAGTGGATACCACCAGATTCGTATGAAAATTGGGAGATGAATGGAAAACTGTTTTCAAAACTAAGTTCGGTTTATATGAGTGGTTAGTTATGCCTTTTGGATTAACTAATGCACCTAGCACTTTCATGAGGTTAATGAACGAGGTTTTACATGCTTTTATTGGAAAATCGTGGTGGTATATTTTGATGATATATTGATTTACAGCAAGTTTGTAGATGAGGATCTTGATCACTTGCGTGCTGTTTTTAATGCTCTACATGATGCACGTTTGTTTGGTAACCTTGAGAAGTGCACCCTTTGCACAGACCGAGTTTCTTTTCTTGGCTATGTTGTCACTCCATAGGGGATTGAGGTTGATAAAGTCAAGGTAGAAGCTATACAGGGATGGCCTACACCAAAGACTATCACACAGGTGCAAAGCTTTTTAGGTCTTGCTGGATTCTATCGCCGCTTTGTGAAGGATTTCAGTACCATTGCTGCACCATTAAATGAGTTTATAAAGAAGGGAGTTCCTTTTACTTGGGCAAAGGCACAAGAGAATGCCTTCAACGTGCTGAAAGATAAGTTGACACATGCACCTCTGCTCCAACTACCTAATTTTAATAAAACATTTGGGCTTTAAATGTGATGCTAGTGGAATCAGTTTGGGTGGTGTTTTGTTGCAAGAAGGCAAACCTGTTGCATACTTTAGTGAGAAATTGAGTGGGCCTATTCTGAATTATTCTACTTATGATACGGAATTATATGCTCTTGTGAGAACTTTAGAGACATGGCAGCATTATTTGTGGCCCAAAGAATTTGTCATACATTCTGATCATGAGTCTTTAAAGCATCTTCATAGTCAAGGAAAAATGAATCGTAGACATGCTAAATGGGTTGAATTCATTGAATCTTTTCCTTATGTTATCAAACACAAGAAAGGGAAGGAGAATATAATTGCTGATGCCTTGTCTAAAAGATATACATTGTTGACACAACTTGACTACAAAATTTTTGGATTGGAAACAATTAAAAATCAATATATACATGATGGTGATTTTAAAGATGTATTGCTGCATTGTAACGATGGCAGAACCTAGAAAATTCATCGTCAATGATGGATTTGTGTTTAGAGCTAACAAGCTATGCATTCCAGCTAGCTCCATTTATTTGTTGTTGCTACAAGAAGCACATGGAGGGGGCTTGATGGGACATTTTGGAGCAAAGAAAATGGAAGACATACTTGCTAGTCATTTCTTTTGGCCAAGGATGAGAAGAGACGTGGAGAGATTTGTTGCTCGTTGCACTACATGCCAAAAGGCTAAGTCACGATTAAATCCATATGGTTTGTATATGCCTCTACCCATTCCTAGTGTTCCTTGGAAAGATATTTCTATGGATTTTGTGTTGGGATTGCCTAGGACTAGGAAAGGATATGACAACATTTTTGTTGTTGTGGATCGATTTTCTAAGATGGCCCATTTCATTCCTTGTCATAAAACTATCATTTTTGGAGGACTTTATGGGCTAAATTGGGGATTAAGGTTTTGTTTTCTACCACATGTCATCCCCAAACTGATGGTCAAACTAAAGTTGTGAATACAATTTTGTCTACTATGTTAAGGGCTGTTTTAAAAACGAACAATAAGATGTGGGAAGAATGTTTGCCTCATATTGAATTTGCTTATAATCGCTCACTGCATTCAACTACAAATATGTGCCCATTTGAGATTGTGTATGGACTGTTGCCTTGTGATCCTATGGATTTAATTCCTTTGCCATCTTCTAAAAAAGTGAACTTTGATGCTAAACAATGTGCTGAGTTAATGTTAAAATTGTATGAAACAACAAAGCAAAACATTGAGCGCATGAATGTTAAGTATAAGCTTGCTAGCAATAAAGGTAGAATCAATTGATGTTTGAACCTGGAGATCTAGTGTGGTTGCATTTGAGAAAGGAGAGGTTTCCTGATTTGAGAAAATCTAAATTGATGCCTAGAGCTGATGGACCATTTAAGGTGTTAGAGAAAATTAATGATAATGAATACAAGTTAGATCTGCCTATCAATTTTGAGGTTAGTCCCACGTTTAACATCGCAGATTTGAAGCCATATTTTGGAGAAGAGGCCGAGCTTGAGTCGAGGATGACTCAAATGTAAGAACGGGAGGATGATGAGGACATCAACACCATCAATACATCCACACCTGCACAAGTACAGATTCATGGCCCTATTACTCGCGCCCGTGCACATCAACTCAACTATTATGTGAGTTCATTCTTGAGTTCTTGTTCATCTTATTTAGACCATGGAAACCCGTGCACCTTTGTTTTGCTCAGGAATAATGGAGAGGAACCACAAGGAAGGGGATTCGCAAGGGGTGGGTTCAGACTGCAGAATAGCACCAACTTGTGATGGTCACCAAGACTTTATATGGAACCTAATTGGGACGTTCTAGTTCTTCACAGAGAGCTTACTAAGTCTACTTTTGAACGGATCCAACCACATCCTCATATCTTCTTAGAGTGGGCCGCAATCGTTGACCTTTTCGCGACACCTATTTTTAGTGGTTGTTTCAGTCAATAAGGGAGCTGCATGCAACTATGCAGTGGATGTCCTTGTTTCTCTTTTGTTTTTACTGAGTCGAGTGATTTAACACCACCCAGCACTCCTCTGGTCGCCCTCTCATGTACAGAAGGCTCCTACAGCCACCACCACTAGTTGGTTTTTGTTTCATTGAGTTAGCCATTGCTACCGCCTTTCAGCGTGCATGTTGAATAAACCGCCCATCTGATTGTATTTGGAACCCCACCATCTTGTGTTTTCATATTGAAACCTTCATATTTATCTTGCAATTGAGTGTTTTTTCAACTTGTTCTTGGTTTTTCTTCGATTGCTTGCAGGATGAGTGCCCTCGTGGCCAGGCCGTGCACCACAAGAATGCAATGATCCTTGGAGTTGGTGTATCGGTTGCTAAGGCGCATCATCCTTGGACGATTGTAGTCGGATCGTGAATGTCATGTTCATCCACTAAATCGATGTTATCCCTCTCCACCGAAAGATCGGGACACCCTTACCCTTACATAATCTAGGCGCAAGTTAGGTGCACATTTTGCGCCGAACGTACTATAGGCTCAAAATCATTTTTGATGCACCAGATTGTACTCCTAGGTGACGTGGATCAAGCGGAAGCTCATTTTGATTCGTTTGGAGATAATTTTAATCTCGGGGAATGATAGGTGCATGGTTTGCTTCGATTGTACAATGGTCATGGAAATGGCTTTGGGCACACCTAATAGTACTCCTAGGTAATGGATGTGAAGTGGAAGCTTGTTTCGTTCCGTTTGGAGATAGTGTTAGCCTCTACGCAAGATAGGTGCATGGTTTACACCAAACGTACCATAGCCTTGGTTTGGAGATAGTGTTAATCTCAGTGCAAGATAGGTGCTTGGTTTGCGCCGAATGTAGCATAGGCATGGAAATCATTTTGTGCACACCCGATGATACATCTAGGTACGTGGGTCAAGTGGAAGCTCATTTCAGTCCGTTTGGAGATAGTGTTAACCTAGGTGCGAGATAGGTGCACGGTTTGCGCCGAAGATATCATAGGCTCAAAAATCATTTTGGATGCACCCGATGGTACTCCTAGGTGACGTGGATCCCGTGGAACCTCATTTTGGTCTGTTTTGAAATACTGCTAATCTTGATACAAGATAGGTGCACGGTTTGCGCCGAATGTATAACGGGCATGGAAATCATTTTGGTCACACCCGATGGTACTCCTAGGTGACGTGGGTCGAGTGGAATATTGTTTTGGTCTGTTTGGAGATAGTGTTCATCTCAGCACAAGATAGGTGCTTGGTTTGCGCTGAATGTACCACATGCATGGAAATCATTTTGTGCACACCCGATGATACACCTAGGTGACGGGGTCAAGTGGAAGCTCATTTTGGTCCATTTGCAGATAGTGTTAATCTAGGCGCAACTTAGGTGCACAGTTTGCACCAAACATACCATAGGCTCATAAATCATTTTCGATGCACATGATTGTACTCCTAGGTAACGTGGATCAAGCGAAAGCTTATTTCAATCCGTTTGGAGATAGTTTTAATCTTGGTGCAAGATAGGTGCATGGTTTGCACTGAATGTACCACAGGCATGGAAATGGTTTTGGGCACACCTGATGGTACTCCTAGGTAACGAATGACAAGTGGAAGCTTGTTTCAGTCCGTTTGGAGACAGTGTTAGTCCCGGCACAAAATTGGTGCATGATTGGCGCCAAACGTACCATACGCTCGAAAGTCATTTTGACACCCGATGGTACTCCTAGGTGATGTGGGTCAAGTGAAAGCTCATTTTGGTCCATTTGGAGATAGTGTTAATCTCGGTGCAAGATAGGTGCCCGGTTTGCGCTAAATGTACCACGGGCATCGAAACCGTTTTGGGCATACCTAATGGTACACCTAGGTGACGTGGGTCAAGTGGAAGCTCATTTCAGTCCGTTTGGATATAGTGTTAATCAAGGAGCAAGATCGGTGCTCGGTTAGCGCTGAACGTACCATGCTCAGAAATCATTTTGGACGTACCCAATCGTACTCCTAGGTGATGTGGGTCAAGTGGAACCTCATTTCGGTCTGCACGGAGATAGTGTCAATCTCGGTGCAAGTTAGGTGCACGGTTTGCACCGAACGTACCATAGGCTCATAAATCATTTTGGACGCACCCGATGGTACTCCTAGGTGACGTGGGCCAAGTGGAACCTCGTTTTGGTCCATTTGGAGATATTACTAATGTAGGTGGAAAATAGGTGCATGGTTTTCGCCAAACGTACCATAGGCTCGGAACTCATTTTGGACACACGCAATGGTAGTCCTCGGTGACGTGGGTCAAGTATAAGCTCGTTTCGGACCGTTTGGAGATAGTGTTAATCTTAGCACAACATTGGTGCACACTTCACGCAGAATGTAGCATGGGCTTGGATGTCATTTTGGGCACACCCGATCACACTCCTAGGTGACATGTGTCATGTGGAAGCTTATTTCGATCCATTTGGAGATAGTGTTAATCTATGTGCAAGATTGGTGCATGGTTTGCGCCGAGTGCAGATAGGCGTGGAAATCTTTTCTGGCACACCCGATGGTACATCTAGGTGACATTGGTGAACTGGAAGCTCGTTTCGGTCCGTTTGGAGATAGTGTTAATCTTGGCACAAGATAGGTGCACAGTTTGTGCCGAATGTACCACCGGCATGGAAACCATTTCGGGCGCACCCAATGGTACACCTAGGTGACTTGGGTCAAGTGGACCTCATTTCGGTTCGTTCAGAAATAGTGTTAATTTTGGTGCAAGATCGGTGCACGTTTTGTGCTAAATGACCATAGGTTCTGACATCGCTTTGGGCACACCCAATGGGACTCCTAGGTGACGTAGATCAAGTGGAAGCTCGTTTTAGACTTTTTGGAGATAGTGTTATTCTTGACACAAGATAGGCGCTCAATTTGCACCAAACGTACCATAGGCTCAGAAATAATTTTGGGCGGAACCGATGGTACTCCTACATGACGTGGGCCAAGTGAAAACTCATTTCAGTCAATTTGAAGATAGTGTTAATCTTGACGCAAGATAGGTGCATGGTTTGCGCCGAACGTACCATAGGCTCATAAATTATTTTGGCCACACCTGATTTTACTCCTACGTGACGTGGATCAAGCAGACACTCGTTTCGATCCGTTTGGAGATAGTTTTAATCTCGACGCAAGATGTCACGGAACCGTCCAAATTATAAGAGCACAAGTACAAAAAACAATCACCGAAGTGATCAAATTCTCGCACTTGAACCCATATAACTCCGGTAGTCCATTGAAATCACGAGGTATTCCAAACCAACCAACATACAAGCCAAGATCGTAGTGATTCAACATAACAAGCCACATGCTATATCCATTTCACAAGTAATTCAATATACATCGCAGTTCAACATAGTTATTACAACTTAAGTTCAAAAGTAGCGGAAACAAAGTAATTTGAAACTAACAGCACCCTTATTTCAAATACATGCCAGTACCAAGGTCGACTTCCAATAAAAGCATTATAGAGAAGATAACTCAGAAGGATCATGCCCATGATCACACTCCACCACTACGGCAGGAGCCAACCAATTCTTGCAGTAGCCATGATACTTCACAACCTGCAACAAGTGGGAAAAAACCCTGAGTACAAGAAGGTACTCAGCTAGACTTACCCATCAAAAACCAGAAATAAAGTGACACCAAGGATCATGAAAGGCAGATATAAAGTGGGGCTAGCTTGACAACATTTTGCATAAAAGCTTAATATGGATAAGTAATCATTAATGCTTAAGCATCAAGTTAATTATCATCAACCTGTCATCTATATTAGAACCTGTACTAGAGCACTCACTTTATTAGGAGCAAACAATATTAACCATAGCAGGTATAAATTGAGGCAACATATACATCGTCATCCAATTAACCATCCGTTCAATTTAATTGAATCTACGTTGCCGCTGCTCAAGTCAAGTGCTCACTAACCGGGAGCGACGGCAATTCGAATCGAGTTCCTATCCAGCTGGAGGGGTATTTCTAACACTCACCGTGCAGGCCCCTGCTAGGGTCGCACAAGCCACCTTTCGTACAATTCAGGAGTCACGGGTTTGACTGATGCCGCATCCCCAAGGGTAACACTCTGCCAGGTGATAGGGACTCTAACCCCCCCTTGGTCTCACGCCAATGTCCCCAAGCACATCCTTACTACCTCCAAGATGTGACCTACCATTAGATTCCCGGCCTAAACTGTATTACTCGGCTTCGCGGTTAGAACGACTTATCCGGCCAACTAAGTGTTAGACTGCGTTCAACATGACTCAAGGACGTACAGCGAATCGGTCTTTAAACGACTCAGACGGGGACAGATCCACACCCAAGACCTCCATGCCTTGTCGCTTCACTATCGTCATCCCGCCCAGTCTAATTTCATTTTATTAACACCTGGTTCCTTTCCACGATAGCAAATATAGCCAACCGTGCCATATATGAATATCTCTACATCTCATAGGTGACAGGAAATCACCTAACTTCTACTGCTTAAAGCAGGGCTAAGCATCTACTCGATCCTAGTCTATGTAGGATTCAATGATTCATATATCTGGACAAGGAATGATATAATGCAGCAAAGGTTTCCAACCAACTCCTACCACTTAATGCAACAATACTTAGAACATATATAGAATTAATTGCTTTGAAGATAGGAGGCTTATAATGCTCCGGAGCTTGCCTGGGATCCGACTCAAGTTAGAGTATGTCAGATGAATTCACTTGGCGAGCATCCTCCAATCTACCACTTGTCCAGTCCTTCTATCTTCGGAATGGATCCACCAACTCCATCTTCGGGTTTGGCTCCACATCAGGTCCTTCATGTGCTTCAGCTAGCGTACCTAAATGAGGTGCAATAATGCATATGTATGAATGCATAGAAGTGCAATCAACAGAGTAATCAAACAAGCATACCAAAGTTCTCATAAACACCTAGAGCTAATTAACTTAATCCTCATTAAGGCATAACATAGAAGATTGCAAGCACATCAATCAAGACACAAGTATGATAAGATCCTAGGGTACCAACCTAAGTACCAAGTAGCAACACCAACATACTTATGTAACTCAAACTATGCTTAATAGAAAAGTTCAGATTTGCAAAGAACATGAACAGTCAGAAATAACATCATTCCAGAAGCTACACAATTCCAAATGACATGAAAGAGGATAATCTAGAAAGCTTATGAAATTGTCTACAATTCATTTATAATCACCTAAGCCTAATTCTCACGTTTAATAGGTCAAAAAGATGAAGCTACAGACTCTGGTCTGCTCCAAACAGAGAGCAACCAACTCTGAAACCTAATTTTAAACATCTATAACTCAAATACTACTTGACCAAATGACACCAAATTTTAACAGCAGCTAGATACATGAATTATCTACAACTTTTGTATACACAAGTTTCATAACAAAGCACATTATCATGAAGAACTTTGCTAAGTTCCCAGATCTGTCCAGAAACCACATTTGCAAGAATTAAATACTAACTTATGTTGCAAACATATGATTGGACAAAATCAACTTTATCAACATGTCACACATGACTAATGAATACCAGAAAACATAGTGTTCATTTCTAAATAAATTCTTTTAATACATTTACTAATTTATTTGGATATCTAGGTCGAATTATGAATCACATATCACAGGTGCACCATAAATTCTACCAAAATTACAGTGGCCTACATATGCCCCCAACAGTCTACTTTCTAAATTTCAAGCCAATTGGACAAGTCTATTAACCTCTATGAACAAGACAAATAGCCAATACAATAAATCATGTGAGAGCAAGTTAAACCTAAAACTCAATATTTTCTGTGAACACATGGCCATAGTATGAATCAACATCATAGATAAACATCATAATAAGGTAATGGAATCACATTTTCCATTTTATCATTTATATATTATTTATAAACTATTTCTCAAGCCGTAAAAAAGTTAAATCAATAACTTGATCATACAGTAAGTAATGACCATGAAATTTATACCACAGTACATACATAGCATAGCAAGACTACCATAAAAATTTCACATCAATTGGAGCATCACAGCATCAGTTAGGAATTTCCCAAACAACATATGCAAGAAATGCCGAATTAGCAAGAGTAAATCCCAACCCTAAGAAAACAGTGAACAACTACTAGGTTTAATATTTTTCTTAGTTATTAAATGTCATCATAAGATTAACAAAAGAAGAATCACTATTTTTGGACTTCCCAAACTCTAAATATGGCTCTGGTCAAGTTATAAGCATTTTTAGGAGCACTTTTAAAGCTTAAATAAAGACATCAGAAAACATCTACAACACCTAATATTTTATGACTCTACTACATAGATCTCTTCACAAGGTTTCCAAAAAGTCCACATTTGCCATTTTTGGACTTTCCTTGCATGAAATATGGAATTTAGAAGATTTACACAAAATCTGAAATTCAAAATCGGAATTAAAACAACCCTAACTTAACGCTAGGTGCACCCGGTTGTTACCCAACTCAGCTACTACTTAAACCGACACGTGGGCCCCATGGTCCGGCCGGGCCCGCTTGTCATATAAGAGAGACACAGGGGGGATCGGTCTTCTTCTTCCTCCAGACGAAGCAGAGGAGCAGGGGTGGGAATGCCGGTCAGCCAATCTCCGGCTAGCCGGGCGGCGCTCCCGTGGCGAGTGGTGGCGGCGGAGCATGCTTGGGTCAACGCGAACTCAAGGGCGGCAGTGGCTTCGTCGAAGATGGCACACGATGGCCTGGCCACGCGCACGACCGGCCGCGGCGGCAGCTGCATGGTGGTGGTGTGCTTCGGTGACCTAGAACTCGGGCGGGTGTGCACACGGTGCGGAACCCGATGAGGCGGAGGCAGCGGTACACATGGCTATGGTCATGGTGGTTTGAAGCGGCGGAACGATAGTGGCAGCTCGGAGCTTCGCTCGGTGGCTCCTATGGCGGCGCTCGCCGTGCCAATGTGCACACAACGAGGAAGGGATGAGCGAAAGTGGGAAGGAGTAGAGACTCGCCATCCATATCTGGAGACACAGGGGAAGACAGGGCACGTGGCAGCAAGCAAGGCGCATGGCGGCCACGTCCCCGGGCGTGTGTTCGCCCGTTGAGGCGTTTTGTCGAGCACGTGGCGGGCAATAGGGTAGGCAAGGTGGACGTGGATTTGGGCCGACTACGAGCTGAGTTTGGACTTGGGTCCAAAACAGAGTTTGCAGTGCACCTAATGCTCTTCATTTTCTGTTAAGGGACCCAGGTCATTAGGGCAACAAATTAGGAGATAATTAGCATCTAAGTTAGCAATGTCAACACATTACTAACCAATAAGGAAACTCAAATTTGCTGATCAAAATGAGGTCAAACTTAAGCCAACTTTTTGCATGCTCTACTACACCACCTACACTCCAACTTTTATATTGGGACCATGTTAAGTTGTTTAACAAAATTTTGAGAACGCGGCATGTCAACATGTCAAGGTCAATTAGTGATAAAACAACTTTTTGCTGTTTTGGAAACTCTTATTGAAGGTCCAACTAAGCTCCATTTTGAGTGACACTTGATCCATTGTTTCCATCATGAAAAGTACTACAACTCATATTAAGGAACCTAATTGAGCTACCATATGAAATTGGAAGATAAAATGTCACGAACATGTTGACTTGATGCTGCCGATTAGGGACTTAGAATATGCTAAGTGTTGGGAAACAGCCCTAAATCTGACTTGTGGGCCCTTTTTGAGCATGTTCCACACATTTTCATGACTTGACTCTTAAACAAAGTTTGTTCATTATAAAATTCTCTACAACTTTGTAAATGGGTGCACAGTCATGCAAAGCTTCTAGGTCACACTTTTGAAATGGTCAAACAAAAGTGTTCCAGGGTCCATACATGGTCAACCATCACTTAGAAGCACATTTAGGCAAAATGATCAACACGAACATTGATCCATTAAGTGTGCTAAGTGTAGTTAAGGTGTTGTAGAGGCCAAACATACCCACCATGCATAGGTTGCACAAAAGTGTAGGCCTCACATGCCTTGAAACATAGAACTCAAGTGAAATGCTATAGTTGTTTCATGTGGTTGTTTCAAGATACATGCTACACATGTTCCACTAGGTTGTTCCACATGTGTCCAAGATGTATTGCACATGTTGCATTTGTATGTTGCACAAACACTAGTTCCCATGGGATGTAAGGTAGGTTTTAGTTATAATCCAAACAAGCATATAACTTATCATTTCATGTGACTTTTTGATTCCAAACTTTATGAAACTTTTCCAGGGGTCACTATAGATAGGTATTAAGGTGAAACACATGAAGATATTGCAATAACACCACCCAAGCATCTATCTGGAAAAGGGGCCTATATATAAAGCAATGGTGCAACATCCAACTTTAGGTTAGGCTCATCTCCATAGGTTGACCGTGACATCGTCATCTCCACTTAATCTATCATGTTTGAGCTCAAACCCACTGCTTAGTGAGTGACAAACACCTGGGGTGTTACACAAGATGGGTGCACGGTTTGCGTCGAATGTACCACCGGCATGGAAATGTCTTTGGGCACACATGATGGTACTCCTAGGTAATGTATGTCAGGTGGAAGCTTCTTTCGGTCCGTTTGTAGATAGTGTTAGTCTCGGTGCAAGATAGGTGCACAATTTGCGCCGAACGTACCATAGGCTCAGAAATCATTTTGACGCACCCGATGGTACTCCTAGGTGACATGGGTCAAGTGGAAGCTTGTTTCAGTCTGTTTGGAGATAGTGTTAATCTCGGCACAAGATAGGTGCACTGTTTGTGCCCAATGTATTATTGGCATGGAAACCATTTTGGGCGCACCCAATGGTACACCTTGGTGACGTGGGTCAAGTAGAGCCCATTTTGGTCCATTTGGAGATAGTGTTAATCTAGGCACAAGATAGGTGCATGGTTTGCGCTGAACATACCATAGGCTGAGAAATCATTTTGGACACACCCGATGGTACTCATAGGTGACGTGGGTCAAGTGGAACTTCGTTTTGGTCCGTTTGAAGATAGTGTTAATCTCGGTGCAAGATAGGTGTACGGTTTGCGCCGAATGTACAACGCGCATGGAAATCATTTTGGGCACACCCGACGGTACTCCAAGGTGATGTGGGTCAAGTGGAATCTTGTTTTGGTCTGTTTGGAGATAGTGTTAATCTCAGCGCAAGATAGGTGCGTGGTTAGCGCCGAATGTACCACAGGCGTGGAAATCATTTTGGGCACACCCAATTGTACACCTACGTGACGTGGGTCAAGTGGAAGCTCATTTCGTTCCATTTGGAGATAGTGTTAATCTAGGTGCAAGTTAGGTGCACGGTTTGTGCTAAATGACCATCGGTTCTGACATTGCTTTGGGCACACCCAATGGGACTCCTAGGTGACATAGATCAAGTGGAAGCTCGTTTCAGACTTTTTGGAGATAGTGTTAATCTTGAC
This sequence comes from Saccharum hybrid cultivar R570, assembly GCA_038087645.1. NCBI lineage: Eukaryota > Viridiplantae > Streptophyta > Magnoliopsida > Poales > Poaceae > Saccharum > Saccharum hybrid cultivar. The sequence continues at coordinate 38,323,607 of JAQSUU010000307.1, read as the reverse complement.
ACAACATAGGCGCTCAATTTGCACCGAACGTACCATAGGCTCATAAAACATTTTCGGCGCAACCGATGGTACTCCTATGTGACGTGGGCCAAGTGGAAACTCATTTCGGTCCATTTGAAGATAGTGTTAATCTCGATGCAACATAGGTGCACTGATTGCGCCGAACGTACCATAGGCTCATAAATCATTTTGGCCACACCTGATTTGACTCCTAGGTGACGTGGCTCAAGCAGAAGCTCGTTTTGATCCCTTTGGTGATAGTTTTAATCTCAGCGCAAGATGGGTGCACGGTTTGCACCGAATGTACCATATGCATGGAAATGGCTTTTGGCACACATGATGGTACTCCTAGGTAATGCATGTCAAGTGGAAGCTTATTTCGGTCCATTTGTAGATAGTGTTAGTCTCGGTGCACGATTTGCGCCGAACATACCATAGGCTCAGAAATCAATTTGAGACACCCGATGGTACTTCTAGGTGACATGGGTCAAGTGGAAGCTCGTTTTGGTCTGTTTGGAGATAGTGTTAACCTCGGCACATGGTAGGTGCACGGTTTGCGCCGAATGTAGCATTGGCATGGAAACCATTTCGGGTGCACCCAATGGTACACCTAGGTGACGTGGGTCAAGTAGAGCCCATTTCGGACCATTTGGAGATAGTGATAAACTAGGTGCTAGATAGGTGCACGGTTTGCGATGAACGTACCATAGGCTCGGAAATCATTTTGGACACACCTGATGGTACTTATAGGTGACGTGGGTCAAGTGGAACCTCGTTTTGGTCTATCTGAAGATAGTGTTAATCTCGGTGCAAGATAGGTGTACGGTTTACGACGAATGTACCACAGGAGTGGAAATCATTTTGGGCACACCCGATGGTACACCTACGTGACGTGGGTCAAGTGGAAGCTCATTTCGTTCGGTTTGGAGATAGTGTTAATCTAGGCGCATGTTAGGTGCACGGTTTGTGCTAAATGACCATAGGTTCTGAAATCGCTTTAGGCACACCCAATGGGACTCCTTGGTGACATAGGTCAAGTGGAAGCTCGTTTCAAACCTTTTGGAGATAGTGTTAATCTTGACACAAGATAGGTGCTCAATTTGCACCAAACGTACCATAGGCTCATAAATCATTTTGGGTGCAACCGATGGTACTCCTACATGATGTGGGCCAAGTGGAAACTCTTTTCGGCCCATTTGAGGATAGTGTTATCTCGACCCAAGATAGGTGCACGGTTTGCGCCGAACGTACCATAGGCTCATAAATCATTTTGGCCGCACCTAATTTTACTCCTAGGTGACGTGGATCAAGCAGAAGCTTGTTTCGATCTGATTGGTGATAGTTTTAATCTCAGCGCAAGATGGGTGCACGGTTTGCACCGAATGTACCACGGGCATGGAAATGGCTTTGGGCACACATGATGGTACTCCTAGGTAATGTATGTCAAGTGGAAGCTTGTTTCAGTCCATTTGCAGATAGTGTTAGTCTCAGCGCTAGATAGGTGCAAGATTTGCGCTGAACGTACCATAGGCTCAGAAATCATTTTGACACACCCGATGGTACTCCTAGGTGACGTGGTCAAGTGGAAGCTCGTTTTGGTCTGTTTGGAGATAGTGTTAATGTTGGCACAAGATAGGCACACGATTTGTGCCGAATGTACCATTGGCGTGGAAACCATTTCGGGCGCACCCCATGGTACACCTAGGTATGTGGGTCAAGTAGAGCCCATTTCGATCCATTTGGAGATAGTGTTAAACTAGGCGCAAGATTGGTGCACGGTTTGCGATGAACGTACCATAGGCTCGGAAATCATTTTGGACACACCCGATGGTACTCATAGGCGACATGGGTCAAGTGGAACCTCGTTTTGGTCTGTTTGACGATAGTGTTAATCTCGGTGCAAGATAAGTGCACGGTTTGTGCCAAACATACAACACGCATGGAAATCATTTTGGCCACACCCGATGGTACTCCAAGGTGATGTGGGTCAAGTGGAATCTTGTTTTGGTCTGTTTGGAGATAGTGTTAATTTCAGCGCAAGATAGGTGCATGGTTTGCGCTAAATGTACCAGAGGCATGGAAATCATTTTGGGCACATCTAATGGTACACCTAGGTGACATGGGTCGTGTGGAAGCTTGTTTCGGTCTATTTGGAGATAGTGTTAATCTAGGAGCAAGTTAGGTGTACAGTTTGCACTAAACGTACCATAGGCTCAAAAGTCATTTTCGACACTACTGATTGTACTCCTAGGTGACGTGGATCAAGCAGAAGCTCATTTCGATCCGTTTAGAAATAGTTTTAATCTCAGCGCAAGATAGGTGCAATGTTTTCGCCGAATGTACTACGGGCATGGAAATGGCTTTGGGCACACCTGATGGTACTCCTAGGTAATGAATGTCAAGTGGTAGCTTGTTTCGGTCCATTTAGAGATAGTGTTAGTCTCAGCGCATGATTGATGCACGATTTGCGTCAAACGTACTATAGGCTTAGAAATCATTTTGACACACCTAGTGGTACTCCTAGGTGATGTGGGTCAAGTGAAAGCTCGTTTGGGTCTGTTTGGAGATAGTGTTAATCTCTGCGCAGGATAGGTACACGGTTTGCGCCAAAATGTTCCACGGGCATGGAAACCATTTTAGGCATACCCAATGGTACACCTAGGTGACGTGGGTCAAGTGGAAGCTCATTTCGGTCCGTTTGGAGATAGTGTTAATCTAGGCGCAAGATAGGTGCACGGTTTGCGCCGAACATACCATTGCCTTGGAACTCATTTTAGACGCACCCGATGGCACTCCTAGGTGACGTAGGTCAAGTGGAATCTCTTTTTGGTCCATTAGGAGATAGTATCAATCTCGGCGCAAGATAGGTGCATGGTTTACACCGAATGTACAATGCGCATGGAAATCATTTTTAGCACAACCGATGGTACTCCAAGGTGACTGTGGTCCAGTGGATTCTTGTTTTGGTCTGTTTGGAGATAGTGTTAATCTCAGCGCAAGATATGTGCAGGGTTTATGACGAACGTACTATAGGCTCGGAAATCATTTTAACGCACCCGATGGTACTCCTAGGTGAGGTGGGTCAAGTGGAAGCTCGTTTCAGTCCTTTAGAGATAGTGTTAATTTTGGTACAAGATAGGTGCACGGTTTGCACCGAATGTACCATGGGCATGGAAATCATTTTGGATACACCCGATGGCACTCCTAGTCAAGTGGAAGCTCATTTCGGTCTGTCTGGAGATAGTGTTAATCTTAGCACAAGATTGGTGCACGGTTTGCTCTGAATGTACCATAGGCATGAAAATCATTTTGGACACACCCGATGGTACTCCAAGGTGACAGGTCTCAAATGGAAGCACGTTATGGTCCGTTTGGAGATAGTGTTAATATAGGCACAAGATAGGTGTACGGCTTGCCCCGAATAAACCACAGGCATGGAAATCTTTTTAGGCACACCCAAAGGTACTTCTAGGTGACATTGATCTAGTGGAAGGTCATTTCAGTCTGTTTGGAGATAGTATTAATCTCGACGCAAGATAGGTGCACGGTTTGTGCTAAATGACCATAGGTTCTAACATCGCTTTGGGCACACCCAATGGGACTCCTAGGTGACGTAGATCAAGTGGAAGCTCGTTTCAGACTTTTTGGAGATAGTGTTAATCTTGACACAAGATAGGCGCTCAATTTGCACCGAACGTACCATAGGCTCAGAAATCATTTTGGGCGCAACCGATGGTACTCCTAGGTGGCGTGGGTCAAGTGGAGCCTTGTTTTGGTCTGTTTGAAGATAGTGTTAATCTTGGCGAACGATAGTTGCATGGTTTGCGCCGAATGTACCACAGGCATGGAAATCATTTTGGACACACCCAATGGTACTCCCAGGTGACGTGGGTCAAGTGGAAGCTTGTTTCGGTCCGTTTGGAGATAGTGTTAATCTCGGCGCACGATAGGTGCGCGGTTTGCGTCGAATGTACCACTAGCGTGGAAATCATTTTAGTCACAACTAATGGTACTCCTAGGTGACGTGGGTCAAGTGGAAGCTCGTTTCGGTCTATTTGGAGATAGTGTTAATCTTAGCATAAGGTAGGTGCACAGTTTGCTCCGAATGTACCATAGGCAAAGAAATCATTTTGGCCACACCTGATGGTACTTCTAGGTGATGTGTGTCAAGTGGAAGCCCATTTTGGTCCGTTTGGAGATATTGTTAATCGAGGCACAAGATAGGTGCACGGATTGCACTGAATATACCACGTGCTTGGAAATCTTTTCAGGCACACCCGATGGTACTTCTGGGTGACATTGGTCAAGTGTAAGCTCGTTTTGGTCCATTTGGAGATAGTATTAATCTCGACGCAATATAGTTGCAGGGTTGTCACCGAATGTACCATAGAATCTAATATCACTTTGGGCACACCCGAGGGTACTCCTAGGTGACATAGGTCAAGTGGAAGCTCATTTCAGTCTATTTGGGGAAAGTGCAATCTCGACGCAAGATAAGTGCACAGTTCTCACCGAACATACCATAGGCTCGGAAATCATTTTGGGCGCAACCGATGGTACTCCTATGTGACATCGGTCAAGTGCAAACTCATTTCGGTCCATTTCGAGATAGTGTTAATTTCGATGCAAGATAGGTGCACGGTTTGCACCGATTGTACCATGGGCATGGAAATCATTTTGGGCGTACCCAATAGAACTCTTTGTTGACGTGGTTAAAATGGAAGCTCGTTTCGGTCTGTTTAGAGATAATGTTAATCTCGACGCATGATAGGTGTATGGTTTGTGCCAATTGTACCATAGGCTCGAAAATCATTTTGGGCACAACCAATGGTACTCCTACGTGATGTGGGTTAAGGGGAAACTCGTTTCACTCCATTTAGAGATAGTGTTAATCTCGAGCGCCTAGCGTACTATAGGGTCAAAAATTATTTTGGACACACCTGATTGTACTCCTAGGTGACATGGATCAAGTGCAAGCTTATTTTAATCCGTTTGGAGATAGTTTTAATCTCGGCGCAAGATAGGTGCACGGTTTCCGCCGAATGTACCATGGACATGGAATGGCTTTGGGCACAGTTGATGGTAATTCTAGGTAATGTATGTCAGGTGGAAGCTTGTTTCGATCTGTTTGGACATAGTGTTAGTATCGGCGCAACATAAGGGCATGGTTTGCGCTGAAGGTACCATAGGCTCGAAAATCATTTTAACACATCTGATGGTACTCCTAGGTGACGTGGGTCAAGTGGAAGCTCGTTTCGGTCCAATTGGAGATAGTGTTAATCTCAGCGCAAGATTGGTGCACGGTTTGCATCGAATGTACCACGGGCATGGAAACCATTTTGGGCGCACCCAATGGTACACCTAGGTGGCGTGGGTCAAGTGGAAGCTCGTTTCGGTCCGTTTGGAGATATGGTTAATCTAGGCGCAAGATAGGTGCACAGTTTGCACCGAACGTACCGTAGGCTCATAAATCATTTTGGACACACGGATGGTAGTCCTAGGTGACATGGGTCAAGTAGAAGCTTGTTTCGGTCTGTTTGGAGGTAGTGTTAATATCGGTGCAAGATAGGTGCACGGTTTGCATTGAATGTACCAAATGCATGGAAATCTTTTTCAGGCACACCCGGTGGTACTTCTAGGTGACGTTGGTCAAGTGGAAGCTTGTTTCGGTCTGTTTGGAGATAGTATTAATCTCGACGTAAGATAGGTGCAGGGTATGCGCCAAATGTACCATAGGCTTTAAAATTGCTTTATTAACACCCATGGGTACTCCTAGGAGGTGACGTAGTTCAAGTGGTAGCTCATTTCAGTCTGTTTGGCGATAGTGTCAATCTCGATGCGAGATAGGTGCACAGTTTGTGCACGGGCACGGAAATCTTTTTAGGCACACCTGATGGTACGTCTTGGTGACGTTGGTCAAGTGGAATCTTGTTTTGGTCCATTTGGAGATAGTGTTAACCTCAGCGCAAGATAGGTGCATGGTTTGCTCTGATTATACCACGGGTGTGCAAATCATTTTGGGCACACTCGATGGTACTCCTAGGTGACATGGGTCAAGTGGAGGCTCATTTCGGTCCATTTGGAGATAGTGCAATCTCAGCGCAAGATAGGTGCATGGTTTGCGCTGAACGTACCATAGGCTTGGAAATCATTTTAACGCACCAATGGTTGTCCTAGGTGACGTGAGTCAACTGAAAGCTCGTTTCAGTCTGTTTGGAGATAGTGTTAATCTCTGCGCAAGATAGGTGCATAGTTTGCGCTGAATGTACCATGGGCATGGAAACCATTTCGGACACACCCGATGGTACACCTAGGTGACTTGGGTCAAGTGGAAGCTCGTTTCGGTCCATTTGGAGGTTATGTTAATCTTGGAGCATGTTAGATGAATGGTTTGCACCGAATGAACCATAAGCTCAAAAATCATTTTGGATGGACCCGATGGTACCCCTAGGTGATGTGGGTCAAGTAGAAGCTCGTTTCGGTCCATTTGGAGATAGTGTTAATCTACTAGCAAGATAGGTGCACGGTTTGCACCGAATGTTCCATGGGCATGGAAATCATTTTGGGCACATTCGATGGTACTCCTAGGTGACGTGGGTCAAGTGGAAGCTCGTTTTGGTTCATTTGGAGAAAGTGTTAATCTTTGCTCAATATAGGTGCATGTTTTGCGCCGAGTGTACCACAGGCATGGAGATAGTGTTAATCTCGGCACAAGATAGGTGCACGGTTTGCACCGAATGTTCCACATGCATGGAAATCATTTTAGGCACACTCGATTGTACTTCTAGGTGACGTGGATCAAGTGGAAGCTCGTTTTCGCTTGTTTGCAGAAAGTGTTAATCTTCGCTCAACGTAGGTGCGCCAAATGTACCACAGACATGGAGATCTTTTTCGGCACACCCGATGGTACACCTAGGTGACGTGATTCAAGTAGAAGCTCGTTTCGATCTGTTTGGAGATAGTGTTAATCTAGGCGCAAGATAGGTCCACGGTTTGCGCTGAATGTACCACGGGCATGGAAATCTTTTTAGGCAAACCTGATGTTACTTTTAGGTGACATTGGTCAAGTGGAAGCTCGTTTCGGTCCATTTGGAGATAGTATTAATCTCGACGCAAGATAGGTGCAGGGTTTGCGCCGAATGTACCATAGGCTCTAAAATCGCTTTGGGCACACCCGAGGGTACTCCTAGGTGATGTAGGTCAGGTGGTAGCTCATGTCAGTCTGTTTGGCAATTGTGTCAATCTCGATGCAAGATAGGTGCACGGTTTGTGCACAGGCATGGAAATCTTTTTAGGCACACCCGATGGTACTTCTAGATGACGTTGGTCAAGTGGAAGCTCGTTTCGGTCTATTTGGAGATATTGCTAATCTCAGCGCAAGATAGTTGCACGATTTGCTCCGAATATACCATGGGCGTGCAAATCATTTTGGGCACACCCTATAGTACTCCTAGGTGACGTGGGTCAAGTGGAGGCTTATTTTGGTGTGTTTGGAGAGTGTTAATCTTAGTGCAAGATAGGTACACGGTTTGCTCCGAATGTATAGTGGGCATGGGAATCATTTTGGGCATACCCGATGGTACTCCAAGGTGACGTGTATCAAGTGGTAGCTCATTTCGGTCCGTTTGGAGATTGTGTTAGTCTCGACGCAAGATAGGTGCATGGTTTGCACCGAATGTACCACGTGCACGGAAATGGCTTTGGGCACACCTGATGGTAATCCTAGGTAATGTATGTCAAGTGGAAGCTTGTTTCGGTCTCCATTTTGTTAGTCTCGGCACAAGATAGGGGCAAGGTTTGCGCCAAACATACCATAGGCTCGAAAATCAGTTTGTCACATCTGATGGTACTCCAAGGTGTCGTGGGTCAAGTGGAAGCTGATTTCGGTCCATTTTGACATAGTGTTCTCAGCACAAGATAGGTGCTTGGTTTGCACCGAATGTACCATGGGCATAGAAACCATTTCGGGCGCACCCAATGGTACAAATAGGTGACATGAGTCAAGCTAGAGCTTATTGTGGTTCGTTTGGAGATAGTGTTAATCTAGGCACAAGATTGGTGCATGGTCTACACTGAATGTACGATAGGCACGAAAATCATTTTGGATTCACCGATGGTATTCCTAGGTGACGTGGGTCAAATTGGACCTCGTTTCGGTCTATTTAGAGATAGTGTTAATCTCGGCGCAAGATAGGTGCACGGTTTGCGCCAAATGTACAACAGGCATGGAAATCATTTTGGGACACCCGATGGTACTCCTACGTGATGTGGGTCAAGTGGAATCTTGTGTTGGTCTGTTAGGAGATAGTGTTAATCTCAGCGCAAGATAGGTGGGATGCGTCGAATGTACCATAGGCACGAAAATCAGTTAGGGCACACCCGATGCTACACCTAGGTGATGTGGGTCAAGTGAAAAATTATCTTAGTCCGTTTGGAGATAGTGTTAATCTAGGCGGAAGTTAGGTGCACATTTTTGCGCTGAACGTACCATAGGCTCCAAAATTATTTTGGACAAGCCCGATGGAACTCCTAGGTGACGTGGGACAAGTGGTAGCTCGTTTTGGTCCGTTTGGAGATAGTGTTAATTTAGGAGCAAGATAGGTGCACGATTTGTGCCGAATGTTCCATGGGCATGGAAACCATTTCAAGCACACCCGATGGTACACCTAGGTGACGTGGGTCAAGTGGAAGCTTGTTTCGTTCTATTTTGAGATTGTGTTAATCTAGGCGCAAGTTAGGTGCATGGTTTGCGCTGAATGTACCATAGGCTCGGAAATCATTTTGGATGCACCTGATTATACTCCTAGGTGACATGTGTCAAGTAGAAGCTCGTTTCGGTCCATTTGAAGATAGTGTTAATCTCGGTGCAAGATTGGTGCACAATTTGCGCTTAATGTACCACGGGCATGCAAATCATTTTGGGCACACTCAATGGTACTCCTAAGTGACGTGGCTCAAGTGGTAGCTCGTTTCGGTCTCTTTGGAGAAAGAGTTAATCTTGGCGCAACATAGGTGCACGCTTTGTGCCTAACGTACCACAGGCATGGACAACATTTTGGGCGCACCCGATGGTACCTGTAGGTGACGTGTGTCAAGTGGAAGCTCGTTTCGGTCCATTTGGAGATAGTGTTAATCTAGGCGCAAGATAGGTGTACGGTTTGTGCCGAATGTACCACGAGCATGGAAATCTTTTTAGGCACACCTGATGGTACTCCTAGGATACGTGTGTCAAGTGGAAACTCATTTTAGTCCATTTGGAGATAATGTTAATCTCGAAGCAAGATAGGTGCATGGTTTGCGCCGAACGTACTATGGGCATGGAAATCTTTTCAGGCACGCCCATCGTACTCTTAGGTGACATGTGTCAAGTGGTAACTCATTTTGATCCATTTGGTGAGAGTATTAATCTCGATGCAAGATAGGTGCACGGTTTACGCCGAGTATACCATAGGCTCTAAAATGGCTTTGGGCACTCCCGAGGGTACTCCTTGGTGACGTAGGTCAAGTGGAAGCTCATTTCAGTATGTTTCGGGATAGTGTCAATCTCGACGCAAGATAGATGCACGGTTTGTGCCGAACGTACTATAGGCTCAGAAATCATTTTGGCGCATCTGATTGTACTCCTAGGTGACATGGATCAAGCGGAAGTTCATTTCGATCCGTTCAGAGATAGTTTTAATCTCGGTGCAAGATAGGTGCGCGGTTTGCGCCGAATGTACCACGTGAATGGAAATGGCTTTGTGCACACCTGATGGTACTCCTAGGTAATGTATGCCAAGTGGAAGCTTGTTTTGGTCCATTTGGAGATAGTGTTAGTCTCGGCGCAAGATAGGTGCATGGTTTGTGCCGAACATACCATAGGCTCAGAAATCATTTTGGATGCACCCGATGGTACTCCTAGGTGACATGGGTCAAACTAAACCTCGAAGCTCGTTTCAATCGCTTTGGAGTTAGAGTTAATCTTAGCACAACATAGTTGCATGCTTTACGCCAAATGTTTCACAGGCATGGAAATCATTTTGGGCACACCCGATGGTACTTCTAGGGGACGTGTGTCAAGTGGAAGCTCATTGCGGTCCGTTTGGAGATAGTTTTAATCCAGGCGCATGATAGGTGCACAGTTTGCACCAAATGTACTACGGGAATGGAAATCTTTGTTGGCACACCCGATGGTGCTTCTAGGTGATTTGGTCGAGTGGAAGCTCATTTCAGTCTGTTTGGAGATAGTATTAATCTTGATGCAAGATAGGTGCACGTTTTGTGCTGAATGTACCATAGGCTTTGAAATTGCTTTGAGCGCAATCAATGGTATTCGTATGTGACGTCGATCAAGTGGAAACTCATTTCAGTCCATTTGCAGATAGTGTTAATCTCGATGCAAGGTAGGTGCACAATTTGCACTGATTGAACCATGGGCATAGAAATCATTTTGGGCACCATCGATGGTACTCCTACATGACCTGGGTCAAGTGGAAACTCATTTCCGTCCATTTGGAGATACTGTTAATCTTGGCCCAAGATAGGTGCAAGGTTTGCGCCGAACATACCATAGGATTGAAAATCATTTTGACGCACCCGATGGTACTCTAAGGTGACGTGGGTCAACTGGAAAACTCATTTCCGTCCATTTGGAGATACTGTTAATCTTGGCACAAGGTAGGTGCATGGTTTGTGCTGAACATACCATAGGCTCAGAAATCATTTTGACACACCCGATGGTACTCTAAGGTGACGTGGGTCAAGTGGAAACTCATTTTCATCCATTTGGAGATACTGTTAATCTGGGCACAAGATAGGTGCAAGGTTTGTGCCAAACATACCATAGCATCGGAAATCATTTTGACGCACCCAATGCTACTCAAAGGTGATGTGGGTCAAGTGAAAACTCATTTCCATCCATTTGGAGATACTGTTAATCTTGGCCCAAGATAGGTGAATGGCTTGCGCCGAACATACCGTTAGCTCAGAAATCATTTTGACACACCTGATGGTACTCCAAGGTGACATGGGTCAAGTGAAAACTTGTTTCGGTCCGTTTGGAGATACTATTATTCTCGACACAAGATAGGTGCATGGTTTGCACCGAATGTACCTCGGTCTTGGAAACCATTTTGGGCGCACCCAATGGTACACATAGGTGCCGTGAGTCAAGTCAAAGCTCATTTTGGTCCATTTGGAGATAGTGTTAATCTTGGCGCAAGGTATGTGCACGATTTGCGCTGAACGTACTATAGGCTAAAAAATTATTTTGGATGCACCCGATGGTACTCCTAGGAGACGTGGGTCAAATTCAACCTTGTTTTGGTCCGTTTGGTGATAGTGTTAATCTCGACGCAATATGGGTGCATGGTTTGCGCTGAATGTACAATGGGCATGTAAATCATTTTGGGCACACCCGATAGTACTCAGGTGACGTGGATCAAGTCGAATCTTGTTGTGATCTGTTTAGAAATAGTGATAATTTCAGCGCAATATAGGTGCAAGGGTTGCTCCGAATGTACCACAGGCATAGAAATCATTTAGGGCACACCCGATGCTACACCTAGGTGCGTGGGTCAAGTGAAGCTCGTTTCGATCCGTTTGGACATAATGCTAGTCTAGGCGCAAGGTAGGTGCACGGTTTGCGCCAAACGTACCATAGGCTCCAAAATTATTTTGGACGCACCTAATGGTACTCCTAGGTGACATGGGTCAAGTGGCAGCTCTTTTCGGTCCGTTTAGAGATAGTGTTAATCTAGGCACAAGATAGGTGCACGGTTTGCACCGAATATAACATGGGCATGGAAACCATTTTAGGCACACCCGATTGTACACCAAGAGGACGTGGGTCAAGTGGAAACTTGTTTCGGTCCTTTTGGAGATTGTGTTAATCTAGGCACAAGTTAGGTGCACAGTTTGCGCTGCACATACCATAGGCTCGGAAATCATTTTGGACGAACCCAATGGTCCTCTTAGGTGATGTGGGTCAAGTAGAAGCTCGTTTCTGTCAGTTTGGAGATAGTTTTAATGTCGGTGCAAGACGGGAGCATGATTTGTGCTGAGTGTACCACGGGCACGGAAATAATTTTGGGCACACTCGGTGGTACTCCTAGGTGACATGGGTCTAGAAGAAGCTCGTTTCGGTCCGTTTGGAGATAGTGTTATTCTTAGCACAACATAGGTGCACGCTTTGTGTCGAATGTACCATAGGTATAGAAATCATTTTGGGCACACCCGATGGTACTCCTAGGTGATGTGTGTCAAGTGGAAGCTTATTTTGGTCCGTTTGGAGATAGTGTTCATCTAGGCTAATGATAGGTGCATGGTTTGCACCGAATGTACCATGGGCATGAAAACCTTTTCGGGACACCCGATAGTACTTCTAGGTGACGTTGGTCGAGTGGAAGCTCATTTCGGTCCATTTGAGATAGTATTAATCTTGAGGCAAGATAGGTGCACGGTTTGCGCCGAATGTTCCATAGGCTCTGAAATCTCTTTGAGCACAACCGATGGTACACCTAGGTGACACGGGTCAAGTGGCAGCTTGTTTCGGTCGGTTTGGTGATACTGTTAATCTGGGCACAAGATAGGTCCATAGTTTCAGCCGAATGTACCACAGGCATATAAACCATTTTGGGCACACCCGATGGTACACCAAGGTGACGTGGGTCAAGTGGAAGCTTGTTTCGGTCCATGTGGATATTGTGTTAATCTAGGCGCAAGTTAGGTGCACGGTATGCGTTGAATGTACCAAGACACGGAAATCATTTTGGACGCACCTGATGGTATTCCTAGGTGACATGGGTCAAGTAGAAGCTCGTTTCGGTCCGTTTGGAGATAGTGTTAACCTTGGTGCAATATGGGTGCACAATTTGCGCTGAATGTACTACGAGCACAGAAAACACTTTGGGCATAATCAATGGTACTCCTAAGTGACGTGGTCTAGTGGAAGCTTGTTTCAGTCTGTTTGGAGATAGTATTAGTCTTAGCACAACATAGGTGCACGCTTAGCACCGAATGTACCATAGGTGTGGAAATCATTTTGGGCACACCCGATGGTACTCCTAGGTGACGTGTGCCAATTGGAAGCTCATCTTGGTCCGTTTGGAGATAGTGTTAATCTAGGCGCAAGATAGGTGCCCAGTTTGCACCGAATGTACCACGGGCATGGAAATCTTTTCCAGCACACACGATGGTACTTCTTGGTGACGTTGGTCGAGTGAAAGCTCATTTCAGTCCGTTTGGAGATAGTATTAAACTTGGCGCAAGATAGGTGCACAGTTTATGCCGAATGTACCATAGGCTCTGAGATCACTTTGAGCGCAACCGATGGTACTCCTATGTGACGTCGATCATGTGGAAACTCATTTCAATCCATTTGGGGATAGTGTTAATCTCGACGCAAGATTGGTGCACAGTTTGCGCTGAATGAACCACAGGATGGAAATCATTTTGGGCGCACCTGATGGAACTCCTTGGTGACATGGATGAAATGGAAGCTCATTTCGGTACATTTGGAGACAGTGTTAATCTCGACGCGAGATAGGTGCATGGTTTTTGTCGAACCTAACATAGGCCCAAAAATCATTTTAGGCGCAACCGGTGGAACTCCAACGTGACTTGGGTCAAGTGGAAACTCATTTTGATCCATTTGGAGAAAGTGTTTGTCTTGGCGGAAGATAGGTGCACAGTTTGCGCCAAATGTACCATAGGCTCGAAAATCATTTTGATGCACCCGTTGGTACTCCAAGGTGACGTGGGTCAAGTGGAAGTTTTTTCGGTTCATTTGGAGATAGTGTTAAGCCCAGCGCAAGATTGGTGAACAGTTTGTGCCGAATGTACCACGGGCATGGATACCATTTTGGGTGCACCCAATGGTACACATAGGTGACGTGAGTCAGAAGCTCATTTCGGTTCATTTGGAGATAGTGTGAATCTAGGTGCAAGATAGGTGCACGGTTTGCGCTAAATGTACAACGGGCTTGGAAATCATTTTGGGCACACCCAATGGTACTCCTAGGTGACATGGTCAAATTGAACCTCGTTTTGGTCCATTTGGAGATAGTGGTAATCTCGGGATGGAAATCATTTTGGGCGCACCCAATGGTACATATAGGTGACGTGAGTCAAGTAGAAGCTCATTTCGGTCCGTTTAGAGATATTGCTAATCTAGGCACAAGATACGTGCACGGTTTGCGCTGAACGTACCATAGGCTCAAAAAATCATTTTGGATGCACCCGATGGTACTCCGAGGTGACGTGGGTCAAATTCAACCTCGTTGGTCTGTTTGGAGATAGTGTCAATCTTGGCGCAAGATAGGTGTACGGTTTGCGCTGAATGTACAACGGGCATGGAAATCATTTTGGGCACACCCGATTGTACTCCTAGGTGACGTGGGTCAAGTGCAATCTTTTTTTGGGTTGTTTGGAGATAGTGTTAATCTCAGTGCAAGATAGGTACATGGGTTGCACTGAATGTACCATAGGCTTGGAAATAATTTAGGGCACACCCGATACTACACCTAGGTGACGTGGGTCAAGTGGATGCCCATTTGGGTCTATTTGGGGATAATATTAATCTAGGCACAAGTTAGATGCATAGTTTTCACCGAACATACCATAGGCTCCAAAATTAGTTTGGATGCACCCGGTGACATGGGTCAAGTGGTAGCTTGTTTTGGTCCGTTTAGAGATAGTGTTAATCTAGGTGCAAGATAGGTGCACGGTTTGCGCCGAATGTACCATGGGCATGGAAACCATTTCGGGCACACCCGATGGTACACCAAGGTGACGTGGGTCCAGTGGACACTTGTTTCGGTCCATTTGGAGATTGTGTTAATCAAGGCGCAGGTTAGATGCACGGTTTGCACCGAACATACCATAGGCTCATAAATCATTTGGACGCACCCGATGGTACTCCTAGGTGATGTGGGTTAAGGAGATGCTCGTTTTCGATCAGTTTGGAGATAGTGCTAATCTCGGTGCAAGATGGGAGCACGATTTGCGTTGAATGTACCATAGGCATGAAAACCATTTTGGGCACAATCGATGGTACTCCTAGGTGACGTGGGTCAAGTGGAAGCTCGTTTTGGTTCGCTTCGAGATAGTGTTAATCTAGGCAAAATTATAGGTTCACACTTTGCGCCGAATGTATCACAGGCGTGGAAATCATTTTGGGCACACTCGATGGTACTCCTAGGTGACGTGTGTCAAGTGGAAGCTCATTTCGGTCTGTTTCGAGATAGTGTTAATCTAGGCCCAAGATAGGTGCACGGTTTAGGCATGGAAATCTTTTCAGACACACCCGATGGTACTTCTTGGTGACGTTGGTCGAGTGGAAGCTCATTTCATTCTGTTTGGCAACAGTATTAATCTTGATGCTAGAGAGGTGCATGGTTTGTGCCGAATCTACCATAGGCTCTAAAATCGCTTTGAGCGCAACCGATGGTACTCCTATGTGACGTCAGTCAAGTGGAAACTCATTTCGGTCCATCTGGAGATAGTGTTAATCTCGACGCAAGATAGGTGCACGGTTTGCGCTGAATGAACCAAGGGCATCAAAATCATTTTGGGTGCACCTGAGGGAACTCCTAGGTGACGTGGGTGAAATGGAAGCTCGTTTCGGTCCTTTCGGAGATATTGTTAATCTTGGCACAAGATGCATTGTTTGCGCCGAATGTACCTCGATCATGAAAACCATTTCGGGCGCACCCAATGGTACACATAGGTGACGTGAGTCAAGTGGAAGCTCATTTCGGTCCGTTTGGAGATAGTGCTAATCACGGTGGAAGATAGGTGCACGGTTTGCGCCGTACGTACCATTGGCATGAAAATCATTTTGGACACACCCAAGGGTCCTGCTATGTGACGTGGGTCAAGTGGAATCTCGTTTTGGTCCTTTTGGAGATAGTGTTAATCTCGGCGCAAGATAGGTGCACGGTTTGCGTTGAATGTACCACAGGCTTGGAAATTGCTTTGGGCACACCCGATGGTACTCCTAGGCAATGTATGTCAAGTGGAAGATTGTTTTAGTCCACTTGGAGATAGTCTGAGTCTGGTGCAAGATGTGTGCATGGTTTGACCGAAGAAACCATAGGCTCAAAAATTATTTTGATGCACCCGATGGTACTCCAAGGTGACGTGGGTCAAGTGGAAGTTCGTTTCGTTCCGTTTGGAGATACTGCCAATCTAGACGCAAGATAGGGGTACGGTTTGTGCCGAATGTACCATGGGCATGGAAACCATTTCGGGCACACCCAATGGTACACATAGGTGACGTGAGTCGAGTGGAAGCTCATTTTGATCGGTTTGGCGATGGTATTAATCTTAGCACAACATAGGTGCACGCTTTGCGCCGAATGTACCACAGGCATGGAAATCATTTTGGGCACACCCGATGGTACTCCAAGGTGACGTGTGTCAAGTTGAAGCTCATTTCAGTCTGTTTGGAGATAATATTAATCTTGACACAAGATAGGTGCACGATTTGCGCCTAATATACCATAGGCTCTGAAATCGCTTGGAGCGCAACAGATGGTACTCCTATGTGATGTTGGTCAAGTGGAAACTCATTTCGGTCCATTTGGAGATAGTGTTAATCTCGACGCCAGATATGTGCACGGTTTGTACTGAAGGAACCATGAGCATGGAAATCATTTTGGGCGCAACTGATGGAACTCCTAGGTAACATGGGTGAAATGGAAGCTCGTTTTGGTCTGTTTGGAGATAGTGTTAATCTTGACACATGATAGGTGCACGGTTTGCGCCGAACGTACCATATGCACAGAAATCATTTTGGGCGCAATCAATGGTACTCCTACATGACGTGGGTCAAGTGAAAACTCATTTCGGTCCATTTGGAGACAGTGTTAATCTCGGCGCAAGATAGGTGCATGGTTTGCGCTGAACATACCATAGGCTTGGAAATCATTTTGACGCACCCGATGGTACTCCAAGGTCACGTGGGTCAAGTGGAAACTCTTTTCAGTCCGTTTGGAGATACTCTTAATCTTGGGACAAGATAGGTGCATAGTTTGTGCCGAATGTACCTCGGTCATAGAAACCATTTTAGGCGCACCTAATGGTACACATAGGTGACGTGAGTCAAGTGAAATCTCATTTCGGTCCGTTTGGATATAGTGTTAATCTTAGCGCAAGATACGTGCACTATTTGCGCTGAACGTATCATAGGCTCAAAAATCATTTTGGATGCACCCGATGGTACTCCTAGGTGACGTGGGTCAAATTCAACCTCGTTTCGGTCTGTTTGGAGATAGTGTCAATCTCGGCGCAAGATAGGTGCACGGTTTGCGCTGAATGTACAACGGGCATGGAAATCATTTTGGGCACACCTAAGATTGTAGGCGGGGTAGGCTCTTAATGAAACCTGCACGCTTGCCCCGCAAAAATTCTCTTTGTGGCTATTGTGGCTCAGCTGCAATTTCTTTGTGGCCTAGTATCCTTTAACCCACGAAGCCCGTTGGGCAAGAGACAGAGGTCACACGAACCCGCAAGAACCTATGACGATTCCATCTCTTGATCCCCATCGCTTTCGCCATCACAGTAGCATGGCATCGGGCATCGTCCTCCTCTGCTCGCCATCTGCCCCTTCTACAACATGAGAGTCCTGGCTTCGGCGCAGATGGAAACGCCGATTGCGGCCATGGCAGGGACAACTACATGGAGCACGATGAGTTCAGCTTCGGGAACAGGGGCAGCATCATGGACTGGGACATGAAGGAAGGGGACGAGAAGGCCGTAGCGGTGGCAGCCAGGGAAGCCAATGCAGTGGCCGCACCGATGGCGATACTGTCGATGAGCGTGATGACCCGTCTCATCCTGATCATGGTGTGGCACAAGCTCATCCACAACCCAAACACCTACTCCAGCCTCATCGGCATCATCTGGTCGCTCATCTGCTTCAGGTCCATACTAGCAACTACCAACCGATACGGCATGCATGCATCGGCCGGCGGAGTAGAGTAGCGGGTGATCCAGTGAGGCAGCCAATTGATAGCTTCGTTGTCGTGTCCTGCAGGTGGAACTTTGAGATGCTAGCCATTGTCATGCAATCCATCTCCATCCTATCAGACACGGGGCTCGGAATGGTCGTGTTCAGTCTTAAGCGGGCTCCCATTCCAGCTCTAGTTTTTGTCATCATAAGTTCATGCTATTGTGTTTATGTAGATAATGTACGTGTAGGGAGATAGAGCACACGTACATACACTATAGTGTAGCGGGTCTCACGGGTTTTGTAGCTAAGCGCGTTGTGTCCATGAAAAACTTTGCAGCAAGTGATGCGGGTTAGTGGCCGACTGCGAATGAGCCCGCCTGCAAGTTGAGGCACACACAATGGTACTCCTAAGTGACGTGGGTCAAGTGAAATCTTGTTTTGGTCTGTTTGGAGATAGTGTTAATCTCAACGCAAGATAAGAGCATGGGTTGCGCCAAATGTACCATAGGCATAGAAATCATTTAGGGCACACCCGATGCTACACCTAGGTGATGTGGGTCAAGTGAAAGCTCGTTTCAGTCCTTTTGGAGATAATGTCAATTTAGGCGCAAGTTAGGTGCATAGTTTGCTCCAAATGTACCATAGGAAATTATTTTGGATGCACCCGATGGTACTCCTAGGTGACATGGTGAGCTCGTTTCGGTCTGTTTGGAGATAGTGTTCATCTAGGCGCAATATAGGTGCACGATATGCACCGAATATACCATGGGTATGGAAACCATTTTGGGCACACCCGATGGTACACCAAGGTGATGTGGGTCAAGTGGAAGCTTATTTCAGTCCATTTGGAGATTGTGTTAATCTAGGCACAAGTTAGGGGCACGGTTTGCGCCGAACGTACCATAGGCTCAGAAATCATTTTGAACGCACTCGACGGTACTCCAAGGTGATGTGGGTCAAGTAGAAGCTTGTTTCGGTTAGTTTGGAGATAGTGTTAATCTCGATGCACGACAGGTGCTTGATTTGCGTTGAATGTACCACGAGCATGGAAATCATTTTGGGCACACTCGATGGTACTTCTAGGTGACATGGGTCTTGTGGAAGCTCGTTTCGGTCTGTTTGGAGATAGTGTTAATCGTAGCACAACATAGGTGCACGCTTTGTGTCGAATGTACCATAGGCATGGAAATCATTTTGGGCACATCATGGTACTCCTAGGTGACGTGTGTCAAGTGGAAGCTCATTTCAGTCCGTTTGGAGATAGTATTAGTCTAGGTGCAAGATAGGTGCACGGTTTGCACCGAATGTACCTCAGGCATGGAAATCTTTTCAGGCACACCTGATGGTACTTCTAGGTGACGTTGGTTGAGTGGAAGCTCATTTCAGTCCATTTAGAGATAGTATTAATCTTGACGCAAGATAGGTGAACGGTTTGTGTTGAATCTACCATAGGCTCTGAAGATCGCGTTGAGCCCAACCGATGGTACTCCTAGGTGACATGGGTCATGTGGTAGCTCATTTTGGTCTGTTTGGAGATAGTGTTAATCAGGGCGCAAGATACGTGCATGGATTGCGCCGAATGTACCACGGGCATGGAAACCATTTCGGAGACACCCGATGGTACACCAAAGTGATGTGGGTCAAGTGTAAGCTTGTTTTGGTCCATTTAGAGATTGTGTTAATCTAGGCGCAAGTTAGGTGCACGGTTTGCGCTGAACGTACCATAGGCTCAAAAAACATTTTGGACGCGCCCGATGGTACACCTAGGTGACGTGGGTCAAGTAGAAGCTCATTTTAGTCCGTTTGGAGATAGTGTTAATCTTGGTGCAAGGTGGGCGCACGGTTTGCATTGAATGTACCACGGGCATGGAAATCATTTTGGGCACACTCGATCGTACTCCTAGGAGACGTGGGTCTAGTGGAAGCTTGTTTTAGTCCGTCTGGAGATAGTATTAATCTTGGCACAACATAAGTGCACGCTTTGCACCGAATGTACCACAGGCTTGGAAATTATTTTGGGCACACCCGATGGTACTCCTAGGTGATGTGTGTCAAGTGGAAGCTCATTTTGGTCCATTTGTAGATAGTGTTATTCTAGGTGCAAGACAGGTGCACAGTTTGCGTCGAATGCACCACGGGCATGGAAATCTTTTTAGGCACACCCGATGGTACTTCTAGGTGATGTTGGTCGAGTAGAAGCTCATTTTAGTCCGTTTGGAGATAGTATTAATCTTGACGCAAGATAGGTGCATGGTTTGTGCCAAATCTACCATAGGCTCTAAAATCGCTTTGAGTGCAACCGATGGAACTCCTAGGTGACATGGGTCTAGTGGAAGCTCATTTCGGTTCATTGTAGATAATGTAAATCTAGGTGCAAGTTAGGTGCATAGTTTGCACCGAACATACCATAGGCTCTAAACTTATTTTGGACGCACCCGATGGTACAACTTTGTGACATGGGTCAATTGGTAGCTCATTTTGGTATGTTTGGAGATTGTGTTAATCTAGGAGCAAGTTAGGTGCACGGTTTGTGCCGCACGTACCATAGGCTCAGAAATCACTTTGGATGCACCCGAATGGTACTCCTAGGTGACGTGGGTCAAGTAGAAGCCCATTTTGGTCTGTTTGGAGATAGTGTTAATCACGGGGCAAGATCGGTGCACATTTGCGCCGAACGTACCATAGGCCTGAAAATCACTTTGGACGCACCCGAATGGTACTCCTAAGTGACGTGAGTCTAGTGGAAGCCCATTTCGGTCCATTTGGAGATAGTATTAATCTTGGCACAACATAGGTGCACGCTTTGCGACGAATTTACCACAGGCAAGGAAATCATTTTGGGCACACCCGATGGTATTCCTAGGTGACGTGTGTCAAGTGGAAGCTCATTACGGTCCATTTGGATGTTAATCTAGGTGCAAGATAGCTGCACGGTTTGCACCGAATATACCACGGGCATGGAAATCTTTTAAGGCATACCCGATGGTACTTCTTGGTCATGTTGGTCGAGTGCAAGCTCATTTTAGTCTGTTTGGAGATAGTGTTAATCTCGACGCAAGATAGATGCATGGTTTGCGCTGAATGAACCAAGGGCATGGAAATCATTTTGGGCGCACCTGATGGAACTCCTAGGTGACATGGGTGAAATGGAAGCTTGTTTCGGTCGGTTTGGAGATAGTGTTAATCTCGACGCATGATAGGCGCACGGTTTGCGCCAAACGTGCCATAGGCTCAGAAATCATTTTGGACGCAACCGATGGTAATCCTACGTGACGTGGGTCAAGTGGAAAGTCATTTCGGTCCATTTGGAGATAGTGTTAATCTTGATGCAAGACAGGTGCATGGTTTGCGCTGAACATACCATAGGCTTGGAAATTATTTTGACGCACCCGATGGTACTCCAAGGTGACGTGGGTCAAGTGGAAGCTTGTTTTGGTCCGTTTGGAGATACTGTTAACCTCAGCACCAGATAGGTGCATAGTTTGCGCTGAATGTACCTCGGTCATGGAAACCATTTCAGGCGGACGCACTGAACACATAGGTGATGTGAGTCAAGTGGAAGCTCATTTCGGTCCGTTTGGAGATACTATTAATCTAGGCGCAAGATACATGCACGGTTTGCGCTGAACGTACCATAGGCACAAAATCATTTTGGATGGTACTCCTAGGTGGCGTGTGTCAATTTCAACCTCGTTTTGGTCTGTTTAGAGATAGTGTTAATCTCGGCGCAAGATTGGTGCACGATTTGCGCTGAATGTACAATGGGCATGTAAATCATTTTGGGCACACCCAATGATACTCCTAGGTGACGTGGGTCAATTGGAATCTTGTTTTGGTCTGCATGGAGGTAGTGTTAATCTCAGCCTAAGATAGGTGCATGGGTTGCACCGAATGTACCACAGGCATGGAAATCATTTGGGGCACATCGGATGCTACACCTGGTGAAGTGGGTCAAGTGGAAGCTCGTTTTGGTTCATTGTAGATAATGTTAATCTAGGCGCAAGTTAGGTGCATAGTTTGTGCCGAACGTACCATAGGCTCTAAAATTATTTTGGACGCACCCGATGGTACTCCTATATGACATGGGTCAAGTGGTAGCTCATTTTGGTCTGTTTGGAGATAGTGTTAATCTAGGCGCAAGATAGACACACGGTTTGTGCTGAATGTACCATGGGCATGGCAACCATTTCGGGCACACCCGATGGTACACCAAGGTGATGTGGGTGAAGTGGAAGCTTGTCTCAGTCCATATGGAGATTGTGTTAATCTAGGCGCAAATTAGGTGAACGGTTTGCGCCGAATGTACCATAGGCTCGAAAATCATTTTGGGCACACCCGATAGTACTCCTAGGTGATGTGGATCAAGCAGAAGCTTGTTTCGGTCAGTTTGTAGATAGTGTTAATCTTGGTGCACGATTTGCGCTGAATGTACCACGGGCATGGAAATCATTTTGGGCACACTCGATGGTTCTCCTAGGTGACGTGGGTCTAGTGGAAGCTCATTTCAATCCGTTTGCAAATAGTGTTAATCTTAGCACAACATAGGTGCACGCTTTGCACCGAATGTACCATAGGCATGGAAATCATTTTGGGTACACCCGATGGTACTCCTAGGTGACGTGTGTAAGTGGAAGCTCATTTCAGTCCGTTTGGATATAGTGTTAATCTTGGCACAAGATAGTCGCACTGTTTGCGCCGAATTTACCATGGGCATGGAAATCTTTTCAGCCACGCCTGATGGTACTTCTAGGTGTCGTTGGTCGACTGGAAGCTCGTTTCTATCCGTTTGGAGATAGTATTAATCTTAACGTAAGATAGGTGCACAGTTTGCGCCGAATGTACCTTGGCATGGAAACCAATTCGGGGCACACCCGATGGTACACCAAGGTGACGTGGGTCTAGTGGACGCTTGTTTTGGTCCATTTGGAGATTGTGTTAATCTAGGCGCAGGTTAGATGCACGGTTTGCACCGAACGTACCATAGGCTCCAAAATCATTTTGGACGCACCCGATGGTACTCCTAGGTGATGTGGGTTAAGGAGATGCTCGTTTTCAGTTATTTTGGAGATAGTGTTAATCTCGGTGCAAGATGGGAGCATGATTTGCGCTGAATGTACCATAGGATTAAAATCATTTTGGGCACACTCGATGGTACTCCTAGGTGATGTGGGTCTAGTGGAAGCTCATTTCAGTTCGTTTAGAGATAGTGTTAATCTTAGCAAAATTATAGGTTCACACTTTGCGCCGAATGTATCACAGGCGTGGAAATCATTTTGGGCACACTCGATGGTACTCCTCGGTGACGTGTGTCAAGTGGAAGCTCGTTTCGGTCCGTTTGGAGATAGTGTTAATCTAGGCCCAAGATAGGTGCATGGTTTAGGCATGGAAATCTTTTCAGGCACACCCGATGGTACTTCTTGGTGACGTTGGTCGAGTGGAAGCTCATTTCAGTCTGTTTGGAGATAGTATTAATCTTGATGCAAGAGTGGTGCATGGTTTGTGCTAAATCTACCATAGGCTCTGAAATCGCTTTGAGCGCAATCGATGGTACTCCTATGTGACGTCAGTCAAGTGGAAACTCATTTCGGTCCATATGGATATAGTGTTATTCTCAACGCAAGATGGGTGTACGGCTTGCGCCGAAAGAACTAGGGGTATGGAAATCATTTTGGGTACACCTGATGGAACTCCTAGGTGACGTGGGTGAAATGGAAGCTTGTTTCGGTCCAAGTGGAGATAGTGTTAATCTCGACGCATGATAGATGCACGGTTTGCACCGTACGTACCATAGGCTCAGAAATCATTTTAGGTGCAACCGATGGTACTCCTACATGACGTGGGTCTAGTGGAAACTCATTTCGGTCCATTTGGAGATAGTGTTAATCTCGGCGCAAGATAGGTGCACGGTTTGCGCCAAACGTACCATGGGCATGGAAACCATTTTGGGCGCACCTGATGGAACTCCTAGGTGCGTGGGTGAAATAGAAGTTTGTTTTGGTCCATGTGGGGATTGTGTTAATCTCGACACATGATGGGTGCAAGGTTTGCGCTGAACATACCATAGGCTCGAAAACAATTTTAGGCGTAACCGATGGTACTCCTACGTTACATCGGTCAAGTGGAAACTGGTTTTGGTCCATTTGGAGGTAATGTTAATCTCGTGCGCGTAACGTATGATAGGCTCAAAATTTATTTTGGATGCACCTAATTATATTCCTTGGTGACGTGGATCTAGCGGAAGCACATTGCGATCCGTTTGGAGATAGTTTTGATCTCGGCGCAAGATAGGGGCACGGTTTGTGCCGAATGCACCATGGGCATGGAAATCGCTTTGGGCACACCCGATTGTACTCCTAGGCGTATGTCAAGTGGAAGCTTGTTTTGAACCGTTTGGAGACAGTGTTGGTCTCGACACAAGATAGGTCCACGGTTTGCGTTGAACATACCATAGGCACAGAAATAATTTTGGACCCACCCAAGGGTACTCCTAGGTGGTGTGAGTCAAGTGGAACCCTGTTTCAGTCCGTTTGGAGATAGTGTTAATCTCGGTGCAAAATAGGTGCACGGTTTGCACTGAACGTACCATGGGCGTGCAAATCATTTTGACGCACCGGATGGTACTCCAATGTGACCTAGGTCAAGTGGAAGCTCGTTTCGGTCCATTTGGAGATAGTGTTAGTCTCAAACCAAGGTAGGTGCACGGTTTGCACTGAACGTACCATGGGCATAAAAATCTTTTCAGGCACTCCTGATGGTACTCTTAGGTGACGTGTGTCAAGTGAAAACTAATTTCGGTCCATTTGGAGATAGTATTAATCCTGATATAAGATAGATGCATGGTTTGCGTTGAATGTACCATAGGCTCTGAAATCACTTTGGGCACACCGGAGGGTACTCCTAGGTGACGTAGGTCAAGTGGAAGGTAACTTTAGTGTGTTCGGGGATAGAGTCTATCTCAACGTAGGATAGGTGCATGGTATGCGCCAAATGTACCATAGACTCAGAAATCATTTTGGACGCATTTGATTGTACTCCTAGGTGACGTGGATCAAGCAGAAGCTCATTTCAATCCGTTTAGAGATTGTTTTAATCTCAGCGCAAGATAGGTGCTCGGTTTGCGCTGAATGTACCACGAGCATGGAAATGGCTTTGGGCACACCTGATGGTACTCCTAGGTAATGTATGTCAAGTGGAACCTTGTTTCGATCCGTTTGAAGATAGTGTTTGTCTCGGTGCAAGATAGGTGCATGGTTTGCGCTAAACATACCATAGGCACGAAAATCATTTTGACGCACACGATGGCACTCCAAGGTAATGTGGGTCAAGTGGAAGCTCATTTTGGTCTGTTTGGAGATAGTGTTTATCTTGGCGCAAGATAGGTGCACGGTTTCACTGAATGTACCACGGGCATGGAAACCATTTCAGGCACACCCGGTGGTACACCATGGTGGCTTGGGTTTGCGCCGAACGTACCATTGGCTCGGAAATCATTTTGGACGCACCCGATGGTACACCTAGGTGCACGGTTTGCGCCGAACATACCATAGACTTAGAAATCATTTTGGACGCACTCGATGGTACTCCTAGGTGACGTGGGTCAAGTAGAAGCTCATTTGGGTCCGTTTGGAGACAGTGTTAATCTCAGTGCAAGATGGGTGCACGATTTGCGTCGAATGTACCAAGGGCATCGAAATTCATTTTGGGGACACTCGATGGTACTCCTATGTGACATGGGTCAAGTGGAAGCTCATTTCGGTCCATTTGGAGATAGTGTTAATCTCGAACACCTAACGTACCATAGGCTCAAAAATTGTTTTGGACGCACCTGATTGTACTCCTTGGTGACATGGATCAAGCGGAAGCTCATTGCGATCTGTTTGGAGACTATTTTAATATCGGCGCTAGATAGGTGCACGGTTTGCGCCGACACATACCATAGGCTCTGAAACCATTTTGACGCATCTGATGGTACTCCAAAGTGCCGTGGGTCAAGTGGAAGCTCGTTCCGGTTAGTTTGGAGATAGTGTTAATCTCAGCGTAAGATAGGTGTACAGTTTGTGCCGAATGTACCATGGGCATGGAAAAATTTTCAGGCACACCCAATGGTACACATAGCTAACGTGTGTCAAGTGAAAGATCATTTCGGTCAATCCGGAGATAGTGTTAACCTAGGCGCAAGATGGGTGCACGGTTTGCGTTGAACGTACCATAGGCTTGGAAATCATTTTGCATGCACCTGATGGTACTCTAAAGTGACGTGGGTCAGGTGGAAGCTCGTTTCGGTCCATTTGGAGATAGTGCTAATCTCGGCGTACAACGGCTATAGAAATCATTTTTGGCATACCCGATTGTACTCCTAGGTGACGTGGGTCAAGTTGAATCTTGGTTTGATCTATTTGGAGATAGTGTTAATATAGGTGCAAGACAGGTGCATGGGTTGCGCCGAATGTACCACATGCATAGAAATCATTTTGGGCAAACCCAATGCTACACCTAGGTGACATTGGTCAAGTGGAAGCTCATTTTGGTCCATTTAGAGATATTGTTAATCTAGGCGTAAGTTAGGTGCACGGTTTGCGCTGAATGTGCCACAGGCATGGAAATCATTTTGGGCACACCCGATGGTACTCCTAGGTGACGTGGGTCAAGTGGTAGCTCGTTTTGATTCGTCTGGTGATGGTGTTAATCTAGGCGCAAGATAGGTGCACTGTTTGTACTGAATGTACCACGGGCATGGAAACCATTATGGGGAGACCTGATGGTACACCTAGGTGACGTGGGTCAAGTGGAAGCTTGTTTTGGTCCATTTGGAGATTGTGTTGATCTAAGCACAAGTTAGGTGAATGGTTTGCGCCGAATGTACCATAGGCTCAGAAATCATTTTGGACGCACCCGATGGCACTCCTAGGTGACGTGCGTCAAATTTAAGCTCGTTTCAGTACGTTTGGAGATAGTGTTAGTCTCGGTTCAAGATGGGTGCACGATTTGCGCTGAATGTACCACAGGCATGGAAATCATTTTGGGCACACTCAATGGTGCTCCTAGGTGACATGGGTCTAGTGGAAGCTCGTTTCGGTTCGTTTGGAGATGGTGTTATCTTAGCACAACATAGGTGCACGCTTTGCGTCGAATGTATTACAGGCGTGGAATTCATTTTGGGCACACCCGATGGTACTCTGAGGTGACGTGTGTCGAGTGGAAGCTCGTTTCGGTCCATTTGTAGATAGTGTTAATCTAGGCGCAAGATAGGTGCCCGGTTTGCGCCGAATGTACCACGGGTATGGAAATAGCTTTGGGCACACTTGATGGTACTCCTAGTATGTCAAGTGAAAGCTTGTTTTGGTCCATTTGGAGATATTATTATTCTTGGCACAAGGTAGGTGCACGGTTTACGCTGAACATACCATAGGATCCAAAATCATTTTGACGCACCCGATGGTACTCTAAGGTGACATGGGTCAAGCGAAAGCTTGTTTCAGTCTTTTTGGAGATAGTGTTAATGTCAGCCCAAGATAGGTGCACGGTTGCATCGAATGTACGACGGGCAAGGAAACCATTTCGTGTGCCGTTTGGAGACAGTGTTAATCTCGGCGCAAGATAGGTGCATAGTTTGTGCCAAATGTACCACGGGCATGGAAACTATTTCGGGCACACCCGATGGTAGACCTAGGTGACTTTGGTCCAGTGGATGCTCGTTTCGGTCCATTTGGAGACAACATTAATCTTGGCACAAGTTAGGAGCATGATTTGCGCCGAACGTACCATAGGCTCGCAAATCATTTTGGACGCACCCAATGGTACACCTATGTGACGTGGGTCAAGTAGAAGCTCATTTCATTCTGTTTGAAGATAGTGTTAATCTTGGTGCAAGATAGGTGCACGGTTTGCACTGAATGTACCACGGGCATAGAAATCATTTTAGGCACACTCGATGGTACTCCTAGGTGATGTGGGTCAAACTAAACCTCATTTCGGTCCGTTTGGAGATAGTGTTAATCTCAGCGTAAGATTGGTGCACGGTTTGCGCCGATCATAACCTAGGCATGGAAATCTTTTTCAGGCACACCCGATCGTACTTCTATGTGACGTTGGTTGAGTGAAAGCTCGTTTTAGTCCATTTGGAGACAGTATTAATCTCGACGCAATATAGGTGCACGGTTTGCGCTGAATGTACCATAGGCTCTGAAATCACTTTGGGCATGCCCAAAGGTACTCCTATGTGAGTAGGTCAAGTGGAAGCTCATTTCAGTCTGTTTGGGGATAGTGTCAATCTCGACGCTACATAGGTGCACAGTTTGCGCCGAATGTACCATAGGCTTAGAAATCATTTTGGACGCATCTATACTACTAGGTGACATGGATCAAGTGAAAACTTGTTTCGGTCCGTTTAGAGATTGTGTTAGCCTCGGCACAAGATTGGTGCACGGTTTGCGCCGAACGTACCATAGGCACGGAAATCATTTTGGATGCACCCAAGGGTACTCCTAGGTGATGTGGGTCAAGTGGAACCTCGTTTCGGCCCATTTGGAGTTAGTGTTAATCTTGGTGAAAGATAGGTGCACGGTTTACATCGAATGTAGCATGGGCATGGAACTGGCTTTGGGCACACTTGATGGCACTCCTAAGTAACGTATGACAAGTGGAAGCTTGTGTCGATCTGTTTGGAGATAGTGTTAGTCTTGGCGCAAGATAGGTGCGTGGTTTGCGTCGAACGTACCATAGGCTTGGAAATTATTTTGATGCACCCGATGGTACTCCAAGGTGACATGGGTCAAGTGAAAGCTTGTTTCGGTCCGTTCAGACAGTGCTAATCTCGGCACAAGATAGGTGCCCGGTTTGCGCCGAATGTACCACAGACATGGAAACCATTTCAGGTGCGCCCAATGGTACACATAGGTGACGTGAATGAACTGGAAGCTCATTTTGGTCCGCTTAGAGATAGTGTTAATCTAGGCACAAGATAGGTGCAGGTTTTGCGCCGAACGTACCATAGGCTCGGAAATCATTTTGACGCACCCAATAGTACTCCTAGGAGATGTGAGTCAAGTGAAAGCTCGTTTCGGTCTGTTTAGAGATAGTGTTAATCATGGTGCAAGATAGGTGTACAGTTTATGCTGAATGTACCACGGGCATGGAAACTATTTCGGGCACACCCGATGGTACAACTAGGTGACTTGGGTCAAGTGGAAGCTTGTTTCGGTCCATTTGGAGATTGTGTTAATCTTGGGCGCAAGTTAGGTACTCGATTTGTGCCGAACGTAGCATAGGCTCAGAAATCATTTTGGACGCACCCAATGGTACTCCTAGGTGATGTTGGTCAAGTAGATGCTCGTTTCAGTCCGTTTGAAGATAGAGTTAATCTTGGTGCAAGCTAGGTGCACATTTTGTGTCGAATGAACCATGGGCATAGGAATCATTTTAGGCACACTCGATGGTACTCCTAGGTGACGTGGGTCAAGTGGAAGCTCGTTTCGGTCCGTTTGGAGAAAGTGTTAATCTTAGCCCAACATAGGTGCACGCTTTGCTCCAATTGTACCACAAGCATGGAGATCATTTTGGGCACACCCGATGGGAGTCCTAGGAGATGTGTGCCAAGTGGAAGCTCGTTTGGTCCATTTGGAGATAGTGTTAATATAGGCGAAAGTTAGGTGCACGGTTTGCGCCGAATGTACCACGGGGATGGAAATCTTTTCAGGCACACCCGATGGTACTCGTAGGTGGCACATGTCAAGTGGAATTTAGGTCTATTTAGAGATAGTGTTAATCTCAAAGCAAGATAGGTGCACGGTTTGCGCTGAACGTACCACGAGCATGAAAATCCTTTTAGGCACACCGATGGTACTTCTATGTGATGTTGGTCAAGTGGAAGCTCGTTTCGGTCCGTTTGGAGATAGTATTAATCTCAACGCAAGATAGGTGAACAGTTTGCACCGAATGTACCATAGGCTCTTAAGTTGCTTTGGCACACCTGAGGGTACTCCTAGGTGACGTAGGTCAAGTGGGAGCTCATTTTAGTCTATTTGGGGATAGTGTCAATCTCGATGCAACATAGGTGCATGGTTTGCGTTGAACGTATCATAGGATTAGAAATCATTTTGTTTGCATCTAATTGTACTCCTAGGTGACGTGGATCAAGTGAAATCTCATTTCGATTCGTTTGGAGATAGTTTTAATCTCAATGCAAGATAGGTGCACGATTTTGTGCTGAATGTTCCACAGGCATGGAAATGGCTTTGGGCACACCTGACGGTACTCCTATGTAATGTATGTCAAGTGGAAGCTTGTTTCGCTCCGTTTGGAGATAGTGTTAGTCTCGACGCAAGACAGGTGCATGGGTTGTGCCGAATGTACCATGGGCATGGGAATGGCT
The DNA here is from genome assembly GCA_038087645.1 of Saccharum hybrid cultivar R570. Taxonomy (NCBI): domain Eukaryota; kingdom Viridiplantae; phylum Streptophyta; class Magnoliopsida; order Poales; family Poaceae; genus Saccharum; species Saccharum hybrid cultivar. The sequence continues at coordinate 38,293,305 of JAQSUU010000307.1, read as the reverse complement.
TTGGGCACACCTGATGGTACACCTAGGTAATGCATGTCAAGTGGAAGCTAGTTTTGGTCTGTTTGGAGATTGTTTTAGTCTCGGCGCAAGATGGGTGCACGGTTTGCGCCGAACGTACCATAGGCTCGGAAATCATTTTGACGCACCCGATGGTACTCCAAGGTGACGGGGTTCAAGTTGAAGCTCATTTCAGTCCATTTGGAGATAGTGTTAATCATGACCCAAGATAGGTGCACAGTTTGTGCCGAATGTAACATGGGCATGGAAACCATTTCGGGCACACCTAATGGTACACATAGGTAACGTGAGTCAAGCGGAAGGCCATTCGGTCCGTTTCGAGATAGTGTTAATATAGGCGCAAGATAGGGGCACGGTTTGCGCCGAATGTGCCATAGGCATGGAAATTATTTTGAGCATACCCGATGGAACACCTAGGTGACTGGGTCAAGTGGAGTCTTATCTCAGCCCGTTTGATGATAGTGTCAATCTTGACACCAGATAGGTGCACGTTTTGCACCGAACATACCATAGGCTCCGAAATCATTATAGACGCATCTAATTGTACTCCTAGGTAGTGTGGATCAAGCGAAAGCTCATTTCGATCTGTTTGGAGATAGTGTTAATCTCCGCGCAAGATAGGTGCACGGTTTGTGCCGAATGTATCACGGGCATGGAAACCATTCCGGGCACACCCCATGGTACACCTAGGTGACGTGGGTTAAGCGGAATCTTGTTTTAGTCTATATGGAGATAGTGTTAATCTCAGTGCAAGATAGGTGTAAGGCTTGCGCCGAATGTACCACAGGCATGGAAAATCATTTAGGGCACACCCGATGGTACACCTAGGTGACGTGGGTCAAGTGGAAGCTCGTTTCGGTCCGTTTGGAGATAACGTTAATCTAGGCGCAAGTTGGGTGAACGGTTGCGCCAAATGCACCATAGGTTCGAAAATCATTTCGGACGCACCTTATGGTACTCCTAGGTGACGTGGGTCTAGTGAAAGCTCATTTCGGTATGTTAGGAGATAGTGTTAGTCTCGATGCAAGATGGGTGCATGGGTATGGAAATCATTTTAGGCACACTCGGTGGTACTTATAGGTGACGTGGGTCTAGTGGAAGCTCATTTCAGTCCGTTTGGAGATAGTGTTAATCTTAGCAAAACATAGGTGCACGCTTTACGCCGAATGTACCACAGGCATGGAAATCAAGTTGGGCACACCTGATGGTACTCCTAGATAATGTGTGTCAGGTGGGAACTCTTTTTAGTTCGTTTGGAGATAGTGTTATTCTAGGCGCAAGATACGTGCCTGCTTTGCGCTTAGCACGGGCATGGAAATCTTTTTAGGCACACTCAATGGTACTTTGAGTTGACGTTGGCGAAGTGGAAGCTCATTTCGGTCTGTTTGGAGATAATATTAATCTCGACGCAAGATACGTGCACGGTTTGCGTCGAATGTACCATAGACTCCGAAATTGCTTGAGCACACCCGAGGGTACTCCTATGTGACATAGGTCAAGTGCAAGCTTATTTTCAGTCTGTATGGGGATTACTATCAATCTTGACGCAAGATAGGTGCACGGTTTGCGCCGAATGAAACACGGGCATGGAAACCATTTCGGGAGCACCCGATGGTACACATTGGTGACGTGAGTCAAGTGGATCCTCATTTTGGTCTATTTGGAAAAAATGTTAATCTAGGCGCAAGATAGGTGCACGGTTGTGCCGAACGTACCATAGGCTCAGAAATCATTTTGACCACCCGATGGTACTCCTAGGTGACATGAGTCAAGTGAAAGCTTGTTTCGGTCCGTTTAGAGATAATGTTAATCTCAGCGCAAGATAGGTGCACAGTTTGCGCCAAATGTACCACAGGCATGCAAACCATTTCGGGCACACCCAATGGTACACCTAGGTGACTTGGGTCAAGTGGAAGCTTGTTTCGGTCCATTTGAAGATTCTGTTAATCTAGGCGCAAGTTAGGTACACTATTTGTGTCGAATGTACCATAGGCTCAGAAATCATTTTGGACGCACCCAATGGTACTCCTAGGTGATGTCGGTCAAGTAGAAGCTTGTTTTGGTCCGTTTGAAGATAGTGTTAATCTCTGTGCAAGATGGGTGCACCGTTTGTGCCGAATGTACCATAGGCTCTTAAATCGCTTTAGGCACACTCGAGGGTACTCCTAGGTGACATAGGTCAAGTGGAAGCTTATTTTAGTCTATTTAGGGATAGTGTCAATCTCGACACAACATAGGTGCAAGGTTTGCGCCGAATGTTCCACGGGCATGGAAATGGCTTTGGGCACACCTGATGGTACTCCTAGGTAATGTTTGTCAAGTGGAAACTTCTTTTCGCCCATTTGGAGATAGTGTTAATCTTGACCCAAGATAGGAGCATGGTTTGCGCCGAACGTACCATAGGCTCGGAAATCATTTTGATGCACCCGATGGTATTCCAAGGTGATGTGGTTGAAGTGGATGTCATTTCAGTCCGTTTGGAGATAGTGTTAATCTCGACGCAAGATAGGTGCACGGTTTGGGCCGAATATATCACGGGCATCGAATCCATATTGGGCCCACCCAATGGTACAATCAGTGACATGAAGCTCATTTTGGTCTATTTGGAGATAGTGTTAATCTAGGCGCAAAATAGGTACTCGGTTTGCGCCGAACGTACCATATGCTTGAAAATTATTTTGGACGCACCCGATGGTACTCCTAGGTGACGTGGGTCAAACTGAAGCTCATTTCGATCTGTTTGTGCTGAATGTACAACGGGCATGGAAATCGTTTTGGGCATACCCGATGGTACTCCTAGGTGACATGTGCCAAGTGGAAGCTCGATTTGTTTCATTTGGAGATAGTGTCATTCTAGGAGCAAGATTGGTGCACGCTTTGTGCCGAATGTACCACAGGCAAGGAAATCTTTTTAGGCACACCCGATGGTACTTCTAGGTGACGTTGGTCAAGTGGAAGCTCGTTTTGGTCCGTTTGGAGATTATGTTAATCTAGGTGCAACTTAGGTGCACATTTGCGCCAAACGTACCATAGACTCAAAAATCATTTCGGACACACCCGATGGTACTCCTAGCTGGCGTAGGTCAAGTAGAAGCTCGTTTCTCTCCATTTGGAGATAGTGTTAATCTCGGTGAAAGGTGGGTGCATAATTTGAGCCGAATGTACCTTGGACATGGAAATCATTTTAGGCACACTCAATGGTACTTCTAGGTGACGTGGGTCTAGTGAAAGCTCGTTTTGGTCCGTTTGGAGATAGTGTTAATCTTAGCACAACATAGGTGAACGCTTTGCGCCGAATGTACCATAGGCATGGAAATCATTTTGGGCACTCCCGATGTTACTCCTAGGTGACATGTGTCAAGTGGATGCTCATTTCGGTCCATTTGGAGATAATGTTAATCTAGGCACAAGATAGGTGTATGGTTTTCTCTGAATGTACCACGGGAATGGAAATCTTTTCAGACACATCCGATGGTACTTCTAGGTCAAGTGAAAGATCGTTTCGGTCCATTCGGAGATAGTATTAATCTCAATGTAAGATAGGTGCACGGTTTGCACTGAACATACCAGAGGCACATAAATCATTTTGGCCACACCTGATTGTACCCCTACGTGACGTGGATCAAGCAGAAACCCATTTTGATCCGTTTGGAGATAGTTTTAACCTGGGCGCAAATAGGTGCACGGTTTGCGCCAAATGTTCCACGGGCATGGAAATCATTTTGGGCACACTCGATGGTACTCCTAGGTGATGTGGGTCTAGTGGAAGCTCATTTTGGTCCATTTGGAGATAGTGTTAATCTTAGCACAACATAGGCGCATGCTTTGCTCCGAATGTACCACAGGAATGGAAATCATTTTGGGCACACCCGATGGTACTCCTAGGTGATGTGCGTAAAGTGGAAGCTCATTTTGGTCTGTTTGAAGATAGTGTTAATCTAGACCCAAGATAAGTGCACGGTTTGCACCGAATGTACCACGGGCATGGAAATCTTTTCTGGCACCCCGATGGTACTTCTAGGTCAAATGGAAGCTCGTTTCGGCCTATTTGGAGATAGTATTAATCTCAACGCAAGATAGGTGACGGTTTGCGCCGAACATACCATAGGCTCAGAAATCATTTTGGCCGCCCCTGATTATACTCCAACGTGACATGTATGAAGCAGAAACTCATTTTGATCCATTTGGAGATGTTTTAATCTTGGAGCAACACAGGTGCATGGTTTGTGCCGAATGTACCACGAGCATGGAAATAGGTGATGTGGGTGAAGTGGAAACTTGTTTCGGTCCGTTTGGAGATAGTATTAATCTCGACACAAGATAGGTGCATGGTTTGCGCCGAACGTACCATAGGCTCAAAAATCATTGTGGGATCAATCGATGGTACACCTATGTGACATGGGTCAAGTGGAATCTTGTTTGGTCTGTTTGGAGATAGTGTTATTCTCAGCGCAAGATAGGTGCATGTGTTGCGCCGAATGTACCATAGCCTTGAAAATCATTTTGGGCACACCCGATGTGACACCAAGGTGACGTGGGTCAATTGGAAGCTCATTTCAGTCTGTTTGGAGATTGTGTTAATCTAGGGGCAAGTTGGGTGCATGGTTTGTGCCGATCGTATGATGGACTCAAAAATCATTTTAGATGCACCTGATGGTGCTCCTTGATGACGTGGGTCAAGTAGAAGCTCGTTTCGGTCTGTTTGGAGATAGTGTTAATCTCGGTGCAAGGTGGGTGCACCATTTGTGCCAAATGTACCTTGGGAATGAAATCATTTTGGGCACACTCGATGGTACTCCTAGGTGACGTGGGTCTAGTGGAAGCTCGTTTCGGTCCGTTTGGAGATAGTGTTAATGTTAGCACAACATAGGTGCACACTTTGCGCCGAATGTACCATAGGCTTGGAAATCATTTTGGACGCACCTGATGGCACTCCAAGGTGACGTGGTTCAAGTGGAAGCTCGTTTCGATCCGTTTGGAGATAGTGTTAATCTCGACGTAAGATAGTTGCACGGTTTGCGCCAAGTGTACTATGAGCATGGAAACCATTTTGGGCGCACCCAATGGTACACATAGGTGCGTGAGTCAAGTGGAAGCTCATTTCGGTCCGTTTGGAGATAGTGTTAATCTAGGTGCAAGATAGGTGCATAGTTTGCGTCGAATGTAGCTCGGGCATGGAAATGGCTTTGGGCACACCAGATGGTACTTCTAGTAATGTATGTCAAGTGGAAGCTTGTTTCGGTCTGTTTGGAGATAGTGTTAGTCTTGGCGCAAGATAGGTGCACAACTTGCGCCGAATGTACCTTAGGCACGGAAATCATTTGCATGCACCTGATGGTACTCCAAGGTGACATGGGTCAAATCAAAGCTCGTTTCGGTCCATTTAGAGATAGTGTTAATCTTGCTGCAAGATAAGTGCATAGTTTGCGCTGAATGTAGCACGGGCATGGAAATGGCTTTGGGCACACCTGATGGTACTTCTAGTTAATGTATGTCAAGTGGAAGCTTGTTTCGGTCCATTTAAAGATAGTGAAAGATAGGTAAACGGCTTGCGCCGAACATACCATTGGCTCAGAAATCATGTTGACGCATCCGATGGTACTCCAAGGCGACGTGGGTCAAGTCGAAGCTCATTTCAGTCGATTTGGAGATAGTGTTAATCTCGGCGCAAGATAGGTGCCCGCTTTGCGCTGAATGTACCACATGCACGGAAACCATTTCTCATGGGTGATGTGAGTCAAGTGGAATCTCATTTTGGTCCGTTTGGAGGTAGTGTTAATCTTGGCACAAGATAGGTGAATATTTTGCGCCTAACGTACTATAATCTTGGAAATCATTTTGACGCACCCCATGGTACTCCTAGGTGACATGAGTCAAGTGAAAGCTTGTTTTGGTCCATTTCGAGATAATGTTAATCTCGGCGCAAGATAGGTGCACAGTTTGTGTCAAATGTACCATGGGCATGGAAACCATTTCGAGCACGGCTGATGGTACACCAAGGTGACTTGGGTCTAGTGGAAGCTCATATCGGTCTTTTTCGAGATTGTGTTAATCGAGGCACAAGTTAGGTGCATGATTTGCACCGAACGTACCATAGGCTCATTTCGGTCCATTTGGAGATTGTGTTAATCTTAGCACAACATAGGTGCACGCTTTGCGCCGATTGTACCATGGGCATGGAAATCATTTTGGGCACACTCAATGGTACTCCTAGGTGGTGTGTCAAGTGGAAGCTCATTTCGGTCCGTTTCGTGATAATGTTAATCTCGGCACAAGATAGGTGTATAGTTTGCGCTGAATGTACCAAGGGCATGGAAACCATTTCGGTCCATTTGCAGATAGTGTTAATCTCGAAGTAGGGTAGGTACATGGTTAGCGCCGAACGTACCACGGGCATGGAAATCTTTTTAGGCACACCCGATGGTACTTCTATGTGACGTTGGTCAAATGGAAGCTCGTTTTAGTCCGTTTGGAGATAGTATTGATCTCGACGCAAGATAGGTGCATAGTTTGCGTCGAATGTACCACGAACATGGAAAACATTTTGGGCGCACCCGATGGTGCACCTAGGTGACTTGGGTCGAGTGGAAGCTCATTTCAATCTGTTTGGGGATAGTGTCAATCTCGACACAACATAGGTGCACGGTTTGCGCTGAATGTACCTAGTGGTACACATAGGTGACGTGAGTCAAGTGGAAGCTCATTTTGGTCCTTTTGGAGATAGTGCTAATCCAGGTGCAAGATAGGTGCACGATTTGCGTTGAACATACCATAGGCTCGAAAATCATTTGGGATGCACTCGATGGTACTCCTAGGTGACGTGGTAAAATTGAACCTTGTTTTGGTCTGTTCAGAGATATTGTTATTCTCGGTGTAAGATAGGTGCACAGTTTATGCCGAATGTACTATAGGCACAGAAATCATTTTGGGCACACTTAATGGTACTCCTAGGTGCAATGGGTCAAGTGGAACCTCGTTTTGATCTGTTTGGTGAAAGAGTTAATCTTAGCACAATAGAGGTGAACACTTTGCACCAATTGTACCATGGGCATGGAAATATTTACTGGCACACCCGACGGTACTCCTAGGTGATGTGAGTCAAGTGGAAAGTCATTTCGGTCCTTTTGGATATAGTGTTATTCTCGAACCAAGATAGGTGCACGGTTTGCGCCGAAAGTACCACAGGCATGTAAATCTTTTCAGGCATACCCGATGGTACTTCTATGTGACGTTGGTCAGTGGAAGCTCGTTTTTGTCTATTTTGATATAGTATTAATCTCAACGCAAGATAGGTGCACGGTTTGCACTGAATGAACCATAGGGTCTTAAATCACTTTGGGCACACCTGAGGGTACTCCTAGGTGATATAGGTCAAGTGGAAGCTCATTTCAGTCCATTTGGAGATAATGTTAATCTCAGCCCAATATAGGTTCACTGTTTGCGCCAAATGTACCATACGCTCTTAAATCACTTTGGGCACATCTGAGGGTACTCCTAGGTGAAGTAGGTCAAGTGGAAGCTCAATTCAGTCTGTTTGGGGATAGTGTCAATCTCGACACAACATAGGTGCACGGGCTGCACCGAACGTACCACATGCATGGAAATGGCTTTGGGCACACATGATGTTAATCCTAGGTAATGTATGCCAAGTGCAAGCTTATTTCGGTCCGTTTGGAGATAGTGTTAGTCTCGGCGCAAGATAGGTGCACGGTTTGCGCTGAACGTACCATAGGCTCGAAAATCATTTGGACGCAACCGATGGTACTCCAAGGTGACGTAGTTGAAGTGGAAGCTTGTCTTGGTCCATTTAGAGATAGTTAATCTCGACGCAAGATAGGTGCACAGTTTGGGCTGAATGTGTCACGGGCATGGAAACCATTTTGGTTCTACCCAATGGTACAATAGGTGACGTGAAGCTCATTTCGGTCCGTTTGGAGATAGTATTAACTCGATGCAAGATAGGTGCACGGTTTGTGTTGAATGACCATAGGCTATGACATTGCTTTGGGCACACCCAATGGTACTCCTAGGTGACATAGATCAAGTGGAAGCTCGTTTCAGTCTATTTGGAGATAGTGTTAATCTCACGCAAGATAGGTGCTCGGTTTGCACCGAACATACCATAGACTCGAAAATCATATTGGGCACAACCGATGGTACTCCTAGGTGACATGGGATAAGTGGAAACTTATTTTGGTCCATTTGAAAATAGTGTTAATCTCGACGCAAGATAGGTGCACGGATTGCACCGAACGTACCATAGGCTCATAAATCATTTGGACGCACCTGATTGTACTCCTAGGTGACGTGGATCAAGCGAAAGCTCATTTCGATACGTTTAGAGATAGTTTTAATCTCAGCACAAGATAGGTGCACGGTTTGGGCCGAATGTACCACGAGAATGGAAATTGCTTTGGGCAACTTGATGGTGCTCCTAGATAATGTATGTCAAGTGGAAGCTTGTTCTGGTCCGTTTGGAGATAGTGTTAGTCTCAGCGCAAGATAGGTGCACGGTTTGCACCGAACGTACCATAGGCACCGAAATCATTTTGATGCACCCGATGGTCCTCCTATGTGACATCGGTCAAGCGGAAACTCATTTTGGTCCATTTGGAGATAGTGTTAATCTCGACACAAGTTAAGTGCACAGTTTGCGCCGAATGAACCATGGGCATGGAAATAATTTTGGGCGCACCCGATTGAACTCCTAGGTGACGTGGGTGAAATGGAAGCTCGTTTTAGTCTATGTGGAGATAGTGTTAATCTCGACGCATGATAGGTGCAAGTTTGCGCCGAACGTACCATAGACTCAAAAATCATTTTGGGCGCAACCGATGGTACTCCAATGACGTGGGTCAAGTGGAATCTTGTTTTGGTCTGTGTTGGAGATAGTGTTAATCTCAGCGCAAGATAGGTGCATGTGTTGCGCCGAATATACCACAGACATGGAAATCATTTTGGGCACACCCGATGCACACCTAGGTGACGTGGGTCAAGTGGAAGCTCGTTTCAGTCTATTGGGAGATTGTGTTAATCCAGGTGCAAGTTAGGTGCACAGTTTGCGCCGATCGTATCATAGACTCGAAAATCATTTTGGACGCACCTGATGGTACTCCTAGGTGACGTGGGTCAAATAGAAGCTCGTTTCGGTCTGTGTGAAGATAGTGTTAATCTCGGTGCCAAGTGGGTGCATGATTTGTGCCGAAAGTACCTTGGGCATAGAAATCATTTTGGGCACAATCGATGGTACTCCTAGGTGACGTGGGTCTGGTGGAAGCTCGTTTCAGTCCATTTGGAGATAGTGTTAATCTTTGCACAACACAGGTGCACGCTTTGCGTCGAATGTACCATAGGAATAGAAATCATTTAGGGCACACCCCATGGTACACCTAGGTGACGTGTGTCAAGTGGAAGCTCATTTTGGTCTGTTTAGAGATAATGTTAATCTAGGCGCAAGATAGGGGCACGGTTTATGCCGAATATACAACGGGCATGGAAATCTTTTCAGGCACACTCAATGGTACTTCTAGGTCAAGTGGAAGCTCATTTCAGTCCATTTGAAAATAGTATTAATCTCAATGCAAGATATGAGCATAGTTTGCGCCAAACGTAGCATAGGCTTAGAAATTATTTTGGCCACACCAGATTGTACACCTAGGTGATGTGGATCAAGCGGAAGCTCTTTTCGATCCGTTTGGAGATACTTTTAATCTAGGCACAATGTAGGTGTACGGTTTGCGTCGAATGTACCACGGGTATGGAAATGGCTTTGAGCACACATGACGGTACTCATAGGCGACATGGGTCAAGTGCAAGCTTGTTTCTTCCATTTGGAGACAGTATTAATCTCGAGCAAGATAGGTGCCCAGTTTGCGTGGAACATACCATAGGCTTGGAAATCATTTTGATGCACCTGATGGTACTCCAAGGTGACGTGGTTCAAATGGACACTCGTTTCGATGCGTTTGGAGATAGTGTTAATCTCGACGCAAGATAGTTGCACGATTTGCATCAAGTGTACCACGGGCATGGAAACCATTTCGGGCGCACCCTATGGTACACATAGGTGACGTGAGTCAAAATGAAGCTCATTTTGGTCCGTTTGGAGATAGTGTCAATCTAGGCGCAAGATAGGTGCACAGTTTGCCCCAAATGTACCATAGGCTCAAAAATCATTTTGGATGCACCCGATGGTACTACTAGGTGATGTGGGTCAAATTGAACCTCGTTTCGGTGCGTTTGGTGATAGTGTTAATCGCAACACAAGATAGGTGCACGATTTGCGCTGAATGTACAACGGCCATGGAAATCATTTTGGGCACACCCGATGGTATTGCTAGGTGATGTGGGTCAAGTGGAATCTAGTTTTGGTCAGTTTGAAGATAGTGTTAATCTCGGTACAAGATAGGTACACTGCTTGCACCGAATGTACCATAGGCTCTAGAATCGCTTTGGGCACCCGAGGGTACTCCTAGGTGACGTAGGTTATGTGGAAGCTCATTTCAGTCTGTTTAGGGGTTGTGTCAATCTCGATGCAAGGTAGGTGCACCATTTGCACCAAAAGTACCATAGGCTCCGAAATCATTTTGGATGCATCTGATTGTACTCCTAGGTCACGTAGGTCAAGTTAAAGCTCATTTCGATCCATTTGGAGATAGTTTTAATCTCAGGCAAGATAGGTGGACGGTTTGCATTGAATGTAGCACGGGCATGGAATTGGCTTTAGGCACACCTGATGGTACTCCTAGGTATTGTATGTCAAGTGGAAGCTTGTTTCAGTTCGTTTGGAGATAGTGTTAGTCTCGGCGCAAGATAGATGCACGGTTTGCGCCGAATGTACCATAGGTTCGGGAATCATGTTGACGCACCCGATGGTACTCCAAGGTGACGTGGGTCAAGTCAAAGCTCGTTTCAGTCCATTTGGAGATAGTGTTAATCTCGGCGCAAGATAGGTGCCCGGTTTGCGCTGAATGTACCACGGGCTTGGAAACCATTTCAGGCACACCCAATGGTACACATGGGTGACGTGAGTCAAGTGGAAGCTCATTTCAGTTTGTTTGGAGGTAGTGTTAATCTAGGCTTAAGATAGGAGCCCGGTTTGCGCCGAATGTACCATTGGCTCAGAAATTATTTTGGCTGCACCTGATTGTACTACAAGGTGACGTGGATCAAGCGGAAGCTCATTTCGATCCATTTGGAGATAGTTTTAATCTAGGCGCAACACAGGTGTACGGTATGCGCCGAATGTACCACGGGCATGGAAATGGCATTGGGCACACCAAATGGTACTCATAGGTGACGTGGGTCAAGTGCAAGCTCGTTTCGTTCTGTTTGGAGATAGTATTAATCTCGACGCAAGATAGGTGCATGATTTGCGCCAAATGTACCATAGGCTGAGAAATCATTTTGACGCACCTGATGGTACTCCAAGGTGACGTGGTTTGAGTGGAAGCTTGTTTCGATTGGTTTAGAGACAACGTTAATCTCGACGCAAGATAGTTGCACGGTTTACGCCGATTGTACCACGGGCATGAAAACCATTTCGGGCACACCCAATGGTACACAGGTGACGTGAGACAAGTGGAAGCGCATTTCAGTCCGTTTGGAGATAGTGTTAATCTAGGCGCAAGATAGGTGCCCGGTTTGCGCTGAATGTTTCACGGGGCACGGAAACCATTTCTGGCACACCCAATGGTACACATAGGTGACGTGAGTCAAGATGAAGCTCATTTCGGTCCATTTGGAGATAGTGTTAATTTCGGCGCAAGATAGTTGCACTGTTTGCCCCGAACGTAGCACAGGCTCGGAAATTATTTTGGACGCACCCGGTGGTACTACTAGGAGACGTGGGTCAAATTGAACCTTGTTTCGGTCCATTTGGAGATAGTGTTAATCTTGGCGCAAGATAGTTGCACGTTTTGCCCTGAATGTACAATGGCCATGGAAATCATTTTGGGCACACCCGATGGTACTGCTAGGTGACGTGGGTCAAGTGGAATCTAGTTTGAGTCTGTTTGGAGATAGTGTTAATCTCGGCGCAAGATAGGTGCATGGTTTGCGCCGAATGTACCATAGGCATTGAAATTGATTTGGGCACCCGAGGGTACTCCTAGGTGGCGTAGGTCAAGTGGAAGCTCATTTCAGTCTGTTCGGGGATAGTGTCAATCTCGACGCAAGATAGGAGCATGGTTTGCGCTGAAAGTTCCATGGGCTCCAAAATCATTTTGGATGCATCTGATTGTACTTCTAGGTCATGTGGATCAAGTGAAAGCTCATTTCGATCCGTTTACAGATAGTTTTAATCTCGGGCAAGATAGGTGCATGGTTTGCGCCGAATATGCGATGGGCATGGAAATAGCTTTTGGGCACACCTGATGGTACTCCTTGGTAATGTATGTCAAGTGGAAGCTTGTTTCAGTCCGTTTGGAGATAGTGTTAGTCTCGGTGCACGATAGGTGCACGATTTGTACCGAACATACCATAGGCTTGGAAATCATGTTGACTTAGCTTATGGTACTCCTATGTGACATCGGTCAAGTGGAAACTCATTTCGGTCCATTTGGAGACAGAGTTCATCTTGATGCAAGATGGGTGCACGGTTTGTGCCAAATGAATGATTGGCATGGAAATCATTTTGGGTGCACCGGATGGTACTCCTAGGTGACGGGTGAAATGAAAGCTCATTTCGATCTGTTTGGAGATAGTGTTAATCTCGACACATGATAGGTACATGGTTTGCGCCGAACGTACCATAGGCTTAGAAATCATTTTGGGCGCAACCGAAGGTACTCCAACGTGACTTGGGTCAAGTGGAAACTTGTCTCGGTCCATTTGGAGATAGTGTTAATCTCGACCGCCTAACGTACCATAGGCTCCAAAATTATTTTGGACACACCTGATTGTACTCCTCGATGACGTGGATGAAGCGAAAGCTCATTTTTATCTGTTTGGTGATAATTTTAATCTTGCCGCAAGATTGGTGCATGGTTTGTGCCAAATGCACCACGAGCATGGAAATCTCTTTGGGCACACCTGATGGTACTCCTTGGCAATGTATGTCAAGTGGAAGCTTGTTTTGGTCCGTTTGGAGATAGTTTTAGTCTCGGCGTAAGATAGGTGCATGGTTTGCGCCGAACGTACCATAGGCATAGAAATCATTTTGGACGCACCCAAGGGTACCCCTAGGTGATGTGGGTCAAGTGGAACCTCGTTTTGGTCTGTTTAGAGATTGTGTTAATCATGGCACAAGATGGTGCACGGTTTGTGCTAAATGTAGTACGGGCACAAAAATCGCTTTGGGCACAACTAATGGTACACCTAGGTAATGTATGTCAAGTGGAAGCTTGTTTCGGTCCGTTTGGAGATAGTGGTTTGCGCCGAACGTACCATAGGCTCAGAAATCAAGTTGACGCACCCGATGGTACTCCAAGGTGACGTGGGTCAAGTCAAAGCTCATTTCGGACTATTTGGAGATAGTGTTAATCTCGGCGCAAGATAGGTGCCGATTTGCGCTAAATGTAGCACGAGCACAGAAAACATTTTTGGCGCACCCAATGGTACACATGGGTGACGTGAGTCAAGTGAAAGCTCATTTCGGTCCGTTCAGAGGTAGTGTTAATCTAGGTGCAAGATAGGAGCATGATTTGTGCCGAACGAACCATAGGCTGAGAAATCATTTTAGCCACACCTGATTGTACTCCTAGGTGATGTGGATCAAGCAGAAGCTCATTTCGATCCATTTGGAGATAGTTTTAATCTAGGTGCAACATAGGTGTATGGTTTGCGCCAAATGTACCTTGGGCATCAAAATGACTTTGGGCACACCTAATGGTACTCATAAGTGACATTGGTCAAGTGCAAGCTCGTTTCGTTCCATTTGGAGATAGTGTTAATCTCAACGCAAGATAGGTGCATGGTTTGCGCCGAACGTACCACAGGCTCAGAAATCATTTTAACGCACCCGATGGTACACCAAGGTGATGTGGTTCAAGTGGAAACTTGTTTCGATCCGTTTGGAGATAGTGTTAATCTAGACGCAAGATAGGTGCACGGTTTGCGCCGAGTGTACCACGGGCATGGAAACCATTTCGAGCGCACCCAATGGTACACATAGGTGACGTGAGTTAAGTGGAGCTCGTTTCGGTCCGTTTGGAGATAATGTTAATCTAGGCGCAAGATAGGTGTTTTGCGCTGAACGTACCATAGGCACAAAAACCATTTTCGACGCACCCGATGGTAGTCATTGATGACGTGGGTCAAATTGAACCTCGTTTCGGTCCGTTTGGAGATAGTGTTAATCTCGACGCAAGATAGGTGCACGGTTTGCGCCGAATGTACAACGGCTATGGAAATCATTTTGGGCACACTCGATGGTACTGCTCGGTGACGTGGGTCATATAGAATCATGTTTTGGTCTATTTGGAGATAGTGTTAATCTCGGCGCAAGATAGGTGCATGGTTTGCGCCTAATGTACCATAGGCTCTGAAATCGCTTTGGGCACACCCGAGGGTACTCCTGGGCGACATAGGTCAAGTGGAAGCTCACTTCAGTTTGTTTGGGGATAGTGTCAGTCTTGATGCAAGATAGGAGCACGGTTTGCACCGAAAGTACCATAGGCTCCGAAATCATCTTGGATGCATCTGATTGTACTCCTAGGTCACATGGATCAAGTGAAAGCTCATTTTGATCCGTTTGGAGATAGTTTTATTCTCAGGAAAGACAGGTGCACGGTTTGCGCCGAATGTACCACAGGCATGGAAATGGTTTGGGCACACCTGATGGTACACCCAGGTAATGTATGTCAAGTGGAAGCTTGTTTCGGTCTATTTGGAGATTGTGTTACTCTCGGCGCAAGATAGGTGCACGGTTTGGGCCGAACATACCACAGGCTTAGAAATCATTTTGGCCGCACCTGATTGTGCTCCTAGGTGACGTGGATCAAGCGGAAACTCATTTCGATCCATTTGGAGATAGTTTTGATGTAGGCGCAACACAGGTGTACAGTTGCCCCGAATGTACCATGGGGATGGAAATGGCTTTGGGCACACCTGGTGGTACTCATAGGTGACGTGGGTCAAGTGCAAGCTCATTTCGGTCTGTTTGGAGATATTATTAATCTCGACACACGATAGGTGCACGGTTTACATCGAACGTACTATAGGCTCAGAAATCATTTTGACGCACTCAATGGTACCCCAAGGTGACGTGGTTCAAGTGGAAGCTCGTTTCGATCGGTTTGTGCCGTTTAGAGATTGTGTTAATCATGGCACAAGATGGTGCACGGTTTGCGCCGAATGTACCATGGGCATGGAAATGGCTTTTGGGCACACCTAACGGTACTCCTAGGTAATGTATGTCAAGTGGAAGCTTGTTTCAGTCCGTTTGGAGATAGTGTTAGTCTCGGCGCAAGATAGGTGCACGGTTTGCGCTGAACGTACCATTGGCTTGGAAATCATTTTGGACGCACTCGATGGTACTACTAGGTGATGTGGGTCAAATTGAACCTCGTTCCGGTCCGTTTGGAGATAGTGTTAATCTCAACACAAGATAGGTGCACAGTTTGCGCTGAATGTACAACGGCCATGGAAATCATTTTGGGCACACCAATGGTACTCCTAGGTGACATGGGTCAAGTGGAATCTAGTTTTGGTCTATTTGGAGATAGTGTTTTTCTCGGTGCAAGGTAGGTGCTTAGTTTGCGCCCAACGTACCATAGGCTCATAAATCATTTTCGACGCACTCGATGGTACTACTAGGTGACATGGGTGAAATTGAACCTCGTTTCGGTCCGTTTGGAGATAGTATTAATCTTAGCACAAGATAGATGCACGGTTTACGCCGAATGTACAACAGCCATGGAAATCATTTTGGGCACACCCAATGGTACTCCTAGGTGACATGGGTCAAGGGGGATCTTGTTTTGGTCTATTTGGAGATAGTGTTTTTCTTGGTGTAAGATAGGAGCGCAGTTTACGCCGAATGTACCATAGGCTCTAAAATCACTTTGGGCACACCCTGAGGGTTCTCCTGGGTGACGTAGGTCAAGTGGAAGCTCATTTCAGTCTTTTTAAGTATACTGTCAATCTCGACGCAAGATAGGTGCACAGTTTGTGCCGAATGTACCATAGGCTCAGAAATCATTTTGATGAACCGATTGTACTCCTAGGTGACGTGGGTGAAGTGGAAGTTCATTATGGTCCATTTGGAGATAGTGAAATCTCTGCGCAAGATAGGTGCACGGTTTGCGCTGAATGTACCACAGGCATGGAAACCATTTGGGGCGCACCCGATAGTACACCTAGGTGACGTGGGTCATGCAGAATCTTGATTTGGTTTGTGTGGAGATAGTATTAATCTCAGCTCAAGATAGGTGCATGGTTTGGAACGAATGTACCACAGGCATGGAAATCATTTTGGGCACTCCCAATGGTTCACCTTGGTGACGTGCATCAAGTGGAAGCTCGTTTCAGTACGTTTGGAGATAGTATTAATCTAGGCGCAAGTTAGGTGTATGGTTTGTGCCGAATGTACCATAGGCTCAAAAGTCATTTTGGACACACCCTATGGTACTCCTAGGTGTCGTGGGTCAAGTGGAAGATCATTTTGGTCTATTTGGAGATAGTGTTAGTCTCGGTGCAGGATGGGTACATGATTTTCACTGAATGTACCATGGGCATGGAAATCAATTTGGGCACACTCAATGGTACTCGTAGGTGACGTGGATTAGGTGGAATCTTGTTTTGGTCTGTTTGGAGATAGTGTTAATCTTGGCGCAAGATAGGTTCGCGGTTTGTGCCGAATGTACCATAGGCTCTAAAATCGCTTTGGGCACACCCAAGGATACTCCTAGGTGACGTAGGTCAAGTGGAAGCTCATTTCAGTCTGTTTGGGTATAGTGTCAATCTCGACACAAGATGGGTTCCAAAATCAATTTGGATGCATCTAATTGTACTCCTAGGTGACGTGGATAAAGCGAATGCCCATTTCAATCCACTTGGAGATAGTTTTAATCATGGCGCAAGATAGGTGCATGATTTGCGCTGAATATACCACGGGCATGGAAATGGCTCTGGGCACACCTAATGGCACTTCTAGGTAATGTATGTCAAGTGGAAGCTTGTTTCAGTCCGTTTGGAGATAGTGTTAGTCTCAGCACAAGGTAGGTGCACGGTTTGCGCCGAACGTACCACATGCTCGAAAATCATTTTGGATGCACCTGATGGTGCTCCTAGGTGACATGAGTCAAGTGGAAGTTCGTTTCGGTCTAGTTGGAGATACTGTTATTCTCAGCGCAAGATAGGTGCACGGTTTCTGCTGAATGTACCACGGGCATGAAAAGCATTTTGGGCCCACCCGATGGTACACCTAGGTGATGTGGGTTAAGCAGAATCTTATTTCAGTCTATTTGGAGATAGTGTTAATCTCAGCACAAGATAGGTGCATTGTTTGCGCCGAATGTACCTCAGGCATGGAAATCATTTTGGGCACACTCAATGGTACACCAAGGTGACGTGAGTAAAGTAGAAGCTCGTTTCGGTCCTTTTGGAGATAGTGTTAGTCTAGGCGCAAGATAGGTACATGGTTTGCGCCGAATGTACCATAGGCTCGAATATCATTTTGGACACACCCTATGGTACTCCTAGGTGACGTGGGTCAAGTGGAAGCTCGTTTTGGTCCGTTTGGAGATAGTGTTATTCTTAGCGCAAGATGGGTGCACAATTTGCACCGAATCTACTGCGGGCATGGAAATCATTTTGGGCACACTCGATGATAATCCTAGGTGACCTGAGTCTAGTGGAAGCTCATTTCAGTCCATTTGGAGATAGTGTTAATCTTAGCGCGACATAGGTGTGCGCTTTGCACCGAATGTACCATAGGCATGGAAATCAATTTGGGCACACCCGATGGTACTCCTAGGTGATGTTGTCACGTGGAAGCTCGTTTTGGTCTATTTGGAGATAGTGTTAATCTATGTGCAAGAAATGTTCACAATTTGCGCTAAATGTACCATGGGCATAGAAATCTTTTTAGGCACACCCGATGGTACTTCGACTTGACGTAGGTCAAGTGAAAGCTTGTTTCAGTCTTTTTGGAGATAATATTAATCTCGACGCAAGATAGTTGCACGGTTTGGGCCGAATGTACCATAGGCTTTGAAATCGCTTTGAGCACACCAGAGGGTACTCCTAGGTGACATAGGTCAAGTGCAAGCTCATTTTCAGTCTATTTGGGGATAGTGTCAATCTTGACGCAAGATAGCTGCATGGTTGGCGCCAAATGTACCATATACTCGAAAATCATTTTGGATACCCCCAAGGGTACTCCTAGGTAACATGGGTCAAGTGGAACCTCAATTTGGTCTGTTTGGAGATAGTGTTAATCTTGATGCAAGATAGGTGCACGATTTGCGCCGAATGTACCACGGGCATGGAAATGGCTTTGGGCACACCTGATGGTACTCCTAGGTAATGTATGTCAAGTGGAAGCTTGTTTCGGTTCGTTTGGAGATGGTGTTAGCCTTGGCGCAAGATAGGTGCACGGTTTGTGCCAAACGTACCATAGGCTTGGAAATCATTTTGACGCACTCGATGGTACTCCAAGGAGACGTGGGTCAAGTCAAAGCTCGTTTCGGTCCATTTGGAGATAGTGTTAATCTCAGCGCAAGATACGCGCTCGGTTTGCACCGAATATACCATGGGCACAGAAACCATTTCGGGCACACCCAATGGTACACATGGGTGACGTGAATCAAGTGAAAGCTCATTTCAGCCCGTTTGGAGGTACTGTTACCCTAGGCGCAAGATAGGTGCACGTTTTGCGCCGAACGTACCATAATCTCGGAAATCATTTTGACGCACCCGATGGTACTCCTAGGATCTAAGTCAAGTGAAAGCTCATTTCGGTCCGTTTGGAGATAGTGTTAATCTTGGCCAAAATAGGTGCACAGTTTGTGTCAAATGTACCACGGGCATGGAAACCATTTTGGGCCACCTGATGTTTCGCCTAGGTGACATCGGTCTAGTGGAGCTCATTTTGGTCCATTTGGAGATTGAGTTAATCTAGGTGCAAGTTAGGTGCATGATTTGCCCCGAACATACCATAGGCTCAAAAATCATTTTGGATGCACCCAACGGTACTGCTAAGTGACGTGGGTCATGTGGAAGCTTATTTCGGTCTGTTTGAAGATAGCGTTAATCTCGATGAAAGATAGGTGCACGGCTTGCACCGAATGTGCCATGGGCATGGAAATCATTTTGGGCACACTTGATGGTACTCCCAGGTGATGTGGGTCCAGTGGAAGTTCGTTTTGGTCCATTTGGAGAAAGTGTTAATCTGATCACAACGTAGGTGCATGCTTTGCGCCGATTGTACCATGGGCATGGAAATCATTTTGGGCACACTCGATGGTACTCCAGGTGATGTGTGTCAAATGGAAGCTCGTTTTAGTCTATTTGGAGATATTATTAATCTAGACGCAAGATAGGTGCACGGTTTGCGCCGATTGTACCACAGGCATGGAAATCTTCTCAGGGACACCCGATGGTACTCCTAGGTGACGTGTGTCATGTGGAAACTCATTTTGGTCCAATTGGAGATAGCGTTAATTTCAAAGCAAGATAGGTGCACAGTTTGCGCTGAACGTACCACAGGCATGAAAATCTTTTCATGCACCCCCAATGGTACTTCTATGTAAGGATGGTCAAGTGGAACCTTGTTTCGGTCCATTTGGAGATAGTGTTAACCTCGGCGCACGATGGGTCCACGGCTTGCGCCGAATGTAGCACGGGCATGGAAATGGCTTTGGGCACACCTGATGGTACTCCTAGGTAATGTATGTCAAGTGGAAGCTTGTTTCGGTTCGTTTGGAGATGGTGTTAGTCTCGGCGCAAGATAGGTGCACGGTTTGCGCCAAACATTCCATAGGCTTGGAAATCATTTTGATGCACTCGATGGTACTCCAAGGTGACGTGGGTCAAGTCTAAGCTCGTTTCGGTCCATTTGGAGATAGTGTTAATCTCGGCGCAAGATATGCGCCCGGTTTGCGCGGAATATACCATGGGTACGGAAACCAATTCGGGCTCACCCAATGGTACACTTGGGTGACGTGAATTAAGTGGAAGCTCATTTCAGCCCGTTTGGAGGTAGTGTTACCCTAAGCGCAAGATAGGTGCACGTTTTGCGCCGAATGTACCATAATCTCGGAAATCATTTTGATGCACCCGATGGTTGATATAAACCCGCTAGGGTTTATGGACGATCTTTCGATGAGAGGCGTGAGATCAATCGATTTGGTGGATGGAGATGACGTTCACGGCCCGACTACAGCCTTCCAAGACCGCGCCTTAGCAACCAATACACCACCTCCAAAGGCCGTCACGATCTTGTGGAGCGCGACAACCAGCCACTAGGGCTCCCGTCCTGCAAGCAATCGAAGAACTAGCAAGAACAAGGAAACAAGCACTGAATTTGCAAGATGAAATTGAAAGCCTCAAACTGAATCTTATTATGAGTGGAGTTCCGAAGACAAGGAGACGGGTGGCTGATCAGCACACGCGCCTACAAGCAAGTAGCAAAGGCTAAACTTGATCTAAACAAAACCCAAGTGTTCCCGGTGGCGGCTAAGGGGTATATGATGTGTGGAGGATGACCACAAGAGAGTTTGGGTCGTGCTCCAACCCTAGGACGTGTCCCTACTGGACTCTAAACGATACAAGCCCATTGGGCTAACTTAATGTGGCGCAGCACCCTGGACAGAATAGACCTCTCGGTGATTTTTGGACTGTTGACGCCGTTTCTGAGCAGGTATGAGTATGAGGTCAGATCCGTATGAAAGTAGACTTTATTAGCTTTCCAACAAGTCCAGAATCACCCCAATCCGACTCCGTATGTAACCGTGGTGACCGTCACAAGTTGGAGGTGTGCTGCAGTCCGAATCCAGCCTACGCGAGTCCTTTTCCCTTTCGGTCTTCTCCTTGATTCCTAATCAAAACAAGAGTGCACGTGTCTCCAAGATCTAAACAGGATGGACAAGAGCTCAAGAAGGAACTCACTTGATGATTAAGTGTTCGAGCACGAGCACGGGTAATAGGACCAGCAGGTGTCGGCGTGGACGGCGTGGATGTATGATCGGTGTTGATGTCCTCATCAATGGTACTCCTAGGATCTGAGTCAAGTGAAAGCTCGTTTCGGTCTGTTTGGAGATAGTGTTAATCTTGGCCAAAATAGGTGCACAGTTTGTGTCAAATGTACCACGGGCATGGAAACCATTTTGGGCACACCTGATGTTTCGCCTAGGTGACATCGGTCATGTGGAAGCTCATTTCGGTCCATTTGGAGATTGAGTTAATCTAGGTGCAAGTTAGGTGCACGATTTGCCCCGAACATACCATAGGCTCGAAAATCATTTTGGATGCACCCAACGGTACTCCTAAGTGACGTGGGTCATGTAGAAGCTTATTTTGGTCTGTTTGAAGATAGCGTTAATCTCGGTGAAAGATAGGTGCACGGCTTGCACCGAATGTGCCACGGGCATGGAAATCATTTTGGGCACAGTTGATGGTACTCCCAGGTAATGTGGGTCAAGTGGAAGTTCGTTTTGGTTCATTTGGAGAAAGTGTTAATCTGAGCACAACGTAGGTGCATGCTTTGCGCCGATTGTACCATGGGCATGGAAATCATTTTGGGCACACTCGATGGTACTCTAGGTGATGTGTGTCAAATGGAAGCTCGTTTTAGTCCATTTGGAGATATTGTTAATCTAGGTGCAAGATAGGTGCACGGTTTGCGCCGATTGTACCACAGGCATTGAAATCTTCTTAGGGACCCCCGATGGTACTCCTAGGTGACGTGTGTCAAGTGGAAACTCATTTTGGTCCAATTGGAGATAGCGTTAATTTCGAAGCAAGATAGGTGCACAGTTTGTGCTGAACGTACCACGGGCATGGAAATCTTTTCAGGCACCCCCAATGGTACTTCTATGTAACGATGGTCAAGTGGAACCTTGTTTCGGTCCGTTTGGAGATAGTGTTAATCTCGGCGCACGATGGGTCCACGGCTTGCGCCGAATGTAGCACGAGCATGGAAATAGCTTTGGGCACACCTGATGGTACTCCTAGGTAATGTATGTCAAGTGCAAGCTTGTTTCGGTTCGTTTGGAGATGGTGTTAGTCTCGGCGCAAGATAGGTGCACAGTTTGCGCCAAACGTACCATAGGCTTGGAAATCATTTTTGATGCACTCGATGATACTCCAAGGTGACGTGGGTCAAGTCGAAGCTCGTTTCGGTCCATTTGGAGATAGTGTTAATCTCAGCGCAAGAGATGTGCCCGGTTTGCGCCGAATATACCATGGGTACGGAAACCATTTTGGGCACACCCAATGGTACACATGGGTGACGTGAATCAAGTGGAAGCTCATTTCAGCCCGTTTGGAGGTAGTGTTACCCTAGGCGCAAGATAGGTGCACGTTTTGCGCCGAACGTACCATAATCTCGGAAATCATTTTGACGCACCCGATGATACTCCTAGGATCTGAGTCAAGTGAAAGCTCGTTTTGGTCCGTTTGGAGATATTGTTAATCTTGGCCAAAATAGGTGCACAGTTTGTGTCAAATGTACCATGGGCATGGAAACCATTTTGGGCACACCTGATGTTTCGCCTAGGTGACATCGGTCTAGTGGAAGCTCATTTCGGTCCATTTGGAGATTGAGTTAATCTAGGTGCAAGTTAGGTGCATGATTTGCCCCGAACATACCATAGGCTCGAAAATCATTTTGGATGCACCCAACGGTACACCTAAGTGACGTGGGTCATGTAGAAGCTTATTTTGGTCTGTTTGAAGATAGCGTTAATCTCGGTGAAAGATAGGTGCACGGCTTGCACCGAATGTGCCATGGGCATGGAAGTCATTTTGGGCACACTTGATGGTACTCCCATGTGATGTGGGTCCAGTGGAAGTTCGTTTTGGTCCATTTGGAGAAAGTGTTAATCTGAGCACAACGTAGGTGCATGCTTTGCGCCGATTGTACCATGGGCATGGAAATCATTTTGGGCACACTCGATGGTACTCCAGGTGATGTGTGTCAAATGGAAGCTCGTTTTAGTCTATTTGGAGATATTGTTAATCTAGACGCAAGATAGGTGCACGGTTTGCGCCGATTGTACCACAGGCATGGAAATCTTCTTAGGGACACCCGATGGTACTCCTAGGTGACGTCTGTCAAGTGGAAACTCATTTTGGTCCAATTGGAGATAGCGTTAATTTCGAAGCAAGATAGGTGCACAGTTTGCGCTGAACGTACCACAGGCATGGAAATCTTTTCATGCACCCCCAATGGTACTTCTATGTAATGATGGTCAAGTGGAACCTTGTTTTGGTCCATTTGGAGATAGTGTTAACCTCGGCGCACGATGGGTCCACGGCTTGCGCCGAATGTAGCACGGGCATGGAAATGGCTTTGGGCACACCTGATGGTACTCCTAGGTAACGTATGTCAAGTGGAAGCTTGTTTCGGTTTGTTTGGAGATGGTGTTAGTGTCAGCGCAAGATAGGTGCACGTTTTGCGCCAAACATTCCATAGGCTTGGAAATCATTTTGACGCACTCGATGGTACTCCAAGGTGACGTGGGTCAAGTCTAAGCTCGTTTCGGTCCATTTGGAGATAGTGTTATTCTCGGTGCAAGATATGCGCCCGGTTTGCGCCCAATATACCATGGGTACGGAAACTATTTCGGGCACACCCAATGGTACACTTGGGTGACGTGAATCAAGTGGAAGCTCATTTCAGCCCGTTTGGAGGTAGTGTTACCCTAGGCGCAAGATAGGTGCACGTTTTGCGCCGAACGTACCATAATCTCGGAAATCATTTTGATGCACCCGATGGTAATCCTAGGATCTGAGCCAAGTGAAAGCTCGTTTCGGTCCGTTTAGAGATAGTGTTAATCTTGGCCAAAATAGGTGCACAGTTTGTGTCAAATGTACCACGGGCATGGAAACCATTTTGGGCACACCTGATGTTTCGCCTAGGTGACATCGGTCATGTGGAAGCTCATTTCGGTCCATTTGGAGATTGAGTTAATCTAGGTGCAAGTTAGGTGCACGATTTGCCCCGAACATACCATAGGCTCGAAAATCATTTTGGATGCACCCAACGGTACTCCTAAGTGACGTGGGTCATGTAGAAGCTTATTTCGGTCTGTTTGAAGATAGCGTTAATCTCGGTGAAAGATAGGTGCACGGCTTGCACCGAATGTGCCACGGGCATGGAAATCATTTTGGGCACAGTTGATGGTACTCCCAGGTGATGTGGCTCAAGTGGAAGTTCGTTTTGGTCCATTTGGAGAAAGTGTTAATCTGAGCACAACGTAGGTGCATGCTTTGCGCCGATTGTACCATGGGCATGGAAATCATTTTGGGCACACTCGATGGTACTCCGGTGATGTGTGTCAATTGGAAGCTCATTTTAGTCCATTTGGAGATATTGTTAATCTAGGTGCAAGATAGGTGCACGGTTTGCGCCGATTGTACCACAGGCATGGAAATCTTCTCAGGGACCCCCGATGATACTCCTAGGTGACGTGTGTCAAGTGGAAACTCATTTTGGTCCAATTGGAGATAGCGTTAATTTCGAAGCAAGATAGGTGCACAGTTTGCGCTGAACGTACCACGGGCATGGAAATCTTTTCAGGCACCCCCAATGGTACTTCTATGTAACGATGGTCAAGTGGAACCTTGTTTCGGTCCGTTTGGAGATAGTGTTAATCTCGGCGCACGATGGGTCCACGGCTTGCACCGAATGTAGCACGGGCATGGAAATGGCTTTGGGCACACCTGATGGTACTCCTAGGTAATGTATGTCAAGTGCAAGCTTGTTTTGGTTCGTTTGGAGATGGTGTTAGTCTCGGCGCAAGATAGGTGCACAGTTTGCGCCAAACGTACCATAGGCTTGGAAATCATTTTTGATGCACTCGATGATACTCCAAGGTGACGTGGGTCAAGTCGAAGCTCGTTTCGGTCCATTTGGAGATAGTGTTAATCTCGGCGCAAGATATGTGCCCGGTTTGCGCCGAATATACCATGGGTACGGAAACCATTTTGGGCACACCCAGTGGTACACATGGGTGACGTGAATCAAGTGGAAGCTCATTTCAGCCCGTTTGGAGGTAGTGTTACCCTAAGTGACGTGGGTCATGTAGAAGCTTATTTCGGTCTGTTTGAAGATAGCGTTAATCTCGGTGAAAGATAGGTGCACGGCTTGCACCGAATGTGCCATGGGCATGGAAGTCATTTTGGGCACACTTGATGGTACTCCCATGTGATGTGGGTCCAGTGGAAGTTCGTTTTGGTCCATTTGGAGAAAGTGTTAATCTGAGCACAACGTAGGTGCATGCTTTGCGCCGATTGTACCATGGGCATGGAAATCATTTTGGGCACACTCGATGGTACTCCAGGTGATGTGTGTCAAATGGAAGCTCGTTTTAGTCTATTTGGAGATATTGTTAATCTAGACGCAAGATAGGTGCACGGTTTGCGCCGATTGTACCACAGGCATGGAAATCTTCTTAGGGACACCCGATGGTACTCCAAGGTGACGTCTGTCAAGTGGAAACTCATTTTGGTCCAATTGGAGATAGCGTTAATTTCGAAGCAAGATAGGTGCACAGTTTGCGCTGAACGTACCACAGGCATGGAAATCTTTTCATGCACCCCCAATGGTACTTCTATGTAATGATGGTCAAGTGGAACCTTGTTTTGGTCCATTTGGAGATAGTGTTAACCTCGGCGCACGATGGGTCCACGGCTTGCGCCGAATGTAGCACGGGCATGGAAATGGCTTTGGGCACACCTGATGGTACTCCTAGGTAACGTATGTCAAGTGGAAGCTTGTTTCGGTTTGTTTGGAGATGGTATTAGTGTCAGCGCAAGATAGGTGCACGTTTTGCGCCAAACATTCCATAGGCTTGGAAATCATTTTGACGCACTCAATGGTACTCCAAGGTGACGTGGGTCAAGTCTAAGCTCGTTTCGGTCCATTTGGAGATAGTGTTATTCTCGGTGCAAGATATGCGCCCGGTTTGCGCCCAATATACCATGGGTACGGAAACCATTTCGGGCACACCCAATGGTACACTTGGGTGACGTGAATCAAGTGGAAGCTCATTTCAGCCCGTTTGGAGGTAGTGTTACCCTAGGCGCAAGATAGGTGCACGTTTTGCGCCGAACGTACCATAATCTCGGAAATCATTTTGATGCACCCGATGGTAATCCTAGGATCTGAGCCAAGTGAAAGCTCGTTTCGGTCCGTTTAGAGATAGTGTTAATCTTGGCCAAAATAGGTGCACAGTTTGTGTCAAATGTACCACGGGCATGGAAACCATTTTGGGCACACCTGATGTTTCGCCTAGGTGACATCGGTCATGTGGAAGCTCATTTCGGTCCATTTGGAGATTGAGTTAATCTAGGTGCAAGTTAGGTGCACGATTTGCCCCGAACATACATAGGCTCAAAAATCATTTTGGATGCACCCAACGGTACTCCTAAGTGACGTGGGTCATGTAGAAGCTTATTTCGGTCTGTTTGAAGATAGCGTTAATCTCGGTGAAAGATAGGTGCACGGCTTGCACCGAATGTGCCACGGGCATGGAAATCATTTTGGGCACAGTTGATGGTACTCCCAGGTGATGTGGCTCAAGTGGAAGTTCGTTTTGGTCCATTTGGAGAAAGTGTTAATCTGAGCACAACGTAGGTGCATGCTTCGCGCCGATTGTACCATGGGCATGGAAATCATTTTGGGCACACTCGATGGTACTCCGGTGATGTGTGTCAATTGGAAGCTCATTTTAGTCCATTTGGAGATATTGTTAATCTAGGTGCAAGATAGGTGCACGGTTTGCGCCGATTGTACCACAGGCATGGAAATCTTCTCAGGGACCCCCGATGATACTCCTAGGTGACGTGTGTCAAGTGGAAACTCATTTTGGTCCAATTGGAGATAGCGTTAATTTCGAAGCAAGATAGGTGCACAGTTTGCGCTGAACGTACCACGGGCATGGAAATCTTTTCAGGCACCCCCAATGGTACTTCTATGTAACGATGGTCAAGTGGAACCTTGTTTCGGTCCGTTTGGAGATAGTGTTAATCTCGGCGCACGATGGGTCCACGGCTTGCACCGAATGTAGCACGGGCATGGAAATGGCTTTGGGCACACCTGATGGTACTCCTAGGTAATGTATGTCAAGTGCAAGCTTGTTTTGGTTCGTTTGGAGATGGTGTTAGTCTCGGCGCAAGATAGGTGCACAGTTTGCGCCAAACGTACCATAGGCTTGGAAATCATTTTTGATGCACTCGATGATACTCCAAGGTGACGTGGGTCAAGTCGAAGCTCGTTTCGGTCCATTTGGAGATAGTGTTAATCTCGGCGCAAGATATGTGCCCGGTTTGCGCCGAATATACCATGGGTACGGAAACCATTTTGGGCACACCCAGTGGTACACATGGGTGATGTGAATCAAGTGGAAGCTCATTTCAGCCCATTTGGAGGTAGTGTTACCCTAAGTGACGTGGGTCATGTAGAAGCTTATTTCGGTCTGTTTGAAGATAGCGTTAATCTCGGTGAAAGATAGGTGCACGGCTTGCACCGAATGTGCCATGGGCATGGAAGTCATTTTGGGCACACTTGATGGTACTCCCATAGGATGTGGGTCCAGTGGAAGTTCGTTTTGGTCCATTTGGAGAAAGTGTTAATCTGAGCACAACGTAGGTGCATGCTTTGCGCCGATTGTACCATGGGCATGGAAATCATTTTGGGCACACTCGATGGTACTCCAGGTGATGTGTGTCAAATGGAAGCTCGTTTTAGTCTATTTGGAGATATTGTTAATCTAGACGCAAGATAGGGGCACGGTTTGCGCCGATTGTACCACAGGCATGGAAATCTTCTTAGGGACACCCGATGGTACTCCTAGGTGACGTCTGTCAAGTGGAAACTCATTTTGGTCCAATTGGAGATAGCGTTAATTTCGAAGCAAGATAGGTGCACAGTTTGCGCTGAACGTACCACAGGCATGGAAATCTTTTCATGCACCCCCAATGGTACTTCTATGTAATGATGGTCAAGTGGAACCTTGTTTTGGTCCATTTGGAGATAGTGTTAACCTCGGCGCACGATGGGTCCACGGCTTGCGCCGAATGTAGCACGGGCATGGAAATGGCTTTGGGCACACCTGATGGTACTCCTAGGTAACGTATGTCAAGTGGAAGCTTGTTTCGGTTTGTTTGGAGATGGTGTTAGTGTCAGCGCAAGATAGGTGCACGTTTTGCGCCAAACATTCCATAGGCTTGGAAATCATTTTGACGCACTCGATGGTACTCCAAGGTGACGTGGGTCAAGTCTAAGCTCGTTTCGGTCCATTTGGAGATAGTGTTATTCTCGGTGCAAGATATGCGCCCGGTTTGCGCCCAATATACCATGGGTACGGAAACCATTTCGGGCACACCCAATGGTACACTTGGGTGACGTGAATCAAGTGGAAGCTCATTTCAGCCCGTTTGGAGGTAGTGTTACCCTAGGCGCAAGATAGGTGCACGTTTTGCGCCGAACGTACCATAATCTCGAAAATCATTTTGATGCACCCGATGGTACTCCTAGGATCTGAGTCAAGTGAAAGCTCGTTTCGGTCTGTTTGGAGATAGTGTTAATCTTGGCCAAAATAGGTGCACAGTTTGTGTCAAATGTACCACGGGCATGGAAACCATTTTGGGCACACCTGATGTTTCGCCTAGGTGACATCGGTCATGTGGAAGCTCATTTCGGTCCATTTGGAGATTGAGTTAATCTAGGTGCAAGTTAGGTGCACGATTTGCCCCGAACATACCATAGGCTCGAAAATCATTTTGGATGCACCCAACGGTACTCCTAAGTGACGTGGGTCATGTAGAAGCTTATTTCGGTCTGTTTGAAGATAGCGTTAATCTCGGTGAAAGATAGGTGCACGGCTTGCACCGAATGTGCCACGGGCATGGAAATCATTTTGGGCACAGTTGATGGTACTCCCAGGTGATGTGGCTCAAGTGGAAGTTCGTTTTGGTCCATTTGGAGAAAGTGTTAATCTGAGCACAACGTAGGTGCATGCTTTGCGCCGATTGTACCATGGGCATGGAAATCATTTTGGGCACACTCGATGGTACTCCGGTGATGTGTGTCAATTGGAAGCTCATTTTAGTCCATTTGGAGATATTGTTAATCTAGGTGCAAGATAGGTGCACGGTTTGCGCCGATTGTACCACAGGCATGGAAATCTTCTCAGGGACCCCCGATGATACTCCTAGGTGACGTGTGTCAAGTGGAAACTCATTTTGGTCCAATTGGAGATAGCGTTAATTTCGAAGCAAGATAGGTGCACAGTTTGCGCTGAACGTACCACGGGCATGGAAATCTTTTCAGGCACCCCCAATGGTACTTCTATGTAACGATGGTCAAGTGGAACCTTGTTTCGGTCCGTTTGGAGATAGTGTTAATCTCGGCGCACGATGGGTCCACGGCTTGCACCGAATGTAGCACGGGCATGGAAATGGCTTTGGGCACACCTGATGGTACTCCTAGGTAATGTATGTCAAGTGCAAGCTTGTTTTGGTTCGTTTGGAGATGGTGTTAGTCTCGGCGCAAGATAGGTGCACAGTTTGCGCCAAACGTACCATAGGCTTGGAAATCATTTTTGATGCACTCGATGATACTCCAAGGTGACGTGGGTCAAGTCGAAGCTCGTTTCGGTCCATTTGGAGATAGTGTTAATCTCGGCGCAAGATATGTGCCCGGTTTGCGCCGAATATACCATGGGTACGGAAACCATTTTGGGCACACCCAGTGGTACACATGGGTGACGTGAATCAAGTGGAAGCTCATTTCAGCCCGTTTGGAGGTAGTGTTACCCTAGGCGCAAGATAGGTGCACGTTTTGCGCCGAACGTACCATAATCTCGGAAATCATTTTGACGCACCCGATGATACTCCTAGGATCTGAGTCAAGTGAAAGCTCATTTTGGTCCGTTTGGAGATAGTGTTAATCTTGGCCAAAATAGGTGCACAGTTTGTGTCAAATGTACCATGGGCATGGAAACCATTTTGGGCACACCTGATGTTTCGCCTAGGTGACTGATACATCCAGCCCAGGTGGGGTTGGCCGAGGCCCAGTAAATTAAGGTTGCCCGGACCCCAACAGTTCTTATGCACACCCACTCGGGGAAAGGCCCAATGTCCCTAAAAGACTAGTCTGATAGGGGAAGGGTGGCTTTCTCTTTTAAGGTGGCTTCCTCCTTCCAAGCTAAGCAAGGTGGGATTATTCAGAGGCTCACACGGTCGCCGCCCGACTACAACTAGGCCACTTGGCCTTTTTTTGTTGCGTCTTTGCCAGCGGGTAATAGTGGAGGATGTCCTCATCATTCCCACCCCCTTAAACAAGGGCCCAGCTCTGATACCAAATGATACATCCAGCCCAGGTGGGGTTGGCCGAGGCCCAGTAAATTAAGGTTGCCCGGACCCCAACAGTTCTTATGCACACCCACTCGGGGAAAGGCCCAATGTCCCTAAAAGACTAGTCTGATAGGGGAAGGGTGGCTTTCTCTTTTAAGGTGGCTTCCTCCTTCCAAGCTAAGCAAGGTGGGATTATTCAGAGGCTCACACGGTCGCCGCCCGACTACAACTAGGCCACTTGGCCTTTTTTTGTTGCGTCTTTGCCAGCGGGTAATAGTGGAGGATGTCCTCATCAGTGACATCGGTCTAGTGGAAGCTCATTTCGGTCCATTTGGAGACTGAGTTAATCTAGGTGCAAGTTAGGTGCATGATTTGCCCCAAACATACCATAGGCTCGAAAATCATTTTGGATGCACCCAACGGTACTCCTAAGTGACGTGGGTCATGTAGAAGCTTATTTCGGTCTGTTTGAAGATAGCGTTAATCTCGGTGAAAGATAGGTGCATGGCTTGCACCGAATGTGCCATGGGCATGGAAATCATTTTGGGCACAGTTGATGGTACTCCCAGGTGATGTGGGTCCAGTGGAAGTTCGTTTTGGTCCATTTGGAGAAAGTGTTAATCTGAGCACAACGTAGGTGCATGCTTTGCGCCGATTGTACCATGGGCATGGAAATCATTTTGGGCACACTCGATGGTACTCCAGGTGATGTGTGTCAAATGGAAGCTCGTTTTAGTCTATTTGGAGATATTATTAATCTAGACGCAAGATAGGTGCACGGTTTGCGCCGATTGTTCCACAGGCATGGAAATCTTCTCAGGGACACCCGATGGTACTCCTAGGTGACGTGTGTCAAGTGGAAACTCATTTTGGTCCAATTGGAGATAGCGTTAATTTCAAAGCAAGATAGGTGCACAGTTTGCGCTGAACGTACCACGGGCATGGAAATCTTTTCATGCACCCCCAATGGTACTTCTATGTAACAATGGTCAAGTGGAACCTTGTTTCGGTCCGTTTGGAGATAGTGTTAACCTCGGCTCACGATGGGTCCATGGCTTGCGCCGAATGTAGCACGGGCATGGAAATGGCTTTGGGCACACCTGATGGTACTCCTAGGTAATGTATGTCAAGTGGAAGCTTGTTTCGGTTCGTTTGGAGATGGTGTTAGTCTCAGCGCAAGATAGGTGCACGGTTTGCGCCAAACGTTCCATAGGCTTGGAAATCATTTTGATGCACTCGATGGTACTCCAAGGTGACGTGGGTCAAGTCTAAGCTCGTTTCGGTCTATTTGGAGATAGTGTTAATCTCGACGCAAGATATGTGCCCGGTTTGCGCCGAATACACCATGGGTACGGAAACCATTTCTGGCAAACCCAATGGTACACTTGGGTGACGTGTATCAAGTGGAAGCTCATTTCAGCCTGTTTGGAGGTAGTGTTACCCTAGGCGCAAGATAGGTGCACGTTTTGCGCCGAACGTACCATAATCTCGGAAATCATTTTGATGCACCCGATGGTAATCCTAGGATCTGAGCCAAGTGAAAGCTCGTTTCGGTCCGTTTAGAGATAGTGTTAATCTTGGCCAAAATAGGTGCACAGTTTGTGTCAAATGTACCACGGGCATGGAAACCATTTTGGGCACACCTGATGTTTCGCCTAGGTGACATCGGTCATGTGGAAGCTCATTTCGGTCCATTTGGAGATTGAGTTAATCTAGGTGCAAGTTAGGTGCACGATTTGCCCCGAACATACCATAGGCTCGAAAATCATTTTGAATGCACCCAACGGTACTCCTAAGTGACGTGGGTCATGTAGAAGCTTATTTCGGTCTGTTTGAAGATAGCATTAATCTCGGTGAAAGATACGTGCACGGCTTAGACCGAATGTGCCACGGGCATGGAAATCATTTTGGGCACACATGATGGTACTCCCAGGTGATGTGGGTCAAGTGGAAGTTCGGTTTGGTCCATTTGGAGAAAGTGTTAATCTGAGCACAACGTAGGTGCATGCTTTGCGCCGATTGTACCATGGGCATGGAAATCATTTTGGGCACACTTGATGGTCCTCTAGGTGATGTGTGTCAAATGGAAGCTCGTTTTAGTCCATTTGGAGATATTGTTAATCTAGGTGCAAGATAGGTGCACGGTTTGCGCCGATTGTACCACAGGCATGGAAATCTTCTCAGGGATCCCTGATGGTACTCCTAGGTGACGTGTGTCAAGTGGAAACTCATTTTGGTCCAATTGGAGATAGCATTAATTTCGAAGCAAGATAGGTGCACAGTTTGCGCTGAACGTACCACGGGCATGCAAATCTTTTCATGCACCCCCAATGGTACTTCTATGTAACGATGGTCAAGTGGAACCTTGTTTCGGTCCGTTTGGAGATAGTGTTAATCTCGGCGCACGATGGGTCCACGGCTTGCGCCGAATGTAGCACGGGCATGGAAATGGCTTTGGGCACACCTGATGGTACTCCTAGGTAATGTATGTCAAGTGCAAGCTTGTTTCGGTTCGTTTGGAGATGGTGTTAGTCTCGGCACAAGATAGGTGCACAGTTTGCGCCAAACGTACCATAGGCTTGGAAATCATTTTTGATGCACTCGATGATACTCCAAGGTGACGTGGGTCAAGTCGAAGCTCGTTTCGCTCCATTTGGAGATAGTGTTAATCTCGGCGCAAGATATGTGCCCGGTTTGCGACGAATATACCATGGGTACGGAAACCATTTTGGGCACACCCAATGGTACACATGGGTGACGTGAATCAAGTGGAAGCTCATTTCAGCCCGTTTGGAGGTAGTGTTACCCTAGGCGCAAGATAGGTGCACGTTTTGCGCCGAACGTACCATAATCTCAGAAATCATTTTGACGCACCCGATGATACTCCTAGGATCTGAGTCAAGTGAAAGCTCGTTTGGTCCGTTTGGAGATTGTGTTAATCTTGGCCAAAATAGGTGCACAGTTTTTGTCAAATGTACCATGGGCATGGAAACCATTTTGGGCACACCTGATGTTTCGCCTAGGTGACATCGGTCTAGTGGAAGCTCATTTCGGTCCATTTGGAGATTGAGTTAATCTAGGTGCAAGTTAGGTGCATGATTTGCCCCGAACATACCATAGGCTCGAAAATCATTTTGGATGCACCCAACGGTACTCCTAAGTGACGTGGGTCATGTAGAAGCTTATTTCGGTCTATTTGAAGATAGCGTTAATCTCGGTGAAAGATAGGTGCATGGCTTGCACCGAATGTGCCATGGGCATGGAAATCATTTTGGGCACAGTTGATGGTACTCCCAGGTGATGTGGGTCCAGTGGAAGTTCGTTTTGGTCCATTTGGAGAAAGTGTTAATCTGAGCACAAAGTAGTTGCATGCTTTGCGCCGATTGTACCATGGGCATGGAAATCATTTTGGGCACACTTGATGGTCCTCTAGGTGATGTGTGTCAAATGGAAGCTCGTTTTAGTCCATTTGGAGATATTGTTAATCTAGGTGCAAGATAGGTGCACGGTTTGCGCCGATTGTACCACAGGCATGGAAATCTTCTCAGGGATCCTCGATGGTACTCCTAGGTGACGTGTGTCAAGTGGAAACTCATTTTGGTCCAATTGGAGATAGCGTTAATTTTGAAGCAAGATAGGTGCACTGTTTGCGCTGAACGTACCACGGGCATGGAAATCTTTTCATGCACCCCCAATGGTACTTCTATGTAACGATGGTCAAGTGGAACCTTGTTTCGGTCCGTTTGGAGATAGTGTTAATCTCGGCGCACGATGGGTCCACGGCTTGTGCCGAATGTAGCACGGGCATGGAAATGGCTTTGGGCACACCTGATGGTACTCCTAGGTAATGTATGTCAAGTGGAAGCTTGTTTCGGTTCATTTGAAGATGGTGTTAGTCTCGGTGCAAGATAGGTGCACGGTTTGCGCCAAACGTTCCATAGGCTTGGAAATCATTTTGATGCACTCGATGGTACTCCAAGGTGACGTGGGTCAAGTCTAAGCTCATTTCGGTCCATTTGGAGATAGTGTTAATCTCGGCGCAAGATATGCGCCCGGTTTGCGCCGAATATACCATGGGTACGGAAACCATTTCGGGCACACCCAATGGTACACTTGGGGGACGTGAATCAAGTGGAAGCTCATTTCAGCCCGTTTGGAGGTAGTGTTACCCTAGGCGCAAGATAGGTGCACGTTTTGCGCCGAACGTACCATAATCAAGGAAATCATTTTGATGCTCCCGATGGTACTCCTAGGATCTGAGTCAAGTGAAAGCTCGTTTCGGTCCGTTTAGAGATAGTGTTAATCTTGGCCAAAATAGGTGCATACTTTGTGTCAAATGTACCGCGGGCATGGAAACCATTTTGGGCACACCTGATGTTTCGCCTAGGTGACATCGGTCATGTGGAAGCTCATTTCGGTCCATTTGGAGATTGAGTTAATCTAGGTGCAAGTTAGGTGCACGATTTGCCCCGAACATACCATAGACTCGAAAATCATTTTGAATGCACCCAACGGTACTCCTAAGTGACGTGGGTCATGTAGAAGCTTATTTCGGTCTGTTTGCAGATAGCGTTAATCTCGGTGAAAGATAGGTGCACGGCTTGCTCCGAATGTGCCACGGGCATGGAAATCATTTTGGGCACACATGATGGTACTCCCAGGTGATGTGGGTCAAGTGGAAGTTTGTTTTGGTCCATTTGGAGAAAGTGTTAATCTGAGCACAAAGTAGTTGCATGCTTTGCGCCGATTGTACCATGGGCATGGAAATCATTTTGGGCACACTTGATGGTCCTCTAGGTGATGTGTGTCAAATGGAAGCTCGTTTTAGTCCATTTGGAGATATTGTTAATCTAGGTGCAAGATAGGTGCACGGTTTGCGCCGATTGTACCACAGGCATGGAAATCTTCTCAGGGATCCTCGATGGTACTCCTAGGTGACGTGTGTCAAGTGGAAACTCATTTTGGTCCAATTGGAGATAGCGTTAATTTTGAAGCAAGATAGGTGCACTGTTTGCGCTGAACGTACCACGGGCATGGAAATCTTTTCATGCACCCCCAATGGTACTTCTATGTAACGATGGTCAAGTGGAACCTTGTTTCGGTCCGTTTGGAGATAGTGTTAATCTCGGCGCACGATGGGTCCACGGCTTGCGCCGAATGTAGCACGGGCATGGAAATGGCTTTGGGCACACCTGATGGTACTCCTAGGTATTGTATGTCAAGTGGAAGCTTGTTTCAGTTCGTTTGGAGATAGTGTTAGTCTCGGCGCAAGATAGATGCACGGTTTGCGCCGAACGTACCATAGGTTCGGGAATCATGTTGACGCACCCGATGGTACTCCAAGGTGACGTGGGTCAAGTCGAAGCTCGTTTCGGTCCATTTGGAGATAGTGTTAATCTCGGCGCAAGATATGCGCCCGGTTTGCGCCGAATATACCATGGGTACGGAAACCATTTCGGGCACACCCAATGGTACACTTGGGGGACGTGAATCAAGTGGAAGCTCATTTCAGCCCGTTTGGAGGTAGTGTTACCCTAGGCGCAAGATAGGTGCACGTTTTGCGCCGAACGTACCATAATCAAGGAAATCATTTTGATGCTCCCGATGGTACTCCTAGGATCTGAGTCAAGTGAAAGCTCGTTTCGGTCCGTTTAGAGATAGTGTTAATCTTGGCCAAAATAGGTGCATACTTTGTGTCAAATGTACCACGGGCATGGAAACCATTTTGGGCACACCTGATGTTTCGCCTAGGTGACATCGGTCATGTGGAAGCTCATTTCGGTCCATTTGGAGATTGAGTTAATCTAGGTGCAAGTTAGGTGCACGATTTGCCCCGAACATACCATAGACTCGAAAATCATTTTGAATGCACCCAACGGTACTCCTAAGTGACGTGGGTCATGTAGAAGCTTATTTCGGTCTGTTTGCAGATAGCGTTAATCTCGGTGAAAGATAGGTGCACGGCTTGCTCCGAATGTGCCACGGGCATGGAAATCATTTTGGGCACACATGATGGTACTCCCAGGTGATGTGGGTCAAGTGGAAGTTTGTTTTGGTCCATTTGGAGAAAGTGTTAATCTGAGCACAAAGTAGTTGCATGCTTTGCGCCGATTGTACCATGGGCATGGAAATCATTTTGGGCACACTTGATGGTCCTCTAGGTGATGTGTGTCAAATGGAAGCTCGTTTTAGTCCATTTGGAGATATTGTTAATCTAGGTGCAAGATAGGTGCACGGTTTGCGCCGATTGTACCACAGGCATGGAAATCTTCTCAGGGATCCTCGATGGTACTCCTAGGTGACGTGTGTCAAGTGGAAACTCATTTTGGTCCAATTGGAGATAGCGTTAATTTTGAAGCAAGATAGGTGCACTGTTTGCGCTGAACGTACCACGGGCATGGAAATCTTTTCATGCACCCCCAATGGTACTTCTATGTAACGATGGTCAAGTGGAACCTTGTTTCGGTCCGTTTGGAGATAGTGTTAATCTCGGCGCACGATGGGTCCACGGCTTGCGCCGAATGTAGCACGGGCATGGAAATGGCTTTGGGCACACCTGATGGTACTCCTAGGTAATGTATGTCAAGTGCAAGCTTGTTTCGGTTCGTTTGGAGATGGTGTTAGTCTCGGCGCAAGATAGGTGCACAGTTTGCGCCAAACGTACCATAGGCTTGGAAATCATTTTTGATGCACTCGATGATACTCCAAGGTGACGTGGGTCAAGTCGAAGCTCGTTTCGCTCCATTTGGAGATAGTGTTAATCTCGGCGCAAGATATGTGCCCGGTTTGCGCCGAATATACCATGGGTACGGAAACCATTTTGGGCACACCCAATGGTACACATGGGTGACGTGAATCAAGTGGAAGCTCATTTCAGCCCGTTTGGAGGTAGTGTTACCCTAGGCGCAAGATAGGTGCACGTTTTGCGCCGAACGTACCATAATCTCGGAAATCATTTTGATGCTCCCGATGGTACTCCTAGGATCTGAGTCAAGTGAAAGCTCGTTTTGGTCCGTTTGGAGATTGTGTTAATCTTGGCCAAAATAGGTGCACAGTTTTTGTCAAATGTACCATGGGCATGGAAACCATTTTGGGCACACCTGATGTTTCGCCTAGGTGACATCGGTCTAGTGGAAGCTCATTTCGGTCCATTTGGAGATTGAGTTAATCTAGGTGCAAGTTAGGTGCACGATTTGCCCCGAACATACCATAGGCTCGAAAATCATTTTGGATGCACCCAACGGTACTCCTAAGTGACGTGGGTCATGTAGAAGCTTATTTCGGTCTATTTGAAGATAGCGTTATTCTCGGTGAAAGATAGGTGCATGGCTTGCACCGAATGTGCCATGGGCATGGAAATCATTTTGGGCACAGTTGATGGTACTCCCAGGTGATGTGGGTCCAGTGGAAGTTCGTTTTGGTCCATTTGGAGAAAGTGTTAATCTGAGCACAACGTAGGTGCATGCTTTGCGCCGATTGTACCATGGGCATGGAAATCATTTTGGGCACACTCGATGGTACTCCAGGTGATGTGTGTCAAATGGAAGCTCGTTTTAGTCTATTTGGAGATATTGTTAATCTAGACGCAAGATAGGTGCACGGTTTGCGCCGATTGTACCACAGGCATGGAATTCTTCTCAGGGACACCTGATGGTACTCCTAGGTGACGTGTGTCAAGTGGAAACTCATTTTGGTCCAATTGGAGATAGCGTTAATTTCGAAGCAAGATAGGTGCACAGTTTGCGCTGAACGTACCACGGGCATGGAAATCTTTTCATGCACCCCCAATGATACTTCTATGTAACGATGGTCAAGTGGAACCTTGTTTCGGTCCATTTGGTGATAGTGTTAATCTCGGCGCACGATGGGTCCACGGCTTGCGCCGAATGTAGCACGGGCATGGAAATGGCTTTGGGCACACCTGATGGTACTCCTAGGTAATGTATGTCAAGTGGAAGCTTGTTTCGGTTCGTTTGGAGATGGTGTTAGTCTCAGCGCAAGGCAGGTGCACGGTTTGCGCCAAACGTTCCATAGGCTTGGAAATCATTTTGATGCACTCGATGGTACTCCAAGGTGACGTGGGTCAAGTCTAAGCTCGTTTCGGTCCATTTGGAGATAGTGTTAATCTCGGCGCAATATATGCGCCCGGTTTGTGCCAAATATACCATGGGTACGGAAACCATTTCGGGCACACCCAATGGTACACATGGGTGACGTGAATCAAGTGGAAGCTCATTTCAGCCCGTTTGGAGGTAGTGTTACCCTAGGCGCAAGATAGGTGCACGTTTTGCGCTGAACGTACCATAATCTCAGAAATCATTTTGATGCACCCGATGGTACTCCTAGGATCTGAGTCAAGTGAAAGCTCGTTTCGATCTGTTTGGAGATAGTGTTAATCTTGGCCAAAATAGGAGCACAGTTTGTGTCAAATGTACCATGGGCATGGAAACCATTTTGGGCACACCTGATGTTTCGCCTAGGTGACATCGGTCATGTGGAAGCTCATTTCGGTCCATTTGGAGATTGAGTTAATCTAGGTGCAAGTTAGGTGCACGATTTGCCCCGAACATACCATAGGCTCGAAAATCATTTTGGATGCACCCAACGGTACTCCTAAGTGATGTGGGTCATGTAGAAGCTTATTTCGGTCTGTTTGAAGATAGCGTTAATCTCGGTGAAAGATAGGTGCACGGCTTGCACCGAATGTGCCACGGGCATGGAAATCATTTTGGGCACACTTGATGGTACTCCCATGTGATGTGGGTCAAGTGGAAGTTCGTTTTGGTCCATTTGGAGAAAGTGTTAATCCGAGCACAACGTAGGTGCATGCTTTGCGCCGATTGTACCATGGGCATGGAAATCATTTTGGGCACACTCGATGGTACTCCAGGTGATGTGTGTCAAATGGAAGCTCGTTTAGTCCATTTGGAGATATTGTTAATCTAGGCGCAAGATAGGTGCACGGTTTGCGCCGATTGTGCCACAGGCATGGAAATCTTCTCAGGGACCCCCGATGGTACTCCTAGGTGACGTGTGTCAAGTGGAAACTCATTTTGGTCCAATTGGAGATAGCGTTAATTTTGAAGCAAGATAGGTGCACTGTTTGCGCTGAACGTATCACGGGCATGGAAATCTTTTCATGCACCCCCAATGGTACTTCTATGTAACTATGGTCAAGTGGAACCTTGTTTCAGTCCGTTTGGAGATAGTGTTAATCTCGGCGCACGATGGGTCCACGGCTTGCGCCGAATATAGCACGGGCATGGAAATGGCTTTGGGCACACCTGATGGTACTCCTAGGTAATGTATGTCAAGTGCAAGCTTGTTTCGGTTCGTTTGGAGATGGTGTTAGTCTCCGCGCAAGATAGGTGCACAGTTTGCGCCAAACGTACCATAGGCTTGGAAATCATTTTTGATGCACTCAATGGTACTCCAAGGTGACGTGGGTCAAGTCGAAGCTCGTTTTAGTCCATTTGGAGATAGTGTTAATTTCGGCGCAAGATAGTGCCCGGTTTGCGCCGAATATACCATGGGTACGAAAACCATTTTGGGCACACCCAATGGTACACATGGGTGACGTGAATCAAGTGGAAGTTCATTTCAGCCCGTTTGGAGGTAGTGTTACCCTAGGCGCAAGATAGGTGCACGTTTTGCGCCGAACGTACCATAATCTCAGAAATCATTTTGACGCACCCGATGATACTCCTAGGATCTGAGTCAAGTGAAAGCTCGTTTTGGTCCGTTTGGAGATAGTGTAAATCTCTTTCCAAAATAGGTGCACAGTTTGTGATACATCCGACCCAGGTGGGGTTGGCCGAGGCCGAACAAATTAAGGTTGCCCGGACCCCAACAGTTCTTATGCACACCCACTCGGAGAAAGGCCCAAAATCCCTAAAAGACTAGTCCGATAGGGGAAGGGTGGCTCTCTCTTTTAAGATGGCTTCCTCCTCCCAAGCTAAGCAAGGTGGGATTATTCAGAGGCTCACACGGTCGCCGCCCGACTACAACTAGACCACTTGGCCTTTTTGTGTTGCGTCTTTGCCAGCGGGTAATAGTGGAGGATGTCCTCATCAGTTTGTGTCAAATGTACCACGGGCATGGAAACCATTTTGGGCACACGTGATGTTTCGCCTAGGTGACATCGGTCTAGTGGAAGCTCATTTCGGTCCGTTTGGAGATTGAGTTAATCTAGGTGCAAGTTAGGTGCACGATTTGCCCCGAACATACCATAGGCTTGAAAATCATTTTGAATGCACCCAACGGTACTCCTAAGTGACGTGGGTCATGTAGAAGCTTATTTCGGTCTGTTTGAAGATAGCGTTCATCTCGGTGAAAGATAGGTGCACGGCTTGCACCGAATGTGCCACGGGCATGGAAATCATTTTGGGCACACATGATGGTACTCCTAGGTGATGTGGGTCAAGTGGAAGTTTGTTTTGGTCCATTTGGAGAAAGTGTTAATCTGAGCACAACGTAGGTGCATGCTTTGCGCCGATTGTACCATGGGCACGGAAATCATTTTGGGCACACTTGATGGTCCTCTAGGTGATGTGTGTCAAATGGAAGCCCGTTTTAGTCCATTTGGAGATATTGTTAATCTAGGCGCAAGATAGGTGCACGGTTTGCGCCGATTGTACCACAGGCATGGAAATCTTCTCAGGGACACCTGATGGTACTCCTAGGTGACGTGTGTCAAGTGGAAACTCATTTCGGTCCAATTGGAGATAGCGTTAATTTCGAAGCAAGATAGGTGCACAGTTTGCGCCGAGCGTACCACGGGCATGGAAATCTTTTCATGCACCCCAATGGTACTTCTATGTAACGATGGTCAAGTGGAACCTTGTTTCGGTCCGTTTGGAGATAGTGTTAATCTCGGCGCATGATGGGTCCACGGCTTGTGCCGAATGTAGCACGGGCATGGAAATGGCTTTGGGCACACCTGATGGTACTATTAGGTAATGTATGTCAAGTGCAAGCTTGTTTCGGTTCATTTGGAGATGGTGTTAGTCTCGGCGCAAGATAGGTGCACAGTCTGCGCCAAACGTACCATAGGCTTGGAAATCATTTTTGATGCACTCAATGGTACTCCAAGGCGACTTGGATCAAGTCGAAGCTCGTTTCGGTCCATTTGGAGATAGTGTTAATCTCGGCGCAAGATATGCTTCCGGTTTGCGCCGAATATACCATGGGTACGGAAACAATTTTGGGCACACCCAATGGTACACGTGGGTGACGTGAATCAAGTGGAAGCTCATTTCAGCCCGTTCGAAGGTAGTGTTACCCTAGGCGCAAGATATGTGCATGTTTTGCGCCGAACGTACCATAATCTCGGAAATCATTTTGACGCACCCGATGGTACTCCTAGGTTCTGAATCAAGTGAAAGCTTGTTTCGGTCCGATTGGAGATAGTGTTAATCTTGGCCAAAATAGGTGCACAGTTTGTGTCAAATGTACCACGGCCATGGAAACCATTTTGGGCACACTTGATGTTTCGCCTAGGTGACATCGGTCTAGCGGAAGCTCATTTGGGTCCATTTGGAGATTGAGTTAATCTAGGTGCAAGTTAGGTGCACGATTTGCCCCGAACATACCATAGGCTCGAAAATCATTTTGGATGCACCGAACGGTACTCCTAAGTCACGTGCATCAAGTAGAAGCTTATTTCGGTCTGTTTGAAGATAGCGTTAACCTCGGTGAAAGATAGGTGCACGGCTTGCACCGAATGTGCCACGGGCATGGAAATCATTTTGTTTACACTTGATGGTACTCCCAGGTGATGTGGGTCAAGTGGAAGTTTGTTTTGGTCCATTTGGAGAAAGTGTTAATCTGAGCACAATGTTGGTGCATGCTTTGCGCCGATTGTACCATGGGCATGGAAATCATTTTGGGCACACTCGATGGTACTCCAGGTGATGTGTTTCAAATGGAAGGTCGTTTCGGTCCGTTTGGAGATATTGTTAATCTAGGCGCAATATAGGTGCACGGTTTACGTTGATTGTACCACAGGCATGGAATTCTTTTCAGGGACACCAGATGGTACTCCTAGGTGACGTGTGTCAAGTGGAAACTCATTTTGGTCCAATTGGGGATAGCGTTAATTTCGAAGCAAGATAGGTGCACAGTTTGCGCCGAACATACCACGAGCATGGAAACCTTTTCATGCACCCCCAATGGTACTTCTATGTAACGATGGTCAAGTGGAAACTTGTTTCAGTCCGTTTGACATAGTATTAATCTCGATGCAAGAAAGGTGTTTGCGTCGAATGTACAACGGCCATGGAAATCATTTTGGGCACACCCGATGGTACTCCTAGGTGACGTGGGTTAGGTGGAATCTTGTTTTGGTTTGTTTGGAGACAGTTTTAATCTCGATGCAAGATAGGTGCACGGTTTGCCCCGAACATACCATAGGCTTAGAAATCATTTTGGACGCACCCAATGTTACTCCTAGGTGACGTGAGCCAAGTAGAAGCTTGTTTCGATCTGTTTGAAGATGGTGTTAATCTCGGTGAAAGATAGGTGCACGGTTTGCACCAAATGTACCATAGGCATGGAAATCATTTTGGGCACACTTGATGGTACTCCCAGGTGACGTGGGTAAGTGGAAGCTCGTTTTGGTCCATTTGGACAAAGTGTTAATCTTTAATCTCAGCACAACATTGGTGCAGCTTTGCGCCAATTGTACCACGGGCATGGAAATCATTTTGGCACACTCGATGGTACTCCTAGGTGATGTGTGTCAAATGGAAGCTTGTTTCGGTCTGTTTGGAGATAGCGTTAATCTTGGTGCAAGATAGGTGCACAGTTTGCGCCGAATGTACCACGGGTATGGAAATCTTTTCAGGAACACTCGATGGTACTCCTAGGTGACTGTGTCAAGTGGAAACTCATTTCGGTCCATCTGGAGATTGCATTAATCTCGAAGCACGATAGGTGCACGGTTTGCGCCGAACGTACCATGGGCATGGAAATCTTTTCAGGCACCCTTGATGGTACTTCTATGTGACAATTGTCAGGTGGAAGCTCGTTTTGATCTGTTTGGAGATAGTATTAATCTCGATGCGAGATAGGTGCACGGTTTGCGTTGAATGTACCATTGGCTCTTAAATCGCTTTGGGCACACCCGAGGGTCCTCCTAGGTGACGTAGGTCATGTGGAAGCTCATTTCAGTCTATTTGGGGATAGTGTTAATCTCGACGCAACATAGTTACACGGTCTGTGTCGAACATACCATAGGCTTAGAAAATCATTTTGGACTCATCTGATTGTACTCCAAGGTGACATGGACCAAGCAGAAGCTCATTTCGATCCGTTTGGAGATAGTTTTAATCTTGACATAAGATAGGTGCACGGTTTGCGCTGAATGTACCACGGGCATGGAAATGGCTTTGGGCACACCTGATGGTACTCCTAGGTAATGTATGTCAAGTTGAAGCTTATTCCGGTCCATTTGGAGATAGTGTTAGTCTCAGTGCAAGATAGGTGCACAGTTTGAGCCGAGTGTACCACGGGCATGGAAACCATTTTGACATACCCGACGGTTCTCTGAGGTGATGTGGTTCAAGTGGAAGCTCATTTTACCGCATTTAGAGATAGTGTTAATCTCGATGCAAGATAGTTGCACCTTTTGTGCCGAGTGTACCACGGGCATGGAAACCATTTGGGTGCACCCAATGGTACACATACATGACGTGAGTCAAGTGGAAGCTAATTTTGGTCCATTTAGATATAGTGTTAATCTAGGCGCAAGATAGGTGCATGGTTTGCGCCGAACGTTCCATTGGCTCGAAAATCATTTTAAACGCACCCGATGGTACTACTAGGTGACGTGGGTCAAATTGAACCTCGTTTTGGTCCATTTGGAGATAGTGTTAATCTCAGCCCAAGATAGCTGCATGGTTTGCGCCGAACGTACAATGGTCATGGAAATCATTTTGGGCACACCCGATGGTACTCCTAGGTGACATGTGTCAAGTGGAAGCTCGTTACGGTCCATTTGGAGATATTGTTAATCTTGGCGTAAGATAGGTGGATGGCTTGCTCCAAATGTACCACAGGCATGGAAATCTTTTTAGGCACATCCAAAGGTACATTTAGGTGACATTGGTCTTGTGAAAGGTCGTTTCGGTCTGTTTGGAGATAGTATTAATCTTGACGCAAGATAGGTGAACGGTTTACGCTGAATGAACCATAGGCTCTGAAATCACTTTGGCTA
This sequence comes from Saccharum hybrid cultivar R570, assembly GCA_038087645.1. Taxonomy (NCBI): domain Eukaryota; kingdom Viridiplantae; phylum Streptophyta; class Magnoliopsida; order Poales; family Poaceae; genus Saccharum; species Saccharum hybrid cultivar. The sequence continues at coordinate 38,248,607 of JAQSUU010000307.1, read as the reverse complement.
CACCCGAGGGTACTCCTAGGTGATGTAGGTCAAGTGGAAGCTCATTTTAGTCTGTTTAGGGATAGTGTCAATCTCGACGCAAGATAGGAGCATGGTTTGCACCGAAAGTACCATAGGCTCCGAAATCATTTTGTATGCATCTGATTGTACTCCTAGGTCACATGGATCAAGTAAAAGCTCATTTCGATCTGTTTGGAGATAGTTTTAATATCGGGCAAAATAGGTGCGCGGTTTGCGCCGAACGTACCATGGGCATGGAAGCGGCTTTGGGTACACCAGATGGTACTCCTAAGTAATGTACGTCAAGTGGAAGCTTGTTTCGGTCTGTTTGGAGATAGCATTAGTCTCAGCGCAAGATAGGTGAACGATTTGGGCCGAATGTACCACAGGCTCAGAAATAATTTTGGCCGCACCTGATTGTATTCTAAGGTGACGTGGATCAAGCAGAAGCTCATTTCGATCTGTTTGGAGATAGTTTTAATCTAGGCACAACACAGGTGTATGGGTTGCACCGAATGTACCACAGAGATGGAAATGGCTTTGGGCACACCCGATGGTACTCATAGGTGACGAGGGTCATGTGCAAGCTGGTTTCGTTCTGATTGGAGATAGTATTAATCTCGACGCAAGATAGGTGCACGGTTTGCGTTAAATGTACCATAGGCTCAGAAATCATTTTGACGCACTCGATGGTACTCCAAAGTGACGTGGTTCAAGTGGAAGCTTGTTTCGATTCATTTGGAGATAGTTTTAATCTCGATGCAAGATAGTTGCATGGTTTGCACCGAGTGTACCACGGGCATGGAAACCATTTCAGGTGCACCTAATGGCACACATATGTGACGTGAGTCAAGTGGAAGCTCATTTCAGTCCGTTTGGAGATAGTGTTAATCTAGGTGCAAGATAGGTGCACAGTTTGCGCTAAATGTACCACGGGCATGGAAATGGCTTTAGGCACTCCTGATGGTACTCCAAGGTAATGTATGTCAAGTAGAAGCCTGTTTTAGTCTGTTTGGAGATAGTGTTAGTCTCGGCGCAAGATAGGTGCACGGTTTGCGCCAAACGTACCATAGGCTAGGAAATCATTCTGACACACCCGATGGTACTCCAAGGTGACGTGAGTCAAGTGGAAGCTCATTTCAGTCTATTTGGGGATAGTGTGAATCTCGATGCAACATAGGTGCACAGCTTGCGCAGAGCATACCATAAGCTCAGAAATCATTTTGGACGCTTCTGATTGTACTCCTAGGTGGCATGAATCAAGCGAAAGCTCATTTCGATCCGTTTGGAGACAGTTTTAATCTTGACACAAGATAGGTGCATGGTTTGCACTGAATGTACTACGGGCATGGAAATGGCTTTGGGTACACCTGATGGTACTCCTAAGTAATGCATGTCAAGTGGAAGCTTGTTTTGGTTTGTTTGGAGATAGTGTTAGTCTTGGCGCAAGATAGGTGCACAGTTTGCGCTGAGTGTGGCACGGGCATGGAAACCATTTTGACGCACCCGATGGTTCTCCAAGGTGACATGGTTCAAGTGGAAGCTTGTTTCGCTTCATTTGGGGATAGTGTTCATCTCGATGCAAGATAGTTGCACGGTTTGCGCCGAGTGTACCATGGGCATGGAAACCATTTTGGGCGCACCCAATGGTACACATAGGTGACGTGATTCAAGTGGAAGCTAATTTCGGTCCGTTTGAAGATAGTGTTAATCTAGGCGCAAGATAGGTGCACAGTTTACACCAAACGTACAATAGGCTCGAAAATCATTTTGGATGCACCCGATGGTACGACTAGGTGACGTGGGTCAGATTGAACCTTGTTTTGGTCCATTTGGAGATAGTGATAATCTCGGCCCAAGATAGGTGCATGGATGGCGCGAAATGTACAACAGCCATGGAAATCATTTTAGGCACACCCGATGGTACTCCTAGGTGATGTGGGTTAGGTGGAATCTTGTTTTGGTCTGTTTGGAGATAGTGTTAATCTCGGCGCAAGATAGGTTCATGGTTTGCGCCGAATGTACCATAGGCTCTAAAATCACTTTGCACACACTCGAGGGTACACCTTGGTGATGTAGGTCAAGTGGAAGCTCATTTAAGTCTCTTTGGGGATAGTGTCAATCTCGACACAAGATAGGTGCACGGTTTGTGCTGAACGTACCGTAGGCTCAAAAATCATTTTGATGCTCCCGATGGTACTCCTAGGTGACGTGGGTCAAGTGGAAGTTCGTTTTGGTCCACTTAGAGATAGTGTTAATCTTTGTGCAAGATTGTGCATGGTTTGCGCCGAGTGTACCATGGGCATGGAAACCATTTTGTTCGCACCCAATGGTACACCTAGGTGACGTGGGTTAAGCGGAATCTTGTTTTGTTCTATTTGGAGATAGTGTTAATCTCAGCGCAAGATAGGTGTATGGTTTGCGCTGAATGTGCCACAGGCATGAAAATCATTTTGGGCACACCCGATGGTACACCTAGGTGACGTGGGTCAAGTGGAAGCTCGTTTCAGTCCTTTTGGAGATAGTGTTAATCTAGGCGCAAGTTCGGTGCACGGTTTGCGTCGAATGTACCATAGGCTCAAACATCATTTTGGACGCACCCTATGGTAATCCTAGGTGACATGGGGCAAGTAGAAACTCGTTTTGGTCCGTTTGGAGATAGTGTTAGTCTCGGCACATGATGAGCGCACTATCGACGAGATATGGTCGGTAGTCTACCGAGGGGTATGCCCAAGGTAGAGATTGTCGGTAGACAGGTGCGTAAGCTATGAACTAGATGGTGATGCAAGACAGGCACGAGGATTTATCCAGGTTCATCCGTCATGAGGGCGTAATACCTACGTCCTGCGTCAGATTGTATTGCTCTGTACGGAGAGATGTATTGAGATGTGTTTTGAGGGGGTCCCCTGCCCGCTTATATAGTCCGGGGGGCAGGCTTACAAATCTGGAAACTAATCCTAGTCGGTTACAATTGCCACACCTTGCGTGGGACGCCGAGTAGATCGACTGGGCCGCGCGTCATCCTTGTCATGGGCCGGGCCCACTGATCTGAGCCAGCCCAAGTCTAGCCGTAGGGGTATAGGGGTTAATACCCCCACAGCTAGTCCCCGAGCACTATACATTGTGATGCGACACGCCGTCTTGACCTTCTTTGAACAGTAAGGCTTGAGCTCTCATCGTCTTCAACCAATCAAAATGCCATCCAAGTAGTTGTTGGAAGCCTCTGACCAGCTTGAAATACAGCCGACCACCGTTGTCGCCGAAGAAGTAGGTTGTCCGAAAAATATGTGGTGCTCTTGAGAAAAAGAAAAAGATTTCCTTCCTGGTGAAGTGTGCCCACTTGTATTTCTGAAATGAAATGTAAGCAGGGTAAACAAAGCGTAGGGGGTCAAAAAATAAGCATGTTCACTGCAAGGTGAAGTGTGCCCACTTAGTCCCTGAGCCTAGGAATAAGTGACGTAGGCACGTGATGCCATGGTCTTAAAATGGATCATCTTGGAAACTAGATACTAAGATGCACCGAGAGGTGCATCATACTGATGTAGTCCCCAAGCTTGCTGGAAGGCAAAGTGTGAGCCTTGTAGAAAGGTCTAAAAAAGCGCTGACTTCTGAACTGTATGCGACTCAAATTTCACATGTAGCCGAGGAAAACAGACCTCAAGCTGTGGTTGGGGAGTGGTCGAAACAGTCCCCGAGCATAGCGTAAGCGCGTGGTCAATGAGAACCCAAGCATAGTCGGAGAGTGATCGATGAGCCCCCGAGCATGATCGGGGAGTGTATCGTGCTCGGTGGTCTGAGATGGACTGTAATCCCCAGACCAGTCCTCAAGCGTCATGTATCTCCAACACCTTTTTCTCTGTCATATTTTGTCATTCTTTATCTCTCCTTTCTTTGTTTTCTTCTTTTCTTCTTTTTTTTGTACCTAATCCATTGTCTCAGAAGTCTTCCTGATGTGATGTTGTAGTCATGCTCGTGTCTTGTCAATCACACTATGGGCCGGCGTCTGTCACGACACGTCACCGTGGGCCCACCCGTGTCGTAACCGAGGGAGCGCATTTATTGGCGCGGTTGCTAGTAAAAAGTGAAAACCGCACAGCGCGTGCCACATTTCACATGCATGATCCCCGAGTATCTCGGGGAAGTGGAATTGCACGATTAATGGGATAAATAGCCGCTATGCGGCTGTTCCCCATTTACACCTAACAGTCACCTTTGCAAACCAACCACCTTCTTCTAGCCCGCATGCCCTATTCTGGTTCTGCCACCGCCATTAGCACACCTCACCGCTGTTAGGAGTGACGCACTCTCTGTCCACCAGCTGAGCCAAAGCAAAGAGGCAAGAGTGGTAGAGGATGGCTAAGATGGAGGCGCAGAAAAGAGCCGAGGTGATGAAGAAGGAGTGGTGGAAGTCGAGGGCCACCAAATCATCCATTAATGATCTCATCAGCCTGGGGGTGCTTCACAACAAGGCGCTCGGAGGCTGGAGGGCCTCAGACTCGGAAAGCTTCCCCGATCCCCAACCCGGTGAGATCGTTGTTTTCGAAGATTTCTTCAAGAGGGGATTTGGGGTTCCTATTCATCCTTTTTCTCCAAGGGCTGTGTCTTTACTATGAGATTAGGATTTGCAATCTGCATCCCAACTCAATCCTTCTCGTCTCCACCTTCATCCATCTCTACGAAGCTTTTGGTGGGTTTTCGCCGCATTTCGATCTTTTTCGTTATCTATTATGTCTACAGAAGAAGGGGTCGAAGGGTGGATCTTAGATCGCCGGCGGAGTGTACCTGACACTCTGTGATGGAATGAAGTCAGAGTACCTCAGCTGCCCCTAGAACACCTCCGTCGGTGATTGGTACAAGAAATGGTTCTACATCCGAGAAGAACCCAACACCGCCACCCTCTGTGACGCCGGCTACATCCCGGAGAAGAGGGCCAGCTAGAATGAGAAACCGAAGTACGCCGGGCAGGTGAGGGAACTCATGGAGCTGCTCCTGTGGAACCATCTGGACGGGCCAGCCATAGCCAGGAGCTTCATTAGTCGGTGAGTACAACCCTACTAGAAGAGAGTGCACGCCGGCTACGAGTACCAGGGCTCAGCCGACCAGACCAGGATGCACCCAAACCGGCTGCCCAAGGATGAAGTCAAGCAGAGGATTGCGGAGCTATTCAACCTGGCAGATCCATTGTACCATCTGTTGAGCGTCATCATGCACGCATACAAGCTCATCTGACCAGCTCTAAAGGTACCCCAAGCACCTGTCTTTTGTGTCAACCACATAGTTGATAAAAAACATCTGTTGTAATCCTTGTTATCCTTGTGATGTAGGTGCACGGCGTTGAAATACACTAGCTGTACATGTCTCTAGCGCCCGGGATGGATCATCCGAGGAGCGTGGAGCCCCCTCCGCGAAACGTGCAGCAGTGCTATGCTCACGTCGACGACAACGAGGGGGGAGAAGGAGCACCATGCACTGGGATAGACACTAGCAGCAGGATGGCTGAGAAGCAACCAGTCACCCCCGACCACTCAAAGAAGAGGCCTGGGAGCTTAGAGGCCATGGGAGTGCCGGAGAATCTGACCAGCAAGCGTCGTCGGATAATACAAGACTGGTCAGACGAAGACGAAGAAGAAAACCTGACCGCTGATCTGCTCAACCCTCATTAGAGGAAGGGTGAAAGAGTTAATCTTAGCACAATAGAGGTGAACGCTTTGCACCAATTGTACCATGGGCATGGAAATATTTACTGGCACACCCGACGGTACTCCTAGGTGATGTGAGTCAAGTGGAAACTCATTTCGGTCCTTTTGGATATAGTGTTATTCTCGAACCAAGATAGGTGCACGGTTTGCGCCGAAAGTACCACAGGCATGTAAATCTTTTCAGGCATACCCGATGGTACTTCTATGTGACGTTGGTCAGTGGAAGCTCGTTTTTGTCTATTTTGATATAGTATTAATCTCAACGCAAGATAGGTGCACGGTTTGCACTGAATGAACCATAGGGTCTTAAATCACTTTGGGCACACCTGAGGGTACTCCTAGGTGATATAGGTCAAGTGGAAGCTCATTTCAGTCCATTTGGAGATAATGTTAATCTCAGCGCAATATAGGTTCACTGTTTGCGCCAAATGTACCATACGCTCTTAAATCACTTTGGGCACATCTGAGGGTACTCCTAGGTGAAGTAGGTCAAGTGGAAGCTCAATTCAGTCTGTTTGGGGATAGTGTCAATCTCGACACAACATAGGTGCACGGGCTGCACCGAACGTACCACATGCATGGAAATGGCTTTGGGCACACATGATGGTAATCCTAGGTAATGTATGCCAAGTGCAAGCTTATTTCGGTCCGTTTGGAGATAGTGTTAGTCTCGGCGCAAGATAGGTGCACGGTTTGCGCTGAACGTACCATAGGCTCGAAAATCATTTGGACGCAACCGATGGTACTCCAAGGTGATGTAGTTGAAGTGGAAGCTTGTCTTGGTCCATTTAGAGATAGTTAATCTCGACACAAGATAGGTGCACAGTTTGGGCTGAATGTGTCACGGGCATGGAAACCATTTTGGTTCTACCCAATGGTACAATAGGTGACGTGAAGCTCATTTCGGTCCGTTTGGAGATAGTATTAACTCGATGCAAGATAGGTGCATGGTCTGTGTTGAATGACCATAGGCTATGACATTGCTTTGGGCACACCCAATGGTACTCCTAGGTGACATAGATCAAGTGGAAGCTCGTTTCAGTCTATTTGGAGATAGTGTTAATCTCACGCAAGATAGGTGCTCGGTTTTCACCGAACATACCATAGACTCGAAAATCATATTGGGCACAACCAATGGTACTCCTAGGTGACATGGGATAAGTGGAAACTTATTTTGGTCCATTTGAAGATAGTGTTAATCTTGACGCAAGATAGGTGCACAGATTGCACCGAACATACCATAGGCTCATAAATCATTTGGACGCACCTGATTGTACTCCTAGGTGACGTGGATCAAGCGAAAGCTCATTTCGATATGTTTAGAGATAGTTTTAATCTCGGCACAAGATAGGTGCACGGTTTGGGCCGAATGTACCATGAGAATGGAAATCGCTTTGGGCAACTTGATGGTGCTCCTAGATAATGTATGTCAAGTGGAAGCTTGTTCTGGTCCGTTTGGAGATAGTGTTAGTCTCAGCGCAAGATAGGTGCACGGTTTGCACCGAACATACCATAGGCACCGAAATCATTTTGATGCACCCGATGGTCCTCCTATGTGACGTCGGTCAAGCGGAAACTCATTTTGGTCCATTTGGAGATAGTGTTAATCTCGACACAAGTTAAGTGCACAGTTTGCGCCGAATGAACCATGGGCATGGAAATAATTTTGGGCGCACCCGATTGAACACCTAGGTGACGTGGGTGAAATGGAAGCTCGTTTTAGTCTATGTGGAGATAGTGTTAATCTCAACGCATGATAAGTGCAAGTTTGCGCCGAACGTACCATAGACTCAAAAATCATTTTGGGTGCAACCGATGGTACTCCAATGACGTGGGTCAAGTGGAATCTTGTTTTGGTCTATGTTGGAGATAGTGTTAATCTCAGCGCAAGATAGGTGCATGTGCTGCGCCGAATATACCACAGACATGGAAATCATTTTGGGCACACCCGATGCACACCTAGGTGACGTGGGTCAAGTGGAAGCTCGTTTCAGTCTATTGGGAGATTGTGTTAATCCAGGTGCAAGTTAGGTGCACAGTTTGCGCCGATCGTATCATAGACTCGAAAATCATTTTGGACGCACCTGATGGTACTCCTAGGTGATGTGGGTCAAATAGAAGCTCGTTTCGGTCTGTGTGAAGATAGTGTTAATCTCGGTGCCAAATGGGTGCATGATTTGTGCCGAAAGTACCTTAGGCATAGAAATCATTTTGGGCACAATCGATGGTACTCCTAGGTGACGTGGGTCTGGTGGAAGCTCGTTTCAGTCCATTTGGAGATAGTGTTAATCTTTGCACAACACAGGTGCACGCTTTGCGTCGAATGTACCATAGGAATAGAAATCATTTAGGGCACACCCCATGGTACACCTAGGTGACGTGTGTCAAGTGGAAGCTCATTTTGGTCCATTTAGAGATAATGTTAATCTAGGCGCAAGATAGGGGCACGGTTTATGCCGAATATACCACGGGCATGGAAATCTTTTCAGGCACACTCAATGGTACTTCTAGGTCAAGTGGAAGCTCGTTTCAGTCCATTTAAAAATAGTATTAATCTCAATGCAAGATAGGAGCATAGTTTGCGCCAAACGTAGCATAGGCTTAGAAATTATTTTGGCCACACCAGATTGTACACCTAGGTGACGTGGATCAAGCGAAAGCTCCTTTCAATCCGTTTGGAGATACTTTTAATCTAGGCACAATGTAGGTGTACGGTTTGCGTCGAATGTACCACGGGTATGGAAATGGCTTTGAGCACACATGACGGTACTCATAGGCGACATGGGTCAAGTGCAAGCTTGTTTCTTCCATTTGGAGACAGTATTAATCTCGAGCAAGATAGGTGCCCAGTTTGCGTGGAACATACCATAGGCTTGGAAATCATTTTGATGCACCTGATGGTACTCCAAGGTGACGTGGTTCAAATGGATAGGTGCACAGTTTGCCCCAAATGTACCATAGGCTCAAAAATCATTTTGGATGCACCCGATGGTACTACTAGGTGATGTGGGTCAAATTGAACCTCGTTTCGGTGCGTTTGGTGATAGTGTTAATCTCAACACAAGATAGGTGCACGGTTTGCGCTGAATGTACAACGGCCATGGAAATCATTTTGGGCACACCCGATGGTATTGCTAGGTGATGTGGGTCAAGTGGAATCTAGTTTTGGTCAGTTTGAAGATAGTGTTAATCTCGGTACAAGATAGGTACACTGCTTGCACCGAATGTACCATAGGCTCTAGAATCGCTTTGGGCACCCGAGGGTACTCCTAGGTGACGTAGGTTATGTGGAAGCTCATTTCAGTCTGTTTAGGGGTTGTGTCAATCTCGATGCAAGATAGGTGCACCGTTTGCGCCAAAAGTACCATAGGCTCCAAAATCATTTTGGATGCATCTGATTGTACTCCTAAGTCACGTGGGTCAAGTTAAAGCTCATTTCGATCCATTTGGAGATAGTTTTAATCTCAGGCAAGATAGGTGGACGGTTTGCATTGAATGTAGCACGGGCATGGAATTGGCTTTAGGCACACCTGATGGTACGCCTAGGTATTGTATGTCAAGTGGAAGCTTGTTTCAGTTCGTTTGGAGATAGTGTTAGTCTCGGCGCAAGATAGATGCATGGTTTGCGCCGAACGTACCATAGGTTCGGGAATCATGTTGACGCACCCGATGGTACTCCAAGGTGACGTGGGTCAAGTCAAAGCTCATTTCAGTCCATTTGGAGATAGTGTTAATCTCGGCGCAAGATAGGTTCCCGGTTTGCGCTGAATGTACCACGGGCTTGGAAACCATTTCAGGCACACCCAATGGTACACATGGGCTCCAAAATCATTTTGGATGCATCTGATTGTACTCCTAGGTCATGTGCATCAAGTGAAAGCTCATTTCGATCCGTTTACAGATAGTTTTAATCTCGGGCAAGATAGGTGCATGGTTTGCGCCGAATATGCGATGGGCATGGAAATAGCTTTTGGGCACACCTGATGGTACTCCTTGGTAATGTATGTCAAGTGGAAGCTTGTTTCAGTCCGTTTGGAGATAGTGTTAGTCTCGGTGCACGATAGGTGCACGATTTGTACCGAACATACCATAGGCTTGGAAATCATGTTGACTTAGCTTATGGTACTCCTATGTGACATCGGTCAAGTGGAAACTCATTTCGGTCCATTTGGAGACAGAGTTCATCTTAATGCAAGATGGGTGCACGGTTTGTGCCAAATGAATGATTGGCATGGAAATCATTTTGGGTGCACCGGATGGTACTCCTAGGTGACGGGTGAAATGAAAGCTCATTTCGATCTGTTTGGAGATAGTGTTAATCTCGACACATGATAGGTACATGGTTTGCGCCGAACGTACCATAGGCTTAGAAATCATTTTGGGCACAACCGAAGGTACTCCAACGTGACTTGGGTCAAGTGGAAACTTGTCTCGGTCCATTTGGAGATAGTGTTAATCTCGACCGCCTAACGTACCATAGGCTCCAAAATTATTTTGGACACACCTGATTGTACTCCTCGATGACGTGGATGAAGCGAAAGCTCATTTTTATCTGTTTGGTGATAATTTTAATCTTGCCGCAAGATTGGTGCATGGTTTGTGCCAAATGCACCACGAGCATGGAAATTTCTTTGGGCACACCTGATGGTACTCCTTGGCAATGTATGTCAAGTGGAAGCTTGTTTTGGTCCGTTTGGAGATAGTGTTAGTCTCGGCGTAAGATAGGTGCATGGTTTGCGCCGAACGTACCATAGGCATAGAAATCATTTTGGACGCACCCAAGGGTACCCATAGGTGATGTGGGTCAAGTGGAACCTCGTTTTGGTCCGTTTAGAGATTGTGTTAATCATGGCACAAGATGGTGCACGGTTTGTGCTAAATGTAGTATGGGCACAAAAATCGCTTTGGGCACAACTAACGGTACACCTAGGTAATGTATGCCAAGTGGAAGCTTGTTTCGGTCCGTTTGGAGATAGTGGTTTGCGCCGAACGTACCATAGGCTCAGAAATCAAGTTGACGCACCCGATGGTACTCCAAGGTGACGTGGGTCAAGTCAAAGCTCATTTTGGACTATTTGGAGATAGTGTTAATCTCGGCGCAAGATAGGTGCTCGATTTGCGCTAAATGTAGCACAAGCACGGAAACCATTTTTGGTGCACCCAATGGTACACATGGGTGACGTGAGTCAAGTGAAAGCTCATTTCGGTCCGTTCAGAGGTAGTGTTAATCTAGGTGCAAGATAGGAGCATGATTTGTGCCGAACGTACCATAGGCTGAGAAATCATTTTGGCCGCACCTGATTGTACTCCTAGGTGATGTGGATCAAGCAGAAGCTCATTTCGATCCATTTGGAGATAGTTTTAATCTAGGTGCAACATAGGTGTATGGTTTGCGCCAAATGTACCTTGGGCATCAAAATGACTTTGGGCAACCTAATGGTACTCATAAGTGACATTGGTCAAGTGCAAGCTCGTTTCGTTCCGTTTGGAGATAGTGTTAATCTCAACGCAAGATAGGTGCATGGTTTGCGCCGAACGTACCACAGGCTCAGAAATCATTTTAACACACCCGATGGTACACCAAGGTGATGTGGTTCAAGTGGAAACTTGTTTCGATCCGTTTGGAGATAGTGTTAATCTAGACGCAAGATAGGTGCACGGTTTGCGCCGAGTGTACCACGGGCATGGAAACCATTTCGGGCGCACCCAATGGTACACATAGGTGATGTGAGTTAAGTGGAGCTCGTTTCGGTCCGTTTGGAGATAATGTTAATCTAGGCGCAAGATAGGTGTTTTGCGCTGAACGTACCATAGGCACAAAAACCATTTTCGACGCACCCGATGGTAGTCATCGGTGACGTGGGTCAAATTGAACCTCGTTTCGGTCCGTTTGGAGATAGTGTTAATCTCGGCGCAAGATAGGTGCACGGTTTGCGCCGAATGTACAACGGCTATGGAAATCATTTTGGGCACACTCGATGGTACTGCTCGGTGACGTGGGTCATATAGAATCATGTTTTGGTCTATTTGGAGATAGTGTTAATCTCGGCGCAAGATAGGTGCACGGTTTGCGCCTAATGTACCATAGGCTCTGAAATCGCTTTGGGCACACCCGAGGGTACTCCTGGGCGACATAGGTCAAGTGGAAGCTCACTTCAGTTTGTTTGGGGATAGTGTCAATCTTGATGCAAGATAGGAGCACGGTTTGCACCGAAAGTACCATAGGCTCTGAAATCATCTTGGATGCATCTGATTGTACTCCTAGGTCACGTGGATCAAGTGAAAGCTCATTTTGATCCGTTTGGAGATAGTTTTATTCTCAGGAAAGACAAGTGCACGGTTTGCGCCGAATGTACCACAGGCATGGAAATGGTTTGGGCACACCTGATGGTACACCCAGGTAATGTATGTCAAGTGGAAGCTTGTTTCGGTCTATTTGGAGATTGTGTTAGTCTCGGCGCAAGATAGGTGCATGGTTTGGGCCGAACGTACCACAGGCTTAGAAATCATTTTGGCCGCACCTGATTGTGCTCCTAGGTGACGTGGATCAAGCGGAAACTCATTTCGATCCATTTGGAGATAGTTTTGATGTAGGCGCAACACAGGTGTACAGTTTGCCCCGAATGTACCATGGGGATGGAAATGGCTTTGGGCACACCTGGTGGTACTCATAGGTGACGTGGGTCAAGTGCAAGCTCATTTCGGTCTGTTTGGAGATATTATTAATCTCGACGCACGATAGGTGCACGGTTTGCATCGAACGTACTATAGGCTTAGAAATCATTTTGACGCACTCAATGGTACCCCAAGGTGACGTGGTTCAAGTGGAAGCTCGTTTCGATCGGTTTGTGCCGTTTAGAGATTGTGTTAATCATGGCACAAGATGGTGCACGGTTTGCGCCAAATGTACCATGGGCATGGAAATGGCTTTTGGGCACACCTGACGGTACTCCTAGGTAATGTATGTCAAGTGGAAGCTTGTTTCAGTCCGTTTGGAGATAGTGTTAGTCTCGGCGCAAGATAGGTGCACGGTTTGCGCTGAACGTAACATAGGCTTGGAAATCATTTTGGACGCACTCGATGGTACTACAAGGTGATGTGGGTCAAATTGAACCTCGTTTCGGTCCGTTTGGAGATAGTGTTAATCTCAACACAAGATAGGTGCACAGTTTGCGCTGAATGTACAACGGCCATGGAAATCATTTTGGGCACACCAATGGTACTCCTAGGTGACATGGGTCAAGTGGAATCCAGTTTTGGTCTATTTGGAGATAGTGTTTTTCTCGGTGCAAGGTAGGTGCTTAGTTTGCGCCCAATGTACCATAGGCTCATAAATCATTTTCGACGCACTCGATGGTACTACTAGGTGACATGGGTGAAATTGAACCTCGTTTCGGTCCGTTTGGAGATAGTATTAATCTTAGCACAAGATAGATGCACGGTTTACGCCGAATGTACAACAGCCATGGAAATCATTTTGGGCACACCCAATGGTACTCCTAGGTGACGTGGGTCAAGGGGGATCTTGTTTTGGTCTATTTGGAGATAGTGTTTTTCTTGGTGTAAGATAGGAGCGCAGTTTGCGCCGAATGTACCATAGGCTCTAAAATCGCTTTGGGCACACCCTGAGGGTTCTCCTGGGTGACGTAGGTCAAGTGGAAGCTCATTTCAGTCTTTTTGAGTATAGTGTCAATCTTGACGCAAGATAGGTTCACAGTTTGCGCCGAATGTACCATAGGCTCAGAAATCATTTTGATGAACCGATTGTACTCCTAGGTGACGTGGGTGAAGTGGAAGTTCATTATGGTCCATTTGGAGATAGTGTAAATCTCTGCGCAAGATAGGTGCACGGTTTGCGCTGAATGTACCACAGGCATGGAAACCATTTGGGGCGCACCCGATAGTACACCTAGGTGACGTGGGTCATGCAGAATCTTGATTTGGTTTGTGTGGAGATAGTATTAATCTCAGCTCAAGATAGGTGCATGGTTTGGAACGAATGTACCACAGGCATGGAAATCATTTTGGGCACTCCCAATGGTTCACCTTGGTGACGTGCGTCAAGTGGAAGCTCGTTTCAGTACGTTTGGAGATAGTATTAATCTAGGCGCAAGTTAGGTGTATGGTTTGTGCCGAATGTACCATAGGCTCAAAAGTCATTTTGGACACACCCTATGGTACTCCTAGGTGTCGTGGGTCAAGTGGAAGATCATTTTGGTCCATTTGGAGATAGTGTTAGTCTCGGTGCAGGATGGGTACATGATTTTCACTGAATGTACCATGGGCATGGAAATCAATTTGGGCACACTCAATGGTACTCGTAGGTGACGTGGATTAGGTGGAATCTTGTTTTGGTCTGTTTGGAGATAGTGTTAATCTTGGCGCAAGATAGGTTCGCGGTTTGTGCCGAATGTACCATAGGCTCTAAAATCGCTTTGGGCACACCCAAGGATACTCCTAGGTGACGTAGGTCAAGTGGAAGCTCATTTCAGTCTGTTTGGGTATAGTGTCAATCTCAACACAAGATGGGTTCCAAAATCAATTTGGATGCATCTAATTGTACTCCTAGGTGACGTGGATAAAGCGAATGCCCATTTCAATCCACTTGGAGATAGTTTTAATCATGGCGCAAGATAGGTGCATGATTTGCGCTGAATATACCACGGGCATGGAAATGGCTCTGGGCACACCTAATGGCACTTCTAGGTAATGTATGTCAAGTGGAAGCTTGTTTCAGTCCGTTTGGAGATAGTGTTAGTCTCAGCACAAGGTAGGTGCACGGTTTGCGCCGAACGTACAACATGCTCGAAAATTATTTTGGATGCACCTGATGGTGCTCCTAGGTGACATGAGTCAAGTGGAAGTTCGTTTCGGTCTAGTTGGAGATACTGTTATTCTCAGCGCAAGATAGGTGCACGGTTTTTGCTGAATGTACCACGGGCATGAAAAGCATTTTGGGCCCACCCGATGGTACACCTAGGTGATGTGGGTTAAGCAGAATCTTATTTCGGTCTATTTGGAGATAGTGTTAATCTCAGCGCAAGATAGGTGCATTGTTTGCGCCGAATGTACCTCAGGCATGGAAATCATTTTGGGCACACTCAATGGTACACCAAGGTGACGTGAGTAAAGTAGAAGCTCGTTTCGGTCCTTTTGGAGATAGTGTTAGTCTAGGCACAAGATAGGTACATGGTTTGCGCCGAATGTACCATAGGCTCGAATATCATTTTGGACACACCCTATGGTACTCCTAGGTGACGTGGGTCAAGTGGAAGCTCGTTTCGGTCCGTTTGGAGATAGTGTTATTCTTAGCGCAAGATGGGTGCACAATTTGCACCGAATCTACCACGGGCATGGAAATCATTTTGGGCACACTCGATGATAATCCTAGGTGACCTGAGTCTAGTGGAAGCTCATTTCAGTCCATTTGGAGATAGTGTTAATCTTAGCGCAACATAGGTGTGCGCTTTGCACCGAATGTACCATAGGCATGGAAATCAATTTGGGCACACCCGATGGTACTCCTAGGTGATGTTGTCACGTGGAAGCTCGTTTTGGTCTATTTAGAGATAGTGTTAATCTATGTGCAAGAAATGTTCACAATTTGCGCTAAATGTACCATGGGCATAGAAATCTTTTTAGGCACACCCGATGGTACTTCGACTTGACGTTGGTCAAGTGAAAGCTTGTTTCAGTCTTTTTGGAGATAATATTAATCTCGACGCAAGATAGTTGCACGGTTTGGGCCGAATGTACCATAGGCTTTGAAATCGCTTTGAGCACATCAGAGGGTACTCCTAGGTGACATAGGTCAAGTGCAAGCTCATTTTCAGTCTATTTGGGGATAGTGTCAATCTTGACGCAAGATAGCTGCATGGTTGGCGCCAAATGTACCATATACTCGAAAATCATTTTGGATACACCCAAGGGTACTCCTAGGTAACATAGGTCAAGTGGAACCACATTTTGGTCCGTTTGGAGATAGTGTTAATCTTGATGCAAGATAGGTGCACGGTTTGCGCTGAATGTACCACGGGCATGGAAATGGCTTTGGGCACACCTGATGGTACTCCTAGGTAATGTATGTCATGTGGAAGCTTGTTTCGGTTCGTTTGGAGATGGTGTTAGTCTTGGCGGAAGAAAGCTGCACGGTTTGCGCCAAACGTACCATAGGCTTGGAAATCATTTTGACGCACTCGATGGTACTCCAAGGTGACATGGGTCAAGTCGAAGCTCGTTTCGGTCCATTTGGAGATAGTGTTAATCTCAGCGCAAGATACGCGCCCGGTTTGCACCGAATATACCATGGGCACGGAAACCATTTCGGGCACACCCAATGGTACACATGGGTGACGTGAATCAAGTGAAAGCTCATTTCAGCCCGTTTGGAGGTAGTGTTACCCTAGGCGCAAGATAGGTGCACGTTTTGCGCCGAACGTACCATAATCTCGGAAATCATTTTGACGCACCCGATGGTACTCCTAGCATCTAAGTCAAGTGAAAGCTCATTTCGGTCCGTTTGGAGATAGTGTTAATCTTGGCCAAAATAGGTGCACAGTTTGTGTCAAATGTACCACGGGCATGGAAACCATTTTGGGCCACCTGATGTTTCGCCTAGGTGACATCGGTCTAGTGGAAGCTCATTTCGGTCCATTTGGAGATTGAGTTAATCTAGGTGCAAGTTAGGTGCATGATTTGCCCCGAATATACCATAGGCTCGAAAATCATTTTGGATGCACCCAACGGTACTCCTAAGTGACGTGGGTCATGTGGAAGCTTATTTCGGTCTGTGTGAAGTAGCGTTAATCTCGGTGAAAGATAGGTGCACGGCTTGCACCGAATGTGCCATGGGCATGGAAATCATTTTGGGCACACTTGATGGTACTCCCAGGTGATGTGGGTCCAGTGGAAGTTCGTTTTGGTCCATTTGGAGAAAGTGTTAATCTGAGCACAACGTAGGTGCATGCTTTGCGCCGATTGTACCATGGGCATGGAAATCATTTTGGGCACACTCGATGGTACTCCAGGTGATGTGTGTCAAATGGAAGCTCGTTTTAGTCCATTTGGAGATATTGTTAATCTAGACGCAAGATAGGTGCACGGTTTGCGCCGATTGTACCACAGGCATGGAAATCTTCTCAGGGACACCCGATGGTACTCGTAGGTGACGTGTGTCAAGTGGAAACTCATTTTGGTCCAATTGGAGATAGCGTTAATTTCAAAGCAAGATAGGTGCACAGTTTGCGCTGAACGTACCACAGGCATGGAAATCTTTTCATGCACCCCCAATGGTACTTCTATGTAAGGATGGTCAAGTGGAACCTTGTTTCGGTCCATTTAGAGATAGTGTTAACCTCGGCGCACGATGGGTCCACGGCTTGCGCCGAATGTAGCACGGGCATGGAAATGGCTTTGGGCACACCTGATGGTACTCCTAGGTAATGTATGTCAAGTGCAAGCTTGTTTCGGTTCGTTTGGAGATGGTGTTAGTCTCGGCGCAAGATAGGTGCACGGTTTGCGCCAAACATTCCATAGGCTTGGAAATCATTTTGATGCACTCGATGGTACTCCAAGGTGACGTGGGTCAAGTCTAAGCTCGTTTCAGTCCATTTGGAGATAGTGTTAATCTCGGCGCAAGATATGCGCCCGGTTTGCGCCAAATATACCATGGGTACGGAAACCATTTCGGGCACACCCAATGGTACACTTGGGTGACGTGAATCAAGTGGAAGCTCATTTCAGCCCATTTGGAGGTAGTGTTACCCTAGGCGCAAGATAGGTGCACGTTTTGCGCCGAACGTACCATAATCTCGGAAATCATTTTGATGCACCCGATGGTACTCCTAGGATCTGAGTCAAGTGAAAGCTCGTTTCGGTCTGTTTGGAGATAGTGTTAATCTTGGCCAAAATAGGTGCATAGTTTGTGTCAAATGTACCACGGGCACGGAAACCATTTTGGGCACACCTGATGTTTCGCCTAGGTGACATCGGTCATGTGGAAGCTCATTTCAGTCCATTTGGAGATTGAGTTAATCTAGGTGCAAGTTAGGTGCACGATTTGCCCCGAACATACCATAGGCTCGAAAATCATTTTGGATGCACCCCACGGTACTCCTAAGTGACATGGGTCATGTAGAAGCTTATTTCGGTCTATTTGAAGATAGCGTTAATCTCGGTGAAAGATAGGTGCACGGCTTGCACCGAATGTGCCACGGGCATGGAAATCATTTTGGGCACAGTTGATGGTACTCCCAGGTAATGTGGGTCAAGTGGAAGTTCGTTTTGGTCCATTTGGAGAAAGTTTTAATCTGAGCACAACGTAGGTGCATGCTTTGCGCCGATTGTTCCATGGGCATGGAAATCATTTTGGGCACACTCGATGGTACTCTAGGTGATGTGTGTCAAATGGAAGCTCGTTTTAGTCCATTTGGAGATATTGTTAATCTAGGTGCAAGATAGGTGCACGGTTTGCGCCGATTGTACCACAGGCATTGAAATCTTCTTAGGGACCCCCGATGGTAGTCCTAGGTGACGTGTGTCAAGTGGAAACTCATTTTGGTCCAATTGGAGATAGCGTTAATTTCGAAGCAAGATAGGTGCACAGTTTGCGCTGAACGTACCACGGGCATGGAAATCTTTTCAGGCACCCCCAATGATACTTCTATGTAACGATGGTCAAGTGGAACCTTGTTTCGGTCCATTTGGAGATAGTGTTAATCTCGGCGCACAATGGGTCCACGGCTTGCGCCGAATGTAGCACGGGCATGGAAATGGCTTTGGGCACACCTGATGGTACTCCTAGGTAATGTATGTCAAGTGCAAGCTTATTTCGGTTCGTTTGGAGATGGTGTTAGTCTCGGCGCAAGATAGGTGCACAGTTTGCGCCAAACGAACCATAGGCTTGGAAATCATTTTTGATGCACTCGATGATACTCCTAGGTGACGTGGGTCAAGTCGAAGCTCGTTTCGGTCCATTTGGAGATAGTGTTAATCTTGGCGCAAGATATGTGCCCGGTTTGCGCCGAATATACCATGGGTACGGAAACCATTTTGGGCACACCCAATGGTACACATGGGTGACGTGAATCAAGTGGAAGCTCATTTCAGCCCGTTTGGAGGTAGTGTTACCCTAGGCGCAAGATCGGTGCACGTTTTGCGCCGAACGTACCATAATCTCGGAAATCATTTTGACGCACCCGATGATACTCCTAGGATCTGAGTCAAGTGAAAGCTCGTTTTGGTCCATTTGGAGATAGTGTTAATCTTGGCCAAAATAGGTGCACAGTTTGTGTCAAATGTACCATGGGCATGGAAACCATTTTGGGCACACCTGATGTTTCGCCTAGGTGACATCGGTCTAGTGGAAGCTCATTACGGTCCATTTGGAGATTGAGTTAATCTAGGTGCAAGTTAGGTGCATGATTTGCCCCGAACATACCATAGGCTCGAAAATCATTTTGGATGCACCCAACGGTACTCCTAAGTGACGTGGGTCATGTAGAAGCTTATTTCGGTCTGTTTGAAGATAGCGTTAATCTCGGTGAAAGATAGGTGCACGGCTTGCACCGAATGTGCCATGGGCATGGAAATCATTTTGGGCATAGTTGATGGTACTCCCAGGTGATGTGGGTCCAGTGGAAGTTCGTTTTGGTCCATTTGGAGAAAGTGTTAATCTGAGCACAACGTAGGTGCATGCTTTGCGCCGATTGTACCATGGGCATGGAAATCATTTTGGGCACAGTCGATGGTACTCCAGGTGATGTGTGTCAAATGGAAGCTCGTTCTAGTCTATTTGGAGATATTGTTAATCTAGACGCAAGATAGGTGCACGGTTTGCGCCGATTGTACCACAGGCATGGAAATCTTCTCAGGGACACCCGATGGTACTCCTAGGTGACGTGTGTCAAGTGGAAACTCATTTTGGTCCAATTGGAGATAGCGTTAATTTCGAAGCAAGATAGGTGCACAGTTTGCGCTGAACGTACCACAGGCATGGAAATCTTTTCATGCACCCCCAATGGTACTTCTATGTAACGATGGTCAAGTGGAACCTTGTTTCGGTCCATTTGGAGATAGTGTTAACCTCGGCGCACGATGGGTCCACGGCTTGCGCCGAATGTAGCACGGGCATGGAAATGGCTTTGGGCACACCTGATGGTACTCCTAGGTAATGTATGTCAAGTGGAAGCTTGTTTCAGTTCGTTTGGAGATGGTGTTAGTCTCGGCGCAAGATAGGTGCACGGTTTGCGCCAAACATTCCATAGGCTTGGAAATCATTTTGACGCACTCGATGGTACTCCAAGGTGACGTGGGTCAAGTCTAAGCTCGTTTCGATCCATTTGGAGATAGTGTTAATCTCGGCGCAAGATATGCGCCCGGTTTGCGCCGAATATACCATGGGTACGGAAACCATTTCGGGCACACCCAATGGTACACTTGGGTGACGTGAATCAAGTGGAAGCTCATTTCAGCCCGTTTGGAGGTAGTGTTACCCTAGGCGCAAGATAGGTGCACGTTTTGCGTCGAACGTACCATAATCTCGGAAATCATTTTGATGCACCCGATGGTACTCCTAGGATCTGAGTCAAGTGAAAGCTCGTTTCGGTCTATTTGGAGATAGTGTTAATCTTGGCCAAAATAGGTGCACAGTTTGTGTCAAATGTACCACGGGCATGGAAACCATTTTGGGCACACCTGATGTTTCGCCTAGGTGACATCGGTCATGTGGAAGCTCATTTCGGTCCATTTGGAGATTGAGTTAATCTAGGTGCAAGTTAGGTGCACGATTTGCCCCGAACATACCATAAGCTCGAAAATCATTTTGGATGCACCCAACGGTACTCCTAAGTGACGTGGGTCATCTAGAAGCTTATTTCGGTCTGTTTGAAGATAGCGTTAATCTCGGTGAAAGATAGGTGCACGGCTTGCACCGAATGTGCCACGGGCATGGAAATCATTTTGGGCACAGTTGATGGTACTCCCAGGTGATGTGGGTCAAGTGGAAGTTCGTTTTGGTCCATTTGGAGAAAGTGTTAATCTGAGCACAACGTAGGTGCATGCTTTGCGCCGATTGTACCATGGGCATGGAAATCATTTTGGGCACACTCGATGGTACTCCAGGTGATGTCTGTCAATTGGAAGCTCATTTTAGTCCATTTGGAGATATTGTTAATCTAGGTGCAAGATAGGTGCACGGTTTGCGCCGATTGTACCACAGGCATGGAAATCTTCTCAGGGACACCCGATGGTACTCCTAGGTGACGTGTGTCAAGTGGAAACTCATTTTGGTCCAATTGGAGATAGCATTAATTTCGAAGCAAGATAGGTGCACAGTTTGCGCTGAACATACCACGGGCATGGAAATCTTTTCAGGCACCCCCAATGGTACTTCTATGTAACGATGGTCAAGTGGAACCTTGTTTCGGTCCGTTTGGAGATAGTGTTAATCTCGGCGCACGATGGGTCCACGGCTTGCGCTGAATGTAGCACGGGCATGGAAATGGCTTTGGGCACACCTGATGGTACTCCTAGGTTATGTATGTCAAGTGCAAGCTTGTTTCGGTTCGTTTGGAGATGGTGTTAGTCTCGGCGCAAGATAGGTGCACAGTTTGCGCCAAACGTACCATAGGCTTGGAAATCATTTTTGATGCACTCGATGATACTCCAAGGTGACGTGGGTCAAGTCGAAGCTCGTTTCGGTCCATTTGGAGATAGTGTTAATCTCGGCGCAAGATATGTGCCCGGTTTGCGCCGAATATACCATGGGTACGGAAACCATTTTGGGCACACCCAATGGTACACATGGGTGACGTGAATCAAGTGGAAGCTCATTTCAGCCCGTTTGGAGGTAGTGTTACCCTAGGCGCAAGATAGGTGCACGTTTTGCGCCGAACGTACCATAATCTCGGAAATCATTTTGACGCACCCGATGATACTCCTAGGATCTGAGTCAAGTGAAAGCTCGTTTTGGTCCGTTTGGAGATAGTGTTAATCTTGGCCAAAATAGGTGCACAGTTTGTGTCAAATGTACCATGGGCATGGAAACCATTTTGGGCACACCTGATGTTTCGCCTAGGTGACATCGGTCTAGTGGAAGCTCATTTCGGTCCATTTGGAGATTGAGTTAATCTAGGTGCAAGTTAGGTGCATGATTTGCCCCGAACATACCATAGGCTCGAAAATCATTTTGGATGCACCCAACGGTACTCCTAAGTGACGTGGGTCATGTAGAACCTTATTTCGGTCTGTTTGAAGATAGCGTTAATCTCGGTGAAAGATAGGTGCATGGCTTGCACCGAATGTGCCATGGGCATGGAAATCATTTTGGGCATAGTTGATGGTACTCCCAGGTGATGTGGGTCCAGTGGAAGTTCGTTTTGGTCCATTTGGAGAAAGTGTTAATCTGAGCACAACGTAGGTGCATGCTTTGCGCCGATTGTACCATGGGCATGGAAATCATTTTGGGCACACTCGATGATACTCCAGGTGATGTGTGTCAAATGGAAGCTCGTTTTAGTCTATTTGGAGATATTGTTAATCTAGACGCAAGATAGGTGCACGGTTTGCGCCGATTGTACCACAGGCATGGAAATCTTCTCAGGGACACCCGATGGTACTCCTAGGTGACGTGTGTCAAGTGGAAACTCATTTTGGTCCAATTGGAGATAGCATTAATTTCGAAGCAAGATAGGTGCACAGTTTGCGCTGAACGTACCACGGGCATGGAAATCTTTTCAGGCACCCCCAATGGTACTTCTATGTAACGATGGTCAAGTGGAACCTTGTTTCGGTCCGTTTGGAGATAGTGTTAACCTCGGCGCACGATGGGTCCACGGCTTGCGCCGAATGTAGCACGGGTATGGAAATGGCTTTGGGCACACCTGATGGTACTCCTAGGTAATGTATGTCAAGTGGAAGCTTGTTTCGGTTCGTTTGGAGATCGTGTTAGTCTCAGCACAAGATAGGTGCACGGTTTGCGCCAAACGTTCCATAGGCTTGGCAATCATTTTGATGCACTCGATGGTACTCCAAGGTGACGTGGGTCAAGTCTAAGCTCGTTTCGGTCCATTTGGAAATAGTGTTAATCTCGGCGCAAGATATGCGCCCGGTTTGCGCCGAATATACCATGGGTACGGAAACCATTTCTGGCACACCCAATGGTACACTTGGGTGACGTGAATCAAGTGGAAGCTCATTTCAGCCCATTTGGAGGTAGTGTTACCCTAGGCGCAAGATAGGTGCACGTTTTGCGCCGAACGTACCATAATCTCGGAAATCATTTTGACGCACCCAATGATACTCCTAGGATCTGAGTCAAGTGAAAGCTCGTTTTGGTCCATTTGGAGATAGTGTTAATCTTGGCCAAAATAGGTGCACAGTTTGTGTCAAATGTACCATGGGCATGGAAACCATTTTGGGCACACCTGATGTTTCGCCTAGGTGACATCGGTCTAGTGGAAGCTCATTTCGGTCCACTTGGAGATTGAGTTAATCTAGGTGCAAGTTAGGTGCATGATTTGCCCCGAATATACCATAGGCTCGAAAATCATTTTGGATGCACCCAACGGTACTCCTAAGTGACATGGGTCATGTAGAAGCTTATTTCGGTCTGTTTGAAAATAGCGTTAATCTCGATGAAAGATAGGTGCACGGCTTGCACCGAATGTGCCATGGGCATGGAAATCATTTTGGGCACACATGATGGTACTTCCAGGTGATGTGGGTCAAGTGGAAGTTCGTTTTGGTCCATTTGGAGAAAGTGTTAATCTGAGCACAACGTAGGTGCATGCTTTGCGCCGATTGTACCATGGGCATGGAAATCATTTTGGGCACACTCGATGGTACTCCAGGTGATGTGTGTCAAATGGAAGCTCGTTTTAGTCCATTTGGAGATATTGTTAATCTAGACGCAAGATAGGTGCACGGTTTGCGCCGATTGTACCACAGGCATGGAAATCTTCTCAGGGACACCCGATGGTACTCCTAGGTGACGTGTGTCAAGTGG
The DNA here is from genome assembly GCA_038087645.1 of Saccharum hybrid cultivar R570. Lineage (NCBI taxonomy): Eukaryota > Viridiplantae > Streptophyta > Magnoliopsida > Poales > Poaceae > Saccharum > Saccharum hybrid cultivar. The sequence goes on along the minus strand of JAQSUU010000307.1, from coordinate 38,224,904 downwards.
AAACTCATTTTGGTCCAATTGGAGATAGCATTAATTTCGAAGCAAGATAGGTGCACAGTTTGCGCTGAACGTACCACGGGCATGGAAATCTTTTCATGCACCCCCAATGGTACTTCTATGTAACGATGGTCAAGTGGAACCTTGTTTCGGTCCGTTTGGAGATAGTGTTAACCTCGGTGCACGATGGGTCCACGGCTTGCGCCGAATGTAGCACGGGTATGGAAATGGCTTTGGGCACACCTGATGGTACTCCTAGGTAATGTATGTCAAGTGGAAGCTTGTTTCGGTTCGTTTGGAGATCGTGTTAGTCTCAGCGCAAGATAGGTGCACGGTTTGCGCCAAACGTTCCATAGGCTTGGAAATCATTTTGATGCACTCGATGGTACTCCAAGGTGACGTGGGTCAAGTCTAAGCTCGTTTCGGTCCATTTGGAAATAGTGTTAATCTCGGCACAAGATATGCGCCCGGTTTGCGCCGAATATACCATGGGTACGGAAACCATTTCTGGCACACCCAATGGTACACTTGGGTGACGTGAATCAAGTGGAAGCTCATTTCAGCCCGTTTGGAGGTAGTGTTACCCTAGGCGCAAGATAGGTGCACGTTTTGCGCCGAACGTACCATAATCTCGGAAATCATTTTCACGCACCCAATGATACTCCTAGGATCTGAGTCAAGTGAAAGCTCGTTTTGGTCCGTTTGGAGATAGTGTCAATCTTGGCCAAAATAGGTGCACAGTTTGTGTCAAATGTACAATGGGCATGGAAACCATTTTGGGCACACCTGATGTTTCGCCTAGGTGACATCGGTCTAGTGGAAGCTCATTTCGGTCCATTTGGAGATTGAGTTAATCTAGGTGCAAGTTAGGTGCATGATTTGCCCCGAACATACCATAGGCTCGAAAATCATTTTGGATGCACCCAACGGTACTCCTAAGTGACATGGGTCATGTAGAAGCTTATTTCGGTCTGTTTGAAGATAGCGTTAATCTCGATGAAAGATAGGTGCACGGCTTGCACCGAATGTGCCATGGGCATGGAAATCATTTTGGGCACACATGATGGTACTCCCAGGTGATGTGGGTCAAGTGGAAGTTCGTTTTGGTCCATTTGGAGAAAGTGTTAATCTGAGCACAACGTAGGTGCATGCTTTGCGTCGATTGTACCATGGGCATGGAAATCATTTTGGGCACACTCGATGGTACTCCAGGTGATGTGTGTCAAATGGAAGCTCGTTTTAGTCCATTTGGAGATATTGTTAATCTAGACGCAAGATAGGTGCACAGTTTGCGCCGATTGTACCACAGGCATGGAAATCTTCTCAGGGACACCCGATGGTACTCCTAGGTGACGTGTGTCAAGTGGAAACTCATTTTGGTCCAATTGGAGATAGCGTTAATTTCGAAGCAAGATAGGTGCATAGTTTGCGCTGAACGTACCACGGGCATGGAAATCTTTTCATGCACCCCCAATGGTACTATGTAACGATGGTCAAGTGGAACCCTGTTTCGGTCCGTTTGGAGATAGTGTAACCTCGGCGCATGATGGGTCCACGGCTTGCGCCGAATGTAGCATGGGCAGGGAAATGGCTTTGGGCACACCTGATGGTACTCCTAGGTAATGTATGTCAAGTGGAAGCTTGTTTCGGTTCGCTTGGAGATGGTGTTAGTCTCGGCGCAAGATAGGTGCACGGTTTGCGCCAAACGTTCCATAGGCTTGGAAATCATTTTGATGCACTCGATGGTACTCCAAGGTGACGTGGGTCAAGTCTAAGCTCATTTCGGTCCATTTGGAGATAGTGTTAATCTCGACGCAAGATATGCGCCCGGTTTGCGCCAAATATACCATGGGTACGAAAACCATTTCGGGCACACCCAATGGTACACATGGGTGACGTGAATCAAGTGGAAGCTCATTTCAGCCCGCTTGGAGGTAGTGTTACCCTAGGCGCAAGATAGGTGCACGTTTTGCGCCGAACGTACCATAATCTCGGAAATCATTTTGATGCACCCGATGGTACTCCTAGGGTCTGAGTCAAGTGAAAGCTCGTTTCGGTCTGTTTGGAGATAGTGTTAATCTTGGCCAAAATAGGTGCACAGTTTGTGTCAAATGTACCATGGGCATGGAAACCATTTTGGGCACACCTGATGTTTCGCCTAGGTGACATCGGTCATGTGGAAGCTCATTTCGGTCCATTTGGAGATTGAGTTAATCTAGGTGCAAGTTAGGTGCACGATTTGCCCCGAACATACCATAGGCTCGAAAATCATTTTGGATGCACCCAACGGTACTCCTAAGTGATGTGGGTCATGTAGAAGCTTATTTCGGTCTGTTTGAAGATAGCGTTAATCTCAGTGAAAGATAGGTGCACGGCTTGCACCGAATGTGCCACGGGCATGGAAATCATTTTGGGCACACTTGATGGTACTCCCAGGTGATGTGGGTCATGTGGAAGTTCGTTTTGGTCCATTTGGAGAAAGTGTTAATCTGAGCACAACGTAGGTGCATGCTTTGCGCCGATTGTACCATGGGCATGGAAATCATTTTGGGCACACTCGATGGTACTCCAGGTGATGTGTGTCAAATGGAAGCTCGTTTTAGTCCATTTGGAGATATTGTTAATCTAGGCGCAAGATAGGTGTACGGTTTGCGCCGATTGTGCCACAGGCATGGAAATCTTCTCAGGGACCCCCGATGGTACTCCTAGGTGATGTGTGTCAAGTGGAAACTCATTTTGGTCCAATTGGAGATAGCGTTAATTTCGAAGCAAGATAGGTGCACAGTTTGCGCTGAACGTACCACGGGCTTGGAAATCTTTTCATGCACCCCCAATGGTACTTCTATGTAACGATGGTCAAGTGGAACCTTGTTTTGGTCCGTTTGGAGATAGTGTTAATCTCGGCGCACGATGGGTCCACGGCTTGAGCCGAATGTTGCACGGGCATGGAAATGGTGTTGGGCACACCTGATGGTACTCCTAGGTAATGTATGTCAAGTGCAAGCTTGTTTCGGTTCGTTTGGAGATGGTGTTAGTCTCGGCGCAAGATAGGTGCACAGTTTGCGCCAAACGTACCATAGGCTTGGAAATCATTTTTGATGCACTCGATGGTACTCCAAGGTACGTGGGTCAAGTCGAAGCTCGTTTCGGTCCATTTGGAGATAGTGTTAATCTCGGCGCAAGATAGTGCCCGGTTTGCGCCAAATATACCATTGGTACGAAAACCATTTTGGGCACACCCAATGGTACACATGGGTGATGTGAATCAAGTGGAAGCTCATTTCAGCCCGTTTGGAGGTAGTGTTACCCTAGGCGCAAGATAGGTGCACGTTTTGCGCCGAACGTACCATAATCTCGGAAATCATTTCGACGCACCCGATGATACTCCTAGGATCTGAGTCAAGTGAAAGCTCGTTTTGGTCCGTTTGGAGATAGTGTTAATCTTGGCCAAAATAGGTGCACAGTTTGTGATACATCCGACCCAGGTGGGGTTGGCCGAGGCCCAATAAATTAAGGTTGCCCGGATCCCAACAGTTCTTATGCACACCCACTCGAAGAAAGGCCCAAAGTCCCTAAAAGACTAGTCCGATGGGGGAAGGGTGGCTCTCTCTTTTAAGATGGCTTCCTCCTCCCAAACTAAGCAAGGTGGGATTATTCAGAGGCTCACACGGTCGCCGCCCGACTACAACTAGGCCACTTGGCCTTTTTTTGTTGCGTCTTTGCCAGCGGGTAATAGTGGAGGATGTCCTCATCATTCCCACCCCCTTAAACAAGGGCCCAGCTCTGATACCATATGATACATCCGGCCCAGGTGGGGTTGGCCGAGGCCCAATAAATTAAGGTTGCCCGGAGCCCAACAGTTCTTATGCACACCCACTCGGAGAAAGGCCCAAAGTCCCTAAAAGACTAGTCCGATAGGGGAAGGGTGGCTCTCTCTTTTAAGATGGCTTCCTCCTCCCAAGCTAAGCAAGGTGGGATTATTCAGAGGCTCACACGGTCGCCGCCCGACTACAACTAGGCCACTTGGCCTTTTTTGTTGCGTCTTTGCCAGCGGGTAATAGTGGAGGATGTCCTCATTAGTTTGTGTCAAATGTACCACGGGCATGGAAACCATTTTGGGCACACGTGATGTTTCGCCTAGGTGACATCGGTCTAGTGGAAGCTCATTTCGGTCCATTTGGAGATTGAGTTAATCTAGGTGCAAGTTAGGTGCACGATTTGCCCCGAACATACCATAGGCTCGAAAATCATTTTGGATGCACCCAACGGTACTCCTAAGTGATGTGGGTCATGTAGAAGCTTATTTCGGTCTGTTTGAAGATAGCGTTAATCTCAGTGAAAGATAGGTGCACGGCTTGCACCGAATGTGCCACGGGCATGGAAATCATTTTGGGCACACTTGATGGTACTCCCAGGTGATGTGGGTCATGTGGAAGTTCGTTTTGGTCCATTTGGAGAAAGTGTTAATCTGAGCACAACGTAGGTGCATGCTTTGCGCCGATTGTACCATGGGCATGGAAATCATTTTGGGCACACTCGATGGTACTCCAGGTGATGTGTGTCAAATGGAAGCTCGTTTTAGTCCATTTGGAGATATTGTTAATCTAGGCGCAAGATAGGTGTACGGTTTGCGCCGATTGTGCCACAGGCATGGAAATCTTCTCAGGGACCCCCGATGGTACTCCTAGGTGATGTGTGTCAAGTGGAAACTCATTTTGGTCCAATTGGAGATAGCGTTAATTTCGAAGCAAGATAGGTGCACAGTTTGCGCTGAACGTACCACGGGCTTGGAAATCTTTTCATGCACCCCCAATGGTACTTCTATGTAACGATGGTCAAGTGGAACCTTGTTTTGGTCCGTTTGGAGATAGTGTTAATCTCGGCGCACGATGGGTCCACGGCTTGAGCCGAATGTTGCACGGGCATGGAAATGGTGTTGGGCACACCTGATGGTACTCCTAGGTAATGTATGTCAAGTGCAAGCTTGTTTCGGTTCGTTTGGAGATGGTGTTAGTCTCGGCGCAAGATAGGTGCACAGTTTGCGCCAAACGTACCATAGGCTTGGAAATCATTTTTGATGCACTCGATGGTACTCCAAGGTACGTGGGTCAAGTCGAAGCTCGTTTCGGTCCATTTGGAGATAGTGTTAATCTCGGCGCAAGATAGTGCCCGGTTTGCGCCAAATATACCATTGGTACGAAAACCATTTTGGGCACACCCAATGGTACACATGGGTGATGTGAATCAAGTGGAAGCTCATTTCAGCCCGTTTGGAGGTAGTGTTACCCTAGGCGCAAGATAGGTGCACGTTTTGCGCCGAACGTACCATAATCTCGGAAATCATTTCGACGCACCCGATGATACTCCTAGGATCTGAGTCAAGTGAAAGCTCGTTTTGGTCCGTTTGGAGATAGTGTTAATCTTGGCCAAAATAGGTGCACAGTTTGTGATACATCCGACCCAGGTGGGGTTGGCCGAGGCCCAATAAATTAAGGTTGCCCGGATCCCAACAGTTCTTATGCACACCCACTCGAAGAAAGGCCCAAAGTCCCTAAAAGACTAGTCCGATGGGGGAAGGGTGGCTCTCTCTTTTAAGATGGCTTCCTCCTCCCAAACTAAGCAAGGTGGGATTATTCAGAGGCTCACACGGTCGCCGCCCGACTACAACTAGGCCACTTGGCCTTTTTTTGTTGCGTCTTTGCCAGCGGGTAATAGTGGAGGATGTCCTCATCATTCCCACCCCCTTAAACAAGGGCCCAGCTCTGATACCATATGATACATCCGGCCCAGGTGGGGTTGGCCGAGGCCCAATAAATTAAGGTTGCCCGGAGCCCAACAGTTCTTATGCACACCCACTCGGAGAAAGGCCCAAAGTCCCTAAAAGACTAGTCCGATAGGGGAAGGGTGGCTCTCTCTTTTAAGATGGCTTCCTCCTCCCAAGCTAAGCAAGGTGGGATTATTCAGAGGCTCACACGGTCGCCGCCCGACTACAACTAGGCCACTTGGCCTTTTTTGTTGCGTCTTTGCCAGCGGGTAATAGTGGAGGATGTCCTCATTAGTTTGTGTCAAATGTACCACGGGCATGGAAACCATTTTGGGCACACGTGATGTTTCGCCTAGGTGACATCGGTCTAGTGGAAGCTCATTTCGGTCCATTTGGAGATTGAGTTAATCTAGGTGTAAGTTAGGTGCACGATTTGCCCCGAACATACCATAGGCTTGAAAATCATTTTGAATGCACCCAACGGTACTCCTAAGTGACGTGGGTCATGTAGAAGCTTATTTCGGTCTGTTTGAAGATAGCGTTAATCTCGGTGAAAGATAGGTGCACGGCTTGCACCGAATGTGCCACGGGCATGGAAATCATTTTGGGCACACATGATGGTACTCCCAGGTGATGTGGGTCAAGTGGAAGTTCGTTTTGGTCCATTTGGAGAAAGTGTTAATCTGAGCACAACGTAGGTGCATGCTTTGCGCCGATTGTACCATGGGCATGGAAATCATTTTGGGCACACTTGATGGTCCTCTAGGTGATGTGTGTCAAATGGAAGCTCGTTTTAGTCCATTTGGAGATATTGTTAATCTAGGTGCAAGATAGGTGCACGGTTTGCGCCGATTGTACCACAGGCATGGAAATCTTCTCAGGGACACCTGATGGTACTCCTAGGTGACGTGTGTCAAGTGGAAACTCATTTTGGTCCAATTGGAGATAGCGTTAATTTCGAAGCAAGATAGGTGCACAGTTTGCGCCGAGCGTACCACGGGCATGGAAATCTTTTCATGCACCCCAATGGTACTTCTATGTAACGATGGTCAAGTGGAACCTTGTTTCGGTCCGTTTGGAGATAGTGTTAATCTCGGCGCACGATGGGTCCACGGCTTGTGCCGAATGTAGCACGGGCATGGAAATGGCTTTGGGCACACCTGATGGTACTCTTAGGTAATGTATGTCAAGTGCAAGCTTGTTTCGGTTCGTTTGGAGATGGTGTTAGTCTCGGCACAAGATAGGTGCACAGTCTGCGCCAAACGTACCATAGCTTTGGAAATCATTTTTGATGCACTCGATGGTACTCCAAGGCGACTTGGATCAAGTCCAAGCTCGTTTCGGTCCATTTGGAGATAGTGTTAATCTCGGCGCAAGATATGCTTCCGGTTTGCGCCGAATATACCATGGGTACGGAAACAATTTTGGGCACACCCAATGGTACACGTGGGTGACGTGAATCAAGTGGAAGCTCATTTCAGCCCGTTCGAAGGTAGTGTTACCCTAGGCGCAAGATAGGTGCATGTTTTGCGCCTAACGTACCATAATCTCGGAAATCATTTTGACGCACCCGATGGTACTCCTAGGATCTGAATCAAGTGAAAGCTTGTTTCGGTCTGTTTAGAGATAGTGTTAATCTTGGCCAAAATAGGTGCACAGTTTGTGTCAAATGTACCACGGCCATGGAAACCATTTTGGGCACACTTGATGTTTCGCCTAGGTGACATCGGTCTAGTGGAAGCTCATTTGGGTCCATTTGGAGATTGAGTTAATCTAGGTGCAAGTTAGGTGCACGATTTGCCCCGAACATACCATAGGCTCGAAAATCATTTTGGATGCACCGAACGGTACTCCTAAGTCACGTGCATCAAGTAGAAGCTTATTTCGGTCTGTTTGAAGATAGCGTTAACCTCGGTGAAAGATAGGTGCACGGCTTGCAGCGAATGTGCCATGGGCATGGAAATCATTTTGTTTACACTTGATGGTACTCCCAGGTGATGTGGGTCAAGTGGAAGTTTGTTTTGGTCCATTTGGAGAAAGTGTTAACCTGAGCACAATGTAGGTGCATGCTTTGCGCCGATTGTACCATGGGCATGGAAATCATTTTGGGCACACTCGATGGTACTCTAGGTGATGTGTTTCAAATGGAAGGTCGTTTCGGTCCGTTTGGAGATATTGTTAATCTAGGTGCAATATAGGTGCACGGTTTGCGTTGATTGTACCACGGGCATGGAATTCTTTTCAGGGACACCAGATGGTACTCCTAGGTGACGTGTGTCAAGTGGAAACTCATTTTGGTCCAATTGGAGATAGCGTTAATTTTGAAGCAAGATAGGTGCACAGTTTGCGCGAACATACCACGAGCATGGAAACCTTTTCATGCACCCCCAATGGTACTTCTATGTAACGATGGTCAAGTGGAAACTTGTTTCAATCTGTTTGACATAGTATTAATCTCGATGCAAGAAAGGTGTTTGCGTCGAATGTACAACGGCCATGGAAATCATTTTGGGCACACCCGATGGTACTCATAGGTGACGTGCGTTAGGTGGAATCTTGTTTTGGTTTGTTTGGAGACAGTTTTAATCTCGATGCAAGATAGGTGCACGGTTTGCCCCGAACATACCATAGGCTTAGAAATCATTTTGGACGCACCCAATGGTACTCCTAGGTGACGTGAGCCAAGTAGAAGCTTGTTTCGATCTGTTTGAAGATGGTGTTAATCTCGGTGAAAGATAGGTGCACGGTTTGCACCAAATGTACCATAGGCATGGAAATCATTTTGGGCACACTTGATGGTACTCCCAGGTGACATGGGTCAAGTGGAAGCTCGTTTTGGTCCATTTGGACAAAGTGTTAATCTTTAATCTCAGCACAACATTGGTGCAGCTTTGCGCCAATTGTACCACGGGCATGGAAATCATTTTGGCACACTCGATGGTACTCCTAGGTGATGTGTGTCAAATGGAAGCTTGTTTCGGTCTGTTTGGAGATAGCGTTAATCTTGGTGCAAGATAGGTGCACAGTTTGCGCCGAATGTACCACGGGTATGGAAATCTTTTTAGGCACACTCGATGGTACTCCTAGGTGACTGTGTCAAGTGGAAACTCATTTCGGTCCATTTAGAGATTGCATTAATCTCGAAGCACGATAGGTGCATGGTTTGCGCCGAACGTACCATGGGCATGGAAATCTTTTCAGGCACCCTTGATGGTACTTCTATGTGACAATTGTCAGGTGGAAGCTCGTTTTGATCTGTTTGGAGATAGTATTAATCTCGATGCGAGATAGGTGCACGGTTTGCGCTGAATGTACCATTGTCTCTTAAATCGCTTTGGGCACACCTGAGGGTCCTCCTAGGTGACGTAGGTCATGTGGAAGCTCATTTCAGTCTATTTGGGGATAGTGTTAATCTTGACGCAACATAGTTACACGGTCTATGTCGAACATACCATAGGCTTAGAAAATCATTTTGGACTCATCTGATTGTACTCCAAGGTGACGTGGACCAAGCAGAAGCTCATTTCGATCCGTTTGGAGATAGTTTTAATCTTGGCATAAGATAGGTGCACGGTTTGCGCTGAATGTACCACGGGCATGGAAATGGCTTTGGGCACACCTGATGGTACTCCTAGGTAATGTATGTCAAGTTGAAGCTTATTCCGGTCCGTTTGGAGATAGTGTTAGTCTCAGTGCAAGATAGGTGCACAGTTTGAGCCGAGTGTACCACGGGCATGGAAAGCATTTTGACATACCCGACGGTTCTCCGAGGTGATGTGGTTCAAGTGGAAGCTCATTTTACCGCATTTAGAGATAGTGTTAATCTCGATGCAAGATAGTTGCACCTTTTGTGCCGAGTGTACCACGGGCATGGAAACCATTTGGGTGCACCCAATGGTACACATACATGACGTGAGTCAAGTGGAAGCTAATTTTGGTCCATTTAGATATAGTGTTAATCTAGGCGCAAGATAGGTGCATGGTTTGCGCCGAACGTTCCATTGGCTCGAAAATCATTTTAAACGCACCCGATGGTACTACTAGGTGACGTGGGTCAAATTGAACCTCGTTTTGGTCCATTTGGAGATAGTGTTAATCTCAGCCCAAGATAGCTGCATGGTTTGCGCCGAACGTACAACGGTCATGAAAATCATTTTGGGCACACCCGATGGTACTCCTAGGTGACATGTGTCAAGTGGAAGCTCGTTACGGTCCATTTGGAGATATTGTTAATCTTGGCGTAAGATAGGTGCATGGCTTGCTCCAAATGTACCACAGGCATGGAAATCTTTTTAGGCACATCGAAAGGTACATTTAGGTGACATTGGTCTTGTGAAAGGTCGTTTCGGTCTGTTTGGAGATAGTATTAATCTTGACGCAAGATAGGTGCACGGTTTGCGCTGAATGAACCATAGGCTCTGAAATCACTTTGGCTGCACCCGAGGGTACTCCTAGGTGACGTAGGTCAAGTGGAAGCTCATTTTAGTCTGTTTAGGGATAGTGTCAATCTCGACGCAAGATAGGAGCATGGTTTGCACCGAAAGTACCATAGGCTCCGAAATCATTTTGTATGCATCTGATTGTACTCCTAGGTCACATGGATCAAGTAAAAGCTCATTTCGATCTATTTGGAGATAGTTTTAATATCGGGCAAAATAGGTGCGCGGTTTGCGCCGAACGTACCATGGGCATGGAAGCGGCTTTGGGCACACCAGATGGTACTCCTAAGTAATGTACGTCAAGTGGAAGCTTGTTTCGATCTGTTTGGAGATAGCATTAGTCTCAGCGCAAGATAGGTGAACGATTTGGGCCGAACGTACCACAGGCTCAGAAATAATTTTGGCCGCACCTGATTGTATTCTAAGGTGACGTGGATCAAGCAGAAGCTCATTTCGATCTGTTTGGAGATAGTTTTAATCTAGGCACAACACAGGTGTATGGGTTGCACCGAATGTACCACGGAGATGGAAATGGCTTTGGGCACACCCGATGGTACTCATAGGTGACGAGGGTCATGTGCAAGCTGGTTTCGTTCTGATTGGAGATAGTATTAATCTCGACGCAAGATAGGTGCACGGTTTGCGTTAAATGTACCATAGGCTCAGAAATCATTTTGACGCACTCGATGGTACTCCAAAGTGACGTGGTTCAAGTGGAAGCTTGTTTCGATTCATTTGGAGATAGTTTTAATCTCGATGCAAGATAGTTGCATGGTTTGCACCGAGTGTACCACGGGCATGGAAACCATTTCAGGTGCACCTAATGGCACACATATGTGACGTGAGTCAAGTGGAAGCTCATTTCAGTCCGTTTGGAGATAGTGTTAATCTAGGTGCAAGATAGGTGCACAGTTTGCGATAAATGTACCACGGGCATGGAAATGGCTTTAGGCACTCCTGATGGTACTCCTAGGTAATGTATGTCAAGTAGAAGCCTGTTTTAGTCCATTTGGAGATAGTGTTAGTCTCGGCGCAAGATAGGTGCACGGTTTGCGCCAAACATACCATAGGCTAGGAAATCATTCTGACACACCCGATGGTACTCCAAGGTGACGTGAGTCAAGTGGAAGCTCATTTCAGTCTATTTGGGGATAGTGTGAATCTCGATGCAACATAGGTGCACGGCTTGCGCAGAGCATACCATAAGCTCAGAAATCATTTTGGACGCTTCTGATTGTACTCCTAGGTGACATGAATCAAGCGAAAGCTCATTTCGATCCGTTTGGAGACAGTTTTAATCTTGACACAAGATAGGTGCATGGTTTGCACTGAATGTACTACGGGCATGGAAATGGCTTTGGGTACACCTGATGGTACTCCTAAGTAATGCATGTCAAGTGGAAGCTTGTTTTGGTTTGTTTGTTTGGAGATAGTGTTAGTCTTGGCGCAAGATAGGTGCACAGTTTGCGCTGAGTGTGGCACGGGCATGGAAACCATTTTGACGCACCCGATGGTTCTCCAAGGTGACATGGTTCAAGTGGAAGCTTGTTTCGCTTCATTTGGGGATAGTGTTCATCTCGATGCAAGATAGTTGCACGGTTTGCGCCGAGTGTACCATGGGCATGGAAACCATTTTGGGCGCACCCAATGGTACACATAGGTGACGTGATTCAAGTGGAAGCTAATTTCGGTCCGTTTGAAGATAGTGTTAATCTAGGCGCAAGATAGGTGCACAGTTTACACCAAACGTACAATAGGCTCGAAAATCATTTTGGATGCACCCGATGGTACGACTAGGTGACGTGGGTCAGATTGAACCTCGTTTTGGTCCATTTGGAGATAGTGATAATCTCGGCCCAAGATAGGTGCATGGATGGCGCGAAATGTACAACAGCCATGGAAATCATTTTGGGCACACCCGATGGTACTCCTAGGTGATGTGGGTTAGGTGGAATCTTGTTTTGGTCTGTTTGGAGATAGTGTTAATCTCAGCGCAAGATAGGTTCATGGTTTGCGCCGAATGTACCATAGGCTCTAAAATCACTTTGCACACACTCGAGGGTACACCTTGGTGATGTAGGTCAAGTGGAAGCTCATTTAAGTGTGTTTGGGGATAGTGTCAATCTCGACACAAGATAGGTGCACGGTTTGTGCTGAACGTACCGTAGGCTCAAAAATCATTTTGACACTCCCGATGGTACTCCTAGGTGACGTGGGTCAAGTGGAAGTTTGTTTTGGTCCACTTAGAGATAGTGTTAATCTTTGTGCAAGATTGTGCATGGTTTGCGCCGAGTGTACCATGGGCATGGAAACCATTTTGTTCGCACCCAATGGTACACCTAGGTGACGTGGGTTAAGCGGAATCTTGTTTTGTTCTATTTGGAGATAGTGTTAATCTCAGCGCAAGATAGGTGTATGGTTTGCGCTGAATGTGCCACAGGCATGAAAATCATTTTGGGCACACCCGATGGTACACCTAGGTGACGTGGGTCAAGTGGAAGCTCGTTTCAGTCCTTTTGGAGATAGTGTTAATCTAGGCGCAAGTTCGGTGCACGGTTTGCGTCGAATGTACCATAGGCTCAAACATCATTTTGGACGCACCCTATGGTAATCCTAGGTGACATGGGGCAAGTAGAAACTCGTTTTGGTCCGTTTGGAGATAGTGTTAGTCTCGGCACAAGATGAGCGCACTATCGACGAGATATGGTCGGTAGTCTACCGAGGGGTATGCCCAAGGTAGAGATTATCGGTAGACAGGTGCGTAAGCTATGAACTAGATGGTGACGCAAGACAGGCACGAAGATTTATCCAGGTTCATCCGTCATGAGGGCGTAATACCTACGTCCTGCGTCAGATTGTATTGCTCTGTACGGAGAGATGTATTGAGATGTGTTTTGAGGGGGTCCCCTGCCCGCTTATATAGTCCGGGGGGCAGGGTTACAAATCTGGAAACTAATCCTAGTCGGTTACAATTGCCACACCTTGCGTGGGACGCCGAGTAGATCGACTGGGCCGCGCGTCATCCATGTCATGGGCCAGGCCCACTGATCTGAGCCAGCCCAAGTCTAGCCGTAGGGGTATAGGGGTTAATACCCCCACAGCTAGTCCCCGAGCACTATACATTGTGATGCGACACGCCGTCTTGACCTTCTTTGAACAGTAAGGCTTGAGCTCTCGTCATCTTCAACCAATCAAAATGCCATCCAAGTAGTTGTTGGAAGCCTCTGACCAGCTTGAAATACAGCTGACCACCATTGTCGTCGAAGAAGTAGGTTGTCCGAAAAATATGTGGTGCTCTTGAGAAAAAGAAAAAGATTTCCTTCCTGGTGAAGTGTGCCCACTTGTATTTCTGAAATGAAATGTAAGTAGGGTAAACAAAGCGTAGGGGGTCAAAAAATAAGCATGTTCACTGCAAGGTGAAGTGTGCCCACTTAGTCCCCGAGCCTAGGAATAGGTGACGTAGGCACGTGATGCCATGGTCTTAAAATGGATCATCTTGGAAACTAGATACTAAGATGCACCGAGAGGTGCATCATACTGATGTAGTCCCCAAGCTTGCTGGAAGGCAAAGTATGAGCCTTGTAGAAAGGTCTAAAAAAGCGCTGACTTCTGAACTGTATGCGACTCAAATTTCACATGTAGCCGAGGAAAACAGACCTCAAGCTGTGGTTGGGGAGTGGTCGAAACAGTCCCCGAGCATAGCGTAAGCGCGTGGTCAATGAGTCCCCGAGCATAGTCGGAGAGTGATCGATGAGCCCCCGAGCATGATCGGGGAGTGTATCGTGCTCGGTGGTCTGAGATGGACTATAATCCCCAGACCAGTCCTCGAGCGTCATGTATCTCCAACACCTTTTTCTCTGTCATATTTTGTCATTCTTTATCTCTCCTTTCTTTGTTTTCTTCTTTTCTTCTTTTTTTTGTACCTAATCCATTGTCTTAGAAGTCTTCCTGATGTGATGTTGTAGTCATGCTCGTGTCTTGTCAATCACACTATGGGTCGGCGTCTGTCACGACACGTCACCGTGGGCCCACCCGTGTCGTAACCGAGGGAGCGCATTTATTGGCGCGGTTGCTAGTAAAAAGTGAAAACCGCACAGCGCGTGCCACATTTCACATGCATGATCCCCGAGTATCTCGGGGAAGTGGAATTGCACGATTAATGGGATAAATAGCCGCTATGCGGCTGTTCCCCATTTACACCTAACAGTCACCTTTGCAAACCAACCACCTTCTTCTAGCCCGCATGCCCTATTCTGATTCTGCCACCGCCATTAGCACACCTCACCGCTGTTAGGAGTGACGCACTCTCTGTCCACCAGCTGAGCCAAAGCAAAGAGGCAAGAGTGGTAGAGGATGGCTAAGACGGAGGCGCAGAAAAGAGCCGAGGTGATGAAGAAGGAGTGGTGGAAGTCGAGGGCCACCAAATCATCCATTAATGATCTCATCAGCCTGGGGGTGCTTCACAACAAGGCGCTCGGAGGCTGGAGGGCCTCAGACTCGGAAAGCTTCCCCGATCCCCAACCCGGTGAGATCGTTGTTTTCGAAGATTTCTTCAAGAGGGGATTTGGGGTTCCTATTCATCCTTTTTCTCGAAGGGCTGTGTCTTTACTATGAGATTAGGATTTGCAATCTGCATCCCAACTCAATCCTTCTCGTCTCCACCTTCATCCATCTCTGTGAAGCTTTTGGTGGGTTTTCTCCGCATTTCGATCTTTTTCGTTACCTATTATGTCTACAGAAGAAGGGGTCGAAGGGTGGATCTCAGATCGCCGGCGGAGTGTACTTGACACTCTGTGATGGAATGAAGTCAGAGTACCTCAGCTGCCCCTAGAACACCTCCGTCGGTGATTGGTACAAGAAATGGTTCTACATCCGAGAAGAACCCAACACTGCCACCCTCTGTGACGCCGGCTACATCCCGGAGAAGAGGGCCAGCTAGAATGAGAAACCGAAGTACGCCGGGCAGGTGAGGGAACTCATGGAGCTGCTCCTGTGGAACCATCTGGATGGGCCAGCCATAGCCGGGAGCTTCATTAGTCGGTGAGTACAACCCTACTAGAAGAGAGTGCACGCCGGCTACGAGTACCAGGGCTCAGCCGACCAGACCAGGATGCACCCAAACCGGCTGCCCAAGGATGAAGTCAAGCAGAGGATTGCGAAGCTATTCAACCTGGCAGATCCATTGTACCATCTGTTGAGCGTCATCATGCATGCATACAAGCTCATCTAACCAGCTCTAAAGGTACCCCAAGCACCTGTCTTTTGTGTCAACCACATAGTTGATAAAAAACATCTGTTGTAATCCTTGTTATCCTTGTGATGTAGGTGCACGGCGTTGAAATACACTAGCTGTACATGTCTCTAGCGCCCGGGATGGATCATCCGAGGAGTGTGGAGCCCCCTCCGTGAAACGTGCAGCAGTGCTATGCTCACGTCGACGACAACGAGGGGGGAGAAGGAGCACCGAGCACTGGGATAGACACTAGCAGCAGGATGGCTGAGAAGCAACCAGTCACCCCCGACCACTCAAAGAAGAGGCCTGGGAGCTCAAAGGCCATGGGAGTGCCGGAGAATCTGACCAGCAAGCGTCGTCGGATAATACAAGACTGGTCAGACGAAGACGAAGAAGAAAACCTGACCGCTGATCTGCTCAACCCTCATTAGAGGAAGGGCGTAGAGCAGACAGTCCAGGAGGGATCATCGAGAACAGTAGCATCTCCATCACGGGGAACGCCGACGGCACCAATTGCGGCTACGTCACATGTGCCGCCACCAAGTGAGGTGGCCAGAGCTCGTCAGGCCGGCAAGGGAGCCGAGGGCGACCGCGTCGGCATGCATTCTCAGCCGCGCATCATCAAGCGGACATGTAAGTAACTGCACACTTCAGTAAACATTAGTAGTAAAGGCAAGTAGTAATATGTAACATCAACTGTGTGTTTATCAAATTATAGCTCGGCATCGATGGAGGTCCCCAAGGAGCTTGCCGCCGGTGGGAAACCGGCAACGGTCGGTGTGAGAGCGACCAGCAAGTAGGCGGCGCCAAGCGCCGACCCAAAGGAGCCGATAATGGTGGAGACGGCTACCGAGCAAAGGGCATGCGAGCAGGTGCCGCCTGAAGCACCAAGCATGGAACACGCAGCCCCAGAGGAGAGGCGAGACCCCGAGCCTAGACATGAAGCACCAGAACAGTCTACAGCCACCTCAAGCACATAGGAGGGTGGTCTACCGGACGCCGTGGCTCAGGGGAAAGCTTCGATGGTGGTGACCAGGCCTAAGAGCAGCCAACGACAGGAGGAGACCAAAGCTGTCCAACAGCAAGAGGAACCCAGGACTGCTGATGCCGTGGAGTCCAAAGACAACAACATCCTTGAGGAAATTAAGGGGCATCCCAAGGACAAGCGTCAGCACATGTACGTATGCTGTCAGCATGGGGATCATTTCATCTGCCATGAACAAATCCCCACGGCTGACGAGACAAGAAAAGTCGAGTTGGTGGCAAAGCGGCTTATAGCTAAAGTGCAGGTAAGCTGCCTTTTTATGCCTTCATAGACCAGTATCATGATGCATTTGATATGAATGATACTATGTTCGCCTTGCAGGATATCATGAAGATGGCGAAGTACCGTAAGCGGTGCTTCGACCAAATTGAACCAACATTCAAAGAAAACTAGGAGCTGACAGCCGAGGTGGATCGGCTGTGCAGAAAGCTGGAGACCACCGAGAAGGAGAAGGCAGAGCTGGAAACATTTCAAAACAATGCCATCATCTATCTTAGCCAGAAGGAGCGTGAAATGACGGGTAAGTTGTCAAGCCACTACTCCCCGAGCACTGAAAAGTGTTGTAAATAGATATTCTTGTGCTGACCAGCCTATTTGTAGGTTTGGCGAGTGAAGTGGCTGGTCTTCGAGAAGAGAACGTGCGCTTGGTCGGAGAGTGCACATGACTGACAACAGCACACAACCAGCTGGCACA
The DNA here is from genome assembly GCA_038087645.1 of Saccharum hybrid cultivar R570. NCBI lineage: Eukaryota > Viridiplantae > Streptophyta > Magnoliopsida > Poales > Poaceae > Saccharum > Saccharum hybrid cultivar. The sequence continues at coordinate 38,207,732 of JAQSUU010000307.1, read as the reverse complement.
AGACCACGAACAGCTCGGAGATCAGTCCGTAAAGATAACCGAGGAGCTAAAGGCGAAGAATCTCGAGCTGAACAGTAAGTGTTGATTGTCTTGGTCATACTATGTCAGTACAGTATGTTTCCATATAATACTTCCCTGACCATAGTGCTGCTCTGCAGAACTAAAAGTGAACATGAAAAAGCACCTCGAGGAGGTTATCAAAGATCGCGATGCCTATTCAGCGAAAGCGCTCGAGCTCAGGAAGGACCGGGATCTCTGGAAGGGCCGGTGCAACCAAATGGTGGCCGGTATCATGCCAGTGTTGGACCTGATCGACCTAGAGCTCCCAGCGCCAGAGGCTAGAGCACAGCCTCTTGGAGTGCTTAACAAGTGCCAGCGTGCCTTGGGATGGCTTCAACAGTTCGTGAAGGAGGCCAGGGAATATGCGGGCACCCATGTGCTCAGTATGGTGCGTGCACACTACCCGCTGATCGACTTCAAATGCTTCGAGCTAGGGTATCCCAAGGAGGTTGGCCCAAAGCAAGCAGACGAACTACGGATCCAGCTGCTTGACTTGTCAGCTTTAATAATGGGCGACATCAACTTGTGTGGACATCGTCACCGCCGAGGCAGGAGCTAGCATCTTCAAGTCAGCTACCGGGAGCTGCGGTCTCGACCAGCCAATCCTCGGCGCTAGAAACTTTGTTCGCAGAGTGACTGGAGGCTGCGGTCTCGACCAGCCAAACCCCGGTGGCACCAGCTTCCTCAGCCAAAGAGGCACCGCCATCATCGAGCGGTGAAAAGGCGAAGAGCAGCGCCCAGCCCGAGCACCAAGCGCCGACCAGCCAATAGCCTATAGCTGTAGAAAGTAGAATAATTTTAGTTTATTGTAGACTTGTGTCTCATCAGGTAAGCCTGTAATAATGTACTATTAAGACAATGTAAGCTTGTTGTGTTTTCGTATGAAAAGCGTTTAAAGCTTGAATATTGTGTGGATGATAACTAAGTTAGAACGTATAAGTGTTCTATTTTAGTTGTAATAGTTGGGACACACGTCATCCTCTTGAATCCGTACGGCCCTATTCGGATCTGTGGTCTAAGAGCGAGGCATAGAGCCTGTTCACACATAAGAGCGCACAGGTCAGACCAGGGAGCGCCCGCTGACCACCCGGAACATAGAGAGCGGGTCCCATACATGTGTGGGGAGAAGTCAGAGACGGGGCTAGCTCTGAGAACTCGAGAAAGAATGGTGGTCTGTCAACTGGTCTATTATAAAATATTGATAAAAAATAGTATCAAACAAACATGTTGAATGAAACATAGATGCTTTATTGAAATAATCAAAATATAAGAGGGGTACATATCTTTCTTTTTGAGCGCTTCAAGGGTAGAAACGCCTAAGCTTGTCAATATGCCAAGAATTGGGCAACACAGTGCCATCGAGATAAGCCAGCCTGTAGGAAGTAGGCCGTGTAACCTTGGTGACCTCAAATGGTCCCTCCCATGGTGACGAAAGCTTGGGCATGCCGTCTTGATTCGTCTTCCATTTCAGGACCAGGTCATCGACCACAAAGAACCTCTCTTTGACATTCTTGTTGTAATACTTGCTTAGTATAGTAAGGTACTTGGCAGTACGCACACAGGAATCAAGCCACCGCTCCTCAGAGCAGTTTGCCTCAAGTTCTCGTGACTCATCAGACCGGTCCTTGTCAAAATTTTTGACCCTCAGAGATCAAAAAGTGATGTCAGCAGGGAGGACCACTTCTGCACCGTAGACCATGAAATAGGGAGAGACGCCTGTATTCTGACTGGGTTGGGTGCAGAGACCCCAAACCACAGCCGGTAATTCCTTGAGCCATCTGTCGGGCGCTTTCTTGTTTTCTCTATACAGTCTCTTCTTCAATGCATCGAGGATCATGTCGTTTGCCCTTTCAACCTATCCATTAGCTCTAGGATGCGCCACAAACACATATTTTACAACAATGCTCCTTTAATCGCAGAAGTCCTAGAATGCACTGCCAGTGAACTGAGTCCCCGGGTCTATGATGATGTTGTTGGGGAGGCCAAAACGGTGTATGATCTGGACGAGGAATTCGACCACTTTTTCTGAAGATGCCTTGGTCAAGGGCATATACTCGATCCACTTGGAGAACTTGTCGATCATCATGAACACACATTTGAAATTTCCAGGGGCCAGCTTAAAGGGCCTAATGATATCCAGTCCCTAGCACACAAAGGGCCAGGAGGCTGGTATGGTCTGGATCTCATGTGCTGGTACATGTATGCACTTCGTGAAAAACTGACACACTTCATAGTGGTGTACCAGCTTCTCTGCATCGGCCATGGCAGACGACCAGTAGAATCCTACTCGGAAAGCTTTACCGACCACGGTTCGTGAGGCGGCATGATTGCCGCAGGTGCCACTGTGAATTTCTTCAAGCAGTTGTTGACGATGGTTATCTACCATAATAAAGGGTTAAAATAAATATATAAAGGGCTAATAAATGATCACCAACATAGGTTTAGGGTGTCAACTAACGAAATTCCACAAGTTTTGATGAATCTATATTTTGCAGGGGGTTATCAGAATAATTCAGGAATTGATATCTTCCACGAGAAGGAACCCATGTCAATCGGCCTAATCTCCATGTCACGAATACGCAAGAGGCTTCTAGAGGACACCAGAGACTCCACGAGGAGGGCCACCATGAGGCGCCACGAGGTGGGGCCGACCGGCCTCAACCCTAGGCCGACCGGCCCCTGGCCGCCGCCCCTCGGCTCCATCCTTTGCAAGCTACTTCAACCGCCTCCAAGGATGCATCCTAACCCTACGTGAAGGTCAGTTTGATCCAAGGGCCACGATTCCATGCTCTGGGCTATATAAATGAGGCCCTAGACCCCCTCCAAAGAGGAATTCATTCAATCAATCATCAACCAGAAGCAGAAGACCAACCAGCAACTCTCATCTCCTTAGAGCTCCATCAGATCTAGGCATAGCTAGATTAGAATTAGAAGTAGAGGAGTCAAGCAGCCTTGGGCTCCAGATCTAGTCAAGAGGAGCTTGGTAAATCTAGTTCTTCTCTCTTGTATCAACATTGTTCTTCAGATATTCATCTAGTTCATCAGTTCTTCTAGTTCTTGATCTAGTTCATGTTCTAGTTCTTTATGTTCTAATTATTTATGTTCTAGTTCGTAATTGTTCTAGTTCATCATTGTCTAGTTCTAGTTCATTGTTCTTGATCATTCTTCTTGATACATTTGATATGATCTTGTTCTTAATCTATATTATATCCTTGATTATTATGAGATTAGTCTGCTTTGATTATATATTTGGCATAGATAGTTTATCATTATGTTTATACACATGTTTGCAAAGCACTCACCTTATTGAGTAATGGGTGGGTGGTCAACATTGTGTAAGTGTGGTACTTATACACTGTTTACCTGCAAATGCACTCTATACTCCAGGCCATGTGGTAGATCGCGGGTGTGACATTCCTGTTGAGTCCTTTGTAGTCCACTCCCCGAGTGTAGAACTTAGTAGAACGCGGTCTCATTACTTCATTGTTACTCTATTTCTCAGCTTCGTAATGGAGATGTTCCTTTTTATGGATATGAGATAACCTAGCCAATGATTGCCTGATATAATTCACTAATCAATGTAGATTATGACTAATAGTTAACGGATTACTTAGGAGTTATTCTCTTACTTTATATTCTGATCAATGACTTGCCATAGTAGTACCGCTCTAAGGAATATCATCTGAATGGTCTAATTATCATATATTTTATCTCTTTTTATTTGATTGATTCCTGTTTGAGAGTAAAGGATAGTGATTTCGAATATTCATATCACATGTGTAGAGTAACCTTTAATTAATATATGCCCCTCTGTTTGTTCTCCTTTGGTTAAATATAAATAACGATACCTTGGATAAACTTGGGTGAAATGCTGCAATGGGTGTATTTATCTATGCGCTTGCGGATATATACTTTAATATCTTTATATAGTTAAGTGGCATGAGTACAATACAACCACACTCTTGGTGTCATGTTGAGGATAACAACCTAACGTGAGTGATGCTAAGAAGTGTCAACAAGCATTTTTGGCGCCGTTGCCGGGGAGGCAACAGAATGGCACACTAAGTTAGAAAACATTCATAAGAGCATAAACACACTTCCACATCTAGGAACACTCTTACACATGTGATATTCGAATTACATCACTTGATCCTTTACTCTAACAGGCTCACCCTGTCCTTTGTCTATTTTTTTATCTTATGCAGGGTGATGTATGACTGGTTTTGAACTCCCGACAAACTACGTATGAAACCCCGAAGCTCTAATCAGAAGAACAAGAGCAAAGCTCAAGATGGCTCCAGCCACTTCGTCTGAGATCAACCAATTGAGAAGAAGCTTAACACCAGACTTTGAAGCCATGGCCGACCGATCACTCCGTGAATTCTCCGCTCCAACCACTGCTAACATCAGGACTGGACCGACAGTAAATGTGGGAGATAATGGATTTGAGCTCAAGCCTGCTTTGATAACATGGTGCAAGCAAACCAGTTTTGTGGAAAAGCACACGAAGATGCGAGTGCTCATCTCCAACACTTTTTGGAGATTTGTAGCACCTTCACCATCAAGGGAGTCTCAAGAGACGCCATATTGCTCCGCTTGTTCCCTTTCTCACTCCTAGGAAAAGCAAAGCAATGGTTCTACGCAACAAGGACAAGAATACCACATGGTCGATCTGTGCTACTCCTTTTCTAGCAAAATTCTTTCCAGTGGGGAAGACAAATGCTCTACGTGCGAAGATTTCAACCTTCCAGCAACAACACAATGAATCAATCCTTGAAGCCTGGGAACGCTTTCAAGATTACATATCAGAATGCCCTCACCATGGGATGGAGAATTTGCTACTCATGCAGACATTCGACCATGGGCTCACTTCTAGTACCCGTGAGAATGTGGATGCAGCTGCTGGAGGATCATTCTTATCACTCAACATCACTGAAGCAACCACTCTGATTGAGAAGATGGCCTCTAACCAGGGCTGCATCAACTAAAGGAAGTAGACATGCTGTCTGCCAAGATAGACCTGCTCATGAAGAAGTTCGATGAACGCACCACTGAGAAGAACGAAGTCATGCACATCCACGATTCTTGCATGACCTGTGAAGAGTGCGGAGGCACTAGCCACTCAGGGAGCAACTGCCCTGAGATTCAAAAGGATGTGAACTACATCAACAACAACTTCAACAATCGTCCTCAACAAAATCAAGGATGGAATCAGCAATCAAGGCCTAATTACTCAGGTAACTACTCAGGTAGCTACTAAGGTAATAATATTAATAATAACTTTAATCAACCACCCTTGAGAGAAATGATTTCTAATCAGAATAAAGTTATTGATACTATGTCTAGAAATATAGCTTCCAATGATAAATTGCTTGAAAATATTAATACTAGAATGGATAGCTTTACTTCTGCCATAAAGAATCAACATAGTTTTAATAAAATGATAGAATCACAAATATCTCAGCTAGCAGCTTCTGTACCAGTGACCGAAAGAGGTAAGATTCTAAGGAAGCCGGAGGATTTAGAAACTGCAAATCTTGTAGACATTTATAATGCAGGGCAATAATTCACCGTACCTCCAAAGCAATGTGGAACATGGGTAGACGACACTCTACCAGTGAAGAAAGGAGACCTAGGGAGACCTGTCATCCCTATTCGCATTGGACCCCATAGCTTTGAAGAAGCTGTCTGTGACCTTGGAGCAAGTGTCAACATCATGCCCAGGGTAATCTATGAGAAAATTCATGGTGATCCTTTATTGTATACAACTATGTGTTTGTAGCTTGCAGATCAGACACTGTGCTACCCTAAGGGAATTCTTGAAGATGTATGGACCGTAGTTGGACACTCGTATGTGCTGGCAGACTTTGTGATTGTAGAAATAGGTGGAGACGAAAAAGCACCCATCATCTTGGGGCGACCGTTCTTGAGTACCACCAAAGCCAACATCTACGCAGATAGTGCCAAGATCTGTTTCATAATCAATGGGAGAAAAGAAAGATTCAATTTCAAGAAGCGTACCCTGAACATTTGAGTTCACCCACAGACGTCGTACCTCTACAAGGATACAACTGCTGCCCCAACAAAGAAGAAGAACAAGAATAGGAGAAGGAGAAACAAAGCTAAGCATTAGGCAAAAGAAACAGTATGGACCACACTATTGATTTAGAACTTGACCACCTCCTTCCATCAACATACCTCACTAAGCTGGGAGACCCTGGAGTACCCACCATCGATTGTATGATCGAGGGAAGTACTTTCTACAAGACGTTCTGCGACATCGCCTCTAGCACCAACATAATGTCTAAGGTAACATATAAACATTTTGTATAATACTAGACCCTTGTATCGTACATATGTGCAGCTGCAGATGGCGGACCAATCATTCTGACGTCCGGAGGGAGTAGTGAAAGATGTTATGGTCAAAATAAGAGATCACTACGTTCCTACCGACTTCATGGTTCTTGACATGGGAGAAGAAGACGATGTCCACCTTATTTTAGGAAGACCCTTCCTCAACACCACTAGCGCAATCATCTACATAAGAACTGGGGAAATCCACTTCCAATTCCCTGGAGAGAAGGTACGTTGTTACTTTAATAGTTACACTACTTGTGAGCAGCCTAGAAAGAACAAGAGGAGACACCACTCTCAATGCCAAAAGAAACAAGCCATCAAAGAGAAAGAAGCTGCCCAAGAAGAAGCTATTCCAAAGGAAGAGAAGAGAAGCCCAAGAAGAGTGAACCACAGGAAGAGATTCCTCAGTCCAAGAAAGTATGGAAAAGAAAAGAAACATCAACATCATCATCAAGTTCTCCAACACTTAATGAGCAACCATCCAGCTCCTCAATTAAGCTGGAAGAAGCCTCTGAAGACTGAACCAGACGTAAGGTCTGGGTCGACGGACCTAAATCTCCGAACCTTCTCCGAAAGGTAAATCGGTATTTATCCGCACATTTAAATTAAGCATATCTACTTTGTTTACATTCCCTTAGCATATCATTACATTGAAAATAAAAATACTCTTTCCATTAATAACATGCATACTATTTAGAATTAAATACATATTTAAATTCTACATTGCATTTGAAAAGAAAATAAAAATAACTTTTATATTTTGAATCATCTCATTTCATCTAGAAATATATAAACTCTAAGCCCCATGTAAGTAATAGTGTGGTGTGTAGCAACCCATAATAATTACTCACTGTGGAGGCATATATATATATATCTAAAAATGAAGGAAAACCAGTTGAATAATAAAAGATAATTCAAGACTCCAAAAATAATTAGGGAATAGTTTTCCACTAACCCTTAATATGTTCCACGAGTTTTGTTGTCTATTTGAAATTCAACAGGAAAAGGAGAAATTCCCTATGAAACCCATGATGTCTTCACTCACTCAAGAGCTCTGCCTTGAACAATCATCAAAGGAGTGATGAGCATCTACGCAATTGAGGACTCAAGATGAACGACTACGTCAAAATCTAGCTTGGGAGAGAGCGTCCCCCGTATATCTCGATAAGTATTCCTTTTCGAGTGATTTATCTTTTATTCTGAAAAGTATAAAAAGATTCATAACTTAAGAAAACCAATTAAAAAGAGCGCTGTGTGATAATATTAGCTAGATAATATATTAGTTAAAATAAAAGATACAAGAGAGTATTAGAACTTAATTACCATAGAACTCAATTTTAAACATAATGGAAATGATAAATAGTTGCTCTATCGTAATTCCTTTCAAGTGCCTAGTTTTCAAACACGAATTCTCCCGAGTTTTGGGTAGAATTGTGTTGATCTAAAGATAAACTCTGAGCCTAAAACTTGTGGGTTGCAAATGCTGGATCTAAATCTAGGTAGTTGAGGAGTATGATATGAGAAAGTCTGAGCTGCTATTTATCTTGCTCCTACTGATACTAGAGTTCTGGAGAATTTTATCTTTTGAAATCTTAAAATACCATGATGAGTACTTGTATGACAAAGCTTAAAATTCCTACCACAGCCATACATAGGATAGAATACTCCATTCATACTTTTTACTACTTGTACTTGCATTGAGCATTGTTGAGCTCTGTTGACCCTTAGAGGCTTGTCATACTTTTAAAATCAAGATCACGTACACTCCACTCAAATATGCTGCTTCTACACTTTAAGTACGCAACAACATGCCTTTTCATTTATATCCACCAAATATATTTTTCTCCTACACTGGGAGAGAACACCACTCACATGTCTTATAGGATTTTTGTCACCTATACATACATTTCATAAGCCCCAGTTATTGTTGCTCTAGGTTATTATTATCTCTCAATCTTTTATTATAGACAAGAATGTTCTAGGCTTATATATTTAAAAAAACAGAAGAGAAAGAAGAAAGAGAAATATATAGAGAGAGTAAAACATGGACAAGTGTCCTACCAAAACAATGGGTACTTAGATGCCCGCCTCACTAAAAAAACTATAGCCCAAAATATCTCTTAGTCTAAGTTCTTCAATTATTCAAAGAGAGATCAAAATCCCTTTCAAAGGAGCAAAAGTAGAATTGGATCCACTATCACCTTCATCATAAATAAACCACTCCTTGATCCATACACATGCACTTCTTGATTTGATCGTTTGCCTCGTTTCTCTAGATCCATGGTTTGACTTTACAAAATAAGCTTTGCAAGTATGTACACGCTGTCTCCATACCTATAAGCTCTAGATAAAGCATTAGATGTAGGATGAGAGAAGGCAAATCTCACTTTACCTTGGAGAGGATCTAGAAATACCACATATATTGAGAGATTTGAGAGAGCCATACAAAAAGATACTCTGAGTTTTATTTTAAAAATCTTGCAAAACTCTGGAATAATAGTTGAATGAAGAGCTTGAGACATAGTGCTTGATTTGATTGTTCTACTTTTCGACTACTCAAGACCCAAGTGAAGGCTAATAAGCTCCATAGTTAAAGGTAATATGGGTAAGTTCGAAGGTTAGAATGGTTAGACCTAATCCGGAGGAAAATTATTGTTTGAACGCATGTGTACTTTTGAGGCGTGAAAGCATTGTAGCAACTCCTGATCCATTATGAATATTTCCTAAGGGACTAGCAAAAGGTAAGCTTGGGAAGTTGTTGACGATGGTTATCTACCATAATAAAGGGTTAAAATAAATATATAACGGGCTAATAAATGATCACCAACATAGGTTTAGGGTGTCAACTAACGAAATTCCACGAGTTTTGGTGAATCTATATTTTGCAGGGGGTTATCAGAATAATTCAGGAATTGATATCTTCTATGAGAAGGAATCCATGTCAATCGGCCTAATCTCCACGTCACGAATACGCAAGAGGCTTCTAGAGGACACCAGAGAACTCCACGAGGAGGGCCACCATGAGGCCAGGTGGGGCCGACCGGCCTCAACCCTAGGCCGACCGGCCCCTGGCCGCCGCCCCTCGGCTCCATCCTTTGCATGCTACTTCAACCGCCTCCAAGGATGCATCCTAACCCTACGTGAAGGTCGGTTTGATCCAAGGGCCACGGTTCCATGCTCTGGGCTATATAAACGAGGCCCCAGACCCCCCTCCAAAGAGGAATTCATTCAATCAACCATCAACCAGAAGCAGAAGACCAACCAGCAACTCTCATCTCCTTAGAGCTCCATCAGATCTAGGCATAGCTAGATTAGAATTAGAAGTAGAGGAGTCAAGCAGCCTTGGGCTCTAGATCTAGTCAAGAGGAGCTTGGTAAATCCAGTTCTTCTCTCTTGTATCAACATTGTTCTTCAGATATTCATCTAGTTCATCAGTTCTTCTAGTTCTTGATCTAGTTCATGTTCTAGTTCTTTATGTTCTGATTGTTTATGTTCTAGTTCGTAATTGTTCTAGGTCATCATTGTCTAGTTCTAGTTCATTGTTCTTGATCATTATTCTTGATACATTAGATATGATCTTGTTCTTAATCTATATTATATCCTTGATTATTATGAGATTAGTCTGCTTTGATTATATATTTGGCATAGATAGTTTATCATTATGTTTATACACATGTTTGCAAAGCACTCGCCTTATTGAGTCATGGGTGGGTGGTCAACATTGTGTAAGTGTGGTACTTATACACTGTTTACTTGCAAATGCACTCTATACTCCAGGCCATGTGGTAGATCGCGGGTGTGACATTCCTGTTGAGTCCTTTGTAGTCCACTCCCCGAGTGTAGAACTTAGTAGAACGTGGTCTCATTACTTCATTGTTACTCTGTTTCTCAGCTTCGTAATGGAGATGTTCCTTGTTTATGGATATGAGATAACCTAGCCAATGATTGCCTGATATAATTGCACTAATCAATGTAGATTATGACTAATAGTTAATGGATTACTTAGGAGTTATTCTCTTACTTTATATTCTGATCAATGACTTGCCATAGTAGTACTGCTCTAAGGAATATCATCTGAATGGTCTAATTATCATATATTTTATCTCTTTTTATTTGATTGATTCCTGTTTGAGAGTAAAGGGTAGTGATTTCGAATATTCATATCACATGTGTAGAGTAGCCTTTAATTAATATGTGCCCCTCTGTTTGTTCTCCTTTGGTTAAATATAAATAACGATACCTAGGATAAACTTGGGTGAAATGCTGCAATGGGTGTATTTATCTGTGCGCTTGCGGATATATACTTTAATATCTTTATATAGTTAAGTGGAATGAGTACAATACAACCATACTCTTGGTGTCATGTTGGGGATGACAACCTAATGCGAGTGATGCTAAGAAGTGTCAATAGCAGTTCAATGACTACCTCTTGAGTGATGCACTTCATCAAGACTTCTTCCTTTGCATTTTTGTGCATGAGGATGTTGTCGACCAGTATGTACTGTTTGCTACGGTGTATAAGGCGCACATTCTCTGTTCGGTCAGTATAACCGGTTCCATCCTGTAGATACTTGATAAAGGGTACCCTCCAGTCGCTATTATCAGTGGTCGAAGGCAAAGTATGAGTGGTCGGGGAAGATTCCATAGTGATTGGGGGAGGAACCGTTGCCACTAGTTGCTAGTCTGGGGGCTTTTCAACCACGTGATCTTCTGCTTCCTTGATTGATGGGTTGACAAGATCTTGGACGAACACGCCATGTGGGATTTTGGCTCGGGATGACCCTAACTTGGACAACTCATCGACTGCTTTGTTTTTATCCTGGACCACATGTGTATATTTGATGCCGTAGAACTTGCCTTCTAACTTTCTGATTTCCTTGCAATAAGCATCCATCTTCTCGCTAGTCATGTCCCAATCTTTATTAAGCTGGTTTATGACTAGGGCTGAGTCGCCATAGACATACAGGCGCTTGACACCAAGCTCGACCGCAATCCACATGCCGTGGAGACAGACCTCGTATTCTGCAGTATTATTCGATGCGGGGAAATGAAGCCTAAGGACATAGCGGAGTTCGTCTTTATTAGGTGAAATAAAGAGCACGCCTGCTCCTACGCCATCAATTTTGAGAGAACCATCAAAATAAATCTTCTAGTATTTGATTAGCCCCTGATCGGGAGGCACGCTTAGGTCTGTCCATTCAACTATAAAATCGACCAGGGCCTAAGACTTAATAGTTGTACGGCTCTAGAACTCCAGGGAGTAGGGGCATAACTCCATCGCCCATTTGACAATGCATCCGTTAGCGTCCTTGTTCCGAATGATGTCCCCAAGCAAAGAATTGGCCTTGACCACCACTCGATATCCGTCGAAGTAATGTTTCAACTTTCGGGATGTAATCAGGATGGCGTAGATCAGCTTCTGAATTTGAGGGTACTTGGATTTGGACTCGTTGAGTACCTCACTGATGAAGTAAATAGGGTGCTGGACTTTGTAAACGTGGTCGGGTTCCTCACGCTCGACCATGATGACTGTGGAGACCACGCGATCAGTGGCTGCAACATAGAGAAAAAGGACATCATCTTTCTGAGGAGCAGTAAGGACTGGAGGAGAGGTAAGGAACTCTTTTAGCTGTGTGAAAGCAACGTCTGCCTCCTCCGACCAGACAAACTTCTCTAATGCCTTAAGCAATTTGAAGAAAGGCAGACCCTTCTCGCCGAGTCGCGAGATGAAGCGGATGAGGGTGGCCATACATCCAGTGAGCTTCTGGATATCCTTGACGTTTTTCGTGGGCTGCATATCCAGAATAGCCTTAACCTTAGTTGGATTAGGGCGTATGCCGTCGTGACTTACGTTACCCAGCAATATACCAGACGAGACTCCGAAGATACACTTCTTAGGATTAAGCTTCCATTGGTACGTGTTAAGAGCCGTGAAAATCCGTTGGAGATTGTCGACCAGGGTAAGGGCCTCCCTGGTTTTTATAACCACATCATCAACGTAGTCTTTGACAAGGTCATCCTTTATCTCGTTCTGGAGATAGTTCTGGATGGTGTGCTGGTATGTGGCCCCCGCGTTCTTAAGCCCAAACGACATGGTCGTGTAGTAGTAGGCGCCGAAAGGCGTGATAAAAGACATCTTGATCTGGTCATCTTTGTTAGAGCGATCTAGTGATAACCAGAGTAGCAATCGAGAAAGGACAGTAGCTCATAGCCGGCTATTGAGTCAACGACCTCATCTATGCGAGGTAAGCCAAAGGGGTCTTTAGGGCAATGTTTGTTGAGATCAGTATAATCGACACACATTCTCCATTCATTATTCTTTACCGGGTTGGCTAACCACTCTAGGTGATATACTTCTTTGATAAATCCGGCTGCTAAAAGCCATGTAACTTCTACCCTAATAGCCTCTTTTTGTTGCGAGTGAATCATCGTAGCTTCTGCTTGATGGGTTTGGTGGTCTTCGAGACATTCAAGGAGTGCTCGATCAGGTGCTAGGTACACCGGGCATGTCTGCGGGTTTCCACACGAACACACTTACGTTGTCCCTCAGAAACCTGACGAGCACGTCTTCCTATTTGGGATCTAGATTGGCCCCGATAAGGGCCGTCTTGCTGGAATCATCGTTGACCAGCTAGATCTCCTTGTGGTCCTTGGACTTGATGCTCTTGCGTGGGGCTTGTAGCTCTAGGATGTCTAGGTGGTCGGCGAGAGTCTTGGTGGCGGCGACCAAGGTTTGCTCCATGCGGATCGAGAGGTCGGTGGCTTCAGCCACTTTGAAACCTTCCTCTTCACAGGTATAGGCAGTGTAGACATTGCCTCTAAGAGTGAGGACACCATGCTCGGTAGGCATCTTGAGCACCAGGTATGAGTAGTGCGGCACAGCTATGAATTTGGTGAGCGCCGATTGACCAAGGATGGCATGGTAGGTGCCGTCGAAGTCTGCGACCATGAAGTTGACGTAGTCAGTGCGGAAGTGCTCTACAGTCCCAAACTGCACAAGCAGCGTGATCTGTTCGAGAGGTATAGAGCTCTGTCTAGGGAGGACACCCTAGAACTGTGCCTCATAGGGTTTGAGATCGACCTGACTCAGTTTTAGAGTAGGCAAGCTATTGTGGAACAGGATGTCAATGGAACTGCCACCATCTATAAGGACCCTCTCGAACCAAACGTTATTGATGCAAGGATCGAGGACGAGGAGAAACCGGCCAGGTTCAGGAATTACAGCCCACCGGTCTTCGCGGTTGAAGGAGATTTCTCGGTGAGACCAAGCTAGAAACCTGGGATCAGTGATGAGGTCATCAGCATTGGCGACGCTCATGCAAGCTCGTTTGAGCAGTTTGCGCTCGCATTTGCACTCTAGAGACACCTTTCCACCAAAGATGGAGTGGACAGTTTTGGTGGGAGCAACGTATTGATGACGAGGATCTTTGTCTTGTTCATCATCGTCGTCGTCACCATCTCGTCGTTGTGCGTCGGTGTCGACCCTTGCAGCGTCGTCAGGGGTGATCTGCTTGGCGTAGATGTTCTTGAGGAAGCAACAATTCTCCATGGTGTGATCGGATTTGGGATGAAGCTGGCAGGGACCCTTCAGGGCCTTGTTGTAGTCATCCTGGTAATCGCGACTATTGATATTTGTTAACGCACATAGAAAAGGATCTGCAAGCGCACGGATATCGGTGAGCATTTCACCCGGGAGATATTTCTAGAGTATCGTATTTGTTTATCCGCAAGGAGAAAGCATGCAATGACTAAACTAAATCTATACTTAACCCCTGGGCCGCACTACAAGGTAGCGAAGATATAAGCGATTAGAGAAGATTACGATGATAGTCTGGTTCCAACCTGTGGTAAGTTATGAAACTATTGGTTTATGGGGATATACCGATAGAAAAGAGACACCACAGAGGATGCTTGACCAGGGCACTTAATCCTACCAATCCTTCTAACGGGATGTGGGGTACAAAGGAAATAATGGGATTGTCACGTCCCGTGCTACTACCACGGATTCAGCCAGACAGGGGATATCTACGAGTATCTCTAGCCTAAGCACCACGCTTACACTACAGACGATTACCCTACCCTCTACCACGGAAGAGAATAAAGTAAACTCGTAAACCATAGAACAATAATAACAACGTACTTACTTAGTATTGGAAGTTGAATTACTGAAGAATCCTAGAACCAAGCCTCGGGTTAGGAGACTTGATCCCGCAGGTACAAGCCGGAGAGGACACCGACATGCCGGGCTTCCTCCAACTCATCCCTCACTCTAACTCTCTCAATCTAGAAGAAGAACTCTAATCTCACATGGAGACTACAAAGCTAATCTCTCTTGTATGTGCCCTAAGAGAGAGATCCATTCAGATACCCCTCCCTGCTGATCCTCACAGGAAATAATGAATTAGGGTTTCAAGGGATTGCCTCCTCTAGGGGCCAAGGGCCAGGGGCCTTGCTTATATAGCCCTCTAGGAAGCACCACAACTCTCGGATCAAACTGGCCTTAATGAACGATTATTATTCATCCTCAAAGGCGGTGGAGGCAGGATCCATGGCTTGCCTCTGATTCGCTCTGCAGGTGGGGTGCCCGCCCCCACCCTTGGGCGGCCGCCCGGCTTCCGAGCTGGATTTGCCTCCCGTTTGGTCCAGAGCCTTCTCATACCTTCTAGATTATAGAAAAGTTGTGCGTGGCCCTGTTGTCTCTATGTAAACCTGACATATGGGCTATCTTTGATTATTTTCAGCTGGCACCCTGCAGAAATAGACATTTACCAAAACTCATGGAATTATGTCAGTAAATTCCCTATATCTAAGTGGTAATTATTGTTTAGTCTTTTTTCATGCTATGTTGACGGTTAAAAAATGATACTTATCTATTGTCAACAAACTCCCCCAAGCTTACCCTTTGCTCGTCCCTAAGCAAAAGATAAACTCAGTGATGGATCAAGAGTTGCTACAATGCTTTCACGCCTCAAACGTACACATGCGTTCAAACAAGAACTCTCCACCAGATTAGAACGAACTATCCTGACTTCAAACTTACCCATATTACCTTTTACCATGGGGCTTGTAACCATCACTTGGGTCTTGAGCAGTTGAAAGACAGAACGGTCAAGTCAAGCGCTATGTCTCAAGCTCTTTGATCAACCATTTATTCCGGAGTTTTGCAAGGTTTTCAAATAAAACTCAGAGATTCCTATGTACGACCCTTTCACGTCTCTCCTTTATAGTATTTCTGGATCCTCACCAAGGCATTTATGGTGTATGCCTTCTCTCTTCTCTCAAAATATGTGGTATTTTTGGCATATGGCATAGTAACATTATACCTTCTCTCTCTCACCCTACTTCTAATAGGTCTATCTGGAGCTCATAGGTGGGAGACAAGGAATCCATACATGCAAACATTTATTGCATAGTCAGACACATGGATCTAGAGGGACAAGTCCGACCATACAGTCAAATCAAGATGTGCATGTGTGTGATCCTAAATATAGGCTGAGTGGATATGTATATATGTAGTGGTAATGATGGTGGATGTAAGTGGAAATGAAGGGGTAGAGGAAAGATGGTGAATATCTATTTCTACTTTTGCTCCTTGAAAGAAATTTATACCTCTCTTAAACTTTGAAGAACTTGCTGAGAACTTGGGTTGCTGAAAAATCTCTCATAATTAGGACCCTTGTCCTTTTATTCTCTCTTTATTTTTCTTTCTCACTTTTTTTAAAGGAACTCAATACGATGGAATAATTCCCAAGTATCTTTTATAGATAAGAGATAGCAACAGAAATGTTGGAGCTTATAACAAAAGGGGCTAGCAATGGATGAAGGGTTCTGTTCACTCCCAGTATAGGAGCAGAACAACTTGTTGGGTTGTGTCTAATGGAAAATATTTAAATGCATACCTCCAGGGTAGAAGCAGCATAAGTAGGTGGAGTGCACGTGAATCTTGATTTTAACCGCATGACTAATCCCCTAGGGTCAACACAGACTGACCACACTCAATGCTTACAAGCAGCTAAGCTAACAAGTAAAAGTCTTTCCTAATCTAGTAAGCATGTATATATGGTTGTGGTAGGAATTAAACTCTCTTCATACAGGAACTCATCATGCAGGATTTTTAATTTTCAAAGATAAATTCTCTAGAACTCTAGTATCTCTAGGAGCATGATAAACAGTAGCTCAAAACCTTCCCATATCATATCCACCAACTACCTAGACTTAGATCAAGCATTCGCTACCCACGAGTTTCAGGTTTAGAGCAAATCTTAGATTAAAACAGTTGTGTCTAAAACTTAGGAGAGTTCGAGGTTGAAAACTAGGTACTTGAAAGGAATTATGGCAGAGCAACTATTCATCATTTCCATGCAAGAGATTATTCAAGATTCTTCTTTTATTAACAACTTCTTTAAGAACAAAGATAAGCAAACAAGACACATCCTTTTTATTTTGTTTCTATTATTTTAGAACATTATTATTACTAAATAAGAAAACTCATAAAGAATAAGGTAAAACTGAGAGAAGAAAATACTTAGCTGGATACATGGGGGTGCTTTCCCCCAAGCTGGATGTTGACGTAGTCGTTCAATCTTATAAAGTAGCAGACTAGCATCGGGGATGTTCTTCCTCCTCTAGTGGAGCATTAATTGATGTTGATGATTGTTGAGACAGTGCTCCACCAGTGGATAGAACATCCACTTGCTTGTTGGCTCTTCTTGGTCCTTCAAATCCTATGGAAGTCAAATAGACAACAAAACTTGTGGAATAGATTAAGTGTTAGTGGTTGGCCACTCAAGCCTTAATTGTCCAGAGTTTTTAAGATTGTTCTTAATTCTTTTAAGTAGAGTTTTAATAGGATTTCTCTCAAATACTTTTTATATTTTTATAATGCAGAGAAAGTCTAACAAGATGAATGCATATTTATTTTTATTTTATGCCACCACAGTGAATATTCCTATGGGTCGTTACATGCCACAAAATTGTTCAATGGGGCTTATAATTTATGATGCAGCAAAGCAAACATATATTTATTTTATTTTCTAATGCAATGCTAATGCAGAAAAGTAAACATGCTAAAATGAGAATGATTATGCAACTGCTGGAAAGTAACTATGTGAAAAGGGAAATTGATGCAATGCTGAAAAAGGATAAATATGGATAACTACCGATTTTACCTTTTAGCAAGGGTTCAGTGTTTTTAGGTTCTCTGAACGGACCTCTTACCATGTTCATTTTGTAGGTGCACCATCTGGTCCCATAGTAGAGACCTTGATAGCTTGCACCTCTTGAGATGGTGTCACCCATGTTCCTTGCTCTTCCAGCAGTTTAAAGTAAAGTACTAGTTGTGGAAACTGGCAGCATCTTGCTCATTATACATGTTCATAGGTCTAGGATCTTCACTTGTAGGATTCTTGGGGAGTTGACAACCTCCTCTACTGTTGTGTTCAAAGTGGGTTCTGCTCATAGAGACAAGGCAGAGATCAAGTGCATGGGCTCTGTTGGTGGAAAACACCAACATAACTAAAAGTTTATTCTTCTCTAACCTTAGGCATATTGAGCAAGATAAAGTTGATGTTTATGTGTTTTGCTTGAACTTGACATGGGTGATAGGATCAAACAATGAGGATGAATGTAGCATTAAATCAATTGGGCAGATCAAATTTCTTAACCTTATGGAAGGATAGTCTATTTATGCATATTGTGTAATGATTTCATGATTATGACTATCAACTTCCAAAGAAAAGACGTGCAATCATTTCAGATCATTGAGTTAAGATTATAAGATCAAGAAAGTGGTGACAGGAACAAAGATTAGAGAACTAAGCATGTTGAGTTAATTAGGTTGGGTCAAATGAGGTTGTAACTCAAACATGGTTGGTTCTCTATTTATGTGTATACCAGCATCAAGGAAAGGATTTTAATGTGATGATCACTAAGCTTAGGATGTTACCGTTAATGTTGGAGCATGCTAGCACTATAACACCTTGTGGAAGCTTTCCTTCGTTGGTCGTTCTTGTTCTTTTGTTCATGCACCAATGTCTTCTCTGTTACACTCCTTTCTTACATTTAGTAATGCCATGTTTCGTTCTCTCTTTAATTTGTGCTTGGACCGTTAGCTCTTCTTATTGTTTTATTGCTGCGAATCATTAGTGGACACACATACTCGAAGGAGTATACAAGTAATGATAGGGGCATTGTTGTCACAAAGCTAAGGGTCAGTTTCTATGCTATAAAAGAATTTATTTGAACATACTAGCACAGAAACATTCACTATTACTTCTTTTCTAGAGGATTGATTTTATCTTATATTTGATTATCATATATAGGCATTATGAAATAACTGAAACTTATAGAAATAAAGCAATAGTTAATTGAGAGATTGCAAACCAGCGTGTAGAGCGATGAGAGAATGATAGGAGGAAGGTCATGGTTGGATCATCTAAAGGAGTTGGCCTTCCTTCCTCATGCATTAGCTTTTCAATCTAGTGAGGGTGCAAAAAGTTGCATGCTCTCCTCTTGTCAATCTTTCTTGATTCCCGATGATTAATAATTGACAAGAGAATGCAACTGCAACTCGAAATCCTCCATGATGGTCTTTGTCTTCAAGTGGCATGACGGAGATTTGTTCACCTGCTTCCATGGAGTGAGTGCTTTGCTTGTGGATCATGCTTTGTGGCACTCTTCTTCTTTCTCTTTGGCTATGAATGAGTTGTGTCTCCCTTGTGCAAGATTATTCTATCTCTCTTCATCTCCAGTATGAGTTCATCTCAGGACTTTCCCATTTTGAATTTTTGAGTTTCTCTGCAGGGGTTAGTCTAACAAAATATACCATTGTCTTTACTACCAGTTTTTAGTTTAATAACCAAACTAGACTCCATGTCTAATCAGATTAAGGAAGGTTGTTTAACCTAAGCACCATGCTTAATTTAAAAGCCAATAGAAGCATGTACACTACTTCTAAACTAACACTTACTAGGGTAGACAAGGGTAGCATGAAATCATTATAGAGATTTACTCAAACAGTGATGAAAGAGCATGATTGTTGTTTAGCAGATTGAGCATGTCTTAAAGGTAGGGACAACCACGATAATGTAGCAACATGGCAAGAAATGTATTTATGGAAGTCTATCCCCCAAGCTTGAATTTTGCAAAAATTAAGATTGGATGAATGTAATTCAATGTAGCATAATGATTGGTTGGACATACCTTGCATTTGTTGTTCCTTCAATCTTTCTGCTCCAACCTGGAATGGTTAGTGACAAGAATACCCGAAGGAATATTTTCACAATTATAACTCTATCTCATTTCACAAGGGCAACGCACCAAAATGGTGAATACTCATGTCATGGTCTGAACAATGCTTGTTTTAGGACACTAAGCTTGTCCTTGAGAAACCTTCAAGATATGAATTGGAAAAGTGGTTTCCACTCTAGCACTAGTTTATGTGTACTAATCTCAAGATTCAACACAACGAGATCTGCAATGTTTATGATAAACATATGTGTCTTTAACCACCCTTTCAAAATCTTTAGGAATAGGGAGCATAAGGGGGTTGAAGATCTCATGTGGGGCAATGTTAGAGAGACTAAGTGAATCAGGAGATTTCTTATACGAGCAAGGACTTGATAGGGTTTTTATAAAGTAGCTTCCTTGTTCATTGAAGTCTCCATCATTTTCAACTTCCAAGGGTGATTCGGCATAAATGTCCAAAATTTCCCTTGTATTGCCTCTCGAGTAGGTCTCATATAAGGACTCGCCTACACATTAAATGGAAATAGCACATAGGTTTTTAATGCTCTTTTGCCATTGATGTTGCTCTTCTCGATCCTCCTTATGGTCTTGATGAATCCTATGCTTTAGATGTCTCGGTGGATTTCTAGGATCGCTCAAGAGAAAGAGCATAGGAAGATTCATAGGGGTCAAGGATGGGTTTAAAGATGGGTTCGAATTTCATATCTAATATGGGTATAGAAAGGGAGAAGATAGGAGTGGATTATAGATGGCTTTGCTCTCCTTCTATGGCATCACTTGACATGCCATCATTGAGTCTTTCTAAATGTCCTTCAAAGGGATTGGATTTGAAAAGCTTCCAAAGAGATCCCTTCTTGAAAAGATTTAAACTATATGTACTAAAAGGTCTCTTATGAAGCGGGAAGTTTATGCTCCTCCCAAGATCATTGGAATGGATTTCTAAGGGTAGAATTTCTTCTTCCCTCAGAGGATTTTGGAGTACAACTAGTTTGGGATGGATAGCCAAATTGTGGGATTGGAAAGTTTGTAATGTGGCTATAAAAACATCCTCTTCTAGTTTGGGGGATGATTCCTTCTTTACCTCTAGGAGTTTATCATGAAGGCTAGTGCGAGGATTATGTCTACTAATAAGGACAAACCTTGCTCCACTAATGGATAAAGAAAGGAAAACTCCTCCAAAGGCAATATTATTAGGACCCGTATAAAGATGTTGAAGAAGAACAGGGTTTTGTAAGGCTAGGTCTAAACCTAAATTTAGAAGATGCTTGAAAGATTCCCTTAGTGTAGCCAAAAGTTCATTATCTCCTTGATCAGAACATATGACCTTGGGTTCATTATCTTCTTGATTAGAAGATAGGAGCTTGGCTGTAGGAAAGGGTTGGTTTTGACCTATTGCAACCAAACATGGGTGTAGCTCATAGCTAGATGTGAGAATCATGGGTTCTGGTGGCTCTAAGCTTTGGTTCATGGGTGCAGGATATTGATAGATAGGCATGGAATTTGGGTTATCCATAAGGATAGAAAAGAAAAGGCAAAAGGAAAAGAGAAAAAGATAAAAGTATAATACAAGGTTAAGCAATACTTGAGGTTAACTCAACTGACGTCTTTCTCCCCGGCAACGGCGCCAGAAATGCTTGTTGATATTTGTTAACGCACACAGAAAAGGATCAGCAAGCGCACAGATATCGGTGAGCATTTTACTTGGGAGATATTTCTAGAGTATCGTATTTGTTTATCCGCAAGGAGAAAGCGTGCGATGACTAACCTAAATCTATACTTAACCCCTGGGCCGCACTACAAGGTAGCGAAGATATAAGCGATTAAAGATTACGATGATAGTCTAGTTCCAACCTATGGTAAGCTATGAAACTATTGGTCTATAGGCACACACCGATGGAAAAGAGACACCACAGAGGATGCTTGACCAGGGCACTTAATCCTACCAATCCGTCTAATGGGATGTGGGGTACAAAGGAAATAATGGGATTGTCACGTCCCGCGCTACTACCATGGATCTAGCCAGACAGGGGATATCTATGAGTATCTCTAGCCTAAGCACCACGCTTATGCTATAGATGATTACCCTATCCTCTACCACGAAAGAGAATAAAGTAAACTTGTAAACCATAGAACAATAATAATAACGTACTTACTTAGTATTAAAAGTTGAATTACCGAAGAATCCTAGAACCAAGCCTCGGGTTAGGAGACTTGATCCCGTAGGTACAAGCCAGAGAGGAGACACCGACATGCCAGCCTTCCTCCAACTCATCCCTCCACTCTAACTCTCTCAATCTAAAAGAAGAACTCTAATCTCACATGGAGACTACAAAGCTAATCTCTCTTGTATGTGCCATAATAGAGAGATCCATTCAAGGGACCCCTCCCTGCTGATCCTCATAGGAAATAATGAATTAGGGTTTCAAGGGATTGCCTCCTCCAGGGGCTAGGGCCTTACTTATATAGCCCTCTAGGAAGCACCACAGCTCTCGGATCAAACCGACCTTAATGAACGATTATTATTCATCCTCAAAGGCGGTGGAGGCAGGATCCATGAGCTCACCTCTGATTGGCTCTGCAGGTGGGGCGCTCACCCCCACCCTTTGGGTGGCCACCCGGCTTCCAAGCCGGATTCGCCTCTCGTTTGGTCCAGAGCCTTCTCATACCTTCTAGATTATAGAAAAGTTGTGCGTGGCCCTATTGTCTCTATGTAAACCTAACATGTGGGCCATCTTTGATTATTTTCAGTTGGCACCCTGCAGAAACAAACATTCACCAAAACTCGTGGAATTATGTTAATTATTGTTTAGTCCTTTTTCATGCTATGTTGACGGTTAAAAAATGATACTTATCTACCGTCAACAGCGATGACCACTTAGCTTCTTAACCGTGTTGACATCATGATCATCCTCGCGGGGACGCTTGCCTCTATAGTCATCGCAGCGGTCGCATCGCCGATCACGATTGTCTCGGTGGTCGCGGTTGTCGTTGCGCTGATCATGACGATCGCGGTTGTCGTTTCGACCATGGTTATTGCCATTGTCGTCGTGGCGTGGTGGGTGTTCAGGGCGTGATGGCCCTCCCACGTCTTCCTTGATTATCTTTTTAGTTCATCTGCGTCCGTGTAGTTTTTGGTGGTGGCGAGCAACTCAGAGACCGTGGTCGGCCATTTCTGGAGCAGCTTACTTCTGAGGGCGTCATGGTGACGGAGACCCTTGATAAAGGCCGAGACTGCCTCATCATGAGAGATTTTAGGGATCTAGGTGCATATCCGAGAAGCGTCGGATGTAGTCGCGCAGCGGCTCATCCTTGTGGTCACGTATGCACTCGAAGTTGTACTTATTTCCTAGCTGGTCACATGTGGCGATGAAGTTGTCGATGAAGGCCTGCTTGAGTTGTGCCCAGCTATCGAACTGGTTCTACGGCAGGCTCAAGAGCCATTGATGACCTACTTGATCAAGAACAACTGGAAGATAATTAGCCATTATGTGTTCATCGCCTGAGGCTGATCGGACGGTGATCTGATAAAATGTGATCTAGTTCTCAGGGTTCTCCTTGCTGTTGTACTTCCCGAGCTTTTCAAGCTTAAAGTTCTTCGGCCATATGACTTGTCGGAGATGAGGAGTGAACTATTTTAGGCCGAGAGGACCGTGCTCGGTGTCGTATTCGATGCGACGGACGTTCTCATAAGCTTGACGGTCATTAGCGCGTCTAAGGATGTGACTACGAGCGTCATGCGGAGGGAGTTGCTGGCGGAGATCGTGATTGGGGTCTTGATTCACTTCCTGATCTCGATTACCGCGGCGATTGTGGTTGTCATCTCCACGACCGCGACCACCTCTATGAGCAGCGTCACCGTCGCCATCATTATTACCATCGTCGCCGCCGCCAGCTCCACCATCACCGCCACCGCCACCGCCTCGAGGGTTGACTGGGGGTGGGCATGTTGGTGACTTGGGTGTTCTGAAGCGTGACAACTCCGGCTAGATGCAATTGACGTGCTCGAGGTAATCTGAGCTCATTTAGTTAGCTCGATAGTTTGGCCCATAGCAGCGACCAGATGTGCATGAATGTCGTCGCGGACCTGCTAGATGAAGACGTGGTCGCGGACCTGCTAGGTAAGCGGTCCAAGTTGGCCATGGCGACAGCCACGTTGGCACTTGGAGTCCTGAAAACTTGCCGCTTGCCAACCCTGTCAAAGGCGTTGGCTAGATCTCTTGGTCGGGGTCCCCTTCGATGCTCTTCTTCTTCTTCTGCCTCCAGGTGATGGTGTTCGGCGTAGTCGACGTTACGCTGTTCGTGAAGCAATCGTTGCTCGTCAGTTTCTCCCACGACTGCGGGCTCATCATTGCTGATGTTGGGCACCATGTTACCACGTCTCGGTGGGAACCTTAGGGTCGGAGGGAAACCCGGAGGATATGGTAATGGATGTAGATCATATTTGTCGTCGAGGTGTTCAACCTCGGTATGGACGAAGCACGTAGATCTGGTGCTAGAGTCACCATCCTCGGGAAGTGTATGAACAGAGCCTTCACGATGTTCTCGGACTCTGACCATGTTTACAGTGTTGCCTGATGATGGTCAAGGTATATCTAGGAAGTACAAATCTGAAACATGGTCTCACTCCGTGGGACCCATGAACAGATGAGGTGTACAATACGCGTACTTGGAGGCAGCATTTTTTAGGCTGTATGGGAGGGCCTAGCAATCCTCCATCAGGACTTGGTACTCAGAGAGCCTGAGGCTGGGTGTAGGAACCGGGCGAAGGCGTACTGTATGTCATTTAAGAGTAGTAGTGACCACTGGATCTGTATCAAGTCGTGTTGGACAGCAAGCCCGAACTGTTCGGGTAGATCTGTTGTGGTGAAGAAGTACCTACTCCGTAGATTGATTTTGAATTGAATCTACTAAAGTCAGGGTTTGCGAGAGCTTGTGGCCGACCTGGTCGATAGCTTCGATTAGGTTGGTGTTGTCGATCGTCCTTCCTTTGTAGCGGGGAAGTGGTCGATGAGTTGTCGGCGTGGTCGGAGACGTTGCTGGGGTGGTCAGAGCCGTAGCCAGCGCGGTCGAAAGCCGTAGCCGATGAAGACGTGGTCGATGTAGATCGGATTTGTGCCTCCTTCATGGCAGTGGCGGTGAAGCTGTTGACACTAGTGGTCCAGGTGATCTGGCCGATGGTGAACGAGAGACCGTATGCCACGGCCGCGGAGTCAGGGATGATGACCATCTTGCTCGCCTGAGAAGCTGTACGCACACCCCCAACCTGGCGTTACACTGTCGACGAGATATGGTCGGCAGTCTACCAAGGGGTATGCCCAAGGTAGTAGATTATCGGTAGATAGGTGAGCAAGCTACGAACTAGATGGTGACGCAAGACAGACACGAGGATTTATCCAGGTTCGGCCGCCGTGAGGGTGTAATACGTATGTCCTGCGTCAGATTGTATTGCCCTGTATGGAGAGATGTAATGAGATGTGTTTTGAGGGGGTCCCCTGCCCGCCTTATATAGTCCGGGGGGCAGGGTTACAAATATGGAAACTAATCCTAGTCGGTTACAATTGCCATAGCTGGCCGGATAAGGATTCCTATTCTAACTGACTAGGATCTTGCTTGATCTCCAAGTTTTCTTTCCTTCCTTGAACGGGACGCCGAGCAGATCGACTGGGCCACGTGTCATCCTTGTCATGGGCCGGGCCCACTGATCTGAGCCAGCCCAAGTCTAGCCATAAGGGTATAGGGGTTAATACCCCCACACGCATGATTTGCACTAAATGTACCATGGGCATGGAAATCATTTTGGGCACACTTGATGGTACTCCTAGGTTACTTAGGCCTAGTGGAAGCTCATTTCAAACCATTTGGAGATAGTTTTAATCTTAGCATGACATAGGTGCACGCTTTGCGCCGAATGTACCACAAGCATGGAAATCAATTTGGGCACACCTGATGGTAGTCCTGGGTGATATCGTCAAGTGGAAGCTCATTTTGGTTCGTTTGGAGATAGTGTTAATCTATGCGCAAGATACATGCACGGTTTGCGCTGAATGTACCATGGACATGTAAATGGCTTTGGGCACACCTGATGGTACTCCTAGGTAATGTATGTGAAGTGGAAGCTTGTTTCGATCTGTTTGGAGATAGTGTTGGTCTTGGCGCAAGATAGGTGCACTATTTGCGCCAAACATACCATAGGCTCGGAAATCATTTTGACGCACAAGATGGTACTCCAAGGTGACATCAATCAAGTGGAAGCTCATTTCAATCTGTTTAGGGATAGTGTGAACCTTGACGCGACATAGGTGCACGGTTTGCGCCGAACATACCATAAGCTCAGAAATGGTTTTGGATGCATCTGATTGTACTCCTAGGTGACGTGAATCAAGCAAAAGCTCATTTCAATCCATATGGAGATACTTTTTAATCTTGACACAAGATAGGTGCACGGTTTGCGCTGAATGTACCACGGGTATGGAAATGGCTTTGGGTGATGGTACTCCTAGGTAATGCATGTCAAGTGGAAGCTTATTTCATTCCATTTGGAGATAGTGTTAGTCTCGGCGCAAGATAGGTGCACAGTTTGCGCCAAGTGTACCACGGGCATGGAAACCTTTTTGACGCACCCGATGGTTCTCCAAGGTGACATTATTCAAGTGGAAGCTTGTTTTGCTCCATTTGGAGATAGTGTTAATCTTGACATAAGATAGTTGCTTAGTTTGTGCCGAGTGTACCACAGGCATGGAAACCATTTCGGGTGCAACCAATGGTACACATAGGTGACGCGAGTCAAGTGGAAGCTAATTTTGGTCCAGTTGGACATAGTGTTAATCTAGGCGCAAGATAGGTGCACGGTTTGTGTCGAACGTATCATATGCTCCAAAATCATTTTGGATGCACCCGATGGTACTACTTGGTGACGTGGGTCAAATTGAACCTTGTTTTAGTCCATTTGGAGATAGTGTTAATCTCAGCCCAAGATAGGTGCATGGTTTGTGCCAAATGTACAACGACCATGGAAATCATTTTGGGCACACCCAATGGTACTCCTAGGTGACGTGGGTAAGGTGGAATATTGTTTTTGTCTGTTTGTAGATAGTGTTAATCTCGGCGCAAGATAGGTTCACGGTTTGCGCCGAATGTACCAAAGGCTCTGAAATCGCTTTCGACACACCTGAGGGTACTCCTAGGTGATGTAGGTCAAGTGGAAGCTCATTTCAGTCTATTTGGGGATAGTGTCAATCTTGACACAAGATAGGTGCATGGTTTGCACTAATTGTACCGTAGGTGACATGGGTCTAGTAGAAGCTCATTTCGGTCCATTTGGAGATAGTGTTAATCTTAGCACGACATAGGTGCACGCTTTGCGCCGAATGTACCACAGGCATGGAAATTAATTTGGGCACACCCGATGGTACTCCTAGGTGATGTGTGCAAGTGGAAGCTTGTTTTGGTCTGTTTGGAGATAGTGTTAATCTTGACGCAAGATAGGTGCACGGTTTGCGCTGAATGTACCATGGGTATGGAAATCTTTTTAGGCACACCCGATGGTACGTCGAGTTGACGTTGGCCAAGTGGAAGCTTGTTTTGGTCTAGTTGGAGATAATATTAATCTTGATGCAAGATAGGTGCACAGTTTGCGCCGAAAGTACCATAGCTCTAAAATCGCTTTGAGCACACCAGAGGGTACTCCTAGGTGACCTAGGTCAAGTGCCAGCTCATTTTTAGTCTGTTTGGGGACAGTGTCAATCTTGACGCAAGATAGGTGCATGGTTTGTGCCAAACGTACTATAGATTCAGAAATCACTTTGTATGCACCCAAGGGTACACCTAGGTCATGTGGGTCCAGTGGAACCTCATGTTGGTCTGTTTAGAGATAATGTTAATCTCAATGCAAGATAGGTGCATGGTTTGCGCCGAATGTACCATGGGCATGTAAATGGCTTTGGGCACACCTGATGGTACTCCTAGGTAATGTATGTCAAGTGGAAGCTTGTTTTGGTCCATTTAGAGATAGTGTTAGTCTCGGCACAAGATAGGTGCACGGTTTGCGCCGAACGTACCATAGGCTCGCAAATCATTTTGATGCACCCGGTCATACTCAAAGGTGACATGGGTCAACTGGAATCTCGTTTTGGTCTGATTGGAGATAATGTTAATCTTAGCGCAAGACAGGTGCACGGTTTGTGCCAAATGTACCACGGGCATGGAAACCATTTCGAGCACACCCGATGGTACACCTACGTGACTTGGGTCAAGCGCAAGCTTGTTTTAGTCTATTTGGAGACTGTGTTAATATAGGCACAAGTTAGGGGCATGATTTGTGCCGAGCGTACCATAGGCTCAGAAATCATTTTGGATGCACCCAATGGTACTACTACGTAACGTGGGTCAAGTAGAAGCTCATTTCGATCCGTTTGAAGATTGTGTTAATCTCGGTGCAAGATAGGTGCACAGTTTGCGCCGAATGTACCACGGGCATGGAAATCATTTTGGGCACACCCAATGGTACTCCTTGGTGACGTGGGTCAAGTGGAATCTAGTTTTGGTCTGTTTGGAGATTGTGTTAATCTCGGAGCAAGATAGGTGCACGGTTTGCGCCGAATGTACCATAGGCTCTGAAATCGCTTTAGGCACACCCGAGGGTACTCCTAGGTGATGTAGGTCAACTAGAAGCTTATTTCAGTCTGTTTAGGGATAGTGTCAATCTCGACACAAGATAGCTGCGCGGTTTGCGCTGAATGGACCATTGGATCTAAAATCATTTTGGACGCATCTGATTGTACTCCTAGGTGACGTGGGTCAAATGAAAGCTCATTTCGATCCATTTGGAGATAGTTTTAATCTGGGCGCAAGATAGGTGCATGATTTGCGCCAAATGTACCACAGACATGGAAATGGCAATGGACACACCTTATGGTACTCCTAGGTAATGAATGTACCACAGGCATGTAAATCGCTTTGGGCACACCTGATGTTACTCCTAGGTGACATGGGTCAAGTGGAAGCTCTTTCGGTCCATTTGGAGATAGTGTTAATCTCAGTGCTAGATGGGTGCAAGGTTTGCGCCGAATGTACCATAGGCATGGAAATCATTTTGAGCACACCTGATGGTATTCCTAGGTGACGTGTGTCAAGTGGAAGCTCGTTTTGGTCCATTTGGAGATAGTATTAGTCCAGGCGCAAGATTGGCATACGATTTTGTGCTGAATGTACCACTAGCATAGAAATCTCTTCAGGCACACCCGATGGTACTTCTAGGTGACATTGGTCAAGTGGAAGCTCGTTTGGGATACTTTGGAGCTAGTATTAACCTCGACAAAACATAGGTGCACGGTTTGTGCCGAATGTACAACAGGCATGGAAATCTTTTTAGGCACACCCGATGGCACTTCTAGGTGATATTGGTCAAGTGGAAGCTCATTTCGGTCTGTTTGGATTAGTATTAATCTCGAGGCAAGATAGGTGCATGGTTTGTGTCAAACGTACCATAGGTTCTGAAATCACTTTGGGCACACTAGATGGTACCCTTGGTGTCGTAGATCAAGTGGAAGATCATTTTACTCTGTTTGGAGATAGTGTTAATCTCGACGCAAGATGGGTGCATGGTTTGCACTGAA
Organism: Saccharum hybrid cultivar R570; assembly: GCA_038087645.1. NCBI lineage: Eukaryota > Viridiplantae > Streptophyta > Magnoliopsida > Poales > Poaceae > Saccharum > Saccharum hybrid cultivar. Next base: position 38,178,456 of record JAQSUU010000307.1, on the reverse strand, counting down.
CGTACCATAGGTTTAGAAATTATTTTCGTGCAACCGAGGGTACTCCTACGTGACGTGGGTCAAGTGGGTACTCGTCTTAGAATTTTTGGAGATAGTGTTAACATCGACGCAAGATAGGAGCACGGTTTGCACCAAATGTACTCCGGGCAGGGAAATCACTTTGGGCACACCCAATGGTACTCCTATGTAATGTATGTGAAGTGGAAGCTTGTTTCAGTCAGTTTGGATATAGTGTTAGTCTCGGTGCAAGATAGGTGCACGATTTGCGTCGAACGTACCATAGGCATAGAAATCATTTTGGACGCAGCAGAAGGTACTCCTAGGTGACGTGGGTCAAGCGGAAGCTCATTTTGATCCATTTGGAGATAGGTTCACGGTTTGCACCGAATGTACCATAGGCTTGGAAATCAATTTAGATGCACCCGATGGTACACTAGGTGATTTGGGTCAAGTGGAAGCTCGTTTCGGTCTGTTTAGAGATAGTGTTAATCTCAGCACAAGATAGGTGCCCATTTTTTGCCGAATGTACCACCGCATGGAAATCATTTTGGGCACACCTGATGGTACTCTGAGGTGATGTCGGTGAAGTGGAATCTCTTTTGGTCCATTTAGAGATAGTGTTAATATCAGCGCTAGATGGGTGCATGGTTTGGGCCAAATGTAACAAGGCATGGAAATCGTTTTGGGCACACCCGTTGGTACTCTGGGTGATGTGTGTCAGGTGGAAGCTCGTTTTGGTCTATTTGGAGATAGTATTAGTCTAGGTGCAAGATCAGAGTACAGTTTGCGCCGAATGTACCACGGGCTTGGAAATCTTTTCAAGCACACCCGATGGTACTTCTTAGTGACTTTGGTCAAGTGTCAGGTGGAAGCTCGTTTCGGTCTTTTTGGAGATAGTATTAGTCTAGGCGCAAGATCGGAGTACAGTTTGTGCCGAATGTACCACGGGCTTGGAAATCTTTTCAAGCACACCCGATGGTACTTTTTAGTGACATTGGTCAAGTGGAAGCTCGTTTTGGACAATTTGGAGATAATATTATTCTCGACGCAAGATAGGTGCACGGTTTGCCCCGAACATACCATAGGCTTAGAAATCATTTTGGACACACTCGATGGTACTCCTAGGTAATCCAGTGCAAGATAGGTGCACGTTTGCGATGAATGTACCACTGGCATGGAAATCGCTTTGGGCACACCTGTTTGTACTCCTATGTAATGTATGTCAAGTGGAAACTTGTTTTGGTCCGTTTGGAGATAGTGTAAGTCTTGGCGCAAGATAGGTTCACGGTTTGCGTCGAACGTACTATGGGCTTTGAAATCATTTTAGATGCACCCAATGGTACCCTAGGTGATTTGGATCAAGTGGAAGCTCGTTTCGGCCCGTTTAGAGATAGTATTAATCTCAGTGCAAGATAGGTGCCCAGTTTGTGCCAAATGTACCACCGCATGGAAATCATTTTGGGCACACCCGTTGGTACTTCTAGGTGACGTGCGTCAAGTGGAAGCTCGTTTCGGTCCGTTTTGAGATAGTGTTAATCTCGGCATAAGATAGGTGCACGGTTTGGGTCAAATGTACTACCGCATGGAAATCATTTTGGGCACACCCGATGGTACTCCAAGGTGATGTGGGTCAAGTGGAATCTCTTTTGGTCCATTTAGAGATAGAGTTAATATCAGCGTTAACTAGGAGCACGGTTTGCGCCGAATGTAACAAGGCATGGAAATTATTTTGGGCACACCGGTTGGTACTCTAGGTGACGTGTGTCAGGTGGAAGCTTGTTTTGGTCTATTTGGAGATAGTATTAGTATAGGCGAAAGATCGGTGTATGGTTTGCGCCGAATGTACCACGGGCTTGGAAATCTTTTCAAGCACACCTGATGGTACTTCTTGGTGACATTGGTCAAGTGGAAGCTCGTTTCAGATAGTTTGGAGATAGTATTAATCTCGACGCAAGATAGGTGCACAGTTTGCGCCGAATGTACAGCGGGCATGGAAATCTTTTCAGGTAAGGTGACGTTGGTCAAGTGAAAGCTCGCTTTGGTTCGTTTGGAGATAGTATTAATCTTGAGGCAAGATAGGTGCGCGGTTTTGCGCCAAATGTACCATAGGCTCTGAAATCGCTTTGGGCACCCTAGAAGGTATTCCTAGGTGGCGTAGATCTAGTGGAACATCGTTTCAGTCTATTTGGATATAGTGTTAACCTCGGCGCAAGATGGGTGCATGGTTTGCACTGAACGTACCATAGGTTTAGAAATCATTTTGGCGCAACCGATGCTACAACTATGTAACGTGGGTCAAGTGGAAACTCATTTTGGATCATTTGGAGATAGTGTTAATCTCGATGCAAGATAGGTGCATGATTTGCGCCAAATGTAACATAGGCTTGAAAATCGTTTTGGATGCACCTGATTGTACTCCTATGTGACGTGAATCAAGCAGAAGCTGACTTTGATCTGTTTGGAGATAGTTTTAATTTGGGTGCAAGAAAGGTGAACAGTTTGTGCCTAATGTGCCACGGGCATGGAAATCGCTTTGGGCACACCTGATGATACTCCCATGTAATGTTTGTCAAGTGGAAGCTTGTTTTGGTCCATTTGGATATAGTATTAGTCTCAGTGCAAGATAGGTGCACGGTTTGCACTGAACGTACCATAGGCTTAGAAATCATTTTGGACGCACCCGATGGTACTCCTAGGAGACGTGGGTCAAGCGGAAGCTCATTTCGATCCATTTAGAGATAGTTATAATCCGGTGCAAGATAGGTGCACTGTTTGCGATGAATGTACCATTGGCATGGAAATCGCTTTGGGCACACTCGATGGTACGCCTTGGTAATGTATGTTATGTGGAAGCTTGTTTTGGTCTATTTGGAGATAGTGTTACTCTCGTCGCAAGATAGGTGCGTGGTTTGCACTGAACGTACCATAGGCTTGGAAATCATTTTGCATGCACTCAATGGTACTCCTAGGTGACGTGGGTCAAGTGGAAGCTTGTTTCGGTCCATTTAGAGATAGTGTTAATCTCGGCGCAAGATAGGTGCCCAGTTTGCTCCGAATGTACCACCACATGGAAATCCTTTTGGGCACACCTATTGGTACTCCTAGGTGACGTGCATCAAGTGGAAGCTCGTTTCGGTCTGTTTTGAGATAGTATTAATCTCGGCTCAACATAGGTGCATGGTTTGGGCTGAATGTACCACTGCATGGAAATCATTTTGGGCACACCCGATGGTAATCCAAGGTGATGTGGGTCAAGTGGAATTTCTTTTGGTCCATTTAGAGATAGTGTTAATCTCAGCGCTAGTTGGGTGCATGGTTTGCGCCAAATGTAACAGGGCATGGAAATCATTTTAGGCACACCCGATGGTACTCCTAGTGGCGTGTGTCAAGTGAAAGCTTATTTCGGTCTATTTGGAGATATTGTTAGTCTAGGAGCAAGATCTGTGTACGATTTGTGTCGAATGGACCACAGGCATGGAAATCTTTTCAGGCACACCCGATGGTACAAGGTAACATTGGTCAAGTAGAAGCTCGTTTCGGACTATTTGGAGGTTGTATTAATCTCGATGCAAGATAGGTGCACAGTTTGCGTCGAATGTACAACGGGCATGAATATCTTTTCAGGCACACCAATGACACTTCTAGGTGATGTTGGTCAAGTGGAAGCTTGTTTCAGTTCGTTTAGAGATAGTATTAATCTTGAGGCAAGATAGGTGCACGGTTTGCACCAAATGTACCACAGGCTCTGAAATCGCTTTGGGCAAACCAGAAGTACTCCTAGGTGGTGTAGATCAAGTGGAAGATCGTTTCAGTTTGTTTTGAGATAGTGTTAACCTTGACGCACCATAGTCTCGTTTCAGTCCGTTTGGAGATAGTGTTTATCTCGATGCAAGATAGGTGCACGGTTTGCGCCGAACGTACCGCAGGCTTGGAAATCATTTTGGATGCACCCGATGGTACTTCTAGGTGACGTGGGTCAAGTGGAAGCTCGTTTTGGTCCGTTTAGAGATAGTGTTAATCTCGGCGTAAGATAGGTGCACGGGTTGCGCCGAATGTACCACCACATGGAAATCATTTTGGGCACACCCGCTGGTACTCCTAGGTGATGTGGGTCAAGTGGAAGCTCGTTTCGGTCTGTTTAGACATAGTGTTAATATCGCCGCAAGATAGGTGCACGGTTTGCACCGATGTACCACCGTATGGAAAATCATTTTGGGCACACCTGATGGTACTCCTAGGTGACGTGGGTCAAGTGGTAGCTCGTTTCAGTTCGTCTAGAGACAATGTTGATCTTGGGGCATGTTAGGTGCACAGTTGGCACCGAATGTACCACCACATGGAAATCTTTTTGGGCACACTCGATGGTACTCCTCGGTGACGTGGTTCAAGTGTATGCTCTTTCGGTCCGTTTAGAGATAGTGTTAATCTCAGCGTAAGATGGGTGCATGGTTTGCGCCGAATGTACCCCGAGCATGGAAATCTTTTCAGGCACACCTCATGGTACTTCCAGGTGACATTGGTCAGGTGGAAGCTCGTTTTAGACCGTTTGGAGATAGTATTAGTCTCGACGCAATATAGGCACATCCAATGGTACTCCTAGGTGACGTTTTTCAAGTAGAAGCACATTTCGATCCATTTGGAGATAGTGTTAATCTAGGCAAAACATAGGTGTACGGTTTGCGCCGAATGTACCATGGGCATGTAAATCTTTTTAGGCACACCTGTTGGTTCTTTTTGGTGACATTGGTGAAGTGGAAGCACGTTTCAGACTATTTGGAGATAGTATTACTCTCGACGCAAGATAGGTGCACGATTTGCGTCGACTGTACAACGGGCATGAAAATCTTTTTAGGCACACCTGATGGTACTTCTAGGTGACAATGGTCCAGTGAAAGCTCATTTCGGTCTGTTTGGAGTATTAATCTCAAGGGAAAAATAGGTGCACGGTTTGCGCCAAATGTACCATAGGCTCTAAAATCACTTTGGGCACACCAGATGGTACTCCTACGTGGCGTAGATCAAGTGGAATATCGTTTCAGTCTATTTGGAGGAAGTATTAATCTCGACGCAAGATAGGTGCACGATTTGCGCTGAATGTACCATAGGTTCAAAAATCATTTTGGTGCAACCGACATTACTCCTTCGTGACGTGGGTCAAGTGGAAACTCATTTTGGAACATTTGGAGATAGTGTTAAGCTCGATGCAGGATAGGTGCACAATTTGGACAAAACGTACCATAGGCTCAAAAATCGTTTTGGACGCACCTGATTGTACTCCTAGGTGACATGGATCAAGCATAAGCTCATTTTGATCCGGTTGGAGATAGTTTTAATTTCGGCGCAAGAAAGGTGCACGGTTTGTGCCTAATGTACCACGGGCCTGGAAATCGCTTTGGCCACACCCGATGGTACTCCTATGTAATGTATGTCAAGTGGAAGCTTGTTTTGGTCTATTTGGGGATAGTGTTAGTCTTGGTGCAACATTGGTGCACAGTTTGCACCAAACATACCATAGGCTTGGAAATCATTTGGGACGCACCCGATGGTACTCCTAGGTGGCGTGGGTCAAGTGGAAGCTCGTTACAGTCGCATTTGGAGATAGTGTTAATCTCGACGCAAGATAGGTGCACGGTTTGTGCCGAATGTAGCACCGCGCGGAAATCATTTTGGGCACAACCGATGGTACTTCTAGGTGACGTGAGTGAAGTTGAAGCTCGTTTCAGTTCATTTAGAGATAGTGTTAATCTCAGCACTGGATGGGTGCACGGTTTGGGCATAATGTACCACGGGCATAGAAATCATTTTGGGCACACCTGATGGTACTCCTAGGTAACGTTTGTCAAGTGGAAGCTCATTTTGGTCCATTTGGAGATAGTGTTAGTCTAGGTGCAAGATCGGTGTATGGTTTGCGTGAATGTACCACGGGCGTGGAAATCTTTTCAATCACACCCGATGGTACTTCTAGGTGACATTGGTCGAGTGGACGCTCATTTCGGACCATTTGGAGATAATATTAATCTCGACACAAGATAGGTGACGGTTTGCGTCAAGTATACCACGGGCATGGAAATGTTTTCAAGCACACCCGCTGTTACTTCTAGGTGACATTAGTCAAGTGAAGCTCGTTTGGTCCGTTTAGAGATAGTATTAATGTCGAGGCAAGATAGATGCACGGTTTGCGCCAAATATACCATAGGCTCTGAAATCACTTTGGGCACATCAAATGGTACTCCGAGGTGGCGTAGGTCAAGTGGAAGATCATTTCAGTCTGTTTGGGGATAGTGTCAATCTCAACGCAAGATAGATGCACAGTTTGCGCTGAATGTACCACAAGTTCAGAAATTATTTTGCAGCAAGCTATGGTACTCCTACAAGACGTGGGTCTAGTGGAAACTCATTTTGGAACATTTCGAGATAGTGTTAATCTCGACGCAAGATAGGTGCACGATTTGTGCCATACGTACCATAGGCTTGAAAATCATTTTGGACGCACCTGACTGTACTCCTATGTGACGTCGATCAAGCGGAAGCTGATTTTGATCAGTTTGGAGATAGTTTTCAATTGGACGCAAGAAAGGTGCACGATTAGCGCATAATGTACCACGGGCATGGAAATTGCTTTGGGCACACCCGATGGTACTCCTATGTAATGTATGTCAAGTGAAAGCTTGTTTCAATCCGTTTGGATGTAGTGTTAGTCTCGGCGCAAGGTAGGTGCACAGTTTGCGCCGAACGTACCATAGCCTTGGAATTCATTTTGGATGCACCCGATGGTACTCCTAGGTGACGTGGGTCAAGTGGAAGCTCATTTCAGTCCGTTTAGAGATAGTGCTAATCTCTGCGCAAGATAGGTGTACGGTTTGAGCCGAATATGCCACCGCATGGAAATCATTTTGGGCACACCCGATGGTGCTCCTATGTGACATGGGTGAAGTGAAAGCTTGTTTCGGTCCGTTTAGAGATAGTGTTAATCTCAGCGCTAGATGGGTGCACAGTTTGTGTCGAATGTACCATAGGCATGGAAATTATTTAGGGCACACCCGATGGTACTCCAAGCTGACGTGTGTCAAGTGGAAGCTCGTTTCGATCCATTTGGACATTGTGTTAACTTAGGTGCAAGATAGGTGTACGGTTTGCGCTGAATGTACCAAGGGCATGGAGATCTTTTTAGGTGCACCCGATGGTACCTCTAGGTGACATTGGTCAAGTGGAAGATAATTTCGGACCATTTGAAGATAGATTGTTTCAACCTCGAGGCAAGATAGGTGTACGGTTTGCGCCAAATGTACCATAGGATGTGAAATCGCTTTAGGCACACCAGATGGTACTCCTAGGTGGCATAGATCAAGTGGAAGATCCTTTCAGTCTGTTTGGAGATAGTGTTTACCTCGACACAAGATAGGTGCAAGGTTTGTGCCGAACGTACCATAGGTTCAGATATTATTTTAGCGCAACCGATGGTACTCCTGCGTGACGTGGGTCAAGTGGAAACTCATTTTGGAACATTTGGAGATAGTGTTAATCTCGGTGCAAGATAGTTGCACGGTTTGCACCGATTGTACTATCGCATGGAAATCATTTTGGGCACAACCCATGGCACTCCTAGGTGACATGGGTCAAGTGGAAGCTCTTTCGGTCTGTTTAAAAATAGTGTTAATTTCAGCACTAGATACGTGCACGGTTTGCGCCAAATGTACCAGGGGCATGGAAATCATCTTGGGCACAACCGATGGCACTCCTAGGTGACATGGGTCAAGTAGAAGCTCTTTCGGTCCATTTAAAAATAGTGTTAATTTCAGCACTAGATACGTGCACGGTTTGCGCCAAATGTACCAGGGGCATGGTGATGAGGACATCATTGGCTCAAATATGACCATGTCAACCACTTCTATACCAAAGGTGCAACCATTCTATATGAGGGTTATCATTGATGCATTTGATGAATTGGTGCTCCACCATAAAATGTGTATATTTTCATTTTCAGAATTACTTACATGGATCAAGGAAAGGTTTGATTGCATATGGAAAGCATGGAAGGTTAATGATGATTGGGGACCAAATCCAAGTATTCCCAACGTCCTCCACCTGGACACCACGTCACTTTTGGTCCGAGGAAAGAAAGAGATCAAATCCAACACGTTTTGGGGCTGGATTCGGACTCCAGGACAGCTCCAACTTGTGATGTTCACCACGGTCGCATACGGACTCGGATTGGGACGTTCTAGCACTTTTTGGAAAGCTTATCAAGTCTATTTTCCAACAGATCTGGACTCATGGCTGTATCTTATCCGATGCTTCCGCAATCATCGTTTCAACGCCGGGGTCTTTTCTGCCTTTGGTGCTGTGTCACCCTATTTTGGGCTGATGGCCCATGTATCAAGTTGGGTTCATTAGGGACGTGTCCTAGGGTTGGAGAACGACCTCAACACCCTCTGGTCGTTCCCCTAGGTATTAATAAGGATTAGAGCCGCCACAAACAGATTGGGTTTTGTTTTGTTGAAAGTTTAGCCATTGCTACTTCCTTGTAGACGCGTGTGTCGACTAGACCATCCGTTCTACTCGATTCAGAACCCCAACTTTGTGATTTCAGATTGGTTTTCATCTCCATATTTGCAATTGAGTTGCTTGTTCTACTTGTTCTTGCTTGTTCCTCGATTGCTTGCAGGAATTACCCTAGTGGTTTGGTTGATTGTGTTCCACAAGATCGCGACGGCTGTTGGAGGTGGTGTATCGGTTGCTAAGGCACAGCATCCTTGGATGGTTGTAGTCGGGCCGTGAACGTCATCTCCATCCCCAAATCGAGTTATCCACCTTCTCTCATCGAAAGATCAGGATTCACCCTAGTGGGTTCATATCAGTTGGTAATCAGAGCAAGGTTGATCGGTGAGAGACTTCTAGTTCTTTGCTGTTTTTAATCTCCTATGGTCCAGAAAAAGCCAAAACAAAATTAGTAGATTAGTTCTTCATAATCCCAAAACCCCTTTGAGCTTAATACTATTACTGCTTAGTTAGGGCTTATTGAATTAACGGTTGCATCATCGTGCAAGTTGCTGGTCTTAGCGTCTAGTCGTTTAGAGTTTCGAGTTCTAGTCACGTTTCTGTCAGCATCGCAGATTTGAATTTATTTGTTTCTCTCTAGGAATCTGAGTGGATTTTCAAATTCCTTTGTTTTGTTTACCACCATTATCCTAGCCACGTCCTTGGAGGTTTCATCCACGTCCATATTTCCATCTACAAAAAGGAAATCCAACAAGATCAAGATAGAATTCGATTCGGAGTCCTGTTTTATCTTGAAAACAAAAGCACCATATTTCCTTTGTCAGGAGTCTGAATAGGGAGTTTAAATACAATCTGGAAAGCTTAACTTGTCCTCTTTCCAACGGATCAGAGCTTGGTCCCAAATTCGTTCTGAGCGCTTCGCAATTGCCCTGGAGATTTGCGCGTCTGCTGGTTTTGCAAAACAACCACTTGTTTCACTTTGCTACTGAATCACCCTTCCCAAGGAAACATTTAATTGCTGTAAGTAGCTTGTTATTTCTTGTTGCAAAATTTCAGTTTTGTGCTAGTTGAAAGAAAAAAAAAACAGAAGAAAAAAAAGACAGAAAGAAAGAAAAGAAAGACAGAAAGAAAGAAAGAAAAGAAAGAGAAAGAAGAAGAGAAGAGTTTTTCTTTTGTTGTTATTCCTGTCCTTGTGATCCTTCTTTGCTGCTGCTCAGTGACTTCGTTTGTGTCCAGGCTCGCGTCTCTAGCATGTACTAGCCTAGGACCAGCATAATAACGTCGTTGAGTGTTTGTTCAATTTGCTTGCAACTAACGTGGTTCTAGTACTTCCTTGCTTTAGCCCACCTATAGCTCCACATATTTCGACTACAGCTTTACAGGTGTTGTTGTTGCGGCACCGATACACTTCACTCCACAGTTGTAGACTTGTTGGTTGCCGTCACCTCCTGTTTGGCTTGGTAAGAACTTGTAAGGGCTTGTTTTAACAAGTTGAGTTTGAGAGAATTACATCTGACACATCCTAGTAGTTGATAGGAGGATACATATTATTTTTGTGTTTCTTGTTTTCTACTAATCATGGCAGGTGATATGGAGATTTTTGAGCTGTTGAAACTAGACCCTCATATTCAGGATGTCATTCAACACTTGCCATTATATGATGGTAAGTTTGATCCTCAAGCTTACATTGATTGGGAGTTAAAAGTAGACAATGAATTTGATGAGCATGACCTATCCGAGAAACAAAAGATTTGTATTGCCTCTAATATTTTGATTGAATATGCTTTGCTAGAATGGAAACACATTTGTAGGCACATCAAAGTTCCAGAATCTTGGAAAGACTTCAAATTTCTTTTTAGAGATGCATTCGTTCCTGCATATTATGTTGATTATTTGCTTGCAAAATTAGACAACTTGAAGCAGGGTAGCAAGACTGTGAAACAATACTACCATAATTTTAAGATTTGTATCATGTTTGGTGGATTGGATGAATGCATGGAAGATGTTATGAGTAGATTCATGAAAGGGCTCAATTCTGAAATTCGAACCTTATTAATTAGCAAATCATATTGCCATATTGGTCAATTGTTTTGTCTGGCTCTCAATCCTGAAAAAGAGATTCTATTATCTGTGAATACTTGCCAGAATGATGTGACCCATAATGTCCAAAATTTGTCCACTCTGCATGCTAATGAAGAGCAACAAATAGTGGAACCCACTACTGATTTTCCTTTGTCACAAAATGAATTACTCGCGGTTCCTTGTGATAAAGAGGAGTTGTGTGTTGATGATTCTTTTACTCCTATGCCACAAGTAGCAAATAAGTGTGATACTTTTGGTTTGGAACCATACAAATGTGCTGAAGATAAGCTTTTTCATCCTATTACATGTGCACAAGATGAACTGAATTTGTTGTCCTCTTTAAATACTTTGGGTTATATTGAATTTGATATTCTGTGTAATCTAAATTGTCTAAAAGAGAAACTTAAATTTGATTCTATTTTGCCAAGTTTTAATCATTGTTCGCTTCATGCAATTGGCAAATATGACAACAAAGGAGAATATTTGGTGCATAAAGTTTATATTTGCTCTAATCTGAAATATCCTTTTGGGCCACAATACCATGATCAAATTGAGGGCTGCACTAACACTAATGATGTCTTGCAAAGTTTTTCTAGTTTTTCCCAAATGCAACAGGATAAATATCAAGAAGGGGAGCACGGTTCACTTTTACCTACAACACATCCTCCAACAAAGGTCAAACCGAGGACGGTTTGCCGTCAAGAAGGGGAGAATGATGAGGACATCATTGGCTCAAATATGACCATGTCAACCACTTCTATACCAAAGGTGCAACCATTCTATATGAGGGTTATCATTGATGCATTTGATGAATTGGTGCTCCACCATAAAATGTGTATATTTTCATTTTCAGAATTACTTACATGGATCAAGGAAAGGTTTGATTGCATATGGAAAGCATGGAAGGTTAATGATGATTGGGGACCAAATCCAAGTATTCCCAACGTCCTCCACCTGGACACCACGTCACTTTTGGTCCGAGGAAAGAAAGAGATCAAATCCAACACGTTTTGGGGCTGGATTCGGACTCCAGGACAGCTCCAACTTGTGATGTTCACCACGGTCGCATACGGACTCGGATTGGGACGTTCTAGCACTTTTTGGAAAGCTTATCAAGTCTATTTTCCAACAGATCTGGACTCATGGCTGTATCTTATCCGATGCTTCCGCAATCATCGTTTCAACGCCGGGGCCTTTTCTGCCTTTGGTGCTGTGTCACCCTATTTTGGGCTGATGGCCCATGTATCAAGTTGGGTTCATTAGGGACGTGTCCTAGGGTTGGAGAACGACCTCAACACCCTCTGGTCGTTCCCCTAGGTATTAATAAGGATTAGAGCCGCCACAAACAGATTGGGTTTTGTTTTGTTGAAAGTTTAGCCATTGCTACTTCCTTATAGACGCGTGTGTCGACTAGACCATCCGTTCTACTCGATTCAGAACCCCAACTTTGTGATTTCAGATTGGTTTTCATCTCCATATTTGCAATTGAGTTGCTTGTTCTACTTGTTCTTGCTTGTTCCTCGATTGCTTGCAGGAATTACCCTAGTGGTTTGGTTGATTGTGTTCCACAAGATCGCGACGGCCGTTGGAGGTGGTGTATCGGTTGCTAAGGCACAGCATCCTTGGATGGTTGTAGTCGGGCCGTGAACGTCATCTCCATCCCCAAATCGAGTTATCCACCTTCTCTCATCGAAAGATCAGGATTCACCCTAGTGGGTTCATATCACATGGAAATCATTTTGGGCACACTCGATGGTACTCCTAGGTGACGTGTGTCAAGTGGAAGCTTGTTTTGGTCCATTTGGAGATAGTTTTAGTCTAGGCGCAAGATCGGTGTACGGTTTGCGCTGAATGTACCACGGGCATGAAAATCTTTTCAGGCACACCCGATGGTACTTCTAGCTGACATTGGTCAAGTGGAAGCTCGTTTTAGACCATTTGGAGATGGTATTAATCTCGATGCAAGATAGGTGCACGATGTGCACCAAATGTACAACGGGCATGGAAATCTTTTCAGGCACACCTAATGGTACTTCTAGGTGACGTTGGTCAAGTGGAAGCTCGTTTCGGTCCGTTTGGAGATAGTATTAATCTCGAGGCAAGATAGGTGCATGGTTTGTGCCAAATGTACGATAGGCTCTAAAATCGCTTTGGGCACACTAGATGGTACTCCTAGGTGGCATAGAACAAACGAAAGATCATTTTAGTCTGTTTGGTGATAGTGTGAACCTTGACATAAGATAGGTGCACGGTTTGCGCCGAACGTACCATAGGTTCAGAGATCATTTTGGCGCAACCGATGCTACTCCTACGTGATGTGGGTCAAGTGGAAACTCGTTTTTGAACATTTGGAGGTCGTGTTAATCTCGACGCAAGATAGCTGCAAGATTTGCGCCAAACATACCATGGGCTTGGAAATCATTTTGGATGCACCTGATTGTACTATGTGGCGTGGATCAAGCGGAAGCTAACTTTGATATGTTCAGAGAAAGTTTTAATTTGGGTGCAACAAAGGTGCACGGTTTGCGCCTAATGTACCACGTGCATGGAAATTGCTTTCGGCACACCCGATGGTACTCCTATGTAATGTATGTCAAGAGGAAGCTTGTTTCGGTCTGTTTGGATGTAGTGTTAGTGTCGGCGCAAGATAGGTGCACGGTTTGCACCGAACATACCACAGGCTTAGATATCATTTTGGACGCACCTGATGGTACTCCTAGGTGACGTGGGTCAAGAGGAAGCTCATTTCGATCCACTTGGAGATAGTTTTAATCTGGTGCAAGATAGGTGCACGGTTTGCGACGAATGTTCCACAGGCTTGGAAATCACTATGGGCACACCCGATGGTACTGCTATGTAATGTATGTCAAGTGGAAGCTCTTTCGGTTCATTTAGATATAGTGTTACTCTTGGCTCAAGATAGGTGCACAGTTTTCAACGAATATACCATAGGATTAAAATCATTTTGCACGCACCCGATGGTACACCAAGGTAACGTGGGTCAAGCAGATGCTTATTTTGATCCATTTGGAGATATTTTAATCTTGTGCAAGATATGTGCACGGTTTGCGATGAATATACCACAGGCATGGAAAATGGTTTGGGCACCCCCGATGGTCCTAAGTATTGTATGTCAAGTGTAAGCTTGCTTCGGTCCGTTTGGAGATAGTGTTAGTCTCAGCGCAAGATAGGTGCACGGTTTGCGCCGAAGGTACCATAGGCTTGGAAATCATTTTGGATGCACCCGATGGTACTCCTAGGTGACGTGGGTCAAGTGAAAGCTCATTTCGATCCGTTTAGAGATAGTTTTAATCTCTGCGCAAGATAGGTGCACGGTTTGCGTCGAATGAACCACCGCATGCAAATCATTTTGGGCACACCTGATGGTACTCCTAGGTGACGTTGTCAAGTGAAAGCTCTTTCGGTCCATTTAGAGTAGTGTTTATCTCAGCGCTACATGGGTGCACGGTTTGCGCCAAATGTACCAGGGGCATGGAAATCATTTTGGGCACACCCGATGGTACTCCTAGGTGACGTGTGTCAAGTGGAAGCTTGTTTCAGTCCATTTGGAGATAGTGCTAGTCTAGGCGCAAGATCGGTATACGGTTTGCGCCGAATGTACCACGGGCATGTAAATCTTTTCAGGCACACCCTATGGTACTTCTGGGTCACATTGGTCAAGTGGAAGCTTGTTTCGGATCATTTGGAGATAGTATTAACCTTGATGTAAGATAGGGGCACGGTTTGCGCCAAATTACAATGGGCATGGAAATCTTTTTAGGCACAGCTAATGGTACTTCTAGGTGATTGGTCAAGTGAAAGCTCGTTTCGGTCCGTTTGGAGATAGTACTAATCTTGAGGCAAGGTAGTAGCACGGTTTATGCCAAATGTACCATAGGCTCTGAAATCGCTTTGGGCACACCAGATGGTACTCCTAGGTGGCGTAGATGAACTGGAAGATCATTTAAGCCTGTTTGGTGATAGTGTTAACCTAGACACAAGATAGATGCACAGTTTGTGCCAAACGTGCCATTGGTTCAGAAATCATTTTGGCGCAACCGATGGTACTCCTACGTGATGTGGGTCAAGTCGAAACTTGTTAAAGAACATTTAGAAATAGTGTTAATCTCGACGCAAGATAGGTACATGATTTGCACCAAACGTATCATAGGCTCGAAAATCATTTTGGATGCACCTTATTGTACTCCTTTGTGACGTGGATCATTAGGAAGCTGAGTTCGATATGTTTGGAGGTAGCTTTAATTTGGGCACAAGAAAGGTGCGCGGTTTGCGCCTAATGTACCGTAGGCATGGAAATCGCTTTGGGCACACTCGATGGTACTCCTATGTAATGTGTGTCAATTGGAAGCCGGTTTCGGTCTGTTTGGATATAGTGTTAGTCTTAGCGCAAGGTAGGTGCATGGTTTGTGCCAAACGTACCATAGGCTTTGAAATCATTTTGGACGCACCCGATGGTACTCCTAGGTGACGTGGGTCAAGCGGAAGCTCATTTCGATCTATTTGGAGATAGTTTTATTCTAGTGCAAGATAGGTGCACGGTTTGCGACGAATGTACCACTGGCATGGAAATCGCTTTGGGCATACCCGATGGTACTCCTGGGTAATGTGTGTCAAGTGGAAGCTTGTTTCGCTCCGTTTGGAGATAGTGTTAGTGTCGGCGCAAGATTGGTGCACAGTTTGAGCCGATCGTACCATAGGTTTAGAAATCATTTTGGATGCACCAGATGGTACTCCTAGGTGACGTGGGTCAAGTGGAAGCTCGTTTCGGTCCATTTAGACTTAGTGTTAATCTCGGCGCAAGATAGGCGCATGGTTTGCGCCGAATGTACGACCGCTTCAAAATCATTTTGGGCACACCCGATGGTACTCCTAGGTGACGTGGTTCATGTGGAAGCTCATTTCAGTCTTTTTAGAGATAGTGTTAATATCGGCACAAGATAGGTGCACAGTTTATGCCGAATCTACCACCGCATGAAATCATTTTGGGCACACCCGATGGTACTCCTACGTGACGTGTGTCAATTGGAAACTCGTTTTGCAACATTTGGAGATAGTGTTAATCTCGACGCAAGATAGGTGCACGATTTGCGCCAAATCTACCATAGTCTCGGAAATCATTTTTTATGCAACTGATTGTACTCCTATGTGACGTGGATCAAGTGGAAGCTGACTTTGATCTGTTTGGAGATAGTTTTAATTTGGGCGCAAGAAAGGTGGACGGTTGGCACCTAATGTACCACGGGCATGGAAATCGCTTTGGGCACACCCGATTGTACTCCTATGTAATGTATGTCAAGTGGAAGCTTGTTTCAGTCCATTTTAATATAGTGTTAGTCTCGGCGCGAGATAGGAGCATGGTTTGCACCGAATGTACCACCGCTTGGAAATCATTTTGGGCACACCTGATGGTACCCGTAGGTGACATGGGTCAAGTGGAAGCTCCTTTGGTCCATTTAGAGATAGTGTTAATCTCTGCGCTACATCGGAGAACGGTTTGCACAGAATCTACAATGGGTATAGAAATTATTTTGGGCACACTCGATTGTATTCCTGGGTGGCCTGTGTCAAGTCGAAGCTCGTTTCGGTCTATTTGGAGATAGTGTTAGTCTAGGCGCAAAATCGGTGTACGGTTTGCACCGAATGTACCACGGGTGTGGAAATCTTTTTAGGCACACCCGATGGTACTTCTAGGTGACATTGACAAGTGGAAGCTTGTTTCGAACCGTTTGGAGATAGTATTAAACTTGACGCAAGATGGGTGCACGGTTTGCACCGAATGTACAACGGGCATGGAAATCTTTTCAGGCACACCCGATGGTACTTCTAGGTGATGTTGGTCAAGTGGAAGCTCGTTTGGATCCGTTTGGAGATAGTATTAATCTCGAGGCAAGATAGGTGCACGGTTTTGCGCCAAATATACTATAGGCTCTAAAATCGATTTGGGCACACCAGATGGTAGTCCTAGGTGACATGGGTCAAGTGGAAGCTCATTTCGGTGCGTTTAGAGGTACTTTTCATCTCGGCGCAAGATAGGTGCACGGTTTGCACCGAATGTTCCACCGCATGGAAATCATTTTGGGCACACTCGATGGTACTCCTAGGTGATGTGGGTCAAGTGGAAGCTCTTTTGGTCCGTTTATAGATAGTGTTAATCTTAGCGCTAGATGGGTGCACAGTTTGCGCTGAATGTACCATGGGCATAGAAATCATTTTGGGCACACCCGTGGTACTCTTAGGTGGCTTGTGTCAAGTGGAAGCTTGTTTGGTCCTTTTGGAGATAGTGTTAGTCTCGGCGCGAGATAGGTGCATGGTTTGCGTCGAATGCACAATGGGTATGGAATCTTTTTAGGCACACCCGATGGTACTTCTAGGTGACGTTGGTCATGTGGAAGCTCGTTTCGGACCATTTGGAGATAGTAATAATCTCACCGCATGATAGGTGCACGGTTTGCGCGTTAAGTAGAATGGGCAAAGAAATCTTTTCATGCACACTTGGTGCTACATCTAGGTGACATTGGTCAAGTGGAAGCTTGTTTCGGTCTGTTTGGAGATAATATTATTCTCGAGGCAAGATAGGTGCACAGTTTGCGCTAAATATACCATAGGCTCTGAAATCGCTTGGGGCACACCAGATGGTACTCCTAGGTGGCGTAGAACAAGTTGAAGATCGTTTCAGTCGATTTGGGGATAGTGTTAACCTCGATGTAGGATGGGTGCATGGTTTGCGCCGAACATACCATAGGTTCAAAAATTATTTTGGCGCAACCGATGGTACTCCTGCATGACGTGTGTCATGTGGAAACTTGTTTTGGAACATTTGGAGATAGTGTTAATCTCGACGAAAGATAGGTGCACGATTTGCGCCAAACGTAACATAGGCTCAGAAATCATTTTGGATGCAACTGATTGCACTTCTATAAGACGTGGATCAAGTGGAAGCTGACTTCGATCTATTTGGAGATAGTTTTAATTTGGACGCAATGAAGGTGCACGGTTTGCGCCTAATGTACCACAGGCGTGGAAATCGCTTTAGGCACACCCGATGGGACTCCTATGTAATGTTTATCAAGTGGAAGCTTGTTTCGGTCTGTTTGGATTTAGTGTTAGTCTCGGTGCAAGATAGGTGCACGGTTTGCGCCGAATGTACCATAAGCTTAGTAGTCATTTTGGATGCACCCGATGATACTCCTAGTTGACGTGGGTCAAGCGGAAGCTCATTCCGATCTGTTTGCGGATAGTTTTAATCCGGGGCAAGATAGGTGCACGGTTTGCGACGAATGTACCACTGGCATGGAAATCGCTTTGGGCACACCCAATGGTACTCCAAGGTAATGTATGTCAAGTGGAAACTTCTTCCGGTCTGTTTGAAGATGGTGTTTGTCTTAGCACAAGATTAGTGCACGGTTCAAGCCGAATGTACCATAGGCTTGGAAATCTTTTTGGATGCACCTGATGGTACTCCTAGGTGGCGTGTGTCAAGTCGAAGCTTGTTTCGGTCTGTTTAGAGATAGTGTTAATCTCAGCGCAAGATAAGTGCTTGGTTTGGGCCGAATGTACCACCACATGGAAATCTTTTGGGCACACCCGATGGTACTCCAAGGTGATGTGGGTCAAGTGGAAGCTCGTTTCGGTGTGTATAGAGATAGTGTTAATCTTGGCGTAAGATAGGTGCACGGTTTGCGCCGAATGTACCACCTCATGGAAATCATTTTGGGCACACCCAATGGTACTCCTAGGTGACATGGGTCAAGTGGAAGCTGTTTCGGTCCGTTTAGAGATAGAGTTAATCTCAGCGCTAGATGGGAGCACGGTTTGCGCTGAATGTACAACGGGCATGGAAATCATTTTGGGCACACCCGATGGTATTCCTATGTGGCGTGTGTCAAGTCGAAGCTCATTTTGGTCTATTTGGAGATAGTGTTAGTCTAGGCGCAAGATCGATGTACGGTTTGCACCGAATGTAGCACAGGCATGGAAATCTTTTCAGGCACACCTGATGGTACTTCTAGGTGACATTGGACAAGTGGAAGCTCGTTCGAACCGTTTGGAGATAGTATTAAACTCGACGCAAGCTAGGTGCATGGTTTGCGCCAAATGTACAACGGGCGTGGAAATCTTTTCAGGCACACCTGATGGTACTTCTAGGTGACGTTGGTCAAGTGGAAGCTCGTTTCGGTCCGTTTAAAGATAGTACTAACCTTGAGGCAAGATAGGTGCATGGTTTGCACCAAATATGCCCTAAAATCGCTTTGGGCACACCAAATGGTACTCCTAGGTGACGTGGGTCAAGTGGAAGCTCGTTTCGGTCCGTTTAGAGGTACTATTAATCTCGGCGCAAGATAGGTGAACGGTTTGCGCCGAATGTTCCACCACATGGAAATCATTTTGGGAACACCCGATGGTACTCTAAGGTGACGTTTTTCATGTAGAAGCACATTTCGATCCATTTGGAGATAGTGTTAATCTAGGCAAAACATAGGTGTACGGTTTGCGCCGAATGTACCATGGGCATGTAAATCTTTTTAGGCACACCTGTTGGTACTTTTTGGTGACATTGGTGAAGTGGAAGCTCGTTTTAGACTATTTGGAGATAGTATTACTCTCGATGCAAGATAGGTGCACGATTTGCGCCGAATGTACAATGGGCATGAAAATCTTTTCAGGCACACCTGATGGTACTTCTAGGTGACATTGGTCAAGCGAAAGCTCATTTTGGTCTGTTTGGATATAGTATTAATCTCGAGGCAAAAATAGGTGCACGGTTTGCGCCAAATATACTATAGGCTCTGAAATCACTTTGGCCACATCTGATGGTACTTCTAGGTGACGTGGGTCAAGTGAAAGCTCGTTTTGGTCCATTTAGAGATAGTGTTAATCTCGGTGCAAGATAGGTGCACGGGTTGCGTCGAATGTACCACCACAAGGAAATCATTTTGGGCACACCCGCAGGTACTCCTAGGTGATGTGGGTCAAGTGGAAGCTTGTTTCGGTCTGTTTAGACATAGTGTTAATATCACCGCAAGATAGGTGCACGGTTTGCATCGATGTACCACCGTATGGAAATCATTTTGGGCACACCTGATGGTACTCCTAGGTGACATGGGTCAAGTGGTAGCTCGTTTCGGTTCATCTAGAGACAGTGTTGATCTTGGGGCATGTTAGGTGCATAGTTGGCACCGAATGTACCACCACATGGAAATCTTTTTGGGCACACTCAATGGTACTCCTCGGTGACGTGGGTCCAACGTAAGCTCTTTCGGTCCGTTTAGAGAGTGTTAATCTCAGCGCAAGATGGGTGCACGGTTTGCGCCGAATGTACCCCGAGCATAGAAATCTTTTTAGGCACACCTCATGGTACTTCCAGGTGACAATGGTCTAGTGGAAGCTCGTTTTAGACTGTTTGGAGATAGTATTAGTCTCGACGCAATATAGGTGCATGGTTTGCACCGAATGTACAACGTGAATTGAAATCTTTTTAGGCACACCCGATGGTACTCCGAGGTGACGTGGGTTAAGTGGAAGCTCTTTCGGTCCGTATGGAGATAGTGTCAATCTCAGCACTAAATCGGTTCATAGTTTGCGCTGAATGTACCACGGGCATCGAAATCATTTTGGGCACACCCGATGGTATTCCTAGGTGACGTGTGTCAAGTGGAAGCTCATTTTGATCCATTTGGAGATAGTGTTAGTCCAGGCACAAGGTCGCGGTACGGGTTGTGCCGAATGTACCATAGGCATGAAAATCTTATTAGGCACACCCAATGCTACTTCTAGGTAACATTGGTCAAGTGGAAGCTTGTGTCGAACCGTTTGGAGATAGTACTAATCTCGATGCAAGATAGGTGCACGGTTTGCGCCAAACTACAACAGGCATGGAAATCTTTTTAGGCACACCCAATGGTACCTCTAGGAGATGTCGGTCAAGTGGGGTAGCTCGGTTCGGTCCATTTGGAGATAGTGTTAATCTCACGGCAAGATAGGTGTAGGGTTTGCGCCAAATGTACCATAGGCTCTGAAATCACTTTAGGCACACCAGATGGTACTCCTAGGTGGTGTAGATCAAGTGGAAGATCGTTTCAGTCTGTTTGGAGATAGTCTTTACCTCGACGCAAGATAGGTGCACATTTTGCGCCAAACGTATGATAGGCTCAGAAATCATTTTGGGCACATCCAATGGTACTCTGAGGTGACGTTTTTCAAGTAGAAGCACATTTTGATCCATTTGGAGATAGTGTTAATCTAGGCAAAACATAGGTATACGGTTTCCACTGAATGTACCATGGGCATGTAAATCTTTTTAGGCACAGCTGTTGGTACTTTTTGGTGACATTGGTGAAGTGGAAGCACGTTTCTGACTATTTGGAGATAGTATTACTCTCGATGCAAGATAGGTGCACGATTTGCGTCGAATGTACAACGGGCATGAAAATCTTTTCAGGCACACCCGATGGTACTTCTAGGTGACATTGGTCAAGTGAAAGCTCATTTCGGTCTATTTGGATATAGTATTAATCTTGAGGAAAAAATAGGTGCACGGTTTGCGCCAAATGTACCATAGGCTCTGAAATCACTTTGGGCACACCCGATGGTACTTCTAGGTGACGTGGGTCAAGTGAAAGCTCATTTTGGTGCGTTTAGAGATAGTGTTAATCTCGGCGCAAGATAGGTGCACGGGTTGCGCTGAATGTACCACCACATGGAAATCATTTTGGGCACACCCGCTGGTACTCCTAGGTGATGTGGGTCAAGTGGAAGCTCGTTTCGGTCTGTTTAGACATAGTGTTAATATCGCCGCAAGATAGGTGCACGGTTTGCACCGATGTACCACCATATGGAAATCATTTTGGGCACACCTGATGGTACCCCTAGGTGACGTGGGTCAAGTGGTAGCTCGTTTTGGTTCGTCTAGAGACTGTGTTGATCTTGGGGCATGTTAGGTGCATAGTTGGCACCGAATGTTGGTCCACATGGAAATCTTTTTGGGCACACTTGATGGTACTCCTCGGTGACGTGGGTCAAGTGTAAGCTCTTTCGGTCCATTTAGAGATAGTGTTAATCTCAGCGTAAGATGGGTGCATAGTTTGCGCCGAATGTACCCCGAGCATGGAAATCTTTTCAGGCACACCTGATGGTACTTCCAGGTGACAATGGTCAGGTGGAAGCTTGTTTTAGACTGTTTGAAGATAGTATTAGCCTCGATGCAATATAGGTGCATGGTTTGCACCGAATGTACAACGTGAATTGAAATCATTTTAGGCACACCCGATGGTACTCCGAGGTGACATGGGTTAAGTGGAAGCTCTTTCGGTCTGTATGGAGATAGTGTTAATCTCAGCACTAAATCGGTTCATGGTTTGCGCTGAATGTACCACGGGCGTTGAAATCATTTTGGGCACACCCGATGGTATTCCTAGATGACGTGTGTCAAGTGGAAGCTCATTTTGGTCCATTTCGAGATAGTGTTAGTCCAGGCACAAGGTCGCGGTACGGGTTGCGCCGAATGTACCACAGGCATGAAAATCTTATTAGGCACACCCAATGCTACTTCTAGGTAACATTGGTCAAGTCGAAGCTCGTGTCGAACCGTTTGGAGATAGAAGTTATCTCGATGCAAGATAGGTGCACGGTTTGCGCCAAACTACAACAAGCATGGAAATCTTTTTAGTCACACCCAATGGTACCTCTAGGTGATGTCGGTCAAGTGGGGTAGCTTGTTTCGGTCCGTTTGGAGATAGTGTTAATCTCGCGGCAAGATAGGTGCATGGTTTGCGCCAAATGTACCACGGGCATGTAAATTGCTTTGGGCACACCTGATGGTCCTCCTAGGTGGTGTAGATCAAGTGGAAGATCGTTTCAGTCTGTTTGGAGATAGTCTTTACCTCGACGCAAGATAGGTGCACATTTTGCGCCAAACGTATGATAGGCTCAGAAATCATTTTGGGCACATCCAATGGTACTCCGAGGTGACGTTTTTCAAGTAGAAGCCCATTTCGATCCATTTGGAGATAGTGTTAATCTAGGCAAAACATAGGTATACGGTTTGCACCGAATGTACCATGGGCATGTAAATCTTTTTAGGCACAGCTGTTGGTACTTTTTGGTGACATTGGTGAAGTGGAAGCACGTTTCTGACTATTTGGAGATAGTATTACTCTCGATGCAAGATAGGTGCACGATTTGCGTCGAATGTACAACGGGCATGAAAATCTTTTCAGGCACACCCGATGGTACTTCTAGGTGACATTGGTCAAGTGAAAGCTCATTTCGGTCTGTTTGGATATAGTATTAATCTTGAGGAAAAAATAGGTGCACGGTTTGCGCCAAATGTACCATAGGCTCTGAAATCACTTTGGGCACACCCGATGGTACTTCTAGGTGACGTGGGTCAAGTGAAACCTCATTTTGGTGCATTTAGAGATAGTGTTAATCTCGGCGCAAGATAGGTGCACGGGTTGCGCTGAATGTACCACCACATGGAAATCATTTTGGGCACACCCGCTGGTACTCCTAGGTGATGTGGGTCAAGTGGAAGCTTGTTTCGGTCTGTCTAGACATAGTGTTAATATCGCCGCAAGATAGGTGCACGGTTTGCACCGATGTACCACCATATGGAAATCATTTTGGGCACACCTGATGGTACCCCTAGGTGACGTGGGTCAAGTGGTAGCTCGTTTTGGTTCGTCTAGAGACTGTGTTGATCTTGGGGCATGTTAGGTGCATAGTTGGCACCGAATGTACCACCACATGGAAATCTTTTTGGGCACACTTGATGGTACTCCTCGGTGACGTGGGTCAAGTGTAAGCTCTTTCGGTCCATTTAGAGATAGTGTTAATCTCAGCGTAAGATGGGTGCATAGTTTGCGCCGAATGTACCCCGAGCATGGAAATCTTTTCAGGCACACCTGATGGTACTTCCAGGTGACAATGGTCAGGTGGAAGCTTGTTTTAGACTGTTTGAAGATAGTATTAGCCTCGATGCAATATAGGTGCATGGTTTGCACCGAATGTACAACGTGAATTGAAATCATTTTAGGCACACCCGATGGTACTCCGAGGTGACATGGGTTAAGTGGAAGCTCTTTCGACGTATGGAGATAGTGTTAATCTCAGCACTAAATCGGTTCATGGTTTGCGCTGAATGTACCACGGGCATTGAAATCATTTTGGGCACACCCGATGGTATTCCTAGATGACGTGTGTCAAGTGGAAGCCCATTTTGGTCCATTTCGAGATAGTGTTAGTCCAGGCACAAGGTCACAGTACGGGTTGCGCCGAATGTACCACAGGCATGAAAATCTTATTAGGCACACCCAATGCTACTTCTAGGTAACATTGGTCAAGTGGAAGCTCGTGTCGAACCGTTTGGAGATAGAAGTTATCTCGATGCAAGATAGGTGCACGGTTTGTGCCAAACTACAACAGGCATGGAAATCTTTTTAGTCACACCCAATGGTACCTCTAGGTGATGTCGGTCAAGTGGGGTAGCTTGTTTCGGTCCGTTTGGAGATAGTGTTAATCTCGCGGCAAGATAGGTGCATGGTTTGCGCCAAATGTACCACGGGCATGTAAATTGCTTTGGGCACACCTGATGGTCCTCCTAGGTGGTGTAGATCAAGTGGAAGATCGTTTCAGTCTGTTTCGAGATAGTGTTTACCTCGACGCAAGATAGGTGCACAGTTTGCGCCGAACGTATGATAGGCTCAGAAATCATTTTGGGCACATCCAATGGTACTCCTAGGTGACGTTTTCAAGTAGGAGCACATTTCGATCCATTTGGAGATAGTGTTAATCTAGGCAAAACATAGGTGTACGGTTTGCACCGAATGTACCATGGGCATGTAGATCTTTTTAGGCACACCTGTTGGTACTTTTTGGTGACATTAGTGAAGCGGAAGCATGTTTCAGACTATTTGGAGATAGTATTACTCTCGACGCAAGATAGGTGCACGATTTGCACCGAATGTACAACGGGCATGAAAATCTTTTCAGGCACACCCAATGGTACTTCTAGGTGACATTGGTCAAGTGAAAGCTCATTTCGGTCTGTTTGGATATAGTATTAATCTCAAGGCAAAAATAGGTGCATGGTTTGCGCCAAATGTTCCATAGGGTCTGAAATCACTTTGGGCACACCAGATGGTACTCCTACGTGGCGTAGATCAAGTGGAATATCGTTTCAGTCTGTTTGGAGGAAGTATTAATCTCGACGCAAGATAGGTGCTCAATTTTGCGCCGAATGTACCATAGGTTCAAAAATCATTTTGGTGAAACCGATGTTACTCCTACGTGATGTGGGTCAAGTGGAAACTCATTTTGGAACATTTGGAGATAGTGTTAATGTCGATGCAGGATAGGTGCACGATTTGGACCAAATGTACCATAGGCTCGTAAATCATTTTGGACGCACCTGATTGTACTCCTAGGTGACGTTTATCAGGCAGAAGCTCTTTTCGATCCGGTTGGAGACAGTTTTAATTTCGGCGCAAGAAAGGTGCACGGTTTGTGCCTAATGTACCACGGGCCTAGAAATCGCTTTGGCCACACCCGATGGTACTCCTATGTAATGTATGTCAAGTGGAAGCTTGTTTTGGTCTATTTGGAGATAGTGTTAGTCTCGGTGCAACATAGGTGCATAGTTTGCACCAAACATACCATAGGCTTGGAAATCATTTGGGACGCACCCGATGGTACTCCTAGGTGGCGTGGGTCAAGTGGAAGCTCGTTACAGTCGCGTTTGGAGATAGTGTTAATCTCAGCGCAAGATAGGTGCACGGTTTGTGCCGAATGTAGCACCGCCGGAAATCATTTTGGGCACACCCGATGGTACTTCTAGGTGACGTGGGTGAAGTGGAAGCTCGTTTCAGTTCGTTTAGAGATTGTGTTAATCTCAGCACTGGATTGGTGCACGGTTTGGGCAGAATGTACCACGGGCATGGAAATCATTTAGGGCACACCTGATGGTACTCCTAGGTAACGTTTGTCAAGTGGAAGCTCGTTTCGGTCCATTTGGAGATAGTGTTAATCTAGGTGTAAGATCGGTGTATGGTTTGCACGAATGTACCACGGGCATGGAAATCTTTTGAGGCACACCCGATGGTACTTCTTGGTGACATTGGTCGAGTGGACGCTCATTTCGGACCATTTGGAGATAATATTAATCTCGACACAAGATAGGTGCACGGTTTGCATCGAGTGTACCATGGGCATGGAAATGTTTTCAAGCACACCCGCTGCTACTTTTAGGTGACATTAGTCAAGTGAAGCTCGTTTGGTCCGTTTGGAGATAGTATTAATGTCGAGGCAAGATAGATGCACGGTTTGCACCAAATATACCATAAGCTCTAAAATCGCTTTCGGCACACAAGATGGTACTCCTAGGTGGCGTAGATCAAGTGGAAGATCATTTCAGTCAGTTTGGAGATAGTGTCAATCTCAACGCAAGATAGATGCATAGTTTGCGCTCAACGTACCACAGGTTCAGAAATTATTTTGCAGCAAGCTATGGTACTCCTACATGACGTGGGTCTAGTGGAAACTCGTTTTGGAACATTTCGAGATAGTGTTAATCTTGATGCAAGATAGGTGCACGATTTACGCCATACATACCATAGGCTCAAAAATCATTTTGGACGCACCTGACTGTACTCCTATGTGACGTCGATCAAGCAGAAGCTGATTTCGATTAGTTTGGAGATAGTTTTAAATTGGACGCAAGAAAGGTGCACGGTTAGCGCCTAATGTACCACGGGAATGGAAATCGCTTTGGGCACACCCGACAGTACTCCTATGTAATGTATGTCAAGTGAAAGCTTGTTTCAGTCCGTTTGGATGTAGTGTTAGTCTCGGCGCAAGGTAGGAGCACGGTTTGCGCCGAACGTACCATAGGCTTGGAATTCATTTTGGACGCACCCGATGGTACTCCAAGGTGACGTAGGTCAAGTGAAAGCTCGTTTCAGTCCATTTAGAGATAGTGTTAATCTCAGCGCTAGATGGGTGCACGGTTTGTGCCAAATGTACCACGGGCATGGAAATTATTTTGGGCACAACCGATGGTACTCCAAGGTGACGTGTGTCAAGTGGTAGCTCGTTTCGATCCATTTGGACATTGTGTCAACTTAGGCGCAAGATAGGTGTACGGTTTGTGCTGAATGTACCTCTAGGTGACATTGATCAAGTGGAAGATGATTTCGGACCATTTGAAGATAGATTGTTTCGACCTCGAGGCAAGATAGGTGCACGGTTTGCGCCAAATGTACCATAGGCTCTGAAATCGCTTTAGGCACACCAGATGCTACTGCTAGGTGGCGTAGATCAAGTGGAAGATCCTTTCAATCTGTTTGGAGATAGTGTTTACCTCGACGCAAGATAGGTGCACGGTTTGTGCCGAACGTACCATAGGTTTAGAAATTATTTTAGCACAACCAATGGTACTCCTGCATGACGTGGGTCAAGTGGAAACTCATTTTGGAACATTTGGAGATAGTGTTAAGGCGCAAGATAGTTGCACGGTTTGCGCCGATTGTACCACAACATGGAAATCATTTTGGGCACAACTGATGGCACTCCTAGGTGACATCGGTCAAGTGGAAGCTCTTTCGGTCTGTTTAAAAATAGTGTTAATTTCAGCACTAGATACGTGCACGGTTTGCGCCAAATGTACCAGAGGCATGGAAATCATTTTGGGCACACTCGATGGTACTCCTAGGTGATGTGTGTCAAGTGGAAGCTTGTTTTGGTCCATTTGGAGATAGTGTTAGTCTAGGCGCAAGATCGGTGTACGGTTTGCGCTGAATGTACCACGGGCATGGAAATCTTTTCAGGCACAACCGATGGTACTTCTAGCTGACATTGGTCAAGTGGAAGCTCGTTTCAGACTATTTGGAGATGGTATTAATCTCGACGCAAGACAGGTGCACGGCGTGCACTGAATGTACAACGGGCATGGAAATCTTTTTAGGCACACCTGATGGTACTTCTAGGTGACGTTGGTCAAGTGGAAGCTCGTTTCGGTCCATTTGGAGATAGTATTAATCACGGGGCAAGATAGGTGCACGGTTTGTGCCAAATGTACCATAGGCTCTAAAATCGCTTTGGGCACACTAGATGGTACTCCTAGGTGGCGTAGAACAATTGGAAGATCATTTTAGTCTGTTTGGAGATAGTGTGAACCTCGACATAAGATAGGTGCATGGTTTGCGCCGAACGTACCATAGGTTCAGAGATCATTTTGGCGCAACCGATGCTACTCCTACGTGATGTGGGTCAAGTGGAAACTCATTTTGGAACATTTGGAGGTCGTGTTAATCTTGACGCAAGATAGGTGCAAGATTTGCACCAAACATACCATGGGCTTGGAAATCATTTTTGATGCACCTGATTGTACTATGTGGCATGGATCAAGCGGAAGCTGACTTTGATCTGTTCGGAGAAAGTTTTAATTTGGGTGCAACAAAGGTGCACGGTTTGCGCCTAATGTACCACGTGCATGGAAATTGCTTTCGGCACACCCGATGGTACTCCTATGTAATGTATGTCAAGAGGAAGCTTGTTTTCGTCCGTTTGGATGTAGTGTTAGTGTCGCCGCAAGATAGGTGCACGGTTCACGCCGAATGTACCACATGCTTAGATATCATTTTGGACGCAACTTGATACATCCCTAATGGATCCAACTTGATACATGGGCCATCGGCCCAAAATAAGGTGACGCAGCACCGTTGACAGAAAAAGTCTCGGTACAAAAATAGTTACTGCAGAAGAATCCGTTGGAAAGTAGACTTGATAAGCTTTCCAAAAAGTGCTAGAATGTCCCAATCGGAGTCCGTATGAAGTCGTGGCATCCATCACAAGTTGGTGCTGTCCTGTAGTCCAAATCCAGCTGACGCCAATCCCCTGCCCTTCTGATCCTCTCCATCATTCCTAAGTAAAACAAGAGTGCACGCATCTCCATTGTCTAAATATGATGGACAAGAGTTTAAGAATGAACTTACTTGATGGTTGAGTTGACGGGCACGAGCATGAGTAATAGGACCAAGTGGTGCTGGTGATGGTGTAGGTGTAGGTGTGGTGTTGATGTCCTCATCAGAAGCTTGTTTCGATCTGTTTGGATGTAGTGTCAGTCTCGGCGTAAGATGGGTGCACAGTTTGCGCCGAACGCACCCGATGGTACTCTGAGGTGACGTGGGTCAAGCGGAAGCTCATTCCATTCCGTTTGGCGATAGTTTTAATCTAGTGCAAGATAGGTGCACGGTTTGCAACGAATGTACCACTAGAATGGAAGTTAGTTTGGCACACCCGATGGTACTCCTGGGTAATGTATGTCAAGTGGAAGCTTGTTTCGGTCTCTTTGGAGATAGTGTTAGTCTCGGCACAAGATACGTGCACGGTTTGTGCCAAATGTACCATAGGCTTGAAAATCATTTTGGACGCACCTGATGATACTCCTAGGTGATGTGGGTCAAGTGGAAGCTCATGTCGGTCCGTTTAGAGATAGAGCTAATCTCGACGCAAGATAGGTGCACGGTTTGTGCCGAATATACCACCACATGGAAATCATTTTGGGCACACCCGATGGTACTCCTAGGTGACGTGGGTCAAGTGAAAGCTCGTTTCGGTCCATTTAGAGATAGTCTTAATCTCAGCGCCAGATGGGTGCACGGTTTGTGCCAAATGTTCCACGGCATGGAAATCATTTTGGGCACACCCGGTGGTACTCCTTGGGGACGTGTGTCAAGTGGAAGCTTGTTTCGGTTCGTTTGGAGAGTGTTAGTCTACGCGGAAGATCGGTGTTTGCGCCAAATGTACCACGGGCATGGACATATTTTCATGCACACTCGATGGTACTTCTGGTGACATTGGTCCATGGAAGCTCGTTTCAGGCCGTGGGCATAGAAACCTTTTTAGGACACCCAATGGTACTTCTAGGTGGCATTGGTCAAGTGGAAGCTCGTTTCAGACCGTTTGGAGATAGTATTAATCTCGATGCAAGATAGGTGCACGGTTTGTGCCAAATGTACAACGGGCATGGAAATCTTTTTAGGCACACCCGATGCTACTTCTAGGTGAGGTGACATTGGTCAAGTGGAAGCTCATTTCAGTCCATTTGGAGACAGTATTAGTCTTGAGGCCAGATAGGTGCACTATTTGTGCCAAGTGTACCATAGGCTTTGAAATCGCTTTGGGCACACCAGATGGTACTCCTAGGTGGCGTAGATCAAGTGGAAGAACGTTTCAGTCTGTTTGGAGATAGTGTTAATCTTGACGCAAGATAGGTGCATGGTTTGTGCCGAACGTACCGTAGGTTCAGAAATCATTTGGCGCAATTGATGGTACCCCTACGTGATGTGGGTGAAGTGGAAACTCATTTTGTAACGTTTGGAGATAGTATTAATCTTGACACAAGATAGGTGCACGATTTGCGCCAAATGTACCATAGGCTCGGAAATCATTTGGATGCAACTGATTGTACTCCTATGTGACGTGGATCAAGCAATAGCAGATTTCGATCTGTTTGAAGATAGTTTCAATATGGGCACAAGAAAGGGGCAGGGTTTGCGTCTAATGTACCACAGGCATGGAAATCGCTTTGGGGCACACCCGATGGTACTCCTATGTAATGTATGTCAAGTGGAAGCCTGTTTCGGTCCGTTTGGATGTTGTGTTAGCCTCAGCGCAAGATAGGTGCACGGTTTGCGCCAAACGTACTGTAGGCGTAGAAATCATTTTGGACGCACCCGATGGTACTCCTAGGTGACGTGGGTCAAGCAGAAGCTCATTATGATGCACTTGGAGATAGTTTTAATCTGGTGCAAGATAGGTGCACGGTTTGCGATGAATGTACCACAAGCATGGAAATCGCTTTGGGCACACCTGATGGTACTCCTAGGAAATGTATGTCAAGTGGAAGCTTGTTTCGGTCTGTTTGGAGATAGTATTAGTGTATGTGCAAGATAGGTGCACGGTTTGCGCCGAACGTACCATAGGCTTGAAAATTATTTTGGATGCACCCGATGATACTCCTAGGTGACGTGGGTCAAGTGGAAGCTCCTTTCAGTCTGTTTAGAGATACTGTTAATCTCAGCACAAGATAGGTGCATGGTTTGCGCTGAATGTACCACTGCATGGAAATCATTTTGGACCCACCCGATGGTACTCCAAAGTGACGTGGGTTAAGTGCAAGCTCGTTCTGGTCCGTTTAGAGATAGTGTTAATCTCAGCGCTAGATGGCTGCACTATTTGCGCCAAATGTACCACCGGCATGGAAATTATTTTGGGCACACCCGATGGTACTCCTAGGTGGTGTGTGTCAAGTGGAAGCTCATTTAGATCCATTTAGAGATAGGGTTAGTCTAGGCGCAAGATCCTATGGTTTGCGCCAAATGTACCATGGGCATGGAAATCTTTTTAGGCACACCCGATGGTACTTCTAGGTGGCATTGGTCAGTGCAAGCTCGCTTCAGACCGTTTGGGGATAGTATTAATCTCGACGCAAGATAGGTGCACGGTTTGTGCCGAATGTAAAACAGACATGGAAATCTTTCCAGGCACACTTGATGTACTTCTAGGTGACGTTGGTCAACTGGAAGCTCGTTTCGGTCCATTTGTAGATAGTATTAATCTCGAGGCAAGATACGTGCATGGTTTGCGCCAATTGTACCGTAGGCTTGGAAATCATTTTGGACGCACCCGATGGTACACCTAGGTGACGTGGGTCAAGTGGAAGCTCGTTTTGGTCCGTTTAGAGATAGTGTTGATCTCAGCGCTAGATAGGTGCACGGTTTGTGCCGAATGTACCACCGCATGGAAATCATTTTGGGCACACCCGATGGTGCTCCTAGGTGACGTGAGTCAACTGGTGCAACTTATCAACGAGCCAACCAGTAGTGCCTCAAGGACCAGATCAGAGATCAGCTTGTTTTGGCATATGTTGATGATGTAGTGGTGAAGACCAAAGTGGCCTCTACCCTAGTCAACGACCTCGACTAGACCTTCAAGGCACTCAATAAGTTTCAATGGAAGCTGAATCCCAAGAAGTGCATATTTGGCGTGCCATCTGGCATACTGCTCGGCAACATAGTTAGCCGTGATGACATACGGCCTAACCCACAAAAAGTCAAAGCTGTCATGAAGATGAAACCACCCAAGTATGTCAAGGACATCCAGAAGCTAATTGGGTGCATGGCCGCTTTGAGTCGATTCATATCACGGCTCGACGAAAAGGGTTTGCCATTCTTCAAACTCCTCAAGGCAAAGGAGAAGTTCGAGTGGTCGGAGGAAGCCGACACTGCTTTTGCAGAGCTAAAGCAGTTTCTCACATCTCGTCCGGTCCTATCGGCGCCCAAGGAA
This sequence comes from Saccharum hybrid cultivar R570, assembly GCA_038087645.1. Lineage (NCBI taxonomy): Eukaryota > Viridiplantae > Streptophyta > Magnoliopsida > Poales > Poaceae > Saccharum > Saccharum hybrid cultivar. The sequence goes on along the minus strand of JAQSUU010000307.1, from coordinate 38,146,512 downwards.
GGTGAGACTTTGCTGCTCTACATTGCCGCAACCAATTGGGTAGTCAGCATTACCATCGTCGTTGAGCGTGAGGAGGTCAGGCATGTGTACAAGGTCCAACAACCAGTATACTTCATCAACAAGGTACTCAACGAGTCCAAGACCCGTTACCCCTCGGTCTAGAAGCTGCTCTATGCTATCCTGATCACCTCTCGCAAACTGCACCATTATTTTGATACTTACCCCATTGAAGTGGTCACTGAGTTTCTGCCGGGGGACATCTTGTGCAAAAAGACGTCAATGGGTGCATTATCAAGTGGTCATTGGAGCTTAGCCCATATTCGCTAGAATTTTGAAGCCACACAACTATCAAGTCACAGGTGCTGGTTGACTTCATTGTCGAATGGACGGATATGAATACACCCATCTCTGACAGCTCTCCTGAGCACTGGAAGATGTATTTTGACGGCTCCCTCAATATCATCAGTGCTGGGTAGGGGTGTACTTCATCTTGCCATCTGGGGATAGGCTGAGCTATGCCCCTTCAAGGCCTCCAACAATGCCGCTGAGTACGAGGCAGCTCTGCATGGCCTTCGCATCGCCGTTGAGCTTGGCATAAAAAGGGTCATGGTGTTCGATGATTATGCTCTTGTCATAAACTAGGTGAACAAGGTATGGGACAGTACCAGCGAACAGATGGATGCTTACTACATGTAGATTAGAAAGCTAGAGAACAAATTCTATGGCCTAGAGTTTCATCACGTGGTCCGAGTTGACAATCAGGCAACTGATAAGCTGTCGAAGCTAGGATCAACCCGGGCAGCGATCCCCTATGGAGTTTTCATTCATGACCTTGTTAAGCCATCCATCGAGGAAGAAGAGAAGCTTGTGGTTGAATAGCCCTCTGTAGACCAGCTGGTCGCTGTGATTCCGACCACCAGCACTGATTGGAGAGAGCCATTCATCAGGTATCTCACCTCTGCAGAGGTTCCCTAGGACAAGACCGAGATGGAACACCTCATACGGCGTAGCAAGCATTATGTGCTGGTTGAGGGGAAACTTATGCACAAGAATACGAAGGAGGAATTATTGCAAAAGTGTGTGTCCTAGGACCACAGAGTGAAGATTTTAGAAGAGATCCATGCTGGCACTTGTGGCAACCACGCTGCTTCACGCACACTGGCCGGCAAGGCTTTCCGAGCAGGGTTCTATTGGCCTTCAGCCATCACCGATGCCGAGAAGCTGGTTCATCATTGTGAGGGGTGCCAGTTCTTCGCCAAGCAAACTCACGTTCCAGCCCACGAACTCCAGACCATTCCAGCATCCTGGCCTTTTGCATGCTGGGGACTGGATATGATCGGGCCTTACAAGGTGGCTCTGGGAGGCTTCCACTGGGTTTATGTCATTATCGACAAATTTTCCAAATGGATTTAGTAAAGCCCTTAGTCTCGGGGACTGCGAAGAAGGCAGCTAAGCTGCTGTGAAATTATCCACCGCTTCGGCCTGCCTAACAGCATCATCACCGACCTAGAGTCCACGTTCACCGATAACGATTTCTAGAACTTCTATGATGATAGAGGCATAGTTGTCAAGTACATTTCGGTGGCACACCCAAGGGCTAACGGGCAGGCTGAGCGAGCGAACGGTATGATCCTTGATGCGTTGAAGAAAAGATTGTACAGGGCAAACGATAAGCATCTTGGGAGATGGTTGAAGGAGCTGTCAGCCATGGTCTGGGGACTGAGGACCTAGCCCAGTCGCAATACCGGTGTTTCCCCATATTTCATGGTCTTCGGCTCTGAGGCCGTGCTACCAGCTGACATTGCTTTCCAGTCACCAAGGGTCAAGAACCATGACAAGGAGAGGTCAACTGAGGCCAGAGAGCTCAAGGTTAATTGCACCGAGGAACAACGCCTTGACACCTGCGCGCGCACGGCTAAATATTTGGAAGGCTTGTGCAAGTACTATAACCACAATGTCAAGGACAGATTCTTCGTGGTCGGCGATTTGGTTTTTGCGAAGGAAGCAGAAGACAGAAGGATTGGATAAGTTAGCGTCGCATTGGGAGGGCCCTTACATGGTCAAGGTGGTCACTAGGCCTACCTCTTACAGGCTGTGTGATCTCGATGGAGTCGACGTCCCGAATTCATGGCATATTGACCACCTTAGGCGCTTCTACACTTGATCCGCTACTAAGAAAGATATGTACTCTTTTTGTACCTCAAGTATTCAATAAATGTTTCATTATGTTTTTGTTGCCATCTCTTCTGTGCATCGCAATATCTCCTAATTTTTTATTAAGTGGTTTGCCGGCCAGTTTTTTCTCCTACTTGAGTTTCCCAGAGTCGGCACTATCTCCAACTTTTCCCCACATGTGCATGAGACCCATTCACTACGTTCCGAGTGGTCAGTAGTAGCTCCCTGGTGCGGTTGGCAGTCTTACGCGTGGCTGGGCTCCGCGCCTCACACTTCGGATTGCTGGTCGGACACGAGCTGGAGTGACTCTAGGATGGAAAAACTACTCGTGCCTACCATAAAACATGATAAAAAATAGAGTTTTCACAACTAAAATCACAACAATGTATTATACAGAGATATAATATCTGGTTCACATGGGCACCGAGTGCTCCACTATAACTTAATATTTTTACAAAGCACCGAGTGCTCTGTTACAACATAAACTGCAAAACAGAAGTTATTTCTACCTCTAACCTACTGACTGGCCTGCCTAGTCTCGCCATACAGGTCTACGTCAGTAATCATCTTTGCGGTCGTCACCTGGGAGGTGGCTCTGAGCTACTCTGCCTTCACCGGGTTGGTGTTGATTGACACGCCGGCCTCAAGCCTTTGTAGGTCCAAGCCAGGGTAATGTTGTCACGGAACCATCCAAATTATAAGAGCACAAGTCAAAAAACAATCGCCGAAGCAATCAAATTCTTAAACTTAAGCCCATATAACTCCGGTAGTCCACGAAATCACGAGGGATTTCAAACCAAACTGAGAGCAACCAAGATCGTAGTGATTCAACATAACACAGCACTTGTTACAACAGTTCATAAGTAGCTCTCATACATCGGAGTACGAATATGTTATTACAAACCAAAGTAAGAATAGCGGAAGCAACATAGTTTTGAAACCACGTTTAGTTCAGGTACTGCCAGTGCGTAGTCACATCCTGCAAAAGCATATTAGAAGAGAATACTACAGAGACCATGCCCAATGGTCTAGTCTTCACACCCAACAGCGAAGGCAGTACTCCAGGTAACCAGTAAGAATCTGCTACCTGCAACAAGGGGGGAATAAACCCTGAGTAAGAGAAGGTACTCAGCTAGACTTACCCGTCAAAAACCAGAAATAAGATGACACTAAGAGTATGCAGGGCTTTGTATAAGTGGGCTAGCTTGACACATTTGCATAAAATCTTAAGTACAAATAAGTAATCATTATTGCCTTAAGCATCAAGTTAATCATTATTAACCTGTCCTCTAGATTAGTACATATACTATAGCAATCACTTGATTCAACTAAGCAAACAATAGTAACCATATCAGGTTTATAAGGCCATCATTATATCATCATCATCTTTAGAACCATCAGTAGATTTAGTGAAATCTACGTTGCCTCTGCTCTGTCAAGTTTCTCACAATCCGGGAGAGACGACGATTCAAATCGATTCCAACTCAGCTAAGGGGGGGTATTCCTAACACCAACCGGGCATACTTTGCAAGAGTCGTCAATAGTCACCTTTGGTACAACTCAGGATGGGCCCGAACAGCGCCGCGCTCTTAGGGATTCCAGTGACCAGGAAGCTCAGGACTTTTAACTCACCTGCCCTTGGTCCCACCTGGCTCCCCTCTGAGGCGACTTACACTTTTCGGCTTCACAGCCTGAGTTGAGCTACTTGGCTTCGCGGTCGGCAACCTTAGGCCGGTCAGCTAAGTGTTAGGCTGTGTTCAAAATGACAAAGGAAGTACAGTGGATCAGTCCTTAACTGACACAGATGGGGATAGATCCACACCAAGACCTCCATGCCTTGTTGCTTCACTATCGACATCCCGCCCGATCTAAGTTCATTATTAACACTTGGTTCTTTTCCACGATAGCAAATATAGCCAACCGTGACCCAATACTTCCTATCTTGCAGGTAATAGGAGATCACCTGACATTACCATTCTAATTAAGTAGGGCTAAGCATATAGACGATCCTATCTATATAGGATTCATGGATTCATATATCTGGACAAGGAATGATATAATGCAGCAAGGGTTCCAAGCAACTCCTACTACTTAATGCAACAATACATATACATATATAATTAATTGCTTTGAAAGTAGGAGGCTTATAATGCTCCGGGGCTTGCCTTAAACAAACGAGGATGGCTTCAGATTCGGCTTCACAAACGGCTCCCACGTTTCCTACGGTTTCGTCGGACTGGACCTCCGTCTCCCGAACGGACTCCAACTTCGGGGTTCACGCCTTGCGGAGCTTCGCTCGTACAACGATCCTCGGCACACCTATTGCATGTATATGCACCAAATGAATTTCATGTATGCACCAAGAGGAACATGATGATTCATGTGAGCATGGGAGGACGATGCGAAAATGAATGTGATGACATTGCCACATCATAAGCAATAAAAGACCAAGTCATGTGGTGCTCTATTCAAATCACTTAAAGCTTAGGTGCAACACTTCTCTCAGGTATTAACATGTTTACACAACCATAAATAACCACGAAGTACCACAAAGTTCATATTTAACACGCATATAACAAGTTTCAGAAATTTAGCGCATTGACATGTTGACCGCAGCAACTTATAAAGTTCATAACTGGAGTTCTATAACTCCAATAGACATGCATGAGGACATTTTGTAAATCTTATTAAATTGTCTACAATTCATTTATAAACATCTAAGCATGATTTTATCATTTACCAGGTCGAAATAGCACATACACAGAAACTGTTCTAAAAAGACAGAGAGCAAAACAATTCTGACTCAAACTTTGAACAGCTGCCATTTCTAAACCATGAGTCCAAATATCACCAAATTTTACCAGCAACTAGTTAATAAAGTTCTTAACAACTTTGTTATTGTTCACCAAGCTTGAAAGCATCATTATCATAGGCTAATTCTCTTAACTAGCAAATCTGTCCAGAATGGCAGGTCCTCTAAATTAAATAATTATTGATGATGCAAAAGCATAATTGGACCAAACAAACTTTACTAATAGCTAGAGCATGTTAAAGTAATACCAGATCATATTATGTTACTTGCATAAACATTTATTTAATTGACCTTTTCTATTTATTTAATTTCATAAGCATAAAGGGCAATAAATATAAAATGTGCCCAGAAAATTCTAATAAAATTAAAGAGGCACATACATGACACCAGGAGGCTACTATAAAAATTTCACCTCAAAATGACAAGTAGAATTGAAGATATCATAATAAACAAAAAGATAAGCACTATAAAACCTATAACCAAGAAATTTCATAGCTGAAGCATATGACATCAAATATAGCTAAAAATTTAACTAGAGCATCTTCATACCATACGTAACATCCCACAAAAATTTCATGGCAATTGGATTAATACACAGAGAGCTACAAAATTATCTAAAATCACATAATTAAATAAGGTACTTAACAAATATAACTACAAACTCCAGAATTTATCATCTAACATAATATGTATTATAATTTCTAAATAAACTAGACACTGTATAGAGCACACCACATTTTGAACCACATTAATTAGACACCTAAAACTCAAGATATGAATTTCTGAAGTTTGAGCACAATTCAACTAAAAGAATAAAACTAAAATAAAACCAAACCTAAACCTAATCTTCAGCTTGGGCCGGCCCAGCAGGCCAACTTGGCCCACTGCCGAATCGGCCCAGCGCCGAAACAGGGGAGGGAGCAGGGGAGGCCACCGCCGGCGATTTCCTTGCCGCCGGCGAGGTCTCCAGCGAAGCCAACCGCACCATCGCGTTAGTCTCATCCAGGCAAACCGATTGAGGTACTACAGTGGCGCTAAGGTTAGACTGATGAGGCGTGTCACCGGCCATGGCGGCGGCGGCGGCCTGACGGCGGCGTGGCAGCCAACAGGGCGCACGGCTACTCGCGGTGAAGGCAGCTACGGACTCCTGGGGACATGGTGAAGCCTTCAAGGTGGGATTAAGGGTGAGGGAAAAGCTTGGTGAACACGACCACATGCCGGCTGACGTGGTGCGAAGACACAGCGATGGCCGTGGCCGCATTCTGCCACAAAGAGATCACCGCAGACGGTGAGGTCATGCCAGAAACTCGATCTAGTCCTAGGATTGGCCGAACACGAGACATCCAAGACAGAAAGAAGAGCACGGAGTGCGCGAGCTCGATGCCATGGCGGCCATGGCGGAGCACGCCGAGAGCTCGGGCGCGTTCCGAGCGATTTTTAGCGAGAGAGGCAGTAGCGATGAGCACCTATGGAACACTGAGACCACCGAACAAGAGGAAAAAGGAAAGGGAAAATGCTAGTGGAGGCCGACCAGGTGAGCTCGAGCCGCCGGAATCTGTGGCGATGGCAGAGCGGGCGGAGCTCAGTCAACCATGCTCGCCTGGCGCAGCTAGAGGGATAGGGAGATGCTGGAGCTCAAGGTGAAGGGAAAGGTGCAAGTGGTTGGCCAGTGGCGCGGCGATGCAGGAGCTGAACTTGACGAGGCACGCGATGGCGCTGTCGCCTTGCCAGAGCGGCGTGCAGCGAGGTCAAATGCGAATGAGAGCGAGGGAGGGGCCTCAGGGCGTTGTGGTGACTTCGGGCGACCGAGATGAGCACAGCGTTGATGCGTGTTGCCACGCGGCGCGTGCTTCTATGCCTGGTCGGCCACGGTCGAGTTCGAGCTTCTGAACTTTAGAAACAACTGAAACAAAGTTTCAGTTTGAGTTCGAGCCTAACAGCGGGATTTGAGCTAGCAAAAACTTTCTAACCGATCCGAGTTAGTGAAAATCATAGTAGGGTTTTAGATAGAGCTACACGAGATCTTCACATAAGTCTACAGGCATGAGACCTAAAACAGCACGGTTAGGGAGATACAAAGGCTCCAAAGAGGTGTACCTCGAAACTGAAACTGAGTTTCAGTTAAAACCCAACTGAAACCCGGTTTTCTATGCCCTCTATCACATTAACCAGTGAGAACTAGATGATGGTGCTATTGACAATATCATAGAGCTATGTGAGCACTACAAAGATGTCAATATGGGTTAGGGCTGGTTAGGTCTAGTTAGTAAGATACAGGGTCCTAAACAAGGGTACTTGGAAACTGAAATGCAGTTCTAGGACTTAGAGAAAATTTCTAAGTGTCAACAGCTTTCACTTCCAACTGGTGGGCCCAGTTTGGGCATGATCCATGCTTTTTCATTACTTGGCACAAGAACAACTTTTGTTGTACACAAAATTTGCTACAAACTTTGTTAAGGTTGCACCAACATGCAAGGGCTCTAGGTTAGACTTTCTAAAATGTCAAACAAAGAAGGTCCTAATGGTCAACTAGTCAAAGCATGAGTCAAGACAGAACTAGGGCATGGCATAAACATAAACCCTATGTCAAATTGCTTAACTAACATGTTGCAAACATCATCAAGGCCTTAAACACATTCTAGCATGGTCCACACACATGATTTTATCACTAGCACCTATAACTGACATATGTTGCAATGTTGCAAGGTCATGTTTCAAGCAAAGATGCACATGAAATGATGATGCTTATGGTAATGCCATGCTATGACCATGCTCAAATGATGCCCAAATGCAAGGCAAACACTTGGGGTGTTACAGTCCTCCCCCTTACAAAAATCTCGTCCCGAGATTTGGAAAGCATACCATTTTTGATAAAAGGCGGGGTAAACTTCTTGCAAATAATCTTCCTATTCCCACGTTGCATCTCTCTCACTATGGTTACTCCACATGATCTTGTATAATTTCACCACTCAATTTCGTGTCACTCAATCCTTGCGATCCAAAACATATACTGGCTCTTCTACATAAGTCAAGGTTTTCTTGATCTTGATATCCCTGATTTTTACTTCCTCTTCAGGCACTTGAAGATATTTCTTCAGTTGCGAGACATGAAACACCAGAAATATCATACGCATTTCTGGAGGTAGCTGAAGTTTATAGGTGACCCTACCACATCTCTCAATTATTGGATAAGGTCCTACATATCTTGGTGCAAGCTTTCTTTTAACACCAAATCTTTGTACTCCCTTCATAGGTGATACTTTCAGGTATACATGGTCACCAACTTCAAACTCAATGGGTCTTCTACGCTTGTTGGCATAACTTTTCTGTCGTGCTTGGGCAGCTGACATGTGTCGTTGTATGATCCAGACTTGTTTCTCAGCTTCTTTCACGAAATCAATACCATAGTATCTTCGCTCTCTAGGTTCAACCCAGTTCAACAGAGTTCTACATTTACGACCATAAAGAGCTTCGAATGGAGCCATCTGGATACTTTCTTGATAACTATTATTGTATGAGAATTCAGCTAAGGGCAACCATTTCTCCCATGATCCTTTTGAAGAAATTACACAAGCTCTCAGCATGTCTTCTAAGATTTGATTTGCCCGCTCAGTTTGACCAGACGTCTGGGGGTGGTAAGCAAAATGTACCATGGGTATGGAAATATTTTCAGGCACACCCGATGGTACTTCTAGGTGATGTTGGTCAGGTGGAAGCTCGTGTCGGTCTGTTTGGAGATAGTATTAATCTCGAGGCAAGATAGGTGCACGGTTTGTGCCAAATGTACCATAGGCTCTTAAATCGCTTTGGGCACACCAGATGGTACTCCTAGGTGGCATAGATCAAGTGGAAGATCATTTTAGTGTGTTTGGAGATAGTGTTAATTTCAACGTAAGATAGATGCACGATTTGCGCAGAACGTACGATAGGCTTGGAAATTGTTTTGGATGCATCCAATGGTACTCCTAGGTGACGTGGGCCAAGTGGAAGCTCGTTTTAGTCTATTTAGAGATAGTGTTAATCTCGGTGCAAGATAGGTGTATGGTTTGCGCCCAATGTACAATCGCATGGAAATCATTTTGGGCACACCCGATGGTACTCCTAGGTGACGTGGGTCAAGTGGAAGCATGTTTCGGTCCGTTTAGAGATAGTGTTGATCTCGGCACAAGTTAGGTGCATAGTTTGCGCCGAATGTACCACCGCATGGAAATTATTTTGGGCACACCCGATGGTACTCCTAGGTGACGTGGGTAAAGTGGAAGCTCTTTCGGTCCATTTAGAGATAGTGTTAATCTCAGCGCTAGATGGGTGCACGGTTTGCACCGAATGTACCATAGGCATGGAAATTATTTTGGGCAGTCCATTTGGAGATAGTGTTAGTCTAGGCGCAAGATCGGTGTACGGTTTGCGCCAAATGTACCACAGGCATGAAAATCTTTTCAGGCACACCCGATGGTACTTGTAGGTAACATTGGTCAAGTCGAAGCTCATTTTGGACCATTTGGAGATAGAGTTAATCTCTACGCAAGACAGGTGCATGGTTTGCGCTGAATGTACAACAGGCATGGAAATCTTTTTAGGCACACCTGATGGTACTTCTAGGTGAAACATTGGTCAATTGGAAGCTTGTTTTTAGACCTTTTGGAGATAGTATTAATTTCGATGCAAGATAGTTGCACAGTTTGCACCGAATATACAACTGGCATGGAAGTCTTTTCAGGCACACCCGATGGTACATCTAGGTGACGTTGGTCAAGTGGAAGCTCGTTTCGGTCTGTTTGGAGATAGTATTAATATTAAGGCAAGATAGGTGCACTGTTTGCGCCAAATGTACCACAGACTCTGAAATCGCTATGGGCACACCAGACGGCACTCCTAGCTAGCGTAGATTAAGTGGAAGATCGTTTTAGTCTGTTTGGACATTGTGTTAATCTTGACGCAAGATAGGTGCACGGTTTGCGTCAAACGTACCAAAGGTTCAGAAATCATTTGGCGCAACCGATGGTACTCCTACGTGACGTGGGTCAAGTGGAAACTTGTTTTGGAACATTTGGAGATAGTATTAATCTCAACGCAAGATAGGTGCACGATTTGTACAAAACATACCATAGGCTCAGAAATCATTTTGGATGCACTTGATTGTACTCCTATGTGACGTGGATCAAGCGGAAGCTGATTTCGATCTGTGTGGAGATAGTTTTAATTTGGGCGCAAGAAAGGTGCACGGTTTGCGCCTAATGTAGCATGGGCATGGAAATCGCTTTAGGCATACCCGATGGTACTCCTATGTAATGTATGTCAAGTGGAAGCTCGTTTCGTACCATTTGGAGATAGTATTAATCTCGATGCAAGATAGTGCACGGTTTGCGCCGAATGTACAATGGCATGGAAATCTTTTTTGGCACACCAAATGGTACTTCTAGGTGATGTTGGTCAAGTGCAAGCTCGTTTCAGTCTGTTTGGAGATAGTATAATCTCGAGACAAGATAGGAGCACAGTTTGAGCCAAATGTAGCATAGGCTCTGAAATCACTTTGGGCACACCAAATGGTACTCCTAGGTGGCGTAGATCAAGTGGAAGGTCGTTTTTGCGTGTTTGGAGATAGTGTTAATCTCAACACAAGGTAGGTGCATAGTTTGCGCCGAACATACCATAGGCTTAGAAATCATTTTGTACACAACCGATGGTACTCCTAGGTGACGTGGGTCAAGCGAAAGCTCATCTCGATCCGTTTTGGAGATAGTTTGAATCTAGTGCAAGATAGGTGCACGGTTTGCGATGAATGTACCACTGGCATGAAAATCACTTTAGGCACACCCGATGGTACTCCTAGGTAATGTATGTAAAGTGGAAGCTTGTTTTGGTCCGTTTGGAGATAGTGTTAGTCTCGACGCAAGATAGTTGCATGGCTTGCGCCGAACGTCCCATAGGCTTGGAAATCATTTTGGATGCACCTGAAGGCACTCATTGGTGACGTGGCTCAAGTGGAAGCTCGCTTCGGTCTGTTTAGAGATAGCGTTAATCTCGACACAAGATAGGTGCACGGTTTGCGCCGAATGTACTACCGCATGGAAATCATTCTAGGCACACCCGTTGGTACTCCTAGGTGACATGGGTCAAGTGGAAGCTTGTTTTAGTCTGTTTAGAGATAGTGTCAATCCCAGCGCTGGATGGGTGCATGGTTTGCGCCGAATGTACTACGGGCATGGAAATCATTTTGGGCACACTCGATGGTACTCCTAGGTGACATGTGTCAAGTGGAAGCTCATTTCGGTATATTTGGAGATAGCGTTAGTCTAGGTGCAAGATCGGTGTACGGTTTGCGCCGAATGCACCATGGCACGAAAATCTTTTCAGGCACACCCGATGGTACTTCTAGGTGACATTGGTGGAGTGGAACCTCATTTTGGACCATTTAGATATAGTAATAATCTCGACACAAGATAGGTGCATGGTTTGCACCGAATGAACTATGGGTATGGAAATCATTTTGGGCAGACCCGATGGTACTCCAAGGTGACTTGTGTCAAGTGGAAGCTCATTTCGGTCCAATTGGAGATAGTGTTAGGCTAGGCGCAAGATCAGCGTATGGTTTTCGCCGAATGTACCACGGGGATGGAAATCTTTTCAGGCACACCCGACAGTACTTCTAGGTGACATTGGTCAATTGAAAGCTTGTTTCGGACTGTTTGGAGATAGTATTAATCTCGACGCAAGATAGGTGCACAGTTTACGCTGAATGTACAACGGGTATGGAAATGTTTTCAAGCACACCCGATGGTACTTCTAGGTGACGTTGGTCAAGTGAAAACTTGTTTCGATCCATTTGGAGATAGTATTAATCTCGAGGCAGGATAGGTGCACCGTTTGTGCCAAATGTACCATAGGCTCTGAAATCACTTTGGGCACCCTAGATGGTACTCCTATGTGGCATAGATCAAGTGGAAGATCTTTTCACTTTGTTTGGAGATAGTGTTAACCTCAACGCAAGATAGGTGCACAGTTTGCGAATAACGTACCATAGGCTTGGAAATCATTTTGGACACACCCGATGGTACTCCTTTGTGACGTGGATCAAGTGGAAGCTCATTTCGATCCGTTTAGATATAATGTTCATCTCGGCGCAAGATAAGTGCATGCTTTGCACCGAATGTACCACCGCTGTTAATCATTTTGGGCACACCCGATGGTACTTCTAGGTGACGTGGGTCAAGTGGAAGCTAATTTCGGCCCGTTTAGAGACTGTGTTAATCTTGGCGTAAGATAGGTGCACAGTTTGCGCCGAATGTACCACTGCATGGAAATCATTTTTGGCACACCAGATGGTACTTCTAGGTGACGTGGGTCAAGTGGAAGCTCTTTCAGTCCGCTTAGATATAGTGTTAATCTCTGCCCTAGGTGGTTGCACGGTTTGCGCCGAATGTACCACGGGCCTGGAAATCATTTTCGGCACACCCGATGGTACTCCTTGGTGATGTGGGTCAAGTGGAAGCTCGTTTCGGTCCATTTAGAAACAGTGTTGATCTCAGTGCTGGATGGGTGCATGGTTTGCACCAAATGTACCATGGGCATGGAAATCATTTTGGGCACACCCGATGGTACTCCTAGGTGACGTGTATCAAGTGGAAGCTCCTTTTGGTCTATTGGAGATAGTGATTGTCTAGGCGTTAGATCGGTGCACGGTTTGCGCCGAACGTACCATGGGCATGGAAATCTATTCGGGCACACCCGATGGTACTTCTAGGTGACATTGGTGAAGCGGAAGCTTGTTTTGGACTGTTTGGAGATAGTATTAATCTCGACTCAAGATAGGTGCATGGTTTGTGCCGAATGTACAACGGGCATGGAAATCTTTTCAGGAACACCTGATGGTACTTTTAGGTGACATTGGTCAAGTGAAAGCTCATTTCGGACCATTTGGATATTGTATTAATCTCGACGTAAGATAGGTGCACGGTTTGCGCCAAATGTACAATGGGCATGGAAATATTTTCAGGCACACCCGATGGTACTTCTAGGTGACGTTTGTCAAGTGGAAGCTCGTTTTGGTCCGTTTGGAGATAGTATTAACCTCTAGGCTAGATAGGTGCACGGTTTGTACCAAATATACCATAGCCTCTAAAATCGCTTTGGGTACACCAGATGGTAACTCCTAGGAGTTGTAGATCAACTAGAAGATCGTTTCAGTGGGTTTGGAGATAGTGTTAATGTCAATGCAAGAAAGGTGAACGGTTTGCGCTGAACGTGTCATAGGCTTAGAAAGCATTTTGGACGCACCTGATGGCACTCCTAGGTGACGTGGGTCAAGCGAAAGCTCATTTCGATCCGTTTGGATATAGTTTTAATCCAGTGCAAGATAGGTGCACGGTTTGCGACCAATGTACCACTGGCATGGAAGTCACTTTGGGCACACCGAATGGTACTCCTAGGTAATGTATGTCAAGTGGAAGCTTGTTTCGTTCCGTTTGGAGATAGTGTTAGTCTCGGCGCAAGATAGGTCCCCGGTTTGTGCCGAATGTACCATAGGCTTGAAAATCATTTTGGACGCACCCGATGGTACTACTAGGTGACATGGGTCAAGTGAAAGCTCGTTTCGGTCCGTTTAGAGATAATGTCAATCTCAGCACTAGATGGGTGCACGGTTTGTGCCAAATGTATCATGGGCATGGAAATCATTTTGGGCACACCTGATGGAGCTTCTAGGTGACGTGTGTCAGGTGGAAGCTCGTTTCGGTCTATTTGGAGATAGTGTTAGCCTAGGTGCAAGATAGGTGAACGGTTTGCGCCGAATGTACCACGGGCGTGGAAACCTTTTCGAGCACACCCATTGGTACTTCAAGGTGACATTGCTCAAGTGGAAGCTCGTTTCGGACTATTTGGAGATAGTATTAATCTCGATGCAAGATAGGTGCACGGTTTGCACCGAATGTACAATAGGCATGGAAATTTTTTCAAGCACACCCGATGGTACTTCTTGGTGATGTTGGTCGAGTGGAAGCTCGTTTCGGTCCATTTGGAGATAGTGTTAGTCTAGGCTCAAGTCGGTGAACAGTTTGCGCCGAATGTACCATGGGTATGGAAATCTTTTTAGGCACACCCGGTGCTACTTCTAGGTGACATTGGTCAAATGGAAGCTCGTTTTGGATAGTTTGGTGATAGTATTAATCTTGACGCAAGATACTTGCACGGTTTGCGCCGAATGCACCATAGGCTTTAAAATCGCTTTGGGCAGACCAGATTGTACTCCTAGATGGTGTAGATCAAGTGGAAGATTGTTTCAGTCTGTTTAGATATAGTGTTAATCTTGATGCAAGATAGGTGCACGGTTTGCACCGAACCTACCATAGGCTAGGAAATTATTTTGGAAGCACCCGATGGTAGTCCTAGGTGACGTGGGTCAAGCGGAAGCTCAATTCAATGTGTTTGGAGATAGTTTTAATCCGGTGCAAGATAGTTGCATGACTTGAGATGAATGTACCACTGGCATGGAAATCGCTTTGGACAGCCCCAATGGTACTCCTCGGTAATGTATGTCAAGTGGAAGATTGTTCTGGCCCATTTGGAGATAGGTTTGTCTCGGCGCAAGATAGGTGCACGGTTTGTGCCGAACGTACCATGGACTTGGAAACCATTTTGGACACAGCCGATGGTACTCCTAGGTGATGTGGGTCCAGTGGAAGCTCATTTCAGTTTGTTTAGAGATAGTGTTAATCTCAACGCTAGATGGGTGCACGGTTTGCGCCGAATGTACCACGGGCCTAGAAATCATTTTGGCACACCCGATGGTACTCCTAGGTGATATGTGTCAAGTGAAAGCTCATTTCAGTCCATTTGGAGATAGTGTTAGTCTTGGCGCAACATCGGTGTACGATTTGCGCCGAATGTAGCACGGGCTTGGAAATCTTTTTAGGCACACCCGAAGGTACTTCTAGGTGACATTGGTCAAGTGGAGATAGTATTAATCTTGACACATGATTGGTGCACGGTTTGCACCAAAAGTACAATGGGCATGGAAATCTTTTCAAGCACACCCGATGGTACTTCTATGTGACGTTAGTCAAGTGGAAGCTCGTTTCGGTTTGTTCGGAGATAGTAATAATCTCAAGGCAAGATAGGTGCACGGTTTGGGCCAAATGTACCATTGGCTCTAAAATCGCTTTGGGCAGACTAGATTGTACTCCTAGGTGACATAGATCAAGTGGAAGATCGTTTCAGTCTGTTTGGAGATAGTGTTAATCTCGACGCAAGATAGGTGCACAGTTTGCACCAAACGTACCATAGCCTTGGAAATCATTTTGGTCGCACCCCGATGGTACTCCTAGGTGACGTGGGTCAAGTGGAAGCTCGTTTCAGTCTGTTTAGAGATGGTGTTAATCTCGGCGCAGGATAGGCGCACGGTTTGCACCGAATGTACCGCTGGCATAGAAATCATTTCGGGCACACCCAATGGTCTAGGTGACATGGGTCAAGTGGAAACTTGTTTTGGTATGTTTGGAGATAGTATTTATCTCGAGGCAAGATAGGTGCACGGTTTGCGCCAAATGTACCAAAGGCTCTGAAATCGGTTTGGGCAGACCAGATGGTACTCCTAGCTGTTGTTGATCAAGCCGAAGAATGTTTCAGTCTATTTGGAGATAGTGTTAATCTCTACGCCGGATAGGTGCATGGTTTGCGCCGAACGTACCATAGGTTCAGAAATCATTTGGAGCAACCGATGGTACTCCTACATGACGTGGGTCAAGTGGAAACTCGTTTTGGAACATTTGAAGATAGTGTTAATCTCGACACAAGATAGGTGCACGACTTGCACCAAACGTTCCATAGGCTCAGAATTTTTTTGGATGCACCTAATTGTACTCCTATGTGACGTGGATCAAGCAGAAGCTGATTTCGATCTGTTTGGAGATAGTTTTAATTTGGACGTAACAAAGGTGCACGATTTGAGGCTAATGTACCACGGGCATGGAAATCGTTTTGGGCACACCCGATGGTACTCCTATGTAACTTCTGTGAAGTGGAAGCTTGTTTCAATCTGTTTGGATATAGTGTTAGTCTCGGCGCAAGATAGGTGCATGGTTAGCGCCGAACGTACCATAGCCTTGGAAATCATTTTGGACACACACGATAGGTGACATGGGTCAACCAGAAGCTCATTTCGTTCCATTTGGAGATAGTTTTAATCTAGTGCAAGAAAGGTGCATGGTTTGCGTCAAATGTACAATGGGCATGGAAATCTTTTCAGGCACACCCGACGGTATTTCTAGGTGACGTTGGTCAAGTGAAAGCTCATTTCAGTCCGTTTGGATATAGTATTAATTTTGAGGCAAGATAGGTGTCTGGTTTGCGCCAAATGTACCATAGGCACTGAACTCGCTTTAGGAACTCTAGATGTTACTCCTAGGTCGCGTAGATCAAGTGGAAGATCATTTCAGTCTGTTTGGAGGTAGTGTTAATCTCGACGCAAGATAGGTGCACGGTTTGCACCGAATGTACCACCTCATGGAAATCATTTTGGGCACACCTGATGGAACTCCTGGGTGACATGGGTCAAGTGGAAGCTCATTTTAGTCCATTTAGAGATAGTGTTAATCTCGGCACAAGATAGGTGCACGGTTTGTGCCGAACGTACCACCGCATTGAAATTATTTTGGGCACACCCGATGGTACTCCTACTTGATGTGGGTCAAGCGGAAGCTTGTTTCGGTCCGTTTAGAGACAGTTTAATCTCAGCGCAAGATAGGTGCATAGTTTGCACTGAATGTACCACTACATGAAAATTATTTTGGGCACACCTGGTGGTACTCCTATGTGATGTGGGTCAAGTGGAAGCTCTTTTGGTCTGTTTAGAGATGTGTTAACCTCAGTGCTAGATGGGTGCACGGTTTGCGCCGAATGTACCACGGGCATGGAAATCATTTTGGGCACACCCGATGGTACTCCTAGGTGTCATGTGTCAAGTAGAAGCTCGTTCGTCCATTTGAAGATAGTGTTAGTCTAGGCTAAAGATTGGTGAACGGTTTGCGCCGAATGTACCATGGGCATGTAAATCTTTTCATGCACACTCGATGGTACTTCTAGGTGACATTGGTCAAGTGGAAGCTCATTTCGAACCATTTAGAGATAGTATTAATCTCGATGCAAGATAGGTGCATGGTTTGCGCCAAATGTACAACGGGCCTGGAAATCTTTCTAGGCACACCCGATGGTACTTCTAGGTGACATTGGTCAAGTGGAAGCTCATTTCGGACCATTTGGAGATAGTATTAATCTCGACGCAAGATAGGTGCATGGTTTGCGTCGAATGTGCAATGGGTATGGAAATCTTTTCAGGCACACCCAATGGTACTTCTAGGAGACGTTGGTCACGTGGAAGGTCATCTTGATTCGTTTGGAAATATTATTAATTTCGAGGCAAGATAGGTGCATGGTTTTTGCCATGTGTACCATAGGCTCTGAACTTGCTTTGGGCACACCAGATGTTATTCCTAGGTGGCGTAGATCAAGTGAAAGCTCGTTTCAGTCTGTTTGGAGATAGTGTTAATCTCGACGCAAAATAGGTGCACGGTTTGTGCTGAACGTACTATGGCTTGGAAATCATTTTGGACGCACCCGATAGCACTCCTAGGTGACGTGGGTCGAGCGAAAGCTCATTTTGATCTGTTTAGAGATAGTTTTAATCCGGTGCAAGATAGGTGCACAGTTTGCGACGAATGTACCACTGACATGGAAATCGCTCTAGGCACACCCGATGGTACTCCGAGGTAATGTATGTCAAGTGGAAGCTTGTTTGGGTCTGTTTAGAGATAGTGTTAGTCTCGGCACAAGATAGGTGCACGATTTGCGTCGAATGTACCATAGGCTTAGAAATAATTTTGGACACACCCGATGGTACTCCTAGGCGACGTGGGCCAAGTCGAAGCTCATTTGTGTCCGTTTAAAGATAGCGTTAATCTCAGTGCAAGATAGGTGCTCAGTTTGCGCTGAATGTACCACCACATGGAAATCATTTTGGGCACAGCCGATGGTACTCCTAGGTGACGTGTGTCAAGTGGAAGCTTGTTTCGGTCCATTTGGAGATAGTGTTAGCCTAGGCTATAGATCGGTGAACGGTTTACACCAAATGTACCACGGGCATGGAAATCTTTCCATGCATACCTGATGGTACTTCTAGGTGACATTGGTCAAGTGGAAGCTCATTTCGGACTGTTTGGAGATAGTATTAATCTCGACGCAAGATAGGTGCATGGTTTGTGCCAAATGTACAATGGGCAGGGAAATCTTTTCAGGCACACCCAATGGTACTTCTAGGTGACATTGGTCAAGTGGAAGCTCATATCAGACCGTTTGGAGATAGTATTAATCTCGACGCAAGATAGGTGCACAGTTTGTGCCAAATGCACCATCTGCTCTAAACTCGCTTTGGGCGGACCAGATTGTACTACTAGGCTATAGATCAAGTGGAAGATTGTTTCAGTCTGTTTGCAGATAGTGTTAATCTTGACACAAGATAGGTGCACGGTTTGCGCTGAATGTACCTTAGGCTTAAAAATCATTTTGGAAGCACCCAATGGTACTCCAAGGTGACGTGGGACAAGCGGAAGCTCATTTTGATCCGTTTGGAGATAGTTTTAATCTGGTGCAAGATTGGTGCATGGTTTGCGATGAATGTACCACTGGCATGGATATCGCATTGGGCACACCCGATAGTACTCCTAGGTAATGTATGTCAAGTGGAAGCTTGTTTCGGTCTGTTTGGAGATAGTGTTAGTCTCGGCGCAAGATAGGTGCACGGTTTGCGCCGAACATACCATAGGCTTGGAAATCATTTTGGATGCACTCGATGGTACTCCAAGGTGACGTGGGTCAAGTGGAAGCTTGTTTATGTCCATTCAGAGATAGTGTTAATCTTGGCGCAAGATAGGAGCACGATTTGCGCCTAATGTACAATGGGCATGGAAATTACTCTGGGCACAACTGACGGTACTCCTAGGTAATGTATGTCAAGTGGAAGCTTATTTTGGTCTGTTTAGAGATAGTGTTAGTCTCGGCGCAACATAGGTGCATAGTTTGCGCCGAACCTACCATAGGCTTGGAAATCATTTTGGACGCACCCGATGGTACTCCTAGGTGACGTGGGTCAAGTGGAAGCTCATTTTGGTCCGTTTAGAGAGTGTTAATCACAGCGCTAGATGGGTACATGGTTTGCACCGAATGTACCATGAGCATGGAAATAATTTTGGGCACACCCGATGGTACTCCTAGGTGACTGTGTCAAGTGGAAGCTCGTTTCGGTCCATTTGGAGATAGTTTTAGTCTGGGCGCAAGATCGGTGTACAGTTTGCATCCAATGTACCATGGGCATTAGGCACACCCGATGGTATTTCTAGGTGACATTGGTTAAGTGGAAGTTCATTTCGGTCTGGTTGGAGATAGTATTAATCTTGAGATAAAATAGTTGTATGTTTGCGCCAAATGTACCATAGGCTCTGAAATTACTTTGGGCACACCAGATGGTAATCCTAGGTGGTGCACATTGTGAGGAAGATCATTTCAGTCTGTTTGGAGATAGTGTTAATCTCGACACAAGATTGGTGCACGGTTTCCGCTGAACGTACCATAGGTTCATAAATCATATTGGGGCGCAACCAATGGTACTCCTACGTGACGTGGGTCAAGTGGAAACTCATTTTGCAACATTTGGAGATAGAATCTTGATGCAAGGTAGGTGCACGATTTGGGCCAAACATACCATAGGCTCAGAAATCATTTTGCTCGCACCTTATTGTACTCCTAGGTGACGTGGAACAAACGGAAGCTCATTTTGATATGTTTGGAGATAGTTTTAATCACGACGCAAGAAAGGTGCATGGTTTGTGCCTAATGTACCATGGGCATGGAAATCGCTTTGGGCACACCCAATGGTACTCCAATGTAATGTACGTATAGTGGAAGCTTGTTTTGGTCCGTTTGGAGATAGTGTTAGTCTTGGTGCTATATAGGTGCACGGTTTGAGCCGAATGTACCATTGGCTTGGAAATCATTTTGGATGCACCCGATGGTACACCTAGGTGACGTGGGTCAAGTGGAAGATCATTTCAGTCTGTTGTTGATATTTGTTAACACACACAGAAAAGGATCCGCAAGCGCACAGATATCGGTGAGCATTTCACCCGGGAGATATTTCTAGAGTATCGTATTTGTTTATCTGCAAGGAGAAAGCGTGCGATGACTAACCTAAATCTATACTTAACCCCTGGGCCGCACTACAAGGTAGCGAAGATATAAGCGATTAGATAAGATTACGACGATAGTCTGGTTCCAACCTATGGTAAGCTATGAAACTAATGGTCTATGGGGACATACCGATGGAAAAGAGACACCACAGAGGATGCTTAACTAGGGCACTTAATCCTACCAATCCTTTTGACGGGATGTGGGGTACAAAGGAAGCAACGGGATTGTCACGTCCTGCGCTACTACCATGGATCTGGCCAGACAGGGGATATCTACAAGTATCTCTAGCCTAAGCACCACGCTTACACTACTGACGATTACCCTACCCTCTACCACGGAAGAGAATAAAGTAAACTCGTAAACCATAGAACGATAATAACAACGTACTTACTTAGTATTGGAAGTTGAATTACCGAAGAATCCTAGAACCAAGCCTCGGGTTAGGAGAATTGATCCCGCAAGTACAAGCCGAAGAGGAGACACCGACATGTCAGGCTTCCTCCAACTCATCCCTCCACTCTAACTCTCTCAATCTAGAAGAACTCTAATCTCACATGGAGACTACAAAGCTAATCTCTCTTATATGTGCCCTAAGAGAGAGATCCATTCAAGGGACCCCTCCCTGCTGATCCTAATAGGAAATAATGAATTAGAGTTTCAAGGGATGCCTCCTCTAGGGGCCAGGGGCCTTGCTTATATAGCCCTCTAGGAAGCACCACAGCCCTCGGATCAAACCGACCTTGATCAACGATTATTATTCATCCCCAAAGGAGGTGGAGGCAGGATCCGCGAGGTGGAGCCTGATTGGCCACCTGGGTGGGGTGACCGCCCCTAGGGCTAGGCGCCCACCCCTGTCATAGTGATAGGTGGGTCCCACCTCCCAGGGTTTGGCTTCCCGAACCTTCTAGATTATACTTTTTCCATCCATGTCCCTTTCTCTCTATGTAAACCTGACATGTGGGCCATCTTTGATTATTTTTAGCTGGCACCCTGCAGAAATAGAATTCACCAAAACTCATGGAATTATGTTAGTAAACCCCCTATATCTGAGTGGTAATTATTGTTTAGTCCTTTTTCATGCTATGTTGATGGTTAAAAAAATGATACTTATCTACCGTCAACATCCGTTTAGAGATAGTGTTAATCTCGATGCAAGATAGGTGCATGGTTTGCGCTGAATGTACCACGGGCATGGAAATCATTTTGGGCACGCCCGATGGTACTCCTAGGTGACGTGTGTCAAGTGGAAGCTCATTTTGGTCCATTTGTAGAAAGTGTTAATCTAGGCGCAAGATGGGTGTACGGTTTGTGCCAAATGTACCACGGGCATGGAAATCTTTTTAGGCACACCCGATGGTACTTCTTGGTGACATTGGTCAAGTGGAAGTTCATTTCGGATAGTTTGGAGATTCTATTAATCTTGACGCAAGAGAGGTGCACGGTTTGCGCCGAATGTACCACGGGCATGGAAATCCTTTCAGGCACACCCGATGGTACTTCTAGGTGACATTGGTCAAGTGGAAGCTCGTTTTGGTCCGTTTGGAGATAGTATTAATCTTGACGGAAGACAGGTGCACGGTTTGAGCCAAATGTACAATGGGCATGGAAACCTTTTTAAGCACACCTGATGGTACTTCTAGGTGACATTGGTCAAGTGGAAGCTCGCTTCGGACCTGTTTAGAGACAGTATTAAACTCGATGCAAGATAGGTGCACGGTTTGTGCCGAATGTACCATAGGCTTTGAAATTGCATTGGGCACACCTGATGGTAATCCTAGGTGGCTAGATCAAGTGGAAGATCGTATCAGTTTGTTTGGAGATAGTGTTAATCTCGATGCAAGATATGTGCATGATTTTTGTCGAGCGTACCATAGGTTCAGAAATCATTTTGGGCGCAACCAATGGTATGTGGCGTGGGCTAAGTGGAAACTCATTTTGCAACATTTGGAGATAGAATCTCGATGCAAGATTTATGCATGATTTGGGCCAAACATACCATACGCTCAGAAATCATTTTGCACGCACCATATTGTACACCATAGGTGACGTGGAACAAACGGAAGCTCATTTTGACGCAAGATATGTGCACGGTTTGCGTCGACCATACCATAGGTTGAGAAATCATTTTGGGCGCAACTGATGGTACTCCTACGTGGCGTGGGCCAAGTGGAAACACATTTTGCAATATTTGGAGATAGAATCTCGACGCAATATAAGTGCACGATTTGCACCGAACGTTCCATAGGTTCAGAAATCATTTTAGTGCAACCGATGGTATTCCTAGATGAGGTAGGACGAGTGGCAACTCGT
The DNA here is from genome assembly GCA_038087645.1 of Saccharum hybrid cultivar R570. NCBI lineage: Eukaryota > Viridiplantae > Streptophyta > Magnoliopsida > Poales > Poaceae > Saccharum > Saccharum hybrid cultivar. The sequence goes on along the minus strand of JAQSUU010000307.1, from coordinate 38,123,981 downwards.
TTTGGAACATTTGGAGATAGTGTTAACGTCGACACAAGATAGGTGCATGATTTGTGCCAAACGTACCATTGGCTTAGAAATCATTTTGGACACACCTGGTTGTACTCCTAGGTGATGTGGATCAAGCAAAAGCTCATTTTGATATGTTTGGAGATAGTTTTAATCTCGGTGCAAGAAAGGTGCACGATTTGTGCGTAATGTACCATGGGCATGGAAATCGCTTTGGGCACACCCAATGGTACTCCTATGTAGTGTATGTCAAGTGGAAGCTTGTTTTGGTCCGCTTGGAGATTGTGTTTGTCTTGGTGCAAGATATGTGCACGGTTTGATCTGAACGTACCACAGGCTTAGAAATCATTTTAGATGCACCCGATGGTACTCCTAGGGACGTGGGTCAAGTGAAAGATCGTTTCAGTCCGTTTAGAGATAGTGTTAATCTTGATGCAAGATAGGTGCACAGTTTGCGCCGATTGTACCACGGGCATGGAAATCATTTTGGGCACACCCGATGGTACTCCTAGGTGATATTGGTCAAGTGGAAGCTCGTTTCGGTCTGTTTGGAGATAGTATTAATCTCGACGGAAGACAGGTGCACAGTTTGAGCCAATTGTACAATGGGCATGGAAATCTTTTCAGGCACACCCGATGGTACTTCTTGGTGACATTGGTCAAGTGGAAGCTCGCTTCGGACCATTTGGAGATAGTACTAATCTCGATGCAAGATAGGTGTACGGTTTGTGCCGAATGTACCATAGGCTTTGAAATCGCTTTGGGCACACCTGATGGTAATCTTAGGTGGCCAGATCAAGCGGAAGATCGTATCAGTTTGTTTGGAGATATTGTTAATCTTGACGCAAGATTTGTGCACGGTTTGCGTCGACCATACCATAGGTTCAGAAATCATTTTGGGCGCAACTGATGGTACTCCTACGTGGCGTGGGCCAAGTGGAAACTCATTTTGCAATATTTGGAGATAGAATCTCGACGGAATATAAGTGCACGATTTGCGCCGAACGTTCCATAGGTTCAGAAATCATTTTAGTGCAACCGATGGTATTCCTAGATGAGGTAGGACGAGTGGCAACTTGTTTTGGAACATTTGGAGATAGTGTTAACATCGACACAAGATAGGTGCATGATTTGTGCCAAACGTACCATTGGCTTAGAAATCATTTTGGACACACCTGGTTGTACTCCTAGGTGATGTGGATCAAGCAAAAGCTCATTTTGATATGTTTGGAGATAGTTTTAATCTCGGTGCAAGAAAGGTGCACGATTTGTGCCTAATGTACCATGGGCCTGGAAATCGCTTTGGGCACACCCAATGGTACTCCTATGTAGTGTATGTCAAGTGGAAGCTTGTTTTGGTCCGTTTGGAGATTGTGTTTGTCTTGGTGCAAGATATGTGCACGGTTTGATCTGAACGTACCACAGGCTTAGAAATCATTTTAGATGCACCCGATGGTACTCCTAGGAGACGTGGGTCAAGTGAAAGATCGTTTCAGTCTGTTTAGTGATAGTGTTAATCTTGATGCAAGTTAGGTGCACAGTTTGCGCCGATTGTACCACGGGCATGGAAATCATTTTGGGCACACCCGATGGTACTCCTAGGTGATATTGGTCAAGTGGAAGCTCGTTTCGGTCTGTTTGGAGATAGTATTAATCTCGACGGAAGACAGGTGCACAGTTTGAGCCAAATGTACAATGGGCATGGAAATCTTTTCAGGCACACCCGATGGTACTTCTTGGTGACATTGGTCAAGTGGAAGCTCGCTTCGGACCATTTCTCGATGCAAGATAGGTGTACGGTTTGTGCCGAATGTACCGTAGGCTTTGAAATCGCTTTGGGCACACCTGATGGTAATCTTAGGTGGCTAGATCAAGCGGAAGATCGTATCAGTTTGTTTGGAGATAGTGTTAATCTTGACGCAAGATATGTGCACGGTTTGCGTCGACCATACCATAGGTTCAGAAATCATTTTGGGCGCAACTGATGGTACTCCTACGTGGCGTGGGCCAAGTGGAAACACATTTTGCAATATTTGGAGATAGAATCTCGACGCAATATAAGTGCACGATTTGCACCGAACGTTCCATAGGTTCAGAAATCATTTTAGTGCAACCGATGGTATTCCTAGATGAGGTAGGACGAGTGGCAACTCGTTTTGGAACATTTGGAGATAGTGTTAACGTCGACACAAGATAGGTGCATGATTTGTGCCAAACGTACCATTGGCTTAGAAATCATTTTGGACACACCTGGTTGTACTCCTAGGTGATGTGGATCAAGCAAAAGCTCATTTTGATATGTTTGGAGATAGTTTTAATCTCGGTGCAAGAAAGGTGCACGATTTGTGCGTAATGTACCATGGGCATGGAAATCGCTTTGGGCACACCCAATGGTACTCCTATGTAGTGTATGTTAAGTGGAAGCTTGTTTTGGTCCGTTTGGAGATTGTGTTTGTCTTGGTGCAAGATATGTGCACGGTTTGATCTGAACGTACCACAGGCTTAGAAATCATTTTAGATGCACCCGATGGTACTTCTAGGAGACGTGGGTCAAGTGAAAGATCGTTTCAGTCCGTTTAGAGACAGTGTTAATCTTGATGCAAGTTAGGTGCACAGTTTGCGCCGATTGTACCACGGGCATGGAAATCATTTTGGGCACACCCGATGGTACTCCTAGGTGATATTGGTCAAGTGGAAGCTCGTTTTGGTCTGTTTGGAGATAGTATTAATCTCGATGGAAGACAGGTGCACAGTTTGAGCCAAATGTACAATGGGCATGGAAATCTTTTCAGGCACACCCGATGGTACTTCTTGGTGACATTGGTCAAGTGGAAGCTCACTTCGGACCATTTGGAGATAGTACTAATCTCGATGCAAGATAGGTGTACGGTTTGTGCCGAATGTACCATAGGCTTTGAAATCGCTTTGGGCACACCTGATGGTAATCCTAGGTCGCTAGATCAAGCGGAAGATCGTATCAGTTTGTTTGGAGATAGTGTTAATCTTGACGCAAGATATGTGCACGGTTTGCGTCGACCATACCATAGGTTCAGAAATCATTTTGGGCGCAACTGATGGTACTCCTACGTGGCGTGGGCCAAGTGGAAACTCATTTTGCAATATTTGGAGATAGAATCTCGACGCAATATAAGTGCACGATTTGCGCCGAACGTTCCATAGGTGCAGAAATCATTTTAGTGCAACCGATGGTATTCCTAGATGAGGTAGGACGAGTGGCAACTCGTTTTGGAACATTTGGAGATAGTGTTAACGTCGACACAAGATAGGTGCACGATTTGTGCCAAACGTACCATTGGCTTAGAAATCATTTTGGACACACCAGGTTGTACTCCTAGGTGATGTGGATCAAGCAAAAGCTCATTTTGATATGTTTGGAGATAGTTTTAATCTCGGTGCAAGAAAGGTGCACGATTTGTGCCTAATGTACCATGGGCATGGAAATCGCTTTGGGCACACCCAATGGTACTCCTATGTAGTGTATGTCAAGTGGAAGCTTGTTTTGGTCCGTTTGGAGATTGTGTTTGTCTTGGTGCAAGATATGTGCACGGTTTGATCTGAACGTACCACAGGCTTAGAAATCATTTTAGATGCACCCGATGGTACTCCTAGGGACGTGGGTCAAGTGAAAGATCGTTTCAGTCCGTTTAGAGATAGTGTTAATCTTGATGCAAGATAGGTGCACAGTTTGCGCCGATTGTACCACGGGCATGGAAATCATTTTGGGCACACCCGATGGTACTCCTAGGTGATATTGGTCAAGTGGAAGCTCGTTTCGGTCTGTTTGGAGATAGTATTAATCTCGACGGAAGACAGGTGCACAGTTTGAGCCAATTGTACAATGGGCATGGAAATCTTTTCAGGCACACCCGATGGTACTTCTTGGTGACATTGGTCAAGTGGAAGCTCGCTTCGGACCATTTGGAGATAGTACTAATCTCGATGCAAGATAGGTGTACGGTTTGTGCCGAATGTACCATAGGCTTTGAAATCGCTTTGGGCACACCTGATGGTAATCTTAGGTGGCCAGATCAAGCGGAAGATCGTATCAGTTTGTTTGGAGATATTGTTAATCTTGACGCAAGATTTGTGCACGGTTTGCGTCGACCATACCATAGGTTCAGAAATCATTTTGGGCGCAACTGATGGTACTCCTACGTGGCGTGGGCCAAGTGGAAACTCATTTTGCAATATTTGGAGATAGAATCTCGACGGAATATAAGTGCACGATTTGCGCCGAACGTTCCATAGGTTCAGAAATCATTTTAGTGCAACCGATGGTATTCCTAGATGAGGTAGGACGAGTGGCAACTTGTTTTGGAACATTTGGAGATAGTGTTAACATCGACACAAGATAGGTGCATGATTTGTGCCAAACGTACCATTGGCTTAGAAATCATTTTGGACACACCTGGTTGTACTCCTAGGTGATGTGGATCAAGCAAAAGCTCATTTTGATATGTTTGGAGATAGTTTTAATCTCGGTGCAAGAAAGGTGCACGATTTGTGCCTAATGTACCATGGGCCTGGAAATCGCTTTGGGCACACCCAATGGTACTCCTATGTAGTGTATGTCAAGTGGAAGCTTGTTTTGGTCCGTTTGGAGATTGTGTTTGTCTTGGTGCAAGATATGTGCACGGTTTGATCTGAACGTACCACAGGCTTAGAAATCATTTTAGATGCACCCGATGGTACTCCTAGGAGACGTGGGTCAAGTGAAAGATCGTTTCAGTCTGTTTAGTGATAGTGTTAATCTTGATGCAAGTTAGGTGCACAGTTTGCGCCGATTGTACCACGGGCATGGAAATCATTTTGGGCACACCCGATGGTACTCCTAGGTGATATTGGTCAAGTGGAAGCTCGTTTCGGTCTGTTTGGAGATAGTATTAATCTCGACGGAAGACAGGTGCACAGTTTGAGCCAAATGTACAATGGGCATGGAAATCTTTTCAGGCACACCCGATGGTACTTCTTGGTGACATTGGTCAAGTGGAAGCTCGCTTCGGACCATTTCTCGATGCAAGATAGGTGTACGGTTTGTGCCGAATGTACCGTAGGCTTTGAAATCGCTTTGGGCACACCTGATGGTAATCTTAGGTGGCTAGATCAAGCGGAAGATCGTATCAGTTTATTTGGAGATAGTGTTAATCTTGACGCAAGATATGTGCACGGTTTGCGTCGACCATACCATAGGTTCAGAAATCATTTTGGGCGCAACTGATGGTACTCCTACGTGGCGTGGGCCAAGTGGAAACTCATTTTGCAATATTTGGAGATAGTATCTCGACGCAATATAAGTGCACGATTTGCGCCGAACGTTCCATAGGTTCAAAAATCATTTTAGTGCAACCGATGGTATTCCTAGATGAGGTAGGACGAGTGGCAACTCGTTTTGGAACATTTGGAGATAGTGTTAACGTCGACACAAGATAGGTGCACGATTTGTGCCAAACGTACCATTGGCTTAGAAATCATTTTGGACACACCTGGCTGTACTCCTAGGTGATGTGGATCAAGCAAAAGCTCATTTTGATATGTTTGGAGATAGTTTTAATCTCGGTGCAAGAAAGGTGCACGATTTGTGCCTAATGTACCATGGGCATGGAAATCGATTTGGGCACACCCAATGGTACTCCTATGTAGTGTATGTCAAGTGGAAGCTTGTTTTGGTCCGTTTGGAGATTGTGTTTGTCTTGGTGCAAGATATGTGCACGGTTTGATCTGAACGTACCACAAGCTTAGAAATCATTTTGGATGCACCCGATGGTACTCCTAGGAGACGTGGGTCAAGTGAAAGATCATTTCAGTCCGTTTAGAGATAGTGTTAATCTTGATGCAAGTTAGGTGCACAGTTTGCGCCGATTGTACCACGGGCATGGAAATCATTTTGGGCACACCCGATGGTACTCCTAGGTGATATTGGTCAAGTGGAAGCTCGTTTCGGTCTGTTTGGAGATAGTATTATTCTCGACGAAAGACAGGTGCACAGTTTGAGCCAAATGTACAATGGGCATGGAAATCTTTTCAGGCACACCCGATGGTACTTCTTGGTGACATTGGTCAAGTGGAAGCTCGCTTTGGACCATTTCTCGATGCAAGATAGGTGTACGGTTTGTGCCGAATGTACCATAGGCTTTGAAATCGCTTTGGGCACACCTGATGGTAATCCTAGGTGGCTAGATCAAGCGGAAGATGGTATCAGTTTGTTTGGAGATAGTGTTAATCTTGACGCAAGATATGTGCACGGTTTGCGTCGACCATACCATAGGTTCAGAAATCATTTTGGGCGCAACTGATGGTACTGCTACGTGGCGTGGGCCAAGTGGAAACTCATTTTGCAATATTTGGAGATAGAATCTCGACGCAATATAAGTGCACGATTTGCGCCGAACGTTCCATAGGTTCAGAAATCATTTTAGTGCAACCGATGGTATTCCTAGATGAGGTAGGACGAGTGGCAACTCGTTTTGGAACATTTGGAGATAGTGTTAACGTCGACACAAGATAGGTGCACGATTTGTGCCAAACGTACCATTGGCTTAGAAATCATTTTGGACACACCTGGTTGTACTCCTAGGTGATGTGGATCAAGCAAAAGCTCATTTTGATATGTTTGGAGATAGTTTTAATCTCGGTGTAAGAAAGGTGCACGATTTGTGCCTAATGTACCATGGGCATGGAAATCGCTTTGGGCACACCCAATGGTACTCCTATGTAGTGTATCTCAAGTGGAAGCTTGTTTTGGTCTGTTTGGAGATTGTGTTTGTCTTGGTGCAAGATATGTGCACGGTTTGATCTGAACGTACCACAGGCTTAGAAATCATTTTAGATGCACCCGATGGTACTCCTAGGAGACGTGGGTCAAGTGAAAGATCGTTTCAGTCCGTTTAGAGATAGTGTTAATCTTGATGCAAGTTAGGTGCACAGTTTGCGCCGATTGTACCACGGGCATGGAAATCATTTTGGGCACACCCGATGGTACTCCTAGGTGATATTGGTCAAGTGGAAGCTCGTTTCGGTCTGTTTGGAGATAGTATTAATCTCGACGGAAGACAGGTGCATAGTTTGAGCCAAATGTACAATGGGCATGCAAATCTTTTCAGGCACACCCGATGGTACTTCTTGGTGACATTGGTCAAGTGGAAGCTCGCTTCGGACCATTTGGAGATAGTACTAACCTCGATGCAAGATAGGTGTACGGTTCGTGCCGAATGTACCATAGGCTTTGAAATCGCTTTGGGCACACCTGATGGTAATCCTAGGTGGCTAGATCAAGCGAAAGATCGTATCAGTTTGTTTGTTTGGAGATAGTGTTAATCTTGATGCAAGATATGTGCACGGTTTGCGTCGAGCATACCATAGGTTCAGAAATCATTTTGGGTGCAACTGATGGTACTCCTACGTGGCGTGGGCCAAGTGGAAACTCATTTTGCAATATTTGGAGACAGAATCTCGACGCAATATAAGTGCACGATTTGTGCCGAATGTTCCATAGGTTCAGAAATCATTTTAGTGCAACCGATGGTATTCCTAGATGAGGTAGGACGAGTGGCAACTCGTTTTGGAACATTTGGAGATAGTGTTAACGTCGACACAAGACAGGTGCACGATTTGTGCCAAACGTACCATTGGCTTAGAAATCATTTTGGACACACCTGGTTGTACTCCTAGGTGATGTGGATCAAGCAAAAGCTCATTTTGATATGTTTGGAGATAGTTTTAATCTCGGTGCAAGAAAGGTGCACGATTTGTGCCTAATGTACCATGGGCATGGAAATCGCTTTGGGCACACCCAATGGTACTCCTATGTAGTGTATGTCAAGTGGAAGCTTGTTTTGGTCCGTTTGGAGATTGTGTTTGTCTTGGTGCAAGATATGTGCACGGTTTGATCTAAATGTACCACAGGCTTAGAAATCATTTTGGATGCACCCGATGGTACTCCTAGGAGACGTGGGTCAAGTGAAAGATCGTTTCAGTCCGTTTAGAGATAGTGTTAATCTTGATGCAAGTTAGGTGCACAGTTTGCGCCGATTGTACCACGGGCATGGAAATCATTTTGGGCACACCCGATGGTACTCCTAGGTGATATTGGTCAAGTGGAAGCTCGTTTCGGTCTGTTTGGAGATAGTATTAATCTCGACGGAAGACAGGTGCACAGTTTGAGCCAAATGTACAATGGGCATGGAAATCTTTTCAGGCACACCCGATGGTACTTCTTGGTGACATTGGTCAAGTGGAAGCTCGCTTCGGACCATTTCTCGATGCAAGATAGGTGTACGGTTTGTGCCGAATGTACCATAGGCTTTGAAATCGCTTTGGGCACACCTGATGGTAATCCTAGGTGGCTAGATCAAGCGGAAGATCGTATCAGTTTGTTTGGAGATAGTGTTAATCTTGACGCAAGATATGTGCACGGTTTGCGTCGACCATACCATAGGTTCAGAAATCATTTTAGGCGCAACTGATGGTACTCCTACGTGGCGTGGGCCAAGTGGAAACACATTTTGCAATATTTGGAGATAGAATCTCGACGCAATATAAGTGCACGATTTGCGCCGAACGTTCCATAGGTGCAGAAATCATTTTAGTGCAACCGATGGTATTCCTAGATGAGGTAGGACGAGTGGCAACTCGTTTTGGAACATTTGGAGATAGTGTTAACGTCGACACAAGATAGGTGCACGATTTGTGCCAAACGTACCATTGGCTTAGAAATCATTTTGGACACATCAGGTTGTACTCCTAGGTGATGTGGATCAAGCAAAAGCTCATTTTGATATGTTTGGAGATAGTTTTAATCTCGGTGCAAGAAAGGTGCACGATTTGTGCCTAATGTACCATGGGCATGGAAATCGCTTTGGGCACACCCAATGGTACTCCTATGTAGTGTATGTCAAGTGGAAGCTTGTTTTGGTCCGTTTGGAGATTGTGTTTGTCTTGGTGCAAGATATGTGCACGGTTTGATCTAAACGTACCACAGGCTTAGAAATCATTTTGGATGCACCCAATGGTACTCCTAGGAGACGTGGGTCAAGTGAAAGATCGTTTCAGTCCGTTTAGAGATAGTGTTAATCTTGATGCAAGTTAGGTGCACAGTTTGCGCCGATTGTACCACGGGCATGGAAATCATTTTGGGCACACCCGATGGTACCCCTAGGTGATATTGGTCAAGTGGAAGCTCGTTTCGGTCTGTTTGGAGATAGTATTAATCTCGACGGAAGACAGGTGCACAGTTTGAGCCAAATGTACAATGGGCATGGAAATCTTTTCAGGCACACCCGATGGTACTTCTTGGTGACATTGGTCAAGTGGAAGCTCGCTTCGGACCATTTCTCGATGCAAGATAGGTGTACGGTTTGTGCCGAATGTACCATAGGCTTTGAAATCGCTTTGGGCACACCTAATGGTAATCCTAGGTGGCTAGATCAAGCGGAAGATCGTATCAGTTTGTTTGGAGATAGTGTTAATCTTGACGCAAGATATGTGCACGGTTTGCGTCGACCATACCATAGGTTCAGAAATCATTTTGGGCGCAACTGATGGTACTCCTACGTGGCGTGGGCCAAGTGGAAACACATTTTGCAATATTTGGAGATAGAATCTCGACGCAATATAAGTGCACGATTTGCGCCGAACGTTCCATAGGTGCAGAAATCATTTTAGTGCAACCGATGGTATTCCTAGATGAGGTAGGACGAGTGGCAACTCGTTTTGGAACATTTGGAGATAGTGTTAACGTCGACACAAGATAGGTGCACGATTTGTGCCAAACGTACCATTGTTTTAGAAATCATTTTGGACACACCAGGTTGTACTCCTAGGTGATGTGGATCAAGGAAAAGCTCATTTTGATATGTTTGGAGATAGTTTTAATCTCGGTGCAAGAAAGGTGCACGATTTGTGCCTAATGTACCATGGGCATGGAAATCGATTTGGGCACACCCAATGGTACTCCTATGTAGTGTATGTCAAGTGGAAGCTTGTTTTGGTCCGTTTGGAGATTGTGTTTGTCTTGGTGCAAGATATGTGCACGGTTTGATCTGAACGTACCACAGGCTTAGAAATCATTTTGGATGCACCCGATGGTACTCCTAGGAGACGTGGGTCAAGTGAAAGATCATTTCAGTCCGTTTAGAGATAGTGTTAATCTTGATGCAAGTTAGGTGCACAGTTTGCGCCGATTGTACCACGGGCATGGAAATCATTTTGGGCACACCCGATGGTACTCCTAGGTGATATTGGTCAAGTGGAAGCTCGTTTCGGTCTGTTTGGAGATAGTATTATTCTCGACGGAAGACAGGTGCACAGTTTGAGCCAAATGTACAATGGGCATGGAAATCTTTTCAGGCACACCCGATGGTACTTCTTGGTGACATTGGTCAAGTGGAAGCTCGCTTTGGACCATTTCTCGATGCAAGATAGGTGTACGGTTTGTGCCGAATGTACCATAGGCTTTGAAATCGCTTTGGGCACACCTGATGGTAATCCTAGGTGGCTAGATCAAGCGGAAGATCATATCAGTTTGTTTGGAGATAGTGTTAATCTTGACGCAAGATATGTGCACGGTTTGCGTCGACCATACCATAGGTTCAGAAATCATTTTGGGCGCAACTGATGGTACTCCTACGTGGCGTGGGCCAAGTGGAAACTCATTTTGCAATATTTGGAGATAGAATCTCGACGCAATATAAGTGCACGATTTGCGCCGAACGTTCCATAGGTTCAGAAATCATTTTAGTGCAACCGATGGTATTCCTAGATGAGGTAGGACGAGTGGCAACTCGTTTTGGAACATTTGGAGATAGTGTTAACGTCGACACAAGATAGGTGCACGATTTGTGCCAAACGTACCATTGGCTTAGAAATCATTTTGGACACACCTGGTTGTACTCCTAGGTGATGTGGATCAAGCAAAAGCTCATTTTGATATGTTTGGAGATAGTTTTAATCTCGGTGTAAGAAAGGTGCACGATTTGTTCCTAATGTACCATGGGCATGGAAATCGCTTTGGGCACACCCAATGGTACTCCTATGTAGTGTATGTCAAGTGGAAGCTTGTTTTGGTCCGTTTGGAGATTGTGTTTGTCTTGGTGCAAGATATGTGCACGGTTTGATCTGAACGTACCACAGGCTTAGAAATCATTTTAGATGCACCCGATGGTACTCCTAGGAGACGTGGGTCAAGTGAAAGATCGTTTCAGTCCGTTTAGAGATAGTGTTAATCTTGATGCAAGTTAGGTGCACAGTTTGCGCCGATTGTACCACGGGCATGGAAATCATTTTGGGCACACCCGATGGTACTCCTAGGTGATATTGGTCAAGTGGAAGCTCGTTTCGGTCTGTTTGGAGATAGTATTAATCTCGACGGAAGACAGGTGCATAGTTTGAGCCAAATGTACAATGGGCATGGAAATCTTTTCAGGCACACCCGATGGTACTTCTTGGTGACATTGGTCAAGTGGAAGCTCGCTTCGGACCATTTGGAGATAGTACTAATCTCGATGCAAGATAGGTGTACGGTTCGTGCCGAATGTACCATAGGCTTTGAAATCGCTTTGGGCACACCTGATGGTAATCCTAGGTGGCTAGATCAAGCGAAAGATCGTATCAGTTTGTTTGTTTGGAGATAGTGTTAATCTTGATGTAAGATATGTGCACGGTTTGCGTCGAGCATACCATAGGTTCAGAAATCATTTTGGGTGCAACTGATGGTACTCCTACGTGGCGTGGGCCAAGTGGAAACTCATTTTGCAATATTTGGAGACAGAATCTCGACGCAATATAAGTGCACGATTTGTGCCGAACGTTCCATAGGTTCAGAAATCATTTTAGTGCAACCGATGGTATTCCTAGATGAGGTAGGACGAGTGGCAACTCGTTTTGGAACATTTGGAGATAGTGTTAACGTCGACACAAGATAGGTGCACGATTTGTGCCAAACGTACCATTGGCTTAGAAATCATTTTGGACACACCTGGTTGTACTCCTAGGTGATGTGGATCAAGCAAAAGCTCATTTTGATATGTTTGGAGATAGTTTTAATCTCGGTGCAAGAAAGGTGCACGATTTGTGCCTAATGTACCATGGGCATGGAAATCGCTTTGGGCACACCCAATGGTACTCCTATGTAGTGTATGTCAAGTGGAAGCTTGTTTTAGTCCGTTTGGAGATTGTGTTTGTCTTGGTGCAAGATATGTGCACGGTTTGATCTAAACGTACCACAGGCTTAGAAATCATTTTGGATGCACCCGATGGTACTCCTAGGAGACGTGGGTCAAGTGAAAGATCGTTTCAGTCCGTTTAGAGATAGTGTTAATCTTGATGCAAGTTAGGTGCACAGTTTGCGCCGATTGTACCACGGGCATGGAAATCATTTTGGGCACACCCGATGGTACTCCTAGGTGATATTGGTCAAGTGGAAGCTCGTTTCGGTCTGTTTGGAGATAGTATTAATCTCGACGGAAGACAGGTGCACAGTTTGACCCAAATGTACAATGGGCATGGAAATCTTTTCAGGCACACCCGATGGTACTTCTTGGTGACATTGGTCAAGTGGAAGCTCGCTTCGGACCATTTCTCGATGCAAGATAGGTGTACGGTTTGTGCCGAATGTACCATAGGCTTTGAAATCGCTTTGGGCACACCTAATGGTAATCCTAGGTGGCTAGATCAAGCGGAAGATCGTATCAGTTTGTTTGGAGATAGTGTTAATCTTGACGCAAGATATGTGCACGGTTTGCGTCGACCATACCATAGGTTCAGAAATCATTTTGGGCGCAACTGATGGTACTCCTACGTGGCGTGGGCCAAGTGGAAACACATTTTGCAATATTTGGAGATAGAATCTCGACGCAATATAAGTGCACGATTTGCGCCGAACGTTCCATAGGTGCAGAAATCATTTTAGTGCAACCGATGGTATTCCAAGATGAGGTAGGACGAGTGGCAACTCGTTTTGGAACATTTGGAGATAGTGTTAACGTCGACACAAGATAGGTGCACGATTTGTGCCAAACGTACCATTGTTTTAGAAATCATTTTGGACACACCAGGTTGTACTCCTAGGTGATGTGGATCAAGGAAAAGCTCATTTTGATATGTTTGGAGATAGTTTTAATCTCGGTGCAAGAAAGGTGCACGATTTGTGCCTAATGTACCATGGGCATGGAAATCGATTTGGGCACACCCAATGGTACTCCTATGTAGTGTATGTCAAGTGGAAGCTTGTTTTGGTCCGTTTGGAGATTGTGTTTGTCTTGGTGCAAGATATGTGCACGGTTTGATCTGAACGTACCACAGGCTTAGAAATCATTTTGGATGCACCCGATGGTACTCCTAGGAGACGTGGGTCAAGTGAAAGATCATTTCAGTCCGTTTAGAGATAGTGTTAATCTTGATGCAAGTTAGGTGCACAGTTTGCGCTGATTGTACCACGGGCATGGAAATCATTTTGGGCACACCCGATGGTACTCCTAGGTGATATTGGTCAAGTGGAAGCTCGTTTCGGTCTGTTTGGAGATAGTATTATTCTCGACGGAAGACAGGTGCACAGTTTGAGCCAAATGTACAATGGGCATGGAAATCTTTTCAGGCACACCCGATGGTAGTTCTTGGTGACATTGGTCAAGTGGAAGCTCGCTTTGGACCATTTCTCGATGCAAGATAGGTGTACGGTTTGTGCCGAATGTACCATAGGCTTTGAAATCGCTTTGGGCACACCTGATGGTAATCCTAGGTGGCTAGATCAAGCGGAAGATCATATCAGTTTGTTTGGAGATAGTGTTAATCTTGACGCAAGATATGTGCACGGTTTGCGTCGACCATACCATAGGTTCAGAAATCATTTTGGGCGCAACTGATGGTACTCCTACGTGGCGTGGGCCAAGTGGAAACTCATTTTGCAATATTTGGAGATAGAATCTCGACGCAATATAAGTGCACGATTTGCGCCGAACGTTCCATAGGTTCAGAAATCATTTTAGTGCAACCGATGGTATTCCTAGATGAGGTAGGACGAGTGGCAACTCGTTTTGGAACATTTGGAGATAGTGTTAACGTCGACACAAGATAGGTGCACGATTTGTGCCAAACGTACCATTGGCTTAGAAATCATTTTGGACACACCTGGTTGTACTCCTAGGTGATGTGGATCAAGCAAAAGCTCATTTTGATATGTTTGGAGATAGTTTTAATCTCGGTGTAAGAAAGGTGCACGATTTGTGCCTAATGTACCATGGGCATGGAAATCGCTTTGGGCACACCCAATGGTACTCCTATGTAGTGTATGTCAAGTGGAAGCTTGTTTTGGTCCGTTTGGAGATTGTGTTTGTCTTGGTGCAAGATATGTGCACGGTTTGATCTGAACGTACCACAGGCTTAGAAATCATTTTAGATGCACCCGATGGTACTCCTAGGAGACGTGGGTCAAGTGAAAGATCGTTTCAGTCCGTTTAGAGATAGTGTTAATCTTGATGCAAGTTAGGTGCACAGTTTGCGCCGATTGTACCACGGGCATGGAAATCATTTTGGGCACACCCGATGGTACTCCTAGGTGATATTGGTCAAGTGGAAGCTCGTTTCGGTCTGTTTGGAGATAGTATTAATCTCGACGGAAGACAGGTGCATAGTTTGAGCCAAATGTACAATGGGCATGGAAATCTTTTCAGGCACACCCGATGGTACTTCTTGGTGACATTGGTCAAGTGGAAGCTCGCTTCGGACCATTTGGAGATAGTACTAATCTCGATGCAAGATAGGTGTACGGTTCGTGCCGAATGTACCATAGGCTTTGAAATCGCTTTGGGCACACCTGATGGTAATCCTAGGTGGCTAGATCAAGCGAAAGATCGTATCAGTTTGTTTGTTTGGAGATAGTGTTAATCTTGATGTAAGATATGTGCACGGTTTGCGTCGAGCATACCATAGGTTCAGAAATCATTTTGGGTGCAACTGATGGTACTCCTACGTGGCGTGGGCCAAGTGGAAACTCATTTTGCAATATTTGGAGACAGAATCTCGACGCAATATAAGTGCACGATTTGTGCCGAACGTTCCATAGGTTCAGAAATCATTTTAGTGCAACCGATGGTATTCCTAGATGAGGTAGGACGAGTGGCAACTCGTTTTGGAACATTTGGAGATAGTGTTAACGTCGACACAAGATAGGTGCACGATTTGTGCCAAACGTACCATTGGCTTAGAAATCATTTTGGACACACCTGGTTGTACTCCTAGGTGATGTGGATCAAGCAAAAGCTCATTTTGATATGTTTGGAGATAGTTTTAATCTCGGTGCAAGAAAGGTGCACGATTTGTGCCTAATGTACCATGGGCATGGAAATCGCTTTGGGCACACCCAATGGTACTCCTATGTAGTGTATGTCAAGTGGAAGCTTGTTTTGGTCCGTTTGGAGATTGTGTTTGTCTTGGTGCAAGATATGTGCACGGTTTGATCTAAACGTACCACAGGCTTAGAAATCATTTTGGATGCACCCAATGGTACTCCTAGGAGACGTGGGTCAAGTGAAAGATCGTTTCAGTCCGTTTAGAGATAGTGTTAATCTTGATGCAAGTTAGGTGCACAGTTTGCGCCGATTGTACCACGGGCATGGAAATCATTTTGGGCACACCCGATGGTACCCCTAGGTGATATTGGTCAAGTGGAAGCTCGTTTCGGTCTGTTTGGAGATAGTATTAATCTCGACGGAAGACAGGTGCACAGTTTGAGCCAAATGTACAATGGGCATGGAAATCTTTTCAGGCACACCCGATGGTACTTCTTGGTGACATTGGTCAAGTGGAAGCTCGCTTCGGACCATTTCTCGATGCAAGATAGGTGTACGGTTTGTGCCGAATGTACCATAGGCTTTGAAATCGCTTTGGGCACACCTAATGGTAATCCTAGGTGGCTAGATCAAGCGGAAGATCGTATCAGTTTGTTTGGAGATAGTGTTAATCTTGACGCAAGATATGTGCACGGTTTGCGTCGACCATACCATAGGTTCAGAAATCATTTTGGGCGCAACTGATGGTACTCCTACGTGGCGTGGGCCAAGTGGAAACACATTTTGCAATATTTGGAGATAGAATCTCGACGCAATATAAGTGCACGATTTGCGCCGAACGTTCCATAGGTGCAGAAATCATTTTAGTGCAACCGATGGTATTCCTAGATGAGGTAGGACGAGTGGCAACTCGTTTTGGAACATTTGGAGATAGTGTTAACGTCGACACAAGATAGGTGCACGATTTGTGCCAAACGTACCATTGTTTTAGAAATCATTTTGGACACACCAGGTTGTACTCCTAGGTGATGTGGATCAAGGAAAAGCTCATTTTGATATGTTTGGAGATAGTTTTAATCTCGGTGCAAGAAAGGTGCACGATTTGTGCCTAATGTACCATGGGCATGGAAATCGATTTGGGCACACCCAATGGTACTCCTATGTAGTGTATGTCAAGTGGAAGCTTGTTTTGGTCCGTTTGGAGATTGTGTTTGTCTTGGTGCAAGATATGTGCACGGTTTGATCTGAACGTACCACAGGCTTAGAAATCATTTTGGATGCACCCGATGGTACTCCTAGGAGACGTGGGTCAAGTGAAAGATCATTTCAGTCCGTTTAGAGATAGTGTTAATCTTGATGCAAGTTAGGTGCACAGTTTGCGCCGATTGTACCACGGGCATGGAAATCATTTTGGGCACACCCGATGGTACTCCTAGGTGATATTGGTCAAGTGGAAGCTCGTTTCGGTCTGTTTGGAGATAGTATTATTCTCGACGGAAGACAGGTGCACAGTTTGAGCCAAATGTACAATGGGCATGGAAATCTTTTCAGGCACACCCGATGGTACTTCTTGGTGACATTGGTCAAGTGGAAGCTCGCTTTGGACCATTTCTCGATGCAAGATAGGTGTACGGTTTGTGCCGAATGTACCATAGGCTTTGAAATCGCTTTGGGCACACCTGATGGTAATCCTAGGTGGCTAGATCAAGCGGAAGATCATATCAGTTTGTTTGGAGATAGTGTTAATCTTGACGCAAGATATGTGCACGGTTTGCGTCGACCATACCATAGGTTCAGAAATCATTTTGGGCGCAACTGATGGTACTCCTACGTGGCGTGGGCCAAGTGGAAACTCATTTTGCAATATTTGGAGATAGAATCTCGACGCAATATAAGTGCACGATTTGCGCCGAACGTTCCATAGGTTCAGAAATCATTTTAGTGCAACCGATGGTATTCCTAGATGAGGTAGGACGAGTGGCAACTCGTTTTGGAACATTTGGAGATAGTGTTAACGTCGACACAAGATAGGTGCACGATTTGTGCCAAACGTACCATTGGCTTAGAAATCATTTTGGACACACCTGGTTGTACTCCTAGGTGATGTGGATCAAGCAAAAGCTCATTTTGATATGTTTGGAGATAGTTTTAATCTCGGTGTAAGAAAGGTGCACGATTTGTTCCTAATGTACCATGGGCGTGGAAATCGCTTTGGGCACACCCAATGGTACTCCTATGTAGTGTATGTCAAGTGGAAGCTTGTTTTGGTCCGTTTGGAGATTGTGTTTGTCTTGGTGCAAGATATGTGCACGGTTTGATCTGAACGTACCACAGGCTTAGAAATCATTTTAGATGCAC
The DNA here is from genome assembly GCA_038087645.1 of Saccharum hybrid cultivar R570. NCBI lineage: Eukaryota > Viridiplantae > Streptophyta > Magnoliopsida > Poales > Poaceae > Saccharum > Saccharum hybrid cultivar. Next base: position 38,106,312 of record JAQSUU010000307.1, on the reverse strand, counting down.
CCGATGGTACTCCTAGGAGACGTGGGTCAAGTGAAAGATCGTTTCAGTCCGTTTAGAGATAGTGTTAATCTTGATGCAAGTTAGGTGCACAGTTTGCGCCGATTGTACCACGGGCATGGAAATCATTTTGGGCACACCCGATGGTACTCCTAGGTGATATTGGTCAAGTGGAAGCTCGTTTCGGTCTGTTTGGAGATAGTATTAATCTCGACGGAAGACAGGTGCATAGTTTGAGCCAAATGTACAATGGGCATGGAAATCTTTTCAGGCACACCCGATGGTACTTCTTGGTGACATTGGTCAAGTGGAAGCTCGCTTCGGACCATTTGGAGATAGTACTAATCTCGATGCAAGATAGGTGTACGGTTCGTGCCGAATGTACCATAGGCTTTGAAATCGCTTTGGGCACACCTGATGGTAATCCTAGGTGGCTAGATCAAGCGAAAGATCGTATCAGTTTGTTTGTTTGGAGATAGTGTTAATCTTGATGTAAGATATGTGCACGGTTTGCGTCGAGCATACCATAGGTTCAGAAATCATTTTGGGTGCAACTGATGGTACTCCTACGTGGCGTGGGCCAAGTGGAAACTCATTTTGCAATATTTGGAGACAGAATCTCGACGCAATATAAGTGCACGATTTGTGCCGAACGTTCCATAGGTTCAGAAATCATTTTAGTGCAACCGATGGTATTCCTAGATGAGGTAGGACGAGTGGCAACTCGTTTTGGAACATTTGGAGATAGTGTTAACGTCGACACAAGATAGGTGCACGATTTGTGCCAAACGTACCATTGGCTTAGAAATCATTTTGGACACACCTGGTTGTACTCCTAGGTGATGTGGATCAAGCAAAAGCTCATTTTGATATGTTTGGAGATAGTTTTAATCTCGGTGCAAGAAAGGTGCACGATTTGTGCCTAATGTACCATGGGCATGGAAATCGCTTTGGGCACACCCAATGGTACTCCTATGTAGTGTATGTCAAGTGGAAGCTTGTTTTAGTCCGTTTGGAGATTGTGTTTGTCTTGGTGCAAGATATGTGCACGGTTTGATCTAAACGTACCACAGGCTTAGAAATCATTTTGGATGCACCCGATGGTACTCCTAGGAGACGTGGGTCAAGTGAAAGATCGTTTCAGTCCGTTTAGAGATAGTGTTAATCTTGATGCAAGTTAGGTGCACAGTTTGCGCCGATTGTACCACGGGCATGGAAATCATTTTGGGCACACCCGATGGTACTCCTAGGTGATATTGGTCAAGTGGAAGCTCGTTTCGGTCTGTTTGGAGATAGTATTAATCTCGACGGAAGACAGGTGCACAGTTTGACCCAAATGTACAATGGGCATGGAAATCTTTTCAGGCACACCCGATGGTACTTCTTGGTGACATTGGTCAAGTGGAAGCTCGCTTCGGACCATTTCTCGATGCAAGATAGGTGTACGGTTTGTGCCGAATGTACCATAGGCTTTGAAATCGCTTTGGGCACACCTAATGGTAATCCTAGGTGGCTAGATCAAGCGGAAGATCGTATCAGTTTGTTTGGAGATAGTGTTAATCTTGACGCAAGATATGTGCACGGTTTGCGTCGACCATACCATAGGTTCAGAAATCATTTTGGGCGCAACTGATGGTACTCCTACGTGGCGTGGGCCAAGTGGAAACACATTTTGCAATATTTGGAGATAGAATCTCGACGCAATATAAGTGCACGATTTGCGCCGAACGTTCCATAGGTGCAGAAATCATTTTAGTGCAACCGATGGTATTCCAAGATGAGGTAGGACGAGTGGCAACTCGTTTTGGAACATTTGGAGATAGTGTTAACGTCGACACAAGATAGGTGCACGATTTGTGCCAAACGTACCATTGTTTTAGAAATCATTTTGGACACACCAGGTTGTACTCCTAGGTGATGTGGATCAAGGAAAAGCTCATTTTGATATGTTTGGAGATAGTTTTAATCTCGGTGCAAGAAAGGTGCACGATTTGTGCCTAATGTACCATGGGCATGGAAATCGATTTGGGCACACCCAATGGTACTCCTATGTAGTGTATGTCAAGTGGAAGCTTGTTTTGGTCCGTTTGGAGATTGTGTTTGTCTTGGTGCAAGATATGTGCACGGTTTGATCTGAACGTACCACAGGCTTAGAAATCATTTTGGATGCACCCGATGGTACTCCTAGGAGACGTGGGTCAAGTGAAAGATCATTTCAGTCCGTTTAGAGATAGTGTTAATCTTGATGCAAGTTAGGTGCACAGTTTGCGCTGATTGTACCACGGGCATGGAAATCATTTTGGGCACACCCGATGGTACTCCTAGGTGATATTGGTCAAGTGGAAGCTCGTTTCGGTCTGTTTGGAGATAGTATTATTCTCGACGGAAGACAGGTGCACAGTTTGAGCCAAATGTACAATGGGCATGGAAATCTTTTCAGGCACACCCGATGGTAGTTCTTGGTGACATTGGTCAAGTGGAAGCTCGCTTTGGACCATTTCTCGATGCAAGATAGGTGTACGGTTTGTGCCGAATGTACCACAGGCTTTGAAATCGCTTTGGGCACACCTGATGGTAATCCTAGGTGGCTAGATCAAGCGGAAGATCATATCAGTTTGTTTGGAGATAGTGTTAATCTTGACGCAAGATATGTGCACGGTTTGCGTCGACCATACCATAGGTTCAGAAATCATTTTGGGCGCAACTGATGGTACTCCTACGTGGCGTGGGCCAAGTGGAAACTCATTTTGCAATATTTGGAGATAGAATCTCGACGCAATATAAGTGCACGATTTGCGCCGAACGTTCCATAGGTTCAGAAATCATTTTAGTGCAACCGATGGTATTCCTAGATGAGGTAGGACGAGTGGCAACTCGTTTTGGAACATTTGGAGATAGTGTTAACGTCGACACAAGATAGGTGCACGATTTGTGCCAAACGTACCATTGGCTTAGAAATCATTTTGGACACACCTGGTTGTACTCCTAGGTGATGTGGATCAAGCAAAAGCTCATTTTGATATGTTTGGAGATAGTTTTAATCTCGGTGTAAGAAAGGTGCACGATTTGTGCCTAATGTACCATGGGCATGGAAATCGCTTTGGGCACACCCAATGGTACTCCTATGTAGTGTATGTCAAGTGGAAGCTTGTTTTGGTCCGTTTGGAGATTGTGTTTGTCTTGGTGCAAGATATGTGCACGGTTTGATCTGAACGTACCACAGGCTTAGAAATCATTTTAGATGCACCCGATGGTACTCCTAGGAGACGTGGGTCAAGTGAAAGATCGTTTCAGTCCGTTTAGAGATAGTGTTAATCTTGATGCAAGTTAGGTGCACAGTTTGCGCCGATTGTACCACGGGCATGGAAATCATTTTGGGCACACCCGATGGTACTCCTAGGTGATATTGGTCAAGTGGAAGCTCGTTTCGGTCTGTTTGGAGATAGTATTAATCTCGACGGAAGACAGGTGCATAGTTTGAGCCAAATGTACAATGGGCATGGAAATCTTTTCAGGCACACCCGATGGTACTTCTTGGTGACATTGGTCAAGTGGAAGCTCGCTTCGGACCATTTGGAGATAGTACTAATCTCGATGCAAGATAGGTGTACGGTTCGTGCCGAATGTACCATAGGCTTTGAAATCGCTTTGGGCACACCTGATGGTAATCCTAGGTGGCTAGATCAAGCGAAAGATCGTATCAGTTTGTTTGTTTGGAGATAGTGTTAATCTTGATGTAAGATATGTGCACGGTTTGCGTCGAGCATACCATAGGTTCAGAAATCATTTTGGGTGCAACTGATGGTACTCCTACGTGGCGTGGGCCAAGTGGAAACTCATTTTGCAATATTTGGAGACAGAATCTCGACGCAATATAAGTGCACGATTTGTGCCGAACGTTCCATAGGTTCAGAAATCATTTTAGTGCAACCGATGGTATTCCTAGATGAGGTAGGACGAGTGGCAACTCGTTTTGGAACATTTGGAGATAGTGTTAACGTCGACACAAGATAGGTGCACGATTTGTGCCAAACGTACCATTGGCTTAGAAATCATTTTGGACACACCTGGTTGTACTCCTAGGTGATGTGGATCAAGCAAAAGCTCATTTTGATATGTTTGGAGATAGTTTTAATCTCGGTGCAAGAAAGGTGCACGATTTGTGCCTAATGTACCATGGGCATGGAAATCGCTTTGGGCACACCCAATGGTACTCCTATGTAGTGTATGTCAAGTGGAAGCTTGTTTTGGTCCGTTTGGAGATTGTGTTTGTCTTGGTGCAAGATATGTGCACGGTTTGATCTAAACGTACCACAGGCTTAGAAATCATTTTGGATGCACCCGATGGTACTCCTAGGAGACGTGGGTCAAGTGAAAGATCGTTTCAGTCCGTTTAGAGATAGTGTTAATCTTGATGCAAGTTAGGTGCACAGTTTGCGCCGATTGTACCACGGGCATGGAAATCATTTTGGGCACACCCGATGGTACTCCTAGGTGATATTGGTCAAGTGGAAGCTCGTTTCGGTCTGTTTGGAGATAGTATTAATCTCGACGGAAGACAGGTGCACAGTTTGACCCAAATGTACAATGGGCATGGAAATCTTTTCAGGCACACCCGATGGTACTTCTTGGTGACATTGGTCAAGTGGAAGCTCGCTTCGGACCATTTCTCGATGCAAGATAGGTGTACGGTTTGTGCCGAATGTACCATAGGCTTTGAAATCGCTTTGGGCACACCTAATGGTAATCCTAGGTGGCTAGATCAAGCGGAAGATCGTATCAGTTTGTTTGGAGATAGTGTTAATCTTGACGCAAGATATGTGCACGGTTTGCGTCGACCATACCATAGGTTCAGAAAACATTTTGGGTGCAACTGATGGTACTCCTACGTGGCGTGGGCCAAGTGGAAACACATTTTGCAATATTTGGAGATAGAATCTCGACGCAATATAAGTGCACGATTTGCGCCGAACGTTCCATAGGTTCAGAAATCATTTTAGTGCAACCGATGGTATTCCTAGATGAGGTAGGACGAGTGGCAACTCGTTTTGGAACATTTGGAGATAGTGTTAACGTCGACACAAGATAGGTGCACGATTTGTGCCAAACGTACCATTGGCTTAGAAATCATTTTGGACACACCTGGTTGTACTCCTAGGTGATGTGGATCAAGCAAAAGCTCATTTTGATATGTTTGGAGATAGTTTTAATCTCGGTGTAAGAAAGGTGCACGATTTGTGCCTAATGTACCATGGGCATGGAAATCGCTTTGGGCACACCCAATGGTACTCCTATGTAGTGTATGTCAAGTGGAAGCTTGTTTTGGTCCGTTTGGAGATTGTGTTTGTCTTGGTGCAAGATATGTGCACGGTTTGATCTGAACGTACCACAGGCTTAGAAATCATTTTAGATGCACCCGATGGTACTCCTAGGAGACGTGGGTCAAGTGAAAGATCGTTTTAGTCCGTTTAGAGATAGTGTTAATCTTGATGCAAGTTAGGTGCACAGTTTGCGCCGATTGTACCACGGGCATGGAAATCATTTTGGGCACACCCGATGGTACTCCTAGGTGATATTGGTCAAGTGGAAGCTCGTTTCGGTCTGTTTGGAGATAGTATTAATCTCGACGGAAGACAGGTGCATAGTTTGAGCCAAATGTACAATGGGCATGGAAATCTTTTCAGGCACACCCGATGGTACTTCTTGGTGACATTGGTCAAGTGGAAGCTCGCTTCGGACCATTTGGAGATAGTACTAATCTCGATGCAAGATAGGTGTACGGTTCGTGCCGAATGTACCATAGGCTTTGAAATCGCTTTGGGCACACCTGATGGTAATCCTAGGTGGCTAGATCAAGCGAAAGATCGTATCAGTTTGTTTGTTTGGAGATAGTGTTAATCTTGATGCAAGATATGTGCACGGTTTGCGTCGAGCATACCATAGGTTCAGAAATCATTTTGGGTGCAACTGATGGTACTCCTACGTGGCGTGGGCCAAGTGGAAACTCATTTTGCAATATTTCGAGACAGAATCTCGACGCAATATAAGTGCACGATTTGTGCCGAACGTTCCATAGGTTCAGAAATCATTTTAGTGCAACCGATGGTATTCCTAGATGAGGTAGGACGAGTGGCAACTCGTTTTGGAACATTTGGAGATAGTGTTAACGTCGACACAAGATAGGTGCACGATTTGTGCCAAACGTACCATTGGCTTAGAAATCATTTTGGACACACCTGGTTGTACTCCTAGGTGATGTGGATCAAGCAAAAGCTCATTTTGATATGTTTGGAGATAGTTTTAATCTCGGTGCAAGAAAGGTGCACGATTTGTGCCTAATGTACCATGGGCATGGAAATCGCTTTGGGCACACCCAATGGTACTCCTATGTAGTGTATGTCAAGTGGAAGCTTGTTTTGGTCCGTTTGGAGATTGTGTTTGTCTTGGTGCAAGATATGTGCACGGTTTGATCTAAACGTACCACAGGCTTAGAAATCATTTTGGATGCACCCGATGGTACTCCTAGGAGACGTGGGTCAAGTGAAAGATCGTTTCAGTCCGTTTAGAGATAGTGTTAATCTTGATGCAAGTTAGGTGCACAGTTTGCGCCGATTGTACCACGGGCATGGAAATCATTTTGGGCACACCCGATGGTACTCCTAGGTGATATTGGTCAAGTGGAAGCTCGTTTCGGTCTGTTTGGAGATAGTATTAATCTCGACGGAAGACAGGTGCACAGTTTGAGCCAAATGTACAATGGGCATGGAAATCTTTTCAGGCACACCCGATGGTACTTCTTGGTGACATTGGTCAAGTGGAAGCTCGCTTCGGACCATTTCTCGATGCAAGATAGGTGTACGGTTTGTGCCGAATGTTCCATAGGCTTTGAAATCGCTTTGGGCACACCTAATGGTAATCCTAGGTGGCTAGATCAAGCGGAAGATCGTATCAGTTTGTTTGGAGATAGTGTTAATCTTGACGCAAGATATGTGCACGGTTTGCGTCGACCATACCATAGGTTCAGAAAACATTTTGGGTGCAACTGATGGTACTCCTACGTGGCGTGGGCCAAGTGGAAACACATTTTGCAATATTTGGAGATAGAATCTCGACGCAATATAAGTGCATGATTTGCGCCGAACGTTCCATAGGTGCAGAAATCATTTTAGTGCAACCGATGGTATTCCTAGATGAGGTAGGACGAGTGGCAACTCGTTTTGGAACATTTGGAGATAGTGTTAACGTCGACACAAGATAGGTGCACGATTTGTGCCAAACGTACCATTGTTTTAGAAATCATTTTGGACACACCAGGTTGTACTCCTAGGTGATGTGGATCAAGGAAAAGCTCATTTTGATATGTTTGGAGATAGTTTTAATCTCGGTGCAAGAAAGGTGCACGATTTGTGCCTAATGTACCATGGGCATGGAAATCGATTTGGGCACACCCAATGGTACTCCTATGTAGTGTATGTCAAGTGGAAGCTTGTTTTGGTCCGTTTGGAGATTGTGTTTGTCTTGGTGCAAGATATGTGCACGGTTTGATCTGAACGTACCACAGGCTTAGAAATCATTTTGGATGCACCCGATGGTACTCCTAGGAGACGTGGGTCAAGTGAAAGATCATTTCAGTCCGTTTAGAGATAGTGTTAATCTTGATGCAAGTTAGGTGCACAGTTTGCGCCGATTGTACCACGGGCATGGAAATCATTTTGGGCACACCCGATGGTACTCCTAGGTGATATTGGTCAAGTGGAAGCTCGTTTCGGTCTGTTTGGAGATAGTATTATTCTCGACGGAAGACAGGTGCACAGTTTGAGCCAAATGTACAATGGGCATGGAAATCTTTTCAGGCACACCCGATGGTACTTCTTGGTGACATTGGTCAAGTGGAAGCTCGCTTTGGACCATTTCTCGATGCAAGATAGGTGTAAGGTTTGTGCCGAATGTACCATAGGCTTTGAAATCGCTTTGGGCACACCTGATGGTAATCCTAGGTGGCTAGATCAAGCGGAAGATCGTATCAGTTTGTTTGGAGATAGTGTTAATCTTGACGCAAGATATGTGCACGGTTTGCGTCGACCATACCATAGGTTCAGAAATCATTTTGGGCGCAACTGATGGTACTCCTACGTGGCGTGGGCCAAGTGGAAACTCATTTTGCAATATTTGGAGATAGAATCTCGACGCAATATAAGTGCACGATTTGCGCCGAACGTTCCATAGGTTCAGAAATCATTTTAGTGCAACCGATGGTATTCCTAGATGAGGTAGGACGAGTGGCAACTCGTTTTGGAACATTTGGAGATAGTGTTAACGTCGACACAAGATAGGTGCACGATTTGTGCCAAACGTACCATTGGCTTAGAAATCATTTTGGACACACCTGGTTGTACTCCTAGGTGATGTGGATCAAGCAAAAGCTTATTTTGATATGTTTGGAGATAGTTTTAATCTCGGTGTAAGAAAGGTGCACGATTTGTGCCTAATGTACCATGGGCATGGAAATCGCTTTGGGCACACCCAATGGTACTCCTATGTAGTGTATGTCAAGTGGAAGCTTGTTTTGGTCCGTTTGGAGATTGTGTTTGTCTTGGTGCAAGATATGTGCACGGTTTGATCTGAACGTAACACAGGCTTAGAAATCATTTTAGATGCACCCGATGGTACTCCTAGGAGACGTGGGTCAAGTGAAAGATCGTTTCAGTCCGTTTAGAGATAGTGTTAATCTTGATGCAAGTTAGGTGCACAGTTTGCGCCGAATGTACAACGGGCATGGAAATCATTTTGGGCACACCCGATGGTACTCCTAGGTGATATTGGTCAAGTGGAAGCTCGTTTCGGTCTGTTTGGAGATAGTATTAATCTCGACGGAAGACAGGTGCATAGTTTGAGCCAAATGTACAATGGGCATGGAAATCTTTTCAGGCACACCCGATGGTACTTCTTGGTGACATTGGTCAAGTGGAAGCTCGCTTCGGACCATTTGGAGATAGTACTAATCTCGATGCAAGATAGGTGTACGGTTCGTGCCGAATGTACCATAGGCTTTGAAATCGCTTTGGGCACACCTGATGGTAATCCTAGGTGGCTAGATCAAGCGAAAGATCGTATCAGTTTGTTTGTTTGGAGATAGTGTTAATCTTGATGCAAGATATGTGCACGGTTTGCGTCGAGCATACCATAGGTTCAGAAATCATTTTGGGTGCAACTGATGGTACTCCTACGTGGCGTGGGCCAAGTGGAAACACATTTTGCAATATTTGGAGATAGAATCTCGACGCAATATAAGTGCATGATTTGCGCCGAACGTTCCATAGGTGCAGAAATCATTTTAGTGCAACCGATGGTATTCCTAGATGAGGTAAGACGAGTGGCAACTCGTTTTGGAACATTTGGAGATAGTGTTAACGTCGACACAAGATAGGTGCACGATTTGTGCCAAACGTACCATTGTTTTAGAAATCATTTTGGACACACCAGGTTGTACTCCTAGGTGATGTGGATCAAGGAAAAGCTCATTTTGATATGTTTGGAGATAGTTTTAATCTCGGTGCAAGAAAGGTGCACGATTTGTGCCTAATGTACCATGGGCATGGAAATCGATTTGGGCACACCCAATGGTACTCCTATGTAGTGTATGTCAAGTGGAAGCTTGTTTTGGTCCGTTTGGAGATTGTGTTTGTCTTGGTGCAAGATATGTGCACGGTTTGATCTGAACGTACCACAGGCTTAGAAATCATTTTGGATGCACCCGATGGTACTCCTAGGAGACGTGGGTCAAGTGAAAGATCATTTCAGTCCGTTTAGAGATAGTGTTAATCTTGATGCAAGTTAGGTGCACAGTTTGAGCCGATTGTACCACGGGCATGGAAATCATTTTGGGCACACCCGATGGTACTCCTAGGTGATATTGGTCAAGTGGAAGCTCGTTTCGGTCTGTTTGGAGATAGTATTATTCTCGACGGAAGACAGGTGCACAGTTTGAGCCAAATGTACAATGGGCATGGAAATCTTTTCAGGCACACCCGATGGTACTTCTTGGTGACATTGGTCAAGTGGAAGCTCGCTTTGGACCATTTCTCGATGCAAGATAGGTGTACGGTTTGTGCCGAATGTACCATAGGCTTTGAAATCGCTTTGGGCACACCTGATGGTAATCCTAGGTGGCTAGATCAAGCGGAAGATCGTATCAGTTTGTTTGGAGATAGTGTTAATCTTGACGCAAGATATGTGCACGGTTTGCGTCGACCATACCATAGGTTCAGAAATCATTTTGGGCGCAACTGATGGTACTCCTACGTGGCGTGGGCCAAGTGGAAACTCATTTTGCAATATTTGGAGATAGAATCTCGACGCAATATAAGTGCACGATTTGCGCCGAACGTTCCATAGGTTCAGAAATCATTTTAGTGCAACCGATGGTATTCCTAGATGAGGTAGGACGAGTGGCAACTCGTTTTGGAACATTTGGAGATAGTGTTAACGTCGACACAAGATAGGTGCACGATTTGTGCCAAACGTACCATTGGCTTAGAAATCATTTTGGACACACCTGGTTGTACTCCTAGGTGATGTGGATCAAGCAAAAGCTTATTTTGATATGTTTGGAGATAGTTTTAATCTCGGTGTAAGAAAGGTGCACGATTTGTGCCTAATGTACCATGGGCATGGAAATCGCTTTGGGCACACCCAATGGTACTCCTATGTAGTGTATGTCAAGTGGAAGCTTGTTTTGGTCCGTTTGGAGATTGTGTTTGTCTTGGTGCAAGATATGTGCACGGTTTGATCTGAACGTAACACAGGCTTAGAAATCATTTTAGATGCACCCGATGGTACTCCTAGGAGACGTGGGTCAAGTGAAAGATCGTTTCAGTCCGTTTAGAGATAGTGTTAATCTTGATGCAAGTTAGGTGCACAGTTTGCGCCGAATGTACAACGGGCATGGAAATCATTTTGGGCACACCCGATGGTACTCCTAGGTGATATTGGTCAAGTGGAAGCTCGTTTCGGTCTGTTTGGAGATAGTATTAATCTCGACGGAAGACAGGTGCATAGTTTGAGCCAAATGTACAATGGGCATGGAAATCTTTTCAGGCACACCCGATGGTACTTCTTGGTGACATTGGTCAAGTGGAAGCTCGCTTCGGACCATTTGGAGATAGTACTAATCTCGATGCAAGATAGGTGTACGGTTCGTGCCGAATGTACCATAGGCTTTGAAATCGCTTTGGGCACACCTGATGGTAATCCTAGGTGGCTAGATCAAGCGAAAGATCGTATCAGTTTGTTTGTTTGGAGATAGTGTTAATCTTGATGCAAGATATGTGCACGGTTTGCGTCGAGCATACCATAGGTTCAGAAATCATTTTGGGTGCAACTGATGGTACTCCTACGTGGCGTGGGCCAAGTGGAAACTCATTTTGCAATATTTGGAGACAGAATCTCGACGCAATATAAGTGCACGATTTGTGCCGAACGTTCCATAGGTTCAGAAATCATTTTAGTGCAACCGATGGTATTCCTAGATGAGGTAGGACGAGTGGCAACTCGTTTTGGAACATTTGGAGATAGTGTTAACGTCGACACAAGATAGGTGCACGATTTGTGCCAAACGTACCATTGGCTTAGAAATCATTTTGGACACACCTGGTTGTACTCCTAGGTGATGTGGATCAAGCAAAAGCTCATTTTGATATGTTTGGAGATAGTTTTAATCTCGGTGCAAGAAAGGTGCACGATTTGTGCCTAATGTACCATGGGCATGGAAATCGCTTTGGGCACACCCAATGGTACTCCTATGTAGTGTATGTCAAGTGGAAGCTTGTTTTGGTCCGTTTGGAGATTGTGTTTGTCTTGGTGCAAGATATGTGCACGGTTTGATCTAAACGTACCACAGGCTTAGAAATCATTTTGGATGCACCCGATGGTACTCCTAGGAGACGTGGGTCAAGTGAAAGATCGTTTCAGTCCGTTTAGAGATAGTGTTAATCTTGATGCAAGTTAGGTGCACAGTTTGCGCCGATTGTACCACGGGCATGGAAATCATTTTGGGCACACCCGATGGTACTCCTAGGTGATATTGGTCAAGTGGAAGCTCGTTTCGGTCTGTTTGGAGATAGTATTAATCTCGACGGAAGACAGGTGCACAGTTTGAGCCAAATGTACAATGGGCATGGAAATCTTTTCAGGCACACCCGATGGTACTTCTTGGTGACATTGGTCAAGTGGAAGCTCGCTTCGGACCATTTCTCGATGCAAGATAGGTGTACGGTTTGTGCCGAATGTACCATAGGCTTTGAAATCGCTTTGGGCACACCTGATGGTAATCCTAGGTGGCTAGATCAAGCGGAAGATCGTATCAGTTTGTTTGGAGATAGTGTTAATCTTGACGCAAGATATGTGCATGGTTTGCGTCGACCATACCATAGGTTCAGAAATCATTTTGGGCGCAACTGATGGTACTCCTACGTGGCGTGGGCCAAGTGGAAACTCATTTTGCAATATTTGGAGATAGAATCTCGACGCAATATAAGTGCACGATTTGCGCCGAACGTTCCATAGGTGCAGAAATCATTTTAGTGCAACCGATGGTATTCCTAGATGAGGTAGGACGAGTGGCAACTCGTTTTGGAACATTTGGAGATAGTGTTAACGTCGACACAAGATAGGTGCACGATTTGTGCCAAACGTACCATTGGCTTAGAAATCATTTTGGACACACCAGGTTGTACTCCTAGGTGATGTGGATCAAGCAAAAGCTCATTTTGATATGTTTGGAGATAGTTTTAATCTCGGTGCAAGAAAGGTGCACGATTTGTGCCTAATGTACCATGGGCATGGAAATCGCTTTGGGCACACCCAATGGTACTCCTATGTAGTTTATGTCAAGTGGAAGCTTGTTTTGGTCCGTTTGGAGATTGTGTTTGTCTTGGTGCAAGATATGTGCACGGTTTGATCTGAACGTACCACAGGCTTAGAAATCATTTTAGATGCACCCGATGGTACTCCTAGGGACGTGGGTCAAGTGAAAGATCGTTTCAGTCCGTTTAGAGATAGTGTTAATCTTGATGCAAGATAGGTGCACAGTTTGCGCCGATTGTACCACGGGCATGGAAATCATTTTGGGCACACCCGATGGTACTCCTAGGTGATATTGGTCAAGTGGAAGCTCGTTTCGGTCTGTTTGGAGATAGTATTAATCTCGACGGAAGACAGGTGCACAGTTTGAGCCAATTGTACAATGGGCATGGAAATCTTTTCAGGCACACCCGATGGTACTTCTTGGTGACATTGGTCAAGTGGAAGCTCGCTTCGGACCATTTGGAGATAGTACTAATCTCGATGCAAGATAGGTGTACGGTTTATGCCGAATGTACCATAGGCTTTGAAATCGCTTTGGGCACACCTGATGGTAATCCTAGGTGGCTAGATCAAGCGAAAGATCGTATCAGTTTGTTTGTTTGGAGATAGTGTTAATCTTGACACAAGATATGTGCACGGTTTGCGTCGAGCATACCATAGGTTCAGAAATCATTTTGGGTGCAACTGATGGTACTCCTACGTGGCGTGGGCCAAGTGGAAACTCATATTGCAATATTTGGAGATAGAATCTCGACGCAATATAAGTGCACGATTTGCGCCGAACGTTCCATAGCTTCAGAAATCATTTTAGTGCAACCGATGGTATTCCTAGATGAGGTAGGACGAGTGGCAACTCGTTTTGGAACATTTGGAGATAGTGTTAACGTCGACACAAGATAGGTGCACGATTTGTGCCAAACGTACCATTGGCTTAGAAATCATTTTGGACACACCTGGTTGTACTCCTAGGTGATGTGGATCAAGCAAAAGCTCATTTTGATATGTTTGGAGATAGTTTTAATCTCGGTGCAAGAAAGGTGCACGATTTGTGCCTAATGTACCATGGGCATGGAAATCGCTTTGGGCACACCCAATGGTACTCCTATGTAGTGTATGTCAAGTGGAAGCTTGTTTTGGTCCGTTTGGAGATTGTGTTTGTCTTGGTGCAAGATATGTGCACGGTTTGATCTAAACGTACCACAGGCTTAGAAATCATTTTGGATGCACCCGATGGTACTCCTAGGAGACGTGGGTCAAGTGAAAGATCGTTTCAGTCCGTTTAGAGATAGTGTTAATCTTGATGCAAGTTAGGTGCACAGTTTGCGCCGATTGTACCACGGGCATGGAAATCATTTTGGGCACACCCGATGGTACTCCTAGGTGATATTGGTCAAGTGGAAGCTCGTTTCGGTCTGTTTGGAGATAGTATTAATCTCGACGGAAGACAGGTGCACAGTTTGACCCAAATGTACAATGGGCATGGAAATCTTTTCAGGCACACCCGATGGTACTTCTTGGTGACATTGGTCAAGTGGAAGCTCGCTTCGGACCATTTCTCGATGCAAGATAGGTGTACGGTTTGTGCCGAATGTACCATAGGCTTTGAAATCGCTTTGGACACACCTAATGGTAATCCTAGGTGGCTAGATCAAGCGGAAGATCGTATCAGTTTGTTTGGAGATAGTGTTAATCTTGACGCAAGATATGTGCACGGTTTGCGTCGACCATACCATAGGTTCAGAAAACATTTTGGGTGCAACTGATGGTACTCCTACGTGGCGTGGGCCAAGTGGAAACACATTTTGCAATATTTGGAGATAGAATCTCGACGCAATATAAGTGCATGATTTGCGCCGAACGTTCCATAGGTGCAGAAATCATTTTAGTGCAACCGATGGTATTCCTAGATGAGGTAGGACGAGTGGCAACTCGTTTTGGAACATTTGGAGATAGTGTTAACGTCGACACAAGATAGGTGCACGATTTGTGCCAAACGTACCATTGGCTTAGAAATCATTTTGGACACACCAGGTTGTACTCCTAGGTGATGTGGATCAAGGAAAAGCTCATTTTGATATGTTTGGAGATAGTTTTAATCTCGGTGCAAGAAAGGTGCACGATTTGTGCCTAATGTACCATGGGCATGGAAAGCGCTTTGGGCACACCCAATGGTACTCCTATGTAGTGTATGTCAAGTGGAAGCTTGTTTTGGTCCGTTTGGAGATTGTGTTTGTCTTGGTGCAAGATATGTGCACGGTTTGATCTGAACGTACCACAGGCTTAGAAATCATTTTAGATGCACCCGATGGTACTCCTAGGGACGTGGGTCAAGTGAAAGATCGTTTCAGTCCGTTTAGAGATAGTGTTAATCTTGATGCAAGATAGGTGCACAGTTTGCGCCGATTGTACCACGGGCATGGAAATCATTTTGGGCACACCCGATGGTACTCCTAGGTGATATTTGTCAAGTGGAAGCTCGTTTCGGTCTGTTTGGAGATAGTATTAATCTCGACGGAAGACAGGTGCACAGTTTGAGCCAAATGTACAATGGGCATGGAAATCTTTTCAGGCACACCCGATGGTACTTCTTGGTGACATTGGTCAAGTGGAAGCTCGCTTCGGACCATTTCTCGATGCAAGATAGGTGTACGGTTTGTGCCGAATGTACCATAGGCTTTGAAATCGCTTTGGGCACACCTGATGGTAATCCTAGGTGGCTAGATCAAGCGGAAGATCGTATCAGTTTGTTTGGAGATAGTGTTAATCTTGACGCAAGATATGTGCATGGTTTGCGTCGACCATACCATAGGTTCAGAAATCATTTTGGGCGCAACTGATGGTACTCCTACGTGGCGTGGGCCAAGTGGAAACACATTTTGCAATATTTGGAGATAGAATCTCGACGCAATATAAGTGCACGATTTGCGCCGAACGTTCCATAGGTGCAGAAATCATTTTAGTGCAACCGATGGTATTCCTAGATGAGGTAGGACGAGTGGCAACTCGTTTTGGAACATTTGGAGATAGTGTTAACGTCGACACAAGATAGGTGCACGATTTGTGCCAAACGTACCATTGGCTTAGAAATCATTTTGGACACACCAGGTTGTACTCCTAGGTGATGTGGATCAAGCAAAAGCTCATTTTGATATGTTTGGAGATAGTTTTAATCTCGGTGCAAGAAAGGTGCACGATTTGTGCCTAATGTACCATGGGCATGGAAATCGCTTTGGGCACACCCAATGGTACTCCTATGTAGTGTATGTCAAGTGGAAGCTTGTTTTGGTCCGTTTGGAGATTGTGTTTGTCTTGGTGCAAGATATGTGCACGGTTTGATCTGAACGTACCACAGGCTTAGAAATCATTTTAGATGCACCCGATGGTACTCCTAGGGACGTGGGTCAAGTGAAAGATCGTTTCAGTCCGTTTAGAGATAGTGTTAATCTTGATGCAAGATAGGTGCACAGTTTGCGCCGATTGTACCACGGGCATGGAAATCATTTTGGGCACACCCGATGGTACTCCTAGGTGATATTTGTCAAGTGGAAGCTCGTTTCGGTCTGTTTGGAGATAGTATTAATCTCGACGGAAGACAGGTGCACAGTTTGAGCCAAATGTACAATGGGCATGGAAATCTTTTCAGGCACACCCGATGGTACTTCTTGGTGACATTGGTCAAGTGGAAGCTCGCTTCGGACCATTTCTCGATGCAAGATAGGTGTACGGTTTGTGCCGAATGTACCATAGGCTTTGAAATCGCTTTGGGCACACCTGATGGTAATCCTAGGTGGCTAGATCAAGCGGAAGATCGTATCAGTTTGTTTGGAGATAGTGTTAATCTTGACGCAAGATATGTGCATGGTTTGCGTCGACCATACCATAGGTTCAGAAATCATTTTGGGCGCAACTGATGGTACTCCTACGTGGCGTGGGCCAAGTGGAAACACATTTTGCAATATTTGGAGATAGAATCTCGACGCAATATAAGTGCACGATTTGCGCCGAACGTTCCATAGGTGCAGAAATCATTTTAGTGCAACCGATGGTATTCCTAGATGAGGTAGGACGAGTGGCAACTCGTTTTGGAACATTTGGAGATAGTGTTAACGTCGACACAAGATAGGTGCACGATTTGTGCCAAACGTACCATTGGCTTAGAAATCATTTTGGACACACCAGGTTGTACTCCTAGGTGATGTGGATCAAGCAAAAGCTCATTTTGATATGTTTGGAGATAGTTTTAATCTCGGTGCAAGAAAGGTGCACGATTTGTGCCTAATGTACCATGGGCATGGAAATCGCTTTGGGCACACCCAATGGTACTCCTATGTAGTGTATGTCAAGTGGAAGCTTGTTTTGGTCCGTTTGGAGATTGTGTTTGTCTTGGTGCAAGATATGTGCACGGTTTGATCTGAACGTACCACAGGCTTAGAAATCATTTTAGATGCACCCGATGGTACTCCTAGGGACGTGGGTCAAGTGAAAGATCGTTTCAGTCCGTTTAGAGATAGTGTTAATCTTGATGCAAGATAGGTGCACAGTTTGCGCCGATTGTACCACGGGCATGGAAATCATTTTGGGCACACCCGATGGTACTCCTAGGTGATATTGGTCAAGTGGAAGCTCGTTTCGGTCTGTTTGGAGATAGTATTAATCTCGACGGAAGACAGGTGCACAGTTTGAGCCAATTGTACAATGGGCATGGAAATCTTTTCAGGCACACCCGATGGTACTTCTTGGTGACATTGGTCAAGTGGAAGCTCACTTCGGACCATTTGGAGATAGTACTAATCTCGATGCAAGATAGGTGTACGGTTTATGCCGAATGTACCATAGGCTTTGAAATCGCTTTGGGCACACCTGATGGTAATCCTAGGTGGCTAGATCAAGCGAAAGATCGTATCAGTTTGTTTGTTTGGAGATAGTGTTAATCTTGACGCAAGATATGTGCACGGTTTGCGTCGAGCATACCATAGGTTCAGAAATCATTTTGGGTGCAACTGATGGTACTCCTACGTGGCGTGGGCCAAGTGGAAACTCATATTGCAATATTTGGAGATAGAATCTCGACGCAATATAAGTGCACGATTTGCGCCGAACGTTCCATAGCTTCAGAAATCATTTTAGTGCAACCGATGGTATTCCTAGATGAGGTAGGACGAGTGGCAACTCGTTTTGGAACATTTGGAGATAGTGTTAACGTCGACACAAGATAGGTGCACGATTTGTGCCAAACGTACCATTGGCTTAGAAATCATTTTGGACACACCTGGTTGTACTCCTAGGTGATGTGGATCAAGCAAAAGCTCATTTTGATATGTTTGGAGATAGTTTTAATCTCGGTGCAAGAAAGGTGCACGATTTGTGCCTAATGTACCATGGGCATGGAAATCGCTTTGGGCACACCCAATGGTACTCCTATGTAGTGTATGTCAAGTGGAAGCTTGTTTTGGTGCGTTTGGAGATTGTGTTTGTCTTGGTGCAAGATATGTGCACGGTTTGATCTAAACGTACCACAGGCTTAGAAATCATTTTGGATGCACCCGATGGTACTCCTAGGAGACGTGGGTCAAGTGAAAGATCGTTTCAGTTCGTTTAGAGATAGTGTTAATCTTGATGCAAGTTAGGTGCACAGTTTGCGCCGATTGTACCACGGGCATGGAAATCATTTTGGGCACACCCGATGGTACTCCTAGGTGATATTGGTCAAGTGGAAGCTCGTTTCGGTCTGTTTGGAGATAGTATTAATCTCGACGGAAGACAGGTGCACAGTTTGAGCCAAATGTACAATGGGCATGGAAATCTTTTCAGGCACACCCGATGGTACTTCTTGGTGACATTGGTCAAGTGGAAGCTCGCTTCGGACCATTTCTCGATGCAAGATAGGTGTACGGTTTGTGCCGAATGTACCATAGGCTTTGAAATCGCTTTGGGCACACCTAATGGTAATCCTAGGTGGCTAGATCAAGCGGAAGATCGTATCAGTTTGTTTGGAGATAGTGTTAATCTTGACACAAGATATGTGCACGGTTTGCGTCGACCATACCATAGGTTCAGAAAACATTTTGGGCGCAACTGATGGTACTCCTACGTGGCGTGGGCCAAGTGGAAACACATTTTGCAATATTTGGAGATAGAATCTCGACGCAATATAAGTGCATGATTTGCGCCGAACGTTCCATAGGTGCAGAAATCATTTTAGTGCAACCGATGGTATTCCTAGATGAGGTAGGACGAGTGGCAACTCGTTTTGGAACATTTGGAGATAGTGTTAACGTCGACACAAGATAGGTGCACGATTTGTGCCAAACGTACCATTGGCTTAGAAATCATTTTGGACACACCAGGTTGTACTCCTAGGTGATGTGGATCAAGGAAAAGCTCATTTTGATATGTTTGGAGATAGTTTTAATCTCGGTGCAAGAAAGGTGCACGATTTGTGCCTAATGTACCATGGGCATGGAAAGCGCTTTGGGCACACCCAATGGTACTCCTATGTAGTGTATGTCAAGTGGAAGCTTGTTTTGGTCCGTTTGGAGATTGTGTTTGTCTTGGTGCAAGATATGTGCACGGTTTGATCTGAAAGTACCACAGGCTTAGAAATCATTTTAGATGCACCCGATGGTACTCCTAGGGACGTGGGTCAAGTGAAAGATCGTTTCAGTCCGTTTAGAGATAGTGTTAATCTTGATGCAAGATAGGTGCACAGTTTGCGCCGATTGTACCACGGGCATGGAAATCATTTTGGGCACACCCGATGGTACTCCTAGGTGATATTTGTCAAGTGGAAGCTCGTTTCGGTCTGTTTGGAGATAGTATTAATCTCGACGGAAGACAGGTGCACAGTTTGAGCCAAATGTACAATGGGCATGGAAATCTTTTCAGGCACACCCGATGGTACTTCTTGGTGACATTGGTCAAGTGGAAGCTCGCTTCGGACCATTTCTCGATGCAAGATAGGTGTACGGTTTGTGCCGAATGTACCATAGGCTTTGAAATCGCTTTGGGCACACCTGATGGTAATCCTAGGTGGCTAGATCAAGCGGAAGATCGTATCAGTTTGTTTGGAGATAGTGTTAATCTTGACGCAAGATATGTGCACGGTTTGCGTCGACCATACCATAGGTTCAGAAATCATTTTGGGCGCAACTGATGGTACTCCTACGTGGCGTGGGCCAAGTGGAAACTCATTTTGCAATATTTGGAGATAGAATCTCGACGCAATATAAGTGCACGATTTGCGCCGAACGTTCCATAGGTGCAGAAATCATTTTAGTGCAACCGATGGTATTCCTAGATGAGGTAGGACGAGTGGCAACTCGTTTTGGAACATTTGGAGATAGTGTTAACGTCGACACAAGATAGGTGCACGATTTGTGCCAAACGTACCATTGGCTTAGAAATCATTTTGGACACACCTGGTTGTACTCCTAGGTGATGTGGATCAAGCAAAAGCTCATTTTGATATGTTTGGAGATAGTTTTAATCTCGGTGCAAGAAAGGTGCACGATTTGTGCCTAATGTACCATGGGCATGGAAATCGCTTTGGGCACACCCAATGGTACTCCTATGTAGTGTATGTCAAGTGGAAGCTTGTTTTGGTCCGTTTGGAGATTGTGTTTGTCTTGGTGCAAGATATGTGCACGGTTTGATCTAAACGTACCACAGGCTTAGAAATCATTTTGGATGCACCCGATGGTACTCCTAGGAGACGTGGCTCAAGTGAAAGATCGTTTCAGTCCGTTTAGAGATAGTGTTAATCTTGATGCAAGTTAGGTGCACAGTTTGCGCCGATTGTACCACGGGCATGGAAATCATTTTGGGCACACCCGATGGTACTCCTAGGTGATATTGGTCAAGTGGAAGCTCGTTTCGGTCTGTTTGGAGATAGTATTAATCTCGACGGAAGACAGGTGCACAGTTTGAGCCAAATGTACAATGGGCATGGAAATCTTTTCAGGCACACCCGATGGTACTTCTTGGTGACATTGGTCAAGTGGAAGCTCGCTTCGGACCATTTCTCGATGCAAGATAGGTGTACGGTTTGTGCCGAATGTACCATAGGCTTTGAAATCGCTTTGGGCACACCTAATGGTAATCCTAGGTGGCTAGATCAAGCGGAAGATCGTATCAGTTTGTTTGGAGATAGTATTAATCTTGACGCAAGATATGTGCACGGTTTGCGTCGACCATACCATAGGTTCAGAAAACATTTTGGGCGCAACTGATGGTACTCCTACGTGGCGTGGGCCAAGTGGAAACACATTTTGCAATATTTGGAGATAGAATCTCGACGCAATATAAGTGCACGATTTGCGCCGAACGTTCCATAGGTGCAGAAATCATTTTAGTGCAACCGATGGTATTCCTAGATGAGGTAGGACGAGTGGCAACTCGTTTTGGAACATTTGGAGATAGTGTTAACGTCGACACAAGATAGGTGCACGATTTGTGCCAAACGTACCATTGGCTTAGAAATCATTTTGGACACACCAGGTTGTACTCCTAGGTGATGTGGATCAAGGAAAAGCTCATTTTGATATGTTTGGAGATAGTTTTAATCTCGGTGCAAGAAAGGTGCACGATTTGTGCCTAATGTACCATGGGCATGGAAAGCGCTTTGGGCACACCCAATGGTACTCCTATGTAGTGTATGTCAAGTGGAAGCTTGTTTTGGTCCGTTTGGAGATTGTGTTTGTCTTGGTGCAAGATATGTGCACGGTTTGATCTGAACGTACCACAGGCTTAGAAATCATTTTAGATGCACCCGATGGTACTCCTAGGGACGTGGGTCAAGTGAAAGATCGTTCCAGTCCGTTTAGAGATAGTGTTAATCTTGATGCAAGATAGGTGCACAGTTTGCGCCGATTGTACCACGGGCATGGAAATCATTTTGGGCACACCCGATGGTACTCCTAGGTGATATTTGTCAAGTGGAAGCTCGTTTCGGTCTGTTTAGAGATAGTATTAATCTCGACGGAAGACAGGTGCACAGTTTGAGCCAAATGTACAATGGGCATGGAAATCTTTTCAGGCACACCCGATGGTACTTCTTGGTGACATTGGTCAAGTGGAAGCTCGCTTCGGACCATTTCTCGATGCAAGATAGGTGTACGGTTTGTGCCGAATGTACCATAGGCTTTGAAATCGCTTTGGGCACACCTAATGGTAATCCTAGGTGGCTAGATCAAGCGGAAGATCGTATCAGTTTGTTTGGAGATAGTATTAATCTTGACGCAAGATATGTGCACGGTTTGCGTCGACCATACCATAGGTTCAGAAAACATTTTGGGCGCAACTGATGGTACTCCTACGTGGCGTGGGCCAAGTGGAAACACATTTTGCAATATTTGGAGATAGAATCTCGACGCAATATAAGTGCACGATTTGCGCCGAACGTTCCATAGGTGCAGAAATCATTTTAGTGCAACCGATGGTATTCCTAGATGAGGTAGGACGAGTGGCAACTCGTTTTGGAACATTTGGAGATAGTGTTAACGTCGACACAAGATAGGTGCACGATTTGTGCCAAACGTACCATTGGCTTAGAAATCATTTTGGACACACCAGGTTGTACTCCTAGGTGATGTGGATCAAGGAAAAGCTCATTTTGATATGTTTGGAGATAGTTTTAATCTCGGTGCAAGAAAGGTGCACGATTTGTGCCTAATGTACCATGGGCATGGAAAGCGCTTTGGGCACACCCAATGGTACTCCTATGTAGTGTATGTCAAGTGGAAGCTTGTTTTGGTCCGTTTGGAGATTGTGTTTGTCTTGGTGCAAGATATGTGCACGGTTTGATCTGAACGTACCACAGGCTTAGAAATCATTTTAGATGCACCCGATGGTACTCCTAGGGACGTGGGTCAAGTGAAAGATCGTTCCAGTCCGTTTAGAGATAGTGTTAATCTTGATGCAAGATAGGTGCACAGTTTGCGCCGATTGTACCACGGGCATGGAAATCATTTTGGGCACACCCGATGGTACTCCTAGGTGATATTTGTCAAGTGGAAGCTCGTTTCGGTCTGTTTAGAGATAGTATTAATCTCGACGGAAGACAGGTGCACAGTTTGAGCCAAATGTACAATGGGCATGGAAATCTTTTCAGGCACACCCGATGGTACTTCTTGGTGACATTGGTCAAGTGGAAGCTCGCTTCGGACCATTTCTCGATGCAAGATAGGTGTACGGTTTGTGCCGAATGTACCATAGGCTTTGAAATCGCTTTGGGCACACCTAATGGTAATCCTAGGTGGCTAGATCAAGCGGAAGATCGTATCAGTTTGTTTGGAGATAGTGTTAATCTTGACGCAAGATATGTGCACGGTTTGCGTCGACCATACCATAGGTTCAGAAAACATTTTGGGCGCAACTGATGGTACTCCTACGTGGCGTGGGCCAAGTGGAAACACATTTTGCAATATTTGGAGATAGAATCTCGACGCAATATAAGTGCACGATTTGCGCCGAACGTTCCATAGGTGCAGAAATCATTTTAGTGCAACTGATGGTATTCCTAGATGAGGTAGGACGAGTGGCAACTCGTTTTGGAACATTTGGAGATAGTGTTAACGTCGACACAAGATAGGTGCACGATTTGTGCCAAACGTACCATTGGCTTAGAAATCATTTTGGACACACCTGGTTGTACTCCTAGGTGATGTGGATCAAGCAAAAGCTCATTTTGATATGTTTGGAGATAGTTTTAATCTCGGTGCAAGAAAGGTGCACGATTTGTGCCTAATGTACCATGGGCATGGAAATCGCTTTGGGCACACCCAATGGTACTCCTATGTAGTGTATGTCAAGTGGAAGCTTGTTTTGGTCCGTTTGGAGATTGTGTTTGTCTTGGTGCAAGATATGTGCACGGTTTGATCTGAACGTACCACAGGCTTAGAAATCATTTTAGATGCACCCGATGGTACTCCTAGGGACGTGGGTCAAGTGAAAGATCGTTTCAGTCCGTTTAGAGATAGTGTTAATCTTGATGCAAGATAGGTGCACAGTTTGCGCCGATTGTACCACGGGCATGGAAATCATTTTGGGCACACCCGATGGTACTCCTAGGTGATATTTGTCAAGTGGAAGCTCGTTTCGGTCTGTTTGGAGATAGTATTAATCTCGACGGAAGACAGGTGCACAGTTTGAGCCAAATGTACAATGGGCATGGAAATCTTTTCAGGCACACCCGATGGTACTTCTTGGTGACATTGGTCAAGTGGAAGCTCGCTTCGGACCATTTCTCGATGCAAGATAGGTGTACGGTTTGTGCCGAATGTACCATAGGCTTTGAAATCGCTTTGGGCACACCTGATGGTAATCCTAGGTGGCTAGATCAAGCGGAAGATCGTATCAGTTTGTTTGGAGATAGTGTTAATCTTGACGCAAGATATGTGCACGGTTTGCGTCGACCATACCATAGGTTCAGAAATCATTTTGGGCGCAACTGATGGTACTCCTACGTGGCGTGGGCCAAGTGGAAACTCATTTTGCAATATTTGGAGATAGAATCTCGACGCAATATAAGTGCACGATTTGCGCCGAACGTTCCATAGGTGCAGAAATCATTTTAGTGCAACCGATGGTATTCCTAGATGAGGTAGGACGAGTGGCAACTCGTTTTGGAACATTTGGAGATAGTGTTAACGTCGACACAAGATAGGTGCACGATTTGTGCCAAACGTACCATTGGCTTAGAAATCATTTTGGACACACCTGGTTGTACTCCTAGGTGATGTGGATCAAGCAAAAGCTCATTTTGATATGCTTGGAGATAGTTTTAATCTCGGTGCAAGAAAGGTGCACGATTTGTGCCTAATGTACCATGGGCATGGAAATCGCTTTGGGCACACCCAATGGTACTCCTATGTAGTGTATGTCAAGTGGAAGCTTGTTTTGGTCCGTTTGGAGATTGTGTTTGTCTTGGTGCAAGATATGTGCACGGTTTGATCTAAACGTACCACAGGCTTAGAAATCATTTTGGATGCACCCGATGGTACTCCTAGGAGACGTGGGTCAAGTGAAAGATCGTTTCAGTCCGTTTAGAGATAGTGTTAATCTTGATGCAAGTTAGGTGCACAGTTTGCGCCGATTGTACCACGGGCATGGAAATCATTTTGGGCACACCCGATGGTACTCCTAGGTGATATTGGTCAAGTGGAAGCTCGTTTCGGTCTGTTTGGAGATAGTATTAATCTCGACGGAAGACAGGTGCACAGTTTGAGCCAAATGTACAATGGGCATGGAAATCTTTTCAGGCACACCCGATGGTACTTCTTGGTGACATTGGTCAAGTGGAAGCTCGCTTCGGACCATTTCTCGATGCAAGATAGGTGTACGGTTTGTGCCGAATGTACCATAGGCTTTGAAATCGCTTTGGGCACACCTAATGGTAATCCTAGGTGGCTAGATCAAGCGGAAGATCGTATCAGTTTGTTTGGAGATAGTGTTAATCTTGACGCAAGATATGTGCACGGTTTGCGTCGACCATACCATAGGTTCAGAAAACATTTTGGGCGCAACTGATGGTACTCCTACGTGGCGTGGGCCAAGTGGAAACACATTTTGCAATATTTGGAGATAGAATCTCGACGCAATATAAGTGCACGATTTGCGCCGAACGTTCCATAGGTGCAGAAATCATTTTAGTGCAACCGATGGTATTCCTAGATGAGGTAGGACGAGTGGCAACTCGTTTTGGAACATTTGGAGATAGTGTTAACGTCGACACAAGATAGGTGCACGATTTGTGCCAAACGTACCATTGGCTTAGAAATCATTTTGGACACACCAGGTTGTACTCCTAGGTGATGTGGATCAAGCAAAAGCTCATTTTGATATGTTTGGAGATAGTTTTAATCTCGGTGCAAGAAAGGTGCACGATTTGTGCCTAATGTACCATGGGCATGGAAATCGCTTTGGGCACACCCAATGGTACTCCTATGTAGTGTATGTCAAGTGGAAGCTTGTTTTGGTCCGTTTGGAGATTGTGTTTGTCTTGGTGCAAGATATGTGCACGGTTTGATCTGAACGTACCACAGGCTTAGAAATCATTTTAGATGCACCCGATGGTACTCCTAGGGACGTGGGTCAAGTGAAAGATCGTTTCAGTCCGTTTAGAGATAGTGTTAATCTTGATGCAAGATAGGTGCACAGTTTGCGCCGATTGTACCACGGGCATGGAAATCATTTTGGGCACACCCGATGGTACTCCTAGGTGATATTGGTCAAGTGGAAGCTCGTTTCGGTCTGTTTGGAGATAGTATTAATCTCGACGGAAGACAGGTGCACAGTTTGAGCCAATTGTACAATGGGCATGGAAATCTTTTCAGGCACACCCGATGGTACTTCTTGGTGACATTGGTCAAGTGGAAGCTCGCTTCGGACCATTTGGAGATAGTACTAATCTCGATGCAAGATAGGTGTACGGTTTATGCCGAATGTACCATAGGCTTTGAAATCGCTTTGGGCACACCTGATGGTAATCCTAGGTGGCTAGATCAAGCGAAAGATCGTATCAGTTTGTTTGTTTGGAGATAGTGTTAATCTTGACGCAAGATATGTGCACGGTTTGCGTCGAGCATACCATAGGTTCAGAAATCATTTTGGGTGCAACTGATGGTACTCCTACGTGGCGTGGGCCAAGTGGAAACTCATATTGCAATATTTGGAGATAGAATCTCGACGCAATATAAGTGCACGATTTGCGCCGAACGTTCCATAGCTTCAGAAATCATTTTAGTGCAACCGATGGTATTCCTAGATGAGGTAGGACGAGTGGCAACTCGTTTTGGAACATTTGGAGATAGTGTTAACGTCGACACAAGATAGGTGCACGATTTGTGCCAAACGTACCATTGGCTTAGAAATCATTTTGGACACACCTGGTTGTACTCCTAGGTGATGTGGATCAAGCAAAAGCTCATTTTGATATGTTTGGAGATAGTTTTAATCTCGGTGCAAGAAAGGTGCACGATTTGTGCCTAATGTACCATGGGCATGGAAATCGCTTTGGGCACACCCAATGGTACTCCTATGTAGTGTATGTCAAGTGGAAGCTTGTTTTGGTCCGTTTGGAGATTGTGTTTGTCTTGGTGCAAGATATGTGCACGGTTTGATCTAAACGTACCACAGGCTTAGAAATAATTTTGGATGCACCCGATGGTACTCCTAGGAGACGTGGGTCAAGTGAAAGATCGTTTCAGTCCGTTTAGAGATAGTGTTAATCTTGATGCAAGTTAGGTGCACAGTTTGCGCCGATTGTACCACGGGCATGGAAATCATTTTGGGCACACCCGATGGTACTCCTAGGTGATATTGGTCAAGTGGAAGCTCGTTTCGGTCTGTTTGGAGATAGTATTAATCTCGACGGAAGACAGGTGCACAGTTTGAGCCAAATGTACAATGGGCATGGAAATCTTTTCAGGCACACCCGATGGTACTTCTTGGTGACATTGGTCAAGTGGAAGCTCGCTTCGGACCATTTCTCGATGCAAGATAGGTGTACGGTTTGTGCCGAATGTACCATAGGCTTTGAAATCGCTTTGGGCACACCTAATGGTAATCCTAGGTGGCTAGATCAAGCGGAAGATCGTATCAGTTTGTTTGGAGATAGTGTTAATCTTGACGCAAGATATGTGCACGGTTTGCGTCGACCATACCATAGGTTCAGAAATCATTTTGGGCGCAACTGATGGTACTCCTACGTGGCGTGGGCCAAGTGGAAACACATTTTGCAATATTTGGAGATAGAATCTCGACGCAATATAAGTGCACGATTTGCGCCGAACGTTCCATAGGTGCAGAAATCATTTTAGTGCAACCGATGGTATTCCTAGATGAGGTAGGACGAGTGGCAACTCGTTTTGGAACATTTGGAGATAGTGTTAACGTCGACACAAGATAGGTGCACGATTTGTGCCAAACGTACCATTGTTTTAGAAATCATTTTGGACACACCAGGTTGTACTCCTAGGTGATGTGGATCAAGGAAAAGCTCATTTTGATATGTTTGGAGATAGTTTTAATCTCGGTGCAAGAAAGGTGCACGATTTGTGCCTAATGTACCATGGGCATGGAAAGCGCTTTGGGCACACCCAATGGTACTCCTATGTAGTGTATGTCAAGTGGAAGCTTGTTTTGGTCCGTTTGGAGATTGTGTTTGTCTTGGTGCAAGATATGTGCACGGTTTGATCTGAACGTACCACAGGCTTAGAAATCATTTTAGATGCACCCGATGGTACTCCTAGGGACGTGGGTCAAGTGAAAGATCGTTTCAGTCCGTTTAGAGATAGTGTTAATCTTGATGCAAGATAGGTGCACAGTTTGCGCCGATTGTACCACGGGCATGGAAATCATTTTGGGCACACCCGATGGTACTCCTAGGTGATATTTGTCAAGTGGAAGCTCATTTCGGTCTGTTTGGAGATAGTATTAATCTCGACGGAAGACAGGTGCACAGTTTGAGCCAAATGTACAAAGGGCATGGAAATCTTTTCAGGCACACCCGATGGTACTTCTTGGTGACATTGGTCAAGTGGAAGCTCGCTTCGGACCATTTCTCGATGCAAGATAGGTGTACGGTTTGTGCCGAATGTACCATAGGCTTTGAAATCGCTTTGGGCACACCTGATGGTAATCCTAGGTGGCTAGATCAAGCGGAAGATCGTATCAGTTTGTTTGGAGATAGTGTTAATCTTGACGCAAGATATGTGCACGGTTTGCGTCGACCATACCATAGGTTCAGAAATCATTTTGGGCGCAACTGATGGTACTCCTACGTGGCGTGGGCCAAGTGGAAACTCATTTTGCAATATTTGGAGATAGAATCTCGATGCAATATAAGTGCACGATTTGCGCCGAACGTTCCATAGGTGCAGAAATCATTTTAGTGCAACCGATGGTATTCCTAGATGAGGTAGGACGAGTGGCAACTCATTTTGGAACATTTGGAGATAGTGTTAACGTCGACACAAGATAGGTGCACGATTTGTGCCAAACGTACCATTGGCTTAGAAATCATTTTGGACACACCTGGTTGTACTCCTAGGTGATGTGGATCAAGCAAAAGCTCATTTTGATATGTTTGGAGATAGTTTTAATCTCGGTGCAAGAAAGGTGCACGATTTGTGCCTAATGTACCATGGGCATGGAAATCGCTTTGGGCACACCCAATGGTACTCCTATGTAGTGTATGTCAAGTGGAAGCTTGTTTTGGTCCGTTTGGAGATTGTGTTTGTCTTGGTGCAAGATATGTGCACGGTTTGATCTAAACGTACCACAGGCTTAGAAATCATTTTGGATGCACCCGATGGTACTCCTAGGAGACGTGGGTCAAGTGAAAGATCGTTTCAGTCCGTTTAGAGATAGTGTTAATCTTGATGCAAGTTAGGTGCACAGTTTGCGCCGATTGTACCACGGGCATGGAAATCATTTTGGGCACACCCGATGGTACTCCTAGGTGATATTGGTCAAGTGGAAGCTCGTTTCGGTCTGTTTGGAGATAGTATTAATCTCGACGGAAGACAGGTGCACAGTTTGAGCCAAATGTACAATGGGCATGGAAATCTTTTCAGGCACACCCGATGGTACTTCTTGGTGACATTGGTCAAGTGGAAGCTCGCTTCGGACCATTTCTCGATGCAAGATAGGTGTACGGTTTGTGCCGAATGTACCATAGGCTTTGAAATCGCTTTGGGCACACCTAATGGTAATCCTAGGTGGCTAGATCAAGCGGAAGATCGTATCAGTTTGTTTGGAGATAGTGTTAATCTTGACGCAAGATATGTGCACGGTTTGCGTCGACCATACCATAGGTTCAGAAATCATTTTGGGCGCAACTGATGGTACTCCTACGTGGCGTGGGCCAAGTGGAAACACATTTTGCAATATTTGGAGATAGAATCTCGACGCAATATAAGTGCACGATTTGCGCCGAACGTTCCATAGGTGCAGAAATCATTTTAGTGCAACCGATGGTATTCCTAGATGAGGTAGGACGAGTGGCAACTCGTTTTGGAACATTTGGAGATAGTGTTAACGTCGACACAAGATAGGTGCACGATTTGTGCCAAACGTACCATTGTTTTAGAAATCATTTTGGACACACCAGGTTGTACTCCTAGGTGATGTGGATCAAGGAAAAGCTCATTTTGATATGTTTGGAGATAGTTTTAATCTCGGTGCAAGAAAGGTGCACGATTTGTGCCTAATGTACCATGGGCATGGAAAGCGCTTTGGGCACACCCAATGGTACTCCTATGTAGTGTATGTCAAGTGGAAGCTTGTTTTGATCCGTTTGGAGATTGTGTTTGTCTTGGTGCAAGATATGTGCACGGTTTGATCTGAACGTACCACAGGCTTAGAAATGATTTTAGATGCACCCGATGGTACTCCTAGGGACGTGGGTCAAGTGAAAGATCGTTTCAGTCCGTTTAGAGATAGTGTTAATCTTGATGCAAGATAGGTGCACAGTTTGCGCCGATTGTACCACGGGCATGGAAATCATTTTGGGCACACCCGATGGTACTCCTAGGTGATATTTGTCAAGTGGAAGCTCATTTCGGTCTGTTTGGAGATAGTATTAATCTCGACGGAAGACAGGTGCACAGTTTGAGCCAAATGTACAAAGGGCATGGAAATCTTTTCAGGCACACCCGATGGTACTTCTTGGTGACATTGGTCAAGTGGAAGCTCGCTTCGGACCATTTCTCGATGCAAGATAGGTGTACGGTTTGTGCCGAATGTACCATAGGCTTTGAAATCGCTTTGGGCACACCTGATGGTAATCCTAGGTGGCTAGATCAAGCGGAAGATCGTATCAGTTTGTTTGGAGATAGTGTTAATCTTGACGCAAGATATGTGCACGGTTTGCGTCGACCATACCATAGGTTCAGAAATCATTTTGGGCGCAACTGATGGTACTCCTACGTGGCGTGGGCCAAGTGGAAACTCATTTTGCAATATTTGGAGATAGAATCTCGATGCAATATAAGTGCACGATTTGCGCCGAACGTTCCATAGGTGCAGAAATCATTTTAGTGCAACCGATGGTATTCCTAGATGAGGTAGGACGAGTGGCAACTCGTTTTGGAACATTTGGAGATAGTGTTAACGTCGACACAAGATAGGTGCACGATTTGTGCCAAACGTACCATTGGCTTAGAAATCATTTTGGACACACCTGGTTGTACTCCTAGGTGATGTGGATCAAGCAAAAGCTCATTTTGATATGTTTGGAGATAGTTTTAATCTCGGTGCAAGAAAGGTGCACGATTTGTGCCTAATGTACCATGGGCATGGAAATCGCTTTGGGCACACCCAATGGTACTCCTATGTAGTGTATGTCAAGTGGAAGCTTGTTTTGGTCCGTTTGGAGATTGTGTTTGTCTTGGTGCAAGATATGTGCACGGTTTGATCTAAACGTACCACAGGCTTAGAAATCATTTTGGATGCACCCGATGGTACTCCTAGGAGACGTGGGTCAAGTGAAAGATCGTTTCAGTCCGTTTAGAGATAGTGTTAATCTTGATGCAAGTTAGGTGCACAGTTTGCGCCGATTGTACCACGGGCATGGAAATCATTTTGGGCACACCCGATGGTACTCCTAGGTGATATTGGTCAAGTGGAAGCTCGTTTCGGTCTGTTTGGAGATAGTATTAATCTCGACGGAAGACAGGTGCACAGTTTGAGCCAAATGTACAATGGGCATGGAAATCTTTTCAGGCACACCCGATGGTACTTCTTGGTGACATTGGTCAAGTGGAAGCTCGCTTCGGACCATTTCTCGATGCAAGATAGGTGTACGGTTTGTGCCGAATGTACCATAGGCTTTGAAATCGCTTTGGGCACACCTAATGGTAATCCTAGGTGGCTAGATCAAGCGGAAGATCGTATCAGTTTGTTTGGAGATAGTGTTAATCTTGACGCAAGATATGTGCACGGTTTGCGTCGACCATACCATAGGTTCAGAAATCATTCTGGGCGCAACTGATGGTACTCCTACGTGGCGTGGGCCAAGTGGAAACACATTTTGCAATATTTGGAGATAGAATCTCGACGCAATATAAGTGCACGATTTGCGCCGAACGTTCCATAGGTGCAGAAATCATTTTAGTGCAACCGATGGTATTCCTAGATGAGGTAGGACGAGTGGCAACTCGTTTTGGAACATTTGGAGATAGTGTTAACGTCGACACAAGATAGGTGCACGATTTGTGCCAAACGTACCATTGGCTTAGAAATCATTTTGGACACACCAGGTTGTACTCCTAGGTGATGTGGATCAAGGAAAAGCTCATTTTGATATGTTTGGAGATAGTTTTAATCTCGGTGCAAGAAAGGTGCACGATTTGTGCCTAATGTACCATGGGCATGGAAAGCGCTTTGGGCACACCCAATGGTACTCCTATGTAGTGTATGTCAAGTGGAAGCTTGTTTTGGTCCGTTTGGAGATTGTGTTTGTCTTGGTGCAAGATATGTGCACGGTTTGATCTGAACGTACCACAGGCTTAGAAATCATTTTAGATGCACCCGATGGTACTCCTAGGGACGTGGGTCAAGTGAAAGATCGTTTCAGTCCGTTTAGAGATAGTGTTAATCTTGATGCAAGATAGGTGCACAGTTTGCGCCGATTGTACCACGGGCATGGAAATCATTTTGGGCACACCCGATGGTACTCCTAGGTGATATTTGTCAAGTGGAAGCTCATTTCGGTCTGTTTGGAGATAGTATTAATCTCGACGGAAGACAGGTGCACAGTTTGAGCCAAATGTACAAAGGGCATGGAAATCTTTTCAGGCACACCCGATGGTACTTCTTGGTGACATTGGTCAAGTGGAAGCTCGCTTCGGACCATTTCTCGATGCAAGATAGGTGTACGGTTTGTGCCGAATGTACCATAGGCTTTGAAATCGCTTTGGGCACACCTGATGGTAATCCTAGGTGGCTAGATCAAGCGGAAGATCGTATCAGTTTGTTTGGAGATAGTGTTAATCTTGACGCAAGATATGTGCACGGTTTGCGTCGACCATACCATAGGTTCAGAAATCATTTTGGGCGCAACTGATGGTACTCCTACGTGGCGTGGGCCAAGTGGAAACTCATTTTGCAATATTTGGAGATAGAATCTCGATGCAATATAAGTTCACGATTTGCGCCGAACGTTCCATAGGTGCAGAAATCATTTTAGTGCAACCGATGGTATTCCTAGATGAGGTAGGACGAGTGGCAACTCGTTTTGGAACATTTGGAGATAGTGTTAACGTCGACACAAGATAGGTGCACGATTTGTGCCAAACGTACCATTGGCTTAGAAATCATTTTGGACACACCTGGTTGTACTCCTAGGTGATGTGGATCAAGCAAAAGCTCATTTTGATATGTTTGGAGATAGTTTTAATCTCGGTGCAAGAAAGGTGCACGATTTGTGCCTAATGTACCATGGGCATGGAAATCGCTTTGGGCACACCCAATGGTACTCCTATGTAGTGTATGTCAAGTGGAAGCTTGTTTTGGTCCGTTTGGAGATTGTGTTTGTCTTGGTGCAAGATATGTGCACGGTTTGATCTAAACGTACCACAGGCTTAGAAATCATTTTGGATGCACCCGATGGTACTCCTAGGAGACGTGGGTCAAGTGAAAGATCGTTTCAGTCCGTTTAGAGATAGTGTTAATCTTGATGCAAGTTAGGTGCACAGTTTGCGCCGATTGTACCACGGGCATGGAAATCATTTTGGGCACACCCGATGGTACTCCTAGGTGATATTGGTCAAGTGGAAGCTCGTTTCGGTCTGTTTGGAGATAGTATTAATCTCGACGGAAGACAGGTGCACAGTTTGAGCCAAATGTACAATGGGCATGGAAATCTTTTCAGGCACACCCGATGGTACTTCTTGGTGACATTGGTCAAGTGGAAGCTCGCTTCGGACCATTTCTCGATGCAAGATAGGTGTACGGTTTGTGCCGAATGTACCATAGGCTTTGAAATCGCTTTGGGCACACCTAATGGTAATCCTAGGTGGCTAGATCAAGCGGAAGATCGTATCAGTTTGTTTGGAGATAGTGTTAATCTTGACGCAAGATATGTGCACGGTTTGCGTCGACCATACCATAGGTTCAGAAATCATTTTGGGCGCAACTGATGGTACTCCTACGTGGCGTGGGCCAAGTGGAAACACATTTTGCAATATTTGGAGATAGAATCTCGACGCAATATAAGTGCACGATTTGCGCCGAACGTTCCATAGGTGCAGAAATCATTTTAGTGCAACCGATGGTATTCCTAGATGAGGTAGGACGAGTGGCAACTCGTTTTGGAACATTTGGAGATAGTGTTAACGTCGACACAAGATAGGTGCACGATTTGTGCCAAACGTACCATTGGCTTAGAAATCATTTTGGACACACCAGGTTGTACTCCTAGGTGATGTGGATCAAGGAAAAGCTCATTTTGATATGTTTGGAGATAGTTTTAATCTCGGTGCAAGAAAGGTGCACGATTTGTGCCTAATGTACCATGGGCATGGAAAGCGCTTTGGGCACACCCAATGGTACTCCTATGTAGTGTATGTCAAGTGGAAGCTTGTTTTGGTCCGTTTGGAGATTGTGTTTGTCTTGGTGCAAGATATGTGCACGGTTTGATCTGAACGTACCACAGGCTTAGAAATCATTTTAGATGCACCCGATGGTACTCCTAGGGACGTGGGTCAAGTGAAAGATCGTTTCAGTCCGTTTAGAGATAGTGTTAATCTTGATGCAAGATAGGTGCACAGTTTGCGCCGATTGTACCACGGGCATGGAAATCATTTTGGGCACACCCGATGGTACTCCTAGGTGATATTTGTCAAGTGGAAGCTCATTTCGGTCTGTTTGGAGATAGTATTAATCTCGACGGAAGACAGGTGCACAGTTTGAGCCAAATGTACAAAGGGCATGGAAATCTTTTCAGGCACACCCGATGGTACTTCTTGGTGACATTGGTCAAGTGGAAGCTCGCTTCGGACCATTTCTCGATGCAAGATAGGTGTACGGTTTGTGCCGAATGTACCATAGGCTTTGAAATCGCTTTGGGCACACCTGATGGTAATCCTAGGTGGCTAGATCAAGCGGAAGATCGTATCAGTTTGTTTGGAGATAGTGTTAATCTTGACGCAAGATATGTGCACGGTTTGCGTCGACCATACCATAGGTTCAGAAATCATTTTGGGCGCAACTGATGGTACTCCTACGTGGCGTGGGCCAAGTGGAAACTCATTTTGCAATATTTGGAGATAGAATCTCGATGCAATATAAGTTCACGATTTGCGCCGAACGTTCCATAGGTGCAGAAATCATTTTAGTGCAACCGATGGTATTCCTAGATGAGGTAGGACGAGTGGCAACTCGTTTTGGAACATTTGGAGATAGTGTTAACGTCGACACAAGATAGGTGCACGATTTGTGCCAAACGTACCATTGGCTTAGAAATCATTTTGGACACACCAGGTTGTACTCCTAGGTGATGTGGATCAAGCAAAAGCTCATTTTGATATGTTTGGAGATAGTTTTAATCTCGGTGCAAGAAAGGTGCACGATTTGTGCCTAATGTACCATGGGCATGGAAATCGCTTTGGGCACACCCAATGGTACTCCTACGTAGTGTATGTCAAGTGGAAGCTTGTTTTGGTCCGTTTGGAGATTGTGTTTGTCTTGGTGCAAGATATGTGCACGGTTTGATCTAAACGTACCACAGGCTTAGAAATCATTTTGGATGCACGCGATGGTACTCCTAGGAGACGTGGGTCAAGTGAAAGATCGTTTCAGTCCGTTTAGAGATAGTGTTAATCTTGATGCAAGTTAGGTGCACAGTTTGCGCCGATTGTACCACGGGCATGGAAATCATTTTGGGCACACCCGATGGTACTCCTAGGTGATATTGGTCAAGTGGAAGCTCGTTTCGGTCTGTTTGGAGATAGTATTAATCTCGACGGAAGACAGGTGCACAGTTTGAGCCAAATGTACAATGGGCATGGAAATCTTTTCAGGCACACCCGATGGTACTTCTTGGTGACATTGGTCAAGTGGAAGCTCGCTTCGGACCATTTCTCGATGCAAGATAGGTGTACGGTTTGTGCCGAATGTACCATAGGCTTTGAAATCGCTTTGGGCACACCTAATGGTAATCCTAGGTGGCTAGATCAAGCGGAAGATCGTATCAGTTTGTTTGGAGATAGTGTTAATCTTGACGCAAGATATGTGCACGGTTTGCGTCGACCATACCATAGGTTCAGAAATCATTTTGGGCGCAACTGATGGTACTCCTACGTGGCGTGGGCCAAGTGGAAACACATTTTGCAATATTTGGAGATAGAATCTCGACGCAATATAAGTGCACGATTTGCGCCGAACGTTCCATAGGTGCAGAAATCATTTTAGTGCAACCGATGGTATTCCTAGATGAGGTAGGACGAGTGGCAACTCGTTTTGGAACATTTGGAGATAGTGTTAACGTCGACACAAGATAGGTGCACGATTTGTGCCAAACGTACCATTGGCTTAGAAATCATTTTGGACACACCAGGTTGTACTCCTAGGTGATGTGGATCAAGGAAAAGCTCATTTTGATATGTTTGGAGATAGTTTTAATCTCGGTGCAAGAAAGGTGCACGATTTGTGCCTAATGTACCATGGGCATGGAAAGCGCTTTGGGCACACCCAATGGTACTCCTATGTAGTGTATGTCAAGTGGAAGCTTGTTTTGGTCCGTTTGGAGATTGTGTTTGTCTTGGTGCAAGATATGTGCACGGTTTGATCTGAACGTACCACAGGCTTAGAAATCATTTTAGATGCACCCGATGGTACTCCTAGGGACGTGGGTCAAGTGAAAGATCGTTTCAGTCCGTTTAGAGATAGTGTTAATCTTGATGCAAGATAGGTGCACAGTTTGCGCCGATTGTACCACGGGCATGGAAATCATTTTGGGCACACCCGATGGTACTCCTAGGTGATATTTGTCAAGTGGAAGCTCATTTCGGTCTGTTTGGAGATAGTATTAATCTCGACGGAAGACAGGTGCACAGTTTGAGCCAAATGTACAAAGGGCATGGAAATCTTTTCAGGCACACCCGATGGTACTTCTTGGTGACATTGGTCAAGTGGAAGCTCGCTTCGGACCATTTCTCGATGCAAGATAGGTGTACGGTTTGTGCCGAATGTACCATAGGCTTTGAAATCGCTTTGGGCACACCTGATGGTAATCCTAGGTGGCTAGATCAAGCGGAAGATCGTATCAGTTTGTTTGGAGATAGTGTTAATCTTGACGCAAGATATGTGCACGGTTTGCGTCGACCATACCATAGGTTCAGAAATCATTTTGGGCGCAACTGATGGTACTCCTACGTGGCGTGGGCCAAGTGGAAACTCATTTTGCAATATTTGGAGATAGAATCTCGATGCAATATAAGTTCACGATTTGCGCCGAACGTTCCATAGGTGCAGAAATCATTTTAGTGCAACCGATGGTATTCCTAGATGAGGTAGGACGAGTGGCAACTCGTTTTGGAACATTTGGAGATAGTGTTAACGTCGACACAAGATAGGTGCACGATTTGTGCCAAACGTACCATTGGCTTAGAAATCATTTTGGACACACCAGGTTGTACTCCTAGGTGATGTGGATCAAGCAAAAGCTCATTTTGATATGTTTGGAGATAGTTTTAATCTCGGTGCAAGAAAGGTGCACGATTTGTGCCTAATGTACCATGGGCATGGAAATCGCTTTGGGCACACCCAATGGTACTCCTATGTAGTGTATGTCAAGTGGAAGCTTGTTTTGGTCCGTTTGGAGATTGTGTTTGTCTTGGTGCAAGATATGTGCACGGTTTGATCTAAACGTACCACAGGCTTAGAAATCATTTTGGATGCACCCGATGGTACTCCTAGGAGACGTGGGTCAAGTGAAAGATCGTTTCAGTCCGTTTAGAGATAGTGTTAATCTTGATGCAAGTTAGGTGCACAGTTTGCGCCGATTGTACCACGGGCATGGAAATCATTTTGGGCACACCCGATGGTACTCCTAGGTGATATTGGTCAAGTGGAAGCTCGTTTCGGTCTGTTTGGAGATAGTATTAATCTCGACGGAAGACAGGTGCACAGTTTGAGCCAAATGTGCAATGGGCATGGAAATCTTTTCAGGCACACCCGATGGTACTTCTTGGTGACATTGGTCAAGTGGAAGCTCGCTTCGGACCATTTCTCGATGCAAGATAGGTGTACGGTTTGTGCCGAATGTACCATAGGCTTTGAAATCGCTTTGGGCACACCTAATGGTAATCCTAGGTGGCTAGATCAAGCGGAAGATCGTATCAGTTTGTTTGGAGATAGTGTTAATCTTGACGCAAGATATGTGCACGGTTTGCGTCGACCATACCATAGGTTCATAAATCATTTTGGGCGCAACTGATGGTACTCCTACGTGGCGTGGGCCAAGTGGAAACACATTTTGCAATATTTGGAGATAGAATCTCGACGCAATATAAGTGCACGATTTGCGCCGAACGTTCCATAGGTGCAGAAATCATTTTAGTGCAACCGATGGTATTCCTAGATGAGGTAGGACGAGTGGCAACTCGTTTTGGAACATTTGGAGATAGTGTTAACGTCGACACAAGATAGGTGCACGATTTGTGCCAAACGTACCATTGGCTTAGAAATCATTTTGGACACACCAGGTTGTACTCCTAGGTGATGTGGATCAAGGAAAAGCTCATTTTGATATGTTTGGAGATAGTTTTAATCTCGGTGCAAGAAAGGTGCACGATTTGTGCCTAATGTACCATGGGCATGGAAAGCGCTTTGGGCACACCCAATGGTACTCCTATGTAGTGTATGTCAAGTGGAAGCTTGTTTTGGTCCGTTTGGAGATTGTGTTTGTCTTGGTGCAAGATATGTGCACGGTTTGATCTGAACGTACCACAGGCTTAGAAATCATTTTAGATGCACCCGATGGTACTCCTAGGGACGTGGGTCAAGTGAAAGATCGTTTCAGTCCGTTTAGAGATAGTGTTAATCTTGATGCAAGATAGGTGCACAGTTTGCGCCGATTGTACCACGGGCATGGAAATCATTTTGGGCACACCCGATGGTACTCCTAGGTGATATTTGTCAAGTGGAAGCTCATTTCGGTCTGTTTGGAGATAGTATTAATCTCGACGGAAGACAGGTGCACAGTTTGAGCCAAATGTACAATGGGCATGGAAATCTTTTCAGGCACACCCGATGGTACTTCTTGGTGACATTGGTCAAGTGGAAGCTCGCTTCGGACCATTTCTCGATGCAAGATAGGTGTACGGTTTGTGCCGAATGTACCATAGGCTTTGAAATCGCTTTGGGCACACCTGATGGTAATCCTAGGTGGCTAGATCAAGCGGAAGATCGTATCAGTTTGTTTGGAGATAGTGTTAATCTTGACGCAAGATATGTGCACGGTTTGCGTCGACCATACCATAGGTTCAGAAATCATTTGGGCGCAACTGATGGTACTCCTACGTGGCGTGGGCCAAGTGGAAACTCATTTTGCAATATTTGGAGATAGAATCTCGACGCAATATAAGTGCACGATTTGCGCCAAACGTTCCATAGGTGCAGAAATCATTTTAGTGCAACCGATGGTATTCCTAGATGAGGTAGGACGAGTGGCAACTCGTTTTGGAACATTTGGAGATAGTGTTAACGTCGACACAAGATAGGTGCACGATTTGTGCCAAACGTACCATTGGCTTAGAAATCATTTTGGACACACCAGGTTGTACTCCTAGGTGATGTGGATCAAGCAAAAGCTCATTTTGATATGTTTGGAGATAGTTTTAATCTCGGTGCAAGAAAGGTGCACGATTTGTGCCTAATGTACCATGGGCATGGAAATTGCTTTGGGCACACCCAATGGTACTCCTATGTAGTGTATGTCAAGTGGAAGCTTGTTTTGGTCCGTTTGGAGATTGTGTTTGTCTTGGTGCAAGATATGTGCACGGTTTGATCTGAACGTACCACAGGCTTAGAAATCATTTTAGATGCACCCGATGGTACTCCTAGGGACGTGGGTCAAGTGAAAGATCGTTTCAGTCCGTTTAGAGATAGTGTTAATCTTGATGCAAGATAGGTGCACAGTTTGCGCCGATTGTACCACGG
This sequence comes from Saccharum hybrid cultivar R570, assembly GCA_038087645.1. Lineage (NCBI taxonomy): Eukaryota > Viridiplantae > Streptophyta > Magnoliopsida > Poales > Poaceae > Saccharum > Saccharum hybrid cultivar. The sequence goes on along the minus strand of JAQSUU010000307.1, from coordinate 38,066,289 downwards.
GCATGGAAATCATTTTGGGCACACCCGATGGTACTCCTAGGTGATATTGGTCAAGTGGAAGCTCGTTTCGGTCTGTTTGGAGATAGTATTAATCTCGACGGAAGACAGGTGCACAGTTTGAGCCAATTGTACAATGGGCATGGAAATCTTTTCAGGCACACCCGATGGTACTTCTTGGTGACATTGGTCAAGTGGAAGCTCGCTTCGGACCATTTGGAGATAGTACTAATCTCGATGCAAGATAGGTGTACGGTTTATGCCGAATGTACCATAGGCTTTGAAATCGCTTTGGGCACACCTGATGGTAATCCTAGGTGGCTAGATCAAGCGAAAGATCGTATCAGTTTGTTTGTTTGGAGATAGTGTTAATCTTGACGCAAGATATGTGCACGGTTTGCGTCGAGCATACCATAGGTTCACAAATCATTTTGGGTGCAACTGATGGTACTCCTACGTGGCGTGGGCCAAGTGGAAACTCATATTGCAATATTTGGAGATAGAATCTCGACGCAATATAAGTGCACGATTTGAGCCGAACGTTCCATAGCTTCAGAAATCATTTTAGTGCAACCGATGGTATTCCTAGATGAGGTAGGACGAGTGGCAACTCGTTTTGGAACATTTGGAGATAGTGTTAACGTCGACACAAGATAGGTGCACGATTTGTGCCAAACGTACCATTGGCTTAGAAATCATTTTGGACACACCTGGTTGTACTCCTAGGTGATGTGGATCAAGCAAAAGCTCATTTTGATATGTTTGGAGATAGTTTTAATCTCGGTGCAAGAAAGGTGCACGATTTGTGCCTAATGTACCATGGGCATGGAAATCGCTTTGGGCACACCCAATGGTACTCCTATGTAGTGTATGTCAAGTGGAAGCTTGTTTTGGTCCGTTTGGAGATTGTGTTTGTCTTGGTGCAAGATATGTGCACGGTTTGATCTGAACGTACCACAGGCTTAGAAATCATTTTAGATGCACCCGATGGTACTCCTAGGGACGTGGGTCAAGTGAAAGATCGTTTCAGTCCGTTTAGAGATAGTGTTAATCTTGATGCAAGATAGGTGCACAGTTTGCGCCGATTGTACCACGGGCATGGAAATCATTTTGGGCACACCCGATGGTACTCCTAGGTGATATTGGTCAAGTGGAAGCTCGTTTCGGTCTGTTTGGAGATAGTATTAATCTCGACGGAAGACAGGTGCACAGTTTGAGCCAATTGTACAATGGGCATGGAAATCTTTTCAGGCACACCCGATGGTACTTCTTGGTGACATTGGTCAAGTGGAAGCTCGCTTCGGACCATTTGGAGATAGTACTAATCTCGATGCAAGATAGGTGTACGGTTTATGCCGAATGTACCATAGGCTTTGAAATCGCTTTGGGCACACCTGATGGTACTTCTTGGTGACATTAGTCAAGTGGAAGCTCGCTTCGGACCATTTCTCGATGCAAGATAGGTGTACGGTTTGTGCCGAATGTACCATAGGCTTTGAAATCGCTTTGGGCACACCTAATGGTAATCCTAGGTGGCTAGATCAAGCGGAAGATCGTATCAGTTTGTTTGGAGATAGTGTTAATCTTGACGCAAGATATGTGCACGGTTTGCGTCGACCATACCATAGGTTCATAAATCATTTTGGGCGCAACTGATGGTACTCCTACGTGGCGTGGGCCAAGTGGAAACACATTTTGCAATATTTGGAGATAGAATCTCGACGCAATATAAGTGCACGATTTGCGCCGAACGTTCCATAGGTGCAGAAATCATTTTAGTGCAACCGATGGTATTCCTAGATGAGGTAGGACGAGTGGCAACTCGTTTTGGAACATTTGGAGATAGTGTTAACGTCGACACAAGATAGGTGCACGATTTGTGCCAAACGTACCATTGGCTTAGAAATCATTTTGGACACACCAGGTTGTACTCCTAGGTGATGTGGATCAAGGAAAAGCTCATTTTGATATGTTTGGAGATAGTTTTAATCTCGGTGCAAGAAAGGTGCACGATTTGTGCCTAATGTACCATGGGCATGGAAAGCGCTTTGGGCACACCCAATGGTACTCCTATGTAGTGTATGTCAAGTGGAAGCTTGTTTTGGTCCGTTTGGAGATTGTGTTTGTCTTGGTGCAAGATATGTGCACGGTTTGATCTGAACGTACCACAGGCTTAGAAATCATTTTAGATGCACCCGATGGTACTCCTAGGGACGTGGGTCAAGTGAAAGATCGTTTCAGTCCGTTTAGAGATAGTGTTAATCTTGATGCAAGATAGGTGCACAGTTTGCGCCGATTGTACCACGGGCATGGAAATCATTTTGGGCACACCCGATGGTACTCCTAGGTGATATTTGTCAAGTGGAAGCTCATTTCGGTCTGTTTGGAGATAGTATTAATCTCGACGGAAGATAGGTGCACAGTTTGAGCCAAATGTACAATGGGCATGGAAATCTTTTCAGGCACACCCGATGGTACTTCTTGGTGACATTGGTCAAGTGGAAGCTCGCTTCGGACCATTTCTCGATGCAAGATAGGTGTACGGTTTGTGCCGAATGTACCATAGGCTTTGAAATCGCTTTGGGCACACCTGATGGTAATCCTAGGTGGCTAGATCAAGCGGAAGATCGTATCAGTTTGTTTGGAGATAGTGTTAATCTTGACGCAAGATATGTGCACGGTTTGCGTCGACCATACCATAGGTTCAGAAATCATTTTGGGCGCAACTGATGGTACTCCTACGTGGCGTGGGCCAAGTGGAAACTCATTTTGCAATATTTGGAGATAGAATCTCGACGCAATATAAGTGCACGATTTGCGCCAAACGTTCCATAGGTGCAGAAATCATTTTAGTGCAACCGATGGTATTCCTAGATGAGGTAGGACGAGTGGCAACTCGTTTTGGAACATTTGGAGATAGTGTTAACGTCGACACAAGATAGGTGCACGATTTGTGCCAAACGTACCATTGGCTTAGAAATCATTTTGGACACACCAGGTTGTACTCCTAGGTGATGTGGATCAAGCAAAAGCTCATTTTGATATGTTTGGAGATAGTTTTAATCTCGGTGCAAGAAAGGTGCACGATTTCTGCCTAATGTACCATGGGCATGGAAATCGCTTTGGGCACACCCAATGGTACTCCTATGTAGTGTATGTCAAGTGGAAGCTTGTTTTGGTCCATTTGGAGATTGTGTTTGTCTTGGTGCAAGATATGTGCACGGTTTGATCTGAACGTACCACAGGCTTAGAAATCATTTTAGATGCACCCGATGGTACTCCTAGGGACGTGGGTCAAGTGAAAGATCGTTTCAGTCCGTTTAGAGATAGTGTTAATCTTGATGCAAGATAGGTGCACAGTTTGCGCCGATTGTACCACGGGCATGGAAATCATTTTGGGCACTCCCGATGGTACTCCTAGGTGATATTGGTCAAGTGGAAGCTCGTTTCGGTCTGTTTGGAGATAGTATTAATCTCGACGGAAGACAGGTGCACAGTTTGAGCCAATTGTACAATGGGCATGGAAATCTTTTCAGGCACACCCGATGGTACTTCTTGGTGACATTGGTCAAGTGGAAACTCGCTTCGGACCATTTGGAGATAGTACTAATCTCGATGCAAGATAGGTGTACGGTTTATGCCGAATGTACCATAGGCTTTGAAATCGCTTTGGGCACACCTGATGGTAATCCTAGGTGGCTAGATCAAGCGAAAGATCGTATCAGTTTGTTTGTTTGGAGATAGTGTTAATCTTGACGCAAGATATGTGCACGGTTTGCGTCGAGCATACCATAGGTTCAGAAATCATTTTGGGTGCAACTGATGGTACTCCTACGTGGCGTGGGCCAAGTGGAAACTCATATTGCAATATTTGGAGATAGAATCTCGACGCAATATAAGTGCACGATTTGCGCCGAACGTTCCATAGCTTCAGAAATCATTTTAGTGCAACCGATGGTATTCCTAGATGAGGTAGGACGAGTGGCAACTCGTTTTGGAACATTTGGAGATAGTGTTAACGTCGACACAAGATAGGTGCACGATTTGTGCCAAACGTACCATTGGCTTAGAAATCATTTTGGACACACCTGGTTGTACTCCTAGGTGATGTGGATCAAGCAAAAGCTCATTTTGATATGTTTGGAGATAGTTTTAATCTCGGTGCAAGAAAGGTGCACGATTTGTGCCTAATGTACCATGGGCATGGAAATCGCTTTGGGCACACCCAATGGTACTCCTATGTAGTGTATGTCAAGTGGAAGCTTGTTTTGGTCCGTTTGGAGATTGTGTTTGTCTTGGTGCAAGATATGTGCACGGTTTGATCTGAACGTACCACAGGCTTAGAAATCATTTTAGATGCACCCGATGGTACTCCTAGGGACGTGGGTCAAGTGAAAGATCGTTTCAGTCCGTTTAGAGATAGTGTTAATCTTGATGCAAGATAGGTGCACAGTTTGCGCCGATTGTACCACGGGCATGGAAATCATTTTGGGCACACCCGATGGTACTCCTAGGTGATATTGGTCAAGTGGAAGCTCGTTTCGGTCTGTTTGGAGATAGTATTAATCTCGACGGAAGACAGGTGCACAGTTTGAGCCAATTGTACAATGGGCATGGAAATCTTTTCAGGCACACCCGATGGTACTTCTTGGTGACATTGGTCAAGTGGAAGCTCGCTTCGGACCATTTGGAGATAGTACTAATCTCGATGCAAGATAGGTGTACGGTTTATGCCGAATGTACCATAGGCTTTGAAATCGCTTTGGGCACACCTGATGGTAATCCTAGGTGGCTAGATCAAGCGAAAGATCGTATCAGTTTGTTTGTTTGGAGATAGTGTTAATCTTGACGCAAGATATGTGCACGGTTTGCGTCGAGCATACCATAGGTTCAGAAATCATTTTGGGCGCAACTGATGGTACTCCTACGTGGCGTGGGCCAAGTGGAAACTCATATTGCAATATTTGGAGATAGAATCTCGACGCAATATAAGTGCACGATTTGCGCCGAACGTTCCATAGCTTCAGAAATCATTTTAGTGCAACCGATGGTATTCCTAGATGAGGTAGGACGAGTGGCAACTCGTTTTGGAACATTTGGAGATAGTGTTAACGTCGACACAAGATAGGTGCACGATTTGTGCCAAACGTACCATTGGCTTAGAAATCATTTTGGACACACCAGGTTGTACTCCTAGGTGATGTGGATCAAGGAAAAGCTCATTTTGATATGTTTGGAGATAGTTTTAATCTCGGTGCAAGAAAGGTGCACGATTTGTGCCTAATGTACCATGGGCATGGAAAGCGCTTTGGGCACACCCAATGGTACTCCTATGTAGTGTATGTCAAGTGGAAGCTTGTTTTGGTCCGTTTGGAGATTGTGTTTGTCTTGGTGCAAGATATGTGCACGGTTTGATCTGAACGTACCACAGGCTTAGAAATCATTTTAGATGCACCCGATGGTACTCCTAGGGACGTGGGTCAAGTGAAAGATCGTTTCAGTCCGTTTAGAGATAGTGTTAATCTTGATGCAAGATAGGTGCACAGTTTGCGCCGATTGTACCACGGGCATGGAAATCATTTTGGGCACACCCGATGGTACTCCTAGGTGATATTTGTCAAGTGGAAGCTCATTTCGGTCTGTTTGGAGATAGTATTAATCTCGACGGAAGACAGGTGCACAGTTTGAGCCAAATGTACAATGGGCATGGAAATCTTTTCAGGCACACCCGATGGTACTTCTTGGTGACATTGGTCAAGTGGAAGCTCGCTTCGGACCATTTCTCGATGCAAGATAGGTGTACGGTTTGTGCCGAATGTACCATAGGCTTTGAAATCGCTTTGGGCACACCTGATGGTAATCCTAGGTGGCTAGATCAAGCGGAAGATCATATCAGTTTGTTTGGAGATAGTGTTAATCTTGACGCAAGATATGTGCACGGTTTGCGTCGACCATACCATAGGTTCAGAAATCATTTTGGGCGCAACTGATGGTACTCCTACGTGGCGTGGGCCAAGTGGAAACTCATTTTGCAATATTTGGAGATAGAATCTCGACGCAATATAAGTGCACGATTTGCGCCGAACGTTCCATAGGTGCAGAAATCATTTTAGTGCAACCGATGGTATTCCTAGATGAGGTAGGACGAGTGGCAACTCGTTTTGGAACATTTGGAGATAGTGTTAACGTCGACAGAAGATAGGTGCACGATTTGTGCCAAACGTACCATTGGCTTAGAAATCATTTTGGACACACCAGGTTGTACTCCTAGGTGATGTGGATCAAGCAAAAGCTCATTTTGATATGTTTGGAGATAGTTTTAATCTCGGTGCAAGAAAGGTGCACGATTTGTGCCTAATGTACCATGGGCATGGAAATCGCTTTGGGCACACCCAATGGTACTCCTATGTAGTGTATGTCAAGTGGAAGCTTGTTTTGGTCCATTTGGAGATTGTGTTTGTCTTGGTGCAAGATATGTGCACGGTTTGATCTGAACGTACCACAGGCTTAGAAATCATTTTAGATGCACCCGATGGTACTCCTAGGGACGTGGGTCAAGTGAAAGATCGTTTCAGTCCGTTTAGAGATAGTGTTAATCTTGATGCAAGATAGGTGCACAGTTTGCGCCGATTGTACCACGGGCATGGAAATCATTTTGGGCACACCCGATGGTACTCCTAGGTGATATTGGTCAAGTGGAAGCTCGTTTCGGTCTGTTTGGAGATAGTATTAATCTCGACGGAAGACAGGTGCACAGTTTGAGCCAATTGTACAATGGGCATGGAAATCTTTTCAGGCACACCCGATGGTACTTCTTGGTGACATTGGTCAAGTGGAAGCTCGCTTCGGACCATTTGGAGATAGTACTAATCTCGATGCAAGATAGGTGTACGGTTTATGCCGAATGTACCATAGGCTTTGAAATCGCTTTGGGCACACCTGATGGTACTTCTTGGTGACATTGGTCAAGTGGAAGCTCGCTTCGGACCATTTCTCGATGCAAGATAGGTGTACGGTTTGTGCCGAATGTACCATAGGCTTTGAAATCGCTTTGGGCACACCTAATGGTAATCCTAGGTGGCTAGATCAAGCGGAAGATCGTATCAGTTTGTTTGGAGATAGTGTTAATCTTGACGCAAGATATGTGCACGGTTTGCGTCGACCATACCATAGGTTCAGAAATCATTTTGGGCGCAACTGATGGTACTCCTACGTGGCGTGGGCCAAGTGGAAACACATTTTGCAATATTTGGAGATAGAATCTCGACGCAATATAAGTGCACGATTTGCGCCGAACGTTCCATAGGTGCAGAAATCATTTTAGTGCAACCGATGGTATTCCTAGATGAGGTAGGACGAGTGGCAACTCGTTTTGGAACATTTGGAGATAGTGTTAACGTCGACACAAGATAGGTGCACGATTTGTGCCAAACGTACCATTGGCTTAGAAATCATTTTGGACACACCAGGTTGTACTCCTAGGTGATGTGGATCAAGGAAAAGCTCATTTTGATATGTTTGGAGATAGTTTTAATCTCGGTGCAAGAAAGGTGCACGATTTGTGCCTAATGTACCATGGGCATGGAAAGCGCTTTGGGCACACCCAATGGTACTCCTATGTAGTGTATGTCAAGTGGAAGCTTGTTTTGGTCCGTTTGGAGATTGTGTTTGTCTTGGTGCAAGATATGTGCACGGTTTGATCTGAACGTACCACAGGCTTAGAAATCATTTTAGATGCACCCGATGGTACTCCTAGGGACGTGGGTCAAGTGAAAGATCGTTTCAGTCCGTTTAGAGATAGTGTTAATCTTGATGCAAGATAGGTGCACAGTTTGCGCCGATTGTACCACGGGCATGGAAATCATTTTGGGCACACCCGATGGTACTCCTAGGTGATATTGGTCAAGTGGAAGCTCGTTTCGGTCTGTTTGGAGATAGTATTAATCTCGACGGAAGACAGGTGCACAGTTTGAGCCAATTGTACAATGGGCATGGAAATCTTTTCAGGCACACCCGATGGTACTTCTTGGTGACATTGGTCAAGTGGAAGCTCGCTTCGGACCATTTGGAGATAGTACTAATCTCGATGCAAGATAGGTGTACGGTTTATGCCGAATGTACCATAGGCTTTGAAATCGCTTTGGGCACACCTGATGGTAATCCTAGGTGGCTAGATCAAGCGAAAGATCGTATCAGTTTGTTTGTTTGGAGATAGTGTTAATCTTGACGCAAGATATGTGCACGGTTTGCGTCGAGCATACCATAGGTTCAGAAATCATTTTGGGTGCAACTGATGGTACTCCTACGTGGCGTGGGCCAAGTGGAAACTCATATTGCAATATTTGGAGATAGAATCTCGACGCAATATAAGTGCACGATTTGCGCCGAACGTTCCATAGCTTCAGAAATCATTTTAGTGCAACCGATGGTATTCCTAGATGAGGTAGGACGAGTGGCAACTCGTTTTGGAACATTTGGAGATAGTGTTAACGTCGACACAAGATAGGTGCACGATTTGTGCCAAACGTACCATTGGCTTAGAAATCATTTTGGACACACCTGGTTGTACTCCTAGGTGATGTGGATCAAGCAAAAGCTCATTTTGATATGTTTGGAGATAGTTTTAATCTCGGTGCAAGAAAGGTGCACGATTTGTGCCTAATGTACCATGGGCATGGAAATCGCTTTGGGCACACCCAATGGTACTCCTATGTAGTGTATGTCAAGTGGAAGCTTGTTTTGGTCCGTTTGGAGATTGTGTTTGTCTTGGTGCAAGATATGTGCACGGTTTGATCTGAACGTACCACAGGCTTAGAAATCATTTTAGATGCACCCGATGGTACTCCTAGGGACGTGGGTCAAGTGAAAGATCGTTTCAGTCCGTTTAGAGATAGTGTTAATCTTGATGCAAGATAGGTGCACAGTTTGCGCCGATTGTACCACGGGCATGGAAATCATTTTGGGCACACCCGATGGTACTCCTAGGTGATATTGGTCAAGTGGAAGCTCGTTTCGGTCTGTTTGGAGATAGTATTAATCTCGACGGAAGACAGGTGCACAGTTTGAGCCAATTGTACAATGGGCATGGAAATCTTTTCAGGCACACCCGATGGTACTTCTTGGTGACATTGGTCAAGTGGAAGCTCGCTTCGGACCATTTGGAGATAGTACTAATCTCGATGCAAGATAGGTGTACGGTTTATGCCGAATGTACCATAGGCTTTGAAATCGCTTTGGGCACACCTGATGGTAATCCTAGGTGGCTAGATCAAGCGAAAGATCGTATCAGTTTGTTTGTTTGGAGATAGTGTTAATCTTGACGCAAGATATGTGCACGGTTTGCGTCGAGCATACCATAGGTTCAGAAATCATTTTGGGCGCAACTGATGGTACTCCTACGTGGCGTGGGCCAAGTGGAAACTCATATTGCAATATTTGGAGATAGAATCTCGACGCAATATAAGTGCACGATTTGCGCCGAACGTTCCATAGCTTCAGAAATCATTTTAGTGCAACCGATGGTATTCCTAGATGAGGTAGGACGAGTGGCAACTCGTTTTGGAACATTTGGAGATAGTGTTAACGTCGACACAAGATAGGTGCACGATTTGTGCCAAACGTACCATTGGCTTAGAAATCATTTTGGACACACCAGGTTGTACTCCTAGGTGATGTGGATCAAGGAAAAGCTCATTTTGATATGTTTGGAGATAGTTTTAATCTCGGTGCAAGAAAGGTGCACGATTTGTGCCTAATGTACCATGGGCATGGAAAGCACTTTGGGCACACCCAATGGTACTCCTATGTAGTGTATGTCAAGTGGAAGCTTGTTTTGGTCCGTTTGGAGATTGTGTTTGTCTTGGTGCAATATATGTGCACGGTTTGATCTGAACGTACCACAGGCTTAGAAATCATTTTAGATGCACCCGATGGTACTCCTAGGGACGTGGGTCAAGTGAAAGATCGTTTCAGTCCGTTTAGAGATAGTGTTAATCTTGATGCAAGATAGGTGCACAGTTTGCGCCGATTGTACCACGGGCATGGAAATCATTTTGGGCACACCCGATGGTACTCCTAGGTGATATTTGTCAAGTGGAAGCTCATTTCGGTCTGTTTGGAGATAGTATTAATCTCGACGGAAGACAGGTGCACAGTTTGAGCCAAATGTACAATGGGCATGGAAATCTTTTCAGGCACACCCGATGGTACTTCTTGGTGACATTGGTCAAGTGGAAGCTCGCTTCGGACCATTTCTCGATGCAAGATAGGTGTACGGTTTGTGCCGAATGTACCATAGGCTTTGAAATCGCTTTGGGCACACCTGATGGTAATCCTAGGTGGCTAGATCAAGCGGAAGATCATATCAGTTTGTTTGGAGATAGTGTTAATCTTGACGCAAGATATGTGCACGGTTTGCGTCGACCATACCATAGGTTCAGAAATCATTTTGGGCGCAACTGATGGTACTCCTACGTGGCGTGGGCCAAGTGGAAACTCATTTTGCAATATTTGGAGATAGAATCTCGACGCAATATAAGTGCACGATTTGCGCCGAACGTTCCATAGGTGCAGAAATCATTTTAGTGCAACCGATGGTATTCCTAGATGAGGTAGGACGAGTGGCAACTCGTTTTGGAACATTTGGAGATAGTGTTAACGTCGACAGAAGATAGGTGCACGATTTGTGCCAAACGTACCATTGGCTTAGAAATCATTTTGGACACACCAGGTTGTACTCCTAGGTGATGTGGATCAAGCAAAAGCTCATTTTGATATGTTTGGAGATAGTTTTAATCTCGGTGCAAGAAAGGTGCACGATTTGTGCCTAATGTACCATGGGCATGGAAATCGCTTTGGGCACACCCAATGGTACTCCTATGTAGTGTATGTCAAGTGGAAGCTTGTTTTGGTCCGTTTGGAGATTGTGTTTGTCTTGGTGCAAGATATGTGCACGGTTTGATCTAAACGTACCACAGGCTTAGAGATCATTTTGGGCACACCCGATGGTACTCCTAGGTGATATTGGTCAAGTGGAAGCTCGTTTCGGTCTGTTTGGAGATAGTATTAATCTCGACGGAAGACAGGTGCATAGTTTGAGCCAATTGTACAATGGGCATGGAAATCTTTTCAGGCACACCCGATGGTACTTCTTGGTGACATTGGTCAAGTGGAAGCTCGCTTCGGACGATTTGGAGATAGTACCAATCTCGATGCAAGATAGGTGTACGGTTTATGCCGAATGTACCATAGGCTTTGAAATCGCTTTGGGCACACCTGATGGTAATCCTAGGTGGCTAGATCAAGCGAAAGATCGTATCAGTTTGTTTGTTTGGAGATAGTGTTAATCTTGACGCAAGATATGTGCACGGTTTGCGTCGAGCATACCATAGGTTCAGAAATCATTTTGGGTGCAACTGATGGTACTCCTACGTGGCGTGGGCCAAGTGGAAACTCATATTGCAAGATTTGGAGATAGAATCTCGACGCAATATAAGTGCACGATTTGCGCCGAACGTTCCATAGCTTCAGAAATCATTTTAGTGCAACCGATGGTATTCCTAGATGAGGTAGGACGAGTGGCAACTCGTTTTGGAACATTTGGAGATAGTGTTAACGTCGACACAAGATAGGTGCACGATTTGTGCCAAACGTACCATTGGCTTAGAAATCATTTTGGACACACCTGGTTGTACTCCTAGGTGATGTGGATCAAGCAAAAGCTCATTTTGATATGTTTGGAGATAGTTTTAATCTCGGTGCAAGAAAGGTGCACGATTTGTGCCTAATGTACCATGGGCATGGAAATCGCTTTGGGCACACCCAATGGTACTCCTATGTAGTGTATGTCAAGTGGAAGCTTGTTTTGGTCCGTTTGGAGATTGTGTTTGTCTTGGTGCAAGATATGTGCACGGTTTGATCTAAACGTACCACAGGCTTAGAAATCATTTTGGATGCACCCGATGGTACTCCTAGGAGACGTGGGTCAAGTGAAAGATCGTTTCAGTCCGTTTAGAGATAGTGTTAATCTTGATGCAAGTTAGGTGCACAGTTTGCGCCGATTGTACCACGGGCATGGAAATCATTTTGGGCACACCCGATGGTACTCCTAGGTGATATTGGTCAAGTGGAAGCTCGTTTCGGTCTGTTTGGAGATAGTATTAATCTCGACGGAAGACAGGTGCACAGTTTGAACCAAATGTACAATGGGCATGGAAATCTTTTCAGGCACACCCGATGGTACTTCTTAGTGACATTGGTCAAGTGGAAGCTCGCTTCGGACCATTTCTCGATGCAAGATAGGTGTACGGTTTGTGCCGAATGTACCATAGGCTTTGAAATCGCTTTGGGCACACCTGATGGTAATCCTAGGTGGCTAGATCAAGCGGAAGATCGTATCAGTTTGTTTGGAGATAGTGTTAATCTTGACGCAAGATATGTGCACGGTTTGCGTCGACCATACCATAGGTTCAGAAATCATTTTGGGCGCAACTGATGGTACTCCTACGTGGCGTGGGCCAAGTGGAAACACATTTTGCAGTATTTGGAGATAGAATCTCGACGCAATATAAGTGCACGATTTGCGCCGAACGTTCCATAGGTGCAGAAATCATTTTAGTGCAACCGATGGTATTCCTAGATGAGGTAGGACGAGTGGCAACTCGTTTTGGAACATTTGGAGATAGTGTTAACGTCGACACAAGATAGGTGCACGATTTGTGCCAAACGTACCATTGGCTTAGAAATCATTTTGGACACACCAGGTTGTACTCCTAGGTGATGTGGATCAAGGAAAAGCTCATTTTGATGTGTTTGGAGATAGTTTTAATCTCGGTGCAAGAAAGGTGCACGATTTGTGCCTAATGTACCATGGGCATGGAAATCGCTTTGGGCACACCCAATGGTACTCCTATGTAGTGTGTGTCAAGTGGAAGCTTGTTTTGGTCCGTTTGGAGATTGTGTTTGTCTTGGTGCAAGATATGTGCACGGTTTGATCTGAACGTACCACAGGCTTAGAAATCATTTTAAATGCACCCGATGGTACTCCTAGGGACGTGGGTCAAGTGAAAGATCGTTTCAGTCTGTTTAGAGATAGCGTTAATCTTGATGCAAGATAGGTGCACAGTTTGCGCCGATTGTACCACGGGCATGGAAATCATTTTGGGCACACCCGATGGTACTCCTAGGTGATATTGGTCAAGTGGAAGCTCGTTTCGGTCTGTTTGGAGATAGTATTAATCTCGACGGAAGACAGGTGCACAGTTTGAGCCAATTGTACAACGGGCATGGAAATCTTTTCAGGCACACCCGATGGTACTTCTTGGTGACATTGGTCAAGTGGAAGCTCGCTTCGGACCATTTGGAGATAGTACCAATCTCGATGCAAGATAGGTGTACGGTTTATGCCGAATGTACCATAGGCTTTGAAATCGCTTTGGGCACACCTGATGGTAATCCTAGGTGGCTAGATCAAGCGAAAGATCGTATCAGTTTGTTTGTTTGGAGATAGTGTTAATCTTGACGCAAGATATGTGCACGGTTTGCGTCGAGCATACCATAGGTTCAGAAATCATTTTGGGTGCAACTGATGGTACTCCTACGTGGCGTGGGCCAAGTGGAAACTCATTTTGCAATATTTGGAGATAGAATCTCGACGCAATATAAGTGCACGATTTGCGCCGAACGTTCCATAGCTTCAGAAATCATTTTAGTGCAACCGATGGTATTCCTAGATGAGGTAGGACGAGTGGCAACTCGTTTTGGAACATTTGGAGATAGTGTTAACGTCGACACAAGATAGGTGCACGATTTGTGCCAAACGTACCATTGGCTTAGAAATCATTTTGGACACACCTGGTTGTACTCCTAGGTGATGTGGATCAAGCAAAAGCTCATTTTGATATGTTTGGAGATAGTTTTAATCTCGGTGCAAGAAAGGTGCACGATTTGTGCCTAATGTACCATGGGCATGGAAATCGCTTTGGGCACACCCAATGGTACTCCTATGTAGTGTATGTCAAGTGGAAGCTTGTTTTGGTCCGTTTGGAGATTGTGTTTGTCTTGGTGCAAGATATGTGCACGGTTTGATCTAAACGTACCACAGGCTTAGAAATCATTTTGGATGCACCCGATGGTACTCCTAGGAGACGTGGGTCAAGTGAAAGATCGTTTCAGTCCGTTTAGAGATAGTGTTAATCTTGATGCAAGTTAGGTGCACAGTTTGCGCCGATTGTACCACGGGCATGGAAATCATTTTGGGCACACCCGATGGTACTCCTAGGTGATATTGGTCAAGTGGAAGCTCGTTTCGGTCTGTTTGGAGATAGTATTAATCTCGACGGAAGACAGGTGCACAGTTTGAACCAAATGTACAATGGGCATGGAAATCTTTTCAGGCACACCCGATGGTACTTCTTAGTGACATTGGTCAAGTGGAAGCTCGCTTCGGACCATTTCTCGATGCAAGATAGGTGTACGGTTTGTGCCGAATGTACCATAGGCTTTGAAATCGCTTTGGGCACACCTGATGGTAATCCTAGGTGGCTAGATCAAGCGGAAGATCGTATCAGTTTGTTTGGAGATAGTGTTAATCTTGACGCAAGATATGTGCACGGTTTGCGTCGACCATACCATAGGTTCAGAAATCATTTTGGGCGCAACTGATGGTACTCCTACGTGGCGTGGGCCAAGTGGAAACACATTTTGCAATATTTGGAGATAGAATCTCGACGCAATATAAGTGCACGATTTGCGCCGAACGTTCCATAGGTGCAGAAATCATTTTAGTGCAACCGATGGTATTCCTAGATGAGGTAGGACGAGTGGCAACTCGTTTTGGAACATTTGGAGATAGTGTTAACGTCGACACAAGATAGGTGCACGATTTGTGCCAAACGTACCATTGGCTTAGAAATCATTTTGGACACACCAGGTTGTACTCCTAGGTGATGTGGATCAAGGAAAAGCTCATTTTGATGTGTTTGGAGATAGTTTTAATCTCGGTGCAAGAAAGGTGCACGATTTGTGCCTAATGTACCATGGGCATGGAAATCGCTTTGGGCACACCCAATGGTACTCCTATGTAGTGTATGTCAAGTGGAAGCTTGTTTTGGTCCGTTTGGAGATTGTGTTTGTCTTGGTGCAAGATATGTGCACGGTTTGATCTGAACGTACCACAGGCTTAGAAATCATTTTAAATGCACCCGATGGTACTCCTAGGGACGTGGGTCAAGTGAAAGATCGTTTCAGTCTGTTTAGAGATAGCGTTAATCTTGATGCAAGATAGGTGCACAGTTTGCGCCGATTGTACCACGGGCATGGAAATCATTTTGGGCACACCCGATGGTACTCCTAGGTGATATTTGTCAAGTGGAAGCTCGTTTCGGTCTGTTTGGAGATAGTATTAATCTCGACGGAAGACAGGTGCACAGTTTGAGCCAATTGTACAACGGGCATGGAAATCTTTTCAGGCACACCCGATGGTACTTCTTGGTGACATTGGTCAAGTGGAAGCTCGCTTCGGACCATTTGGAGATAGTACTAATCTCGATGCAAGATAGGTGTACGGTTTATGCCGAATGTACCATAGGCTTTGAAATCGCTTTGGGCACACCTGATGGTAATCCTAGGTGGCTAGATCAAGCGAAAGATCGTATCAGTTTGTTTGTTTGGAGATAGTGTTAATCTTGACGCAAGATATGTGCACGGTTTGCGTCGAGCATACCATAGGTTCAGAAATCATTTTGGGTGCAACCGATGGTACTCCTACGTGGCGTGGGCCAAGTGGAAACTCATTTTGCAATATTTGGAGATAGAATCTCGACGCAATATAAGTGCACGATTTGCGCCGAACGTTCCATAGCTTCAGAAATCATTTTAGTGCAACCGATGGTATTCCTAGATGAGGTAGGACGAGTGGCAACTCGTTTTGGAACATTTGGAGATAGTGTTAACGTCGACACAAGATAGGTGCACGATTTGTGCCAAACGTACCATTGGCTTAGAAATCATTTTGGACACACCTGGTTGTACTCCTAGGTGATGTGGATCAAGCAAAAGCTCATTTTGATATGTTTGGAGATAGTTTTAATCTCGGTGCAAGAAAGGTGCACGATTTGTGCCTAATGTACCATGGGCATGGAAATCGCTTTGGGCACACCCAATGGTACTCCTATGTAGTGTATGTCAAGTGGAAGCTTGTTTTGGTCCGTTTGGAGATTGTGTTTGTCTTGGTGCAAGATATGTGCACGGTTTGATCTAAACGTACCACAGGCTTAGAAATCATTTTGGATGCACCCGATGGTACTCCTAGGAGACGTGGGTCAAGTGAAAGATCGTTTCAGTCTGTTTAGAGATAGTGTTAATCTTGATGCAAGTTAGGTGCACAGTTTGCGCCGATTGTACCATGGGCATGGAAATCATTTTGGGCACACCCGATGGTACTCCTAGGTGATATTGGTCAAGTGGAAGCTCGTTTCGGTCTGTTTGGAGATAGTATTAATCTCGACGGAAGACAGGTGCACAGTTTGAGCCAAATGTACAATGGGCATGGAAATCTTTTCAGGCACACCCGATGGTACTTCTTGGTGACATTGGTCAAGTGGAAGCTCGCTTCGGACCATTTCTCGATGCAAGATAGGTGTACGGTTTGTGCCGAATGTACCATAGGCTTTGAAATCGCTTTGGGCACACCTGATGGTAATCCTAGGTGGCTAGATCAAGCGGAAGATCGTATCAGTTTGTTTGGAGATAGTGTTAATCTTGACGCAAGATATGTGCACGGTTTGCGTCGACCATACCATAGGTTCAGAAATCATTTTGGGCGCAACTGATGGTACTCCTACGTGGCGTGGGCCAAGTGGAAACACATTTTGCAATATTTGGAGATAGAATCTCGACGCAATATAAGTGCACGATTTGCGCCGAACGTTCCATAGGTGCAGAAATCATTTTAGTGCAACCGATGGTATTCCTAGATGAGGTAGGACGAGTGGCAACTCGTTTTGGAACATTTGGAGATAGTGTTAACGTCGACACAAGATAGGTGCACGATTTGTGCCAAACGTACCATTGGCTTAGAAATCATTTTGGACACACCAGGTTGTACTCCTAGGTGATGTGGATCAAGGAAAAGCTCATTTTGATGTGTTTGGAGATAGTTTTAATCTCGGTGCAAGAAAGGTGCACGATTTGTGCCTAATGTACCATGGGCATGGAAATCGCTTTGGGCACACCCAATGGTACTCCTATGTAGTGTATGTCAAGTGGAAGCTTGTTTTGGTCCGTTTGGAGATTGTGTTTGTCTTGGTGCAAGATATGTGCACGGTTTGATCTGAACGTACCACAGGCTTAGAAATCATTTTAAATGCACCCGATGGTACTCCTAGGGACGTGGGTCAAGTGAAAGATCGTTTCAGTCTGTTTAGAGATAGCGTTAATCTTGATGCAAGATAGGTGCACAGTTTGCGCCGATTGTACCACGGGCATGGAAATCATTTTGGGCACACCCGATGGTACTCCTAGGTGATATTTGTCAAGTGGAAGCTCGTTTCGGTCTGTTTGGAGATAGTATTAATCTCGACGGAAGACAGGTGCACAGTTTGAGCCAATTGTACAACGGGCATGGAAATCTTTTCGGGCACACCCGATGGTACTTCTTGGTGACATTGGTCAAGTGGAAGCTCGCTTCGGACCATTTGGAGATAGTACTAATGTCGATGCAAGATAGGTGTACGGTTTATGCCGAATGTACCATAGGCTTTGAAATCGCTTTGGGCACACCTGATGGTAATCCTAGGTGGCTAGATCAAGCGAAAGATCGTATCAGTTTGTTTGTTTGGAGATAGTGTTAATCTTGACGCAAGATATGTGCACGGTTTGCGTCGAGCATACCATAGGTTCAGAAATCATTTTGGGTGCAACTGATGGTACTCCTACGTGGCGTGGGCCAAGTGGAAACTCATTTTGCAATATTTGGAGATAGAATCTCGACGCAATATAAGTGCACGATTTGCGCCGAACGTTCCATAGGTTCAGAAATCATTTTAGTGCAACCGATGGTATTCCTAGATGAGGTAGGACGAGTGGCAACTCGTTTTGGAACATTTGGAGATAGTGTTAACGTCGACACAAGATAGGTGCACGATTTGTGCCAAACGTACCATTGGCTTAGAAATCATTTTGGACACACCTGGTTGTACTCCTAGGTGATGTGGATCAAGCAAAAGCTCATTTTGATATGTTTGGAGATAGTTTTAATCTCGGTGCAAGAAAGGTGCACGATTTGTGCCTAATGTACCATGGGCATGGAAATCGCTTTGGGCACACCCAATGGTACTCCTATGTAGTGTATGTCAAGTGGAAGCTTGTTTTGGTCCGTTTGGAGATTGTGTTTGTCTTGGTGCAAGATATGTGCACGGTTTGATCTAAACGTACCACAGGCTTAGAAATCATTTTGGATGCACCCGATGGTACTCCTAGGAGACGTGGGTCAAGTGAAAGATCGTTTCAGTCTGTTTAGAGATAGTGTTAATCTTGATGCAAGTTAGGTGCACAGTTTGCGCCGATTGTACCATGGGCATGGAAATCATTTTGGGTACTCCTAGGTGATATTGGTCAAGTGGAAGCTCGTTTCGGTCTGTTTGGAGATAGTATTAATCTCGACGGAAGACAGGTGCACAGTTTGAGCCAAATGTACAATGGGCATGGAAATCTTTTCAGGCACACCCGATGGTACTTCTTGGTGACATTGGTCAAGTGGAAGCTCGCTTCGGACCATTTCTCGATGCAAGATAGGTGTACGGTTTGTGCCGAATGTACCATAGGCTTTGAAATCGCTTTGGGCACACCTGATGGTAATCCTAGGTGGCTAGATCAAGCGGAAGATCGTATCAGTTTGTTTGGAGATAGTGTTAATCTTGACGCAAGATATGTGCACGGTTTGCGTCGACCATACCATAGGTTCAGAAATCATTTTGGGCGCAACTGATGGTACTCCTACGTGGCGTGGGCCAAGTGGAAACACATTTTGCAATATTTGGAGATAGAATCTCGACGCAATATAAGTGCACGATTTGCGCCGAACGTTCCATAGGTGCAGAAATCATTTTAGTGCAACCGATGGTATTCCTAGATGAGGTAGGACGAGTGGCAACTCGTTTTGGAACATTTGGAGATAGTGTTAACGTCGACACAAGATAGGTGCACGATTTGTGCCAAACGTACCATTGGCTTAGAAATCATTTTGGACACACCAGGTTGTACTCCTAGGTGATGTGGATCAAGGAAAAGCTCATTTTGATGTGTTTGGAGATAGTTTTAATCTCGGTGCAAGAAAGGTGCACGATTTGTGCCTAATGTACCATGGGCATGGAAATCGCTTTGGGCACACCCAATGGTACTCCTATGTAGTGTATGTCAAGTGGAAGCTTGTTTTGGTCCGTTTGGAGATTGTGTTTGTCTTGGTGCAAGATATGTGCACGGTTTGATCTGAACGTACCACAGGCTTAGAAATCATTTTAAATGCACCCGATGGTACTCCTAGGGACGTGGGTCAAGTGAAAGATCGTTTCAGTCTGTTTAGAGATAGCGTTAATCTTGATGCAAGATAGGTGCACAGTTTGCGCCGATTGTACCACGGGCATGGAAATCATTTTGGGCACACCCGATGGTACTCCTAGGTGATATTTGTCAAGTGGAAGCTCGTTTCGGTCTGTTTGGAGATAGTATTAATCTCGACGGAAGACAGGTGCACAGTTTGAGCCAATTGTACAACGGGCATGGAAATCTTTTCGGGCACACCCGATGGTACTTCTTGGTGACATTGGTCAAGTGGAAGCTCGCTTCGGACCATTTGGAGATAGTACTAATGTCGATGCAAGATAGGTGTACGGTTTATGCCGAATGTACCATAGGCTTTGAAATCGCTTTGGGCACACCTGATGGTAATCCTAGGTGGCTAGATCAAGCGAAAGATCGTATCAGTTTGTTTGTTTGGAGATAGTGTTAATCTTGACGCAAGATATGTGCACGGTTTGCGTCGAGCATACCATAGGTTCAGAAATCATTTTGGGTGCAACTGATGGTACTCCTACGTGGCGTGGGCCAAGTGGAAACTCATTTTGCAATATTTGGAGATAGAATCTCGACGCAATATAAGTGCACGATTTGCGCCGAACGTTCCATAGGTTCAGAAATCATTTTAGTGCAACCGATGGTATTCCTAGATGAGGTAGGACGAGTGGCAACTCGTTTTGGAACATTTGGAGATAGTGTTAACGTCGACACAAGATAGGTGCACGATTTGTGCCAAACGTACCATTGGCTTAGAAATCATTTTGGACACACCTGGTTGTACTCCTAGGTGATGTGGATCAAGCAAAAGCTCATTTTGATATGTTTGGAGATAGTTTTAATCTCGGTGCAAGAAAGGTGCACGATTTGTGCCTAATGTACCATGGGCATGGAAATCGCTTTGGGCACACCCAATGGTACTCCTATGTAGTGTATGTCAAGTGGAAGCTTGTTTTGGTCCGTTTGGAGATTGTGTTTGTCTTGGTGCAAGATATGTGCACGGTTTGATCTAAACGTACCACAGGCTTAGAAATCATTTTGGATGCACCCGATGGTACTCCTAGGAGACGTGGGTCAAGTGAAAGATCGTTTCAGTCCGTTTAGAGATAGTGTTAATCTTGATGCAAGTTAGGTGCACAGTTTGCGCCGATTGTACCACGGGCATGGAAATCATTTTGGGCACACCCGATGGTACTCCTAGGAGATATAGGTCAAGTGGAAGCTCGTTTCGGTCTGTTTGGAGATAGTATTAATCTCGACGGAAGACAGGTGCACAGTTTGAGCCAAATGTACAATGGGCATGGAAATCTTTTCAGGCACACCCGATGGTACTTCTTGGTGACATTGGTCAAGTGGAAGCTCGCTTCGGACCATTTCTCGATGCAAGATAGGTGTACGGTTTGTGCCGAATGTACCATAGGCTTTGAAATCGCTTTGGGCACACCTGATGGTAATCCTTGGTGGCTAGATCAAGCGGAAGATCGTATCAGTTTGTTTGGAGATAGTGTTAATCTTGACGCAAGATATGTGCACGGTTTGCGTCGACCATACCATAGGTTCAGAAATCATTTTGGGCGCAACTGATGGTACTCCTACGTGGCGTGGGCCAAGTGGAAACACATTTTGCAATATTTGGAGATAGAATCTCGACGCAATATAAGTGCACGATTTGCGCCGAACGTTCCATAGGTGCAGAAATCATTTTAGTGCAACCGATGGTATTCCTAGATGAGGTAGGACGAGTGGCAACTCGTTTTGGAACATTTGGAGATAGTGTTAACGTCGACACAAGATAGGTGCACGATTTGTGCCAAACGTACCATTGGCTTAGAAATCATTTTGGACACACCAGGTTGTACTCCTAGGTGATGTGGATCAAGGAAAAGCTCATTTTGATGTGTTTGGAGATAGTTTTAATCTCGGTGCAAGAAAGGTGCACGATTTGTGCCTAATGTACCATGGGCATGGAAATCGCTTTGGGCACACCCAATGGTACTCCTATGTAGTGTATGTCAAGTGGAAGCTTGTTTTGGTCCGTTTGGAGATTGTGTTTGTCTTGGTGCAAGATATGTGCACGGTTTGATCTGAACGTACCACAGGCTTAGAAATCATTTTAAATGCACCCGATGGTACTCCTAGGGACGTGGGTCAAGTGAAAGATCGTTTCAGTCTGTTTAGAGATAGCGTTAATCTTGATGCAAGATAGGTGCACAGTTTGCGCCGATTGTACCACGGGCATGGAAATCATTTTGGGCACACCCGATGGTACTCCTAGGTGATATTTGTCAAGTGGAAGCTCGTTTCGGTCTGTTTGGAGATAGTATTAATCTCGACGGAAGACAGGTGCACAGTTTGAGCCAATTGTACAACGGGCATGGAAATCTTTTCGGGCACACCCGATGGTACTTCTTGGTGACATTGGTCAAGTGGAAGCTCGCTTCGGACCATTTGGAGATAGTACTAATGTCGATGCAAGATAGGTGTACGGTTTATGCCGAATGTACCATAGGCTTTGAAATCGCTTTGGGCACACCTGATGGTAATCCTAGGTGGCTAGATCAAGCGAAAGATCGTATCAGTTTGTTTGTTTGGAGATAGTGTTAATCTTGACGCAAGATATGTGCACGGTTTGCGTCGAGCATACCATAGGTTCAGAAATCATTTTGGGTGCAACTGATGGTACTCCTACGTGGCGTGGGCCAAGTGGAAACTCATTTTGCAATATTTGGAGATAGAATCACGACGCAATATAAGTGCACGATTTGCGCCGAACGTTCCATAGCTTCAGAAATCATTTTAGTGCAACCGATGGTATTCCTAGATGAGGTAGGACGAGTGGCAACTCGTTTTGGAACATTTGGAGATAGTGTTAACGTCGACACAAGATAGGTGCATGATTTGTGCCAAACGTACCATTGGCTTAGAAATCATTTTGGACACACCTGGTTGTACTCCTAGGTGATGTGGATCAAGCAAAAGCTCATTTTGATATGTTTGGAGATAGTTTTAATCTCGGTGCAAGAAAGGTGCACGATTTGTGCCTAATGTACCATGGGCATGGAAATCGCTTTGGGCACACCCAATGGTACTCCTATGTAGTGTATGTCAAGTGGAAGCTTGTTTTGGTCCGTTTGGAGATTGTGTTTGTCTTGGTGCAAGATATGTGCACGGTTTGATCTGAACGTACCACAGGCTTAGAAATCATTTTAAATGCACCCGATGGTACTCCTAGGGACGTGGGTCAAGTGAAAGATCGTTTCAGTCTGTTTAGAGATAGCGTTAATCTTGATGCAAGATAGATGCACAGTTTGCGCCGATTGTACCACGGGCATGGAAATCATTTTGGGCACACCCGATGGTACTCCTAGGTGATATTTGTCAAGTGGAAGCTCGTTTCGGTCTGTTTGGAGATAGTATTAATCTCGACGGAAGACAGGTGCACAGTTTGAGCCAATTGTACAACGGGCATGGAAATCTTTTCGGGCACACCCGATGGTACTTCTTGGTGACATTGGTCAAGTGGAAGCTCGCTTCGGACCATTTGGAGATAGTACTAATGTCGATGCAAGATAGGTGTACGGTTTATGCCGAATGTACCATAGGCTTTGAAATCGCTTTGGGCACACCTGATGGTAATCCTAGGTGGCTAGATCAAGCGAAAGATCGTATCAGTTTGTTTGTTTGGAGATAGTGTTAATCTTGACGCAAGATATGTGCACGGTTTGCGTCGAGCATACCATAGGTTCAGAAATCATTTTGGGTGCAACTGATGGTACTCCTACGTGGCGTGGGCCAAGTGGAAACTCATTTTGCAATATTTGGAGATAGAATCTCGACGCAATATAAGTGCACGATTTGCGCCGAACGTTCCATAGGTTCAGAAATCATTTTAGTGCAACCGATGGTATTCCTAGATGAGGTAGGACGAGTGGCAACTCGTTTTGGAACATTTGGAGATAGTGTTAACGTCGACACAAGATAGGTGCACGATTTGTGCCAAACGTACCATTGGCTTAGAAATCATTTTGGACACACCTGGTTGTACTCCTAGGTGATGTGGATCAAGCAAAAGCTCATTTTGATATGTTTGGAGATAGTTTTAATCTCGGTGCAAGAAAGGTGTACGATTTGTGCCTAATGTACCATGGGCATGGAAATCGCTTTGGGCACAACCAATGGTACTCCTATGTAGTGTATGTCAAGTGGAAGCTTGTTTTGGTCCGTTTGGAGATTGTGTTTGTCTTGGTGCAAGATATGTGCACGGTTTGATCTAAACGTACCACAGGCTTAGAAATCATTTTGGATGCACCCGATGGTACTCCTAGGAGACGTGGGTCAAGTGAAAGATCGTTTCAGTCCGTTTAGAGATAGTGTTAATCTTGATGCAAGTTAGGTGCACAGTTTGCGCCGATTGTACCACGGGCATGGAAATCATTTTGGGCACACCCGATGGTACTCCTAGGTGATATTGGTCAAGTGGAAGCTCGTTTCGGTCTGTTTGGAGATAGTATTAATCTCGACGGAAGACAGGTGCACAGTTTGAGCCAAATGTACAATGGGCATGGAAATCTTTTCAGGCACACCCGATGGTACTTCTTGGTGACATTGGTCAAGTGGAAGCTCGCTTCGGACCATTTCTCGATGCAAGATAGGTGTACGGTTTGTGCCGAATGTACCATAGGCTTTGAAATCGCTTTGGGCACACCTGATGGTAATCCTTGGTGGCTAGATCAAGCGGAAGATCGTATCAGTTTGTTTGGAGATAGTGTTAATCTTGACGCAAGATATGTGCACGGTTTGCGTCGACCATACCATAGGTTCAGAAATCATTTTGGGCGCAACTGATGGTACTCCTACGTGGCGTGGGCCAAGTGGAAACACATTTTGCAATATTTGGAGATAGAATCTCGACGCAATATAAGTGCACGATTTGCGCCGAACGTTCCATAGGTGCAGAAATCATTTTAGTGCAACCGATGGTATTCCTAGATGAGGTAGGACGAGTGGCAACTCGTTTTGGAACATTTGGAGATAGTGTTAACGTCGACACAAGATAGGTGCACGATTTGTGCCAAACGTACCATTGGCTTAGAAATCATTTTGGACACACCAGGTTGTACTCCTAGGTGATGTGGATCAAGGAAAAGCTCATTTTGATGTGTTTGGAGATAGTTTTAATCTCGGTGCAAGAAAGGTGCACGATTTGTGCCTAATGTACCATGGGCATGGAAATCGCTTTGGGCACACCCAATGGTACTCCTATGTAGTGTATGTCAAGTGGAAGCTTGTTTTGGTCCGTTTGGAGATTGTGTTTGTCTTGGTGCAAGATATGTGCACGGTTTGATCTGAACGTACCACAGGCTTAGAAATCATTTTAAATGCACCCGATGGTACTCCTAGGGACGTGGGTCAAGTGAAAGATCGTTTCAGTCTGTTTAGAGATAGCGTTAATCTTGATGCAAGATAGGTGCACAGTTTGCGCCGATTGTACCACGGGCATGGAAATCATTTTGGGCACACCCGATGGTACTCCTAGGTGATATTTGTCAAGTGGAAGCTCGTTTCGGTCTGTTTGGAGATAGTATTAATCTCGACGGAAGACAGGTGCACAGTTTGAGCCAATTGTACAACGGGCATGGAAATCTTTTCGGGCACACCCGATGGTACTTCTTGGTGACATTGGTCAAGTGGAAGCTCGCTTCGGACCATTTGGAGATAGTACTAATGTCGATGCAAGATAGGTGTACGGTTTATGCCGAATGTACCATAGGCTTTGAAATCGCTTTGGGCACACCTGATGGTAATCCTAGGTGGCTAGATCAAGCGAAAGATCGTATCAGTTTGTTTGTTTGGAGATAGTGTTAATCTTGACGCAAGATATGTGCACGGTTTGCGTCGAGCATACCATAGGTTCAGAAATCATTTTGGGTGCAACTGATGGTACTCCTACGTGGCGTGGGCCAAGTGGAAACTCATTTTGCAATATTTGGAGATAGAATCTCGACGCAATATAAGTGCACGATTTGCGCCGAACGTTCCATAGGTTCAGAAATCATTTTAGTGCAACCGATGGTATTCCTAGATGAGGTAGGACGAGTGGCAACTCGTTTTGGAACATTTGGAGATAGTGTTAACGTCGACACAAGATAGGTGCATGATTTGTGCCAAACGTACCATTGGCTTAGAAATCATTTTGGACACACCTGGTTGTACTCCTAGGTGATGTGGATCAAGCAAAAGCTCATTTTGATATGTTTGGAGATAGTTTTAATCTCGGTGCAAGAAAGGTGCACGATTTGTGCCTAATGTACCATGGGCATGGAAATCGCTTTGGGCACACCCAATGGTACTCCTATGTAGTGTATGTCAAGTGGAAGCTTGTTTTGGTCCGTTTGGAGATTGTGTTTGTCTTGGTGCAAGATATGTGCACGGTTTGATCTAAACGTACCACAGGCTTAGAAATCATTTTGGATGCACCCGATGGTACTCCTAGGAGACGTGGGTCAAGTGAAAGATCGTTTCAGTCTGTTTAGAGATAGTGTTAATCTTGATGCAAGTTAGGTGCACAGTTTGCGCCGATTGTACCATGGGCATGGAAATCATTTTGGGCACACCCGATGGTACTCCTAGGTGATATTGGTCAAGTGGAAGCTCGTTTCGGTCTGTTTGGAGATAGTATTAATCTCGACGGAAGACAGGTGCACAGTTTGAGCCAAATGTACAATGGGCATGGAAATCTTTTCAGGCACACCCGATGGTACTTCTTGGTGACATTGGTCAAGTGGAAGCTCGCTTCGGACCATTTCTCGATGCAAGATAGGTGTACGGTTTGTGCCGAATGTACCATAGGCTTTGAAATCGCTTTGGGCACACCTGATGGTAATCCTAGGTGGCTAGATCAAGCGGAAGATCGTATCAGTTTGTTTGGAGATAGTGTTAATCTTGACGCAAGATATGTGCACGGTTTGCGTCGACCATACCATAGGTTCAGAAATCATTTTGGGCGCAACTGATGGTACTCCTACGTGGCGTGGGCCAAGTGGAAACACATTTTGCAATATTTGGAGATAGAATCTCGACGCAATATAAGTGCACGATTTGCGCCGTACGTTCCATAGGTGCAGAAATCATTTTAGTGCAACCGATGGTATTCCTAGATGAGGTAGGACGAGTGGCAACTCGTTTTGGAACATTTGGAGATAGTGTTAACGTCGACACAAGATAGGTGCACGATTTGTGCCAAACGTACCATTGGCTTAGAAATCATTTTGGACACACCAGGTTGTACTCCTAGGTGATGTGGATCAAGGAAAAGCTCATTTTGATGTGTTTGGAGATAGTTTTAATCTCGGTGCAAGAAAGGTGCACGATTTGTGCCTAATGTACCATGGGCATGGAAATCGCTTTGGGCACACCCAATGGTACTCCTATGTAGTGTATGTCAAGTGGAAGCTTGTTTTGGTCCGTTTGGAGATTGTGTTTGTCTTGGTGCAAGATATGTGCACGGTTTGATCTGAACGTACCACAGGCTTAGAAATCATTTTAAATGCACCCGATGGTACTCCTAGGGACGTGGGTCAAGTGAAAGATCGTTTCAGTCTGTTTAGAGATAGCGTTAATCTTGATGCAAGATAGGTGCACAGTTTGCGCCGATTGTACCACGGGCATGGAAATCATTTTGGGCACACCCGATGGTACTCCTAGGTGATATTTGTCAAGTGGAAGCTCGTTTCGGTCTGTTTGGAGATAGTATTAATCTCGACGGAAGACAGGTGCACAGTTTGAGCCAATTGTACAACGGGCATGGAAATCTTTTCGGGCACACCCGATGGTACTTCTTGGTGACATTGGTCAAGTGGAAGCTCGCTTCGGACCATTTGGAGATAGTACTAATGTCGATGCAAGATAGGTGTACGGTTTATGCCGAATGTACCATAGGCTTTGAAATCGCTTTGGGCACACCTGATGGTAATCCTAGGTGGCTAGATCAAGCGAAAGATCGTATCAGTTTGTTTGTTTGGAGATAGTGTTAATCTTGACGCAAGATATGTGCACGGTTTGCGTCGAGCATACCATAGGTTCAGAAATCATTTTGGGTGCAACTGATGGTACTCCTACGTGGCGTGGGCCAAGTGGAAACTCATTTTGCAATATTTGGAGATAGAATCTCGACGCAATATAAGTGCACGATTTGCGCCGAACGTTCCATAGGTTCAGAAATCATTTTAGTGCAACCGATGGTATTCCTAGATGAGGTAGGACGAGTGGCAACTCGTTTTGGAACATTTGGAGATAGTGTTAACGTCGACACAAGATAGGTGCACGATTTGTGCCAAACGTACCATTGGCTTAGAAATCATTTTGGACACACCTGGTTGTACTCCTAGGTGATGTGGATCAAGCAAAAGCTCATTTTGATATGTTTGGAGATAGTTTTAATCTCGGTGCAAGAAAGGTGCATGATTTGTGCCTAATGTACCATGGGCATGGAAATCGCTTTGGGCACACCCAATGGTACTCCTATGTAGTGTATGTCAAGTGGAAGCTTGTTTTGGTCCGTTTGGAGATTGTGTTTGTCTTGGTGCAAGATATGTGCACGGTTTGATCTGAACGTACCACAGGCTTAGAAATCATTTTAAATGCACCCGATGGTACTCCTAGGGACGTGGGTCAAGTGAAAGATCGTTTCAGTCCGTTTAGAGATAGCGTTAATCTTGATGCAAGATAGGTGCACAGTTTGCGCCGATTGTACCACGGGCATGGAAATCATTTTGGGCACACCCGATGGTACTCCTAGGTGATATTTGTCAAGTGGAAGCTCGTTTCGGTCTGTTTGGAGATAGTATTAATCTCGACGGAAGACAGGTGCACAGTTTGAGCCAATTGTACAACGGGCATGGAAATCTTTTCAGGCACACCCGATGGTACTTCTTGGTGACATTGGTCAAGTGGAAGCTCGCTTCGGACCATTTGGAGATAGTACTAATGTCGATGCAAGATAGGTGTACGGTTTATGCCGAATGTACCATAGGCTTTGAAATCGCTTTGGGCACACCTGATGGTAATCCTAGGTGGCTAGATCAAGCGAAAGATCGTATCAGTTTGTTTGTTTGGAGATAGTGTTAATCTTGACGCAAGATATGTGCACGGTTTGCGTCGAGCATACCATAGGTTCAGAAATCATTTTGGGTGCAACTGATGGTACTCCTACGTGGCGTGGGCCAAGTGGAAACTCATTTTGCAATATTTGGAGATAGAATCTCGACGCAATATAAGTGCACGATTTGCGCCGAACGTTCCATAGGTTCAGAAATCATTTTAGTGCAACCGATGGTATTCCTAGATGAGGTAGGACGAGTGGCAACTCGTTTTGGAACATTTGGAGATAGTGTTAACGTCGACACAAGATAGGTGCACGATTTGTGCCAAACGTACCATTGGCTTAGAAATCATTTTGGACACACCTGGTTGTACTCCTAGGTGATGTGGATCAAGCAAAAGCTCATTTTGATATGTTTGGAGATAGTTTTAATCTCGGTGCAAGAAAGGTGCACGATTTGTGCCTAATGTACCATGGGCATGGAAATCGCTTTGGGCACACCCAATGGTACTCCTATGTAGTGTATGTCAAGTGGAAGCTTGTTTTGGTCCGTTTGGAGATTGTGTTTGTCTTGGTGCAAGATATGTGCACGGTTTGATCTAAACGTACCACAGGCTTAGAAATCATTTTGGGCACACCCGATGGTACTCCTAGGTGATATTGGTCAAGTGGAAGCTCGTTTCGGTCTGTTTGGAGATAGTATTAATCTCGACGGAAGACAGGTGCATAGTTTGAACAATGGGCATGGAAATCTTTTCAGGCACACCCGATGGTACTTCTTGGTGACATTGGTCAAGTGGAAGCTCGCTTCGGACCATTTGGAGATAGTACTAATCTCGATGCAAGATAGGTGTACGGTTTATGCCGAATGTACCATAGGCTTTGAAATCGCTTTGGGCACACCTGATGGTAATCCTAGGTGGCTAGATCAAGCGAAAGATCGTATCAGTTTGTTTGTTTGGAGATAGTGTTAATCTTGACGCAAGATATGTGCACGGTTTGCGTCGAGCATACCATAGGTTCAGAAATCATTTTGGGTGCAACTGATGGTACTCCTACGTGGCGTGGGCCAAGTGGAAACTCATATTGCAATATTTGGAGATAGAATCTCGACGCAATATAAGTGCACGATTTGCGCCGAACGTTCCATTGCTTCAGAAATCATTTTAGTGCAACCGATGGTATTCCTAGATGAGGTAGGACGAGTGGCAACTCGTTTTGGAACATTTGGAGATAGTGTTAACGTCGACACAAGATAGGTGCACGATTTGTGCCAAACGTACCATTGGCTTAGAAATCATTTTGGACACACCAGGTTGTACTCCTAGGTGATGTGGATCAAGCAAAAGCTCATTTTGATATGTTTGGAGATAGTTTTAATCTCGGTGCAAGAAAGGTGCACGATTTGTGCCTAATGTACCATGGGCATGGAAATTGCTTTGGGCACACCCAATGGTACTCCTATGTAGTGTATGTCAAGTGGAAGCTTGTTTTGGTCCGTTTGGAGATTGTGTTTGTCTTGGTGCAAGATATGTGCACGGTTTGATCTAAACGTACCACAGGCTTAGAAATCATTTTGGGCACACCCGATGGTACTCCTAGGTGATATTGGTCAAGTGGAAGCTCGTTTCGGTCTGTTTGGAGATAGTATTAATCTCGACGGAAGACAGGTGCATAGTTTGAACAATGGGCATGGAAATCTTTTCAGGCACACCCGATGGTACTTCTTGGTGACATTGGTCAAGTGGAAGCTCGCTTCGGACCATTTGGAGATAGTACTAATCTCGATGCAAGATAGGTGTACGGTTTATGCCGAATGTACCATAGGCTTTGAAATCGCTTTGGGCACACCTGATGGTAATCCTAGGTGGCTAGATCAAGCGAAAGATCGTATCAGTTTGTTTGTTTGGAGATAGTGTTAATCTTGACGCAAGATATGTGCACGGTTTGCGTCGAGCATACCATAGGTTCAGAAATCATTTTGGGTGCAACTGATGGTACTCCTACGTGGCGTGGGCCAAGTGGAAACTCATATTGCAATATTTGGAGATAGAATCTCGACGCAATATAAGTGCACGATTTGCGCCGAACGTTCCATTGCTTCAGAAATCATTTTAGTGCAACCGATGGTATTCCTAGATGAGGTAGGACGAGTGGCAACTCGTTTTGGAACATTTGGAGATAGTGTTAACGTCGACACAAGATAGGTGCACGATTTGTGCCAAACGTACCATTGGCTTAGAAATCATTTTGGACACACCTGGTTGTACTCCTAGGTGATGTGGATCAAGCAAAAGCTCATTTTGATATGTTTGGAGATAGTTTTAATCTCGGTGCAAGAAAGGTGCACGATTTGTGCCTAATGTACCATGGGCATGGAAATCGCTTTGGGCACACCCAATGGTACTCCTATGTAGTGTATGTCAAGTGGAAGCTTGTTTTGGTCCGTTTGGAGATTGTGTTTGTCTTGGTGCAAGATATGTGCACGGTTTGATCTAAACGTACCACAGGCTTAGAAATCATTTTGGATGCACCCGATGGTACTCCTAGGAGACGTGGGTCAAGTGAAAGATCGTTTCAGTCCGTTTAGAGATAGTGTTAATCTTGATGCAAGTTAGGTGCACAGTTTGCGCCGATTGTACCACGGGCATGGAAATCATTTTGGGCACACCCGATGGTACTCCTAGGTGATATTGGTCAAGTGGAAGCTCGTTTCGGTCTGTTTGGAGATAGTATTAATCTCGACGGAAGACAGGTGCACAGTTTGAGCCAAATGTACAATGGGCATGGAAATCTTTTCAGGCACACCCGATGGTACTTCTTGGTGACATTGGTCAAGTGGAAGCTCGCTTCGGACCATTTCTCGATGCAAGATAGGTGTACGGTTTGTGCCGAATGTACCATAGGCTTTGAAATCGCTTTGGGCACACCTGATGGTAATCCTAGGTGGCTAGATCAAGCGGAAGATCGTATCAGTTTGTTTGGAGATAGTGTTAATCTTGACGCAAGATATGTGCACGGTTTGCGTCGACCATACCATATGTTCAGAAATCATTTTGGGCGCAACTGATGGTACTCCTACGTGGCGTGGGCCAAGTGGAAACACATTTTGCAATATTTGGAGATAGAATCTCGACGCAATATAAGTGCACGATTTGCGCCGAACGTTCCATAGGTGCAGAAATCATTTTAGTGCAACCGATGGTATTCCTAGATGAGGTAGGACGAGTGGCAACTCGTTTTGGAACATTTGGAGATAGTGTTAACGTCGACACAAGATAGGTGCACGATTTGTGCCAAACGTACCATTGGCTTAGAAATCATTTTGGACACACCAGGTTGTACTCCTAGGTGATGTGGATCAAGGAAAAGCTCATTTTGATGTGTTTGGAGATAGTTTTAATCTCGGTGCAAGAAAGGTGCACGATTTGTGCCTAATGTACCATGGGCATGGAAATCGCTTTGGGTACACCCAATGGTACTCCTATGTAGTGTATGTCAAGTGGAAGCTTGTTTTGGTCCGTTTGGAGATTGTGTTTGTCTTGGTGCAAGATATGTGCACGGTTTGATCTGAACGTACCACAAGCTTAGAAATCATTTTAAATGCACCCGATGGTACCCCTAGGGACGTGGGGCAAGTGAAAGATCGTTTCAGTCCGTTTAGAGACAGTGTTAATCTTGATGCAAGATAGGTGCACAGTTTGCGCCGATTGTACCACGGGCATGGAAATCATTTTGGGCACACCCGATGGTACTCCTAGGTGATATTTGTCAAGTGGAAGCTCGTTTCGGTCTGTTTGGAGATAGTATTAATCTCGACGGAAGACAGGTGCACAGTTTGAGCCAATTGTACAACGGGCATGGAAATCTTTTCAGGCACACCCGATGGTACTTCTTGGTGACATTGGTCAAGTGGAAGCTCGCTTCGGACCATTTGGAGATAGTACTAATGTCGTTGCAAGATAGGTGTACGGTTTATGCCGAATGTACCATAGGCTTTGAAATCGCTTTCGGCACACCTGATGGTAATCCTAGGTGGCTAGATCAAGCGAAAGATCGTATCAGTTTGTTTGTTTGGAGATAGTGTTAATCTTGACGCAAGATATGTGCACGGTTTGCGTCGAGCATACCATAGGTTCAGAAATCATTTTGGGTGCAACTAATGGTACTCCTACGTGGCGTGGGCCAAGTGGAAACTCATTTTGCAATATTTGGAGATAGAATCTCGACGCAATATAAGTGCACGATTTGCGCCGAACGTTCCATAGGTTCAGAAATCATTTTAGTGCAACCGATGGTATTCCTAGATGAGGTAGGACGAGTGGCAACTCGTTTTGGAACATTTGGAGATAGTGTTAACGTCGACACAAGATAGGTGCACGATTTGTGCCAAACGTACCATTGGCTTAGAAATCATTTTGGACACACCTGGTTGTACTCCTAGGTGATGTGGATCAAGCAAAAGCTCATTTTGATATGTTTGGAGATAGTTTTAATCTCGGTGCAAGAAAGGTGCACGATTTGTGCCTAATGTACCATGGGGATGGAAATCGCTTTGGGCACACCCAATGGTACTCCTATGTAGTGTATGTCAAGTGGAAGCTTGTTTTGGTCCGTTTGGAGATTGTGTTTGTCTTGGTGCAAGATATGTGCACGGTTTGATCTGAACGTACCATAGGCTTAGAAATCATTTTAGATGCACCCGATGGTACTCCTAGGAGACGTGGGTCAAGTGAAAGATCGTTTCAGTCTGTTTAGAGATAGTGTTAATCTTGATGCAAGTTAGGTGCACAGTTTGCGCCGATTGTACCACGGGCATGGAAATCATTTTGGGCACACCCGATGGTACTCCTAGGTGATATTGGTCAAGTGGAAGCTCGTTTCGGTCTGTTTGGAGATAGTATTAATCTCGACGGAAGACAGGTGCACAGTTTGAGCCAAATGTACAATGGGCATGGAAATCTTTTCAGGCACACCCGATAGTGATGAGGACATGACCAGGTCAGATACGACCACATTAAAGACTTCTAAACGAAAGGTGAAGTCAATCCACGTTAGGTTTACATTCTATATATTTGAACAGTTGAGGCTGCACAACGATTTTTGTGCATTGTCATTTTCAGAGGTACTCGCGTGGATCAAAGGAAGGTTTGATTGCATATGGAATGCATGGAAGGTTAATGAAGTTGATTGGAGACCAAATCTAAGTGTTCCTAACGTCCTCCACCAACCCACCACGTCACTTTTGACCCAAGGAAAGAAAGAGTCCAAGTCCAACACGTTTGGAAAGAGATTCGTGCAGGCTGGATTCGGAATCGGACTGCAGGACAGCCCCAACTTGTGACGGTCACCACGACTCCATACGGACTCCGTTTTGGACGTTCTAGTACTTCATGGAAAGCTTATCAAGTCTACTTTCCAACGGATTCACACTCATGACCATATCTGCTACGAATTGTGCACAGTCTTTGTTTTCCTACGGAGTCCTATTCTGCCAACAGGTGCTGCGTCACCCTATTTTGGGCCGATGGCCCATGTATCAAGTTGGGTCCATTAGGGGCGCGTCCTAGGGTTGGAGAACGACCAAAACACCTCTTTGGTCGTCCTCCCATCTACTAATAGCCTCCATAGCCGCCACAAACAGGGGGGGTTTTTGTTTTGTTGAAAGTTTAGCCATTGCTACTTCCTTGTAGACGCGTGTGTCGACTAG
Source organism: Saccharum hybrid cultivar R570 (assembly GCA_038087645.1). Classification (NCBI taxonomy): domain Eukaryota; kingdom Viridiplantae; phylum Streptophyta; class Magnoliopsida; order Poales; family Poaceae; genus Saccharum; species Saccharum hybrid cultivar. The sequence goes on along the minus strand of JAQSUU010000307.1, from coordinate 38,031,913 downwards.
ACCATCCGTTCTACTCGATTCAGAACCCCAACTTTGTGATTTCAGATTGGTTTTCATCTCCATATTTGCAATTGAGTTGCTTGTTCTACTTGTTCTTGCTTGTTCCTCGATTGCTTGCAGGAATTACCCTAGTGGTTTGGTTGATCGTGTTCCACAAGATCACGACGGCTGTTGGAGGTGGTGTATCGGTTGCTAAGGCGCAGCATCCTTGGATGGTTGTAGTCGGGCCGTGAACGTCATCTCCATCCCCAAATCGAGTTATCCACCTTCTCTCATCGAAAGATCAGGATTCACCCTAGCGGGTTCATATCAGTTGGTAATCAGAGCAAGGTTTATCGGTGAGAGATTTCAGTTTGCTTTTATTTTCCTATAGTCCAGGAAAAGCCAACAAAAATAGTAGATTCATTTGTTTCCATAATCCCATAGACCCTTTGAGCCATTTACTAGTATTGCTTAGTTCGGGCTTGTTGAGTTTGGTTTACATCGGTTGAGTCGAGTTGCTGGTCTTAGTGTTAGGCTTTTAGAGTTTCGAGTTCTTGTCACGTTTTGGTCACTATCAATTATATACATATCCGCTGCAATCACCACCACCATACACATCTCCACTACACCATATACATCTCCATTGCAATCATTACCACCATATACATCTTTGCTGCACCATATCCATCCCACTATTTTTTTAACACCAGGAAAATCTGATTTGGGCACTCAAACAAAAATTTTAGTTGCTAGTTTGTATTCTTGTTACCCTTGAAAAGAAAAAAAGAAATACATTGTAATTTGCCTTTCTGAAATCTGATTTGTCAATATTCAGATTTGTTTAGTTGTGCAAAGTAAAAAAAAGAAGAAGGAAAAACAATCAGAAAAGAAAAGAAAAGAAAAGAAAGAAAAAGAAAGAGAAAGAGAAAAGAAAGAAAAGAGGAAAAAGGAGGAAAAGAAGGGGGCGATAGATTGTTGTTCTTGTGATTTTTCCAGCTCCACGGTGACTTCGTTTGTGTCCAGGCTCGCGTCTCTAGCACGGTCTAGCCTAGGACCAGCATGGTACCACCGTTGAGCGATTTCTCAGTTTGCTTTTGTGACTAATGTGGTGCTAGTACTTCCTTGTACATTAATTTCAGCCCTCCTACAGCTCCACATATCCTACTACACCTTGACAAGTGTTGTTGCTGTGGCGCCGATACACTATTCTCCAGGGTTCCCGACTTGTTGGTTGCTGCCACCGCCTGTTTTGCTTGGAAAGAACTTGTAAGAATTTGTTTGAACAGGTTGAGAGTGAGAGAATTACAACAACCACATTCTAGTAGTTGATAGGAGCATACATATTATTGTGTGTTTCTTGTTTTTCTTCTAATCATGGCAGGGTTTCACATGGAAAATAAAGATGGTTTTACTCACGCTGCATATTTCCAATTTGCTCAAGATGTGGCTAGTGACAAGGATGGTATTCATGAGGTTTGTGATGTTTTCCTTGATAGAATAAAATCAGCACTACCTTACTTTGAAGGAAACTATGATCCTCACGCATATATTGAATGGGAGCTAGCTGTAGACAATGAATTTGATAAGCATGACTTGTCTGAACAACAAATGATTTTTGCTGCTTCTAGTGCTTTAACCAAATATGCCTTGGATGAATGGAAACACATTTGTAGGCACAACAAAATTCCTCAATCTTGGCATGGTTTCAAAGTTCATTTCAGAGATATCTATATTCCTTCTTACTATGCTGATGATTTGCTTGCCAAACTAGCGAAATTGGAACAGGGTAGTAGGACTGTCAAGGCATACTGCCATGTTTTTAACATTTGTCGGTTATTTGGTGGTTTAGATGCTTGCATGGCAGATGTAATGACCATGTTCTTGAATGGGCTCAATTCTGAAATTCGAACCACACTCATACATGAAACATATAGCCACATCTCTCACTTGTTTCTGCTTGCTTCTATTGCTGAAAAACAGATCTTATTATCACAGAATACTTGCAATAACAATGTGATCCATGCTAATCTGGTTTCTTCCACTTCACATGCTGATGAAGATGCATATGCTCCAATTGTTCCTCCATATGAACCTGTTGCTTTGGTGCATCATTTATCCACTACATCTGCTAATATAGAGCAATCAATTGAGGAACCTTTTGCTGAGTTTCCTTTGTCACAAATTGGTGTGCTTGCTGTTCCTTGTGACAAAGAAGAGTTGTGTGGTAATGCTACACTTGTTTTTGGAGCACAACTAAGGAATAAATCTAAAAATTTTGAACCAATGAGTGCTGAATTTATGCATGTTGTTCATACTATTTCTAAAAATGATGAAGCTCAATTGTTGTCATCTTTACACACAATGGGATATATTGAGTTTGATGATCTTTGTGACCTGAATAGCTTAGAGAAGAAATTGTTGCAGAATTATGATTTGCTATCTTTTGATAGATATTCTTTTCATGCAACTAGAAAATATGACAATGACAACAAATACATGGTGGATAGGGTATACATTTGTTCAGATTCTAAAAATCCATCAGTGGCATCACCGAGTTATCAACTAATGACTTGCATTGAAGCTAACCACGCCATATCTAGTTTCTCTACTATTGATTATAAGTTGCAGCTCAATTTTCAAGAAGGGGAGCAAGTGTTGTTGCTATGTACTTCTATTGGAGTTCCAGGAGTATACTTGGAGGACATTGACAAAATATTATTCCAATACTTCAATCATAACGACAAACCGAGGACGGTTTGCTGTCAAGAAGGGGAGAATGATGAGGACATGACCAGGTCAGATACGACCACATTAAAGACTTCTAAACGAAAGGTGAAGTCAATCCACGTTAGGTTTACATTCTATATATTTGAACAGTTGAGGCTGCACAACGATTTTTGTGCATTGTCATTTTCAGAGGTACTCGCGTGGATCAAAGGAAGGTTTGATTGCATATGGAATGCATGGAAGGTTAATGAAGTTGATTGGAGACCAAATCTAAGTGTTCCTAACGTCCTCCACCAACCCACCACGTCACTTTTGACCCAAGGAAAGAAAGAGTCCAAGTCCAACACGTTTGGAAAGAGATTCGTGCAGGCTGGATTCGGAATCGGACTGCAGGACAGCCCCAACTTGTGACGGTCACCACGACTCCATACGGACTCCGTTTTGGACGTTCTAGTACTTCATGGAAAGCTTATCAAGTCTACTTTCCAACGGATTCACACTCATGACCATATCTGCTACGAATTGTGCACAGTCTTTGTTTTCCTACGGAGTCCTATTCTGCCAACAGGTGCTGCGTCACCCTATTTTGGGCCGATGGTCCATGTATCAAGTTGGGTCCATTAGGGGCGCATCCTAGGGTTGGAGAACGACCAAAACACCTCTTTGGTCGTCCTCCCATCTACTAATAGCCTCCATAGCCGCCACAAACAGGGGGGGTTTTGTTTTGTTGAAAGTTTAGCCATTGCTACTTCCTTGTAGACGCGTGTGTCGACTAGACCATCCATTCTACTCGATTCAGAACCCCAACTTTGAGATTTCAGATTGGTTTTCATCTCCATATTTGCAATTGAGTTGCTTGTTCTACTTGTTCTTGCTTGTTCCTCGATTGCTTGCAGGAATTACCCTAGTGGTTTGGTTGATTGTGTTCCACAAGATCGCGACGGCTGTTGGAGGTGGTGTATCGGTTGCTAAGGCGCAGCATCCTTGGATGGTTGTAGTCGGGCCGTGAACGTCATCTCCATCCCCAAATCGAGTTATCCACCTTCTCTCATCGAAAGATCAGGATTCACCCTAGCGGGTTCATATCAGTTGGTAATCAGAGCAAGGTTTATCGGTGAGAGATTTCAGTTTGCTTTTATTTTCCTATAGTCCAGGAAAAGCCAACAAAAATAGTAGATTCATTTGTTTCCATAATCCCATAGACCCTTTGAGCCATTTACTAGTATTGCTTAGTTCGGGCTTGTTGAGTTTGGTTTACATCGGTTGAGTCGAGTTGCTGGTCTTAGTGTTAGGCTTTTAGAGTTTCGAGTTCTTGTCACGTTTTGGTCACTATCAATTATATACATATCCGCTGCAATCACCACCACCATACACATCTCCACTACACCATATACATCTCCATTGCAATCATTACCACCATATACATCTTTGCTGCACCATATCCATCCCACTATTTTTTTAACACCAGGAAAATCTGATTTGGGCACTCAAACAAAAATTTTAGTTGCTAGTTTGTATTCTTGTTACCCTTGAAAAGAAAAAAAGAAATACATTGTAATTTGCCTTTCTGAAATCTGATTTGTCAATATTCAGATTTGTTTAGTTGTGCAAAGTAAAAAAAAGAAGAAGGAAAAACAATCAGAAAAGAAAAGAAAAGAAAAGAAAGAAAAAGAAAGAGAAAGAGAAAAGAAAGAAAAGAGGAAAAAGGAGGAAAAGAAGGGGGCGATAGATTGTTGTTCTTGTGATTTTTCCAGCTCCACGGTGACTTCGTTTGTGTCCAGGCTCGCGTCTCTAGCACGGTCTAGCCTAGGACCAGCATGGTACCACCGTTGAGCGATTTCTCAGTTTGCTTTTGTGACTAATGTGGTGCTAGTACTTCCTTGTACATTAATTTCAGCCCTCCTACAGCTCCACATATCCTACTACACCTTGACAAGTGTTGTTGCTGTGGCGCCGATACACTATTCTCCAGGGTTCCCGACTTGTTGGTTGCTGCCACCGCCTGTTTTGCTTGGAAAGAACTTGTAAGAATTTGTTTGAACAGGTTGAGAGTGAGAGAATTACAACAACCACATTCTAGTAGTTGATAGGAGCATACATATTATTGTGTGTTTCTTGTTTTTCTTCTAATCATGGCAGGGTTTCACATGGAAAATAAAGATGGTTTTACTCACGCTGCATATTTCCAATTTGCTCAAGATGTGGCTAGTGACAAGGATGGTATTCATGAGGTTTGTGATGTTTTCCTTGATAGAATAAAATCAGCACTACCTTACTTTGAAGGAAACTATGATCCTCACGCATATATTGAATGGGAGCTAGCTGTAGACAATGAATTTGATAAGCATGACTTGTCTGAACAACAAATGATTTTTGCTGCTTCTAGTGCTTTAACCAAATATGCCTTGGATGAATGGAAACACATTTGTAGGCACAACAAAATTCCTCAATCTTGGCATGGTTTCAAAGTTCATTTCAGAGATATCTATATTCCTTCTTACTATGCTGATGATTTGCTTGCCAAACTAGCGAAATTGGAACAGGGTAGTAGGACTGTCAAGGCATACTGCCATGTTTTTAACATTTGTCGGTTATTTGGTGGTTTAGATGCTTGCATGGCAGATGTAATGACCATGTTCTTGAATGGGCTCAATTCTGAAATTCGAACCACACTCATACATGAAACATATAGCCACATCTCTCACTTGTTTCTGCTTGCTTCTATTGCTGAAAAACAGATCTTATTATCACAGAATACTTGCAATAACAATGTGATCCATGCTAATCTGGTTTCTTCCACTTCACATGCTGATGAAGATGCATATGCTCCAATTGTTCCTCCATATGAACCTGTTGCTTTGGTGCATCATTTATCCACTACATCTGCTAATATAGAGCAATCAATTGAGGAACCTTTTGCTGAGTTTCCTTTGTCACAAATTGGTGTGCTTGCTGTTCCTTGTGACAAAGAAGAGTTGTGTGGTAATGCTACACTTGTTTTTGGAGCACAACTAAGGAATAAATCTAAAAATTTTGAACCAATGAGTGCTGAATTTATGCATGTTGTTCATACTATTTCTAAAAATGATGAAGCTCAATTGTTGTCATCTTTACACACAATGGGATATATTGAGTTTGATGATCTTTGTGACCTGAATAGCTTAGAGAAGAAATTGTTGCAGAATTATGATTTGCTATCTTTTGATAGATATTCTTTTCATGCAACTAGAAAATATGACAATGACAACAAATACATGGTGGATAGGGTATACATTTGTTCAGATTCTAAAAATCCATCAGTGGCATCACCGAGTTATCAACTAATGACTTGCATTGAAGCTAACCACGCCATATCTAGTTTCTCTACTATTGATTATAAGTTGCAGCTCAATTTTCAAGAAGGGGAGCAAGTGTTGTTGCTATGTACTTCTATTGGAGTTCCAGGAGTATACTTGGAGGACATTGACAAAATATTATTCCAATACTTCAATCATAACGACAAACCGAGGACGGTTTGCTGTCAAGAAGGGGAGAATGATGAGGACATGACCAGGTCAGATACGACCACATTAAAGACTTCTAAACGAAAGGTGAAGTCAATCCACGTTAGGTTTACATTCTATATATTTGAACAGTTGAGGCTGCACAACGATTTTTGTGCATTGTCATTTTCAGAGGTACTCGCGTGGATCAAAGGAAGGTTTGATTGCATATGGAATGCATGGAAGGTTAATGAAGTTGATTGGAGACCAAATCTAAGTGTTCCTAACGTCCTCCACCAACCCACCACGTCACTTTTGACCCAAGGAAAGAAAGAGTCCAAGTCCAACACGTTTGGAAAGAGATTCGTGCAGGCTGGATTCGGAATCGGACTGCAGGACAGCCCCAACTTGTGACGGTCACCACGACTCCATACGGACTCCGTTTTGGACGTTCTAGTACTTCATGGAAAGCTTATCAAGTCTACTTTCCAACGGATTCACACTCATGACCATATCTGCTACGAATTGTGCACAGTCTTTGTTTTCCTACGGAGTCCTATTCTGCCAACAGGTGCTGCGTCACCCTATTTTGGGCCGATGGCCCATGTATCAAGTTGGGTCCATTAGGGGCGCATCCTAGGGTTGGAGAACGACCAAAACACCTCTTTGGTCGTCCTCCCATCTACTAATAGCCTCCATAGCCGCCACAAACAGGGGGGGTTTTGTTTTGTTGAAAGTTTAGCCATTGCTACTTCCTTGTAGACGCGTGTGTCGACTAGACCATCCATTCTACTCGATTCAGAACCCCAACTTTGAGATTTCAGATTGGTTTTCATCTCCATATTTGCAATTGAGTTGCTTGTTCTACTTGTTCTTGCTTGTTCCTCGATTGCTTGCAGGAATTACCCTAGTGGTTTGGTTGATTGTGTTCCACAAGATCGCGACGGCTGTTGGAGGTGGTGTATCGGTTGCTAAGGCGCAGCATCCTTGGATGGTTGTAGTCGGGCCGTGAACGTCATCTCCATCCCCAAATCGAGTTATCCACCTTCTCTCATCAAAAGATCAGGATTCACCCTAGTGGGTTCATATCAGATAGTACTTCTTGGTGACATTGGTCAAGTGGAAGCTCGCTTCGGACCATTTCTCGATGCAAGATAGGTGTACGGTTTGTGCCGAATGTACCATAGGCTTTGAAATCGCTTTGGGCACACCTGATGGTAATCCTAGGTGGCTAGATCAAGCGGAAGATCGTATCAGTTTGTTTGGAGATAGTGTTAATCTTGACGCAAGATATGTGCACGGTTTGCGTCGACCATACCATAGGTTCTGAAATCATTTTGGGCGCAACTGATGGTACTCCTACGTGGCGTGGGCCAAGTGGAAACTCATTTTGCAATATTTGGAGATAGAATCTCGACGCAATATAAGTGCACGATTTGCGCCGAACGTTCCATAGGTTCAGAAATCATTTTAGTGCAACCGATGGTATTCCTAGATGAGATAGGACGAGTGGCAACTTGTTTTGGAACATTTGGAGATAGTGTTAACGTCGACACAAGATAGGTGCACGATTTGTGCCAAACGTACCATTGGCTTAGAAATCATTTTGGACACACCTGGTTGTACTCCTAGGTGATGTGGATCAAGCAAAAACTCATTTTGATATGTTTGGAGATAGTTTTAATCTCGGTGCAAGAAAGGTAAACGATTTGTGCCTAATGTACCATGGGCATGGAAATCGCTTTGCGCACACCCAATGGTACTCCTATGTAGTGTATGTCAAGTGGAAGCTTGTTTTGGTCCGTTTGGAGATTGTGTTTGTCTTGGTGCAAGATATGTGCACGGTTTGATCTGAACGTACCACAGGCTTAGAAATCATTTTGGATGCACCCGATGGTACTCCTAGGAGACGTGGGTCAAGTGAAAGATCGTTTCAGTCCGTTTAGAGATAGTGTTAATCTTGATGCAAGTTAGGTGCACAGTTTGCGCCGATTGTACCACGGGCATGGAAATCATTTTGGGCACACCCGATGGTACTCCTAGGTGATATTGGTCAAGTGGAAGCTCGTTTCGGTCTGTTTGGAGATAGTATTAATCTCGACGGAAGACAGGTGCACAGTTTGAGCCAAATGTACAATGGGCATGGAAATCTTTTCAGGCACACCCGATGGTACTTCTTGGTGACATTGGTCAAGTGGAAGCTCGCTTCGGACCATTTCTCGATGCAAGATAGGTGTACGGTTTGTGCCGAATGTACCATAGGCTTTGAAATCGCTTTGGGCACACCTGATGGTAATCCTAGGTGGCTAGATCAAGCGGAAGATCGTATCAGTTTGTTTGGAGATAGTGTTAATCTTGACGCAAGATATGTGCACGGTTTGCGTCGACCATACCATAGGTTCAGAAATCATTTTGGGCGCAACTGATGGTACTCCTACGTGGCGTGGGCCAAGTGGAAACTCATTTTGCAATATTTGGAGATAGAATCTCGACGCAATATAAGTGCACGATTTGCGCCGAACGTTCCATAGGTTCAGAAATCATTTTAGTGCAACCGATGGTATTCCTAGATGAGGTAGGACGAGTGGCAACTCGTTTTGGAACATTTGGAGATAGTGTTAACGTCGACACAAGATAGGTGCACGATTTGTGCCAAACGTACCATTGGCTTAGAAATCATTTTGGACACACCAGGTTGTACTCCTAGGTGATGTGGATCAAGCAAAAGCTCATTTTGATATGTTTGGAGATAGTTTTAATCTCGGTGCAAGAAAGGTGCACGATTTGTGCCTAATGTACCATGGGCATGGAAATCGCTTTGGGCACACCCAATGGTACTCCTATGTAGTGTATGTCAAGTGGAAGCTTGTTTTGGTCCGTTTGGAGATTGTGTTTGTCTTGGTGCAAGATATGTGCACGGTTTGATCTAAACGTACCACAGGCTTAGAAATCATTTTAGATACACCCGATGGTACTCCTAGGGACGTGGGTCAAGTGAAAGATCGTTTCAGTCCGTTTAGAGATAGTGTTAATCTTGATGCAAGATAGGTGCACAGTTTGCGCCGATTGTACCACGGGCATGGAAATCATTTTGGGCACACCCGATGGTACTCCTAGGTGATATTGGTCAAGTGGAAGCTCGTTTCGGTCTGTTTGGAGATAGTATTAATCTCGACGGAAGACAGGTGCACAGTTTGAGCCAATTGTACAATGGGCATGGAAATCTTTTCAGGCACACCCGATGGTACTTCTTGGTGACATTGGTCAAGTGGAAGCTCGCTTCGGACCATTTGGAGATAGTACTAATCTCGATGCAAGATAGGTGTACGGTTTATGCCGAATGTACCATAGGCTTTGAAATCGCTTTGGGCACACTTGATGGTAATCCTAGGTGGCTAGATCAAGCGAAAGATCGTATCAGTTTGTTTGTTTGGAGATAGTGTTAATCTTGACGCAAGATATGTGCACGGTTTGCGTCGAGCATACCATAGGTTCAGAAATCATTTTGGGTGCAACTGATGGTAGCCCTACGTGGCGTGGGCCAAGTGGAAACTCATATTGCAATATTTGGAGATAGAATCTCGACGCAATATAAGTGCACGATTTGCGCCGAACGTTCCATAGCTTCAGAAATCATTTTAGTGCAACCGATGGTATTCCTAGATGAGGTAGGACGAGTGGCAACTCGTTTTGGAACATTTGGAGATAGTGTTAACGTCGACACAAGATAGGTGCACGATTTGTGCCAAACGTACCATTGGCTTAGAAATCATTTTGGACAGACCTGGTTGTACTCCTAGGTGATGTGGATCAAGCAAAAGCTCATTTTGATATGTTTGGAGATAGTTTTAATCTCGGTGCAAGAAAGGTGCACGATTTGTGCCTAATGTACCATGGGCATGGAAATCGCTTTGGGCACACCCAATGGTACTCCTATGTAGTGTATGTCAAGTGGAAGCTTGTTTTGGTCCGTTTGGAGATTGTGTTTGTCTTGGTGCAAGATATGTGCACGGTTTGATCTGAACGTACCACAGGCTTAGAAATCATTTTAGATGCACCCGATGGTACTCCTAGGAGACGTGGGTCAAGTGAAAGATCGTTTCAGTCTGTTTAGAGATAGTGTTAATCTTGATGCAAGTTAGGTGCACAGTTTGCGCCGATTGTACCACGGGCATGGAAATCATTTTGGGCACACCCGATGGTACTCCTAGGTGATATTGGTCAAGTGGAAGCTCGTTTCGGTCTGTTTGGAGATAGTATTAATCTCGACGGAAGACAGGTGCACAGTTTGAGCCAAATGTACAATGGGCATGGAAATCTTTTCAGGCACACCCGATAGTACTTCTTGGTGACATTGGTCAAGTGGAAGCTCGCTTCGGACCATTTCTCGATGCAAGATAGGTGTACGGTTTGTGCCGAATGTACCATAGGCTTTGAAATCGCTTTGGGCACACCTGATGGTAATCCTAGGTGGCTAGATCAAGCGGAAGATCGTATCAGTTTGTTTGGAGATAGTGTTAATCTTGACGCAAGATATGTGCACGGTTTGCGTCGACCATACCATAGGTTCAGAAATCATTTTGGGCGCAACTGATGGTACTCCTACGTGGCGTGGGCCAAGTGGAAACTCATTTTGCAATATTTGGAGATAGAATCTCGACGCAATATAAGTGCACGATTTGCGCCGAACGTTCCATAGGTTCAGAAATCATTTTAGTGCAACCGATGGTATTCCTAGATGAGATAGGACGAGTGGCAACTTGTTTTGGAACATTTGGAGATAGTGTTAACGTCGACACAAGATAGGTGCACGATTTGTGCCAAACGTACCATTGGCTTAGAAATCATTTTGGACACACCTGGTTGTACTCCTAGGTGATGTGGATCAAGCAAAAACTCATTTTGATATGTTTGGAGATAGTTTTAATCTCGGTGCAAGAAAGGTAAACGATTTGTGCCTAATGTACCATGGGCATGGAAATCGCTTTGCGCACACCCAATGGTACTCCTATGTAGTGTATGTCAAGTGGAAGCTTGTTTTGGTCCGTTTGGAGATTGTGTTTGTCTTGGTGCAAGATATGTGCACGGTTTGATCTGAACGTACCACAGGCTTAGAAATCATTTTGGATGCACCCGATGGTACTCCTAGGAGACGTGGGTCAAGTGAAAGATCGTTTCAGTCCGTTTAGAGATAGTGTTAATCTTGATGCAAGTTAGGTGCACAGTTTGCGCCGATTGTACCACGGGCATGGAAATCATTTTGGGCACACCCGATGGTACTCCTAGGTGATATTGGTCAAGTGGAAGCTCGTTTCGGTCTGTTTGGAGATAGTATTAATCTCGACGGAAGACAGGTGCACAGTTTGAGCCAAATGTACAATGGGCATGGAAATCTTTTCAGGCACACCCGATGGTACTTCTTGGTGACATTGGTCAAGTGGAAGCTCGCTTCGGACCATTTCTCGATGCAAGATAGGTGTACGGTTTGTGCCGAATGTACCATAGGCTTTGAAATCGCTTTGGGCACACCTGATGGTAATCCTAGGTGGCTAGATCAAGCGGAAGATCGTATCAGTTTGTTTGGAGATAGTGTTAATCTTGACGCAAGATATGTGCACGGTTTGCGTCGACCATACCATAGGTTCTGAAATCATTTTGGGCGCAACTGATGGTACTCCTACGTGGCGTGGGCCAAGTGGAAACTCATTTTGCAATATTTGGAGATAGAATCTCGACGCAATATAAGTGCACGATTTGCGCCGAACGTTCCATAGGTTCAGAAATCATTTTAGTGCAACCGATGGTATTCCTAGATGAGATAGGACGAGTGGCAACTTGTTTTGGAACATTTGGAGATAGTGTTAACGTCGACACAAGATAGGTGCACGATTTGTGCCAAACGTACCATTGGCTTAGAAATCATTTTGGACACACCTGGTTGTACTCCTAGGTGATGTGGATCAAGCAAAAACTCATTTTGATATGTTTGGAGATAGTTTTAATCTCGGTGCAAGAAAGGTAAACGATTTGTGCCTAATGTACCATGGGCATGGAAATCGCTTTGCGCACACCCAATGGTACTCCTATGTAGTGTATGTCAAGTGGAAGCTTGTTTTGGTCCGTTTGGAGATTGTGTTTGTCTTGGTGCAAGATATGTGCACGGTTTGATCTGAACGTACCACAGGCTTAGAAATCATTTTGGATGCACCCGATGGTACTCCTAGGAGACGTGGGTCAAGTGAAAGATCGTTTCAGTCCGTTTAGAGATAGTGTTAATCTTGATGCAAGTTAGGTGCACAGTTTGCGCCGATTGTACCACGGGCATGGAAATCATTTTGGGCACACCCGATGGTACTCCTAGGTGATATTGGTCAAGTGGAAGCTCGTTTCGGTCTGTTTGGAGATAGTATTAATCTCGACGGAAGACAGGTGCACAGTTTGAGCCAAATGTACAATGGGCATGGAAATCTTTTCAGGCACACCCGATGGTACTTCTTGGTGACATTGGTCAAGTGGAAGCTCGCTTCGGACCATTTCTCGATGCAAGATAGGTGTACGGTTTGTGCCGAATGTACCATAGGCTTTGAAATCGCTTTGGGCACACCTAATGGTAATCCTAGGTGGCTAGATCAAGCGAAAGATCGTATCAGTTTGTTTGTTTGGAGATAGTGTTAATCTTGACGCAAGATATGTGCACGGTTTGCGTCGAGCATACCATAGGTTCAGAAATCATTTTGGGTGCAACTGATGGTAGCCCTACGTGGCGTGGGCCAAGTGGAAACTCATATTGCAATATTTGGAGATAGAATCTCGACGCAATATAAGTGCACGATTTGCGCCGAACGTTCCATAGCTTCAGAAATCATTTTAGTGCAACCGATGGTATTCCTAGATGAGGTAGGACGAGTGGCAACTCGTTTTGGAACATTTGGAGATAGTGTTAACGTCGACACAAGATAGGTGCACGATTTGTGCCAAACGTACCATTGGCTTAGAAATCATTTTGGACAGACCTGGTTGTACTCCTAGGTGATGTGGATCAAGCAAAAGCTCATTTTGATATGTTTGGAGATAGTTTTAATCTCGGTGCAAGAAAGGTGCACGATTTGTGCCTAATGTACCATGGGCATGGAAATCGCTTTGGGCACACCCAATGGTACTCCTATGTAGTGTATGTCAAGTGGAAGCTTGTTTTGGTCCGTTTGGAGATTGTGTTTGTCTTGGTGCAAGATATGTGCACGGTTTGATCTGAACGTACCACAGGCTTAGAAATCATTTTAGATGCACCCGATGGTACTCCTAGGAGACGTGGGTCAAGTGAAAGATCGTTTCAGTCTGTTTAGAGATAGTGTTAATCTTGATGCAAGTTAGGTGCACAGTTTGCGCCGATTGTACCACGGGCATGGAAATCATTTTGGGCACACCCGATGGTACTCCTAGGTGATATTGGTCAAGTGGAAGCTCGTTTCGGTCTGTTTGGAGATAGTATTAATCTCGACGGAAGACAGGTGCACAGTTTGAGCCAAATGTACAATGGGCATGGAAATCTTTTCAGGCACACCCGATAGTACTTCTTGGTGACATTGGTCAAGTGGAAGCTCGCTTCGGACCATTTCTCGATGCAAGATAGGTGTACGGTTTGTGCCGAATGTACCATAGGCTTTGAAATCGCTTTGGGCACACCTGATGGTAATCCTAGGTGGCTAGATCAAGCGGAAGATCGTATCAGTTTGTTTGGAGATAGTGTTAATCTTGACGCAAGATATGTGCACGGTTTGCGTCGACCATACCATAGGTTCAGAAATCATTTTGGGCGCAACTGATGGTACTCCTACGTGGCGTGGGCCAAGTGGAAACTCATTTTGCAATATTTGGAGATAGAATCTCGACGCAATATAAGTGCACGATTTGCGCCGAACGTTCCATAGGTTCAGAAATCATTTTAGTGCAACCGATGGTATTCCTAGATGAGGTAGGACGAGTGGCAACTTGTTTTGGAACATTTGGAGATAGTGTTAACGTCGACACAAGATAGGTGCACGATTTGTGCCAAACGTACCATTGGCTTAGAAATCATTTTGGACACACCTGGTTGTACTCCTAGGTGATGTGGATCAAGCAAAAACTCATTTTGATATGTTTGGAGATAGTTTTAATCTCGGTGCAAGAAAGGTAAACGATTTGTGCCTAATGTACCATGGGCATGGAAATCGCTTTGGGCACACCCAATGGTACTCCTATGTAGTGTATGTCAAGTGGAAGCTTGTTTTGGTCCATTTGGAGATAGTGTTTGTCTTGGTGCAAGATATGTGCACGGTTTGATCTGAACGTACCACAGGCTTAGAAATCATTTTAGATGCACCCGATGGTACTCCTAGGAGACGTGGGTCAAGTGAAAGATTGTTTCAGTCCGTTTAGAGATAGTGTTAATCTTGATGCAAGATAGGTGCATAATTTGCACCGATTGTACCACGGGCATGGAAATCATTTGGGGCACACCCGATGGTACTCCTAGGTGATATTGGTCAAGTGGAAGCTCGTTTCGGTCTGTTTGGAGATAGTATTAATCTCGACGGAAGACAGGTGCACAGTTTGATCCAAATGTACAATGGGCATGGAAATCTTTTCAGGCACTCCCGATGGTACTTCTTGGTGACATTGGTCAAGTGGAAGCTCGCTTCTGACCATTTGGAGATAGTACTAATCTCGATGCAAGATAGGTGTACGGTTTGTGCCGAATGTACCATAGGCTTTGAAATCGCTTTGGGCACACCTGATGGTAATCCTAGGTGGCTAGATCAAGCGGAAGATCGTATCAGTTTGTTTGGAGATAGTGTTAATCTTGACGCAAGATATGTGCACGGTTTGCGTCGAGCATACCATAGGTTCAGAAATCATTTTGGGCGCAACTGATGGTACTCCTAAGTGGCGTGGGCCAAGTGGAAACTCATTTTGCAATATTTGGAGATAGAATCTCGATGCAATATAAGTGCACAATTTGCGCCGAACGATCCATAGGTTCAGAAATCATTTTAGTGCAACCGATGGTATTCCTAGATGAGGTAGGACGAGTGGCAACTCGTTTTGGAACATTTGGAGATAGTGTTAACGTCGACACAAGATAGGTGCACGATTTGTGCCAAACGTACCATTGGCTTAGAAATCATTTTGGACACACCTGGTTGTACTCCTAGGTGATGTGGATCAAGCAAAAGCTCATTTTGATATGTTTGGAGATAGTTTTAATCTCGGTGCAAGAAAGGTGCACGATTTGTGCGTAATGTACCATGGGCATGGAAATCGCTTTGGGCACACCCAATGGTACTCCTATGTAGTGTATGTCAACTGGAAGCTTGTTTTGGTCCGTTTGGAGATAGTGTTTGTCTTGGTGCAAGATATGTGCACGGTTTGATCTGAACGTACCACAGGCTTAGAAATCATTTTAGATGCACCCGATGGTACTCCTAGGAGACGTGGGTCAAGTGAAAGATCGTTTCAGTCCGTTTAGAGATAGTGTTAATCTTGATGCAAGATAGGTGCACAGTTTGCGCCGATTGTACCACGGGCATGGAAATCATTTTGGGCACACCCGATGGTACTTCTTGGTGACATTGGTCAAGTGGAAGCTCGCTTCAGACCATTTGGAGATAGTACTAATCTCGATGCAAGATAGGTGTACGGTTTGTGCCGAATGTACCATAGGCTTTGAAATCGCTTTGGGCACACCTGATGGTAATCCTAGGTGGCTAGATCAAGCGGAAGATCGTATCAGTTTGTTTGGAGATAGTGTTAATCTTGACGCAAGATATGTGCACGGTTTGCATCGAGCATACCATAGGTTCAGAAATCATTTTGGGCGCAACTGATGGTACTCCTACGTGGCGTGGGCCAAGTGGAAACTCATTTTGCAATATTTGGAGATAGAATCTCGACGCAATATAAGTGCACGATTTGCGCCGAACGTTCCATAGGTTCAGAAATCATTTTAGTGCAACCGATGGTATTCCTAGATGAGGTAGGACAAGTGGCAACTCGTTTTGGAACATTTGGAGATAGTGTTAATGTCGACACAAGATAGGTGCACGATTTGTGCCAAACGTACCATTGGCTTAGAAATCATTTTGGACACACCTGGTTGTACTCCTAGGTGATGTGGATCAAGCAAAAGCTCATTTTGATATGTTTGGAGATAGTTTTAATCTCGGTGCAAGAAAGGTGCATGATTTGTGCGTAATGTACCATGGGCATGGAAATCGCTTTGGGCACACCCAATGGTACTCCTATGTAGTATATGTCAAGTGGAAGCTTGTTTTGGTCCGTTTGGAGATAGTGTTTGTCTTGGTGCAAGATATGTGCACGGTTTGATCTGAACGTACCCCAGGCTTAGAAATCATTTTAGATGCACCCGATGGTACTCCTAGGAGACGTGGGTCAAGTGAAAGATCGTTTCAGTCCGTTTAGAGATAGTGTTAATCTTGATGCTCGATAGTTGCACAGTTCGCGCCGATTGTACCACGGGCACGGAAATCATTTTGGGCACACCCGATGGTACTTCTTGGTGACATTGGTCAAGTGGAAGCTCGCTTCGGACCATTTGGAGATAGTACTAATCTCGATGCAAGATAGGTGTACGGTTTGTGCCGAATGTACCATAGGCTTTGAAATCGCTTTGGGCACACCTGATGGTAATCCTAGGTGGCTAGATCAAGCGGAAGATCGTATCAGTTTGTTTGGAGATAGTGTTAATCTTGACGCAAGATATGTGCACGGTTTGCGTCGAGCATACCATAGGTTCAGAAATCATTTTGGGCGCAACTGATGGTACTCCTACGTGGCGTGGGCCAAGTGGAAACTCATTTTGCAATATTTGGAGATAGAATCTCGACGCAATATATGTGCACAATTTGCGCCGAATGTTCCATAGGTTCAGAAATCATTTTAGTGCAACCGATGGTATTCCTAGATGAGGTAGGACGAGTGGCAACTCGTTTTGGAACATTTGGAGATAGTGTTAATGTCGACACAAGATAGGGGCACGATTTGTGCCAAATGTACCATTGGCTTAGAAATCATTTTGGACACACCGGGTTGTACTCCTAGGTGATGTGGATCAAGCAAAAGCTCATTTTGATATGTTTGGAGATAGTTTTAATCTCGGTGCAAGAAAGGTGCACGATTTGTGCGTAATGTACCATGGGCATGGAAATCGCTTTGGGCACACCCAATGGTACTCCTATGTAGATTATGTCAAGTGGAAGCTTGTTTTGGTCCGTTTGGAGATAGTGTTTGTCTCGGCGCCAGATAGGTGCACGGTTTGCGCCGAACGTACCACAGGCTTAGAAATCATTTTAGATGCACCTGATGGTACTCCTAGGAGACGTGGGTCAAGTGAAAGATCGTTTCAGTCCGTTTAGAGATAGTGTTAATCTTGATGCAAGATAGGTGCACAGTTTACGCCGATTGTACCACGGGCATGGAAATCATTTTGGGCACACCCGATGGTACTCCTAGGTGATATTGGTCAAGTGGAAGCTCGTTTCGGTCTGTTTGGAGATAGTATTAATCTCAACGGAAGACAGGTGCACAGTTTGAGCCAAATGTACAATGGGCATGGAAATCTTTTCAGGCACACCCGATGGTACTTCTTGGTGACATTGGTCAAGTGGAAGCTCACTTCAGACCATTTGGAGATACTACAAATCTCGATGCAAGATAGGTGTACGGTTTGTGCCGAATGTACCATAGGCTTTGAAATTGCTTTGGGCACACCTGATGGTATTCCTAGGTGGCTAGATCAAGCGGAAGATCATATCAGTTTGTTTGGAGATAGTGTTAATCTTGATGCAAGATATGTGCACGGTTTGCGTCGACCATACCATAGGTTCAGAAATCATTTTGGGCGCAACTGATGGTACTCCTACGCGGCGTGGGCCAAGTGGAAACTCATTTTGCAATATTTGGAGATAGGATCTCGACGCAATATAAGTGCACGATTTGCGCCGAACGTTCCATAGGTTCAAAAATCATTTTAGTGCAACCGATGGTATTCCTAGATGAGGTAGGACGAGTGGCATCTCGTTTTGGAACATTTGGAGATAGTGTTAATGTCGACACAAGATAGGTGCACGATTTGTGCCAAACGTACCATTGGCTTAGAAATCATTTTGGACACACCTGGTTGTACTCCTAGGTGATGTGGATCAAGCAAAAGCTCATTTTGATATGTTTGGAGATAGTTTTAATCTCGGTGCAAGAAAGGTGCATGATTTGTGCGTAATGTACCACGGGCATGGAAATCGCTTTGGGCACACCCAAATGGTACTCCTATGTAGTATATGTCAAGTGGAAGCTTGTTTTGGTCCGTTTGGAGATAGTGTTTGTCTTGGTGCAAGATATGTGCACGGTTTGATATGAACGTACCCCAGGCTTAGAAATCATTTTAGATGCACCCGATGGTACTCCTAGGAGACGTGGGTCAAGTGAAAGATCGTTTCAGTCCGTTTAGAGATAGTGTTAATCTTGATGCTCGATAGTTGCACAGTTCGCGCCGATTGTACCACGGGCATGGAAATCATTTTGGGCACACCCGATGGTACTTCTTGGTGACATTGGTCAAGTGGAAGCTCGCTTCGGACCAGTTGGAGATAGTACTAATCTCGATGCAAGATAGGTGTACGGTTTGTGCCGAATGTACCATAGGCTTTGAAATCGCTTTGGGCACACCTGATGGTAATCCTAGGTGGCTAGATCAAGCGGAAGATCGTATCAGTTTGTTTGGAGATAGTGTTAATCTTGACGCAAGATATGTGCACGGTTTGCGTCGAGCATACCATAGGTTCAGAAATCATTTTGGGCGCAACTGATGGTACTCCTACGTGGCGTGGGCCAAGTGGAAACTCATTTTGCAATATTTGGAGATAGAATCTCGACGCAATATATGTGCACAATTTGCGCCGAATGTTCCATAGGTTCAGAAATCATTTTAGTGCAACCGATGGTATTCCTAGATGAGGTAGGACGAGTGGCAACTCGTTTTGGAACATTTGGAGATAGTGTTAATGTCGACACAAGATAGGTGCACGATTTGTGCCAAATGTACTATTGGCTTAGAAATCATTTTGGACACACCGGGTTGTACTCCTAGGTGATGTGGATCAAGCAAAAGCTCATTTTGATATGTTTGGAGATAGTTTTAATCTCGGTGCAAGAAAGGTGCACGATTTGTGCGTAATGTACCATGTGCATGGAAATCGCTTTGGGCACACCCAATGGTACTCCTATGTAGATTATGTCAAGTGGAAGCTTGTTTTGGTCCGTTTGGAGATAGTGTTTGTCTCGGCGCCAGATAGGTGCACGGTTTGCGCCGAACGTACCACAGGCTTAGAAATCATTTTAGATGCACCTGATGGTACTCCTAGGAGACGTGGGTCAAGTGAAAGATCGTTTCAGTCCGTTTAGAGATAGTGTTAATCTTGATGCAAGATAGGTGCACAGTTTACGCCGATTGTACCACGGGCATGGAAATCATTTTGGGCACACCCGATGGTACTCCTAGGTGATATTGGTCAAGTGGAAGCTCGTTTCGGTCTGTTTGGAGATAGTATTAATCTCAACGGAAGACAGGTGCACAGTTTGAGCCAAATGTACAATGGGCATGGAAATCTTTTCAGGCACACCCGATGGTACTTCTTGGTGACATTGGTCAAGTGGAAGCTCACTTCAGACCATTTGGAGATACTACAAATCTCGATGCAAGATAGGTGTACGGTTTGTGCCGAATGTACCATAGGCTTTGAAATTGCTTTGGGCACACCTGATGGTATTCCTAGGTGGCTAGATCAAGCGGAAGATCATATCAGTTTGTTTGGAGATAGTGTTAATCTTGATGCAAGATATGTGCACGGTTTGCGTCGACCATACCATAGGTTCAGAAATCATTTTGGGCGCAACTGATGGTACTCCTACGCGGCGTGGGCCAAGTGGAAACTCATTTTGCAATATTTGGAGATAGGATCTCGACGCAATATAAGTGCACGATTTGCGCCGAACGTTCCATAGGTTCAGAAATCATTTTAGTGCAACCGATGGTATTCCTAGATGAGGTAGGACGAGTGGCATCTCGTTTTGGAACATTTGGAGATAGTGTTAATGTCGACACAAGATAGGTGCACGATTTGTGCCAAACGTACCATTGGCTTAGAAATCATTTTGGACACACCTGGTTGTACTCCTAGGTGATGTGGATCAAGCAAAAGCTCATTTTGATATGTTTGGAGATAGTTTTAATCTCGGTGCAAGAAAGGTGCATGATTTGTGCGTAATGTACCACGGGCATGGAAATCGCTTTGGGCACACCCAATGGTACTCCTATGTAGTATATGTCAAGTGGAAGCTTGTTTTGGTCCGTTTGGAGATAGTGTTTGTCTTGGTGCAAGATATGTGCACGGTTTGATCTGAACGTACCACAGGCTTAGAAATCATTTTAGATGCACCCGATGGTACTCCTAGGAGACGTGGGTCAAGTGAAAGATCGTTTCAGTCCGTTTAGAGATAGTGTTAATCTTGATGCAAGATAGGTGCTCAGTTTACGCCGATTGTACCACGGGCATGGAAATCATTTTGGGCACACCCGATGGTGCTTCTTGGTGACATTGGTCAAGTGGAAGCTCGCTTCGGACCATTTGGAGATAGTACTAATCTCGATGCAAGATAGGTGTACGGTTTGTGCCGAATGTACCATAGGCTTTGAAATCGCTTTGGGCACACCTGATGGTAATCCTAGGTGGCTAGATCAAGCGGAAAATCGTATCAGTTTGTTTGGAGATAGTGCTAATCTTGACGCAACATATGTGCACGGTTTGCGTCGAGCATACCATAGGTTCAGAAATCATTTTGGGCGCAACTGATGGTACTCCTACGTGGCGTGGGCCAAGTGGAAACTCATTTTGCAATATTTGGAGATAGAATCTCGACGCAATATAAGTGCACGATTTGCGCCGAACGTTCCATAGGTTCAGAAATCATTTTAGTGCAACCGATGGTATTCCTAGATGAGGTAGGACGAGTGGCAACTCGTTTTGGAACATTTGGAGATAGTGTTAACGTCGACACAAGATAGGTGCACGATTTGTGCCAAACGTACCATTGGCTTAGAAATCATTTTGGACACACCTGGTTGTACTCCTAGGTGATGTGGATCAAGCAAAAGCTCATTTTGATATGTTTGGAGATAGTTTTAATCTCGGTGCAAGAAAGGTGCACGATTTGTGCATAATGTACCATGGGCATGGAAATCGCTTTGGGAACACCCAATGGTACTCCTATGTAGTGTATGTCAAGTGGAAGCTTGTTTTGGTCCGTTTGGAGATAGTGTTTGTCTCGGCGCCAGATAGGTGCACGGTTTGCGCCGAACGTACCACAGGCTTAGAAATCATTTTAGATGCACCTGATGGTACTCCTAGGAGACGTGGGTCAAGTGAAAGATCGTTTCAGTCCGTTTAGAGATAGTGTTAATCTTGATGCAAGATAGGTGCACAGTTTACGCCGATTGTACCACGGGCATGGAAATCATTTTGGGCACACCCGATGGTACTCCTAGGTGATATTGGTCAAGTGGAAGCTCGTTTCGGTCTGTTTGGAGATAGTATTAATCTCAACGGAAGACAGGTGCACAGTTTGAGCCAAATGTACAATGGGCATGGAAATCTTTTCAGGCACACCCGATGGTACTTCTTGGTGACATTGGTCAAGTGGAAGCTCACTTCAGACCATTTGGAGATACTACAAATCTCGATGCAAGATAGGTGTACGGTTTGTGCCGAATGTACCATAGGCTTTGAAATTGCTTTGGGCACACCTGATGGTATTCCTAGGTGGCTAGATCAAGCGGAAGATCATATCAGTTTGTTTGGAGATAGTGTTAATCTTGATGCAAGATATGTGCACGGTTTGCGTCGACCATACCATAGGTTCAGAAATCATTTTGGGCGCAACTGATGGTACTCCTACGCGGCGTGGGCCAAGTGGAAACTCATTTTGCAATATTTGGAGATAGGATCTCGACGCAATATAAGTGCACGATTTGCGACGAACGTTCCATAGGTTCAGAAATCATTTTAGTGCAACCGATGGTATTCCTAGATGAGGTAGGACGAGTGGCATCTCGTTTTGGAACATTTGGAGATAGTGTTAATGTCGACACAAGATAGGTGCACGATTTGTGCCAAACGTACCATTGGCTTAGAAATCATTTTGGACACACCTGGTTGTACTCCTAGGTGATGTGGATCAAGCAAAAGCTCATTTTGATATGTTTGGAGATAGTTTTAATCTCGGTGCAAGAAAGGTGCATGATTTGTGCGTAATGTACCACGGGCATGGAAATCGCTTTGGGCACACCCAATGGTACTCCTATGTAGTATATGTCAAGTGGAAGCTTGTTTTGGTCCGTTTGGAGATAGTGTTTGTCTTGGTGCAAGATATGTGCACGGTTTGATCTGAACGTACCACAGGCTTAGAAATCATTTTAGATGCACCCGATGGTACTCCTAGGAGACGTGGGTCAAGTGAAAGATCGTTTCAGTCCGTTTAGAGATAGTGTTAATCTTGATGCAAGATAGGTGCTCAGTTTACGCCGATTGTACCACGGGCATGGAAATCATTTTGGGCACACCCGATGGTGCTTCTTGGTGACATTGGTCAAGTGGAAGCTCGCTTCGGACCATTTGGAGATAGTACTAATCTCGATGCAAGATAGGTGTACGGTTTGTGCCGAATGTACCATAGGCTTTGAAATCGCTTTGGGCACACCTGATGGTAATCCTAGGTGGCTAGATCAAGCGGAAGATCGTATCAGTTTGTTTGGAGATAGTGCTAATCTTGACGCAACATATGTGCACGGTTTGCGTCGAGCATACCATAGGTTCAGAAATCATTTTGGGCGCAACTGATGGTACTCCTACGTGGCGTGGGCCAAGTGGAAACTCATTTTGCAATATTTGGAGATAGAATCTCGACGCAATATAAGTGCACGATTTGCGCCGAACGTTCCATAGGTTCAGAAATCATTTTAGTGCAACCGATGGTATTCCTAGATGAGGTAGGACGAGTGGCAACTCGTTTTGGAACATTTGGAGATAGTGTTAACGTCGACACAAGATAGGTGCACGATTTGTGCCAAACGTACCATTGGCTTAGAAATCATTTTGGACACACCTGGTTGTACTCCTAGGTGATGTGGATCAAGCAAAAGCTCATTTTGATATGTTTGGAGATAGTTTTAATCTCGGTGCAAGAAAGGTGCACGATTTGTGCATAATGTACCATGGGCATGGAAATCGCTTTGGGAACACCCAATGGTACTCCTATGTAGTGTATGTCAAGTGGAAGCTTGTTTTGGTCCGTTTGGAGATAGTGTTTGTCTCGGCGCCAGATAGGTGCACGGTTTGCGCCGAACGTACCACAGGCTTAGAAATCATTTTAGATGCACCTGATGGTACTCCTAGGAGACGTGGGTCAAGTGAAAGATCGTTTCAGTCCGTTTAGAGATAGTGTTAATCTTGATGCAAGATAGGTGCACAGTTTACGCCGATTGTACCACGGGCATGGAAATCATTTTGGGCACACCCGATGGTACTCCTAGGTGATATTGGTCAAGTGGAAGCTTGTTTCGGTCTGTTTGGAGATAGTATTAATCTCAACGGAAGACAGGTGCACAGTTTGAGCCAAATGTACAATGGGCATGGAAATCTTTTCAGGCACACCCGATGGTACTTCTTGGTGACATTGGTCAAGTGGAAGCTCACTTCAGACCATTTGGAGATACTACAAATCTCGATGCAAGATAGGTGTACGGTTTGTGCCGAATGTACCATAGGCTTTGAAATCGCTTTGGGCACACCTGATGGTAATCCTAGGTGGCTAGATCAAGCAGAAGATCGTATCAGTTTGTTTGGAGATAGTGTTAATCTTGACGCAAGATATGTGCACGGTTTGCGTCGACCATAGCATAGGTTCAGAAATCATTTTGGGCGCAACTGATGGTACTCCTACGTGGCGTGGGCCAAGTGGAAACTCATTTTGCAATATTTGGAGATAGAATCTCGACGCAATATAAGTGCACGATTTGCGCCGAACGTTCCATAGGTTCAGAAATCATTTTAGTGCAACCGATGGTATTCCTAGATGAGGTAGGACGAGTGGCAACTCGTTTTGGAACATTGGAGATAGTGTTAACGTCGACACAAGATAGGTGCATGATTTGTGCCAAACGTACCATTGGCTTAGAAATCATTTTGGACACACCTGGTTGTACTCCTAGGTGATGTGGATCAAGCAAAAGCTCATTTTGATATGTTTGGAGATAGTTTTAATCTCGGTGCAAGAAAGGTGCACGATTTGTGCATAATGTACCATGGGCATGGAAATCGCTTTGGGAACACCCAATGGTACTCCTATGTAGTGTATGTCAAGTGGAAGCTTGTTTTGGTCCGTTTGGAGATAGTGTTTGTCTCGGCGCCAGATAGGTGCACGGTTTGCGCCGAACGTACCACAGGCTTAGAAATCATTTTAGATGCACCTGATGGTACTCCTAGGAGACGTGGGTCAAGTGAAAGATCATTTCTGTCCGTTTAGAGATAGTGTTAACCTCAGTGCTAGGTGGGTGGATGGTTTGCGCCGAATAAACCACAGGCATGGAAATCATTTTGGGTACACCCGATGGTACTCCTAGGTGATATCTGTCAAGTGGAAGCTCGTTTTGGTCCATTTGGAGATAGTGTTAGTCTAGGCGCAAGATCGGTGTACGGTTTGCGCTGAATGTACCACAGGCATGGAAATCTTTTCAGGCACACCCGATGGTTCCTCTAGGTGACGTTGGTCAAGTGGAAGCTCGTGTCGGTCCGTTTAGAAATAGTATTAATCCCGAGGCAAGATAGGTGCATGGTTTGCGCCAAATGTACCATAGGCTCTAAAATCGCGTTTGGCACACCAGATGGTAATCCTAGGTGGTGTAGATCAGGTGGAAGATTGTTTCAGTCTGTTTGGAGATAGTGTTAACCTCAACAGAAGATAGGTGCTCGGTTTGCGCCGAGTGTACCATAGGTTCAGAAATCATATTGGGCACAACCGATGGTACTCCTACGTGATGTGGGTCAAGTGAAAACTCGTTTAGCAACATTAGGAGATAGAATCTCGATGCAAGATAGGTGCACGATTTGCGCCAAACGTACCATAGACTCAGAAATCATTTTGGATGCACCGATTGTACTCCTAGGTGATGTAGATCAAGCGACCTCATTTCGATCTGTTTGGAGATAGTTTTAATTTTGGTGCAAGAAAGGTGCACTGTTTGCGCCTAATGTACCACGAGCATGGAAATCGCTTTGGGCACAGCCAATAGTATTCCTTTGTAATGTATGTCAAGGGGAAGCTTGTTTCGGTCCGTTTGGATATAGTGTTAGTCTCATCGCAAGGTAGGTGCACGGTTTGCGCCGAACGTACCACAGGCTTTGAAATCATTTTGGACACACCCGATGGTACTCCTAGGTGACGTGAGTCAAGGGAAGCTCATTTCGGTCCATTTAGAGATAGTGTTAATCTTGGCACGAGATAGGTTCATGGTTCGCGTCGAATGTTCCATGGGCATGGAAATCATTTTAGGCACACCTGATGGTACTCCTAGGTGACGTGTGTCAAGTGGAAGCTCGCTACGGTCCGTTTTGAGATACCGTTAGTCTTGTCACAAGATAGGTGCACTATTTGTGACGAATGTAACATGGCATGGAAATCATTTTGGGCACACCCGATGGTACTCCTAGGTGACTTGGGTCAAGTGGAAGCTCGTTTTGGTCCGTTTAGAGATTGTGTTAATATCAGCGCTAGATGGGTGCACAGTTTGCGCCGAATGTACCACAGGCATGAAATCATTTTGGGCACACCCGGATGGTACTCCTAGGTGACGTGTGTCAAGCGGAATCTTATTTCGGTCTATTTGGAGATAGTGTTAATCTAGGCGCTAGATGGGTGTACGGTTTGCACCGAATGTACCACAAGCTTGGAAATCTTCCCAGGCACACCCGATGGTACTTTTAGCTCACATTGTCAAGTGGAAGCTCGTTTCGGACCGTTTGGAGATAGTATTAATCTCGATGCAAGATAGGTGCACAGTTTGCACTGAATGTACCACATTCATAGTAATCTTTTCATTCACACCCGATGGTACTTTTAGGTGACGTTGTTCAAGTGGAAGCTCGTTTCGGTCCGCTTGGAGATAATATTAATCTTGACACAAGATGGGTGCATGGTTTGCGTCAATTCTACCATAGGCTCTAAAATCATTTGGGCACACTAGATGGTACTCCTAGGTGGCATAGATCAAGTGAAAGATCGTTTTAATATGTTTGGAGATAGTGTTAATCATGACGCAAGTTAGGTGCACGGTTTGTGCCGAACATACCATAGGTTCAGAAATCATTTTGGGCACAACCAATGGTGCTCCTACGTGACGTGGGTCAAGTGGAAACTTGCTTTGGTCCATTTGGAGATAGTGTTAATCTCGACGCAAGGTAGGTGCACGGTTTGCGTCAAATGTACCATAGGCTCCTAAATCGCTTTGGGTACACCTGATTGTACTTCTAGGTGACGTGGATGAAGCAGAAGTTCATTTTGATTTGTTTGCAGATAGTTTTAATCTCGATGCAAGATAGGTCACGGTTTGCGCCTAATGTACCATGGGCATGGAAATCGCTTTGGGCACACCCAATGGTACTCTTGTGTAATGTTTGTCAAGTGGAAGCTTGTATTGGTCCGTTTAGAGGTAATGTTAATCTCAGTGCAAGATAGGTCCACGGTTTGCGTTGAGCGTACCATAGGCTTGGAAATCATTTTGGACGCACCCGAAGGTACTCCTAGGTGATGTGGGTCAAGAGGAAGCTCGTTTCGGTCCATTTAGAGCTAGTGTTAATCTCAGCACAAGATAGATGTACGGTTTGCGCTGAATGTACCACGGGTATTGAAATCATTTTTGACACACCCGATGGTACTCTTAGGTGACGTGTGACAAGTGGAAGCTCATTTCAGTCCATTTGGAGATAGTATTAATCTAGGCGAAAGATAGGTGTACGGTTTGCGTCGAATGTACCGTGGGCATGGAAATCTTTTGAGGCACAGCCGATAGTACTTCTAGGTGACATTGGTCAAGTGAAGCTTGTTTCGGAGCGTTTGGAGATAGTATTAATCTTGACGCAAGATAGGTGAATGGTTTGCGCCAAATGTACCACGTTCATGGAAATCTTTTGAGGCACACCCGATGGTACTTTTAGGTGACGTTGGTCAAGTGGAAGCTTGTTTTGGTTTGTTTGGAGATAATATTAATCTCGAGGTAAGATAGGTGCGTAGTTTGCGTCAATTGTACCATAGGCTCTAAAATCACTTTGGGCACACCAGATGGTACTCCTAGGTCGTCTTGATCAAGTGGAAGATCGTTTCAATCTGTATGGAGATAGTGTTAATCTCGATGCAAGATAGGTGCATGGTTTGCACCGAACGTAGCATTGGTTCAAAAATCATTTTGGGCACAACCATTGGTGCTCCTACGTGACGTGGGTCAAGTGGAAACTCACTTTGGTCCATTTGGAGATAGTGTTAATCTCGACGCAAGATAGGTGCATGGTTTGTTGCCAAACGTACCATATGCTCAGAAATCATTTTGGACGCACCTAATTGTACTCCTAGGTGACGTGTATCAAGCAGAATCCTATTTCGATCCGTTTAGAGATAGTTTTAATTTCGGCGCAAGAATGGTGCATGGTTTCTGCCAATTGTACCACAGGCAAGGAAATCACTTTAGGCACACCCAATGGTACTCCTGTGTAATTTATGTCAAGTGGAAAACTGTTTTAGTACGTTTGGAGGTAGTGTTAGACTCAGCACAAGATAGGTCCATGGTTTGCGCCGAACGTACCATAGGTTTAGAAATTATTTTGGACGCACCGAATAGTACTCCTAGGTGACGTGGGTCAAGTGGATGCTCGTTTCGGCCCATTTGGAGATAGTGTTAACCTCAACACAAGATAGATGCATGGTTTGCACCAAATGTACTACGGGCATGGAAATCTTTTTAGGCACACCCGATGGTACTTCTAGGTGACATTGGTCAAGTGGATGCTCGCTTTGGACCATTTGGAGATAATATTATTCTCGACGCAAGACAGGTGCACGGTTTGCGCCAAATGTACAACGGGCATGGAAATCTTTTCAAGCACACCCGATGGTAGTTCTAGGTGATGGTGGTCAAGTGGAAGCTCGTTTTGGTTTGTTAGGGGATAGTATTAATCTCAAGGCAAGATAGGTGCACGGTTTGCGCCAAATGTACCATAGTCTCTGAAATCTCTTTGGGCACACCAGATGGTACTCCTAGGTGGCATAGATCAAGTGGAAGATCGTTTTAGTCTGTTTGGAGATAGTGTTAATCTCGACACAAGATAGGTGCACGGTTTGTGCCAATCGTACCATAGGTTCAGAAATCATTTTGGCGCAACTGATGGTACTCCTACGTGACGTGGGTCAAGTGGAAACTCATTTTGGAACATTTGGAGATAGTGTTAATCTCGAGGCAAGAAAGATGCACGTTTTGCGCCATATGTACCATAGGCTCAGAAATAATTTTCGATGCACCTGATTGTACTTCTTGGTGATGTGGCTCAAGCGAAAGCTAATTTTGGTCTGTTTCGAGATAGATTCAATTTCGACGCAACAAAGGTGCAAGGTTTGCGCCTAATGTACCATGGGCATTAAAATTGCTTTAGGCACACCCGATGGTACTCCTTGGTGACGTGGGTCAAGGGAATCTCATTTCGATCCATTTGGAGACTGTGTTAGCCTCGACGCAAGATAGGTGCACGGTTTCCGCCGAATGTACCATGGGCCTAGAAATCATTTTGGACACACCCGATGGTACTCCTAGGTGACGTGGGTTAAGTGGAAGCTCGTTTTAGTTCATCTAGAGATAGTGTTAGTCTTGGCGCAAGATAGGTGTATAGTTTGCGCCAAACATACCACAGGCTTGGAAATCACTTTGGACGCACCCGATGGTACTCCTAGGTGACGTGGGTCAAGTGGAAGCTTGCTTTGGTACATTTAGAGATAATTTTAATCTTAGTGCAAGATAGGTGCACGGTTTGCGCCGAATGTACCACCGCAAACAAATCATTTTTGGCACACCCGATGGTACTCCTAGGTGACATGGGACCAGTGGAAGCTCGTTCTAGTCCGTTCAGAGATACTGTTAATCTCAACGCTAGATGGGTGCATGGTTTGCGCCGAATGTAGCACAGGCATGGAAATCATTTTGGGCACACCCGATGGTACTCCAAGGTGACGTGTGTGAAGTGAAAGCTTGTTTCAGTCCATTTGGAGATAGTGTTAGTCTAGGCGCCAGATCGATGTACGGTTTGCGCCGAGTGTACCACAGACATAGAAATCTTTTTAGGCACACCCGATGATACTTCTAGGTGACATTGGTCAAGTGGAAGCTTGTTTTGGACCGTTTGGAGATAGTATTAATCTTGACGCAAGATAGGTGCATGGTTTGCGTCGAATGTACAACGGGCATGGAAATCTTTTCAGGCTCACCCGATCGTACTTCTAGGTGACATTGGTCAAGTGGAAGCTCGTTTCAGACCGTTTGGCGATAGTATTAATCTAGACGCAAGATAGGTGCAGAGTTTGCGCTGAATGTACAACGGGCATGGAAATCTTTTTAGCCACACTCGATTGTACTTCTAGGTGACGTTGGTCAAGTGGAAGATCGTTTCGGTCCGTTCAAAGATAGTAATAATCCGAAGGCAAGATGGGTGCACGATTTGCGCCAAATGTACCATAGGCTCTAAAATCACTTTGGGTAGACCAGATTGTACTCCTTGGTGGCGTAGATCAAGTGGAAGATCATTTCAGTCTGTTTGGAGATAGTGTTAATCTTGACACAAGATAGGTGCGCAGTTTGTGCCAACATATCATAGGCTTCGAAATCATTTTGGTCGAACCCGATGGTACTCCTAGGTGACCTGGGTCAAGTGGAAGCTCATTTCAGTCCATTTAGAGATAGTGTTAATCTCGGAGCAAGATAGGTGCACGGTTTGCGCCGAATGTACCACTGGCATGGAAATCATTTTGGGCACACCCAATGGTACTCCTAGGTGACGTGGGTTAAGTGGAAGCTTGTTTCAGTCTATTTAGAGACAGTGTTAAACTCAACGCAAGATAGGTGCAGGTTTGTGCCAATGTACCACTGCATGGAAATCATTTTCAGCACACTTGATGGTACTCCTAGGTGACGTGGGTCAAGTGGAAGCTCTTTCGGTCTGTTTAGAGATAGTGTTGATCTCAGCGCTAGATGGGTGCACGGTTTGCGCCGAATGGACCACGTGCATGGAAATCATTTTGGGGACACCCGATGGTACTACTAGGTGACGTGTGTCTCGTGGAAGCTCGTTTTAGTCCATTTGGAGATAGTGTTAGTCTAGGCACAAGATGTCACGAAACCATCCAAATTATAATAGCACAAGTACAAAAACAATCGCCGAAGTGATCAAATTCTCACACTTGAGCCCCTATAACTCCGGTGGTCAAACGAAATCACGAGGAATTTCAAACCAACCAACATACAAGCCAAGATCGTAGTAATTCAACATAACAAGTCATATGTTACATCCATTTCACAAGTAATTCAATATACATTGGAGTTCAACATAGTTATTACAACTTAAGTTGAAAAGTATTAAAAGCAAAGTAATTTGAAACTAACATTACTCTTATTTTAAATACATGCTAGTACCAAGGTCAACTTCCAACAAAAGCATTAGAGACAAGATAACTCAGAAGGATCATGCCCATGATCACACTCTGCCACTACGGCAGGAGCCATCCAATTCTTGCAGTATCCATGATACATCACAACCTGCAACAAGTGAGAAATAAACCCTGAGTACGAGAAGGTACTCAGCTAGACTTACCCATCATAAACTAGAAATAAAGTGACACCAAGGAGTATGCAAGGCTGATATAAGTGGGGCTAGCTTGACAACATTTTTCATAAAAGCTTAGTACAGATAAGTAATCATTAATGCTAAAGCATCAAGTTAATAATCATTAACCTATCATCTATATTAGCACTTGTACTAGAGCACTCATTTGATTAGGAACAAACAATATTAACCATAGCAGGTATAATAAGGCTGTCATCATCATATCATCACTCCTGAACCATTATATTATTTAGTGTATCTACGTTGGAGATATGCTCGTCAAGTTCTCACTAACCGGTGAGAGACGGCGACTTAAACCGAATTACAACTTAGCTGAGGGAGTATTCCTAACACTCACCCCGCAAACCCTGCTAAAGGCAGCCGTAGATCACCTTTGGTAGAACTCAGGAACCAAATTCACAGGTTCCATCAGCGCCAGCACTCTCATGGATTACCCTTCTGCTAGGACAATCAGGACTTTTAAATCACCTGCCCTTGGACTCACACCTACGGCTCCCTTCCGAGGCGCACTTTATACCTATCGACTCTCGGCTTGAGTTGAGCTACTGAGCTTCGTGGTCGGTCACCAGACCCGGCCAACTAAGTGTTAGGCATGTGTTCAACATGAACAGGAAAGGCTCCAAGAATTGGTCCTTAATCGACACAGACGGGGATAGATCCACACCCAAGACTTCCATGCCTTCTTGTTTCACTATCATCATCCCGCCCGGTCTCCTTTCAAGTTATACCAGGTTCTTTTCCATGATAGCAAATACAACCAATCGTGCCACATGTATATTCCTATAGCTCGCAAGTGATAGGGAATCACCCGACTTCTACGGCTTAAAGTAGGACTAAGCATCTACTCGAGCCTGAGCTACATAGGGTTCATGTTATATTCTCTGGACAAGGATTGGATATCAATGCAGCAAGTGTTTTCATCCAACACCTATAACTTAATGCAACAATATATATAACATAGTACTCAATTGCATTTCAGAAATTAGGAGACTTATAATGCTCTGGGGCTTGCCTGGATCCAACACTAAGTCAGTGTTTGTCAGACACCACTCGCCGAGTACTTCCATCTTTGGGGTAGTTCCACCAAACATCGTCTTCGGGTTTGGCTCCAACACCATATCCTTCATGCATTTCAGCTAGCATACCTAAATGGGGTGTAACAATGCATATGTATGAATACATAGAAATATCACAAGCAACCATTTATTCAACACCAAGTTCAATATAAGCACCTAGACCTATGTAACTTAATCATCACTAAAGTACTACATAGGAGATAATAAGGACATCAATCATGAACAAGTCACACAAGATCTTAGGTGTACCAACTCAGTTTCATCAAAGCTATGAGTCACACTTAGCACCACACAAACATGGCAAAGTGAATCAAAGCACTAAAACTAGAATCTGCCACTTTCTGGACATCAGAACAGCAGCTGAGTAATTTAATCATAACTGGAGATCTACAACTCCAAATGACGTGCAACAAGACATTCTGGAAAGCTTATGAAATTATCTACATTCCATTTATAATCATTACAGAATGATTCCAAATTTTAACATGTCGAATTTACACAAACACAGACACTAGTCTAATAAGACAGAGAGCAAGTAATTCTGTAACCAAACTTTAAACAGCTATAACTCCTAAACTACTTGGCCAAATGCCACCAAATTTTAACAGCAGCTATATATATAAATTATCTACAACTTTTGTATAAACAAGTTCCTAAAAAAGCACATTATCATGAAGAACTTTTCTAAGTCCCTAGATCTGTCCAGAAACCTCATTTGCAAGAAATAATTATTAACTTATGTTGCAAACATATAATTAGACAAAACCAACTTTACCAACATGTCACACATGACTAATTATCACAAGAAAACATAGTGTCTATTACTAAATAAATTCTTTTAATACATTTCTTAATTTATTTAGATAAATAGGTGGAATTATGAACACATATCAAAACTGCACAATAAATTCTACCAAAATTACAGCGGCCTACATATGCTCCTAATAGTCTACTATACAATTTTCATGCCATTTGAGTAAGCATAGCAACCTGTATGAACAAGACAAATGGCTAATGCAAGAAATCATGTGAGAGCAATATACACTAATAACTCACTTATACAGAAACCAAAATTCATGACATTTTTACCACACATCAATCATCACATGAGTAGCATGCCACAAAAATTTCACTTCATTTGGAGCCCTACAACTGTAGTTATGAAAAAGACAAATGCAGGTAGCATTCAAAACCTAGTTGCATAAATCTATTTTTACAACTAAAACCTTAAACTAAAACATGACATATTATAGATCCACTACATAGACAATTTCACAAGGATTCCAAAGACTCCTCATTTGCTATTTTACGACTTTCCTACAATTTACTATGCATTTTCAAAGTTATTGCCATTTATTTGCATAAAAGAAAAGAAAAGGTTAAACTCTTTTGCACAGAGGTCCCTGCAAGAAACATGAATCAAAATCCAACAATCCAGTCCTTCTTGGCACTATTCACTCAAGTCAAAGCTTCAGCACTTAACCCCTTCCCTTCTTCCAAATTGGGACCCGAGGTCCTTCCTCCTCCCCCTCTGTACAGAGAACAGGGGAGGCCGGCGGGGAGGCCGGAATCTGGTTGGAGAAGGGTAGGCGGTGGCGGAGAAGGGCGGCGTTAGCACCAACATGCCCACCCACACCCATGGGAGGTCAAATCATGGCTGGAGATGAACCATGGCCTCCTGGCCACGTGCGCAGCATCCGCGACAGTCACGGCACCGGTGGCCATGTGCTACGACCGCGAGGAGAGGCTAGGAAGGGGTGCTACGAGCTCAGCGTCGCGGGGTGAAGCTGTGGGTGGTGCTCATGGGGAGCGAGGACGGTCGAGATGATGGGAATGTGGAGGAACGAGGGCGTCGGCAGTGACCATGGCGAGCGGCAGCCATCGGCAACGGCGAACCCAGCTCGGGCTTAGGTCACGACATGAGTGTGGGGTGGAGTAGTGACAGTTGGGATCAGTGGTGGTGGCTAGAGGCACAGGAGATGGCCAGAGGGGCAGCAATGGCGACAAGCGCTCTGCTCGGGAGTCAGCCATGGCGACTGCGCGCTCGGCGAGCAGCAGCGTGGCCACGGCGAGAGCGAAGGAGGGCAGAGAGGGAGCCTGGGGCGTCCAAAACAGAGAGCGAGGCGAGGGGCACGCGTCTGGCAGCGGCATGGCTTAGGCGGGCACCTTCGACGCGTGGATCAGAGGTGAGGAGCATGGCAACCGCATGTCCCCGTTGGGGCCCACCATCGAACAGCTGGCATGCGTCTCTGTGGGCATCTTAGGGCGCCATTTTGGGCTAGCTACGGGCCGAACTGGATCATGGGCCCAAAACAAAGTTTGGTCATCTCTAAATACTCTCCAACTTTGATTAGGGTTCATAGTCATTAGGGCTCTGTATTAGGAGATAATTAGCTCCAAAGTTGACACTGTCAGCAACTAAACGAGGACTAAGCTTGGCTCGATTGAGGCTCCAATTTGTTGGTCAAAATATGTCAAATCAAATCCAACTTTCTATGACCTCCTCTTCAAGATGTATACTCCAACTTTTATTAAGGGATCAAACCAAGTTGCTTAATAAAATCTTGAGAACGTGACATGCCAATCAAGTTGACTAATCTCGGCCTTAAATCATTTCTAAGTCTGAAAACAGTTGTAGATTCAAACTTTGGTCCACTGTTTGACTTATTTCCAAGCTGAATCATCATATGATCCAAAAACAAAGTTTGTTGTACACAACTCAATCTACAACTTTTATTAAAGGACCTTGAACTGGTTCAGCCTAGTTAGGAAGATACAGAGCTCCAAACTAGGGTACCCGAAGCTAAACCTCCGTTAGGACAGCCAAATTCCTAGGCTCCAAGACAACACTACATTGAATCTTGTGAGCTCTATTTGACTAGGCTAGAAACCAAACTAGCTCTTGACCATTAAACAAAGTTTGTTCTACACAAGATGAACTACAAATTTTATTAAAGGTCAAATCTCATAACTGGTATAGAAGTCAAACTTTCACTTTGGTCAAGGCAGCAACTTGATAAAGCCTAAACTAGGGTTTTTAGGCCAATTAGGGTATTTGCCAAGCATTTACTCAACGTGAACCTTTCATGACTTTAGTTGTAGAGTTCATCTAGAGTCATTTGGGTAAGATTACAAGATTTGGTTGATGATCCATAATTTCATTCACTTAATCATGCCATTCCACTAGGAATAGAACTTATCATTTCATATGACTTTTTGATTCCAAACTTCATGAAACTTTTCTAGGGATCACTATAGATAGAGAGTGATGTGAGACACATCAAAGAAGTGACATCAACACTCACTTGCATTACCAGGCATGAGCATCAAACATACACACATTGCAACACAATTAACAAGGGTATGTTGCATATGTTTCAGGGAGATGTTCAAGCACATTCCATATATACATGTTTCACAAGTTGCACTAGTGCATCACATATGTTCCATGCTCATATATGAACAAATGATGCTTAGGCTTATGCAATGCAAGTGTTAAGATACAAGCCTAACACCTGGGGTGTTACACAAGACCGATGAACGGTTTGCGCTGAATGTACCATGGGCATGGAAATCTTTTCAGACACATCCGATGGTACTCCTAGGTGACGTGGGTCAAGTGGAAGCTCGTTTTAGTCCGTTTAGAGATAGCGTTAATCTTGGAGCAAGATAGGTGCACGATTTGCGCCGAATGTACCACTGACATGGAAATCATTTTGGGCACACCTGATGGTACACCTAGGTGACGTGGGTCAAGTGGAAGCTTGTTTCAGTCCATTTAGAGACAGTGTTAATCTCACTGCAAGATAGGTGCAAGTTTGTGCCAAATGTACCACTGCATGGAAATCATTTTTGACACACCGGATGGTACTCCTAGGTGATGTGGGTCAAGTGGAATCTCGTTCGGTCTGTTTAGAGATAGTGTTAATCTCAGCGCTAGATGGGTGCACGGTTTGCATCCTGGTTTGCACCCAATGGACCACAGGCATGGAAATCATTTTGGGCACACCCGATGGTACTACTAGGTGATGTGTGTCAAGTGGAAGCTCATTTTAGTCCATTTGGAGATAGTGTTAGTCTAGGCGTAAGATAGGTGCACGGTTTGCATCGAGTGTACCACCGTAAGGAAATTATTTTCGGCACGCTTGATGGTACTCCTAGGTGACCTGGGACTAGTGGAAGTTCGTTTCAGTCCATTTACAGAAGTGTTAATCTCAGCGCTAGATGGGTGCACGGTTTGCGCCGAATGTACCATGGACATGGAAATCATTTTGGGCACAACCGATGGTACTCCTAGGTGACGTGTGTCAAATGGAAGCTCGTTTTAGTCCATTTAGAGATAGTGTTAGTCTAGGCGCCAGATCTACATACGGTTTGCGCCGAATGTACCATGGGCATGGAAATCTTTTCGGGTACACCCGATGGTACTTCTAGGTGACATTGGTCAAGTGGAAGCTCGTTTTGGATCGGTTGGAGATAGTATTAATCTCGACGCAGGATAGGTCAACGGTTTGCGCCGAATGTACAACGGGCATGGAAATCTTTTCAGGCGCACCCGATGGTACTTCTAGGTGACATTGGTCAAGTGGAAGCTTGTTTCGGACCGTCTAAAGATAGTATTAATCTAGACGCAAGATAGGTGCATAGTTTGCGCCAAATGTACAACGGGCATGGAAACTTTTTAGCCATACCCGATTGTACTTCTAGGTGAAGTTGGTCAAGTGGAAGGTGATTTCAGTCCGTTCGGAGATAGTAATAATCTGAAGGCAGGATAGGTGCACGGTTTGTGCCAAATATACCATAGGCTCTGTAATCACTTTGGGCAGACCAGATTTTACTCCTAGGTGGCATAGATCAAGTGGAAGATCGTTTCAGTCTGTTTGGAGATATTATTAATCTCGACACAAGATTGGTGCACGGTTTGCGCCGAACGAACCATAGGCTTGGAAATCATTTTGGCCGCACCCGATGGTACTCCTAGATGACGTCGGTCCAGTCGAAGCACATTTCAGTTCATTTAGAGATAGTGTTAATCTCAGCACTAGATGGGTGCACGGTTTGCACCGAATGTACCACTAGCATGGAAACCATTTTGGGCACACCCGATGGTAGGTGACGTGGGTCAAGTGGATGCTTGTTTCGGTCCGTTTCAAGACAGCGTCAATCTCAGCGCAAGATTGGTGCAAGTTAGCGCCGAATGTACCACTGCATGGAAATCATTTTTTTTGGCACACCTGATGGTACTCCTAGGTGACGTGGGTCAAGTGGAAGCTCTTTCGGTCTGTTTAGAGATTGTGTTAATCTCAGCGCTAGATGGGTGCACGGTTTGCCCGAATGGGCCACGGGCATGGAAATCATTTTGGGCACACCCGATGGTACTACTAGGTGACGTGTGTCAAGTGGAAGCTCGTTTCAGTCCATTTGGAGATAATGTTAGTCTAGGCGCAAGATCGGTGAATGATTTGCGCCAAATGCACCACGGGCATGGAAATCATTTCACCCATATATACATGTTTCACAATTTGCACTAGTGCATCACATATGTTCCATGCTCATATATGAACAAATGATGCTTAGGCTTATGCAATGCAAGTGGTAAGATACAAGCCTAACACCTGGGGTGTTACACAAGATCGATGAACGGTTTGCGCTGAATGTACATGGGCATGGAAATCTTTTCAGGCACATCCGATGGTACTCCTAGGTGACATGGGTCAAGTGGAAGCTCATTTTAGTCTGTTTAGAGATACTATTTATCTCGGCGCAAGATAGGTGCTCGGTTTTCGTGAATGTACCACTAGCATGGAAATCATTTTGGGCACACCCGATGGTACTCCTAGGTGACGTGGGTCAAGTGGAAGCTCGTTTC
Source organism: Saccharum hybrid cultivar R570 (assembly GCA_038087645.1). Classification (NCBI taxonomy): domain Eukaryota; kingdom Viridiplantae; phylum Streptophyta; class Magnoliopsida; order Poales; family Poaceae; genus Saccharum; species Saccharum hybrid cultivar. The sequence continues at coordinate 37,993,734 of JAQSUU010000307.1, read as the reverse complement.
AGTCCGTTTAGAGATAAGTGCACAGTTTGCGCCAAATGTACCATAGCCTCAGAAATTGCTTTGGGTGCACCTGATTGTACTTGTAGGTGACATGGCTCAAGCAGAAGCTCATTTCGGTCTGTTTCAAGATAGATTAAATTTTGACGCAAGAACAGTGCAAGGTTTGTGCCTAATGTACCATGGGCATTGAAATTGCTTTAGGCACAACCGATGGTACTCCTTGGTGACGTGGGTCAAGGGAATCTCATTTCGATCCGTTTAGAGATAGTGTTAGCCTTGGTGCAAGATAGGTAACGTACCATAAGCTTGGAAATTATTTTGGATGCACCTAATGGTACTCCTAGGTGATGTGGGTTAAGTGAAAGTTCGTTTCAGTCCATTTGGAGATTGTGTTAGTCTCGGCGCAAGATAGGTGCAGGTTTGCGTCGAACATACCATAGGATTGGAAATCATTATGGACACAACCGATGGAACTCCTAGGTGACGTGGGTCAAGTGGAAGCTTGTTTCAGTCCGTTTAGAGATAGAGTTAATCTCAGCGCAAGATAGGTGCACGGTTTACGCCGAGTGTACCACCACAAGGAAATCATTTTTGGCACACCCAATGATACTCCTAGGTGACGTGGGAGCATTGCAAGCTTATTTCGGTCCGTTTAGAGATAGTATTAATCTCGACGCAAGATAGGTGTATGGTTTGCGCTTAATGTACAACGGGCATGGAATTTTTTCAGGTGCACCTGATGGTACTTCTAGGTGACATTGGCCATGTGGAAGCTCGTTTCGGACTGTTTGGAGATAGTATTAATCTAGACGCAAGATAGGTGCGCGGTTTGCGCCGAATGTACAACGTGCATGGAAATCTTTTCAGCAACAACCGATTGTACTTCTAGGTGACGTTGGTCAAGAGGAAGGTCGTTTCGGTCCATTCGGAGATAGTAATAATCTGGAGGCAAGATATGAGCACGGTTTGCGCCAAATGTACTGTAACAGAACCGACCAAATTATAAGAGCACAAGTACAAAAAACAAGCACCGAAGCGCTCAAATTTTCGAACTTGAGCCCATATAATCCCGGTAGTCAATCGAAACCACGAAGGATTTCAAACTAACTTGCTTACAACCAAGATCGCATCATTCAACATACAACATCATACGTTACATTTCACAAGTAGTTCCGGAATAAGTTTACACACACGGAGTCACAATTATTACAAACCAAGTTTAGAAAGTAGCGGAAGCATAACACACATCAGTTGTTTAACTACTGCCAGTCTTGTTGATCAACAACCCGCAAAAGCATCAGGAAAGTACATAAAAGATGATCACGCCCTAGTGATCTAGTCTTCGTCACCCGCAGGGTGGAGACAAGTTTTGCAGAAGCCTTGATAGAGCATATCATCTACAACAGGAGGGAATAAACCCTGAGTATTGGAATGTACTCAGCTAGACTTACCCGTCATAAACCAGAAATAAGATGACACCAAGGATTATGCAAGGCTTACACAAGAGGCTAGCTGACACCACATTTTGCGTAAAGGCATAAGTAGTTGAAACTCTTATAACCTGTACTAGCAGTTATTTTTAGCATTTACCTGTCATCTATCTTAGCACCTGTACTAAACATACACTTGATTATCATCAAATAATTATTAACATTTTATCCACAGCAGGTATAAATTGTGGCAACAATGTATCATTCACTTAACCATCTGTTCAATTAATGATATCTACGTTGCCGCTGCTCAAGTCAAGTGCTCACTAACCGGGAGCGACGGCGATTCGAATCGAATTCCTATCCAGCTGGAGGGGTACTTCTAACACTCACCGAGTCATGCCTGGCGAGGGCTGCTCAGGTCATCTTTCGTACAGTTCAGGAATCGCGGGTCCGAATGATGTCGCGTCCCCAAGGGCGACACTCTGCCAGGTGATAGGGACTCTAACCCCCCCTTGGTCTCACGCCAATGTCCCCAAGCACATCCTTTCTCTCCTCCAAGATGCAACCTACCATTCGATTCCCCGCCTGAACCATACTACTCGACTTTGCGGTCGGAACGACTTATCCGGCCAACTAAGTGTTAGACTGCGTTCAACATGACTCAAGGACGTACAGTGAATCGGTCCTTAAATGACTCAGACGGGCATAGCTCCACACCCAAGACGTGAAGTGTCTTGCGGCTGTACCATCGAACTCCCGCCCGGTCTCATTTTCATTTTAAAGCATGGTTCCATCCACGATAGCCATAAGCCACTCGTGACCCAATCCTATATCTCGCGGATGACCGGAAATCACCCGACTTCTACCGGACTAAGCAGGGCTAAGCATTGACACTCGCCTAAACCTAATATAGGATTAAGTACGATATCTGGACAAGGACAGGTATAATGCAATAAACGTTTTCATACAACTCCTACAACTTAATGCAATAAACAATTAAAAGTACTCAAGATAGATTTATAAAACGATAGGTTCAGCATGCACCGGGGCTTGCCTTTTAGAAAGGTCGATGGTCGGTGGTCAGGACACTCGGGCAAGTCTTCAGCGGCGTCTCCTCCGCCTGGTTCCGCTGGCTCCTCCGACTGGTCCTGGACTTCCTCCAGAACCACTTGCTCGAACTCGAGGAGCGTTACCCCCTCTGGAACACCTATTGCATGAGTGTATAATAAATCTCATGGATGCATAATGAAAGGTGCAGCATGCTCGGAATGAAATGCATTACAACACTCTTAAAGCTCTATTCAAATCACTTCAAATATTAGGTGCAAATTTCCTCTCCGGTAGAGAAGTACTCACCTAATCTACTCAACCTAAGGTAAAGCTGTTCTTCTTCGGTTAAGGCCCTAACACCTAACAATCACAAGAGTAACATCACTTAGGTCACTATATCCAACACCAAAATATCACAGTAAGACATCCTGGACAGCAGCTAACTATTTCTAACATAACTGAAGATTCCTAACTCCAAAAGATATGATCTAAGACAATCTGGAAAGCTTATGAAATGCCCTACAAATCATTTTCATACCTCAACCCTTAATTCCTAAGTTTTCCATGTCGAATTTCCCAAGTTCCAGAATCTGTCCTCTCTAAACAGAGAGTAGCCAATTCTGGACTGTCACTTAAAACAGCAGTAACTCCCAAACTACTAAGCCAATTGCTCCTAAATTTTGACACAAGCTAGTTTATCAAGTTCACTACAACTTTGGTATTTACAAGTTTTCTAGCACACACCTTTATCAAAGGTCAAACCCAAAATTACTATCAGCTGTCCAGAAAACCTAGAATTGCAAAGATTAAATATTTATTTATGTGGCAAACTTCCCCTAATACCAAACTAATGTTACCACAAGTTCACATGGGTCACAAAAACACCAGAAAGTAGGGTGTGCCCACCTAGAATATTTATTTACTCTCATTTCTTAATTTACTTAATTAATTAAGTGAAATTTTAAACATATATGTAAACTGCTCCTAAAATTCTACAAAAATTACAGGAGACTCTCTGACCCAAAAAGAGGCTACTGTAAAAATTTGAACTTAAATTATTCACAGAAACTCTCTACACAAAATTCACAAGCCCACAAGGCTGATTTTTGTATAATTAACAAATTATATTGAAAAGTATCAAACAACAGATTTCATATTTTTCTTAGACACTTTAGGGTACCAAGACATTCTCCAAAAATTTATAAGAACATTGCACATGTAGAAAAATTACTAAAATTCATTCAAGTATTCCCTAAAATAACATGATAGCATTATAACTTGAAAAGTACTTAAGCACTACTGCCCAAATTTTTACCAGAGCTAATATAGGTATAAATTAGCCTACCTATCAAATTTCATAATTTTTGGAATGCTACAACTCAAGTTATACATTTAACAAATTTACCTCTATTTCAAAACACATTTGAAAGACCTATTTAATTCTCCCAAAAGCTAAACATTACATATCAGTTTTATATTTTTCTAAAATACTACACATCATGCAGAGCCTAACAAAATTTATCTCATAATTTTTGGGCAAGTAAAACCCTAGATCTACATTTTCTAATCAACAACTAAAATCTGTGACAAATGTAAAAAGGAAAACAAAACAAAAATCGAAACCCTACTACCGGGCCGGCCTGGGAGAACCACGCGGCCCACTCCCCGCGCTCGGCCCGCGACCGGCCTCCCGCTCGTGCGCACGCGTCTGACCTGGGGACCCCACTGGTCAGCGAGGGAGACAGAGGGGGAAAGGAAGGCGACGGCGATAGCTCGCCGCCGGCAGCATCTCCGGCGAAGCTACGGTACCAGTGCGTTCACCTCAACCTCGCGCACCTAGGGGTACCCTCAATTTCTATGATTATGGCGGCCAGATAGGATGGCAGCGGTCATGGCGGCGTGCGGCCGCGGCTTGACCAACTCCGACGAGTCGCCGGCAACCCTGACCAATTGGCCTACCCTACAAGCTTCAGCCTACCTAACTGTACCTACAGCACAGAAGGAATAGGATAGGGAAAGGCCCGAATGGCATGGCCACGGGTGAGCTTGACGGCGGCGGACATGGCGGCCCGGTGGAGCCGCCCTCGCGGTGTAGCTCACCTGAAGCGGTAGAGATGGTTCGGTGAGGACGAGGAGGTGGAGGGGCTCATGGTGGTGCGGTGGTCTAGATGGTTTGGCCAATGGAGCTGCGGTTAGGGAGAATGGCTTGACACCGTCGCTGTCTCACTCCTCCAGTCACCGCCCGCGCGCGGAGAAGGAAGCAGAGAGGGAGGGAATGGTGAGCGCGAGTGGTGGGAGGTTGAGGTGTCGGCTCGGTCTTCATCTCTGCCCTAGGTTTGCGACGTGGAGGCGACGGCAGAGCTTGGACGCCACGCGGCAACGCCCTTCTGCCCGAGCGCCACGACACGGCCGCTGTCCGACTGAATGGCGAGATCGTTGACTGAATCGATGAGGCCGAACGGTGACTGACAGCGTGATTTCAAAGGTGAATATCTCTGAAAACAGCTCGAATTAGCCGAAGGTGAGAACACCAAAATTGTAGAGCTTCATGAGGGCTACAAGTTTGCTAATTGGCTCAAGAACAGATTCGGCTTGGATTTGAAACTACATAGCCCTAAAGTGGTGCCCTGTGAAACTGAAACGTGGTTTCAGTCAATAAACCGACTGAAACCCTATTTTCTTGACACTATATCTCCTAAACCATTTAGAACCAGGTGATGGTGATGTTGGCAATGTTGTAGAGCTACATGAGTACTACAAAAGTGTCAACATGAGTGGGAGCTGGTTTGGTCTGGTTTGCAAACTACAAGCTTCCAAAGTAGGCCACAGTAAAACTGGAGGGACACTTTGGGGACTTAGGAAAATTCTAAGTGTTGAGGCAGCCCCTCTAGCTGACTTGTGGGCCAATTTTGAGCATGTTCTTGTCAGTTTCATGAGATGGTCATATTGAGACTTTTGTTCCCCATAAAATTCCCTACAACTTTGCTTAAGGGTGCTCCTCCATGCAAGGTCTCTAAGCTAGACTTTTTAATTGGTCAAACTAGAGCATCCTAGGGCTAAATCCTGGTCAACTACACCTTGGAGGGCATTTTGGTGATTTTGGTCAACATGAACCTTGCTCCATGAGTGACCCTAAGTATAACTAAAGTGTTGTGAGATATAATTAGCTACTCCACCCTTTAGTTACACCAACTCCCTAGTGTCACATGATGTGAGCCAAACAAAATTCTAAAACATCCACATTAGTTGCAAACAACATAAAATAACATGAGATGATGCATGCTTATGCTTATGCAAATGCAATGCAATTATGGAGCTAACACCTGAGGTGTTACATGTACCATAGGCTCTAAAATCGCTTTGGGCAAACCATATTGTACTCCTAGGTGGCGTAGATCAAGTGGTAGATCGTTTTTGTCTGTTTGGAGATAGTGTTAATCTCGATGCAAGATAGGTGCACTGTTTGCGCCGAATCTCGATGCAAGATAGGTGCACTATTTGCGCCGAATGTACCATAGGCTTGAAAATCATTTTGGTCGTACCCGATGGTACTCCTAGGTGACATGTGTCAAGTGGAAGCTCGTTTCAGTCCGTTTAGAGATAGCGTTAATCTTGGAGCAAGATAGGTGCACCATTTGCGCCGAATGTACCACTGGCATGGAAATCATTTTGGGCACACCTGATGGTACACCTAGGTGACGTGGGTCAAGTGGAAGCTTGTTTCGGTCCGTTTAGATACAGCGTTAATCTCGCTGCAAGATAGGTGCAAGTTTGTGCCGAATGTACCACTGCATGGAAATCATTTTTGACACACCGGATGGTACTCCTAGGTGATGTGGGTCAAGTGGAATCTCGTTCGGTCTGTTTAGAGATAGTGTTAATCTCAGCGCTAGATGGGTGCACGGTTTGCGTCCTGGTTTGCGCCGAATGGACCACAGGCATGGAAATCATTTTGGGCACACCCGATGGTACTACTAGGTGACGTGTGTCAAGTGGAAGCTCGTTTCGGTCCATTTGGAGATAGTGTTAGTCTAGGCGTAAGATAGGTGCACGGTTTGCATCGAGTGTACCACCATAAGGAAATTATTTTCGGCACGCTTGATGGTACTCCTAGGTGACCTGGGACTAGTGGAAGCTCGTTTCGGTCCATTTATAGATAGTGTTAATCTCAGCGCTAGATGGGTGCACGGTTTGCGCTGAATGTACCATGGGCATTTAATCATTTTGGGCACAACCGATGGTACTCCTAGGTGACGTGTGTCAAGTGGAAGCTCGTTTTTGTCCATTTAGAGATAGTGTTAGTCTAGGCGTCAGATCTACATACGGTTTGCGCCGAATGTACCACGGGCATGGAAATCTTTTCAGGTACACCCGATGGTACTTCTAGGTGACATTGGTCAAGTGGAAGCTCGTTTTGGACCGGTTGGAGATAGTATTAATCTCGACGCAGGATAGGTCAATGGTTTGCGCCGAATGTACAACGGGCATGGAAATCTTTTCAGGCGCACCCGATGGTACTTCTAGGTGACATTGGTCAAGTGGAAGCTTGTTTCGGACCGTCTAAAGATAGTATTAATCTAGATGCAAGATAGGTGCACGGTTTGCGCCAAATGTACAACAGGCATGGAAACTTTTAGCCACACCCGATTGTACTTCTAGGTGACGTTGGTCAAGTGGAAGGTTATTTCAGTCCGTTCGGAGATAGTAATAATCTGAAGGCAAGATGGGTGCACGGTTTGTGCCAAATGTACCATAGGATCTGTAATGGCTTTGGGCAGACCAGATTATACTCCTAGGTGGCATAGATCAAGTGGAAGATCATTTCAGTCTGTTTGGAGATATTATTAATCTCAACACAAGATTGGTGCACGGTTTGCGTCGAATGAACCATAGGCTTGGAAATCATTTTGGTCGCACCCGATGGTACTCCTAGGTGACGTTGGTCAAGTCGAAGCACATTTCAGTTCATTTAGAGAGTGTTAATCTCAGCACTAGATGGGTGCATGGTTTGCACCAAATGTACCACTAGCATGGAAACCATTTTGGGCACACCCGATGGTAGGTGACGTGGGTCAAGTGGATGCTTGTTTCGGTCCGTTTAAAGACAGTGTCAATCTCAGCGCAAGATTGGTGCAAGTTAGCACTAAATGTACCACTGCATGGAAATCATTTTTGGCACACCTGATGGTACTCCTAGGTGACGTGGGTCAAGTGGAAGCTCTTTCGATCTGTTTAGAGATTGTGTTAATCTTAGCGTTAGATGGGTGCATGGTTTGCGCCGAATGGGCCACGAGCATGGAAATCATTTTGGGCACACCCGATGGTACTACTAGGTGACGTGTGTCAAGTGGAAGCTCATTTCGGTCCATTTGGAGATAGTGTTAGTCTAGGCGCAAGATCGGTGAACGATTTGCGCCAAATGTACCATGGGCATGGAAATCATTTCAGGCACATCCGATGGTACTTCTAAGTGACGTGGGCCAAGTGGAAGCTCATTTCGGTCCGTTTAGAGATATTGTAAATCTTAGCGCTAGATGGGTGCACGGTTTGCACCGAATGTACCACGGGCATGGAAATCATTTTGGGCACACCCGATGGTACTCCTAGGTGACGTGGGTCAAGTTGAAGCTCATTTTGGTCCGTTTAGAGATAGTGTTAATCTATGCGCCAGATGGGTGCACGGTTTGCGCCGAATGTACCACAGGCATGGAAATCATTTTGGGCACACCTGATGGTACTCCTAGGTTACGTGTGTCAAGTAGAAACTCTTTTTGGTCCATTTGGAGATAGTGTTAGTCTAGGCGCAAGAACGGTGTACGGTTTGCGCCGAACGTACCACGGGCTTGGAAATCTTTTTAGGCACACCCAATGGTACTTCTCAGTGATATTGGTCAAGTGGAAGCTTGTTTCAGACCGTTTGGAGATAGTATTAATCTCAACGCAAGATCGGTGCATTGATTGCGCCGGATGTACAATGGGCAAGGAAATCTTTTAAGGCACTACCGATGGTACTTCTAGGTGACGTCGGTCAAGTGGATGCTCGTTTCGGTCCATTTAGAGATTGTATTAATATCGAGGCAAGATAGGTGCATGGTTTTGCGCCAAATGTACCATAGGCTCCGAAATCACTTTGGGAACACCAAATGCTACTACTAGGTGGGGAGATCAAGTGGTGGATCGTTTCAATCTATTTGGAGATAGTGTTAATCTCGACGCAAGATAGGTGCACCCAATGGCACTCCTAGGTGATGTGGGTCAATCTCAGTGCAAGATCGGTGCACGGTTTGTGCCGAATGTACCACGGGCGTGGAAATCATTTTGGGCACACCCGATGGTACTCCTAGGTGACGTGTGTCAAGTGGAAGCTTGTCTCGGTCCGTTTAGAGATAGTATTAATCTTAGCAAAAGATAGGTGTACCGTTTGCATCAAATGTACTGCTAGCATGGTAATCTTTTCAGGCACACCCGATGATACTTCTAGGTGACCTCGGTCAAGTGGAAGCCATTTTGGACCATTTGGAGATAGTATTATTCTTGACACAAGATAGGTGCATGGTTTGTGCCGAACGTTCCATAGGTTCAAAAATCATTTTGGGCACAACCAATGGTACTCATACGTGACGTGGGTCAAGTGGAAACTCAATTTGGTCCATTTGGAGACAATGTTAACCTAGACTCAAGATAGGTGCACGGTTTTCCGCCAAACGTACCATATGCTCAGAAATCATTTTGGATGCACCTGATTGTACTCCTAAGTGACGTGGATCAATCGGAATCTCATTTAGATCCATTTGGAGATAGTTTTAATTTTGGCAATAGAAAGGTCCACGGTTAGCACCGAATGTACCACGGGCATGAAAATCACTTTGGCCACACCCAATGGTACTCCTATGTAATGTATGTCAAGTGGAAGGTTGTTTCGGTCCATTTCAAGATAGTATTAGTCTCGACGCAAGATAGGTGCACGGTTTGTGCCACATGTACCACAGGCATGGAAATCATTTTGGGCATGCCTGATGGTACCCCTAGGTGATGTGGATCAAGTGCAAGCTTATTTTAGTCTGTTTGGAGATAGTGTTAGTCTCGGTGCATGATTGGTGCACGGTTTGCGCCAAATGTACCACAGGCATGGAAGTCATTTTAGGCACATCCGATGGCACTTCTAGGTGACATTGGTCAAGTGGAAGCTCGTTTTGGACCATTTAGAGATAGTATTAATCTCGACGCAAGATAGGTGCATGGTTTGCACCGAATGTACAACAGGCTTGGAAATCTTTTTAGGCACACATGATGGTACTTCTAGGTGACATTGGTCAAGTGGAAGCTCATTTTGGTTCATTTGGAGATAGTACTAATATTAAGCAAGATAGGTGCACGGTTTGCGCCAAATGTACCATTGGCTCTGGAACGGCTTTGGGCACCCCAGATGGTACTCCTAGGTGGCATAGATCATGTGGAAGATCGTTTTAGTCTGTTTGAAGATTGTGTTAATCTCGATGCAAGATAGGTGCATGGTTTGCGTCGAACATACCATAGGTTTAGAAATAATTTTGGGCGCAACCAATGGGACTCCTACATGATGTGGGTCAAGTGGAAGTTCGTTTTGGTCCGTTTGGAGATAGTACTTATATTGAGGCAAGATAGGTGCATGGTTTGCGCCAAATATACCATAGCCTTAGAAATCGCTTTGAGTACACCTAATGGTACTCCTAGGTTGCGTAGATCAAGTGGAAGATCATTTTAGTCTATTTGGAGATAGTGTAAATCTTGACACAAGATAGGTGCATGGTTTGCGCCAAACATACCACAGGCTTAGAAATTATTTTGGACGCACCTGATTGTACTCCTTGGTGTGTGTATCAAGCGGAAGCTCATTTCGATCCGTTTGTAGATAGTTTTAATTTTGGCGCAAGAAATGTGCACGGTTTGCGCCGAATGTACCACGGGCTTAGAAATCGCTTTGGGCACACCCGGTGGTACTCGTATGTAATGTATGCCAAGTGGAAGCTTATATCGATCCATTTGGAGATAGTTTTAATTTCAATGAAAGTAAGGTGCACGGTTGGTGCCAAATGTACCATGGACCCGATGGTCCTTCTAGGTGACATTGGTAAAGTGGAAGCTCATTTCAAACTATTTGGAGATAGTATTAATCTTGATGCAAGATAGGTACACGATTTTGCGCCGAATGTACCATGTTCCTAGAAATCTTTTCGGGCACACCCAATGGTACTTCCAGGTGACGTTGGTCTAGTGGAAGCTCGTTTCGATCTGTTTGGAGATATTATTAATCTTGAGGTAAGATAGGTGCATGGTTTGCATCAAATGTACCATAGGCTCTGAATCGCTTTGGGCACACCAGATAGTGTTAATCTAAACACAAGATGGGTGCATGGTTTGCGCCGAACATACCATAGGTTTAGAAATCATTTTGGGCGCAACCGATGGTACTACTACGTGATGTGGGTCAAGTGGAAACTCACTTTGGTCCATTTAGAGATAGTGTTAATCTCGACGCAAGATAGGTGCACGTTTTTCTGCCAAATATACCGTATGCTCAGAAATCATTTTGGATGCATCTGATTGTACTCCTACGTGACGTGGATCAAGCGGAAGCTCATTTCGATCCGTTTGGAGATAGTTTTAATTCCAGTGCAAGAAAGCTGTAGGGTTAGCGCCGAATGTACCACGGGCCTGGAAATTGCTTTGGGCACACCCTATGGTACTCTTATGTAATGTAATTCAAGTGGAAGCTTGTTTTAGTCCGTTTGGAGATAGTGTTAGTCTCGGCGCAAGATAGGTCCAGGTTTGCGCTGAATGTACCCCATTCATGGAAATCTTTTCAGGCACACCCGATTCTAGGTGACATTGGTTAAGTGGAAGCTCATTTTGATCCGTTTGGAGATAGTGTTAATCTCGAGGCAAGATAGGTACACGGTTCGCGTCAAATATACCATAGGCTCTGAAATCGCTTTGGGCACACCAGTTGGTACACCTAGGTACGTGGATCAAGTGGAAGCTCATTTTGATCCATTTGGACATAGTGTACACAGTTCACGTCAAACGTACCATAGGCTTGGAAATCATCTTGGATGCACCTAATGGTACTCCTAGGTGACGTGGGTCAAGTGGAAGCTCATTTCGGTCTGTTTAGAGAGTGTTAATCTCGCCTCATGATAGGTGCATGGTTTGCGCCAAATGTACCACGGGCATGCAAATCATTTTGGGCACACACATTGGTACTCCTAGATGATGTGGGTCAAATGGAAGGTCATTTTGGTCCGATTGGAGATAGTGTTAATCTAGGCGCAAGATGGATGCACAGTTTGTGCCGAATGTACCATGGGCATGGAAATCTTTTTAGGCACACCCGATGGCACTACTAGGTGACATTGGTCAAGTGGAAGCTCATTTTGGCCAGTTTGGAGATAGTATTAATCTTGATGCAAGTTAGGTGCATGGTTTGCGCTGAATGTACCATATGCTCTAAAATCACTTTGGCCACACCTGAGGGTAGTCCAACGTTACGTAGGTGAAGTAGAAGCTCATTTCAGTTTGTTTGGAGATAGTGTTAATCTCGATGCAAGATAGGTGCACGGTTTGCGCCGAACGTACCAGTCTCGAAAATCACATTGGGCGCAACCGATGGTACTCCTACGTGACATCGGTCAAGTGGAAACTCATTTTAGTCCATTTGGAGATAGTGTTAATTTCAACACAAGATAGGTGCACAGTTTGCCCCAAATGTACCATGAACGTGGGTCAAATGGAAATTCTTTTTGCTCCATTTGCAGATAGTGTTAATCTCGACGCAAGATAGGTTCACGGTGTGCACCCAATGTATCACAGGCATGGAAATCGCTTTGGGCATAGCAAATGGTACTTCTAGGTAATGTATGTCAAGTGGAAGCTTGCTTTTGGTCCGTATGGAGATAGTGTTAGTCTCAGCGCAAGATTGGTGCACGGTTTGCGCCGAACATACTATAGGCTTGGAAATCATTTTGGACACACTTAGTGGTACTCCTAGGTGACGTGGGTCAAGTGGAAGCTCGTTTTGGTCAGTTTAGAGATAGTGTTAATCTGGCGCAAGATAGGTGCACGGTTTGCGCCGAATGTACCACGGGTATGGAAATCATTTTGGACACACCCGATGGTACTCCTAGGTGACGTGGATCAAGTGGAACCTCGTTTCGGTCCATTTGGAGATAGTGTTATTCTAGGCACAAGATCGGTGAACGGTTTGCGCTAAATGTACCATGGGGATGGAATCTTTTCTGGCACACCTGATGGTACTTCTGGTGACATTGGTCAAGTGAAAGGTCATTTTGGACCGTTTGGAGATAGTATTAATGTCGACGCAAGATAGGTGCACAGTTTGAGTCGAATGTACAATGGGCATGGAAATCTTTTCATGCACACACGATGGTACTTCTAGGTGACGTTGGTCAAGTGGAAGCTCGTTTCGATCTGTTTAGAGATAATATTAATCTTGAGGCAAGATAGGTGCACGGTTTGCACCAAATGTACCATAGGCTCTGAAATCACTTTGGGCACACCAAATGGTACTCGATGCAAGATAGGTGCACAGTTTGCGCCGAACATACCGTCTGTTGTGTCCACTCACATAGGAGTACAAAACGAGTACCGTCTGTTGTGTCCACTCACATAGGAGTACAAAACGAGTTTCCACTTGACCCACGTCACGTAGGAGTACCATCGGTTGCGCCCAAAATGATTTCCAAACATATGGTACGTTCGGCGCAAATCGTGCACCTATCTTGCGTCGAGATTAACACTATCTCCAAATAAACTGAAACGATCTTCCACTTGATCTACGCAAATTAGGAGTACCATCTGGTGTGCCCAAAGTGATTTCAGAGCCTACGGTACATTTCACGCAAACCGTGCACCTATCTTGCCTCAAGTTTAATACTATCTCCAAACGAACCGAAATGAGCTTCCAATTGACCAACGTCACCTAGAAGTACCATCGTGTGTGCCTGAAAAGATTTCCATGCCCATTGTACATTTGACGCAAACTATGCAACTATTTTACGTCGAGATCAATACTACTCCAAATGGTCCGAAACGAGCTTCCACTTGACCAGTATCACCTAGAAGTACCATCGGGCATGCCTAAAAAGATTTCCATGCCCGTGGTACATTTGGCGCAAACCGTAAACCTTTCTTGCGCCTACATTAACACTATCTCCAAATGGACAGAAACGAGTTTACACTTGACACACGTCACCTTGGAGTACCATTAGGAGTGCCAAAAATGATTTCCCAGCCCATGCTATGTTCGGTGCAAACCATGCACCTATCTTGTGTCGAGACTCACACTATCTCCAAACATAGAGAAACAAGCTTCCACTTGACATAGAACACCTAGGAGTATCAGGGGGTGTGCCCAAAGTGATTTCCATGCCCATGGTAGATTCCTTGCGAACCGTGCACCTATCTTATGCCGAGATAAACACTATCTCCAAATAGACAGAAAATGGTCTTCCACTTAACCCATGTCACCTAGGAGTACCGTCGGGTGTGTGCAAAATGATTTTTATGCCTGTGGTACATTCGATGCAAACCGTGCACCCATCTAGCGTTGAGACTAACACTATCTCCAACTGGACCAAAACGAGGTTCCACTTGACCCACGTCTCCTAGAAGTACCACCGGGTGTGCCAAAAATGATTTCCAAGCCTATGCTACGTTTTGTCGCAAACCGTGCACCTATCTTGCATCGAGACTAACACTATCTCAAAACAGAGAGAAACAAGCTTCCACTTGACATACATTACCTAGAAGTACCAGCGGGTGTGCCGAAAGCGATTTCCACGCCCGTGGTAGATTCATCGCATACAGTGCAACTATCTTGCGCCGAGACTAACACTATCTCCAAACTGATCGAAACGAGCTTCCACTTTACCCATGTCACCTAGAAGTACCATTGGGTGCGTCCAAAATGATTTCCAAGCCTATGGTATGTTCAGCGCAAACCGTCCATCTATCTTGCGCTGAGACTAAGACTATCTCGAAACGGACCGAAACAAGCTTCCACTTGACATATATTACCTAGGAGTACCATCGGGTGTGCCTAAAGTGATTTCTATACCTGCGGTAGATTCATCGCAAACCATGCACCTATCTTACATGGAGATTAACACTATCTCCAAACAGACTGAAACGATCTTCCACTTGATCAACGCCACCAAGGAGTACCATCTAGTGTGCCTGAAGGGATTTTAGAGCCTATGGTAAATTTGGCGTAAACCGTGCGCCTATCTTGCCTCGAGATTAATACTATCTCCAAACGGACCGAAACAAGCTTCCGTTTGACCAATGTCACCTAGAAACACCATCGGGTGTGCTGAAAAGATTTCCCTGCCCGCTCTACATTCGACGCAAACCGTGCAACTGTGTCCAATTGGATTGAAACAAACTTCCACTTGACTTACAATACCTAGGAGTACCATCGGGTGTTTCCAAAGCGATTTCCATGCCCATGGTAGATTCGTCACAAATCGTGCACTTATCTTTCCCCGAGAATAAAACTATCTCCAAATGGACCGAAATAAGGTTCCGCTTTAGCCACGTCACCAAGGAGTACAATCAGGTGCGGCCAAAATGATTTAGGAGCCTGTGGTACATTTGGCGCAAACCATGTACCTATCTTGCGTCGAGATTAACACTATCTCAAAATGGACCGAAATGAGTTTCCACTTGACACATCAGGTAGGAGTTCCATCAGTTGTGCCCAAAATGATTTCTGAACCTATGGTACATTGGCGCAAACCGTGCACCTATCTTGCATCGAGATTAACACTATCTCCAAACAGACAAACAATCTTCCACTTGATCTATGCCACCTAGGAGTATGATCTGGTGTGCCTAAAGATATTTCAGAGCCTATGGTACATTTGATGCAAACCATGCACCTATCTTGCCTCGAGATTAATACTGCCTCCAAACGGACTGAAATGAGCTTTCACTTGACGTACATCACCTAGAAGTACCATCAGCTGTGCTTGAAAAGATTTTCCTGCCCCTTGTACATTTGACGTAAACCGTGCAACTATCTCCAACTAGGCAGAAACAAACTTCCACTTAACATACATTACCTAGGAGTACCATCGAGTGTTCCCAAAGCGATTTCCATGCCCGTGGTAGATTCATTGCAAATCGTGCACCTAACTTGCACCAAGATTAAAACTATCTCCAAATGGATCGAAATGAGCTTCTGCTTGATCCACGTCACCAAGGAGTACAATTAGGTGCGTCCAAAATGATTTATGAGCATATGGTACATTTGACGCAAACCATGTGCATATCTTGCGTCGAGATTAACACTATCTCAAAATGGACCGAAATGAGTTTCCACTAGACCGACATCAGGTAGGAGTTCTATCGGTTGCGCCCCAAATGATTTTTGAAGCCATGGTACGTTCGGTGCAAATCATGCAACTATCTTGCATCGAGATTAACACTATCTCCAAATAGGCTGAAACAATCCTCCACTTGATCTACGCCACTAAGGAGTACCATCTAGTGTGACTAAAGATATTTCAAAGCCTATGGGACATTTCACGCAAACCGTGCACCTATCTTGCCTTGAGATTAATACTATCTCGAAAAGGACCGAAACGAGTTTCCACTTGACCAACGTCATGTAGAAGTACCATCGGGTCTGCTTGAAAGGATTTCGAGGCCCATTGTACATAGAAGTACCATCGGGCGTGCCTAAAAAGATTTACATGCCTGTAGTACATTCTACACAAACCATACACCTTTCTTGCTCCTAGATTAACACTATCTCTAAATGGACAAAAACAAGCTTCCACTTGACACACATCACCAAGGAGTACCATCGAGTGTGCCTAAAATGATTTCCATGCCCGTGTTACATTCGATGCAAACCGTGCACCCATCTAGCGTTGAGATTAACACTATCTCCAAAAGAACAAAAATGAGCTTCCCCTTGATCCACGTCACCTAGGAGTACATCGGGTGTGCCAACAATGAGTTCTAAGCCTTTGGTACATTTGACACAAACCGTGCACCTATCTTGCGTCAAGGCTAACACTATCTCCAAACAGAGAGAAACAAGCTTCCACTTGACATACATTACCTAGGAGTACGATCGGGTGCGCCCAAAGAGATTTCCATGCTCGTGGTAGATTCATCGCAAACTGTGCACCTATCTTGCACCAAGGTTAAAACTATCTCCAAATAGATCGAAATGAGCTTCCGGTTGATCCTCGTCACCTAGGAGTACAATCAAGTGCGTCCAAAATGACTTCTGAGCCTATGATACATTTGACGCAAACCATGTACCTATCTTGCGTCGAGATTACATCATCTCCAAATGGACTGAAACGAGTTTCCACTAGACCCACGTCACGTTGGAGTACCATCAGTTGCGCCCAAAATTATTTCTGAAGCTATGGTATGCTCGGCAAAACTGTGCACCTATCTTGCGTTGAGATTAACACTATCTCCAAATGGATCGAAATGAGCTTCCGCTTGACCTACATCACCTAGGAGGACCATTGGGTGCATCCAAGCCTTTGGTACGTTTGGCGCAAACCGTGCACCTATCTTGCGTTGAGATTAACACTATCTCCAAATGGATCGAAATGAGCTTCCGCTTGACCTACATCACCTAGGAGGACCATTGGGTGCATCCAAGCCTTTGGTACGTTTGGCGCAAACCGTGCACCTATCTTGCATTGAGATTAACACTATCTCTAAATGGACCGAAACGAGTTTCCACTTGACCTACGTCACGTAGGAGTACCATCGGTGGCACCCAAAATGATTTTCGTAGCTATGGTACGTTCGGCGCAAACCGGGCACCTATCTTGCATCGAGGCTAATACTATCTCCAAAACGAGAGAAACAAGCTTCCACTTGACATACATTAATTAGGAGTACCAGGGGGTGTGCTCAAAAGCGATTTCGATGCCCATGGTCGATTCATCGCAAACCATGCACCTATCTTGTACAGACATTAACACTATCTCCAAACGGACCAAAATGAGCTTCCACTTGATGCACATCACCTAGGAGTATCATCAGGTGTGCTGAAAATGATTTCTATGCCCGTGGTACATTCGACGCAAACTGTGCACCCATCTAGCACTGAGATTAGCACTATTGATACATCCGGCCCAGGTGGGGTTGGCTGAGGCCCAATAAATTATGGTTGCCCAGACCCCAACAGTTCTTATGCACACCCACTTGGAGAAAGGCCCAATGTCCCTAAAAGACTAGTCCGATAGGGGAAGGGTGGCTCTCTCTTTTAAGGTGGCTTCCTTCTCCCAAGCTAAGCAAGGTGGGATTATTCAGAAGCTCACACGGTCACCGCCCAACTACAACTAGGCCACTTGGCCTTTTTTTGTTGCGTCTTTGACAACAGGTAATAGTGGAGGATGTCCTCATCATTCCCACCCCCTTAAACAAGGGCCCAGCTCTGATACCAAATGATACATCCGGCCCAGGTGGGGTTGGCCGATGCCCAATAAATTAAGGTTGCCCGGACCCCAACAGTTCTTATGCACACCCACTCGGAGAAAGGCCCAATGTCCCTAAAAGACTAGTCCGATAGGGGAAGGGTGGCTCTCTCTTTTAAGGTGGCTTCCTTCTCCCAAGCTAAGCAAGGTGGGATTATTCAGAGGCTCACACGGTCGCCGCCTGACTACAACTAGGCCACTTGGCCTTTTTTGTTGCGTCTTTGCCAGCGGGTAATAGTGGAGGATGTCCTCATCAACTATCTCCAAACTGAATGAAATGAGCTTTCACTTGACCCATGTTACCTAGGAGTACCATTAGGTATGCCAAAAATGATCTCCAAGCCTACGGTATGTTCAGTGCAAACCGTGCACCTATCTTGCGTTGAGACTAACACCATCTCCAAACGGAGAGAAACAAGCTTCCACTTGACATACATTACCTAGGAGTACCAGGGGGTGTGTTCAAAGCAATTTCCATGCCCGTGGTAGATTCATCGCAAACCGTGCACCTATCTTGCACCGAGATGAAAACTATCTCCAAATAGATCGAAATGAGCTTCTGCTTGATACACGTCACCTAGGAGTACAATTAGGTGCATCCAAAATGATTTCTAAACCTATGGTATGTTTGGCACAAACTATATACCTATCTTGCATCGAGATTAACACTATCTCCAAATGGACCAAAACAAGTTTCCATTGGATCCATGTGACGTTAGAGTACCATCGGTTGCGCCCAAAATGATTTTCGAAGATATGGTCCGTTCAGCGCAAACTCTGCACCTATCTTGTGTCGAGATTTACACTATCTCCAAACAGACCGGAATGAGCTTTGACTTGATCCACGTCACCTAGGAGTACCATTGGGTGTGCCAAAAATGATTTCTAAGCCAATGGTATGTTCAGCGCAAACTGGTCATCTATCTTGCTTCGAGATTAATACTATCTCCAAATAGACCAAAATGAGTTTCCACTTGACCCACGTCACGTAGGAGTACCATTGGTTGCGCCTAAAATGATTTATGAAGCTATGGTACATTCGGCGAAAACCGTGCACCTATCTTGCATGGAGATTAACACCATCTCTAAACAGATTGAAATGATCTTCCACTTGATCGACGCCACCTAGGAGTACCATCTGGTGTGCCTAAAGAGATTTCAGAGCCTATGGTACTTTTGGCACAAACCGTGCACCTATCTTGCATGGAGATTAACACTATCTCCAAACAGACTAAAACGATCTTGCACTACATCTGTGCCACATAGGAGTACCATCTGGTGTGCCCAAAGAGATTTTAGAGCCTATGGTACATTTGGCGCAAACTGTGCACCTGTCTTGCCTCGAGATTAATACTATCTCTAAACGGACCGAAACGAGCTTCCACTTGACCAACGTCACTTAGAAGTACCATTGGGTGTGCCTGAAAAGATTGCAATGCCCATAGTACATTTGACGACAACCATGCACCTATCTTGCGTTAAGATTAATACTAGTCCAAACGGTCCAAAACGAGCTTCCACTTGACCAATGTCACCTAGAAGTACCATCGGGTGTGCCTGAAAAGATTTCCATGCCCGTGGTACGTTTGATGCAAACCGTACATCTTTTTTCTGCCTAGATTAACACTATCTCCAAATAGACATAAACGAGCTTCCACTTGACACATGTCACCTAGGACTACCGTCGGGTGTGCCAAAAATGATTTCCAAGAATATGGTACGTTTGGCGCAAACCGTGCACCTATCTTACGTGGAGACTAACACTATCTCCAAACATTTCCTAGGAGTACCAGGGGCTATGCCCAAAGCGATTTCCATGCCCATGGTAGATTCATCGCAAACCATCCACCTATCTTGCACCTAGATTAACACTTTCTCTGAACGGACCGAAATGAGTGTCCACTTGACCCACGTAACCTAGGAGTACCATCAGGTGCGTCCAAAATGATTTCCAAGCCTATGGTATGCTCGGTGCAAACCGTGCACCTATATTGCTCCGAGACTAACACTATCTCCAAACAAACCGAACAAGCTTTCACTCGATATACATAACCTAGGAGTAGCAGGGCGTGTGCCCAAAGCGTTTTCCATGCCCGTGGTAGATTCGTCAGAAACCGTGCACCTATCTTGCACCGAGATTAAAACTATCTCCAAACAGACCGAAATGAGCATCCGCTTGACCCATGTCACCAAGGAGTATCGTCGGGTGTGTCCAAAATAATTTCCAAGGCTATGGTACGTTCGGCGCAAACTGTGCATCTATCTTGCGTCGAGATTAACACTATTTCCAAATGGACCAAAATGAGTTTTCACTTAACCCAAATCACGTACGAGTACCATCGGTTGCGCCCAAAATGATTTACGAAGCTATGGTATGTTCGGCGCAAACTGTGCACCTGTCTTGCATCGAGATTAAAACTATCTCCAAACAGACTAAAATGATCTTCTACTTGATCTACGCCACCTAGAAGTACCATCTAGTGTGCCCAAAGAGATTTCAGAGCCTATGGTACATTTGGCAAAAACCGTGCACCTATCTTGCCTCGAGATTAAAACTACCTTCAAATAGACCGAAATGAGCTTTCACTTGACCAACATTACCTAGAAGCACCCTCGGGTGTGCCTGAAAAAATTTCTATGCCCCGTTGTACATTCGATGCAAACCGTGCACCTATCTTGCGTTGAGATTAATACTACTCCAAACAGTCCAAAACGAGCTTCCACTTGAACAATGTCACCTAGAAGTACCGTCGGGCGTGCCTGAAAAGACTTTCATGCACGTGGTACATTGAACGCAAACCAAGCACCCATCTACCGCTGTGATTAACACTATTTCCAAACAGACCGAAACGAGGTTCCACTTCACCCACGTCACCTAGGAGTACCATTGGGTGTGCCAAAAATGATTTCCAAGCCTATGATACATTCGGTGCAAACCGTGCACATGTCTCCAAACGAAGAGAAACAAGCTCCCACTTGGCATACATTACCTAGGAGTACCAGGATGTGTGCCCAAAGTGATTTCCATGCCCATGGTAGATTTGTCACAACAGTGCACCTAGCGTGTTAATATCTAAACGGAGCAAAATGAGTTTCCACTTGACCCATGTCACCTCGGAGTACCATCAGGTCTACCGAAAATGATTTGCATGCCCGTGGTACATTCGACGCAAACCGTGCACCCATCTAGCACTAAGATTAACACTATCTCCAAACGGACCGAAATGAGCTTCCACTTGACCCACGTCACCTAGGAGTACCATCAAGTGTGCCAAAAATGATTTCCAAGCCTATGGTATGTTCGACGCAAACTGTTGCGCTGAGACTAACACTATCTCCAAACAGACCAAAACAAGCTTCCACATGCCCATAGGTTGGTTCGTCACAAACCGTGCACCTATCTTGCACCAAGATTAAAACTATCTCCAAACGGATCGAAATGAGCTTCTACTTGATCCACGTCACCTAGAAGTACAGTTAGGTGAGTCCAAAATGATTTATGAGCCTATGGTACGTTTGGTGAAACCGTGTACCAATCTTGCATCGAGATTAACACTATCCCCAAATGGACCGAAATGAGTTTTCACGTGACCCACGTCACGTTGGAGTACCATCAGTTGCGCCCAAAATGATTTCCAAAGCAATGGTACGTTCGACGTAAACCGTGCACCTATCTTGCATCGAGACTAACACTATCTCCAAACAGAGCAAAACAAGCTTCCATACGACATACGTTACCTAGAAGTACCAGGGGGTGTGCCCAAAGCAATTTTTATGCTTGTGGTAGATTCATCACAAACCATGCACCTATCTTACGTCGACATTAACACTATCTCTAAACGTACCAAAATGAGCTTTCCCTTGACCCATGTCACCTCGGAGTACCATTGGGTGTGTCCAAAATGATTTCCAAGCCTATGGTACATTTGGCGCAAACCATGCATCTATCTTGCACTGAGACTAACAATACCTCTAAATGGACTGAAACAAGCATTCACTTCACATACGTTTCCAAGGAGTACCATCGGGTGTGCCCAAAGCAATTTCCATGCCCATATATAGGTTCGTCACAAACCGTGCACCTATCTTGCACCGAGATTAAAACTATCTCCAAACGGATTGAAATGAGCTTGCGCATGATCCACGTCACCTCGGAGTATAGCCAGGTGCGCCCAAAATGATTTATGAGCCTATGGTATGCTTGGCGAAACCATGTACCTATCTTGCGTCAAGATTAACACTACTCCAAATGGACCGAAACGAGTTTCCACTTGGCCCACGTCATGTTAGAGTACCATCGGTGGCGCCCAAAATGATTTCTGAAGCTATGGTATGTTTGGCGCAAACCGTGCATCTATCTTGTGTCAAGATTAACACTATATCCAAACAGACTAAAACGATCTTCCACTTTATCTACGCCACCTAGGAGTACCATCTGGTGTGCCCAAAGAGATTTCAGAGCCTATAGTACATTTGGCGCAAACCAGCACATATCTTGCCTCGACATTAATACTATCTCTAAATAGACTGAAGTGAACTTCCACTTGACCAACGTCACCTAGAAGTACCATCGGCTGTACTTGACAAGATTTCCATGCCTATTGTACATTCGACGCAAGCCGTGCACCTATCTTGTGTCAAGATTAATACAACTCCAAACGATCCAAAATGAGTTTCCACTTGACAAATGGCACCTAGAAGTACCATCGGGCGTGCCTGAAAAGAATTCCATGCCCGTGGTACATTCGGAGCA
Organism: Saccharum hybrid cultivar R570; assembly: GCA_038087645.1. Classification (NCBI taxonomy): domain Eukaryota; kingdom Viridiplantae; phylum Streptophyta; class Magnoliopsida; order Poales; family Poaceae; genus Saccharum; species Saccharum hybrid cultivar. The sequence continues at coordinate 37,970,986 of JAQSUU010000307.1, read as the reverse complement.
AACCATACACCTTTCTTGTGCCTAGATTTACAGTATCTCCAAATGGACAGAAATGAGCTTCCACTTGACCACGTCACCTAGGAGTACCATCAGGTGTGCCCAAAATGATTTCCATGCCCGTGGTACATTCTACGCAAACTGTGCACCCATCTAGCACTGAGATTAACATTATCTCTAAATGGACTAAAACGAGCATCCACATGACCCACGTCACCTAGGACTACAACGGGTGTGCCAAATATGATTTCCATGTGCATGGTACGTTTTGTCACAAACTATACACCTATCCTGCGTCGAGACTAACACTATCTCGAAATAGAGATAAACAAGCTTCCACTTGGCATACATTAACTAAGAGTACCAGGAGGTGTGCCCAAAGCGATTTCCATGCCCGTGGTAGATTAGTCGCAAATCGTGCACCTATCTTGCGCCGAGATTAACACTATCTCCAAACAAACCGAAACGAGCTTCCATTGACCCACGTCACCTAGGAGTACCATCGGGTGCGTCCAAAAAGATTTCCAAGCCTATGGTACGTTCGGCGCAATCTGTGCACCTATCTTGCGCCGAGACGAACACTATCTCCAAACGGACTGAAATAAGCTTCCACAAAATAGACATTATCTGGGAGTACCATCGGGTGTGCCCAAACCGATTTCCATGCCCATGGTACATTTGTCACAAACTGTGCACCTATCTTGCATCGAGATTAAAACTATCTCCAAATGGATCAAAATGAGCTTTCGATTGATCCATGTCACCTAGGAGTATAATCAAGCATGTCCAAAATGATTTATGGGCCTATGCTACGTTTGGCGCAAACCGTGTACCTATCTTGCGTCGAGATTAACACTACCTCCAAATGGACCGAAACAAGTTTCCACTTGACGCACGTCACGTAGGAGTGCCATCCGTTGCGCCCAAAATGATTTCCGAAGCTTTGGTATGTTCGGTGCAAACTATGCACCTATCTTGCGTCAAGATTAACACTATCTCCAAACAGACTGAAACGATCTTCCACTTGATCTACACCACCTAGGAGTACCAACTGGTGTGACCAAAGAGATTTCAGAGCCTATGGTACATTTGGTGCAAACCGTGCACCTTTCTTGCCTCGAGATTAATAGTATCTCCAAACGGAACGAAACAAGCTTCCACTTGACCCATGTGCACCTTTCTTGTGCTGAGATTAACACTATCTCCAAACAGACCGAAATGAGCTTCCACTTGACCCACGTCACCTAGGAGTACAATCAAGTATGTCCAAAATGATTTTTGACCCTTTGGTACGTTCAGCACAAAATGATTCGGTGCAAACCGTACACCTTTCTTGCGCCTAGATGAACACTATCTCCAAATGGACAGAAACGAGCTTCCACTTGACACACGTCACCAAGGTGGACCATCGGGTGTGCCCAAAATGATTTCCATGCCTGTGGTACATTCGATGTAAACTGTGCACCCATCTAGCGCTGAGATTAACACTTTCTCCAAATGGACCGAAACGAGCTTCCACTTGACCCACGTAACCTAGGATTACAATTGGGTGTGCCAAAAATGATTTCTAAGCCTATGGTACATTCGGCACAAACCGCGCACCTATCTTGTGTCGAGACTGACACTATCTTCAAATGGAGAGAAACAAGCTTCCACTTGACATACATTACCTAGGAGTTCCATCGGGTGTGCCCAAAGCGATTTCCATGCCCGTGGTAGATTCGTCACAAAACGTGCTCCTATCTCGCACTGAGGTTAAAACTATCTCTAAACGGATCGAAATAAGCTTCCGCTTGATCCAAGTCACCTAGGAGTACAATCAAGAGTGTCTAAAATGATTTCCAAGCCATTGTACGTTTGGTGCTAACCACCTACCTTGCATCGAGAATAACACTATCTCCAAATGAACTAGAACGAGTTTCCACTTGACCCACGTCATGTAGGAGTACCATCGGTTGCGCCCAAAATGATTTTCGAACCAATGGTACGTTTGGCGCAAACCGTGTACCTGTCTTGCGTCGAGGTTAACACTATCTCCAAACAGATTAAAACGACCTTGCACTTGATCTAAGCCACCTAGGAGTACCATCTAGTATACCCAAATTGATTTCAGATCCTATGGTACATTTGGCGCAAACCATACAGCTATCTTGCGTCGAGATTAACACTATCTCCAAATGGACCGAAACAAGTTTCTACTTGACCCATGTCACGTAGGAGTGCCATCCGTTGCGCCTAAAATGATTTTCTGAAGCTATGGTATGTTTGGCGCAAACTATGCACCTATCTTGCGTCGAGTTTAACACTATCTCCAAACAGACTAAAATGATCTTTAACTTGATCTATGCCACCTAGGAGTACCAACTGGTGTGACTAAAGAGATTTTAGAGCCTATGGTACTTTTGGCGCAAACCGTGCACCTTTCTTGCCTCGAGATTAATACTATCTCCAAACGGACCGAAAGAAGTTTCCACTTGACCAACGTCACCTAGAAGTACCATTGGGTGTGCCTAAAAAGTTTTCCATGCCTATTGTACATTCAAAGCAAACCGTGCACCTATCTTGCGTCGAGATTAATACTACTCCAAACGGTCTGAAATGAGCTTCCACTTGAACAATATCACCTAGAAGTACCATCAGACATGCCTGAAAAGATTTCCATGCTCGTGGTACATTCGGCACAAATAGTACACCTTTCTTGCACCTAGATTAACACAATCTCAAAATGGATAGAAAGGAGTTTGCACTTGACACACGTCTCCTAGGAGTACCAACGGGTGAGCCTATGGTACATTCGGCACAAACCATGCACCGATCTTGCGTCGAGACTAACACTATCTCCAAATGGAGAGAAACAAACTTCAACTTGACATACATTACCTAGGAGTACCATCGGTTGCCCAAAGCAATTTCCATGCCCGTGGTAGATTCATCGCAAATCGTGCAACTATCTTGCACTGAGATTAAAACTATCTCCAAACGGATCGAAATAAGCTTCCGCTTGATCCACGTCACCTAGGAGTACAATCAGCAGCGTCTAAAATGATTTATGAGCCAATTATACATTTGGCGCTAACCACCTACCTTGCATCGAGATAACACTCTCTCCAAATGAATAGAAACGAGTTTCCACTTGACCCACGTCACGTAGGAGTACCATCAGTTGTGCCCAAAATGATTTCGAACCAATGATACATTCGGCGCAAACCGTGCACCTATCTTGCGTCGAGGTTAACACTATCTCCATATGGACCAAAACAAGCTTCCACTTGACACACGTCACCTAGGAGTACCATCGGGTGTGCCCACAATGATTTCCATGCCTATGGTATATTTGGCACAAACCATGGACCTATCTTGCACTAAGATTAATATTATCTCCAAACGGACTGAAACAAGCTTCCTCTTGGTTTCGCCAAATGTACCATGGGCTCATAAATCATTTTGGACGCACCTGATTGTACTCCTAGGTGACGTGGATCAAGATGAAGCTCATTTTGATTCGTTTGGAGATAGTTTAATCTAGGTGCAAGTTAGGAGCATGGTTGGTGACGTACCTATGGGCATGGATATTGCTTTGGGCACACCCGATGGTACTCCTTGGTAATGTATGTCAAGTGAAAGCTTATTTCGGTCTGTTTGGAGATAGTGTTAGTCTTAGCACAATATAGATGCATGGTTTGTGCCGGACATACCATAGGCTGGAAAGTCATTTTGGATACACCGATGGTACTCCTAGGTCAAGCGAAGGTTTGTTTTGGTACGTTTGGGGATAGTGTTAATGTCGGCGCAAGATATGTGCATGGTTTGCTACTAGTCTACCACGGGCGTGGAAATCGCTCTGGGCACACTCCCTAGTACTCCTAGGTAATGTATGTCAAGTGGTAACTTGTTTCTCTCCATTTGGAGATAGTGTTAGTCTCGACGGAAGATAGGTGCACTGTTTGCGCTAAACATACCATAGGCTTGGAAATCATTTTTGGCACACCTGATGGTACTCCTGGGTGACGTGTGTCAAATGGAAAGGTTATTTCGGTCTGATTGGAGATAGTGTTAATCTTAGTGTTAGATGGGTGCATGGTTTGCATTGAATGTACAACGGGCAGGGAAATCATTTTTGGCACACCCGATGGTATTCCTAGGTGACGTGGGTCAAGTGGAAGTTCGTTTCACTCCGTTTGGAGATAGTTTTAATCTTTGTGCTAGATAGGTCCACACTTTGCGACAAATCTACCACGGGCATGGAAATTTCTTTGGGCACACGCCCTGGTACCCCTAGGTAATGTATGTTAAGTGGGAGCTTGTTTCTCTCTATTTGGAGATAGTGTTAGTCTCGATGCAAGATAAGTGCACGGTTTGCGCTGAACATACCATAGGCCTGGAAATCCTTTTGGACGCACCCGATGGTACTCCTAGGTGACGTGGGTCAAGTGGAATCTCATTTTAGTCGGTTTAGAGATAGTGTTAATCTTGGCGCAAGAAAGGTGCATGGTTTGTGCTGATGTACCACGGGCATGGAAATCACTTTGGTTACACCCGATGGTACTCCTATGTAACATATGTCAAGTGGAAGCTTGTTTCGGTCCGTTTGGAGATAGTGTTAATCTCGAGACAAGATAGGTGCATGGTTTGCGCCGAACATACCATAGGCTTGGAAATAATTTTAGACGCACCCGATGGTACTCCTAGGTGACACGGGTCAAGAGGAAGCTCGTTTCGGTCCGTTTGGTAATAGTGTTAATCTTGGCACAAGATATGAGCATGGTCTGCGCCGAATGTACCACTTGCATGGAAATCTTTTTGGGCACACCCGATGGTACTCCTAGGTCATGCGTGTCAAGTGGAAGCTTGCTTCGGTACATTTGGAGATTGTGTTAATCTAGGCGAAAGATAGGTGTATGGTTTGCATCAAATGTACCACGGGCATGGAAATCTTTTTAGGCACACCCGATGGTACTTCTAGGTGACATTGGTCAAGTGGAAGCTCATTTCGTACCGTTTGGAGATATTATTAATCTCGACGCAAGATAGGTGCACGGTTTGTGCCGAATGTACCACGGGCATGGAAATGTTTTCAGGCACACCCGATGGTACGTCTAGGGGAGGTTGGTCATGTGGAAGCGCATTTCGGCCCGTTTGGAGATAGTATTAATCTCAAGGAAACATAGGTGTGTGGTTTGCGCCAAATGTACCATAGGCTCTGAAATTGCTTTGGGCACACCAGATGGGACTCAGAGGTGGCGTAGATCAAGTGGAAGATCCTTTTAGTCTATTTGGAGGTAGTGTTAATCTCATCGCAAGATAGGTGCGTGGTTTGTACCGAACGTACCATAGGTTCAGAAATTATTTTGGGTGCAACTGATGGTAGTCCTACATGACGTGGGTCAAATGGAAAATATTTTTTAACATTTGGAGATAGTGTTAATCTCGAGATAGGTGCATGGTTGCACCGAGCTACCATAGGCTTGGAAATTATTTTGGACGCATCCGATGGTACTCCTAGGTGACGTGGGTCAAGTGGAAGCTCATTTCGGTCTGTTTGGAGATCGTGTTGATCGTGGCGCGTGCACGGTTTATGACGAATCTACCACAGGCGTGGAAATCGCTTTGGGCACACCCCTTGGTACTCCTAGGTAATGTATGTAAGTGGAAGCTTGTTTCTCTCTATTTAGCGATAGTGTTAGTCTTCATACAAGATAGGTGCACGGTTTGCGCCGAACGTACCATAGGCTTGGAAAAATTTTGGCATACCGGATGGTACTCCTAGGTGACCTGGGTCAAGTGGAAACTCGTTTCGATCTGTTTGGAGATAGTGTTAATCTCAGCGCTAGATGGGTGCACAGTTTGCGCCAAGTGTACCATGGGATGGAAATCATTTTGGGCACACACGATGGTACACCTGGGTGATGTGTGTCAAGTGGAAGCTCGTTTCTATCCATTTGGAGATAGTGTTAATCTAGGTGCAAGAAAGGTGTACGGTTTGCGTCAAATGTACCACAGGCATGGAAATCTTTTCAGGCATGCCTGATCGTACTTCTAGGTGACATTGGTCAAGTGGAAGCTCATTTTGTTTTATTCGGAGATAGTATTAATCCGGAGGCAAGATAGGTGCACGGTTGCACCAAATGTACCATAGGCTCTTAAATCGCTTTGGGCACACTAGATGGTACTCCTAGGTGGTGTAGATCAAGTGGAAAATCATTTTAGTCTATTTGGGGATAGTGTTAATGTTGATGCAAAATAGGTGCAACATTTTCATCGAATGTACCATAGACTCAGAAATTATTTTGGGCACAACCGATGGTACCCTACGTGATGTGGGTCAAGTGGAAACTCGTTTCGGTCCATTTAGAGATAGTATTAATCTTGACGCAAGATAGGTGCACGGTTTGCGCCAAACATACCATAGGCTTAGAAATCATTTTGGACGCACCTGATTGTACTCCTCGCTACGTGGATCAAGCAAAAGCTCATTGTGATCTGCTTGGAGATAGTTTAAATCTCAGTTGAAGATCGTGCACGGTTTGCAACGAATGTACCATGGGCATAGAAATCGCTTTGGGCACATCCAATTCTACTCCTAGGTAATGTATGTCAAGTGGAAGCTTATTTCGGTAAGTTTGGGATATTGTTAGTCTCGACGCAAGATAGGTGCATGGTTTCCGCCAAACGTACCATAGGCTTGGAACTCATTTTGGATGCACCTTATGGTACTCCTAAGTGGCGTGGGTCAAATGGAAGCTCATTTCACTCCGTTGGAGATAGTGTTAATCTCGGCACAAGATAGGTGCACGGTTTGCGCCGAGTGTACCTTGGCATGGAAATCATTTTGGTCACACCTGATGGTACTCCAAGGTGATGTGGGTCAAGTGGAACCTCGTTTTGTTCCTTTTGGAGATAGTGTTAACCTTTGCGCTAGATGGGTGCACGGTTTGTGCCGAATGTACCACGGGCATGGAAATCATTTTGGGTACACCCGATGGTACTACAAGGTGATGTTGTGTGAAGTGGAAGCTCATTTCTGTGCATTTGGAGATAGTGTTAATCTAGACGCAAGAAAGGTATACGGTTTGCGCTGAATGTACCACAGGCATGGAAATCTTTTCTGGCAGACCCAATGGTACTTCTAGGTGACATAGGTCAAGTGGAAGCTTGTTTTGGACCGTTTGGCGATAGTATTAATCTTGACACAAGATAGGTGCACGGTTTGCGCCGAATGTACAATGGGCATCAAAATCTTTTTAGGCACCCCGATGGTACTTCTAGGTGATGTTGGTCTAGTGGAAGCTTGTTATGGTCCATTTGGAGATAGTATTAATCTCGAGGCAAAATAGGTGCACGGTTTGCACCAAATGTACCATAGGCTCTAAAATCACTTTGATCACACTAGATGGAACACCTAGGTGGCATAGTGTGCAAGATCACTTCAGTCTGTTTGGCGATAGTGTTAACCTTGACACAAGATTGGTGCACGGTTTGCGCCGAACGTACCATTGGTTCGAAAATCATTTTGGGCGCAACCGATGGTTCTCCTACGCGACGTTAGTCAGGTGGAAATTCATTTCAGTTCATTTGGAGATAGTGTTAATCTCGATGTAAGATAGGTGATTTGCGCCAAATGTACCATTGGCTCAGATTCATTTTGGATGCACCTGATTGTACTACTAGGTGATGTGGATCAAGCGAAAGCTTATTTCAATCCGTTTGGAGATAGTTTTAATCTCAGTGCAAGATAGGTGCACTATTGGCGACGAATCTACAACAGGCATGGAAATCGCTTTGGGCACACCAGATGGTACTCCTAGGTAATGTATGTCAAGTGGAAGCTTGTTTCTCTCCATTTGGAGATAGTGTTAGTGTCAACACAAGATAGGTGCACGATTTGTGCTGAACGTACCATAGGCTTGGAAATCATTTTTGGCACACCTGATGGTAATCCTAGGTGACGTGGGACAAGTGGAAGCTCGTTTCCGTCTGCTTGGAGAAAGTGTTAATCTTAGCGCTAGATGGGTGCATGGTTTGCGTCGAATGTAACACGGGCATGGAAATCATTTTAGGCACACTCGATGGTACACCCAGGTGATGTGTGTCAAGTGGAAGCTCGTTTCTATCCATTTGGAGATAGTGTTCATCGAGGCGTGAGAAATGTGTACGGTTTGCGCCGAAACGTACCATAGGCTCAAAAAATCCTTTTGGACATACTTGATTGTACTCCTAGGTGACGTGGGTTAAGTGGAAGCTCATTTCCATCCGTTTGCAGATAGTGTTAATCTCGGCGCAAGATAGGTGCACGGTTTGCAACGAATCTACCAAGGGCACAGAAATCGCTTTGGGCACACCTCCTGGTACTCCTTGGTAATTTATGTGATGTAAAGCTTGTTTCTCTCTGTTTGGAGATAGTGTTAGTCATGACGCAAGATAGGTGCATGGTTTGCGTTGAACATACCATAGGCTTGGAAATCATTTTTGGCACACCCGATGGTACTCCTAGGTGACGTGGGTCAAATGGAAGCTCCTTTCGGTCCATTTGGAGATAGTGTTAATCTCATCGCTAGATGGGTGCATGGTTTGTATTGAATGTACCACGGGCATGCAAGTCATTTTGGGCACACCCGATGGTACTCCTACGAGACGTGTGTCACGTGGAAGCTCATTTCTGTCCATTTGGATATAGTGTTCATCTAGGAGCAAGAAAGGTGTACGATTTGTGCTGAATGTACCACGAGCATCGAAATCTTTTCAGGCTTACCCAATGGTTCTTCTAGGTGACGTTGGTCAAGTGGAAGCTCGTTCTGGTCCGTTTGGAGATAGTATTAATCTCGCGGCAAGAATGGTGCACGGTTTGCGCCAAATATACCATAGGCTATAAAATCTCTTTGGTCACACCAGATGGTACTCCTAGGTGGCGTAGATCAAGTGGAAGATCGTTTTAGTCTGTTTGGAGATAGTGTTAATCTCTAGGTAAGATTGGTGCATGGTTTGCGCTGAACTTACCATAGCTTCGAAAATCATTTTGGGCGCAACGGGTGGCACTCCTACATGACGTGGGTCAAGTGGAAACTCATTTCGGTCCATTTGAAGATAGTGTTAATCTCAACGCAAGATAGATACACGGTTTGTGCCAAACATACCATAGGCCCATAAATCATTTTGGACACACATGATTATACACCTAGGTGATGTAGATCAAGTGGAAGCTCATTTCGATCCATTTAGATAGTTTTATTCTCAATGCAAGATAGGTGCATAGTTTGTGACGAATCTACCATGGGCATTGAACTCGCTTTGGGCACACCCGATGGTACTCCTAGGTAATGTATGTCAGGTGGAAGCTTGTTTCGGTCCATTTAGAGATACTGTTTGCCTCGGTGCAAGATTGGTGCATGGTTTGTGCCAAACATACTATAGGCTTGGAAATCATTTTGGACGCACCCGATGGTACTCCTAGGTGACGTGGATCAAGTGGAAGCTCGTTTCGGTCCGTTTCGAGATTGTGTTAATCTTGGCACAAGATAAGGTGCATGGTTTGTAATGAATCTACCACTAGCATGGAAATCACTTTGGGCACACCCCCTGGTACTCCCAGGTAATGTATGCCAAGTGAAAGCTTGTTTCCCTACGTTTAGAGATAGTGTTAGTCTCGATGCAAGATAGGTGCACAGTTTGCGCCGAACGTACCATAGACTTGTAAATCATTTTTGTCGCATCCATTGGTACTCATAGGTGATGTGGGTCAAGTGGAAGCTTGTTTCGGTCCATTTAGAGATAGTGTTAATCTCAGCGCTAAATGGGTGCATGGTTTGCGTCGAATGTACCATGGGCCTGGAAATCATTTTGGGCACACCCGATGGTACTCCTAGGTGACGTGTGTAAAGTGGAAACTCGTTTCTGTCCATTTGGAGATAGTGTTAATCTAGGTGCAAGAAATGTGTACGGTTTGCGCCGAATGTACCACGGGCATGGAAATCTTTTCAGGCATGCCCAATGGTACTTCTAGGTGCCATTGGTCAAGTGGAAGCTCGCTTCGGACTATTTGGAGTTATATTAATCTCGACGCATGATAGGTGCACGGTTTTCATCAAATGTACAAGGGCATGGGAATCTTTTCAAGCACACCCGATGGTACTTCTAGGAGACGTTGGTCAAGTGTAAGTTTGCTTCGGTCTGTTTGGTGATAGTATTATCGAGGAAGGATATGTGCTGGTTTGCACCAAATGTACCATAGCTTTGAAATCTCTTTGGGGCACACCAGATGGTACTACTAGGTGGCGTAGATCAAGTGGAAGATCATTTCAGTCTGTTTGGAGATACTGTTAATCTCGACGCAAGATAGGTCTACAGTTTGCACTGAACGTACCATAGCTTCAGAAATCATTTTTGAGTGCAACCGATGGTACTCCCACATGACTAGAGTCAAGTGGAAAGTCGTTTCGGTCCATTTGGAAATAGTATTAATCTTGACACAAGATAGGTACACGGTTTGTGCCAAATGTACCATAGGCCCATAAATCATTTTGGACACACCTGATTATACTCCTTGGTGACGTAGATCAAGCAGAAGCTCATTTCGATCTGTTTAGATAGTTTTAATCTCGATGCAAGATAGGTGCACAGTTTGTGACGAATCTACCATGGGCATGGAAATCGCTTTGGGCACACCCGATGGTACTCCTAGGTAATGTATGTCATGTGGAAGCATGTTTTGGTCCGTTGGGAGATAGTGTTCGCCTCGGCGCAAGATAAGTGCACGGTTTGCGCCGAACATACCATTGGCATGGAAATCATTTTGGACGCACCCGATGGTACTCCTGGTGACGTGGGTCAACTGGAAGCTCGTTTCGGTCTGTTCGGAGATAGTGTTAATCTAGGCGCAAGAAAGGTATACGGTTTGCGTTGAACGTACCACGGGCATGGAAATCTTTTTAGGCAGGCCCGATGGTACTACTAGGTGACATTGGTCAAGTGGAAGCTCGTTTTGGACCGTTTGGACTAGTATTAATCTCGACGTAAGACAGGTGCATGGTATGCGTCGAATGTACAACGGCATCAAAATCTTTTCAGGCACACCCGATGGTACTACTAGATGACGTTGGTCAAGTGGAAGCTCGTTTCGGTCTGTTTGGAGATAGTATTAATTTAGAGGCAAGATAGGTGCATGGTTTGCGCCAAATGTACCATAGGCTCTCAAATCTCTTTGGGGACACCAGATGGTACTCCTTGGTGGCGTAGATCAAGTGGAAGATCGTTTCAGTCTGTTTGGAGATAGTGTTAATCGCCATGCAAGATAGGTGCACGGTTTGCGCCAAATGTACCATAGGTTCTAAAATCTCTTTGGGCACACTAGATGGTACTCCTAGGTGGCGTTGACCAAGTGAAAGATCATTTCAGTCTATTTGGAGATAGTGTTAATTTCCATGCAAGATAGATGCACGGTTTGCGCTGAACGTACCATAGCTTCGGAAATTATTTTGGGCACAACAGATGGTAATCCTTCATGATGTGGATCAAGTGGAAACTTGTTTCGATCCATTTGGAGATAGTGTTAATCTCGACGCAAGATAGATACTTGGTTTGCATCGAACGTACCACGGGCATGGAAATCATTTTTGGCACACCCGATGGTACTCCAAGGTGACATGGGTCAAGTGAAAGGACGTTTCGATCCGTTTGGAGATAGTGTAAATGTCAGCACAAGATAGGTGCATGGTTTGCGCCAAATCTACCAAGGGCATGGAAATCACATTGGGCACACCCCTGGTACTCCTAGGTTATGTATATTAATTGGAAGCTTGTTTCGGTCTGTTTGGAGATATTGTTAGACTCGGAGCAAGATAGCTGCACGGTTTGCACCGAGCATACCATAGGGTTGGAAATCATTTTGGACGCAACCGATGGTACTCCTAGGTTACGTGGATAAGGTGGACGCTCGTTTCGGTTCGTTTAGAGATAGTCTTAATCTAGGCACAAGATAGGTGCACAGTTTGTGACGAATCTACCATGGGCATGGAAATCGCTATGGCATAACCCCTAGTACTCCTAGTTAATGTATATCAAGTGGAAGCTTGTTTTTCTCTGTTTGGAGATAGTGTTAGTCTCCACGTAAGATAGGTGCACGATTTGTGCCAAACATACCATATTCTTGGAAATCATTTTTGGCACACCTTATGGTACTCCTATGTGACATGTGTCAAGTGGAAGCTCGTTTCTGTCCATTTGGAGATAGTGTTAATCTAAGCGCAAGAAAGGTGTATGGTTTGCGTTGAACATAACACGGGCATGGAAATCATTTCAGGCACACCCAATGGTACTTCTAGGTGACGTTGGTCAAGTGGAAGCTCATTTTGGTCCATTCAGAGATAGTATTAATCTTGAGGCAAGACAGGTGCACGGTTTGCGTTACCAGAGGCTCTAAAATCTCTTTAGGCACAGCAGATGGTACTCCGAGGGGGCGTAGTTCAAGTGGAAGATTGTTTTAGTCTGTTTGGAGATTGTGTTAATCTCCAAGCAAGATAGGTGCACGGTTTGCTCCAAATGTACCATAGGCTCTAAATCCCTTTGGGCACACCAGATGGTACTCCTAGGTGGCGTAGATTGAGTGGAAGATCATTCCAGTCAGTTTGGAGATGGTGTTAATCTCCATGCAAGATAGGTGCATGGTTGAACGTACCATAGCTTCGGAAATCATTTTGGACGCAACCGATGGTACTACGTGACGTGTATCAAGCGAAAGCTCATTTCGATCTGTTTGGAGATAGTTTTAATCTCGGTGCAAGATAGGTGCATGGTTTGCGATAAATCTACCATGGGCATAGAAATCTCTTTGGGCACACCCGATGGTACTGCTAGGTAATGTATGTCAAGTGGAAGCTTGTTTCAGTCTGTTTGAAGATTGTGTTAATCTTGGCATAAGATAGGTGCATGGTTTGCGATGAATCTACCACGGGCATGGAAATCGCTTTGGGCACACCCCCTAGCGCTAGATGGGTGCACAGTTTGTGTCGCATGTACCAAGGGCATGGAAATCATTTTGGGCACACCCGATGGTACTCCTAGGTGACGTATGTCGAGTGGAAGCTCGTTTCCGTCCATTTGGAGATAGTATTAATCTAGGGGCAAGAAAGGTGTATGGGTTGCGCCGAATGTGCCATGGGCATGGAAATCTTTTCAGGCACGCCCGATGGTACTTCTAGGTGCCATTGGTCAAGTGGAAGTTTGCTTCGGTCTGTTTGGAGATAGTGTTAATCTCGACGTAGGATAGGTGCACGGTTTGCGCCGAACGTACCATAGCTTCGAAAATCATTTTGGGCGGAACCGATGGTACTCCAACGTGATGTGGGTCAAGTGGAAACTCGCTTCATTCTAGGCATGGAAATCTTTTCAAGCACGATGGTACTTCTAGGTGACGTTGGTCAAGTGGAAGTTTGCTTCGGTCTGTTTGGAGATAGTGTTAATCTCGACACAAGATAGGTACACGGTTTGCACCAAATGTACCATAGGTTCCGAAATCATTTTGGACGCACCTAGTTGTACTCCTAGGTGACGTGTATCAAGCGGAAGCTCATTTCGATCCGTTTGGAGATAGTTTTAATCTCGGTGCAAGATAGGTGCATGGTTTGTGACGAATCTACCACGGGCATGGAAATGTCTTTGGGCAGACATATGGTACTCCTAGGTAATGTGTGTCAAGTTGAAGCTTGTTTCGGTCTGTTTGGAGATAGTGTTAGTCTCGGCGCAACATAGGGGCACGGTTTGTGCTAAACATACCATAGGCTTGGAAATTATTTTGGACGCACCCGATGGTACTCCTAGGTGATGTGGGTGTCGAGTGGAAGCTCATTATGGTCCGTTCAGAGATAGTGTTAATCTCGGCACAAGATAGGGGCACAGTTTGCGATGAATCTACATGGGCATGGAAATCACTTTGGGCGCACCCTTGGTATTCCTAGGTAAGGTATGTCGAGTGAAAGCTTGTTTCAGTCTGTTTGGAGATAGTGTTAGTCTCAGCACAAGATGGGTGCACGGTTTGCGCCGAACGTACCATAGGCTTGGAAATCATTTTGGACGCACCCGATGGTACTCCTAGGTGATGTGGGTTAAGTGGAAGCTTGTTTCGGTCCATTTGGAGATAGTGTTAGTCTCGACACAACATAGGTGCACGGTTTGCGCCGAACGTATCATAGGCTTGGAAATCTTTTTAGCTCACCTGATGGTACACCTAGGTGATGTGGGTCAAGTGGAAACATGTTTTGGTCTCTTTTTGCAGATAGTGTTAATCTCAGCGCTAGATGGGTGCACGGTTTGTGTCAAATGTACCATGGGCATGGAAATCATTTTAGGCACACCCGATGGTACTCCTAGGTGACATGGGTCAAGTGGAAGCCCGTTTCGGTCCGTTTGGAGATAGTTTTAATCTCAGCATAAGATAGGTGCATGGTTTGCGACAAATATACCATGGGCATAGAAATCGCTTTGGGCACACCCCTGGTACTCCTAGGTAATGTATGTCAAGTGGAAGCTTGTTTCTCTCTGTTTGGAGATAGTGTCAGCCTCGACGCAAGATAGGTGTCTGGTTCGCTAAACGTACCATAGCTTCGGAAATCATTTTGGGCGCAACCGATGGTACTCCTACGTGACGCGGGTCAGATGGAAACTTGTTTTGGTCCATTTAGAGATAGTATTAATTTTGACGCAAGATAGATGCACGGTTTGCCCGAATCTACCATAGGCTCGGAAATCATTTTGGCTGCACCCAATGGTCCTCCTATGTGATGTGGGTCAAGTGAAAGCTCATTTCGATCCGTTTGGAGATAGTGTTAATCTCAACACAAGATAAGTACACGGTTTGCGTCAAACATACCAGAGGCCTAGAAATCATTGTGGACGCACCTGATTGTACTCCTAGGCGACATGGATCAATCGGAAGCTCACTTCGACTCTTTGGAGATAGTTTTAATCTCGGTGCAAGATAGGTGCAAGGTTTGCGACGAATCAACCATGGGCATAGAAATCTCTTTGGGCACACCCAATGGTACTACAAGGCAATGTATGTCAAGTGGAAGCTTGTTTCTCTCCGTTTGGAGATAGTGTTAGCCTCGACACAAGATAGGTGCACGGTTTGCCCCAGACATACCATAGGCATAGAAATCTTTTTTGGCACACCCGATGGTACTCCTAGGTGACGTGGGTCAAGTGGAAGCTTGTTTCGGTCCTTTTGGAGATAGTGTTAATCTTAGCGCTAGATGGGTGCATGGTTTGTGCTGAATGTTCCATAGGCTCGAATGTAACACGGGCATGGAAATCATTTTGGGCACACCCAATGTTACTCCTTGGTGACGTGTGTCAAGTGGAAGCTCATTTCTGTCCATTTGGCGATAGTTTTAATCTAGGTGCAAGAAAGGTGTACAGTTTACGCCGAATGTACTACGGGCATGTAAACCTTTTCAGGCACACCCGATGGTACTTCTAGGTGACATTGGTCAAGTGAAAGCTTGTTTTGGACCATTTTGAGTAGTTTTAATCTCGATGGAAGATTGGTGCATGGTTTGCGTCGAATGTACAACAGGCCTCGAAATCTTTTTAGGCACACTCGACGGTACTTCTACATGACGTTGGTCAACTGGAAACTCGTTTTGATCCTTTTGGAGATAGTCTTAATCTCGAGGCAAGATAGGTGCACGGTTTGCGCCAAATGTACCACAGGCTCTAAAATATCTTTAGGCACACTAGATGGTACTCCTAGGTGGTGTAGATCAAGTGAAAGATTGTTTCAGTCTATTTGTAGATATTGTTAATCTCGATGCAAGATAGGTGCACGGTTTGCGCTAAACATACCATAGCTTCGGAAATCATTTTGGGCGCAACCGCTGGCACTCCAACCTGACGTGGGTCAAGTGGAAACTCGTTTCGGTCCTTTTCGAGATACTGTTAATCTCGACGCAAGATAGGTACACAGTTTGCACCATACGTACCATAGGCTCATAAATCATTTTGGATGCACCTGATTGTACTCCTAGGTGACGTGGATCAAGTGGAAGCTCATTTTGATCCATTTGGTGATAGTTTTAATCTCGGTGCAAGATAGGTGCACGATTTGCGATGAATCTACCATGGGCATGGAAATCGCCTTGGGAACATCTAATGGTACTCCTAGGTAATGTATGTCAAGTGGAGTTTGTTTCGGTCTAGTTGGAGATAGTTGCATGGTTAGCGTCGAATGTACAATGGGCAGGGAAATTTTTTTCGGCACACTGATAGTACTTCTAGGTGACGTTGGTCAAGTGGAAGCTCGTTTCTGTCCGTTTAGAGATATTATTAATCTTGATGCAAGATAGGTGCACGGTTTACGCTGAACGTACCATAGGCTTGGAAATTATTTTTGGCACACCCGATGGTACTCCTAGGTGACGTGGGTCAAGTGGAATCTCATTACAGTCTGGTTAGAGATAGTGTTAATCTCAGTGCTAGATGGGTGCACGGTTTGCGTTGAATGTACCATGGGCACGAAAATCATTTTGGGCACACCCGATGATACTCCTACGTGGCGTGGGTCAAGTGGAAGCTCATTTCGGTCTATTTTGGGGATAGTGTTAATCTCAAAACAAGATACATGCTTGGTTTGCAAGGAATCTACCATGGGCATGGAAATCGCTTTGGGCACACCCCTTGATACTCCTAGGTAATGTATGTCAAGTGGAAGCTTGTTTCTCTACATTTGGAGACAGTGTTAGTCTCGACATACCCGATGGTACTCCTAGGTGACGTGTGTCAAGGGAAAATCTTGTGCCAAGACACACACTATCCCAAAACGGACCGAAACATACTTCCACTTGACATATATTACGTAGGAGTACCAACGGGTGTGCCCAAAGCGATTTCCATGCCCATGGCAGATTCATCGCAAATTGTGCACCTATCTTGTGCCAAGATTAACACTATCGCCAAACAGACCAAAATGAGCTTCCACTTGACCCACGTCTCCTAGGAGTACCATAGGGTGTGACCAAAATGATTTCAAGCCTATGGTACGTTTGACGCAAACCGTGCACCTATCCTGCACCGAGACTAACACTATCTCCAAACAAACCGAAACAAGCTTCCACTTGACATAATTACCCAGGTGTACCATCAGGTGTGCCCAAAGCGATTTCCATGCCCGTGGTAGATTCATCGCAAACCATACACCTATCTTGCACCGAGATTAAAACTCAAAACGATTTCCTAGCCTACGGTATGTTTGGCGCAAATCGTGCACCTATCTTGGGCTGAGACTAACACTACCTCCAAATGGACCAATACAAGTTTCCACTTGACATATACTAGATAGGAGTACCATCGGGTGTGCCCAAAGCGATTTCCATGCCCGTGGGACATTCAGCGCAAACCGTACACCTATCTTGCGCCTAGGTTAACACAATCTCCAAATAGACCAAAATTAACTTCCACTTGACACACATCACCTAGGAGTACCATCGGGTGTGTCCAAGTTGATTTCTAGGCCCATGGTACATTCGGTGCAAATCATGCACCAATCTAGTGCCGAGATTAACACTATCTCTAAACGGACTGAAACGAGCTTCCACTTGACCCAAGTCACCCAGGAGTACGATCGGGAGTGACCAAAATGATTTCCACGCACATGGTACATTCGGCGCAAATTATGCACTTATCTTGCGCCGAGATTAACACTATCTTCAAATGGACCAAAACGTGCTTCCACTTGACACACGTCACTTAGGAGTACCTCAGGTGTGCCCAAAATGATTTCCATGCCCATGGTACGTTGTGCAAACTTTGCACCTACCTTGCGCCGAGACTAACTCTATCTCCAAATAGACCGAAACAAGCTTCCACTTGACATGCACTACATAGGAGTACCATCGAGTGTGCCCAAAGCGAATTCCATGCCCGTGGCACATTTGGCACAAACCGTGCAACTTTCTTAAGCCAAAATTAAAACTATCTCCAAACAAATGGAAATGAGCTTCAACTTGATCCACGTCACCTAGGAGTACAATTAGGTGCGTCCAAAATGATTTTTGAGCCTATGGTACATTTGACGCAAACCATGCACCTATCTTGCATCGAGATTGACACTATCTCCAAATGCACCAAAACGAGTATCCACTTGACTGACGTCACGTAAGAGTACCATCGGTTGCACCCAAAATGATTTCCGAACCTATCGTACATTTGACGCAAACTGTGCACCTCTCTTGCGTCAAGACTAACTCTATCTCCAAATAGACCAAAACAATCTTCCACTTGATTTACACCACCTAGGAGTACCATTTGGTGTGCCCAAAAGCAATTTTAGAGCCTATGGTACATTTGGCGCAAACCGCGCACCTATCTTGCGCCGAGATTAACATTATCTCTAAATAGACCAAAATGAGCTTTTACTTAACCCATGTCATCTAAGAGTATCATCGGCTGTGCCCAAAATGATTTCCAAGCCCATGGTACGTTCGGCACAAACCATGCACCTCTCTTACATCCAGATTAACACTATATCCAAATAGACTAAAACGACTTTCCACTTGACCAACGTCACGTAGAAGTACCATCGGGTCTGCTTGAAAAGATTTGCATGCCCATGACACATTCGGCGCAAACTATGGACCTATCTCGCACCTAGAATAACATTATCTCCAAATGGACCAAAATGAGCTTCACGTGGCTCACGTCACCTAGGAGTACCAGCGGGTGTGCCCAAAATAATTTCCATGCCCGTAGTACATTTGGCACAAACCGTGCACCTATCTTGCACCGAGATTAACACTATCTCCAAACAGATCAAAAAGACCTTCCTCTTAACCAATGTAACTAGGAGTACCATCGGGTGTACCCAAAATTATTTCCATCCCGAGGTGAATTCGGCGCAAATCGTGCACCTATCTTGTGTCGAGATTAACACTATCTCCAAACAGACTGAAACGATCTTCCACTTGATCTAGGCCACCAAGGAGTACGATATGGTGTGCCCAAAAGCGATTTCAAATCCTACGGTACATTTGGTGCAAAACGTGGACCTATCTTGCCTCGAGATTAATACTATCTCTAAACAGACAAAAACGAGCTTCCACTTGACCAACCTCACCTAGAAGTACCATCGGGTGTGCCTAAAAAGATTTCCATGCCCATGGTTACATTCAGCGCAAACCATGCACCTATCTTGCATTGAGATTAATACTATCTCCAAATAGTTTTAAACGAGCTTTCACTTGACCAATGTCACCTAGAAGTGCCATTGGGTGTGCCTGAAAAGTTTTCTATGCCCATGGGACATTCGGCGCAAACCGTACATCTACTTGCGCCTAGATTAACACTATCTCCAAATGGACTGAATGAGCTTTCACTTGATCAATGTCAGTTAGAAGTACCATCGGGTGTGCATAAAAAGATTTCCATGCCCATGGTACATTTGGTGCAAATCGTACACCTATCTTGTGTCGAGATTAATACTATCTACAAATGGATCGAATCGAGCTTCCACTCAACCAACATCAGCTAGGAGTTCCATCGGGTGTGCCCAAAATGAAATCCATGCCCGTGTTACATTCGGCGCAAACTATGCACCTATCTTACACCGAGATTAACACTATCTCTAAACGGACCAAAACAAGCTTCCACTTGACCCACGTCACCTATGAGTACTATCGGGTGCGTCCAAAATAATTTCTGTGCCTATGGTATATTTGGCGCAAACCGTGCACCTATGTTGCGTCGAGATTAACAATATCTCCAAACGGAGCGAAACGAGCTTCCACTTGACCCACGTCACCTAGGAGTACCATCAGGTAGGCCCAAAATGATTTCCATGCCCATGGTACATGCGGCGCAAACCCTGCACCTATCTAGTGCCGAGACTAACACTATCTCCAAAAGGACCGAAACAAGCTTCCACTTGACATACATTACATAGGAGTACCATCGAGTGTGCCCAAAGTGATTTCCAAGCCCGTGGGACATTTGGTGCAAACTGTGCACCTTCCTTGCGCCGAAGTTAAAACTATCTCCAAACGGACAGAAATGAGCTTCCGCTTGATCCACATCACCAAGGAATGCAATCAAGTGCGTCCAAAACGATTTCTAAGCCTATGGTATGTTTGGCGCAAACCTTCCTCCTATCTTACATCAAGATTAACACTATCTCCAACGAACCAAAACGAGCTTCCACTTGACCCGCGTCACCTAGGAGTACCATCGGGTGTGCCCAAAATGATTTCCATACCCGTGGTACATTCGGCGCAAACCATACACCTTTCTTGCGCCTAGATTAACGCTATCCCTAAATGGACAGAAACGAGGTTCCACTTGACACGCGTCACCTAGGAGTACCATCGGGTGTGACCAAAATAAATTCCATGCCCGTGGAACATTCGGCGCAAACCGTGCACCCATCTAGCACTGAAGACATCTGTGACCAGAAGAACAGTGCCATCTTTGGACAATCGGCTGATTGTCTTCACCTACGAGCTTGTGGCCATCTGTGACCAGAAGAACAGTGCCATCTTTGGACAATCGGCTGATTGTCTTCACCTACGAGCTTGTGGCCATCTGTGACCAGAAGAACAGTGCCATCTTTGGATCAGCTGCTGAAGACAATCGGCTGATTGCCGAAGTTGGTGCTGTTCGGCTAGACACCTTGAATGCAGTCCGTGCAACCTTGAATATGTAATTTTAACTTTTATGTACTCCTGTCTTCATGGCACATATTGTAAGTATTTAGCCAATACGATCCTCCACCTATACTACATAAACCACTATGTCGTCATTCGGCAATCATATCAGCAATCAATTCTCCCCATTAGTGGGACTCAGACCGTTATATCAGATTAGTTGATCTCATTTTAGTTGATTGAACTTAGCCGACTACCAGGGCTAGGCCTCTAGATCCAAGTGGAAACACAAAGTTGTAATGAACAATCCTTCATGTCCATGATCCCTGCAACTACCGTCTTTTCACTTGACCATGCGTGGCTTCCTCGATCCTTGGAATGGCCTCTCACCTTCCATCAACTGTGCTTTAATCTGACATGGCTCAAGAAATCTACCGGCGCCTTCTCTGGTAATAAATACATTCGTAGGAGGCAACTGAAAGATTACATCTGCACTTGCCTCCACCCTTTGCTGCAGCACAACTTCTTCTCGCCTTCAAAACTAAAACTTGTCTTCTAGAGGGATGGATCGTGGCAAGCGCCTAACCGACGATGTCCTAGAGGAGGAACTTCCTATGCGCCAATGCCTCTGCCTTCAGGGGTAAGCTTGACTCATACATGTCTTCCAATTTTTTTACCCTAACTGACTCATTCTTGGGTTTGCAGAGCCTCTCCCACGTCGGTGCTCGCCGCTTGTCGGTGGGTCCTTCCGATGTCGTTCAGGACGCCCAATCAATGGCAGGCTCCTCTTCCAACTTTGCCAACTCCAATAATGGCGAT
Source organism: Saccharum hybrid cultivar R570 (assembly GCA_038087645.1). Classification (NCBI taxonomy): domain Eukaryota; kingdom Viridiplantae; phylum Streptophyta; class Magnoliopsida; order Poales; family Poaceae; genus Saccharum; species Saccharum hybrid cultivar. The sequence continues at coordinate 37,949,552 of JAQSUU010000307.1, read as the reverse complement.
GACGCTTGACGTTTTTGTCATGAGTGGAACGCTGTGGTCAACCATTATTTCGAAGTGACTTGGGTGAACTTTCAGTTGGAGTTTGCCTTGAATGCCTCCCAGGCTGCCCTTGCTGCCGCAGAAGGGGAGGCCAATGCAGTCCGGGCACAGCTGGTGGAATCAGACGCTAGAGTTGTTGGTAAGATCTTCAAGAAACCCTATTCTTTTGATAGTCTTGTCTTGCTAGCCTTTTCTTGATGACTCTGTTTCTTATTGCAGTCCTAACGCAGCAATTAGAGGCCCTCTAGTTGGCGGCGAATGATGCCGCTGGTGCCCTGAACGCCCGGGGTGACACACTGGAGAGCTATCTCTAGGACATCCCCATCCATGCCAAGAAGATGGCTCTTCACGATGTCCGTCATGGTGCCGCCATTGCTCTGGCAATAGCCTAGATGCGCTTAGGACACGACCTCCGTCTGTTGCAGCCTGGCTACCCGGATGGCGAAAACCCCGATGACTACTAGGAGCTGGTGGAGGACTTTGAGGGGGCCGCTGACGCCGTGGCGAACATAACCTAGGCCAAAGAAGTCGAGAACAAAGTCTTTTTTGGCCCATAGTTTGTAACTAGGGTTATGAAATAAAATTTCTTGGTTTGATCCGTGTTTATTTTTCTGTTTCATCTGCGTGAAAGCTTTTAGAGACGATTTCACAATGTTGTTGACACTCCTCTGAATCAATCTCATGATTTATTTTCCTTTTTCATTTTTGTGCTATAGGCGATGCGTACCGCACCGGCTTTTGCCCTCTTAGGCTAAATCAGGATTTTCATTTTTTGTTCTAAAGGCGATACTCTGTGGTATCGACTGTCAAATTTGGTGATCATCCAAAATTGATCATACTTGAGCACTAATCCTTAATCACCAGGGCTAAAACCCCATAACAAAAAATGTTTCTAGAATAGCCGATGATGACTTTAATCATTTAATTACAGAATTCCTAAAATCATCGGCTGCCAAGTTCCTTCTAAACGTTGGGCGTTTAAATCCAATCTCAATTCCTCAAAACAGAACGGCTATATTCTCATGAACCAATGAAAACAATGCTTAGCTGTTCCTCAATGATGAACCTGATTGTACTCCAAGGTGACGTGGAGCAAGTGGAACCTCATTTCGATCCGTTTGGAGATAGTTTTAATCTCGGTGCAAGATAGGTGCACGGTTTGTGACAAATGTACCGTGGGCATGGAAATCACTTTGGGCGCACCCTATGGTACGCCTAGGGAATGTATGTCAAGTGGAAGCTTGTTTTATTCCGTTTGGAGATAGTGTTAGTCTCAGTACAAGATAGGTGCATAGTTTGCGCCGAAAGGCTTGGAAATTATTTTGGACGCAGCCGATGGTACTCCTAGGTGACGTGGGTGAAGTGGAAGCTCATTTCGGTCCATTTAGAGATTGTGTTAATCTCGGCGCAAGATAGGTGCATTGTTTGTGCCGAATGTACCATGGGCATGAAATCATTTTAGGCACACCCGCTAGTACTCCTAGGTGACGTTTGTCAAGTGGAAGCTCGTTTTGTTCCATTTGGAGAGAGTGTTAATATAGGCACAAGATATGTGCACTATTTGTGCCGAATGTAACACAGGCATGGAAATCTTTTTAGGCACACCCGATAGTACTTGTACGTGACATTGGTCAAGTGGAAGCTCGTTTCGGTCCATTTGGAGATAGTATTAATCTGGAGGCAAGATATGTGCATAGTTTTAGCCTATACATGGTATGGTTAAACCAGGTTTCGGGCAAAAACTAGCCCAGACCATATGACATACTAATTCTATGGTTTGGAACCCATGGGTATCACAGTTTCCATGGAACAGGGAGACTTGGTCAGAGATGTTGCTGAGAGGACACAGTGCGCGGCGGAGGCACCTCTGCTCGTGTTTTGGGTGGGTGACGTCCCATGGCTTGTGGCGCGGGGATGATGCTCCAAGGAACTACGTCCTGAACGTGCAAATACGGTGGCGGTGGATGCAGGAGGACGGCGGTGGCTTCTGAATTCATTGAAGATGAAAGCTAAAAAGTTGTTCCGGAGGGAAACAGGAGATGCAACTAAAAATCCATCGAATTGAATCCAAGTTACCATCTAAAGAAGAGAACTTTGTAGCTTAGTTTGATTAATCACAAAAGCATCCATACAGAGATTTCTGAACTGAGAGGAATTTCCAAAATGAGGCAGAAGATCGAAGTGAGGAACGCAAGATCCCGCAAATGTATGCAGACCTGTGAACGCGTCGCTTGGATCCGCCGCCACCGCAACTAGCGAAGGGGGACAGCTGGAGGAGCATGGAGAGAGCCACTGCGGCACCAAGCAGCAGCCATTGCCAGTTGCCACCCTCTAGACCTTGGATGCAGACGCACGCAGCCATTGCCGCCCTCCTGTACCTTGGACACGGACGCATGCAGCCATTGCCGCCCTCCTATACCTTGGACGTAGACGCACGCTGCCATTACTGCACACACCAGCGCCAGAGCAGGCGGTGGTGCGGGCTGGCTCACGAAGGGGATGGCCGCAGTGGAGGCTCCTTGCCGTCTTTGTCGGTGCTGGCACAGCCTGTGGTGGAGACGGACCGAGTTGGAGAAAACGAATCGAACAGGTTAGCGGTCTGGAACCCGCAGCAAACCAACCCGTGCCTAACCCGTAGATGCGGTTTCCATTGGTCTGGTTTGATGGGTTGGTCCGGTTATAACCGGACCATGTACAGGTTGAGCACAGTTTGTGACGAATGTAGCATAGTCTTTGAAATCACTTTGGGCACACCCGGTGGTTCTCCTAGGTGACATAGCTCAAGTAGAATCTCGTTTCAGTCAGTTTGGAGATAGTATTAATCTCAACACAAGATAGGTGCACGGTTGCGCCGATTGTATCATAGGCTCAAAAATCATTTTGGGCACCACCAATGATACTCCAACGTGATGTCGGTCAAGTGGAAATTCGTTTTGGTCCATTTCGAGATAGTGTTAATCTCGATGCACGATAGGTGCACGGTTTGCGCCAACTATACCATGGGCATGGCAATCATTTTGGGCGCACTCGATGGAACTCCTAGGTGATGTGGGTGACATGGGAGCTCATTTTGGTCCGTTTGGAGATAGTGTTAATCTCAACGCATGATTGGTGCACGGTTTGCGCCAAATGTAGCATAGGCTTAAAAATAATTTTGGGCGCAACCGATGGTAATTTGACGTGATGTGGGTCGATTGGAAACTCGATTTGGTCCATTTGATGATACTATTAATATTGGTGCAAGATGGGTGCATGGTTTTTGCCGAATGTACCATAGGCTTAGAAATCATTTTGGGCATACCTTATCATACTCCTAGGTGATGTGGATCAAGCGGAAGATCATTTCGATCCATTTGGAGATACTGTTAATGTTGAATCAAGATTGGTGTATGGTTTGTGCTGAACATACCATAGGCATAGAAATCATTTTGGGCATATCTTATCATACTCCTAGGTGATGTGGATCAAGCGGAAGCTCATTTTGAAACATTTGGAGATAGGGTTAATCCAGGGGCAAGATATGTCGTTTGCGCCGAATGTACCACGGGCATGGAAACCTTTTTAGGCACACCCGACAGTACTTCTAGGTGACGTTGGTCAAGTAGAAGCTTGTTTCGGTCCTTTTGGAGATAGTACTAATCTCGACGCGAGACAGGTGCACAGTTTGCGTCAAACATACCATAGGCTCTAAAATCACTTTGGGCACATCTGAGGGTACTTCTAGGTGACGTAGGTCAAGTGGGAGCTCGTTTCAGTATGTTTGGAGATAGTGTTAATCTCAATGCAAGATAGGTGCATGATTTGCGCCAAACGTACCATTGGCTTGGAAATCATTTTGGGCTCCACCAATGGTACTCCAGCGTGACGTGGGTCTAGTGGAAACTCATTTCAGTCCATTTGGAGATAGTGTTAATCTCAATGCAAGATAGGTGCATGGTTTGCGCCGACTATACCATGGGCATGGAAATTGTTTTGGGCGCACCTGATGGAACTCCTAGGTGATGTGGGTGACATGGAAGCTGTTTCGGTCTGTTTGGAGATTGTGTTAATCTCAACGCACGATAGGTGCACGGTTTGTGCCAAACGAATCATAGGGTAGGAAATCATTTGGGTAAAACCGACGATAATCCTACATGACGTTGGTTAAGTGGAAACTCGTTTCAGTCCATTTGGAGATACTATTAAACTCGACACATGATAGGTGCACAGTTTGCGCCGAACATACCATAGGCTCCGAAATCATTTTGGACGCACCTGATTTTACTCCAAGGCAATGTGGATCAAGTGGAACCTTATTTCGATCCATTCGGAGATAGTTGTAATCTTGGTACAAGATAAGTGCACGGTTTGCGATGAATGTACCGCGAGCTTGGAAATCACTTTGGGCACACCCAATGGTACTCCTAGGTAATGTATGTCTAGTGAAAGCTAGTTTCAGTCTGTTTGGAGATAGTGTTAGTCTTGGCGCAAGATAGGTGCACGGTTTGCGCCAAACGTACCATAGGCTTGGAAATCATTTTGGACCCACCTGATAGTGCTCCTAGGTGACGTGGGTGAAGTGGAAGCTCATTTCGGTCCGTTTGGAGATTGTATTGATCTCGATGCAAGATAGGTGCATAATTTGCAACAAATGTACCATGGGCATGAAAATCATTTTGGGCACACCCGATGGTACTCCTAGATGAGGTGGGTTAAGTGGAAGCTCATTTTGGTCTATTTGGAGATAGTCTTAATCTCTGCACTAGATAGTTGCACGGTTTGTTCCGAATGTACCACAGGCATGGAAATATTTTTAGGCACACCCGATCGTACTACTAGGTGACATTGGTCAAGTGGAAGCCTGTTTCGGTCCGTTTGCAGATAGTATTATTCTTGATGCAAGATTGGTGCACTGTTTGCGCCGAATGTACCATAGGCTCTGAAATCGCTTTTGGCACACCCGATGGTACTCCTAGGTGTCAAGTGGAAGCTTGTTTCGGTCTGTTTGGAGATAGTGTTAATCTCGGCACAGGATTAGTGCACGGTTTGTGCCAAACATACCATGGGTATGGAAATCATTTTGTGCACACGGGTACTCCTAGGTGACATGGGTCAAGAGGAAGCTCATTTCGGTCCGTTTGGAGATAGTGTTAATCTAGACGCAAGATAAGTGCGCTGTTTGTGCTAAATGTACCATGGGCACGAAAATCTTTTTAGGCACACCCGATGGTACTGCTAGGTAATGTACCATAGGCTCAGAAATTATTTTGGGTGCACCCGATTGTACTCTTAGGTAACATGGATCAAGCGAAAGCTCATTTCGATCCGATTAGAGATAGTTTTAATCTCAGTGCAAGATAGGTGCACGGTTTGCACCAATTGTACTGTGGGCATGGGAATCACTTTGGGCACACCCGATGGTACTCCTAGATAATGTGCGTCAAGTGAAAGCTTGTTTTGGTCTGTTAGGAGATAGTGCTAGACTTGGTGCAAGATAGGTGCACGGTTTGCACCGAACGTACTATAGGCTCGGAAATCATTTTGGACACACCTGATTGTACTCCTAGGTGAAAAATTATTTTGGACGTGCCTGATTGTACACCTAGGTGATGCGGATCAAGCAGAATCTCATTTTGATCCATTTGGATATAGTTTTAATCTCGATGCAAGATAGGTGAATAGTTTGCGCCAAATGCACCACGGGCATGAAAATCATTTTAGGCACACCCGATGGTACTCCTAGGTAATGTATGTTAAGTGGAAGCTTGTTTCGGTCTGTTTGGAGATAGTGCTAGTCTCGACACAAGATAGGTGCACGGTTTGCGCCGAACGTACCATAGGCTCAAAAATCATTTTGGACGCACCCGATGGAACACTTAGGTGACGTGGGTCAAATGGAACCTTGTTTCAGTATGTTTGGAGATAATATTAATCTCAGCACAAGGTAGGTGCACGGTTTGCACCACGAGCATGGAATTCGCTTTGGGCACACCTTATGGTACTCCTAGGTATTGTATGTCAAGTGCAAACATGTTTCGATACGTTTGAAGATAATGTTAGTCTCGGCATAAGATAGGTGCTCGGTTTGCGCCGAACAAACCAAAGGCTCAAAAATTATTTTGGACATACCTGATTGTACACCTAGGTGATGTGGATCAAGCAGAAGCTCATTTGGATACGTTTGAAGGCAGTTTAAATCTTGGCGCAAGATAGTTGCATGGTTTGTGCCAAATGCACGACGGGCATGGAAATCACTTTGGGCACACTCGATGGTATACTCCTAGGTAATGTATGTCAAGTGGAAGCTTGTTTCAGTCCATTTGGAGATAGTGTTAGTCTCGGTGCAAGATAGGTGCATGGTTTACACCGAACGTACCATAGGCTCAAAATTTGTTTTAGACTCCTAGGTAACGTGGGTCAAGTGAAACCTCATTTTGGTCCATTTGGAGATAGTGTTTATCTCGACACAAGATAGGAGCACGGTTTGCGCCAAGTGTAAAACAAAAATGGAAATCATTTTGGGCACACGCGATGGTACTCCTAGGTCACGTGAGTCAAGTGGAAGCTCATTTCGGTCTGTTTGGGGATAGTGTCAATCTAGACGCAAGATAGGTGCACAGTTTGTGCCGAATGTGCCACAGGAATGGAAATCTTCTCAGGCACACCCAATGGTACTACTAGGTAACGTTGGCCAAGTGGAATCTCGCTTTGGTCCGTTTGGAGATAGTATTAATCTCAACACAAGATAGGTGCATGGTTTGCGCCAAATGTACCATAGCTCTAAAATGGCTTTGGGCACACCTGAGGGTACTCCTAGTGACGTAGGTCAAGTGGAAGCTCGTTTTAGTCTATTTTAGAGATAGTGTTAATTTCGATGCAAGATAGGTGCACGATTGGCGCCAAATGTACCATGGGCATGGAAATCATTTCGGACGCACCCGATGGAACTCCTAGGTGATGTGGGTGAAATAGAAGCTCGTTTTGGTCTATTTGGAGATAGTGTTAATATCAACGCAAGATAGGTGCACTGTTTGCTCCAAATGTACCATGGGCATTGAAATTATTTTGGGCACACCCGATGGTACTCCTAGGTGACGTGTGTCAAGTGGTAGCTCATTTCCATCCGTTTGGAGATAGTGTTAGTCTCCGCATAAGATAGGTGCACGATTTACGCCGAATGTACCATAGGGTTGGAAATCATTTGCAGATAGTGTAAATCTCAATGCAAGATAGGTGCACGGTTTGCGCAGAATGTACCATGGGCATGAAAATCATTTCGGGCGCACCTGATGGAACTCCTAGGTGATGTGGGTGAAATGGAAGCTTGTTTCGGTCCGTTTGGAGATAGTGTTAATCTCAACGCATGACAGGTGCACGTTTGCGCCGAATGTACCATGGGCTTAGGAATTATTTTGGGCATAGCCGATGGTACTCCTATGTGACGTGGGTCAAACAGAAACTCGTTTTGGTTCATTTGCAGATAGTGTTAATCTCGACACAAGATAGGTGCACGGTTTGCACCGAATGTACCGTGGGCATAGAAATCATTTTGGGTGCACCCAATGGAACTCCTAGGTGACGTGGATGAAATGGAAGCTCATTTTGGTCCATTTGGAGATAGTGTTAATCTCGATGCATGATAGGTGCACGGTTTGCACCGAACATATCATAGGCTCGGAAATCATTTTGGGTGCAGCCGATGGTACTCCTGTGTGACTTGGGTCAAGTGGAAACTCGTTTTGGTCCATTTGGAGATAGTATTAATCTCGACACAAGATAGGTGCATGTTTACGCCAAACATACCATAGACTCAGAAATTATTTTGGACGCACCCGATTGTACTCCTAGGTGACGTGGATCAAGCGGAAGCTCATTTCTATATGATTAGAGATAGTTTTAATCTCATGCAAGATATGTGCATTGTTTGTGCCAAATGTAGCATGGGCATGGAAATCGCTTTGGGCACACCCGATGGTACTCCTAGGTAATATATGTCAAGTTGAAGCTTGTTTTGGTCCGTTTGAAGATAGTGTTAGTCTTAGCGCAAGATAGGTGCACTATTTGTGCCGAACCACCATTGGCTCAAAAATGATTTTGGACGCATCCGATGGAGCTTTTAGGTGACGTGGGTCAAGTGGAACATCGTTTCAGTCCGTTTGAAGATAGTGTTAATCTCGGTGCAAGATAGTTGCACGGTTTGCGCTGAATGTACCATGGGCATGGAAATCATTTTGGGCACACACGATGGTACTCTTAGGTGACGTGGGTTAAGTGGAAGCTCATTTCGGTCCGTTTGGAGATAGTGTTAATCTAGGCGCAAGATAGGTGCATGGTTTGTGTCGAATGTACCACGGACATGGAAATCTTTTTAGGCACACCAGATGCTACTATTGGGTCACGTTGACCAAGTGGAAGCTCGTTGCTGTCTGTTTGGAGATAGTATTAATCTCGACTCAAGATAGGTCGAATGTAACATAGGCTTTGAAATCGCTTTGGGCACACCCAAAGGTACTCCTTGGTGACGTGGTCAAGTGGAAGCTCGTTTCAGTTTATTTGGAGGTAGTGTTAATCTCGACACAGCCAAACCTACCATAGGCTTAGAAATTATTTTGGACGTACCCAATTTCCTAGATGACGTGGATCAAGCAAAAGATCATTTCGATCCGATTAGAGATAATTTAATCTTAGCGCAAGATTGGTGCACGGTTTGCGCCGAACGTACCATAGGCTCAAAAATCATTTCAGACGCACCCGATGGAACTCCTAGGTGACGTCGGTTAGGTGGAACCTCGTTTTGGTCTGTTTGGAGATAGTGTTAATCTCGATGCAAGATAGGTGCACGGTTTGCGCTGAATGTACCATGGGCATGAAATCATTTTGGGCACACGCGACGGTACTGGTAGGTGACGTGGGTCAAGTGGAAGCTTGTTTTGGTCCGTTTGGAGATAGTGTTAATCTAGGTGCAAGATAGGTGCATAGTTTGTGCCGAATGAACCACAGGCATAGAAATCTTTTCTGGCACACCCGATGGTACTACTAGGTGACTTTGGTCAAGTGGAAGCTCGTTTCGGTCCGTTTGGAGATAGTATTAATCTCGAAGCAAGATAGGTGCACGATTTGTGCTGAATGTACCATAGGCTCTAAAATCGCTTTGGGCACACCCAAGGATAATCCTAGGTGATGTAGGTCAAGTGGAAGCTCATTTCAGTCTGTTTGGAGATAGTGTAAATCTCAACGGAAGATACGTGCACGGTTTGTGTTGAACGTACCATAGGCTCGGAAATCATTTTAGGCGCAACTGATGGTACTCCAACATGACGTTGGTCAAGTGGAAACTCATTTTGGTCTATTTGGAGATAGTGTTAATTTCAATGCAAGATAGGTGCACAGTTTGTACCGAATGTACCATGGGCATGGAAATCTTTTTAGGCACAACAGATGGTACTGCTAGGTGACGTTGGTCATGTGGAAGTTCGTTTCAGTCAGTTTGGAGATAGTATTAATCTCGACACAAGATAGGTGCATGGTTTGCGCCAAATGTACCACGGGCATTGAAATTATTTTGGGCACACCCGATGGAACTCCTAGGTGACATGGGTGAAATGGAAGCTCGTTTCGGTCCGTTTGGAGATAGTGTAAATCTTGACGCATGACAGGTGCACAGTTTGCGCAGAACGTACCATGGGCTCGAGAATCATTTTGGGCGCAGCCGAGACATGGGTCAAATGGAAACTTGTTTTGGTCCATTTGCAGATAGTGTTAATCTCGACGCAAGATAGGTGCACGGTTTGCGCCAAATGTACCATGGGCATGGAAATCATTTTGGGTGCACCCGATGGAACTCCTAGGTGACGTGGGTGAAATGGAAGCTTATTTTGGTCCGTTTGGAGATAGTGTTAATCTCGACACATAATAGGTGCACGGTTTGCACCGAACGTACCATAGGCATGGAAATCATTTTGGCCGCAGCCGATGGTACTCTTGCATGATGTGGGTCAGGTGGAAACTCGTTTTGGTCTATTTTGAGATAGTGTTAATCTCGACGCAAGATAGGTGCACGTTTGTACCGAACATACCATAGGCTCAGAAATTATTTTGGACACACCTGATTGTACTCCTAGGTGACATGGATTAAGCGGAAGCTCATTTCGATACGTTTAGAGATAGTTTTAATCTTGGCACAAGATAGGTGCATGGTTTGCACCAAATGCACCACGGGCATGGAAATCGCTTTTGGGTACACCCGATGGTACTTCTAGGTAATCTATGTCAAGTGGAAGCTTATTTCAGTCCGTTTGGAGATAGTGTTAGTCTCAGCGCAAGATAGGTGCATGATTTGCTCCAAACGTACCATAGGCTCAAATATCATTTTGGACACACCCAATGGAACTCCGTGGTGACGTGGGTCAAGTGAGACCTCGTTACAGTCCATTTGGAGATAGTGTTAATCTCAGCGCAAGATAGGTGCACGGTTTGCGCCGAATGTACCATGGGCATGAAAATCATTTTGGGCACACGCGATGGTAGTCCTAGGTGACGTGGGTCAAGTGGAAGCTCATTTTGTTCTGTGTAGAGATAGTGTTAATCTAGGCACAAGATAAGTGCACGGTTTGTTCAAAATGTACCACGGGCATGGAAATCTTTGTAGGCACACCAAATGGTACTACTGGGTGATGTTGTTCAAGTGGAAGCTCGTTTTGGTATGTTTGGAGGTAGTATTGATCTCGATGCAAGATAGGTGCATGGTTTGCGCCGAATCTACCCTACTAATGCACCTTCTTATTCATCGCTGGGTCTACCCCATATATCCTCCCTTGTTGAGATAGCACCCCTCCACGCACCCAAAAAATTGTACCCAGAAAACCAACTCCATAAAAATGTACCACCCAAATTGATTCAAAATCTTCTCTCCTTACTCAAATCTGACAACTAGGATTGTGTGTATGGTCCTCCTCATCGTTCCCTTCCGTCTCCAGCGCCCACGCCTACAACCCCCTCCACCACCAGCACGGTTCAATTATTAGATCCTCACATCTTTTATATTTTCTATCTGCTCGAGCGACCGTGGTACTTGGATCGTGGAACCCACGCGCCGATTCCTCCTTTCCCCCATGACCACGCCCAGAACCAGGGACAGGGAGCCACTGCCAGTGGTTAGAGGACCTCGCCGTCGCCACCACCTCTGATGGGAGGACCTCGTCGCTTCCCCACTGCGTCTCTCCAGCCTCCTTCTCACCTCTGCATCCATTCTCGGCGCTGCCGCGATCGCAGACACCATCTTCAAGCCCCTCCCAGAGCCCACCGCCCGTGACCCATTTCCCTGGAACACCGCTGTCTGCCTCCACACCATCGCGCGTCCCTTCGCTGCGTTGCTCTACTTCACGTGGATGTACCATTGCGGCATGCAGCCTGACGCCTACACGTTCCCCGCTGTCCTCAAGGCCTGCGGTTGCGCACCTGGCTATAGGGCTGGACTCGTGGATCACTCTGAGACCATGAGGAGGGGGCAAGGACTTTTCTTGACGTGGTGACGGCGTGCTGCCACAGCGTGCGGGCGTTCCGTTGTTCCCCATGAATCCGTGATAGTATGTGGCCGCTGGCCAGTGGGTCGCTGCGAGCAGCTAACACAGCGGATTGAAACCTGAAGGTTGAAGACGGTAACTCAGGTAAGTGATTTCAGTTCAATTAGGGCCTAGCATCCTGCAGTTGTAGTCTATTTGATCTGATAACTTCAATTTGTAGGTAATTTGTTTTAATTTTTTGATTCATCAAGCCACATAGGGACAAGAACCGAGAGGCCTAAAGTCCATAGGTTGTAGGTAATTTGTTCTAAAATTAGTCATTCCACATTACTGTGATAGGGTTCTAATTTTCTAAATTTCTAATTCAATATATATTTTTTGAACATGTTAGATGTTGCCTAAGAAATAGTTGTCTGGTGCTCAGAATAGGAAAAAAATGATCTCAATACTATTCTTGAAGATTTTGCATTAAGAAATGCCCAAAGGCGCTTTTTTAAAAAGCACTGAAGCGCTATAGTTTTATTTGAGGTAATAATCATAATAGTTATTTTACTGTTCTTTTAGCTTCTTCGATGTACCATCATTTTTTTCATGAAGTAAATATATGTTGCAAGTTAACTCTTATTAATAGTACTATATCCTTCGATTGTCATATTAAAATATTAGATTGCCAGGCCCTTAGTGTCTTCCTTGCCCAAGGGCCCTAAAAATTGTTGAGACAGCCCTGGGTATGGGAAGCAAGGTGGTGCTGGTGTGGACCATGCGGTGAGTTGTTTGATCAAATGCTCGACAGGGATGTGGTGTCCTACAACTTGATATCGTTGGTTATGCTAGGCACAAAAGGGTGGATGAGGTGAGGTCACTCAGTTGGGCGCTTTGGAGCAAGGAAGATGTCTTCACTCTTGGAGAAGAAGGTGTTGTCTGATTCAAAATGGCAACGGGTCGGGTCAACCCGTTGGGTCATTGGCCCGACCCACAATAACAGAGCCAATGGGCCATACGGGTACCTCTCAAATAAGAAACGGGCCAATAGAGCCGGACCCTGTTTCCCCATCGGGTAACTCGGGTCGACCCCGTGACTCTCCGTTCATCTCTCCGTAGTCCGTCCGCACTCCATGCGAAGGCAGCGCCGGCGATTCCTTAGGGTTTGGGGCCACAGGGATCGGCGCTAGTGAGGTTGGTGCTCCTCCCCTGTCAGCCGGGCCGCCTAATCTGCTCGCGCTGTTCGACGCTCGATCTCATATCGTTTGTTTTTTCTTTCCTCTTCCTCCTATTCCAGGCGGCGGCGGGCGGTGGCTATTGGCAGCGGAGCAGCACGATGGCAGGACAAAGGCCATCCCCTCCAGAGAAGGTAACTGCGCCACCGCCCCTTCCCTGTAGCGTATGATTTTTCTGTGCATATGAGTTGTTCGATGAAATGCTTCTGGTGTTAAGCTTGCCCATTGGCGCTCTCCTGCTACGCTTGCGCCTACTTGGAAACCTCTGGCCTAAGAAGATTCGAGCATGGCTATGCTTGCCCATATAACTGTGTGCATCTGCATACTGCTTTATTGGACCACTTTTAAGTTTTAATAACTGGTTAGGCATATTATTGGACATTTTTTTATTGTCATTTGACTTATTATTCTTGTTTGCTACTCTAGAAGCCCTTTTGCTGGTGTAATCTTAACATGGCTCAAATTACAGCAGGAACACATGAGATACATTTTTTTAGTGATACTTTTATTAGACTTTGTTGTTTCTGCACGTACTCTAAATCTGTTTTGAAGGTAGAGTTTTAGATGAATGCTTATTTGGATGATAAATAATCCTCTGTGAGTTGCCTGGATATTTATACATCACATTCCTCCTACACGGTTCCTGGATTACACAGTGGACTACACTTTCATAATCGAGTCCATGCTAGCTTGATTATAATATCAGTATTCCATATATCATTTTATCTTATACTTTAACTGAGAGTGAATCCTTAATTTTGCAAGCCATATTTCTTGGTTGCCACTTGCCATGGAGAATTGAAGTCCTGAAACTTAACAGCTGGTTCCCGGAGAGTAATTTGCAATCTAAGACTTTGCTACTAAGATTTGCATGTGAATAACATAGATCTGTCTTAAAAAGGCACTTTCATATTCTTATAACTTTGTTATATTATAAATATATTTTAAAATAGATGATAGTGTTCAAAGTGGCCATTGAAGATCATGAAAAGTAAGAAAACATCAAGTACTTTTTACCAGACAAAGTATATGTGTTCCAGAAAGAGAGGTATATAGAACGCATTGATGTCTGAATAGTCATTTTTTTGTTTTCGGAAACAGATATCTGCCTTGTCATTTAGAGGTACTTCTTAGACTATCTCTGAACTAGAATTTTGAGGCCTGCAGCTGGGAAATAGACTTTCCTGTCTCTTGGATATAAATGGGAAGGTTCCCATAGGCTTCACTCAGGTACTCTACCAAAAGTTGCAATCCTCTGGGATCAGCCGGAATAGATGTTGGGGCTTGCTGCAGTAAAATGAAAAGGCTGTATCTGTCACAGCATTGAAAAAGTTCCAAATATTACTCACTCAAATAAGAGGACCGTTCAGTGTGTTTTTATCTAACTTCCCATGTTAGACAGGAATTCCTAATTGCACAGCATAATGTCTGAAAAGTCTCAAGTCATCAGCATTTCTGAAAAATTGTCGATGAAAAACCTTACCTGACCTATTGGCGGATCCGTTCTCGAACCTGCTTCAAATAATCTTTTTGTTACATGCAGCATTTAGCTTGTAGGTTTCATAACATTTGCAAATATGTTTCAGAAGCATCAGCAAATTATTTGGTCCATGTGACACCATGTTGAATTTTCGTAGGCCATTGTGTATGTGACACTAGATAAATGAATGAAAAGTCCCAGGGATGTATCTAAAGAATTGCAAGCGATAAAATGATAATCCTGTATCGAGTGACAAATTGTTTTACCTCTATAGTCAGCAGCAGCATCCAGTACGAAGTCATGGATGCCTTTTTCTAAAGGGTGGTCATTCACATACAAAGATAAATAGTGGTTTATTCCAATGAAATCTAGAGTGCCACGAATGGCTTCAGATTGAACTTCTCTGAAGGAACCAACAACTCCTTTTTGTACAGCCTACAAGTCAGTCATTTTATGCTTGCGTAAATATATGACTGATATAAACATTTTAAGAAACCAAAGGGAATGTTGTTGGTGTAGTTAGAAGAGAAACTGATGCCTTGGCTCATGAGCAAAACGTGTTCAAATGTAAGACTTTATGCTATGCATGCTGAGGTGACTTGGAAGATAAGCGAGATGCTCTACCTAAGTAGCACTAATAGTTTCTGTAGAGTAAGCATAATAGGCGAGATGTACTGTTGCATAATTATTTACTACTTGTTTATCACTTTATTTATCAGCTGACCACTAGTACATTACTGCTTGCCATGGCTTGCTCTGAAATGAATTTATTGCATTTTTTAGATCACAAATATGGATGACCAAGAAGGGAACCAGCAGCTTTACCAGCAACTGTACCACAGGGGTACCTCTTTCTTGACACCTGTTGCAGCGGGGAGAAAATTTGTTCCACCACCAGATTTATCTGGTAAAATAGCAGAAATTTGCCAAGCTTATAGTGGTGAGTATGTTAGTCTTTCTTTTTATATGAATGTTGCGTTAGAGTTGCTAAGTTAATTCATGATTAAATGTTCACTCATTATATCCTTTTCTATAGGAACTTCGCATGATACAGAAATGATTGATGAAGAAGAAGATGCTGACTATG
Source organism: Saccharum hybrid cultivar R570 (assembly GCA_038087645.1). Taxonomy (NCBI): domain Eukaryota; kingdom Viridiplantae; phylum Streptophyta; class Magnoliopsida; order Poales; family Poaceae; genus Saccharum; species Saccharum hybrid cultivar. Next base: position 37,934,228 of record JAQSUU010000307.1, on the reverse strand, counting down.
AAGAAGAGGAAGAAGATGATGAGGATGAAGAAGATGAAGAAGTAGATGAGGATTTTGTTGATGAAGAGCAAGGCGCTGAGTTAGTTGACATGGGATCATTTTCTGAGCCGGGGAGGAAATTTCTGTCCAAGGTATGGAAAGAATATGAGCCTATCAGAGTTGATGGAATAGTCACAGCGGCTGAGTGCAAACATTGTGCAAGGAATATTTGTGCTGAGCGTAAACATGGAACAAGTTCATTGCGCAAACACTTGAAGAGATGTAAGGAAAGGAGGAAGGCTCTTCGAGTTGCTGACCAGCTAAATGCCTCTATCATGTCTCCAGATGGAGTTGCATTAGGGCCTTGGACCTTTAATCAGGCTGTATCACGTAAAGAGCTCATGAGGATGATAGTATTGCATGAGCTGCCCTTCTCACTTGTGGAATATGAGGGCTTCAGGAGGTTTGTCTCTAGTCTGAACCCAAGTTTTAAGATGATATGCAGGACAACAGTGCGTAATGATTGTCTGAAAGAATTTGCAGAAGAGAAGAGATACCTGCAAGGTTTGTTGAAAAACACTAACTCCAAGGTTTCTTTGACTAGTGATATGTGGACATCAAATAGAATGGTGGGGTACATCGTCATTACAGCCCACTATATCGATGAGAAGTGGTAGCAGCAAAAGAGAATAGTGAAGTTCATAGCTATGGAAACACCCCACACTGGAATTGCATTGTTTAACACCATGATCAAGTTCATAAGAGAATGGGGGATTGAAGATAAGCTTTTTGCGGTGACTCTAGATAATGCAAACAACAATGGTGCAATGATGAAATTATTGAAGACCCATTTGCTAACTAAGAAGATGCTACTTTCTAGTGGTAGGTTGTTCCACCAACGTTGTGCTGCCCACGTTATAAATCTGATATGTCAAGCTGGATTGGAGTTTCTTAGCCCAATGATTGAGAAGATACGTGACACTGTGAAATATATTCGAAGCTCTCCAACGAGAAAGGAAAAAATTGAAGAAATTGTTGCACAACTTGGCATATTATGTGGGAAAAGGCCTTGCCTTGATGTTTGCACTCGATGGAACTCAACATATCTGATGCTTAGTACTGCAAAAGAGTTTCGCACAGTGTTTGACTCATTGCACATTCAAGATCCAAACTACACCTTCAGACCGACATATGAGGAATGGGAAAAGGCTGATGCTATTTGCAGACTGCTGAAGGTTTTCTATGAAGCCACTAATGTGATATCTGGTACAAAATACCCTACTTCAAACTTGTATCTTCATGAAATGTTGAAAGTGAAGTTGACCTTGGAGCAGCAGCCTTTTGAAGAGGGATCTGAGATGTACCCTACGCTGAAATACATGAAGAAAAAGTTTGAGAAGTACTGGAAGGTATCATGGCTAGATATCTGTATTCCTGTGATCTTAGACTCCCAATTCAAGTTGGAATACCTTGAGTTTCGATTTCGCACAGTATTTGAGAATGATGCTACATGGATGGTCAACAAAATAAAAAATGTGTTTCAAGGGTTGTTCAAAGAATACCTCAAATCGAATGGAAATGTTGCAGATCCTATGTCACAAGGAGGTGATGTTGAAATGAGTGCAATTGACCCTGATCCTTTGGCAAGTTGGGACCAGCATGTTACTCGCAGTGCCCGATCTACCAATGAGGCTTCTTTAGAACTTGAGACATATTTGAAAAAGGTGCCAATTTGTCGAAGTGACCAATTCAACATCCTTGCATGGTGGCAGATGAACTCAGCTGAGTATCCAACACTAAGTCGCATGGCGAGGGACATATTGGCTGTTCCCGCATCTACAATAGCATCTGAGTCCGCTTTCAGCACTGGGTCAAGAATAATATCAGATTTTCGAAGTCGATTGACACCAGCTACCGTTGAAGCCTTAGTGTGTTTACAAGACTGGATCAGGGCCACAGGTAAACACATAGTAGACATGTTCTCAGAATTTCTCACTAATGCTTCAAGTATACAAAATCATGAGATTAATTAAAACTAGCACCGCTCTTGTTTTATGCAGCTGGTACTGAACGGTCATTGGAATCAGTTCATGACATCATCTTGTCTCTGGAAGGTATTTGCACTCTTCAAATATGTGATTATCTTTCTGTTGTTTGTTGAAACACGAACTCAAATACTAGCATCTTCGTCAATGAGTTCACTGTATATGCACATTTGTAAATGTCTGCTTTGTTTGATAACTGTTATCTCTTTCGTAATGATGGGTTAGTTTGTATTGAGATAGCATGCAATATACTAGGAACTTAGGAAGTCGCTTGAATAGCCTGCCACTAGCTGAAGTGTGGCAAGTAGGAAAGCAACTTCGAATTTTTTGTGGTACATTTAACTACATAATTAGTGTGCCTCTGGTTTTTTTTATCTGTCAGCTTTTTTCTCCTGCAAATAGGAAGTTCCTAGTATGCTAATAGTATAGTATACTAAATTACTGATAGATGCACGCATGGTGGTTGCGTCTAGATGATAGTTTGACAATGATATTCTAGCATCTTCATGATAACCATAATATAAGGTCCTGGATTAGTTCATAGATAGAGTATAATAAACAGCCTGATTTTGCAACTACTGAAAAGACAGCTTTAGATTATTAAGACAGAAATGCAGATCATGCACAACAGAGCGCAGGACAGCGAGCTGACACTATCAGAAACCATTTTTCAAACCATGCTGTTGTCTTCTACTGAAAGTACCTATTTATTTATGCAGATGGAGACTCGGAATCTCACTAAAGGGAGACCATGCAGATAAAGACTCAGATCACTGAAAGTATCTGTTTATCTGGTGCCTGTGTTGCATCTGTTCACTAAGTAATTAGTCATTAGATTAGATTCTTAGATGATGTTATCATAATTGCTTCTTCGGTCGTCAGTCGTCATTCAAACACGGTTTAATCTTTGCTGGCTTGCTATATGCTAATAGTTCATAGTCTAGGCTGTTTGTCTGGCTCTGGTATTTTAGTGATGTCATAGTTTTCTATGGCTCTGGACCTCTGGTATTTCTGCAATTGCCGTGATATGATCAGTCAGTGTTTGTTGTGATATGATGAGTCAGTAACACTGTTTTTGCTGTATCAAAAATATTGTAAAAATGCAAACAAAGTATGTCTAATTACTTGTTTAAGTGTATGATTACAAACAAGGTGATAATATTTTTGGGTCGGCCCCAGGGTACCCATTGGGCCAGCTAGGCCAAAGGCCTTAGGAGATTTGGGTCGGCCCGTGGCCTTGCAAATTGGCCTTGAGGCCATGGGGCCAGGTCCAAGGCCAGGTCCGGGCCGGCCCATTCCCATCGTGATGTCTGATGTTGTGGTGCAGATAGCTTTGATGGACATGTACATGAAATGTGGGTGCTTGGATCTTGCCATGTTGATTTTTGAAAGCATGGCTGAGAGGAATGTGATGATTGTGGGACCTGGAGCTCATGGTTATGGTCTGGATGCTGTCATGCTGTTCCATGGAATGGATGCAGAAAGGGTTACAGTGATGATCTTAGTGTTAATCTCAACACAAGATAGGTGTACGGTTTACGCCAAACGTACCATAGGCTCAGAAATTATTTTGGACACACCTGATTGTACTCCTAGGTGGGAGGATCAAGCGAAAGCTCAATTCGATCCTTTTGGAGATAGTTTTATTTTCGACGCAAGAAAGGTGCACGGTTTGCGCCGAATGTACCATGGGCATGGAAATTGCTTTGGGCACACCCAATGGTACACCTATGTAATGTATGTCAAGTTGAAGCTTTTTTCGATCCTTTTGGAGATAGTTTTAATTTTGGCGCAAGAAAGATGCACAGTTTGCGCCGAATGTACCATGTCAATGGAAATCTTTTCAGGCATACCCGATGGTATTCTAGGTGATATTGGTCAAGTGAAAGCTCCTTTCGGTCTGTTTGGCGATAGTACTGATCCTGAGGCAAGATAGGTGCACGGTTTTGTGCCAAATGTGCCATAGGCAATGAAATTGCTTTGGGCACACCAGATGGTACTCCTGGGTGGTGTAGATCAAGTGGAAGATTGTTTCAGCCTATTTAGAGGTAGTGTTAATCTCGACACAAGATAGGTGCACGGTTTGCGCTGAACGTACCATAGGTTCATAAATAGTTTTGGGCGCAACCGATGGTACTCCTACATGACGTGGGTCAAGTGGAAACTTGTTTGGTCCATTTGGAGAAAGTGTTAATCTCAATGAAAGATAGGTCCACGATTTGCGCGAACGTACCATTGGCATGGAAATTATTTTGGACGCACCCTATGGTCCTCCTTGGTTATGTGGGTTAAGTGGAAGCTCGTTTCGGTCTGTTTGGAGATAGTGTTAATCTCGGTAGAAGATAGGTGCACGGTTTGCACCGAATGTACCATGGGCATGGAAATATTTTTGGGCACACCCGATGGTATTCCTAGGTGATGTGGTTCAAGTCAAAGCTCATTTCAGTCCGTTTGGAGATAGTGTTAATCTCGACACAAGATAGGTGCACGGTTTGTGCCAAACGTACCATAAGCTCAGAAATCATTTTGGACGCACCTGATTGTACTCCTAGATGCGTGGTTCAAGCGAAAGCTCATTTCGATCCATTTGGATATAGTTTTAATTTCGGCGCAAGAAAGGTGCACGGTTTGCGCCGAATGTACCATGGGCATGAAAATCGCTTTGGGCACACCTGATGGTTCTCCTATGTATTGTATATCAAGTGGAAGCTTGTTTCGATCCATTTGGAGATAGTTTTAATTTCAGCGCAAGAAAGGTGCACAGTTTGTGCCGAATGTACCACATTCATGGAAATCTTTTCAGGCACACCCGATGGTACTTCTAGGTGATGTTGGTCAATTGGAAGCTCATTTCGGTCCGTTTGGAAACAGTATTAATCCCAAGGTAAGATTCGTGCGCGGTTTGCGCCAAATGTACTATAGGCTCTGAAATTGCTTTGTGCACACCAGATCGTACTCCTAGGTAACGTAGATCAAGTGGAAGATCATTTTAGTCTGTTTGGAGGTAGTCTTAATCACACACAAGATAGGCGTAGGGTTTGCGCAAAACCTTCCATAAGCCCAGAAATCATTTTGGATGCACCTAATTGCACTCCCAGGTGCGTGGATCAAGCGAAATCTCATTTTGATCCATTTGGAGATAGTTTAAATTTCGGTGCAAGAAAGGTGCATGGTTTGCGCCGAATGTACCACGGGCATAGAAATTGCTTTGGGCACACCCGATGGTACTCCTATGTAATGTATGTCAAGTGGAAGCTTGTTTCGATCTATTTGGAGATAGTTTTAATTTCGGCGCAAGAAAGGTGTACGGTTTGTGCCGAATGTACCATGTTCATGGAAATCTTTTCAGGCACACCCAATGGTATTTCTAGGTGATGTTGGTCAAGTGGAAGCTTATTTCAGTCTGTTTGGAGATAGTATTAATCCCAAGCCAAGATAGGTGCATAGTTTGCGCCAAATGTACCATAGGCCTGAAATCATTTTGGACGCACCTGATTGTACCCTTAGGTGACATGGATCAAGAGAAAGCTCAATTTCGATCCGTTTGGAGATAGTTTTAATTTCGGCGCTAGAAAGGTGCATGTTTTTTGCAGAATGTACCAGGGGCCTAGAAATCGCTTTGGGCACACCTGATGGTACTCCTATGTAATGTATGTCAAGTGGAAGCTAGTTTTGATCCGTTTGGAGATAGTTTTAATTTCGGCGCAAGAAAGGTGCACTGTTTGCGCCAAATGTATCACGTTCATGGAAATCTTTTTAGGCACACCCAATGGTACTTCTAGGTGATCTTGGTCAAGTGGAAGCTTGTTTCAGTCCGTTTAGAGATAGTATTAATCCTGAGCCAAGATAGGTGCACGGTTTGCGTCAAATGTACCATAGGCTCTGAAATCATTTTGGACGCACCTGATTGTACCCTTAGGTGACATGGATCAAGCGAAAGCTCATTTTGATCCGTTTGGAGATAGTTTTAATTTTGGTGCAAGAAAGGTTAATGTTTTTGCAGAATGTACCACGGCATGGAAATCGCTTTGGGCACACCCGATGGTACTCCTATGGAATGTATGTCAAGTGGAAGTTTGTTTCGATCCGTTTAGATATAGAATAGTCACGAGACAACACGGTTTGCGCCAAACGTACCACATTCACGAAATTCTTGTCAGACACGCCCGATGGTACTTCTAGGTGATGTTGGTCAAGTGGAAGCTCATTTTGGTCAGTTTGGAGATAGTATTAACCTCGAGGCAAGGTAGGTGCACGGTTCGTGTCAAATGTACCATTGACTCTTAAATCGCTTTGGGCACACCAGATGGTACTCCTAGGTGGCATAGATCAAGTGGAAGATCATTTCAGTCTGTTTAGAGAAAGTGTTAATCTCGACGCAAGATAGGTGCACGGTTTGCACCGAACATACCACGTTCATAGAAATGTTTTCAGGCACACCCGATGGTACTTCTAGGTGACGTTGGTCAAGTGGAAGCTTTTTTTGGTCCGTTTGGAGATAGTATTAATCCCAAGACAAGATAGGGGCACGGTTTGCGCCAAATGTACCATAGGCTCTGAAATCGCTTTGGGCACCCCAGATGGTACTCCTAGGTGACGTAGATGTAGATGAAGTGGAAGATCGTTTCAGTATGTTTGGAGATAGTGTTAATCTTGACATAAGATAGGTGCACGGTTTGTGCCAAATGTACCATAGGCTCTGAAATCATTTTGGACGTACCTGATTGTACTCCTAGGCGCGTGGATCAAGCAGAAGCTCATTTCAATCCATTTGGAGGTAGTTTTAGTTTCGGCGCAAGAAAGGTGCATGGTTTACGCCGAATGTACCACGGGCATGTAAATCATTTTGAGCACACCCAATGGTACTCCTATGTAATGTATGTCAAGTGGAAGCTTGTTTCGATCCATTTGGAGATAGTTTTAATTTTGGCGCAAGAAAGGTGCACAGTTTGCGCCAAATGTACCACGTTCATGGAAATCTTTTTAGGCACACCCGATGGTACTTCTCGGTGATGTTGGTCAAGTGGAAGCTCATTTCGGTCCATTTAGAGGTAGTATTAATTCCTAGGCATGATAGGTGCATAGTTTGCGCCAAATGTACCATAGGCTCTGAAATTGCTTTGGGCACACCAAATGGTAGTCCCAGGTGGCGTAGATCAATTGGACGATTGTTTTAGTCTGTTTGGACATAGTGTTAATGTCGACACAAGATAGGTGCATGGTTTGCGCCGAACATACCATTGGTTCGAAAATGATTTTGGGCGCAACCGATGGTACTCCTATGTGACGTGGGTCAAGCGGAAACTCGCTTTGCTCCATTTGGAGATAGTGTTAATTTCGACGCAAGAAAGGTGACATGGATCAAGTGGAAGCTCGTTTTGGTCCGTTTGGAGATAGTGTTAATTTCAGCGTTAGATAGGTGCACGGTTTGCGCCGAATGTACCATGGGAATAGAAATCATTTTGCGCACACCCGATGGTACTCTAAGGTGACATGTGTCAAGTGAAAGATCGCTTCTATCCATTTGGAGATAGTGTTAATCTAGGCGCGAGATAGGTGTACGGTTTGCACCAAATGTACCACGGGGGTGGAAATCTTTTCAGGCACACCCGATGGTACTTCTAGGTGACATTGGTCAAGTGGAAGCTCGTTTCGGACCATTTGGAGATAGTATTAATCTCGACGCAAGATAGGTGCATGGTTTGTGCCGAATGTACAATAGGCATGGAAATCTTTTCAGGCACACCAGATGGTACTTCTAGGTGACGTTGGTCAAGTGGAAGCTCATTTTGGTCCATTTGGAGATAGTGTTAATCTCGATGTAAGACAGGTGCACAGTTTGCACCAAATGTACCACAAGTTCAAAAATCATTTTGGGCGCAACCGTTGGTCCTCCAACGTGACGTGGGTCAAGTGGAAACTCGCTTTGGTCCATTTGCAGATAGTGTTAATCTCTATGCAAGAAAGGTGATATGGATCAAGCAGAAGCTCATTTCGATCCGTTTGGAGATAGTTTTAATTTCAGCGCAAGCAAGGTGCACGTTTTGCACCAATGTACCACAGGCATGGAAATCACTTTGGGCACATGATGAGGACATCATTGGCTCAAATATGACCATGTCAACCACTTCTATACCAAAGGTGCAACCATTCTATATGAGGCTTATCATTGATGCATTTGATGAATTGGTGCTCCACCATAAAATGTGTATATTTTCATTTTCAGAATTACTTACATGGATCAAGGAAAGGTTTGATTGCATATGGAAAGCATGGAAGGTTAATGAAGTTGATTGGGGACCAAATCCAAGTATTCCCAACGTCCTCCACCTGGACACCACGTCACTTTTGGTCCAAGGAAAGAAAGAGATCAAATCCAACACGTTTTGGGGCTGGATTCGGACTCCAGGACAGCTCCAACTTGTGATGTTCACCACGGTCGCATACGGACTCGGATTGGGACGTTCTAGCACTTTTTGGAAAGCTTATCAAGTCTATTTTCCAACGGATCTGGACCCTTGGCTATATCTTATCCGATGCTTCCGCAATCGTCGTTTCAACGCCGGGGCCTTTTCTGCCTTTGGTGCTGTGTCACCCTATTTTGGGCTGATGGCCCATGTATCAAGTTGGGTTCATTAGGGACGTGTCCTAGGGTTGGAGAACGACCCCAACACCCCCTGGTCGTTCCCCTAGATATTAATAAGGATTAGAGCCGCCACAAACAGATTGGGTTTTGTTTTGTTGAAAGTTTAGCCATTGCTACTTCCTTGTAGACGCGTGTGTCGACTAGACCATCCGTTCTACTCGATTCAGAACCCCAACTTTGTGATTTCAGATTGATTTTCATCTCCATATTTGCAATTGAGTTGCTTGTTCTACTTGTTATTGCTTGTTCCTCGATTGCTTGCAGGAATTACCCTAGTGGTTTGGTTGATCGTGTTCCACAAGATCACGACGGCTGTTGGAGGTGGTGTATCGGTTGCTAAGGCGCAGCATCCTTGGATGGTTGTAGTCGGGCCGTGAACGTCATCTCCATCCCCAAATCGAGTTATCCACCTTCTCTCATCGAAAGATCAGGATTCACCCTAGCGGGTTCATATCAGTTGGTAATCAGAGCAAGGTTGATCGGTGAGAGACTTCTAGTTCTTTGCTGTTTTTAATCTCCTATGGTCCAGAAAAAGCCAAAACAAAATTAGTAGATTAGTTCTTCATAATCCCAAAACCCCTTTGAGTTTAATACTATTACTGCTTAGTTAGGGCTTATTGAATTAACGGTTGCATCGTCGTGCAAGTTGCTGGTCTTAGCGTCTAGTTGTTTAGAGTTTCGAGTTCTAGTCACGTTTCTGTCACCATCGCAGATTTGAGTTTATTTGTTTCTCTCTAGGAATCCGAGTGAATTTTCAAATTCCTTTGTTTTGTTTACCACCATTATCCTAGCCACGTCCTTGGAGGTTTCATCCACGTCCATATTTCCATCTACAAAAAGGAAATCCAACAAGATCAAGATAGAATTCGATTCGGAGTCCTGTTTTATCTTGAAAACAAAAGCACCATATTTCCTTTGTCAGGAGTCTAAATAGGGAGTTTAAATACAATCTGGAAACCTTAACTTGTCCTCTTTCCAACGGATCAGAGCTTGGTCCCAAATTCATTCTGAGCGCTTCGCAATTGCCCTGGAGATTTGCGCGTCTGCTGGTTTTGCAAAACAACCACTTGTTTCACTTTGCTACTGAATCACCCTTCCCAAGGAAACATTTAATTGCTGTAAGTAGCTTGTTATTTCTTGTTGCAAAATTTCAGTTTTGTGCTAGTTGAAAGAAAAAAAAATAGAAGAAAAAAAAAGACAGAAAGAAAGAAAAGAAAGAAAGAAAAGAAAGACAGAAAGAAAGAAAGAAAAGAAAGAGAAAGAAGAAGAGAAGAGTTTTTCTTTTGTTGTTATTCCTGTCCTTGTGATCCTTCTTTGCTGCTGCTCAGTGACTTCGTTTGTGTCCAGGCTCGCGTCTCTAGCATGTACTAGCCTAGGACCAGCATAATAACATCGTTGAGCGTTTGTTCAATTTGCTTGCAACTAACGTGGTTCTAGTACTTCCTTGCTTTAGCCCACCTATAGCTCCACATATTTCGACTACAGCTTGACAGGTGTTGTTGTTGCGGCACCGATACACTTCACTCCACGGTTGTAGACTTGTTGGTTGCCGTCACCTCCTGTTTGGCTTGGTAAGAACTTGTAAGGGCTTGTTTTAACAAGTTGAGTTTGAGAGAATTACATCTGACACATCCTAGTAGTTGATAGGAGGATACATATTATTTTTGTGTTTCTTGTTTTCTACTAATCATGGCAGGTGATATGGAGATTTTTGAGCTGTTGAAACTAGACCCTCATATTCAGGATGTCATTCAACACTTGCCATTATATGATGGTAAGTTTGATCCTCAAGCTTACATTGATTGGGAGTTAAAAGTAGACAATGAATTTGATGAGCATGACCTATCCGAGAAACAAAAGATTTGTATTGCCTCTAATATTTTGATTGAATATGCTTTACTAGAATGGAAACACATTTGTAGGCACATCAAAGTTCCAGAATCTTGGAAAGACTTCAAATTTCTTTTTAGAGATGCATTCGTTCCTGCATATTATGTTGATTATTTGCTTGCAAAATTAGACAACTTGAAGCAGGGTAGCAAGACTGTGAAACAATACTACCATAATTTTAAGATTTGTATCATGTTTGGTGGATTGGATGAATGCATGGAAGATGTTATGAGTAGATTCATGAGAGGGCTCAATTCTGAAATTCGAACCTTATTAATTAGCAAATCATATTGCCATATTGGTCAATTGTTTTGTCTGGCTCTCACTGCTGAAAAAGAGATTCTATTATCTGTGAATACTTGCCAGAATGATGTGACCCATAATGTCCAAAATTTGTCCACTCTGCATGCTAATGAAGAGCAACAAATAGTGGAACCCACTACTGATTTTCCTTTGTCACAAAATGAATTACTCGCGGTTCCTTGTGATAAAGAGGAGTTGTGTGTTGATGATTCTTTTACTCCTATGCCACAAGTAGCAAATAAGTGTGATACTTTTGGTTTGGAACCATACAAATGTGCTGAAGATAAGCTTTTTCATCCTATTACATGTGCACAAGATGAACTGAATTTGTTGTCCTCTTTAAACACTTTGGGTTATATTGAATTTGATATTCTGTGTAATCTAAATTGTCTAAAAGAGAAACTTAAATTTGATTCTATTTTGTCAAGTTTTAATCATTGTTCGCTTCATGCAATTGGCAAATATGACAACAAAGGAGAATATTTGGTGCATAAAGTTTATATTTGCTCTAATCTGAAATATCCTTTTGGGCCACAATACCATGATCAAATTGAGGGCTGCACTAACACTAATGATATCTTGCAAAGTTTTTCTAGTTTTTCCCAAATGCAACAGGATAAATATCAAGAAGGGGAGCACGGTTCACTTTTACCTACAACACATCCTCCAACAAAGGTCAAATCGAGGACGGTTTGCTGTCAAGAAGGGGAGAATGATGAGGACATCATTGGCTCAAATATGACCATGTCAACCACTTCTATACCAAAGGTGCAACCATTCTATATGAGGCTTATCATTGATGCATTTGATGAATTGGTGCTCCACCATAAAATGTGTATATTTTCATTTTCAGAATTACTTACATGGATCAAGGAAAGGTTTGATTGCATATGGAAAGCATGGAAGGTTAATGAAGTTGATTGGGGACCAAATCCAAGTATTCCCAACGTCCTCCACCTGGACACCACGTCACTTTTGGTCCAAGGAAAGAAAGAGATCAAATCCAACACGTTTTGGGGCTGGATTCGGACTCCAGGACAGCTCCAACTTGTGATGTTCACCACGGTCGCATACGGACTCGGATTGGGACGTTCTAGCACTTTTTGGAAAGCTTATCAAGTCTATTTTCCAACGGATCTGGACCCTTGGCTATATCTTATCCGATGCTTCCGCAATCGTCGTTTCAACGCCGGGGCCTTTTCTGCCTTTGGTGCTGTGTCACCCTATTTTGGGCTGATGGCCCATGTATCAAGTTGGGTTCATTAGGGACGTGTCCTAGGGTTGGAGAACGACCCCAACACCCCCTGGTCGTTCCCCTAGGTATTAATAAGGATTAGAGCCGCCACAAACAGATTGGGTTTTGTTTTGTTGAAAGTTTAGCCATTGCTACTTCCTTGTAGACGCGTGTGTCGACTAGACCATCCGTTCTACTCGATTCAGAACCCCAACTTTGTGATTTCAGATTGATTTTCATCTCCATATTTGCAATTGAGTTGCTTGTTCTACTTGTTCTTGCTTGTTCCTCGATTGCTTGCAGGAATTACCCTAGTGGTTTGGTTGATCGTGTTCCACAAGATCACGACAGCTGTTGGAGGTGGTGTATCGGTTGCTAAGGCGCAGCATCCTTGGATGGTTGTAGTCGGGCCGTGAACGTCATCTCCATCCCCAAATCGAGTTATCCACCTTCTCTCATCGAAAGATCAGGATTCACCCTAGCGGGTTCATATCAGCACACCCAATGGTACTCCTGTGTAATGTATGTCAAGTGGAAGATTATTTCGGTCTGTTTAGAGATAGTGTTAGTCTCGGCGCGAGATAGGTGCATGGTTTGGGCCAAACGTACCATAGGCTTGGGAGCAACAGATGGTACTCCTACGTGACATGGGTCAAATGGAAAATCATTTTGGAACAATTGGAAATAGTGTTAATACCAACGCAAGATAGGTGCACGGTTTGGGCAAAACGTACCATAGGCTCATAAAATCATTTTAGACGCACCTAGTTGTACTCCTAGGTGACCTGCATCTAGTGGAAGCTCATTTCGATCTGTTTGGAGATAGTTTTGATTTCAACACAAGAAAGGTGCATGGTTTGCGCCAAATGTACCACGGGCATGGAAATTACTTTGGTTACACCCGATGGTACTCCTACGTAATGCATGTCAAGTGGAAGCTTGTTTCGATCCGTTTGGAGATAGTATTAGTCTTGGCGCAAGATAGGTACACAGTTTGCGCTGAATGTACCATAGGCTTGGAAATCAATTTAGACGCACTCGATGGTACTCCTAGGTGACGTGGGTCAAGTGGAAGCTCATTTTGGTCCATTTGGAGATAATGTTAATCTCGGCACAATATAGGTGCACGGTTTGCGCTGAATGTATCACGGCTTGGAAATCATTTTGTGCACACCCGATGGTACTTCTTGGTGATGTGAGTCAAGTGGAAGCTCGTTTTGGTCCATTTGGAGATAGTGTTAATCTCGACGCAAGATAGGTGCACGATTTGCACCAAATATACCATAGATTCAGAAATTATTTTGGGCACAACCGATGGTCCTTCTACGTGATTTAGGTCAAGTGGAAACTAATTTTCGAATATTTGGAGATAGTGTTAATCTCAACGCAAGATAGGTTCACGGTTTGCCCCCAAACATACCATAGCCTCATTAATCATTTTGGACGCACCTGATTGTACTCCTAGGTGCGTGAATCAAGCGGAAGCTCATTTCGATCTGTTTAGAGATAGTTTTAATTTCGGCGCAAGAAAGGTGCACGGTTTGCGCCGAATGTAGCATGGGCATGGAGATCACTTTGGGATCACCCGATGATACTCCTATGTAATGTATGTCAAGTGGAAGCTTGTTTCAGTCCGTTTGGAGATAGTGTTATTCTCAGCGCAAGATAGGTGCATGGTTTGGCCAAATGTACAACATTCATGGAAATCTTTTCACGCACACCTGATGGTACCTCTAGGTGACGTTGGTTAAGTGGAAGCTCAGTTTGGTCCGTTTGGAGATAGTATTGATCTCAAGGCAAGATAGGTGCACAGTTTGCTTCAAATGTACCATAGGGTCTGAAATCGCATTGGGCACACCAGATGGTGCTCCTAGGTGGCGTAGATCAAGTGGAAGATCGTTTTAGTCTGTTTGGAGATAGTATAAATCTCGACGGAAAATAGGTGCACGGCTTGCACCGAACGAACCACAGGTTCAGAAATATTTTGGGGGCAACCGATGCTACTCCTAGGCGACGTGGGTCAAAGTGAAAGCTTGTTTTGGTCCATTTGGAGATAGTGTTAATCTCAATGCAAGATAGGTGCATGGTTTGTGCCGAGCATACCATAGGCTCAGAAAATCATTTTGGACGCACTTGATTGTACTCCTAGGTGACGTGGATCAAGTAGAAGCTCACTTCGATCCGTTCAGAGATTGTTTTAATCTCGGCGCAAGAAAGATGCACGGTTCGCGCCGAATGTACCACGGGCATGGAAATATCTTTGGGCACACCCGATGGTACTCCTACATAATGTATGTCAAGTGGAAGCTTGTTTTGGTTCGTTTGGAGATAGTGTTAGTCTCGGCGCAAGATAGGTGCACGGTTTGCGCCGAATGTACCACGGCATGGAAATCATTTTGGGCACACCAGATGGTACTCCTTGGTGACGTGGGTCAAGTGGAAGCTCGTTTTGGTCCGTTTGGAGATAATGTTAATCTCGGCGCAAGATAGGTGCACGGTTTGCACCGAATGTACCACGGCTTGGAAATCATTTTAGGCACACCCGATGGTACTCCTTGGTGACGTGGGTCAAGTGGAAGCTTTTTTTGGTCTGTATGGAGATAGTGTTAATCTCATTGAAAGATAGGTGCACGGTTTGCACCAAATGTACAATAGGTTCAGAAATCATTTTAGGCGCAACCGATGGTTCTCCTACGTGAAGTAGGTCAAGTGGAAGCTCATTTTAGTTCATTTGGAGATAGTTCAGAAATCATTTTGGGCATAGCCAAAAGTACTCCTATGTGACGTGGGTCAAGTGGAAACTCATTTCAGTTCATTTGAAGATAGTGTTAATCTCAATGCAAGATAGGTGGTTTGCGCCAAACATACCATTAGCTCAGAAATCATTTTGGACGCACCTAATTGCAATCCTAGATGACGTGGATCAAGCAGAAGCTCATTTCGATCCATTTGGAGATAGTTTTAATCTTAGTGCAAGATAGGTGCACGATTTGTGACGAATCTACCACGGGCATGGAAATCACTATAGGCACACCCGATGGTACTCCTAGGTAATGTATGTCCGTGGAAGCTTGTTTCTCTCCATTTAGAGATGTGTCAGTCTCAACACAAGATAGGTGCACGGTTTGCACTGAATGTACCATAGGCTTGAAAATCATTTTTGGCACACCCGATGGTACTCCAAGGTGACATGGGTCAAGTGAAAGCTTGTTTCGGTCCATTTGGAGATAGTGTTAATCTCGGTGCTCGATGGGTGCACGGTTTGCATCGAATGTACCACGGGCATGGAAATCATTTTGAGCACACCCGATGGTACTCCGATGTGACGAGTGTCAAGTGGAAGCTCGTTTCTATCCGTTTGGGGATTGTGTTCGTCTAGGCGCAAGAAAGGTGTAGAGTTTGCACCGAATCATTTTGCGATGAATGTACCATAAGTTCAAAAATCATTTGAACGCACTTGATTGTACTCCTAGGTGACGTAGGTCAAGTGGAAGCTTGTTTCGATCCATTTGGAGATAGTGTTAATCTCAGCGCAAGATTGGTGCGCGATTTGCGATGAATCTACCACAAGCACAGAAATCGCTTTGGCCACACCCCCGAGTACTCCTAGGTAATGTATGTCAAGTGGAAGCTTGTTTCTCTCTGTTTGGAGATAGTGTTTGTCTCGACGCAAGATAGGTGCACGGTTTGCACCGAATGTACCATATGATGAGGACATCAACACCGATCATACATCCACGCCGTCCACGCCGACACCTGCTGGTCCTATTACCCGTGCTCGTGCTCGAACACTTAATCATCGAGTGAGTTCCTTCTTGAGCTCTTGTCCATCCTATTTAGATCTTGGAGACACGTGCACTCTTGTTTTGATTAGGAATCAAGGAGAAGACCGAAAGGGAAAAGGACTCGCGTAGGCTGGATTCGGACTGCAGCACACCTCCAACTTGTGACGGTCGCCACGGTTACACACGGAGTCGGATTGGGGTGATTCTGGACTTGTTGGAAAGCTAATAAAGTCTACTTTCATACGGATCTGACCTCATACTCATACCTGCTCAGAAACGGCGTCAACAGTCCAAAAATCACCGAGAGGTCTATTCTGTCCAGGGTGCTGCGCCACCTTAAGTTAGCCCAATGGGCTTGTATCGTTTAGAGTCCAGTAGGGACGCGTCCTAGGGTTGGAGCACGACCCAAACTCTCTTGTGGTCGTCCTCCACACATCATATACCCCTTAGCCGCCACCAGGAACACTTGGGTTTTGTTTAGATCAAGTTTAGCCTTTGCTACTTGCTTGTAGGCGCGCGTGCTGATCCAGCCACCCGTCTCCTTGTCTTCGGAACTCCACTCATAACAAGATTCAGTTTGAGGCTTTCAATTTCATCTTGCAAATTCAGTGCTTGTTTCCTTGTTCTTGCTAGTTCTTCGATTGCTTGCAGGACGGGAGCCCTAGTGGCTGGTTGTCGCGCTCCACAAGATCGTGACGGCCTTTGGAGGTGGTGTATCGGTTGCTAAGGTGCGGTCTTGGAAGGCTGTAGTCGGGCCGTGAACGTCATCTCCATCCACCAAATCGAGTGATCTCACGCCTCTCATCGAAAGATCGTCCATAAACCCTAGCGGGTTCATATCACCATAGGCTTGGAAATCATTTTTGGCACACCCGATGGTACTCCAAGGTGACGTGGGTCAAGTGGAAGCTCATTTGGTCCATTTGGAGATAGTGTTAATCTCAGCGCTAGATGGGTGCACGGTTTGCGTTGAATGTACCACAGGCATGGAAATGATTTTGGGCACACCTGATGGTACTCGTAGGTAATGTGTGTCAAGTGGAAGCTCGTTTTTGTCCATTTGGAGATGATGTTCATTTAGGTGCAAGAAAGGTGTACGGTTTGCACCGAATGTACCATAGAATGGAAATCTTTTCAGGCACATCCAATGGTACTTCTAGGTGACATTGGTCAAGTGGAAGCTTGTTTCAGACCGTTTGGAGCAGTATTAATTTGACACAAGATAGGTGTACAGTTTGCGCCGAATGTACCGCGGGCATGGAAATCTTTCTAGGCACACCCGATGGTACTTCTAGGTGACGTTGATCAAGTGGAAGCTCGTTTCGGTACGTTCGGAGATAGTACTAAACTCGAGGCAAGATAGGTGCTCGGTTGGCGCCAAATATACCATAGGCTCTAAAATCTCTTTGGTCACACCAGATGGTACTCCTAGGCGGCGTAGATCAAGTGGAAGATCGTTTCAATCTGTATGGAGATAGTGTTAATCACGACGCAAGACAGGTGCACGGTTTGCACCGAACATACCATAGCTTCAGAAATCATTTTGGGTGCAACAGATGGTACTCCTACATGACGTGGGTTAAGTGGAAACTCATTTTGGTACATTTGGAGATAGTGTTCATCTCTACGCAAGATAAAATACGGTTTGCGCCAAACGTACCATAGGCCCATAAATCATTTTGGATGCACCTGATTGTACTCCTAGGTGACGTGGATCAAGCTAAAGCTCATTTTGATCCGTTTGGAGATAATTTTAATATCGATGCAAGATAGGTGCACGGTTTATGATGAATCTTCCGTGGGCATGGCTTTGGGCACATCCGATGGTACTCTTAGGCAATGTATGTCATGTGGAAGCTTGTTTCAGTTTGTTTGGAGATAGTGTTTGTCTCGGCACAAGATAGGTGCACAGCTTGTGCCGAATGCACCATAGGCTTGGAAATAATTTTGGACGCACCCGATGGTACTCCTAGGTGACGTGCGTCAAGTGGGAGCTTGTTTCAGTCCGTTTGGAGATAGTGTTAATCTCGGCGCAAGATACGTGCATGGTTTGTAACGAATCCACCACGGACAAGGAAATCACTTTGGGCACACCCCTGGTACTCCCTGGTAATGTATGCCAAGTGGAAGCTTGTTTCTTTCCATTTAGAGATAGTGTTAGTCTCGACGCAAGATAGGTGCATGGTTTACACCGAACGTACCATAGACTTCGAAATAATTTTGGGCACATCCGTTGATACTCCTAGGTGACGTGGGTCCGGTGGAAGCTCGTTTCGGTCTGTTTAGAGATAGTGTTAATCTCACTACTAGATGGGTCCATGGTTTGCGTCGAATGTACCATGGGCATGGAAATCATTTTGGGCACACTCGATGGTACTCCTAGATGGCGTGTGTCAAGTGGAAGCTCGTTTTCATCCATTTGGAGATAGTGTTAATCTAGGCGCAAGAAAGGTGTATGGTTTGTGCCGAATGTACCACGGGCATGGAAAATTTTTTAGGCACGCCCGAAGGTACTTCTAGGTGACATTGGTCAAGTGGAATCTCGTTTCAAACCGGTTGGAGTTGTATTAATCTCGACGCAAGATAGGTGCACGGTTTGCGTCCAATATATAGCAGGCATGGAAATCTTTTCAAGCACACCCGATAGTACTTCTAGGTGACGTTGGTCAAGTGGAAGTTCGTTTCGGTCCGTTTGAAGATAGTATTAATCTCGAGGCAAGGTAGGTGCACGGTTTGCACCAAATGTACCATAGGCTCTGAAATCTCTTTGGGCCAACAGATGGTACTCCTAGGTGTCATAGATCAAGTGGAAGATCAATTCAATCTGTTTGGAGATAGTGTTAATCTCGATGCAAGATAGGTGCACGATTTGAGCCGAACATACCATAGCTTTGAAAATCATTTTGGGCGCAACCGATGGTACTCCAACGTGACGTGGGTCAAGTGGAAACTCCTTTCGGTCCATTTGGAGATAGTGTTAATTTCGACGCAAGATTGGTACATGATTTTGCCAAACGTACCTTCGGCTCATAAATCATTTTTGACTGTACTCCTAGGTGACGTCAAGTGGAAGCTCATTTCGATCCATTTGGAGATAGTTTTAATCTAGGTGCATGATAGGTGCACGGTTTGTGAAGAACCTACCTACAGGCATGGAATTCGCTTTGGGCACAACCAATGGTACTCCTAGGTAATGTATGTCAAGTGGAAGCTTGTTTCTGTCCGTTTGGAGATAGTCTTAGTCTCAGCGCAAGATAGATGCATGGTTTGCGCTTGACATACCATAGGCTTGGAAATCATTTTAGACACACCCGATGGTACTCCTAGGTGACGTGGGTCAAGCGAAAGCTTGTTTTGGTACATTTGGAGATAGTGTTAATCTCAGTGCAAGATAGGTGCACGGTTTGCAACAAATCTTCCACGGGTATGGAAATCACTTTAGGCACACACCCTGGTACTCCTAGGTAATGTATGTTAAGTGGGAGCTTGTTTCTCTACGTTCAGAGATAGTGTTAGTCTCGACGCAAGATATGTGCTCGGTTTGCGCCGAATGTACCATAGTCCTGGAAATCATTATTGGCACACCCGATGGTACTCCTAGTTGTGGGTCAAGTGGAAGCTCATTTCAGTCAGTTTGGAAATAGTGTTAATCTCAGTGCTAGATGGGTGCACGGTTGGCGTCGATGTACCACGGGCATGGAAATCCTTTTGGGCACACCCGATGGTACTCCTAGTGACGTGTGTCATATGGAAGCTCGTTTCTGTCCACTTAGAGATTGTGTTAATCTCGAGCCAAGATAGGTGCAAGGTTTGCGCCCAATGTACCAAGGGCTTGGAAATCTTTTCAGGCATGTTCAACTGTACTTCTAGGTGACATTGGTCAAGTGGAAGCTTGTTTCAAACCATTTGGAGTAGTATTAATCTTGACGCAAGATAGCTTCACGGTTGCGTCGAATGTACAACGGGCACGGAAATCTTTTCAGGCACGACCAATGGTACTTCTAGGTGACATTGGTCATGTGGAAGCTTGTTTCGGTCCGTTTGGAGATAGTATTATTCTCGAGGCAAGATAGGTGCGTGGTTTGTGCGAAATGTACCATAGGCTCTAAAATCTCTTTGGGCACACTAGATGGTACTCCTAGGTGGCTAGATTATGTGGAAGATCATTTAGTCTATTTGGACATAGTGTTAATCTCGATGCAAGGTAGGTACATGGTTTGCAGAATATACCATAGCTTTAGAAATCATTTTGGACGCAACTAATCTTACCCCTATGTGATGGGTCAAGTGGAAAGTCGTTTTGGTCAATTTGGAGATAGTGTTAATCTTGACGCAAGATAGATGCACGGTTTGCACCGAACGTACTATAGGCTTGGAAATCATTTTTGACATGGCTGATGCTACTCCTAGGTGACGTGGGTCAAGTGGAAGCTCATTTGGATCCGTTTGGAGATAGTTTTAATCCCGGTGCAAGATAGGTGCACGGTTTGCAACGAATCTACCATAGGCATGGGAAATCATTTTGGGCACACCCTCTAGTACTCCTAGGTTATGTATGTGTCAAGTGGAAGCTTCTTTCAGTTAGTTTGGAGATAGTGTTAGTCTCAGAGGAAGAAAGTTGCATGGTTTGCACTGAGCGTACATAGGCTTGACAATCATTTTGGACGCACCCGATGGTACTCCTAGGTGATGTGGGTCAAGTGGAAGCTCATTTTGGTTCATTTGGAGATAGTGTTAATCACTTTGGGCACACCCCCTGGTACTCTTAGGTAATGTATGTCAAGTGGAAGCTTGTTTCTCTCTTTTTGGCGATAGTGTGGTCTCCATGCAAGATAGGTGCATGGTTTGCTTCGAATGTACGATAGGCTTGGAAATCATTTTGGCATACCTGATGGTAGTCCTAGGTGACGTGGGTCAAGTGAAAGCTCATTTCGGTCTGTTTGGAGATAGTGTTAATCTCAACGCTAGATGGGTGCACGGTTTCATCGAATGCACCACAGGCATGTAAATCATTTTGGACACACCTGATGGTACTCCTAGGTGACGTGTGTCAAGTGGAAGCTCATTTCTGTCCATTTGGAGATAGTGTTAATCTTGGCGCAAGAAAGGTGTATGGTTTGCGTTGAATGTACCACGGGCATGGAAATCTTTTCAGACACACCCGATCATACTTCTAAGTGACATTGGTCAAGTGGAAGCTCATTTCAGACCATTTGGACTAGTATTAATCTCGAGGCAAGATAGGTGCACTGTTTGCGCCAAATGTACCATAGGCTCTGAAATCTCTGTGGGCACACTGGATGGTACTCGGTGGCATAGATCAAGTGGAAGATCGTTTCAGTCTGTTTGGAGATAGTGTTAATCTCAACGCAAGATAGGTGCACGGTTTGCGCCAAACGTACCATAGGTTAATAAATTATTTTGGGTGCAACCGATGGTACTCCTACGTGATGTGGGTCAAATGGAAAATCATTTTTGCAACATTTGGAGATAGTGTCCGCTTGCAGATACTTTTGATTTTGGCGTAAGAAAGGTGCACGGTTTGCGCCGAATGTACCACGGGAATGGAAATTGCTTTGGTTACACCTGATCGTACTCCTACGTAATGTATGTCAAGTGGAAGCTTGTTTTGGTCCGTTTTGAGATAGTGTTAGTCTTAGTACAAGATTTCAGAGCCTACGTAATGTACGCCACCTATGAGTACCATTTGGTGTGCTCAAAGCGATTTCAGAGCCTATGGTACATTTCATGCAAACCATGTGCCTATCTTGCCTAAAGATTAATACTATCTCCAAACAGACCGAAATGCGCTTCCACTTGACCAACATCACCTAGAAGTACCATCGGGTGTGCCTAAAAGGATTTCCATGAATGTGGTACATTTGGTGCAAAGCGTGCACCTATCTTACGTCGAGTTTAATACTATCTCCAAACACTCTAAAACGAGCTTCCACTTGACCAATGTCACCAGAACTACCATTGGGTGTGCCTGAAAAGATTTTCATGCCCGTGGTACATTCGGAGCAAACCGTACACCTATCTTTTGCCTAGATTAATACTATCTCCAAATGGACCAAAACAAGCTTCCACTTGACACACGTGACCAAAGAGTACCATCGGGTGTGCCCAAAATGATTTCCATGCAAGTGGTACTTTTGGCGCAAACCATGCACCTATCTTGCGCTGAGATTAACACTATCTCCAAACAGACCGAAACGAGCTTCCTCTTGACACACGTCACCTAGAAGTACCATCGGGTGTGCCCAAAATGATTTCCATGCCCGTGGTACATTCGACACAAACCGTGCACCCATCTAGCGTTAAGATTAACACTATCTCCGAACGAACCGAAACGAGCTTCCACTTGACGCACGTCACCTAGGAGTACCATTGGGTGTGCCAAAAATGATTTCCAAGCCTATGGTATGTTCAGCGCAAACGGTTCACCTATCTTGCGTCGAGACTAACACTATCTCTAAACGGAGAGAAACAAGCTTCCACTTGACATACATTACATAGGAGTACCAATGGGTGTGCCCAAAGCGATTTTTGTGCCCGTGGTAGATTCGTCACAAACTGTGCGCCTGTCTTGCACCAAGATTAACACTATCTCCTAACGGACCAAAATGAGCTTCCACTTGACCCATGCCACCTAGGAGTACAATCATGTGCGTCCAAAATGATTTTTTGAACTTGTTACGTTCAGCGCAAAAATGATTCGGTGCAAACCGTACACCTTTCTTGCGCCTAGATCAACACTATCCCCAAATGGACAGAAATGAGCTTCCACTTGACACACGTCACCTAGGAGTACCATCGGGTGTGCCCAAAATAATTTCCATGCCCGTGGTACATTCGATGCAAACCATGCACCCATCTAGCGCTGAGATTAACACTATCTACAAATGGACCGAAACGAGCTTCCACTTGACCCACGTCACCTAGGAGTACCATCAGGTGTGCCTAAATGATTTCCAAGCCTATAGTACGTTCGACGCAAATCGTGCACCTATCTTGCGTCGAGACTGACACTATCTCCAAACGAAAAGAAACATGCTTCCACTGACATACATTCCCTAGGAGTACCATCGGGTGTGCCCAAAGCGATTTCCATGCCTATGGTAGATTCGTTGCAAACCGTGCACCTATCTTGCACCGAGATTGAAACTATCTCCAA
Source organism: Saccharum hybrid cultivar R570 (assembly GCA_038087645.1). Classification (NCBI taxonomy): domain Eukaryota; kingdom Viridiplantae; phylum Streptophyta; class Magnoliopsida; order Poales; family Poaceae; genus Saccharum; species Saccharum hybrid cultivar. The sequence continues at coordinate 37,911,169 of JAQSUU010000307.1, read as the reverse complement.
ACGGATCGAAATAAGCTTCACCTTGGAGTACCATCAGGTGCGTCCAAAATGATTTCTGAGATGGTATGTTTGGCGCAAACCACCTATCTTGCATCAAAATTAACACTATTTTCAAATGAACGGAAATGAGTTTCCACTTGACCCATGTCACGTAGGAGTACCATCGGTTGCACCCACAATGATTTCTGAACCAATGGTACGTTCCGAGCAAACCATGCACCTATCTTACGTCAAGGTTAACACTATCTCCAAACAGACTAAAATGATCTTGCACTCGATCTACGCCACCTTGGAGTACAAGCTAGTGTGCCCAAAGCGATTTCAGAGCCTATGGTATATTTGGCGCAAACTGTGCACCTATCCTGCCTCGAGATTAATACTATCTCCAAAGGGACTATAATGAGCTTCCACTAGACTAACGTCACCTAGAAGTACCATCAGGTGTACCTGAAAATATTTCCATTGCCATTGTACATTCGTCGCAAACCGTGCACCCATCTGGCGCTAAGATTAACACTATCTCCAACCAGACCGAAACGAGCTTCCACTTGACGCACATCACCTAAGAGTACCATCAGGTGTGACCAAAATGATTTCCATGCTGAGGTACATTCGGCGCAAACCGTGCACCTATCTTGCGCTGAGATTAACACTCTCCAAACAGACCGAAACGAGTTTCCACTTGACCCAGTCACCTAGGAGTACCATCGGGTGTGTCCAAAATGATTTCCTAGCCTATGGTACGTACGGCGCAAACCATGCAACTATCTTGCGCGGAGACTAACACTATCTCCAAACTTGCTGAAATAAGCTTCCACTTGACATACATTACCAAGAGTACAATCGGGTGTGCCCAAAGTGATTTCCATGCCCGTGGTACATTCAGCACAAACCAAGCACCGATCTTGCACTGAGATTTAAACTATTTCCAAGAGATCGAAATGAGCTTTTGCTTGACCCACGTAGCCTAGGAGTACAATCAAGTGCGTCCAAAATGATTTCTGAGCCTATGGTAAGTTTGACGCAAACCATGTACCTATCTTCATCGAGATTAACACTCTCTCCAAATGGACCGAAACGAGCCACTTGACCCACGTCACAAGGAGTACCATCGGTTGTGCCCAAAATGATTTCTGAGCCTGTGGTACGTTCAGCAGAAACGTTGCATCTATTTTGCGTCGAGATTAACACTATCTCCAAACAGATAGAAATGATCTTGCACTTAATCTACACCACCTAGGAGTACCATCTCGTGTGCCCAAAGCGATTTAAGAGCCTATGGTACATATTGGCGCAACAGCGCACCTATCTTGACTTAGGATTAATACTGTCTCTAAATAAGCCGAAATGAGCTTCTACTTGACCAACGTCACCTAGAAGTACCATCGGGTGTGCCTGAAAAGAATTCGATGCTCGTGGTACATTCAGCGCAAACCATGCACCAATCTTGCGTCGAGATTAATACTATCTCCTAACGGTCTAAAACGAGCTTCCACTTGACCAATGTCACCTAGAAGTACCATCGGGTGTGCCTGAAAAGATTTCCAAGCCCGTGGTACATTCAGCGCAAACGGTACACCTATCTTGCGCCTAGATTAACACTATTTTCATATGGACCAAAACGAGCTTCCACTTGACACACGTCACCTAGGAGTACCATCGAGTGTGCCCACAGTGATTTCCATGCCCCTAGTACATTCTACGCAAACCATGGACCTATTTAGCGCTAAGATTAACACTATCTCCAAACGGACCAAAACGAGCTTCCACTTGACCCACGTCACCTATGAGTACCATCGGGTGTGCCCAAAATGATTTTCATGCCCGTGGTACATTCAGCACAAACCGTGCACCTATGTCGTGCCAACATTAACACTATCTTCAAACAGACTGAAATGAGCTTCCACTTGACCCACGTCACCTAGGAGTACCTTCGGGTGTGTCCAAAGTAATTTCCATGCCTATGGTATGTTCGGCGCAAACCGTTACCTATCTTACGCTAATATTAACACTATCTCCAAACGGACCAAAACAAGCTTGCACTTGACATACATTACATAGGAGTACCATTGGGTGCGCCCAAAGCGATTTCCAAGCCCATGATACATTCGGCGCAAACCGTGCACCTTTCTTGCGCTGAAATTAAAACTATCTCCAAACAGATCGAAATAAGCTTCTGCTTGATCCACGTCTGCTAGGAGTACAATCAGGTGTGTCCAAAATGATTTCTAAGCCTATGGTATGTTTGGCGCAAACCATGCACCTATCTTGTGTTGAGATTAACACTACCTCCAAATGGCCCAAAGCGAGTTTCCACATGACCCACGTTAAGTAGGGGTACCATCGGTTTCATCCAAAATGATTTCTGAACCTATGGTACGTTCAGTGCAATCCGTGCACCTATCTTGCATCGAGATTAACACTATCTCCAAACAGACTGAAATGATCTTCCACTTCATCTACGCCACCTAGGGGAACTATCTGGTGTGCCCAAAGCGATTTTCAGAGCCTATGGTACATTTGATGCAAACCATGCACCTATCTTGCCTCGAGATTAATACTATCTCCAAACGGACCGAAATGAGCTTCCACTTGAGCAACGTCACCTAGGAGTACCACTAGGAGTGCCCAAAAGGATTTCCATGAAAGTGGTACATTCAGCGCAAACCATGCAACTACCTTGTGTCGAGATCAATACTATCTCCAAATGGTCCGAAACGAGCTTCCACTTGACCAAAGTCACCTAGAAGTACCATTGGGTGTGTCTGAAAAGATTTCCATGCCCATGGTACATTTGGTGCAAACCCTCACCTATCTTTCACCTATATTAATACTATCTCTAAATTGACCAAAATGAGCTTCCACTTGACACACATGACCTAGGAGTACCATTGGGTGTGCCCAAAATGCTTTCCCTACAAGTGGTACATTTGACACAAACCGTGCACCTATCTTGCGCCGAGATCAACATTATCTCCAAACAGACCGAAATGAGCTTCCACTTGACATACATTACATAAGAGTACCATTGGGTGTAACAAAAGTGATTTCCATTCCCGTGGTACATTCAGCGCGAACCGTGCATCTTTCTTGCGCCGATATCAAAACTTTCTCCAAACAGACCGAAAAGAGCTTCCGCTTGATTCATGTCACCTAGGAGTATGACCAGGTGTGTCCAAAATGATTTCTGAGGTTATGGTATGCTTGGCGCCAACCGTGCACCTATCTTGTGCCGAGATTAAAACTATCAGTCTATTTGGGCGCAACCGATGAGTACCATCTGGTGTGCACAAAGCGATTTCAGAGCCTAGGGTACATTTGGCACAAACCGTGTACCTATCTTGCATCAAGATTAACACTATCTCCAAAGAGACAAAAATGAGTTTCCACTTGACCCACATCAGGTAGGAGTACCATCGGTTGCAACCAAAATCATTTATGAACCTACGGTAGGTTCAACGCAAACCGTGCACCTATCTTGCATTGATATTAACATGATCTCCAAATGGACTGAAGCGAGTTTCCACTTGACCCACGTCACATACGAGTACCATCGGTTGCGCCTAAAATCATTTATGAACCTATGGTACGTTTAGCGCAAACCGTGCACCTATCTTGTGTCGAGATTAACACTATCTCCAAACAAACTGAAATGATCTTCCACTTGATCTATGTCACCTAGGAGTACCATCTAGTGTGCCCAAAATGATTTCAGAGCCTATGGTACATTTGGCGCAAACCGTGCACCTATCTTGCCTCAGGATTAATACTATCTCCAAACGAACTGAAGCGAGCTTCCACTTGACCAACATCACCTTGAAGTACCATCAATGTGCCTGAAAAGATTTCCATGAACGTGGTACATTCGGTGCAAACCGTGCATGTTTATTGCGCCAAAATTAAAACTATCTCCTAACGGATCGAAACAAACTTCCACTTGACATACATTCCATAGGAGTACCATCGGGTGTGTCCAAAGCGATTTTCAGAGCCTATGGTACATTTGATGCAAACCATGCACCTATCTTGCCTCGAGATTAATACTATCTCCAAACGGACCGAAATGAGCTTCCACTTGAGCAACGTCACCTAGGAGTACCACTAGGAGTGCCCAAAAGGATTTCCATGAAAGTGGTACATTCAGCGCAAACCATGCAACTACCTTGTGTCGAGATCAATACTATCTCCAAATGGTCCGAAACGAGCTTCCACTTGACCAAAGTCACCTAGAAGTACCATTGGGTGTGTCTGAAAAGATTTCCATGCCCATGGTACATTTGGTGCAAACCCTCACCTATCTTTCACCTATATTAATACTATCTCTAAATTGACCAAAATGAGCTTCCACTTGACACACATGACCTAGGAGTACCATTGGGTGTGCCCAAAATGCTTTCCCTACAAGTGGTACATTTGACACAAACCGTGCACCTATCTTGCGCCGAGATCAACATTATCTCCAAACAGACCGAAATGAGCTTCCACTTGACATACATTACATAAGAGTACCATTGGGTGTAACAAAAGTGATTTCCATTCCCGTGGTACATTCAGCGCGAACCGTGCATCTTTCTTGCGCCGATATCAAAACTTTCTCCAAACAGACCGAAAAGAGCTTCCGCTTGATTCATGTCACCTAGGAGTATGACCAGGTGTGTCCAAAATGATTTCTGAGGTTATGGTATGCTTGGCGCCAACCGTGCACCTATCTTGTGCCGAGATTAAAACTATCAATCTATTTGGGCGCAACCGATGAGTACCATCTGGTGTGCACAAAGCGATTTCAGAGCCTAGGGTACATTTGGCACAAACCGTGTACCTATCTTGCATCAAGATTAACACTATCTCCAAAGAGACAAAAATGAGTTTCCACTTGACCCACATCAGGTAGGAGTACCATCGGTTGCAACCAAAATCATTTATGAACCTACGGTAGGTTCAACGCAAACCGTGCACCTATCTTGCATTGATATTAACATGATCTCCAAATGGACTGAAGCGAGTTTCCACTTGACCCACGTCACATACGAGTACCATCGGTTGCGCCTAAAATCATTTATGAACCTATGGTACGTTTAGCGCAAACCGTGCACCTATCTTGTGTCGAGATTAACACTATCTCCAAACAAACTGAAATGATCTTCCACTTGATCTATGTCACCTAGGAGTACCATCTAGTGTGCCCAAAATGATTTCAGAGCCTATGGTACATTTGGCGCAAACCGTGCACCTATCTTGCCTCAGGATTAATACTATCTCCAAACGAACTGAAGCGAGCTTCCACTTGACCAACATCACCTTGAAGTACCATCAATGTGCCTGAAAAGATTTCCATGAACGTGGTACATTCGGTGCAAACCGTGCATGTTTATTGCGCCAAAATTAAAACTATCTCCTAACGGATCGAAACAAACTTCCACTTGACATACATTCCATAGGAGTACCATCGGGTGTGTCCAAAGCGATTTCCATGACTGTGGTACATTCGGCACAAACCGTGCACCTTTCTTGCGCCAAATTTAAAACTATCTCCAAACAGATCGAAATGAGCTTTGCTTGATCCATGCACCTAGGAGTATAATTAGGTGCGTCCAAAATGATTTCTGAGCCTATGGTACATTTGGTGCAAACCATGCACCTATCTTGTGTCATGATTAACACTATCTCCAAATAGACTGAAACAATCTTCCACTTGATCTATGCCTCCTAAGAGTACCATCTGGTGTGCCCAAAGCGATTTCAGAGCCTATGGTACATTTGATGCGAACCATGCACTTATCTTGGCTCAAGATTAGTACTAGCTCCATACGGACCAAAATGAGCTTCCACTTGGCCAATGTTACCTAGAAGTACCATCGGTTGTGCCTAAAAAGATTTCTATGAACGTGGTACACCGTCGTAAACTGTGCACCTATCTTACGCCGAGACTAACACTATCTCCAAAAGACCAAAACGAGCTTCCACTTGACACACGTCAACTAGGACTGACATCGGGTGTGCCCACAATGATTTCCATGCCCGTGGTACATTCGGCGCAAACCGTGGACTTATCTAGCGCTGAGATTAACACTGTCTCCAAACGGACCGAAATGAGCTTCCACTTGACCCACGTCACGGAGGAGGACAACAGGGTGCATCTAAAACAATTTCCATGCCAATGGTATGTCCGCGCAAACTATGCAACTCTCTTGCGTCGAGATTAACACTATCTCCAAATGGACTAAAGTGAGTTTCCACTTGACCCACATCATGTAGGAGTACCATCGATTGCACACAAAATCATTTCTGAACCAATGGTACGTTTAGCGCAAACCATGCACCTATCTTGTATCGAGGTTAACACTATCTCCACATAGACTGAAACAATTTTCCACTTGATCTACGCCACCTAGGAGTACCATCTGGTGTGCCTAAAGCGATTTCAGAGCCTATGGTACATTTGGCGCAAACCGTGCACCTATCTTGTCTTAGGATTAATACTATCTCCAAATGGACCGAAACGAGCTTCCACTTGACTAACATCACCTAGAAGTACCATCGGTGTGCCTAAAAAGATTCCATGAACGTAGTACCTTCAGCGCAAACCGTGGACCTTTATTGCCTGAATTTAAAACTATCACCAAACGGATCAAAACAAGCTTCCACTTGACATACATTACATAGGAGTACCATCGGGTGTGCCCAAAGCGATTTCCATGCCCATGGTACATTCGGCGCAAACGTGCACCTTTATTGCGCCAAAATTAAAACTATCTCCAGACGAATCGAAATGAGCTTCCACTTGATCCATGCACCTAGGAGAACAATCAGGTGCATCCAAATGATTTATGAGCCTATGGAACGTTTGGCGCAAACCGTGCACATATCTTGTGTTGAGATTAACACTCTCCAAATAGACCGAAACGATCTTCCACTTGATCTATGCCACCTCGGAGTACCATCTGGTGTGCCCAAAGCGCTTTCAAAGCCTATGGTACATTTGATGTGAATCATGCACCTATCTTGCATCGAGATAATACTATCTCTAAATGGACCAAAATGAGCTTCCATTTGACCAACGTCACCTAGAAGTACCATCGTGGTGTCCCTGAAAAGATTTATATGAACGTGGTACAATCGTCGCAAACCGTGCACATATCTTGCGTTGAGACTAACACTATCTCCAAAGGACCGAAACGAGTGTCCTCTTGACACATGTCAACTAGGACTACCATCGGGTGTGCCCACAATGATTTCAATGCTCGTGGTACATTCGGCGTAATTCATGGACCTATCTAGCACTGAGATTAGCACTATCTCCAAACGGACCAAAACGAGCTTCCACTCACGTCACCTAGGAGGACAATTGGGTGCGTCCAAAACAATTTCCATGCCAATGGTACATTCGCGCAAACCGTGCAACTATATTGCGTCGAGATTAACACTATCTCCAAATGGACCAAAGCGAGTTTCCACTTGACCCACGTCACATAGGAGTACCATCGGTTGCACCCAAAATCATTTCTGAACCTATGGTACGTTCAGCGCAAACCGTGCACCTATCTTGTGTCTGAGTTAAAACTATCTCTAAACAGACTAAAATGATCTTCCGCTTGGTCTACGCCACCATGGAGTACCATCTGGTGTGCCCAAAGTGACTTTAGAGCCTATGGTATATTTGGCGCAAACTGTGCACCTATCTAGCCTCGGGATCAATACAATCTCCAAACGGACCGAAACGAGCTTCCACTTGACCAACATCACCTAGAAGTACCATCGGTGTGCCAGAAAGGATTTCCACAAACGTAGTAGATTCAGCGCAAACCATGCACCTTTCTAGCTTGAAATTAAAACTATCTCCAAATGGATCGAAACAAGCTTCCACTTGACATACATTACATAGGAGTACCGTCGGGTGTGCCCAAAGCGATTTCCATGCCCGTGGTACATTCGGCGCAAACTATGCACCTTTCTTGCACGGAAATTAAAACTATATGTAAATGGATCGAAATGAGCTTTCACTTAATCCACGCAACTAGGAGTACAATCAGGTGCGTCCAAAATGATTTCTGAGCCTATGGTATGTTTGGCGCAAACCGTGTACCTATCTTGTGTCAAGATTGACACTATCACCAAACAGACTGAAACGATCTTCCACTTGATCTATGCTACCTAGGAGTACTATCTGGTGTGCCCAAAGTAATTTCAGAGTCTATGGTACATTTGACGTGAACCGTGCATCTATCTTGCACCGAGACTAACACTATCTCCAAAGGACCGAAACGAGCTTCCACTTAACACACGTCAACTAGGACTACCATTGGGTGTGCCCATAATGATTTCCATGGTCGTGGTACATTCGAGGCAAACCGTGGACCTATCTAGCGCTGAAATTAACACTATCTCCAAACGGACCGAAACGAGCTTCCACTTGACCCATGTCACCTGGAGGAAATTAGGTGTGTCCAAAACAATTTCCATGCCAATGGTACATTCGCGCAAACCATGCACCTATCTTGCTTCGAGATTAACACTATCTCCAAATGGACCAAAGTAATTTCCACTTGGCCCACGTCATGTTGGAGTACCATCGGTTGTGCCCAAAATCATTTCTGAACCTATGGTACGTTCAGCGCAAACCGCGCACCTATCTTGTGTCAAGGTTAGGACTATCTCCAAATAGATAGAAACGACCTTCCACTTGATCTACGCCATGTAGGAGTACCATATGGTGTGCCCAACGCGATTTTCAGAGCCTATGGTACATTTGACGCGAACCATGCACCTATCTTGCATCAAGATTAACACTATCTCTAAGTGGACCAAAGCGAGTTTTCACTTGACCCATGTCACGTAGGAGTAGGGATGAAAACAATAAGGATATTTTCCGACGGTATTTGAGACCGAATCCGTTTAGAGGGGTTTTAATTCGTTCGTATCCGAGTCCGGATATTTAACATCCGATGCCGTATTCGTATTCGAATATTTAAATCACATATTTATGATGTCGATATCCAACCGTATCCTATCTGGCATTTTTTATACTATCCGTATTCAAATCCGATTCCGGACATAAATATGAAAACAAAGACGATATGAGTGATATCCATCCGTATCTGATCCGTTTTCATCCCTACGTAGGAGCACCATCAGTTGCGCCCAAAATCATTTATGAACCTACGGTACGTTCAGTGCAAAGATTTTACATTTGGCACAAACCATGCACCTTTCTTGTGCCAAAATTAAAACTATCTCCAAACAGATCGAAACAAGCTTCCACTTGACATACATTACATAGGAGTACCATCAGGTGTGCCCAAAGCAATTTCCATGCCCACGGTACATTGGCACAAACTGTGCACCTTTCTTGCACCGAAACTAAAGCTATGTCCAAACAGATTGAAATGAGCTTCCGCTTGATCCATGCACCTAGGAGTACAATCAGGTGTGTCCAAAATGATTTCTGAGTCTATGGTACGTTTGGCGCAAACCATGCACCTATCTTGTGTCAAGATTAACACTACCTCCAAACCGACTGAAACGATCTTCCACTTGATCTATGCCACCTAGGAGTATCTTTGGTATGCACAAAGTGATTTCAGAGCCTATGGTACATTTGGCACATACCGTGCACCTATCTAGCCTCGGGATAAATCCTATCTCCAAACAGACCAAAACGAGCATTCACTTGAACAACGTCACCTGGAAGTACCATCGGGTGTGCCTAAAAATATTTCCATGAATGTGGTACATTCAGCGCAAACCATGCACCTATCTTGCACCAAAATTAAAACTATCTCCAAACGGATTGAAATGAGCTTCTGCTTGATCCATGCACCTAGGAGTACAATCAGGTGCGTCCAAAATGATTTCTGAGACTATGGTACGATTGGCGCAAACTGCGCACCTATCTTGTGCCGAGATTAACACTATCTCCAAATGAACTGAAACGAGCTTCCACTTGACACATGTCACATAGGAGTACCATCACGTGTGCCCACGATAATTTCCAATGCCATGGTACATTCGGCGCAAACCGTGTGCCTATCTTGCACCGAGATTAACACTATCTCCAAACGGACTGAAACGAGCTTCCACTTGACTCACGTCACCTAGGAGGACCATCAGGCCTTGGAGTGAACCACGAGTCTGACCCTATAGCCAGGCGTGCAACCGCAGGCCCTGAGGATAATGGGGAACGTGTAGGCGTACGGCTGCACGCCGCAACGGCATATCCGCGTGAAGTAGAGTAGCACGATGTAGGGCCGCGTGACGGTGTGGAGGCAGACAGCAATGTTCTAGGGAAATGGGTCGCGAGTGGTGGGCTTCGGGAGGGGCTTGAAGATGGCATCTACGGTTGCGGTGGCACCGAGAACGGATGCGAAGGTGAGGAGGAGGTTGGAGAGGCGCATCAGGGAAGCGACGAGGTTCTCCCATTAGAGGCGGTGGTGGTGAGGTCCTCCAACCGGCAGCGGTGGCTCCCTGTCCCTGGTTCTAGGCATGGTCATGGGGGAAGGAGGAGTCGACGCATGGGATCCATGATCCGAGCACTGTGGTCGCTCGAGCAGATAGAAAAATATAAAAGACATGAGGATCTAAGAATTGAACCGTGCTGGCGGTGGAGAGGGTCGTAGGTGTGGGCATTGGAGACGGAAGGGAACGATGAGGAGGACCATACACATAATCCTGGTCGTCCGATTTGAGCAAGGAGAGAGAAGATTTTGAATCAATTTGGGTGGTCGATTTTTATGGAGTTGGTTTTCTGGGTACAATGTTTGGGGTGCGTGGAGGGGTGCTATCTCAACAGGGGAGGATATATGGGGTAGACCCAGCGATGAATAAGATGGTGCATTAGTTGGGTAGATTTGGAGCAAACCGTGCACCTATCTTGCGTCGAGATCAATACTTTCTCTAAATGGACCAAAACGAGCTTCCACTTAACAATGTCACCCAGTAGTACCATCTGGTGTGTCTAAAAAGATTTTCATGCCCATGGTACATTTTGAACAAACCATGCACCTATCTTGCGCCTAGATTAACACTATCGCTAAACAGAACAAAACGAGTATCCACTTGACCCACGTCACCTAGGAGTACCATCGCGTGTGCCCAAAATGATTTCCATGCCCGTGGTACATTCGGTGCAAACCGTGCACCTATCTTGCGCTGAGAGTAGCACTATCTCCAAATGGACTGTAATGAGGTCCCACTTGACCCATGTCACCTAGGAGTTCCATCGGGTGCGTCCAAAATGATTTTCGAGCCAATGGTATGTTTGGCGCAAACCGTGCACCTATCCTACACTGAGACTAACACTATCTCCAAACAGAACGAAACAAGCTTCCACTTGACATAGATTACCTAGGAATACCATCAGGTGTACCCAAAGTGATTTCCATGATCATGGTGCATTTGGCGCAAACCCTGCACCTATCTTGTGCCAAGATTAAAACTATCTCCAAACGTATCGAAATGAGCTTCTGCTTGATCCATGTCACCTAGGAGAACAATCAGGTGCATCCAAAATAATTTTGAGCCTATGGTATGCTTGGCGCAAACCGTGTATCTATCTTGTGCTGAGACTAACACTATCTTCAAATAGACCGAAATAAGCTTCCACTTGACATACATTACCTAGGAGTACCATCGGGTCTGCCCAAAGCGATTTCCATGCTTGTGGTACATTTGGCGCAAACCGTGCACCTATCTTGCGCTGAGATTGAAACTATGCCTAATCGTATAAAAATGAGCTTCTACTTAATCCACGTCACCTTGGAGTACAATCAGGTGCGTCCAAAATAATTTCTGAGCCTATGGTATGTTTGGCACAAACGTGCACCTATCTTGCGTCAAGATTAACACTACTTCCAAATGGACCAAAATGAATTTCCACTTGACCCACGTCACGCAAGAGTACCATCGGCTGCACCCAAAATGATTTTTGAGCCTATGGTATGTTCGGCGCAAACCGTGCACCTATTATGTGTCAAGATTAACACTATCTCCAAACGGACCAAAACGAGCTTCCATTTCACCCACATCACCTAGGAGTTCCATCGGGTGCACCCAAAATGATTTCCATGCCCATGGTACATTCGGCGCAAACCGTGCACCTATCTTGCGTTGAGATTAACACTATCTGCAAATGGACCAAAACTAGTTTCCATTTGACCCATGCACCATCAGCTGTGCGCAAAATGATTGTCGAGCCCATGGTACGTTTTGCGTAAACCATGCACCTGTCATGCGTCGAGATTAACACTATCTCCAAACGGACCAAAACGAGCTTCCATTTCACCCTTGTCACCTAGGAGTTCCATTGCGTACGCCCGAAATGATTTCCATGCCCACGGTAAATTTGGCGCAAACCGTGCACCTATCTTACATCGAGATTAACACTCTCTACAAATGACCTCGAAGCCTATGGTACGTTCGGTGCAAACCGTGCACCTATCTTACGTGGAGACTAACATTATCTCCAAATGGACGGAAATGGGCTACCACATGACACACGTCACCTAGGAGTACCATCGAGTGTGCCCAAAATAATTTCAATGCCGGTGGTACATTCGGCGCAAACCGTGCACCTATCTTGTGTCGAGATTAATACTATCTCCAAATGGACTGAAGTGAGCTTCCACTTGACCAATGTGACCTAGCTGTACCACTTGCAGTGCCTGAAAAGATTTCCATGCCCATGGTACATTCAGCGCGAACCGTGCACCTATCTTGCGTTGAAATTAACAATATCTCCAAATGGACCGAATGAGTTTCGACTTGGCCGACGTCATGTAGGATTACCAACGGTTGAGCCCAAAATGATTTTCGAGCCTATGGTATGTTCAGCACAAACCATGCACCTATCTTGCGTCGAGATTTACACTATGTCTAAACAAGCTGAAACGAGTTTCCACTTGACCTACATCTCCTTGGAGTACCCTTGGGTGTGCCCAAAGCGATTTCGGAGCCTATGATACATTCAGCACAAACCGTGCACCTATCTTGCTTCGAGATTAATACTATCTCCAAATGGACCGAAACGAGCTTCGATGCCCGTGGTACATTCGGCACAAACTATGCACCTATCTTGCAACCTAGATTAACACTATCTCTAAATGGACCAAAACGAGCTTCCACTTGACCCACGTCACCTAGGAGTACCATCGGGTGTGCCTACAATGATTTCCATGCTCGTGGTACATTCGGTGCAAACCGTGCACCTATCTTACGCCGAGATTAACACTATCTCTAAACGGACCGAAACGAGGTTCCACTTGACCACGTCACCTAGGAGTTCCATCGGGTGTGTCCAAAATGATTTTTGAGCCTATGGTACGTTCGGTGCAAACCGTGAACCTATATTGCGCTGACACTAACACTATCTCCAAAGGGACCGAAACGAGCTTCCATTGACCATGTCACCTAGGAGTTCCATCGGTGCACCCAAAATGATTTCCATGCCCATGGTACATTCGGCGCAAACTATGCACCTATCTTGCGTCGAGATTAACACTATGTGCAAATGGACCAAAACGAGTTTCCATTTGACCCAAGTCATGTAGGAGTACCTTCGGCTGCACCCAAAATGATTCTCGAGCCCATGGTACGTTCAGTGCAATCCGTGCACCTGTCATGTGTAACACTATCTCGAAACGGACTAAAATAAGCTTCTATTTCAGCCACATTACCTAGGAGTTCCATCGGGTGCGCCAGAAATGATTTCCATGCCCGTGGTACATTCGGCGCAAATTGTGCACTTGCATCGAGATTAACACTATCTGCAAATGACTTCCAAGCCTATGGTACGTTCGGCTCAAACCATGCACCTATCTTGCATAGAGACTAACACTATCTCCAAACAAATGGAAAGAGCTCCCACTTGACACACGTCACCTAGGAGTACCATTGGGTGTGCCCAAAATAATTTCAATCCTCATTGTACATTTGGCGCAAACCGTGCATCTATCTTGCATCGAGATTAATACTATCTCCAAATGGACTGAAGTGAGCTTCCACTTGACCAATGTGACCTAGCTGTACCACTTGCAGTGCCTGAAAAGATTTCCATGCCCATGGTACATTCAGCGCGAACCGGAACGAGCTTCCACCTGACCAATGTCACCTAGTAGTACCATTTGGTGTGCCTGAAAAGATTTCCATGCCTATGGTACTTTCGACGCAAACCGTGCACCTATCTTGCGTCGAAATTAACAATATCTCCAAATTGACCGAAATGAGTTTCCACTTGACCGATGTCACGTAGGAGTACCATCGGTTGCGCCCAAAATGATTTCCGAGCCTATCATATGTTCGGCGCAAATTGTGCACCTATCTTGCGTGGAGATTAAAAGTTTCTCCAAATAGACTGAAACGAGCTTCCACTTGACCAATGTCACCTAGTTGTACCATTAGGTGTGCCTAAAAAGATTTCCGTGCCCATGGTACAGTCGGCACAAACTATGCACGTATCTTGTGCCTAGATTAACACTATCTCTAAACGGACCGAAATGAGCTTCCACTTGACCCACGTCACTTAGGAGTATCATCACGTGTGCCCAAAATGATTTCCATGCTCATGGTACATTGGCGCAAACTGTGCACCTATCTTGTGTCGAGATTAACACTACCTCCAAACGGACCAAAACGAGGTTCCACTTGACCCACGTCACCTAGGAGTTCCATCGGGTGCATCCAAAATTATTTTTGAGCCTATGGTACATTTGGCGCAAAACCGTGCACCTATCTTACGCCGAGACTAACATTTTCTTCAAATAGACCAAAACAAGCTTGCACTTGACATATATTACCTAGGAGTACCATCGGGTGTATCCAAAGTGATTTCTATGCCTGTGGTACATTGAGCGCAAACCGTGCACCTATCTTACGCCGAGATTAAAAGTATCTTGAAACAGAATGAAATGAGCTTCCGCTTGATCCACGTCACCTAGGAATACAGCTAGGTGTGTCCAAAATGAATTTTGAGCCTATGGAACATTCGGTGCAAACCGTGCTCCCATCTTGCACTGAGACTAACACTATCACCTAACGGACCGAAACAAGCTTCCACTTGACATATAATACCTAGGAGTACCATACGGTGTGCCCAAAGCGATTTCCATGCCTGTGGTACATTTGGTGCAAACTGTAACCTATCGTGCGCTGAGATTAAAACTATCTCTAATCGGATCGAAATGATCTTTTGCTTGATCCACGTCACCTAGCAGTACAATAGAGTGCGTCCAAAATAATTTCTAAGCCTATAGAAGGTTTGGTTGCATCAAGATTAGCACTATCTCCAAACAGACTGAAACGAGCTTTGACTTGACCTACATCACCTAGAAGTGCCCTCGGGTGTGCCCAAAGCGATTTCTGAGCCTATGGTATATTCGGTGCAAACCATGCACCTATCTTGCGTCGAGATTAAAACTATCCCCAAATGGACCGAAACGAGCTTCACTTGACCAACATCACCCAGTACTACCATCTGGTGTGCCTGAAAAGATTTCCATGCCCGTGGTACATTCGGCACAAACCATGCACCTATCTTGCACATAGATTAACACTATCTACAAACGGACCGAAATGAGCTTCCACTTGACTCATATCACCTAGGAGTACCACGTGTGCACAAAATGATTTCCATGCCGGTGGTACATTCGGCACAAATCGTGCACCTATCTTGTGTCGAGATTAACACTCTCTCCAAATGAACCGAAACGAGGTTCCACTTGACCCATATCACCTAGGAGTTCCATCGGGTGCGTTTAAAATGATTTTTAGCCTATGGTACGTTCAGCGCAATTTGTGCACCTATCGTGCGCTGAGATTAACACTATCTCCAAATGGACCGAAAGAAGCTTCCACTTGACATAGATTACCTAGGAGTAAATCGGGTGTGCCCAAATCGATTTCCATGCCCGTGGTGCATTTGGTGCAAACCATGCACCTATCTTGCGTCAAGATTAAAACTATCTACAAACGGATTGAAATGAGCTTCCGCTTGCTCCACATCACCTAGGCGTACAATCCGGTGCGTCCAAAATCATTTTTGAGCCTATAGTGGTTCGACGCAAACCGTGCACCTATCTTGCGCCGAAACTAACACTATCTTCAAACGGACCGAAACAAGCTTCCACTTGACATACATTATCTAGGGTACCATCGCGTGTGCCTAAAGCGATTTCTATGCCCGTGCTACATTTAGCGCAAACCGCACACCTACCTTGCGCTGAGATTAAAACTATCTCTAGTCATATAGAAATGAGCTTCTGCTTGATCCACGTCACCTAGGAGTACAATCCGGTGCATCTAAAATAATTTCTGAGCCTATGGTATGTTCGGCGCAAACATGCACCTATCTTGTATCGAGATTAACACTATCTCTGAATGGACCAAAACGAGCTTCCACTTGACCCAAGTGTAAACACAACCCAAAATTAAAAATGTTTCCTCTGTCACACCCGGTTTTCTAAAGAACAAAACCAGACTAATCATATGTGTGCCCAGGAAGTCCACACATATGCCAGAATGAAAAAGTATCAGAAACAATGTTATTATATAACGTATACATAGCTATATTAACACTTACATCAGAGTATCGCGGAACGGTGACTAAACTTCAGGCTCCATTCTTCTCAGGGACGGCTGACTGGGGGTAACATATGCCTAGCACCTCTACTAGTCTTCTGGAAACTCCACTACACCTTTGTCCTTCTTCCGAGTAGCATCTTACTACACATTGGAGTGTGGGAGAAATAGCAAGAGTGAGTCCATGTCGAACTCAACAAATATAACACAGGGTTCATGAGACTCAAAAAGGCTAGACACTGTTTGACTGCGTTTAGCTTTTAATCATCATATAATTAGCAATTGAGTAGCATCAAGATAATCCAATCCCATTAATGAATCAATGATCAATTGTAACAAGGATAATGAATAGCATTAACATGGGCATAATAATAATCAACAATAATTAAGCATAATATAATAATGGTGATCAACTATTCTGTAAGAATCCCCAAGGCCGCTCGTATCCGTGAGCACGGCTAGTATACCAGTTTTTAACTCTGCGCAGAGGTGTACACTTTCACTGTGGGTCATGATTTCCAAATGCATGGGTTAATTACTCCCAAAACACTGAAAACCATATAAAGCCATTCAAAAGTTCGTCTAACAAGTTAGGGCCATTAGATTCACTCGGCAGGCAGATGTAGAACCCCCCTTCCCAATGGCACAACAACTCGCAGCCTATACACACTAAGGACAGGGGCTCGCCCTACACCCAATGTGGCAAGCCATTCTTACGCCAGTTAAGGTAACCACTAACAAGCTAGAAAAGGTCTCTTGAACAACTAGAGCCAGAGCCATATAGCCCTCACAGCTGTACTGTATGTCCCGGTTATCACTTACAGGTAAGTCCTTACGGAGAGTAACTAGAGCATCAAAATAACCCACATGCTCTAGCCCCCTTTCAACAGAAATAAAATCATCTTAATTGGTTGATTGCATAATCCATTAGTCAAATTACAAGATCATTGTTCATAATTAAGCGCTAGCAGTAGCTACCCAAATGCACATCCCATAGGTGACAAGGAAACAAGATATCAATAGCTAAGTTATAATCTCTATGGTTGTCAAGGAGAACACATGCATATGTATGATAATTTCAGTGAATAGGACAACATGGATGGTCCCATGTTATACTTGTCTTAGAACTTGCTTTACACCCAAAGCAACTTGCTCAGAGAACCTTCAGTTATCTTCTAGTCATCCCCGCTTGATCTTCAGCGCTCATGAACGGTTTTCATTCTACTCATAGCAAGCACCACGCACAGGCAAACATACAAACAACAATAAAAGCAACTAAGAATAGTACACCACATGAGAGAAAACAGCGTA
Organism: Saccharum hybrid cultivar R570; assembly: GCA_038087645.1. NCBI lineage: Eukaryota > Viridiplantae > Streptophyta > Magnoliopsida > Poales > Poaceae > Saccharum > Saccharum hybrid cultivar. Next base: position 37,893,292 of record JAQSUU010000307.1, on the reverse strand, counting down.
CTAAAAGAGAGCTATCGGCTACGGTCACGAGAACACAAGAAACGTCGATAACGGAACTATCGTTAAAAAGAAAAAGACTATCAGAATATTTATATTATAAAAGGAACAACTACATGCTTGATTTATTTTAGCTAAGAAAAGTACTTAGTTCATATTAGACAAATCATATTTGGACTCAACACCGAGTTGAAACTAACCATAGTTTATATACTTTATAAATATTTCCACATAATATTTTATTAAGCAAGTTATGCTTTTATATTTGCAAAAGAAATAATTTTGTGAGAGCATCCCAAACGCACGTCAAAGTGCTAGCCTAAGCAATTTACAAATTAAAAATATGTTTATGTTAGTTGCTAATTATTTTTACATTTATTTACATATACAAAATCGAAATGTACGTCCATGTTGTTTTTAGATTGAAAACTGGTTACGTACCCATTAATCGAATTAATATTTAACAATGAACACAAGAAGTGATGTAGCGGCTATCAGGAGTTTTATGTATTACAATAGAAAAGAAAAGGCTACATGCTTAATTCATTTTAATTAAACAAGACCATGTGAAATAATAGCTCAGATTAGTCAAATAATATTTTAATTCAAAAGACAAGTTAAACTAGCTGTATTTTAATTTGTATACGTGCATGTATCATTTAATCAAACTAAACATTAACTTTGTAAAAGAAAAGTGCATGTGAAATTATCTACACAAGTTTATCATATATGCAACGTACTTAGACTAAGCAAATTTTAGTTATAAGATAGATACAAGTACGTTAATCAATTTAATATTTAACGGTATATAGAAAAACATGTGCCAACTGAACGAAATCAATTATGTTTCAAAGTTGAACTAAGCGTCTTATAATTCAAAAGACATTTAGTTTAATATTAATTAGATTAACATTAATTTAGATAGACTGAAGTATAAACCCGTGTTGCTTTTAATTAGAAACTCAATTGCACAAGCATAAATCAAATTAATATCTAACTTATAAAATTCAATGAGGTGGGATAGGTTAAACGTTCCTACTAACATGTAGCTTTGGTCGGCACGACCGCAACACGACAAGAACAGATTTGAATCACTATATAGCTTTTAATTAACAAAGCATTAAATAATCATTAATTAAATTAGTATTTAAGTTAATAATTTTTAGAATTGTGTGACATGACAAATGATAGCACCACTGCGTAGAGCACGATGACACGAATCTAACGCGACTAGAATGACTCAAATCAGAGTTAAAATGATTAAACGGTGGAGATTAAAAGATCGGTGGCGAACTAGTACGATACTTCGTTTTCTTCCTTGAAATCCTGTACAATTTTCTTAGCCGTTGAATCTTCAAACCTTTCCTCCAACACCTCCTTTATATGCTCTTTGTCCTTGTCCCAATTTAATATTTCTCCTGTTCTGAGCGATGCAATGAGCTGGTTTATGTGCTTATTATCACGTCGTTTAGACACTACTGAATCGCAATCTGTTATCAAAGGTACATTTGTACTTTGGCTGGCATTGCTTCCATTCTTCTTCGTAAAGGAGAACTTCGCAGCAATGTTCATAAAAACATTGCTTGATGTAACGTCAGTGACATTTTGCGTTAGAAACGTGCCGACCACGTTAGTAAGTACGGATCCTTTCCAATTCGAAAACTCCCTTTTACCGATGATTGCGCGTGCAGGCCCCATGAACTTATCCACCAAGACCTGCAAACGTTGGCGCCCCTCTTCGAGCTCAGGGCCCTCAGGGACGCCGTCCAGGTCGTCGCCCAAGCACGTCTCGTCCGATCGCACCAGCTCGTTGTACGCCGCCTCTATCGCGGGGGTGATGCGCACCAGCTGCCGCAGCGTCTTCACGTCGGGAAGCACCACGGACTCGAACCCCCAGTGCGGCACGTACATCAGCTCCGTTCCAGCGGACTCATTGCGAACGGCGAGCGCCATGGCGATGGGGTCATCGTCATCGGCAACGATGGCGTCTTCATCTTCATCAGAAGCAGCATCGGCCTTCTGCTTGCTCTTGTAAGGCTTCAGGACAAGTTTGGCCACCCGTCTTGTTCGGCACCTCCTGCCCGTTGGCCGACGCTGACGCCGCCATGGCTCTGCTGGGTGCTGGCTGCTGCTCTCAACTGAATCTCAGTCCCAGGGTTGCCTTCATCGGGGAAGCCACGGCGGTTGCAGGTGGCGGCTGGAACTCGCTAGGGCAAGACACAGATTGAAGTCGCAGCTCTGACGTTGCGGCGGAAGATCATAAGCGGCACGAGTTATATAGCACAGGTTGGGCCTTCGCACGTGTAGAGGACTTGGACTCGGCAAGACGTACGTATAGAAACAGGATTTGTTTCCTTACGTGTACAGCCGCTCAACATGCATGCACGTATACATATATATGTATATTTAAGATACGGCGAGAGATAGTGGGAGCTACGAGCGACGGCTCGCGATAAGAGTTGTACTTCTAAAATCAGGGCGTCGAGGGCTATGACGGCATATATATAGTTGTAGGGTTTGGAAACTTTTCAGAATTTCTTAATTTCGGGATTATTTTAATTCCGCGAATAAAATAATTCTAGAAAATCTAGAATTACCTTTTTGGCCGTGAAAAATAGCCCGGAGCTCAGAAAAATCACGGGAAAAATCCTGGAGACTCTTGGAAAGATAAGGAACTCAACTAAATGAGTTTGAGCTCATGAAAAGATTGATGAAGAGATCCAGGAAAAAGATTAAGCTCACGGAAATTGAAATTTTAAATCCAGAAAATGCCAAAAAAATTTTTGATGAGAAGTAAACGTCGTCCTATGATATTTTTTAAAAAAATAGCACTCATCAACACCAAAGACAAGCATCACACAAACACCACATTATAAAATTAATATAGAAAAGTTTAAAACCACAATTTTCTATATTTAAATTAGCAGCAACTTAACTTATCTAATAAATTTATTCAAATATTGAAATTATTTATTTTTATTTAGTGTTTTGTAAACACAACGCAAAATTAAAAATTTTGAGTGTGACACCAAGTCACGCAGGAGTACCATTGGCTGCACCCAAAATGATTTCTGAGCCTATGGTACGTTCGCCGCAAACCATGCATCTATCATGCGTTGAGATTAACACTATCTCCAAACGGACCAAAATGAGCTTTCATTTCATCCACGTCACCTAGGAGTTCCATTGGGTGCACCGAATATGATTTCCACGCCCATGGTACATTCGACGCAAACCATGTACCTATCTTGCATCGAGATTAACACTATCTGCAAATGGACCAAAACAAGTTTCTGTTTGACCTACGTCACATAGGAGTACCATCGGTTGCGCCCAAAATGATTCCCGAGCCCATGGTACGTTTGGCACAAATCGTGCACCAGTCATGCATCAGATTAACACTATTTCCAAATAGACTGAAACAAGCTTCCATTTCACCCACATCACCTAACAGACCGAAACAAGATTCCACTTGACATAATACCTAGGAGTACCATCCGGTGTGCCCAAAGCGATTTCCATGCCTATGGTACATTTGGTGCAAACTATAACCTATCATGCGCTGAGATTAAAACTATCTCTAATCGGATCGAAATGATCTTTTGCTTGATCCACGTCACCTAGCAGTACAATAGAGTGCGTCCAAAATAATTTCTAAGCCTATAGAAGGTTTGGTTGCATCAAGATTAGCACTATCTCCAAACAGACTGAAACGAGCTTTGACTTGACCTACATCACCTAGGAGTGCCCTCGAGTGTGCCCAAAGCGATTTCTGAGCCTATGGTATATTCGGTGCAAACCATGCACCTATCTTGCGTCGAGATTAAAACTATCCCCAAATGGACCGAAACGAGCTTCACATGACCAACATCACCCAGTACTACCATCTGGTGTGCCTGAAAAGATTTCCATGCCCGTGGTACATTCGGCACAAACCATGCACCTATCTTGCACATAGATTAACACTATCTACAAACGGACCGAAATGAGCTTCCACTTGACTCACGTCACCTAGGAGTACCACGTGTGCACAAAATGATTTCCATGCCGGTGGTACATTCGGCGCAAATCGTACACCTATCTTGCGCCGAGATTAACACTCTCTCCTAATGAACCGAAACGAGATTCCACTTGACCCATATCACCTAGGAGTTCCATCGGGTGCGTTTAAAATGATTTTTCAGGCTATGGTACGTTCAGCGCAATTTGTGCACCTATATTGCGCTGAGACTAACACTATCTCCAAACGGACCGAAAGAAGCTTCCACTTGACATAGATTACCTAGGAGTAAATCGGGTGTGCCCAAATCAATTTCCATGCCCATGGTGCATTTGGTGCAAACCATGCACCTATCTTGCGTCAAGATTAAAACTATCTACAAACGGATTGAAATGAGCTTCCGCTTGCTCCACATCACCTAGGAGTACAATCCGGTGTGTCCAAAATCATTTTTGAGCCTATAGTGGTTCGGCGTAAACCGTGCACCTATCTTGTGCCGAAACTAACACTATCTTCAAACGGACCGAAACAAGCTTCCACTTGACATACATTATCTAGGGTACCATCGCGTGTGCCTAAAGCGATTTCTATGCCTGTGCTACATTTAGCGCAAACCGCGCACCTACCTTGCGCTGAGATTAAAACTATCTCTAGTCATATAGAAATGAGCTTCTGCTTGATCCACGTCACCTAGGAGTACAATCGGGTGCATCTAAAATAATTTCTGAGGCTATGGTATGTTCGGCGCAAACATGCACCTATCTTGTATCGAGATTAACACTATCTCTGAATGGACCAAAACGAGCTTCCACTTGACCCAAGTCACGCAGGAGTACCATTGGCTACACCCAAAATGATTTCTGAGCCTATGGTACGTTCGCCGCAAACCATGCACCTATCATGCGTTGAGATTAACACTATCTCCAAACGGACCAAAATGAGCTTCCATTTCATCCACGTCACCTAGGAGTTCCGTTGGGTGCACCGAATATGATTTCCACGCCCATGGTACATTCGACGCAAACCATGTACCTATCTTGCATCGAGATTAACACTATCTGCAAATGGACCAAAACAAGTTTCTATTTGACCTACGTCACATAGGAGTACCATCGGCTGCGCCCAAAATGATTCCCGAGCCCATGGTACGTTCGGCACAAATCGTGCACCAGTCATGCATCGAGATTAACACTATCTCCAAATAGACTAAAACAAGCTTCCATTTCACCCACGTCACCTAGAAGTTCCATCGAGAGCGCCCGAAATGATTTTCATGCCCATGGCACATTCAGTGCAAACCGTGCACCTACCTTGCATCGAGATTAACACTATCTGTAAATGATTTCCAAGCCTATGGTACATTCAGTGCAAACCGTGCACCTATCTTGTGCAGAGACTAACACTAACACCAAACGGACGGAAACGAGCTACCACTTGACACACATCACCTAGGAGTACCATCGGGTGTGCCCAAAATAATTTCAACGCCCGTGGTACATTCGGAGCAAACAGTACACCTATCTTGTGTTGATATTAACACTATCTCCAAACAGACCAAAATGAGCTTCCGTTTTACCCACATCACTTAGGAGTTCCATTGGGGGCACCCAAAATGATTTCCATGCCCATGTATATTTGTCACAAACCGTGCACCTATCTTGCGTCAAAATTAACACTATCTCCAAACAGACTAAAACGAGCTTTCACTTGACCTACGTCACCTAGGAGTACCCTTAGGTGTGCCCAAAGCGATTTTAGAGCCTACGGTACATTTGGCGCAAACCGTGCACCTATCTTGCGTTGAGATTAACACTATCTGCAAATGGACCAAAACGAACTTTCACTTGACCAACTTTACCTAGTAGTACCATCGGGTGTGGCGGAAAAGATTTCCATGCCTGTGGCACATTTGGCACAAACTGTGCACCTATCTTGCGCCTTGATTGACACTATCTCCAAACAGACCGAAATGAGCTTCCACTTAACCCACATCACCAAGGAGTACCATTGCTGTGCCTAAAATAATTTCCATGCCCATGGTACATTCGGCGCAAACCGTGCTCCTATCTTGCGCCGAGATAAACTCTATCTCCAAATGGACCGAAATGAGGTTCCACTTGACCCATGTCACCTAGTAGTTCCATCGGGTGAGTCCAAAACAATTTTCAAGCATATGGTACGTTTGGTGTAAACTGTGCACCTATCTTGCACCGAGACTAACACTATCTCCAAATGGACGGAAACAAGCTTCCACTTGACATACATTACCTAGGAGTACACCATCGGGTGTGCCCAAAGCGATTTCCATGCCCGTGGTGCATTTGGCGCAAACCATGCAAGTTTCTTGCGCTGAGATTAAAATTGTCTTCAAACGTATCAAAATGGGCTTCCGCTTGATCCACATCACCTTGGTGTACAATCAGGTGCATCCATAATAATTTTTGGCCTTTGGTATGTTTGGCGCAAACCAAGCACCTATCTTCCACTGAGACTAACACTATCTTCAAACAAATTGAAACAGTCTCACACTTGACATACATTACCTAGGAGTACCATCGGGTGTGCCCAAAGCGATTTCCATGCCTGTGGTACATTCAGCACAAACCGTGCACCTATCTTGCGTTGAGATTAAAAATGATGTCGAAATGGATCGAAATGAGCTTCTATTTGATCCACATCACCTAGGAGTCTAATCAGGTGCATCTAAAATGATTCTGAGCCTTTGGTACATTCGATGCAAACCGTGCACCTATCTTGCACCGAGAATAACACTATCCCGTAACGGACCGAAACAAGCTTCCACTTGACATACATTACCTAGGAGTAGCATAGGGTGTGCCCAAAGCGATTTCGATGCCCGTGCTACATTTGGCTCAAACTATGCACCTGTCTTGCACTGAGACAAAAACTATCTCTCATCGGATCGAAATGAGCTTTTGCTTGTTCCACGTCACCTAGGAGTACAATCGGGTGCATCCAAAATAATTTCTATGCCTATGGTACGTTCGGCGCAAACCGTGCACCTATCTTGCGTCGAGATTAACACTATCTCCAAATAGTCTAAAACGAGCATCCACTTGACCTACATCTCCTAGGAGTAGCCTTGGGTGTGGCCAAAGCGATTTTAGAGCCTGTACATTCAAAGCAAACCGTGCACCTATCTTGCGTCAAGATTAATACTATCTCCAAATAGACCAAAAATAAGCTTCCACTTGACACACGTCACCTAGGAGTACCATCGGGTGCGTCCAAAATGATTTTTGAGCCTATCGAATGTTCAGCAGAAACCATGCACCTATCTTGCGCTGAGACTAACACTATCTCCATACAGACTGAAATGATTTTCCACTTGATCTACATCACCTAGGAGTACCATCGGGTGCGCCCAAAGCGATTTTAGAGCCTATGGTACATTTGCCACAAACCATGCACCTATCTTGCGCTGAGACTAACACTATCTCCAAACAGACTGAAACGATTTTCCACTTGATCTACGTCACCTGGAGTACCATTGGGTGCGCCGAAAGCGATTTCAGAGACTATGGTACATTCAGCGCAAACCGTGCACCTATCTGGTGTTGAGATTAATACTATCTCTAAACGGATCAAAACGAGCTTCCACTTGACCAACGTCCCTAGTAGCACCATCGGGTGTGCCAGAAAAGATTTCCATGCCCGTGGTACATTCAGCACAAACCGTGTACCTATCTTGCGCCTAGATTAACACTATCTCCAAGTGGACCAAAAATGAGCCTCCACTTGACCCATGTCACCTAGGAGTACCATCGTGTGTGCCCATAATGATTTCCATGCCCGTGGTACATTCGGTGCAAACTATGCACCTATCTTGCGTCGAGATTAACACTATCTACAAATGGACCGAAACAAGGTTCCACTTGACCCATGTCACCTAGGAGTTCCATTGGGTGCGTCCAAAATGATTTTTGAGCATGTGGTATGTTCCACTTGGCATACATTACATAGGAGTACCATCGGGTGTGCCCAAAGTGATTTCCATGCCCATGCTACATTTGGCAAAAACCGTGCACCTATCTTACGTTGAGATTAAAACTATCTCTAATCATATAGAAATGAGCTTTCGCTTGATGCACATCACCTAGGAGTACAATTGGGTGCGTCCAAAATAATTTCTGAGCCTATGGTATGTTCGACACAAACATGCACCTATCTTGCGTCGAGAATAACACTATCTATAAATGGACCAAAACGAGTTTCCACTTGACCCAGTCAAGCAGGAGTACCATCGGCTGCACCCAAAATGATTTCTGAGCCTATGGTACGTTCGGTGCAAACCGTGCACCTATCATGCGTTGAGATTAACACTATCTCCAAACAGACCAAAACGAGCTTCCATTTCATCCACGTCACCTAGTTCCATCGGGTGCATCCAAAATGATTTCCACGCCCATGGTACATTTACCGGAAACCGTGCAACTATTTGTGTCGAGATTAACACTATCTGCAAAAGGACCAAAATGAGTTTCTATTGACCGACGTCACGTAGGAGTACCATTGGCTGCGCCCAAAATGATTCCCGAGCCCATGGTACGTTTCGGCGTAAACCGTGCATCTGTCATGTGTCGAGATTAAAACTATCTCCAAACGGACCGAAACAAGCTTCCATTTCACCCATGTCACCTAGGAGTTCCATCGAGAGCACCCAAAATGATTTCCATGCCCATGGCACATTCAGCGCAAACCAAGCACCTATCTTGCATCGAGATTAATACTACCTGCAAATGATTTCTAAGCCTATGGTACATTCGGTGCAAACCGTGCACCTATCTTGTGCCGAGACTAACACTATCTCCAAACAGACGAAAATGAGCTACCACTTGACACACGTCACGTAGGAGTACCATCGGGTGTGCCCAAAATAATTTCAACGCCCGTCGTACTTTCAGAGCAAACAATGCACCTATCTTGCGCTGATATTAACACTACCTCCAAACAGACCGAAACGTGCTTCCATTTCACTCACATCATCTAGGAGTTCCATCGGGTGCGCCCAAAATGATTTCCATGCCCATAGTACATTCGGCACAAACCGTGCACCTATCTTGCGTCAAAATTTACACTATCTCCGACAGACTAAAACAAGCTTCCACTTGATCTACGTACCTAGGAGTATCCTCAGGTGTGCCCGAAGCGATTTCAGAGCCTATTGTACATTCAGTGCAAACCATGCACCTATCTTGCGTTGAGATTGATACTATCTCCAAATGGACCAAAACGAGCTCCCACTTAACTAACATTACATAGTAGTACCATCGGGTGTGCCTGAAAAGATTTCCAGCCTGTGATACATTCAGCACAAACTATGCACCTATCTTGCGCCTAGATTGACACTATCTCCAAATGGATCGAAATGAGCTTCCACTTGACCCACATCCTCTAGGAGTACCATCACATGTGCCAAAAATGATTTACATGCCCGTGGTACATTTGGTGCAAATCGTGCTCCTATCTTGCGCCGAGATAAACACTACTCCGATTGGACCGAAACGAGGTTCCACTTGACCCACGTCACCTAGGAGTTCCATCGGGTGAGTCCAAAACGATTTTTGAGCTTATGGTACGTTCAGTGTAAACCACGCACCTATCTTACGCCGAGACTAACACTATCTCCAAATGGACTGAAACAAGCTTCCACTTGGCATATGTTACCTAGGAGTGTACCATCGGGTGTGCCCAAAGCAATTTCCATGCCCATGGTGCATTTTGCGCAAACCATGCAACTATCTTGCGCCGAGATTAAAACTATCTTCAAATGTTTCGAAATGAGCTTCCGCTTGATCCACATCACCTAGGTGTAGTGCATCCAAAATAATTTTTCTATATGTTCCGCGCAAATTGAGCACCTATCTTGTGCCGAGACTAACACTATCTTCAAATGGATCGAAATAGGCTTTCACTTGACATACATTACCTAGGAGTACCATCGAGTGTGCCCAAAGCAATTTCCATGCCTATGGTACATTCAGCGCAAGCCACCTATCCTACCTGAAATTAAAAGTATCTCGAAATGGATCAAAATGAGCTTCTGCTTGATCCACGACACCTAGGAGTACAATCAGGTGCATCCAAAATGATTTCTGAGCCTATGGTACGTTTGGTGCAAACTGTGCACCCATCTTGCACCGAGACTAACACTATCCCGTAATAGATCGAAACAAGCTTCCACTTGACATACATTACCTTGGAGTACCATAGGGTGTGTCCAAAGCGATTTCCATGCCCGTGGTAAATTTGGTGCAAACCGTGCACCTATCTTGCACTGAGATAAAAACTATCTCTAATCAGATCAAAATGAGCTTTCGCTTGATCCACGTCACCTAGGAGTAAAATCAGGTGCGTCCAAAATAATTGTTGAGCCTATGGTACGTTCGGCGCAAACCGTGCACCTATCTACATAGTCTGAAACGAGCATCCACTTGACCTACGTCACCTAGGAGTACCTGTAACACCCGTGTTTTTGCATCATGATAAAAACCACTAAAAATTTGAACTTTTTAAAACTTTACAACTAATTAAAACTTGACTATTTGTTTTCCGCAAAACCATTTTAAAAATCTATTTCCAAAACCCTGCATCAAAATTTACCATATGCATTTAATATAGAACATTGAATTATTTGCTTCATTGCTTGAATGCCTGAGTGCTTGCTTGAAATGCTCGATTGCTTGATTGCATGATTGATTGCTTTTCTGGAATTTATCTGCGGCACCAAAATAACTCCCTTAAATTCTCAATTATTTAAAACCTTTTCATTATATTATAGAAATAGATAATGCATCATAAGTATAAACAATATTTAGTTATCTTTCTTGTTTAATTATATTAGCCACTGCATTGATAGATTATAGATTTAATTGTTCTTCCTAATATTAGTTACATATGAAATCCTTGCTTTTAATTACTATAGTTATAATAGAATATATATAATATTTAGATACACATCATGGTTGCATTCTTTAACTTCCTAGCATTAGAAATAATGGAGCAAAGCGAGTTTCCACTTGACCCACGTCACGTAGGAGTACCATCGGTTGCGCCTAAAATCATTTCTGTACCTATGGTACATTCAATGCAAACCATGCACCTATCTTGCGTCGAGATTAACACTGTCTCCAAATGGACTAAAGCGAGTTTTCACTTGACCCGCGTCACGTAGGAGTACCATCGGTTGCGCCCAAAATCATTTCTGAACCTATGGTACGTTCAATGCAAACCGTGCACCTATCTTGTGTTGAGATTAACACTATCTCCAAAACAGACTAAAACGATCTTCCACTTGATCTACGCCAATTAGGAGTACCATCTGGTCTGCACAAAGCGATTTCTGAGCCTATGGTACATTTGGCGCAAACCGTGCACCTATCTTGCATCGAGATTAACACTATCTCTAAATAGACCAAAGCGAGTTTTCACTTGACACACGTCACGTAGGAGTACCATCGATTGCGCCCAAAATCATTTATGAACCTACGGTACGTTCAGTGCAAACCATGCACCTATCTTGTGTTGAGATTAGCACTATCTCCAAACAGACTGAAATGATCTTTCGCTTGATCAACGCCACCTTGGAGTACCATCTGGTGTGCCCAAAGCAATTTCAAAGCCTATGGGACATTTGGTACAAACTGTGCACCTATCTTGCCTTGGGATTAATACTACCTCCAAATGGACTGAAACGAACTTCCACTTGACCAACATCACCTAGAAGTACCATCGGGTGTGCCTCAAATGATTTCCACGAACGTGGTACATTCGGTGCAAACTGAGCACCTTTCTTGTGCCGAAATTAAAACTATCTCCAAATGGATTGAAACAAGCTTCCACTTGACATAACATAGGAGTACCTTCGAGTGTGCCCATAACGATTTCCATGCCTGTGGTATATTCATCACAAACTATGCACCTTTCTTGCATCGAAATTAAAACTATCTACAAACAGATCGAAATGAGCTTTTTCTTGATCCATGCACCTAGGAGTACAATTTGGTGCATCCAAAAAGATTTCTAAGCCTATGGTATGTTTAGCGCAAACCGTGCACCTATCTTGCGCCAAGATTAACACTATCTCCAAATGGATGGAAAACGAGCTTCCACTTGACACACGTCAGCTAGGACTACCATCGGGTGTGCCGACAATTGTTTCCATGCTCGTGGTACATTCGGCGCAAACCATGGACCTATCTAGCGCTGAGATTAACACTATCTCCAAACAGACCGTAACGAGCTTTGACTTGAACCATGTCACCTAGGAGTACCATTGGGTGTGCCCAAAATGATTTCTAGGCCTGTGGTACATTCGGCGCAAACCGTGCACCTATCTTGTGCCGAGATTAACACTATCTCCAAATGGACCGAAACGAGCTTCCACTTGACCCATGTCACCTAGGAGGACCCTTGGGTGCGTCCAAAACAATTTCTAGGCCAATGGTATGTTCACGCAAACCGTGCACTATCTTGCGTCAGGATTAACACTATCTCTAAATGTACCAAACCGAGTTTCCACTTGACCCACGTCACGTAGGAGAACCATCGGTTGCGCCCAAAATCATTTGTGAACCTATGGTATGTTCAGCACAAACCGTGCACCTATCTTGTGACGAGTTTAACACTATCTCCAAACAGACTGAAACGATCTTCCACTTGGTCTACACCACCTAGAAGTACCATATGGTGTGCCTAAAGCGATTTCAGAGCCCATGGTACATTTGGTGCAAACCGTGCACCTATCTTGCCTTAGGATTAATACTATCTCCAATCGGATCGAAACGAGCTTCCACTTGACTAACATCACCTAGAAGTACCATCAGGTGTGCCGAAAATGATTTCCGTGAACGTGGTACATTCGGTGCAAACCGTGCACCTTTCTTGCGTCAAAATTAAAACTAACTCTAAACAGATAGAATTAAGCTTCCGCTTGATCCACGCACCTAGGAGTACAATCAGGTGTGTCCAAAATGATTTTCTAAGCCAATGGTAATTTTGGCACAAACCATGCACCTATCTCGTGTCGGCATTAACACTATGTCCAAACAGACTAAAAACATCTTCCACTTGATATATGCCACCTCGGAGTACCATCTGGTGTGCACCAAGCAATTTCAGAGCCTATGGCACATTTGGCGCAAACCGTGCACCTATCTTGCCTCGGGATAAAAACTATCTCCAAACGGACCAAAACGAGCTTCCACTTGACCAACGTCACCTAGAACTACCAGCGGGTGTGCCTAAAAAGATTTCCAAGATTGTGGTACATTCGGCGCAAACCATGCACCTTTCTTGCGCCGAAATTTAAACTATCTCCAAACGGATTGAAACAAGCTTCCACTTGACATACATTGAGTAGGAGTACCATCGGATGTGTCCAAAGCGATTTCCATGCCTGTGGTACATTCGACGCAAACCATGCACCTTTCTTGCGCTGAAATTAAAACTATCTCTAAACGGATCAATATGAGCTTTCACTTGATCCATGCACCTAGGAGTACAATCAGGTACATCTAAAATGTTTTCTAAGCCTATGGTACGTTTGACGCAAACTGTGCACCTACCTTGTGTCGAGATTAACACTATCTCCAAATAGACTAAAACGATCTTCCACTTGATCTGTGCCACTTAGGAGTACCATCTGGTGTGCACAAATCGATTTCAGAGCCTATGGTATATTTGGCGTAAACCGTGCACCTATCTTGCCTTGGGATAAATACTATCTCTAAATGGACCAAAATGAGCTTCCACTTGATCAATGTCACCTAGAAATACCATCGGGTGTTCCTAAAAAGTTTCAATGAACATGGTACATTCGGCACAAACCGTGCACCAATCTTGCGCCGGGACTAACACTATCTCCAAATAAACCGAAACAAGCTTCCACTTGACTTACATTACATAGGAGTACCATCGGGTGTGCCCAAAGTGATTTCCATGCCTGTGGTACATTCGGCGCTAACCGTGCACCTTTCTAGCGCTGAAATTAAAACTATCTCCAAATGGATCGAAATGAGCTTTCGCCTGAACCATGGACCTAGGAGTACATTTAGGTGCGTCTAAAATGATTTCTGAGCCTATGGTACGTTTGGCACAAACCGTACACCTATCTTGCGTTGAGATTAACACTATCTCCAAATGGACCAAAGCGAGTTTCCAATTGACCCACGTCACGAGGAGTACCATTGGTTGCACCCAAAATGATTTTTGAACCTATGGTATGTTCAGCGCAAACCATGCACCTATCTTGCGTCGAGATTTATACTATCTCCAAATGGACCAATGCTTGTTTCCACTTTGACCGATGTCACGTAGGAGTACCATCGGTTGCACCCAAAATGATTTCTGAACTGATTATACGTTCAGCGCAAACCGTGCACCTATCTTGCATCGAGTTTAACACTATCTCCAAACAGACGGAAATGATCTTGCACTTGATCTACTCCACCTAGGAGTACCATCTAGAGTGCCTATAACGATTTCACCGTGCACCTATCCTACCTTGAGATTAATACTATCTCCAAATGGACCGAAACAAGCTTCCACTTGACCAATGTCACCTAGAAGTACTATCAAGTGTGCCTAAAAAATTTCCATGCCCATGGTACATTCGGCGCAAATGGTACACCTATCTTGCACCTAGATTAATACTATTTCCAATTGGACCGAAACAAGCTTCCACTTGACACACATCACCTAGCAGTACCATTGTTGTGCTCAAAATGATTTCCATGCCCGTGGTACATTCGGCGCAAACTGTGCACCTATCTAGCGCTGAGATTAACACTATCTCCAAACAGACTGAAGCGAGCTTCCACTTGACCCACGTCACCTAGGAGTACCATCGGGTGTGCCCATAATAATTTCCAAGCCACAGTACATTCGGCACAAACTGTGCACCTATCTTGTGCCGAGATTAACACTATCTCCAAATAGACCAAAAAGAGCTTCCAACCCACGTCACTAGGTAGTACCATCGGGTGTTTCCAAAATAAATTCCAAGCCTATGGTACGTTTGGCGCAAACTTTGCACCTATCTTGCACTGAGACTAATACTATCTCTAACGGACCGAAACAAGCTTCCACTTGACATACATTCACTGCATTCGGTGCCCAAAGCGATATCCATGCCCATGGTACATTCAGTGCAAACCATGCACCTTTCTTGCCCTGAAATTAAAAATATATCCAAATGGATCAAAATGAGTTTCCGCTTGATCTACGGCACCTAGGAGTACTACCTGGTGTGCCCAAAGCGATTTCAGAGCACCTACCTTGCCTCGGGATTAATACTGTCTCCAAACAGATCGAAACGAGCTTCCTCTAGACCAACATCACCTAGAAGTACCATAGGCTGTGCCTAAAAAGATTTCCATGAACGTGGTACATTCAGCGCAAACCGTGCACCTTTCCTGCACCTAAATTAAACTATGTCCAAACGGATCGAAATGAGCTTCCGCCTAATCCACATCACCTAGGAGTATAATCAGGTGCATCCAAAATGATTTCTGAGTTGGTACGTTTGGCGCAAACCGTGCACCTTTCTTTCATTGACATTAACACTATCTCCAAATGGACCAAAGTTAGTTTCCACTTGACCCACGTCACGTAGGAGTACCATCGGTTGCACCCAAAATGATTTCTAAACCTATGGTATGTTCGGCGCATACCGTGCACCTTTGTTGCGTCGAGTTAACACTATCTCCAAACAGACAAACAATCTTCCACTTGGTCTACGCCACCTAGGTGTGCAATCAGGTCGTCCAAAATAATTTTTGATCCTATGGTATGTTAGGCGCAAACCATGCACCTATCTTACACCGAGACTAACACTATCTTGAAACAGACCAAAACAAGCTTGCACTTCACATACATTACCTAGGAGTACCATCGGGTGTGCCCAAAGCGATTTCCATGCTTGTGGTATATTCAGCGCAAACCGTGCACCTATCTTGTGTTGAGACTAAAGGTATCTCGAAACTGATCGAAGTGAGCTTCTGCTTGATCCATGTCACCTAGAAGTACAATTAGGTGCATCCAAAATGATTTCCGAGTCTATGGTACATTCGGTGCAAACCGTGCACCTATCTTGCATCGAGACTAACACTATCTCCTAACGGACCAAAATAGGCTTTCACTTGACATATATTACCTAGGAGTATCATCGAGTCTGCCCAAAGCAATTTTTGTGCCTATGGTATATTTGACGCAAACCGTGCACCTATCTTGGCTGAGATTGAAACTGTCTCTAATCAGATCGAAATTATCTTTCGCTTAATCCATGTCACCTAGGAGTACAATCGGGTGCATCCAAAATAATTTATGAGCCTATGGTAGGTTCAGCTGCGTCAAGATTAACACTATCTCCAAACTGACTGAAATGATCTTCCACTTGACCTACGTCACCTAGGAGTACCCTCGGGTGTGCCCAAAGCAATTTTAGAGCCTATGGTCGTGCTAACGGCACGACTTCATTTTAGGGATATACATAAAAACAATCATCATATATTATAAAAATGAAATGGAAAGAAACAGTTCATTTTTAGAGAAATATATAGAATAAGCCATGACTTGAGCATGGTACATATATTTAATAAAGCATATAATTCCTACGCATCACAAGGGCAATAACCATTCCTCTCCATATTAATAATTTTCAGATTATAGAAACTGTAAACTAAAATTACCACTCTGCAGTTTGCTAGGGAGACAACATAGGAAAAATTGCAATATTTCCAAAACTTTTTCAGTTCACCAATCCATCAACACAATTTTAGAAAGAAAAATGTTGCTAGTATAGAGGAGCTCAAGTGGCACATCAACATGGTTAAATGTGCAGATTCCACCAAAGCCATGGGAGCTAGGCAGAGACAGAAGGGTACATGAACTGACTAGTAGTACACTTGGTGATGTGAGGACTGAGAAACCAGTGGCAGTCCACTTGGTAGCATCCTGGTTTTCCACCCATCCACCCGTAGTGAGGCATCGTCATTGTTGAACTCCTCTGTCCAATCCAATGTGCAGCTCTGAAGCTGCAATAGTTGCAATAAGTTACAGAAGAAGGCGGCAAATCCTTACCAGCTTGTTGCAGGAAACGAACAACAATTCAAGAGACAAAGAAAAAGCAACGAATCGCATCCCAACCAGAGACGAAGCATCTAGAAACATATAGTAGACTGGGAAAGAGTATTGATCTAGAAGACGAATGGAACAACAAATAAAGGAAGCTAATGCAAAGACAAGCAAACAAAAATCTTACTGGACAAATACAAATACCAATGCAATGCAATTAAAAAGGGAGGCGTTCTTTAACATCACATACTAGAATTAATACTAATGCAAGTAGGAACAAAAAATATTAGAACTTCTCATACTACCAATGCACCAAAATGTTCTATTTTGGGATCTATCCCAAAATCCTTTTTCATTATGTGAAATATCTCTAAACCCTCTAAGACCAACCCAGCATGTCTGCAAGCTGTCAGCATGCCAAGTACACTAAGATCATCCATTGCAACCCTTTCTGCATCCATTCGATGGAACAACATGACAGCATCCAGACCATAACCATGAGTTCCAAGTCCCACAATCATCACATTCCAAGTGACCACACTCCTCTCAACCATGCTTTCAAAAATCAACATGGCAAGATTCAAGCGCCCACATTTCATGTGCATATCCATCAAAGCTATCTGCACCACAACATCAGACAACACCTTCTTCTTCTCCAAGTAAGAGTGAAGCCATCTTCCCTGCTCCAAAGCGCCCAGCTGAGTGACCTTGCCTCATCCACCCTTCCATGCCTAGCATAACCATCGATATCAAGTTGTAGGACACCAAATCCCTATCGGGCATTTGATCAAACAACTCACCACACAGTCCACACCAGCACCACCTTGCTTACCATACAGGGCCGTCTCAACAATTTTTAGGGCCCTTGGGCAAGGAAGACACTAAGGGCCCGGCAATCTAATATTTTAATATGATGATCAAAGGATATAGTACTATTAATAAGAGTTAACTTGCAACATATATTTAGTTCATGAAAAAAATGATAGTACATCGAAGAAGCTAAAAAGAACAGTAAAATAACTGTTATGATTATTACCTCAAATAAAACTACAGCGCTTCAATGCTTTTTAAAAAAGCGCCTTTGGGCATTTCTTGATGCAAAATCTTCAAGAATAGTATCGAGATCATTTTTTCCTATTCTGAGCACCAAACAACTATTTCTTAGGCAACATGTTCAAAAAATATATATTGAATTAGAAATTTAGAAAATTAGAACCCTATCACAGTAATGTGGAATGACTAATTTTAGAACAAATTACCTGCAACCTTTGGCCTCCAGGCCTCTCGGTTCTTGTCCCTATGTGGCTTGATGAATCAAAAAAATTATAACAAATTACCTGCAAATTAAAGTTATCAGATCAAACAGACTACAACAGCAGGATGCAGGACTAACTGAACTGAAATCACTTACCTGAGTTACCATCTTCAACCTTCAGGTTTCAATCCGCTGTGTTAGCTGCTTGCTACCGCCTGCTGGCCAGCGGCCACATACAATCACGGATTCATGGGGAACAGCGGAATGCCTAGAGGCCGTGGCAGCACACCGTCACCGTGTCAAGCGAAGTCCTAGCCCCCTCCTCATGGCCTTGGAGTGAACCACGAGTCCGACCCTATAGCTAGGCGTGCAACCGCAGGCCCTGAGGACAATGGGGAACGTGTAGGCGTACGGCTGCACGCCGCAACGATACATCCGCGTGAAGTAGAGTAGTACAATGTAGGGTCGCGCGACGGTGTGGAGGCAGACAGCGGTGTTCTAGGGAAATGGGTCACGAGTGGCGGGCTTCGGGAGGGGCTTGAAGATGGCGTCTACGATCGCGGTGGCACTGAGAACGGATGCGAAGGTGAGGAGGAGGTTGGAGAGGCGCATCAGGGAAGCGACGAGGTTCTCCCATTAGAGGACCAGGTGGTGGTGAGGTCCTCCAACCGGCGGTGGTGGCTCCCTATCCCTGGTTCTAGGCATGGTCATGGGGGAAGGAGGAGTCGGCGCATGGGATCCACGATCCAAGCACTGCGGTTGCTCGAGCAGATAGAAAAATATAAAAGACGTGAGGATCTAGGAATTGAACCGTGCTGGTGGTGGAGAGGGTCATAGGTGTGGGCATTGGAGACGAAAGGGAACGATGAGGAGGACCATACACATAATCCTGGTCGTCCGATTTGAGCAAGGAGAGAGAAGATTTTGAATCAATTTGGGTGGTTGATTTTTATGGAGTTGGTTTTCTAGGTACAATGTTTGGGGCACGTGGAGGGGTGCTATCTCAACAGGGGAGGATATATGGGGTAGACCCAGCAATGAATAAGATGGTGCATTAGTAGGGTAGATTCGGAGCAAACCGTGCACCTATCTTGCGTCGAGATCAATACTTTCTCTAAATGGACCAAAACGAGCTTCCACTTAACAATGTCACCCAGTAGTACATCTGGTGTGTCTAAAAAATTTTCATGCCCATGGTACATTTCGAACAAACCGTGCACCTATCTTGCACCTAGATTAACACTATCTCTAAACATAACAAAACGAGCTTCCACTTGACCCACGTCACCTAGGAGTACTATCACGTGTGCCCAAAATGATTTCCATGCCCGTGGTACATTCGGTGCAAACCGTGCACCTATCTTGCGCTGAGAGTAACAGTATCTCCAAATGGACCGTAATTGGGTGTGCCTGAAAGGATTTCCATCCTGTGGTACATTCGGCACAAATTGTGCACCTATCTTGCGCCTAGATTGACACTATCTCCAAACAGATCAAAATGAGCTTCCACTTGACCCACATCCTCTAGGAGTACCATCACGTGTGCCAAAAATGATTTACATGCCCATGGTACATTTGGCGCAAACCGTGCTCCTATCTTGCGCCGAATGGACCGAAACAAGGTTCCACTTGACCCACGTCACCTAGGAGTTCCATCGGGTGAGTCCAAAATGATTTTTGAGGTTATGGTACGTTCGGTGTAAACCACGCACCTATCTTACGCCGAGACTAACACTATCTCCAAATGGACCGAAACAAGCTTCCACTTGGCATATGTTACCTAGGAGTATACCATCGGGCGTGCCCAAAGCAATTTCCATGCCCCATGGTGCATTTTGCGCAAACCATGCAACTATCTTGCGCCGAGATTAAAACTATCTTCAAACGTTTCGAAATGAGCTTCCGCTTGATCCACATCACCTAGGTGTAGTGCGTCCAAAATAATTTTTCTGTATGTTCCACGCAAATCAAGCACCTATCTTGCGCCGAGACTAACACTATCTTCAAATGGATCAAAATAGGATTTCACTTGACATACACTACCTAGGAGTACCATCGGGTGTGCCCAAAGCGATTTCCATGCCTATGGTACATTCAGCGCAAACCACATATCCTGCCTGAAATTAAAAGTATCTCGAAATGGATCAAAATGAGCTTCTGCTTGATCCACGACACCTAGGAGTACAATCAGGTGCATCCAAAATGATTTCTGAGCCTATGGTACATTTGGTGCAAACCGTGCACCCATCTTGCACCGACACTAACACTATCCCGTAATGGACCGAAACAAGCTTCCACTTGACATACATTACCTAGGAGTACCATAGGGTGTGTCCAAAGCGATTTCCATGCCCGTGGTACATTTGGTGCAAACCGTGCACCTATCTTGCATTGAAATAAAAACTATCTCTAATCAGATCAAAATGGGAAGGTTTGTCTCTCTCCCACTATCTCATTCCTAAAAGGAATTGGCATCTTAGTTTATTAGCTTGTTTTATCCCTGGAAGTAATATGAGGTGCTCGAAAATGTTAGTAGTAATTGAATTCACCATTTGGCGTAGGGAACCCTTTCAAAGCTTCTATTTCATAGTCTACCGAGTAGCAGTTCCAGCATTATCCGAATCAGCATTGCGCCAGAATCCATTCAACCAAGAAAGGCGTAAGCGCTAGCTGATCTGAAACGAAATCAAATAGTTATTTCCATTTTCCCAGCTGGAAAGCACTGGGACGGCATATGTGACATCAAGTTGACGCATCAATCATCTGGACCAAAAAAGAGGAGTTTGCGGAACAATAGTTCACTGCCAGATATCTTTTCTAATCAATCAGCAAGGAATAGATAGAGTTTTGATATGCGAAAGGAGTAGCTTTCAGCATCCTCCCTTGACAGTGACTTTCGGAGACTTGTCTATAAGTAAGTCCATTTCTTCTTGTGATACATCGAGAGACTTTCCTCTCTCTCCGATTGCAACTAATATCATCCTATCTTTCCTCTCAATTAGACCAATCAGAAAGATTCCCTATCTTATGTCATTGGCTGGAGAAGATTGATAGATAGACTATCAGTGCACTCTTTTGGGTGGGACCAGAACTTCCTACTCATTCTCACACCCCAGCGCTATGCTCCAGGCGCATCTTGGCACTCAATTGGAATGAGTCCAAAGAACACTTGCCCCCCTCACCGGCTTTGTCAGATCTGTCTTTCGGCTGGACAGCTTCCGCTGCTACTTTGATATTGACTCCAACGCTTGTTCCTAGATATAAAAAGAAGTACTTTAGTCTACAAGTATTAGGTGGCACTACTGATTTCTTTGCTAGCTCACCCTCTGTCTTCAGGAGGAAGAGACCAGCGTCCATATGGACGACTGGAACACCCTCTCGCCCATCCAAGAGATCCCATCTCCTCACTTACCAGAGGATGATGAAGGGAGGCAAGATGGGCATGGGCCAACTCCACCCACGGTTTCTTCCAGCCACCTTCCAGTAGAGGTAAGAGAAGGATCACGAAGAAGGTGCAGATCAGGCAGAGGAAAGACACATACGCCCCCACCTTAATGAAACAAAACAACAGGAGTACAGTTATGGTGAGAAAGAGTTATCAAATATTGATAAAATAAAAAGGAAACAAAGAAGAGAACGAAAGGAGAACAGAACTTTGTATTTGGTAACTCTCCTGTAGTTATGTTTAACCTTGAATGCAATTTATAAATTCGACAGCAATAGTCCCTCGAACTCAAAAAGTAATAATGAAAATGGATAATCCAATAGCAGATTCCGCAGCTGCCACTGTTGGAACTAATGAAGCAAATGATTGACCCATCATAAAGAAACGGAAAATACCAAAAAGTTCAAATTGACAGCTAATAACATTGATTCAATTGGCATTGACATAATAAGAATATTTTGTCTATTAAGGAGGATTCCCCGAATACCTAAAATAGAGATGATCATAGAAAAAGTGAAATATTTTATAGGATCCATTTCAGAAACATGGAATGTAAGAGAAATTCGAATTATGTCAGGCTTAGAAAGAAGTCCTGCGTAGAGTCCAGGGAGAGCCTATTTTTCTTTTTTCTTACTACTCGTCTAGTACTAGCATCCTTTGCCTTCTCTATCATTCTAGAGCTTATCAGCAAAGACAATGAGAGATCTCACAAGATTACCCCTCGGAAAAATTGTAAATCCCTTGAGGCTTGGCCGTCTCACTCATAAGGATATTTCCCAAACAAATGGCAAATTTAGCCTTCTCAACATTGACTCAGTCCACGGGTGATCTATCAGCAATGTCTCCTCAATGTCTAATGTTTGAGCTAACATAGGATTCTGAATAAATATACTATTTAGACTGGAAAGCATCTGACTATGATCAAATTGCCAGAACGTGAAATCCGTTTGTGAGAACGTGAAAGACTCACCAATGAAATAACCCCGTTGAAAAAACTGTTTATAGTCATCAATTTGATGAAAAGTCGTTAGTCCATCGTCGTCATTTAGAGGCCGCATCGCCCACCAAAATTGGCATCCCAGATTTTCGGTAAATCTTATTATTATTCGAACGCGATTTCCAAACCCCTCAGTAAAGATATCACAATATGTCTTTGGAAGCTTGAAGAATTGAAAGCAGTTCTTTATGGTTTGTTCCAAAGGATTTGGACATTCTAAATCAACCAATGGTTTAGCCTGAGGACATTTTGTCTTTGAAAACTGCTCCCAGACATCATACCAGGTTGTTGGCATTAATTTGCTGCCACTTGATTCACCGGAGCCTAATCCTAAGCTATCATTCTCTTCATCTAGTATATGAATAACATAATGGAAACCATAATCTGCGGGGAGTAAACCCATATATTTAAGAAATTCCGTACTTACATGTATTTTTCTCTCTTTTTGCAGTTCTTGCAAGAGATTTCTTCAAACATTGGAAAATAAAAGCATTTCCAGCTGAACCAATACTAAATGTTCCTCCCTTGATGTTCATGTTTCGATTTGTATTCTCGTATAAGAAAAGATTATTCCCCTAGAACTACAACTGGCCCGGTTGTTCGTATTTCATTTTCTTCAAAGGCACATGCACTAGGTTACTTACGGAATCTCAAAGAAAGAGTCGTCCAGGAGCACTAGAGCCTTCCTTTAAGAAAGAAATAACTCCCTACAACAACCGTGCTTCGAAACTCGATTCATTATCATACGAGAAATTGCATGACAAGAACCTTCATTCCTACACAGAGGTTGAAGCTAAGTTTCAAGACCTAGTACGGCAAAGCGCAGTTCAAAACGGAAAGGATGCAAAGAAAAGGGCGCATCAAATGCTAGTTGCCACGAGAAGAATGAAACAATTGGGTATAGTTTCTAAAAGAAATAAGCTAATATCTGTATCTATGATATTACTAGACATCCTCTTATCAACAGTATGGTCTACTGCTAGAATGGAAAGAAAAAGTCCTATGCTTTGGTTACTTATAGAGTTTTTCTCAGAGGGCTGGTTGATCAAAGAAAATCCACACCGACCGCTTAAGCTACTTTGACTTTGGTTCAGCAATTAAGTCAAAACCCCTGAAGTACTATTACCCAGGTTTCTCTTCTTGAAGAGGAGTGCCCTCTCCAATTCAGCTCAAGGCAATCAGCAAATGGCATTAGCATGGAGTCAATCCAACGAGAAGGGAGGGGTCGGGTCTACTATAAGATAGAGAATACTACCTATCATACCTCGGCGGATCAAAACTCTTCTCTATGGGCCTTTTTATACATACCTGAATTAGGCTTTACTCATTCCAAAATATGCACACCGTTTCGCTACACTTGGCTGGCGCTCACATTCTTATTATTCTTTCATTCCAAACATTAAGAAGCCATGAAGCTTCGCCCTTGACTGGTTCTAGCTAGCTCACTGATATGAAACCAAAACGATATATTTCAGACAGGGCCCAAAGCACTTTCCTAATGAATAAGTGACTGTAGCAGGGCAATTACTCCTCTCTTCGCTCACTGGAACTGTTGAAAGATCAGAAAAAGGTATTTATACGATGCATTAAAAAAGTAGTTATCGATAACTGATGAATGAATAACGTTGTCCAGTATGATTTGAGTTCATCAATGGATCTCAAAACAAAGGCTTGAGAGGGATATCATGGAATTGATTGGCAAAAGCATCTAAGCTAGTTCTTCTATAGACCAATAACTACGAAGGCAGGGTGAAATACACAATAGCTCATAACCATAGCTCATAAGCATACCCGATATTGATTAGATACTTTTCATTGGGTACACCTTTCGCTCAATACTCAAATCCAAGAACCTTCACTCTTGATTTCACCAGCAGGATGCCCTTTCCCTTCGCTTTCAGCCTCCCATTATCTACTAATTCTTCTTCTGCCTAGCTTATTGGTTTTTATAGAATAGAATAGTATAGAATAGAAAGAGAAGCTTGTCTTGACCCCTACTCCTAAGCCCTTACTCAACCACGAACAGCGGAGTAAGCTCTCACGATGGCTTTCCTTTCTTCGGCATTCATTCGTCTCAAAAGAATCTTAGGCTACGCTCCTTGTGCCTACGGGGAGGAGAAGGGATTGACTTCGGCTCCTATTATCTTTGTTTACCAATATTCAAATTGGTGAATTGGTTAATAGGAAGTACGCACTAGCACGCTTCATATTTCTAGTAACAAGGGTTGTTGCTTGCTTGTTTGGTCGTTAGATCAGAGGGCGCTCATCCCTTGCTCGGTCCCTGAAAATGAGATAACATAGGCTTTTGATATCTACTCTGTCAACAAGCCCTGGTTCAATCCCTGCTTTTTCTCTTTTTAGTCTTATCCGCTTGCTGGTGCTTTGCTACCTTCGCAACTAGGGGCAATGAAGATTGTATTCCTTTATTTATCTTTCTTAGCATCAATAACAAAAAGAACCATAGGTGCACCAACCAAGGCAGAGATTGAAGATACTACGATTGGAGTGCAGTGACCGTACCCGAGATAGATCTGAACTGACGGTTGCGGAGAATAGGTACAACAGTAAATCTTAGGAATAACGAGAGGGTACGTAGGGAACATGGCTGACCAAGCTCCTTTTTCTAATGATTGCTAAAATTGGCCGGTCTTCTTCCCAACTCCTCCAATAAACGTGCGTGCCTACACCCCATTCCATCTATAAAATGATATGATTGACCAATAAATAGTACTTATGAAACCCCTCACTGAACTAAGGGTTTGATTTGCGACCTCCTGAACTGTTCACATTGCTCTCTTTGGTTCAAGGCTAAGATGAGTTCATTCCACTAAAATACCTTTGCTAATGTGCTTTGTCGAACAACCTATAATGAATAGCATTTGCTGCTGCCGAATAAACCAACTTTAAGATGGGATAAGATGCTCAATAAGGCATGAGGGTCAGTATCATAATGGTTTCCTCCTAGTAAGGCCACTCATCAAGAACTCTTTTTTCTATCCAACCAGTCAAGACAGACTCACATTGAGCGTAGGTCTCAACCCCTTACCTTTCGCCATGTGCTGAATTCCAATCAGTTGACACTTTGCACAATCTTTCTAGCTTCTTTTCTCCCTGATGATGAGGTGATGCGAGAAATTTCAGCTGTACCAATTCCTAGAAGCTCTGTTCTGATACTTTGACATGGGGGTCTTCTATTCACTCTAACGATTAGGATGAAGGAAGTATACTGGGAGGTCGGCCAGCCATTTAATGAGGAAGGTGGTCTTCATTTCTCTTGCGTATG
The DNA here is from genome assembly GCA_038087645.1 of Saccharum hybrid cultivar R570. NCBI lineage: Eukaryota > Viridiplantae > Streptophyta > Magnoliopsida > Poales > Poaceae > Saccharum > Saccharum hybrid cultivar. Next base: position 37,867,220 of record JAQSUU010000307.1, on the reverse strand, counting down.
GAAGCTTAAGTTCATTCCCTGCATTCCGTTTCTTTGGTGGAATATTTATTAGAATAGACATCCGTGCGGAGAACGAACTTCTTGTCTCAAGGAATTTGCTCCCATTGTATCAGTGTTTTTTTATGTTTGTGAAGGGGTAGTGGAGGACATAGACCATGTTCTGGTGAAGTGCACAGTAGCTAATCAAGTGTAGAGGTCAGTCCGCGCAAAGCCATAATACCAGATATCGGAAAGCGAAGCATGGTGCTAACATGACTAAAAACGATTTTGAAATATGTCTTTATAACTTTTTCTCATGCGGAACGAAGAGAAGTTAGTAAATAGGCCTTTTGGGAAGCCCTTGATCGAGTAGTGAAAGCATTTGATCCATCAGATCAGTGCTTGATCTTCTACTTAATAGGTTCAAGACCTAAATAAAGGAATGAAAACACCTGCAAGATCCGCTTACTTCTTTCTCTTAGTCAGCTCTATCTCATATTGCCTACGAGCTCTCGTAGTATCTCACAGCAGTATCAAATAATGAAAAGAAGGAAAGCTCTATTGAATAAGCCAAGGATAGTGTAACACCCTAAATTTTTGAATATTTTTTTAATAGGAGAATTTGATTTAGTTATGCATTTATGTGTGCATGAAAACTTAGTGAAATAATAATTTTTAATAAATAAAATCAAATATAAGGTTAGATACGTGTTTGTGCATACATGCCACTGTATATTTTTATTTGTGTTGATTGGTTTTTATTTCAAGAAGAAAATTATTTCAAAAATCATTTGAAAATGTATTTGAAGTATTAGAAAAAGAAAAGGAAATAGGAATATTCTTCCTTCTAAGTTTTCGGCCCGAAGGCCCGGTTTCCTTCCCTCCCTTTGGCCCAGCTGCGCCTTCTCTTCTTGATTGGGCCGAAGCCAGCGAGCTGTTTTTCTTCTCTTGGCCGTGGGCCGCGTTACAGGCCGGCCCAACCGGCTGCTGCTGCAAGCCGCCGCGCCCCTCCTCTCTTTTGTCTCTATGACACGCCGGGCCCACATGTAAGCGGTTTCTTCCACCTCTCGCTCGTAACCGAGCCAGACACCCGACAATGGAGTCCGCCTCCGCCCCGACGCCTTGTTGGCTTGAACCGCACGCCTAGCCTCCTCATAAGTAGCCGGTTGCTCCACCGCCTCCATCTCAACCCTAGCCGTGAGCCACGCCTCAAAGTCTAGCTCTCGCAGCCGCAATCGAGTAGCCGCCGCTCGAGCTTGGAAGTAGAATGACGAACTCGCCGAACCGGTCATCTCCGTGAGCTTTCGAAGGGTTCGGGTCGCTCTTTCAAAGTCGCCAAATCCTTTTTCTCCTTCAAATATCATCGGAGTTGCTTATTTGTTCATATTACTATGCACAGGGGTCCGCCGCCCGCCATTGGAGGTTGCGCGTCATCCACCGCTCATTGTCGCTTCCGTTTTCACCTCAGGTGAGCTCGCGTTCATCTCTTCTATCTCCCGGTGAAGACCGTTTGTCAAATCATGCACCGTGTCGCCGGATTGCACAACGCCGACGAGCAATTGCTCGCCGCCGGCCGGATTTCCGCCGCTGGTCACTGTTGGTGGCCGAAATCCCCTCTTCCCTCTCTCTTCGTTCAATCTCAGCCGTCCGATTCTAATCTAACGGCTAATAATAGCCGATACTCCTTCGCCTGGTTATTTTGTTAAAGTGTCCCTCTGTTTCTTTATAATCTAACCCGCAGTCCATAGGCGTAAAATCTGATTACGCTTTATCCGCTTGAAAACGTAAACTCAATCGGTTTAAGTGAAAATATGTTTTTAAAATTTTTAGAATTTATTTCAATCTTATTTTGCTTATAACTTTTCCGTTTTAACTCCGATTTGACCCGTTCAAGTTGCGTTAGGTTCATAATTTCATACTCTACCTCTTAGTGCTACTGTTTAGTAGGTTTTCCACTTTTAAATTTTGAGATTAGATTTAATCTATTACTTTAATAAAGTAAATCTCGTTTAAATCATAAATTTTCCGTTTTAGCTCCGATTTACGTGCAATTCGCGTCTGTGTGATCCTAGTGCGATGTAGATTCGTTTTACAAACTTTTCATCTTATTTTTCTACTGTTGGTGTACTGTTCTAACTGTAGCTTTGTTTGCTTTGCATGATTGCTCTTGGATGATTGTTGTTGATGTGTTAATCGAGAATAGACGGTGATTAGTTCGTTGGTGATCAAGAGTACTATTACGAACCAGATCAACAGGATCAGCTTGATCAAGGCAAGTATAGCATGGGATTATCCTTGTTACCTACTCACTTTAATTCACTTAATTCATGCTGCATGTGTCTCCTTGTTAAGGATGTCTTAGTATTGATCTTGTTCCTTGAATCCTATGGTTAGGCATTGGGTCAGCTCACATAAACAATGATCTTGTAATTTGACTAATGATATATGCAATAACACTAAAAGATGATTTTTAGCAACAGGGAACAAGGGGGCTAGAGTTTTCTCTAGATTCCTCTCCGTAAGGACTTATCCGTAAGCGAACATCCGGGACTTACAGTACAGCTGTGAGGGCTACATGGCTCTGGCTTTACTCATATAAGATGATAAGATCCCGTAGGGTTCGCTGGCCGATCTTTCGATGAGAGATGGTGGATAACTCGATTTGTGGTTGGAGACGACGTTCACGGCCCGACTACAACCGTCCAAGGACGCTGCGCCTTAGCAACCGATACACCTCCTCCGATGGCTGCCGTGATCTTGCGGCGCGACAACCAGCCACTAGGACACCCGTCCTGCAGGCAATCGAAGAACCAGCAAGAACAAGAAGAACAAGCACTTAATTGCCAAATAAATATGAAGGTTTCAATCTAAAAACACAAGATGGTGAGGTTCTGAAAACAATCAGTCAGGCGGTTGATCCAACACGCGTGCTGAAAGGCGGTAGCAATAGCTAACTCGACGAAACAAAACCTAATCTGTTTGTGGCAGCCCTAGAGGCATATAAGTAGATGGGAGGACGACCACAAGGGTGTTTGAGTTATTCTCCAACCCTAGGACGCGTCCCTAATGGACCCAACTTGATACATGGGCCATCGGCCCAAAATAAGGTGACGCAGCACCTTTGACAGAAAAGGTCTCGGTACAAAAATAGTTACTGCAGAAGCATCTGATAAGATATATCCATGAGGCTAGATCCGTTGGAAAGTAGACTTGATAAGCTTTCCAAAAAGTGCTAGAACGTCTCAATCCGAGTCCGTATGAAGTCGTGGCATGCATCACAAGTTGGTGCTGTCCTGCAGTCCAAATCCAGCCGGCGCCAATCCCCTGCCCTTCTGATCCTCTCCATCATTCCTAAGTAAAACAAGAGTGCACGTGTTTCCACTGTCTAAATATGATGGACAAGAGTTTAAGAATAAACTTACTTGATGGTTGAGTTGACGGGCACGAGCACGAGTAAGAGGACCAAGTGGTGCTAGCGATGGTGTAGGTGTGGTGTTGATGTCCTCATCATCCTCCCCTTCTTGCATTTGAGTCGTCCTCGACTCAAGCTCAACGTCCTCACCCAAATATGGCTTTAAATCTGCAATGTTGAATGTGGGACTAACCCCAAAATTTGCAGGCAGATCCAGCTTATATGCATTATCATTAATTTTCTCTAACACTTTAAATGGTCCATCAGCCCTAGGCATCAATTTAGACTTTCTCAATTCAGGAGACCTATCCTTTCTCAAATGCAACCAAACTAAATCTCCAGGTTCAAATATTAGTTCCTTTCTACCTTTATCACCAGCAAACTTATATTTAGCATTCATACGCTCTATGTTTTCTTTAGTTGTTTCATGCAGTTTTAACATCAGTTCAGCACGCTTAGTAGCGTCAAAATTTAGTTTTTCAGAAGATGGCAAAGGCATCAAATCAATAGGAGCACGAGGCAAGAAACCATATACAATCTAAAATGGACACATCTTTGTAGTAGAATGCAGTGAATGATTATAAGCAAATTCAATATGAGGCAAACAATCTTCCCACATCTTAATGTTCTTCTTTAAAACAGCCCTTAACATAGTAGACAAAGTTCTATTGACAACTTCCGTTTGACCATCGGTTTGGGGATGACATGTAGTAGAAAACAAAAGCTTAGTTCCTAGTTTTCCCCATAAAGTCTTCCAAAAATGACTAAGAAATTTAGCATCACGATCAGAAACAATTGTGTTGGGTACATCATGCAAACGAACAATTTCTCGAAAGAACAAATCAGCAATATGAGTAGCATCATCAGTTTTACGACATGGTATGAAATGTGGCATCTTAGAAAATCTATCAACAACCACAAACACACTATCATGTCCCTTTTTAGTCCTTGGCAAACCCAACACAAAATCCATAGAAATATCTTCCCAAGGGACACTAGGAACAGGTAGAGGCAAATACAAACCGTGTGGATTTAACCGTGACTTAGCCTTTTGACATGTCGTGCAACAAGCAACAAATCTCTCCACATCTCTTCTCATCTTTGGCCAAAAGAAATGACCAGAAAGTATTTCCTCTGTTTTCTTGGCTCCAAAATGCCCCATCAAGCCACCTCCATGTGCCTCCTGCAGCAACAACAAACGAACGGAGCTAGCTGGAATGCATAGCTTGTTAGCTCTAAACACAAATCCATCACTAAAGATGAATTTGTTCCATCCTTTCCCATCTTTACAATGCAGCAACACTTCTTTAAAATCAGCATCATTAACATATTGGTCTTTAATTGTTTCTAATCCAAAGATTTTGCAATCAAGTTGATTCAGCAAAGTATATCTCCTAGACAAAGCATCAGCAATAATATTCTCTTTCCCTTTCTTGTGCTTAATAACATAAGGAAAAGATTCAATAAATTCAACCCACTTAGCATGTCTACGGTTCAATTTCCCTTGACTACGAATATGCTTCAAAGACTCATGATCAGAATGAATAACAAACTCTTTGGGCCACAAGTAATGCTGCCATGTTTCTAATGTGCGAACAAGAGCATACAATTCCTTATCATAAGTAGAATAATTTAGAACAAGCCCACTCAATTTTTCACTAAAATACGCAACAGGTTTGCCTTCTTGTAACAAAACACCACCCAATCCAATTCCACTAGCATCACATTCAAGCTCAAAAGTCTTATTAAAATCAGGAAGTTGGAGGAGGGGTGCATGTGTCAACTTATCTTTCAGCATGTTGAAGGAGTTCTCGTGTACTTTGCCCCAACTAAAAGGCACTCCCTTCTTCATAAGCTCATTCAAAGGTGCAGCAATGGTGCTGAAGTCCTTCACAAAACGGCGATAGAAACCAGCAAGTCCTAGGAAACTTCGCACTTGGGTGATAGTCTTTGGTACAGGCCATCCCTGTATAGCTTCTACCTTGGCTTGATCAACCTCAATTCCCTGTGGAGTCACAACATAGCCAAGAAAAGACACTCGATCGGTGCAAAAGGTGCACTTCTCAAGGTTACCAAATAAACGTGCATCTCGTAAAGCATTAAAAACAGCACATAAATGATCAAGATGTTCATCCATAGATTTGATGTAAATCAATATATCATCAAAATAGACTACAACAAATTTTCCAATGAAAGCACGCAGAACCTCGTTCATTAATCTCATGAAAGTACTTGGTGCATTAGTTAACCCAAAAGGCATGACTAACCACTCATATAAACCAAATTTAGTTTTGAAAGCAGTTTTCCATTCATCTCCCAATTTCATACGAATCTGGTGGTACCCACTACGCAAATCAACTTTAGAAAACACAACAGCACCACTCAGTTCATCAAGCATATCATCCAAACGTGGAATAGGGTGTCGATATCGAATGGTGATATTATTAATAGCTCTACAATCAACACACATGCGCCATGTACCATCTTTCTTAGGCACTAAAATAACAAGAACAGCACAAGGACTAAGGGACTCACGCACATAACCTTTGTCGAGTAGTTCTTGCACTTGTTGCTGTATTTCCTTCGTTTCTTCTGGATTTGTCCTGTATGGCGCACGATTTGGCAAAGATGCACCAGGAATAAGATCAATTTGGTGCTCAATCCCTCGTATTGGTGGCAGCCCCGCTGGTATCTCACTTGGAAAAACATCGAAATACTCCTGCAAAATGTTAGCAACAGCAGGGGGCAAAGAATGCTGCATATCGTGAATTGAAATCAAAATGTCCTTACACACCAAAGCATAGGCAACAGAAGTGGAAGCAACCAATTCATTAATATCAGATTTAGTAGCAAGCAAGCAATGTCCATTCAATCTTATCTCATCTTTCTTACTACTCACATATTTGGCATTTTTATCGCTCTCACTTTTAGCTTTTGCAGCTTTAGCAAGATCATTTTGCATAATAGCTTCAGGAGACATAGGATGCAACACAATTTTTCTATCATGGTATAGAAAAGAATACTGATTTGCTCTACCATGATGCATAGAATCTCTATCAAATTGCCAAGGTCTACCTAGCAGAATATTACAAGCTTGCATAGGCACAACATCACATTCAACAACATCTTTATAGGATCCAATGGAAAAATTGATTCGCACAAGTCTAGTTACCTTTGCCTTACCACTATTGTTCAGCCATTGAATGTAATATGGATGTGGGTGTGGTTTGGTGGTAAGCGCAAGCTTCTCCACCATGTCACTGCTAGCCAAGTTGTTGCAACTACCTCCATCAATGATCATGCAGCACGAACGCTCTTTGATGACACACTTTGTTTGAAACAATGTGTGTCGCTGATTTTGCTCCGCCTTCTCCATTTGAACGCTAAGCACACGCTGCACAATGAGGCTCTCATAATGATCTGCATTCTCTGCACCAATCTGCTCTTCTGGTTGTTCGTCACTACCTGCATGGTCAGCAGCAAGCAAAGCAAATGCATCTTCATCAAAATCACTAGCAGAGGAATACTCACCATCATCTTTGACGACCATAACACGCTTGCTTGGACAGTCACGCATCACATGTCCATACCCCTTGCACCGGTGACACTGAATGTCTCTTGTTCTACCAGTAGATGCCATGGATGAAGCGCTTGCAGCAGGCTTCTGGATCATCTTGGCCACTGAATTTGCGGGAGTAGCACGTGGCTTGTCGCTGGATGATGGCATAGGAGTACGTGTAGTCGGAGTAGACTCGTGCGGGGCTGCCATGAATTAGTCTTCCCTGCAGAAAAATTATTCTTGGTACTGGCACGTCGCCCCTGCACTTCCCTTTCAGCTTTACAAGCAAGATGAAACAAACGGGTTACGTTAGTGTATTCTTTATAAGCAAGGATGTCCTGAATTTCTTGATTTAACCCACCCAAAAATCTTGCCATAGCAGGTTCTTCATCCTCATCTAAATTACAACGCAACATACCCATTTGCAATTCTTGATAATATTCTTCTACACTTTTAGTACCCTGTCTCAGTTGTTGCAATTTATGTAACAAATCACGTGCATAGTAAGAAGGAACAAATCTAGCCCTCATGATTCGTTTCAAAGCATTCCAAGTTCGTGGTATGTTATTAGGATTTTTCTTGCCATGTTCTATCCACCAAACAGTAGCAAAGTCAGTAAACTCACTAGTAGCAGCCCTAACACGTGTATTCTCAGGAAATTCATGACATGCAAACTTCTGGTCAACAACAATTTCCCAAGAAAGGTATGCATCAGGATCATACTTACCATCAAAAGGAGGTATCTTAAATTTAATCTTACTGAAAGCATCATTATTATTGTGTACCTCGCGTCGGCGGTGACCACCCATACCTCTATGATTATGGCGTAGACGACGCCGATCACGAGTGTCATGATCATCCTGTTCAGTATCAGCAGTATAGTCATCATTAAAATTATCTTTGAGTTGCTCTTCGTCCTTGTTGTCTTCATTATGCTGCTCTTTGTCTTTCGTGTGGAAGTCATCAAAACGCTGCAGAAGAGCAGCAAGGCTTCTATCCACACGAGCAACAGATGCCTCCAATGTTGCAAGCTTGGTGTTGGTGGCAAGTTGGGTGGCCTCCAATTGCCCAATCTTGTCATTGGTCACCTGTAAATCTTGATCAAGTCCTTCTGTATGCAGCTGCACTTGCCTTGTAAAATGTTGAATGATGCCCTTGGTGCGAGGAGATTGTGGAATCTTGGTACTGTCCTCTGATCCTGACATGGTTCAACAAAACAAAGTGGAAACAAGATAACAGGTGAAGAAATAAAAGCCCTACAACTACTAGGATGTAGCTACAGCAAGGCGCTCACTCTCAACCTGTTTATCAAGCTCTTACCAGTTCTTACCTTGCTCAACAAGAGGGGTGATGATATGAACCCGCTAGGGTTTATGGACGATCTTTCGATGAGAGGCGTGAGATCACTCGATTTGGTGGATGGAGATGACGTTCACGGCCCGACTAGAGCCTTCCAAGACTGCGCCTTAGCAACCGATACACCACCTCCAAAGGCTGTCACGATCCTGTGGAGCGCGACAACCAGCCACTAGGGCTCCCGTCCTGCAAGCAATCGAAGAACTAGCAAGAACAAGGAAACAAGCACTGAATTTGCAAGATGAAATTGAAATCCTCAAACTGAATCTTATTATGAGTGGAGTTCTGAAGACAAGGAGACGGGTGGCTGGATCAGCACACGCGCCTACAAGCAAGTAGCAAAGGCTAAACTTGATCTAAACAAAACCCAATCTGTTTGTGGCGGCTCTAATCCTTATTAATACCTAGGGGAACGACCAGAGGGTGTTGAGGTCGTTCTCCAACCCTAGGACACGTCCCTAATGAACCCAACTTGATACATGGGCCATCAGCCCAAAATAGGGTGACACAGCACCAAAGGCAGAAAAGGCCCCGGCGTTGAAACGACGATTGCGGAAGCATCGGATAAGATACAGCCATGAGTCCAGATCCGTTGGAAAATATACTTGATAAGCTTTCCAAAAAGTGCTAGAACGTCCCAATCCGAGTCCGTATGCGACCGTGGTGAACATCACAAGTTGGAGCTGTCCTGGAGTCCGAATCCAGCCCCAAAACGTGTTGGATTTGATCTCTTTCTTTCCTTGGACCAAAAGTGACGTGGTGTCCAGGTGGAGGACGTTGGGAATACTTGGATTTGGTCCCCAATCAACTTCATTAACCTTCCATGCTTTCCATATGCAATCAAACCTTTCCTTGATCCATGTAAGTAATTCTGAAAATGAAAATATACACATTTTATGGTGGAGCACCAATTCATCAAATGCATCAATGATAACCCTCATATAGAATGGTTGCACCTTTGGTATAGAAGTGGTTGACATGGTCATATTTGAGCCAATGATGTCCTCATCATTCTCCCCTTCTTGACGGCAAACCGTCCTCGGTTTGACCTTTGTTGGAGGATGTGTTGTAGGTAAAAGTGAACCGTGCTCCCCTTCTTGATATTTATCCTGTTGCATTTGGGAAAAACTAGAAAAACTTTGCAAGACATCATTAGTGTTAGTGCAGCCCTCAATTTGATCATGGTATTGTGGCCCAAAAGGATATTTCAGATTAGAGCAAATATAAACTTTATGCACCAAATATTCTCCTTTGTTGTCATATTTGCCAATTGCATGAAGCGAACAATGATTAAAACTTGGCAAAATAGAATCAAATTTAAGTTTCTCTTTTAGACAATTTAGATTGCACAGAATATCAAATTCAATATAACCCAAAGTATTTAAAGAGGACAACAAATTCAGTTCATCTTGTGCACATGTAATAGGATGAAAAAGCTTATCTTCAGCACATTTGTATGGTTCCAAACCAAAAGTATCACACTTATTTGCTACTTGTGGCATAGGAGTAAAAGAATCATCAACACACAACTCCTCTTTATCACAAGGAACCGCGAGTAATTCATTTTGTGACAAAGGAAAATCAGTAGTGGGTTCCACTATTTGTTGCTCTTCATTAGCATGCAGAGTGGACAAATTTTGGACATTATGGGTCACATCATTCTGGCAAGTATTCACAGATAATAGAATCTCTTTTTCAGCATTGAGAGCCAGACAAAACAATTGACCAATATGGCAATATGATTTGCTAATTAATAAGGTTCGAATTTCAGAATTGAGCCCTTTCATGAATCTACTCATAACATCTTCCATGCATTCATCCAATCCACCAAACATGATACAAATCTTAAAATTATGGTAGTATTGTTTCACAGTCTTGCTACCCTGCTTCAAGTTGTCTAATTTTGCAAGCAAATAATCAACATAATATGCAGGAACGAATGCATCTCTAAAAAGAAATTTGAAGTCTTTCCAAGATTCTGGAACTTTGATGTGCCTACAAATGTGTTTCCATTCTAGCAAAGCATATTCAATCAAAATATTAGAGGCAATACAAATCTTTTGTTTCTCGGATAGGTCATGCTCATCAAATTCATTGTCTACTTTTAACTCCCAATCAATGTAAGCTTGAGGATCAAACTTACCATCATATAATGGCAAGTGTTGAATGACATCCTGAATATGAGGGTCTAGTTTCAACAGCTCAAAAATCTCCATATCACCTGCCATGATTAGTAGAAAACAAGAAACACAAAAATAATATGTATCCTCCTATCAACTACTAGGATGTGTCAGATGTAATTCTCTCAAACTCAACTTGTTAAAACAAGCCCTTACAAGTTCTTACCAAGCCAAACAGGAGGTGATGGCAGCCAACAAGTCTACAACCGTGGAGTGAAGTGTATCGGTGCCGCAACAACAACACCTGTCAAGCTGTAGTCGAAATATGTGGAGCTATAGGTGGGCTAAAGCAAGGAAGTACTAGAACCACATTAGTTGCAAGCAAATTGAACAAACGCTCAACGACGTTATTATGCTGGTCCTAGGCTAGTACATGCTAGAGACGCGAGCCTGGACACAAACGAAGTCACTGAGCAGCAGCAAAGAAGGATCACAAGGACAGGAATAACAACAAAAGAAAAACTCTTCTCTTCTTCTTTCTCTTTCTTTTCTTTCTTTCTTTCTTTCTTTTCTTTCTTTCTTTTCTTTCTTTCTGTCTTTTTTTTTCTTCTATTTTTTTTTCTTTCAACTAGCACAAAACTGAAATTTTGCAACAAGAAATAACAAGCTACTTACAGCAATTAAATGTTTCCTTGGGAAGGGTGATTCAGTAGCAAAGTGAAACAAGTGGTTGTTTTGCAAAACCAGCAGACGCGCAAATCTCCAGGGCAATTGCGAAGCGCTCAGAATGAATTTGGGACCAAGCTCTGATCCGTTGGAAAGAGGACAAGTTAAGGTTTCCAGATTGTATTTAAACTCCCTATTCAGACTCCTGACAAAGGAAATATGGTGCTTTTGTTTTCAAGATAAAAACAGGACTCTGAATCGAATTCTATCTTGATCTTGTTGGATTTCCTTTTTGTAGATGGAAATATGGACGTGGATGAAACCTCCAAGGACGTGGCTAGGATAATGGTGGTAAACAAAACAAAGGAATTTGAAAATCCACTCGGATTCCTAGAGAGAAACAAATAAACTCAAATCTGCGATGGTGACAGAAACATGACTAGAACTCGAAACTCTAAACGACTAGACGCTAAGACCAGCAACTTGCACGACGATGCAACCGTTAATTCAATAAGCCCTAACTAAGCAGTAATAGTATTAAGCTCAAAGGGGTTTTGGGATTATGAAGAAGTAATCTACTAATTTTGTTTTGGCTTTTTCTGGACCATAGGAGATTAAAAACAGCAAAGAACTAGAAGTCTCTCACCGATCAACCTTGCTCTGATTACCAATTGATATGAACCCGCTAGGGTGAATCCTGATCTTTCGATGAGAGAAGGTGGATAACTCGATTTGGGGATGGAGATGACGTTCACGGCCCGACTACAACCATCCAAGGATGCTGCGCCTTAGCAACCGATACACCACCTCCAACAGCCGTCGCGATCTTGTGGAACACGATCAACCAAACCACTAGGGTAATTCCTGCAAGCAATCGAGGAACAAGCAAGAACAAGTAAACAAGCACTGAATTTGCAAGATGAAATTGAAATCCTCAAACTGAATCTTATTATGAGTGGAGTTCTGAAGACAAGGAGACGGGTGGCTGGATCAGCACACGCGCCTACAAGCAAGTAGCAAAGGCTAAACTTGATCTAAACAAAACCCAATCTGTTTGTGGCGGCTCTAATCCTTATTAATACCTAGGGGAACGACCAGAGGGTGTTGAGGTCGTTCTCCAACCCTAGGACACGTCCCTAATGAACCCAACTTGATACATGGGCCATCAGCCCAAAATAGGGTGACACAGCACCAAAGGCAGAAAAGGCCCCGGCGTTGAAACGACGATTGCGGAAGCATCGGATAAGATACAGCCATGAGTCCAGATCCGTTGGAAAATAGACTTGATAAGCTTTCCAAAAAGTGCTAGAACGTCCCAATCCGAGTCCGTATGCGACCGTGGTGAACATCACAAGTTGGAGCTGTCCTGGAGTCCGAATCCAGCCCCAAAACGTGTTGGATTTGATCTCTTTCTTTCCTTGGACCAAAAGTGACGTGGTGTCCAGGTGGAGGACGTTGGGAATACTTGGATTTGGTCCCCAATCAACTTCATTAACCTTCCATGCTTTCCATATGCAATCAAACCTTTCCTTGATCCATGTAAGTAATTCTGAAAATGAAAATATACACATTTTATGGTGGAGCACCAATTCATCAAATGCATCAATGATAACCCTCATATAGAATGGTTGCACCTTTGGTATAGAAGTGGTTGACATGGTCATATTTGAGCCAATGATGTCCTCATCAGGTGAACAACCAGCAAGTCTGCAACCTTGGAAGAGAATGTATCGGTACCACAGCAACAACATCTGTCAAGCTGTAGTCGTATATGTGGAGCTGTAGGTGGCCCAAATGCTATGCACAAGGAAAGATACTAGCACCACGTTAGTCAGAAAAGCGAGCTGAATAATCGTTCAACGGTGGTACTGTGCTGGTCCTAGCCTAGACCGTGATGGAGACGCGAGCCTGGACACAAAGGAAATCACAAACTCCACCTAACAAAATGAGACAACAAAAAGATCAGCCCCTTTTCTCTTTTTTTTTCTTTTTTTTCTTTTTTTTTCTTTTTTTTCTTTTTTTTTTGAATCCTCAAAACTGATTATATGATCAGAGAGATATCAAATGAGCAATTCACCACACACACTCTCTCTCTCTCTCTCTAGAGTAATAACGAGCCAAAATGTATACGAAGACGTGGAGAGTTTGAGTATAGGTAAGACTACTGCTGCACAAAGATGTACTTAGATTCAGACTCAAAACAGCAACAAGGCAGCTGTCAATTCGGACTCTAAACCGATTCCAACTCGAACTCAACCCCACGTGAAATTCGGTCTGAAAACAACTCATATTCCTACTCAGACTTGAACACAAGGATGTATTCGGATTTAGCTAACAAAAGGTTTATATGGTAGCACACGGCTGTGACTATAACGTGACAAGAACTCGAAACTCGAAAGGACTAAAACTAAGACCAGCAACTCGACGCAACTGATGCAACCGACGACTCAACAAGCCCTACTAAGCAGTGCTATCAAAGGCTCAAAAGGTCTATAGGATTACGGAACCCTAATCTACTAATTGTTTTTGGCTTTTCTGGACTATAGGAAATTAAAAACAGTGAAGGATTGGAAGTCTCTCACCGATCAACCTTGCTCTGATTACCAACTGATAAATTCGGCCCAGGTGGGGTTGGCCGAGGCCCAATAAATTAAGGTTGCCCAGAACCCAACAGTTCTTATGCACACCCACTCGGAGAAAGGCCCAATGTCCCTAAAAGACTAGTCCGATAGGGGAAGGGTGGCTCTCTCTTTTAAGGTGGCTTCCTCCTCCCAAGCTAAGCAAGATGGGATTATTCAGAGGCTCACACGATCGCCGCCCGACTACAACTAGGCCACTTGGCCTTTTTTTGTTGCGTCTTTACCAGTGGGTAATAGTGGAGGATGTCCTCATCATTCCCACCCCCTTAAATAAGGGCCCAGCTCTGATACCAAATGATAAGATCCCGTAGGGTTCGCTGGCTGATCTTTCGATGAGAGATGGTGGATAACTCGATTTGTGGTTGGAGACGACGTTCACGGCCCGACTACAACCGTCCAAGGACGCTGCACCTTAGCAACCGATACACCTCCTCCGATGGCTGCCGTGATCTTGCGGCGCGACAACCAGCCACTAGGGCACCCGTCCTGCAGGCAATCGAAGAACCAGCAAGAACAAGAAGAATAAGCACTTAATTGACAAATAAATATGAAGGTTTCAATCTGAAAACACAAGATGGTGAGGTTCTGAAAACAATCAGTCAGGCGGTTGATCCAACACGCGCGCTGAAAGGCGGTAGCAATAGCTAACTCGACGAAACAAAACCTAATCTGTTTGTGGCGGCCCTAGAGGCATATAAGTAGATGGGAGGACGACCACAAGGGTGTTTGAGTCGTTCTCCAACCCTAGGACGCGTTCCTAATGGACCCAACTTGATACATGGGCCATCAGCCCAAAATAAGGTGACGCAGCACCGTTGATAGAAAAGGTCTCGGTACAAAAATAGTTACTGCAGAAGCATCTGATAAGATATATCCATGAGGCTAGATCCGTTGGAAAGTAGACTTGATAAGCTTTCCAAAAAGTGCTAGAACGTCCCAATCCGAGTCTGTATGAAGTCGTGGCATGCATCACAAGTTGGTGTTGTCCTGCAGTCCAAATCCAGCCGGCGCCAATCCCCTGCCCTTCTGATCCTCTCCATCATTCCTAAGTAAAACAAGAGTGCACGTGTTTCCACTGTCTAAATATGATGGACAAGAGTTTAAGAATAAACTTACTTGATGGTTGAGTTGACGGGCACGAGCACAAGTAAGAGGACCAAGTGGTGCTAGCGATGGTGTAGGTGCGGTGTTGATGTCCTCATCATAAGAGGACCTTTTCTAGCTTGTTAGTGGTTACCTTTAAGGTGCAAGAGGGGTTGTGTTCCAGGTCGGGTGTAGTGCGGCTCTTGTCCTTATGAGTATAGGCTGCGTGTCATTGTGCCATACGGAAGGGGGGCTCTACATTTGCAGGGCACAGAAACCTAGCGGCCCTAACTTGTTAGACGAACCTTGGAAAGACTTCATAGTGAAACTTAACTGTCCAATGAGGAGTCATGACCTCGGACTTTTCGGGATCGCGACTCACAGTGAAAGTGTACAACCTCTGCAGAGTGTAAAACTGGTATATCAGCCGTGCTCACGGAGACGAGTGGCCTTGGACCCTTACGGAATAGAGATCACTATTAATTTACTTGTTCTTGCTATTCATTATTCTCTTTACATGATCATGTGTTTATTATGGGAACATCACCTATTTGATGCTACTCAATTGCTTAAAAAAATGATCAACTAAAAGCTACATGCAGTTGAACCAGTGTCTATCCTACTTGAGCTTCATGAACCCCATGTTACACTCATTGAGTACTTTTGTGCTCACCCTTGCATTCCCCCACACCACAGGATGGACTCCCGAATGTGCAAATAGTGATTACTACTACTACTTCCCTGACGTGTGGTCAACTAGTTGACGTGCCTGTGCTATGGAGCTAGCTACCACAAGAATTATTCTATGTTTCCGCTTAATTACGTGAAGACTCTGTGATATTGTTCGATATGTAATAAACATTGGTGATGATACTATTTATATTTGTCATCTTATGTGTGATTGATCTCTGGGCGCACATAAGATTATACATTCCATTTGTTCCTTAAAAATGGGTGTGACAGATTGGTATCAGAGCTATGTTGACTGTAGGACGCAAGCGTAGTTAGTAATGGTCGTCTTAGTTCTCTTTTCTTCACTTGTTTCATGCTTATCACTTTACTCTTGATAATTGCTAAATTGTTATGCTCCTTTCGCCTCATTCTATTGTGAAAATATTGCTTCTATTCCAACTTACTCTTGGCCTAAAATCTATAGATGCCTCGTGCCCGCAAGACTGCCCGTATCACCACTGGAGGCTACTATCCACCCCGTTCCCTGTACGAACCAGAGGAGCCTCAGGAGGAACCAGAAGACACTACACCAACCCCACCACCATCACCAGATCAGGCGCCAGAACCAGTTTTGCCCCAAGAAGAATTTGAACCTAAAGAGGAGATTATCTATTTGAGTGATGATGAAGATGTTGAGCTTGCCCAAGATGGAGAACAGCCCCCGTCGCCTCCACAAGAAGGTTTCGCTAAAGTTGGTGTGCCACCCCTTCCTATGGGTTGGATTACAAAGATCCATAACAAGTCAAGCCATGACACTCCTTCACACCACCGACTGGTTGGCATGCTTAGTGCCTACTTCACAGATTGGGATCCTGCGTTTGAGTATGTCTGCTGGGAGCATAAGCATCCTTTGGAAGCTACTTATTGGAAGTGCAATGTGCGTATCTTCGTTAAGAATGAAGAGATAGATACTTATTTGCTGGACAGGTGTTTTTCCCATAGTGGTCGTCGTGCCACTATAGAAGATGGCATAGAAGATGCAGCCTTTGAAGCATGCTTGGGACTTCGTCACCTCCACTATGAGGTTATGCAAGATGATCAATATCGCTATTTTCCCCGTGGAGATCCAGAGCAAGGATGGGTAATGATGAACCCTGGGAATTTGGAATTAATTCCTCGAGTCATGGTGGATTTTGGTCATGACATGATGGTGACGAATCGTCGGTTGGTAGCCCTAGTTAAAGCTTTGGGAAAAGATGTCAAGAGGTACCAAGAGGTGATAGATGGTCTAAGGATTGATCAAGGCATGGAGGCAATCTATGATTATCATGAACATCAAGCCCGTCCCTAGGAGTTGGAATACCATTTATGTAATAATACGATAGTACGAGTAGTGTCGAGTTAAGTTGAGTTTTGTGGTGTCGTGTGAACCTTGTGTGGTTATGTGAGTTATTATTGTGCCTATGTGTGAGTTGGTTTTTCCATGTAATGAGTGCTGGAACTTTGTGGGCTTGTCTACAAAAGTTCCTAATTAAAGAATACTAAGTTTTAGTGTGATAAATAAATAGTTTAGTTGGGTTAACCTTTCTCTCTGTTCTGTCCTTTCTGGAGCAGTCTGTCTTTCCTTTTATGCTTGAAATTAGCTGTTCAGCAAAAAATTCTGAAATTTTTATGAGAGTAACTAGACCCACTTACCTTTCCAATGCCTCTTGAATCACCTTTTTATCTATTCTGGATCATGAGATATAATCGTTACAAGATGAAGTTACTGTGCAGTCTGGAAATCAGAAACAGTTTCTGTTGTGTCCTGTTTTTGGTTAACTTCGTGATAGAATCTGGAATTGTGAGTTAAATAAAAGTTGTAGATAATTTCATAAGCTTTCTAACCATATAAAGTACACCTTTACTGGATATCTGTAACTCGAGATAGGTCTGTTTTACCGAATCACTGAAATTGGGATATGTCCAGAAGGTTATCAGATTCCATTCTCTATCTCTAGAATTGTCTATAATGTGGTAATCTCTAAGATTTGATATTGTATTGGATGACAGATGTCTGGAAGAGGACGAGGTCGAGGGCGTGGTCGTGGAGTTGGTCCACCACCTACTATTCATGAGCTTTTGGCAATACAGACACAGTTGATGGAGGCTCTGGTGAACAATCAGCAAAATCAGCCAGTTGGAGGAGCACCTGCGCGTGATAAGCGTGGTGAATTTTTGAAGGGTCATCCCCCAGTGTTCACTCATGCCACTGATCCATTGGAAGCCGATGATTGGCTTCGTGCAGTGGAGAAGCAGCTCAACATTGCTCAGTGTAATGATCAACAGAAGGTGTTGTTTGCTTCGGGACAACTTCAAGGAGCAGCTCAAGACTGGTGGGATTCATATCAGTATGGCTGTCCTGCCAATGCTCCCGCCATTACTTGGTAGGAGTTTACAGAGAGATTTAGGTCCTACCATATACCAGAGGGAGTGATAGCGCTGAAGGCAAAGGAATTCCACAATTTGACACAGGGATCTATGCCTGTAGCGGAGTATAGAGACAAGTTTGCTCAGTTGTCACGTTATGCGCCGAATGAGGTGGCTAATGATGCCGATAAGCAGCGACTTTTCTTGAAGGGTCTACATGATGGTCTTCAATTGCAGCTAATGTCCAATGCTTACCCAGATTATCAAACATTAGTGAATCATGCTATTGTGGTGGATAATAAGCGCAAGGAGATGGATGCCAAAAGGAAGAGACTTCAGGGATAGGTATCTGGAAACAACACTCGCCAGTGCACTGGTTTTCAACAAGGCTATCAGCAGAGGTATCCCCCTAACCAATGGAACCGTGGTCAACTTCCTCCACATAATCAGTTTCTGCAACATCCTCCTTATCAGTCGTAGAATGGCAACCAACGCCCTCAGCAGCAGAATGGGAACCAGAATCAACGTCAGAGTACCCTCAACAGCACCCCAATGAAGACTAGTGCTCCTAATACTCCAACCAAGTGTTTCCGTTGTGGGAAGGAAGGTCACCTGTCTTATAACTGTCCTGAGAAGGCTAATCAGCAAACTCCCCAGAAGCAGAACAGTAACCAGAAGCTACCCTACTACGGAAAGGTGACTCACGTGTCCAAGGAAACTGCAATGGCGGAACCTGAAGTTATGCTCGGTACGTTCGATGTCCACTCCATTCCTGCCACTGTTCTTTTTGATTCTGGAGCTTCGCATTCATTCATATCTCAAATATTTGTTAAGACACATAGCATTCCTTTATGTGCCATGAAAAACCCCATACTAGTCAATTCGCCTGGGGGAAGTATGCAAGCTTCCTATCGATGCCTCCCTATTAGTTTAATTTTAAGGGGGGTAGAGTTCAAAGTAAGTCCTATAGTGTTGAGAACAGCTGGGATTGATCTTATTCTGGGACTAGATTGGATGAAGCAAAATCAGGCAGTGATTCAGTGTAAGGAAAAGGTGGTAGCCCTGACAACACCAAAGGGAGATCGAATTAGTGTGGAGATTGTAGTGTAGAAGCAGTAGATAGCTACAGTAAATCGACTTGATGATAATGTTAATCAAGAGGATCCAGTTGTGGATGAATTTCTGGATGTATTCCCCGACGACTTGCCAGGTATGCCACCCGACCACGACATTGAGTTTATTATTGAATTATTGCCTAGAACTGCACCTATAGCTAAGCGTCCATATAGAATGGGGGTTAATGAATTAGAGGAACTTAAGAAACAAATAAAAGAGTTGCAAGAGAAAGGTTTCATTCGTCCTAGCTCTTCACCGTGGGGAGCTCCAGTGATCTTTGTTGACAAGAAGGATGGTTCTCAACGGATGTGTGTTGATTATCGGTCACTCAACGAGGTGACTATCAAGAATAAGTATCCGCTGCCAAGGATTGATGACTTGTTTGATCAGTTGAGAGGTGCTTGTGTGTTTTCTAAGATTGATCTTCGCTCTGGCTATCATCAATTGAAGATTTGTGCTACCGATATACCAAAGACAGCATTCACAACACGGTATGGTTTGTATGAGTATACAGTAATGTCTTTTGGCTTGACTAATGCTCCTGCATACTTTATGTACCTGATGAATAACGTATTCATGGAGTATCTTGATAAGTTTGTAGTAGTATTCATCGATGATATACTGGTATACTCTAAGACTAAGGAAGAACATGCTAAACATTTAAGGTTGGTCCTGCAGAAGCTCAGAGAGCATAAGCTCTATGCTAAGCGTAGTAAATGTGAGTTCTGGTTGGAGGAAGTTGCTTTTCTGGGTCATGTGGTCTCTAATGGTGGAATTTCAGTGGATCCTAGCAAGGTAAAGGATGTGTTGAATTGGAAGCCACCAACCGATGTGGGAGAAATTCATAGTTTCTTGGGATTGGCTAGATATTATAGAAGATTTATTGAAGGGTTTTATAAGCTTGCCAAGCCAATGACAACATTGTTAGAAAAGAATGCTAAGTTTGTGTGGTCTGATAAGTGTCAGGTTAATTTTGAGGAGCTGAAGAAAAGATTAACAACAGCCCCGGTGTTAGTTTTGCCAGATTTGAGTAAGAGTTTCTTCATCTATTGTGATGCATCCCGTTTGGGTCTTGGTTGTGTGCTTATGCAAGAAGGCAAAGTAGTGGCCTATGCATCTCGACAGTTGAGGAAGCATGAGTTAAATTACCCTACTCATGACTTGGAGTTAGCAGCAGTGGTGCATGCTTTAAAAATATGGAGGCATTATTTGATTGGACATAAAAGTGATATATACACTGATCATAAGAGTTTGAAGTATATTTTCACCCAATCAGATCTAAACTTGAGACAACGTCGCTGGTTAGAGTTGATTAAGGATTATGATTTGGAGGTACATTATCATCCGGGTAAGGCTAATGTTGTTGCAGATGCTCTTAGCAAAAAGAGCTATGCTAATGAGGTACAAGTAATGCCTATGTCAAATGAGTTGTGTGCTGAGATTGAGCATTTAAACTTGGGTATTGCCATTAATGCAGTGGAATTAGTAATAGAGCCTGTGTTAGAGCAACAAATACGCAAGGGTCAGTTGATAGATGACAAAATAAAGGAGATAGTAGAGAATATACCGAAAGGTAAGGCACCTGGATTCCTATTGGATGATAAAGGAACTCTATGGTTTGGGAAACGATTATGTGTGCCTGAGGACAAAGCTATAAGAGAAGCAATTCTACGTGAAGCTCATGAGTCCGCTTACTCTATTCATCCCGGAAGTACTAAGATGTATATGGATTTGAAAGAGAGGTATTGGTGGTATGGTTTGAAAAGAGATGTTGCAGAGTATGTTGCACTATGTGATACATGTCAGAGGGTTAAAGCTGAGCACCAGAGACCTACAGGATTGTTACAACCGATGCAGATACCTGAGTGGAAGTGGAAAGAATTTGGTATGGACTTCATAGTTGGGTTACCACGCACTCAGAGAGGTTTTGATTCAATATGGGTTATAGTGGATCGTTTGACTAAAGTTGCTCATTTTATATCGGTTAAAACAACGTATTCTAGTGCAAAGTTGGCTGAACTGTATTTGGAAAGAATAGTAAGTTTGCACGGAGTTCCAAAGAAGATCATGTCAGATCGAGGTACTCAATTTACATCATATTACTGGCAGAAAGTACAAGAGTCATTAGGGACTAAGCTGAATTTTAGCACAGCATATCATCCTCAGATGGATGGGCAAACCGAAAGGATTAATCAGATATTGGAAGATATGTTGAGAGCTTGTGCTTTGCAGTATGGTATAAGTTGGGATAAGAGTTTTCCTACAATAATAGTTATCAGAAAAGTCTACAGATGGCACCTTTTGAAGCTTTGTATGGTAGGAAGTGTAGAACTCCGTTGTTTTGGAATCAGACAGGAGAAAGTCAAGTGTTCGGTCCCGATGTGCTTAGGAATGCTGAGAAACAAGTAAGAATGATCCGAAACAATTTGAAAACAGCTCAGTCATGACAGAAAAGTTATGCCAATACTCGATGGAGAGAGTTGACTTTTGAAGTGGGAGATTATGTCTACCTGAAGGTGTCACCTATGAGAGGTGTGAAAAGGTTTAATCGGAAAGGAAAGTTAGCACCGAGGTATGTCGGTCCTTTTAAGATCTTAGAGAGGCGTGGTGAAGTGGCATATCAATTGGAATTGCCTGAGAGCTTAGCAGGTGTGCATGATGTGTTCCATGTGTCTCAGTTAAAGAAATGTTTGCGTGTACCGGAAGAACAAATACCGTTGGAAGAACTCACTGTTAAGGAAAATCTCACTTATGAGGAGTATCCAGTAAAAATCTTGGAGACAGCGGAAAGAGTTACCAGGAGCCGAGTTATAAAGATATGTAAAGTTCAGTGGAGCCGATATTCGGAAGCAGAGGCTACATGAGAAAGAGAGGAAGATTTAAGAAAAGCATACCCACAGTTATTTGAGTAAGCATCGTCCGAATCTCGGGACGAGATTCATTTTAAGGGGGGTAGAATTGTAACACCCTAAATTTTTGAATATTTTTTAATAGGAGAATTTGATTTAGTTATGCATTTATGTGTGCATGAAAACTTAGTGAAATAATAATTTTTAATAAATAAAATCAAATATAAGGTTAGATACGTGTTTGTGCATACATGCCGCTGTATATTTTTATTTGTGTTGATTGGTTTTTATTTCAAGAAGAAAATTATTTCAAAAATCATTTGAAAATGTATTTGAAGTATTAGAAAAAGAAAAGGAAATAGGAATATTCTTCCTTCTTAGTTTTCAGCCCGAAGGCCCGGTTTCTCTTCCCTCCCTTTGGCCCAGCCGCACCTTCTCTTCTTGATTGGGCCGAAGCCAGCGAGCTGTTTTTTTTCTCTTGGCCATGGGCCGCGTTACGGGCCGGCCCAACCGGCTGCCGCCGCAAGCCGCCGCGCCCCTCCTCTCTTTTGTCTCTATGACACACCGGGCCCGCATGTAAGCGGTCTCTTCCACCTCCCGCTCATAACCGAGCCGGACACCCGACAATGGAGTCCGCCTCCGCCCCGACGCCTTGTTGGCTTGAACCGCACGCCTAGCCTCCTCATAAGTAGCCGGTTGCTCCACCGCCTCCATCTCAACCCTAGCTGCGAGCCACGCCTCAAAGTCTAGCTCTCGCAGCCGCAATCGAGTAGCCGCCGCTCGAGTTTGGAAGTAGAACGACGAACTCGCCGAACCGGTCGTCTCCGTGAGCTTTCGAAGGGTTCGGGTCGCTCTTTCAAAGTCGCCAAATCCTTTTTCTCCTTCAAATATCACCAGAGTTGCTTATTTGTTCATATTACTGTGCATAGGGGTCCGCCGCCCGCCATTGGAGGTTGCACGTCGTCCACCGCTCATTCTCGCCTCTATTTTCACCTCAGGTGAGCTCGCGTTCATCTCTTCTATCTCCCGGTGAAGACCGTTTGTCAAATCATGCACCGTGTCGCCGGATTCCACAACGCCGACGAGCAATTGCTCGCCGCCGGCCGGATTTCCGCCGTCGGTCACTGTTGGTGGCCGGAATCCCCTCTTCCCTCTCTCTTCGTTCAATCTCGGCCGTCCGATTCTAATCTAACGGCTAATAATAGCCAATACCCCTTCGCCTGGTAATTTTGTTAAAGAGTCCCTCTGTTTCTTTATAATCTAACCCGCAGTCCATAGGCGTAAAATCCGATTACACTTTATCCGCTTGAAAACGTAAACTCAATCAGTTTAATTGAAAATACGTTTCTAATATTTTAAGAATTTATTTCAATCTTATTTTGCTTATAACTTGTCCTTTTTAACTCCGATTTGACCCGTTCAAGTTGCGTTAGGTTCATAATTTCATACTCTACATGTTAGTGCTACTGTTTAGTAGGTTTTCCACTTTTAAATTTTGAGATTAGATTTAATCTATTACTTTAATAAAGTAAATCTCGTTTAAATCATAACTTTTCCGTTTTAGCTCCGATTTACGTGCAATTCGTGTCTGTGTGATCCTAGTGCGATGTAGATTTGTTTTACAAACTTTTCATCTTATTTTTCTACTGTTGGTGTACTGTTCTAACTGTAGCTTTGTTTGCTTTGCATGATTGCTCTTGGATGATTGTTGTTGATGTGTTAATCGAGAATAGACGGTGATCAGTTCGTTGGTGATCAAGAGTACTATTACGAACCAGATCAACAGGATCAGCTTGATCAAGGCAAGTATAGCATGGGATTATCCTTGTTACCTACTCACTTTAATTCACTTAATTCATGCTGCATGTGTCTCCTTGTTAAGGATGTCTTAGTATTGATCTTGTTCCTTGAATCCTATGGTTATGGCATTGGGTAGTGGCTAGTGCTCACATAAACAATGATCTTGTAATTTGACTAATGATATATGCAATAACACTAAAAGATGATTTTTAGCAACAGGGAACAAGGGGGCTAGAGTTTTCTCTAGATTCCTCTCCGTAAGGACTTATCCGTAAGCGAACATCCGGGACTTACAGTACAGCTGTGAGGGCTACATGGCTCTGGCTTTACTCATATAAGATGATAAGATCCCGTAGGGTTCGCTGGCCGATCTTTCGATGAGAGATGGTGGATAACTCGATTTGTGGTTGGAGACGACGTTCACGGCCCGACTACAACCGTCCAAGGACGCTGCGCCTTAGCAACCGATACACCTCCTCCGATGGCTGCCGTGATCTTGCGGCGCGACAACCAGCCACTAGGGCACCCGTCCTACAAGCAATCGAAGAACCAGCAAGAACAAGAAGAACAAGCACTTAATTGCCAAATAAATATGAAGGTTTCAATCTAAAAACACAAGATGGTGAGGTTCTGAAAACAATCAGTCAGGCGGTTGATCCAACACGCGTGCTGAAAGGCGGTAGCAATAGCTAACTCGACGAAACAAAACCTAATATGTTTGTGGCAGCCCTAGAGGCATATAAGTAGATGGGAGGACGACCACAAGGGTGTTTGAGGGGTTGTGTTTCGGGTCGGGTGTAGTGCGGCTCCTGTCCTTATGAGTATAGGCTGCGTGTCATTGTGCCATACGGAAGGGGGCTCTACATTTGCAGGGCACAGAAACCTAGCGGCCCTAACTTGTTAGACGAACCTTGGAAAGACTTCATAGTGAAACTTAACTGTCCAATGAGGAGTCATGACCTCGGACTTTTGGGGATCGCGACTCACAGTGAAAGTGTACAACCTCTGCAGAGTGTAAAACTGGTATATCAGCCGTGCTCACGGACACGAGCGGCCTTGGACCCTTACGGAATAGAGATCACTATTAATTTACTTGTTCTTGCTATTCATTATTCTCTTTACATGATCATGTGTTTATTATGGGAACATCACCTATTTGATGCTACTCAATTGCTTAAAAAAATGATCAACTAAAAGCTACATGCAGTTGAACCAGTGTCTATCCTACTTGAGCTACATGAACCCCATGTTACACTCATTGAGTACTTTTGTGCTCACCCTTGCATTCCTCCACACCACAGGATGGACTCCCGAATGTGCAAATAGTGATTACTACTACCACTTCCCTAAAGATTACTAGACTTGTGGTCAACCAGTTGACGTGCCTGTGCTATGGAGCTAGCTACCACAAGAATTATTCTATGTTTCTGCTTAATTACATGAAGACTCTGTGATATTGTTCATTATGTAATAAACATTGGTGATGATACTATTTATATTTGTCATCTTATGTGTGATTGATCTCTGGGCGCACATAAGATTATACATTCCATTTGTTCCTTAAAAATGGGTGTGATAGATAGAGAGAGGCCCCTTAAAGAACTATTTGAGAAAAGGAATATATCTCTAGGTTATTCATTCAATCCTAATTTTCAATCTCACGAATTCAATAAAAAAACTCAAGGCTGTGACATCCACTTTAAGACTAGTTAAAAAGAAAAGGTTCCACCCTTCTAGTTAGACAACCGATATGCGACATCATACTTAGTATGGGAGTTGCCGCTGATCTGCAACATCAATAGATAAGCATGGTATGTGAATATGTGTTGTTGATCTTTGCATCGCAATGCTACTTTCGTAGGGAGAGCAGTCAGTCCCCACCAAGGTGGGTCTAAGGGCTTTTGGGGGGGTAATTTTGCTTCGTTCATCTTCACGATAGTTTCTATTCTCGAGTGTGAAAAGCCAGTACTAAATAGACGGTTTAGATACGTCACTGAGTGCCCCATGGGTCATCTTGTTTCCTATTTATTGGAAGCTACATAAAGCTCCCTATATTAAGATGAAGTAAGAAAGCATCAGTCCTCTTTTTTTCTATCTTCTATGAAAGAATGTAGCTCGCTCTTTCAACCCGGGGCCCCCTTTGGGGAACTATTTGAGGCATTGACCCCATTTCCTTTTGATCGTATTACGCTTGACTCGCTGCAAAACATTTTGCTTTCTGCGCTCGCTCGTACGTGGTTTACACTCCTTGCCTTTCATCTGACTTTTCCATCGGGCAATTGTTTGTTTTCAACTAGATTGGATTTCGAACCAAGAAAGATAGGCAACTTTCACTTGAAGAAAGGAGCTTCAGAACTATTGTATTCCACCAAATAAGAATAAGAGCAAGAAGGGGCTATCTTTGTGAAGGGACCGGCACCAGAAAGTAGATCATATGGCCTTTCTTTCGCCAAAAAAATAAAGTAAAGCCCCAGCCCAAGAAATGCTGCAAAGCAAGTCGTCTTTGGTTTGGAGCGAAATTCCCGGATGTATAGGCTTGATCGAGCGCCTTACCTGAAATCGACGATCTAAAGTGGGTTCTTTAGCTTGCTCTGACAGAGGTCTCCTTCTCCCTTAGCAGCGAGACCAGTCCCTACCTCTTTTCAAGAAATCTTTCATACTGTATGACTTTTCTACGCCTAAAACAAGTTCATGTCTCTCCTCTCTGAAAGTAAGTCGGACCTTATTGAAAAGTAGTACGCTTTCTTTCGTGGTGTTCAGGATCCCATGCTTTGTAGTTCACGCATGACTTTCTCTAATGAAGCTAATGCCGAATTAAAGACCTTAAACAGAAAGACACAGGAGGTGGCAAAAAACAAAAAAAGAGAAAGAGCTTACAAACTTCTCTGAACCCGGTAGCCAGCGGAGCCCTTAATCATGGGTTAGGGACTAGCATTGAACAAAGTTGGTGACAGCCAAAGAAAAAGTGAAAGGGCAAGTAAATAATCTAAACATGCGGGTAAGTGGTAAAAAAAGAATAAAAGTAACGCGCCCTACTTGTTAGTAAAGTAAGGCCTTCTAGAGCCTATCTAACACAGACATACATGTGGATGAGGGCACTGAAATAAATGGATGTCGATCCGGTACTTAAATTGCATAGAAAAAAAAGAAAGAAGTTCATACTTGATGAAACACACATCATCCAATGAATGAAAGATTAATAAGAAAAGACAGAGAGATATTGACTTTTTTCACATCTGTAACTACATTCTCACATTTCTTTTTTTGATCTTTTTATTCAATCGGAAAACGAATGAGATCAGAAAGATAGGCAAACGACTTGACGATAAGGTCAGATGTTTTCGTGAGCAGTAAGCAGCGGATCTCCCCTTTTTTGGGGGAAAGCTGGTGGCCCTTTTGGCGTGTTAATTCTTTCGACGGGGCGGCCTTCTTCGTTCAGTAGATCCGGTCGAGGTGGTTTTTGTTTACCAACGCGTAGGTGGTTTAAGTTCCTATGACCGAGTCTTTCTGGCCCCTATGAACATATTTTCTTAATGTATTAAAGAGGGCCTCTCTAACCGGTGAAAAGTGGTAGGTGTCCACTAACGGCTATTCCTGGCTCGGCTCTGATAACGCAATTCCAGGATGAGTCGGTAGTTGGGCACTGGATCCCTTCGGATCTGGAGAACGAGTGACACTGGGTCGGGGTTTGGTGAACCAATAGGTCGCTCCGTTAGTTGAAGTATCGGTCCCCTTTTTCGTTGCCTAGGTTACACCTTCGGAATACCCCAGACGGGGATTTCGCTCTATTCCCCCAATCTTCACTTTACGCCACGCCGACTCTCCGTCGTGGAATTAGATCAAGGGTCGAAGACCCATACCATATGACCCCATCTCCCGTATCTTATCTTTCGCATGTAGGAGATCGAGACACAGCCTTAGGCTATGGGGAAAGTAGATCGATTGCCCAAGAATTACAACTACATAGAGGGTCTCTACAAGTCTATAAAGAAGTTTCCAAAAATTGATCGGTAGTAGTCCGGTCGCATCCGAACAATAATATTCCAGAGGGAAATGCACCTAAGATCAAATATTTTGAGCCAGCTTCTGTGGAAAATTCAGACTTTCTTTTTGATGCTGTGATCACATAAAAACATAAACTTTGAAGCTCAATAGCTAAATACATGGCAATTAAATCATGAGTCGGGATCATTAAGAGCATACTGCAAGTAGGAAGTGGAATTAATACAATGAATTCAAAAGCATCAAACCTCTCTTTTTCGAAAGAATCAAAACACATCAAAATGGTACCAGCCGTACTTAATAATAGAAGGATTTGGCAGAAATATGTAAAATTGTCCCTCCTAAAAAAATTATTCCAGAATAAATGGCAATAGTTAGGAGAGGTGCGCCAGCGGCGAGCAGAAGCAAGGTTATTAGATACCGAAGGAAAGCCCGGCCAGAACCACACGTGCAAGTTTCCCTGCATGTGGCTCTTCCGTGATAACTTCTTCGGATTTGCGTGAACTAGCGGACCGATCACTAAGAGGTTAGTACCTCCAGCATGAGCGAACCTTTTCTGAACTGGTTAGGAATGGGCGCCACTATCCCAGCCCGGTTCTATTGATCATGCTCCCTTCCCAATAGTTGTACCTTGTCTTGGGGCGTCTTTCTTTGGCTTTACTATCAAGCCCGCCCGCCCAGACGTGGCGCCCTTTCTCATTATCATCTACCGCCCTTTCTTTCCTCCCGTCCCTTCACGCACGAAGATCATCATATGTATGTTCGACTTCGGTTGCCGGTGCAATAGAATTGGCGGGAGTATATTATGGCAGGATCAGTCACCTAGGCAAACCAGCCCTCCTCCAAGAAGAATTGTGCTATGCCCCCCCCCCCGATATCCCTATAAAGCGAAAGAGCTGCCTGGTGATCCCTAGGTTGCAGCATGTCTGGTCGTTAACTCCTCGCTAGTTGCCGCCGTTTTTAGGACCGACCGACGCCTCACCTTCATGCACAGGTACCTACGTAGTGTAGTGTCGGTCGCACATTCATAATATCGTTCAGACTCATGTGCCTTCCTGAACCAGGGGAGTTCCCTTGCTCCTGCTGCATACGATTAGCCAGCCTTGCGGCGGCAAAAGGATTAGGACGTCCCCCCATGCTAAGGTTCCCTGCGATCCGGCCGCAATAGGTTAGGGAGCTGGGCGATAATAGCTCCTCCACATCCCAAGCACGCTGCCCTCCTAGGCGCGCAACACTAAGTAATCCAAGCCAACCCACATTACTAACTAACGGTGGATAATCATCTTTCTTAGAGGTACTAAATACAACTCCATGAATGAGCAAAATGAAGGTTGCGTTAATGATAAAGATCTCTGGGGAAACTGCTAAAAAAAGATTGAACATGTGGTTCTGAGTTTCGATAACTTCTTCTGCTTTCATTTCCTCTCCTCCGTCTGCAAAATCACTGAGTTAATTCAAAAGTCTTGTTAGGTCTCATAAAGGCGCTTGCCGCTAAACTAAAATAGGAATGCTTAGAAACTCAAATAGGATTAAATATGCCCCCACCCCTTTTGAGATCTTCATATTGAAACAATAGTAGTGCATGCTCATACTCAGCCCTTTCGAGCTGAGCACGGCTGCGGGTGATTCCATCCCATCAGATCCTTTGCACCAATTCATGGCACCTCCTGGAAGTGGTCTGTGCATCCAGGTAATCCTGGTTGTGTGAAACCACCTCCAAAAAGAAGATGGATCCTTCCCCATTCTCCCGTAGATCTTGATAAGCTGCCCGGAGAATAGAAAGATTATCCATTCATTTGTCCAGATAGGAACGAACCGCCTCTTCTAAAATGTACGGCTCGAGGGGAAGCACCCTCGAGCTATTATTATATTGACAGATAAAACGAGATCTTTTCCTCCATTAAAAATAAGCGTAGGTGGCCAGGAATGTCCTCCATTAAAAATAAGCGTAGGCGGCCAGGAATGTCCTCCATAGGGGTGTTGTGATTCAGCTCCTGCTGAATGAACGCAACCCACTCCGGATCCTGGTCATAAAAGCTCAGATAGAAGTTTAGCCCTTCTAAATGAGCTAGAGCCTGTGGGTTTTGAACCTCCGGTGGGAGAGTTATAAGAAAAAAGGAGGACCCCAAATCTAGATGGGAGATGAGTAGCACTAGGGGGAGTAAAAAACGATAAAAGACTATAACAACTAAAATGGTAACTTTTATAAACAATAACAAAGAAGGATATTTGAATATAAAAAATAAAAAAGGAGGAGGAATTCGAAATGAAATTCTTGATTTGCCCATTCCTAGTTGTCATGGGAAAGAAATAAGAAAGAAAAAAAGAAATAGATTAAAAATAAAAAATACAAACAGTATGCAACTCCATTGCATTCATTAGCAAAACTAATCAATTGATTTTTTGTAGGCATCCCGTTTCCAATCCCGACAGCAGCTCCCGCTAAAGCAATTGTAGCAGCTCCAGCACCTATTGATTTAGCTCCCTCTAACATGTAGAGTTGAGAGTTGACATTGTTTCACGCTTTTCCTTCGCTACTCGAAATTTCGAGTATAGTATTTCTCGTTGATTTGATTCCTCTCCTCTCCTTAGTTGAACAGGTGAAAGCGAAAGGAGTTGCTTCAATGAAATTGGAAAACCTAAAACCCACATAGTGGAATAAGAAACCTAAACACCCACACAATCTTGATTTGACATAGCAACACTTTCCACATTGCTTGTCAAGTTAAGTAGCGACCTGCATACAGGGGACCCACCTCATGCCCCAAGGGATGACTCTTCTTTCATTATCTAAGATTTTTTTGCCTGATCCAATTTGATTACAGGATGTTCGAGAAGACAGGCTTTCTCTGGTGAAGAGTTAGGTGGATTTGTGGTTGAGTAGAAATGCTGGTAGGAAATTGGGCTTGGGAAGTAGAGGAAAGAGGATGTCTAATAAAATCACAGGAGTGGCGAGAGACCTTTCTCTTTTCTTAGCCAGGCACCCTGGAGGACAGCAATGCCAAATCCTATATAAATTTTATCACAAGACCCTGAGGCAGAAGTTGGAACCGCTTCTCGAACAGGAATCACAGACGTAACTCATGCTCTTGTTCTTTTTTTACTCTATTTTTTTCGCAAGATGGATGGACAAGAAAGGGTAGTTTTCAATCACACCGAACTGTTTGCTTCTTCTTAACTGAGAACCCAACCCTTCCTTAAGTGAATAGTGCAAGCATCAGCCATCAGCTTCATTCCTAATTATTTTAGCTGAAATAAGTGTAATAGCCTTGTACCTGCTGCTGGAGGATCTTCTCTCTATGGATTCTAGAGAAATGGAAATTACCATTCTATACCCCTTCCCTAGCTTAAGCCCTATAGACCAGTGTAGTTAGACTCCCTGATTGGTAGAACTTGGACCACCTATTTAATAAGCACCTCTTTTTTGCCTTCGACATGGTGTACCTCTTTCAGGCATAATACAATCTCTTCTCGCACCAGCCCCTACCTACATCAGTGATTGCTCAAAAGAAGTTATTAATATAGAGGGAAGCCGCCTGGGCTGAAATGCTAGGAAAAGAAGGGTTTCAAGTGTGTTCCCATTCGGTAATTGAATATTATAAGAAGTGAAGTTCACTAGCATTTGAAAAATGGTAAGATTCCGACTACAGATGGTAGGAATCGGAAACATAGAGCATAGGCAATAGATGACAGAACTTCATAGACCACAGAGAATAGGGCACCCATCTCTTCACATTCTTAATTATAACTGTCAAGTTGAATCGATTTGACAGGATTTCTGACCCGTTTTTTCTCTTAGTAAAGTGCCATCAATTGGATGAATGAATCCTGACATCTAGTCAGGTGTGAAGGGATGAGAAGATGGAATATGGTTATTATATTCATTCTAGGGTTGGAATGGCTAAACGCCGCCCTGTAAGGAGTAGGTAGCTCTCTAGCCTTCGCGGTATGTAATCATTGCTTGCTGTAACCCCCTACTTTCGATCAATAAGTAATACCCAATGTCGGTAGTTCCATATGCCATCCGCATCCTTCTCTTAACCTTTCAATCGAGAGTCATCAATGCTTCTCTTGCTTTGCTTGCCCCAGTCTATTAGTATGGCATCCCTTTCTCCTTAGTCCTCTTTTCCCGGTGTGCCGAGGGACATCTTCCTTTAGCTGGAGATAGGAGTGTTTGTTCCGCTAAGGAAAGGATGGCATTCGTCGTATGCGCTGAAGGTGGTATTCGTCGTAGGATTGAGCCTGGTATGTCACATAGCTAGCAACCCGAGGTGATTTCAGCATGGACCAGAGGAACCAACTTAGTAAATAATAACATACTTGTTTCGTTATGCTATACCCACCTAATAAAGGGAAGATTCCTATCATCAGAAGAAGAAGTTGGCAATCTACTAATCAAGATTGAGCTAAAGTTCCATTAACTATATGCCATTTATAGCCATAAAAGTATGAGGTACACATAGGTAGGGAGCATCATCGTACTCAATCCCCGTTTAGGTAGAGCAAGACAAACGGATCTATCATTCCGCATGAAGTGAGTTGTTTCCTTTTTGGGGTATGTAGAGGTGCCTTTAGATTGATTTTCATCCATTATCCATCTCTCTTATAATCTTATTTTTAAGACATTACCCTGCTCGCCAACATAGATCCTGCCCCTTCCTATTGAGAACTCCTCCTATTCACTGGAATCCTCACAAAGGAAAATAAACAATTCACTCACACCTTATATTACTTTACAGACACTTTGCAACCATCCGACTGAAGGAATAAGAAAAACCAATTCCCGAATAATACACTGAACAAATAATAGAACCACACAACTACCTCTTGTCTGGTACTCTCTTTAATAATTTTTATCCTTGGCAGCCTCTCTCTCTGAGTGAGTTAAGAGAAAAAAGTAGACGGAGACGACATCAATCCCGAGAAGTGTGTTTGCTCTAGCAGAGCATGAATTTGAACTATTCTACTTAGCAAATGAGTTTTTGGAAAAAGAAATGACAATGGGAAATGAAGCCAGGAAAAGATGAGTTGACAAACTACACTACACTCTAGATGATTTTGGGCGGGTACCGGCTCAAAAGCAGTGGCCTTGATCTTCTTTCCTGGCTGGAAATTGCAGTCATGAAGGCTTATCTCCCGCTTCTTATTGAAAGCAAATAATAAGATCAAAACAGATTCTAGGGATTGCATTCGTTGGCGGACTCAACCTGACATCTTACGACACGAACTGCTCCCAAAGAGGGAGGCCTAGGGCGAAAAGCCAGTATTGAAGTAGTGGATGATTGTTTCGTTGGAGATGACTTATATAACTACCACTGACTTGATTCTCTTGGTGCGCTGCTGGAGTGGATGTCAAACCGGCACTAGTGGGGGACTCCTATGAATTGTTTGGTTTGTTATCTCTTTGTGAGCTTTGGATCAATGACCAGATTCCCGCTATTATAAGTTCGAAGAACTTGCAGCTGATCGATTGCAAGCTTGTCTAGCTTTTCCTCTTCCCCACCTAAACGAATGAAATGGATGCTCTGACTCCCGCACTTGGGAAAAGGGGAGCTACTTAAATTGACAACTCTATGCTATCTTTTAGATTAGGCCCGGAAAACTCTTAGCTACTTTTAGGTTGGGATCCAGCGAGAGAAGATTGAGCTATGCCCTGTACTACGTTACTTCCGGATTCACTTATGGGTGCTAAACTTTCAAGCTCGGAGTTATGGATGTACTGCTAAACAGCCAAGATCAGAGCTTTTTTTCAATAAGAGTTGAAAGCAAATTGGTAATATAAATGCTATTACTTAATTAACCATTTTTGGATGCAACACATTAAACAAAGAAGTAGTAGTTATCAATGAATGCTTTGACATGAGAATCCCATACCCTTTTGTTCCTTTGCATGGAAGGATCTTTGTTCGGCTAGTGAATTGAAAACTCCTTGCAGTACTTCTTCGCTTATCCAGTGGTGGGTCGATAGTAGGAGATATGGGTGGTAGTCCAAAGATTGGATATGGAATGGGTTTCGAGGATTTCCAAGAGCAGATTGAAATCTGTGTTATGGTTTTAGGGTTTGTCAACCAAGTGCAGGAAGATGGAAATATAAATGATATCGGTGAAGATGCAGCAACTAGCACAAGTGCCTCCAATTACACATCAGGAGAAGATGTCACTACAGATCCTGCAACCTCAAGAGGGAGCAGCCTGTCCGTCCTATTTAAAAGACTTTGGATTTTTTCTCCGTTCACTTACAATAAATAATATATTTTTTGGTCGATCTAAAAACCTTATTCAGAGTTCGCTTCATTCAGAAGTAAGTAAACTTCTTCACTGGGATGCCAAAGGACAGGAGACATTCATTCACAAGTAGGGTTTCAGACAATTAATTCATTCAATCCTTAACTTCAATGTAGAAAGCACATCCTCTCTTCTAGAACCAAAGAACTTGCTTTGCTATAGGACTCTCAACCCTCTTCTACAGTGCTTCCCTCTCTGACGAAGAGCCCAGCCAACATCAAGATTCGTTGAAATGTACCTTTATGCAAACCTCTGAGCGACCATTGCCCCTTGGATGGACTCGAATCGTTCATTCTCGCGCGGATACTCTATACTATGGATGCGTTTGGCTTTGACTCATCAAAACCCTTCTCAATAAGCTCAGCCACTGATTTGGAATCGACTTAAAGAATATCTTCCTCCCTTTTTTATTAGTATTTCCTCCACGCATATCAGATAGATTTCTTCTCGTGGACTAGCTTCCTTTTCTACATTGTGATTCTTAGGGATCTTTTTTCTCCGAACCAACCAGGGCACCCAAGCGTTCAAACGTCACCCCCTCTTTTGACTTTCTTCTTTTTGAACCCTCAAAACACGAAGAATGTAAAGCCTACATCACCGCAGATGAGGATCGGGGACCCAGCTTCTAGGTGGTGAAGCTAGCGTATCAATCAATGTTGTAGATGTTCAGTAATAGCTAAGCCTAGCGATGCGTCTTCCTAGCCTGCGATCTGAGACACCTTTGTCTGAACCAAAATCTAGCTCTTGAGACTTGACTGGCATATTTTGGACTCAATGTCATCATAAAAGAGTTTCCATTGGCATGATAATAACTCGCATATTCTTAGAAATACAATGCCAGGTTTCACAGCCTTTCCGCTGCCTTCCACTTTCCTAGTAGCAAGAAGAGATTCCTCCCAGTGATCCAAGGGGCAATACCACCTTACCTTGAATTCCAGACTTCAAAGAAAGAATCACAGTACTCACTCAACCTATAAAACAAGTCTTTCGCTTGTTTGGTCAAACTTTGCAACCCATATTATTTCTGCTTCATCATTCCAAATTTCGATTTCACAGACCTACTCACTCAGCCTATAAAAAAGAAGCAAATGAGACTAAGAAATAATGTAGAGACTAACAATAGAGGATTTCCATTCTTCTGACTATCTGCTACAGAAGTATGATCTCTATCACTGAGAAGTTCTCCCTAGCCTCTTCTTTCCATCAACAGGTGATTGGGAGCCTAGTTGATAAGGCGCGCAGCGAAGACGGATGGAAAACACAAATTGACTAAGCCTTGGCTATGCTATTAGTCTTAGTTGCATCAAGTAGCAGTACCATTCTATGGTCTCTTAGCTGGAGTTCCCTCCTTTCTAGAGTTCACGACTTCTCTTTAGATGTCCGAATGTTGAGCCGATATAGCTTCTTTACAGCCGGTGGGAAGTATGGAAAAAATCATAGGCCTTTCTTAATACATAGAAACTACATCTGAGGAAGATGCGGATCTAAAGATACGTAAGAGGAGCTCAACTTGGCGGTAGGGGTGTATAGAAGGTGTTCCAGCAATTAACCTGTCTTAATATGTTGTTTGCATTATATAGATTAGAATAAAAGAGGATTTAATACCTTGGGGCCGGTTGCTTATAAAACACATATTGAGTTGTTGAAGTTAGGGCTAGAGCTACTAGAGCAGAGTTTGAATAGAGGACTTTGATTGAAAGAAGAGGGGAGAGAAGAAAAGAGTAAAATAAAGTAAAAAGAGTACGAGGTCTGACCAGTAGTATATTATCTTGAATGCGGAACATCGTTTTCTATTGAAAAAATAGTAGAATGATTGATCGGAGGTTCGAATTGGCTTCATTTGCTTTCAAGCATCCCTTTTTCTGCGCTCGCTTACTTTTCTTCTGCATAGTTAGTGGCTTGACTTCCTCTTAGGAGGAGCCCTGTGATTCTGTGGAAACTACTCTGTCCTCATCATCTCTCGCCTCTGTAAGAAAGTCTGCTCTCGTTCGCTCTAAAGTCAATTTTCTATGGGATTTCCTATAGAGCAGAGCCCTAAAAGTTAAGCAAAGCCAAGTGAAGCTAACACTTTCTCTTATTTTTTTTTGAGACACTAGGCTAGAGCTCAAGCAAGTGGTTTAGGTAGAATGTATGTCTTTTCATACAAAGCAAACAAAGACGTTGACGTAGTTTGAATAGGGCATTCGCCACCAGCTTTGCAGTTTAGAAAAAAGATGTAGGGCTTGAAAGCCTTTAGTTCCCCTGCTTCCGTTCACTTCTACTTCATTTTCTTCTGTTTCATTCTGGCTGGACATTTCAGTCCTCACTCCTTCCAATTTCACTTATTTTACCCCCACTTCAAGGTGTAAGTGTCACATCTAATGTAAATGGACTTAAGGTTCTCAGTCAATCCATGCCCAAAACCATGTATGTCATAGGACTCTAGTTCAATCACTCTCAAATAGAATTCAAAGTTATGCCCCTGCCCCACTTTATCCCTAGACATTTTCCTTCACTAGTCATCTTTTGTCCATTAGCAACTGTGATGATCATGGGCAAGGTTCTGGTGATGAGGAGCTTGTTCAATTTAGCCACTTGAATGTCTAGAAAACTCATGTTGCTACCTAAGGATAAGGATTGTAATTGATTTTTTCTTGAACTTCCCCTTCAATTTGAGAGTTTCTGATCCGGTCCCCTTCCAATGCATTTAATGAGATCCTAGGCTCTTCTACAGGTTACTCTCCTAAGTGGTGGATTGACTATCCTACTTGTTCTGGATCTTGATGGTACGACGGGTAAGACCGAAGAGGCAGGTGAAAAATACCCATTATATAGGTGAGGCAAGATATGCTTGTCCCGAGCCTTTCATCATTCCCATTTCATTCATCCGTTCAAGTTGGAGCCAACGATGTAAATCCAGAAGCATTCACTATGGTCATTCTCAGGGGGGCTCATTTCTAATTTCACAATCACTTGAAAAAGCTTTCCTATTGGGTTGACTACTACTCTAAAACATTTGCCAGTGGATTTACGGAGCCAAGTCATGCTCCAAGATTGATGAGAATCCTATCAGTATAGAAGTATGAGCCAACGTGAGTAGCCTACTATAGAGCATAGCATGGAATTTCTGTCCTGACGGGACATTCGGTATACGACCTCTGCATTCCACTGAATCATTGGAACTGCTATGAGCCAACTCTTTCTCAATAGTCTAAAATGACTCAGTTGATGGATATAGCTAGCTAAAGCCTCAAAGGCAAGTAAAGAATCAGCCAACAAGGTTTGCCATAACATTTTTGAGTAGTTTGACAAACGAACGCTTGATTTCCAGACCATAAAAACCTAATAGGTCTGAGTGAAAGATTGATTTTTGTACATAATGAATAGAAAGAATGGAATTTTTTATCGTACTCTTTTTTATGCCAGGGAGTTGCCGCTGGGGACCATGATCGAGAAGGCATTTTATTTGCCGTAAAAAGATGAAATTTATCACTTCCTGCGGGGTACTCGTTTTATGCTTATTAAATAAGAAATTCTCACTTGGTTGAGGGCAAAGAGAGCGGCTCCATTGATTGTGAAAGCTAGTCTGTTATTCCAGGAGTGGAATTTTCATTCAAAAGTTAGTAATTTTAAATAATAGGAAAGCTTGGTATTTTTGGTATAGAATGCAAACTTCCAGCTTCCTTGGATTTTGCAATATGACTGGTGGCCTAGTCTCAAGGAGCTGGTGCAATTTGGTACTTCATGTACTTTTTATTCCCAGTAGAGCAACTGGGTCACTAAAAAGTCCTTTCTTTTCATCATGGTGCATAAAGAACTCTCTCACAATTGCATCTAAATTGAAGTTTGAAAAAAAACCATTTCACTTACGGTGGGATGAGAAATCCAGATAAAATGTTCCATGTCAAATCCTGATGCGACAACTGTGGCTATGTGAAAGTTCAGTGACATTGCAACTAACATCATCCCGTAAAGGGTGTGTGGTATAAGAATGGTTCAAAACATGACGAAGCAAAACCAAAGAAACTTGGCAAAGAAAACCTAGAACTAGGAAAGCTAGCTGTAGAGAAGATGGATTCCCAGGAAGCTCAGTGTGAACATGCGAAAAACTTCACAACTCAAGCTCTGTTTACTGGCGCCTTGGATCGCTTTACCATTCACTTCATGGAACTCGCTTGTTTGTCACGTCGTATACCTGAACCAAACCTAGAATGAAGCTTTAGCAGGCTCCTTTCATGTCTTCCACGTCACCCAGCTACTAGTTCCATCTTTACGCCGTTCCAAGCTAGCTTGTGAATGAAGGATTTCCTACACAGTCGGAATATTAAAATAAGCTATTGCTCGTTTGATGAAAAAGATTTGAAACGCAGACCTCTTAGCTTACATACAGACTTTGCCAAACCAGGCTAGCACCTTCTTAGCTTGCTTTGCTCGCTTTCGGGTAGGTATCTTCCTCCTCGCCGGGAAACTAACCCAAAACCTTCACATCGCAGGAGCGGATTCAACTGCCTTCCGCCGCCTTTCCTTATGGCTCATTCCGCATGCTGTAATTCAAAAAGTCAGACTTTTATGCGTAATTTTAATTATTCATTTCATTGCTCGAAGCTGGCTCTTCAAGTTTTCCTAGCATATGTAATGTCTGGCCGCCCCTTCCTTGTTTAGGAATTCCTGGCCATGGGCGGTATTCACTTTATATCGCGTTCACAAGCTTCTTCTGGCGTACATAATGTGAGGTCTTTCCTTCGCTCCGCTACTAGTTCTCCTGGGCCAAGATTGATTTGGAGCATCATGTTCAATTGTGAGTTGGACAGTTCGTTCCGGATCTGCATAGTCAGAAAATCTCGTTCCAACCGGTCATGAAAGTTAGTGGAAGTGTATGATTGCTTTCTTTGTTAGGTGATTGATAGACTTTCGTTTTCCATAACTCTCGAGCTCTTTCATCGTAGAAAGTGTGCATTGTGCTCTTCTTATCGTCATATAAAGGTGTCTGTTTTTCAGAAAGAGAGCAAAGCTGCCAGAAAAGTAGAATGCCATGAACAAGGGTGGTTTAAAATTGTGCGTGAACCCCAATTTCCACTCAGTGCGATAAAAGCGGAGGCCTCTCTCTCCAGGCTAGAAACAAAAACGAAACTGCTTGCATTCCATTAGCTAGAACCCGACCGTCGAATGCGTCTAAAAAAACTAGTGCGGGACTGATCTAGAAAGATTCAATGAAGGAACTGGCCTTATATAAGGTCCAAATGGCTAGAGAGGGGGTGAATAGCCTATTTGAAAATCTACAAACTTCACTAAACAACCACGTTAGTATAAAATATGGCTAAGCTAATTCTAGCACTAGCTCAACTACACTATGCAAGCCACCTTGTCGGTGTTCGGTCCCGTGGGGGTCCTAAACCGACGAGTGAGTGCTGCGTGTCCCTAACATGGATGGTGATGCAAGGAGAACACACGGGGGTTTATCCTAGTTCGGACAGAAGAAGGCCCTACGTCCAGCGGGGGGGGAGAGTTTTGTATTTCCTTGCACCGAGGTGCTTGTGTAGGGGTTACAAGCTTGCGAGAGAGGGCGGCTAGCCCAAGTCTCAAAGAGAGAAAAAAGAGTACAGAAGTGATTGCTTGAGATGTTGATCTCTGGGTTGGGAGCCTTGGGTTGCTGGCACTTGGCCTTTTTTGGCCTGTGTCTTGCCTGCTGTCCTTGTCCCCTTATAGGGTCCTGACCTGCCCTTTTATAGGGTAAGAGGAGGCCAGGGCACTGGGGAGCCTTGAGGTGATGTTTTGTCGATCCCTGTAGGAGTGACTGTAGCGGCGTGCCCTAGGAATGGCCGGCCATTACTGGACACCATGGTGACGTCGGGGATGAGACGGCGAAGTGACCCGGAGCTTGGTGCCATGCCGGCCTTTCTTCCTTGTCGAACTGCGCTGGGCGTCGAGGCTGGGTCGAGGCCGGGTCGATGCCGGACGGATAAGGCTGAATCCCTGAGATCATGGAATACGGGCCTTGTCGTATCCCCCCTCGAGGGTGACTGGTGATAAACAGTGCACGGTAAGGTGTGTATAGTGATAGGTTTCACCCCCCATCACGGGATGGGCGGTAAAACAGTGAGGACTGACACCGGCGTTGCTCCCACGTCGACCATGGTTGTGGCCATGTCGGTAGGTGGTAGCAGGTAATCACATTAAATGCTCTGACTTTTGTCTCGGGGTAGGTGAACAGAGTGGGTCGAGCGCTCCGACCCGGGGTCATGCGAGTCGGAGTTTTTCCCGCTGGCCGAACGAGCCTCGTGTGAGTCAGAGCGCGGTCGAGGTGCCCTGTTGTACGGGACGGGGCGCGGTCGAGGCGTTCCCGTCTGGGGAGCCTCGTACGAGTTAGAGTTGGAGCGCGGTCGAGGTGCTCCGTCGAGCTGGCCTCGTACAAGACGGACCCGGTACGCGACTGAGGCGGG
Source organism: Saccharum hybrid cultivar R570 (assembly GCA_038087645.1). Taxonomy (NCBI): domain Eukaryota; kingdom Viridiplantae; phylum Streptophyta; class Magnoliopsida; order Poales; family Poaceae; genus Saccharum; species Saccharum hybrid cultivar. The sequence goes on along the minus strand of JAQSUU010000307.1, from coordinate 37,826,854 downwards.
CTGCCTTTTGCTGTGGCTTAATCGTTTTGTTTTTTATTATCGTTGGTTGTGGGTACCCCCATACTGTTGGTACCGATAGTAGCCCCCGAGCCTTTGGGTGAGTGTGTGATCACTTTCTCAAAGGCTTTGTCAGTTAATGAACTGGAGTCGTAGCGTCACAGTTTTTTCCGGTGGGGGAGAGCGAGCGCACCCGCCGTGTGTAACCCCCGAGGCCTCGGTGGAGTGTTGGGACTCCTCTGAGATCTTTTATGCGTTCTATTGGGGAATGGTTTCTAGGTGTGGCGTGATCCGTGCCTTTTTGCTTAGAGTTCGGTTCGTTACGGTCGAGCCCCCGAGCCTCGTACGCACGAGGTCGATCAGAGTCCCAGCCGTCTTTTACCGTTCGACCCTCACGCTCCTCCTTTAGGAAGGAGGAGGAGGGGTGGGGAACGCCGTACTACCCCTGTTTGGGCGAGTTCCGACGATCTCCGGCGAGCTCCTAGCGGGGGGATTCGAGTGTGAGCCCGTGCTCCGTTCGATAGGAGTCGGCCAGCGGCCCAGAGGCGCTCTCAAGAATGCCGAGGAGCGGTCGCATGGATCTCGATTCCCTGCGACGGGATTCGAGGGCTCGGTGCCTCCCTCCGAGGGGATTCCTACATCAACCTTCTCCTACAGCCTAGAATACGTCTGGGGGTGCCTCGAGAGCATGGCTCGAGCCCTGGCCATGTATGGGCGCATCCCTGGTCGTCCCTAACTCTGTCGCTCAAGGGCAGCTGTTGAACCCTGGTCGAGGGCTAGCTTCCGCTCCCTCGAGACTCATACCGGGCTCTGAGCCCGTTTCCTAGGTATCTGGGAATATCCGTCCGCGGATCCCTGCCCTGCCCGTTAGCCGGGTGCGCCTTTTTAGGAGGGGAGGCGAGATCAGCGTGATAGTGGGTGACGTGGTGTACGGTTACGACGTGGGGGTGGCCACGTGCCCTACTCCGGCGAGATTTGGGGAAACGATCAGGTAAGGGCATTAAATGCGAAAAATCGCTCCTAACTTCTCGCGCGGCCGTTGGGCTTCTGCCGGGGCTATAAAAGCAAAGTCTGGGGGTCCGCCTCCCCCACTGGCCCTTTGCGTTCTTGCCTTCCTTGCCTCAGACAGCTCTCTATGCCCCTTGCGCCCTTCTGCCTTCATCCAGCGCCGCCGCCGCCGCCCCCCCTTTGTCCGCACAGCTTCCCGGCGTCAATGGCAGGCAAGGGTCAACTTCTCCCCACCGACGACTGGGCTGCCTCCTCAGTGACGGAGAGGAGGATGGAGGAGCTGGTCGACGATGGATTGCTACGGCCGAAGACAAGCCGGTCGCGGCCGGAGTGGATTGCGCCGCCGCCCGGCCACCGGGAGCCAGCACCACCCGAAGGGTACGTGGTTAGCTTTATCTGCTTCCACGAGCGGGGGTTCGGCGTGCCGACGACCGCCTTCATGCGGGCGCTTCTCCACTACTACAAGGTGGAGCTGCACCACCTCGCCCCCAACGCCGTCGCGCAGGCCGCCATCTTTGCGGCGGTCTGCGAGGGCTACCTGGGGATGGAGCCACAATGGAATCTGTGGCTCCATCTCTTCAGGGCGGAGCTCTTCACCAAGAAGGCGGGGGAGCGAGGGTCGAGGCGTATCGTGCGGGCGGGGAGCTGCGTCCTGCAGGTAAGGTCTGGTCGGACTGACCAATACATCTCGGCCCAACTCATCTCCTCGAATAGCGGCTGGCACGACGGCTGGTTCTACCTCTGCAACGACGAGAGTCAGTTGCCGAGGTATACCGGCCGGGTGCTGGTCGCCCGAGAGGAGAATTGGTCGTACGGAGTCACGGAGGCCGAGAAGCCACGACTGGACCCGCTGCTGGCGGTGCTGCAACAGCTTCGTCTGCGAGGGTTGACGGCGGCGGCGGTGGCCACGGCATTCCACCGGTGCAGGGTGATGCCGTTGTCCCAGCATCGACTTCGGCTCGACCAGATGACACCGGAAGCACCACTGGAGGGGAGCCGGATGTCGCACAAGTCCCTCACCCTCGAGGAGGTATTCCGGCGAGCGCTCCGGATGGTGGGGAACTTCAAGGCGGAGGACGTCGACAAAGTGCCAATGCGGCCTACCCAGGGGTTCGAGCCTCTGGTAAGTGCGTTCGTTAATCATACTTGTTTATTTCGTCCCTTTTCGGATTCTTTCGATTTAGTCGAGGTTAATCCGCAGGACTTGTCGGCGGTGAGGGAGACGCGGCCGCCGCTCCCAGAGGACCAGCCGGCTCGGGAGGTGCGACGCCAGCAGGCGTCCAAGAAGAAGAAGAAGAAGGACGCCGCCAAGAAGCGTCAAATCCGCAAGGCCATGGAGCGGGAGGCGCTGATGAAGCGTCGACGCCAGCATAGCCTCGAGGGGCTTCCCCTCGAGGAGTCCCCCTCTGAGATGGTCTCGAGGGAGGATGACGACGACGACGACAGCGACGGGGACGACGACGCCCTGTCGTGGTACGATGCCGCGACCAGGCTGGCGGACCTTCCCGACGTGCGCCCCTATCTGGAGCCCATCGGGGGTTCATCCTCCCAGGCGTCAGGGCTAGTCCTCGTGGCCGTTGTGGAGGAGGAGGAGACGGAGGAAAGGGCGGGTGAAGAGGCGGCCCCCTCCATGGGAGGGGCCCATCCCGGACCCTACAGGAGGGGTCGACGGTGCCGCTCCCACAAGTCCAGGCCCCGCAGGCTCAGCCGGCGGTTGAGACGGCGGCGCTGGCATCGTCATCGGGGGTGCCGCCTGCGGGCGTGAGGACCCGAGGCTAGCTGGCCTCGGAGGCGCAGAGGACCCAAGGCGGCCCCCTAGCCAAGGCCCCAAAGAGCACCCGGCCCGCAGGGGGGCCGGCGGTGAGGCCGCCGTAGGCGGCGCCGGGGGTTTCTGATCGACCGGGGTCGAGGCCCCTGCTGCCCATTTCTAGGTAAGGTTCTGTGCCCCGTTTATCGCTACTTATCGGTCCCGTTTCTGATGTTTTTTCTTACTTCACAGGCTTAAGCGCAAGGCGGAGCTGGTGGGGCTGACCCCTGCGAAGTCGCTCCGGGCAAGTGCCGTCGTCATTAATCGGACGGCGGCGGATGACTTTGCCTGGGTCGAGAGGCTTCAAGCCACGAAGGAGCGCTTGAAGCAGCAGGAGGCGACGGCCCAGGCTGAGGCGGGCGCTTAGGCGGTCGCCGGTTCCAGCCCTACCGCATAGGGGTCGGGGCCGTCAGAGGTGGCGGCGCCCAGCACGGGCGGGGCGGAGCCAGGGTCGTCGTCGACCGCCGAGGCTACCGTCGAGGCCACAACGGCCGAGGCATCCGCCCGCGACGCGGGGCGGGCGGATGTGGACGGGGTGATGGTGGAGGTCCCGCCAAAGGCGGGACAGGAGGCGGCGCAGCCAGAGGCGCTGCAGCCGCGGCAGAACCCGCCAGCGGAGCCGGCGGCTACAACGGAGGGTGGGGTGGTCGTGCCCCCGCCCGTGGTCCCAGAGGAGGAGGTGCCAGCGACCGAGGGGCCAGCCCTGGCGGAAGGGTCGACCCCGGCCATGGTCGACCTCACCCTCGACGACTCCCCCATCGACAAGGGGAAACAGGTGGTGGGTGTCGAGGAGGCCGAGGCCGTGGACCAGGCTGGTCCCTCGGTGGTGGTCGATGGGGGCAGAGCTGCGGGTCAGGCCGGTCCTTCCGCAGGGCCAGAGAGCACCCCGGCTGGATCATCGCCCGGGTGGCCGGACATCGCCGCGCTGGCCCTGGCACGGGCAGAGAAGGAGATACCGCACTGGGGGGATCATCCCTTGAGTTCAGGGATGCTTCTAGCCCCGGCGCGGAGCCCGTCTTCGCCCTGAATGACGGAGACGAGGTGCATCATTGGGAATACCTCGAGGGTCTCCGTCGACACAAAGAGCGATCGCTTCGTGTGGCGACGGAGGCCGTGTCACGAGGCATGCGGGACACCACAGAGGTAAATTTGGTTTAACGGTTCTTTTGCTATCCTTTTGCTGTCCTTTTGCCCTCTTTCTTTGGTTCTAACCTCTTTGGTTTTTCGAACCGTGGTCAGGAGCTTAAGGAGCGCTCCCACCGCAAGTCGCTCTTCATCCGAAATGAGAGCGGCGTGTGGGCGGCGCTTGCTTGGCAACAGGCTCTGGTCGAGGAGGCCAACAAGCGGCTTTCTGATCAGAGTGCCGAGACGGCCGAGCTGCGCGTCGCCTACGCGGCGGTCAAGGAGGTGGTGGTGCAGGCCTCAGCGGCCGAGGCCGTGGCGCGTGAAGACGTGACCAAGGCCCGGGAGGAGGCAGCCAAGGCCCGTGAGGATCTCATGCCCCTGTTAGCACGGGTGAAAAGAGCTCGAGGAGGACATCGCCCTGGTCAGCGGGCATCGTGACACCCTCAACGTCCAGATCGGGCAGGTAATCGCTCGCTTCGGGGCCCTGAAGGACGAGGTCGTGGCGCTGAGTGGAGCCGTCTAGGAGAAGGACGAGGCTCTCTCGAACGCCCGCCAGGAGATCGAGACGTTGAGGGCGGCCATTCGTGACAGGGATGGCGCTCTCCAAGCGCTCGAGAGGACGTGCGGGGGGCTCCGTGACGAGATCGTGGGCTTGCAGACCCATTCCAAGGGTAAGTATTGGTGTTACGGCCTTGGCGTCGAGTCCTCGTATTAGTGCTAACTTAGTTAATTGTGTTCCAGAGTTGGAGAGGGAGCAGCGGGTAGCCCAGGCGGCGGCCAACTCCTTCCAAAGCCTCTTCGAGGCCGAGGCCTAGCGGACTCAGGTGCTCCAGGGTGCGATCTCCTCCGTGTGTGACGGCCTGGGGGTCGAGCCCGATGCCGACACTAGGAGGACGCCCCGGGGAACTCCTTCGTCCGCCGGATGGTGGCGCTGGGCCGCCTTGTCCGGGAAAGGATACGGGGCAGCCTCCACCACGGCGTGAAGAGAGCGCTGGCCGTCGTTCGGTCTGGGTTCGTGTATGACATGGAGCTTGTTGTTGATGGCTTCATCACCGACCCGACCGGACGGACGAGGAGAACGAGGACGCCTGCCTGGACCTGATTGGAGCCGCCGAGGAGCCTGGAAGCCGCTTGGCCAAGCTTTTTGAAGCCAAGGTGGTTCCACCCGCCGATGATGAGGGCCTGTGAGCCAAATCTGGGCATAGAGGCCCATGTAATAAGTTAGTGTTTTGAATTTTGGTCGTAGTGGCCTCGGAGGCCTTGAAAACTCGGAACGTAAATCTGTGCTGGTTATTTAAGATTTGTTCGAGTTTTTCTTCCCTTTATCGCTTGAATCATGTTCTCGCATGATTTACTTAGCACGCCATCGCGCCTTTGAGCGTGAGGGGAGTGAGTGGAGGTACCGTAGCCTCGGAGGCATAAGTGATCTCGCGGCTCGACTGCCCTCGAACTCTAGGGTGCTCTTGCGGCCTCGCAGATCGTGTAAGAACCTGATTTAAGCAACCGGGGATGTATTCTTTTTCAAAGTTGTGAACCATCATTAGGTCTACTTAGCGTGTGGTCGCGCCCCTAGGCGTGAGGGGTGAGTGGAGGTACCGAGTTTCGATAACTTCTTCTGCTTTCATTTCCTCTCCTCCGTCTGCAAAATAACTGAGTTAATTCAAAAGTCTTGTTAGGTCACATAAAGGCGCTTGCCGCTAAACTAAAATAGGAATGCTTAGAAACTCAAATAGGATTAAATATGCCCCCACCCCTTTTGAGATCTTCATATTGAAACAATAGTAGCGCATGCTCATACTCAGCCCTTTCGAGCTGAGCACGGCTGCGGGTGATTCCATCCCATCAGATCCTTTGCACCAATTCATGGCACCTCCTGGAAGTGGTCTGTGCATCCAGGTAATCCTGGTTGTGCGAAACCACCTCCAAAAAGAAGATGGATCCTTCCCCATTCTCCCGTAGATCTTGATAAGCTGCCCGGAGAATAGAAAGATTATCCATTCATTTGTCCAGATAGGAACGAACCGCCTCTTCTAAAATGTACGGCTCGAGGGGAAGCACCCCCGAGCTATTATTATATTGACAGATAAAACGAGATCTTTTCCTCCATTAAAAATAAGCGTAGGCGGCCAGGAATGTCCTCCATTAAAAATAAGCGTAGGCGGCCAGGAATGTCCTCCATAGGGGTGTTGTGATTCAGCTCCTGCTGAATGAACGCAACCCACTCCGGATCCTGGTCATAAAAGCTCAGATAGAAGTTTAGCCCTTCTAAATGAGCTAGAGCCTATGGGTTTTGAACCTCCGGTGGGAGAGTTATAAGAAAAAAGGAGGACCCCAAATCTAGATGGGAGACGAGTAGCACTACGGGGAGTAAAAAACGATAAAAGGCTATAAGAACTAAAATGGTAACTTTTATAAACAATAACAAAGAAGGATATTTGAATATAAAAAAATAAAAAAGGAGGAGGAATTCGAAATGAAATTCTTGATTTGCCCATTCCTAGTTGTCATGGGAAAGAAATAAGAAAGAAAAAAAGAAATAGATTAAAAATAAAAAATACAAACAGTATGCAACTCCATTGCATTCATTAGCAAAACTAATCAATTGATTTTTTGTAGGCATCCCGTTTCCAATCCCGACAGCAGCTCCCGCTAAAGCAATTGTAGCAGCTCCAGCACCTATTGATTTAGCTCCCTCTAACATGTAGAGTTGAGAGTTGACATTGTTTCACGCTTTTCCTTCGCTACTCGAAATTTCGAGTATAGTATTTCTCGTTGATTTGATTCCTCTCCTCTCCTTAGTTGAACAGGTGAAAGCGAAAGGAGTTGCTTCAATGAAATTGGAAAACCTAAAACCCACATAGTGGAATAAGAAACCTAAACACCCACACAATCTTGATTTGACATAGCAACACTTTCCACATTGCTTGTCAAGTTAAGTAGCGACCTGCATACAGGGGACCCACCTCATGCCCCAAGGGATGACTCTTCTTTCATTATCTAAGATTTTTTTGCCTGATCCAATTTGATTACAGGATGTTCGAGAAGACAGGCTTTCTCTGGTGAAGAGTTAGGTGGATTTGTGGTTGAGTAGAAATGCTGGTAGGAAATTGGGCTTGGGAAGTAGAGGAAAGAGGATGTCTAATAAAATCATGGGAGTGGCGAGAGACCTTTCTCTTTTCTTAGCCAGGCACCCTGGAGGACAGCAATGCCAAATCCTATATAAATTTTATCACAAGACCCTGAGGCAGAAGTTGGAACCGCTTCTCGAACAGGAATCACAGACGTAACTCATGCTCTTGTTCTTTTTTACTCTATTTTTTCGCAAGATGGATGGACAAGAAAGGGTAGTTTTCAATCACACCGAACTGTTTGCTTCTTCTTAACTGAGAACCCAACCCTGCCTTAAGTGAATAGTGCAAGCATCAGCCATCAGCTTCATTCCTAATTATTTTAGCTGAAATAAGTGTAATAGCCTTGTACCTGCTGCTGGAGGATCTTCTCTCTATGGATTCTAGAGAAATGGAAATTACCATTCTATACCCCTTCCCTAGCTTAAGCCCTATAGACCAGTGTAGTTAGACTCCCTGATTGGTAGAACTTGGACCACCTATTTAATAAGCACCTCTTTTTTGCCTTCGACATGGTGTACCTCTTTCAGGCATAATACAATCTCTTCTCGCACCAGCCCCTACCTACATCAGTGATTGCTCAAAAGAAGTTATTAATATAGAGGGAAGCCGCCTGGGCTGAAATGCTAGGAAAAGAAGGGTTTCAAGTGTGTTCCCATTCGGTAATTGAATATTATAAGAAGTGAAGTTCACTAGCATTTGAAAAATGGTAAGATTCCGACTACAGATGGTAGGAATCGGAAACATAGAGCACAGGCAATAGATGACAGAACTTCATAGACCACAGAGAATAGGGCACCCATCTCTTCACATTCTTAATTATAACTGTCAAGTTGAATCGATTTGACAGGATTTCTGACCCGTTTTTTCTCTTAGTAAAGTGCCATCAATTGGATGAATGAATCCTGCCATCTAGTCAGGTGTGAAGGGATGAGAAGATGGAATATGGTTATTATATTCATTCTAGGGTTGGAATGGCTAAACGCCGCCCTGTAAGGAGTAGGTAGCTCTCTAGCCTTCGCGGTATGTAATCATTGCTTGCTGTAACCCCCTACTTTCGATCAATAAGTAATACCCAATGTCGGTAGTTCCATATGCCATCCGCATCCTTCTCTTAACCTTTCAATCGAGAGTCATCAATGCTTCCCTTGCTTTGCTTGCCCCAGTCTATTAGTATGGCATCCCTTTCTCCTTAGTCCTCTTTTCCCGGTGTGCCGAGGGACATCTTCCTTTAGCTGGAGATAGGAGTGTTTGTTCCGCTAAGGAAAGGATGGCATTCGTCGTATGCGCTGAAGGTGGTATTCGTCGTAGGATTGAGCCTGGTATGTCACATAGCTAGCAACCCGAGGTGATTTCAGCATGGACCAGAGGAACCAACTTAGTAAATAATAACATACTTGTTTCGTTATGCTATACCCACCTAATAAAGGGAAGATTCCTATCATCAGAAGAAGAAGTTGGCAATCTACTAATCAAGATTGAGCTAAAGTTCCATTAACTATATGCCATTTATAGCCATAAAAGTATGAGGTACACATAGGTAGGGAGCATCATCGTACTCAATCCCCGTTTAGGTAGAGCAAGACAAACGGATCTATCATTCCGCATGAAGTGAGTTGTTTCCTTTTTGGGGTATGTAGAGGTGCCTTTAGATTGATTTTCATCCATTATCCATCTCTCTTATAATCTTATTTTTAAGACATTACCCTGCTCGCCAACATAGATCCTGCCCCTTCCTATTGAGAACTCCTCCTATTCACTGGAATCCTCACAAAGGAAAATAAACAATTCACTCACACCTTATATTACTTTACAGACACTTTGCAACCATCCGACTGAAGGAATAAGAAAAACCAATTCCCGAATAATACACTGAACAAATAATAGAACCACACAACTACCTCTTGTCTAGTACTCTCTTTAATAATTTTTATCCTTGGCAGCCTCTCTCTCTCTGAGTGAGTTAAGAGAAAAAAGTAGACGGAGACGACATCAATCCCGAGAAGTGTGTTTGCTCTAGCAGAGCATGAATTTGAACTATTCTACTTAGCAAATGAGTTTTTGGAAAAAGAAATGACAATGGGAAATGAAGCCAGGAAAAGATGAGTTGACAAACTACACTACACTCTAGATGATTTTGGGCGGGTACCGGCTCAAAAGCAGTGGCCTTGATCTTCTTTCCTGGCTGGAAATTGCAGTCATGAAGGCTTATCTCCCGCTTCTTATTGAAAGCAAATAATAAGATCAAAACAGATTCTAGGGATTGCATTCGTTGGCGGACTCGACCTGACATCTTACGACACGAACTGCTCCCAAAGAGGGAGGCCTAGGGCGAAAAGCCAGTATTGAAGTAGTGGATGATTGTTTCGTTGGAGATGACTTATATAACTACCACTGACTTGATTCTCTTGGTGCGCTGCTGGAGTGGATGTCAACCGGCACTAGTGGGGGACTCCTATGAATTGTTTGGTTTGTTATCTCTTTGTGAGCTTTGGATCAATGACCAGATTCCCGCTATTATAAGTTCAAAGAACTTGCAGCTGATCGATTGCAAGCTTGTCTAGCTTTTCCTCTTCCCCACCTAAACGAATGAAATGGATGCTCTGACTCCCGCACTTGGGAAAAGGGGAGCAACTTAAATTGACAACTCTATGCTATCTTTTAGATTAGGCCCGGAAAACTCTTAGCTACTTTTAGGTTGGGATCCAGCGAGAGAAGATTGAGCTACGCCCTGTACTACGTTACTTCCGGATTCACTTGTGGGTGCTAAACATTCAAGCTCGGAGTTATGGATGTACTGCTAAACAGCCAAGATCAGAGCTTTTTTTCAATAAGAGTTGAAAGCAAATTGGTAATATAAATGCTATTACTTAATTAACCATTTTTGGATGCAACACATTAAACAAAGAAGTAGTAGTTATCAATGAATGCTTTGACATGAGAATCCCATACCCTTTTGTTCCTTTGCATGGAAGGATCTTTGTTCGGCTAGTGAATTGAAAACTCCTTGTAGTACTTCTTCGCTTATCCAGTGGTGGGTCGATAGTAGGAGATATGGGTGGTAGTCCAAAGATTGGATTGGAATGGGTTTCGAGGATTTCCAAGAGCAGATTGAAATCTGTGTTATGGTTTTAGGGTTTGTCACCAAGTGCAGGAAGATGGAAATATAAATGATATCGGTGAAGATGCAGCAACTAGCACAAGTGCCTCCAATTACACACCAGGAGAAGATGTCACTACAGATCCTGCAACCTCAAGAGGGAGCAGCCTGTCCGTCCTATTTAAAAGACTTTGGATTTTTTCTCTGTTCACTTACAATAAATAATATATTTTTTGGTCGAACTAAAAACCTTATTCAGTGTTCGCTTCATTCGGAAGTAAGTAAACTTCTTCACTGGGATGCCAAAGGACAGGAGACATTCATTCACAAGTAGGGTTTTAGACAATTAATTCATTCAATCCTTAACTTCAATGCAGAAAGCACATCCTCTCTTCTAGAACCAAAGAACTTGCTTTGCTATAGGACTCTCAACCCTCTTCTACAGTGCTTCCCTCTCTGACGAAGAGCCCAGCCAACATCAAGATTCGTTGAAACGTACCTTTATGCAAACCCCTGAGCGACCATTGCCCCTTGGATGGACTCGAATCGTTCATTCTCGCGCGGATACTCTATACTATGGATGCGTTTGGCTTTGACTCATCAAAACCCTTCTCAATAAGCTCAGCCACTGATTTGGAATCGACTTAAAGAATATCTTCCTCCCTTTTTTATTAGTATTTCCTCCACGCATATCAGATAGATTTCTTCTCGTGGACTAGCTTCCTTTTCTACATTGTGATTCTTAGGGATCTTTTTTCTCCGAACCAACCAGGGCACCCAAGCGTTCAAACGTCACCCCCTCTTTTGACTTTCTTCTTTTTGAACCCTCAAAACACGAAGAATGTAAAGCGTACATCACCGCAGATGAGGATCGGGAACCCAACTTCTAGGTGGTGAAGCTAGCGTATCAATCAATGTTGTAGATGTTCAGTAATAGCTAAGCCTAGCGATGCGTCTTCCTAGCCTGCGATCTGAGACACCTTTGTCTAAACCAAAATCTAGCTCTTGAGACTTGACTGGCATATTTTGGACTCAATGTCATCATAAAAGAGTTTCCATTGGCATGATGATAACTCACATATTCTTAGAAATACAATGCCAGGTTTCATAGCCTTTCTGCCGCCTTCCACTTTCCTAGTAGCAAGAAGAGATTCCTCCCAGTGATCCAAGGGGCAATACCACCTTACTTTGAATTCCAGACTTCGAAGAAAGAATCACAGTACTCACTCAACCTATAAAACAAGTCTTTCGCTTGTTTGGTCAAACTTTGCAACAAATATTATTTCTGCTTCATCATTCCAAATTTCGATTTCACAGACCTACTCACTCAGCCTATAAAAAAGAAGCAAATGAGACTAAGAAATAATGTAGAGACTGACAATAGAGGATTTCCATTCTTCTGACTATCTGCTACAGAAGTATGATCTCTGTCACTGAGAAGTTCTCCCTAGCCTCTTCTTTCCATCAACAGGTGATTGGGAGCCTAGTTGATAAAGCGCGCAGCAAAGACGGATGGAAAACACAAATTGACTAAGCCTTGGCTATGCTATTAGTCTCAGTTGCATCAAGTAGCAGTACCATTCTATGGTCTCTTAGCTGGAGTTCCCTCCTTTCTAGAGTTCACGACTTCTCTTTAGATGTCCGAATGTTGAGCCGATATAGCTTCTTTACAGCCGGTGGGAAGTATGGAAAAAATCATAGGCCTTTCTTAATACATAGAAACTACATCTAAGGAAGATGCGGATCTAAAGATACGTAAGAGGAGCTCAACCTGGCGGTAGGGGTGTATAGAAGGTGTTCCAGCAATCAACCTGTCTTAATATGTTGTTTGCATTATATAGATTAGAATAAAAGAGGATTTAATAGCTTGGGGCCGGTTGCTTATACAACACATATTGAGTTGTTGAAGTTAGGGCTAGAGCTACTAGAGCGGAGTTTGAATAGAGGACTTTGATTGAAAGAAGAGGGGAGAGAAGAAAAGAGTAAAACAAAGTAAAAAGAGTATGAGGTCTGACCAGTAGTATGTTATCTTGAATGCAGAACATCGTTTTCTATTGAAAAAATAGTAGAATGATCGATCGGAGGTTCGAATTGGCTTCATTTGCTTTCAAGCATCCCTTTTTCTGCGCTCGCTTACTTTTCTTCTACATAGTTAGTGGCTTGACTTCCTCTTAGGAGGAGCCCTGTGATTTTGTGGAAACTACTCTGTCCTCATCATCTCTCGCCTCTATAAGAAAGTCTGCTCTCGTTCGCTCTAAAGTCAATTTTCTATGGGATTTCCTATAGAGCAGAGCCCTAAAAGTTAAGCAAACCAAGTGAAGCTAACACTTTCTCTTATTTTTTTTGAGACACTAGGCTAGAGCTCAAGCAAGTGGTTTAGGTAGAATGTATGTCTTTTCATACAAAGCAAACAAAGACGTTGACGTAGTTTGAATAGGGCATTCCCACCAGCTTTGCAGTTTAGAAAAAAGATGTAGGGCTTGAAAGCCTTTAGTTCCCCTGCTTCCGTTCACTTCTCCTACTTCATTTTCTTCTGTTTCATTCTGGCTGGACATTTCTGTCCTCACTCCTTCCAATTTCACTTATTTTACCCCCACTTCAAGGTGTAAGTGTTCACATCTAATGTAAATGGACTTAAGGTTCTCAGTCAATCCATGCCCAAAACCATGTATGTCATAGGACTCTAGTTCAATCACTCTCAAATAGAATTCAAAGTTATGCCCCTGCCCCACTTTATCCCTAGACATTTTCCTTCACTAGTCATCTTTTGTCCATTAGCAACTGTGATGATCATGGGCAAGGTTCTGGTGATGAGGAGCTTGTTCAATTTAGCCACTTGAATGTCTAGAAAACTCATGTTGCTACCTAAGGATAAGGATTGTAATTGATTTTTTCTTGAACTTCCCCTTCAATTTGAGAGTTTCTGATCCGGTCCCCTTCCAATGCATTTAATGAGATCCTAGGCTCTTCTACAGGTTACTCTCCTAAGTGGTGGATTGACTATCCTACTTGTTCTAGATCTTGATGGTACGACGGGTAAGACCGAAGAGGCAGGTGAAAAGTACCCATTATATAGGTGAGGCAAGATATGCTTGTCCCGAGCCTTTCATCATTCCCATTTCATTCATCCGTTCAAGTTGGAGCCAACGATGTAAATCCAGAAGCATTCACTACGGTCATTCTCAGGGGGGCTCGTTTCTAATTTCACAATCACTTGAAAAAGCTTTCCTATTGGGTTGACTACTACTCTAAAACATTTGCCAGTGGATTTACGGAGCCAAGTCATGCTCCAAGATTGATGAGAATCCTATCAGTATAGAAGTATGAGCCAATGTGAGTAGCCTACTGTAGAGCATAGCATGGAATTTCTGTCCTGACGGGACATTCGGTATACGACCTCTGCATTCCACTGAATCATTGGAACTGCTATGAGCCAACTCTTTCTCAACAGTCTAAAATGACTCAGTTGATGGATATAGCTAGCTAAAGCCTCAAAGGCAAGTAAAGAATCAGCCAACAAGGTTTGCCATAACATTTTTGAGTAGTTTGACAAACGAACGCTTGATTTCCAGACCATAAAAACCTAATAGGTCTGAGTGAAAGATTGATTTTCGTACATAATGAATAGAAAGAATGGAATTTTTGATCGTACTCTTTTTTATGCCAGGGAGTTGCCGCTGGGGACCATGATCGAGAAGGCATTTTATTTGCCGTAAAAAGATGAAATTTATCACTTCCTGCGGGGTACTCGTTTTATGCTTATTAAATAAGAAATTCTCACTTGGTTGAGGGCAAAGAGAGCGGCTCCATTGATTGTGAAAGCTAGTCTGTTATTCCAGGAGTGGAATTTTCATTCAAAAGTTAGTAATTTTAAATAATAGGAAAGCTTGGTATTTTTGGTATAGAATGCAAACTTCCAGCTTCCTTGGATTTTGCAATATGACTGGTGGCCTAGTCTCAAGGAGCCGGTGCAATTTGGTACTTCATGTACTTTTTATTCCCAGCAGAGCAACTGGGTCACTAAAAAGTCCTTTCTTTTCATCATGGTGCATAAAGAACTCTCTCACAATTGCATCTAAATTGAAGTTTGAAAAAAAACCATTTCACTTACGGCGGGATGAGAAATCCAGATAAAATGTTCCATGTCAAATCCTGATGCGACAACTGTGGCTATGTGAAAGTTCAGTGACATTGCAACTAACATCATCCCGTAAAGGGTGTGTGGTATAAGAATGGTTCAAAACATGACGAAGCAAAACCAAAGAAACTTGGCAAAGAAAACCTAGAACTAGGAAAGCTAGCTGTAGAGAAGATGGATTCCCAGGAAGCTCAGTGTGAACATGCGAAAAACTTCACAACTCAAGCTCTGTTTACTAGTGCCTTGGATTGCTTTACCATTCACTTCATGGAACTCGCTTGTTTGTCACGTCGTATACCTGAACCAAACCTGGAATGAAGCTTTAGTAGGCTCCTTTCATGTCTTCCAGGTCACCCAGCTACTAGTTCCATCTTTACGCCGTTCCAAGCTAGCTTGTGAATGAAGGATTTCCTACACAGTCGGAATATTAAAATAAGCTATTGCTCATTTGATGAAAAAGATTTGAAACGCATACCTCTTAGCTTACATACAGACTTTGCCAAACCAGGCTAGCACCTTCTTAGCTTGCTTTGCTCGCTTTCGGGTAGGTATCTTCCTCCTCGCCGGGAAACTAACCCAAAACCTTCACATCGCAGGAGCGGATTCAACTGCCTTCCGCCGCCTTTCCTTATGGCTCATTCCGCATGCTGTAATTCAAAAAGTCAGACTTTTATGCATAATTTTAATTATTCATTTCATTGCTCAAAGTTGGCTCTTCAAGTTTTCCTAGCGTATGTAATGTCTGGCCGCCCCTTCCTTGTTTAGGAATTCCTGGCCATGGGCGGTATTCACTTTATATCGCGTTCACAAGCTTCTTCTGGCGTACATAATGTGAGGTCTTTCCTTTGCTCCGCTACTAGTTCTCCTAGGCCAAGATTGATTTGGAGCATCATGTTCAATTGTGAGTTGGACAGTTCGTTCTGGATCTGCATAGTCAGAAAATCTCGTTCCAACCGGTCATGAAAGTTAGTGGAAGTGTATGATTGCTTTCTTTGTTAGGTGATTGATAGACTTTCGTTTTCCATAACTCTCGAGCTCATTCATCGTAGAAAGTGTGCATTGTGCTCTTCTTATCGTCATATAAAGGTGTCTGTTTTTCAGAAAGAGAGCAAAGCTGCCAGAAAAGTAGAATGCCATGAACAAGGGTGGTTTAAAATTGTGTGTGAACCCCAATTTCCACTCAATGCGATAAAAGTGGAGGCCTCTCTCTCCGGGCTAGAAACAAAAACGAAACTGCTTGCATTCCATTAGCTAGAACCCGACCGTCGAAGGCGTCTAAAAAATCTAGTGCGGGACTGATCTAGAAAGATTCAATGAAGGAACTGGCCTTATATAAGGTCCAAATGGCTAGAGAGGGGGTGAATAGCCTATTTGAAAATCTACAAACTTCACTAAACAACCACATTAGTATAAAAGATGGCTAAGCTAATTCTAGCACTAGCTCAACTACACTATGCAAGCCACCTTGTCGGTGTTCGGTCCCGTGGGGGTCCTAAACCGACGAGTGAGTGCTGCGTGTCCCTAACCTGGATGGTGATGCAAGGAGAACACACGGGGGTTTATCCTAGTTTGGGCAGAAGAAGGCCCTACGTCTAGCGGGGGGGGGGAGAGTTTTGTATTTCCTTGCACCGAGGTGCTTGTGTAGGGGTTACAAGCTTGCGAGAGAGGACGGCTAGCCCAAGTCTCAAAGAGAGAAAAAAGAGTACATAAGTGATTGCTTGAGATGTTGATCTCTGGGTTGGGAGCCTTGGGTTGCTGGCACTTGGCCTTTTTTGGCCTGTGTCTTGCCTGCTGTCCTTGTCCCCTTATAGGGTCCTAACCTACCCTTTTATAGGGTAAGAGGAGGCCAGGGCACTGGGGAGCCTTGAGGTGATGTTTTGTCGATCCCTGTAGGAGTGACTGTAGCGGCGTGCCCCAGGAATGGCCGGCCATCCCTGGACACCATGGTGACGTCGGGGATGAGACGGCGAAGTGACCCGGAGCTTGGTGCCATGCCGGCCTTTCTTCCTTATCGAACTACGCCGGGCGTCAAGGCTGGGTCGAGGCCGGGTCGATGCCGGACGGATAAGGCCGAATTCCTGAGATCACGGAATACGGGCCTTGTCGTATCCTCCCTCGAGGGTGACTGGTGATAAACAGTGCATGGTAAGGTGTGTATAGTGATAGGTTTCACCCCCCATCACAGGATGGGCGGTAAAACAGTGAGGACTGACACCGGCGTTGCTCCCACGTCGACCATGGTTGTGGCCATGTCGGTAGGTGGTAGCAGGTAATCACATTAAATGCTCTGACTTTTGTCTCGGGGTAGGTGAACAGAGTGGGTCGAGCGCTCCGACCCGGGGTCATGCGAGTCGGAGTTTTTCCCGCTGGCCGAACGAGCCTCGTGTGAGTCGGAGCGCGGTCGAGGTGCCCCGTTGTACGGGACGGGGCGCGGTCGAGGCGTTCCCGTCGGGGGAGCCTCGTACGAGTCAGAGTTGGAGCGCGGTCGAGGTGCTCCGTCGAGCTGGCCTCGTACGAGACGGACCCGGTACGCGACTGAGGCGGGCTGCCTTTTGCTGTGGCTTAATCGTTTTGTTTTTTATTATCGTTGGTTGTGGGTACCCCCATATTATTGGTACCGATAGTAGCCCCCGAGCCTTTGGGTGAGTGTGTGATCACTTTCTCAAAGGCTTTGTCAGTTAATGAACTGGAGTCGTAGCGTCGCAGTTTTTTCTGGTGGGGGGGCGCGAGCGCACCCACCGTGTGTAGCCCCCGAGGCCTCGGTGGAGTGTTGGGACTCCTCTGAGGTCTTTTATGCGTTCTATTGGGGAATGGTTTCTAGGTGTGGCGTGATCCGTGCCTTTTTGCTTAGAGTTCGGTTCGTTGCGGTCGAGCCCCCGAGCCTCGTATGCACGAGGTCGATCAGAGTCCCAGCCGTCTTTTACCGTTCGACCCTCATGCTCCTCCTTTAGGAAGGAGGAGGAGGGTTGGGGAACGCCGTACTACCCCTGTTTGGGCGAGTTCCGACGATCTCCGGCGAGCTCCTAGCGGGGGGATTCGAGTGTGAGCCCATGCTCCGTTCGATAGGTGATATGAACCCGCTAGGGTTTATGGACGATCTTTCGATGAGAGGCGTGAGATCAATCGATTTGGTGGATGGAGATGACGTTCACGGCCCGACTACAGCCTTCCAAGACCGCGCCTTAGCAACCGATACACCACCTCCAAAGGCCGTCACGATCTTGTGGAGCGCGACAACCAGCCACTAGGGCTCCCGTCCTGCAAGCAATCGAAGAACTAGCAAGAACAAGGAAACAAGCACTGAATTTGCAAGATGAAATTGAAAGCCTCAAACTGAATCTTATTATGAGTGGAGTTCCGAAGACAAGGAGACAGGTGGCTGGATCAGCACACGCGCCTACAAGCAAGTAGCAAAGGCTAAACTGGATCTAAACAAAACCCAAGTGTTCCTGGTGGCGGCTAAGGGGTATATGATGCATCCGGCCCAGGTGGGGTTGGCCGAGGCCCAATAAATTAAGGTTACCCGGACCCCAACAGTTCTTATGCACACCCACTCAGGGAAAGGCCCAATGTCCCTAAAAGACTAGTCCGATAGGGCAAGGGTGACTCTCTCTTTTAAGGTGGCTTCCTCCTACCAAGCTAAGCAAGGTGGGATTATTCAGAGGCTCACACGGTCACCGCCCGACTACAACTAGGCCACTTGGCCCTTTTTTGTTGCGTCTTTGCCAGCGGATAATAGTGGAGGATGTCCTCATCATTCCCACCCCCTTAAACAAGGGCCCAGCTCCGATACCAAATGATGCATCCGGCCCAGGTGGGGTTGGCCGAGGCCCAATAAATTAAGGTTGCCCGGACCCAAATAGTTCTTATGCACACCCACTCGGGGAAAGGCCCAATGTCCTTAAAAGACTAGTCCGATAGGGGAAGGGTGACTCTCTCTTTTAAGGTGGCTTCCTCCTCCCAAGCTAAGCAAGGTGGGATTATTCAGAGGCTCACACGGTCACCGCCCGACTACAACTAGGCCACTTGGCCCTTTTTTGTTGCGACTTTGCCAGCAGGTAATAGTGGAGGATGTCCTCATCAATAGGAGTCGGCTAGCGGCCCAGAGGCGCTCTCAAGAATGCCGAGGAGCGGTCGCATGGATCTCGATTCCCTGCGATAGGATTCGAGGGATCGGTGCCTCCCTCCGAGGGGATTCCTACGTCAACCTTCTCCTACAGCCTCGAATACGTCTGGGGTTGCCTCGAGAGCATGGCTCGAGCCCTGGCCATGTATGGGGGCATCCCTGGTCATCCCTAACTCTGTCGCTCGAGGGCAGCTGTCGAACCCTGGTCGAGGGCCAGCTTCCGCTCCCTCGAGACTCATACCGGGCTCTGAGCCTGTTTCCTAGGTATCTGGGAATATCCGTCCGTGGATCCCTGCCCTGCCCGTTAGCCAGGCGTGCCTTTTTAGGAGGGGAGGCAAGATCAGCGCGATAGTGGGTGACGTGGTGTACGGTTACGACGTGGGGGCGGCCACGTGCCCTACTCCTGCGAGATTTGGGGAAACGATTAGGTAAGGGCATTAAATGCGAAAAACCGCTCCTAACTTCTCACGCGGCCATTGGGCTTCCGCTGGGGCTATAAAAGCAAAGTCTGGGGGTCCGCCTCCCCCACTGGCCTTTGCGTTCTTGCCTTCCTTGCCTTAGACAGCTCTCTATGCCCCTTGCGCCCTTCTGCCTTCATCCAGCGCCGCCGCCGTCGCCCCCCCTTTGTCCGCACAGCTTCCCGGTGTCAATGGCAGGCAAGGGTCGACTTCTCCCCCCCGACGACTGGGCTGCCTCCTCAGTGATGGAGAGGAGGATGGAGGAGCTGGTCGACGACGGATTGCTGCGGCCGAAGACAAGCCGGTCGCGGCCGGAGTGGATTGCGCTGCCGCCCGGCCACCGGGAGCTAGCACCCCCCGAAGGGTACGTGGTTAGCTTTATCTGCTTCCACGAGCGAGGGTTCGGCGTGCCGGCGACCGCCTTCATGCGGGCGCTTCTCCACTACTACAAGGTGGAGCTGCACCACCTCGCCCCCAACGCCGTCGCGCAGGCCGCCATCTTTGCGGCGGTCTGCGAGGGCTACCTGGGGATGGAGCCACAATGGAATCTGTGGCTCCATCTCTTCAGGGCGGAGCTCTTCACCAAGAAGGCGGGGGAGCGAGGGTCGAGGCGTATCGTGCGGGCGGGGAGCTGTGTCCTGCAAGTAAGGTCTGGTCGGACTGACCAATACATCTCGGCCCAACTCATCTCCTCGAATAGCGGCTGGCACGACGGCTGGTTCTACCTCTGCAACGACGAGAGTCAGTTGCCGAGGTATACCGGCCGGGTGCTGGTCGCCCGAGAGGAGAATTGGTCGTACGGAGTCACGGAGGCCGAGAAGCCACGACTGGACCCGCTGCTGGCGGCGCTGCAACAGCTTCGTCTGCGAGGGTTGACGGCGGCGGCGGTGGCCACGGCATTCCACCGGCGCAGGGTGATGCCGTTGTCCCAGCATCGACTTCGGCTCGACCAGATGACACCGGAAGCGCCACTAGAGGGGAGCCGGATGTCGCACAAGTCCCTCACCCTCGAGGAGGTATTCCGGCGAGCGCTCCGGATGGTGGGGAACTTCAAGGCGGAGGACGTCGACAAAGTGCCAATGCGGCCTACCCAGGGGTTCGAGCCTCTGGTAAGTGCGTTCGTTAATCATACTTGTTTATTTCGTCCCTTTTCGGATTCTTTCGATTTAGTCGAGGTTAATCCGCAGGACTTGTCGGCGGTGAGGGAGACGCGGCCGCCGCTCCCAGAGGATCAGCCGGTTCGGGAGGTGCGACGTTAGCAGGCGTCCAAGAAGAAGAAGAAGGACGCCGCTAAGAAGTGTCAAATCCGCAAGGCCAAGGAGCGGGAGGCGCTGATGAAGCGTCGACGCCAGCAGAGCCTCGAGGGGCTTCCCCTCGAGGAGTCCCCCTCCGAGACGGTCTCGGGGGAGGATGACGACGACGACGACAGCGACGGGGACGACGACGCCCTGTCACGGTACGATGCCGCGACCAGGCTGGCGGACCTTCCCGACGTGCGCCCCTATCTGGAGCCCGTCGGGGGTTCGTCCTCCCAGGCATCAGGGCTAGTGATGAGGACATGACCAGGTCAGATACGACCACATTAAAGACTTCTAAACGAAAGGTGAAGTCAATCCACGTTAGGTTTACATTCTATATATTTGAACAGTTGAGGCTGCACAATGATTTTTGTGCATTGTCATTTTCAGAGGTACTCGCGTGGATCAAAGGAAGGTTTGATTGCATATGGAATGCATGGAAGGTTAATGAAGTTGATTGGAGACCAAATCTAAGTGTTCCTAACGTCCTCCACCAACCCACCACGTCACTTTTGGCCCAAGGAAAGAAAGAGTCCAAGTCCAACACGTTTGGAAAGAGATTCGTGCAGGCTGGATTCGGAATCGGACTGCAGGACAGCCCCAACTTGTGACGGTCACCACGACTCCATACGGACTCCGTTTTGGACGTTCTAGTACTTCATGGAAAGCTTATCAAGTCTACTTTCCAACGGATTCACACTCATGACCATATCTGCTACGAATTGTGCACAGTCTTTGTTTTCCTACCGAGTCCTATTCTGCCAACAGGTGCTGCGTCACCCTATTTTGGGCCGATGGCCCATGTATCAAGTTGGGTCCATTAGGGGCGTGTCCTAGGGTTGGAGAACGACCAAAACACCTCTTTGGTCGTCCTCCCATCTACTAATAGCCTCCATAGCCGCCACAAACAGGGGGGGTTTTGTTTTGTTGAAAGTTTAGCCATTGCTACTTCCTTGTAGACGCGTGTGTCGACTAGACCATCCGTTCTACTCGATTCAGAACCCCAACTTTGTGATTTCAGATTGGTTTTCATCTCCATATTTGCAATTGAGTTGCTTGTTCTACTTGTTCTTGCTTGTTCCTCGATTGCTTGCAGGAATTACCCTAGTGGTTTGGTTGATCGTGTTCCACAAGATCGCGACGGCTGTTGGAGGTGGTGTATCGGTTGCTAAGGCGCAGCATCCTTGGATGGTTGTAGTCGGGCCGTGAACGTCATCTCCATCCCCAAGGAAAGAAAGAGTCCAAGTCCAACACGTTTGGAAAGAGATTCGTGCAGGCTGGATTCGGAATCGGACTGCAGGACAGCCCCAATTTGTGACGGTCACCACGACTCCATACGGACTCCGTTTTGGACGTTCTAGTACTTCATGGAAAGCTTATCAAGTCTACTTTCCAACGGATTCACACTCATGACCATATCTGCTACGAATTGTGCACAGTCTTTGTTTTCCTACCGAGTCCTATTCTGCCAACAGGTGCTGCGTCACCCTATTTTGGGCCGATGGCCCATGTATCAAGTTGGGTCCATTAGGGGCGCGTCCTAGGGTTGGAGAACGACCAAAACACCTCTTTGGTCGTCCTCCCATCTACTAATAGCCTCCATAGCCGCCACAAACAGGGGGGGTTTTGTTTTGTTAAAAGTTTAGCCATTGCTACTTCCTTGTAGACGCGTGTGTCGACTAGACCATCCGTTCTACTCGATTCAGAACCCCAACTTTGTGATTTCAGATTGGTTTTCATCTCCATATTTGCAATTGAGTTGCTTGTTCTACTTGTTCTTGCTTGTTCCTCGATTGCTTGCAGGAATTACCCTAGTGGTTTGGTTGATCGTGTTCCACAAGATCGCGACGGCTGTTGGAGGTGGTGTATCGGTTGCTAAGGTGCAGCATCCTTGGATGGTTGTAGTCGGGCCGTGAACGTCATCTCCATCCCCAAATCGAGTTATCCACCTTCTCTCATCGAAAGATCAGGATTCACCCTAGCGGGTTCATATCAGTTGGTAATCAGAGCAAGGTTTATCGGTGAGAGATTTCAGTTTGCTTTTATTTTCCTATAGTCCAGGAAAAGCCAACAAAAATAGTAGATTCATTTGTTTCCATAATCCCATAGACCCTTTGAGCCATTTACTAGTATTGCTTAGTTCGGGCTTGTTGAGTTTGGTTTACATCGGTTGAGTCGAGTTGCTGGTCTTAGTGTTAGGCTTTTAGAGTTTCGAGTTCTTGTCACGTTTTGGTCACTATCAATTATATACATATCCACTGCAATCACCACCACCATACACATCTCCACTAAAGAAGAAGGAAAAACAATCAGAAAAGAAAAGAAAAGAAAAAAAAAGAAAGAGAAAGAGAAAAGAAAGAAAAGAGGAAAAAGGAGGAAAAGAAGGGGGCGATAGATTGTTGTTCTTGTGATTTTTCCTGCTCCACGGTGACTTCGTTTGTGTCCAGGCTCGCGTCTCTAGCACGGTCTAGCCTAGGACCAGCATGGTACCACCGTTGAGCGATTTCTCAGTTTGCTTTTGTGACTAATGTGGTGCTAGTACTTCCTTGTACATTAATTTCAGCCCTCCTACAGCTCCACATATCCTACTACACCTTGACAAGTGTTGTTGCTGTGGCGCCGATACACTATTCTCCAGGGTTCCCGACTTGTTGGTTGCTGCCACCGCCTGTTTTGCTTGGAAAGAACTTGTAAGAATTTGTTTGAACAGGTTGAGAGTGAGAGAATTACAACAACCACATTCTAGTAGTTGATAGGAGCATACATATTATTGTGTGTTTCTTGTTTTTCTTCTAATCATGGCAGGGTTTCACATGGAAAATAAAGATGGTTTTACTCACGCTGCATATTTCCAATTTGCTCAAGATGTGGCTAGTGACAAGGATGGTATTCATGAGGTTTGTGATGTTTTCCTTGATAGAATAAAATCAGCACTACCTTACTTTGAAGGAAACTATGATCCTCACGCATATATTGAATGGGAGCTAGCTGTAGACAATGAATTTGATAAGCATGACTTGTCTGAACAACAAATGATTTTTGCTGCTTCTAGTGCTTTAACCAAATATGCCTTGGATGAATGGAAACACATTTGTAGGCACAACAAAATTCCTCAATCTTGGCATGGTTTCAAAGTTCATTTCAGAGATATCTATATTCCTTCTTACTATGCTGATGATTTGCTTGCCAAACTAGCGAAATTGGAACAGGGTAGTAGGACTGTCAAGGCATACTGCCATGTTTTTAACATTTGTCGGTTATTTGGTGGTTTAGATGCTTGCATGGCAGATGTAATGACCATGTTCTTGAATGGGCTCAATTCTGAAATTCGAACCACACTCATACATGAAACATATAGCCACATCTCTCACTTGTTTCTGCTTGCTTCTATTGCTGAAAAATAGATCTTATTATCACAGAATACTTGCAATAACAATGTGATCCATGCTAATCTGGTTTCTTCCACTTCACATGCTGATGAAGATGCATATGCTCCAATTGTTCCTCCATATGAACCTGTTGCTTTGGTGCATCATTTATCCACTACATCTGCTAATATAGAGCAATCAATTGAGGAACCTTTTGCTGAGTTTCCTTTGTCACAAATTGGTGTGCTTGCTGTTCCTTGTGACAAAGAAGAGTTGTGTGGTAATGCTACACTTGTTTTTGGAGCACAACTAAGGAATAAATCTAAAAATTTTGAACCAATGAGTGCTGAATTTATGCATGTTGTTCATACTATTTCTGAAAACGATGAAGCTCAATTGTTGTCATCTTTACACACAATGGGATATATTGAGTTTGATGATCTTTGTGACCTGAATAGCTTAGAGAAGAAATTGTTGCAGAATTATGATTTGCTATCTTTTGATAGATATTCTTTTCATGCAACTAGAAAATATGAGAATGACAACAAATACATGGTGGATAGGGTATACATTTGTTCAGATTCTAAAAATCCATCAGTGGCATCACCGAGTTATCAACTAATGACTTGCATTGAAGCTAACCACGCCATATCTAGTTTCTCTACTATTGATTATAAGTTGCAGCTCAATTTTCAAGAAGGGGAGCAAGTGTTGTTGCTATGTACTTCTATTGGAGTTCCAGGAGTATACTTGGAGGACATTGACAAAATATTATTCCAATACTTCAATCATAACGACAAACCGAGGACGGTTTGCTGTCAAGAAGGGGAGAATGATGAGGACATGACCAGGTCAGATACGACCACATTAAAGACTTCTAAACGAAAGGTGAAGTCAATCCACGTTAGGTTTACATTCTATATATTTGAACAGTTGAGGCTGCACAATGATTTTTGTGCATTGTCATTTTCAGAGGTACTCGCGTGGATCAAAGGAAGGTTTGATTGCATATGGAATGCATGGAAGGTTAATGAAGTTGATTGGAGACCAAATCTAAGTGTTCCTAACGTCCTCCACCAACCCACCACGTCACTTTTGGCCCAAGGAAAGAAAGAGTCCAAGTCCAACACGTTTGGAAAGAGATTCGTGCAGGCTGGATTCGGAATCGGACTGCAGGACAGCCCCAACTTGTGACGGTCACCACGACTCCATACGGACTCCGTTTTGGACGTTCTAGTACTTCATGGAAAGCTTATCAAGTCTACTTTCCAACGGATTCACACTCATGACCATATCTGCTACGAATTGTGCACAGTCTTTGTTTTCCTACCGAGTCCTATTCTGCCAACAGGTGCTGCGTCACCCTATTTTGGGCCGATGGCCCATGTATCAAGTTGGGTCCATTAGGGGCGCGTCCTAGGGTTGGAGAACGACCAAAACACCTCTTTGGTCGTCCTCCCATCTACTAATAGCCTCCATAGCCGCCACAAACAGGGGGGGTTTTGTTTTGTTGAAAGTTTAGCCATTGCTACTTCCTTGTAGACGCGTGTGTCGACTAGACCATCCGTTCTACTCGATTCAGAACCCCAACTTTGTGATTTCAGATTGGTTTTCATCTCCATATTTGCAATTGAGTTGCTTGTTCTACTTGTTCTTGCTTGTTCCTCGATTGCTTGCAGGAATTACCCTAGTGGTTTGGTTGATCGTGTTCCACAAGATCGCGACGGCTGTTGGAGGTGGTGTATCGGTTGCTAAGGCGCAGCATCCTTGGATGGTTGTAGTCGGGCCGTGAACGTCATCTCCATCCCCAAGGAAAGAAAGAGTCCAAGTCCAACACGTTTGGAAAGAGATTCGTGCAGGCTGGATTCGGAATCGGACTGCAGGACAGCCCCAATTTGTGACGGTCACCACGACTCCATACGAACTCCGTTTTGGACGTTCTAGTACTTCATGGAAAGCTTATCAAGTCTACTTTCCAACGGATTCACACTCATGACCATATCTGCTACGAATTGTGCACAGTCTTTGTTTTCCTACCGAGTCCTATTCTGCCAACAGGTGCTGCGTCACCCTATTTTGGGCCGATGGCCCATGTATCAAGTTGGGTCCATTAGGGGCGCGTCCTAGGGTTGGAGAACGACCAAAACACCTCTTTGGTCGTCCTCCCATCTACTAATAGCCTCCATAGCCGCCACAAACAGGGGGGGTTTTGTTTTGTTAAAAGTTTAGCCATTGCTACTTCCTTGTAGACGCGTGTGTCGACTAGACCATCCGTTCTACTCGATTCAGAACCCCAACTTTGTGATTTCAGATTGGTTTTCATCTCCATATTTGCAATTGAGTTGCTTGTTCTACTTGTTCTTGCTTGTTCCTCGATTGCTTGCAGGAATTACCCTAGTGGTTTGGTTGATCGTGTTCCACAAGATCGCGACGGCTGTTGGAGGTGGTGTATCGGTTGCTAAGGTGCAGCATCCTTGGATGGTTGTAGTCGGGCCGTGAACGTCATCTCCATCCCCAAATCGAGTTATCCACCTTCTCTCATCGAAAGATCAGGATTCACCCTAGCGGGTTCATATCAGTTGGTAATCAGAGCAAGGTTTATCGGTGAGAGATTTCAGTTTGCTTTTATTTTCCTATAGTCCAGGAAAAGCCAACAAAAATAGTAGATTCATTTGTTTCCATAATCCCATAGACCCTTTGA
Source organism: Saccharum hybrid cultivar R570 (assembly GCA_038087645.1). Lineage (NCBI taxonomy): Eukaryota > Viridiplantae > Streptophyta > Magnoliopsida > Poales > Poaceae > Saccharum > Saccharum hybrid cultivar. Next base: position 37,800,600 of record JAQSUU010000307.1, on the reverse strand, counting down.
GCCATTTACTAGTATTGCTTAGTTCGGGCTTGTTGAGTTTGGTTTACATCGGTTGAGTCGAGTTGCTGGTCTTAGTGTTAGGCTTTTAGAGTTTCGAGTTCTTGTCACGTTTTGGTCACTATCAATTATATACATATCCACTGCAATCACCACCACCATACACATCTCCACTAAAGAAGAAGGAAAAACAATCAGAAAAGAAAAGAAAAGAAAAAAAAAGAAAGAGAAAGAGAAAAGAAAGAAAAGAGGAAAAAGGAGGAAAAGAAGGGGGCGATAGATTGTTGTTCTTGTGATTTTTCCTGCTCCACGGTGACTTCGTTTGTGTCCAGGCTCGCGTCTCTAGCACGGTCTAGCCTAGGACCAGCATGGTACCACCGTTGAGCGATTTCTCAGTTTGCTTTTGTGACTAATGTGGTGCTAGTACTTCCTTGTACATTAATTTCAGCCCTCCTACAGCTCCACATATCCTACTACACCTTGACAAGTGTTGTTGCTGTGGCGCCGATACACTATTCTCCAGGGTTCCCGACTTGTTGGTTGCTGCCACCGCCTGTTTTGCTTGGAAAGAACTTGTAAGAATTTGTTTGAACAGGTTGAGAGTGAGAGAATTACAACAACCACATTCTAGTAGTTGATAGGAGCATACATATTATTGTGTGTTTCTTGTTTTTCTTCTAATCATGGCAGGGTTTCACATGGAAAATAAAGATGGTTTTACTCACGCTGCATATTTCCAATTTGCTCAAGATGTGGCTAGTGACAAGGATGGTATTCATGAGGTTTGTGATGTTTTCCTTGATAGAATAAAATCAGCACTACCTTACTTTGAAGGAAACTATGATCCTCACGCATATATTGAATGGGAGCTAGCTGTAGACAATGAATTTGATAAGCATGACTTGTCTGAACAACAAATGATTTTTGCTGCTTCTAGTGCTTTAACCAAATATGCCTTGGATGAATGGAAACACATTTGTAGGCACAACAAAATTCCTCAATCTTGGCATGGTTTCAAAGTTCATTTCAGAGATATCTATATTCCTTCTTACTATGCTGATGATTTGCTTGCCAAACTAGCGAAATTGGAACAGGGTAGTAGGACTGTCAAGGCATACTGCCATGTTTTTAACATTTGTCGGTTATTTGGTGGTTTAGATGCTTGCATGGCAGATGTAATGACCATGTTCTTGAATGGGCTCAATTCTGAAATTCGAACCACACTCATACATGAAACATATAGCCACATCTCTCACTTGTTTCTGCTTGCTTCTATTGCTGAAAAATAGATCTTATTATCACAGAATACTTGCAATAACAATGTGATCCATGCTAATCTGGTTTCTTCCACTTCACATGCTGATGAAGATGCATATGCTCCAATTGTTCCTCCATATGAACCTGTTGCTTTGGTGCATCATTTATCCACTACATCTGCTAATATAGAGCAATCAATTGAGGAACCTTTTGCTGAGTTTCCTTTGTCACAAATTGGTGTGCTTGCTGTTCCTTGTGACAAAGAAGAGTTGTGTGGTAATGCTACACTTGTTTTTGGAGCACAACTAAGGAATAAATCTAAAAATTTTGAACCAATGAGTGCTGAATTTATGCATGTTGTTCATACTATTTCTGAAAACGATGAAGCTCAATTGTTGTCATCTTTACACACAATGGGATATATTGAGTTTGATGATCTTTGTGACCTGAATAGCTTAGAGAAGAAATTGTTGCAGAATTATGATTTGCTATCTTTTGATAGATATTCTTTTCATGCAACTAGAAAATATGAGAATGACAACAAATACATGGTGGATAGGGTATACATTTGTTCAGATTCTAAAAATCCATCAGTGGCATCACCGAGTTATCAACTAATGACTTGCATTGAAGCTAACCACGCCATATCTAGTTTCTCTACTATTGATTATAAGTTGCAGCTCAATTTTCAAGAAGGGGAGCAAGTGTTGTTGCTATGTACTTCTATTGGAGTTCCAGGAGTATACTTGGAGGACATTGACAAAATATTATTCCAATACTTCAATCATAACGACAAACCGAGGACGGTTTGCTGTCAAGAAGGGGAGAATGATGAGGACATGACCAGGTCAGATACGACCACATTAAAGACTTCTAAACGAAAGGTGAAGTCAATCCACGTTAGGTTTACATTCTATATATTTGAACAGTTGAGGCTGCACAATGATTTTTGTGCATTGTCATTTTCAGAGGTACTCGCGTGGATCAAAGGAAGGTTTGATTGCATATGGAATGCATGGAAGGTTAATGAAGTTGATTGGAGACCAAATCTAAGTGTTCCTAACGTCCTCCACCAACCCACCACGTCACTTTTGGCCCAAGGAAAGAAAGAGTCCAAGTCCAACACGTTTGGAAAGAGATTCGTGCAGGCTGGATTCGGAATCGGACTGCAGGACAGCCCCAACTTGTGACGGTCACCACGACTCCATACGGACTCCGTTTTGGACGTTCTAGTACTTCATGGAAAGCTTATCAAGTCTACTTTCCAACGGATTCACACTCATGACCATATCTGCTACGAATTGTGCACAGTCTTTGTTTTCCTACCGAGTCCTATTCTGCCAACAGGTGCTGCGTCACCCTATTTTGGGCCGATGGCCCATGTATCAAGTTGGGTCCATTAGGGGCGCGTCCTAGGGTTGGAGAACGACCAAAACACCTCTTTGGTCGTCCTCCCATCTACTAATAGCCTCCATAGCCGCCACAAACAGGGGGGGTTTTGTTTTGTTGAAAGTTTAGCCATTGCTACTTCCTTGTAGACGCGTGTGTCGACTAGACCATCCGTTCTACTCGATTCAGAACCCCAACTTTGTGATTTCAGATTGGTTTTCATCTCCATATTTGCAATTGAGTTGCTTGTTCTACTTGTTCTTGCTTGTTCCTCGATTGCTTGCAGGAATTACCCTAGTGGTTTGGTTGATCGTGTTCCACAAGATCGCGACGGCTGTTGGAGGTGGTGTATCGGTTGCTAAGGCGCAGCATCCTTGGATGGTTGTAGTCGGGCCGTGAACGTCATCTCCATCCCCAAATCGAGTTATCCACCTTCTCTCATCGAAAGATCAGGATTCACCCTAGCGGGTTCATATCAGTATCAGCTAGTCCTCGTGACCATCGTGGAGGAGGAGGAGACGGAGGAAAGGGCGGGTGAAGAGGCGGCACCCTCCATGGGAGGGGCCGCCCCATCCCGGACCCTACAGGAGGGGTCGACGGTGCCGCCCCCACAAGTCCAGGCCCCGCAGGCTCAGCCGGCGATTGAGACGGCGGCGCTGGCATCGTCATCGGGGGTGCCGCCTGCGGGCGTGAGGACCCAAGGCCAGCTAGCCTCGGAGGCGTAGAGGACCCAAGGCGGCCCCCTAGCCAAGGCCCCAAAGAGCACCCGGCCCGCAGGGGGGCCGGCGGTGAGGCCGCCGCAGGCGGCGTCGGGGGTTTCTGATCGGCCGGGGTCGAGGCCCCTGCTGCCCATTTCTGGGTAAGGTTCTGTGCCCCGTTTATCGCAACTTATTGGTCCCGTTTCTGATGTTTTTTCTTACTTCACAGGCTTAAGCGCAAGGCGGAGCTGGTGGGGCCGAGCCCCGCGAAGTCGCTCCAGGCAAGTGCCGTCGTCATTAATCGGACGGGGCGGACGACTTTGCCTGGGTCGAGAGGCTTCAGGCCGCGAAGGAGCGCTTGAAGCAGCAGGAGGCGACGGCCCAGGCTGAGGCGGGCGCTCAGGCGGTCGCCGGTTCCAGCCCTACCGCATAGGGGTCGGGCCCGTCAGAGGTGGCGGCGCCCAGCACGGGCGGTGCAGAGCTAGGGTCGTCGTCGACCGCTGAGGCTACCGTCGAGGCCACAATGGCTGAGGCATCCGCCCGTGACGCGGGGCGGGCGGATGTGGATGGGGTGATGGTGGAGGTCTCGCTAGAGGCGGGACAGGAGGCGGCGCAGCCGGAGGCGCTACAGCCGCGGCAGAACCCGCCGGCGGAGCCGGTGGCTACGGCGGAGGGTGGGGCGGTCGTGCCCCCGCCCGTGGTCCCAGAGGAGGAGGTGCCAGCGACCGAGGGGCCAGCCCTGGCGGAAGGGTCGACCCCGGCCATGGTCGACCTCACCCTCGATGACTCCCCCATCGACAAGGGGAAATAGGTGGTGGGTGTCGAGGAGGCCGAGGCCGTGGACCAGGCTGGTCCCTCGGCGGCGGTCGATGGGGGCGGAGCTGCGGGTCAGGCCGGTCCTTCCGCAGGGCCGGAGAGCGCCCCGGCTGGATCGTCACCCGGGTGGCCGGACATCGCCGCGCTGGCCCTGGCACGGGCAGAGAAGGAGATACCGCACTGGGGGGGATCGTCCCTTGAGTTCAGGGACGCTTCTAACCCCGGCGCGGAGCCCGTCTTTGCCCTGAATGACGGAGACGAGGTGCATCATTGGGAATACCTCGAGGGTCTCCGTCGACACAAAGAGCGATCGGTTCGTGTGGCGACGGAGGCCGTGTCACGAGGCATGCGGGACGCCATAGAGGTAAGTTTGGTTTAACAGTTCTTTTGCTATCCTTTTGCTGTCCTTTTGCCCCCTTTCTTTGGTTCTAACCTCTTTGGTTTTTCGAACCATGGTCAGGAGCTTAAGGAGCGCTCCCGCCGCAAGTCGCTCTTCATCCGAAATGAGAGCGGCGTGTGGGCGGCGCTTGCTCGGCAACGGGCTCTGGTCGAGGAGGCCAACAAGCGGCTTTCTGATTAGAGTGCCGAGATGGCCGAGCTGCGCGTCGCCTACGCGGCGGTCAAGGAGGAGGCGGTGCAAGCCTGGGCGGCCGAGGCCGTGGCGCGTGAAGACGTGACCAAGGCCCGGGAGGAGGCAGCCATGGCCCGTGAGGATCTCGTGCCCCTGTTAGCACGGGTGAAAGAGCTCGAGGAGGATGTCGCCCTGGTCAGCGGGCATCGTGACACCCTCAACATCTAGATCGGGCAGGTAACTGCTCGCTTCGGGGCCCTGAAGGATGAGGTCGTGGCGCTGAGTGCAGCCGTCTAGGAGAAGGACGAGGCTCTCTCAAACGCCTACCAGGAGATCGAGACGTTGAGGGCGGCCATTCGTGACAGGGATGGCGCTCTCCAAGCGCTCGAGAGGACGTGCGGGGGGCTCCGTGACGAGATCATGGGCATGCAGACCCATTCCGAGGGTAAGTATTGGTGTTACGGCCTTGGCGTCGAGTCCTCGTATTAGTGCTAACTTAGTTAATTATGTTCCAGAGTTGGAGAGGGAGCAGCGGGTAGCCCAGGCGGCGGCCAACTCCTTCCAGAGCCTCTTCGAGGCCGAGGCCCAGCGGACTCAGGTGCTCCAGGGCGTGATCTCCTCCGTGTGTGACGGCCTGGGGGTCGAGCCCGATGCCGACACTGAGGAGGACGCCCCGGGGAACTCCTTCATCCGCCGGATGGTGGCGCTGGGCCGCCTTGTCCGGGAAAGGATACGGGGCAGGCTCCACCACGGCGTGAAGAGAGCGCTGGTCATCGTTCGGTCTGGGTTCGTGTATGACATGGAGCTTGTTGCTGATGGCTTCATCACCGACCCGAACCGGACGGACGAGGAGAACGAGGACGCCTGCCTGGACCTGATTGGAGCCGCCGAGGAGCCTGGAAGCCGCTTGGCCAAGCTTTTTGAAGTCGAGGTGGTTCCACCCGCCGACGATGAGGGCCTGTGAGCCAAATCTGGGCATAGAGGCCCATGTAATAAGTTAGTGTTTTGAATTTTGGTCGTAGTGGCCTCGGAGGCCTTGAAAACTTGGAACGTAAACCTGCGCTGGTTATTTAAGATTTGTTCGAGTTTTTCTTCCCTTTATCGCTTGAATCATGTTCTCGCATGATTTACTTAGCACGCCGTCGCGCCTTTGAGCGTGAGGGAGTGAGTGGAGGTACCGTAGCCTCAGAGGCATAAGTGATCTCGCGGCTCGACTGCCCTCGAACTCTAGGGTGCTCTTGCGGCCTCGCAGATCGTGTAAGAACCTGATTTAAGCAACCGGGGATGTATTCTTTTTCAAAGTTGTGAACCATCATTAGGTCTACTTAGCGTGTGGTCACGCCCCTAGGCGTGAGGGGTGAGTGGAGGTACCGTAGCCTCAGAGGCGTAAGTGATCTCGTGGCTTGAAAGCCCCTTTGAGCCCCAGGGCGCTCCCGCAGCGTTGTCGACTTAAGTGGCAGTTTTTCAACTTTGAAAAAGAGTACAAGTTTTTTCGGGGACTGGGGGTTCCCCCCTTGTAGCCCCCGAGGGAGGGTCGATTCTAGGAGAGCAGAGTTGATCCATCCTGGTTGTTTGTAAAGCGAAACTTTGAACACTGTTCTATTCTTTATTGATGAGATTGAAAAGAAATTACAGAGCCTCGATGCTTTTTAAGGGAAAAAGCGACGTAACTGTTCAATGTTCCAAGCGTTGGTGAGGATTTCACCCTTCTCGCTGGATAGCTTGTAGGTGCCCGACTTTAGTACTTCTGCGATAATGTACGGTCCTTCCCACGGGGGCGTGAGCTTGTGCCGTCCCTTGGTGTTCTGGCTTCGACGTAGCACCAGGTCACCGATGTTGAGGTCGCGCCTGCGGACGTGTCTGTCGTGGTAGCGTCAGAGACCTTGCTAGTACCTGGCAGAATGTGCATCATAAGGCTTGAGATCAGCCTGAGTTAGTTTAAGAGCAGGCAAACTGCTGTGAAACAAGATGTCGATGGAACTGCCACCGTCCATGAGCACCCTCTCGAACCGGACGCTATTGATGCAGGGGTCAAGGACGAGGGGAAAACGACCAGGTTCTGGAATTGCCACCCACCGATCTGCTCGGCTGAAGGAGATAATATGGTGGGACCAAGCAGGGAGCCTGGGATTAGAGATGAGGTCGTCGGTGTTGACGACGCTCAAACTGGCCCGCTTCAGCAGCTTGCGTTTGCGCTTGGACTCTAAAGACACCTTTCCACCAAAGATGGTGTGGATGGTTTTGGTGGGATTGACATATTGGTGACGAGGATTTCTATCCTGTTCATCATCATCGTCATCATCACTGTCATGCCACGGTCCATCGTCAATGGCCTTTGGAGCATCATTGTTAGCAAGTTGCTTGGCATAGATGTTCTGAGGAAGCGACAATTCTCCATGGTGTGATTGGACTTGGGATGGATCTGGCAAGGACCCTTCAAAGCTTTGTTGTAATCCTCTTGATAGTCACGGTGACCAGCAGGTTTCTTGACCGTGTTGACCTCATGGTCATCTTCACAGGGACGCTTGCCTCTGTAATCACCGCAATTATCGGGCCACCGATCACGATTATCTCGGCGATCGCGATTGTTGTTGTTGTGTCGGTCGTGACGTTCACGGTTGTTGTTCCGACCACGGTCGTCAGATTTATCATCCTAGGCGGTGGGTGCTCGGGACGTGATGACCCACCCACGTCTTCCTTAATGATCTTCTCGATGTCATCGGCATCCGCGTAGTTCTTGGTAGTAGCGAGGAGCTCGGAGACCATAGTTGGCCGTTTCCAGAGCAGCTTGCTTCTGAGGGTGTCATGGTAGCGAAGGCCTTTGATGAAAGTTGAGACTGCTTCGTCATGAGTGATTCTTGGGATCTTGAGATGCATATCCGAGAAGTGTCGGATGTAGTCACGCAGTGGCTCGCTTGCTCGGTCATGTATGCGCTCGAGGTCATACTTGTTACCCAGCTGGTCACATGTGGCTTTGAAATTGTCGATGAAAGCTTGCCGAAGGTTCGACCAGATATCAAACTGGTTCTCTACGAGGCTGAAAAGCCATTAATGACCTGCCTGATCAAGAACAACTGGAAGATAATTAGCCATTATGTGCTCATCACCTGTGGCAGACCGGATGGTGATCTCGTAGAGCGCGACCCAGCTCTCGAGGTTCTCCTTGCCGTCATATTTCCTGAGCTTCTCGAGCTTGAAATTCCTTGGCCAGACGACTTGTCGAAGATGAGGAGTAAACTGTTTGAGACCCGAGGGGCAGTGTTCAGTGTCATACTAGATGCGACGCACATTCCTGTGGGCCTGGCAGTCATTAGCAGACTAGTGATGTGACTGCGGACGTCGCGAGGAGGAAGACGGTGATGGAGATCACGAGGAGGGTTTTGGTCGACCTCCTGATCTTGATTGCTGCGACGATTGCGGTTGTTGTCATGACGACCTCAACCACCATCTTGTCCGCCCTCGTCACTGCGGCCACCACCACCATCGCCACCACCGCCACCGCCACCGCCACCACCACGTGGGGGATTGGGTGCTCTCTGATCGTCACGATGTTGGCGACTTGGATGCTCTAAAGTGCGGGAACGACAGCTCTGACTAGATGTGATGGACGTGCTTGTAGCAGCTCGGGCTCGTTGGGCGAGCTTGACGGTTTGGCCCATAGTGGCGGTTAGATATGCTTTGATGTCTTCGCGAACCGTGTGGTTTTCTGGCGTGTCTGGTAATCGGTCCAGGTTGGCCATGGCGACGGCCACATTGTCACTTGGGGTCCTGAAAACTTACCTATCGCCTACTCTGTCGAAGGCGTTAGCCAGATCTCGAGGATGGGGTCCCCTGTGATGTGCTTCTTCTTCTTCGGCCTTATGCTGATGTCATTCGGCGCGGTCGGCATTACGCTGTTCACGAAATTGTCATTGCTCATCAGTTTCTCCTACGACTGTAGGCTCGTCATTACTGACATTGAGCACCATGTCGCCATGTCTTGGTGGGAACCTTAGGATCAGAGAGAAACTCGGAGGGTACAGTAGTGGATCCAAACCATATTCGTCGTCCTCGGTGTGAACAGATCATGCAGATCTAGTGCTGGAGTCACTATCCTCGGGTAGTGTATGAACCGAACCTTCATGGTACTCCCGAATACCAACCATGTTGACGGCATTGCCTGGTGGTGGTCGAAGTATATCCAGGAAGTACAAATCTAAAACATGGTCTCGCTCCGTGGGACCCATGAACAGATGAGGTGTATGATACATGTACTCGGAAGCAGTGTTTTCCAGGCCATATAGGAAGGCCTGACAGTCCTCCATCAGGAGCCTGAGGCCGGGTGTAGGAACCGGGTGAAGGCATACCGTATGTCCTTTAGGAGTAGCGGTGACCACTAGATCTGTATCAAGTCGTGTTGGACGGTGAGCCCGAATTGGTCGGGGTAGATCTGTCGTGGTGAAGAGGTACCTACTCGGTAGATTGATTTTGAATTGAATCTACTAAAGTTAGGGTTTGAGAGAGCTTGTGGCCGACCTAGTCGATAGCTTCGATTAGGTCGGTGTTGTTGATCGTCCTTCCTTTGTAGCGGGGAAGTGATCGATGAGTTGTCGGCATGGTCGGAGCCGTTGCTAGGATGGTTGAAGCCATAACCAGTGTGGACGGAGCCATTGCTGGGGTGGTCGGAGCCGTAGCTAGCGTGGTCGGAGCCGTAGCCGATGAAGACGTGGTCGACGCAAATCGGATCTGTGCCTCCTCCATGGCAGTGGCGGTGAAGCTGTTGATGCCGGTGGTCCAGGTGATCTGGCCGACGGTGAACGAGAGACCGTCCGCCACAGCCGCAGAGTCGGGGATGATAACCATCTTGCTTGCCTGGGAAGCTATACGCACACTCCCTACCTGGCGTGCCACTATCGATGAAACTTGGTCGGTAGTCTACCAAGGGGTATGCCCAAGGTAGTGATTTGTCGGTAGATAGGTGCGCAAGCTATGAACTAGATGGTGACGCAAGATACAACAAGGTTTTATCCAGGTTCGGCCACCGTGAGGGCGTTATACCTATGTCCTACGTCTGATTTGTATTGCTGTGTATAATGAGATGTGTTTTGAGGGGGCCCCTGCCCATCTCATATAGTTCGGGGGCAGGGTTACAGATCTGGAAACTAATCCTCCTCGGTTACAATTGCCATAGCTGGCCGGATAAAGATTCCTATTCTAACCGACCAGGATCTTGCTTGATCTCCAAGTTTGCTTTCCTTCCTTGCGTGGGATGCCGAGCAGATTGACTGGGCCACGTGTCATCTCCTGATGGGCTGGGCCCACTGGTCTGGGCTAGCCCAAGTCTAGCCATAGGGCTATAGGGGTTAATACCCCCACAAACGGTGGCACTGAACTTCAGCTGCAGGTGGGTGCAACCGTGCAAGGAGCGGGTGCATCCACTATATGAGTACACGGGGCCAGGTGACCCCACCAGGGAATCGGCAAGGAACCTCATGTGTGAGAAGGTGAACTGGTGGTTGGCATAACTGTTTGACTTGTCAGGATACTGCCTACCGTTGAACACAATGAAGGCATACAAATTAATAGCGCCGCCACCACAAGTATGTCCAAAATCGCCCATAGTGTCAATTTGATATATGATAGTTGCTGATCTGCAACCGTAATGTTTAATCTGATGCTTGCAAGATCCATGGCTAGGACCACGCAGTGGGTACGTCTCCGACGTGCCTACTGACGATTGGCCGACCGGAGTGGATGTGCGGGAACCCCGCATGATGAGGAAAGCAGCTGGGAAGCGCCCTGCACCAGAGGGGCCTTCCTAGAAGAGGAAGTCCACTGACCCCCTAGGCACGGGGGGTCCTTTGATCATCGATGACGAGGAAAGCAGTCGGAAATGATGCAAAGTCGTGGCCGGCTTGACTGACGACGAGGAAGACGAGGAGGATGAGACTCCGCTAGCACACCGCTAGAGGGCGCAGAGTGCGCCTCGCGCGTCGACGCCACCGGGGCACCCACTCCTCCCCGAGCAGCAACACCTCCAAAGGCACCCACACTGCTCCGAGTAGCGACGCCCCCCCTCGAGCAGCGACGCTAGCCCAGACGGCCAATCCAAGTACGGACGAACTGGCTCAACAGGCCCCGTGGGTGTTCAAGCTAGGATGAAGCAGGCGAGCAGCAGCCAGGCGGCTGGTACCCACGCTATGAGGAGTGGGAGCCAGAGCGGTCGGCCGTTCAGGGCCGCATTCAGGCGCTCAGAATTGTAAGTCGTTTCATAACCCCTTTTTAATATCTGAAGGCAGTAGCTTATTAGGCTGGTGTAGGCTAGATTCCACAGAACATGTAGAGCACCCCACTGGCAGCCAACCACCATCAGTTGGGGAGAGCAGCTACGCTGCCGAGGAGCATGCTGGGTGCAGCGACACAGCCAACCTACACACCCTAGAGCGGCAACGTGAAGGGCCCGCACCCACAGCTGAGGAGCCTAGTGCCACCTCAAGCGGTATAATGGCCATTGTAGTGGTCGAGAGGAGTGGCACCGGGAACCCTGCTACAGTGCTCCAGCTGTCGAAGCCGTTGCAGTTGAGGAGGAGGCGGAGATTGAGGAAATCGTTCACCCGAAAGAAGAAAATGTGGCACCTCAATGCGTCTGTGTTGCAAGAAAGTAGGGCGACGAGTGGGTGTTCTATGAAGAAGACCACTCAGACTGAGCCATCCGCAAACTGTAACGGACAGTTGATGATCTGATGGGCCAAATAAAGGTAAGAGCACCGGAAGCCTGATGCAACCCTATTAGGCTTTTGCAGAAATTGCTATTACTGATCCTTCATTGTGTTGCAGAGCATTGAGAAAACATCGGAGTACCGAAAATGGTGCTTCGATACTATCTCCCCAACCCTAGAAGAAAACAGAGCCCTTAAAGAGGACATAGTGCGTCTACAAGAGATGCTACTGCAGGCCCAGAGTGAATGGGACGTGCTGCAGGCCAGCGTAGATGAGCAACACCACCACCTAGACCAGGAGAAGAAAGGTATATGACAAAATTTTCATGCATTGTTATCCTTATGACTTGTTAACAAACCACGCTCTGCTCGGCAGGCATGGAAGCAGAGAAGATGCTTCTTGTTGACAAGCTAGGTTGTCTAGCGGAAAGCAACAAGGAGCTGGTGGAGAAAAACAACTAGCTCGACAAAGAGCACAAAGACAAGGTTGCTCGCTTGACCAACGAGAACACCAAGCTGAAGGAGTGGGTGACCAAGCTGGACAAGGACTTCTCAAGTAAGTTATCGACCAATCAGTTGTTGACTCCCATTAGTATTATTCATCATGCTTAGCATGGTCTTATGCTTGAATGCAGTCGTGTGCCAAAATGCCAAGACACACCTAGAGGAGCTGATAAAGGAGAAGGACCACTTGGCATCGAAGTGCAAGGCGATGGAAGAAGGAATTAAGCCCGTGCTAGACCTGATCGGTAGGAACCTAAAGAGGGGCCAACCGACCGACCAGCCCGACTAGAGGCCATCGTCAAGAAGTGTTAGAGCTACTGTACCTAGTTCAAACAATACATCCGCGATGCTGGCGAGTACGTGGCTGCCCACGTCCTGGCCATGGTGTGGTCACATTTGTAACATCCCAAGTGTTTGCCTTGCATTTGGGCATCATTTGAGCATGGTCATAGCATGGCATTACATAAGCATCATCATTTCATGTGCATCTTTGCTTGAAACATGACCTTGCAACATTGCAACATATGTCGGTTATAGGTGCTAGTGATAAAATCATGTGTGTGGACCATGCTAGAATGTGTTTAAGGCCATGATGATGTTTGCAACATGTTAGTTAAGCAATTTGACATAGGGTTTATGTTTATGCCATGCCCTAGTTCCGTCTTGACTCATGCTTTGACTAGTTGGCCATTAGGACCTTCTTTGTTTGACCTTTTAGAAAGTCTAACCTAGAGCCCTTGCATGTTGGTGCAACCTTAACAAAGTTTGTAGAAAATTTTGTGTACAACAAAATTTGTTCTTGTGCCAAGTCATGAAAAAGCATGGATCATGCCCAAACTAGGCCCACCAGTTGGAAGTGAAAGCTGTTGACACTTAGAAATTTTCTCTAAGTCCTAGAACTGCATTTCAGTTTCCAAGTACCCTTGTTTAGGACCCTGTATCTTACTAACTAGACCTAACCAGCCCTAACCCATATTGACATCTTTGTAGTGCTCACATAGCTCTATGATAATGTCAATAGCACCATCATCTAGTTCTCACTGGTTAATGTGATAGAGGGCGTAGAAAACCGGGTTTCAGTCGGGTTTTAACTGAAACCCAGTTTCAGTTTCGAGGTACACCTCTTTGGAGCCTTGTCCCTAACCATGTTGTTTTTATGTCTCGTGCCTGTAGACTTATGTGAAGATCTCGTGTAGCTCTATCTAAAACCCTACTACGATTTTCACTAACTCGGATTGGTTAGGAAGTTTTTGCGAGCTCAAATCCTGCTGTCAGGCTCGAACTCAAACTGAAACTTCATTTCAGTTGTTTCTGAAGTTCAGAAGCTCGAACTCGACCGTGGCTGACTAGGCACAGAAGCACGCGCCACGTGGCAACACGCATCGACGCTGTGTTCATCTCGGTCGCCCGAAGTCACCACGATGCCCTGAGGCCCCTCCCTCGCTCTCATTCGCATTTGACCTCGCTCCAAGCCACTCTGGCAAGGCGACAGCACCATCGCGTGCCTCGTCGAGTCCAGCTCCTGCGTCGCCGCGCCTCTAGCCAACCACTTGCACCTTTCCCTTCACCTTGAGCTCCAGCATCTCCCTATCCCTCTAGCTGCGCCAGGCGAGCATGGTTGACTGAGCTTCGCCTGCTCCGCCGTCGCCGCAGACTCCAGCGGCTCGAGCTCACATTGTTGGCCTCCACCAGCATTTTCCCCTTCCTTTTTCCTCTTGTTTGGTGGTCTCGGTGTTCCATAGGTGCTCATCCTTAGACGCTACTGCCTCTCTCGCTGAAAATCGCTCGAAACGCACCCGAGCTCTCGGCGTGCTCCGCCATGGCCGCCGTGGCATCGAGCTCGCACGCTCCGTGCTCACCTTCTTTCTATCTTGGATGTCTCGTGTTTGGCCCATCCTAGGACTAGATCAAGTTTCTGGCATGACCTCACCATCCGCGGTGATCTCTTTGTGGCAGAACGCCACCACGGCCATCTCCGTGTCTTCGCACCGCATCAGCCGGCACGTGGCCGTGCTCACCAAGCTTTTCCCTCACCCCTAATCCCACCTTGAAGGCTTCACCGTGTCCCCAGGAGTCCGTAGCTGCCTTCACCACGAGTAGCCATGCGCCTTGTTGGCCGCCATGCCACCATCAGGCCGCCGCCGCCATGGCCAGTGATGCGCCTCATTGGTCTAACCTTAGCGCCGCTGTAGTACCTCAATCGGTTCGCCTAGATGAGACTAACGCGATGGTGCGGTTGGCTTCGCCGGAGACCTCGTCGGCGGCAAGGAAATCGCCGGCGGACGCCTCCCCTGCTCCCTCCCCTGTTTCGGCGCTGGGCCGATTCGGCAGTGGGCCAAGTTGGCATGCTGGGCCGGCTCGAGCTGAAGATTAGGTTTAGGTTTAGTTTTATTCTTTTAGTTGAATTGTGCTCAAACTTCAGAAATTCTTATCATGAGTTTTAGGTGTCCAATTAATGTGGTTCAAAATGTGGTGTGCTCTGTACAGTGTCTAGTTTATTTAGAAATTATAATACATATTATGTTAGTTGATAAATTCTGGAGTTTGTAGTTATCTTTGTTAAGTACCTTATTTAATTATGTGATTTTAGATAATTTTGTAGCTCTCTATGTATTAATCCAATTGCCATGAAATTTTTGTGGGATGTTACATATGGTATGAAGATGCTCTAGTTAAATTTTGAGCTATATTGGATGTCATATGCTTCAGCTATGAAATTTCTTGTTTATAGGCTTTATAATGCTTATCTTTTTGTTTATTGTGATATCTTCAATTCTACTTGTCATTTTGAGGTGAAATTTTTATAGTAGCGCCCTGCTGTCATGTATGTGCCTCTTTAATTTTATTAGAATTTTCTAGGCACATTTTATATTTATTGCACTTTATGCTTATGCAATTAAATAAATAGAAAAGGTCGATTAAATAACATGATATGATCTGGTGTTACTTTAACATGCTCTAGCTATTAGTAAAGTTGGTTTGGTCCAATTGTGCTTTTGCATCATCATTAATTATTTAATTTAGAGAACCTGCCATTCTGGACAGATTTGGTAGTTAAGAGAATTAGCCTATGATAATGATGCTTTCATGCTTGGTGAACTATAACAAAGTTGTTAAGAACTTTATGAACTAGTTGCTGGTAAAATTTGGTGACATTTGTACTCATGGTTTAGAAATGGCAGCTGTTCAAAGTTCGAGTCAGAATTGTTTTGCTCTGTCTTTTTAAAACAGTTTCTGTGTATGTGCTATTTTGACCTGGTAAATGATAAAATAATACTTAGATGTTTATAAATGAATTGTAGAAAATTTAATAAGCTTTCCAAAATGTCCTCATTCATGTCCATTGAAGTTATAGAACTCCGGTTATGAACTTTATAAGTTGCTGCAGTCAACATGTCAATGTGCTAAATTTCTGAAACTTGTTATATGTGTGTTAAGTATGAACTTTGTGGTACTTAGTGGTTATTTATGGTTGTGTAAACATGTTAATACCTGAGAGAAGTGTTGCACCTAAGCTTTAAGTGATTTGAATAGAGCACCACATGACTTGGTCTTTTATTGCTTATGTTGTTGCAATGTCATCACATTCATTTTTGCATCATCCTCCCATGCTCACATGAATCATCATGTTCCTCTTGGTGCATACATGAAATTCATTTGGTGCATATACATGCAATAGGTGTGCCGAGGATCGTTGTACCAGCGAAGCTCCGCAAGGCGTGAACCTCGAAGTTGGAGTCTGTTCGGGAGCCGGAGGTCCAGTCCGACGAAACCGTAGGAAATGCGAGAGCCGTTTGTGAAGCCGAACCTGAAGCCATCCTCATTTGTTTATGGCAAGCCCCGGAGCATTATAAGCCTCCTACTTTCAAAACAATTAATTATATATGTATATGTATTGTTGCATTAAGTGGTAGGAGTTGTTTGGAACCCTTGCTGCATTATATCATTCCTTGTCCAGATATATGAATCCATGAATCCTATGTAGACAGGATCGTCTATATGCTTAGCTCTGCTTAATTAGAACGGTAATGTCAGGTGATCTCCTATCAACTGCAAGATAGGAAGTATTGGGTCACGGTTGGCTATATTTGCTATCGTGGAAAAGAACCAAGTGTTAATAATGAACTTAGACCGGGTGGGATGTCGATAGTGAAGCAACAAGGCATGGAGATCTTGGGTGTGGATCTATCCCCGTCTGTGTCAGTTAAGGACTGATTCGCTATACTTCCTTTGTCATTTTGAACGCAGCCTAACACTTAGCTGGCCGGCCTAAGGTTGCCGACTGCGAAGCCGAGTAGCTCAACTTAGGCTGTGAAGCCGAAAAGTGTAAGTCGCCTCGGAGGGGAGCCAAGTGGGACCAAGGGCAGGTGAGTTAAAAGTCCTGAGCTTCCTGGCCACTAGAATCCCTGAGAGCGCAGTGCTGTTCGGGCCCATCCTGAGTTGTACCAAAGGTGACTGTTGATGACTCTTGCAAAGTATGCCTGGTTGGTGTTAGGAATACCCCCCTCAGCTGAGTTGGAATCGATTCGAATCGTTGTCTCTCCCGGATAGTGAGAAACTTGATAGAGCAGAGGCAACGTAGATTTCACTAAATCTACTGATGGTTCTGAAGATGATGATGATATAATGATGGCCTTATAAACCTGATATGGTTACTATTGTTTGCTTAGTTGAATCAAGTGATTGCTATAGTACAGGTACTAATCTAGAGGACATGTTAATAATGATTAACTTGATGCTTAAAGCAATAATGATTACATATCTATACTTAAGCTTTTATACAAATGTGTCAAGCTAGCCCACTTATACAAAGCCCTGCATACTCCTTGGTGTCATCTTATTTCTGGTTTTTGACGGGTAAGTCTAGCTGAGTACCTTCTCGTACTTAGGGTTTATTCTCCCTTGTTGCAGGTATCAGATTCTTACCGGTTACCTGGAGTACTGTCTTCGCTGTTGGGTGTGAAGACTAGACCATTGGGCATTGTCTCTGTATCTAATATGCTTTTGCAGGATGTGACTACGCACTGGCAGTACCTGAACTAAACGTGGTTTCAAAACTATGTTGCTTCCGCTATTCTTACTTTGGTTTGTAATAACATATTCATACTCCGATGTATGAGAGCTACTTATGAACTGTTGTAACAAGTGCTGTGTTATGTTGAATCACTACGATCTTGGTTGCTCTCGGTTTGGTTTGAAATCTCTCGTGATTTCATGGACTACCAGAGTTGTATGGGCTCAAGTTTGAGAATTTGATCACTTCGGCGATTGTTTTTAGACTTGTGCTCTTATAATTTGGACGGTTCTGTGACAGCTGGCATCGGAGCAAGATTCAACATTTAAACACGTCATTTGTGTATTTAAACAAAAGCTTTTGTGAAAAGTACTGACTTGGGGGTTTTAATCTAAGAAGTGCCAGTGGTCATATCCTATATGCCCGAATAAGGACTATTAGGTGGCTTAATTAAGTACTGACTTGGGGGTTTTTAAATTATGCATCTACGGCTGTGGCCAAGGTGAGAAGTGTGATAACTTGACCGCACTATGTTACCCTGTGGTCTAATGGTGGAGGTAACCGTCATATATGAATTAGCCATATATGTTGCTAGTTTACTTTTATGTAACGTTGCACCTACGCCCAGGTAAGTGTGAGATGTGAGAGCATGATCAGATACACTGCCGATCTAGGGGAGTGCTTATTGGTCACAGGATTAGTTACATGTTTAACCATGTAACTATGAATAGTGTCCGCATGTTGGGTCATTCCGTCCTTCGGGAGACGATGCCGTCATTAGGACGATGATTGGGTGTGACCACCTTTGTATACATTGGGGTGTATGCAAATTGTGTAGATTTACTGATTTAATGGAGTGATATATTGGGAACTGTTGGGCTGAAATGCATTTTTCTGTAGGTACATTAACAACGTTTCCTGTAGAGCGACTAGTTATCATTATTGAGAGAATGTGTGTATGCCACCGACCTATATGCTAGAATTTTAAAATTCTTCCTAGGTTTGTGAGGATGTACGGTTTGCGCATGCACCATGTTCGCATCATGCATTGCATTTTGCATTATTCCCTCCCTTATAAATGATTACCCCAGTCTTTCAAAATTTTCTTTCCTCCAAATGGTTTTCCCGTAAGCAGTTGCATTCTTTCGCAAAGGGCTGAGGTAATCAACCAATCTTGTGGACTTGTCGTCAGTGTCAGCCTTGAAGCACGATTCAAATCTAGTTAGTGGAAGTGAGCGGTACACCAAAAGTCTTGATGAGAACCTCTCGAGATGTATCTCCTTGAGTTGTGATATCTTTTGAGCTACAACTCGCCTCCCTATAACTCTAACCTTGGGATCACCTTTTGTTTGCTACCCCTTCTTGTATGATGTGTTCTACACGCCTAATTCTTTACATGTGAGGATTCCTCAAGGGTGTTGGTCCAGTAATGGTGTTACGATTAGTAATCTACGGTGTCACGACGAAACCGAGGGCCTCTTGTGGGCACGCACACAAGGTTGTGCTGCTCGGCACGCGCAGGTATCGAGGATTGCTAGTCATGATCCATTATGGAGCTACACCGATGTGTTGTCTTCCCGTGAACCTTTTTCCTAGTTATCTTTTCCTATCTTGTCAAAAGATCCTTGTCCCGAACCCCAGATGTTTCTTTCGTCAGGATTTGGAACCAGGATGGTTGGATACAACCTCTTTGATGTGCTTATATAATTCATCAGCAACCTTCCAACATCGTCAATACTCACTGGATTTCCATAACTACAGATGCCTTGTCAACTTCGCTCTGGCAGTAGGAGTCGTGACAATGTGGAGCCTCCATCATCTCATCCTTCGCAACCTACTTCTGCTGAGTTACTGCAAATGCTTGCTGAAAGTCAGCGTGCCTTGGCTGAAAGTGTCCGTATCAATGTCCATCAAGGACCTGAGCCTATTCAGTACAGCAACTATAAGGATTTCTTGGATACCGAGCCTCCTATCTTCCAAGAGGCAGAAGAGCCACTTTAAGCAGATGAATGGTTAAACTCTATTGAACAGAAGTTTCGCTTGCTCAATGTGGCAGATGGTATGAAAACAGAGTATGCTTTGCAACAATTACAAGGGCCTACAGGTATTTGGTGGTATCATTATAGGAGCACTCTGTCTGAGAATGATGAGGTCATTTGGGATTAGTTCAAAGAAGCTTTTCACGGACATAACATTCCTTCTGGTCTCATGGCTATCAAGCACACCGAGTTCATGAAGCTCACTCAAGGTGACAGAAGTGTAACCAAATATTGGCATGATTTCATTCACCTATCAAGGTATGCTCTAGATTTTGTCAACACCGATGCCAAGAGGATTGCTAGTTTCAAGAGGGGACTTTGTCCCAAATTGATGAAGACCATGTGTACTAGCAAGTCTGCAACTTTCAATGAGTTTGTTAGTGATACTCTCCTGCAAGAAAACTGCAATGCTGTTCATGCTGCCTCTAAGTGTCACAAGATAGCTTCTGAGGCTAGGGCTTCTCAATCTAACACTTTTATAATGGTTACTTCCCATCCTCAGTTATCTGACGTATCTACTAGGTATCATCCATATTAGAAAAAGGGTCAGGTCAAGAAGAGCAATGTTAAGAAAGGAAAGTCTAACGTCCCGCCAAGTAACTGACCGTGTTGGAACTGCAATGCGCCAGGTCATTGGGCCAAAGATTGTCCTCATCCTCAAAAGAGTATAGATGAAAATGTGGCAGATGTGTGTAAAAGGACATGTCAAATACACCACAGTGGAACAAGTTCTTACTGGCAAAGTCATTACGGCTGGTGCATTTCTAGTCAACCAACAACCTGCCGTTGTGTTGTTTGATTTAGGTGCTTCTCATTCTTTCATCAGTTCAACCTTTGCAACCAAGCATGGTATGAAAATGGTTACCTTAGACAAAGGTGGTTACAATATCAGTGCAGCTGGAAATAATATCTCCACCAACCAGTTAGTCTTAGGAGCAAAGATCGAGATAGAAGGACGTCTGTATGATGTGGATCTTGTGGTATTACTAGGATTGGGTCTTGACGTAATCTTGGGAATGAAGTGGATGAGTGGAAATGGTGTTCTAATTGATACCTCTACAAGCGTGATTATGCTGAGGGATCCAATTGATCAACAAGCATTTCTAGTGCAGCTTCCTCGAGATGTTAGTCCTCAGACTACAGTTAATGCTACCATAGCAAAAGCAAAGGAAATAGAAGATGTTCCTGTGGTATGCGAGTTTCCGGATGTCTTTCCTGATGATTTGCCCGGATTATCTCCGGATCGTGATGTGGAATTCAAGATTGAGCTACTTCCTGGTACTGCACCGATCTCAAGAAGACCATATAGAATGTCGCCAAATGAGTTAGCTGAGCTCAAGATCCAACTTGGAGAACTCTTGCAGAAAGGTCTGATTCGTCTCGGTTCTTCTCCTTGGGGTTGCCCTACCATCTTTGTGAAGAAGAAAGATCAGTCTCTACGCATGTGTGTAGACTATCGGCCGCTCAATGCAGTCACTATCAAGAATAAGTATCTATTACCTCGTATTGATATTTTGTTTGATCAGTTATCCAAAGCTAAGGTATTCTCGAAAATTGATCTGAGATCTGGGTATCATCAAATCAAGATTTGTCCTACATATATATACCAAAAATAGCTTTCTCTACTAGATACGGGTTGTATGAGTATCTGGTCATGTCTTTCGGGTTAACTAATGCCCCTATGCATTTCATGTACCTGATGAATTCTGTATTCATGCAAGAATTGGACAAATTCATGGTCGTCTTCATTGATGATATTCTCATCTATTCTGAAAATGAGGAAGAACATGCCGAGCATGTGAGAATTGTACTATCTAGGTTGCGAGAACATCAACTCTACGCCAAGTTCAGCAAATGCGAATTCTGGTTGAAGAAAGTACCTTTTCTCGGTCATGCATTGTCGAGTGATGGAATTTCTGTAGATCCCACTAAAGTACATGAAGTTTTGGATTGGAAGGCACCTACTACCGTTCATGAAGTTAGAATTTTTCTTGGATTGGCAGGCTACTATCATCGTTTTATCCCATATTTCTCCAAGATAGCCAAGCCTATGACTCGATTGCTCGAGAAGGACCGGAAATTTGATTGGACTCCGAAGTTTGAGCAAGCTTTCCACACACTGCGGACTTTATTAACATCAGCTCCTGTGTTAGCTCAACCGGATATTGAGAAACCGTTTGATGTATATTGTGATGCCTCAGGCACTGGTTTAGGCTGTGTACTCATGCAAGAAGGCCGAGTTATTGTCTATGCTTCGCGTTAGTTGAGAAAACATGAAGTCAACTATCCAACACATGATTTAGAGTTAGCTGTTGTGGTTCATGCTTTGAAGATTTGGAGACACTATTTGCTTGGAAATGTGTGTAACATCTATAACGATCATAAGAGTCTCAAGTACATATTCACCCAGCCTGAGCTAAATATGCGACAAAGAAGATGGTTGGAGTTAATCAAGGATTATAATCTTCAAGTGCACTATCATCCAGGCAAAGCAAATGTGGTTGTTGATGCTTTGAGTAGGAAATCTCATTGTAACTCTCTAATAGAAGGAGATTTTTATTTGTCCCATCTCTTACATCCTGCGGTGCTCCATAATATCACTATTGAAGGTTCTCTTAGAAATTGAATCATCGAGCTATAGAAGACGGATGTAGGTGTATTTCACATCAAGAGAAAGATGAAAGAGCAAGAAACTAAGCATTTCTGAGTTGATGAGAAGGGAATTCTCTAGTTTAAGGATAGACTCATGGTGCCAAAAGACCGAGAGCTCAGAAATAAAATCTTATCTGAAGCCCATTCTTCTAAGTTGTCCATCCATCCTAGTAGTAGTAAGATGTACCAAGATTTGAAACCTCTTTATTGGTGGACTAAAATGAAGAAAGAGATCGCAGCCTACATTGCTAGATGTGATAACTGTTGCAGAGTCAAAGCAATACACATGAAGCCTGCTGGATTGCTTCAACCATTATCAATTCCAGGCTGGAAATGGGAAAAAATTAGTATGGATTTTATCTCTGGAATTCCTCGTTCTGAGAAGGGTCATGATTCCATTTGGGTTATTATTGACCGATTAACCAAATCTGCACATTTTATTCCCGTCAGAATTGACTATCACCCGCACCAATATGCTCAGATATACGTAAATCAGAAGTTCGTCTTCATGGAGTACCAAGGACTATTATATCTGATTGTGGACCTCAGTTTACTACTCGTTTTTGGGAATGTCTACACAAAGAGTTAGGTACAAACTTAGTTAGAAGTTCTGCTTACCACCCCCAAACGTCTGGTCAAACTGAGCGGGTAAATCAAATCTTAGAAGACATGCTGAGAGCTTGTATAATTTCTTCAAAAGGATCATGGGAGAAATGGTTGCCCATAGCTGAATTCTCGTACAATAATAGTTATCAAGAAAGTATCCAGATGGCTCCAATCGAAGCTCTTTATGGTCGTAAATGTAGAACTCCGTTGAACTGGGTTGAACCTAGAGAGCAAAGATACTATGGTATTGATTTCGTGAAAGAAGCTGAGAAACAAGTCCGGATCATACTGGCCTTATAAACCTGATATGGAGATACAATAATTGTTTGCTTAGCTGAATCAAGTGATTGCTATAGTATACGTACTAATCTAGAGGACAGGTTAATAATGATTAACTTGATGCTTAAAGCAATAATGATTACTTATCTGTACTTAAGCTTTTATGCAAATGTGTCAAGCTAGCCCACTTATACAAAGCCCTGCATACTCCTTGGTGTCATCTTATTTCTGGTTTTTGACGGGTAAATCTAGCTGAGTACCTTCTCGTACTCAGGTTTTATTCCCCCTTGTTGCAGGTAGCAGATTCTTACCGGTTACCTGGAGTACTGTCTTCGCTGTTGGGTGTGAAGACTAGACCATTGGTCATGGTCTCTGTAGTATTCTCTTCTAATATGCTTTTGTAGGATGTGACTACGCACTGGCAGTACCTGAACTAAATGTGGTTTCAAAACTATGTTGCTTCTGCTATTCTTACTTTGGTTTGTAATAACATATTCGTACTCCGATGTATGAGAGCTACTTATGAACTGTTGTAACAAGTGTTGTGTTATGTTGAATCACTGCGATCTTGGTTGCTCTCAGTTTGGTTTGAAATCCCTCGTGATTTCGTGGACTACCGGAGTTATATGGGCTCAAGTTTGAGAATTTGATCGCTTCGGCGATTGTTTTTAGACTTGTGCTCTTATCATTTGGATGATTCCGTGACAACATTACCCTGGCGTGGACCTACAAAGGCTTGAGGCTGGCGTGTCAAGCAACACCTACCCGGTGAAGGCAGAGTAGCTCAGAGCCACCTCCCAAGCGAGGCCACAAAGATGATTACTGACGTAGACCTGTATGGTGAGACTAGGCAGGCCAGTTAGTAGGTTAGAGGTAGAAATAACTTCTGTTTTGCAGTTTATGTTGTAATAGAGCACTCGGTGCTTTTGTGAAAATATTAAGTTATAGTAGAGCACTCGGTGCCCATGTGAACCAGATATTATATCTCTGTATAATACATTGTTGTGATTTTAGTTGTGAAAACTCTGTTTTTATCTTGTTTTATGGTAGGCGCGAGTAGTTATTCCGTCCTAGAGTCACTCCAGCTCATGTCCGACCAGCAATCTGAAGCGTGAGGCGCGGAGCCTAGGCAAGCGTAAGACTGCTAACCGCAACAGGGAGCTACTACTGACCACTCGGAACGTAGTGAATGAGTCTCATGCACATGTGGGGAAAAGTCGGAGATAGTGCCAACTCTGGGAAACTCAAGTAGGAGAAAAAACTGGTCAGCAAACCACTTAATAAAAAATTAGGAGATATTGCGATGCACAGAAGAGATGGCAACAAAAACACGATGAAACATTTATTGAATACTTGAGGTACAAAAAGAGTACATATCTTTCTTAGTAGCGGATCAAGCGTAGAAGCGCCTAAGGTGGTCAATATGCCACGAATTAGGGACATTGACTCCATCGAGATCACACAGCTTGTAAGAGGTAGGCCTAGTGATCGCCTTGACCATGTAAGGGCCCTCCCAATGCGATGCTAACTTATCCAATCCTTCTGTCTTCTGCTTCCTTCGCAAAACCAAATCGCCGACCACGAAGAATCTGTCCTTGACATTGTGGTTATAGTACTTGCACAAGCCTTCCAAATATTTAGCCATGCGCACGCAGGTGTCAAGGCGCTATTCCTCGGTGCAATTAACCTCGAGCTCTCTGGCCTCAGTTGACCTCTCCTTGTCATGGTTCTCAACCCTTGGTGACTAGAAAGCAATGTCAGCTGGCAGCACGGCCTCAGAGCCGAAGACCATGAAATATGGGGAAACGCCGGTATTGCGACTGGGCTAGGTCCTCAGTCCCCAGACCACGGCCGGCAGCTCCTTCAACCATCTCCTAGGATGCTTATCGTTTTCCCTGTACAATCTTTTCTTCAACGCATCAAGGATCATACCGTTCGCTCGCTTAGCCTGCCCGTTAGCCCTTGGGTGTGCCACCGAAACATACTTGACAACTATGCCTCTATCATCATAGAAGTTCTAGAAATCATTACCAATGAACGTGGACTCTAGGTCAGTGATGATGCTGTTAGGCAGGCCGAAGCGGTGGATAATTTCCATGTAGCTTAGCTGCCTTCTTCGCAGTCCCCAAGACTAAGGGCTTGTACTAAATCCATTTGGAAAATTTGTCGATAATGACATAAACCCAGTGGAAGCCTCCCGGAGCCAGCTTGAAAGGCCCGATCATATCCAGTCCCAAGCATGCAAAAGGCTAGGATGCTGGAATGGTTTGGAGTTCGTGGGCTGGAACGTGAGTCTGCTTGGCGAAGAACTGGCACCCCTCACAATGATGAACCAGCTTCTCGGCATCGGTGATGGCTGAAGGCCAATAGAACCCTGCTCGGAAAGCCTTGTCGACTAGTGTGCGCGAAGCAGCATGGTTGCCACAAGTGCCAACATGGATCTCTTCTAAAAATTTCACTCTATGGTCCTAGGACACACACTTTTGCAATAATTCTTCCTTCGTATTCTTGTGCATAAGTTTCCCCTCGACCAGCACATAATGCTTGCTACGCCGTATGAGGTGTTCCATCTCAGTCTTGTCCTGGGGAACCTCTGTAGAGGTGAGATACCTGATGAATGGCTCTCTCTAGTCAGTGCCGGTGGTCGGAATCACAGCGACTAGCTGGTCTACAGAGGGCTATTCAACCACAGGCTTCTCTTCTTCCTGAATAGACGGCTTAACAAGGTCATGAATGAAAACTCCATAGGGGATCACTGCCCGGGTTGATCCTAGCTCCGACAGCTTATCAGTTGCCTCATTGTTAGCCCGGACCACGTGATGAAACTCTAGGCCATAGAATTTGTTCTCTAGCTTTCTAATCTACGTGTAGTAAGCATCCATCTGTTCGCTGGTACTGTCCCAATCCTTGTTCACCTAGTTTATGACAAGAGCAAAATCATCGAACACCATGACCCTTTTTATGCCAAGCTCGACGACGATGCGAAGGCCGTGCAGAGCTGCCTCATACTCAACGGCATTGTTGGAGGCCTTGAAGGGACATAGCTCAGCCTATCCCCAGATGGCAAGATGAAGTACACCCCTACCCCAGCACCGTTGATATTGAGGGAGCCATCAAAATACATCTTCCAGTGCTCAGGAGAGCTGTCAGAGATGGGTGTATTCATATCCGTCCATTCGATAATGAAGTCGACCAGCACCTGTGACTTGATAGTTGTGTAACTTCAAAATTCCAGCGAATGTGGGCTAAGCTCCAACGACCACTTGATAATGCACCCATTGATGTCTTTTTGCATAAGATGTCCCCTGGCAGAAACTCAGTGACCACTTCAATGGGGTAAGTATCAAAATAATGGTGCAGTTTGCGAGAGGTGATCAGGACAGCATAGAGCAGCTTCTGGACCAAGGGGTAACGGGTCTTGGACTCGTTGAGTACCTCGTTGATGAAGTATACTGGTCGTTGGACCTTGTACACATGCCCGACCTCCTCACGCTCGACGATGATGGCAATGCTGACTACCCAATTGGTTGTGGCAATGTAGAGCAGCAAAGTGTCGCCTTCCTTGGGCGCTGATAGGATCGGATGAGATGTGAGAAACTACTTTAGCTCTGCAAAAGTAGTGTCGGCTTCCTCCGACCACTCGAACTTCTCCTTTGCCTTGAGGAGTTTGAAGAATGGCAAACCCTTTTCGTCGAGCCACGATATGAATTGACTCAAAGCGGCCATGCACCCAGTTAGCTTCTGGATGTCCTTGACACACTTGGGTGGTTTCATCTTCATGACAGCTTTGACTTTTTCTGGGTTAGGCCATATGCCGTCACAGCTAACTATGTTGCCGAGAAGTATGCCAGATGGCACACCAAATATGCACTTCTTGGGATTCAGCTTCCATTGAAACTTATTGAGTGCCATGAAGGTCTAGTCGAGGTCATTGACTAGGGTAGAGGCCACTTTGGTCTTCACCACTACATCATCAACATATGCCTAAACAAGCTGATCTTTGATCTGGTCCTTGAGGCACTGCTGGATGGCTCATTGATAAGTTGCACCAGTGTTTTTAAGCCCAAACGACATGGTCGTGTAGCAGTAAGCACCAAAGGGTGTGATAAAACGAAGTCTTTATCTGGTCCTCCTCTCTTAGAGATATCTGATGGTAGCCAGAGTAACAATTAAGGAAAGATAAGAGCTCATAGCCAGCGGTAGAATCTACGACCTCATCTATACGAGGCAAGCCGAAGGGGTCCTTAGGGCAGTGTTTGTTGAGATCAGTGTAATCAATGCACATCCTCCATTCATTATTCTTTTTTCTTACAAGAACCGGGTTGGCAAGCCACTCCGGGTGATACACCTCTTTGATAAAGTCGGCAGCTAAGACTCAGTTTACTTCTACCCTAATTGCCTCCTTTTTGTCCCGTGCGAACCGTCATAGCTTCTATTTGACTGGCTTGGCGGTCTTCAAAACATCCAAGGAGTGCTCGATCAACTCTCGAGGTACTTCGGGCATGTCTACAGGTTTCCATGCAAACATGCTAACGTTCTCCCTCAGGAAGCTGATGAGCGCTTCTTCCTATTTGGGGTCCAGGGTGGCCCCTATGCGAGCCGTCTTGGTCTTATCGCCCGGGACCAGTTCCACCTCTTTGGTCTCCTTGGACTTTGCAGCAGCACAGGTGGCTTCCTTGCTTGGAATCTCTAGATCGGCGGGAGGGATCTTCTTGGCGTTGGCGATGGACTGCTGCATGCGGATTGAGAGCTCGAGGGCTTCAGCGGTTGCGTAACTCTCCTTCTCACAGTTGTAAGCGATGAGAACATTGCCCCTGAGGGACAGTATGCCTTTCTTGGTTGGCATCTTCAGGATCAGGTAAACATAGTGCGGTATCACCATAAACTTGACCAGAGCTAGTCGGCCAAGTATGGCATGGTATGTTCCCTCGAAGTCCACGATGATAAAGTTGACGTAGTCGATACGAAAGTGGTCGGCGGTACCGAACTAGACTGCCAGTGTGATCTGTCCCAAAGGTTGAGAGGTCTACCCTAGGAGCACTCCCTAGAAAGGTGCGTCGTAAGGCTCGAGGTCTTCCAGCTTAATGTCTAACTCAGTTAGAGCGTTGCGGAAGAGGATGTCGAGCGCTGCCACCGTCGATGAGCACCTTCTCGAACCGTACGTTCCCGATGACGGGATCCAGAACAAGGGGAAAACACCGTGGCTTTGGAATATTGGCCCACTGGTCAGCTCTGCTGAACGTAATGGGCTGGTGCGTCCAGTTTTGATGCTTGGAGTCAGCAACCTTTTCATCAGAGTTGTTGAGGGCCCTGACAGCTCAGGCGATAAGCTTCCTCTATCGCCCGTTTTCCAGGGCAACCTTCCCACCAAAGATGCTACGGATGCTTCTATCGGGATCCTTGTAGACGTGACGAGGGTCCTTGTTGCGTTCTTCTTTGGTCTTGTCCTACTCATCAGGCCTCTTGTCATCCCGGTGATCGTTCTTGTCGCCGTCTTTATCGCCGCCATGCTACCTTTTGCGGGGGTCTGAGTAGTAGATGGACTTTAGACCCCTACAATCCCCCATTGTATGGCTGAAGTCTGGATGAGCTGGGCAAGGACCCTGAAGCACCTTGGAGTAGGCATCCTCATAGTTGTGCTTTGGCGCTGGCTTGACGGCATTGACGGCGTTGTCAACTGGTCGGTTGTGGCTCTACCACCCCCTAAAGTCGTCCTGCCAATGCTGATCACGATTGTCATTGCAGCGGTTGCGATTGTCATTACGCCGATCATCGCGGCGGTTGTCACGACGCTGATCATAGCGTCGGTCGTCGGGGCGGCAATTTTGCTAGTCGGGGCAAGGAGCCCGACCAACATCTTCCTTGATCTGCTAGTCGGCCTCGTCTGCATCTGCCCACTTCTTCGCCACTGTGAGAAGGTCCTAGACTGAGTTGGGCCTCTTGCGGAGAAGCTTGGTCCTGAGAGCATCATGGTGGCGGAGGCCTCTGATGAATGCGGAGATAGCTTCATCGCTATTGATGTTAGCGATGGATATCCATGTTTTCGAGAAGCGGCGGATGTAATCGCGCAATGGTTCGTTTGGATAGTCTCTGACTTTCTCCAAATCATACTTGTTGCCGGTCTGCTGACAGGTGGCCATGTAGTTATCGATGAAATCCCTCCTGCGCTGAGCCTAGGTACCGATGGAGCCTTCCCTCAGGCTAAGGAGTCATTGGTTCGCAGATTGGTTGATGACCATAGGCAAATAATTGGCCATCACATCTTCATCGCCATGCGCTACTCAAACAACAATTTCGTATAGTGTTATCCACTGCTTGGGATTGGCCTTCCCATCGTAGGTGTCCAGATCGTGGAGCTTGAAATTTCTTGGCCACCAATCAGTGAATGGCCAGAGGCCGAGGATATGGCCGACACACGGTGCATAGCCACGGCGGGGTGCGTCGGGTGCTTCATCATATTCCTGCCTACGCTGCATCTTAGATGCATGATGCTCCTCTCGATTGTTCTCGATGCGATCCCTCAAATTCAATTTGGCGCTGAGATGATCACGGAGGTCGCCTCCAAGCTACTCCACTTCCTAGTCGGCACTGCGTTGTCTACCACGACCGCCACCGTAGTTTGCAACATGCTCTCCTCCATGACGTGTGCTACGCCTGCCTTGTTGGTTACATTCGCCCCCTTGATCGGCGTCATGCTCGCCTCACTGGTCAGCATTGCGTCTTCCGCCTTCATCTTGAGGACGGTGCACCTCATAGTTTACGTCATGGCCCTAGTAAAGATAGGGACCTCCCCGTTGCCAAGAACCTCGTTGGCGATGACATCGGGTGGTGGACGCCGATGCAGCGGATGTACGCCTCTCGTTGACCTGGACTATGGCTGCCTTCAAATAAGCCTTGATAGCGTTGAGTGCTAGGGATTCAGGGTGACGACAATGTTAGCGCTCAGCGTCTTGAAAACTTGATAGTTGTTGCACATGTCGAATGCGTCGGTCAGGTCACGGCGGATATCGCGCTGGCCACCCACGCCTGCGTCAGTCGCATCCTCTTCGGCATTCTACAGGTCGACTCTCTGAGCCCTACGGTCGGCGTTTCTTTCCTCCTGAGCGATCGTCTCTTGATCGGTCTCCCTGTCGTGAGGGGGCTCATCATTGCTAACGGCGAAGACGACGCCTCCGAAGCCAGGTGGAAAAGCCAGGAACTCCTGCCCATATGGATCAATGAGGGTGCGGGTATAGCTAGTCCCATGAGATTTGGTAGACCCAATACTTTCTTCTAGGATTGTAGAGAGCGAGTCCTCTCCGATCTGCCTGATCTCTACCACATTAACAGTAGGCGCATGGTGGTCTGGTTCAGGCAGGTCTATCAGACAGAGGTCTCAAACGTGGTCACGCTTAGCGGGATCTGCGAATAGGTGTGGTATGCGAGCGGTGTACTCAGACACCGTGTTCACTAGCCCGTATGGGTAGGTGCTAGTGGAGCGCTCCATTAGGGCTTCGTAATCCCCCGACCTCAGGCCGGTTGCAGGTACTAGTCGGTAACGAACCGTCCGCCCTTCTAGAGTTGCCGTGATCACGAGGTCAGGGTCAAGATGCCTCTGGCGGCTAGCCTAAACAGTTCAGGAGCGGCGAGTCTCAGTAGATCGATCTCTGATCGAATCTACTAGGGTCAGGGTTTCAGCCAAGCCCATGGTGACCCGGTCGATAGACTCGATCAGATCGGCGTTGTCGAGACACCTCCCTTGATAGCAGGGAAGCGGACGGCAGGTGGTTGGAGGAAGTGATCCTAAGACTGGTCCTGAGATCAAATCCACTGTTGTAGATGTAGATTCAGTTGGCACAGGAGGAACCTGCACCTCCTCCACGACTTCAGCGGGGCCGTCAGCGCCAGTGGTCTAGGTGAACGTCCCGATCATGAACATTAGGCCTGTCGGAAGGACCATGGAAGCAAGGAAGTTGACCATCTGGCTCGCCATAGAGTCTGCACGCACACCCCCTACCTGGTGTGCCACTATTGATGAGATGTGGTCGGCAGTCTACCGAGGGCTATGCCCACGGTAGTAGATTATCGGTGGAGGTGCGCAAGATAACGAACAAGATGGTGACGCAAGATGAACATGAGGTTTATCTAGGTTCAGGCCGCGAACTGCGTAATACCCTACGTCCTATGTATTTGTGGAATGTATTGGTACGTGATGATGATGATGATGATGATGATGTGTTTTGAGGGGGGTCCTTGCCCGCCTTATATAGTACGGGGGGCAAAGTTACAGATCTAAGGAATCTAATCCTAGCCGATTACAACTGGTGTATCCGTGAAGGATACGATATTTATCCTAACCGACTTTGTTTCCTTGATCATCAAGTAGTCTTTGCTTGCTCCACATGGTTCGCCGAGCAGTTCGAAGGTCTGTGCAGCCCTTTCTGGCGAGTTGGGCCACCTTTTCTGGCGTGGCCCATCTGGAGCCATGAGGGTATACAGGTCTATACCCACATAACCACAACGAACTTCCACTTAACACACATGACCTAGAAGTACCATCGAGTGTGCCCATAATGATTTTAATGTCTATGGTACATTCGGTGCAAACCGTGCACCAATCTAGTGTTGAGATTAACAGTATCTCCAAACGCACCGAAATGAGCTTCCAGTTGACCCACGTTACCTAGGAGTACCATCGGGTATGCCCAAAATGATTTCCAAGCCCGTGGTACATTCGGCGCAAACCGTGCAGCTCTCTTGCATTGAGATTAACACTATCTCCAAACAGACCGAAATGAGCTTCCACTTGACCCACGGCACCTTCGAGTACCATCGGGTGCATCAAAATGATTTTTGAGCCTATGGTATGTTCGGTGCAAAGCGTGCACCCATCTTGCACCGAGACTAATACTATCTCAAAATGGACCGCAATGAACTTCCACTCGACACACGTGACCTAGGAGTACCATCGAGTGTACCCACAATGATTTCCATGCTCGTGGTACATTTAGTGCAAACCGTGCACCTATCTAGTGCTGACATTAACAGTATCTCCAAACGGACCGAAACGAGCTTCCACTTGACCCATGTCACCTAGGAGTACCATCGGGCGTGGCCAAAAAGTGGTACATTCGGCGCAAACCGTGCGCGTCTCTTGCGCTGAGATTAACACTATCTTCAAACGGACCGAAATGAGCTTCCACTTGACCCACGTCACCTAGGAGTACCATCGGGTGTGCCCAAAATGATTTCCAAGCCTGTGGTACATTCGGCGCAAACCATGCACCTCTCTTGTGCCAAGATTACTATCTCTAAATGGACTAAAATGAGCTTCCACTCGAACCACATCACCTAGGAGTACCATCAAGTGCATCAAAAATTATTTCCAAGCCTATGGTATGTTCAGCGCAAACCGTGCACCTTTCTTGTGCTGAGGCTAACACTATCTACAAATAGATCGAAATGAGCTTCCCTTGGCCCACGTCACCTAGGAGTAGCATCGGGTGCGTCCAAAATGATTTCCAAGCCAGTTGTACGTTCAGCGCAAACCGTGCACCTATCTTGAGCCGAGACTAACACTATCTCCAAATAGTCCGAAACAAGCTTCCACTTGACATACATTACCGAGGAGTACCATCGCGTGTGCCCAAAGCGATTTCCATGCCTGTGGAGCATTTGTTGCAAACCGTACACCTATCTTGCACCGATATTAAAACTATCCCAAACAGATCAAAGTGGGATTTTGCTTGATCCATGTCACCTAGGAGTACAATCAGGTGCGTCCAAAATGATTTCTGAGCCTATGGTACGATTGGCGCAAATTGTGTACCTATCTTGCGTTGAGATTAACACTATCTCCAAATGGACCGAAACAAGTTTTCACTTGACCCACGTGAGTAGGAGTACCATCGGTTGCTCCCAAAATGATTTTCAAGCCTATGGTACGTTCAGCCCAAACCCTGCACCTATTTTGTGTCGAGATTAACACTATCTTCAAAGAGAATTAAACAATCTTCCACTTGATCTACGACACCTAGGAGTACCATTTGGTCTGCCAAAAGCAATTTTGGCCCTATGGTACATTTGGCGCAAAAGCGTGCACCTATCTTGCCTCAAGATTAATGCTATCTCCAGACGGACTGAAACGAGATTCCACTTGACCAATGTCACCTAGAAGTTCCATCGGGTGTGCCTGAAAGGATTTCCATGCCTATGATACATTCAGCGCAAACTGTGCACCTATCTTGCTTCAAGATTAATACAATCTCCAAACGGTTTGAAATGAGCTTACACTTTTCACACGTCAGCTAGGAGTACCATTGGTTGTGCCCAAGATGATTTCCATGCCCATGGCACACTCGGCGCAAATCATGCACTCATCTTACGCCTAGATTAAAACTATCCACTTGACACACATGAGGTAGGAGTACCATCGGATGTGCCCACAATGATTTCCATGACCATGATACATTCGGCGCAAACCGTGCACCTATCTTGCGCTAAGATTAACACTATCTCCAAATGGCCCAAAACGAGCTTTCAACTGACCCACATCACCTAGGAGTACCATTGGGTGTGCCCAAAATGATTTCCGTGCCCGTGGTACATTCAGCGAAAATGGTGCACCTATCTTGCCTCGATATTAGTACTATCTCCAAATTAACTAAAATGAGCTTCCACTTGACCAACGTCACCTAGAGGTACCATCGGGTGTGCCTAAAAAGATTTCTATGCCCATTGTCCATTCGGCGCAAACCATGCACCTATTTTGCGTCGAGATTAATACTATCTCCAAACGGTCCAAAACAAGCTTCCACTCAACCAATGTCACCTAGATGTACCATCGGGTGTGCCTGAAAAGATTCCAATGCCCATTGTACATTTGCCGCAAACCGTCCACTTATCTTGCATTGAGATTAATACTATCTCCAAACGGTCCAAAATGAGCTTCCACTTGACCAATGTCACCTAGGTGTACCATTGGGTGTGCCTGAAAAGATTTCTATGTCATG
The DNA here is from genome assembly GCA_038087645.1 of Saccharum hybrid cultivar R570. Taxonomy (NCBI): domain Eukaryota; kingdom Viridiplantae; phylum Streptophyta; class Magnoliopsida; order Poales; family Poaceae; genus Saccharum; species Saccharum hybrid cultivar. The sequence goes on along the minus strand of JAQSUU010000307.1, from coordinate 37,767,089 downwards.
GCACATTCGGCGCTAACCGTGCACCTATCTTGCGCTGAGATTAACGCTATCCCCAAACGGACCAAAACGAGCTTTCACTTGACCCACGTCACCTAGGAGTACCATCGGGTGCGTCCAAAATGATTTCTAGGCCTATGGTACGTTTGGCGCAAACCGTGCACCTCTCTTGCGCCGAGACTAACACTATCTCCAAGCAGACCGAAACAAGCTTCCACTTGACATACATTACCTAGGAGTACCATTGGGTGTGCCCAAAGCGATTTATAGGCCCGAGGTACATGCATCGCAAACCATGCACCTATCTTGCACCGATATTAAAACAATTCCCAAACGGATCAAAATGAACTTCTACTTGATCCACGTCGCCTAGGAGTGCAATCAGGTGCGTCCAAAATGATTTCTGAGCCTATGGTATGTTTGGGGCAAACCGTGTACCTATCTTGAGTTGAGATTAACACTATCTCGAAATAGACCAAAACGAATTTTCACTTCATGCACGTCATGAAGGAGTACCATCGGATGTGCCCAAAATGATTTTCGAGCCTATGATGCGTTCAGTGCAAACCTTGCACCTATTTTGCGTTGAGATTAACACTATCTCCAAATAGACTAAAACGATCTTCCACTTGATCTACGCCACCTAGGAGTACCATCTGGTGTGCCCACAATGATTTTAGAGCCTATGGTACATTCGGCGCAAACCGTGCACCAATCTTGCCTCGAGATTAATACTATCTCCAAACGGACCAAAACGAGCTTCCACTTGGCTAATGTGAACTTGAAGTACCATTGGGTGTGCCTAAAAAGATTTCCATCCTTGTGGTACATTCAGCGCAAACCGTGCATCTATCGTGCGTCAAGAATAATAGAATCTCCAAATAGTCTGAAACAAGCTTCCACTTGACAAATGTCACCTAGAAGATCCATCGTGTGTGCCTGAAAAGATTTCCATGCCCGTGGTACATTCGGCGCAAACCATACACCCATCTTGCGCCTAGATTAACACTATCTCCAAATGGACCAAAACAACCTTCCACTTGACACACGTTACCTAGCAGTACCATCAGGTGTGCCCCAAATGATTTCCATGCCTGTGGCACATTCGGCGCAAATCATGCACCTATCTTGCGCCTAGACTAACACTATCTCCAAATGGACCGAAATGAACTTCCACTTGACACACGTGATCTAGGAGTACCATCGAGTGTGCCCACAATGATTTACATGCCTGTGGTACATTCAGTGCAAACCGTGCACCTATCTAGAATCCAGATTAACAGTATCTCCCAACGGACTGAAACAAGCTTCCACTTGACCCACGTCACCCAAGAGTACCATCGGGTGTGCCTAAATTGATTTCCAAGCAAGTGGTACATTCGGGGCAAACCATGCACCTATCTAGCGCCAAGATTGACAATATCTCCAAACGGACCTAAACGAGCTTCCACTTGACCCACGTCACCTAGGAGTACCATCGGGTGTGCCCAAAATGATTTCCAAGCCCGTAGTACATTCGAGGCAAACCATGCACCTATCTTACGCCGAGATTAACACTATCTCCAAATAGACCAACATGAGCTTCCACTTGACCCACGTCACCTAGGAGTACCATTGGGTGTGCCCAAAATGATTTCCATGCCCGTGGTACATTCGAGGCAAACCATGCACCTATCTTGCACCGAGATTAACACTATCTTCAAACAAACCGAAACGAGCTTCCACTTGACCCATGTCACCTAGGAGTACCATCGAGTGCGTTCAAAATGATTTTCAAGCCTATGGTACGTTCGGCACAAACCATGAACCTATCTGCGCCAAGATTAACACTATCTCCAAACAGACCGAAACAAGCTTCCACTTGACCCACATCACCTAGGAGTACCATCGGGTGTGCCCAAAATTATTTTCAAGCCCATGGTACATTCGGGGCAAACTGTGCTCCTATCTTGCGCCGTGATTAACACTATCTCCAAACGGATTGAAACGAGCTTCGACTTGGCCCACGTCACCTAGGAGTACTATCGGGTGTGTCCAAAATGATTTCGAAGCCTATGGTACATTCGGCACAAACCATACACCTATCTTGTGCCAAGTGATGAGATCCCGTAGGGTTCGCTGGCCGATCTTTCGATGAGAGATGGTGGATAACTCGATTTGTGGATGGAGACGACGTTCATGGCCTGACTACAACCGTCCAAGGACGCTGCGCCTTAGCAACTGATACACCTCCTCCGATGGCTGCCGTGATCTTGCGGCGCGACAACCAGCCACTAGGGCACCCGTCCTGCAAGCAATCGAAGAACCAGCAAGAACAAGAAGAACAAGCACTTGATTGCCAAATAAATATGAAGGTTTCAATCTAAAAACATAAGATGTTGAGGTTCTGAAAACAATCAGTCAGGCGGTTGATCCAACACGCGCGCTGAAAGGCGGTAGCAATAGCTAACTCGACGAAACAAAACCTAATCTGTTTGTGGTGGCCCTAGAGGCATATAAGTAAATGGGAGGACGACCACAAGGGTGTTTGAGTCATTCTCCAACCCTAGGACGCGTCCCTAATGGACCCAACTTGATACATGGGCCATCGACCCAAAATAAGGTGACGCAGCACCGTTGACAGAAAAGGTCTCAGTACAAAAATAGTTACTGCAGAAGCATCTTATAATATATATCCATGAGGCTAGATCCGTTGGAAAGTAGACTTGATAAGCTTTCCAAAAAGTGCTAGAACGTCCCAATCCGAGTCTGTATGAAGTCGTGGCATGCATCACAAGTTGGTGCTATCCTGCAGTCCAAATCCAGCCGGCGCCAATCCCCTGCCCTTCTGATCCTCTCCATCATTCCTAAGTAAAACAAGAGTGCACGTGTTTCCATTGTCTAAATATGATGGACAAGAGTTTAAGAATAAACTTACTTGATGGTTGAGTTGACGGGCACGAGCACGAGTAAGAGGACCAAGTGGTGCTAGCGATGGTCTGGTGTTGATGTCCTCATCATCCTCCCCTTCTTGCATTTGAGGCGTCCTCGACTCAAGCTCAACGTCCTCACCCAAATATGGCTTTAAATCTGCAATGTTGAATGTGGGACTAACCCCAAAATGTGCAGGCAGATCCAGCTTATATGCATTATCATTAATTTTCTCTAACACTTTAAATGGTCCATCAGCCCTATGCATCAATTTAGACTTTCTCAATTCAGGAAACCTATCCTTTCTCAAATGCAACCAAACTAAATCTCCAGGTTCAAATATTAGTTCCTTTCTACCTTTATCACCAGCAAACTTATATTTAGCATTCATACACTATGTTTTCTTTAGTTGTTTCATGCAGTTTTAACATCAATTCAGCACGCTTAGTAGCGTCAAAATTTAGTTTTTCAGAAGATGGCAAAGGCATCAAATCAATAGGAGCACGAGGCAAGAAACCATATACAATCTGAAATGGGCACATCTTTGTAGTAGAATGCAGTGAATGATTATAAGCAAATTCAATATGAGGCAAACAATCTTCCCACATCTTAATGTTCTTCTTTAAAACAGCCCTTAACATAGTAGACAAAGTTCTATTGACAACTTTAGTTTGACCATCGGTTTGGGGATGACATGTAGTAGAAAACAAAAGCTTAGTTCCTAGTTTTCCCCATAAAGTCTTCCAAAAATGACTAAGAAATTTAGCATCACGATCAGAAACAATTGTGTTGGGTACACCATGCAAACGAACAATTTCTCGAAAGAACAAATCAGCAATATGAGTAGCATCATCAGTTTTACGACATGGTATGAAATGTGCCATCTTAGAAAATCTATCAACAACCACAAACTATCATGTCCCTTTCTAGTCCTTGGCAAACCCAACACAAAATCCATAGAAATATCTTCCCAAGGGGCACTAGGAACAGGTAGAGGCAAATACAAACCGTGTGGATTTAAACATGACTTAGCCTTTTGACATGTCATGCAACGAGCAACAAATCTCTCCACATCTCTTCTCATCTTTGGCCAAAAGAAATGACCAGCAAGTATGTCCTCTATTTTCTTGGCTCCAAAATGCCCCATCAAGCCACCTCCATGTGCCTCCTGCAGCAACAACAAACGAACAGAGCTAGCTGGAATGCATAGCTTGTTAGCTCTAAACACAAATCCATCACTAAAGATGAATTTGTTCCATCCTTTCCCATCTTTACAATGCAGCAACACTTCTTTAAAATCAGCATCATTAACATATTGGTCTTTAATTGTTTCTAATCCAAAGATTTTGCAATCAAGTTGATTCAGCAAAGTATATCTCCTAGACAAAGCATCAGCAATAATATTCTCTTTCCCTTTCTTGTGCTTAATAACATAAGGAAAAGATTCAATAAATTCAACCCACTTAGCATGTCTACGGTTCAATTTCCCTTGACTACGAATATGCTTCAAAGATTCATGATCAGAATGAATAACAAACTCTTTGGGCCACAAGTAATGCTGCCATGTTTCTAATGTGCGAACAAGAGCATACAATTCCTTATCATAAGTAGAATAATTTAGAACAGGCCCACTCAATTTTTCACTAAAATACGCAACAGGTTTGCCTTCTTGTAACAAAACATGACCCAATCCAATTCCACTAGCATCACATTCAAGCTCAAAAGTCTTATTAAAATCAGGAAGTTGGAGGAGGGGTGCATGTGTCAACTTATCTTTCAGCATGTTGAAGGAGTTCTTGTGTACTTTGCCCCAACTAAAAGGCAGTCCCTTCTTTGTAAGCTCATTCAAAGGTGCAGCAATGGTGCTGAAGTCCTTCACAAAACGGCGATAGAAACCAGCAAGTCCTAGGAAACTTCGCACTTAGGTGATAGTCTTTGGTACAGGCCATCCCTGTATAGCTTCTACCTTGGCTTGATCAACCTCAATTCCCTGTGGAGTCACAACATAGCCAAGAAAAGACACTCGATCGGTGCAAAAGGCGCACTTCTCAAGGTTACCAAATAAACGTGCATCTCGTAAAGCATTAAAAACAGCACGTAAATGATCAAGATGTTCATCCATAGATTTGCTGTAAATCAATATATCATCAAAGTAGACTACAACAAATTTTCCAATGAAAGCACGCAGAACCTCGTTCATTAATCTCATGAAAAGTACTTGGTGCATTAGTTAACCCAAAAGGCATGACTAACCACTCATATAAACCAAATTTAGTTTTGAAAGCAGTTTTCCATTCATCTCCCAATTTCATATGAATCTGGTGGTACCCACTACGCAAATCAACTTTAGAAAACACAACAACACCACTCAGTTCATCAAGCATATCATCCAAACATGGAATAGGGTGTCGATATCGAATGGTGATATTATTAATAGCTCTACAATCAATACACATGCGCCATGTACCATCTTTCTTAGGCACTAAAATAACAGGAACAACACAAGGACTAAGGGACTCACGCACATAACCTTTGTCGAGTAGTTCTTGCACTTGTCGTTGTATTTCCTTCGTTTCTTCTGGATTTGTCCTATATGGCACACGATTTGGCAAAGATGCACCAGGAATAAGATCAATTTGGTGCTCAATCCCTCGTATTGGTGGCAGCCCCACTGGTATCTCACTTGGAAAAACATCGGAATACTCCTGCAAAATGTTAGCAACAGCAGGGGGCAAAGAATGATGCATATCATGAATTGAAATCAAAATGTCCTTGCACACCAAAGCATAGGCAATAGAAGTGGAAGCAACCAATTCATTAATATCAGATTTAGTAGCAAGCAAGCAATGTCCTTTCAATCTTATCTCATCTTTCTTACTACTCACAGATTTGGCATTTTTATCGCTCTCACTTTTAGCTTTTGCAGCTTTAGCAAGATCATTTTGCATAATAGCTTCAGGAGACATAGGATGTAACACAATTTTTCTATCATGGTATAGAAAAGAATACTGATTTGCTCTACCATGATGCATAGAATCTCTATCAAATTGCCAAGGTCTACCTAGCAGAATATTACAAGCTTGCATAGGCACAACATCACATTCAACAACATCTTTATAGAATCCAATGGAAAAATTGATTCGCACAAGTCTAGTTACCTTTGCCTTACCACTGTTGTTCAGCCATTGAATGTAATATGGATGTGGGTGTGGTTTGGTGGTAAGCGCAAGCTTCTCCACCATGTCACTGCTAGCCAAGTTGTTGCAACTACCTCCATCAATGATCATGCAGCACGAACGCTCTTTGATGACACACTTTGTTTGAAACAATGTGTGTCACTGATTTTGCTCCGCCTTCTCCATTTGGACGCTAAGCACACGCTGCACAATTAGGCTCTCATAATGATCTGCATTCTCTGCACCAATCTGCTCTTCTGGTTGTTCGTCACTACCTGCATGGTCAGCAGCAAGCAAAGCAAATGCATCTTCATCAAAATCACTAGCAGAGGAATACTCACCATCATCTTTGACGACCATAACACGCTTGCTTGGACAGTCACGCATCACATGTCCATACCCCTTGCACCGGTGACACTGAATGTCTCTTGTTCTACCAGTAGATGCCATGGATGAAGCGCTTGCAGCAGGCTTCTGGATCGTCTTGGCCACTGAATTTGCGGGAGTAGCACGTGGCTTGTCGCTGGATGATGGCATAGGAGTACGTGTAGTCGGAGTAGTACTCGTGCGAGGCTGCCATGAATTAGTCTTCCCTGCAGAAAAATTATTCTTGGTATTGGCACGTCGCCCCTGCACTTCCCTTTCAGCTTTACAAGCAAGATGAAACAAACAGGTTACGTTAGTGTATTCTTTATAAGCAAGGATGTCCTGAATTTCTTGATTTAACCCACCCAAAAATCTTGCCATAGCAGGTTCGTCATCCTCATCTAAATTACAACGCAACATACCCATTTGCAATTCTTGATTACTTCTACACTTTTAGTACCCTGTCTCAGTTGTTGCAATTTATGTAACAAATCACATGCATAGTAAGAAGGAACAAATCTAGCCATCATGATTCGTTTCAAAGCATTCCAAGTTCGTGGTATGTTATTAGGATTTTTCTTGCCATGTTCTATCCACCAAACAGTAGCAAAGTCAGTAAACTCACTAGTAGCAGCCCTAACACATGTATTCTCAGGAAATTCATGACATGCAAACTTCTGGTCAACAATAATTTCCCAAGAAAGGTATGCATCAGGATCATACTTACCATCAAAAGGAGGTATCTTAAATTTAATCTTACTGAAAGCATCATTATTATTGGGTACCTCGCGTCGGCGGTGACCACCCATACCTCTACGATTATGGCGTAGCCGACGCCGATCACGAGTGTCATGATCATCCTGTTCAGTATCAGCAGTATAGTCATCATTAAAATTATCTTCGAGTTGCTCTTCGTCTTTGTTGTCTTCATTATGCTGCTCTTTGTCTTTCGTGTGGAAGTCATCAAAACGCTGCAGAAGAGTAGCAAGGCTTCTGTCCACATGAGCAACAGATGCCTCCAATGCTGCAAGCTTGGTGTTGGTGGCAAGTTGGGTGGCCTCCAATTGCCCAATCTTGTCATTGGTCACCTATAAATCTTGATCAAGTCCTTCTATATGCAGCTGCACTTGCCTTGTAAAATGTTGAATGATGCCCTTGGTGCGAGGAGATTGTAGAATCTTGTTACTGTCCTCTGATCCTGACATGGTTCAACAAAATAAAGTGGAAACAAGATAACAGGTGAAGAAATAAAAGCCCTACAACTACTAGGATGTAGCTACAGCAAGACGCTAACTCTCAACCTGTTTATCAAGCTCTTACCAGTTCTTACCTTGCTCAACAAGAGGGGTCAACAACCAGCAAGTCTGCAACCTTGGAAGAGAATGTATCAGTACCGCAACAACAACACCTGTCAAGCTGTAGTCGTATATGTGGAGCTGTAGGTGGGGCCAAATGCTATGCATAAGGAATGATACTAGCACCACGTTAGTCAGAAAAGCGAGCTGAATAATCATTCAACGGTGGTACTGTGCTGGTCCTAGCCTAGACCGTGCTGGAGACGCGAGCCTGGACACAAAGGAAATCACAAACTCCACCTAACAAAATGAGACAACACAAAGATCAACCCCTTTTCTTTTTTTTCTTTTTTTTCTTTTTTTTCTCTTTTTTTTGAATCCTCAAAACTAATTATATGATCAGAGAGATATCAAATGAGCAATTCACCACACACTCTCTCTCTAGAGTAAAAATGAGCCAAAATGTATACGCAAGACGTGGAGAGTTTGAGTATAGGTAGGACTACTGCTGCACAAAGATGTACTCAGATTCAGACTCAAAACAGCAACAAGGCAGCTGTCAATTCGGACTCTAAACCGATTCCAACTTGAACTCAACCCCACGTGGAATTCGGTCTGAAAACAACTCAGATTCCTACTCGGACTTGAACACAAGGATGTATTCGGATTTAGCTAACAAAAGGTTTATATGGTAGCACACGGCTGTGACTATAACATGACAAGAACTCGAAACTCAAAAGGACTAAAACTAAGACCAGCAACTCGACGCAACCGATGCAACCGACGACTCAACAAGCCCTACTAAGCAGTGCTAGCAAAGGCTCAAAAGGTCTATAGGATTACGGAACCCTAATCTACTAATTGTTTTTGGCTTTTCTGGACTATAGGAAATTAAAAACAGTGAAGGATTGGAAGTCTCTCACCGATCAACCTTGCTCTGATTACCAACTGATGAGATCCCATAGGGTTCGCTGGCCGATCTTTCGATGAGAGATGGTGGATAACTCGATTTGTGGATGGAGACGACGTTCACGGCCCGACTACAACCGTCCAAGGACGCTGCACCTTAGCAACCGATACACATTCTCCGATGGCTGCCGTGATCTTGCGGCGCGACAACCAGCCACTAGGGCACCCGTCCTGCAAGCAATCGAAGAACCAGCAAGAACAAGAAGAACAAGCACTTAATTGCCAAATAAATATGAAGGTTTCAATCTAAAAACATAAGATGGTGAGGTTCTAAAAACAATCAGTCAGGCGGTTGATCCAACACGCGCGCTGAAAGGCGGTAGAAATAGCTAACTCGACGAAACAAAACCTAATCTGTTTGTGGCGGCCCTAGAGGCATATAAGTAGATGGGAGGACGACCACAAGGGTGTTTGAGTCGTTCTCCAACCCTAGGACGCATCCCTAATGGACCCAACTTGATACATGGGCCATCGGCCCAAAATAAGGTGACGCAGCACTGTTGACAGAAAAGGTCTCGGTACAAAAATAGTTACTGCAGAAGCATCTGATAAGGTATATCCATGAGACTAGATCCGTTGGAAAGTAGACTTGATAAGCTTTCCAAAAAGTGCTAGAACGTCCCAATCTGAGTCCGTATGAAGTCGTGGCATGCATCACAAGTTGGTGCTATCCTGCAGTCCAAATCCAGCCGGCGCCAATCCCCTGCCCTTCTGATCCTCTCCATCATTCCTAAGTAAAACAAGAGTGCACGTGTTTCCATTGTCTAAATATGATAGACAAGAGTTTAAGAATAAACTTACTTGATGGTTGAGTTGACAGGCACGAGCACGAGTAAGAGGACCAAGTGGTGCTAGCGATGGTATAGGTGTGTGTGGTGTTGATGTCCTCATCACCAAGGCTAACACTATGTCCAAACAGAACAAAATGAGCTTCCCTTGACCCACGTCACATAGGAGTAGCATCAGGGTGTCCAAAATGATTTCCATGTCAATGGTACGTTCGGCACAAACTGTGCACTTATCATGCGCTGGGACTAACACTCTCTCCAAATGGACCGAAACAAGCTTCCACTTGACATACATTACCTTCAAGTACCATCGGGTGTGCCCAAAGCGATTTCCAAACCTATGGAGCATTCATCACAAACCATGCACCAATCTTGCACCGATATTAAAACTATCCCAAATGGATCGAAATGGGCTTCCGCTTGATCCACGTCGATTAGGAGTATAATTAGGTCTGTCCAAAATGATTTCTAAGCCTATGGTACGTTTGGCACACACCATGTACCTATCTTGCGTTAAGATTAACACTATCTCCAAATGACTGAAACAAGTTTCCACTTGACCCACGTCACGTAGGAGTACCGTCGGTTGTGCCCAAAATGATTGCCGAGCCTATGGTACATTCAACGAAACCCTGCACCTATTTTGCGTCGAGATTAACACTATCTCTAAAGAGATCAAAATTATCTTCCACTTGATCTACGCCACCAAGGAGTACCATCTGGTCTACCCAAAGCGATTTTAGAGCCTATGGTACATTTGGTGCAAGTCGTGCACCTATCTTGCCTTGAGATTAATGCTATCTCCAAACGGATCGAAATGAGCTTCCACTTGACCAATGTCACCTAGAAGTACCGGCTGGTGTACCTGAAAGGATTTCCATGTCCATGGCACATTCGACACAAACCATGCACCTATCTTGCGTCAAGATTAACAGAATCTCCAAACTATCCGAAACGAGCTTCCACTTGACCAATCTCACCTAGAAGTTCCATCAGGTGTGCCTAAAGAGATTTCCTTGCCCATGGTACATTTAGCGCAAACCGTACACCCATCTTGCACCTAGATTAACACTTTCTACAAATAGACCAAAACGAGCTTCCTCTTGACACATGTCAACTAGGAATACCATCGGATGTGCCCAAAATGATTTCCATGCTGTGGTACATTCGGCGCAAACGATGCACCTATCTTGCACCAAGACTAACACTATCTCCAAACGGATTACACAGCAGTACCATTGGGTGTGCCCAAAGCGATTTCCATGCCCGCGGTACATTCGGTGCTAACCATGCATCAGTCTTGCGCCGGGATTAAAACTATCTCTAAATAGATCGAAATAGGCTTCCGCCTAATCCACGTCACCTAGGAGTACAATTAGGTGCATCCAAAATGATTTTTGAGCATATGATGCGTTTGGCGGCAAACCATGCACCTATCTTGCGTCCAGATTAACACTATCTCCAAATGGACCAAAGCGAGTTTTCACTTGACCCACTCACGTAGGAGCACCATTGGTTACACCCAAAATCATTTCTGAACCTATGGTACGTTCGGCACAAACCATGCACCTATCTTGCGTTGAGATTAACACTATCTCCAAACAGACTGAAACGATCTTCCACTTGATCTAAGCCGCCTAGGAGTACCATCTGGTGTGCCCAAATGATTTCCATGCCCGTGGTACATTCGGTGCAAACCGTGCACCTATCTTGCCTCGAGATTAATATTATCTCCAAATGGACCAAAATGAGCTTCCACTTGACCAACATCACCTAGAAGTACCATCAGGTGCGCATGAAAAGATTTCTATGCCTGTGGTACATTCGACACAAACCGTGCACCTATCTTGCCTCGAGATTAATACTTCATCTAATCGAACCGAAACGAGCTTCCACTTGACCAACACTACCTAAAACTACCATCAAGTGTGTCTGAAAAGATTACCAAGAACGTAGTACATTCAACGCAAACCGTGCACCTATCTTGCGTTGAGATTAATACTATCCCCAAACGGTCCAAATGGAGCTGCCACTTGACAATGTCACGTGGAAGTACCATCGGGTGTGCCTAAGAAGATTTCCAAGCCCGTGGTACATTCGGCGCAAACCGTACACCTATCTTGTGCCTAGATTGACACTATCTCTAAATAGGCCGAAATGCGCTTCTACTTGACACACGTCACCTAGGAGTACCATCCGGCTGTGCCTAAAATGATTTCCAAGCCATGGTACATTCGGCGCAAACCGTGCACCTATCTTGCGCTGAGATTAAAACTATCTCCAAACGGACCGAAACAAGCTTCCACTTAACCCACGTCACCTAGGAGTACCATCGGGTGCGTCCAAACTGATTTCCAACCTTATGGTACGTTTGGCGCAAACCGTGCACCTCTCTTGCGATGAGACTAACACTATATCCAAACGGACCGAAACAAGCTTCCGCTTGACATACTTTACATAGGAGTACCATTGGGTGTGCCTAAAGTGATTTCAATGCCCGTGGTACGTTTGGCGCGTATTTTTCACCTTTCTTGCGTTGAAATTAAATATATGTCGAAACAGACCGAAATGAGCATCCGCTTGAGCCATGTCACCTAGGAGTACAATCAGGTGCATCCAAAATGATTTCTGAGCCTATGGTACGTATGGTGCAAATCGTGCTCCTATCTTGCATCGAGATTAACACTATCTCCAAAATGAGTTTCCACTTGACCCACGTCATGTAGGAGTACCATCAGTTGTGCCAAAATAATTTTTGAACCTGTGGTACGATCAGCACAAACCGTGCACCTATCTTGCGTCGAGATTAACACTATTGATGAGGACATCAACACCACACCAACACCTACACCATCACCAGCACCACTTGGTCCTATTACTCGTGCTCGTGCCCGTCAACTCTACCATCAAGTAAGTTCATTCTTAAACTCTTGTCCATCATATTTAGACAATGGAGACGCGTGCACTCTTGTTTTACTTAGGAATGATGGAGAGGATCAGAAGGGCAGGGGATTGGCGCCGGCTAGATTTGGACTGCAGGACAGCACCAACTTGTGATGGATTTCACAACTTCATACAGACTCCGATTGGGACGTTCTAGCACTTTTTGGAAAGCTTATCAAGTCTACTTTCCAACGGATCCATCATCATAGATATATCTTATCAGATTCTTCTGCGGTAACTATTTTTGTACCGAGACTTTTTCTGTCAACGGTGCTGCGTCAACTTATTTTGGGCCGATGGCCCATGTTTCAAGTTGGGTCCATTAGGGACGTGTCCTAGGGTTGGAGAATGACCCAAACACCCTTGTGGTCGTCCTCCCATCTACTTATATGCCTCTAGAGCCACCACAAACAGATTAGGTTTTGTTTCGTCGAGTTAGCTATTGCTACCGTCTTTCAGTGCGCGTGTTGGATCAACCGCCTGACTGATTGTCTTCAGAACCTCATCATCCTATGTTTTCACATTGAAACCTTCATATTTATTTGGCAATTGAGTGCTTGTTCTTCTTGTTCTTGCTGGTTCTTCGTTTGCTTGTAGGACGGGTGCCCTAGTGGCTGGTTGTCGCGCCGCAAGATCACGGCAGCCATCGGAGGAGGTGTATCGGTTGCTAAGGTGCAGCATCCTTGGACGGTTGTAGTCAGACCGTGAACGTCATCTCCATCCACCAATCGAGTTGATAAGAGTATGTGTGTCGCAATCTTTCGGTGGAGAAGGATAACTTCGATTTCACTAGAGAGACATTCACGACCCGACTACAACCATCCAAGGACGCTGCGCCTTAGCGATCGATACACCAATTCCAGCGGTTGTCACGATCTTGTGGATCACAACCAACCAAACCACTAGGGTTATTCCTGCAAGCAATCGAAGAACAAGCAAGAACAAGTAGAACAAGCACTCAATTGCAAATATGAGATGAAGTTTCAGATCTAATACACATAAAGGTGGGGTTCCGGATCGAGTAGAACAGATGGTCTAACCAACACATGTGTCTACCAGGAAGTAGCAGGAGCTAAACTTACATCAAAACAAAAACCCAATCTCTTTGTGGTGGCTATGGAGGTATATGAGAGGGTAGAGGACAACCTGGACATAGTGGGGGTCATCCCACAACCCTAGGACACGCCCCTATTGGGCCCCACTTGATACACGGCCCATCGGGCAACAATCAGGTGACGCAGCACCGTGGACAGAAAAGGTCTCGGTATTAAAATGAGGACTGCGGATGTATTTGACAAGATATTGGTATGAGTCTAGATCCGTTGGAAAGTAGACTTGATAAGCTTTCGAAAAAGTCCTAGAACGTCCCAATCAGAGTCCGTATGAAGTCGTGGCAACCGTCGGAAGTTGGGACTCTTCTGCAGTCCGAATTCATCTTCCAAAACGTGTTGGACTTGGACTCTTTCTTTCTTTGAGCCAAAAGTGACGTGGTGGCTTGGTGGATGACATTAGGAATATTTGGACTTGGTCCCCAATCAACTTCATTAACCTTCCATTCTTTCCATATGCAATTGAACCTTCTCTTCATCCATGTAAGTAATTCTGAAAATGAAAATACACACACTTTATGGTGCAGCACCAATTCATCAAATGTATCAATGATAAGCCTCATATAGAATGGTTGCACCTTTAGTTTAGAAGTGGTTAATATGGTCATATTCGAGCCAATGATGTCCTCATCATTCTCCCCTTCTTGACAGCAAACCGTCCTCGGTTTGACCATTAGTGGAGGGCATGTTGTAGGTAATACCGAACCATTCTCCCCTTCTTGAGAGTTATCCTGTTTCTTTCCAACCAAACAAGGGAAACTCGACATGGCATGATTATAGATAGTGCATTCCTCAGATTGATCATATTTTTGCATAATAATAGGGGGTTTCATATTTGAACAAATGTAAATTCGGTGTATCATATAGTCCTCTTTACAATTATATTTGCCAATAGCATGAAAACTAATATTACGAGAACATGGCAATTCAAATCTAGCAAACAGATTATTCTCTAAGTAGCTAAGCTCACAAAGATCATCAAATTCAATATACCCCATTGTATGTAAAGATGACAACATTTGAGTTTCTTCATTTTTATTTGTAATATGAATAACATGCTTGAATTCAGCACACATTGATTCAGAATTTTTTGCTTTATTCACTAGTTGTGGTATGGATATAGCTAATGTGTTAGCACACAACTCTTCTGTATCATAAGGAAGATTAAGCATATCAATGTGTGACAAGGGAAAATCAGTAACTGGTTCCACAATTGATTTCTCTATGCTAGCACGATTAGTGGACAAATACAGTTCAACTAAAGCATACTCACCTTGATTTTTGTTATGAACATTTGACTTACCTTTGCTGCTCTTCTCAAAGGTTGTACAAGCAGCAGGATTCTCTTCCTGAAATGAGTCACCTAATATCCCAAATTTCTTGCTCTCCATTTGAATATTGATGTCTACTTGCTGCAAGTTGTTAGTTATTGGAGAGGCAAGTGCTTCTTTTGTATTTGCTAGATCCATTTTGAGATTTCTTTCATAATCACAAGCAAGATCAAACAACTCCTCAAAAGAGTTATAATGTTTATCAACAAGAATATTCTGAATTTCCTCATTAAGACCTTGCAAAAATCTATGTTCCAAAAGTTCACCAGTTTCTTCTAAGCCACAACGCAGCAAACATGATTTTAGTCTATCCAAGTATTCTGCTATAGTTTTGTTCTCTTGTTTTATAGATTGCAACTTTCTAAACAAAATTTCAGAATAATATTCAGGTACAAAAACATTTCTAAAATGTCTTTTCACATCTTTCCATGATTGAGAGGCTTTACCAAATCTACAAAGGTGTTTCCATTCAGTTAAAGCATATTTAGTAAAAACACTAGAAGCAACTCTAACCTTTTGATTTTCTGATAGATCAAGCTTTTTAAATTCATTGTTTACGTTTAGCTCCCATTCAATATATGCATGAGGATCATACTTTCCTTCAAAACTAGGTAGTGCAGATTTTATTCTATCAAGCAAAACATCACATACCTCATGAGTCGCATGCTTATCTCTTGCCATACCTTTAGCAAACTGATGAGAATATACAACCTGATCATCTTGTATTTCCATGTGGATTCCTACCATGATTAGAAGAAAACAAGAAACATCCACAATAATATTTATGCCCCTATCAACTACTAGGATGTGGTTGTTGTAATTCTCTCACTCTCAACCTGTTCAAACAAGCTCTTATAAGTTCTTACCAAGCCCAACAGGAGGTGGCGGTTACCAACAAGTTGCAAACCTGGAAAATAGTGTATCGACACAGCAGCAACAACACCTGTCAAGCTGTAGTCGAATATGTGGAGCTGTAGGAGGGCTCAAATTAATGTACAAGGAAGTACTAGCACCATGCTAGTCACAAAAAGCAAGTTGAGAAATCGTTCAACGATGGTACCATGCTGGTCCCAAGCTAGACCGTGCTACAGACGCGAGCCTGGACACAAATGAAGTCACGGTACAGTAGGAAAAAAGGCACAAGAACAGCAAGCTATCACTCTCCCTCTTTTCCTCCTCTCTTCTTTTCTTTCTTTTCTCTTTCTCTTTCTTTTTTTTTCTTTTGTCTTTTTTTGAATTCTCTTCTTCTACTTCTTTTCTTTTACTTTGCACAAGACGAATCTTAACTTAACAAAACATAGTTCAGAACATCAACTTATAATGTATTTGTCTTTTTGGGGAGTAACAAGAAAAGAACTAGCAACTCAGATTTTTCTTTGTGCGCCCAAATCAGATTTTCTCGGTGTGAAAAAAATAGCGTGGATGGATATGGTGCAACAAAGACGAATATGGTAGTAATGATTGTAATGGAGATGTATATGGTGTAGTGGAGATATGTATGGTGGTGGTGATGGCAGCGGATATGTATATAATTGATAGTGACCAAAACTTGACAAGGAACTCAAAACTCTAAAAGCCTAACCCTAAGACCAGCAACTCGACTCAGTCAATGTAAACCAAACTCAACAAGCCCGATCTAAGCAATACTAGTCAAAGGCTCAAAGGGTCTATGGGATTATGGAAAAAATCTACTATTTTTGTTGGCTTTTTCTAGACTATAGGAAAATAAAAGCAACTGAAATCTCTCACCGATCAAACCTTGCTCTGAATACACTTGATAAGAGTATGTGTGTCCCAATCTTTCGGTGGAGAAGGATAACTTCGATTTCACTGGAGAGACATTCACGACCCGACTACAACCATCCAAGGACGCTGCGCCTTAGCGATCGATACACCAATTCCAGCGGTTGTCACGATCTTGCGGATCACAACCAACCAAACCACTAGGGTTATTCCTGCAAGCAATCGAAGAACAAGCAAGAACAAGTAGAACAAGCACTCAATTGCAAATATGAGATGAAGTTTCAGATCTAATACACATAAAGGTGGGGTTCCGGATCGAGTAGAACAGATGGTCTAACCAACACATGTGTCTACCAGGAAGTAGCAGGAGCTAAACTTACATCAAAACAAAAACCCAATCTCTTTGTGGCGGCTATGGAGGTATATGAGAGGGTAGAGAATGACCTGGACGTGGTGGGGGTCATCCCACAACCCTAGGACATGCCCCTATTGGGCCCCACTTGATACACGGCCCATCGGGCAACAATCAGGTGACGCAGCACCGTGGACAGAAAAGGTCTTGGCATTAAAATGAGGACTGCGGACGTATTTGATAAGATATCGGTATGAGTCTAGATCCGTTGGAAAGTAGACTTGATAATCTTTCCAAAAAGTCCTAGAACGTCCCAATCAGAGTCCGTATGAAGTTGTGGCAACCGTCGGAAGTTGGGACTCTTCTGCAGTCCGAATTCATCTTCCAAAACGTGTTGGACTTGGACTCTTTCTTTCTTTGAGCCAAAAGTGACGTGGTGGCTTGGTGGATGACATTATGAATATTTGGACTTGGTCCCCAATCAACTTCATTAACCTTCCATTCTTTCCATATGCAATTGAACCTTCTCTTCATCCATGTAAGTAATTCTGAAAATGAAAATACACACACTTTATGGTGCAGCACCAATTCATCAAATGTATCAATGATAAGCCTCATATAGAATGGTTGCACCTTTAGTTTAGAAGTGGTTAATATGGTCATATTCGAGCCAATGATGTCCTCATCACGAGTTATCTGCCATCTCTCATCTCTCATCGAAAGATCGGCCAGCGAACCCTACGGGATCTCATCATCTCCAAATAGACTGAAACGATCTTCCATTTGATCTACGCCACCTAGGAGTACCGTCTAGTGTTCCCAAAGCGATTTCGGAGCCTAGGGTACATTTGGTGCAAACCGTGCACCTATCTTGCCTCGAGATTAATACTATCTCCAAATGGTCTGAAGTGAGCTTCCACTTGACCAATGTCACCTAGAAGTACCATCGGGTGTGCCTGAAAAGATTTCCACGCCCGTGGTACATTCGACGCAAACCGTGCATCTTTCTTGCGCCGAGATTAACACTATCTCCAAATGGACCGAAACAAGCTTCTACCTGATGCACGTCACCTAGGAGTACCATCGGCTACGTCCAAAATAATTTCCAAGCCTATGGTACGTTCGGCGCAAACCGTGGACCTATCTTGCGCCGAGTCTAACACTACCTCCAAACATATGGAAACAAGCATCCACCTGACATACATTACACAAGAGTACCATTGGGTGTGGCCAAGGCAATTTCCATGCCTGTGGTACATACGACACTAACGTGCACCATTCTTGAGCCAGAATTGAAACTATCTCTAAATGGATCGAAATAGGCTTCCACCTGATACACGTCACCTAGGACTACAATTAGGTGCGTCCAAAATGATTTCTGAGAATATGGTATGTTTGGCGACAAACTGTGCACCTATCTTGCATCGAGATTAACCCACGTCACATAGGAGTACCAATGGTTGTGCCCAAAATGATTTCTAAACCTATGGTATGTTCGGTGCAAACCATACACCTATCTTGCGTCCAGATTAACACTATCTCCAAATAGACAGTAATTATCTTCCACTTGACTACGCCACCTTGGAGTACAACCTGGTCTGCCCAAAGCAATTTTGGAGCCTAAGGTATATTTGCAACAAACCGTGCACCTGTCTTGCCTCAAGATTAATACTATCTCCAAATGGACTGAAATGAGGTTCCACTTGACCAACGTCTCCTAGAAGTTCCATCGGGTGTGCTTGAAAAGATTTCCATGACTATTGTACATTTGGCACAAACCGTATGCCTATCTTGCGTCGAGATTAATACTATCTCCAAACAGTCCAAAATGAGCTTCCACTTAACCAATGTGACCTAGAAGTACCATTGGATGTGCCAGAAAAGATTTCCATGCCTGTGGTACATTTGGCGCAAACCGTACACCGATCTTGCGCCAAGACTAACACTATCTCCAAATGGACCGAAACAAGCTTCTACTTGACACACGTCACCTAGGTGTACCATCAGTTGTGCCCAAAATGATTTCCATGCCCGTGGTACATTCAGCGCAAACCATACGTCTATCTTGCGCTGAGATTAACACTTTCTCCAAATTGATCGAAACGAGCTTCCACTTGACACAAGTCACCAAAAAGTACCATCGGGTGTGCCCAAAATGATTTCTATGCAGCGGTACATTCAGCGCAAATTGTGCACCTATCTTGCGTCGACATTAACACTATCTCTAAACGGACCGAAACAAGCTTCCACTTGACCCACGTCACCTAGGAGTACCATCGGGTGTGCCCAAAATGATTTCCATGCGGGGGTACATTCGGCGCAAACCGTGTACCTATCTTGCGCGAGATTAGCACTATCTCTAAACGAACCGACATGAGCTTGCACTTGACCAGCGTCACCTAGAAGTACCATCGGGTGTGCTTGAAAAGATGTCCATGCCCATTCTACATTTAGCGTAAACCATGCACCAATCTTGCCTCAAGATCAATACTATTTGCAAATGGACCGAAACGAGCTTCCACTTGACCAACGTCGCCTAGAAGTACCATCGAGTGTGCTTGAAAAGATATCTATACCCGTTGTACATTCGGCGTAAACTGTGCACCTATCTTGCGTCGAGATTAATACTATCTCCAATTAGTCCGAAACGAGCTTCCACTTGACCGTTGTCACCTAGAAGTACCACGGGTGTGTCTGAAATGATTTCCATGCCCGTTGTACATTTGACGCAAACCATGCACCAATCTTGCATCAAGATTAATACTATCTCTAAACGGTCCAAAACAAGCTTCCACTTGACGAATGTCACCTAGAAGTACCATCGGGTGTGCCCGAAAAGATTTTCTTGCCCGTGGTACATTCAGCGCAAACCGTACACGGATCTTACACCTAGACTAACACTATCTCAAAATGGACTGAATCGAGCTTCCACTTGACACACGTCACCTAGGAGTACCATCGGGTGTCTCCAAAGCGATTTCCATGCCAGTGGTACATTGATCGCAAACTGTGCACCTATCTTGCACCGGATTAAAACTATCTCCAAAAATATCAAATTGAGCTTTCGCTTGACCCACGTCACCTAGGAGTACCATTGGGTGCGTCCAAAATGATTTCCAAGACTTTGGTACATTCGGCGCAAACCGTGCACCTATCTTACAATGAGATTAACACTATCTCCAAATAGACAGTAATTATCTTCCACTTGATCTACGCCACCTAGGAGTACAACCTGGTCTGCCCAAAGCGATTTTGGAGCCTAAGGTACATTTGGCGCAAACCGTGAACCTGTCTTGCCTCGAGATTAATACTATCTCCAAACAGACTGAAACGAGGTTCCACTTGACCAACGTCACCTAGAAGTACCATCAGGTGTGCCTAAAAAGATTTCCATTCCTATTGTACATTCGGCGCAAATCATACGCCTATCTTGCATCGAGATTAATACTATCTCCAAACGGTCCAAAATGAGCTTCCACCTGACCAATGCGACCTAGAAGTACCATTGGGTGTGCCTGAAATGATTTCCATGCTCGTGGTAAATTTGGTGCAAACCGTACACCGATTAGCGCCTCGACTAACACTATCTCCAAATGGACCAAAACGAGCTTGAACTTGACACACATCACCTAGGAGTACCATCAGGTGTGCCCAAAATGTTTTCCATGCCCGTGGTACATTCGGCGCAAACCGTACATCTATCTTGCGCTGAGATTAACACTTTCTCCAAATGGATCGAAACATGCTTCCACTTGACACAAGTCACCTAAGAGTACCATCGGGTGTGCCCAAAATGATATCTATGCAGCGGTACATTCAGTGCAAACTGTGCACCTATTTGCGTCAAGATTAACACTATCTCTAAACGGACCGAAACAAGCTTCCACTTGAACCATGTCACCTAGGAGTACCATCGGGTGTGCCCAAAATGATTTCCATGCGGTGGTACATTCAGCGCAAACCGTGCACCTATCTTGCGTGATATTAGCACTATCTCTAAACAGACCGACATGAGCTTCCACTTGACCAACGTCACCTAGAAGTACCATCAGGTGTGCCTGAAAAGATGTCCATGCCCGTTGTACGTTCGGCGTAAACCATGCACCTATCTTACCTCGAGATCAATACTATCTCCAAACGGACCGAAACGAGCTTCACTTGACCAATGTTACCTAGAAGTACCATCGGGTGTGCCTAAAAAGATTTCTATTCCCGTTGTACATTCGACGCAAACGGTGCACCTATCTTGCGTTGAGATTAATACTATCTCCAAACAGTATGAAATGAGCTTCCACTTGACCAATGTCACCTAGAAGTACCATCGGGTGTGCCTAAAAAGATTTCATGCCCGTTGTACATTCAACGCAAACCATGCACCTATCTGGCGTCGAGATCAATACTATCTCCAAATGGTCCAACACGAGCTGCCACTTGACCAATGTCACATAGAAGTACCATCTGGTGTGCTTGAAAAGATTTCCATGCCCGTGGTACATTTGGCTCAAACCATACACCGATCTTGCGCCTAGACTAACACTATCTCTAAACCGACCGAAAGAGCCTTCACTTGACCCACGTCACCTAGGAGTACCATCAGGTGTGCGCAAAATGATTTCCATGTAGTGGTACATTCAGCGCAAACTATGCACCTATGTTGTGCCAAGATTAACAATGTCTCTAAATGCACCGAAACGAGCTTCCACTTGACCCACGTCACCTAGGAGTACCATTAGGTGTGCCCCAAAATGATTTCCATGCGGTGGTACATTCAGCGCAAATCGTGCACCTATCTTGCGCTGAGATTAACACTATATCTAGATGGATATAAATGAGCTTCCACTGACCCATCACCTAGGAGTACCATCGGGTGTGTCCCAAATGATATGTTCGGCACAAACTGTGCATCTATCTTGACCCAAGTCACCTAGCAGTACCATCAGGTGTGCCTAAAATAATCTCCATGTGGTGGTACATTCGGCACAAACCGTGCACCTATCTTGCACCGAGATTAACACTATCTCTAAATGGACCGAAATGAGCTTTCACTTGACCCACATTACCTAGAAGTACCATCAGGTGTGTCCAAAATGATTCCCAAGCCGATGGTACGTTCAGCGCAAACTGTGCACTTATCTTGCATCGAGATTGACACTATCTCCAAACAGACTGAAACGATCTTTCACTTGATCTATGCCACCTAAGAGTACCATCTGGAGTGCCCAAAGTAATTTTAGATCCTATGGTACATCTAGCACAAACCTTGCACCTATCTTGCCTCGATATTAATACTATCTCCAAATGTTCCGAAACGAGCTTCCACTTGACCATCGTCACCTAGAAGTACCATCGGTTGTGCCTAGAAAGATTTCCATACCCGTTGTACATTCGGCGCAAACTGTGCAACTATCTTCCGTCAAGATTTACTAATACATTCGGTCTAGGTGGGGTTGGCCGAGGCCCAATAAATTAAGGTTGTCCGAACCCCAACAGTTCTTATGCACACCCACTCGGGGAAAGGCCCAATGTCCCTAAAAGACTAGTCCGATAGAGGAAGAGTGGCTCTCTCTTTTAAGGTGGCTTCCTCCTCCCATGCTAAGCAAGGTGGGATTATTCAGAGGCTCACACGGTCACCGCCCGACTACAACTAGGCCCACTTGGCCTTTTTTGTTGCGTCTTTGCCAGCGGGTAATAGTGGAGGATGTCCTCATCATTCCCACCCCCTTAAACAAGGGCCCAGCTCTGATACCAAATGAAACATCTGGTCCAGGTGGGGTTGGCCGAGGCCTAATAAATTAAGGTTTCCCGGACCCCAATAGTTCATATGCACACCCACTCGGGGAAAGGCCCAATGTCCCTAAAAGACTAGTCCGATAGGGGAAGAGTGGCTCTCTCTTTTAAGGTGGCTTCCTCCTCCCATGCTAAGCAAGGTGGGATTATTCAGAGGCTCACACGGTCACCGCCTGACTACAACTAGGCCCACTTGGCCTTTTTTTGTTGCATCTTTGCCAGCGAGTAATAGTGGAGGATGTCCTCATCATTTACTATCGGCAAAAGGTCCAAAAGGAGCTTCCACTTTACCAATGTCACCTAAAAGTACCATCAGGTATGCCTGAAAAGATTTCATGCCCGTTGTACATTCGACGCAAACCATGCACCTATCTTGCATCAAGATTAATACTATCTCCAAACAGTCCAAAACGAGCTTCCACTTGACCAATGTCACATAAAAGTACCATCAGGTGTGCCTAAACAGATTACCATGCCCATGGTACATTCGGCGCAAACTATACACCGATCTTGCGCCTAGACTAACACTATCTCCAAATAGACCGAAACGGGCTTCCAGTTGACACACGTCACCTAGGAGTACCATCGGGTGTGCCCAAAATGATTTCTATGTCTGTGGTACATTCGGCGCAAACCGTGCACCCATCTAGCACTAAGATTAATACTATCTCTAAATGGACTGAAAGAGCTTCCACTTGACCCACGTCACCAAGGAATACCATCAGGTGTGCCAAAAAAGATTTGCATTCAGTGGTACATTCGGCGCAAACTGTGCACCTATCTTGCGCCGACGTTAACACTGTCTCTAAATGGACCAAAATGAACTGCCACTTGAACCACATCACCTAGGAGTACCATCAGGTGTGCTCAAATTGATTTCCATGTGGTGGTACATTCGGCGCAAACCATGCACCTATCTTGCGCCGAGAATAACACTATCTCCAAATACACAGCAATTATCTTCCATTGGATCTACGCCACATAGGAGGACAACCTGGTCTGCCCAAAGCGATTTTGGAGCCTAAGGTAGATTTGGCACAAACCGTGCACCTGTCTTACCTCGAGATTAATACTATCTCCAAATAGACCAAAACGAGCTTCCACTTGACCAACGTCACCTAGAAGTACCATCGGGTGTGCTTGAAAAGATTTTCATGACTGTTGTACATTCGGCGCAAACTATACACCTATCTTGCGTTGAGATTAATACTATCTCCGAACGGTCCGAAACGAGCTTCCACTTGACCAATGTCACCTAGAAGTTCCATCGGGGTGCCATAAAAGATTTCCATGCCCATGGTACATTCGGCGCAAACCGTACACCTATCTTTCGCCTAGATTAATACTACCTCCAAATGGACTGAAACGAGCTTGCACTTGACACACGTCACCAAAGAGTACCATCGGGTGTGCCCAAAATGATTTCCATGCCCGTGGTACATTAGGCGCAAACCCGTACATCTATCTTGCGCTGAGATTAACACTATCTCCAAATGGATCGACACGAGCTTCCACTTGACACAAGTCACCTAAGAGTACCATCGGGTGTCCACAAAATGATTTATATGCAGCGGTACATTCGGCGCAAACTGTGCACCTATCTTGCGCCGAGATAAACACTGTCCCTAAACGCACCAAAACAAGCTTCCACTTGACCAACATCACCTAGAAGTACTATCGGGTGTGCCTAAAAAGATTTCCATGCTCATTGTACATTCGGCGCAAAGCATGCACCTATCTTGCGTCAAGATTAATACTATGCCAAATGGTCCAAAACGAGATTCCAGTTGACCAATATCAGCTAGAAGTACCATTGGGTCTGCCTAAAAAGATTTCTATGCCTGTGGTACATTCGGCGCAAACCGTACACTGATCTTGCGCCTAGACTAACAATATCTCCAAATAGACTGAAACGAGCTTCCACTTGACACACGTCACTTAGGAGTACCATCGGGTACGTCCAAATTGATTTTCAAGCCTATGGTACGTTCTTGCGCTGAGACTACACTATCTCTGATATGAACCCGCTAGGGTGAATCCTGATCTTTCGATGAGAGAAGGTGGATAACTCGATTTGGGGATGGAGATGACGTTCACGGCCCGACTACAACCATCCAAGGATGCTGCGCCTTAGCAACCGATACACCACCTCCAACAGCCGTCGCGATCTTGTGGAACACGATCAACCAAACCACTAGGGTAATTCCTGCAAGCAATAGAGGAACAAGCAAGAACAAGTAGAACAAGCAACTCAATTGCAAATATGGAGATGAAAACCAATCTGAAATCACAAAGTTGGGGTTCTGAATCGAGTAGAACGGATGGTCTAGTCGACACACGCGTCTACAAGGAAGTAGCAATGGCTAAACTTTCAACAAAACAAAACCCAATCTGTTTGTGGCGGCTCTAATCCTTATTAATACCTAGGGGAACGACCAGGGGGTGTTGGGGTCGTTCTCCAACCCTAGGACACGTCCCTAATGAACCCAACTTGATACATGGGCCATCAGCCCAAAATAGGGTGACACAGCACCAAAGGCAGAAAAGGCCCCGGCGTTGAAACGACGATTGCGGAAGCATCGGATAAGATATAACCATGAGTCCAGATCCGTTGGAAAATAGACTTGATAAGCTTTCCAAAAAGTGCTAGAACGTCCCAATCCGAGTCCGTATGCGACCGTGGTGAACATCACAAGTTGGAGCTGTCCTGGAGTCCGAATCCAGCCCCAAAACGTGTTGGATTTGATCTCTTTCTTTCCTTGGACCAAAAGTGACGTGGTGTCCAGGTGGAGGACGTTGGGAATACTTGGATTTGGTCCCCAATCAACTTCATTAACCTTCCATGCTTTCCATATGCAATCAAACCTTTCCTTGATCCATGTAAGTAATTCTGAAAATGAAAATATACACATTTTATGGTGGAGCACCAATTCATCAAATGCATCAATGATAAGCCTCATATAGAATGGTTGCACCTTTGGTATAGAAGTGGTTGACATGGTCATATTTGAGCCAATGATGTCCTCATCATTCTCCCCTTCTTGATAGCAAACCATCCTCGGTTTGACCTTTGTTGGAGGATGTGTTGTAGGTAAAAGTGAAACGTGCTCCCCTTCTTGATATTTATCCTGTTGCATTTGGGAAAAACTAGAAAAACTTTGCAAGACATCATTAGTGTTAGTGCAGCCCTCAATTTGATCATGGTATTGTGGCCCAAAAGGATATTTCAGATTAGAGCAAATATAAACTTTATGCACCAAATATTCTCCTTTGTTGTCATATTTGCCAATTGCATGAAGCGAACAATGATTAAAACTTGGCAAAATAGAATCAAATTTAAGTTTCTCTTTTAGACAATTTAGATTACACAGAATATCAAATTCAATATAACCCAAAGTATTTAAAGAGGACAACAAATTCAGTTCATCTTGTGCACATGTAATAGGATGAAAAAGCTTATCTTCAGCACATTTGTATGGTTCCAAACCAAAAGTATCACACTTATTTGCTACTTGTGGCATAGGAGTAAAAGAATCATCAACACACAACTCCTCTTTATCACAAGGAACCGCGAGTAATTCATTTTGTGACAAAGGAAAATCAGTAGTGGGTTCCACTATTTGTTGCTCTTCATTAGCATGCAGAGTGGACAAATTTTGGACATTATGGGTCACATCATTCTGGCAAGTATTCACAGATAATAGAATCTCTTTTTCAGCATTGAGAGCCAGACAAAACAATTGACCAATATGGCAATATGATTTGCTAATTAATAAGGTTCGAATTTCAGAACTGAGCCCTCTCATGAATCTACTCATAACATCTTCCATGCATTCATCCAATCCACCAAACATGATACAAATCTTAAAATTATGGTAGTATTGTTTCACAGTCTTGCTACCCTGCTTCAAGTTGTCTAATTTTGCAAGCAAATAATCAACATAATATGCAGGAATGAATGCATCTCTAAAAAGAAATTTGAAGTCTTTCCAAGATTCTGGAACTTTGATGTGCCTACAAATGTGTTTCCATTCTAGCAAAGCATATTCAATCAAAATATTAGAGGCAATACAAATCTTTTGTTTCTCGGATAGGTCATGCTCATCAAATTCATTGTCTACTTTTAACTCCCAATCGATGTAAGCTTGAGGATCAAACTTACCATCATATAATGGCAAGTGTTGAATGACATCCTGAATATGAGGGTCTAGTTTCAACAGCTCAAAAATCTCCATATCACCTGCCATGATTAGTAGAAAACAAGAAACACAAAAATAATATGTATCCTCCTATCAACTACTAGGATGTGTCAGATGTAATTCTCTCAAACTCAACTTGTTAAAACAAGCCCTTACAAGTTCTTACCAAGCCAAACAGGAGGTGATGGCAACCAACAAGTCTACAACCATGGAGTGAAGTGTATCGGTGCCGCAACAACAACACCTGTC
This sequence comes from Saccharum hybrid cultivar R570, assembly GCA_038087645.1. Lineage (NCBI taxonomy): Eukaryota > Viridiplantae > Streptophyta > Magnoliopsida > Poales > Poaceae > Saccharum > Saccharum hybrid cultivar. The sequence continues at coordinate 37,739,875 of JAQSUU010000307.1, read as the reverse complement.
AAGCTATAGTCGAAATATGTGGAGCTATAGGTGGGCTAAAGCAAGGAAGTACTAGAACCACGTTAGTTGCAAGCAAATTGAACAAACGCTCAACGACGTTATTATGCTGGTCCTAGGCTAGTACATGCTAGAGACGCGAGCCTGGACACAACGAAGTCACTGAGCAGCAGCAAAGAAGGATCACAAGGACAGGAATAACAACAAAAGAAAAACTCTTTTCTTCTTCTTTCTCTTTCTTTTCTTTCTTTCTTTCTGTCTTTCTTTTCTTTCTCTCTTTTCTTTCTTTCTGTCTTTTTTTTCTTCTGTTTTTTTTTCTTTCAACTAGCACAAAACTGAAATTTTGCAACAAGAAATAACAAGCTACTTACAGCAATTAAATGTTTCCTTGGGAAGGGTGATTCAGTAGCAAAGTGAAACAAGTGGTTGTTTTGCAAAACCAGCAGACGCACAAATCTCCAGGGCAATTGCGAAGCGCTCAGAATGAATTTGGGACCAAGCACTGATCCGATTGGAAAGAGGACAAGTTAAGATTTCCAGATTGTATTTAAACTCCCTATTCAGACTCCTGACAAAGGAAATATGGTGCTTTTGTTTTCAAGATAAAACAGGACTCCGAATCGAATTCTATCTTGATCTTGTTGGATTTCCTTTTTGTAGATGGAAATATGGACGTGGATGAAACCTCCAAGGACGTGGCTAGGATAATGGTGGTAAACAAAACAAAGGAATTTGAAAATCCACTCGGATTCCTAGAGAGAAACAAATAAACTCAAATCTGCGATGGTGATAGAAACGTGACTAGAACTCGAAACTCTAAACGACTAGACGCTAAGACCAGCAACTTGCACGACGATGCAACCGTTAATTCAATAAGCCCTAACTAAGCAGTAATAGTATTAAGCTCAAAGGGGTTTTGGGATTATGAAGAACTAATCTACTAATTTTGTTTTGGCTTTTTCTGGACCATAGGAGATTAAAAACAGCAAAGAACTAGAAGTCTCTCACCGATCAACCTTGCTCTGATACCAACTGATATGAACCCGCTAGGGTGAATCCTGATCTTTCGATGAGAGAAGGTGGATAACTCGATTTGGGGATGGAGATGACGTTCACGGCCCGACTACAACCATCCAAGGATGCTGCGCCTTAGCAACCGATACACCACCTCCAACAGCCGTCGCGATCTTGTGGAACACGATCAACCAAACCACTAGGGTAATTCCTGCAAGCAATAGAGGAACAAGCAAGAACAAGTAGAACAAGCAACTCAATTGCAAATATGGAGATGAAAACCAATCTGAAATCACAAAGTTGGGGTTCTGAATCGAGTAGAACGGATGGTCTAGTCGACACACGCGTCTACAAGGAAGTAGCAATGGCTAAACTTTCAACAAAACAAAACCCAATCTGTTTGTGGCGGCTCTAATCCTTATTAATACCTAGGGGAACGACCAGGGGGTGTTGGGGTCGTTCTCCAACCCTAGGACACGTCCCTAATGAACCCAACTTGATACATGGGCCATCAGCCCAAAATAGGGTGACACAGCACCAAAGGCAGAAAAGGCCCCGGCGTTGAAACGACGATTGCGGAAGCATCGGATAAGATATAACCATGAGTCCAGATCCGTTGGAAAATAGACTTGATAAGCTTTCCAAAAAGTGCTAGAACGTCCCAATCCGAGTCCGTATGCGACCGTGGTGAACATCACAAGTTGGAGCTGTCCTGGAGTCCGAATCCAGCCCCAAAACGTGTTGGATTTGATCTCTTTCTTTCCTTGGACCAAAAGTGACGTGGTGTCCAGGTGGAGGACGTTGGGAATACTTGGATTTGGTCCCCAATCAACTTCATTAACCTTCCATGCTTTCCATATGCAATCAAACCTTTCCTTGATCCATGTAAGTAATTCTGAAAATGAAAATATACACATTTTATGGTGGAGCACCAATTCATCAAATGCATCAATGATAAGCCTCATATAGAATGGTTGCACCTTTGGTATAGAAGTGGTTGACATGGTCATATTTGAGCCAATGATGTCCTCATCAATCTCCATATGGACTGAAACAAGCTTCCACTTGACATACGTTACCACCATCGGGTTCTCCCAAAGTGATTTCCATGCCATTGGTACAATGATCGCAAACCGTGCACCTATCTTGCACCGGATTAAAACTATCTCCAAACAGATCGAAATGAGCTTCCGCTTGTCCCTCGTCACCTAGGAGTACCACCGGGTGCGTCCAAAATGATTTCTAAGTCTGTGGTACGTTAGACGCAAACCGTGCACCTATCTTGCATTGAGATTAACACTATCTCCTAATAGACTGCAATTATCTTCCACTTGATCTATGCCACCTAGGAGTACAACCTGGTCTGCCCAAAGCGATTTTGGAGCCTAAGCTACATTTGGCGCAAACCATGCACCTATCTTGCCTTGAGATTAATACTATCGCCAAATGGACTGAAACAAGGTTCCACTTGACCAACCTCACTTAGAAGTACCATCGGGTGTGCCTGAAAAGATTTCCATGACTATTGTACATTTGGCGCAAACCATACGCCTATCTTGCGTCGAGATTAATACTATCTCCAAACGGTCCGAAATGAGCTTCCACTTGACCAATGTGACCTAGAAGTACCATTGGGTGTGCCTCAAAAGATTTCCATGCCCGTGGTACATTTGACACAAACCGTACACCGATCTTGTGCCTAGACTAACAATATCTGCATATAGACCAAAATGAGCTTCCACTTGACACACGTCACCAAGGAGTACCATCGAGTGTGCCCAAAATGATTTCCATGCCCGTGGTACATTCGGCGCAAACTATGCACCCATTGTCGGTGTAAGAAATGGTGGTCCAAGCACCAATGAGTAATGAATGTTTGCGCGTCGAGAGTCCGGATGGTGTGCAAGGACACATGCGATTTATATTGGTTCGGGCCTAGAAATTCCCTAAGTCCAGTGGGGGGAGAGTTCTGTATTATCTTGCACCGAAGTGCTTGTAGTAGGGGTTACAAGCGGATGTAAGAGAGGGAGGAGCTCCCAAGTCTCACGGCATGAGTGGTGAAGGTGGTAGTGGTGTGTGTGACTCTGCTGGTTACCTCGCAAGGTCCAGGAGAGTAGCCTACTTGTATCTCGTGTTGTGTTGCTATGGTGGTTCAGTTGAGTTGTGCTCGACCGAGTTCTCATTCTCCCTTTTGGGAATGATCCCCGCATGCTCCTTTTATAGTCCCAAGGAGGTGCAGGGTTAGATGATGTTGGCGTATGGTGTCACCTTGCCGGTGGAGGAGCCTGGAGGCCTCAGAAGGGCCTTATCTAATGGCGGCGTGGTCTGTACTATGGAGGCATGGCGTCGGTACTTCTAGTACTGCTGCTACGTGTCCTAGTATGTGTGCCACTACTGAATGAGTGGTCTGTGTCTTTTGGCATTATAGCGACGTGCTTTGTCATACCTAGTCCAGTAGCCGACGTGGCATATTTGTCCTTGTAGTTTGACTCGGCGTAGAGGCTGAGGCCTTGGAGGCGGGAAATGTGGTGCGATCTTATCCAATCATGGGAATAGTGGCCTAGAGCAGTTGCTCCATACACTGTGCATGCATGAATCATGCGTATAGTGCCAGTATGGGTGGCAGAGTGGCCAACAACTCTTCCCCATGCCTGTTGCAGTTGAAGGCGTGCTGATTTGACCCCGGTCATTCCTGGCCTGTCCGGTTGGGCGGACGCGAGAACGTGGGTGATGTCACAGGGGGTCTCGAGCGCGCCAATGGGGGAGCGGCGTTAGAGGCCGGTCCCGGGTGAGACGAAGGCGGACAATGACGCCTCTAGGGCTTGGGCGAGGCAGTGATCTTGCCGGGGGTTGGCCTGTGTCCGAGACCTCAGGGCGGAGGTTTCGGGCGAACCGGAGGTGTTCTAAGACCCCCTGAGTGAGGCCTCAGATGAAGTGGGGAGATGGGCTGGTTCGCTCAGGTGTCTTGCTAGAGTTCCAGCAAGGGGGAGTTTAGCCCGTCTCTCCTTTGTTGATCTTGTCCCTTAAATGGGGAGGCCGGGTGATTTTCCATCACAATTTGGGCACCCCTAATTGTGGTACCTGACAGTAGCTCCCGAGACTGTGGAGGAGTAGGAATACTCCTTCAGAGGCTGCACATCGGGTATACTCGTTGCTGGGCTTCTAGCCAGATTGCTAGGGCCTCGGCTTGTTCTTTTATTGCTTTTTTTCGGGGGGTGCATGCGAGCGCACCCGCCGGGTGTAGCCCCGAGGCCTTGGAAGGATAGGATATGCTTCCAAGGTCTTGATTTGGTGTGAAGTTAGTCCGAGGCCTCAGCTGTAGTGCGAGGGTAGCCCCTGAGCCTCTGCTCATGGCGAGAGGTCGGTCAAAGGCTTGTTCCGGTTATCCGAGGGTCGTTCAGTGGGCCTCAGAACCGTTTGATGGGCTCTGAGGGCTCGGTGCCTCCCTCCGATGGGATCCCACTGGTTGATGCCTATGGGATCTTGGGTATGGCTTGGGCATTATTGCTTTTTGTCTCGGGGCGACGTGAGAGCGTACGGGGTCGCAGGCGATTTTGGTTTTTTGGCACCTCGGTGTGGTAGGACTAGCCCCCGAGCCCTATGCCTTTCGATGGTTTGGGAAAGAGGGGGGCCTCGGGGAGACGGTCCCTTCGTCCATCCCCTTGGTGGGGTTAGCCACCAGGCCTGCCAACGCCTTGTGGCTTCTGCTTTTTGGGCCTTTTGGTGTTAACCAAGGGTTGATCGGCCAAGCTGGGTATTACCAAGTGGTTTTTTTATGTGGGTTGTAATCGAGTTCGGGGGAGGCCCCTCTGGTCGAGATCTCGTTCGAAGGATGCCTATCTCTTGAGAGGCTCGTCATCCGTTCGAGAATTCATGGTTCCGAAAGTTAGACGGATGCATTATGGTGAGTGGGAGCGTCGAGATTTAATCGAGGGAAGTGGAGGGGGGTTCCATTACTCGGTTTTTAGTAGGAAGTGGGAACGTTGGCTCAAGCCCCGAGATCGCATTAATGATCCCGGGCGGCTGCGCAGCCGAACGGCTACTTGGAGCCTATTTATACCTGGCCCTGCACTCGTTCTTCCCTTACCTATTGCTTCCTTCCACTCTCCACCTTTCTCTTCCACTCCCTCTTAGCACAATCCCATGATCTCGATGGCGCATGACAACTCGCCGCAGCGGTCTAAGGAGGTGGAGGGTCCCCCGGTGGCGCAGCATCGCTAGACGGATGACCGGGTTTTCACCAGGAGGGGTCGCCAGCTACGTACTGGCGACATCTCAATGGGGAGTATCCGCCCTCGCTTTGCCCTCCCTAGGGCCCTAGCCGGCCCGCCAGCCCCAAGGGTGGACCAGGTGGAGGAGCGGGTGCTCATTCGTGCGGTGGCAGCGGATGTCGAAGGAAGGGCAAATGTTCTCCTCCATCAACTCGATGATGCCGATCGTCGTGGTGTTGGTGGGTTTTTCTTGCTTTATGTCTTCCCCTTCTACATTTACTGCTCAAGGCTTCTTTCTAATCATGAGTAAATTGTGTGTCTGGCAGAGGTGACCATGGAGCTGGTGGGTCTCCGCACCACGGTGGATGCCTTTCTAGACTACCTGGGGGTCGCCTCGGGCACCAGGGAGGACCGGCTCTGGGCTGCACGCCGTCGCGTCACCGCCGCCATTGCGAGTGGTGTCCGTCGTAGCACTGGGGTTTCCCTAGTAATGGTAGAGCTATCGGTGGGAGCCGACCTCACCGACGTCATTGGGTTCCCGGCGGAGGAGCCTCTGCGCCTCCACGAGGACCTAGTGGCGTGCTACGGCCCTACCAAGGAGGCGGTGGCCACCCTCGTCCCTGCCTAGCAGATCCTCGCGGAGCTCCCCCACGACGCTACCCCTTAGGGCTTTTTTTATTTTGTTAGATTTATTGGTTGTCGATGCATGGCATCTTTTATTTTATCAGTATGATGAAATGGATTATCGGTGTAATTTCCAGCTTCCTTGCCGTTCGCGTTGTAAAATTTGTTTTGTTAGTATGGAAGGCCACCGGAGCACCGCCGGTGGCATGCATGGCGGAGTCCCCTAGGGGGAGTACGTGCCCCGAGGCGTGGTTAGGGTCTTAATGTTGATGCGACCCCTGCTGTTCCGAGGTCCAAGGCGGGGTCTGCGATGCCTGAGGTCGGTGCAGGGATGGGACGTCTCTCGGCTAGACTTTTTTTGCCCCTAGGGCACTTTCTAAGCTCTGGGTGATGTGTCCCCATTCTTTTAGGTCTCGGTGTTAGAGGCCGGTTTCAGGCGAGTCAGAGGCGGACAATGCCACCTCTAGGGCTTGGGTGAGGCGGTGATCTTGCCGGGTGTCGGCCTGTGTCCGAGACCTTAGGTTGGAGGCCTCAGGTGAACCACTCGGATGAGTGGGGAGATGGGTTGGTTCGCTCACGCCTCTTGCTGGAGGCCCAGCAAGGGGGAGTTTAGCCTGTCTCTCCTTTGTTGATCTTTTCCCTTAAATGGGGAGGCCGGGTGATTTTCCATCACAATTTGGGTACCCCTAATTGTGGTACTAGACACAAATCTAGTGCTGAGATTAACACTATCTCTAAACAGACCAAAAGAGCTTCCACTTGACCATGTCACCTAGGAGTACCATCAGGTCTGCCCAAAATGATTTCCATGCAGTGGTAGATTCGGCGCCTAGAAGTACTATCTTGCCTCGATATTAATACTATCTCAAAACAGACTTAAACGAGCTTCCACTTGACCATTGTCACCTAGAAGTACCATCGGGTGTGCCTGGAAAAATTTCCATGCCCGTTGTACATTCAGAGCAAACCGTGCACCTATCTTGCGTCAAGATTAATACTATCTCCAAACAGTCCAAAATGAGCTTCCACTTGACCAATGTCACCTAAAAGTACCATCAGGTGTGCCTGAAAAAGATTACCATGCCCATGGTACATTCAGCGCAAACCATACACCGATCTTGCGCCTAGACTAACACTATCTCCAAATGGACTGAAACGAGCTTCCAGTTCACACACGTCACAAAGGAGTACCATCGGGTGTGCCCAAAATGATTTCCATGCCCATGGTACATTCTGCCAAACCGTGCACCCATCTACCACTGAGATTAACACTATCTCTAAATGGACCGAAAGAGCTTCCACTTGACCTATGTCACCAAGGAATACCTCAAGTGTGCCCAAAATGATTTCCATGCAGTGGTACATTCAGCGCAAACTGTGCACCTATCTTGTGCCGAGATTAAGACTGTCTCTAAATGGACCAAAACAAGCTCCCACTTGACCCACGTCTCCTAGGAGTACCATTGGGTGTGGTCAAATTTATTTCCATGTGGTTGTACATTCGGCGCAAACCGTGCACTTATCTTGCGCCAAGATTAACACTATCTCTAAATGGACCGAAATGAGCTTCCACTTGAGCCACATCACCTAGGAGTACCATCAGGTGCGTCCAAAATGATTTCCAAGCCCATGGTATGTTCGGCGTAAACTGTGCACCTATCTTGCATCGAGATTAACACTACCTCCAAACAGACTGAAGCGATCTTTCACTTGATCTATGCCACCTAGGAGTACCATTTGGTGTGCCCAAAGTGATTTCAGAGCCTATGGTTCATTTGGTGCAAACCGTGCACCTATCTTGCCTCGAGATTAATATTATCTCTAAACATATCAAAACGAGCTTCCACATGACCAACGTCACCTAGAAGTACCATCGGGTGTGCATGAAAAGATTTCCATGCCTGTTGTACATTCAAGATTAATACTATCTCCAAACGGTCCGAAACGAGATTTCACTTGACCAATGTCACCAGAAGTACCATCAGGTGTGCCTAAAAAGATTTCCATCCCCGTGGTACATTCAGCGCAAACCGTTCACCGATCTTGTGCCTAGAATAACACTATCTCCAAATGGACCGAAACAAGGTTCCACTTAACCCACGTCACCTAGGAGTACCATTGGGCGTGTCCAAAATGATTTCCATACCCGTGGTACATTCGGCGCAAACCGTGCACCTATCTTGCGCTAGATTAACACTATCTCTAAACGGACTGAAACGAGCTTCCACTTGACCCATGTCACTTAGGAGTACCATCAGGTGTGTGCAAAATGATTTCCAAGCCTATAGTATGTTCGGCACAAACCGTGCACCTATCTTGTGCTGAGACTAACACTATCTCCAAACGGACCAAAAGCAAGCTTCCACTTGACATACATTACCTAGAAGTACCATTGGCTGTGCCCAAAGCGATTTCCATGCCTGTGATACATTCGGTGCACACCGTGAACCTATCTTGCATCGAGATTAACACTATCTGCAAATGGAGCAAAAATAATTTCCATTTGACCCACGTTCATGGTACATTTGTGGCAAACCGTACACCTATCTTGCGTTGAAATTAACACTATCTCCAAATAGACTAAAATGAATTTCCACTTGACCGATGTCACGTAGGAGTACCATCGGTTGCGCCCAATGTGATTTTCGAGACTGGTACGTTCGGCGCAAACCATGCACCTATCTTGCATCGAGGTCAACACTATCTCCAAACAAACTAAAATGAGCTTCTACTTCACCTACGTAACGTAGGACTACCCTCGGGTGTGGCCAAAGTGATTTTAGAGCATATGGTACATTCAGCGCAAACCATGCACCTAACTTGCATCAAGATTAATACTATCTCCAAACTGACCAAAACGAGCTTCCACTTAACCAACATCACCTAGTAGTACCATCGGGTGTGCCTAAAAAGATTTCCATGCCCGTGGTACATTCGGCACAAACTGTGTATCCATCTTGCGCCTAGATTAACACTATCTCCAATCAGACCAAAATGACCTTCCATTTGACCCACATCATCTAGGAGTACCATCGTGTGTGCCCAAAATGATTTGCATGCCCGTGGTACATTTGGCGCAAACCGTGCACCTATCATGAGCCGAGAGTAACACTCTCTAAACGGACCGAAATGAGCTTCCACTTGACCCACGTCACCTAGGAGTACCATTAGGTGCGTCCAAGATGATTTCCAAGCCTATGGTATGTTTGACGTGAACTGTGTACACTATGTCCAAATGGATCAAAATGAGCTTCCGCTTGATCCATGTCACCTAGGTGTACCAACTGGTGTGCCCAAAGCGATTTCAGAGCCTATGGTACATTTGACGCGAACCGTGTACCTATCTTGCCTCGAGATTAACACTATCTCCAAACGGATCAAAATGAGCTTCCACTTACCAATGTCACCTAGAATCGGGTGTGCCTGAAAAGATTTCCATGAATGGGGTACATTCAGCGCAAACCTGGACCTATCTTGCGCCGAGACTAACACTATCTCCAAACGGACTAAAACAAGCTTCCACTTGAATTACATTACATAGGAGTACCATAGGGTGTGCCCAAAGCAATTTCTATGCCCGTGGTACATTCGGCGCTAACCCTGTAGCTTTCTTGCACTGGAATTAAAACTATCTCCAAACGGATCGAAATGAGCTTCCGCTTGATCCACGTCACATAGGAGTACAATTAGATGCATCCAAAATGATTTCTGAGCATACGGTATATTTGGCAGAAAACCGTGCACCTATCTTGCGTCGAGATTAACACTATCTCTAAATGGACTAAAGTGAGTTTCCACTTGACCCACATCACGTAGTAGTACCATCGGTTGCGCCCAAAATGATTTCTAAACCTATGGTACGTTCGGTGCAAACCATGCACCCATCTTTTGTTGAGATTAACACTATCTGGTGTGCCCAAAGCGATTTCAGAGCCTATGGTACATTTGATGCAAACCATGCACCTATCTTACCTTGAGATTTATCTCCAAACGGATCAAAACGAGCTTCCACTTGACCAACGTCACCTGGAAGTACCATTGGGTGTGCCCGAAAAGATTTCTAGGAACATGGTACATTCGGCGCAAATCGTGTACCTTTCTTTCATTGAAATTAAAACTATCTCCAAATGGATCGATATAAGCTTCCACTTGACATACATTACATACGATTACCACCGGGTGTGCCCAAAGCTATTTCTAAGCCCGTGGTACATTCGGCGCAAACCGTGCACCTTTCTTGTGCCCAAATTAAAACTATCTCCAAACGGATCGAAATGAGCTTCCGCTTGATACACACACCTAGGAGTACAATCAGGTGCGTCCAAAATAATTTCTGAGCCTGTGGTATGTTTGGCGCAAACCATGCACCTATCTTGTGTCAAGATTTACACTATCTCCAAACAGACTAAAATGATCTTCCACTTGATCTACGCAACCTAAGAGTACCATCAGGTGTACTCAAAGCGATTTCTGAGGCTATGGTATATTTGGCGCAAACCGTGCACCTATCTTGCCTCAATATAAGTACTATCTCCAAACGGAACAAAACGAGCTTCTACTTGACCCACGTCATGTAGGAGTCCCATTGGTTGTGCCCAAAATTATTTCTAAACCTATGGTACGTTCGGCGCAAACCATGCACCTATCTTGTGTCGAGATTAACACAATCTTCAAACAGACTAAAACGATCTTCCACATGATCTATGCTACCTAGGAGTACCATCTGGGGTGCCCAAAGCCGTTTCAGAGCCAATGGTACATTTGGCGTAAACCGTGCACCTATCTTGCTTAATATTAGTACTATCTCCAAATGAACCAAAATGAGCTTCCACTTGACCAATGTCACCTAGAAGTACCATCAGGTGTGCCTAAAAAGATTTCCAAGCCTGTTGTACATTCGGTGCAAATCGTGCACCTATCTTGCGTTGAGATTAATACTATCTCTAAATGGTCCGAAACGAGCTTCCACTAGACCAATGTCACCTAGAAGTGCCATCGGATATGCCCAAAATGACTTCCATGCCCGTGGTACATTCGGCATAAACCGTGCACCAATCATGCACCGAGACTAACACTATCTCCAAACAGACTAAAATAAGCTTGCACTTGATCCACGTCACCTAGGAGTACCATCGGGGATGCCCAAAATGATTTCCATGCCTGTGGTACATGTGGAACAAACCGTGCACCTATCTTGTGTCGACACTAATACTATCTTGAAATAGACCGAAACAAGCTTCCTCTTGACATACATTACATAGGAATACCATTGGGTGTGGCCAAAGTGATTTTCATGCCTGTGGTACATTCGGCGCTAACCATGGACCTTTCTATCGCCGAAATGAAAACTATCTCCAAATGGATCTAAATGAGATTCCGATTGATCCACGTCACCTAGGAGTACAATCAGGTGCATCCAAAATGATTTCTGAGCATATGGTACGTTTGGCGGAAAACCGTGCACCTATCTTGAGTGTAGATTAACATTGTCTCCAAATGGACCAAATTGAGTTTCCACTTGACCCACGTCACGTATGAGTACCATTGGTTGCACCCAAAATGATTTTTGAACCTATGGCACATTCGGCACAAACCATGCACCTATCTTGCATCAAGAATAATACTATCTCCAAATGGTCCAAAATGGCTTCCACTTGACCAAGTGATACATCCGGCCCAGGTGGGGTTGGCCGAGGCCCAATAAATTAAGGTTGCCCAGACCCCAACAGTTCTTATGCACACCCACTCGGGGAAAGGCCCAATGTCCCTAAAAGACTAGTCCGATAGGGAAGGGTGGCTCTCTCTTTTAAGGTGGCTTCCTCCTCCCAAGCTAAGCAAGGTGGGATTGTTCAAAGGCTCACACGGTCACCGCCCGACTACAACTAGGCCACTTGGCCTTTTTTTTGTTGCGTCTTTGCCAGCGGGTAATAGTGGAGGATGTCCTCATCATTCTCACCCCCTTAAACAAGGGCCCAGCTCTGATACCAAATGATACATTCGGCCCAGGTGGGGTTGGCCGAGGCCCAATAAATTAAGGTTGCCCGGACCCCAATAGTTCTTATGCACACCCACTCGGGAAAAGGCCCAATGTCCCTAAAAGACTAGTCCGATAGGGGAAGGGTGGCTCTCTTTTTTAAGGTGGCTTCCTCCTCCCAAGCTAAGCAAGGTGGGATTATTCAGAGGCTCACACGGTCATCGCCCGACTACAACTAGGCCACTTGGCCTTTTTTTGTTGCGCCTTTGCCAACGGGTAATAGTGGAGGATGTCCTCATCACCGAGGTCACCTAGAAGTATCATCGGGTGTGCCTGAAAAGATTACCATGCCCGCGGTACATTCGATGCAAACGGTACACCTATCTTTTGCTAAGATTAATACTATCTCTAAATGGACCGAGACAAGCTTCCACTTGACACACGTCACCTAGGAGTACCATTGGGTGTGCCTAAAATAATTTCCACGCCCGTGGTACATTCGGCGCAACCGTGCACCGATCTTGCACTGAGATTAACACTATCTCTAAACAGACTAAAACGAGCTTCCAATTGACCCACATCACCTAGGAGTGCCATTGGGTGTGTCCAAAATGATTTCCATGCCTATGGTACGCTCGATGCAAACCATGACCTATCTTGCGCCGAGACTAACACTATGTCTAAATGGATCGAAACAAGCTTCCACTTGACATACATTACATAGGAGTAGCATCGAGTGTGCCCAAAGCGATTTCTAGGCCCAAGCCGAATGGTACATTTGGCGCAAATCATGCACCTATCTTGCGTCAAGATTAACAATACCTCCAAATGTTACAAAATGAGTTTCCACTTGACCCATGTCACGTAGGAATACCATCGGGCATGCCTAAAAAGATTTCCATGCCTGTGGTACATTCAGTGCAAACCGTACAACTATCTTCCATCAAGATTAACCTATCTCCAAATGTTGAAAAATGAGTTTCCACTTGACCCACTCACGCTGGAGTACCATCGGTTGCGCCAAAATGATTTCTAAACCTATGGTACATTCGGCGCAAACTGTGCACTTATCTTGCGTCGAGATTAACACTATCTCCAAATAGATTGAAATGATCTTCCACTTGATCTACGCCACCTAGTAGTAGCATATGGTGTTCCCAAAGTGATTTCAGAGCCTATGGTACATTTGGCGCAAACCATGCACCTACCTTGCCTCGATATTAATACAATATCCAAATGGACTGAAACGAGCGTCCACTTGACCGACGTCACCTAGAAGTACCATCGGTAGTGCCTGAAAAGATTTCCTTGCCCGTTGTACATCCGGCGCAAACAGTGCACCGATCTTTCGTCGAGATTAATACTATCTCCAAACAGTCTGAAACAAGCTTCCACTTAACCAATATCACTGAGAAGTACCATCGGGTGTGCCTAAAAAGATTTCCAAGCCCGTGGTACATTCGGCGCAAACCGTGCACGATTCTTGCGCCTAGACTAACACTACCTCCAAATGGACCAAAAAGAGTTTCTACTTGACACACATCACCTAGGAGTACCATCAGGTGTGCCCAAAATGATTTCCATGCCTGTGGTACATTCGGCGCAAACCGTGCACCCATCTGGCGCATAGATTAACACTATCTCTAAACGGACCGAAATGAGCTTCCACTTGACCCACGTCACCTAGGAGTACTATCGGGTGTGCCCAAAATGATTTCCATGCCCGTGGTACATTCGGCGCAAATCGTGCACCCATCTAGCGCTAAGATTTACAATATCTCTAAACGGACCGAAATGAGCTTCCACTTGGCCCACGTCATCTAGGAGTACCATCGGATGTGCCTGAAAAGATTTCCATGCCGTGGTACATTTGGCGTAAACCGTTCACCGATCTTGCGCCTAGACTAACACTATCTCCAAATGGACCGAAACGAGCTTCCTCTTGACACACGTCACCTAGTAGTACCATCGGGTGTGCCCAAAATGATTTCCATGCCCGTGGCCCATTCAGCGCAAACCGTGCACCCATCTAGCACTGAGATTAACACAATCTCTAAACAGACTGAAAGAGCTTCCACTTGACCCACGTCACCTAGGAGTACCATCAGGTGTGCCAAAAATTATTTCCATGCAGTGGTACATTCGGCGCTAAGTTGCACCTATCTTGCGCTGAGATTGATGCTGTCTTTAAATGGACCGAAACAAGCATCCACTTGACCCACGTCACCTACCATCGGGTGTGCCCAAAATGGTTTCCATGCCAGTGGTACATTCGGTGCAAACCGTCCACCCATCTAGTGCTGATATTAACACTATCTCTAAACGAACTGAAACATGCTTCAACTTGACCCACGTCACCTAGGAGTACCATCGGGTGCGACCAAAATGATTTCCAAGCCTATGGTTCGTTCGGCGCAAACCGTGCACCAATCTTGTGTCGAGATTAACAATATCTCCAAACAGACTGAAACGATCTTTCACTTGATCTACGCCACCTAGGAGTATAATCTGGTCTGCCCAAAGTGATTATAGAGCCTATGGTACATTTGGCACAAACCGTGCACCTATCTTGCCTTCAGATTATTACTATCTCCGAACGGACTGAAATGACCTTCCACTTGACCAACGTCACCTAGAAGTACAATCGGGTGTGGCTGAAAAGTTTCCATGCCCGTTGTACATTTGGCGCAAACCGTGCACCTATCTTGCGTCTAGATTAATACTATCTTTAGACGGTCCGAAACAAGCTTCCACTTGACCAATGTCATCTAGAAGTGCCATCGGGTGCGCCTGAAAAGATTTCCATGTCCATTGTACATTCGGCGCAAACCATTGACCTATCCTGCATCGAGATTAATACTATCTCCAACCGATCCAAAACGAGCTTCCAGTTGACCAATGTCACCTAGAAGTACCATCGGGTGTACCTAAAAAGATTTCCATGCCCGTGGTACATTCGGCGCAAACCGTATGTAGATCTAGCGCCTAGACTAAAACTATCTCTAAATGGACTAAAACGAGCTTCCACTTGACACACGTCACCTAGGAGTACCATCGGTTGTGCCCAAAATGATTTCCATGCCCATGGTACATTCGGCGCAAACCGTGCACCCATCTAGCGCTGAGATTAACACTATCTGTAAATGGACCAAAACGAGCTTCCACTGGTCCCAGGTCACCTAGGAGTACCATCAGGCGTGCCAAAAATAATTTCCTTACGGTGGTACACTCTATGCAAACCGTGCACCTATCTTACGCCTAGACTAACACTATCTTCAAATGGACCGAAACGAGCTTCCACTTGACACACGTCACCTAGTAGTACCATCGGGTGTGCCCAAAATGATTTCCATACCTGTGGTCCATTCGGCGCAAACCAGGATGCAAACTGTGCACCCATCTAGCGCTGAGATTAACACTATCTCTAAATGGACTAAAATGAGCTTCCACTTGACCCACATCACCTAGGAGTACCATCCGGTGTGTCAAAAATGATTTCCATGTAGTGGTACATTCGGCACAAACTTGCACCTATCTTGCAGCGAGATTAACACTGTCTCTAAACAGACCGAAACAAGCTTTCACTTGACCCACGTCACCTGGTGTACCATCAGGTGTGCCCAAAATGATTTCCATGCCAGTGGTACATTCGGCGCAAATTGTGCACCTATCTTGCTCCAAGATTAACGCTATCTCTGAACGGACTGAAACGAGCTTCCACTTGACCCATGTCACCTAGGAGTACCATCGGGTACGACCAAAATGATTTTCAAGCCTATGATACATTCGGCACAAACAGTACACCTATCTTACATCGAGATTCAGCGCAAACAGTGCACCTATCTTGCATCGAGATTAACACTATCTCCAAACAGACAAAAACGATCATCCACTTGATCTACGCCACCTAGGAGTACAATCTGGTCTGCCCAAAGTGATTTTAGAGCCTATGGTACATTTGGCGCAAACCGTGCTCATATCTTGCCTCCAGATTATAATCTCCGAATGGACCGAAACAACCTTTCTCTTGACCAACGTCACCTAGAAGTACAATCGGTTGTTGATGAAAAGATTTCCATGCACGTTGTACATTCGGCGCAAACCATGCACCTATCTTGGGTCTAGATTAGTACTATCCGAAACGAGCTTCCACATGGCCAATGTCACCTAGAAGTACCATCAAGTGCACCTAAAAATTTTCCATGCCCATTGTACATTAAGCGCAAACCATGCACCTATCTTGCATTGAGATTAATACTATCTCTAAACGGACCAAAATAAGCTTCCATTGGTCCCACGTCACCTAGGAGTATCATTGGGTGTGCCAAAAATTATTTCCTTGCGGTGGTACACTCAGCGTAAACCGTGCACCTATATTGCGCTGAGATTAACTCTATCTCTAAACAGACTGAAACAAGCTTCCACTTGACCCACGTCACCTAGGAGTTCCATCGGTTGCGTCCATAATGATTTCCAATCCTATGGTATGTTCAACGCAAACCATGCACCTATCTTGCGCCGAGACTAACACAATCTCCAAATGGACTGAAACGAACTTTCACTTAACCCACGTCACCTAGGAGTACCATTAGGTGCATTCAAAATAATTTCCAAGCTTATGGTACGTTACCTATCTTGCACCAAGGCTAACACTATCTCTAAACGGATCGAAATGAGATTCCCTTGACCCACGTCACCAAGGAGTACCATCGGGTGTGCCTAAAGCAATTTCAATACCCGTGGTACATTAGGCACAAACCTTGCACCGTTCTTGCGTCAAAATTTAATCTATCTTGAAACAGACCGAAATGAGCTTCTGCTTGAGCCATGTCACCTAGAAGTACAATCAAGTGCACCCAAAGCGATTTATGAGGCTATGGTACATTTGGCGCAAACTGTGCACTTATCTCTAAACAGACCGAAACGAGCTTCCACTTGACCCACGTCACCTAGGAGTACCATCGGGTGTGCCCAAAATGATTTCCATGCTAGTGGTACATTCACGAAAACCGAGCACCTATCTTGCGCCGGGATAAACAGATCTCTAAACAGACTAAAATGAGCTTCCACTTGACCCACGTCACCTAGGAGTACCATCGGATATGCTTGAAAAGATTTCCATGCCCATGGTACATTCAGCGCAAACCGTTCATCGATCTTGTGTAACACCCTAGGTGTTAGGATTGTATCTTAACACTTGCATTGCATAAGCCTAAGCATCATTTGTTCATATATGAGCATGGAACATATGTGATGCACTAGTGCAACTTGTGAAACATGTATATATGGAATGTGCTTGAACATCTCCCTGAAACATATGCAACATACCCTTGTTAATTGTGTTGCAATGTGTGTATGTTTGATGCTCATGCCTGGTAATGCAAGTGAGTGTTGATGTCACTTCTTTCATGTGTCGCACATCACTCTCTATCTATAGTGATCCCTAGAAAAGTTTCATGAAGTTTGGAATCAAAAAGTCACATGAAATGATAAGTTCTATTCCTAGTGGAATGACATGATTAAGTGAATGGAATTATGGATCATCAACCAAATCTTGCAATCTTACCCAAATGACTATAGATGAACTCTACAACTAAAGTCATGAAAGGTTCACGTTGAGTAAATGCTTGGCAAATGCCCTAATTGGCCTAAAACCCTAGTTTAGGCTTTATCAAGTTGCTGCCTTGACCAAAGTGAAAGTTTGACTTCTATACTAGTTATGAGATTTGACCTTTAACAAAAGTTGTAGTTCATCTTGTGTAGAACAAACTTTATTTAATGGTCAAGAGCTAGTTTGGTCTCTAGCCTAGTCAAATAGAGCTCACAAGATTCAATGTAGTGTTGTCTTGGAGCCTAGGAATTTGGCTGTCCTAACTGAGGTTTAGCTTCGGGTACCCTAGTTTGGAGCTTTGTATCTTCCTAACTAGGCTGAACCAGTTCAAGCTCCTTTAGTAAAAGTTGTAGATTGAGTTGTGTACAACAAACTTTGTTTTTGGATCATATGATGATTCAACTTGGAAATAAGTCGAACAGTGGACCAAAGTCTGAATCTACAACTGTTTTCAGACTTAGAAATGATTTAAGGCCAAGATTAGTCAACTTGATTGGCATGTCACATTCTCGAGATTTTGTTAAGCAACTTGGTTTGATCCCTTAATAAAAGTTGGAGTATACATCTTGAAGAGGAGCTCATAGAAAGTTGGATTTGATTTGACATATTTTGACCGGCAAATTGGAGCCTCAATCGAGCCAAGCTTAGTCCTTGTTTAGTCGCTGACAGTGTCAACTTTGGAGCTAATTATCTCCTAATACAGAGCCCTAATGACTGTGAACCCTAATCAAAGTTGGAGAGTATTTAGAGATGACCAAACTTTGTTTTGGGCCCATGATCCAGTTCGGCCCGTAGCTAGCCCGAAACGGTGCCCTAAGATGCCCACAGAGACACATGCCAGCTGTTCGACGGTGGGCCCCAACGGGGACATGCGGTCGCCATGCTCCTCACCTCTGATCCACGCGTCGAAGGCACCCACCTAAGCCATGCCGCTGCCAGACGCGTGCCCCTCACCTCGCTCTCTGTTTTGGACGCCCCAGGCTCCCTCTCTACCCTCCTTCGCTCTCGCCGTGGCCACGCTGCTGCTCGTCGAGCGCACAGTTGCCATGGCTAACTCTCGAGCAGAGCGCTTGCCGCCACTACTGCCCCTTCGGCCATCTCCTATGCCTCTAGCCACCACCACCGATCCCAACTGTCAATACTCCACCCCACACTCGTGTCGTGACCTGAGCCTGAGCTGGGTTCGCCGTTGCCATTGGTTGCCGCTCGCCATGGTTGCCGCTGACGCCCTCGTGCCTCCACGTTCCCATCATCTCGGCTGTCCTCGCTCCCCATGAGCACCACCCACAGCTTCACCCCCACGACGCCGAGCTCGTAGCACCCCTTCCCAGGCACTCCTTGCAGTCGTAGCACGCGGCCACCGGTGCCGTGACTGTCGCGGATGCCGCGCACGTGGCCAGGAGGCCATGGTTCATCTCCAGCCATGATTTGACCTCCCATGGGTGCGGGTGGGCATGCTGGTGCTCACGCTGCCCTTCTCCGCCACCGCCTACCCTTCTCCGACTAGATTTCGGCCTCCCCGTCGGCCTCCCCTGTTCTCTATATAGAGGGGGAGGAGGAAGGACCTCGGGTCCCAATTTGGAAGAAGGGAAGGGGTTAAGTGCTGAAGCTTTGACTCGAGTGAATAGTGCCAAGAAGGACTGGATTGTTGGATTCTGATTCATGTTTCTTGCAGGGACCTATGTGCAAAAGAGTTTAACCTTTTCTTTTCTTTTATGCAAATAAATGGTAGTAACTTTGAAAATGCATAGTAAATTGTAGGAAAGTCGTAAAATAGCAAATAAGGACTTTTTGGAAACCTTGTGAAATTGTCTATGCAGTGGATCTATAATATGTCATATTTTAGTTTAAGGTTTTAGCTGTAAAAATAGATTTATGCAACTAGGTTTTGAATGCTACCTGCATTTTTCTGTTTCATAACTATAGTTGTAGGGCTTCAAATGAAGTGAAATTTTTGTGGCATGCTACTCATGTGATGTTTGATGTGTGGTAAAAATTTCATCAATTTTGGTTTCTGTATAAGTGAGTTATTAGTGTATCTTGCTCTCACATGATTTCTTGCATTAGCCATTTGTCTTCTTCATACAGGTTGCTATGCTTACTCAAATGGCATGAAAATTGTACAGTAGACTATTAGGAGCATATGTAGGCCGCTATAATTTTGGTAGAATTTATTGTGCAGTTTTGATATGTGTTCATAATTCCACCTATTTATCTAACCAAAGTGATTTTAGAGCCTATGGTACAATTGATGCAAACTACGCACCTATCTTACCTCGAGATTAATATTATCTCCAAACAAACCGAAACGAGCTTCCACTTGACCAATGTCACCTAGAAGTACTATCGGGTGTGCCTCAAAAGATTTCCATGCCCACGGTACATTCGACGCAAACCGTACACCTATCTTTCGCCTAGATTAATACTATCTCCAAATGGACCGAAATGAGCTTCCACTTGACACACGTCACCTAAGAGTACCATCGGGTGTGCCCAAAATGATTTCCATACCCGTGGTACATTCGGCGCAAACCGTACATCTATCTTGCGCTGAGATTAACACTAGCTCTAAATGGACCGAAACGAGCTTCCTCTTGACCCACATCACCTAGGAGTACCATTGGGTGTGTCCAAAATGATTTCCAAGCCTATGGTACGCTCGGCGCAAACCATGGACCTATCTTGCGCTGAGATTAACATTACCTCTAAACGGACCAATACAAGCTTCCACTTGACAAACATTACACAGGAGTACCATTCGGTGTGCCCAAAGCGATTTCCATGCCCATGGTACATTAGGCGCAAACCGTGACCTATCTTGCATCGAGATTAAAACTATCTGCAAACAAATCAAAATGAGCTTCTACTTCATCCACGTCACCTAGAAGTACAATCAGGTGTACCCAAAGCGATTTAGGAGGCTATGGTACATTTGGCGCAAACCGTGCACCTACCTTGCATCGAGATTAACACTATCTCCAAATGGACCAAAGCAAGTTTCCACTTGACCCACGTCACGTAGGAGCACCATTGGTTGTGCCCAAAATGATTTCTGAACCTCTAGTATGTTCGGCACAAACCGTGCACCTAACTTGCGTCGTGATTAACACTATCTCCAAACAGACTAAAACAATCTTTCACTTGATCTACGCCACCTAGGAGTACCATCTAGTGTGCCCAAATGATTTTAGAGCCTATGGTAGAATTGACGCAAACCGTGCACCCATCTTGTGTCGAGATTAATATTATCTCCAAGCAGACCGAAACGAGCTTCCACTTCAACAATGTCACCTAAAAGTACCATCGGGTGTGAATGAAAAGATTACTATGAACGTGGTACATTCAGTGCAAACTATGCACCTATCTTGCATCGGGATTAATACTATCTCCAAACGGTCCAACACGAGCTTCCACTTGACAATGTCAGCTAAAAGTACCATCGGGTGTGCCTAGGAAGATTTCCAAGCTTGTGGTACATTCGGTGCAAACCGTACACCCATCTAGCGCCTAGATTAACACTATCTCCATATATACCGAAATAAGATTCCGCTTGACACACGTCACCTAGGAGTACCATCCGGGTGTGCCCAAAATGATTTCATGCCTGTGGTACATTCGGCGCAAACTATGCACCCATCTAGCGCTGATATTAACACAATCTCTAAACGGACCAAAACGAGCTTTCACTTGACCCAAGTCACCTAGGAGTACCATCGGGTGTGCCCAAAATGATTTCCATGCCGTGTTACATTCGGCGCAAATAGTGCACCTATCTTGTGCCAAGACTAACGCTATCTCAAAACGAACCGTAGCGAGCTTCCACTTGACACACGTCACCTAGGAGTACCATCGGGTGTGCCTAAAATGATTTCCATGCCCATGGAACATTCGACGCGAACCATGCACCTATCTCGTGCCGAGATTAACACTATCTCTAAATGGACCAAAACGAGCTTCCACTTGACTCACGTCCCCTAGGAGTACCATCGGGTGCGCCAAAATTATTTCCAAGCCTGTGGTACGTTCGGCGCAAACCGTGCACCTACCTTGCGATGAGACTAACACTATATCCAAACGGACTGACACAAGCTTCCTCTTGACATACATTACAAAGGAATACTATTGGCTATGCCCAAAGCGATTTCCATGCTCGTGGTACATTAGGCGCAAACAATGCACCTTTCTTGCGCCAAAATTAAAACTATCTCCAAACAGATCGAAATGAGCTCGCTTGATCTACATCACCTAGGAGTACAATCGGTTCATCCAAAATGATTTCTGAGCCTAGGTACGTTTGGTGCAAATCGTGCACCTATCTTGCGTCCAGATTCTATCTCCTAATGTTGCTAAACGAGTTTTCACTTGACCCACATCACGTAGGAGTACCATCGATTGTGCCCAAAATGATTTCTAAACCTATGGTACGCTCGGCACAAACCAAGCACCTATCTTCTATCGAGGTTAACAATATCTCCAAACAGACTGAAACGATCTTCCACCTGATCTACACCACCTAGGATTACCATCTGGTGTGCCCAACGCGATTTCAGAGCTTATGGTACATTTGGCGCAAACCGTGCACCTATCTTGCCTCGGGATTAATATTATTTCTAAACGGACCGAGATGAGCTTCCACTTGACCAACGTCGCCTAGAAGAACCATTGGGTGTGCCTGAAAATATTTCCATGCCCGTGGTACATTCAGCGCAAACCGTACACCGATCTTGCACCTAGACTAACACTATCTCCAAATGGACCAGAACGAGCTTCCACTTGACACACGTCACCTAGGAGTACCATCGGGTGTACCCAAAATGATTTCCATGCCTGTGGTATATTCGGCGCAAACCATCCACCCATCTGGCACTGAGGTTAACACTATCTCTAAACAGACCGAAATGAGCTTTCACTTGACCTCTATCACCTAGGAGTACCATCGGGTGTGCCTAAAATGGTTTCCTTACCGTGGTACATTCGGCGTAAACCGTGCACCTATCTTGCGCCGAGACTAACACTATCTCCAAACAGACCGAAAAAACTTTCCACTTGACATACATTACATAGGAGTACCGTCGGTTGTGCCCAAAGTGATTTCCATGCCCATGGTACAATAGGCGCAAACCGTGCACCTTTCTTGTGCAGAAATTAAAACTATCTCCAAATAGATCGAAATGAGCTTTTGCTTGATCAACATCACCTAGGAGTACAATCAGGTGTGTCCAAAATGATTTCTAAGCCAATGGTACGTTTGGCACAAATCGTGCACCTATCTTGTGTTGACATTAACACTATCTCGAAATGTTCCAAAACGAGTTGCCACTCGTCCTACCTCATCTAGGAATACCATCGGTTGCGCTAAAATGATTTCTGAACCTATGGAACGTTCGGCGCAAATCGTGCACTTATATTGCGTCGAGATTCTATCTCCAAATATTGCAAAATGAGTTTCCACTTGGCCCACGCCGCGTAGGAGTACCATCAGTTGCGCCCAAAATGATTTCTGAACCTATGGTATGCTCGACGCAAACCGTGCACATATCTTGCGTCGAGATTAACACTATCTCCAAACAAATTGATACGATCTTCCGCTTGATCTAGCCACCTAGGATTACCATCAGGTGTGCCCAAAGCGATTTCAAAGCCTATGGTACATTCGGCACAAACCATGCACCTATCTTGCATCGAGATTAGTACTATCTCCAAATGGTCTGAAGCGAGCTTCCACTTGACCAATGTCACAAAGAAGTACCATCGGGTGTGCCTGAAAAGATTTCCATGCCCATTGTACATTTGGCTCAAACTGTGCACCTGTCTTCCACCGAGATTAATACTATCTCCAAACGGACCAAAACGAGCTTCCACTTGACCAATATCACCTAGGAGTACCATCAGGTGTGCCCAAAATGATTTCCATGCCCGTGGTACATTCGGCGCAAACTGTGCACCTATCTTGCATCAAGATTAACACTATCTCTAAACGGACTGAAACGATCTTTCACTTGACCCACGTCTCCTAGGAGTACCATCGGGTGCATCTCTACCCCTAAAAAGCCAATACTGGACACACACTCCGACGCGCCTCTTCAACGTGCCCACACTCCACTCCAGAGGCCACCGTCCTTATCTGTTCCTCTCGAATCTTCTCTCTTTCCGTCCCAACCTCTCGACATCTTCTCTCTTTCCGTCCCAAGGTGCCGGTGCTCCCGTTCCCCTCGCGCTCGCCTGCTTGGCGGTGGGCCGGAGGTTGCCCACGCGGCGGTAGGGCCAGCGCTTCCCCACGCACTCGCCAGCGCGGCTGTAGGCCACGGCACGCGGCGGAGGAGCCCAAGCGCCAGCAGCGGAGGCCGTGCCCACGGCAGAGGAGCGCGCGATGGAGGCCCGCTCGTGCTCGCAACAGCGTAGGCCGTGCCCGCGGCTAAAGCTCTTTTCTCCGGGCGGCCCCCTCCCACCGGCGCTCCGGCGGCCACGGCGAGCACGGGCGGCCCCATCACCTCGACGGCGCCCTCCCCAAATCGAATCCCGACGGCCTCTTAATTCCCGGCGCCGAGCTCCCCAACCCCAAGAAGAGCGCCGAGGAGCGGAGGAGGCCGCGCGACCGAGCTGCAGCGCCGCCTCGAGCCCGCGAAGGAGCACCTCGCGCTCGCGCACGCGCCTGGCGGCAGAGGAGCCCAAGGTCGCGCACGCGAGTACGCTCCGGCGCCCACTTCCTCGCCTGCTCCATCGACCTCCCGTCTCGCCCAACCGCCGCCGCGGACACGACACCGTCGTCCGCCTCTCTTCCTCGCCCTTCCGCTTGCCGCTGGCGCCACGGACGCGAAGAGCGAGGACGCGCCAGCATAGCCACCCCGCCCCGCTGAGTCACCCCGCCCCCAATCACGTTCGTCTCCTCCTTGCCCTTCCGCTCGCCGCCAGCGCCACGAACGCGAGGAGAGAGGACGCGCCAGCACAACCACCCCGCCCCGCCAAGTCGCCCCGCCCCCAATCACGCCAGGAGCTCGAGTCTTTGTCAGTTCCTTCGCCGGATCTTTTCATCGCTCCGCCTGGAGGACCTTCTGTACCACCACCAACGCCTTCTCCAGGTGAGTATTCTCGCCCCCACCCCCATCTTCCTAGCTCTTCGTTTTCCCTGGAAGTGGACCTCTCCAGCTGAATATTGGCTACAGGCTATATTGATTTGTAAATGCAAAACTGAAATTTAGGCATCTAATTTCTTGTGTTTCATTGTTTTCAACCTGTAACATGTTTAGTTTGTTGTTGTGTGTGCTCCTGCAATGCTTAAGTATGTGAATTAAGGTTCACTGAAATATTTTTCTTGGTGCATTGTTTCATTGAGAAATAGTGCAGACACTAAGTTGTTGAATAGTGTTATATAGATTAGCTTATCAGATTGGTTGCTGGAGTGAGAACCTTAGCCAACAGACATGGCAGGGCAGGGCAAATTAATTGATAATTACCAACAAAAAGAGTACATAATGTCAAGGGATAATCTAGGTACTCGAGCTCCTTGTTTAGAGATTGTCAGTTATTATTACATAATAGCATTGAGGACTTAATGCAATTAGGTAAATGTTACTCGAGCTCCTTGTTAGAAAAAGGCAAATTACATAGTTTGACATGTTAGGGAGGTATCCATGTGAGGATAAGATATTTTAAAAATATCATCAAGCTCTATACGGAGTGCCATCTTCGAGTCTTATCATTTGAGCTCAGGTGTAGTGGTGTACTGAAGAGGTAAATGGACATCATAGTCCTTAGTCTGTGACAGTTGAATTAGTTTAGTTAAAAAAAACTTCTTTTGTTGTGTTGTCTAAATTTACTACCTGTCATAAACCAATTGGTTGTTTACTACCTGTCATAATACCTGAGCTTTCCTATTTGAGGGCTGTTTTGATTTGCTTGATAGCTAAGTTTGTGCATCCTTCAATTATGCAGTAATCAATCTCTGCTACATGGAACACCCCCCCAAAAAAAGAATAGTGCAAATAGTCAGTAATCAGTTGCAAGATGATGCTTGCTAAATGCTTCACATACAACATTGAACAATGAGGAAAATATTTTTTTATGGTTACCATGTAGCAGCTTGCTGCAGCCCTTCTGATAAACCTCCATAGATCAACTTTTGGCACATCCAAATCCAACCATTTACCTTAATCTATTTGATCAATCTCATAGATCAGCTTTACTTTGTTCTTTTTTGAAGCACATGTCTTTTGCAACTACAATAAACAAATTGACTATGCAAGTGTATGTGCTTGTGTGCCTTTGTGAGAGAGACAGAGAGTCCACATTGAAGCATCCTCCTCACTTTGACTGCATTTTAGCTTGCAATGACATCCTGGACGTAGTTCTCTAATACTCCTTGAGCCAAACTTGATTTTGCCTGCGTCTGAAAAATTACTATAGTTTGGACTTGGACATCTCTAAATTTAGGTGTTCTCGTGCAATAAATGATATAAGTGTTGTACTTTTTTTTGGCAGCCAACCAGACAAAATCAGTCGAAACCATGGTGCACACAAGATATTTCTTTCATATGTGTTACTAGAAAATACATAGGGTCATGTGAATTTTCAAACCCATAGGGGCATGTACTCAACTGGGGATCAGTAATCCGATATTACAGGAGTTGCATTGATCCGTTTAGAAGAAGTTGGCTATTTTCTCTGTATATGTGTCCTTGATGTTTTCTTTTCCCAACTTGCGCACACATCCCTTTGAGCTGAAGTCGGGTACAATATGCTAGCCCTGTGATTAATTCTATACGGCTTGTGTTCATTTTCATCCATATCTTCCTATATGTATGCATTCTAAAACAAGGAGCCAAATTGTTTATGTATAACTGTATGTTAAGTCTAACAGAAGTTTGCCATCTTTGTGTAGTGCTTGAGCCACTGAGTGGATGCCGTCCAGTATCCTCTGACGAGATTGACAAACTTGGAACTTTTTGGGCAACAAAAAAAAGGTTTGTCAGGCTTATTAGGAATCACAATGGGCGAACAATGCTTGAGGCCAAATAAATGCTGAAAGCTTAAAATATTTTTGGGGTTCACAATAATTTGTACGTTGATAATGTGAACGTGGTTGAGATTTGTTTATACAAATGGTTTTGTTTTTTATTCTTTTCGAACATGGTTCTCAATATTTAAATTTAATTAAATGTACACAACTGAGATTTGCTTGATTGGCCTGATAACTAAGTTGACATGTCCTTTACTCAGGCTACATACAATATCTTCATCATTTTTGCTTTGATTCTTTGCGGTCGATCTTTGCCTCATGGACACAAAAAAAATAGCAGTGCGTGCACTCCATTTGGAGACCTGACTAATACTACCAATGCGGGTAAGTAGAGAGACACATATATGACAGATTCATGCATTAGGCTGTCACACTAAGTACATCCACTTATTATTATAAACCAGGAAGTCACAATGCGTCCAATTCAAGGATACAAGTCAATGACCCTAAGGAGCGTAAAAGGCAGAGAGAAAGAGACCGACGGGCGGGAATGACTAAGGAACAAAAGGTTGAAATAAATAGAAAGCAACGTGAAAACTATCACAAAAGAAAAGCGCAAGCTATGCTGCTAAAGAGAATCCGAAGATGATGGGAGTGTTGACTTAACTAATAAAACACCTCAACCCAGTCTAGGTGTTACAAGACCAGTGGAAATAGTAGGAACATCATTTTCATCGAATGACATGAATAAAGTTGATTGTGTTACCCCTACACCCTCTGTTGTCAAACTATGTACGCAAATTACATCAAGAAGTCAGTACCTCAGTGAGTGGTATAAAAATATGACACCACAGCAGAGGGAAGCAAGGCTTGAACGCCAAAGGCTGCACAATACTCTTCCTGGCCGTAAGCAGGCAAAGAAAATCTCTAAAGAAAGGTTAAAGGAGGTCCGAAAAAACACTCTTCACCAGGAATCCATTGCCATGGAGAACCCAATCTATGTTCCAGAGCCTGTGTGGTCCACTATAGAAGTCTCCGAGCCTCATAGAACCACAACAACCACCGATAAATGGTTAATCTCTGAGGTCAATACAACACCCCTTTATAGCCCACCAGATTCAGTGGAGATGATGGAGATGGATAAAGATGCATGTAGTGATGTACTACCTTGCGAAGTGAAGCAAAGGCGACGTGTGACATCTTGGGGAAAACAAATATTGTTGACCCACCAAAACTTGAGGTTTGAAGAATGCATTGGTGGGAAACAAAAACAAACTACTAAACAAAGTGAACGAGATAGCGTGAATGAGACGCAACTCATAAGTCAATTGACAGAAGGCATTGGACCAAGCATCCATCCTACCTCAGATATACACACACAACAATTCGTTGACGATAGTGGTAATTTACAATATTGTTAACAATTCCTATATGTTATCTAACCCATAGTTCAAATAAATCAATCCCCTATGATGAAAACAGATGATCACGACGGTGAAATATTTGAGGACGATGAGGAAAAGGATGAGGGATACCTATTCGCTGGGCAAGGTACTTGTCACAACTTTTGAAACATTGTTAGTTTCATCATTTGTAGTCTAAATTGTTGTGGTATAAATACCCTTACAGATGAGGAAGCTGAAGAGGATGTCCAAATCGATGAGTCAGACGAAGATACATCTTCTATCCCTGAAATACCCGATCCATATGAAAAGGTGTATAGTAACATTCCGACAGATACACATATTCTCAAACCTGCCAAAGATTGTAAGCATTGTGGTGCAAAAAAGTTTGAGTCCGAGCCACCTGGGTTCTGTTGTCGTGGTGAAAAGGTGAAGCTAAATGCACCTGACACTCCTGATGAACTTATGAGGCTTTGGTCAAGTACAGATGCTGACGCTAGGCACTTCCGTGACAACATTAGGTTCTTTAATGGCCATTTCTCATTCACTTCTCTATACTGTCATTCGATAGTGCTACCACTAATAGGAAAAATAGTGGCATTTACACCTTCCGTGCACATGGTCAAATCTATCACAACATAAGGTCATTTGGTACTGAGGATGGTAAGGAGCCTAGACATCTAGAGCTGTACTTCTATGATGATGATTCGAGCCTTGATCACCGATATCGAAAGTGCCGCAAAGAGCAATGCCAAAAAGATAAAGTGATTCAAAGGTTGGTGGCTATCCTTCGAGACAACCCATACTCACAACATCTCAGGAGTATGGGACAGGTTGAACACCTTGAGGACTACTGCGCCACACTGAACCTTGACCAACAGATTGACTAAAGAACGTACAACGTACCATTGACTTCAGAGGTGGCTGCGGTTTGGATCGAGGGCAGCGAACGCTTGGGTCAGTTCAAAAATAGTGTAGTACTTCATGGGAAAGATAGAGGCATACATGGCATACGATCGTATCATGGATGCTATGATGCTCTTTCATACCCTTTATTCTTTCCTAAGGGTGAGCTTGGATGGCATATGGATATTCCAAAAAAAGATGTTAGTATGGAGGAAGTCAATACGGTGCGTGCCCTTCGTAAAGCTCGTACTGATGGTACAGAAGACGATTCAGGTTCATTTTTGTTTTCCTACTTTTCATGTAGACTACTACATTTATGTTAGAAACAACTCTAATCCATGATTCTTATATGTGCAGTATCTCCTGGTAACCTATGTGTGTCTGTCCGTGACTACTACTGCTATAAGTTCCAGATGCGGCCAGGAATATTCAATCCAATATTTTTTGGAGGGCGCCTTTTCCAACAGTTTGCGGTTGACACGTACATCAAGATTGAGAGCTCTCGACTGGATTATATACGCAACCATCAGAAGGATATTAGGGCTGACTTGTACCAAGGATTGGTGGATAGCCTGCATGCTAGTGAGGGTAGAGCTGAAGCTATTGGAAAGAGGACTGTGATGCCTTCATCATTTATCGGAGGACCACGAGACATGAAACGTCGGTATATGGACGCCATGGCTCTGGTGCGCAAGTTTGGGAAACCGGACATCTTCCTAACTATGACCTGTAATCCAAATTGGGATGAGATCAAGAGTGAACTCTACCCTGGCCAAACAGCACAAGATCGGCCAGATCTCGTTGTGCAGGTCTTTAAGGCGAAGCTTGAAGAGTTGAAGAGGAGGTTGTTAAAAAAGGATATTCTTGGAAAGGTTCGGGCCCATGTTTATGTGGTGGAGTTCTAGAAGAGAGGTCTACCGCATGCACATTTTTTGCTGATCATGCAAGGGAAGTACAAGATCACATGTCCGGAGCAGTATGACCTCCTTATCTCCGCTGAGCTTCCAAACAAGAAGTACCCAGAATTATACAAAATGGTCACCAAGCATATGATGCACGGGCCATGTGGAATGCTTAATCATAATTGTCCATGCACAAAGGGTCATGATTCATGTAAGAATCGATGCCCGCGACCTTTCAGTGAGGTCACAGTACAGGGTAAAGATTCATACCTGGTTTATAGGAGACATGAAGATGGCAGGAAAGAAAAAATTCGCAATCATGAGCTGGACAATAGATGGGTCGTGCCTTACAACCCTTACCTCTTGCGGTTGTTCAACTGCCACATCAATGTTGAGGCATGTGGGAGCATCAAGGCTGTGAAGTATTTGTTTAAGTACATTTACAAGGGACATGATCGAGCATCTGTGGCTTTGAGAGAGGCAGACAAGGGTGACAATGAAGGAAACATTGATGAGATCAAACAATATAGAGATGCTAGGTGGGTGACCCCTCCAGAAGCGTTGTGGAGGATATATGGGTTTGATTTGAGCGAAAGGTCCCCTTTTGTGCTGTCCTTACAACTCCATCTTCCGGACATGCACATGGTGTCATTTCACCAGCGTGAGGGTGTTCGAGGAGTGCTCAACCGTCTAGGTGTTGAAAGGTCAATGCTTACAGCATATTTTGAAAAGAACATGACAGATGAGAAAGCTCGTGGTATCTTGTACCGGGACTTTCCCGAGTTCTATAAATGGGTTGCAATGGGAAAAGAATGGGATGAGAGGAGAACAAATAGGGAAGGACAGATTGGAAGAATTGTCTCTGCCAATCCAACCGAGGGGGAGCGCTATTATCTTAGGGTTCTTCTAAACCACATGGTTGGCGCTACATCCTTTGAGGATCTAAGGACCGTTGATGGAGTGACTCTTCCAACCTTCCGTGAAGCAGCAGAAAGAAGGGGCCTGATCGAATCAGACAACACACTAGATGAGAGCCTTGCTGAAGCTACTCAGTGGATGATGCCATATGCACTGCGACGACTGTTTGCTACAATGTTGGTATTCTGTGAGCCGAGCAATGTGTTCGGACTTTGGGAAAAATACAAGGAAGCAATGTTAGAGGACTATCGACGCAATAATCAATCTAGCATTGCAGTGGAACAAATGGTCCTTGTAGATATTAGAAAAATATTACAATCAATGCAGAAGGACATAAATGAATTCCCACTTCCTCATATCAATGACACATATGACACCTGCAATGATATTCCTAGGGAGATTTATGAGGAGGCAAGCATTGAGGCCAGCAATGATGATGTCGCTCTTTCGGACACCCTTAATAAGGAGCAGAGGGCTGCCTTTGATGAGATTATGTCTGCTATTAATACCAAACGTGGGAGGTTGTTCTTCGTTGATAGACCTGGTGGCACGGGTAAAACTTATTTGTATAGGGCCCTTCTTGCAACTATACGCAGTCAGAATAAGATTGCCATAGCAACAGCTACATCTGGTGTTGCAGCATCCATAATGCCTGGTGGCAGAACCGCACACTCGCGCTTCAAGATTCCTCTTACCATTGATGATGGAGCTTATTGTAGTTTCACTAAACAAAGTGGCACTGCCGAGCTTCTACGGACCACATCTATTATTATTTGGGATGAGGCTTCCATGACAAAGAGGCAGGCTATCGAGGCGCTAGACAATAGCCTTCGTGATGTAATGGACCAACCTGACCTACCGTTTGGTGGGAAGACAGTGGTGTTTGGTGGAGATTTCAGGCAAGTCCTCCCTGTTGTTCGAAGGGGGTCAAGGGCTCAGATTGTCGGTGCTTCATTGCGGATGTCATACCTTTGGGAATCCATGCGACACCTCAAACTGGTGCACAACATGAGGGCACAAAGCAACCCATGGTTTGCAGAATACCTTTTACGTGTTGGTGATGGATCTGAGGAGTCCAATGGTGACGGTGACATCCGTCTTCCTGAAGACTCCTGAAGAGATATGTGTGCCACATACTGGGGAGGATGGTGATCTCGATACTCTAATAGATTGCATTTTCCCAGGGCTCAACGAGAACATGACAAAGAGAAAATACATCACTTCGCGAGCAATACTGTCTACACGGAATGACTGTGGATATGATTAACATGAGGATGATAAGTCGTTTTCAGGGGGACGAGATGGTGTACCATAGCTTTGACTCTGCGGTAGATGATCCAAACAACTACTACCCTCCGGAGTTCCTTAACACTTTGACCCCAAATGGTCTGCCTCCACATGTGTTAAAGCTGAAGATTGGTTGCCCAGTTATATTGCTTAGAAACATCGATCCTGCAAACGGACTTTGCAATGGTACGAGGTTGATCGTACGTGGGTTCCAAAAGAATACAATCAACGCAGAAATTGTTTTGGGGCCACATGCTGGAAATCGTGTTTTTTTGCCTCGCATACCTTTATGCCCGTCTGATGACGAGATGTTCCCATTTCATTTTAAGAGAAAGCAATTTCCGATTCGGCTTAGCTTCGCCATGACTGTCAACAAAGCGCAAGGGCAAACTATCCCAAATGTAGGACTGTACTTGTCTGAACCAGTGTTCTCACATGGTCAGTTGTATGTAGCGCTATCTAGAGCCACAGCTAGATCGAATATCAGGATCTTGGTTATTCCAGCAGTTGAGAAGGAGGTGAAGATTGGAAAGAAAAAGATCACAACGGTAAATGGTACATACATGAAAAACATTGTCTACAAAGAGGTGTTAAATCCTTAACTAAGGTAGTGTCTCGTGTTTATTACATTTATTTAATATTTTTGTTTTCCAAATGTCGATTCTAAGAGAAAATGGTGGCGGCAGAACGTCACGTCGAGGCAAGGAGGAAAGGGTGCTGAGGAGGGACTGCTATATTTTTTTCATATTGTCGGAGGCACGCCAGTTGAGAGAGAACCAAAAAAAATTTGAACGTGCAGAGCTTTTGGTTGTCAAAGATGTGCATTAATTCTATTAGAACTTTTGAAGGAGTAGAAACAAAAAAAATTGATTATGCAGAGCTTTTGGTTGTCAAAAGATGTGTATTGACGATTCTGTTGGAACTTCTGTAGGACTTAGCCCTGTGCATGGGTCCTCTAATCCACCTAACCCATGACAAGCATTGTCAAATGGATTGGGTGGATATAGGTTATGACCCATTAGACCCATGAGTTTCAGACGCGAGCCGGAGGCTAAAAAAACAAGGACGCCGACATATACTCTCTGTCTCTCTGACACCGGCAGCTTGTTCTAGAACTCGAGTTAGTCGTGAAGGTCGTAGTAGTTGCGGTACCCGTCGACGGCCAGGCACATGTCTTCGAGCGGCCACAACCTGCTGTCTAGACGCAGGTTTGCTGGCACTAGCGCGCTCCGCGTCACTACGTCCACGACGGATGGCGGCGGCGTTCGCGCCAAGCGCGGCAGCGGCGGCGCCGGCGCTGTGCACGACAACAGAACTTAGGCTAGCAGCAACATGCAGGTTGTGGCCGCGTTGTGCTCCCGCAAAGCAGCATGCATGACCAATGTGTGAGCAAAGCAGCAGCTCGCGCAGCATGCATGCAGGTGCACATCAATCAGGTATTCATTAGTAAAATTCAAGAACTCAAGTGAAAGATGAGTGATTCACGGGTTCGTTTAGTGATTTTACAGAGGTCTCAATGGTCTGCTTCTAACAGGTAAATGAGTTCGTGACTACATGTATGATCAGCAGTAGTAGTATTGGGATAAGAGAAATAAATGTAACCTCTGCTAGATAAATTTGCGAAATCTCATGTCAAAGAAAATAGACACGGAGTAGCAGTATTTGGGGCAACTAAAATCCATTTGATGACACATAAAGGAAGAACCATTACACGCCAACTTAGGCAAAAGCTACGACACCATTCACTCGTCACCATATATTCAAAATGAGCCAAAAGCCATATCACCGCATACTCAAAAGCACTGCCACAACAAAAGATAGTTCCAACAAAATGCTAAGACTCGGCTTTTCTCCATGACTACATTCTTCATTTTTGTTTGATTCGTGAAGAGTTCCTGCCTTCCAAGAAGGCATTAGTCTGCAGGTTGCAGCAGCTTCTAGAAATGGCAACAGCGGCAGCCAAACCTGCAGCGATCAGGTGAATGGATCTCTGGTTCTCCATTAATCCTATAAAACAATTAATTAACAAGTAATTAGTAGACAGTATAAATGAAACATAACTCCAATAAATAAAAGCTATAATTACCTTCTCCTGGCTTCATGCGCAGCTGCGATCTTCGGCTCAAAATGAATCCTACTAAATTCCATAGTCTCGAGTCGGCTCTCTAATCCAATTTAAAAAGAATAATGGCAGCAACATTAGTTTTTCATAGACAAGAGCACCCTAATAAATACTATCCAAATAATACATAACCAACATGACATACTTACCATCACTATTTCCACGCAACATTGTCAACACAACAATCTCACGATCTTCTTGTAGCTTTTTCCATTTCATTAGATTATCCGTAACTAACTTGTCGAGCACCTTTATCTTACAAATATTATGGCTACAAATTCAATTAAGATTACAAGAAAACATAAGAAATTTGAATTATCTTAAATACTAAAAGTTAAAATCCATGATATAAACATACGTGCTATCCAGTAGAAGCATATGTATAGTTGGGATCTTTCGATTATAGTCACCATCAGTTTGTGCAAATGAACTAACCATGATAGGCATACCAATAATATCTGACATTTGAATATAAAAAATAATAAATATTTGGTTAGAAAAAGGACATTTACAGCCTACACAAAAGGAAATTGGAGCACTTACCAACATATGTATCATTATCCATATAGAACTCCCATACTTTGTTAAAACACATAAAAGGTGGGAATAATGGAATTTGCTTCTCGTCCATGTTTCTGACCTCATTAACTGTTGTCACTGAGGTAAAACGACACACGACATCATTATCTGCCCACTTGTACTCCTGAGATCTCATAGTTGGTTGTGCGAACATCCGCCCCACAAAATATACTCGACCCTCTACAAGTAAAGGCTCGAGGCGATCAACTTCGCGATCATATATCACTGCGACCATTTTTTTAGCCTGTTACAAAAAAAGTAAATAGCTTGTGATGATCAAGGTTACTTTAAATATTGCTAAGTGTAGCTGAAACTAAAGGAGTAGATATGTATTATACCTTCTCATCCAACAACACCATGTAAAGCCTCTTTCTGCCTGGGGCAAACCTCTCCATGTGGAATTTGTGGAACACTCAGACACATAGAGTCCATGAGGTATGAGGATGCACGTCCTCAAAAGTTGGGATGCGTGATGCTTCGACTCTCTTACGCTTCAGTGACCCAGTCATCTTGTATTGAAAGAAGAATTGAGCATGTGAACCAGAAGATATATCAACTTTATGCAACTGTTTAAGTATTATATGTTCTTTCCTAGAAAAAAACGTGAGATCTAAAACTAAGACCATGCATATCAGAGTATAGTAAAAAAAATGCAGTACAAAGTTTACCGATTCATGATTTGCAGATAAAACATGCGATGTAAAGCTTAGACTTGCATATCAGAGTACAATAACATAGATAATTCCCAGAAAAAAGATGTGATTTAAAGCTTGCACCATGCATATCAGAGTACAATAATATAGATGCAGTACAAAGTTTATGGCACGATTCTTCTCAGAAAAAACATATTATGATCTAAGACTTGGACCATGCATATCAGAGTACGACAACATATCTAATTATGAACAGAACACAAGAATAGTTTTTTTTGTATTAGAAGGCACCTTTAGCCCAAACTGCATGTAGGCTTGAGGCTCTTGTCAACGACACCCACATGTATATATAGGGGAGGACTGATGACAAATGGACACATTTTGAAGGCGCGAACAAGATGAAGAAAATTTGGCACGTGAATTTGAAAGAGAGAGTAAGGAAGAGGGAGAGGGCGGCAGCAGGTGTTGCTCGGGAAAACACGATTTGCTACTCCTACAAAAGCAAGATTTGCAGTAGGGGAAGAGGCTAGCGGCGTCGAGCCCGAAGGGCAGCGTAGGAGAGCACGTAGGTTCTATGACAAGTGATGCTTGATTTGACTACACGGATAGGGGCGCCGTGTCTTGCCTCCCCGGCCAGCCTTGGCGTGCGGCAACCGAGCGGTCAAAAAAGAGGGAAACAATGGAAGCGGCAGCCAGCAACACTGCACGGCGGCTGCGCGTGGCGCGGCAGCCAGCAGCACTGTACGGCGGCTGCGCGTGGCGTGGTAGCAGCACTGCACGGTGGCTGCGCGCGGCGTGGGGGTGATCCGGCGTAGCACCATGTCATGATGCTCGCTCGCTCTCACACGCGCGCAAAGGGAGGGGTGAGGGATTGGATGGGAAACCACGGACGCTGCTGCTGCTCTCGACTTTTCCGCAGCCAGCATGACCGTTTGCGTTTCCTTCTCTGCTACTGCATGCGGCTCACAAGCTTTATGTCCTGAGGCAGATGCAGGGGAGCGGACGGAGCGGGCCTGTCGCCGAAAAGGTCACGCGCCCCATGCACTCTACCACTACAGGTCTAGGCATGCAGGGGGATCGATTGGAGACTGCTACGCAGGCAGGCACACAGCATGGTAAGGTCACATGTGCCAGGGCAGCGGCCAGGCGGCCAGGGCCTTGCAGGCCATCGCATCAGCTGCAAGCTAAGGTCTGCTGCTTTCTCCTGCAGGGCCTTGCAGGCAAGAAAGCTACAGGCTGGTGGTGTGCCGCCCGGAGAACACCTAAGGTTCCATATAAGCTTGATTTGACTAGACCCACCGTAGGCCATCGCATCATCCGCAAGCTAAGGTCTGCTGCTTTCTCCTGCCGGGCCTTGCAGGCAAGAAAGCTGCAGGCTGGTGGTGTGCCGGGCGGCTGGGCGACGCTAAAGTCAACACATCACCGCTAGGCTCTGCCCACTTCGAGCCAGCGGGTCAGCGGGAGGTGCCGCGCATCCCAGACCAGTGTGTAGTATCAGGCATCACATGAGCGCATCCCAGACCAGTGTGTAGTATCACGCCTTGGCCGGCACCGTTGCCCCTCCCGCCTCAGTCTTATGGCTTCCACCGCTACCTAGCCACATCAGCTCCTCCTCCTCTCGGCTGCAAGGAGTTGGACTCCGCGGGTTGAGCTGCGCATGTCCGACTGCAGCCACCTGAGGAACTGTAGCCGTGCACCATGGACGACGAGGCGACCCAGCAGCAACAGTCGCCCGCCGGCGCCGGCTGCGGCCCCTGGGAGGTGACCATTCGGCGTAGCGATGAAGGTGATGGCGTGGAAGCTGCAGAGGCCGCGCAGACGCTGGCGCTTGGTCCAGATGAAGGTTTGCCCTCCTCGGGCAGAAAGGTTTGGCCTCCTCAACCCATAATTTTAGATGTTCTCAAAATAGGAAGAATGCTAATGTAATAAAGAAATTAGGCAAGCTGAATATTGGCTACAGGCTATATTGATTTGTAAATGCAAAACTGAAATTTAGGCATCTAATTTCTTGCGTTTCATTGTTTTCAACCTGTGACATGTTTAGTTTGTTGTTGTGTGTGCTCTTGTAAGTATTTTTTCTGTCCTTAATCTAAAGATAACCATCAGCAGCCAATGTGGTCTCATAGAAACACTAGAAAACAGCACGGCTTTGCCATGCCCTTCATTGAATTTGGGCCAGTGTTTGGCCACCTTCAGATGGAATGTGCAAGAGTATCGCGCACTGGTTAATTTAGTTGAATGCAAATGCAAAGCTTGAAACTTATTTTTTCTCGAGTACAAAGCTTCAATTTTTGTTTTGCACAAATGAATAGAATTATGCATTGATATTACAGCATGCTGGTAATCCCTGAATTCATAGGAATTGCTAATGATGAATATTATTGATTAAACCTTGGTTTGTTTTCTTGTATATTCCTTTTGGTCTTCTGCTATTTTCTAGAATAATCACAAATGTCATAAAGATGATGTTGTTGGCTAAAATATTAATATGCAATGCTTAAGTATGTGAATTAAGGTTCACTGAAATATTTTTCTTGGTGCATTATTTCAGAGGTTTGCCAATTCAAGCAGAATTTGAATAAAAAACACAGTAAGCAAGTATTCTGAATTTTAAGTTTCAGAGTTAGTAATCTTGCTACTCAAGGACTAAATTTGTGAACAGACTCTAATAACACTTAAGTAGTTAACTGGAATAGATGATCAACGTCAGTCACACGGTACCTCCCTAGGAAGATCAAGCCCGTTCAGCAGGAAGCACAGTGAAATCCTGAATTCCTGATGGATAGTGCCCTCGGGCTGCATCCAACCAGATCATTTGTATCCACTAGATCCTAAAATTGCAGTAGATATGGAAGAAATTAAGCGACAAAAAACAAA
Source organism: Saccharum hybrid cultivar R570 (assembly GCA_038087645.1). Lineage (NCBI taxonomy): Eukaryota > Viridiplantae > Streptophyta > Magnoliopsida > Poales > Poaceae > Saccharum > Saccharum hybrid cultivar. Next base: position 37,701,841 of record JAQSUU010000307.1, on the reverse strand, counting down.
CATGAAAAGTGGAAGATAACATATATTCACAAATCATCACCTGCAGAGATTTGTAGAGCTCTCAATAAGTCAAAATTCAATAAGTTTGCTTCAGTAAATAAATACTATTTGCTTATCTCCTTGACCTGCTGAGGGTATAAGTATTGATGATTAATCTACTTCATGCTTTATGGCCAGAATTCTGCAAAAGAGAAGAAGAGGAAAAAGAGCCACAATAGTATCAGTACCTCCAATATTTTGCCCCAAAGGTAAACCATACTTAGCTGATCTTGGAAGATAAACTTATGTGGTTTTGTTATGATGTCATGAACTCACTATATTTTGGGACAAGTAGCTTTTTGCAGCAAAAATGTGATGGTAACCAAGATGTCCAAGAAGAGATGCTTAATAATACAAAAAAAGATAATGGACTTCCATTATGTGAATCTGAAGAGACATCACTGGATATCAAATCTGAAAAATCAATGTCAATTGTGGCTATCCCAGAAGGTAATAGAATTGTTTTTGCTTTTTTACATGTTCCTTCCCAAAAAGTAAATTATATTTTTCATGTGCTACATTTGTCATCTTCCTTACACAACTTTTTGTACAGATTATGTTTGCAACCAGGCTGATCTTGACATTATTGAGCCTATTAAAAAAATCCCTTGTAAACCTGGAAAGGAACAAGTTGTGCTCATTGATGATGCTTTCATAGACAGAATGAACATGGAGTGCCTTTTTCAGCCGAATGCATTTTTAAATGATCAGGTCATAGCATTTTTAAATGACCAGTTGATACATATGAAATATTTTTCCCAGGTATTTATAGTTCCGGTTACCTTACTTGTGCAGGTCATAAATGCATACATTACCTTATTAAGGGCTCAAGATCATCTGAAGTTGAGGGCTTGTGGTGAGGTCCTCCTCGAGAATTCTCTTATCTCCAGTATCCTCAAGAGGGATGGTGATCATAAAATTAAAATGGAGGACCTATATCCCACATATGACGAGAATGGAATTAGAACCATTGAGAAAAGGGTTTTAACGTACCTGGACCATGACATGGTAAAAATCAATTTATATTATGATTTACACTGCTGTATACAAAATATATACTTGTCTGATGCAATATGTACAATACTTACTTAGGTGTTTATTCCAATAAACATTGAAGACACCCACTGGTATCTTGCTGTGGTTAATGCCAAAAAGTACGAGATACAAGTGCTTGATTCAAAGGGCAATACATTTGGTCATCAAAACCTAACTCTTACTGTGAGTGTTTTTTTTTGCTACAAAGTGTTTTATTTGTTAGTTCATAAATAGATAATATATTTATGAAGCTAAAGATACTGTTCTGTCTATTGTCTACAGATCAAGGGACTGCAGAAACAAATAGATATTGTATCGCAGCACAAGAATCTTAATAAAGATCACAAGTGGCTGGACATCCAGGTTTCTTCTTGGCCTATTCGAGAGATATTCGAGCAGAAAATGTAGACAGATAAGTTCGTGCCAAATATTGTATTTAATAGAATTTTACTGTATTTATTGGATGTGTGATGTTCTTTTTGCTACTGCAGTTGTTCATGCGGTCTTTTTTTATTAAAGTATGTTGAACACTGGACTGGGGAAGGTCTGTCTAAAACCATAACTCAGGTATATCACATATGGTTACCATAGGTTGTTACATGTGCACTTAATGATATGTATTATAAAATGCTAATGCATCATATTTTGTAGGAAGTCATGACACAATTTAGGACAAAGTTGGCTGCTATTTTATTGTCGTCGGAGTTAAACAAGAGAAAAGGTTGTCTGTTAGTCAAAGTTGACGATGAAGCAATTGGAAGCCTGTCTGACGTTAAAATACTACAGAGTCCTAATAGTCCATGCAAGAGGAAAAAATACCATCAAATTTCTCCAGCATGCTCTCCTGATGGAGCTATGGACCCATTTTTATTGTGTGGCCTTTCCACATTTGACATGCCAACGACCAAGGAAGATTTGATAGACATGTTGTGTGACTATATCATGACAATTAATGATGCTGAGACATTGGAGTAAGCTTCTTATAATTTTGTGCATGCAGTAATATATATTACTCAAATGATCATATTATGGGTCATAACTTATCCTCTTATAGGACCAGTTGGGTACGGAGCTTCCAACCTTACAATATCTCCCTAATTGTCCGTCAACTCCAAGCATCACTAAGGATGAATGAACCAATGCCCACGGAATGTTTCAACATGGGTGTGCGGCTACTTGCATACAATGAGAATAAAAGGCTGACAAGTGCTAATGTGATGGTTTCAAAGCATTACATGGACCTGAGATTCAGTGTGAGTAAACTGTTTTTTATTATATAAGTATAGTCTTGTGCATTTTCTTAATAAGTAGTATATCCATAGTAAGTCGTCTTTCTCATGTTTCTAAATATATTTGTTTTCTGTAGACAATATACGAATCTGCGCTAAAGCCACAATCAGAGAAGCTTAATGTTCAAGAGTTGGCTAAATCATTAGAAACTTGGCCATATATGAAATATGATTCCTCACGCTGCAGATTTGTAAGGACATTTCTCTATGATTATTGTGAGCCCCTTTTTAAAACCCTAATTCCAATCATTGTGCAGCTTCTTATGCCATGGAAAAGAGGAGGCCTTAACCTTTTTGTGTTTGACCGTGAGGAAAAGACTCTCACTGTGCTTGATCCTACTCCTATTCCTGATTGGTGTAAAGATATACCATACAAACGCTATGTGCATAGAATTATCAATGTTTCCAACAGTTATAGACGTGCAATGGGAGTGGATGTCTTTCGGTGGAAACATATACTCCCAAGTAGCATTCGAGTCATAGAAGAAAGGTATCTTCATTTGAAACACCTTTTATTATGCTTTATATAGAGAAATGGACCGTTAAGTTGAACATTTTATTGTGCTATAGGGATTTAAATGCCTTCATCCTTCTGAAATTCATGTCTGCATGGAATAATGGAAAACTCATGCCAATCTCTACGGTGAGCACAATACTTTTATGTTTGTGGTCATCTATATATATGTATTTCCAATTTATTATTTATGTTTGTCTTGTGCACAGGTGGCCAAAGACTGCGGAAGGAATTTGTGATCAACCTATTGACGTATGACGGGAATTCACGGCGGTGCATGATTCCTCTATCCGTACGAGAATATCTTAGCCGCATCACGGGCTTAAGACAATGAAAGAGATAGTTGTGGAAGCCTTATCTATCATGCACTTATTTTGACATTGTTATTAAATCTGAGACTTATTTATTTGAATGTGGCTCGAAACATTATGTTGCTAAGCCAAGTTAAAATTTATTTGTTTTCATTTTGACCCACTACTTTTTTGTACTCTGAAAGCGTTGAAAATTTGAGCTCCTAATCTACTATTTTTTCTTACTTTTATTGTGTTGAATTGATTTGAAAATTTTAAGATTCCCGTAGCAATGCACAGGCATTTATCTATATCAAAATAATAATGAAAAAGACATGGGGATTTAGGGATTCAGGCATTCAGGCAATCAGACAATAATATTAGCATAGCATTTAGTAGTACGTACCAATATAGAAGGCATTCAGGCAAGAGGAAATATTTGCAGACTAGCAGTACTAATACAGCAGCTGAGCAAGAGAGGGCAGATCCAATCACCCAAGTGCTTACCTGCATAAGCAGCTGCTCCATTAGGGCCTCCCACTCCCGTGCCTCCGGTCGCTCACCCTCGCGACTCCTCATGAGAAGGACAAGGCCCGAGGTAGGCGCGGGCGTGGTCGTCGGGGTTGGAGCGAAGGAGCCGGCCAGGGCATGCACGCTGGGAAGGAGCCTCACCGGGGCGCCAGTTGACGGAAGCATGAGCTGCCGGGGCGCGCGTGTGGTACAACTTCGCAGGGAGCCTGAGCCGTCGGGCCGTGCAACCTGCCGAGGAGCGGGAGTCGGCGAGGCACGCCAGCTGCCGGGCCGCCGGATGCCGGGGAGCGCAGGCCGAGCGGCGGGGACGGAAGGGAATGGGAGGAGGAGACGCGGAGACGGTTACGGGAGATGGAGAGACAAGGTGGAAAGAGAAAAGGAGCCAGGAGAAATAAAATAGAGAGGAAAAATAAAAAAAGAGAACAAGATATTATGGGTAAAGAGTATTTACGCTTACCAACAATCAAAACAAGCTGCTTTTAAAAGCAAAAAAACTGATTGGTGAAGCTTAGCTGTACCAGACACGCATAGAAGAGAGATGGATCTGATTTTGATTTTCTTTTTCCATATAAATCTGATTTAAAAATTTTATGAATTCTTCCAAATATATTTGACTAAACCTAAATATTTTAAACGAAAAATACAATATAAATGTCTTACTACAAATCATGGGTGAAATCATAAATAGCCATAAAAACTAGGGGTAAAACCAATGGCCATATTTTTTATTTGTACACAAGTTAACATAGTTAGAGGAGAATGATGGAATATGGGCAAAGTGACGCTTCATTATGAAAACACAGATGTAAATCTACAAAATAAATAAAATATGGGCAAAATCACAATTTTCAATACAAAATTATGATCTTGACATGTCCAGCGGACCAATTGTGATTTTATCTTTATTTTTTAACTTCACCTCGCCTGAATCCTTAGAACTGAATTCTCGTAATAAACTATAGTTGTGGAAAAAGAATGAATAGAATCTAAAATTGGAGAAGAAAGAATCCATATATTCTATTTTTCGTCTTTCGCCTTATGAATTTAAGATAGGATCATATGTGAACTTTGAAAAGTTATAGAATCTTAAATTTCAAGTCAAAAAACCTAATTTTTTAAGTAGATTCCAATTTCTCCAAAACGGAGGGATCCAAACGGGACCCATGATTTTTACCTTGCTAATTTTTCATTTGCCCTTATTAGACCATGTAACGCTTTAACTTCATTATTGGTATCAAACATCGTGTCGAAAAGCCCTTTTTAGTGGAGTAACAAATTGAACTAACATAGTTTTTTCACCCGTAGCAACGCACGGGCATTGGCTAGTCTAAAATGATTTCCAAGCCTGTGGTATGTTTGGCTCAAACCGTGCACATATCTTGCACCAAGACAAACACTATCTCCAAATGGACCAAAACAAGCTTCCACTTGACATCATTACATAGGAGTACCATTGGGTGTGCCCAAAGCGATTTCCATGCCCGTGGTACATTAGGCACAAATCGTGCACCTTTCTTGCGCCGAGATTAAAATTATCTCCAAACATATGAAAATGAGCTTCCGTTAGTTCCACGTCACCTAGGTGCACAATAAGGTGCATGCAAAATGATTTCTGAGCCTATGGTATGTTTGGCCCAAATCGTGCATCAATCTTGCATCGAGATTCTATCTCCAAATGTTGCAAAATGAGTTTCCACTTGGCCCACGTCACGTAGGAGTACCATCGGTTGCGCCCAAAATGATTTATGAACCTATGGTACGCTCGGCACAAATTGTGCACATATCTTGCGTCGAGATTAACACTATCTCCAAACAAACTGGTACGATCTTCCACTTGATCTAGCCACCTAGGATTACCATCAGGTGTGCCCAACGCGATTTCAAAGCCTATGGTACATTTGGCACAAACCGTGTACCTATCTTGCATCGAGTTTAATACTATCTTTAAACGGTCCGAAGCGAGCTTTCGCTTGACCAATGTCACCTAGAAGCACCATCGGGTGTGCTTAAAAAGGTTTCCATGCCCATTGTACATTTGGCTCCAACTGTGCACCTGTCTTCCGTCAAGATTAATACTATCTCCAAACGGACCAAAACGAGCTTCCACTTGACTAATGTCACCTAGAAGTACCATCGGGTGTGCTTGAAAGGATTTCCATGCCCGTGGTACATTCGGTGCAAACCGTGCACCTCTCTTGCGTTAAGATTAATAGAATCTCCAAACTGTCCGAAACGAGCTTCCACTTGACCAATGTCACCTATAAGTTCCATCGGGTGTGCCTAAAAAGATTTCTATGCCCGTGGTACATTTGGCGCAAACCGTACACCCATTTGCACCTAGATTAACACTTTCTACAAATGGACCAAAATGAGCTTCCACTTGACACACGTCACCTAGGAGTACCATCGGGTGTGCCCAAAATGATTTCCATGCCCGTGGTACATTCGGCGCAAACCGTGCATCTATCTTGCACCGAGATTAACGCTATCTCTAAACGAATGTTGACGGTAGATAAGTATCATTTTTTAATCGTCAACATAGCATGAAAAAGGACTAAACAATAATTACCACTTAGATATAGGGGGTTTACTGACATAATTCCATGAGTTTCGGTGAATTCTATTTCTGCAGGGTGCCGTCTGAAAATAATCAAAGATGGCCCACATGTCAGGTTTACATAGAGAGAAAGAGACATGGATGGAAAAAGTATAATCTAGAAGGTTTGGGAAGCCATACCATGGGAGGTGGGACCCACCTGTCACTGTGACAGGGGTGGAAGCCCAGCCCTAGGGGCGGTCACCCCACCTAGGTGGCCAATCAGGCTCCACCACGCGGATCCTGCCTCCACCGCCTTTGAGGATGAATAATAATCGTTGATCAAGGTCGGTTTGATCCGAGGGCTGTGGTGCTTCCTAGAGGGCTATATAAGCAAGGCCCCTGGCCCTTGGAGGAGGCATCCCTTGAAACCCTAATTCATTATTTCCTGTGAGGATCAGCAGGGAGGGGTCCCTTGAATGGATCTCTCTCTTAGGGCACATATAAGAGAGATTAGCTTTGTAGTCTCCATGTGAGATTAGAGTTCTTCTAGATTGAGAGAGTTAGAGTGGAGGAATGAGTTGGAGGAAGCCCGACATGTTGGTGTCTCCTCTTCGGCTTGTACTTGCGGGATCAAGTCTCCTAGCTGTAACAGAACCGACCAAGTTATAAGAGCACAAGTACAAAAACAAGCGCCGAAGCACTCAAATTTTCGAACTTGAGCCCATATAATCCCGGTAGTCAATCGAAACCACGAAGGATTTCAAACCAACTTGCTTACAACCAAGATCGCATCATTCAACATAACACATCACACGTTACATTTCACAAGTAGTTCCGAAATCCACTTACAACACACGGAGTCGCGAATTATTACAAACCAAGTTCATAAAGTAGCGGAAGCATAACACACGCCATGGTTCAAATACTACTGCCATTCTTACTGATCAACATCCTGCAAAAGCATTAAGGAAAGTACATAACAGATGATCACGCCCGAGTGATCTAGTCCTCGTCACCCGCAGGGTGGAGACAGTTCTTGCAGAAGCCCTGGTAAAGCATGTCATCTGCAACAGGAGGGAATAAACCCTGAGTACTGGAATGTACTCAGCTAGACTTACTCATCAAAAACCAGAAATAAGATGACACCAAGGATTATGCAAGGCTTTCATAAGTGGGCTAGCTGACATCACATTTTGCAGAAAGGCATAAGTAATTGAAACTCTTTTAACCTGTACTAGCAGTTATTTTTAGCATTTACCTGACATCTATCTTAGCACCTGTACTAAACATTCACTTGATTATAGTCAAACAAATAATATCATTATATCCATAGCAGGTACAATGTGCGGCAACATTGTATCATTCACTTAACCATCTGTTCAATTTAATGAGATCTACGTTGCCGCTGCTCAAGTCAAGTGCTCACTAACCAGGAGCGACGGCGATTCGAATCGAATTCCTATCCAGCTGGAGGGGTATTTCTAACACTCACCGAGTCACGCCTAGCGAGGGCTGCTCAGGTCACCTTTGGTACAGTTCAGGAGCCGCGGGTCCGACTAATGTCGCATCCCCAAGGGCGACACTCTGCCAGGTGATAGGGACTCTAACCCCCCCTTGGTCTCACGCCAGTCTCCAAGCACATCCTTTCTCTCCTCCAAGATGTGACCTACCATTCGATTCCCGGCCTGAACTGTATTACTCGGCTTCGCGGTCAGAACGACTTATCCGGCCAACTAAGTATTAGACTGCGTTCAACATGACTCAAGGACGTACAGCGAATCGGTCCTTAAACGACTCAGACGGGCATAGCTCCGCACCCAAGACGTGAAGTGTCTTGCGGCTGCACTATCAAACTCCCGCCCGGTCTCAATTTCATTTTAAGGCATGGTTCCATCCACGATAGCCAATATAGCCACTCGTGACCCATTCCTACATCTTGCGGATGACCGGAAATCACCCGACTTCTACCGAACTAAGCAGGGCTAAGCATTGACACGTGCCTAAACCTAATTTAGGATTTAAGTACGATATCTGGACAAGGACATGTATAATGCAACAAGTGTTTTCACACAACTCCTACAACTTAATGCAGTAAACAAGTAAAAGTACTCAAGATTGATTTGTAAAACAATAGGGTCAGCATGCACTGGGGCTTGCCTTTCAGGAAGAGGACGGCCGATGATCAGGGCACTCAGGTAGATCTTCTGCGGGAACTCCTTCACCGGCTGGTTCCTCTGGCTCCCTCGGCTGCTCCTGATCTTCCTCCGGAATCGCCCCTTCGAACTCGAGGAGAGTCACCCCCTCCGGAACACCTATTGCAAGAATGCACAATAAATTTCATGGATGCATAATGAAGGATGCAGCATGCTCGGGATGAAATGCACTACAACCACTCCTAAAGCTCTATTCAAATCACTTCAATAATAAGTGCAAATCTCTTCTCCGGTAGAGAAGTACTTACATAATCTACACAACCTAATGCATAGTTGTTCCTCCTCTGTTAAGGCCCTAACACCTAACAATCACACGAACAACTTTACTTAAGTTACCACATCCAAGCACAAAATATTAAAGCAACACATTCTGGATAGCAGCTAAGTGTTTCAATCATAACAGGAGATTCCCAAATCCAAAAGACAAGATATAAGACAATCTGGAAAGCTTGTAAAATGCTCTACAAATCATTTTCAGACTTCAGCACTTAATTCCTAAGTTTTCCTAGTCGAAATTCTAGAGTTCCAGAAACTGTCCTCTCCAAACAGAGAGCAGCCATTTCTGAACAGCCACTTTAAACAGCAATAACTCCTAGACTACTAAGCCAAATGCCCCCAAATTTTTACACAAGCTAGTTTATCAAGTTTACTACCACTTTGGTATTCACAAGTTTCCCAGCAAACACCTTTATCAAGGATCAAACCCAAAAATGCTACCAGCTGTCCAGAGAAACTAGAAATGTGAAAATTAAATATTTATTTATATGTCAAACTTCCTCTATGACCAAACCAATGATACTAATAGTTCACACATGTCATAAAAACACCAGAAAGTAAGGTGTGCCAACCTAGAACATTTATTTTCACCCCTTTTCTTAATTTACTTAATTAATTAAGTGGGAAATTAAACTTATATGAAAACTGCTTATAAAATTCTACAAAAATTACAGGAGACTCTCTGACCTATAAAGAGGCTACTGTAAAAATTTGAACTAAAGTTATCTAAAGAAACTCCCTACACAAAATTCACAAGCCGAAAAGGCTGATTTTTGTATAATTAACAAATCACATTGAAAAGTATCAAACAACAGAACTCATATTTTTCTTAATCACTTTAGGGTACCAGGACACTTTCAACAAATTTATATGAACATTGCACATATAGAAAAATTACTAAAATTCATTCAAGTATTTCCTAAAATAACATGATATCATCATAACTTGAAAAATAATCAAGCACTAGTACCTAAATTTTTACCAGAGCTAGCACATGCATAAAATAACCTACTCACCAATTTTCATAATTTTTGGGACAATAAACTCTAGTTATTCATTTAACAAGTTTATACCCAATTTAAAACACATTTCAAAACCCTAATTAATCCTTCTAGAAAATAAACATCACATACATATTTGATATTTTTCCTAAATACTACACTTCATGCAGAGCCCAACAAAATTTAAATCACAATTTTTGGACAAGTTAAACCCTAGATATGAAATTCCTAAACATCATTTAAATCTGTGAAAAATAACTCAGGAATCAAACCCTAGAGCTACAGTCCTGGGCCGGCTACCCATCGCACGGCCCGCTATCCCGCGCGCGGCTTTACCTGGGCGACGCGACCCACTAGCGCGCGTGGCCCGCGATGGTCTCCCGCCCACGCGCGTGCCTGACAGGCGGGGTCCGCCAGACAGAGAGAGGGGACGCAGGGGAGGAACGGCGATGGCCGGAGCTCACCGCCGATGGCAATTCCGGCGAGACCGATGGCACCATCAGGTTAGCACCTAAGACCACACTGGTGGACCTAAAGGACACGAGGGCGGAGCGGCTTGAGGGGGCTCACCGTCACGATGGCGGATCACCTAGGCGGTGGTGGCGCACCTCGCCGTCGGTGACCCCGACACCCTACCCTAGACCCTCGGTGAGCACCCCCGCACTACCCCGAACCTAATACACCCACTAGCACGCGAAGGGGATGTCCAGAGGACCCTGGCCACGGAAAGCTGCCGCGCGGATGGACGCTGGCGAGGCACCGCGGCGGCAAAAACGACAATGTGGCCCTACCGTGGCTTGGCTGACTGCGTGGAGCGGACGAGAAGGTAGAGGGTTTCAAGGCGGAGCTGGTGGCTGGATTGGAGACGTGGTGGCACAATAGAGAGCGTGTGTGAGCTCACCGGAGCAAGGGCGGCGATGGCAGCTCGGTTTGTCCACCTGGGCGTGGAGAGAGCGAGAGAGAGAGGCAGAGGCGCGAGTGAGGGAGAGGGCGGCATCGATGTGCTCTAGAGACCCGCTCCGACCTGACTGGTGGGGCCGAGGCCGGCGTACAGCCGCCATGGTGCGTTCACGCGACGGCAATGGCCTGAGACCGATCGGCCACCGAAAACTGACGAAACTGAATCGAAGTCCGAAAGTAGTGACTGACAAGGCGATTTCATCATTGATTAACTCCCAAACTAGCTCGATCTAGCAAAAATTGATAACGGTAAAGTTGTAGAGCTACATGAGTACTACAACTTTGCCAATTGGAGCTTGGCCTAGTTCGACATGGTTTGCAAGTTACATGGCTCCCAAGTAGGGTTCAGTGAAACTGTAATGCCGTCCCAGACTTAGCCAAAATGCTAAGTCACAAAACAGCCCCTAATACTGCCTTGTGGGCCACTTTTGAGCATGTTCAAGACATTTTCATGAGATGGCCATATTGAGACTTTTGTTCCCCATGAAATTCTCTACAACTTTGCTTAAGGTTGCTCCTCCATGCACAGTCTCTAAGCTAGACTTTTTAATTGGTCAAACCAAAGCATTCTAGGGTCCATTATTGGTCAACAACACATTGGAGGGTATTTTGGTCAATTTGGTCAATATGAACATTGCTCCACTAGTTACCCTAAGTGTAATTAAGGTGTTGTAAGATCTAATTAGCCACTCTACCCCTTAGTTACACAAAAATACTAGTGTCATATAATTGGAAACAAGCAAAACCCTAAATCCACCCAAAATGTTGCAAGAACATGTTGCACATGTTTCAATATTTTGTTGCATCAATTGAGCCTACCATGGTGTACTAAACACATTGTAATACCTCAAAACATGTGACCCAAAGTTGTATCTACAAGTTGCACCACTCACATTTCATAAGCAAGCACTTTGTGAAACAAAACACATTAAGGCATGTTGCATACTCATGTTGCAAGCAAAATAAAGATATGGATGATATTAATGATGCTCATGCTTATGAAATGCAATGCAATTAAGGAAGCTAAACACCTGAGGTGTTACACTAACCTGAGGCTCTGTTCTAGGATTCTTCGGTAATTCAACTTCCAATACTAAGTACGTTGTTATTATCGTTCTATGGTTTACGAGTTTACTTTATTCTCTTCCATGGTAGAGGGTAGGGTAATCGTATGTAGCATAAGCGTGGTGCTTAGGCTAGAGATACTCATAGATATCCCCTGTCTGGCCAGATCCATGGTAGTAGTGCGGGACGTGACAATCTTATTGCTTCCTTTGTACCCCACATCCCGTTAGAAGGATTGGTAGGATTAAGTGCCCAGGTTAAGCATCCTCTGTGGTGTCTCTTTTCCATCGGTATGTCCCCATAGACCAATAGTTTCATAGCTTACCATAGGTTGGAACCAGACTATCGTCGTAATCTTCTCTAATCGCTTATATCTTCGCTACCTTGTAGTGCGACCTAGGGGTTAAGTATAGATTTAGGTTAGTCATCGCACGCTTTCTCCTTGCGGATAAACAAATACGATACTCTGGAAATATCGCTCGGGTGAAATGCTCACCGATATCCGTGTGCTTGCGGATCCTTTTCTGTGTGTGTTAACAAATATCAACAATGGACTAAAATGATCTTCCACTTGACCCACGTCACCTAGGTGTACCATCAGGTGCATCCAAAATGATTTCCAAGCCAATGGTACATTCGTCTCAAACCGTGCACCTATCTAGCACCAAGACTAACACTATCTCCAAACGGACTAAAACAAGCTTCCACTTGACATACATTACATAGGAGTACCATTGGGTGTGCCCAAAGCGATTTCCATGCTCGTGGTACATTAGGCACAAACCGTGCACCTTTCTTGCGCCGAGATTAAAACTATCTCCAAACATATCAAAATGAGCTTCCGTTTGTTCCACGTCACCTAGGAGTACAATAAGGTGCGAGCAAAATGATTTTTGAGCCTATGGTATGTTTGGTCCAAATCGTGCACCTACCTTGCGTCAAGATTCTATCTCCAAATGTTGCAACATGAGTTTCCACTTGACCCACGTCACGTAGGAGTACCATTGGTTGCCCCCTAATATGATTTATGAACCTATGGTACGTTCGGCGGAAACCGTGCACCAATCTTGTGTCGAGATTAACACTATCTCCAAACAGACTGAAATGATCTTCCTCACAATCTACACCACCTAGGATTACCATCTGGTGTGCCCAAAGTAATTTCAGAGCCTATGGTACATTTGGCGCAAACGTACAACTATTTTACCTCGAGATTAATACTATTTCCAACCAGACCGAAATGAGCTTCCACTTAACCAATGTCACCAAGAAATACCATCGGGTGTGCCTAATGCCCATGGTACATTGGTTGCAAACTGTACACCGATCTTGCGCCCAGACAAAAACTATCTCCAAATGGACCGAAATGAGCTTCCACTTGACACAGTCACCTAGGAGTACCATCGGGTGTGCCCAAAATGATTTCCAAGCCCATGGTACATTCGGTGCAAACCATATCTAGCGCTGTGATTAACACTATCTCTAAACAGACCAGAATGAGCTTCCACTTGACCCACGTCACTTTGGAGTACCATCGGGTGCGTCCAAAATAATTTCCAAGCCTATGGTAGGTTCGGCGCAAACTATGCACCTATGTTGCGCCGAGACTAACACTATCTCTAAACAGACCAAAACAAGCTACCACTTGACATACATTACCTAGGAGTACCGTCAGGTGTGCCTAGAGTGATTTCCATGCCCATGGTACATTAGGCGCAAACCGTGCTCCTATCTTGCGCAAAGATTAACACTATCTCCAAACGGATCGAAATGAGCTTCCGCTTGTCCCACGTCACCTTGGAGTACCATCGGGTGCTTCCAAAATGATTTTCAAGCCTATGGTATATTCAGCGCAAACCGTGCACCTATCTTGCATCAAGATTAACACTATCTGCAAACAGACTGAAACAATCTTCAAAGCGAGTTTAGAGCCGATGGTGCATTTGGCACAAACTGTGCACCTATCTTGCGTCGAGATTAATACTATCTCCAAACGGTCTGATATGAGCTTCCACTTGACCAATGTCACCTAGAAGTACCATTGGGTGTGCCTGAAAAGATTTCCATGCCTGTGGTACAATTGGCGTAAACTGTTCAATGATCTTGCGCCTAGACTAACACCATCTCCAAATAGACTGAAACGAGCTTCCACATCACACACATCACCTAGGAGTACCATCGGGTGTGCCTGAAAAGATTTCCCTGCCCATTGTACATTTGGCACAAACCATGCACCTATCTTGCGTCGAGATTAATACTATCTCTAAATAGTATGAAATGAGCTTCCACTCGACCCATGTCACCTAGAAGTACAATCGGGTGTGCTTGGAAAGATTTCCATGCCCGTGGTACATTTGGCATAAACCGTTCACCGATCTATAGCCTAGGCTAACACTATCTCCAAATGGACCGAAACAAGCTTCCACTTGACACACGTCACCTAGGAGTACCATCAGCTGTGCCCAAAATGATTTCCATGTGGTGGTACATTCAGCGCAAACCGTGCACCTATCTTGCGCCGAGATTAACGGTATCTTTAAATGGACACAAATGATCTTCGACTTGGCCCACGTCACCTAGGAGTACCATCGGGTGCGTCCAAAATTATTTCTAAGCCTATGGTACGTTTGGCGCAAACCGTGCACCTATCTTGCGCCGAGACTAACACTATCTCCAAACGGACCCAAACAAGCTTCCACTTGACATACATTACCTCGGAGTACCATCGGGTGTGCCCAGAGCGATTTCCATGTCAGTGGTACATTCGTCGCAAACTGTGCACCTATCTTGCACCGGATTAAAACTATCTCTAAACAGATCGAAATGAGCTTTCGCTTGACCCACGTCACCTAGGAGTGCTATCGGGTGCATCCAAAATGATTTCCAAGCCTATGGTACGTTCAGCACAAACCGTGCACCTATTTTGCGTCGAGATGAACACTATCTCCAAAGAGATGAAACGAGCTTCCACTTGATGTACGCCACCTAGGAATAACATCTGGTGTGCCCAAAGCAAGTTCAGAGCCTATGGTACACATGGCACAAACCATGCACCTATCTTGCCTCAAGATTAATAATATTTCCAAATGAATCAAAACGACCTTCCACATGACCAACGTCTCCTAGAAGTACCATTGGGTGTGCCTGAAAAGATTTCCATGCCCGTTGCACATTCGACGCAAATCGTGCACCTATCCTGCGTCGAGATTAATACTATCTCCAAATGGTCCGAAATGAGCTTTCACTTGACCAATGTCACCTAGAAGTACCATCGGGTGTGCCTGGAAAGATTTCTAGGCCCATTGTACATTCAGCACAAACCATGCACCTATCTTGCATCGAGATTAATACTATCTCTAAATGGTCCGAAACGAGCTTCCACTTGACCAATGTCACCTAGAAGTACCATCGGGTGTGCATGAAAAGATTTACATGCCCATGGTACATTCGGCACAAACCGTTCACCGATCTTTAGCCTAAACTAACACTATCTTCAAATGGACGAACGAGCTTCTACTTGACACATGACACGTAGGAGTACCATCGGGTGTGCCCAAAATGATTTCCATGCCTGTGGTACATTCAGCACAAAACCGTGCACCCATCTAGCGCTGAGGTTAACACATCTATAAACAGACCAAAAGAGCTTCCACTTGACCCACATCACATAGGAGTACCATCAGGTGTGCCCAAAATAATTTTCATGTAGTGGTACATTCAGTGCAAACTATGCACCTATCTTGCGCCGAGATTAAACTGTCTCTAAACTGACCGAAACAAACTTCCACTTGACCCACGTCAAGTAGGAGTACCATCGGGTGTGCCCAAAATAATTTCCATGCGGTGGTACATTCGGCACAAACCGTGCACCTATCTTGTGCCGAGATTAACACTATCTCTAAATGGACTAAAATGAGCTTCCACTTGACCCACGTCACCTAGGAGTGCCATCGGGTGCGTCCAAAATGATATCCAAGCCTGTGGTATGTTCGGCACAAACCGTGCACCTATCTTGCGTCGAGATTAACACTACCTCCAAACAAACTGAAATGATCTTCCACTTGATCTACATGACCTAGGAGTAGCATCTGGAGTGCCTAAAGCGAGTTCAGTGCCTATGGTACATTTGGCGCAAACCAAACACCTATCTTGCCTCAAAATTAATACTATGTCCAAACGGACCGAAACGAGCTTTCACTTGACCAATGTCACCTAGAAATACCGTCGGGTGTGCCTGAAAAGATTTCCATGCCCATTGTACATTCGACGCAAACTGTCTTGCACTAGATTAAAACTATCTCCAAATGGAACGAAATGAGCTTCTGGTTGACCAACATCACCTAGGAGTGTCATCGAGTGCGTCCAAAATGATTTCCAAGGCTATGGTATGTTCAGCGCTAACCGTGCACCTATCTTGCGCCGAGACTAACACTATATCCAAACAGATTGAAACAAGCTTCCACTTTACAGAAGTTACATAGGAGTACCATCGGGTGTGCCCAAAATGATTTCTATGCCCGTGGTACATTAGCCGCAAACCGTGCACCTTTCTTACGTCGAAATTAAAACTATCTCCAAACAGATCGAAATCAGCTTCTACTTGATCCACGTCACATAGGAGTACAATTAGGTGCATCCAAAATAATTTCCGAGCCTATGGAACGTTTGGTGCAAGTCATGCACCTATCTTGTGTCGAGATTAACACTATCTCCAAATGTTCCAAAACGAGTTTCCACTTGACCCACATCATGTAGGAGTACCATCGGTTGCTCCAAATGATTTTTAAACCTATGGTACGTTCGGTGCAAACCATGCACCTATCCGACGTAGAGATTAACACTATCTCCAAATAGACTGAAACATTCTTCGACTTGATCAACAACAGCTAGGAGTACCATCTGGTCTGCCCAAACCAATTTCAGAGCCTTTGGTACAATTGGCGCAAACCGTGCACCTATCTTGCCTCGAGATAAATACTATCTCCAAACATACCAAAATGAGTTTCCACTTGACCCACGTCACTTAGACCATTGGGTGTGCCCGAAATGATTTCTATGCCAGTGGTACATTCGGCGCAAACCACGCGCCTATCCTGCACCTAATACCATCTCTAAACGGACTGAAACGAGCTTCCACTTGACCCACATCACCTAGAGTACCATCGGGTGCGACCAAAATGATTTCCAAGGCTATGGTACGTTCGGTGCAAACCATGCACCTATCTTGCGTCGAGATTAAAACTATCTCCAAACAGACTGAAACAATCTTCCACTTGATCTATGTCACCTAGGAGTACAATCTAGTCTGCACAAAGCGATTTTAGAGCCAATGGTACATTTGGCCCAAACCGTGCACCTATCTTGCCTTGAGATTATTACTATCTCTGAACAAACCGAAACGAGCTTCCACTTGACCAACGTCACCTAGAAGTACCATCGGGTGTGCTTGAAAAGATTTCCATGCCCGTTGTACTTTCGGTGCAAACTGTGCACCAATCATGCGTCAAGATTAATACTATCTCCAAATGGTCCGAAACGAGCTTCCCTTGACCAATGTAACTAAAAGTACCTTCGGGTGTGCCTCAAAAGATTTCCAAGCCCGTGCTACATTCGGCGTAAACCATACACCGATCTTGCGCCTAGACTAACACTATCTCCAAATGGACTGAAATAAGCTTTCAGTTGACACATATCACCTAGGAGTACCATTGGGTGTGCCAAAATGATTTCTAGGCCCGTGGTACATTCGGCGCAAACCGTGCACCCATCTAGCGCTGAGATTAACACTATCTCTAAACAAACTGAAATGAGCTTCCACTAGACCCACATCACCTAGGAGTACCATCGGGTGTGCCCAAAATGATTTCCTTACGGTGGTACATTCGGCGCAAACCGTGCACCTATCTTGCGCCAAGATTAACACTATCTCTAAACGGACCAAAATAAGCTTCCACTTGACCCACATCACCTAGGAGTACCATCGGCTGTGTCCAAAGTGATTTCCAAGTCCATGGTACGTTCGGCGCAAACCATGCACCTATCTTGCCCCGAGACGAACCTATCTCCAAATGGGCCAAAACAATCTTCCACTTGACATACATTACCGGGGAGTACCATCGGGGCTGCCCAAAGCGATTTCCATGCCAGTGGTACATTCATCTCAAATCATGCACCTATCTTGCACCAGATTAAAACTATCTCCAAATGCATCTAATTCAGCTTCCACTTGACCCACGTCACCTAGGACTACCATCGGGTGCTTCCAAAATGATTTCCTAGCCTATTGTACGTTCGGTGCAAACCGTGCACCTATCTTGCATCAAGATTAACACTGTCTCTAAACAGACTAAAACAATCTTCCACTTGATCTACACCACCTAGGAGTACAATCTGGTCTGCCCAAAGCGATTTTAGAGCCTATGGTGCATTTGGCGCAAACCATGCAAGTATCTTGCGTCAATATTAATACTATCACCAAACGATCCGAAACGAGCTTCCATTTGACCAATGTCACTTAGAAGTAGCATCGGGTATGCCTAAAAAGATTTCCATGCCCGTGGTACATTCGGCGCAAACCGTTCCCCGACTTGAGCCTAGACTTACCCTATCTCCAAATGACCCGAAACAAGCTTCCACTCGACCAACATCACCAAGAAGTACCATTGGGTGTGCTTGAAAAGATTCCCATGCCCGTTGTACATTCGGTGCAAACCGTGCACCTATCTTGCATCAAGATTAATACTATCTCCAAATGGTCCGAAACGAGCTTCCACTTGACCAATGTCACCTTGAGGTACCAACGGGTGTGCCTGAAAAGATTTCCACGGCCCGTGGTACATTCGGCGCAAACCGTTCACCTATCTTGCGCCTAGGCTAACAATATCTCCAAATAGACCGAAACGAGCTTCCACTTGACACACATCACCTAGAAGTACCATCGGGTGTGCCCAAAATGATTTCCATGCGCATGATACATTTGGCAAAAACCGTGCACCCATCTAGTGCTGAGATTGATATTATCTCTAAACGGACCGAAACGAGCTTTCACTTGATCCATGTCACCTAGTAGTACCATCGGGTGCGTCCAAAATGATTTTCAAGCCTATGGTACATTCGGCACAAACCGGGGACCTATCTTGCGCCGAGACTAACACTATCTCCAAATAGACCGAAACAAGCTTCCACTTGACATACATTACCTAGGAGTACCATTCGGTGTGCCCAAAGTGACTTCCATGCTAGTGGTACATTGGTCGCAAACCGTGCACCTATCTTGCACCGGATTAAAACTATCTCCAAACAGATCGAAATGAGCTTTTGCTTGACCCACGTCACCTAGGAGTGCCATCGGGTGCGTCCAAAATGCTTTCTAAGCCTATGACACGTTCGGCGCAAACCGTTCACCTTTCTTGCATCGACATTAACACTATCTCCAAACACACTGAAACGATCTTCTAGTTGATCTACAACCCCTATGAGTACCATCTGGTGTACCCAAAGTGATTTTAGAGCCTATGGAATATTTGGCGCAAATCGTGCACCTATGTAGCCTAGAGGTTAATACTATCTCCAAACGGACCAAAACGAGCTTCCACTTGACTAACGTCACCTAGAAGTACCATCGGGTGTGCCTAAAAATATGTCCATGCCCATTGTACATTTGGCATAAACCGTGCACCTATCTTATGTCGAGATTAATACAATATCCAAACGGTCTGAAATGAGCTTCCACTTGACCAATGTCACCTAAAAGTACCATCAGGTGTGCCTGAAAAGATTTCCATGCCCGTTGTACATTCGGCGCAAACCATGCACCTATCTTGAGTTGAGATTAATACTATCTCCAAGCGGTCCAAAACGAGCTTCCGCTTCACCAATGTCACCTAGAAGTACCATCGGGTGTGCCCGAATAGATTTCCATGCCCGTGGTACATTCGGCGCAAACCATGCACCGATCTAATGCCTAGACTATCACTATCTGCAATAGACCAAAAGGAGCTTCCACTTGATACACGTCACCTAGGAGTACCATCGGGTGTGCCCAAAATAATTTTCATGGCCATGGTACATTTGGCGCAAACCGTCCACCCATCCAGCGCTGAGATCAACACTGTCTCTAAATGGACCGAAACGAGCTTCCACTTGACCCACATCACCTAGGAGTACCATCGGGTGTGCCGAAAATGATTTCTAGGCCCGTGGTTCATTCGACGCAAACCGTGCAACCACCTAGGGCAGAGATTAACACTATCTCTAAGCGGACTGAAAGAGCTTCCACTTACCTACGTCACCTAGAAGTACCATCTGGTGTGCCAAAAATGATTTCCATGTAGTGGTAAATTCGGCGCAAACTATGCACCTATCTTACGCCAAGATTAACACAGTCTCTAAACGGACCGAAATTAGCTTCCACTTGACCCACGTCACCTAGAAGTACCATCGGGTGTGCCCAAAATGATTAACAGCGGTGGTACATTCGGCGCAAAGCAAGCACTTATCATGCGCCGAGATGAACACTATATCTAAACGGATTGAAATGAGCTTCCACTTGATCCATGTCACAAAGGAGTACCATCGGGTGTGTCCAAAATGATTTCCAAGCCTATGGTGCGTTCAGCGCAAACTGTGCACCTATCTTGCGTTGAGGTTAACACTATCTCCAAACAGACTGAAAAGATCTTCTACTTGATCTATGCCACATAGGAGTACCATCTGGGGTGCCCAAAGCAATTTCAGAGCCTATGGTACATTTAGCACAAACGGTGCACCTATCCGGCCTCGAGATTAATACTATCTCAAAATGGACCGAAACAAGCTTTCACTTGACCAACGTCACCTAGAAGTACCATCGGGTGTGCCTGAAAACATTTCCATACCCGTTGTACATTCAGCGTAAACCGTGCACCTATCTTGCGTCGAGATTAATACTCTCTCCAAACGGTCCGAAACGAGCTTTCAATTGACCAATGTCTCCTTTAAGTACCATCGGGTGCGTTTGAAAATATTTCCATACCCATGGTACACTCGACGCAAACCGTTCACTGTTCATGCACCTAGACTAACACTATCTCCAAATGGACCGAAACAAGCTTCCACTTGACACACGTCACCTAGGAGTACCATCGGGTGTGCCCAAAATAAATTGCATGCCCGTGGTACATTCGACACAAACTATGCACCCATCTAGCACTGAGATTAACACTATCTCTAAATGCACTGAAAGAGCTTCCACTTGACCCATGTCACCTAGGAGTACCATCGCGTGTGCTCAAAATGATTTCCATGCCGTGGTACATTCGGCGCAAACTGTGGACCTAACTTGCGCCGAGATCAACACTATCTATAAACGGAACGAAACATGCTTCGACTTGACCCACGTCACTTAGGAGTTCCATCGGGTGTGCCCAAAATGATTCCATGCGGTGGTACATTCGGCGCAAACTATCCACCTATCTTGCGCCGAGATTAACACTATCTCTAAACGGACCGAAATGAGCTTCCACTTGACCCACGTCAGCTAGGAGTACCCTCGGATGCATCTAAAATAATTTCCAAGCCTATCGTATGTTCCACCCAAACCATGCATCTATCTTGCATTGAAATTAACACTACCTCCAAACAAATTGAAACGATCTTCCACTTGATCTACGCCACTTAGGAGTACCATTTGGTGTGCGCAAAGCGATTTCAGAGCCTATGGTACATTTGGCATAAACCGTGCACCTATCTTGCCTCGAGATTAATACTATCTCCAAACAGACCAAAATGAGCTTCCACTTGACCAATGTCACCTAGAAGTACCATCGGGTGTGCCTGAAAAGATTTCCATACCCGTTGCACATTCGGTGCAAACCATGCACCTATCCTACGTTGAGATTAAGACTATCTCCAAATGGTCCGATACGAGCTTCCACTTGACCAATGTCACCTAGAAGTACCATCAGGTGTGCCTAAAAAGATTTCCATGCCCGTTATACATTCCGCGCAAACCATGCACCTATCTTGCATTGAGATTAATACTATCTCCAAACGGTCCAAAATGAGCTTCCACTTGACCAATGTCACCTAGAAGTACTATCGGGTGTGGCTGAAAAGATTTCTATCCCCGTGGTACATTCAGCGAAAACCATACGCTGATCTTGTGCCTAGCCTAACACTATCTCCAATTGGACCGAAATGAGCTTCCACTTGACACAAGTCACCTTGGAGTACCATCGGGTCTGCCCAAAATGATTTCCATACCCATGGTTCATTCGGTGCAAACCATGCACCTATCTTGCGTCGAGATTATTACTATATCTAAATGGTCCAAAATGAGGTTCCACTCCACCAATGTCACCTAGAGTACCATCGGGTGTGCCTGAAAAGATTTTCGTGCCGTGGTGCATTTCGGCGCAAACTGTACACCAATCTTGCACCTAGACTAATGCTATCTCCAAATATACCGAAATGAGCTTCCACTTGACACACGTCACCTAGGAGTACCATCGGGTGTGCCCAAAATGATTTCCATGCCCGTAGTACATTCGGCACAAACCATGCACCCATCCAGCGTTGAGATGGACACTATCTCTAAACGGACCAAATCGAGCTTCCACTTGACCCATGTCACCTAGGAGTACCAACGGGTGTGCCCAAAATGATTTTCATGCGGTAGTACATTCGGCGCAAACCGTGCACCTATCTTGTGTCGAGATTAACGCTATCTCTAAACGGACCGAAACGAGCTTCCACTTGAGCCACGTCACCAATGAGTGCCATCAGGTGCATCCAAAATGATTTCCAAGCCTATGGGATGTTCGGCGCAAGCCATGCAACTATCTTGCGTCGAGACTAACACTATCTCCAAACGGACCGAAACAAGCTTCCACTTTACATACATTATCTAGAAGTACCATCGGGTGTGCCTAAAGTGATTTTCATGCCAGTGGTACATTCGTCGCAAACCCTGCACCTATCTTGCACCAGATTCAAACTATCTCAAAATGGATCGAGATGAGCTTTCGCTTGACCCACGTCACCTAGGAGTACCATCGGGTGCGTCCAAAATGATTTCCAAGCCTATGGTACCTTCGGCACAAACCATGCACCTACCTTGTGTTGAGATTAACACTATCTCCAAACACGCAAAAATGACCTTCCACTTGATCTACGCCACCCAAGAGTACCATCTGGCGTGCCCAAAGCGATTCAAAGCCTATGCTACATTTGGCTCAAACTGTGCTCCTATCTTGTCTCGAGATTATACTATCTCCAAACAGACCAAAACAAGCTTGCACTTGACCAACATCACCTAGAAGTACCATTGGGTGTGCCAAAAAAGATTTCCATGCCGTTGTACATTCGGCGCAAACCCACTATCTTGCGTCGAGATTAATACTATCTCCAAATAGTACGAAACGAGCTTCCACTTGACATACATTACATAGGAGTACCATAGGGTGTTCCCAAAGCAATTTCCATGCCCGTGGTACATTAGGCGCAAACCGTGCACCTTTCTTGCGCCCAAATTAAAACTATCTCCACACAGATTGAAATCAGCTTCCGCTTGATCCACGTCACATAGGAGTACAATCAAGTGCATCCAAAATGATTTCTGAGCCTATGGTATGTTTGGTGCAAATCATGCACCTATCTTGCGTCGAG
This sequence comes from Saccharum hybrid cultivar R570, assembly GCA_038087645.1. Lineage (NCBI taxonomy): Eukaryota > Viridiplantae > Streptophyta > Magnoliopsida > Poales > Poaceae > Saccharum > Saccharum hybrid cultivar. Next base: position 37,678,443 of record JAQSUU010000307.1, on the reverse strand, counting down.
ATTAACACTATCTCCAAATGTTCCAAAACAAGTTTCCACTTGACCCACGTCACGTAGGAGTACCATCGGTTGCGCCAAATGATTTCTGAACCTTTGGTACGTTCGACGCAAACCGTGCACCTATCTTGCATCAAGATTAACACTATGTCCAAACAGGCTAATACGAACTTCCAATTGATCTACGCTAGCTAGGAGTGCCATCTGGTGTGCCCATAGCGATTTCAGAGCCTATGGTACATTTGGCGCAAACAGTGCACCTATCTTGCCTCAAGATTAATACTATCTCCAAACAGACCGAAACGAGCTTCCACTTGACCAACATCACCTAGATGTACCATCGGGTGTGCCTGAAAAGACTTCCATGCTAGTTGTATATTCGGTGCAAACTGTGCAACTATCTTGTGTCGAAATTAATACTATCTCCAAAAGGTCCAAAACAAGCTTCCAATTGACCAACGTTTCACCTAGAAGTACCATCTGGTGTGCCTAAAAAGATTTCCATGCCCGTTGTACATTCAGCGCAAACCATGCACCCATATTGCGTAAGATTAATTCTATCTCCAAATGGTCCAAAACGAGCTTCGACTTGACCAATGTTACCTAGAAGTACCATCGGGTGTGCCTGAAAAGATTTCCATGCCTATGGTACATTCGGCGCAAACCATACACCGATCTTGCGCCTAGACTAACACTATCTCCAAATGGACCGAAACAAGCTTCCACTTGACACATGTCACCTAGGAGTACCATCGGGTGTGCCCAAAATGATTTCCATGCCTATAGTACATTCGGCGCAAACTGTGCACCCATCTAGCATTGAGATTAACACTATCTCTAAATGGACCGAAAGAGCTTCCACTTGACCCACATCACCTAGGAGTACCATCGGGTGTGCCCAAAATAATTTCCATGCGGTGGTACATTCGGCGGAAACTGTGCACCTAACTTGCGCCGAGATCAACACTATCTCTAAACGGACCGAAACATGCTTCCACTTGACCCACGTCACCTAGGAGTACCATCGGGTGTGCCCAAAATGATTTCGATGCGATGGTACATTCGGCACAAACCATGCACCTATCTTACGCCGAGATTAACACTATCTCTAAACGGACCGAAACGAGCTTCCACTTGACCCACGTCACCTAGGAGTACCATTAGATGCATCCAAAATAATTTCCAAGCCTATCGTATGTTCCGCGTAAACCGTGCATCTATCTTACGTTGAAATTAACACTATCTCCAAACACACTAAAACGATCTTCCACTTGATCTATGCCACCTAGGAGTACCATCTGGTGTGCCCAAAGCGATTTCAGAGCCTATGGTACATTTGGCGCAAACCGTGCACCTATGTTGCCTCGAGATTAATACTATCTCCAAACAGACCAAAATGAGCTTCAACTTGACCAACGTCACCTAGAAGTACCATCGGGTGTGCCTGAAAATATTTCCATACCCGTTGCACATTCAGCGCAAACCAAGCACCTATCTTGCGTTGAGATTAATACTATCCCCAAACTGTCTGATACGAGCTTCCACTTGATCAATGTCACCTAGAAGTACCATTGGTGTGTCTGAAAAAATTTCCATCCCCATGGTACATTCGACGAAAACCGTACACTGATCCATTGCTAAGATTAACACTATCTCTAAATGGACCGAAAGAGCTTTAACTTGACCCACGTCACCTAGGAGTACCAACGGGTGTGCCCAAAATGATTTCCATGCGGTGGTACATTCGGTGCAAACTGTGCACCTAACATGCGCTGAGATTAAAACTGTCTCTAAATGAACCAAAATGAGCTTCCACTTGACCCATGTCACCTACGAGTACTATCGGGTGTGCCCAAAATGATTTCCTTGCGGTGGTACATTCGGCGCAAACCGTACACCTATCTTGCGCTGAGATTAACACTATCTCCAAATGGGCCAAAACAAGCTTCCACTTGACCTACGTCACGTAGGAGTACCATTGGGTGCGTACAAAATGATTTCCAAGCCTATGGTTCGTTCGGTGCAAAGCGTGCACCTATCTTGTGTTGAGATTAACAATATCTCCAAACATACAGAAACGATCTTCCAATTGATCTATGCCACCTAGGAGTACCATCTGGTGTGCCCAAAGCAATTTAAGAGCCTATGATACATTTGACGCAAACCAGGCACCTATCTTGCCTTGAGATGAGTACTATCTCCAAACGTACTGAAATGAGCTTCCACTTGACTAACGTCATCTAGAAGAACCATCGGGTGTGCCTGAAAAGATTTCCGTGCCCGTTGTATATTCGGTGCAAACCGTGCACCTATCTTGCGTTGAGATTAATACTATTTCCAAATGGTGCGAAACGAGCTTCCAATTGACCAATGTCACCTAGAAGTACCATCAGGTGTGTCTAAAAAGATTTCCATGACCGTGGTACATTCGGCACGAACCGTACGCCGATCTTGTGCCTTGACTAACACTATCTCGAAATGGACCAAAAACAAGCTTTCACTTGACACACGTCACCTAGGAGTACCATCGAGTGTGCCCAAAATGATTTTCATGTTCATGGTACATTCAGCACAAACTGTGCACCATGCAGCACTAAGATTAATACTATCTTTAAACTGGACTGAAACGAGCTTCCACTTGACCCACGTCACCTAGGAGTACCAACAGGTGTGCCCAAAATGATTTCCATGCGGTGGTACATTCGGTGCAAACCGTGCACCAATCTTGTGTCAAGATTAACACTATCTCTAAACGGACCGAAACGAGCTTCCTCTTGAGCCACATCTCCTAGGAGTACCATTGGGTGCGCCAAAATGATTTCCAAGCCTATGGGACGTTCGACGCAAGCGGTGCACCTATCTTGCACCGAGACTAACACTATCTCCAAACTGACCGAAACAAGCTTCACTTGACATACATTACCTAGGAGTACCATCGGGTGTGCCCAAAGCGATTTCCATGCCAGTGGTACATTCGATGCAAACCGTGCGCCTATCTTGCATCGAATTAAAACTATCCAAACGGATCAAAATCAGCTTCCGCTTGACCCACGTCACCTATGAGTACTGTCGGGTGTGTCTGAAATGATTTCCAAGCCTATGGTACGTTCGGCGCAAACCGTGCACCTATCTTGCGTCAAGATTAATACAATCTCCAAACACATAGAAACGATCTTCCACTTGATCTACGCCACCTAGGAGTACCATCTGGTGTGCCCAAAGTGATTTTAGAGCCTATGGTACATTTTGGTGCAAATGGTGCACCTATCTTGCCTCGAGATTAATACTATCTCCAAACAAACCAAAATGAGCTTGCACTTGACCAACGTCACCTAGAGGTACCTTCGGGTGTGCCAGAAAAGATTTCCATGCCCGTTGTACATTCAGCGCAAACTATGCACCTATCTTGCGTCAAGATTAATACTATCTCCAAATTGTCTAAAACGAGCATCCACTTGGCATACACTACATAGGAGTACCATCGGGTGTGCCCAAAGTGATTTCCATGCCTATGGTACATTAGGCGCAAACTGTGCACCTTTCTTGTGCCCAAATTAAAACTATCTCTAAATAGATAAAAATAAGCTTCCGCTTGATCCACGTCACATAGGAGTACAATCAGGTGCACCCAAAATTATTTCTGAGCCTATGGTTGCAAAACAAGTTTCCACTTGACCCACGTCACGTAGGAGTACCATCCGTTGCGCCAAACGATTTCTAAACCTTTGGTACATTCGGCGCAAACCATGCACCTATCTGGCGTCAAGATTAACACTATGTCCAAACACACTAAAACGATCTGCCACTTGATCTACACTGGTGTGCCCATAGCGATTTCAGAGCCTGTGGTACATTTGGCACAAACAGTGCACCTATCTTGCCTCGAGATTAATACTATCTCCAAACGGACCGAAATGAGCTTCCACTTGACCAACGTCACCTAGAAGTACCATCGGGTGTCCTGAAAAGATTTCCATGCCCGTTATACATTTAGTGCAAACCGTGTAACTATCTTGCGTCGAGATTAATACTATCTCCAAAAGGTCCAAAACGAGCTTCCACTTGACCAATGTTTCACCTAGAAGTACCATCGGGTGTGCCTAAAAAGATTTCCACGTCTATTGTACATTCAGCGCAAACCATGTACGTATCTTGCGTAGAGCTTAATTATATCTCCAAATGGTCCAAAACGAGCATTTAGTTGACCAATGTCACCTAGAAGTACCATGGGGATTGCCTGAAAAGATTTCCATGCCCGTGGTACATTCGGCGCAAACCGTACACCGATATTGCACCTAGACTAACACTATCTCCAAATGGACCGAAATGAGCTTCCACTTGACACATGTCACCTAGGAGTACCATCGGGTGTGCCCAAAATGATTTCCATGCCCGTGGTACATTTGGTACAAACCGTGCACTCATCCAGCGCTGAGATTAACACTATCTCTAAATGGACCAAAAGAGCTACCACTTGACCCACGTCACCTAGGAGTACCATCGGGGGTGCCCAAAATTATTTTCATGCTGTGGTACATTCGGCCCAAACTGTGCACTTAACATGCGCTGAGATCAAAACTATCTCTAAATGAACCGAAACGAGCTTCCACTTGACCCATGGCACCTATGAGTATCATTGGGTGTGCCCAAAATGATTTTCATGCAGTGGTAGATTCGGCGCAAACCATACACCTATCTTGCGCCGACAGTAACACTATCTCTAAATGGGCCAAAATGAGCTTCCACTTGACCCACGTCACCTAGGAGTACCATCGGGTGGATACAAAATGATTTCCAAGCTATGGTACGTTCGGCGCAAACCATGGACCTATGTTGCATCGAGATTAACATATCTCCAAACACATAGAAATGATCTTCCACTTGATCTAGCCACCTAGGAGTACCATCTGGTGTGCCCAAAGCGATTTCAAAGCCTATGGTACATTTGGCGCAAACCGTGTACCTATCTTGCCATGAGATTAATACTATCTCCAAATAGACCGAAACGAGCTTCCACATGACGAACTGCACCTACAAGTACCATCGGGTGTGCCTAAAAAGATTTCCATGCCTGTTGTATATTCAGCGCAAACCGTGCACCTATGATGCAATACTATCTCCAAATGGTCCAAAATGAGCTTCCACTTGACTAAAGTCACCTAGAAGTACCATCGGGTGTGCCTAAAAAGATTTCTGTGCCCCTAGTACATTCGGCGCAAACCATACGCCAATCTTGCGCCTAGACTAACACTATCTCAAAATGGACTGAAACAAGCTTTCACTTGACATACATTACCTGGGAGTACCATCAGGTGTGCCCAAAGTGATTTCCATGCAAGTTGAACATTCATCGCAAACCGTGCACCTATCTTGCACTGGATTAAAACTATCTCCAAACAGATCGAAATTAGCTTCTGCTTGACCCATGTCACCTAGGAGTACCATTGGGTGTGTCCAAAATGATTTCCAAGCCTATGGTACGTTCGGCGCAACCCGTGCACTTATCTTGTGTCGAGATTAACACTATCTCCAAACACACAGAACTGATCTTCCACTTGATCTACCCCACATGGGAGTACCATCTGTTGTGCCCAAAGCGATTTCAGAGCCTATGGTACATTTGGCACAAACTGTGCACCTATCTTGCCTCGTGATTAATACTATCTCCAAATAGATTGAAACGAGCTTGCACTTGACCAACGTCACCCAGAGGTACCATCGGGTGTGCTAGAAAAGATTTCCATGCCCGTTGTACATTCGGTGCAAACCGTGCACCTATCTATCGATGCAGGACCCATAGGGTTCAGGAGCGGTATGACTACGAGTCATGGGCCTGGCCTAGCCCATGGACCGGAGCAAGGAGAGGTGCAGCGTCTGCAACACCGAATCCGAGTAGAATAGGCCAGACTAGCCGGATTCCTATGGAAAGTATCTTCTGTAGTTAGTTCAGGACACCTTCTTTGGATCCGACTAGGATTGTAACCGCACCACAGCCTTCTTTATCGATATAAAGAGAGGGCGTGGGCACCCCTGTAATAAGAGACGGGATAACACAATCAATCCAACGCAAAGGCTAATGCCGACTAGACGTAAAGGCTATTACTCGATTACGATCGAGGGCTCGAACTAGTATAAATCGACTGTCTCTGTGTTCACTGTTGAGCTCTAAGCATACGCCAAAGCCCAAACAACTGTCCTGGGAACCCCCATGGTAGGCTATCGGTGGTCAAACACCGACAGCTGGCATGCCAGGTAGGGGCTTTTTAGCGCAATCGAGATCAAGAACTCTACGGATTTCGATGATATGATCTTCCCAATGGGATCAATCTTCATCTTTGGATCGTGGGTTTGCAAGGCGAACGATGAGGGCAACCTCTAAGGATGCCTCGTCAAAGCTTAGGATGCCCGCGAAGAATTCACTCTTCCGACGGGGTCAGCCGAAGATCTCACCAAAAGGTTCTCAGGCCTTACGGTGTTCGAATCGACTCAGGCTCCAATGACAACCAGACTCGACTTAGTGTCTGGGTTGGATTCCTCTTCGGAGTCTGATCCGGGTTCCTTTAGAGACAAGCCGAGTTCTTTTCCAATTGGACTCTGGAACGCGGCATCAACTCTTCAAGAGATCAATTCAAATCTATTTTAGGGTTCTTCTAGGAAGTTGGGTCGCCTCCCAACCAAACTCAACAACATGGCGAGGACTTATCAAGACTTACTCCGAAAAGCAGTTGGTCCAGTACAGAGGCTACGTCTTACTAGAGCACAGGAAGGCCTTATATTAACCGTAACATCTTGATGAGATCCCGTAGGGTTCGCTGGCTGATCTTTCGATGAGAGATGGTGGATAACTCGATTTGTGGATGGAGACGACGTTCACGGCCCGACTACAACCATCCAAGGATGCTGCGCCTTAGCAACCGATACACCTCCTCCGATGGCTGCCGTGATCTTGCGGCGTGACAACCAGCCACTAGGGCACCCGTCCTGCAAGCAATCGAAGAACCAGCAAGAACAAGAAGAACAAGCACTTGATTGCCAAATAAATATGAAGGTTTCAATCTAAAAACACAAGATGGTGAGGTTCTAAAAACAATCAGTCAGGCGGTTGATCCAATACGCGCGCTGAAAGGCGGTAGCAATAGCTAACTCGACGAAACAAAACCTAATCTGTTTGTGGCGGCCCTAGAGGCATATAAGTAGATGGGAGGATGACCAAAAGGGTGTTTGAGTCATTCTCCAACCCTAGGACGTGTCCCTAATGGACCCAACTTGATACATGGGCCATCGGCCCAAAATAAGGTGACGCAGCACCGTTGACAGAAAAGGTCTCGGTACAAAAATAGTTACTGCAGAAGTATCTGATAAGATATATCCATGAGGCTAGATCCGTTGGAAAGTAGACTTGATAAGCTTTTCGAAAAAGTGCTAGAACGTCCCAATCCGAGTCCGTATGAAGTCGTGGCATGCATCATAAGTTGGTGCTATCCTGCAGTCCAAATCCAGCCGGCGCCAATCCCCTGCCCTTCTGATCCTCTCCATCATTCCTAAGTAAAACAAGAGTGCACGCGTTTCCATTGTCTAAATATGATGGACAAGAGTTTAAGAATAAACTTACTTGATGGTTGAGTTGACAGGCACGAGCACGAGTAAGAGGACCAAGTGGTGCTAGCGATGGTGTAGGTGTGGTGTTGATGTCCTCATCATCCTCCACTTCTTGCATTTGAGTCGTCCTCGACTCAAGCTCAACGTCCTCACCCAAATATGGCTTTAAATCTGCAATGTTGAATGTGGGACTAACCCCAAAATCTGCAGGCGGATCCAACTTATATGCATTATCATTAATTTTCTCTAACACTTTAAATGGTCCATCAGCCCTAGGCATCAATTTAGACTTTCTCAATTCAGGAAACCTATCCTTTCTCAATGCAACCAAACTAAATCTCCAGGTTCAAATATTAGTTCCTTTCTACCTTTATCACCAGCAAACTTATATTTAGCATTCATACGCTCTATGTTTTCTTTAGTTGTTTCATGCAGTTTTAACATCAATTCAGCACGCTTAGTAGCGTCAAAATTTAGTTTTTTCAGAAGATGGCAAAGGCATCAAATCAATAGGAGCACGAGGCAAGAAACCATATACAATCTGAAATGGGCACATCTTTGTAGTAGAATGCAGTGAATGATTATAAGCAAATTCAATATGAGGCAAACAATCTTCCCACATCTTAATGTTCTTCTTTAAAATAGCCCTTAACATAGTAGACAAAGTTCTATTGACAACTTCAGTTTGACCATCGGTTTGGGGATGACATGTAGTAGAAAACAAAAGCTTAGTTCCCAGTTTTCCCCATAAAGTCTTCCAAAAATGACTAAGAAATTTAGCATCACAATCAGAAACAATTGTGTTGGGTACACCATGCAAACGAACAATTTCTCGAAAGAACAAATCAGCAATATGAGTAGCATCATCAGTTTTACGACATGGTATGAAATGTGCCATCTTAAAAAATCTATCAACAACCACAAACACACTATCATGTCCCTTTCTAGTCCTTGGCAAACCCAACACAAAATCCATAGAAATATCTTCCCAAGGGGCACTAGGAACAGGTAGAGGCAAATACAAACCGTGTGGATTTAACCGTGACTTAGCCTTTTGACATGTCGTGCAACGAGCAACAAATCTCTCCACATCTCTTCTCATCTTTGGCCAAAAGAAATGACCAGCAAGTATGTCCTCTGTTTTCTTGGCTCCAAAATGCCCCATCAAGCCACCTCCATGTGCCTCCTGCAGTAACAACAAACGAACGGAGCTAGCTGGAATGCATAGCCTGTTAGCTCTAAACACAAATCCATCACTAAAGATGAATTTGTTCCATCCTTTCCCATCTTTACAATGCAGCAACACTTCTTTAAAATCAGCATCATTAACATATTGGTCTTTAATTGTTTCTAATCCAAAGATTTTGCAATCAAGTTGATTCAGCAAAGTATATCTCCTAGACAAAGCATCAGCAATAATATTCTCTTTCCCTTTCTTGTGCTTAATAACATAAGGAAAAGATTCAATAAATTCAACCCACTTAGCATGTCTAGGTTCAATTTCCCTTGACTACGAATATGCTTCAAAGATTCATGATCAGAATGAATAACAAACTCTTTGGGCCACAAGTAATGCTGCCATGTTTCTAATGTGCGAACAAGAGCATACAATTCCTTATCATAAGTAGAATAATTTAGAGCAGGCCCACTCAATTTTTCACTAAAATACGCAACAGGTTTGCCTTCTTGTAACAAAACACCACCCAATCCAATTCCACTAGCATCACATTCAAGCTCAAAAGTCTTATTAAAATCAGGAAGTTGGAGGAGGGGTGCATGCGTCAACTTATCTTTCAGCATGTTAAAGGAGTTCTCGTGTACTTTGCCCCAACTAAAAGGCACTCCCTTCTTCGTAAGCTCATTCAAAGGTGCAGCAATGGTGCTGAAGTCCTTCACAAAACAGCGATAGAAACCAGCAAGTCCTAGGAAACTTCGCACTTGGGTGATAGTCTTTGGTACAGGCCATCCCTGTATAGCTTCTACCTTGGCTTGATCAACCTCAATTCCCTGTGGAGTCACAACATAGCCAAGAAAAGACACTCGATCGGTGCAAAAGGTGCACTTCTCAAGGTTACCAAATAAACGTGCATCTCGTAAAGCATTAAAAACAGCACGTAAATGATCAAGATGTTCATCCATAGATTTGCTGTAAATCAATATATCATCAAAGTAGACTACAACAAATTTTCCAATGAAAGCACGCAGAACCTCGTTCATTAATCTCATGAAAGTACTTGGTGCATTAGTTAACCCAAAAGGCATGACTAACCACTCATATAAACCAAATTTAGTTTTGAAATCAGTTTTCCATTCATCTCCCAATTTCATACGAATCTGGTGGTACCTACTACGCAAATCAACTTTAGAAAACACAACAGCACCACTCAGTTGATCAAGCATATCATCCAAACGTGGAATAGGATGTCAATATCGAATGGTGATATTATTAATAGCTCTACAATCAACACACATGCGCCATGTACCATCTTTCTTAGGCACTAAAATAACAGGAACAGCACAAGGACTAAGGGACTCACGCACATAACCTTTGTCAAGTAGTTCTTGCACTTGTCGCTGTATTTCCTTTGTTTCTTCTGGATTTGTCCTGTATGGCGCACGATTTGGCAAAGATGCACCAGGAATAAGATCAATTTGGTGCTCAATCCCTCGTATTGGTGGCAGCCCCGCTGGTATCTCACTTGGAAAAACATCGGAATACTCCTGCAAAATGTTAGCAACAGCAGGGGGCAAAGAATGCTGCATATCGTGAATTGAAATCAAAATGTCCTTGCACACCAAAGCATAGGCAACAGAAGTGGAAGCAACCAATTCATTAATATCAGATTTAGTAGCAAGCAAGCAATGTCCTTTCAATCTTATCTCATCTTTCTTACTACTCATAGATTTGGCATTTTTATCGCTCTCACTTTTAGCTTTTGCAGCTTTAGCAAGATCATTTTGCATAATAGCTTCAGGAGACATAGGATGCAACACAATTTTTCTATCATGGTATAGAAAAGAATACTGATTTGCTCTACCATGATGCATAGAATCTCTATCAAATTGCCAAGGTCTACCTAGCAGAATATTACAAGCTTGCATAGGCACAACATCACATTCAACAACATCTTTATAGGATCCAATGGAAAAATTGATTCGCACAAGTCTAGTTACCTTTGCCTTACCACTGTTGTTCAGCCATTGAATGTAATATGGATGTGGGTGTGGTTTGGTGGTAAGCGCAAGCTTCTCCACCATGTCGCTGCTAGCTAAGTTGTTGTAACTACCTCCATCAATGATCATGCAGCACGAACGCTCTTTGATGACACACTTTGTTTGAAACAATGTGTGTCGCTGATTTTGCTCCATTCGATCCGTTTGGAGATTGTTTTAATCTCGGCACAAGAAAGATGCACGGTTTGCGCTGAATGTACAACAGGCATGGAAATCGCTTTGGGCACACCCGATGGTACTCCTACGTAATGTATGTCAAGTGGAAGCTTGTTTCGGTCTGTTTGGAGATAGTGTTAGTCTCGGTGCAAGACAGGTGCACGGTTTGCACCGAATGTACCACGGCTTGGAATTCATTTTGGGCACACCTGATAGTACTCCTTGGTGACGTGGGTCAAGTGGAAGCTCATTTTCGTCTACTTGGAGATATTGTTAATCTCGGTGCAAGATAGGTGCACGGTTTGCGCTAAATGTACCACGGCTTGGAAATAATTTTGGGCACACCCGATGGTACTCCTTGGTGACGTGAGTCAAATATATGCTCATTTTGGTCCGTTTGGATATAATTGTTGATCTCGACGCAAGATAGGTGCACGGTTTGCACTAAATGTACCATAGGTTCAAAAATCATTTTGGGCGCAACTGATGGTCCTCTTACATTACGTAGGTCAAGTGGAAACTAGTTTAGGAACATTTGGAGATAGTGTTAATCTCAACGCAAGATAGGAGCACGGTTTGTGCCAAACATACCATAGCCTCATTAATCATTTTGGACACACCTTATTGTACTCCTAGGTGCGTGGATTAAGCGAAAGCTCATTTCGATCTGTTTAGAGATAGTTTTAATTTTGGCGCAAGAAAGGTGCACGGTTTGCACCGATTTGTAGCATGGGCATGGAGATCGCTTTGGGATCACCCGATGGTACTCTTGTGTTATGTATGTGAAGTGGAAGCTTGTTTTGGTCCATTTAGAGATATGTTAGTCTCGGTGCAAGATAGGTGCACGATTTGCGCCGAATGTACCACGTTCATGGAATTCTTTTCAGGCACACCCGATGGTACCTCTAGGTGACGTTGGTTAAGTGGAAGCTCGGTTTGGTCTGTTTGGAGATAGTATTAATCTCGAGGCAAGATAGGTGCACTGTTTGCTTAAATGTACCTTAGGGTCTGAAATCACTTTGGGCACACCAGATGGTGCTCCTAGGTGGCGTAGATCAAGTGGAAGATCATTTTAGTCTGTTTGGAGATAGTGTCAATCTCGACGTAAAATAGGTGCACAGCTTGCGGTCAATGAACCACAGGTTTAGAAATCATTTTGGGGGCAACCGATGGTACTCCTAGGTGACGTGGGTAAAAGTGGAAACTTGCTTTGGTCTATTTGGAGTAGTGTTAATGTCGATGCAAGATAGGTGCACAATTTGTGCCGAACGTACCATAGGCTCAGAAATCATTTTGGACACACTTGATTGTACTCCTAGGTGACGTGGATCAAGTAGAAACTCATTTCAATCCGTTTGGAGCTTGTTTTAATCTTGACGCAAGATGCACGGTTTGCGCCGAATGTACCACGGGCTTGGGAACCACTTTGGGCACACCCGATGGTACTCCTACTTAACATATGTCAAGTGGAAGCCTGTTTCGGTCCGTTTGGATATAGTGTTAGTCTCGGCGCAAGATAGGTGCACAGTTTGCGCCGAATGTACCACGGCTTGGAAATCATTTTGGGCACACCTGATGGGACTCCTTGGTGATGTGGGTCAAGTGGAAGCTTGTTTTGGTCCGTTTAGAGATAGTGTTAATCTCGACGCAAGATAGGTGCACGGTTTGCACCAAATGTACCATAGGTTCATAAATCATTTTGGGCGCAGCTGATGGTCCTCCTACGTGAAGTAGGTCAAGTGGAAACTCGTTCTGGAATATTTGGAGATTGTGTTAATCTTAGCGCTAGATAGGTTCACGGTTTGCGCCGAATGTACCACAGGAATGGAAATCATTGTGGGCACACCTGACGGAAGTCCTAGGTGACATATGTCAAGTGGAATCTTGCTTAGGTCCACTTGTAGATAGTGTTAATCTAGGCGCAATATTGGTGTATGTTTTGCGCCGAATGAACCACGGGCATGGAAATCTTTTCAGGCACACCCGATGGTACTTTTAGGTGATATTGGTCGAGTGGAAGCTCGTTTTAGACCTTTTGGAGATAGTATTAATCTCGACGCAAGATAGGTGCGCGGTTTGCGTCGAATGTACCACGAGCCTAGAAATCTTTTTAGGCACACCCGATGGTACTTCTAAGTGACGTTGGTCAAGTCGATGCTCATTTCGGTCCGTTTGGAGATAGTATTAATCCCTAGGCAAGATAGATGCACGGTTTGCGTCAAATGTAAGATAGGCTCTAAAATCACTTTGGGCACACAAAATGGTACTCCTAGGTGGCATAGATCAAGTGCAAGATCATTTCGGTCTGGTTGGAGATAGTGTTAATCTCGACACAAAATAGGTGCAAGGTTTGCGCCGAACGTACCATAGGTTTAGAAATCATTTTGGGCAGAACAGATGGTACTCCTATGTGACGTAGGTCAAGTGCAAACTCATTTTGGTCCATTTGGAGATAGTGTTAATCCAGGCACAAGATTTGTGTATGGTTTGCGCCGAATGTACCATGGGCGTGGAAATCTTTTCATGCACACCTGATGTACTTCTAGGTTACATTGTTCATGTGGAAGCTCGTTATGGACCATTTGGAGATAGTATTAATCTCGACGCAAGATGGGTGCATGGTTTGCACCGAATGTACCATGGGTATGGAAATGATTTTGCGCACACCCGATGGTACTCCTAGGTGATGTGTGTCAAGTGAAAGCTCGTTTCCATCTATTTGGAGATAGTGTTAATCTAGGCGCAAGAAAGGTGTGTGGTTTGCGACGAATCTACCACGGGCACAAAAATCGCTTTGGGCACACCCCCTGGTACTCCTAGGTAAAGTATGTCAAGTGAAAGTTTGTTTCTCTCTGTTTGGAGATAGTGTTAGCCTCGACGCAAGATAGATGCACAGTTTATGCACCGAATGTACCATAGGCTTGGAAATCATTTTTGGCACACCCGATGGTACTCCAAGTGACGTGGGTCAAGTGGAAGCTTGTTTCGGTCTATTTGGAGATAGTGTTAATCTCAGCGCTAGATGGGTGCATGGTTTGTGTCGAATGTACCACGGACATGGAAATCATTTTGGGCACACCCGATGGTACTCTGAGGTGACGTGTGTCAAGTGGAAGCTCATTTCTATCCTTTTGGGGATTGTGCTCATCTAGGCGCAAGAAAGGTGTACGGTTTGCGCTGAATCATTTAGCGCTGAACGTACCATAGGCTCAAAATCATTTGGACACACTTGATTGTACTCCTAGGTGACGTAGGTCAAGTGGAAGCTCGTTTCGGTCCGTTTGGAGATAGTGTTAATCTCGGCGCAAGATAGGTGTGCGGTTTGTGATGAATCTACCACGGGCACAACAATCACTTTGGGCACACCCCCTGGTACTCCTAGGTAATGTATGTCAAGTGGAAGCTTGTTTCTCTCTGTTTAGAGATAGTGTTAGTCTCGACACAAGATAGGTGCACGGTTTGCATCGAATGTACCATAGGCTTGGAAATCATTTTTGGCACACTCGATGGTACTCCAAGGTGACGTGGGTCAAGGGAAACTCGTTTTGGTCCATTTGGAGATAGTGTTGATCTCAGCGCAAGATGGGTGCACAGTTTGTGTTGAATGTACCACGGGCATGGAGATCATTTTGGGCACACCCAATGGTACTCGTAGGTGATGTCTATCAAGTGGAAGCTCGTTTCTATCCATTTGGAGATGGTGTTCATCTAGGCGCAAGAAAGGTGTATGGTTTGCACCGAATGTACCACGGGCATGGAAATCTTTTTTGGCACGCCCGATGGTACTTCTAGGTGACATTGGTCAAGTGGAAGCTTGTTTTAGACCATTTGGAGTAGTATTAATCTTGACGCAAGATAGGTGTAGGCTTTGCGCTGAATGTACCACGGGCATGGAAATCTTTTCAGGCATACCCAATGGTACTTCTAGGTGATGTTGGTCAAGTGGAGGCTCGTTTCGGTACGTTTGGAGATAGTACTAAACTTGAGGCAAGATAGGTGCACGATTTGCGCCAAATGTACCATAGGCTCTAAAATCTATTTGGTCACACCAGATGGTACTCCTAGGCGGCGTGGATCAAGTGGAAGATCATTTTAGTCTGTATGGAGATAGTGTTAATCACGACGTAAGATAGGTGCACGGTTTTCACCAAACATACCATAGCTTCGGAAATCATTTTAGGCGCAACGGATGGTACTCCTACGTGATGTGGGTCAAGTGGAAACTCGTTTCGGTCCATTTGGAGATAGTGTTAATCTCGATGCAAGATAAAACACGGTTTGTGCCAAATGTACCACAGGCCCATAAATCTTTTTGGACGCACCTGATTGTAATCCAAGGTGACGTGGATCGAGCTGAAGCTCATTTTGATCCGTTTGGAGATAGTTTTAATATTGATGCAAGATAGGTGCATGGTTTATGATGAATCTACCATGAGCATGGCTTTGGGCACATCTGATGGTACTCCTAGGTAATGTATGTCATGTGGAAGCTTGTTTCAGTCTATTTAGAGATAGTGTTCATCTCGTCATAAGATAGGTGCACAGCTTGCACCGAATGCACCATAGGCTTGGAAATTATTTTGGACGCACCCGATGGTACTCTTAGGTGACGTGCATCAAGTGGAAGCTTGTTTCGGTCCATTTGGAGACAGTGTTAATCTTGGCGTAAGTTACGTGCACGGTTTGTGATGAATCTACCATGGGCAAGAAAATAACTTTGGGCACACCCCCTGGTACTCCCTAGTAATGTATGCCAAGTGGAAGCTTGTTTCTTTCTGTTTAGAGATAGTGTTTGATGAGGACAACAAATTCAGTTCATCTTGTGCACATGTAATAGGATGAAAAAGCTTATCTTCAGCACATTTGTATGGTTCCAAACCAAAAGTATCACACTTATTTGCTACTTGTGGCATAGGAGTAAAAGAATCATCAACACACAACTCCTCTTTATCACAAGGAACCGCGAGTAATTCATTTTGTGACAAAGGAAAATCAGTAGTGGGTTCCACTATTTGTTGCTCTTCATTAGCATGCAGAGTGGACAAATTTTGGACATTATGGGTCACATCATTCTGGCAAGTATTCACAGATAATAGAATCTCTTTTTCAGCATTGAGAGCCAGACAAAACAATTGACCAATATGGCAATATGATTTGCTAATTAATAAGGTTCGAATTTCAGAATTGAGCCCTTTCATGAATCTACTCATAACATCTTCCATGCATTCATCCAATCCACCAAACATGATACAAATCTTAAAATTATGGTAGTATTGTTTCACAGTCTTGCTACCCTGCTTCAAGTTGTCTAATTTTGCAAGCAAATAATCAACATAATATGCAGGAACGAATGCATCTCTAAAAAGAAATTTGAAGTCTTTCCAAGATTCTGGAACTTTGATGTGCCTACAAATGTGTTTCCATTCTAGCAAAGCATATTCAATCAAAATATTAGAGGCAATACAAATCTTTTGTTTCTCGGATAGGTCATGCTCATCAAATTCATTGTCTACTTTTAACTCCCAATCAATGTAAGCTTGAGGATCAAACTTACCATCATATAATGGCAAGTGTTGAATGACATCCTGAATATGAGGGTCTAGTTTCAACAGCTCAAAAATCTCCATATCACCTGCCATGATTAGTAGAAAACAAGAAACACAAAAATAATATGTATCCTCCTATCAACTACTAGGATGTGTCAGATGTAATTCTCTCAAACTCAACTTGTTAAAACAAGCCCTTACAAGTTCTTACCAAGCCAAACAGGAGGTGACGGCAACCAACAAGTCTACAACCGTGGAGTGAAGTGTATCGGTGCCGCAACAACAACACTTGTCAAGCTGTAGTCGAAATATGTGGAGCTATAGGTGGGCTAAAGCAAGGAAGTACTAGAACCACGTTAGTTGCAAGCAAATTGAACAAACGCTCAACGACGTTATTATGCTGGTCCTAGGCTAGTACATGCTAGAGACGCGAGCCTGGACATAAACGAAGTCACTGAGCAGCAGCAAAGAAGGATCACAAGGACAGGAATAACAACAAAAGAAAAACTCTTCTCTTCTTCTTTCTCTTTCTTTTCTTTCTTTCTTTCTGTCTTTCTTTTCTTTCTTTCTTTTCTTTCTTTCTGTCTTTTTTTCTGTTTTTTTTTCTTTCAACTAGCACAAAACTGAAATTTTGCAACAAGAAATAACAAGCTACTTACAGCAATTAAATGTTTCCTTGGGAAGGGTGATTCAGTAGCAAAGTGAAACAAGTGGTTGTTTTGCAAAACCAGCAGACGCGCAAATCTCCAGGGCAATTGCGAAGCGCTCAGAATGAATTTGGGACCAAGCTCTGATCCGTTGGAAAGAGGACAAGTTAAGCTTTCCAGATTGTATTTAAACTCCCTATTCAGACTCCTGACAAAGGAAATATGGTACTTTTGTTTTCAAGATAAAACAGGACTCCGAATCGAATTCTATCTTGATCTTGTTGGATTTCCTTTTTGTAGATGGAAATATGGACGTGGATGAAACCTCCAAGGATGTGGCTAGGATAATGGTGGTAAACAAAACAAAGGAATTTGAAAATCCACTCGGATTCCTAGAGAGAAACAAATAAACTCAAATCTGCGATGGTGACAGAAACGTGACTAGAACTCGAAACTCTAAACGACTAGACGCTAAGACCAGCAACTTGCACGACGATGCAACCGTTAATTCAATAAGCCCTAACTAAGCAGTAATAGTATTAAGCTCAAAGGGGTTTTGGGATTATGAAGAACTAATTTACTAATTTTGTTTTGGCTTTTTCTGGACCATAGGAGATTAAAAACAGCAAAGAACTAGAAGTCTCTCACCGAACAACCTTGCTCTGATACCAACTGATATGAACCCACTAGGGTGAATCCTGATCTTTCGATGAGAGAAGGTGGATAACTCGATTTGGGGATGGAGATGACGTTCACGGCCCGACTACAACCATCCAAGGATGCTGCGCCTTAGCAACCGATACACCACCTCCAACAGCCGTCGCGATCTTGTGGAACACAATCAACCAAACCACTAGGGTAATTCCTGCAAGCAATCGAGGAACAAGCAAGAACAAGTAGAACAAGCAACTCAATTGCAAATATGGAGATGAAAACCAATCTGAAATCACAAAGTTGGGGTTCTGAATCGAGTAGAACGGATGGTCTAGTCGACACACGCGTCTACAAGGAAGTAGCAATGGCTAAACTTTCAACAAAACAAAACCCCCCCTGTTTGTGGCGGCTATGGAGGCTATTAGTAGATGGGAGGACGACCAAAGAGGTGTTTTGGTCGTTCTCCAACCCTAGGACGCGCCCCTAATGGACCCAACTTGATACATGGGCCATCGGCCCAAAATAGGGTGACGCAGCACCTGTTGGCAGAATAGGACTCGGTAGGAAAACAAAGACTGTGCACAATTCGTAGCAGATATGGTCATGAGTGTGAATCCGTTGGAAAGTAGACTTGATAAGCTTTCCATGAAGTACTAGAACGTCCAAAACGGAGTCCGTATGGAGTCGTGGTGACCGTCACAAGTTGGGGCTGTCCTGCAGTCCGATTCCGAATCCAGCCTGCACGAATCTCTTTCCAAACGTGTTGGACTTGGACTCTTTCTTTCCTTGGGTCAAAAGTGATGTGGTGGGTTGGTGGAGGACGTTAGGAACACTTAGATTTGGTCTCCAATCAACTTCATTAACCTTCCATGCATTCCATATGCAATCAAACCTTCCTTTGATCCACGCGAGTACCTCTGAAAATGACAATGCACAAAAATCGTTGTGCAGCCTCAACTGTTCAAATATATAGAATGTAAACCTAACGTGGATTGACTTCACCTTTCGTTTAGAAGTCTTTAATGTGGTCGTATCTGACCTGGTCATGTCCTCATCATTCTCCCCTTCTTGACAGCAAACCGTCCTCGGTTTGTCGTTATGATTGAAGTATTGGAATAATATTTTGTCAATGTCCTCCAAGTATACTCCTGGAACTCCAATAGAAGTACATAGCAACAACACTTGCTCCCCTTCTTGAAAATTGAGCTGCAACTTATAATCAATAGTAGAGAAACTAGATATGGCATGGTTAGCTTCAATGCAAGTCATTAGTTGATAACTCGGTGATGCCACTGATGGATTTTTAGAATCTGAACAAATGTATACCCTATCCACCATGTATTTGTTGTCATTGTCATATTTTCTAGTTGCATGAAAAGAATATCTATCAAAAGATAGCAAATCATAATTCTGCAACAATTTCTTCTCTAAGCTATTCAGGTCACAAAGATCATCAAACTCAATATATCCCATTGTGTGTAAAGATGACAACAATTGAGCTTCATCGTTTTTAGAAATAGTATGAACAACATGCATAAATTCAGCACTCATTGGTTCAAAATTTTTAGATTTATTCCTTAGTTGTGCTCTAAAAACAAGTGCAGCATTACCACACAACTCTTCTTTGTCACAAGGAACAGCAAGCACACCAATTTGTGACAAAGGAAACTCAGCAAAAGGTTCCTCAATTGATTGCTCTATATTAGCAGATGTAGTGGATAAATGATGCACCAAAGCAACAGGTTCATATGGAGGAACAATTGGAGCATATGCATCTTCATCAGCATGTGAAGTGGAAGAAACCAGATTAGCATGGATCACATTGTTATTGCAAGTATTCTGTGATAATAAGATCTGTTTTTCAGCAATAGAAGCAAGCAGAAACAAGTGAGAGATGTGGCTATATGTTTCATGTATGAGTGTGGTTCGAATTTCAGAATTGAGCCCATTCAAGAACATGGTCATTACATCTGCCATGCAAGCATCTAAACCACCAAATAACCGACAAATGTTAAAAACATGGCAGTATGCCTTGACAGTCCTACTACCCTGTTCCAATTTCGCTAGTTTGGCAAGCAAATCATCAGCATAGTAAGAAGGAATATAGATATCTCTGAAATGAACTTTGAAACCATGCCAAGATTGAGGAATTTTGTTGTGCCTACAAATGTGTTTCCATTCATCCAAGGCATATTTGGTTAAAGCACTAGAAGCAGCAAAAATCATTTGTTGTCCAGACAAGTCATGCTTATCAAATTCATTGTCTACAGCTAGCTCCCATTCAATATATGCGTGAGGATCATAGTTTCCTTCAAAGTAAGGTAGTGCTGATTTTATTCCATCAAGGAAAACATCACAAACCTCATGAATACCATCCTTGTCACTAGCCACATCTTGAGCAAATTGGAAATATGCAGCGTGAGTAAAACCATCTTTATTTTCCATGTGAAACCCTGCCATGATTAGAAGAAAAACAAGAAACACACAATAATATGTATGCTCCTATCAACTACTAGAATGTGGTTGTTGTAATTCTCTCACTCTCAACCTGTTCAAACAAATTCTTACAAGTTCTTTCCAAGCAAAACAGGCGGTGGCAGCAACCAACAAGTCGGGAACCATGGAGTGAAGTGTATCGGTGCCGCAACAACAACACCTGTCAAGCTGTAGTCGAAATATGTGGAGCTATAGGTGGGCTAAAGCAAGGAAGTACTAGAACCACGTTAGTTGCAAGCAAATTGAACAAACGCTCAACGACGTTATTATGCTGGTCCTAGGCTAGTACATGCTAGAGACGCGAGCCTGGACATAAACGAAGTCACTGAGCAGCAGCAAAGAAGGATCACAAGGACAGGAATAACAACAAAAGAAAAACTCTTCTCTTCTTCTTTCTCTTTCTTTTCTTTCTTTCTTTCTGTCTTTCTTTTCTTTCTTTCTTTTCTTTCTTTCTGTCTTTTTTTCTGTTTTTTTTTCTTTCAACTAGCACAAAACTGAAATTTTGCAACAAGAAATAACAAGCTACTTACAGCAATTAAATGTTTCCTTGGGAAGGGTGATTCAGTAGCAAAGTGAAACAAGTGGTTGTTTTGCAAAACCAGCAGACGCGCAAATCTCCAGGGCAATTGCGAAGCGCTCAGAATGAATTTGGGACCAAGCTCTGATCCGTTGGAAAGAGGACAAGTTAAGCTTTCCAGATTGTATTTAAACTCCCTATTCAGACTCCTGACAAAGGAAATATGGTACTTTTGTTTTCAAGATAAAACAGGACTCCGAATCGAATTCTATCTTGATCTTGTTGGATTTCCTTTTTGTAGATGGAAATATGGACGTGGATGAAACCTCCAAGGATGTGGCTAGGATAATGGTGGTAAACAAAACAAAGGAATTTGAAAATCCACTCGGATTCCTAGAGAGAAACAAATAAACTCAAATCTGCGATGGTGACAGAAACGTGACTAGAACTCGAAACTCTAAACGACTAGACGCTAAGACCAGCAACTTGCACGACGATGCAACCGTTAATTCAATAAGCCCTAACTAAGCAGTAATAGTATTAAGCTCAAAGGGGTTTTGGGATTATGAAGAACTAATTTACTAATTTTGTTTTGGCTTTTTCTGGACCATAGGAGATTAAAAACAGCAAAGAACTAGAAGTCTCTCACCGAACAACCTTGCTCTGATTACCAACTGATATGAACCCACTAGGGTGAATCCTGATCTTTCGATGAGAGAAGGTGGATAACTCGATTTGGGGATGGAGATGACGTTCACGGCCCGACTACAACCATCCAAGGATGCTGCGCCTTAGCAACCGATACACCACCTCCAACAGCCGTCGCGATCTTGTGGAACACAATCAACCAAACCACTAGGGTAATTCCTGCAAGCAATCGAGGAACAAGCAAGAACAAGTAGAACAAGCAACTCAATTGCAAATATGGAGATGAAAACCAATCTGAAATCACAAAGTTGGGGTTCTGAATCGAGTAGAACGGATGGTCTAGTCGACACACGCGTCTACAAGGAAGTAGCAATGGCTAAACTTTCAACAAAACAAAACCCCCCTGTTTGTGGCGGCTATGGAGGCTATTAGTAGATGGGAGGATGACCAAAGAGGTGTTTTGGTCGTTCTCCAACCCTAGGACGCGCCCCTAATGGACCCAACTTGATACAAGGGCCATCGGCCCAAAATAGGGTGACGCAGCACCTGTTGGCAGAATAGGACTCGGTAGGAAAACAAAGACTGTGCACAATTCGTAGCAGATATGGTCATGAGTATGAATCCGTTGGAAAGTAGACTTGATAAGCTTTCCATGAAGTACTAGAACGTCCAAAACGGAGTCCGTATGGAGTCGTGGTGACCGTCACAAGTTGGGGCTGTCCTGCAGTCCGATTCCGAATCCAGCCTGCACGAATCTCTTTCCAAACGTGTTGGACTTGAACTCTTTCTTTCCTTGGGCCAAAAGTGACGTGGTGGGTTGGTGGAGGACGTTAGGAACACTTAGATTTGGTCTCCAATCAACTTCATTAACCTTCCATGCATTCCATATGCAATCAAACCTTCCTTTGATCCACGTGAGTACCTCTGAAAATGACAATGCACAAAAATCATTGTGCAGCCTCAACTGTTCAAATATATAGAATGTAAACCTAACGTGGATTGACTTCACCTTTCGTTTAGAAGTCTTTAATGTGGTCGTATCTGACCTGGTCATGTCCTCATCATTCTCCCCTTCTTGACAGCAAACCGTCCTCGGTTTGTCATTATGATTGAAGTATTGGAATAATATTTTGTCAATGTCCTCCAAGTATACTCCTGGAACTCCAATAGAAGTACATAGCAACAACACTTGCTCCCCTTCTTGAAAATTGAGCTGCAACTTATAATCAATAGTAGAGAAACTAGATATGGCGTGGTTAGCTTCAATGCAAGTCATTAGTTGATAACTCGATTTGGGGATGGAGATGACGTTCACGGCCCGACTACAACCATCCAAGGATGCTGCGCCTTAGCAACCGATACACCACCTCCAACAGCCGTCGCGATCTTGTGGAACACAATCAACCAAACCACTAGGGTAATTCCTGCAAGCAATCGAGGAACAAGCAAGAACAAGTAGAACAAGCAACTCAATTGCAAATATGGAGATGAAAACCAATCTGAAATCACAAAGTTGGGGTTCTGAATCGAGTAGAACGGATGGTCTAGTCGACACACGCGTCTACAAGGAAGTAGCAATGGCTAAACTTTCAACAAAACAAAACCCCCCTGTTTGTGGCGGCTATGGAGGCTATTAGTAGATGGGAGGATGACCAAAGAGGTGTTTTGGTCGTTCTCCAACCCTAGGACGCGCCCCTAATGGACCCAACTTGATACAAGGGCCATCGGCCCAAAATAGGGTGACGCAGCACCTGTTGGCAGAATAGGACTCGGTAGGAAAACAAAGACTGTGCACAATTCGTAGCAGATATGGTCATGAGTATGAATCCGTTGGAAAGTAGACTTGATAAGCTTTCCATGAAGTACTAGAACGTCCAAAACGGAGTCCGTATGGAGTCGTGGTGACCGTCACAAGTTGGGGCTGTCCTGCAGTCCGATTCCGAATCCAGCCTGCACGAATCTCTTTCCAAACGTGTTGGACTTGAACTCTTTCTTTCCTTGGGCCAAAAGTGACGTGGTGGGTTGGTGGAGGACGTTAGGAACACTTAGATTTGGTCTCCAATCAACTTCATTAACCTTCCATGCATTCCATATGCAATCAAACCTTCCTTTGATCCACGTGAGTACCTCTGAAAATGACAATGCACAAAAATCATTGTGCAGCCTCAACTGTTCAAATATATAGAATGTAAACCTAACGTGGATTGACTTCACCTTTCGTTTAGAAGTCTTTAATGTGGTCGTATCTGACCTGGTCATGTCCTCATCAATTTGTTATATCACAACATCAGTGTTAGTCTCGACGCAAGATAGGTGCACGGTTTGCACCGAACGTACCATAGACTTGGAAATCATTTTTGGCACATCCGTTGGTACTCCTAGGTGAGGTGGGTCAAGTAGAAGCTCGTTTCAGTCCATTTAGAAATAGTGTTAATCTTGTTGCTAGATGGGTGCACGGTTTGCATTGAATGTACCATGAACATGGAAATCATTTTGGGCACACCCGATGGTACTCCTAGGTGACATGTGTCAAGTGTAAGCTCATTTTCGTCCATTTGGAGATAGTGTTAGTCTAGGCGCAAGAAAGGTGTACAGTTTGAGCCGAATGTACCACGGGCATGGAAATTTTTTTAGGCACGCCCGATGGTACTTCTAGGTGACATTGGTCAAGTGGAAGCTCGTTTCGGACCAGTTGGAGTTGTATTAATCTCGACGCAAGATAGGTGCACGGTTTGCGTCCAATGTATAGCAGGCATGGAAATCTTTTCAAGCACACCCGATGGTACTTCTAGGTGACGTTGGTCAAGTGGAAGTTCGTTTTGGTCTGTTTGGAGATAGTGTTAGTCTCGATGCAAGATAGGTGCACGGTTGGTGCTGAAGGTACCATAGGCTTAGAAATTATTTTGGACGCACCCGATGGTAATCCTAGGTGACGTGGGTCAAGTGGAAGCTCGTTTTGATACGTTTGGAGATAGTGTCAATCTAGGCGCAAGATAGGTGTATAGTTTGCGCTGAATGTACCATGGGCATGGAAATCTTTTCAGGCACACCCGATGGTACTTCTAGGTGACATTGGTCAAGTGAAAGCTTGTTTCGGTCCAATTGGAGATAGTATTAATCTAGGCGCAAGATAGGCGTACGGTTTGCGCCGAATGTACCACGGGCATGGAAAACTGTTTAGGCACATCCGATGGTACTTCTAGGTGACATTGGTCAAGTGGAAGCTCGTTTCAGACCGTTTGGAGATTGTATTAATCTCGACGCAGGATAGGTGCACAGTTTGCGTCGAATGTACCATAGGCATGGAAATCTTTTCAGGCACACGCAATGGTACTTCTTGGTGACGTTGGTCAAGTGGAAGCTCATATTGGTCCGTTTGGAGATACTATTAATCCTCGGGCAAGATAGGAGCACGATTTGCACCAAATGTACCATAGGCTCTGAAATTGCTTTGAGCACCCCAGATGGTACTGCTAGGTGGCGTAGATCAAGAGGAAGATCATTTCAGTCTATTTGGAGATATCGTTAATCATGCCATGGGTTTGGAAATCATTTTGGGCGCAACCGATGTAACTCCTACCTGACATGTGTCAAGTGGAAACTCCTACCTGACGCAAGATAGGCGCACGGTTTTGCCAAACATACCATAGGCTCAGAAATCATTATGGACGCACTTGATTGTACACCTAGGTGACATGAATCAAGCAGAAGCTCATTTCGATCTGTTTGGATATAGTTATAATCTTGGCGCAAGAAAGGTGCACGGTTTGCGCCAAAAGTACCACGGGCCGGGAAATCGCTTTGGGGCACACCCGATGGTACTCCTATGTAATGTATGTCAAGTGAAAGCTTGTTTCGGTCTGTTTAGAGATAGTGTTAGTCTTAGCGCAAGATAATGCATGGTTTGCGCCGAAGGTACCATAGGCTTGGAAATTATTTTGTATGCACCCGATGGTACTCCTAGGTGATGTGGGTCAAGTGCAAGCTCGTTTCGGTCTATTTGGAGATAGTGTTAATCACGGCGCCATATGGGTGCACGGTTTGCGCCGAATGTACCATGGGCGTGGAAATCACTTTGGGCACGCCTGATGGAACTCCTAGGTGATGTGGGTCAAGTGGAAGGGTGTTTCGGTCTGTTTGGAGATGTATTTAATCTAGGTGCAAGATAGGTGTACGGTTTGCACCGAATGAACTACGGGCATGAAAATCTTTTCAGGCACACTCGATGGTACTTCTAGGTGACATTGGTCAAGTGGAAGCTCATTTGGTCCATTAATGTTAGTGTTAGTATTGGTGCAAGATATGTGCACGGTTTGCACCGAATGTACGACGGACATGGAAATCTTTTCAAGCACACCCGATGGTACTTCTAGCTAACATTGGTCAAGTGGAAGCTTGTTTCGGTCCATTTGGAGATAGTGTTAGCCTCGGCGCAAGATAGGTGCATGGTTTGCACCGAATGTACCACGGGCATGGTAATCTTTTCAAGCACACCCGATGGTACTTCTATGTGATGTTGCTCATGTGGAAGCTCATTTTGGTCCATTTGGATATCGTATTAATCTCGAGGCAAGATAGGTGCACGGTTTGCGCCAAATGTACCATAGGCTCTGAAATCGGTTTTGGGCACACCAGATGGTTCTCCTAGGTGGCGTAGATCAAGTGGAAGATCGTTTCAGTTTGTTTAGATAGTGTTAGTCTCGTCGCAAGATAGGTGCATGGTTTGCGCCGAATGTACCATAGGATGGAAATTATTTTAGACGCACCGGATGGTACTCCTAAGTGACGTGGGCCAAATGGAAGCACGTTTCGATCCATTTGGAGATAGTGTTAATCTAAGCGCAAGATAGTTGCACGGTTTGTGTCAAATGTACCATGGGCATGGAAATCTTTTCAGGCACACCCGATGGTACTTCTAGGTGACATTGGTCGAGTGGAAGCTCATTTTCGTCCATTTGGATACTGTTGATCTAGGCGCAAGATAGGTCTACGATTGGCGCCGAATGTACCATGGGCATGGAAAACTTTACAGGCACACCCGATTGTACTTCTCGATAACATTAGTCAAGTGGAAGCTCATTTCAGACCATTTGGAGATAGTACTAATCTCGATGCAAGAAAGGTGCGTGGTTTGCGTCGAATGTACCATGAGCATGGAAATCTTTTTGGGCACACCAGATGGTACTCCTAGGTGGCGTAAGTCAATTGGAAGATCGTTTTAGTTTGTTTTAGATAGTGTTAATCTCGACGCAAGATACGTGCATGGTTTGCACCGAACGTACCATAGCTTTGGAAATCATTTTGGGCGCAACCGATGGTAATCCTACGTGACGTGGGTCAAGTAGAAACTCGCTTCGGTCCATTTGGAGATAGTGTTAATCTCGACACAAGATAGGCGCACGGTTTGCGCCAAACGTACCATAGGCTCAGAAATCATTTTGGACGCACCTGATTGCACTCTTAGGTGACGTGGATCAAGCAAAAGCTCATTTTGATCTGTTTGGAGATAGTTCTTATTTCGGCGCAAGAAAAGTGCACGATTTGCGTCGAATGTACCACGAGAATGGAAATCGCTTTGGGTACACCCGATGGTACTCCTATGTAATGTATGTCAAGTGGAAGCTTATTTCAATCCGTTTGGAGATAGTGCTAGTCTCAGCGCAAGATAGGTGCACGGTTTGCGCTGAACGTACCATAGGCTTGAAAATCATTTTGGATGCACCCGATGGTAGTCCTAGGTGACGTGGGTCAAGTGGAACTCGTTTCGGTCCATTTGGAGATAGTGTTAATCTCGCCGCAAGATAGGTGCACGGTTTGGGCCGAATGTACCATGGGCGTGGAAATCATTTTAGGCACAGCCGATGGTACTCCTAGGTGACGTGGGTCAAGTGGAAGCTCATTTCGGTCTATTTGGAGATAGTGTTAATCTCGGCGTAAGATAGGTGCACGATTTGCGCCGAAGGTACCATAGGCTTGGAAACCATTTTGGACGCACCTGATGGTACTCCTAGGTGATGTGGGTCAAGTGGAACTCGTTTCGGTCCGTTTGGAGATAGTGTTAATCTCAGCTCATGATAGGTGCACGGTTTGCGCCGAATGTACCACGGGCGTGGAAATCATTTTGGGCACACCTGATGGTACTCCTAGGTGATGTGGGTCAAGTAGAAGCTCATTTCGGTCTGTTTGGAGATATTGTTAATCTCAGCGCAAGATAGGTGCTCGGTTGATGCTGAATGTACCATGGGCATGAAATCATTTTGGGCACACCCGTTGGTACTCCTAGGTTACGTGTGTCAAGTGGAAGCTCATTTTGGTCTGTTAGAGATAGTGTTAATCTTAGCGGTAGATGGGTGCACAATTTGCACTGAATGTACCACGGGCATGGAAATCAATTTGGCCACACCCAATGGTACATCTAGGTGATGTGGGTCAAGTAGAAGCTCATTTCGGTCCATTTGGAGATAGTGTTAATCTCGGCGCAAGATAGGTGCACGGTTGCGATGAATCTATCATGGGCATGGAAATCGCTTTGTGCATGGTACTCCTAGTTAATGTATGCCATGTGGAAGCGTGTTTATCTCCGTTTAGAGATAGTGCTAGTATCGAGCCAAGATAGGTGCACGGTTTGCGACAAACGTACCATAGACTTGGAAATTGGCACACCCGTTGGTACTCCTAGGTGACGTGGGTCAAGTGGAAGCTCGTTTCAGTCGTCTAGATATAGTGTTAATCTCAGCGCTAGATGGGTGCACGGTTTGCATAGAATGTACCATGGGCATGGAAATCATTTTGGGCACACCCGATGGTACTCCTAGGTGACGTGGTCAAGTGGAAGCTCGTTTCTGTCCATTTGCAGATAGTGTAAATCTTGGTGGAAGAAAGGTGTACGGTTTGTGCCAAATGTACCACTGGCATGGAACTCTTTTGAGGCACGCCCGATGGTACTTCTAGATGCCATTGGTCAAGCGAAAACTCGTTTTGGACTGTTTAGAGTTGTATTAATCTCGACGAAGATAGGAGCACGGTTTGCATCGAATGTACAACGGGCATGGAAATCTTTTCAAGCACACCCAATGGTACTTCTAGGTGACGTTGGTCAAGTGGAAGTTCGCTTCAGTCTATTTGGAGATAGTACTAATCTTGAGGCAAGATATGTGCTGGTTTGCGCCAAATGTGCTATATGCTCTGAAATCTCTTTGGGCACACTAGATGGTACTCCTAGGTGGCATAGATCAAGTGGAAGATCGTTTTAGTCTGTTTGGATATAGTGTTAATCTCGACACAAGATAGGTAAACCGTTTGCGCCGAACGTACCATAGCTTCGGAAATCATTTTGGGTGCCACCGATGGTACTCCAACGTGATGTGGGCCATGTGGAAACTCGTCTCGGTCTATTTGGAGATAGTGTTAATCTGGACGCAAGATAGGTACACAGTTTTGCCAAACGTACCATAGGCTCATAAATCATTTTGGATGCACTTGACTATACACCTAGGTGACGTGGATCAAGCGGAAGCTCATTTCAATCCGTTTGGAGATAGTTTTAGTCTTGGTGCAACATAGGTGCACGGTTTATGACGAACCTACCTGCGGGCATGGAAATTGCTTTGAGCACACCTGATGGTACTCCTAGGTAATGTATGTGAAGTGAAAGCTTGTTTCGGTCCGTTTGGTGGTATTGTTAGTCTCAGCGCAAGATACATGCATGGTTTTGCGCCAAACGTACCATAGGCTTGGAAATCATTTTAGACACACCCAATGGTACTCCTAGGTTACGTGGATCAAGGGAAAGCTTGTTTTGGTATGTTTGGAGATAGTGTTAATGTCAGCGCAAGATAGGTACATGGTTTGCGACCAATCTACCACGAGCATAAAAATCGCTTTGGGCATACCCCCTGGTATTTCTAGGTAATGTATGTCATATGGAAGCTTGTTTCTCTCCGTTTGGAGATAGTGTTTGTCTCAAGCAAGATAGGTGCACGGTTTATGCCGAACATACCATTGCTTCGGAAATCATTTTGGGCGCAACCGATGGTACTCCAACGTGACGTGGGTCAAGTGGATACTCGTTTCGGTCTATTTGCTGATAGTGTTAATCTTGACGCAAGATAGGTACATGGTTTTGCCAAACGTACCATAGGCTCATAAATCATTTTGGACGCACCTGACTGTACTCCTAGGTGACGTGGATCAATTAGAAGCTCATTTCGATCCGTTTGGAGATAGTTTTAATCTTGGTGCAAGATAGGTGCATGGTTTGTGACGAAACAACCTACAGGCATGGAAATCGCTTTGGGCACACCCGATGGTACACCTAGGTATTGTATGTCATGTGGAAGCTTGTTTCGGTCCATTTGGAGACATTAGTCTCAGCGCAAGATAGATGCATGGTTTGCGCCAAACATACCATAGGCTTGGAAATCTTTTTGGACACATCCAATGGTACTCATAGGTGACGTGGGTCAACGGAAAGCACATTTTGGTATGTTTGGAGATAGTGTTAATGTCAGCACAAGATAGGTGCATGGTTTGCGATGAATCTACCATAGCATGGAAATCGCTTTGGGCACAACCCCCGGTACTCCTAGGTAATGTATGTCAAGTGGAAGCTCGTTTCTCTCTATTTGGAGTTAGTGTTAGTCTCGATGAAAGATGGGTGCATGGTTTGCGTCAAACATACCATAGGCTTGGAAATCATTTTTGGCACACTTGATGGTACTCCTAGGTGACGTGGGTCAGGTGGAAGCTCATTTTGGTCCATTCAGAGATAGTGTTAATCTTATGCTAGATGGGTGCCCAGTTTGCGTCGAATGTACCACGGTCATGGAAATCATTTTCGGCACACCCGATGGTACTCCGAGGTGACGTGGGTCAAGTGGAAGCTCATTTCGCTCCGTTTGGAGAATCACAAGATAGGTGCACGGTTTGCGACAAATCTACCACGGGCATGGAAATCACTTTCCGCACATGCCCTGGAGCTTGTTTCCCTCCGTTTGGATAGGTGCATGGTTTGCGCGCCGAATGTACCATAGGCTTGGAAATCATTTTTGGCACACCTAATGGTACACCTAGGTGACGTGGGTCAAGTGGAACCATATTTCGGTCTGTTTGGAAATAGTGTTAATCTTAGCGCTAGATGGGTGCATGGTTTGCATTCAATGTATCACGAGCATGAAAATCTTTTCAGGCACGCCCAACGGTACTTCTAGGTGACATTGGTCAAGTGGAAGCTCGTTTCAGACTATTTGGAGTAGTATTAATCTCAACACAAGATAGGTGCACGGTTTGCATCAAATGTACAACGGGCATGGAAATCTTTTCAGGCACACCTAATGGTACTTCTAGGTAATGTTGGTCAAGTGAAAGCTCGTTTCGGTTTGCTTGGAGGTATTAATCTTGAGGCAAGATAGGTGCACGGTTTTTGCCAAATGTACCATAGGCTCTAAAATCTCTTTGGGCACACTAGATAGTACTTCTAGGTGGCGTAGATCAAGTGGAAGATTGTTTCAGTCTATTTGGAGATAGTTTTAATCTCGACACAAGATAGTTGCACAGTTTGCGCCGAACGTACCATAGCTTCGAAAATCATTTTGGGTGCAACTGATGCTACTCCTACGTGATGTGGGTCAAGTGGAAACTCGTTTCGGTCTATTTGGAGATGTTTTAATTGGTGACGTGGGTCAAGCGGATGCTCATTTCGGTCCATTTGGAGATAGTTTTAATCTCGATGCAATATAGGTGCATGGTTTTCGATGAATCTAGGCATGGGAAACACTTTGGGCGCACCCCCTGCTACTCCTAGGTTATGTATGTCAGGTGGAAGCTTGTTTCGGTCTGTTTGGAGATAGTGTTAGTCTCGGAGCAAGATAGGTGCATGGTTTGCACCGAGCGTACCATAGGCTTGTAAATCATTTTTGACGCACCCAATGGTACTCCTAGGTTACGTGGGTCAAGTGGACGCTCGTTTCGGTTCATTCGGAGATAGAGTTAATCTAGGCGCAAGATAGGTGCACGGCTTGCGATGAATCTACCATGGGCACAGAAATCGCTTTAGGCACACCCCCTGGTATACACTATCTCCTAGTGATTTTGATGACGATACACGTGCTTTGCTTGTTGCTGACGATACAGGTAGAGACAAACCACCAGAAGAGCAGATTGGTGCAGAGGATGCAGAGCATTATGAGACTCTTATTGTGCAGCATGTGCTTAGTGCTCACATGGAGAAGGCGGAGAGAATCAGCGACATACATTGTTTCAAACAAAGTTTGTTATTAAAGAGCGTTCTTGCCGTTTGATTATTGATGGGGGTAGCTGCAACAACTTGGCTAGCAGTGACATGGTGGAGAAGCTTGC
Organism: Saccharum hybrid cultivar R570; assembly: GCA_038087645.1. Lineage (NCBI taxonomy): Eukaryota > Viridiplantae > Streptophyta > Magnoliopsida > Poales > Poaceae > Saccharum > Saccharum hybrid cultivar. The sequence continues at coordinate 37,646,593 of JAQSUU010000307.1, read as the reverse complement.
ACTTACAACCAAACCCCATCCACATCCATATCACATTCGGTGGCTAAACAACAGTGGTAAGGTCAAGGTAACCAAACTAGTACAAGTTAATTTTACTATTGGTTCATACCATGATGTTGTTGAATGTGATGTTGTACCTATGGAAGCTTGTAATATTCTGCTAGGTAGACCATGGCAATTTGACAAGGACTGTATACATCATGGTAGATCAAATCAGTATTCGCTCATACACCATGATAAGAAAATTATTTTGCTGCCTATGTCTCCTGAAGCTATTGTGCGTGATGATGTTGCTAAAGCTACCAAAGCTAAAACTAAGAACAATAAAAATACCGAATCTGTTGGAAATAAGAAAGATGAGATAAGATTAAAAGGACATTGCTTGCTTGCTACTAAATCTGATGTTAATGAACTAATTGCTTCCACTTCTGTTGCCTATGCTTTGGTATGCAAGGATGCTTTGATTTCAATTGAAGATATGTAGCATTCTTTGCCTCCTGCTATTGCTAACATTTTGCAGGAGTATTCTGATGTTTTTCCAAGTGAGATACCAGCGGGGCTGCCACCTATACGTGGGATTGAGCACCAAATTGATCTTATTCCTGGTGCATCTTTGCCAAACTGTGCGCCACACAGGACAAATCCAGAGGAAACAAAAGAAATCCAGCGGCAAGTGCAAGAACTGCTCAACAAAGGTTATGTGCATGAGTCTCTTAGTCCTTGTGTTGTTCTGGTTATTTTGGTGCCTAAGAAAGATGGAACATGGCGTATGTGCATTGATTGTAGGGCTATTAATAATATCACCATTCGATATCAACACCCTATTCCACGTTTAGATGATAGGCTTGATGAATTGAGTGGTGCTGATGTGTTTCCAAGGTTGATTTGCGTAGTGGGTACCACCAGATTCATATGAAATTAGGAGATGAATGGAAAACTACTTTGAAAACTAAGTTCGGCTTATATGAGTAGTTGGTATGCCTTTTGGGTTAACTAATGCACCCAGTACTTTCATGAGACTAATGAACGAGGTTTTGCGTGCTTTCATTGGAAAATTTGTTGTAGTCTACTTTGATGATATATTGATCTACAACAAATCTATGGATGAACACCTTGCTCACTTACGTGCTATTTTTTATGCTCTATGAGATGCACGTTTATTTGGTAACCTTGAGAAGTGCACCTTTTGCACCGATCGAGTGTCTTTTCTTGGCTATGTGGTGACTCCATAGGGAATTGAGGTTGATCAAGCCAAGGTAGAAGCTATACAGGGATGGCCTGTACCAAAGACTATCACACAGGTGCGGAGTTTCCTAGACTTGCTGGGTTCTATCACTATTTTGTGAAGGATTTCAGTACCATTGCTGCACCATTGAATGAGCTTACAAAGAAGGGTGTGCCTTTTAATTGGGGCAAAGTACAAGATAATTCCTTCAACATGCTGAAAGATAAGTTAACACATGCACCTCTCCTACAACTTCCTGATTTTAATAAGACTTTTGAACTTGAATGTGATGCTAGTGGGATTGGTTTGGGTGGTGTTTTGTTACAAGAGGGTAAAACTATTGCGTATTTTAGTGAGAAATTAAGTGGGCCTGTTCTGAACTAATCCACTTATGATAAAGAATTGTATGCTCTTGTTCGAACATTAGAAACATGGCAGCATTATTTGTGGCCAAAAGAGTTTGTTATTCATTCTGATCATGAATCTTTGAAACATATTCGTAGTCAAGGAAAACTGAATCGAAGACATGCTAAGTGGGTAGAATTTATTGAATCCTTTCCTTATGTTATTAAGCACAAGAAAGGGAAGGAGAATATAATTGCTGATGCTCTGTCAAGGAGATATACTTTGCTGAATCAACTTGATTACAAGATCTTTGGATTAGAAACCATTAAAGACCAATATGTTAATGATGCTGATTTTATAGAAGTGTTGCTGCATTGTAAAGATGGAAAAGGATGGAACAAATTCATTGTTAGTGATGGGTTTGTGTTTAGAGCTAACAAGCTATGCATTCCGACTAGCTCCATTTATTTGTTGTTGTTGTAGGAAGCGCATAGAGGTGGCTTGATGGGACACTTTGGGATAAAAAAGACAGAGGACATACTTGCTGGTCATTTCTTTTGTCCAAAGATGAGAAGAGATGTGGATAGGTTTGTTGCCCGTTGCACAACAAGTCAAAATCCATAGAAATATCCACATGGTTTGTATTTACCTCTACCTGTTCCTAATGCTCCTTGGGAGGATATTTCTATGGATTTTGTGTTGGGATTACCAAGGACTAGGAAGGGACGTGATAGTGTGTTTGTGGTTGTTGATAGATTTTCTAAGATGGCACATTTTATACCATGCCATAAAACTGATGATGCTACTCATATTGCTGATTTGTTTTTCGAGAAATTGTTCACTTGCATGGAGTGCCCAACACAATTGTTTCTGATCGTGATGCTAAATTTCTTAGTCATTTTTGGAAGACTTTGTGGGCAAAGTTGGGGACTAAACTTTTATTTTCTACTACATGTCATCCCCAAACTGATGGACAAACTGAGGTTATGAATAGAACTTTGTCTACTATGTTAAGGGCTATTTTAAAGCAGAACATTAAGATGTGGGAAGAATCCTTGTCTCATATTGAATTTTCTTATAATCGTTCACTGCATTCTACTACAAAAATGTGCCCGTTTCAGATTGTTTATGGTTTGTTGCCTCGAGCTCCAATTGATTTAATGCCTTTGGCATCTTCTGAAATACTAAATTTTGAGCTACTAAGCGTGCTGAATTGATGTTGAAACTGCATGAAACAACTAAACAAAACATAGAGCGTATGAATGCTAAATATAAGCTTGCTAGTGATAAAGGTAGAAAAGAATTAAAATTTGAACCTGGAGATTTAGTTTGGTTGCATTTAAGAAAGGAAAGGTTTCCTGAACTGTGCAAATCCAAATTGCTGCCTCGAGCTGAAGGACCATTTAAAGTGCTAGAGAAAGTTAATGACAATGCATATAAGCTGGAATTGCTTGCAGATTTTGGGGTTAGTCCCACATTTAACATTGCAGATTTGAGGCCATATTTGGAAGAGGAAGATGAGTATGAGTCGAGGAAGACTCAAATGTAAGAAGGGGAGGATGATGAGGACATCAACACCAACGATGCATCCACACCGACACTAGTACCTATTGCTGGTCCTCTTACTCGTGCTCGTGCTCGTAAACTTAATCATCAAGTGAGTTCCCTCTTGAGCTCCTATCCATCTTGTTTAGATCTTAGAGACGCGTGCACTCTCGTTTTGATTAGGAACCAAGGAGAAGACCGAAAGGGAAAAGGACTCGCGTAGGCTAGATTAGGACTGCAGCATAGCTCCAACTTGTGACAGTCACCACGGTTGCATACGAAGTTGGATTTGGGCGTTTAAGGACTTGATGGAAACCTTATCAAGTCTACTTTCATATGGATCTGGTCTCATGTCCATATCTTCTCAGAAGTGGCAACAATGATCCAAATATCACCGAGAGGTTTTTCTGTCCAGGGTGCTGTGCCACCTTAATTTAGCCCAATGGGCTGTGTATCGTTTTAGGGTCCATTAGGGATGGAGCACGACCCAAACACCCCTGTGGTCGTCCTCCCCATGTCATATGCCCCTTGGCATCTAGTAATTCAGTACTTGTTCTACTTGTTCTTGCTAGTTCTTCGATTGCTTGTAGGATGAGTGCCCTAGTGGCCGGGTGTCGCGCTCCACAAGATCGTGACAGCCATTGGGGGTGGTGTATCGGTTGCTAAGGCGTGGTCTTGGAAGGCTATAGTTGGGCCGTGAACGTCATCTCCATCCACCAATCGAGTTATTCCACACCTCTCATCGAAAGATCGGGTAAAAACCCTAATGGGTTCACATCACTACTTGACCCCCGTCACATAGGAGTACCATCTAGTGCCACCCAAAATAATTTCCGTGCCTATGGTACGTTCAGCGCAAACCGTGCACGTATCTTGCATTGAGATTAATACTGTCTCCAAATAGACTAAATTGAGCTTCCACTTGACCTACGTCACCTAGGAGTACCATCATGTGTGCCCAAAGTGATTTCAGAGCCTATGGAACATTTGGCGCAAATTGTGCACATATCTGGCCTCGAAGATTAATACTATCTCCAAATGGGCCGAAATAGACTTCCACTTGACCAACATCACCAAGAAGTACCATCGAGTGATGAGATCCCGTAGGGTTCGCTGGCCGATCTTTCGATGAGAGATGGTGGATAACTCGATTTGTGGATGGAGACGACGTTCACGGCCCGACTACAACCGTCCAAGGACGCTGCGCCTTAGCAACCGATACACCTCCTCCGATGGCTGCCGTGATCTTGCGGCGCGACAACCAGCCACTAGGGCACCCGTCCTGCAATCAATCGAAGAACTAGCAAGAACAAGAAGAACAAGCACTTAATTGCCAAATAAATATGAAGGTTTCAATCTAAAAACACAAGATGGTGAGGTTCTGAAAACAATCAGTCAGGTGGTTGATCCAACACGCGTGCTGAAAGGCGGTAGCAATAGCTAACTCGACGAAACAAAACCTAATCTGTTTGTGGCGGCCCTAGAGGCATATAAGTAGATGGGAGGACGACCACAAGGGTGTTTGAGTCGTTCTCCAACCCTAGGACGCGTCCCTAATGGACCCAACTTGATACATGGGCCATCAGCCCAAAATAAGGTGACGCAGCACCGTTGACAGAAAAGGTCTCGGTACAAAAATAGTTACTGCAGAAGCATCTGATAAGATATATCCATGAGGCTAGATCTGTTGGAAAGTAGACTTGATAAGCTTTCCAAAAAGTGCTAGAACGTCCCAATCCGAGTCCATATGAAGTCGTGGCATGCATCACAAGTTGGTGCTATCCTGCAGTCCAAATCCAGCCGGCGCCAATCCCCTGCCCTTCTGATCCTCTCCATCATTCCTAAGTAAAACAAGAGTGCACGTGTTTCCATTGTCTAAATATGATGGACAAGAGTTTAAGAATAAACTTACTTGATGGTTGAGTTGACGGGCACGAGCACGAGTAAGAGGACCAAGTGGTGCTAGCGATGGTGTAGGTGTGGTGTTGATGTCCTCATCATCCTCCCCTTCTTGCATTTGAGTCGTCCTCGACTCAAGCTCAACGTCCTCACCCAAATATGGCTTTAAATCTGCAATGTTGAATGTGGGACTAACCCCAAAATTTGCAGGCAGATCCAGCTTATATGCATTATCATTAATTTTCTCTAACACTTTAAATGGTCCATCAGCCCTAGGCATCAATTTAGACTTTCTCAATTCAGGAAACCTACCCTTTCTCAAATGCAACCAAACTAAATCTCCAGGTTCAAATATTAGTTCCTTTCTACCTTTATCACCAGCAATCTTATATTTAGCATTCATACGCTCTATGTTTTCTTTAGTTGTTTCATGCAGTTTTAACATCAGTTCAGCACGCTTAGTAGTGTCAAAATTTAGTTTTTCAGAAGATGGCAAAGGCATCAAATCAATAGGAGCACGAGGCAAGAAACCATATACAATCTGAAATGGGCACATCTTTGTAGTAGAATGCAGTGAATGATTATAAGCAAATTCAATATGAGGCAAACAATCTTCCCACATCTTAATGTTCTTCTTTAAAACAGCCCTTAACATAGTAGACAAAGTTCTATTGACAACTTCAGTTTGACCATCGGTTTGGGGATGACATGTAGTAGAAAACAAAAGCTTAGTTCCTAGTTTTCCCCATAAAGTCTTCCAAAAATGACTAAGAAATTTAGCATCACGATCAGAAACAATTGTGTTGGGTACACCATGCAAACGAACAATTTCTCGAAAGAACAAATCAGCAATATGAGTAGCATCATCAGTTTTACGACATGGTATGAAATGTGCCATCTTAGAAAATCTATCAACAACCACAAACACACTATCATGTCCCTTTCTAGTCCTTGGCAAACCCAACACAAAATCCATAGAAATATCTTCCCAAGGGGCACTAGGAACAGGTAGAGGCAAATACAAACCGTGTGGATTTAACCGTGACTTAGCCTTTTGACATGTTGTGCAACGAGCAACAAATCTCTCCACATCTCTTCTCATCTTTGGCCAAAAGAAATGACCAGCAAGTATGTCCTCTGTTTTCTTGGCTCCAAAATGCCCCATCAAGCCACCTCCATGTGCCTCCTGTAGCAACAACAAACGAACGGAGCTAGCTGGAATGCATAGCTTGTTAGCTCTAAACACAAATTCATCACTAAAGATGAATTTGTTCCATCCTTTCCCATCTTTACAATGCAGCAACACTTCTTTAAAATCAGCATCATTAACATATTGGTCTTTAATTATTTCTAATCCAAAGATTTTGCAATCAAGTTGATTCAGCAAAGTATATCTCCTAGACAAAGCATCAGCAATAATATTCTCTTTCCCTTTCTTGTGCTTAATAACATAAGGAAAAGATTCAATAAATTCAACCCACTTAGCATGTCTACGGTTCAATTTCCCTTGACTACGAATATGCTTCAAAGATTCAAGATCAGAATGAATAACAAACTCTTTGGGCCACAAGTAATGCTGCCATGTTTCTAATGTGCGAACAAGAGCATACAATTCCTTATCATAAGTAGAATAATTTAGAACAGGCCCACTCAATTTTTCACTAAAATACGCAACAGGTTTGCCTTCTTGTAACAAAACACCACCCAATCCAATTCCACTAGCATCACATTCAAGCTCAAAAGTCTTATTAAAATCAGGAAGTTGGAGGAGGGGTGCATGTGTCAACTTATCTTTCAGCATGTTGAAGGAGTTCTCGTGTACTTTGCCCCAACTAAAAGGCACTCCCTTCTTCGTAAGCTCATTCAAAGGTGCAGCAATGGTGCTGAAGTCCTTCACAAAACGGCGATAGAAACCAGCAAGTCCTAGGAAACTTCGCACTTGGGTGATAGTCTTTAGTACAGGCCACCCCTGTATAGCTTCTACCTTGGCTTGATCAACCTCAATTCCCTGTGGAGTCACAACATAGCCAAGAAAAGACACTCGATCAGTGCAAAAGGTGCACTTCTCAAGGTTACCAAATAAACGTGCATCTCGTAAAGCATTAAAAACAGCACGTAAATGATCAAGATGTTCATCCATAGATTTGCTGTAAATCAATATATCATCAAAGTAGACTACAACAAATTTCCCAATGAAAGCACGCAGAACCTCGTTCATTAATCTCATGAAAGTACTTGGTGCATTAGTTAACCCAAAAGGCATGACTAACCACTCATATAAACCAAATTTAGTTTTGAAAGCAGTTTTCCATTCATCTCCCAATTTCATACGAATCTGGTGGTACCCACTACACAAATCAACTTTAGAAAACACAACAGCACCACTCAGTTCATCAAGCATATCATCCAAACGTGGAATAGGGTGTCGATATCGAATGGTGATATTATTAATAGCTCTACAATCAACACACATGCGCCATGTACCATCTTTCTTAGGCACTAAAATAACAGGAACAGCACAAGGACTAAGGGACTCACGCACATAACCTTTGTCGAGTAGTTCTTGCACTTGTCGCTGTATTTCCTTCGTTTCTTCTGGATTTGTCCTGTATGGCGCACGATTTGGCAAAGATGCACCAGGAATAAGATCAATTTGGTGCTCAATCCCTCGTATTGGTGGCAGCCCCGCTGGTATCTCACTTGGAAAAACATTGGAATACTCCTGCAAAATGTTAGCAACAGCAGGGGGCAAAGAATGCTGCATATCGTGAATTGAAATCAAAATGTCCTTGCACACCAAAGCATAGGCAACAGAAGTGGAAGCAACCAATTCATTAATATCAGATTTAGTAGCAAGCAAGCAATGTCCATTCAATCTTATCTCATCTTTCTTACTACTCACAGATTTGGCATTTTTATCGCTCTCACTTTTAGCTTTTGCAACTTTAGCAAGATCATTTTGCATAATAGCTTCAGGAGACATAGGATGCAACACAATTTTTCTATCATGGTATAGAAAAGAATACTGATTTGCTCTACCATGATGCATAGAATCTCTATCAAATTGCCAATGTCTACCTAGCAGAATATTACAAGCTTGCATAGGCACAACATCACATTCAACAACATCTTTATAGGATCCAATGGAAAAATTGATTCGCACAAGTCTAGTTACCTTTGCCTTACCACTGTTGTTCAGCCATTGAATGTAATATGGATGTGGGTGTGGTTTGGTGGTAAGCGCAAGCTTCTCCACCATGTCACTGCTAGCCAAGTTGTTGCAACTACCTCCATCAATGATCATGCAGCATGAACGCTCTTTGATGACACACTTTGTTTGAAACAATGTGTGTCGCTGATTTTGCTCCGCCTTCTCCATTTGAATGCTAAGCACACGCTGCACAATGAGGCTCTCATAATGATCTGCATTGTCTGCACCAATCTGCTCTTCTGGTTGTTCGTCACTACCTGCATGGTCAGCAGCAAGCAAAGCAAATGCATCTTCATCAAAATCACTAGCAGAGGAATACTCACCATCATCTTTGACGACCATAACACGCTTGCTTGGACAGTCACGCATCACATGTCCATACCCCTTGCACTGGTGACACTGAATGTCTCTTGTTCTACCAGTAGATGCCATGGATGAAGCGCTTGCAGCAGGCTTCTGGATCGTCTTGGCCACTGAATTTGCGAGAGTAGCACGCGGCTTGTCGCTGGATGATGGCATAGGAGTACGTGTAGTCAGAGTAGTACTCGTGCGGGGCTGCCATGAATTAGTCTTCCCTGCAGAAAAATTATTCTTGGTACTGGCACATCGCCCCTGCACTTCCCTTTCAGCTTTACAAGCAAGATGAAACAAACAGGTTACGTTAGTGTATTCTTTATAAGCAAGGATGTCTTGAATTTCTCCATTTAACCCACCCAAAAAATCTTGCCATAGCAGGTTCTTCATCCTCATCTAAATTACAACGCAACATACCCATTTGCAATTCTTGATAATATTCTTCTACACTTTTAGTACCCTGTCTCAGTTGTTGCAATTTATGTAACAAATCACGTGCATAGTAAGAAGAAACAAATCTAGCCCTCATGATTCGTTTCAAAGCATTCCAAGTTTGTGGTATGTTATTAGGATTTTTTTTGCCATGTTCTATCCACCAAACAGTAGCTAAGTCAGTAAACTCACTAGTAGCAGCCCTAACACGTGTATTCTCAGGAAATTCATGACATGCAAACTTCTGGTCAACAACAATTTCCCAAGAAAGGTATGCATCAGGATCATATTTACCATCAAAAGGAGGTATCTTAAATTTAATTTTACTGAAAGCATCATTATTATTGTGTACCTCGCGTCGGCGGTGACCACCCATACCTCTATGATTATGGCGTAGACGACGCCGATCACGAGTGTCATGATCATCCTGTTCAGTATCAGCAGTATAGTCATCATTAAAATTATCTTCGAGTTGCTCTTCGTCCTTGTTGTCTTCATTATGTTGCTCTTTGTCTTTCATGTGGAAGTCATCAAAACGCTGCAGAAGAGCAGCAAGGCTTCTGTCCTCACGAGCAATAGATGCCTCCAATGTTGCAAGCTTGGTGTTGGTGGCAAGTTGGGTGGCCTCCAATTGCCCAATCTTGTCATTGGTCACCTATAAATCTTGATCAAGTCCTTCTGTATGCAGCTGCACTTGCCTTGTAAAATGTTGAATGATGCCCTTGGTGCGAGGAGATTGTGGAATCTTGTTACTGTCCTCTGATCCTGACATGGTTCAACAAAACAAAGTGGAAACAAGATAACAGGTGAAGAAATAAAAGCCCTACAACTACTAGGATGTAGCTACAGCAAGGCGCTCACTCTCAACCTGTTTATCAAGCTCTTACCAGTTCTTACCTTGCTCAACAAGAGGGGTCAACAACCAGCAAGTCTGCAACCTTGGAAGAGAATGTATCGGTACCACAGCAACAACACCTGTCAAGCTGTAGTCGTATATGTGGAGCTGTAGGTGGCCCAAATGCTATGCACAAGGAAAGATACTAGCACCACGTTAGTCAGAAAAGCGAGCTGAATAATCGTTCAACGGTGGTATGTGCTGGTCCTAGCCTAGACCATGATGGAGACGCGAGCCTGGACACAAAGGAAATCACAAACTCCACCTAACAAAATGAGACAACACAAAGATCAGCCCCTTTTCTCTTTTTTTCTTTTTTTTTTCTTTTTTTTTTGAATCCTCAAAACTGATTATATGATTAGAGAGATATCAAATGAGCAATTCACCACACACACACACTCTCTCTCTCTAGAGTAAAAATGAGCCAAAATGTATACGCAAGACGTGGAGAGTTTGAGTATAGGTAGGACTACTACTGCACAAAGATGTACTCGGATTCAGACTCAAAACAGCAACAAGGCAGCTGTCAATTCGGACTCTAAACCGATTCCAACTCGAACTCAACCCCACGTGGAATTCAGTCTGAAAACAACTCAGATTCCTACTCGGACTTGAACACAAGGATGTATTCGGATTTAGCTAACAAAAGGTTTATATGGTAGCACACGGCTGTGACTATAACGTGACAAGAACTCGAAACTCAAAAGGACTAAAACTAAGACCAGCAACTCGACGCAACCGATGCAACCGACGACTCAACAAGCCCTACTAAGCAGTGCTAGCAAAGGCTCAAAAGGTCTATAGGATTACGGAACCCTAATCTAATAATTGTTTTTGGCTTTTCTGGACTATAGGAAATTAAAAACAGCGAAGGATTGGAAGTCTCTCACCGATCAACCTTGCTCTGATTACCAACTGATGAGATCCCGTAGGGTTCGCTGGCCGATCTTTCGATGAGAGATGGTGGATAACTCGATTTGTGGATGGAGACGACGTTCACGGCCCGACTACAACCGTCCAAGGACGCTGCGCCTTAGCAACCGATACACCTCCTCCGATGGCTGCCGTGATCTTACGGCGCGACAACCAGCCACTAGGGCACCCGTCCTGCAAGCAATCGAAGAACTAGCAAGAACAAGAAGAACAAGCACTTAATTGCCAAATAAATATGAAGGTTTCAATCTAAAAACACAAGATGGTGAGGTTCTGAAAACAATCAGTCAGGCGGTTGATCCAACACGCGCGCTGAAAGGCGGTAGCAATAGCTAACTCGACGAAACAAAACCTAATCTGTTTGTGGCGGCCCTAGAGGCATATAAGTAGATGGGAGGACGACCACAAGGGTGTTTGAGTCATTCTCCAAGCCTAGGACGCGTCCCTAATGGACCCAACTTGATACATGGGCCATCAGCCCAAAATAAGGTGACGCAGCACCGTTGACAGAAAAGGTCTCGGTACAAAAATAGTTACTGCAGAAGCATCTGATAAGATATATCCATGAGGCTAGATCCGTTGGAAAGTAGACTTGATAAGCTTTCCAAAAAGTGCTAGAACGTCCCAATCTGAGTCCATATGAAGTCGTGGCATGCATCACAAGTTGGTGCTATCCTGCAGTCCAAATCCAGCCGGCGCCAATCCCTTGCCCTTCTGATCCTCTCCATCATTCCTAAGTAAAACAAGAGTGCACGTGTTTCCATTGTCTAAATATGATGGACAAGAGTTTAAGAATAAACTTACTTGATGGTTGAGTTGACGGGCACGAGCACGAGTAAGAGGACCAAGTGGTGCTAGCGATGGTGTAGGTGTGGTGTTGATGTCCTCATCATCGAGTGTGCCTAAAAAGATTTCCTTGCATGTGGTACATTTGGCGCAAACCGTGCACCTATCTTGCACCTATATTAACTCTATCTCCAAACGGAACAAAACGAGCTTCCACTTGACATACATCACCTAGGAGTACCATCGGGAGTGCTCTAAATGATTTCCATGCCAGTGGTACATTCGGCGTAATCTGTGCACCTATCTTGTGCTGAGATTAACACTATCTCCAAATAGACCATAACGTGCTTCCACTTGACCCACGTCACATAGGAGTACCATCTAGTGTGCCCAAAATAATTTCCATGCCAATGGTACATTCGGCACAAACCGTGCACCTATCTTGCGCCGAGATTAACACTATCTCCAAATGGACCAAAATGAGCTTCCTCTTGACTAATGTTACCTAGGAGTACCATTGGGTGTACCTGTAACATCCCAAAAATTCACATTAAAAAATCACTCGGATTAAAAATTATTTTCAAAATACGTTTCAAAAACTATAAATCATCTAAGCTCTATTATTTCCTTGCGACCCTTGTCCATCTTATATATCCATCTCAGTTATCTCTCCCCAATATTTATCCTACACGTCATAGCGTCGGCATCACCCGCCCATCCCCACCTCTCTCTTGATTCGCTCGCCCTCGCCCTCGCTCGATGGCCGACAACCGCAGCCGTCGCCCACCCCACCGCCGTCACCCGTCCCCCACCCCACTGCCGCGGCCACAGTCCACCCATGCCCGAACCCCTTGCCGAGCGTAGCCGCTCACACGCCACCGTGACATGTTGGCCCCACCACCTCACCTCACCTCACCGCTTGTGCCATGGGACCCACCTCCCTCTCCTTTCTCCTTCACATGCAACAGCAGCACCAACAGCCAACAAGAGCAAAGGCAGCACCACAGCTTCACGCATGCACACATCGCATAGAAAGAGGACATGCATCCACTACACGCCACACCGCGCCAACTCGCAAAGCAAAGCACACAGGCAGCACGTACACCCACCAGCATGCAAAGGACATAAGTAGCTAAGCACACATGAGATAGCCTCGACTCATTTGCACACACACAGCAGCACCTCATCACATGTAACAATGCTAGTTAGGCACCAACCATGCATGCCGAGCATCCACCGTCCCCCGCTATGCGCCATCATCCATTCGCATGCCGCATACAATCACCAGTGATGTTGTCTCGTCGCTCCACCGCCCAGCTATTCGGCCACAACAATGCCATTAAAGGCGAGCAAGCAAGTCGGTGGCATAGCCCCCACTTCCCCAGCCTATAAGAGGGCATGCCGAGGTGCTCTCCTCCTCCATTGAGCAGCACACTCAGCTCGCTCACTCACTCGCCTACCCTCGCTTCGCTTTGCGTCTGTATACCATATACAGCTGTGCACACGAGCTAGGCTCGACCGTCATCGTAGGATGAGGTGAACAGCCCATGAGCATCCCCTTGCCCTTCCCTCTCTCCCTATGGTCTTTGCCCTGCTCCCCTCCTTCCAACCCATGATGCCCACGAGCTCGACGAGCTCAGCCATGGTGTCCATTCATGAAGCAAGAAGAGCACTCGTGACCCCTGCTAGTGTCTCTCTCTCTCCCTTCCCATGCTCGTGTGTCTAACGCATGGGTCCTAAGCAATAACTCCACCAAATGGTACACGCACAGTATACACCATGCACTACCAGCCAACTCATTCCTTAATCGCGCATTATTCTTTTCCGCGTGATTAATTCGGCCACCTTGCAGAGCCACATGCCAACTCTAATTTCAACAATTCTTCTTCCTAAATTCATCTAAAATCATAATCTATCTCCCATATAAATTTCAACAATTCGGCCACCTTATGTGCTTGTTTTCTTATTGTGGTCGTTGCGTTCTTTTAGCTGATGGAGTGAATGAGCCGGAGAATGAGGACGTCGAAGGTGAGTACCGTGAGTTTGACACCGAGGATCTGAACTTCTAGCAGGAGTTTGCCGAGGACGCCGACATAGGCAAGTCCAGCCTATTCTCTTTTGATGCATGTTGATCCTATTTTTAAACACAACCTATAAAAGCCATTTTAAATATTGCATGTATGATATAAGTACGAGATATTTTCACTGCTTAGCTAAAACCTGTTTGAATAGCCATCCTTGACTTGATATGACCTGATAATTGCCTTGCTCAAACTTAAGAATAAATATTTCTACATGACGAAAATACTATTATTTAGTATGCTTAGGACTTGATACTCATTATGGATACTCATTACTATGTTTTCTCAAATACAATGATTTTAAATGAAAAATTGTGTGAGTTGTGATAATAAATTATGAGTATTATGAAGGGTTAATGAACAAGTTATAGATGGTGATTACCCTAGAGATGGGGCAGATCGGTGTTCCTTTTGTGAGATATCTTGGTGTTGGGGCTTGTACCTTTTATGGTTAAGCATGAAGATATCTGTCTTGTCGAACTGAGTTGATGATTCATCTTGCCTAATTCATTTTTATCGTACAACCACTCGACCCTGTATGCTGCGAGGCTTAATCTAAATCCGTCTAGTTGGTATGGGAATCACTTGGAGGCAGGTGTGCAACGGGACACTAAGAGATGTACGTGGAAATTGAGGAATTGTATGAAATATAAAGAGCTCTATAAATTATTATTGCATTATGAGATGTGGCCTTAGTGTTCCTGTGGTGAGCGCCAATACTTAGCTATGGAGGGTAATGGCTACGATGGATCTGTGCTTGCACTACGGTGTTAAGTTATGATACCCTACTTGTGGTGAAAGTGTACAACCTCTGTAGAGTGTAAAATTTATTCAGATAGTTATGTCCGCGGTCTAGGATGGGTTTCAGTTTGGTTTCAACAACTAGATGGGTTGGGATGAGTGAAAATAAGAGAGTGAGTGTGATTTTGGAAATGAATGGTTGTCTGCCATCTGTTGTGAGAGCAAGGGTCCAGCAACACTTAAAATTGTGACCAACCCCTTTTTCAGAAATATATATGGAAAATATATGTCTTTTGCAAAGGTATTTATAAAATGAAACCCTGCATGTGTAAAAAGATAGCTTTATGCAAATAAACCAAGCTTTATCCGTGATGTATCCATATGCATGTACTGTTGTCCTTTCGTAGGTAAGGTTGGATTTGCTGAGTACTTTATACTCACCCTTGCTTTGTTGAACAGAGGAAGATCCAGACTGAAACCCTGAAGTGGCATACGAATAAGGTCGTGTCTACACCCAACTAAGCCTGTAGCTTTGGGATTCGTCGGCTGTGGATTAGTGATTCCCTTTTTGGCTCTATTGGACCTATATTATGTTGTGGTTACTTCTAATCATGGCATGCCTCCATTGTCCACGCTTGTCGAGACCACTGTGCTGAAACCTATCTGATGTAATAAATGTCTTTCTAGCCTCCTGGGACTAGTATTTGTATCATATTTGAGTTCCTAGATAACTACGGGTGCTTCAGTACCCAAAATGATTTCCATGCCCAAGGTACATTAGGCACAAACTGTGCACCTATCTTGAGCCCAAAACAATTTCAGAGCCTATGGTACATTCGGCACAAACCGTGCACAGCGCAAACCATGCACCTATCTTGCATCGAGATTAGTACTATCTCCAAACAGACCAAAACTGCTTCCACTTGACCAATGTCACCTAGAAGTACCATCGGGTGTGCTTGAAAAGATTTCCATGCTAGTTGAAAATTCAGCGCAAATCGTGCACCTATCTTGCACCTAGGTTAACACTATCTCCAAACAAATAAAAATCAGGTTTCACTTGACACACGTCACCTAGGAGTACCACCGGTTGTGCCCACAATGATTTCCATGCCTGTGGTACATGCGGCGCCAACCGTGCACCTATCTAGCGTTGAGATTAACACTATCTCCAAACGACTCAAAATGAGCCTCTACATGACCCACGTCACCTAGGAGTACCACCGGGTGTGCCAAAAGTGATTTCCAAGCCCGTGGAACATTCGGCGCAAACCATGCACCTTTCTTAAGCCAAGACTAATGCTATCTCCAAATGGACTGAAACGAGCCACTTGTCCAACGTCACCTAGGAGTACCATCGGGTGCATCCAAAATGATTTCTAAGGCTATGGTATGTTCGGTGCAAACCGTGAATCTATCTTGCCCCTAGACTAAAACTATCTGCAAATGGGCTGAAACAAGCTTCCACTTGACATACATAACCTAGTAGAACCATCAGGTGTGCCCAGAACGATTTCCATGCCTATGGTGCAAACCATGCACCTATCTTGTGCCGAGATTAAAACAATCTCCAAACAGATCAAAAGGACCTTCTGCTTGATCCATGTCGCCTAGGAGTAAAATCAATTGTGACCAAAATGATTTCTAAGCCTATGGTACGTTCAACGCAAACCGTGCACCTATCTTGCATCGAGATTAATGGTATCTCCATATGGACCAAAAGAACATTCCACTTGACCCAAGTCACGTAGGAGTACCATCGGTTGCGCCAAAATGATTTATGAGCCTATGGTAGTTTAGCGCAAACTATGCACCTATCTTGCGTCGAGATTAATACTATCTCCAAATGGACCGAAATGAGCTTCCGTTTGACCAATGTCACCTAAAAGTACCATCGGGTGTGGCTGAAAAGATTTACATGCCCGTGGTACATTCGGCAGAAACCGTACACCTATCTTGCGCCTAGTTTAACACTATCTCCAAATGGACCAAAACAAGCTTTCACTTGACCCACGTCACCTAGGAGTACCATAGGGTGGCCCAAAATGATTTCCATGCCCGTAGTACATTCGTCGCAAACTATGCACCTATCTTGCGTCGAGATTAACACTATCTCCAAATGGACCAAAACGAGTTTCCACTTGACCCACGTCATGTAGGAGTACCAGCAGTTGTGCCCAAAATTATTTCCGAACCTATGGTATGTTTAATGCAAACCGTGCACCTATCTTACGTCAAGATTAACACTATCTCCAAACATACTGAAATAATCTTCCACTTGATCTACGCCACCTAGGAGTACCATCTGGTGTGCCAAAAAGCAATTTCAGAGCCTATGGTACATTTGGCACAAACCGTGCACCTATCTTGCGTCGAGATTAACAATATCTCCAAACAGACCAACATGAGCTTCCACTTGACCCACGTCACCTAGGAGTACCATCAGGTGCGTCCAAAATGATTTCCATGGCTATGGTACATTCAGCACAAACCGTGAACCTATCTTGCCCCTAGACTAAAACTATCTCCAAATGGACTAAAACAAGCTTCCCTTGACATACATTACCTAGGAGTACCATCAAGTGTGCCCAAATCGATTTCCATGCCCATGGTACATTCGACGCAAACCATGCACCTATCTTGCGCCGAAATTAAAACAATCTCCAAACGGATCAAAATGACCTACTTGATCGACGTCGCCTAGGAGTATAATCAATTGTGTCTAAAATGATTTCTGAGCCTATGATACGTTTAGCGCAAACCGTGCACCTATCGGGTGTGCCTAAAAAGATTTCCATGGCTATCGTACATTCAGCGCAAACCATACTCCTATCTTGCGCCTAGTTTAACACTATCTCCAAACGGACCAAAACGAGCTTCCACTTGACCCACGTCACCTAGAAGTACCATCGGGTGTGCCCAAAATGACTTTCGTGCCTGTGGTACACTCGACGCAAACCGTGCACCTATCTTGTGCTAAGGCTAACACTATCTCCAAATGGACCGAAGCATGCTTCCACTTGACATACATTACATAGGAGTACCATCAGGTGTGCCCAAAGCAATTTCCATGCCCGTCGGACATTTGGCGCAAACTGTATACCTTTCTTGCGCCAAAATTAAACTATCTCCAAACAGATCGAAATCAGCTTTCGCTTGATCCACGTCACCTAGGAGTACAATCCGGTGTGTCCAAAATCATTTTTGAGCCTAGGGTACGTTTGGTGCAAACTGTACACGTATCTTGCGTCGAGATCAATGCTATCTGCAAACGGACTGAAACGAGCTTCTGCTTGACCCACATCACCTAGATCTACCTTCGGGTGTGCCCAAATTGATTTCCATACCGTGGTACATTCGGTGCAAACTGTGCACCTATCTAGCGCTAAGATTAACACTATTTCTAAACAGACCGAAACGAGCTTCCACTTAACACACATCACCTAAGAGTACCATTGGGTGTTCCCAAAATGATTTCCATGCCTGTGGTACATTCGGTGCAAACCGTGCACCCATCTAGCGCTGAGATTAACACTATCACCAAATGGACCGAAACAGCTTCCACTTGACCCACGTCACCTAGGAGTACCATTAGGTGTGCCCAAAATGATTTCCAAGCCTATGGTACATTCGGCGCAAACCGAGCACCTATCTTTTACCAAGACTAACACTATCTCCAAACGGATCGAAACAACCTCCACTTGACCAATGTCACCTAGAAGTACTATCGGGTGTGCCTAAAAAGATTTCTATGCCCGTGGTACATTCGGCACAAATAGTACACCTATATTGCACCTAGATTAGGACTATCTCCAAACAGACTGAAATGGATTTCCACTTGACACACATCACATAGGAGTAGCACCGGGTGTGCCCAAAATGATTTCCATGCCCATGGTACATTCGGTCCAAACCATGTACCTATCTAGCGCAGAGATTAACACTATCTCCAAACGGACCGAAATGAGCTTCTACTTGACCCACGTCACCTAGTAGTACCATTGGGTGGGCCCAAAATGATTTTCAAGCCCATGGTATATTTGGCGCAAACCATGCACGTATGTTGCGCCAAGATTGACACTGTCTCCAAACGGTCCGAAATGAGCTTCCACTTGACACGTGTCACCTAGGAGTACGATCGGGTGTGCCCAAAATGATTTCCATGCCCGTGGTACGTTTGGCGCAAACCGTGCACCTATCTTGTGCCAAGACTAACATTATCTCCAAATAGACCGAAACAAGCTTCCACTTGACATACATTACATAGGAGTACGATCGGGTGTGCCCAAAGTGATTTCCATGCCCGTGGTACATTGGGCGCAAACCGTACACCCATCTTGCGCTTAGATTAACACTATCTCCAAACATACTGAAATAATCTTCCACTTGATCTACGCCACCTAGGAGTACCATCTGGTGTGCCGAAAAGCGATTTCAGAGCCTATGGTACATTTGGCACAAACCGTGCACCTATCTTGCGTCGAGATTAACAGTATCTCCAAACGAACCAACATGAGCTTCCACTTGACCCACATCACCTAGGTGTACCATCAGGTGCGTCCAAAATGATTTCCATGGCTACGGTACATTCAGCACAAACCGTGAACCTATCTTGCCCCTAGACTAAAACTATCTCCAAACGGACTAAAACAAGCTTCCCTTCACATATATTACCTAGGAGTACCATCAAGTGTGCCCAAATCAATTTCCATGCCCATGGTACATTCAGCGCAAACCATGCACCTATCTTGCGCCGAAATTAAAACAATCTCCAAACGGATCAAAATGACCTACTTGATCGACGTCGCCTAGGAGTATAATCAATTGTGTCTAAAATGATTTCTGAGCCTATGATACGTTTAGCGCAAACCGTGCACCTATCGGGTGTGCCTAAAAAGATTTCCATGGCTATCGTACATTCAGCGCAAACCATACTCCTATCTTGCGCCTAGTTTAACACTATCTCCAAACGGACCAAAACGAGCTTCCACTTGACCCACGTCACCTAGAAGTACCATCGGGTGTGCCCAAAATGACTTTCGTACCTGTGGTACACTCGGCGCAAACCGTGCACCTATCTTGTGCTAAGGCTAACACTGATGAGGACATCAACACCGATCATACATCCACGCCGTCCACGCCGACACCTGCTGGTCCTATTACCCGTGCTCGTGCTCGAACACTTAATCATCAAGTGAGTTCCTTCTTGAGCTCTTGTCCATCCTGTTTAGATCTTGGAGACATGTGCACTCTTGTTTTGATTAGGAATCAAGGAGAAGACCGAAAGGGAAAAGGACTCGCGTAGGCTGGATTCGGACTGCAGCACACCTCCAACTTGTGACGGTCGCCACGGTTACATACGAAGTCAGATTGGGGTGATTCTGGACTTGTTGGAAAGCTAATAAAGTCTACTTTCATACGGATCTGACCTCATACTCATACCTGCTCAGAAACGGCGTCAACAGTCCAAAAATCACCGAGAGGTCTATTCTGTCCAGGGTGCTGCGCCACCTTAAGTTAGCCCAATGGGCTTGTATCGTTTAGAGTCCAGTAGGGACGCGTCCTAGGGTTGGAGCATGACCCAAACTCTCTTGTGGTCGTCCTCCACACATCATATACCCCTTAGCCGCCACCAGGAACACTTGGGTTTTGTTTAGATCAAGTTTAGCCTTTGCTAATTGCTTGTAGGCGCGCGTGCTGATCCAGCCACCCGTCTCCTTGTCTTCGGAACTCCACTCATAATAAGATTCAGTTTGAGGCTTTCAATTTCATCTTGCAAATTCAGTGCTTGTTTCTTTGTTCTTGCTAGTTCTTCGATTGCTTGCAGGACGGGAGCCCTAGTGGCTGGTTGTCGCGCTCCACAAGATCGTGATGACCTTTGGAGGTGGTGTATCGGTTGCTAAGGCGCGGTCTTGGAAGGCTGTAGTCAGGCCGTGAACGTCATCTCCATCCACCAAATCGAGTGATCTCACGCCTCTCATCGAAAGATCGTCCATAAACCCTAGCGGGTTCATATCAATTGGTATCAGAGCAAGGTTTATCGGTGAGAGACTTGTAATTCTTCGCTGTTTTTATTTTTCCTACAGTCCAAAAAAAGCCAAAAAAAAGTAGATTAGTTTCCTACAATCCTATAGACTTTTGGGCCATGGCTAGTGCTACCTAGTTAGGGCTTGTTGAGTTGTCGGTTGCATCAGTTGTGTCAAGTTGCTGGTCTTAGTTTTAGTCCTTTAGAGTTTCGAGTTCTTGTCACGTTCTATCACAACATGCGCTATCATATAGTCTCTCTGTTGGCCGAATCCAAGTAGGGTTTGAAGTTTGAATCGGACAAGGAATCAGCTGTTCCTCTCTGTTGGCCGAATCCAAGTAGGTTTTCAAGTTTGAGTCGGATCAAGAAATCGGGTATTCCTCGCTGTTGGCCAAGTCCGAGTAGAATTGGAAGTTCCAATCAGACGAGGAATCAGTTCACCCTGTGCTACAAATATCAAACGAACCACGCAGCAAGTATTCATATCTAAACGAGTGGCTTACTCTAGAGAGTGTGTGTGTGTGTGTGTGTGTGTGTGTGCTAAGTTACTCTTTGGGAGTATTCTTGTTCATATAATCAGTTTTGAGTGCCCCTGAAAAAAAAATATATTCAAAAAAAAAGAGAAAGAAGCAAAAGAAAAGAAAAGAAAGGGGCTGATCTTAGAGATTCTTCGTTCACTTTGGGTGGTGTGTTGTGCTCTCCTTTGTGTCCAGGCTCGCGTCTATAGCACGGTCTAGACTAGGACCAGCACAGTACCGCCGGTTGAACGATTATTCAGCTTGCTTTTTGTAACTAACGTGGTGCTAGTTCGTTCCTTGTTTCAGCCCACCTATAGCTCCACATATTCTACAGCTTGACAGGTCTCGTGCTGCGGCACCGATACACTTCATCCATTGCTGCAGACTTGTTGGTAGATGACCCCTCCTATCGAGCAAGGTAAGAACTGGTAAGAACTTGTGTAATAGGTGGAGAGTGAGCGACTTGCTGTAGCTACATCCTAGTAGTTGTAGGGCTTTTATTTCTTCACTTGTCTTCTTGTTGTCTTTGTCTTTGAACCATGCCAGGGACCGACGAAGATAACCAAATTCCACATTCGCCTCGCACAAAGGGCATCATACAACATTTTGAAAGGAAAGTGAAGTTGCACACGGAGGGACTTGATAATGACTTGCAGGTGACAAATGACAAACTTGGGCAGTTGGAGGCTACTCAGATTGCCACAAACAACAAGCTTGCAGGTTTGGAGCAGTCCATTGCTAGTGTGGACAAAAGCCTTGCTGCTCTGCTGAGGCATTTTGATGACCTCCACAACAATGATAAAGACCAGCATAAAGAAGAAAAGAAGGAGGAAGATCGAGAGGATGGTAGTTATGATGAAGAATACACAGGTGATACTGAACATGATGATCGAGACACTCGTGATCGACGTCGCCTACGTCACAACCATAGAGGTATGGGTGGCCGCCGCCGACGTGAGGTACACAATAATGATGATGCTTTCAGTAAGATTAAATTTAAAATACCTCCTTTTGATGGTAAATATGACCCTGATGCATACATTACTTGGGAGATTGCTGTTGATCAAAAGTTTGCATGCCATGAATTTCCTGAGAACACACGTGTTAGGGCTGCTACTAGTGAGTTCACAGATTTTGCTTCTGTTTGGTGGATCGAATATGGCAAGAAAAATCCTAATAACATACCTAAAACTTGGGATGCGCTGAAACGAGCCATGAGAGCTAGATTTGTTCCATCTTACTATGCCCGTGATATGATAAATAAGTTGCAGCAATTGAGACAAGGTTCTAAATGTGTAGAAGAATACTATCAGGAATTACAAACGGGTATGTTGCGTTGTAAATTAGAGGAGGATGAGGAACCTGCTATGGCTAGATTTTTAGGTGGATTAAATCGGGAAATTCAGGATATCCTCGCTTACAAAGAATACAATAACGTAACCAAACTGTTTCATCTTGCTTGTAAAGCTGAACGGGAAGTGCAGGGACGACGTGCTAGCGCAAGGACTAATGTTTCTGCATGGAAAGCTAGTTCATGGCAGCCGCGCCCATCTACAACTCCGTCTACACGTACTCCTACGCCATCATCTAGTGACAAGACTCGAGCTGCCCCCACCAATTCAGTAGTGAAGACAGCGCAAAAGCCGGCTGCGAGTACTTCATCCGTGGCATCGACAGGTAGAACAAGCAACATACAATGTCATCGGTGCAAGGGATATGGCCATATGATGCGTGACTGCCCAAACAAGCATGTTATGATTGTCAAAGATGATGGTGAGTGTTCATCTGCTAGTGATTTTGATGAAGATACACTTGCATTGCTTGCGGCTGACTATGCAGGTAGTGAGGAACACATAGAAGAACACATCAATGCAGGTGACGCGGAGCACTATGAGAGCTTGATTGTACAGCGAGTGCTTAGTGCACAAATGGAGAAGGCGGAGCAAAATCAGCGACACACTTTATTCCAAACAAAGTGTGTCATCAAGGAGCGTTCGTGCCGCATGATCATTGATGGAGGTAGCTGCAACAACTTGGCAAGTAGCGACATGGTACAGAAGCTCGCCCTCACCACCAAACCACATCCCCATCCCTACTACATCCAATGGCTGAACAACAGTGGTAAGGCAAAGGTAACGAGACTGGTGCGAATCGATTTTGCCATCGGATCATACAAAGATATTGTTGAATGTGATGTTGTGCCTATGCAAGCTTGCAATATTCTGCTAGGTAGACCATGGCAATTTGATAGAGATTCGATGCATCATGGTAGATCAAATCAATATTCGTTTCTATACCATGATCGAAAAATTGTGTTGCATCCTATGTCTCCTGAAGCTATTATGCAATCTGATGTTACTAAGGCTGCAAAAGCAAAGAGCGAGAGTGACAAATCTGTTGTTGATGACAAAGATGAGATAACATTGAAAGGACGTTGTATGCTTGCTACAAAATCTGATATTAATGAGTTCAATGCATCCACCTCTGTTGCTTATGCTTTGGTATGCAAGGATGCTTTGATTTCATTTGAGGATATGCAACGTTCTTTGCCCCTGCTGTTGCTAACATTTTGCAGGAGTATTCTGATGTGTTCCCCATTGAGATACCAGCGGGGCTGCCACCAATACGAGGGATTGAGCACCAAATTGATCTTATCCCTGGAGCATCTTTGCCAAACCGTACGCCATACAGGACCAATCCGGAGGAAACGAAGGAAATTCAGCGACAAGTGCAAGAACTACTAGACAAAGGTTATGTGCATAAGTCTCTTAGTCCTTGTGCTGTTCCAGTGATTTTAGTGCCTAAGAAAGATGGAACATGGCGCATGTGTGTTGATTGTAGGGCTATTAATAATATCACCATTCGATATCGACACCCTATTCCACGATTAGATGATATGCTTGATGAATTGAGTGGTGCTGTTGTGTTTTCAAAGGTTGATTTGCATAGTGGGTACCACCAGATTCGTATGAAATTGGGAGATGAATGGAAAACTGCTTTCAAAACCAAGTTCGGTCTATATGAGTGGTTAGTCATGCCTTTTGGGTTAACTAATGCACCTAGTACTTTCATGAGATTAATGAACGAGGTTTTGCGTGCTTTCATTGGGAAATTTGTTGTCGTCTACTTTGATGATATACTGATTTATAGCAAATCCATGGATGAACACCTTGATCACTTACGTGCTGTTTTCAATGCTCTACGTGATGCACGTTTGTTTGGTAACTTTGAGAAGTGCACTTTCTGCACCGATCGAGTATCGTTTCTTGGCTATGTTGTCACTCCACAGGGAATTGAGGTTGATAAAGCCAAGGTGGAAGCTATACAAGGATGGCCTGTACCCACGACGGTCACACAAGTGCGGAGTTTCCTAGGACTTGCTGGTTTCTATCGCCGTTTTGTGAAGGACTTCAGCACCATTGCTGCACCATTGAATGAGCTTACAAAGAAGGGAGTGCCCTTTTCTTGGGGCAAAGCACAAGAGCACGCCTTCCATGTGCTGAAAGATAAGTTAACACATGCACCTCTACTCCAACTCCCTGATTTTAATAAGACTTTCGAGCTTGAATGTGATGCGAGTGGAATTGGATTGGGTGGTGTTTTGTTACAAGAAGGAAAACCTGTTGCATACTTTAGTGAGAAATTGAGCGGGCCTATTCTTAATTATTCTACATATGATAAGGAATTATATGCTCTAGTGCGGACATTAGAAACATGGCAGCATTATTTGTGGCCCAAAGAATTTGTTATACATTCTGATCATGAATCTTTGAAGCATATTCGTAGTCAAGGAAAACTGAATCGTAGACATGCAAAATGGGTTGAATTTATTGAATCTTTTCCTTATGTTATCAAACACAAGAAAGGGAAGGATAATATCATTGCAGATGCATTGTCTAGGAGATATACTTTGCTGAATCAACTTGATTACAAGATCTTTGGGTTAGAAACAATTAAAGAACGATATGCTCATGATGCTGATTTTAAAGAAGTGCTGCTGCATTGTAAAGATGGGAAAACGTGGAACAAATTCATCCTCAATGATGGGTTTGTGTTTAGAGCTAACAAGCTATGCATTCCAGCTAGCTCTGTTCGCTTGTTGTTGCTGCAGGAAGCGCATGGAGGTGGCTTGATGGGGCATTTTGGAGCGAAGAAGACGGAGGACATTCTTGCTGGTCATTTCTTTTGGCCAAAGATTCGACGAGACGTGGAGAGATTTGTTGCTCGCTGCACAACATGTCAAAAGGCTAAGTCCCGGTTGAATCCACACGGTTTGTATATGCCTCTTCCTGTTCCTAGTGCTCCTTGGGAGGATATTTCTATGGATTTTGTGTTGGGATTGCCACGGACTAGGAAAGGGCGAGATAGTGTTTTTGTGGTTGTGGATCGATTCTCTAAAATGGCACATTTCATACCATGTCATAAAACTGATGATGCTACAAACATTGCTGATTTGTTCTTTCGAGAAGTTGTTTGCTTGCATGGTGTGCCAAATACAATTGTTTCTGATCGTGATGCTAAATTTCTTAGCCATTTTTGGAGAACTTTATGGGCCAAATTGGGGACTAAGCTTTTATTTTCCACCACTTGTCACCCCCAAACTGATGGTCAAACTGAAGTTGTGAATAGAACTTTGTCTACTATGTTAAGGACTGTTTTAAAGAAGAATATTAAGATGTGGGAAGATTATTTGCCTCATATTGAGTTTGCTTATAATCGTTCGCTGCATTCTACTACGAAGATGTGTCCCTTTGAGATTGTTTATGGCTTGTTACCACGTGCTCCTATTGATTTAATGCCATTGCCAAGTTCTGAAAAGTTGAATTTTGATGCTAAGCAACGTGCTGAATTGATGCTAAAACTACATGAAACCACTAAAGAAAACATAGAGCGCATGAATGCTAAGTACAAATTTGCTGGAGATAAAGGTAGAAGGGAATTGATTCTTGAACCTAGAGATTTGGTTTGGTTGCATTTGCAAAAGGATAGGTTTCCTGAATTAAGAAAATCTAAATTGATGCCTAGAGCGGATGGTCCTTTTAAAGTGATGCAACGAATAAATGAGAATGCATATAAGCTTGATCTTCCTGTAGATTTTGGGGTTAGTCCCACATTTAACATTGCAGATTTGAAGCCTTATTTGGGTGAGGAAGATGAGCTTGAGTCGAGGACGACTCAAATTCAAGAAAGGGAGGATGATGAGGACATCAAAACCGATCATACATCCACGCCGTCCACGCCGACACCTGCTGGTCCTATTACCCGTGCTCGTGCTCGAACACTTAATCATCAAGTGAGTTCCTTCTTGAGCTCTTGTCCATCCTGTTTAGATCTTGGAGACACATGCACTCTTGTTTTGATTAGGAATTAAGGAGAAGACCGAAAGGGAAAAGGACTCGCGTAGGCTGGATTCGGACTGCAGCACACCTCCAACTTGTGACGGTCGCCACGGTTACATACGGAGTCGGATTGGGGTGATTCTGGACTTGTTGGAAAGCTAATAAAGTCTACTTTCATACGGATCTGACCTCATACTCATACCTGCTCAGAAACGGCGTCAACAGTCCAAAAATCACCGAGAGGTCTATTCTGTCCAGGGTGCTGCGCCACCTTAAGTTAGCCCAATGGGCTTGTATCATTTAGAGTCCAGTAGGGACGCGTCCTAGGGTTGGAGCACGACCCAAACTCTCTTGTGGTCGTCCTCCACACATCATATACCCCTTAGCCGCCACCAGGAACACTTGGGTTTTGTTTAGATCAAGTTTAGCCTTTGCTACTTGCTTGTAGGCGCGCGTGCTGATCCAGCCACCCGTCTCCTTGTCTTCGGAACTCCATTCATAATAAGATTCAGTTTGAGGCTTTCAATTTCATCTTGCAAATTCAGTGCTTGGTTCCTTGTTCTTGCTAGTTCTTCGATTGCTTGCAGGACGGGAGCCCTAGTGGCTGGTTGTCGCACTCCACAAGATCGTGATGGCCTTTGGAGGTGGTGTATCGGTTGCTAAGGCGTGGTCTTGGAAGGCTGTAGTCGGGCCGTGAACGTCATCTCCATCCACCAAATCGAGTGATCTCACGCCTCTCATCGAAAGATCGTCCATAAACCCTAGCGGGTTCATATCAAACACTATCTCCAAACGGACCGAAGCATGCTTCCACTTGACATACATTACATAGGAGTACCATCAGGTGTGCCCAAAGCAATTTCCATGCCCGTCGGACATTTGGCGCAAATTGTATACCTTTCTTGTGCCAAAATTAAAACTATCTCCAAACATATCGAAATCAGCTTTCGCTTGATCCACGTCACCTAGGAGTAAAATCCGGTGTGTCCAAAATCATTTTTGAGCCTAGGGTACGTTTGGTGCAAACTGTACACGTATCTTGCGTCGAGATAAATGCTATCTGCAAACGGACTGAAACGAGCTTCTGCTTGACCCACATCACCTAGATCTACCTTCGGGTGTGCCCAAATTGATTTCCATACTGTGGTACATTCAGTGCAAACCGTGCACCTATCTAGCGCTAAGATTAACACTATTTCTAAACAGACCGAAACGAGCTTCCACTTAACACACATCACCTAAGAGTACCATTGGGTGTTCCCAAAATGATTTCCATGCTTGTGGTACATTCGGTGCAAACCGTGCACCCATCTAGCGCTGAGATTAACACTATCTCCAAATGGACCGAAACAGCTTCCACTTGACACACGTCACCTAGGAGTACCATCAGGTGTGCCCAAAATGATTTCCAAGCCTATGGTACGTTCGGCGCAAACCGAGCACCTATCTTTTACCAAGACTAACACTATCTCCAAACGGATCGAAACAACCTCCACTTGACCAATGTCACCTAGAAGTACTATCGGGTGTGCCTAAAAAGATTTCTATGCCCGTGGTACATTCGGCACAAATAGTACACCTATATTGCACCTAGATTAGGACTATCTCCAAACAGACTGAAATGGATTTCCACTTGACACACATCACATAGGAGTAGCACCGGGTGTGCCCAAAATGATTTCCATGTCCATGGTACATTCGGTCCAAACCATGCACCTATCTAGTGCAGAGATTAACACTATCTCCAAACGGACCGAAATGAGCTTCTACTTGACCCACGTCACCTAGTAGTACCATTGGGTGGGCCCAAAATGATTTTCAAGCCCATGGTATATTTGGCGCAAACCATGCACGTATGTTGCGCCAAGATTGACACTGTCTCCAAACGGTCCGAAATGAGCTTCTACTTGACACGTGTCACCTAGGAGTACGATCGGGTGTGCCCAAAATGATTTCCATGCCCGTGGTACGTTTGGCGTAAACCGTGCACCTATCTTGTGCCAAGACTAACATTATCTCCAAATAGACCGAAACAAGCTTCCACTTGACATACATTACATAGGAGTACGATCGGGTGTGCCCAAAGTGATTTCCATGCCCGTGGTACATTGGGCGCAAACCGTACACCCATCTTGCGCCTAGATTAACACTATCTCCAAATGGACCGAAACGAGCTTCCACCTAACCCACATCACCTAGGAGTTCCATCGGGTGTGCTCAAAAAGATTTCTATGCCCGTGGTACATTCGGCACAAATTGTGCACCTATCTTGCGTCCAGATTAACAGTATCTCCAAACAGACTGAAACAAACTTCCACTCGACCCACGTCACCTAGGAGTACCATCGGGTGCGTCCAAAATAATTTCTAAGCCTATGGTACATTCAGCACAAACCATGCACATATTTGCACTAAGACTAACACTGTCCCCAAACGGACCGAAACAAGCTTCCACTTGACATACGTTACATAGGAGTACCATCATCAGGTGTGCCCAAAGCGATTTTCCATGCTCGTGGCACATTCAGTGCAAACTGTGCTCCTTTCTTGGGTTGATATTAAAACTATCTCCAAATGCATCAAAGCAAGTTTTCACATGACCCATTGGTTGTGCCCAAAATGATTTCTAAACCTATGGTACGTTCGGCGCAAACCGTGCACCTATCTTGCGTTGACATTAACACTATCTCCAAATAGACTGAAATGATCTTCTTCTTGATCTACGCCACTAGGAGTACCATCTGGTGTGCTCAAAGTGATTTAAGAGCCTGTGGTACATTTCGCGCAAGCCGTGCACCTATCTTGCCTCAGGATTAATACTATCTCCAAATGGACCGATACGAGCTTCCACTTGACCATTGTCACCTATAAGTACCATCGTGTGTGCCTGAAAAGATCAACACACGATGGTACTTAACCAATGTCACCTAGAAGTACCATCGGATGTACCTAAAAAGTTTTCCATGCCTGTGGTACATTAGGCGCAAATCGACACCTATCTTGCGCCTATATTAACACTATCTCTAAATGGACCGAAACGAGCTTGCACTTGACCAATGTCACCTAGAAGTACCATCAGGCGTGCCTAAAAAGATTTCCATGCCCATGGTACATTCGGTGCAAACCGAACTCCTATCTTACGCATAGACTAATACTATCTCCAAACGGACCGAAACGAGCTCCCACTTGACCAACATCACCTAGGAGTACCATCGGGTGTGCCCAAAATTATTTCCAAGCCTATGGTACGTTCGGTGCAAACCGTGCACCTATCTTGCACTGAGACTAACACTATCTCCAAACGAACTAAAACAAGCTTTCACCTGACCAATGTCACCTAGAAGTACCATTGGGTGTGCCAGAAAAGATTTCCATGCCTATGGTACATTCGGCGCAAACAACACACCAATCTTGTGCCTAGATTAACACTATCTCCAAACGGACAGAAATGACCTTCCTCTTGACACACGTCACTTAGGAGTAAAATTGGGTGTGCCCAAAATGATTTCCATGCCCATGGTACATTCGGCGCAAACCATGCACCTATATAGCGTTGAGATTAACACTATGTCCAAATGGACCGAAATGAACTTTTAGTTGACCCACGTCACTAGGAGTACCACCGGGTAAGCCCAAAATGATTTCCATGCCCGTGCTACATTCGGAGCAAACCGTGCACCTATCTTGCATCGAGATTAACACTATCTCCTAATGGACTGAACCGAGTTTCCACTTGACCCACATCACCTAGGAGTACCATCGGGTGCACCTAAAATGGTTTCCAAGCCTATGGTACATTTGGCGCAAACCGTGCACCTATCATTATCACCAAACTGACTGAAACAGGCTTTCACTTAAGAGTACATCAGGTGTGCCCAAAGTGATTTCCATGCCCGTGGTACATTCGGCGCAAACCATGCACCTTTCTTGTGCCGAAATTAGAACTATCTCCAAACATATCAAAATGAGCTTTCACTTGATCCACGTCACCAAGGAGTACAATTAGGTGCGTCCAAAATGATTTCGGGCCAATGGTACGTTTGGTGCAAATCGTGCACCTATCTTGTGTCCAGATTACCACTATCTCCAAATGGACCGTAACGAGTTTCCACTTGACCCACGTTACGTAGGAGTACCATCGATTGTGCCCAAAATGATTTCTGATCCAATGGTACGTTTGGGCCCAAACCGTGCACCTATCTTGTGTCGAGATTAACACTATCTCCAAACAGACTGAAATAATCTTCCACAAGATCTACGCCACCTAGGAGCACCATCTGGTGTGCCCAAAAGCGATTTCAGAGCCTATGGTACATTTGGCACAAACAGTGCACCTATCTTGTGCCGAGACTAAAACAATCTCCAAATGGACTGAAACAAGCTTCCACTTCACCAATGTCACCTAGAAGTACCATCAGGTGTGTCCAAAATGATTTCCATGCCCACAGTACATTCGACGCAAACAAAGCACCTATCTAGCGCTAAGATTAACACTATGTCCAAATGGACCAAAACGAGCTTCCACTTGACCACGTCACCTAGGAGTACCATCGAGTGTGCCTAAAATAATTTCCAAGCCTATGGTCAAGTTGCACCTAGATTAACACTATCTCTGAACAGACCAAAATGACCATCCACTTGACACACATCACCTTGGACTACCATCAGGTGTGCCCAAAATGATTTCCATTCCCATTGTAAATTCGGTGCAAACCATGCACCTATCTAGCGCTGAGATTAACACTATGTCCAAAAGGACCAAAACGAGCTTCCACTTGACCCACGTCACCTAGGAGTACCATCGGGTGTGCCCAAAATGATTTCCACGCCCATGGTACATTCGCGCAAACCGTGCACCTATCTTGTGGTAAGATTAACACAATCTCCAAATGGACTGAAACGAGCTTCCATTTGACCCACGCACCTTGGAGTACCATCGGGTGTGTCCAAAATAATTTCCAAGCCTATAGTACGTTCGACGCAAATCGTGCACCTATCTTGCGCCGATATTAACACTATCTCCAAACGGACCGAAACAAGCTTCCACTTGACATACATTACATAGGAGTACCATCGGGTGTGCCCAAAGGGATTTCATGCCCGTGGTACATTCGGCGCAAATCGTGCACTTTTCTTGCGTCGAAATTAGAACTATCTCCAAACAAGCCGAAATGAGCCTTCCGCTTGATCCGTCACCTAGGAGTACAACCAGGTGCGTCCAAAATGATTTCTGAGCCTATGGCACATTTGGTGCAAACCATGCACCTATTTTGCGTCGAGATTAACACTATCTACAAATGGACCATAACGACTTTCCACTTGACCCACGTCACGTAGGAGAACCATTGATTGCGCCCCAAAATGATTTTCGAACCTATGGTACGTTCGGTGCAAACCGTGCACCTATCTTACGTCGAGATTAACACTGTCTCCAAACAGACTGAAACGATCTTTCACTTGATCTATGCCACCAAGGAGTATCATCTGGTGTATGGAAAAGCGATTTTAGAACCTATGGTACATTTGGCGCAAACCGTGCACGCATCTTGCCTCGAGATTAATGCAATCTCCAAACAGACAAAAATGAGAGTCCACTTGACCAACGTCACCTTGAAGTTCCATCGGGTGTGCCTGAAAAGATTTTCATTCCCATGGTACTTTCAGCACAAACTGTGCACCTATCTTGTGTCGAGACTAACACTATCTCCAAATGGATCGAAACAAGCATCCACTTGACCAATGTCTCCTAGAAGTACCATCGGGTGTGCTTGAAAAGATTTCCATGCCTATCGTACGTTCAGCGCAAACTGTACACCAATCTTGCACCTAGATTAACACTATCTCCAAACGGACCAAAATGAACTTCCACTTGACACACATCACCTAGGAGCACCATCAGCTGCGTCCAAAATGATTTCCAAGCCTATGGTTCGTTCGACACAAACGATGCACCTATCTTGTACCAAAACTAACACTATCTCCAAATAGACCGAAACAAGCTTCCACCTGACATACTTTACATAGGAGTACCATCGAGTGTACCCAAAGCAATTTCCATGCCCGTGATACATTCGGCACAAACCACACCCTTCTTGCGCCGAAATTAGAACTATCTCCAAATAGATCATAATAAGCTTCCGCTTGATCCACGTCACCTAGGAGTACAATCAGGTACGTCCAAAATAATTTATGAGCCTATGGTACGTTTGGCGCAAACCATGCACCTATCTTGCGTCGAGATGAACACTATCTTCAAATGGACCGAAATGAGTTTCCACTTGACCCACGTCACGAAGGAATACCATCAGTTGCGCCCAAAATGATTTTCGAACCTATGGTACATTCGGCGCAAACCGTGTACCTATCTTGCGTCAAGATTAACACTATCTCCAAACAGATTGAAATGATCTTCCACTTCAAATGAGCTTCCACTTGACCAAGGTCATCTAGAAGTTCCATCAGGTGTGCCAAAAAAATTCCCATGCCGATGGTAAATTTGGCACAAAACATACACCTATCTTGCGCCTAGATCAACACAATCCAAATGCACCAAAACGAGCTTCGACTTGACCAATATCACCTAGAAGTCCCATCAGGTGTGCCTGAAAAGATTTCCTTTCCTGTGGTACATTCGACGCAAACAGTACACCTATCTTGCGCCTAGATTAACACTGTCTTCAAACGGACCGAAACGAGCCTCCACTTGACCCGCGTCACCTTGGAGTTCCATCGGGTGTGTCCAAAATGATTTCCATGCCCGTGGTACATTCGGTGCAAACCATGCACCTATCTTGCGCCGAGATTAACACTATCTCCAAATGGACAGAAACGAGCTTCCACTTGACCCATGTCTCCTAGGAGTACCATCGGGTGCGTCCAAAATAATTTCCATGCCTATGGTACATTCAGCGCAAACTGTGCACTATCTTGCGACGAGATTAACACTCTCCAAACAGACTGAAATGATCTATCACTTGATCTACACCACCTAGGAGTACCATCTGGTGTGCCCAAAAGAGATTTCAGAGCCTATGGTACATCTGGCGCAAACCATGAACCTATGTTGCCTTGAGATTAATACGATCCAAACCATGTGCCCCAAATGATTTCCATGCTCGTGGTACATTTGGCACAAACCATGCACCTATCTTGCGCTGAGACTAACACTAACACAAATGGGCCAACATCGGTTGCGCACAAAATGATTTCTGAACCTATGGTACATTCGGCACAAACCGTGCACCTATCTTGCGTTGGGGTTAACACTATCTCCAAACAGACTGAAACGATCTTCCACTTGATCTGGTCCACCTAGGAGTACCTTCTGGTGTGCCCAAAGTGATTTTGGAGCCTATGGTACATTTGGCGCAAACCATGCTCCTATCTTGCGCCTAGATTAACACTATCTCCAAACAGACTGAAATAAACTTCCACTTGACACACATCACCAAGGAGTATCATTTGGTGTGCCCAAAATGATTTCCATGCCCCTAGTACATTCGGTGCAAAACCGTGCACCTATCTTGCAGTGAGATTAACACTGACATAAATGGGCCAAAACGAGCTTCCACTTGACCAATGTCACCTAGAAGTACCATCGGGTGTTCCTGAAAAGATTTCCATGCCCGTGGTACATTTGGCGCAAACCATACACCTATCTTGCACCTAGATTAACACTATCTCCAAACAGACTAAACAAGCTTCCACTTGACCCACGTCACCAGGAGTTCCATCAAGTGTGCCCAAAATGATTTCCATGCCCATTGTACATTCGGCGCAAACCGTTCACCTACCTTGCGCAGAGATTAACACTATCTCCAAACAGACTAAAACGGGCTTGCACTTGACCAACGTCACCTAGGAGTACCATCGGGTGTGCCTGAAAAGATTTCCATGCCTATGGAACTTTCGACGCAAACCATGCACCTATCTTGCGCTGAGACTAACACTATTTTCAAACGGACCGAAACGAGCTTCCACTTGACATACATTACATGGGAGTACCTAGGTGTGCCCAAAGAGATTTCCATGCCAGTGGTACCTTCGGCGCAAACCGTGCACCTTTCCTGCGCTGAAATTGAAACTATCTCCAAACGGATCGAAAATGAGCTTCCGCTTGATCCATGTCACCTACGAGTACAATCAGGTGCATCTAAAATGATTTCTAAGCCTATGGTATGTTTGGCGCAAACTATGCACCTATCTTGCGTCAAGATTAAAACAATCTCCAATTGGACCAAAGCGAGTTTCCACTTGACCCACATCACGTAGGAGTAACATCGGTTGCGCACAATATGATTTCGGAACCTATGGTACGTTCGGCGCAAACCATACACCTATCTTGCGTTGGGATTAACGCTATCTCCAAACAGACTGAAATGATCTTCCACTTGATCTGGTCCACCTAGGAGTATCATCTGGTGTGCCCAAAGTGATTTTAGAGCCTATGGTACATTTGGCGCAAACCGTGCACCTATCTTGCGCCTAGATTAACATTATCTCCTAATAGACCGAATTGAACTTTGACTTGACACACATCACCTAGGAGTACCATCAGGTGTGCCTAAAACAATTTCCATGCCCCTAGTACATTCATTGCAAACCGTGCACCTATCTTGCGGTGAGATTAACACTATCTCCAAATGGACCGAAACGAGCTTCCACTTGACCAACGTCACCTTGAAGTACCATCGGGTGTGCCTAAAAAGATTTCCATGCTTGTGGTACATTCGATGCAAACTATCACCTTTCTTGCGCCCAGATTAACATTGTCTCCAAACGGAACGAAACGAGCTTCCACTTGACCGACGTCACCTAGGAGTTCCATCGGGTGCACCAAAATGATTTCCATGCTTGTGGTACATTCGGCGCAAACCATTCTTGCAATGAGATTAACACTCTCCAAATAGACTGAAACGATCTTCCACTTGATCTACACCACCTTGGAGTAGCATCTGGTGTGCCCAAAAGCGATTTCAGAGCCTATGGTACATTTGGCGCAAACTGTGTACCTATCTTGCCTCGAGATTAATACGATGTCCAAACGGACTGAAACGAGCTTCCACTTGACCAACATCACCTAGAAGTACCATCGGGTGTGCCTAAAAAGATTTCTGTGCCCGTGGTACATTTGAAGCAAACGGTGCACCTGTCTTGTGTCGAGATTAATAATATCTCCAAACGGACCGAAATGAGCTTTTACTTGACCAATGTCACCTAGAAGTAAAATCAGGGGTCTCTGAAAAGGTTTTCATGCCTGTGGTACATTCGGCGCAAACTGTACACCTATATTGCACCTAGGTTAACACTATCTCCAAGTGGACCAAAACGAGCTTCCACTTAAGCAATGTCACCAAGAAGTAACATCGGGCGTGCCTAAAAAGCTTTCCATGCCCGTGGTACATTCGATGCAAACCATACAACTATCTTGTGCCTATATTAACACTATCTCCAAACGAACCGAAACGAGCTTCCACTTGACCCACATCACCTAGGAGTACCATCTGGTGTGGCCAAAAACATTTCCATGCTTGTTGATGAGGACATCAACACCACACCTACAGCATCACTAGCACCACTTGGTCCTATACATGCTCGTGCCTGTCAACTCAACCATCAAGTAAGTTCATTCTTAAACTCTTGTCCATCATATTTAGACAATGGAGATGCACGCACTCTTGTTTTACTTAGGAATGATGGAGAGGATCAGAAGGGCAGGGGATTGGCACCGGTTGGATTTGGACTGCAGGACAGCACCAACTTGTGATGGATGCCACGACTTTATACGGACTCCGATTGGGACGTTCTAGCACTTTTTAGAAAGCTTATCAAGTCTACTTTCTAACGGATCCATCCTCATGGATATATCTTATCAGATTCTTTTGCAATAACTATTTTTGTACCGAGACTTTTTCTGTCAACGGTGCTGCGTCACCTTATTTTGGGCCGATGGCCCATGTATCAAGTTGGGTCCATTAGGGACGCATCCTAGGGTTAGAGAACGACCCAAATACCCTTGTGGTCGTCCTACCATCTACTTATATGCCTCTAGGGCCGCCACAAACAGATTAGGTTTTGTTTCATCGAGTTAGCTATTGCTACCACCTTTCAGTGCGCATGTTGGATCAACCGCCTGACTGATTGTCTTCAGAACCTCACCATCTTGTGTTTTCAGATTGAAACCTTCATATTTATTTGGCAATTGAGTGCTTGTTCTTCTTGTTCTTGCTGGTTCTTCGATTGTTTGCAGGACGGGTGCCCTAGTGGCTGGTTGTCACGCCGCAAGATCACGACAGCCACCGGAGGAGGTGTATCGGTTGCTAAAGTGCAGCGCCCTTGGATGGTTGTAGTCGGACCATGAACGTCGTCTCCATCTACCAATCGAGTTATCCGCCATCTCTCATCGAAAGATCAGCCAGCGAACCCTACGGGATCTCATCACTTGTGGTACATTCAGCGCAAACTGTGCAGCTATCTTGCACCGAGAATGACCCTATCTCCAAATGGACTGAAACTACCTTCCAGTTGACCCACGTCACCTAGGAGTACCATCAAGTGCGTCCAAAATAATTTCCAAGCCTATGGTACATTCAACGGAAACCGTGCACCTATCTTGCACCGAGGCTAATACTATCACCAAACGAACTAAAACAAGCTTCCACTTGACATACATTACATAGGAGTACCATCGATTGTGCCCAAAGCGATTTCCATGCCCATGGTACATTCGGCGCAAACTGTGCACCTTTCTTGCACCAAAATTAAAACTATGTCCAAACGGATCGAAAATGAGCTTCCGCTTGATCAACGTCACCTAGGAGTACAATTAGGAGCGTCCACAATAATTTTCTGAGCCTATGGTGCATTTGACGGAAACTATGCACCTATCTTGTGTCAATAATAACACTATCTCCAAATGGATCAAACTGAGTTTCCACTTGACCCATATCACGTAGGAGTAATATTGGTGCAACCAAAATGATTTCTAAACCTATGGTACGTTCGGCCCAAACCGAGGCTAACACTGTCTCCAAATGGACCAAAACAAGCTTCCACTTGACATACATTACCTAGGAGTACCATCTGGTGTGCCCAAAGCGATTTCCATGCCCGTGGTAGATTCGTCGCAAACCGTGCACCTATCTTGCGTCGAGGTTAACACTATCTCCAAACAGACCGAAATGAGCTTCCACTTCACTGACGTCACCTAGGAGTATCATTGGGTGTGTCCAAAATGATTTCCAAGCCAATAGTATGTTTAGCGCAAACCGTGTGCACCTATCGGTACCGAGACTAACAGTATCTCAAAACAGATCGAAACAAGCTTCCACTTGATCTTGCATCGAGATTGACACTATCTCCAAATTGTCTAAAACGATCTTCCACTTGATCTTTGCCACCTAGGAGTACCATCTGGTGTGCCCAAATCGATATTAGAGCATATGGTACATTTGGCGCAAACTAGGCACCTATCTTTCCTCGAGATTAATACTATCTCCAAAGGGACCAAAATAAGCTTCCACTAAACCAACATCACCAAGAAGTACCATCGGGTGTGCCTGAAAAGATTTCCATGCTCACGGTACATTTGGCGCAAACCGTACACCTTTCTTGCGCCTTGATTAACATTATCTCCAAAAAGATAGAGACGAGCTTTCACTTGACACACATCACCTAGGAGTACCATCGGGTGTGCCCAAAATGATTTCCATGCCCGTGGTCATTCGATGCAACCCGTGCACCCATCCAGTGCTGAGATTAACATTATCTCCAAATAGACTGAAACGAGCTTCTACTTGATCCACGTCGACTAGGAGTACCATCGGGTGTGCTAAAAATGATTTCCTAGCCAATGGTATGTTCGGCGCAAACCGTGAACCTATCTTGCACCGAGACTAACGCTACTTCCGAAGGGACCGAAGCGATTTCCATGCCCATGGTAGATTCATCGCAAACCGTGCACCTATCATGCGCCAAGATTAACACTATCTCCAAACAGACCAAAACGAGCTTCCACTTGACTCACGTCTCCTAGGAGTACCATCGGGTGAGACCAAAATGATTTCAAGACTATGGTACGTTCAACGCAAATCGTGCACCTATCTTGCACTGAGGCTAACTCTATCTCCAAACGGACCAAAACAAGCTTCCACTTGACATATGTTACCCATGAGTACTATCGGGTGTGCCCAAAGCGATTTCCATGCCCGTTGTAGATTTGTCGCAAACTGTGCATCTATCTTGCACCGAGATTAAAACTATCTCCAAACGGATCGAAATGAGCTTCTGCTTGATCCACGTCACCTTGGAGCATAATCAGGTGCGTTCAAAATGATTTATGAGCCTATGGTACATTTGACACAAACTGTGTATCTATCTTGCATCGAGATTAACACTATCTCCAAATGGACCGAAGCGAGTTTTCACTTGACCCACACCACATAGGAGTACCGTTGGTTGCGCCCAAAATGATTTTCGAACCTACGGTATGTTCGGTGCGAACCGTACACCTATCATGCATCAAGATTAACACTATCTCCAAACGGACCAAATCGAGCATCCATTTCACCCATCTCACCTAGGAGTTCCATCGGGTGCGCTCAAACTGATTTCCAAGTTTGTGGTACATTTGGCGCAAACCATGCACCTACCTTGCATCAAGATTAACAGTATCTCCAAGTGGACCGAAATGAGCTTCCATTTTACCCATGTCACCTTGGAGTTGCATCGGGTGCGCCCAAAAGCAATTGCAATGCCCATGGTACATTCGGCGCAAAACTATGCACCTATCTTATGTCGAGATTAACACTGTCTTCAAATGGACTGTAATGCAATTCTACATGACCAACGTCACCTAGAAGTACCATCAGGCGTGCCTAAAAAAATTCCATGCCCATGGTACATTCAGCACAAACCGTGCACCTATCTTGCACCTGAATTAAAACTATCTCCAAAAGAATCAAAATGAGCTTCCACTTGATTCACGTCACCTAGCAGTACAATCAGGTGCGTCCAAAATGATTTATGAGCCAATGTATGTTTGGCGCAAACCGTGCACCTACCTTGCGTCGAGATTAACACTATCACTAAATAGACTACAACAAGCTTCTAGTTGACCGACGTCACCTAGAAGTACCATCGGGTGTGCCTGAAAAGATTTCCATGCTTGTGGTACATTCGGTGCAAACCGTTCACCTATCTTTCGTCTATATTAACACTATCTCCAAACAGAACGAAACGAGCTTTTACTTGACACATGTCACCTAGGAGTACCATAGGGTGTACCCAAAGATTTCCTTGCCCATGGTACATTTAAAGAAAACCGTGCACCTATCTTGCATCGAGATTAGTACTGTCTCTAAACGGACCAAAACAAGCTTCCACTTGACCAATGTCACCAAGAAGTACCATCGGGTGTGCCTGAAAAGATTTCCATGCTCGTGGAACATTCGGTGCAAACCATGCACCTATCTTGCACCTAGATTAACACTATCTCTAAACGGATCAAAACAAGCTTTCACTTGACACACGTCACCTAAGAGTACCATCGGGTGTGCCCAAAGTGATTTCCTAACCCATGGTACATTCGCCACAAAACCGTGCACCTATCTTGCACCTAGACTAACACTATCTCCAAACGGACCAAAACAAGCTTCCACTTAACATACTGAGCACCTATCTCGTGCCTAGAGTAACACTATCTCCAAAAGGACAAAAACGAGCTTCCATGTGACTCACGTCACCTAGGATTACTAGTGGGTGTGCCCAAAATGATTTCCATGCCCGAGGTACATTCAGCGCAAACCGTGCACCTATCTTGCGTCGAGATTAACAGTATCTCCAAATGGACCTAAACGAGTTTCTACTCAACCCACATCATATAAAAGTACAATCAGTTGCCCCAAAATGATTTTCGAGCCTATGGTATGTATAGCGCAAACCATGCACCTATCTTGCGTTGAAATTAACACTATCTCCAAACAGAATAAAACGAGCTTCCACATGACCTACGTCACCTAGGAGTACCCTTGGGTGTGCCCAAAGCCATTTCAGAGCCTATGGTACATTTGGCGCAAACCATGCACCTATCTTCCGTCGAGATTAGTACTATCTCCAAACGGACCGAAACAAGCTCCACTTGGCCAAAAGTCAACTAGAAGTACCATCAGGTGTGCCTTAAAAGATTTCCATGCCCGTGGTACATTTAGCACAAACCATGCACCAATCTTGAACATAAAATCTCACTATCTCCAAATGGACCGAAACGAGGTTCACTGGACACATGTCACCTAGTGTTCCATCGGGTGTGCCCAAAATGATTTCCATGCCTGTGGTACATTCGGCGCAAAAAGTGCACCTATCTTGCGCAGAGATTAACACTATGTTCAAATGGACTGAAACGAGCTTCCAAATGACTCACATCAACTAGGAGTACCAGTGGGTGTGCCCATATGATTTCCATGCTCGAGGTACATTCAGCGCAAACTATGCACCCATCTTGTGTCAGGATTAACACTATCTCCAAACGGATCGAAACGAGCTTCCTCTTGACCAATGTTACCAGTACCATCTGGTGTGTCCAAAATGATTTTCATGCCCGATGTACATTCGGCACAAACCATGCACCTATCTTGCGCCGAGACTAACACTATCTCCAAACGGATCGAAACAAGCTTCCACTTGACATACATTACCTATGAGTACCATTGGGTGTGCCCAAAGCGATTTCTATGCTCGAGGTACATTCGGCGCCAATCGTATACCTATCTTGCGTCTAGATCAACACTATCTCCAAATGTGCCAAAACGAGTTCGCACTTGATCCACGTCACCTAGGAGTGCAATCAGGTGTATCCAAAATGATTTCTGAGCCTACGGTACATTCAGTGCAAGTCATGGACCTATCTTGCATCAAATAAACCAAAACAAGCTTTCATTTCACCCACGTCACGTAGGAGTTCCAACGGGTGCACCCTAAATAATTTCAGAGCAAATGGTACATTTGGCGCAAACCAAGCACCTATCTTGCGTTGAGATTAGTACTATCTACAAATGGACCGAAATGACCTTCCACTTGACCAATGTCACCTAGAAGTACTATCGGGTGTGCCTGAAAAGATTTCCATCCTCATGGAACATTCGGTGCAAACCATACACCTATCTTGTACCTAGATTAACACCATCTTTGAATGAGCCAAAACAAGCTTCCACTTGACCCACGTCACCTAGGAGCACCAACGGGTGCATCTAAAATGATTTCCAAGGCCATGGTAAGTTCAGCGTAAACCATTCACCTATCTTCCGCCTAAACTAACACTATCTCCAAACAGACCACAAGCTTCCACTTGACACAGATTACCTAGGAGTACCATCAGGTCTGCCCAAAGCGATTCCCATGCCCATGGTACATTCGGCCTAACCCGTGCACCTATCTTGCGCCGAGATTAAAACTATCTCCAAATGAATCAAAATGAACTTCTGCTTGACCCATGTCGCCTAGGAGTACAATCAAGTGCGTCAAAAATGATTTCTGAGCCTATAGTACATTCAGCACAAACCGTGGACCTATCTTGCGTCGAGATTAATAGTATCTTTGTACGGACCGAAATGAGATTCCACTTGACCCATGTCACATAGGGGTACCATCAGTTGCGCCCAAAATAATTTCCGAGCCTACGGTACGTTTGGTGCAAACCGTGCACCTATCATGCATCGAGATCAACAATATCTCCAAACAAACCGAATCGAGCTTCCATTTCACCCATGTCACCTAGGACTTCCATCGGCTGCGCTTAACACAATTTCCATGCTGATGGTACATTTGGTGCAAACCATGCACCTATCTTGTGTCAAGATTAACACTATCTCCAGACAGACCGAAAAGAGCATTCATTTCACCCATGTCACCTATGAGATCTATCGGTTGCGCCCAAAATGATTACGATGCCCAAGGTATATTCAACACAAACAGTCTAGCTATCTTGTGTCGAGATTAATACTATCTCCAAATAGACTGAAACAAGCTTCCACTTGACACATGTCACGTAGGAGTACCATTGGTTGCACCTAAAATGATTTCTGAGCCTATGGTACGTTCGGCACAAACTATGCACCTCTCTTGCGTCGAGATTAACACTATCTCCAAACAAAATGAAACGAGCTTCCTCTTGACCAACGTCACCTAGAAGTACCATCAGGTGTGCCTGAAAAGATTTCCATGCCCATGGTACATTCGGCGCAAACCGTGCACATATCTTGCGCCGAGACTAACACTACTCCAAATGGATGAAAACAGCTTCCACTTCACATACATTACCTAGGAGTACCACCGGGTGTGCCCAAACCGTTTCTTTGCCCGTGGTACATTCGGCGCAAACTGTGCACCTATCTTATGTCGAGATTAACACTGTCTTCAAATGGACTAAAATGCAATTCCACATGACCAACGTCACCTAGAAGTACCATCAGGCGGATGGACCAAAACGAGTTTCCCCTTGTCCATGTCACCTAGGAGTGTAATCAGGTGCATCGAAAATGATTTTTGTGCCCACGGTACGTTCGGCGCAAGCTGTGCACCGAAACGAGCTTCCATTTCACCCACGTCATGTTGGAGTTCCGTTGGGTGCACCCAAAACAATTTCAGAGCCTATGGTATGTTTAGTGCAAACCATGCACCTATCTTGCGTCGAGATTAGTACTATGTCCAAATGGACTGAAATGAGCTGCCACTTGACCAATATC
Source organism: Saccharum hybrid cultivar R570 (assembly GCA_038087645.1). Taxonomy (NCBI): domain Eukaryota; kingdom Viridiplantae; phylum Streptophyta; class Magnoliopsida; order Poales; family Poaceae; genus Saccharum; species Saccharum hybrid cultivar. The sequence goes on along the minus strand of JAQSUU010000307.1, from coordinate 37,603,526 downwards.
ACCTAGAAGTACCAACAGGTGTGTCTGAAAAGATTTACATGCTTGGGGAACATGCAATGCCAATCGTGCACCAAGCTTGCACCTAGATTAACACTATCTCCAAACAGATCAAAACGAGCTTTCACTTGACACATGTCACCTAGGAGTACCATCGGTTGTGCCCACAATGATTTCCATGCGCGTGGTACATTTGACACAAACTGTGTACCTATTTGGCGCTGAGATTAACACTATCTCCAAATGGACCGAAACAAGCTTTCACTTGATAGGAGTACCATCGGGTGTGCCCAAAGCGATTTCCATGCCCGTGGGACATTCGGCGAAAACCGTGCACCTATCTTGTGTCGACATTAAAACTATCTCCAAATCAACCAAAGTGAGCTTCCATTTGACCAATGTCACCTAGAAGCACCATCGGATGTGCCTGAAAATATTTCCATGCCTATGGTACATTCGGCACAAACCGTATACCTATCTTGCGCCTTGTTTAACACTATCTCTAAACGGACCAAAATGAGCTTCCACTTGACACACGTCACCTAGGAGTACTATCAGGTGTGCCCAACATGATTTCCATGCCCAAGGTACATTCGGCGCAAACCGTGCACCTATCTTGTGCTAAGACTAACACTCTCCAAACGGATCGAAACAAGCTTTCACTTGACATATATTATGTAGGAGTACCATCGGGTGTGCCCAAAGCAATTTCCATGCCCGTGGGACATTCGGCATAAACCGTTCACCTTTCTTGCGCCGAAGTTAAAACTATCTCCAAACAGATCAAAAAGAGCTTCCGCTTGATCCACCTCACCTAGGAGTACAATCAGGTGCATCCAAAATGATTTTTGAGCCTATGGTACGTTTCGCGCAAACCTTGCACCTATCTAGCACTGAGAATAACACTATCTCCAAACAGCTCAAAACGAGCTTCCACTTGTCCCACATCACCTAGGAGAACCATCAGATGTGCCCAAAGCGATTTCTCGGCCCGTGGTACATTCGGCGCAAACCGCACACCTATCTTGCGTTGAGATTAACATTATCCCCAAACAGACTAAAACGAGCTTCCACTTGACCCATGTCACCGAGGAGTACCATCGAGTGCATCCAAAATGAGTTCCAAGGCTATGGTATGTTTGGCGCAAACCATGCACCTATCTTGTGCCTAGACTAAACCTATCTCTAAACGGACCAAAACAATCTTCCTCTTGACATACATTACCTAGAAGTACCATCAGGTGTGCCCAAAGCGATTTCCATGCCCGTGGGACATTCAGCGCAAACCGTGCACCTTTCTTACGCCGAAGTTAAAACTATCTCCAAATGGATCGAAATGAGCTTTTGCTTGATCCACCTCACCAAGGAGTACAATCAGGTGCGCCCAAATTGATTTCTAAGCCTACGGTACATTTGGCACAAACTGTGCACCTATCTTTCGTCGAGATTAACACTATCTCTAAACGGACTGAAGTGATCTTCCACTTGACCCATGTCACCTAGGAGTAACATCGGGTGTGCCCAAAATGATTTCCATGCCCATGCTACATTCGGCGCAAACCATACACCTTTTTTGCGCCTAGATTAACATTATCTCCAAATAGACAGAAACGAGCTTCCACTTGACAGACATCACCTAGGAGTAACATTGGGTGTGCCCAAAGGAATTTTCATGCCCGTGGTACATTCATCACAAACTGTGCACCTATCTTGCACCGAGATTAAAACTATGTCTAAACGGATCGAGATGAGCTTCTGCTTGATCCACGTCGCCTAGCAGTACATTCAGTTGCATCCAAAATAATTTATGAGCCTGTGGTACGTTCAGCGCAAACCATGAACCTATCTTGCATCGAGATTAAAAGTATCTCCAAATGGACCGAAACAAGTTTCTACTCGAGCCACATCACATAGGAGTACCATCGGATGCACCCAAAATAATTTCCAAACCCATGGTTACATTTGGCGCAAACTGTGCCCCTATCATGCATCGAGATTAAAACTATCTCCAAACGGAAACAAGCCTGCACTTGACCCACGTCACCTAGGAGTACCATCGGGTGTGCCCAAAATGATTTCCATGCCCATGGTGCATTCAGCGCAAACTGTGCACCTATCTTGCACCGAGATTAGCACTATCTCCAAACAGACCTAAACGAGCTTCCACTTGACCCACGTCACGTAGGAGTTCCAACAGGTGTGCCCAAAATGATTTTCCATGCCTGTGGTGGACTCGGCGCAAACCGTGCACCAATCTTGCGCTGAGATTAACACTATCTCCAAATGGATCGAAACGAGCTTCCGCTTGATCCTGTCGCCTAGGAGTACAATCTGATGTGTTCAAAATGATTTATGAGCCTATGGTACGTTCGACGTAAACCGTGCACCTATCTTGCATCGAGATTAACACTATCTTCAAATAAACTAAAACGATCTTCCACTCGACCCATATCACGTAGGAGTGGGTTGCGCCCAAAATTATTTCCGAGCCTATGGTACGTTTGGCGCAAACCGTGCACCTATCATGTGTTGAGATTAACACTATCTCTAAGTGGACTGAAACGAGCTTCCATTTCACCTGCATTACGTAGGAGTTCCATCCAGTGCCACCCAAAATGATTTCCGAGCCTATGGTACGTTCAGCACAAACCATGCACCTATCTTGTGTTAAGATTAATATTGTCTCCAAACAGACCAAAATGAGCTTCCTCTTGACCAACTTTACTAGAACCATCGGGTGTGCCCAAAATGATACCCATGCCCAAGGTACATTCGGCGCAAACCGTGCACCTATCTTGCGCTGAGACTAACACTATCTCCAACCGGACCGAAACAAGTTTCCAGTTGATCCACGTCACCTAGGAGTGCAATTAGGTGTGTCCAAAATGATTTCTGAGCCTACGGCACGCTCGGCACAAGGTGTGCACCTATCTTGCGTCAAACAGACCAAAACGAGCTTCCGTTTCACCCACGTCACGTAGGAGTTCCATCGGGTGCGCCCAAAACAATTTTAGAGCCTATGGTACATTCAATGCAAACCGTGCACCAATCTTACATCGAGATTAGTACAATGTCCAATCAGACCGAAACGAGCTTCCACTTGACTAATGTCTCCTAGAAGTACCATCGGGCGTGCCTAAAAAGATTTCCATGCTCGTGGAACATTCGGCGCAAACCGTGCACCTATCTTGCTCCTAGATTAACACTATCTCCAAATGGACCGAAACGAGTTTTCACCTGACACATGTCATGTAACGGAACCATCCAAATTATAAGAGCACAAGTACAAAAATAATCACCGAAGTGATCAAATTCTCGCACTTGAGCCCATATAACTCCGGTAGTCCAATGAAATCACGAGGGATTTCAAACCAACCAACATACCAGCCAAGATCGTAGTGATCAACATAACAAGTCACATGTTACATCCATTTTATAAGTAATTCAATATACATCGGAGTTCAACATAGTTATTACAACTTAAGTTCAAAAGTAGCGGAAGCAAAGTAATTTGAAACTAACAACACCCTTATTTCAAATACATGCCAGTACCAAGGTCGACTTCCAACAAAAGAGTTAGAGAGAAGATAACTTAGACAGATCATGCGATCACACTCCGCCTTCACGGCAGGAGCCAACCACTCTTGCAGTCGCCATGATACATCACAACCTACAACAAGTGGGGATAAAACCCTGAGTACAAGAAGGTACTTAGCTAGACTTACCCGTCAAAAACTAGAAATAAAGTGACACCAAGGATCATGCAAGGCTGATATAAAGTGGGCTAGCATGACATCATTTTGAATAAAAGCTTATTATGGATAAGTAATCATTAATGCTTAAGCATCAAGTTAATTATCATTAACCTGTCATCTATATTAGAACCTGTACTAGAGCACTCACTTTATTAGGAGCAAACAATATTAACCATAGCAGGTATAAATTGAGGCAACATATACATCGTCATCTAATTAACCATCCGTTCAATTTAATGAAATCTACGTTGCTGCTGCTCAAGTCAAGTGCTCACTAACCGGGAGCAACGGTGATTCGAATCGAGTTCCTATCCAGCTGGAGGGGTATTTCTAACACTCACCGCGCAGGCCCCTGCCAGGGTCGCACAAGCCACCTTTCGTACAATTCAGGAGTCGCGGGTTCGACTGATGCCGGATCCCCAAGGGCAACACTGCCAGGTGATAGGGACTCTAACCCCCTTGGTCTCACGCCAATGTCCCCAAGCACATCCTTACTACCTCCAAGATGCGACCTACCATTCGATTCCCAGCCTGAACTGTATTACTCGGCTTCGCGGTCGGAACGACTTATCCGGCCAACTAAGTGTTAGACTACGTTCAACATGACTCAAGGACGTACAGCGAATCATTCCTTAAATGACTCAGACAGGGATAGATCCACACCCAAGACCTCCATGCCTTGTTGCTTCACTATCGTCATCCCGCCCAGTCTCATTTCATTTTATTAACACATGGTTCTTTTCCACGATAGCAAATATAGCCAACCGTGCCATATATGAATATCCCTACATCTCGCAGGTGACATGAAATCACCTGACTTCTACCGCTTAAAGTAGGGCTAAGCATCTACTCGATCCTAGTCTATGTAGGATTCAAGGATTCATATATCTGGACAAGGAGTGATATAATGCAGCAAGGGTTTCCAACCAACTCCTACCACTTAATGCAACATTACTTATAACATATATAGAATTAATTGCTTTGAAGGTAGGAGGCTTATAATGCTCCGGGGCTTGCCTGGGATTCGACTCAAGTTAGAGTATGTCAGATGAATTCGCCTGGCGAGCATCCTCCAATCTATCTCTTGTCCGATCCTTCTATCTTCAGGATGGATCCACCAACTCCATCTTCGGGTTTGGCTCCACATCAGGTCCTTCACGTGCTTCAGCTAGCGTACCTAAATGAGGTGCAATAATGCATATGTATGAATGCATAGAAGTGCAATAAACAAAGTAACATGCAAGCATACCAAAGTTCACATAAACACCTAGAGCTAATTAACTTAATCCTCACTAAGGCATAACATAGATGACGGCAAGCACATCAATCAAGACACAAGTCTCATAAAATCACAGGGTACTAACCCAGTACCATCAAAGATATGAGTCACACTTCAACACACTAGCATGGTAAAGTTAATCAAAGCACTAGAACAAGAATCTGCTACTTTCTGGACATACATGCAGTAGCTGAGTAATCAATCATAACTAGAGATCCATAAATCCAAATGACTTGCAAGAAGACATTCTGGAAAGCTTAAGAAATTGTCTACAATTTATTTAATATCAACTAAGCCTGATTCCCAAGTTTAATAGGTCGAAAAGATAAAACTACAGAATCTGGTCTGCTCCAAACAGAGAGCAAACAAATCTGGGACCTGACTTTAAACAGCTATAACTCCTAAACCACATGGCCAAATGCCACCAAATTTTAACAGCCGCTAGATACATAAATTATCTACATCTTTTGTATAAACAAGTTTTACAATAAAGCATATTATCATGAAGAACTTTGCTAAGTTCCTAGATCTGTCCAGAACCTCATTTGCAAGAAATAATTATTAACTTATGCTGCAAACATATAATTGGACAAAACCAACTTTACTAACATATCACACATGACTAATGAACACCAGAAAACATAGTGTCCATTCCTAAATAAATTCTTTTAATGCATTTTCTTAATTTAATTAGATAATTAGGTGGAATTATGAACACCTACCAAAATTGCATAATAAATTCTACCAAAATTACAGTGGTATACATATGCTCCCAATAGTCTACTAACCAAATTTCAAGCCATTTGGACGAGTATATCAACCTCTATGAAAAGGACAAATAGCTATTACAATAAATCATGTGAGAGCAATTTAAACCTAAAACTCAATATTTCCTATGAACACATGGTCATAGTATGAATAAAAATGATAGAGCAACATCATACTAAGGTAATAGAACAACATTTTCCATTTTATCATTTATATTTTATTTATAAGCTATTTATCAAGCCGTAAACAAGTTAAATCAATAACTTGATCATAAAGTAAGCAATGATCATGAAATTTATACCACAGTATATCCATAGCATTGCAAGACTACCATAAAAATTTCACATCATTTGGAGCAACACAACTCAAGATATAAAAATGACAAGCAATATAATGTAGATTTCCTTATTTATCAAGGTCAAATCAAAACCTTAAGAAAACTGTGAACAACTAGTGTGTTTAATATTTTTCCTAGCAAGTACATGTCATCATAAAATTAACAAAACAAGAATAACTATTTTTGGACTTCCCAAACTCTAAATATGGCTCTGGTCAAGTTATAAGCATTTTTAGGACCACTTTTAAAGCTTAAATAAAGACATCAGAAAATATCTACAAACATGTAACATATTATGACTCCACTGCATAGATCTTTTCTCAAGGTTTCCAAAAAGTCCATTTTTGCTATTTTTGGAATTACCTAGCATGAGATATGAATTTTAGAACATTTACATAAAATCTGAAATTCAAAAACGCAGTTAACTACCTAACCCTAGATATGCTAGGTGTACCCGGCTATGCACCCAAAACCGCCACCACATAAACCGACATGCGGGACCTACTGCCCAGATGGGCCCACCTATCATTCTCACCAAGAAAGACAGAGAGAGGGGAGATCGTCCCTTCCTCTAGACGGTAAAGCAGGGGAGGGGAGTGACCGCCGGGCCGGTTTCGTCGGCCGACCGCCGGCGGCTCGACGGCGGTGGTCAAGGGCCACGACGGGCCTAGGCCCCGGCATACCTGCCTGCACCCGCGGTGGTTCACAGCCCGCCCAGGTGTGGTCGGGGTTTGCCCGAGCTCCGCTCGGCCGACAAAAACAGGAGAGGAGAGACCGAGCCGATTCCGGCCGGTGAGGTCACCGTCGGCGGTGGGGATGAGGCGGTGGAGCAACCTGACTTCACTTGCAACCACGGGAAGGCGGTGGCTCACTTCGCGGTGACCTGAGGAGGTCTGGCCACGGTGACCGATGACTCGACGGCCGGCGCTCCGGCGGCAGCTAGCTGCGGAAGCCGAGCCATCCCGACGACGACCCCGAGGGGTGCGGCGAGGTGCGAGGAATGCGCTGGCGCGGTCAGCTCGGGTGGAGAATGAGAAGAGCGGTGCCTGCAGTGGCGACGGCACTCCAGCACGGGAGCCGGCCATGGCGGCCATGGCTGTTCGCGGCCAGACGGCATAGGGAGAGGCAGAGGAATGAGGAGAGGGTGAGGAGGAGATGGGAAGCTCGGCCTTGGCCCCTCCTAGTGACCTAGGACGCGGCACACGCGGTAGCGAGTAGGGCACGTGGCAGCAATGGCGGGCGCGCTCTGGGCATGACGGCCACGCACTGGGCACGCGTCGGCCTTGGAGGCATTTCATCGACTACGTGGCAGGCTTTAAGGTGGCCAAGGTGGGACGCCATTTTGGGCCTGTTACGGGCTAGTTTGCACTTTGGGCATTTAACGATGTTGGAAGCCCGTTCAAAGCTCTATGATTTTCCTTTAGGGAGCAAAGTTATTAGAGTTGTAGATTTGGAGATAATTAGCCCCCAAATTACCAGTGTCAACATGTTAAGCTAAGGCTCGGTTTTGGGATTTTGCAATGCCAAACTTGGTCAAATTGATCCCAACTTTTTACATGTTGTTCTCCAATGAATTGTTTCCAACTTTCATTTTTGGCTCCACTAGAGTTACTCACCAAAATTTGGAGAACGTGAGATGCCAACGTCGAAGACACTGAAATCAGGGCTTTAAATTTCTAAGTGCTGAATTCAGCCCCATTTCTAACTTGTGGGCCCTTTTTGAGCATGTTCCACCCATTTTCATGACTTGACTCTTAAACAAAGTTTGTTCCTTATAAAATTCTCTACAACTTTGTTGAAGGGTGCACAGTCATGCAAAGCTTCTAGGTCACACTTTTGAAATGGTCAAACAAAAGGGTTCTAGGGTCCATACATGGTCAACCATCACTTAGAAGCACATTTAGGCAAAATGATCAACATGAACATTGTTCCATTAAGTGTCCTAAGTGTAGTTAAGGTGTTGTAGAGGCCAAACATACCCACCATGCATAGGTTGCACAAAAGTGTAGGCCTCACATGCCTTGAAACATAGAACTCAAGTGAAATGCTATAGTTGTTTCATGTGGTTGTTTCAGGATACATGCTACACATGTTCCACTAGGTTGTTCCACATGTGTCCAAGATGTGTTGCACATGTTGCCTTTGTATGTTGCATAAACACTAGTTCCCATGGGATGTAAGGCAGGTTTTAGTTATAATCCAAACAAGCATATAACTTATCATTTTATGTGACTTTTTGATTCCAAACTTTATGAAACTTTTCTAGGGGTCACTATAGATAGGTACTAAGGTGAGACACATGAAGATATTGCAATAACACCACCCAAGCATATATCTTGAAAAGGGGCCTATATGTAAAGCAATAGTGCAACATCCAACTTTAGGTTAGGCTCAGCTCCATAGGTTGACCTTGCCGTCGTCATCTCCACTTAATCTATCATGTTTGAGCTCAAACCCACTTCTTAGTGAGTGACAAACACCTGGGGTGTTACACGTCACCTAGGAGTACCATCGGTTGTGCCCACAATGATTTCCATGCCCGTGGTACATTCGGCGCAAACCGTGCACCTATCTAGTGCTGAGATTAACACTATCTCCAAATGGCTCAAAATGAGCTTTCACTTGGCCCACGTCACCTAGGAGTACCATCTGGTGTGCCCAAAGTGATTTACAGGCCCGTGGTACATTCAGCGCAAACCATGTACCTATCTTGCCCCGAGATTAACACTATGTCCAAACGGACCTAAATGAGCTTCCACTTGTCCCATGTCACCTAGGAGTACCATCAGGTGCATCCAAAATGATTTCTAAGACTATGGTACGTTCGGTGCAAACTGTGAACCTATCTTGCCCCTAGACTAAAACTTTCTCCAAATGGTTTGAAACAAGCATCCACTTGACATACATTACCTATGAGAACCATCAGGTGTGCCAAAAGCGATTTCCATGCCCGTGCTACATTGGGCGCAAACCATGCACCTATCTTGTGTCAAGATTAAAATAATCTCCAAATGGATCAAAATGACCTTCCGCTTGATCCACATCTCCTTGGAGTACAATCAATTGCGTCCAAAATGATTTCTGAACCTATGGCACATTCAGCCCAAACCGTGCACCTATCTTGCATCTAGATCAATGGTATCTCCATACGGACTGAAATGAGATTTCACTTGACCCAAGTCACATAGGAGTACCATCGGTTGCGTCAAAATGATTTATGAGCCTTTGGCATGTTTAGCGCAAACTGTGCACCTATCTTGCATCAAGATTAATACTATCTCCAAACGGACCGAAATAAGCTTCCATTTGACCAATTTCACCTAAAAGTACCATCGGGTGTGCCTGAAAGGATTTCCATGCCTGTGGTACATTCGGCGCAAACCGTTTACCTATCTTGCATCTAGTTTAACACTATCTCTAAACGGACCAAAACGAGCTTCCACTTGACCCACGTCACCGAGAAGTACCATCAGGTGTGCCCAAAATGATTTCTAGGCCCGTGGTACATTCGTCGCAAATGCATGCACCTATATTGCATCGAGATTAACGGTATCTCCATACGGACCGACACGAGATTCCACTTGACCCAAGTCATGTAGGAGTACCATCGGTTGTGTCAAAATGATTTATAAGCCTATGGTACGTTTAGCGCAAACCGTGCACCTATCTTGCGTCAAGATTAATACTCTCCAAATGGACCAAAACAAGCTTCCATTTGACCAATGTCACCTAAAAGTACCATCGGATGTGTCTAAAAAGATTTCTATGCCCATGGTACATTTGGCGCAAACCATACACCAATCTTGTGCCTAGTTTAACACTATATCCAAACGGACCAAAACGAGCTTCCACTTGACCCACGTCACCGAGAAGTACCATCGGGTGTGCCCAAAATAATTTCTTGGCCCGTGGTACATTCGTCGCAAATCGTGCACCTATATTGCATCGAGATTAACACTAAGCTTGGGCAAAATACCCGATACCCATTACCCATACCCGAATTACCCAAACCTGGACCCGAACCCGAGGTACCCGATCCCAAATTCGGATAGCGATTTTGATTACCCAAAATTAGTTTGGGTAATTTGGGTAATATCCCTCGGTACCCAAACTACCCGAACTACCCAAAGATTTATTTTTGTCTTTCTATTTATCATATGTTTTTAGTTGAACACTTTCACTTGTCACTTTATTAGAATATAATTCTATCTATTTGAACGAGTGACTGCAATATATTATTCTCTGCAAATTGCTGTTGAAATTCTATACAAATTGCTGCTGAAATTATGTATAGATCGCTACTAAAATTTAGTGTAGTTTGTTGTTTTCCGTAAATTTGGGTATATCGGGTAATACCCGAACCCGAATTATCAGGTACCCAAATTTGTGGGTAGTGTTTTTCGGGGCAAAAATTTGGTAGCAGTTTTCATTACCCGAATTTTGAATTACCCGAATTACCTGACCCGAAAAAATCGGGTATCCCGAACGCCCAAGCTTAATTAACACTATCTCCAAGTGGACCAAAACGAGTTTCCGCTTGACCCATGTCTTGTAGGAGCAACATCGGTTGCGCACAAAATGATTTCCGAACCTATGGTACGTTTGACGCAAACTGTGCACCTATCTTGCATCGAGATTAACACTATCTCCAAACAAACTAAAACAATCTTCCACTTGATCTACGCCACCTAGGTGTACCATCTGGTGTGCCCAAAAGCGATTTTAGAGCCTATGGTACATTTGGCGCAAACCGTACACCTATCTTGCCTCGAGATTAATACTATCTTCAAACAAACTGAAATGAGCTTCTATTTGACCAACATCACCTAGAAGTACCATCGGGAGTGCCTGAAAAGATTTCCATGCCCGTGGTACATTCGACGCAAACCATACACCGATCTTGCGCCTAGTTTAACACTATCTCCAAACAGACCAAAACGAGCTTCCACTTGACCCACGTTACCTCAGAGTGCCATCGGGTGTGCCCAAAATGATTTTCATGCCCGTAGTACATTCGGCACAAACTGTGCACGTATCTTACACCGAGATTAACACTATCTCCAAACAGACCGAAACGAGCTTCCTCTTGACCATTGTTACCTAGGAGTACCATCGGGTGTACCCAAAATTATTTCCATCCCTAGGTACATTCAGCGCAAACTGTGCACCTATCTTACGCCGAGACTAACACTATCTCCAAGCGATGAAAACAAGCTTCCACTTGACATACATTACATAGGAGCACCACCGGGTGACCCCAAAGCGATTTCTTTGCCCGTGGTACATTCAACACAAACCGTGCACCTATCTTGCGTCGTGATTAACACTATCTCTAAATGGACTGAAACGAGTTTCCACTTGATCCATGTCACCTAGGAGTGCAATCAAGTGCGACCAAAATGATTTCTGAGCCTACGGTACGTTTGACACAAGGCGTGCACCTATCTTGCGTCAAACGGAACAAAACAAGCTTCCATTTCACCCACGTCACTTAGGAGTTCCATCGGGTGCGCGTAAAACAATTTCAGAGCTTATGGTACATTCAACATAAACCGTGCACCTATCTTGCATTGAGATTAGTACTATCTCCAAACGGACCGAAACGAGCTCCCACTTGACCAATGTCACCTAGAAGTACCATCGGGTGTGCCTGAATAGATTTCCATGCACGTGGAACATTCAGCACAAACCGTGCACCTATCTTGCACCTAGCTTAATACTGTCTCCAAACGGATCGAAACAAAGTTTCACTTGACACACATTACCTCAGAGTACGATCGGTTATGCCCACAATGATTTCCAAGCCCATGGTACATTCGGTGCAAACCATGCACCTACCTAGCACTAAGATTAACACTATCTCCAAACGGCTCAAAACAAGCTTCCACTTGACCCATGTCACCTAGGAGTACCATCTGGTGTGCCCAATGTGATTTCCAGGCCCAGGGTACATTCAGCACAAACGGTGCACCTATCTTTTGCCGAGATTGACACTATCTCCAAACAGACCAAAGTGAGCTTTGACTTGACCAACGTCACCTAGGAGTACCATCAGGTGCGTCCAAAATAATTTCTAAGGTATGGTACGTTCGGTGCAAATTATGAACCTATCTTGCCCCTAGACTAAAACTATCTCCAAACGGACCGAAACAAGGTTCCACATGACATATATTACCTAGGAGTACCATTAGATGTGCCCAAAGCGAGTTCCATGCTGTGGTACATTCAGCGCAAAACCGTGCACCTATCTTGTGCCGAGATTAAGACAATCTCCAAATGGATCGAAATGACCTTTTGCTTGATACACATCGGTTGTGCCCAAAATGATTTTTGAACCTATGGTATGTTTGACGCAAACCGTGCACCTATCTTGCGTCGAGATTAACACTATCTCCAAACATACTAAAATGATCTTCCACTTGATCTGCGCCACCTAGGAGTACCATCTGGTGTGCCAAAAAGCAATTTTAGAGCCTATGGTACATTTGGTGCAAACCGTGCACCTATCTTGCGTCGAGATTAACACTATCTCCAAACAGACCAAAACAAGCTTCCACTTGACCCATGTCACCTAGGAGTAACATCTGGGGTGCCCAAAACCAATTTCAGAGCCTATGGTACATTTGGCACAAACCATGCACCTATCTTTTGCCGAGATTAACACAATCTCCAAACAGACCAAAATGAGCTTCCACTTGACCGACGTCACCTAGGAGTACCATCGAGTGCATCCAAAATGATTTCCGAACCTATGGTATGTTTGTCGCAAACCGTGCACTTATCTCGCTTCGAGATTAACACTATCTCCAAACATACTGAAATGAACTTCCACTTGATCTACACCTAGGAGTACCATCTGGTGTGCCCAAAAGCGATTTCAGAGCCTATGGTACATTTGGCGCAAACCATGCACCTATCTTGCCTCGAGATTAATACTATCTCCTAACAAACCAAAACGAGCTTCCACTTGACCAACGTCACCTAGAAGTACCATCGGGTGTGCCTAAAAATATTTCCATGCCTGTCGTACATTCAGCGCAAATCGTACCCCCATCTTGCACCTAGTTTAATACTATCTCTAAACGGACCAAAACGAGCTTCCACTTGATGCAGATCACCTAGGAGTACCATCGGGTGTGCCCAAAATGACTTCCATGCCCATAGTACATTCAGCACAAACCATGCACCTATCTTGCACCAAGGCTAACACTATCTCCAAACAGACAAAGGAGTACCATCGGGTGTCCCAGAGCGATTTCCATGCCCGTTGGACCTTTCTTGCGCCAAAATTAAAACTATCTCCAAACGGATCAAAATGAGCTTTTGGTTGATCCACATCACCAAGGAGTACAATCAGGTGCGTCCAAAATGATTTCTGAGCCTATGGCAGCACGTATCTTGTGTCGAGATTGACACTATCTCCAAACGGACCAAAACAAGCTTCCACTTGACCCACATCACCTAGATGTACCATCGACTGTGCCCAAATTGATTTCCATGCATGTGGTACATTTGGCGCAAACTGTGCACCCATCTAGCGCTAAAATTAACACTATCTCTAAGCAGACTGAAACGAGCTTCCACTTAACACACATCACCAAGGAGTACCATCGGGTGTGCCCAAAAGGATTTCCGTGCCCGTGGTACATTTGGCGTAAACCGTGCACCTATCTTGTGCCGAGATTAACACTATCTTCAAACGGACCGAAACGAGCTTCCACTTGACCCACGTCACCTAGGAGTGCCATTGGGTTGATCCAAAAAGGTTTCCAAGCCTTTGGTGCCTTCGGCGCAAGTCATGCACCTATCTTGCGCCAAGATTAACACTATCTCCAAATAGACCAAAATGAGCTTCCACTTGACCCACGTCACCTAGGAGAACCATCGAGTGTGCCCAAAATGATTTCCACGCCCGTAGAACATTCGGCGCAAACCATGCACCTATCTTGCACCGAGATTAACACTATCTCCAAACGGACCGAAACGAGTTCCACTTGACCAACGTCACCTAGGAGTACCATCGGGTGCGTCCAAAATGATTTCCAAGCCTATGGTACATTCGGCGCAAACCATGCACCTATCTTGTGCCAAGACTAGCACTATCCCCAAACGGACCGAAACAAGCTTCCACTTGACATACATTACATAGAAGTACCATTGGGTGTACCCAAAGCGATTTCTACACCCCTCGTACATTCGACACAAATCATGCACTTTTCTTGTGCCGAAATAAGAACTATCTCCAAACCGATTGAAATGAGCTTTTGCTTGATCCACGTCACCTAGGAGTGCAATCAGGTGCATCCAAAATGATTTTTGAGCCGATGGTACGTTTGGCAGAAACTGTGCACCTATCTTGCGTCGAGATTAACACTATCTCCAAATGGACCGAAGTGAGCTTCTACTTGACCCACGTCACGTAGGATTACCATCGGTTGTGCCCAAAATGATTTTCGAAGCTATGGTACATTCGGTGCAAACCATGCACCTATCTTGCGTTGAGATTAACACTCTAAACAGACTGAAACGATCTTCTAATTGATTTACGCCACCTAGGAGTACCATCTGGTGTCCCAAAAAGATTTCAATGCCCATGGTACATTCGATGCAAACCGTGCACCTTTCTTGCATCGAGTTACTACTATCTCCAAACGGTCTAAAATGAGCTTCCACTTGACCAATGTCATCGAGAAGTACCATCGGGTGTGCCTGAAAAGTTTTCCATGCCTATGGTACATTCGGTGCCAATCGTAGACCTATCTTGCGCCTAGATCAACACTATCCAAATGGATGAAAATGAGCTTCCACTCGACCAATGTCACCTAGAAGTACCATCAGGTGTGCCTAAAAGATTTCCATGCTCGTGGTACATTCGACGCAAACCGTACACCCATCTTGCGCCTAGATTAACACTGTCTCCAAATGGACCGAAACGAGCTTCCACTGGACCCACATCTCCTAGGAGTCCCATCGGGTGTGCCCAAAAAGATTTCCATGCCCGTGGTACATTCAGCGCAAACCGTGCACCTATCTTGCGCTAAGATTAACACTATCTCCAAATAGACTAAAACGTGCTTCCACTTGGCCCACGTCACCTAGGAGTACCATCTGGTGCGTCTAAAATAATTTCCACGCCTATGGTACATTTGGCGCAAACCATGCACCTATCTTGCAATGAGACTAACACTATCCACTTGATCTACGCCATCTAGGAGAACCATCTGATGTGCCCAAAACTGATTTCAGAGCCTATGGTACATTTGGCAAAAACTGTGCACCTATCTTGCCTCAAGATTAATACGATCGCCAAATGGACCAAAACGAGCTTCCACTTGACCAATGTCACATAGAAGTACCATCGGGTGTGCCTGAAAAGATTACCATGTTCATGGTACATTCGTTGCAAACCGTGCACCTATCTTGCGCCGAGGCTAACACTATATCCAAACGGACTAAAACAAGCTTTCACTTGACCAACGTTAGCTAGAAGTACCATCGGGTGTGCCTAAAAGTTTTTCATGCCTGTGGTACATTCGACGCAAACCGTGCACCTATCTTGTGCCAAGACTTACACTAACATTAATGGACCGAACGAGCTTCACTTGACCAATGTCACGTAGAAGTACCATCGGGTGAGCCTAAAAAGATTTTTGTGCCCGTGGTTCATTCGGCGGAAACTGTACACCTATCTTGCTCCTAGATTAATTCTATCTCCAAACAGGTGGAAATGCGCTTCAACTTGACCCACATCACCTAGGAGTTCCATCAGGTGTGCCCAAAATGATTTCCATGCCCGTGGTACATTCGGCGCAAACCGTGCACCTATTTGGCGTTGTGATTAACACTATCCCCAAACGGACCAAAACAATCTTGCACTTGACCCACATCACCTAGGAGTACCATCGGGTCCGTGCAAAATAATTTCCAAGCCTATGGTACCTTCGGCGCACACCGTGCAACTTTCTTGCGCCGAGACTAACACTATCTAGAAATAGACCAAAACAACCTTCTACTTGACATACATTACATAGGAGTACCATCGGGTGTGCCGAAAGCGGTTTCAGGCCCATGGTACATTCGGCGTAAACCGTGCACCTTTCTTGCGCCAAAATTATAACTATCTCCAAACAGATCAAAATAAGCTTCCACTTGATCCACGTCACCTAGGTGTACAATCAGGTGCGTCCGAAATGATTTCTGAGCCTTTGGAATGTTTGGCGCAAACCGCGCACCTATCTTGCGTCGAGATTAAAACTATTTCCAAATGGACCAAGGCAAATTTCCACTTGACACATGTTAGGTAGGATTACATCGGTTGTGCCCAAAATGATTTCCGAACCCATGGCATGTTCGGCGCAAACTGTACAACTATCTTGCGTCGAGATTAACAATATCTCCAAATAGACTGAAATGATCTTCCTCTTGATCTACGCCACCTAGGAGTACCATCTGGTGTGCTCAAAGCGATTTTAGAGCCTATGGTACATTTTGCACAAACTATGCACCTATCCTGCCTCGATATTAATATAATCTCCAAACGGTCTGAAACGAGCTTCCACTTGACCAACGTCACCTAGAAGTACCATTGGATGTGCCTAAAAAGTTTTCCAAGCCTGTGGTACATTCAGTGCAAATCGTACGCCTATCTTGCGCCTAGATTAACTCTATCTCCAAGTGGACCGAAACGAGCTTCCACTTGACCAATGTCACCTAGCAGTACCATCGGGTGTGCCTAAAAAGATTTCCATGCCCATGGTAAATTCAGCGCAAACCGTACACCTATCTTGAGCCTAGATTAACACCATCTCCAAACGGACCAAAATGAGCTTCCTCTTGACCCATGTCACTTAGGATTACCATCAGGTGCATCCAAAATAATTTCCAAGCCTATGGTACCTTCGGCGCAAACCGTGCACCTATCTTGCGTCGAGACTAACACTATCTCCTAACAAACCAAAACAACCTTCCACTTGACATACATTACAAAGGAGTACCAACGGGTGTGCCCAATGTGATTTCCATGCCCGTGGTACATTCAGTGCAAACTATGCACCTTTCTTGCGCCAAAATTATTACTTTCTTGCGCCACCTAGGAGTACCATCTGGTGTTCTCAAAGTGATTTTCAGAGCCTATGGTACATTTGGTGCAAACCGTGCACCTATCTTGTGTTGAGATTAAAACTATCTCCAAATGGACCAAGGCGAGTTTCCACTTAACCCATGTCACGTAGGAGTAACATCGGTTGCGCCCAAAATGGTTTTTGAACCTATGGTACATTTAGAGCAATCCATGCACCTACCTTGTGTTGAGATTAACACTATCTCCAAACAGACAGAAATGATCTTCCTCCCGATCTATGCCACCAAGGAGTACCATTTGGTGTGCTCAAAGCGAATTCAAAGCCCATGCCCGTGGTCCATTTGGCGCAAACCATACAACTATCTTGCGCCTAGATTAACACTATCTCCAAATGGACCGAAATGAGCTTCCACTTGACTAATGTCACTTAGAAGTACCATCGGGTGTGCCTGAAAAGATTTCCATGCCCATGGTACATTCGGCGCAATCCGTAAACCTATCTTGCGCCTAGATTAACAATATCTCCAAACGGACCGAAACGAGCTTCCACTTGACTAATATCACCTAGAACTACCATCGGGCGTGCCTGAAAAGATTTCTGTGCCCATGGTACGTTCAGCGCAAACCGTGCTCCTATCCTGCGTTGAGATTAATACAATCTCTGAACGGTCTGAAACGAGCTTCCACTTGATCCACGCCACGTTGGAGTACCATCGGGTGCATCCAAAATGGTTTTAAGCCTATGGTACATTCGATGCAAACTATGCACCTATCTTGCACCGAGATTAACACTATCTCCAAACAGACCAAAACAAGCTTCCACTTGACATACATTACATAGGAGTACCATCGGGTGTGCCCAAAATGATATCTAAGCCTATGGTACGTTTGGCGCAGACCATGCACCTATCTTGCATCGAGAATAACATTATCTCCAAATGGACAGTTTCCACTTGACCCATGTCACGTAGGACTACCATCGGTTGTGCCCAAAATGATTTCTGAACCTATGGCACATTCGGCGCAAACCATGCACCTATTTTGCGTTGAGATTAACACTATCTTAAAATAGACTAAAACGATCTTAAACTAGATCTACATCACCAAGGAGTACCATCTGGTGTGCTCAAAGCGATTTCAGAGCCTATGGTACATTTAGCGCAAACCGTGCACTTATCTTGCCTCAGGGTTGATACTACCTCCAAACGGACCGATATGAGCTTCCACTTGACCAATGTCACCTAGAAGTACCATCGCATGTGTTAGAAAAGATTTCCATGCCCATGGTACATTCGGTGCAAACTGTACACCTATCCTGGGTCGAGATTAATACAATCTCCAAACGGTCTGAAATGAGCTTCCACCTGACCAACGTCACCTAGAAGTGCCATCAGGTGTGCCTGAAAAGTTTTCCATGCCCGTGGTACATTCGGCACAAACCATACACCTATCTTGCACCTAGATTAACACTATTGCCAATTGGCCAAAACGACCTTTCACTTGACCAATGTCACCTAGAAGTACAATCGGGTGTGCCTGAAAATATTTCCATGCCCATGGTACATTCGGCGCAAACCATATACCCATCTTGCGCCTAGATTAACACTATCTCCAAATGGACCGAAACGAGCTTCCATTTGACCCACATCAGCTAGGATTACCATCGGGTGCTTCCAAAATAATTTCCAAGCCTATGGTACCTTCGGCGCAAACCGTGCACCTATCTTGCGCCGAGACTAACACTATCTCCAAACAACACCAAAACAAGCTTCCAGTTGACATACATTACATAGGAGTACCATCGGGTGTGCCCAAAGTGATTTCCATGCCCGTGGTACATTCGGCGCAAACCGTGTACCTGTCTTGCGCCGAAATTAGAACTATCTCCAAACAGGTCAAAATGAGACTTTTGTTTGATCCACGTCACCTAGGAGTACAATCAGGTGCGTCCAAAATGATTTGTGAGCCTATAGTACATTTGGTGCAGACCATGCACCTACCTTGCATCGAGATTAACAATATCTCCAAATGGACCGTAACGAGGTTCCACTTGACCTATGTCATGTAGGAGTACCATCGGTTGCACCCAAATTGATTTCCATACCTATGGTACGTTCGGTGCAAACCGTGCACCTTTCTAGCGCCGAGACTAACACTATCTCCAAACGGACCGAAACAAGCTTCCACTTGCCAATGTCACCTAGAAGTACCATCGGGTGTGCCTGAAAAGATATCCATGCCCATGGTACGTTCAGCGCAAACCATGCTCCTATCCTACGTCAAGATTAATACAATCTCCAAACGGTCTAAAATGAGCTTCCACTTGACCAACGTCACCTAGAAGATCATCGGGTGTGCCTGAAAAGTTTTTTGAGCCTGTGGTACATTCGGTGCAAACCGTACACCATCTTGTGCCTAGATTAACACTATCTCCAATTGGACCAACATGAGCTTCCACTTGGCCAATGTCACCTAGAAGTACCATCGGGTGTGCCTGAAAAGATTTCCATGCCCATGGTACATTCGCCGCAATCCATACATCTATCTTGCGCCTAGATTAACAATATCTCCGAACGGACCGAAACAAGCTTACACTTGACCCACGTCACGTAGGAGTACCGTCGGGTGTGGCCAAAATAATTTCCAAGCCTATGGTATGTTCGGTGCAAACCGTGCAACTATCTTGCGCCTAGATTAACACTATCTCCAAACGGACCGAATTGACCTTCCACTTGACAAACGTCACCTAGGAGTACCATCGGGTGTGCCCAAAATGATTTCCATGCCCATGGTACATTCGGCGCAAACCATGCACCTATCTAGCACTGAGATTAACACTGTCCAAATGGACCAAAATGACCTTCCACTTGACCCATGTCACCTAGGAGTACCATTGGGTGTGCCCAAAATGATCTCCACGCCCATGGTACATTCGTGCAAACTGTGCCCCTATCTTGCACCGAGATTAGCACTATCTCCAAACAGATCAAAACGAGCTTCCACTTGACCCACGTCACCTAGGAGTACCATCGGGTGCGTCTAAAATAATTTCTAGGCCTATGGTACCTTTGGCGCAAGGTTTCTCTGCCCCCTTGCGCCCTTCAGCCCTCATCCAGCACCGCCGCCGTCGCCTTTCCTCGCCCGTGTAGCTTCCCGGCAGCAATGGCAAGCAAGAGCCAGCTCCTTCCCGCTGATGAATGGGCCACCTCCTTGGTGACGGAGAGGAGGTTGGAAGAGCTGGTCCGCGATGGACTGCTGTGGCCAAAGACGAGCCGGTCGCAGGCAGAATGGATCACGCCACCGTCCGACCACCGGGAGCCAGCACCCCCGGAAGGCTACGTGGTGGCGTGCCGGCCAGCCCCTTCATGCGTGCGCTCCTCCACTACTACAAGGTGGAGCTGCACCACCTCGCCCCCAACGCCGTCGCACAGGCCGCCATTTTCGCGGCGGTCTGTGAGGGATACCTGGGGATGGACCTATAGTGGAACCTGTGGCTCCATCTCTTCAGGGCAGAGTTCTTCGCCAAGAAGGCGGAGGAGCGAGGGACGCGGTGCGCGGTTCGTGCGGGGAGTTGTGTGCTGCAGGTTCGTTCTGGTCGCAGTGACCAGTACATCCTGGCGCAGCTGATCTCCTCGAACAGCGGCTGGCACGACGGCTGGTTTTACCTCTGTAATGACGAGAATCAGCTGCCAAGGTATACCGGCCGGGTGCTGGTGGCTCGAGAGGAGAACTGGGCGTACGGCGTCGTGGACGTCGAGAAGCCGCGGCTGGACCCGCTGCTCGCCGCGTTGTGACAGCTCCGCCAGCTTGGATTAACGGCGGCGGTGGTGGCCACGGCGTTCCACCGTCGGAGGGTGATGCCGTTGTCGCAGTGTCGACTCCAGCTCGACCAGATGACACCGGAAGCGTCGTTGGAGGGGAGCAGGATGTCGCACGAGTTCCTCTCCCTCGATGAGGTCATCCGGTGGGGAACTTCAGGCCGGAGGACGTCGACAAGGTGCCAATGCGGCCTACCCAGGGATTCCAGCACCTGGTAAGTGCTACTGCTAGTATTTTTCATTTCGTCTGTTTTCGGATTCTTTTTACTGATTTAGTCGAGGTCGATGCATAGGATTTGTCGACGGTGAGGGAGACGCGGCCGCCGCTCCCAGAGGACCAGCCTGCTCGGGAGGTTCGACGCCAGCAGGCGTCCCAGAAGAAGAAGAAGGACGCCGCCAAGAAGCGTCAGGTCCGCAAGGCTAAGGAGCGGGAGGAGCTGAAGAAGCGTCGGCGTCAGCAAAGCCTCGATGGGCTTCCCCTCGAGGAGTCTCCCTCCGAGACGGTCTCGAGGGAGGACGATGACGACGACGACAGTAACAGGGACGACGACGCCCTGTCACGGTATGATGCCGCGATGGGGCTTGCGGACCTTCCCGACGTGCGCCCCTTTCTAGAGCCCGTCGAGGGGTCGACCTCCCAGGCGTCGGGGCTAGCCCCCGCGACCGTCGAGGTAGAGGAGGAGATGGAGGAGGCGGGTGAAGAGGCGGGCCCCTCGACGGGAGGGGCCGCCTCATCCCGGACCCCACAGGAGGGGTCGACGACGCTGCCCCCGCGAGCCCAGGCTCCGCGGGTTTAGCCGGTGGTCGGGACGCCGCCGCCAGCGTCGTCATCTGGGGCGCCGCCTACGAGCGTGAGGACCCGAGGCCAGCTGGCCTCGGAGGCGCAGAGGGCCCAAGGCGGCCAACCAACCAGGGCCCCAAGGAGCACCTGGTCTGCAGGGGGGCCGGCGGTAAGGCCGCCGCAGGCGCCATCGGGGTCTCCGACCGGCCGGGTCGAGGCCCCTGCTGCCCCTTTCTGGTAAGCTTTTTCGCCCCACTTTTTGTTATTTAGCGGTCCTGTTTCTTGTTCTTATGTACTTACTCCTTAGGCTCAAGCGCAAGGCGAAGCTTGCGAGGCCGACCCCTGTGAAGGCGCTCCGGTCAAGCGCTGCCGTCATCATGCGGACGGCGGCTGACGACATCGCCTGGGTCGAAAGACTCCAGGCCGCGACGGAGCGCTTG
This sequence comes from Saccharum hybrid cultivar R570, assembly GCA_038087645.1. Classification (NCBI taxonomy): domain Eukaryota; kingdom Viridiplantae; phylum Streptophyta; class Magnoliopsida; order Poales; family Poaceae; genus Saccharum; species Saccharum hybrid cultivar. The sequence continues at coordinate 37,581,271 of JAQSUU010000307.1, read as the reverse complement.
AGGCAGCGGGAGGCGGCTGCCCAGGCTGAAGTGGGCGCCCAAGAAGCTGCCGGTTCCGACCCTGCCGCGCAGGGGTCGGGGCCGTCAGAAGCGGCGGCGCCCAGCACGGGTGGGGCGAAGCCTGGGTCGACGTCGACTGCTCAGGCGTCCGTCGAGGCCATAGAGGCCGAAGCATCCGCCCGCGACGTGGGGCGGGCGGATGTTGAAGAGGTGGTGGTGGAGGTCCCGCTAGAGGCGGGACAGGAGGCGACGCAGCCGGGGGGGGGCTGCAGCCGCGGCAGGACTCGTCGGCGGAGCCGGCGGTTGAGGTGGAGAGTGGGGCGGTCGCGCCCCCGTCCGTGGTCCCGGTGGTGGCGCCGGCGATCGAGGCGCCAGCCTTGGCGAAAGGGTCGACCCCGGCCGTGGTCGACCTCACCCTTGACGACTCCCCCGTCGACAAGGGGAAGCAGGTGGTGGGCGCTGAGGAGGTCGAGGGCGCGGACCACGCCGGTCCCTCCGACGCCGACACTGAGGAGGATGCCCCGGGGAACTCTTTTGTCCGCCGGATGGTGGCGCTGGGCTGCCTTGTCCGAGAGAGGATACGAGGCGGCCTTCATCACAGCGTGAAGAGGGCGCTGGCCATCGTTCGATCCGAGTTCGTGTACGACATGGAGCTCGTTGCTGAAGGCTTCATCACCGATCCGGATCGAACGGACGAGGAGAATGAAGACGCCTGCCTAGGCCTGATTGGAGCCACCGAGGAGCCTGGAAGTCGTCTTGCCAAGCTATTCGAGGCCGAGGTGGTTCCGCCTGCCGACGATGAGGGCCTGTGAGCCAAATCTGGGCGCAGAGGCCCATGTTATAAGTTAGTGTTTTTAACTTTGGTTGCGGTGGCCTCGGAGGCCTTAAACACTCGAAATGTAAACCTGCATCGGTTGTTTTAAGTTTTGTTCGAGTTTTCCTTCCATTTTTCGCATGAATCATGTCCTCGCAGGATGTACTTAGCACGCTGTCGCGCCCTTTGGCGTAAGGGAGTGAGTGGAGGTACCGTAGGCTCGGAGGCGTAGGTGATCTCGCGGCTCGACTGCCCTCGAGCTTCAGGAGCTTCTGCGGCCTTGCAGATCATGTAGGGGCTTGACTCAAAGCGATCGGGGATGTATTCTTTTCCAAAGTTATAAATTGTCATTAGGTCTTCTTAGCATGCGGTCGCACACCTAGGCGTGAGGGGTGAGTGGAGGTACCGTAACCTTAGAGGCGCAGTGATCTCGCGGCTCAACTGCCTTTTGAGCCTTAGGGTGCTCCCGCGGCGTTGTCGACTTAAGTGACAGTTTTTCTTTTTTGAAAAAGAGAACGAGTTTTTTCGGGGACAGGGGGTTCCCCCCTTGTAGCCCCCGAGGGAGGGTCGATTCTGGGAGAACAGAGTCGATCCTTCCTGGTTGTTATGAAACGAAACTTTGAACACTGCTGTTTTCTTTATTGATGAGATTGAAAAGACTTTACAGAGCCTCGAGGCTTTTTTAAGGGAAAAAGCGACGTAGCTGTTCAATGTTCTAGGCGTTGGTGAAGATTTCGCCCTTCTTGTTGGATAGCTTGTAGGTGCCCGGCTTTAGTACTTCTACGATGATGTACGGTCCTTCCCACAGGGGCGTGAGCTTGTGCCGTTCCTTGGTGTTCTGGCTTCGTCGTAGCACTAGGTCGCCGACGTTGAGGTCGCGCCTGCGGACGTGTCTGTCGTGGTAGCGTCGAAGGCTCTGTCTATATCTGGCAGAATGTAACAGGGCCACATCTCGGGCTTCCTCAAGCTGGTAAGGGCGTCCTCTCTTGTGGCGTCGTTATTTCTTTCGTTGTAGGCCTTCAACCTCGGGGATCCGTATTCTATATCAGTTGGGAGCATAGCCTCAGACCCGTAGACTAAGAAAAACGGAGTGAACCCCGTGGCTCGATTGGGTGTTGTTCTTAGGCTCCATAGGACCGAGGGAAGCTCAGCAACCCATTTCTTGCCGTGTTTATTTAACTTGTCCAAGATTCTGGGTTTCAGACCTTGTAGGATCATGCCGTTGGCACGTTCTACTTGGCCATTTGTTTTTGGATGAGCTACGGCCGACTAGAGCACACGAATATGGTGGTGGTCGCAGAAATCCAGAAACTTTTTACCAGTAATGGGTGCCATTGTCCGTGATGATACAGTTGGGAACCCTAAAGCGGTGGATGATGTCGGTGAAAAAGAGCACAGCTTGCTTAGACCTGATGCTGGTGATAGGACGGGCCTCGATCCACTTGGAAAATTTGTCAATGGCAACGAGCAAGTGGGTGAAGCCGCTAGTTGTCCTTTTCAAGGGTCCGACAAGGTCGAGCCCCCAAACAGCAAACGCCCACGTGATGGGGATGGTTTGTAGGGCATGAGCTGGGAGATGAGTTTGACGAGCATAGTACTGGCAGCCTTTGGAGGAGCGTACTAGCTCGGTGGCGTCGGAGACTACGGTTGGCCAATAAAAACCCTGTCGGAAAGCATTTCCGACAAGGGTGCGAGGTGCTGTGTGGTGACCACAAGCCCCCGAGTGCAGATCATTTAGCAGGCGTCTTCCTTCCTTGTTTGTGATACAGCGTTGGAGGACACCAGTGGGGCTGCGGCGATACAGCTCCTCACTATCTCCAAATATCACAAAGGACTTAGCCCTGCGGGCAACCCTTCGAGCCTCGACCTTATTCAAGGGGAGGTCCCCTCGAACGAGATGGTCGAGGTACGGAATGCGTCAGTCAGGCTCAGGGTGAGATGGTGGGGCCGAGCCTTCCACCTGCATGGCCTCTGCCCCGGTCGAGGGGGTTTCCGCCTCAGGTTGGGGGTCGAGTGATGGCTCGTCGACCCCTCCTTCTGACCCGAGGTCGACGGATGGCTGGTGGAGGTCTCATGTGAAAACGTCTGGTGGGACCGTAGCTCGGCTGGACGCGATTTTCGTGAGTTCATCTGCGGCCTCATTATACCTGCGTGCGATGTGGTTGAGTTCGAGACCGTGAAACTTGTCCTCAAGCCACCGTACTTCTTCGCAGTAGGCTTCCATCTTGGGGTCACGGCAGCTCGAGCTCTTCATGACCTGATCAATCACGAGCTGGGAGTCACCTCGAACATCGAGGTGTCGAACCCCTAGCTCGATGGTGATTCGCAAGCCCATGATGAGTGCCTCGTATTTGGCAACATTATTTGACGCAGGAAAGTGAAGTCTGATGATGTAGCGCATGTGAACTCCGAGGGGTGAGATGAAGAGCAAGCCCGCGCCTGCTCCTGTTTTCATCAACGACCCGTCAAAGTACATGGTCCATAGTTCAGCCTGAAGCTGTATTGGGGGAGTTGAGTGTCGGTCCACTCTGCCAGGAAATCTGCTAGTGCCTGGGATTTGATGGCCTTGCGCGGTGCATACGAGAGGGTCTCGCCCATGAGCTCTACCGCCCACTTGGCTATTCTACCCGAGGCCTCCCGGTTCTGGGCTATCTCTCCCAGGGGGAAAGAAGAAACCACGGTCACCGGGTGGCCCTCGAAGTAGTGACAGAGTTTGCGCCGTGTCAAGACGATGGCATATAGCAGCTTCTGGATCTGTGGATAGCGTACCTTAGTTTTTGAGAGCACCTCGCTAATGAAATAGACCGGTCTCTGAACGAGCAAGGTACGTCCTTCCTCGGCCCTCTCGACAACCAAGACCGCGCTGACTACTTGTGTTGTGGCGGCAACATAAAGTAGGAGCGGTTCCCCTGGGGTCGGAGGGATGAGGATCGGTGGGTTAGAGAGCGTAGCTTTGAGTTTCACAAGAGCTTCTTCGGCCTCGAGGGTCCATGAGAAGTGTTCTGATTTCTTCAGGAGACGGTACAGAGGGAGCGCTTTTTTGCCAAGGCGTGAGATGAAGCGACTGAGTGCTGCCAAGCAGCCCGTGACCCTCTATACGCCCTTCAGATCTCAGATAGGGCCCATCTTGGTTATCGTGGTGATCTTTTCTGGGTTGGCCTCGATGCCATGTTTGGACACGATGAACCCGAAAAGCATACCTCGAGGAACGCCGAAAACACATTTCTCAGGATTGAGCTTGATGTTCTTTGCCCGGAGGCATTTAAACGTAACGTCGAGGTCGCTTACTAGATTATCGGCTTTTTTGGTTTTGACAACGATGTCATCAACGTAGGCCTCGACGGTCGGTCCGATATGTTCCCCAAAAACATGTTGCATGCATCGCTGGTACGTAGCCCCCGTGTTCCGGAGACCGAAGGGCATAGTAACGTAGCAATACATGCCAAATGGGGTGATGAACAAAGTCGCGAGCTGATCGGACTCCTTCATTTTTGTAACGGAACCGTCCAAATTATAAGAGCACAAGTATAAAAACAATCACCGAAGTGATCAAATTCTCACACTTGAGCCCATATAACTCCGGTAGTCCACGAAATCGCGAGGGATTTCAAACCAAACCGAGAGCAACCAGATCGTAATGATTCAACATAACACAACACTTGTTACACAGTTCAAAAGTAATCTCATACATCGGAGTACAATTATTTTTATTACAAAACCAAAGTAAAGATTAGCGGAAGCAACATAATTTCTGAAACCATTTTAAGTCAAATACTGCCAGTACATAGTGACATCCTGCAAAAGCATACCAGAAGAGATACTACAGAGACCATGCCCATATGGTCTAGTCTTCACGCCCACATGGCGAAGACAATACTTGCAGCCACAAGTACGAATCTGCTACCTGCAACAGGTGGGAATAAACCCTGAGTACGAGAAGGTACTCAGCTAGACTTACCCGTCAAAAACCAGAAACAAAGGCGACACCAAGGATTATGCAAGGCTTTATAAGTGGGCTAGCTTGACTCATTTGCAGAAAAGCTTAATACAGATAAGTAACCATTATATGCTTTAAGTATCAAGTTGATCATCATTAACCTGAAAACTAGATTAGCACCTGTACTAGAGCAATCACTTTATTAAGAGCAAACAATATTAACCATAGCAGGTATAATAAGGCTATCATCATCATTATCATCAATTCCGAACCATCATTATAATTAGTGTATCTACGCTGGAGATAACCAGTCAAGTTTCTCACTATCCGGGAGAGACGGCGACTCGAATCGATTCCAACTCAGCTGAGGGGGTATTCCTGACACTCACCCGGCAAACCCCGCTAAAGGCAGCCGTAGATAACCTTTGGTACAACTCAGGGTGGGCCCGAACAGCGCCGCGTTCTCGGGGATACCAGTGGCCAGGATGCTCAGGACTTTTAACTCACCTGCCCTTGGACCCTCTGGCTCCCTTCCGAGGCGACTTTCACTTTTCGGCTTCGCAGCCTGAGTTGAGCTACTAGGCTTCGCGGTCGGCAATCTCAGGCCGGCCAGCTAAATGTCAGGCATGCGTTCAAAATGACATAGAAGGCTCCAGGTCTCGGTCCTTAATCGACACAGACGGGGATAGATCCACACCCAAGACCTCCATGCCTTGTTGCTTCACTATTGTCATCCCGCCTGGTCTCATTTCATTTTATTAACACATGGTTCACTTCCACGATAGCAAGTATAGCCAACCGTGACCTGATAAAGCCCTATATCTCGCAGGTGACAGGAAATCACCCGACTTCTACCGGTCTAATTTAGCAGGGCTAAGCATAGATACGATCCTATCTACATAGGATTCAAGGTTCGAATTGCTGGACAAGGAGTGTTATCAATGCAGCAAGGGTTTCCAACCAACTCCTATCACTTAATGCAACAATACATATAACATGTATAGATAGATAATTGCTTTGAAAGTAGGAGGCTTATAATGCTCCGGGGCTTGCCTTAACCGAGAGAAGAGAGATCAAGGTTCGGCTTCAAGAACGGTTCCCACGTCTTCTCCGGCTTCGTCGGACTGGACCTCCGGTTCTCGAACGGACTTCAACTTCGGGTCCCACGCCCAGCGGGACTTCGCTCGTAACACGATTCTTGGCACACCTATTGCATGTATATGCATCCAATGAATTTCATGTATGCATCCAATAATGACATGATGATTTATGGACGTGCATGAATGATGTGAAGATGAATGCAATGACGTTGCAACGTTGTAAGCACAAAACCAAGTTATGTGGTGCTCTATTCAAATCACTTCAAACTTAGGTGCAAATTTCCTTTCTGGTGTTAACACATTTGAACACCTCTAAGAAACCACTAAGTTCACAAAGTTAAGATTAAACACGCACGTAACAAGATTCCAGACATTAGTATTTACAACATATTATCAACAGTAGCTAAGAAAACTCACAACTGGAGTTCTACCAATCCAAATGACCTGAAAGAGGACATTCTGGAAAGCTTATGAAATTGTCTATATTTCATTTATAAACATCTAAGCATGATTTTATCATTTACCAAGTTAAAATAGCATACATACAGAATCTGTTCTAAAAGACAGAGAGCACTTCCAAAACTGAACCCAACTTGGAACAGCTGTCATTTCTAAACTATAAGTCCAAATGCTACCAAAATTTACCAGCAACTAGTTCATGAAATTCTCAACAACTTTTCTATAGATCACCAAGCATGAAAACATCCTTATCATATGTTAATTCTCTTAACTAGCAATTCTGTCCAGAAATGGCAGAATCACTAATTTAAATATTTAGTGACGATTTAAAAGCACAATTAGACCAAACTAAGTTTACCAACTTGTTGTGCATGTCAAAGGAACATCAGAAAGTATAGTGCCAACTTCTAAATAAATTATTTAATATTCTTTTATAATTTATTTAGTTAATTAGGTGATTAAAGAAACATATAGTAAAACTATATATAAAAATCTATAAAAATTACAGTAGCCACCTAATGCTTCACATAGGCTACCATAAAAATTTCACTTCAATTGGATGAGCAGAACTTGATATATCAAAAATAACAGATGATATGCTTATTTCTAGCATAAATAGGAAACCCTATTGAAGAGTATCAAACAACAGATTTCATATTTTTCCTAGCATCCTTCTAATATAAGAACAATACTCACCAAGTTTCACCCTTACTGGATCTATAGAAAAATTATGAAAATTCACACAAGATCCAATCAAGCAAACAAGATAATTATATAACTCCACCAAACCACATCCAAATTGCATGAAAATTTAACCATAAGCTATTAATGACAGGAGCAGTTCACTATAAAAATTTCATGTCATTTGGAGCTTCACACAAAGAGATAACATTTTCTCCTTTTTCTTCATGAATAAAAGATATAATTAATAACTATTTAATTCATCACAAAACATGGCACATTTTATATTTTTATAATAAACTAGACATTATGTAGAGCACACCAAAATTTAAAGCACCTCATTTGGACCTCTAGAACAGGAGATATAAATTTACAAAGTTGGAGTTTAAAACAACATTTAAAATAAATCAAATAAACAACATAATCCCTTCCTCCCACTCGGGCCGGCCCAGCAGAGGCAGCTCGGCCCAGCACACGGCTCGGCCCGCTTGCCGGCCCAACCATGCCGAGACAGGGGAGGGACTCCCGCGCCGACAGGCGGGCCCCTGTGGCCAGAGAGAGCGGGGCAGGGGAGCGGCTCCGGCCGGCGATTGCTCGCCGCCGGCGGCCCTTCCGACGAAGACGAGTGCTCCATCACGCTCTCCGTGTCACCCCGCACCTCGGCACACCATTTTCCCCAACCCCACTTCACCGGAGTATGCTCACCGACGGCCCAGGCGGACGGCGGCGCTCGGCTCTCGTCGTCGATGATGAAAATGACCCCGATTGAGGCAAACCTCGGGGCCTACCCACTCTACGTCACTCCACTAACTCAATGAACCCGACATCAAGGCAAGAGGAAGGCCACAGTGGCGTAGCCACGGCGGTGGAGAGGCTCGGCGGTGCTCTGAGCGGACCGACGGGGACAAAATGAACTTCCTAGCCTCACTTGTTGCTCTGCTGGTTGGGCAAGAGGTAGCAGTGGACGGAGCGAAGCGAGGCGGAGGTCTTGGCCGAGCGCTTTGGCCAGCTGCGCGGCAGCACGAGCGCGAGACGCAGTGAGGCGAGCGGTGGCGCAGCTAGCAGCGCAGAGCGAGGTGAAGGGAGGTGGAGTGCGAATGAGGGCATGCTGAGGATCTTCAGGCGGCGTGGCGACCTCCCGCGTGCGAGCTAGGCTCGGTGCCGACGCGTGTTGGCCACGCGGCATCGAGTGCCTGTGCCCTGTCGGCCATGACCGAGTTTAGTTTCTGAACTCGAAACTGAAATGGTGACTCAGTTAACACCGACTGACAGCCCAACTTGAGCAGCTCACAAATCACGATCAGGCTCGAACTAGCAGAGGCCGTAGTTAGCAAAAGTGTAGAGCTATGAGGGTACAACAAAATTGTTAATAGGGTCATGAGCTAAATCGGCTTGGTTAGTGAGATACAACTCCCCAAAGTGAGGCACATGAAAGCTGAACTGAGTTTCAGTTATTCCCCCGACTGAAACCTGATTTTTAAAGCACTCTAACTCATAAACCATTGGGAACTAGGTGGTGGTGTTATTGGAAATATTGTAGAGCTATGTTAGGTCTCCAATTTTGTCAATATGGACTTGAGCTAGTTTGGCCTGTATTTGAAACTGTAGAGCCCTAAACTGGGGTACATTGAAACTGAAATGCACCCTGACTTAGAAAAATTTTGCTAAGTGTTGGGCAGTCCACTTACCGACTTGTGGGCCCAGTTTGAGGATGTTCTAGCCATTTTCATGAGATGGTTATATTGAGACTTTTGTTCCTTGATAAATTTTCTACAACTTTGGTAAAGGGTGCACCTCCATGCAAGGTCTCTAGATACCACTTTTAAATCGGTCAAAGCAGATCAGTGCTATGGTCAAACTGGGGTCAAACCTAGTCAAATTGGATTTTGGTCAAAACATGAATATAAACCCTAGCTCATTTTGCTCCACTAACATATCAAAGATGTTTTCAAGCCCCCAAGTCACACAATAGCATCACATATGTCATCTATACAAAAACCCTAGCAACACATAAAATAAAGGAACACATAGAAACCAAAATGTTGCAATTGTTTCAAAACTATGTTTCAAATGTTGCAATTGAATGTTTCACACTTTTACTAATCAAACATGATGCTATGCTCATGATCATGCATTATGAATGCATTATGAGGCTAACTAACACCAGGGTGTTACAATTTTGATCTGGTGGTAACCGGAATATGCATCTAAAAATGAAAGAGTTTCACACCCCGCAGTGGAATCAATTATTTGATCAATACGTGGCAAAGGAAAGGGAACTTTTGGACATGCTTTATTTAAACTGGTATAATCTACACACATCCTCCACTTTCCACTCTTTTCTTAACTAATACAGGATTAGCTAGCCACTCGGGATGATGAACCTCCTTGATGAATCCGGCCTCCAACAGTTTGTGTATCTCCTCACCGATGACCTTGCGCTTCTCCTCGTTGAAGCGGCGCAATCTTTGCTTCACCGGTTTGGAGCCGGCTCGGATCTCCAAGGTGTGCTCGGCGACCTCCCTGGGTATGTCTGGCATATCCGAGGGACTCCACGCAAAGATGTCGATGTTTGCGCGGAGAAAGTCGATGAGCAATGCTTCCTATTTGGGATCGAGGGTGGTGTTGATGCTCAACGTCTTTCCCTTTGGATCGGCGGGGTCGAAGATACGAGCTTGACGTCCTCTGCGAGCTCGAAGTTGCCGGCGTGGCGTTTGGGGTCGAGGATCTCGTTGGCCAGACCGTTGAGGTCTGCCGCCAAGGTCGCTGACTCCAAAACGGCTTCTCCGTGCTCGACACACTCGGCGTCGCACTCGTAGGTGTGCTCATATGAGGGCTCGAAGGTTATGACACCGTTAGGGCCTGACATCTTGAGCTTGAGGTAAGTGTAGTTTGGGACCACCATGAACCGGGCATAGCACGGGCGCCCAAGGATAGCGTGGTACGTTCCACGGAATCCGACCACTTCGAAAGTGAGGGTCTCCTTTCTGAAGTTGGTGGGAGTGCCAAAGCAGATAGGTAGGTCAATGCAGCCGATAGGCTCCGCCCGCTTCCCTGGCACGACTCCATGGAAGCCCCCGACGCTGGGTTGGAGGCGGGTCCTCCCGATCCCCAGGAGGTCGAGGGTTTGAGCATAGATGATGTTGAGGCTGCTGCCGCCATCCATGAGCACCTTGGTGAGGCGCGTGTTGGCGATGATGGGGTCAACAACAAGCGGATAGACCCCTGGATTGGGGACGTAGTCGGGGTGGTCATCACAGTCGAAAGTGATGGCCACCTTGGACCAGTCAAGGAAGTGGGGGATCGCTGGCTGCATAGAGAAAACCTCTCTCCGTTCTCGTTTGCGTTGGCGCGTCGAGAGACAGGTCGAGGGCCCTCCGTAGATCATGAAGCAGTCGTGGATTTCAGGGAACCCCCCATCCTTGCCATCACCCTTGGGATCTTCCTTCTTATCGTCCTTCTTGACACCTATGCCTTCAAAGTACCTACGGAGCATGTGACAGTCCTTGAGGTTGTGGTTTGTGGGCCCCTTGTGGTAGGGACACGGCTCCTTGAGCATTTTGTCGAAGATGCCCCCGCCGGGGGGCCCTCGAGGTTTCTTGCGTTCAGCGGCAGCAACAAGTTCGTCGGCTGGGGCCTCGAGCTTGCCCTGCTGGTTCTTCTTCTTTTTTCGGTTGTTCCTTTTGGAGCCCCGGTTGGGGCTCGTGGGATCGTCGACCTTCTGCTTCCCTTTGTCCTGATCACCGCCAAAGATAGCGCCAACTGCCTCCTCGCCGATGGCAAAGTTGGTGATGATGTCCATCAATCCGTTGGCAGTGAGGGGGGTGTTACGGCCCAGCTCTCGGACCAACTCTTTGCAGGTGGTTCCAGAGAGGAAGACCATGATTACGTCAGAGTCGGTGACGTTGGGGAGCTCGGTGCGTTGCCTGGAGAAACGCCGGATGTAATCCCGGAGGGATTCACCCGGCTTCTGCTTGCAACTCCGGAGGTCCCATGAGTTACCAGGGCGCATGTAGGTCCCCTTGAAGTTTCCCTCGAACACCCTTACGAGATCGTCCCAGTCATGGATCTGTCGAGGTGGAAGATCCTCGAGCCAGGCTCGAGCGGTGTCGGACAGGAACAGGGGGAGTTGTCAGATGATGACTCGATCGTCGGTGGCCCCGCCCAGCTCACACGCCAAGCGAAAATCAGCGAGCCAAAGTTCGGGTTTGGTCTCGCCGTTGTACTTGGTAAGAGTCGTGGGAGAGTGGAACCGTGCCGGGAGTATTGTTTCTCAAATGACCTTGCTAAAGACCTGGGGGGCCAGTGGTTCGGGCGATGGGCTTCGATCTTCTGAGCTGTCATAGCGCCCGCCTCTGTGCACGCGATAACCTCGAGCTACGCCATCACCGTGTTTGCGCGTGCGGCGCTCGACGATGTTGCCACGGGTGTCTCAAGGTTCGCAGTCGTCGGCGACGTGCTCAGGGGCAGGAGCCGCCCGGTTCCGTCGAGCAGGTTCGGGATGAACCGAGGCCTCTCTCTCCTATCGGGAGGGCTCGGCGAGCCGCTCTGAGGCTGGCTCGCGTCGCCTCGAGGCAGAGCTCTCGGCCTGCTACATAGCAGCGGTCTTGAGGAGATCTCGAATTTCATCTCGAGCTCGACGGGCATCAGGGTTTGATGGCTCGGGCATGTTGCGGAGGAGCATGGCGGCGGCGACAATGTTCTGGCTGGCTCGACCGAAAACCGGGGGGTCGATCACCCGCTCCTCGTCGATGCGATGATTGACATCGCGAGCTCTCTCTCTCGAGCTCTCCCGCCATGTGCGTGCGCCGCACGCTCATGCTCGAGGGTTTGTTGGAGTAGGTGTAGGTTTTCTCGTTCCTCATCGAGCCTGTCCTACAACTCGCGAATTCGCTCGAGCTGCATTCCTTGATCAGCAAGGAGTTGAGCCTCGTCCTGTTCACCAGGTAGCTCGACATGGGGTGGCATGTTCCTTCCTTCGACAGGTTCCTCGTCCTCCGAATCCGACGTGCTTGCCCCATCGATGTTGAAGCACTCGCAGGTCGGATCGTAGGTGTCGTCGACAGAGTCGGAGTCAGGAGCGCCAAAGTAGTAGTATGAGGTATGTGAGGTCGTCGCCAATCGTCTCTGGGATTGTAACGTCGAGAAGCGGCCGCACGGGACTCTGTTTCTGGGGTCTCCGTAGACTCCAAATACTCAGAAGCTGGCATGGATGCAACAAGGTCCAGAGTGGAGCGTAGATGGTGCCTGGGGAGTTCCTCGTAAGCGCTCATACTAGTGCTCACGGAGGAAGTGTATGCCCGGGCAACCGGATCCAGCCCAAACGGGAACGCTGATGGAGACATCGCTGCTCGCGTCGGAGTGGTCGGACCGGATAGTGGTGGTGTCACACCGGACGGGAGAGCGGCGGAATTCTCCGTCGGCATCTTACCCTCAGCCAAGCTCATCCTACACAGACCCTCAATGAGGAAATCTGGGTTGGCGTCTGGCTGAGAGGCACCGGATCGGGGAGTCCCACCGCCCTCCGTGAGGTGATGACGGCGGTTGCGCCGGGCTCGTCGTTGTCTGGCGGCTCACGCCTGAGAGCGGCGATGTCGGCGCAATGCTCCCCCAGGCTGGGAGAGCTCATAATCCCCGTCGGTCGGGTGCCTGGGCGGGAGGAGGACCATGTCGTAGCCGTGGCCAAGTGACATGAACTCTAAACTCCCAAACCAGATCACCGTGGCCAACAGGAGAGGGCGTTCGGGGTCAGCCATCCAGGAAAATGGTGGGAAAACGATGTTGGCACGCAGCGGCCCCTATCTGGCGCGCCAACTGTCGGTGTTCGGTCCCGTGGGGGTCCTAAGCCGACGAGTGAGTGCTGCATGTCCCTAACCTGGATGGTGATGCAAGGGGAATACACGGGGATTTATCCTGGTTCGGGCAAGAGAAGGCCCTACGTCCAGCGGGGAGGGGGGAGTATTGTATTTCCTTGCACCTAAGTGCTTGCGTAGGGGTTACAAGCGGTGAGAGAGGGAACTAAGCCCAGGTCTCAAGTGAAATGAGAGAGTACAAAGGTGATTGCTTGAGATGCTGATCCGTGGAATGTGTGCCTTTGCTTGCTAGCGCCTCACTTCTGGCTTGTGGCCTGCCCTTTATAGGGCAAGAGGAGGCCGAGGCACCAGGGTGCCTTGAGGTGAAGTTTTGTCGATCCCTGTGGGGGTGGCTGTAGCGACGTGCCCCAAGAATGGCCGGCCATCCCTGGACACCGTGATGACGTCGGGGACGAGACGGCGAAATGACCCTGAGTCCTGTGCCACGTTGGCCCTTCTTTCCTGCTAACCAGTGGTGGATGCCGAGGCCAGGTCGAGGCTGGGTCGAGGCCAGGCGGATAAGGCCGAATCCTCGAGATCGTGGAATATGGACCTTGTCGTATCCTCCCTCGAGGGTGATCGGTGGAGAAACAGTGCGTGGCAAGGTGTGTATTGTGACAGGTTTCACCTCCCATCACAGGATGGGCGGTAAAAAGTGAGGACAGACACTGGCGTTGCTCCCACATCGGTCACGGCTGTAGCCATGTCTGTAGATGGTAGCAGGTGCGCATTGAATGCTCTGACTTTCGTCTCATAGTAGGTGGAATAGAGTGGGTCGAGCGTTTCGACCCGGGGTCATGCGAGTCAGAGTTTTGCCGGTAGTCGAGATGCCTTGTCGAACGGGCCATGTGCGCGTCGGGACGCGGTCGAGGCGTCCCATCAAGGGTGCCTCGTACGGGGCGGAGTCGGAGCATGGTCGAGGTGTCCTATCGAGCTGGCCTCGTGCGAGTCAGAACGCAGTCGAGGTACATCGTCCGCTATTTTTTGTTCTTGTTGTGTTTGCGCATTAATGTTTCGTTCGTTCTAACCGTTGATTGTGGGTACCCCTATACTATTGGTACCGACAGTTATATAGTAAACGGATCAAAGGGATATCCTCTGGCATTAGAGAATATTCAACTTGACAAGAAATTATCTATATGTTAAGATATCTCTGACAAGGGCTATAGTTCAGTTCGGTAGAGCAACTCGCTTACACGTGCACCAATGCTTTTCAAGGGAACTTATTATGCAATGAACATAATTGACCTTATTGCAAAATCAATGTCTTACTTCATGGATTCGAAAGAATAGGAGAACAGTAGCCTGACAAATAGTCGATTCAGTCCGATTCAGGTGCCAATTCAGGTGCTTAATCAAATAGAACCCCTATTGATTTGCTAGTTGATAAGGTAAATATCTAGCCCACTCAATGCTAGGCATAATGAGGATAATGGCCTCCAAAAAACTTCTTTTCGTTCTATGAACTTTAAGGTGTATGAAGTCTCATAGTAAACTCTTGCAGCAGAACGATAGAGACTCCATTTCACTTAGGTTGATTTAATTTAGGCCGGAGACAGACCTAAGTCAAGGTAATCCTCCTTTGAAACACTTTGGTATTGCTCCTAGATAGATCATAAGACAAATAATCAATCAGAGCATAGGGAGCCATCTTATTATCTTTCCCTGAAGAAAAACTATGGTGGATTAATTGATCTTTACATCAGTTGATGAAAGAGCCCAATGCAGAAAAATGCATGTTGGGTCTTTGAAACAGTTCGAATCATTTCGATAATAATCCGTTTGATCTGTTTTACCGAGAAGGTCTATGGTTCAAATCTGTATAGCCCTAATATATATGTATTTGTTTTCCATTTTAGGATGGATATCTTATGTTTCCTTTAGTATAGTTTTATTTTCCTTATTAGTAGACTTGACGGTCTATTCCGACATAGAATAGAGATAAAAGCATTACCATAGGCTCATTCATCGAAAATCATAGAGACAGGAAAAGAAAAAAGAATTTTGATCAAATCAATAGAAGGAAGGATCCCTTACCTGATTTGAATTCCATCCTCCTTCAAATAGGATATGCTCTAACTCCCTAGACTTTCCTATAATGACTGCAACGATTTTCTCCATTTTGCGAATTCCCATTTTGGTATTTTTGATTTTAGGACTTTTAGCCCCGGTTAGTGAAGGACCAGAAAAGTTTTCTAGTTATGAATTGGGTATAGAACCCATGGGGGGTTGGTTACAATTCTGAATACGCTATTACATGTTAGCACTCATTTTTGTTGTTTTTGATGTGGAAACGGTCTTTCTCTACCCTTGGGCAATGAGTTTCGATGTATTGGGTGTATCCGTTTTTATCGAAGCTTTCATTTTTGTGCTTATCCTAGTTGTTGGTTTAGTTTATGCATGGCAAAAAGGAGCCTTGGAATGGTCTTAAGTGAATATTCAAACAAAAAGGAAAAGATTCCATTGACACAATTATGAGTTTGATTGAGTTTCCGTTACTTGATCAAACAAGTTCCAATTCTGTTATTTCAACTACACCAAACGAATTTGCTTGTTTTAACTAAAAAGCACAGTTGAGCAGGAACGAAGTGTGAACATAGGCACAAAAACAACATTTTGGTGATCCTGTGTAGTTGCTTGCTTCCGCTTGAGCTACTTTCACTGTGAAGAAGAGGACTTCATCTCTTCACTTACCCAAGGAAACTTGGAAATAACGCGTCTGGCTTGGAAAGCTAGTTAGGGATATTCGATAGAGGAAGGACCCATTTCGAGTAGTGAATGCACCAAGAAAAGCCTTTTAAGCCATGCTTGGTAATGCACATGTCCTACTCTACTTGCATCGGGACTGGTGAGAGCCGGCGATGCACAGAATTTTTGAAACGCTCTACTTCACTAAGGAAGATACGTTTCACTTTTCTGATCAGAATTTGAACTCTGGCTGGTTCAGGTTACAGTCAGAGGAAATAAGAAGTATGGTAAGATGAATGAAAGGCAGAAATATAGGACATACGCTTTATCGCAGAACATATATTTGCTTTCTATTCGACAAGAAGGACAAGGAAAAGATAATGGATATGGAACACAGGTCCTGGCACTATTGGAAAATGAAGCTCTCTCAGTTCAAACATATGAGTATATTATGGAAGTCTTGAAGCAAGATGTCTTTCATCCTAATTCGCATTTTAGGCCTATTCCACTTGACTCACGACTGCTCAGAAACTAGTTCATAGATTTCGCTTCAACAACTCGATCTTTTAAGTCACTACTCTCACACGGAATCCCAAGTTCGGGGCCTTCGTTCTTGTGAAGACATACTGCTTTGACAGTTGGGAGTCAACCATCCTTTACCCGACCAAATTGAATAGCCTTTTACCACTCAGCCCAATAAACCAGCTAAACCAACCCAACTAACGTATTTACTTTACAACAGTTGTTATCTTTCTCAAGATTCTTTTTTATACAACAAGCTTGCCCAGGGCTACCACATGCACCATCAACCACATGATCTGGGGACTAGTTTTGCACATTTTTATTGTACCTTTGGTAATAGGAAGTCTGAACCGACACCCCCTGTCCCTCGGTTTGAGTTGCAGCAACACTCTGGTGGAAGTTATCCATCTATCGATGGTTAGAACCAGCTGAAGCTGATTGAAGCGTTCTTGATACATTATTGCACATCTCAAGCACAAATTGGATTTCATTGAGGAAACATTGCTCCACTGAGGTGCTCCACGGACGCTTTTTATTTCACTTTTATTCTATGGACGTTGAGGCTGAATTGCACAAATCATGATAGATATTTATTGGGCTTACTTTTGCAAAATGGAGCGGGTACGAAGCAGATATGGATAAGACTTGGATCGGATAAGGCTGCTTCGGATATTCTTCTGTTACCAGTATGAATCAGATATTCCCAACAAAAGATATGGATACCAGTATGTTGCGGATAGAATGTAGGTGAGTCCCTTTGGAAAGCTAAATAACTAAACTAAGTAGAATTGATTGCTAGGGATTGTGTTCTCAAGGATGGCTTTAGCATTGATCCATAATAACCCAGGATTCAGCTCAATCAGAGCATAGAAGTAAGAAACATCCATATGCTTTCCTGGAACAGAAGCAATAGCTATGCGACTACATCAGAAAGTCTTTGAAAGAAATTGCAACGTGCTCTTTTCCTTGGTTGCATCACCATTTGGTCATGACAAAGAGATCAAGAAGATACGCTTGGGGGTCTTTGACTTTCTCATCCTGCGAACATCTGGCTTTCCGAATGGGGCAGGAATTCCATTTCCTACTAGGTTACGAATTCCATCAAAAAGATGGGCCAATAGGGGAAGATTCCTTTGGCACTGGTGTGTTAAGCTAACATTTGCTCGTGCGCTCTTGAGGTTTCTACTCCTGGCTAGAAAACATGAGGTTTGTGTTGATTCTACCAATGAAACAAAGAATAGTAGGAGTGGCTCTTTCCTTGTACCCAGAGCCGAGGGAAGGCATTTATTTGATTTAAAAGAAGAAAAGACTGGATCTTAGAACAATGACTGCAGTCAGAGCCTATCAACAAGCACATACATTTCTTATAACTGGTCAGTCAGCTTTACAAGCGCTCGAAGCAGACAGAACTATAAACCTCCCATAACCATATAGAACGAAGTAAGGCTTTTCTATAATGCTTATTTGGCGAGAACAATGTGTTAAGCAATTGACTATGAACTTAGAAAATCCATCGCCCTATCCCTTGCTTACCTATTCTTCATAGGCGGTGGCCTATCTCGTGTTTCTTAAACCGAGCTACCTTGGCAACTAGTTCTATTCCATGACACTTGACCAAGCCTATTACTTATCTTACCGAGTAACTGACCGGTGCTTTTGTGAAAAACGCATATTAGCTATCTCGTGCTTGGCTATTTCTAACACCTTGCCCTGGCTAGACCTATGAATCCCCTCACCACCAATTTGAATACAAGACGACTGTCTGGTTCAATCCTACCACTTTGAGGGCAGGCCACTCTGATTGGTAGAAGGAATATCCCCCAGAGCGGAGGAAAAGCCAACTTCGAGCAGTGGGAATCGAAAAGGAGAAAGCTGCTTATAAACAAGCAAGGATTGGAAAACAAGTGCTAAGTTTCATTTCAGAGAAGTGAATAAACCTCAAAAGGCCTAGTCGATGGTAGTTTGGTTGGGCCAGTGTAGAACCGGTGCGCCCTTGTCCGTCAGTTCATTGGAATGTTCTTCGTAGGAAAGCAGGTGAGAAAACCGTAACTCGGAAAGCAGGAAGGAATTGTTGGATTGATCGAAAAAAGCAAAAGAAACATAACTCGGCCAATGACCGAACTCGCGTAATAGATAAAGCATTGATTTGTTGGCTCTGGTTTGAAGAATATCCCTCAGATCGAGGATCTATCTTTCAAAAAGAAAGGGTTGTTGTTGCTAGCGGGAAGGAAGGAAAGAACTACTCCACTATTGATGGGCTCCTATCAAGATATACTAGGGAGAGTCCTCATTCATAGGGGAAGCAATATAGGATGGAAGCAAGAAAGGAGGGTAGGTGCTCTTTCTCTTGGCAAATTGAAAGAAGCTAAAGGAGGACATGGCGAATTGGAAAGGAACTATCTGCAGACTAATTACTAGTATGATCCAGTTCTTCTATAGCAAGTGGGGGAGTCAAGCCAAGTAGAAGACAGATCTACTGACGGACGGATACCACTAACTTACTATGCTAGAGAAAAGGTGACCAAACGGAAGATAAAGAATAAAGTAATGCATTTTCAAGATGGAGGACAGATCTATTGCTTTCTAAAGAGATGTAAGCAGTACGGGCTCGACCACAGGGAAAAAGGGTTACTCACTAGCATGCGATATCCATCAATACGATCCGATGTTTATGCTCAAGCCGAACCTGATATGCGAACAGACAGGGTTAGCGGAAATAGGAAATGTAGTAATTCGAGTAAGTCCAACCTTCAAGGAAGATGGAAGGCAATCCGTCGCTTGTTCATTGCAAGTTCTTTCCTTTCCTCAGCTCCATCTCCATTCCTTGCTCTTAGATTAGAGTGAACCCCGAAACTAGTTTAGTGCCTGAACGAGATTGCTGGCACGTGAGAAAACTAACTCTTCTGTTTATGAAAAACTACATATCAAAAGCTAGTAGTGTACCCTTAGTGCCGTAGTGCCAATCTACTCCGAAAGAACAAGCTTCTTTGCAAAACTGCTTCATACTATATTACTTGCCGGCATAGATAAGTACTTGATAGGCTGCTTTATCTTTCTATCTACTAGCAGGCTTGACCTACTATACTTGATTGTTTGCATGCCGAAAGAATATTCTATGAGCCTATATTCAAGCAATGCCAGTAAAGACAAAGCAAGTAGTGCTCCTATCCCACTGAAACAATAAGCAAGACAGGGCCCTAAAATCAATGGAAAGTATTTCTAGAAAACTCTAGGTGAATGGCATAAGCAAGTACTTCACTTCAATCCAGCAAGATCAATTCTTTCATTCGCGGTTTGATAGCTAGGAAAGCATAAGATAAGTGAGAGATTATTTTCTTTCCTTTGAATAGAACTGATTTAGGCTTTCGGCTTTTTAGGTATATCCCACCATTCACTTTAGTTTGGCAATTATCCTCCTTTGATCCTTATCCCCGATTATCTCGTCTTCGATTGATCTATCCACTCCAATCGTTTCTTGCGGTTCAACCCCTCCACCCAATCTCTCTCGCCTCTCTCCATCTCTTTCGTTCCATCTTCCTCCCTAGTCTCTGTCCATCTCTTTCACTTGCCTCTGCGCCTAAAGGAATGGCTCGTTTCATCAATTCCCCGACACTAGGCTAAGATGAGTTCATTCCACTCAAATACCTTTGAATAGCACAGTGGATATCATTGCTAGAATTGAAAGACTAGAGCATATTGTCATCTAACGTGTGTGACTCTACTTACGAATTGTCATTTCAAACCAGACTTAGTAAATTTCCGGCTGGCCTGGCAGCTGCTTCTATGAGGTCATATTTCCTTTCACTTTGGGAGATACCACCTACCCGGCATGTTCTAATAGTAGTAGTGTTGGGCTTGTCCTAAATATAGTAGTTCATAGGATCTGATAGGTCCAGTTTATTACTATAATTGAAAGAATAGAGTGAGGAATGATGAGCTATTAGGCTAACCCTAAATTAGCCTATCTTCCATCAACAGGAATCACTCAAGAAGGGGAGTAAGCTGCAATTCCAGAGGCATTACAAGAAGAGGTTGTGTGATTGATGACTGTCCTAGATTCCTTTTATCTCTGATAGCCAATGAATCAATGAACAGAGAGAAAGTTCAAGCAGCCTAAACTAGACCAATATCATATCACATGAATGCACTCCCCTTATTCCGAAGACCCCGTAGTTGCTAAGGAAGGGCATTGGCAAAGTTAGCATATGAAAGAACCGATAGTAAACTTCCCATACTGAAATCGCTTAGTACTCCAAGTACTCCAACGATAACTCGAACATGCTCGAAGACAGAAGCCAGGCAGGAAAGACTCCTGTTTCCTATTCCATTTTCTCCTATCTAACTGGTGCAACTCCGGATGCTTATGCAATTGGTTAAGCAATTACAGCTTCTGGATGGCAATAAACTGACATAGGCTGGATGGTAACTACTACCCACCCTATCCGTACTCAATCCCCATCCTTCCTCAAACTCGATAAGTCAGAGAGAAGACTTTGATTGGGCAGCTATTCGCTCGACTTTTTCTAAATCCATTAGCAGTAGAGTTTTCATTCCGGAGAGGTAGATAAGAATGTACCGATGAAGTGTCACGATTCCCATCCATCACTGAATTCAATCGTTCCTTGGATTCTTCCTCACTATCTCTGAAACTTCAAAAACTCCCCATCCCTTCCTTGTGCCCACTCCTTTCCGTGGGCTTTCTTTCTGCTTTGACTTGTTCCTTTTCTTGCTTCATGGCACATGCCTATTGTAAAACATACCTACTAGGAGAAAAGTACCAGTTTGTGAACATGCCATTCCCTTTCTTCGTGCACTCATTTACTAGATAGTCATGAACCTTCTTTTGACTTGACCAGCTTACTTGTCTTGTATAGTAGAGTAGTAGGCCTTTGCTTCTGAACGACCTTACAAAATGGATCAACTAGAAATGAATCGGTGTCATAAATGACCTTACATAATAGTCTCATTGGCCAAAGTCGAAGGGACGCGGAAGTGTATGCGTTACATAAAATGGCAACTACCATTTGGTTTTTTCATTGAAGTTTGAATTTGTTTTTCGTTGGAAAAACCAACGCCGACCTCAAGATCTGTCTCCTTTCTCTTTTGTTTTGGGAGTAGAGCTGAAAAAGATGGGAAATTCCAATGATTCTTCATTCATTAGAATGTCGATTCCTCACAATTGCTCTTTGTGATGCTGCGGAACCATGGCAATTAGGATCTCAAGACGCAGCAACACCTATGATGAAAGGAATCATTGACTTACATCATGATATCTTTTTCTTCCTCATTCTGATTTTGGTTTTCATATCACAGATGTTGGTTCGCGCTTTATGGCATTTCAATGAGCAAACTAATCCAATCCCGCAAAGGATTGTTCATGGAACTACTATCGAAATTATTTGGACCATTTTTCCTAGTGTCATTCCATTGTTCATTGCTATACCATCGTTTGCTCTGTTATACTCAATGGACAGGGTATTAGTAGATCCAGCCATTACTATCAAAGCTATTGGACATCAATGGTATCGGAGTGCGCCTCTTAACGAGGGTGATTTAAGTGCAACAAAATGTACTGGTGGTTCGCGAAGCATCTGGCTTACCGGTCATCTCCCATTCCCGTCGTCGAGAGACTAAAAGAACTATAGCATGCTAGAAACGGGGAGTTGAGGTGGTTAGACCTAACCCCAAAATTCTCCCAGCATAGGAGCCTATGGTTCCATTCTTGTTATTGCTGGAGGTACACATACCTCTTTCGGTGTGGTGGAGCGATGTACGAAAATAGATGTTAAGCCTACAATGTCCGATAACGGGGCTTCAGTAGTGAATCTATCGGCACCACAACAGTGGCATACAACTTTGGACCTAAGGGCCAGCCCCGTTACCTTTCGGAATGGGGGATCCCCATTGGCAACAACCACGGTAGTAGTTGCGGAACTACTAGGCCAAGAGAGGACAACCTGTTGTTCCTGCTCCTCCTTCGCTTCGGGGATGGAGGTCCTACGGTAGGTAAGAGCATGCACAAGCACTTGACCGAAGAGGACCAGCACTTCTACTCCTCAACTAAGGAGCCGTTCTTACGAGAAGCAAGGGATGTCGTGAACGGTGGGAGGTCAAAGAAAGAGAATTGACCTCTGAATACAGTGATCCTATGATCTAGATAGACTCCGTCCTTTTTTTTAGATAAGGGTGACTCAAGAGGGGGTGGGAATTCGAGGTCTCATGAACGAGTTTTTTTCGTGGACAAACATACTTTCCGGTCAGGCCTATGGAGGATCCTTTTAGATCTACGGGCCGGCCGTTCACATGAGCATAGGGAATCTATACTCGAGCCTTTGACTTGGCCCCTGATAGGATAGATGAGGAATCACTCTTGATCTGATTTATTGGGGCCTACAACTTCACCAAAGCTGACTAGCATCCCTTTCCACTGCACATTTTTAGAACAAAGAAGACTACTAAAGGATCGAATTCACTTTCTGTGGTGAACTGTCGTCCCATACCTTCATTTTGTCTCATGTGTGTTGAACATTGTCTTCCTCGGTTCCAGCTTCACTGATGTAGGTAGGGCTGGGCGAGAAAGGGTCCCCTCTTGCCTATTAGTAAGTGGGCCTTCGATTCCACCGGGGTCTTACGGTCTCATAGAGGGGGGAGAACTACATAACTAAAGAAGAATAGCGCTCTTTAAAAATAAGAGTAGGCATGGAGAGCTTTTTGCAGGGAAACTTGCAAGTCAAGTTTGGGGGAGGTGGGCGTCGACCCAACCTTATGAGTATTCGGACTATAACAGTTCTGATGAACAGTCACTCACTTTTGACAGTTATACGATTCCAGAAGATGATCCAGAATTGGGTCAATCACGTTTATTAGAAGTTGACAATAGAGTGGTTGTACCAGCCAAAACTCATCTACGTATGATTGTAACACCCGCTGATGTACCTCATAGTTGGCTGTACCTTCCTCAGGTGTCAAATGTGATGCTGTACCTGGTCATTCAAATCTTACCTCCATCTCGGTACAACGAGAAGGAGTTTACTATGGTCAGTGCAGTGAGATTTGTGGAACTAATTATGCCTTTACGCCTATCGTCATAGAAGCAGTGACTATGAAAGATTATGCGGATTGGGTATCCAATCAATTAATCCTCCAAACCAACTAAATCGGGGAAGCTGAAGCAGAAATGCAATTCACGGGTGAGGGAAGGGGGAAGCTCCAGGAAGGCTTCGCTCGCTCGCTCAAAAAGCTCTAACGCTCGTTTACGAGTGGAGTGCATAAGCCCTTATTGAAGTAGGGCGAGGCCTTACTGCACGAGCTCGTAAGTCAAGCACGGAACGAGCCTTGTCTACGAAGCTTCGCTTCATCATCTTGCTTGCTTCTAGCGAAGCTTAACGCACTATAACATAGGCATGCATGATGGTATGGTAGGAAGACTCCTTTTAAGGTCGACCACTACATAGGAGCGATAGGAAGCCAAGTCATCAAAAGGAAAGGTGAGCAGCCCTTATTGCAATAGCAAATGGCCTACTTATAGCCCTATTTATACCCTTTCTTAGGGACGGGCCTTACAAGCTCAATAAATTGCAATTCTTCACCTTTTCCTCAGATTTTGATATGTTTGGAGATAGTTTTAACTTCAGCGCTAGAATGGTGCACGGTTTGTCCCACGGGCATGGAAATCGCTTTGGGCACACCTGATGGTACTCCTATGTAATGTATGTCAAGTGAAAGCTTGTTTCGGTCCATTTGGAGATAGCGTTAATCTCGGTGCTAGATAGGTGCACGGTTTGGGCCAAATGTACCACGAGCATGGAAATTACAAAGGCTCTGAAATTGCTTTGGGTACACCAGATGGTACTCCTAGGTGGCATAGATCAAGTGAAAGATTGTTTCAGTTTGTTTAGAGATAGTGTTAAGTTCGATGCAAGATAGGTGCACGGTTTGCACCAAACATACCATAGCTTTAGAAATCATTTTAGGCGCAACCGATGGTAGGAGTACAAAACGAGTACCGTCTGTTGTGTCCACTCACATAGGAGTACAAAACGAGTTTCCACTTTGATGAGGACTCCGATAGGGGAAGGGTGGCTCTCTCTTTTAAGGTGGCTTCCTCCTCCCAAGCTAAGCAAGGTGGGATTATTCAGAGGCTCACATGGTCGCCGCCCGACTACAACTAGGCCACTTGGCCTTTTTTTTGTTGCGTCTTTGCCAGCGGGTAATAGTGGAGGATGTCCTCATCATTCCCACCCCCTTAAACAAGGGCCCAACTCCGATACCAAATGATACATCTGGCCCAGGTGGAGTTGGCCGAGGCCCAATAAATTAAGGTTGCCCGGACTCCAACAGTTCTTATGCACACCCACTCGGGGAAAGGCCCAATGTCCCTAAAAGACTAGTCTTTTAGGGACATTGGGCCTTTCCCCGAGTGGGTGTGCATAAGAACTGTTGGGGTCCGGGCAACCTTAATTTATTGGGTCTCGGCCAACCCACCCTGGGCCGGATGTATCATTTGGTATCGGAGTTGGGCCCTTGTTTAAGGGGGTGGGAATGATGAGGACATCCTCCACTATTACCCGCTGGCAAAGACGCAACAAAAAAAAGGCCAAGTGGCCTAGTTGTAGTCGGGCGGCGACCATGTGAGCCTCTGAATAATCCCACCTTGCTTAGCTTGGGAGGAGGAAGCCACCTTAAAAGAGAGAGCCACCCTTCCCCTATCGGACTAGTCTTTTAGGGACATTGGGCCTTTCCCTGAGTGGGTGTGTATAAGAACTGTTGGGGTCCGGGCAACCTTAATTTATTGGACCTCGGCCAACAACACCTGGACCGGATGTATCACACTTGACCCACGTCACGTAGGAGTACCATCGGTTGCGCCCAAAATGATTTCCAAACATATGGTACGTTCGGCGCAAATCGTGCACCTATCTTGCGTCGAGATTAACACTATCTCCAAATAAACTGAAACGATCTTCCACTTGATCTATGCTAATTAGGAGTACCATCTGGTGTGCCCAAAGTGATTTCAGAGCCTACGGTACATTTCACGCAAACCGTGCACCTATCTTGCCTCGAGTTTAATACTATCTCCAAACGAACCGAAATGAGCTTCCAATTGACCAACGTCACCTAGAAGTACCATCGTGTGTGCCTGAAAAGATTTCCATGCCCATTGTACATTTGACGCAAACTATGCAACTATTTTACGTCGAGATCAATACTACTCCAAATGGTCCGAAACGAGCTTCCACTTGACCAGTATCACCTAGAAGTACCATCGGGCATGCCTAAAAAGATTTCCATGCCCGTGGTACATTTGGCGCAAACCGTAAACCTTTCTTGCGCCTACATTAACACTATCTCCAAATGGACAGAAACGAGTTTACACTTGACACACGTCACCTTGGAGTACCATTAGGAGTGCCAAAAATGATTTCCCAGCCCATGCTATGTTCGGTGCAAACCATGCACCTATCTTGTGTCGAGACTCACACTATCTCCAAACATAGAGAAACAAGCTTCCACTTGACATAGAACACCTAGGAGTATCAGGGGGTGTGCCCAAAGTGATTTCCATGCCCATGGTAGATTCCTTGCGAACCGTGCACCTATCTTATGCCGAGATAAACACTATCTCCAAATAGACAGAAAATGGTCTTCCACTTAACCCATGTCACCTAGGAGTACCGTCGGGTGTGTGCAAAATGATTTTTATGCCTGTGGTACATTCGATGCAAACCGTGCACCCATCTAGCGTTGAGACTAACACTATCTCCAACTGGACCAAAACGAGGTTCCACTTGACCCACGTCTCCTAGAAGTACCACCGGGTGTGCCAAAAATGATTTCCAAGCCTATGCTACGTTTGTCGCAAACCGTGCACCTATCTTGCATCGAGACTAACACTATCTCAAAACGGAGAGAAACAAGCTTCCACTTGACATACATTACCTAGAAGTACCAGCGGGTGTGCCCAAAGCGATTTCCACGCCCGTGGTAGATTCATCGCATACAGTGCAACTATCTTGCGCCGAGGCTAACACTATCTCCAAACTGATCGAAACGAGCTTCCACTTTACCCATGTCACCTAGAAGTACCATTGGGTGCGTCCAAAATGATTTCCAAGCCTATGGTATGTTCAGCGCAAACCGTCCATCTATCTTGCGCTGAGACTAAGACTATCTCGAAACGGACCGAAACAAGCTTCCACTTGACATATATTACCTAGGAGTACCATCGGGTGTGCCTAAAGTGATTTCTATACCTGCGGTAGATTCATCGCAAACCATGCACCTATCTTACATGGAGATTAACACTATCTCCAAACAGACTGAAACGATCTTTCACTTGATCAACGCCACCAAGGAGTACCATCTAGTGTGCCTGAAGGGATTTTAGAGCCTATGGTAAATTTGGCGTAAACCGTGCGCCTATCTTGCCTCGAGATTAATACTATCTCCAAACGGACCGAAACAAGCTTCCGTTTGACCAATGTCACCTAGAAACACCATCGGGTGTGCTGAAAAGATTTCCCTGCCCGCTCTACATTCGACGCAAACCGTGCAACTGTGTCCAATTGGATTGAAACAAACTTCCACTTGACTTACAATACCTAGGAGTACCATCGGGTGTTTCCAAAGCGATTTCCATGCCCATGGTAGATTCATCACAAATCATGCACTTATCTTTCCCCGAGAATAAAACTATCTCCAAATGGACCGAAATAAGGTTCCGCTTTAGCCACGTCACCAAGGAGTACAATCAGGTGCGGCCAAAATGATTTAGGAGCCTGTGGTACATTTGGCGCAAACCATGTACCTATCTTGCGTCGAGATTAACACTATCTCAAAATGGACCGAAATGAGTTTCCACTTGACCACATCAGGTAGGAGTTCCATCAGTTGTGCCCAAAATGATTTCTGAACCTATGGTACATTGGCGCAAACCGTGCACCTATCTTGCATCGAGATTAACACTATCTCCAAACAGACAAACAATCTTCCACTTGATCTATGCCACCTAGGAGTATGATCTGGTGTGCCTAAAGATATTTCAGAGCCTATGGTACATTTGATGCAAACCATGCACCTATCTTGCCTCGAGATTAATACTGCCTCCAAACGGACTGAAATGAGCTTTCACTTGACGTACATCACCTAGAAGTACCATCAGCTGTGCTTGAAAAGATTTTCCTGCCCCTTGTACATTTGACGTAAACCGTGCAACTATCTCCAACTGGGCAGAAACAAACTTCCACTTAACATACATTACCTAGGAGTACCATCGAGTGTTCCCAAAGCGATTTCCATGCCCGTGGTAGATTCATTGCAAATCGTGCACCTAACTTGCACCAAGATTAAAACTATCTCCAAATGGATCGAAATGAGCTTCTGCTTGATCCACGTCACCAAGGAGTACAATTAGGTGCGTCCAAAATGATTTATGAGCCTATGGTACATTTGACGCAAACCATGTGCATATCTTGCGTCGAGATTAACACTATCTCAAAATGGACCGAAATGAGTTTCCACTAGACCGACATCAGGTAGGAGTTCTATCGGTTGCGCCCCAAATGATTTTTGAAGCCATGGTACGTTCGGTGCAAATCATGCAACTATCTTGCATCGAGATTAACACTATCTCCAAATAGGCTGAAACAATCCTCCACTTGATCTACGCCACTAAGGAGTACCATCTAGTGTGACTAAAGATATTTCAAAGCCTATGGGACATTTCACGCAAACAGTGCACCTATCTTGCCTTGAGATTAATACTATCTCGAAAAGGACCGAAACGAGTTTCCACTTGACCAACGTCATGTAGAAGTACCATCGGGTCTGCTTGAAAGGATTTCGAGGCCCATTGTACATAGAAGTACCATCGGGCGTGCCTAAAAAGATTTACATGCCTGTAGTACATTCTACACAAACCATACACCTTTCTTGCTCCTAGATTAACACTATCTCTAAATGGACAAAAACAAGCTTCCACTTGACACACATCACCAAGGAGTACCATCGAGTGTGCCTAAAATGATTTCCATGCCCGTGTTACATTCGATGCAAACCGTGCACCCATCTAGCGTTGAGATTAACACTATCTCCAAAAGGACAAAAATGAGCTTCCCCTTGATCCACGTCACCTAGGAGTACATCGGGTGTGCCAACAATGAGTTCTAAGCCTTTGGTACGTTTGACACAAACCGTGCACCTATCTTGCGTCGAGGCTAACACTATCTCCAAACAGAGAGAAACAAGCTTCCACTTGACATACATTACCTAGGAGTACGATCGGGTGCGCCCAAAGAGATTTCCATGCTCGTGGTAGATTCATCGCAAACTGTGCACCTATCTTGCACCAAGGTTAAAACTATCTCCAAATAGATCGAAATGAGCTTCCGGTTGATCCTCGTCACCTAGGAGTACAATCAAGTGCGTCCAAAATGACTTCTGAGCCTATGATACATTTGGCGCAAACCATGTACCTATCTTGCATCAAGATTACATCATCTCCAAATGGACTGAAACGAGTTTCCACTAGACCCACATCACGTTGGAGTACCATCAGTTGCGCCCAAAATTATTTCTGAAGCTATGGTATGCTCGGCAAAACTGTGCACCTATCTTGCGTTGAGATTAACACTATCTCCAAATGGATCGAAATGAGCTTCCGCTTGACCTACATCACCTAGGAGGACCATTGGGTGCATCCAAGCCTATGGTACGTTTGGCGCAAACCGTGCACCTATCTTGCATTGAGATTAACACTATCTCTAAATGGACCGAAACGAGTTTCCACTTGACCTACGTCACGTAGGAGTACCATCGGTGGCACCCAAAATGATTTTCGTAGCTATGGTACGTTCGGCGCAAACCGGGCACCTATCTTGCATCGAGGCTAATACTATCTCCAAAACGAGAGAAACAAGCTTCCACTTGACATACATTAATTAGGAGTACCAGGGGGTGTGCTCAAAAGCGATTTCGATGCCCATGGTCGATTCGTCGCAAACCATGCACCTATCTTGTACAGACATTAACACTATCTCCAAACGGACCAAAATGAGCTTCCACTTGATGCACATCACCTAGGAGTATCATCAGGTGTGCTGAAAATGATTTCTATGCCCGTGGTACATTCGACGCAAACTGTGCACCCATCTAGCACTGAGATTAGCACTATTGATACATCCGGCCCAGGTGGGGTTGGCTGAGGCCCAATAAATTATGGTTGCCCAGACCCCAACAGTTCTTATGCACACCCACTTGGAGAAAGGCCCAATGTCCCTAAAAGACTAGTCCGATAGGGGAAGGGTGGCTCTCTCTTTTAAGGTGGCTTCCTTCTCCCAAGCTAAGCAAGGTGGGATTATTCAGAAGCTCACACGGTCACCGCCCAACTACAACTAGGCCACTTGGCCTTTTTTTTGTTGCGTCTTTGACAACAGGTAATAGTGGAGGATGTCCTCATCATTCCCACCCCCTTAAACAAGGGCCCAGCTCTGATACCAAATGATACATCCGGCCCAGGTGGGGTTGGCCGAGGCCCAATAAATTAAGGTTGCCCGGACCCCAACAGTTCTTATGCACACCCACTCGGAGAAAGGCCCAATGTCCCTAAAAGACTAGTCCGATAGGGGAAGGGTGGCTCTCTCTTTTAAGGTGGCTTCCTTCTCCCAAGCTAAGCAAGGTGGGATTATTCAGAGGCTCACACGGTCGCCGCCTGACTACAACTAGGCCACTTGGCCTTTTTTGTTGCGTCTTTGCCAGCGGGTAATAGTGGAGGATGTCCTCATCAACTATCTCCAAACTGAATGAAATGAGCTTTCACTTGACCCATGTTACCTAGGAGTACCATTAGGTGTGCCAAAAATGATCTCCAAGCCTACGGTATGTTCAGTGCAAACCGTGCACCTATCTTGCGTTGAGACTAACACCATCTCCAAACGGAGAGAAACAAGCTTCCACTTGACATACATTACCTAGGAGTACCAGGGGGTGTGTTCAAAGCAATTTCCATGCCCGTGGTAGATTCATCGCAAACCGTGCACCTATCTTGCACCGAGATGAAAACTATCTCCAAATAGATCGAAATGAGCTTCTGCTTGATACACGTCACCTAGGAGTACAATTAGGTGCATCCAAAATGATTTCTAAACCTATGGTATGTTTGGCACAAACTATATACCTATCTTGCATCGAGATTAACACTATCTCCAAATGGACCAAAACAAGTTTCCATTGGATCCATGTGATGTTAGAGTACCATCGGTTGCGCCCAAAATGATTTTCGAAGATATGGTCCGTTCAGCACAAACTCTGCACCTATCTTGTGTCGAGATTTACACTATCTCCAAACAGACCGGAATGAGCTTTGACTTGATCCACGTCACCTAGGAGTACCATTGGGTGTGCCAAAAATGATTTCTAAGCCAATGGTATGTTCAGCGCAAACTGGTCATCTATCTTGCTTCGAGATTAATACTATCTCCAAATAGACCAAAATGAGTTTCCACTTGACCCACGTCACGTAGGAGTACCATTGGTTGCGCCTAAAATGATTTCTGAAGCTATGGTACATTCGGCGAAAACCGTGCACCTATCTTGCATGGAGATTAACACCATCTCTAAACAGATTGAAATAATCTTCCACTTGATCGACGCCACCTAGGAGTACCATCTGGTGTGCCTAAAGAGATTTCAAAGCCTATGGTACTTTTGGCACAAACCGTGCACCTATCTTGCATGGAGATTAACACTATCTCCAAACAGACTAAAACGATCTTGCACTACATCTGTGCCACATAGGAGTACCATCTGGTGTGCCCAAAGAGATTTTAGAGCCTATGGTACATTTGGCGCAAACTGTGCACCTGTCTTGCCTCGAGATTAATACTATCTCTAAACGGACCGAAACGAGCTTCCACTTGACCAACGTCACTTAGAAGTACCATTGGGCGTGCCTGAAAAGATTGCAATGCCCATAGTAGATTTGACGACAACCATGCACCTATCTTGCGTTAAGATTAATACTAGTCCAAACGGTCCAAAACGAGCTTCCACTTGACCAATGTCACCTAGAAGTACCATCAGGTGTGCCTGAAAAGATTTCCATGCCCGTGGTACGTTTGATGCAAACCGTACATCTTTTTTCTGCCTAGATTAACACTATCTCCAAATAGACATAAACGAGCTTCCACTTGACACATGTCACCTAGGACTACCGTCGGGTGTGCCAAAAATGATTTCCAAGAATATGGTACGTTTGGCACAAACCGTGCACCTATCTTACGTGGAGACTAACACTATCTCCAAACATTTCCTAGGAGTACCAGGGGCTATGCCCAAAGCGATTTCCATGCCCATGGTAGATTCATCGCAAACCATCCACCTATCTTGCGCCTAGATTAACACTTTCTCTGAACGAACCGAAATGAGTGTCCACTTGACCCACGTAACCTAGGAGTACCATCAGGTGCGTCCAAAATGATTTCCAAGCCTATGGTATGCTCGGTGCAAACCGTGCACCTATATTGCTCCGAGACTAACACTATCTCCAAACAAACCGAACAAGCTTTCACTCGATATACATAACCTAGGAGTAGCAGGGCGTGTGCCCAAAGCGTTTTCCATGCCCGTGGTAGATTCGTCAGAAACCGTGCACCTATCTTGCACCGAGATTAAAACTATCTCCAAACAGACCGAAATGAGCATCTGCTTGACCCATGTCACCAAGGAGTACCGTCGGGTGTGTCCAAAATAATTTCCAAGGCTATGGTACGTTCGGCGTAAACTGTGCATCTATCTTGCGTCGAGATTAACACTATTTCCAAATGGACCAAAATGAGTTTTCACTTAACCCAAATCACGTACGAGTACCATCGGTTGCGCCCAAAATGATTTACGAAGCTATGGTATGTTCGGCGCAAACCGTGCACCTGTCTTGCATCGAGATTAAAACTATCTCCAAACAGACTAAAATGATCTTCTACTTGATCTACGCCACCTAGAAGTACCATCTAGTGTCCCAAAGAGATTTCAGAGCCTATGGTACATTTGGCAAAAACCGTGCACCTATCTTGCCTCGAGATTAAAACTACCTTCAAATAGACCGAAATGAGCTTTCACTTGACCAACATTACCTAGAAGCACCCTCGGGTGTGCCTGAAAAAATTTCTATGCCCCGTTGTACATTCGATGCAAACCGTGCACCTATCTTGCGTTGAGATTAATACTACTCCAAACAGTCCAAAACGAGCTTCCACTTGAACAATGTCACCTAGAAGTACCATCGGGCGTGCCTGAAAAGATTTTCATGCACGTGGTACATTGAACGCAAACCAAGCACCCATCTACCGCTGCGATTAACACTATTTCCAAACAGACCGAAACGAGGTTCCACTTCACCCACGTCACCTAGGAGTACCATTGGGTGTGCCAAAAATGATTTCCAAGCCTATGATACATTCGGTGCAAACCGTGCACCTGTCTCCAAACGAAGAGAAACAAGCTCCCACTTGGCATACATTACCTAGGAGTACCAGGATGTGTGCCCAAAGTGATTTCCATGCCCATGGTAGATTTGTCACAACAGTGCACCTAGCGTGTTAATATCTAAACGGAGCAAAATGAGTTTCCACTTGACCCACGTCACCTCGGAGTACCATCAGGTCTACCGAAAATGATTTGCATGCCCGTGGTACATTCGACGCAAACCGTGCACCCATCTAGCACTAAGATTAACACTATCTCCAAACGGACCGAAATGAGCTTCCACTTGACCCACGTCACCTAGGAGTACCATCAAGTGTGCCAAAAATGATTTCCAAGCCTATGGTATGTTCCACGCAAACTGTTGCGCTGAGACTAACACTATCTCCAAACAGACCAAAACAAGCTTCCACATGCCCATAGGTTGGTTCGTCACAAACCGTGCACCTATCTTGCACCAAGATTAAAACTATCTCCAAACGGATCGAAATGAGCTTCTGCTTGATCCACGTCACCTAGAAGTACAGTTAGGTGAGTCCAAAATGATTTATGAGCCTATGGTACGTTTGGTGAAACCGTGTACCAATCTTGCATCGAGATTAACACTATCCCCAAATGGACCGAAATGAGTTTTCACGTGACCCACGTCACGTTGGAGTACCATCAGTTGCGCCCAAAATGATTTCCAAAGCAATGGTACGTTCGACGTAAACCGTGCACCTATCTTGCATCGAGACTAACACTATCTCCAAACAGAGCAAAACAAGCTTCCATACGACATACGTTACCTAGAAGTACCAGGGGGTGTGCCCAAAGCAATTTTTATGCTTGTGGTAGATTCATCACAAACCATGCACCTATCTTACGTCGACATTAACACTATCTCTAAACGTACCAAAATGAGCTTTCCCTTGACCCATGTCACCTCGGAGTACCATTGGGTGTGTCCAAAATGATTTCCAAGCCTATGGTACATTTGGCGCAAACCATGCATCTATCTTGCACTGAGACTAACAATACCTCTAAATGGACTGAAACAAGCATTCACTTCACATACGTTTCCAAGGAGTACCATCGGGTGTGCCCAAAGCAATTTCCATGCCCATATATAGGTTCGTCACAAACCATGCACCTATCTTGCACCGAGATTAAAACTATCTCCAAACGGATTGAAATGAGCTTGCGCATGATCCACGTCACCTAGGAGTATAGCCCGGTGCGCCCAAAATGATTTATGAGCCTATGGTATGCTTGGCGAAACCGTGTACCTATCTTGCGTCAAGATTAACACTACTCCAAATGGACCGAAACGAGTTTCCACTTGGCCCACGTCATGTTAGAGTACCATCGGTGGCGCCCAAAATGATTTCTGAAGCTATGGTATGTTTGGCGCAAACCGTGCATCTATCTTGTGTCAAGATTAACACTATATCCAAACAGACTAAAACGATCTTCCACTTTATCTACGCCACCTAGGAGTACCATCTGGTGTGCCCAAAGAGATTTCAGAGCCTATAGTACATTTGGCGCAAACCAGCACATATCTTGCCTCGACATTAATACTATCTCTAAATAGACTGAAGTGAACTTCCACTTGACCAACGTCACCTAGAAGTACCATCGGCTGTACTTGACAAGATTTCCATGCCTATTGTACATTCGACGCAAGCCGTGCACCTATCTTGTGTCAAGATTAATACAACTCCAAACGATCCAAAATGAGTTTCCACTTGACAAATGGCACCTAGAAGTACCATCGGGCGTGCCTGAAAAGAATTCCATGCCCGTGGTACATTCGGAGCAAACCATACACCTTTCTTGTGCCTAGATTTACAGTATCTCCAAATGGACAGAAATGAGCTTCCACTTGACCACGTCACCTAGGAGTACCATCAGGTGTGCCCAAAATGATTTCCATGCCCGTGGTACATTCTACGCAAACTGTGCACCCATCTAGCACTGAGATTAACATTATCTCTAAATGGACTAAAACGAGCATCCACATGACCCACGTCACCTAGGACTACAACGGGTGTGCCAAATATGATTTCCATGTGCATGGTACGTTTTGTCACAAACTGTACACCTATCCTGCGTCGAGACTAACACTATCTCGAAACAGAGATAAACAAGCTTCCACTTGGCATACATTAACTAAGAGTACCAGGAGGTGTGCCCAAAGCGATTTCCATGCCCGTGGTAGATTAGTCGCAAATCGTGCACCTATCTTGCGCCGAGATTAACACTATCTCCAAACAAACCGAAACGAGCTTCCATTGACCCACGTCACCTAGGAGTACCATCGGGTGCGTCCAAAAAGATTTCCAAGCCTATGGTACGTTCGGCGCAATCTGTGCACCTATCTTGCGCCGAGACGAACACTATCTCCAAACGGACTGAAATAAGCTTCCACAAAATAGACATTATCTGGGAGTACCATCGGGTGTGCCCAAACCGATTTCCATGCCCATGGTACATTTGTCACAAACTGTGCACCTATCTTGCGTCGAGATTAAAACTATCTCCAAATGGATCAAAATGAGCTTTCGATTGATCCATGTCACCTAGGAGTATAATCAAGCGTGTCCAAAATGATTTATGGGCCTATGCTACGTTTGGCGCAAACCGTGTACCTATCTTGCGTCGAGATTAACACTACCTCCAAATGGACCGAAACAAGTTTCCACTTGACGCACGTCACGTAGGAGTGCCATCCGTTGCGCCCAAAATGATTTCCGAAGCTTTGGTATGTTCGGTGCAAACTATGCACCTATCTTGCGTTAAGATTAACACTATCTCCAAACAGACTGAAACGATCTTCCACTTGATCTACACCACCTAGGAGTACCAACTGGTGTGACCAAAGAGATTTCAGAGCCTATGGTACATTTGGTGCAAACCGTGCACCTTTCTTGCCTCGAGATTAATAGTATCTCCAAACGGAACGAAACAAGCTTCCACTTGACCCATGTGCACCTTTCTTGTGCTGAGATTAACACTATCTCCAAACAGACCGAAATGAGCTTCCACTTGACCCACGTCACCTAGGAGTACAATCAAGTATGTCCAAAATGATTTTTGACCCTTTGGTACGTTCAGCACAAAATGATTCGGTGCAAACCGTACACCTTTCTTGCGCCTAGATGAACACTATCTCCAAATGGACAGAAACGAGCTTCCACTTGACACACGTCACCAAGGTGGACCATCGGGTGTGCCCAAAATGATTTCCATGCCTGTGGTACATTCGATGTAAACTGTGCACCCATCTAGCGCTGAGATTAACACTTTCTCCAAATGGACCGAAACGAGCTTCCACTTGACCCACGTAACCTAGGATTACAATTGGGTGTGCCAAAAATGATTTCTAAGCCTATGGTACATTCGGCACAAACCGCGCACCTATCTTGTGTCGAGACTGACACTATCTTCAAATGGAGAGAAACAAGCTTCCACTTGACATACATTACCTAGGAGTTCCATCGGGTGTGCCCAAAGCGATTTCCATGCCCGTGGTAGATTCGTCACAAAACGTGCTCCTATCTCGCACTGAGGTTAAAACTATCTCTAAACGGATCGAAATAAGCTTCCGCTTGATCCAAGTCACCTAGGAGTACAATCAAGAGTGTCTAAAATGATTTCCAAGCCATTGTACGTTTGGTGCTAACCACCTACCTTGCATCGAGAATAACACTATCTCCAAATGAACTAGAACGAGTTTCCACTTGACCCACGTCATGTAGGAGTACCATCGGTTGCGCCCAAAATGATTTTCGAACCAATGGTACGTTTGGCGCAAACCGTGTACCTGTCTTGCGTCGAGGTTAACACTATCTCCAAACAGATTAAAACGACCTTGCACTTGATCTAAGCCACCTAGGAGTACCATCTAGTATACCCAAATTGATTTCAGATCCTATGGTACATTTGGCGCAAACCATACAGCTATCTTGCGTCGAGATTAACACTATCTCCAAATGGACCGAAACAAGTTTCTACTTGACCCATGTCACGTAGGAGTGCCATCCGTTGCGCCTAAAATGATTTTCTGAAGCTATGGTATGTTTGGCGCAAACTATGCACCTATCTTGCGTCGAGTTTAACACTATCTCCAAACAGACTAAAATGATCTTTAACTTGATCTATGCCACCTAGGAGTACCAACTGGTGTGACCAAAGAGATTTTAGAGCCTATGGTACTTTTGGCGCAAACCGTGCACCTTTCTTGCCTCGAGATTAATACTATCTCCAAACGGACCGAAAGAAGTTTCCACTTGACCAACGTCACCTAGAAGTACCATTGGGTGTGCCTAAAAAGTTTTCCATGCCTATTGTACATTCAAAGCAAACCGTGCACCTATCTTGCGTCGAGATTAATACTACTCCAAACGGTCTGAAATGAGCTTCCACTTGAACAATATCACCTAGAAGTACCATCAGACA
Organism: Saccharum hybrid cultivar R570; assembly: GCA_038087645.1. NCBI lineage: Eukaryota > Viridiplantae > Streptophyta > Magnoliopsida > Poales > Poaceae > Saccharum > Saccharum hybrid cultivar. The sequence continues at coordinate 37,544,296 of JAQSUU010000307.1, read as the reverse complement.
TGCCTGAAAACATTTCCATGCTCGTGGTACATTCGGCACAAACAGTACACCTTTCTTGCACCTAGATTAACACAATCTCAAAATGGATAGAAAGGAGTTTGCACTTGACACACGTCTCCTAGGAGTACCAACGGGTGAGCCTATGGTACATTCGGCACAAACCATGCACCGATCTTGCGTCGAGACTAACACTATCTCCAAATAGAGAGAAACAAACTTCAACTTGACATACATTACCTAGGAGTACCATCGGTTGTGCCCAAAGCAATTTCCATGCCCGTGGTAGATTCATCGCAAATCGTGCAACTATCTTGCACTGAGATTAAAACTATCTCCAAACGGATCGAAATAAGCTTCCGCTTGATCCACGTCACCTAGGAGTACAATCAGCAGCGTCTAAAATGATTTATGAGCCAATTATACATTTGGCGCTAACCACCTACCTTGCATCGAGATAACACTCTCTCCAAATGAATAGAAATGAGTTTCCACTTGACCCACGTCACGTAGGAGTACCATCAGTTGTGCCCAAAATGATTTCGAACCAATGATACATTCGGCGCAAACCGTGCACCTATCTTGCGTCGAGGTTAACACTATCTCCATATGGACCAAAACAAGCTTCCACTTGACACATGTCACCTAGGAGTACCATCGGGTGTGCCCACAATGGTTTCCATGCCTATGGTATATTTGGCACAAACCATGGACCTATCTTGCACTAAGATTAATATTATCTCCAAACGGACTGAAACAAGCTTCCTCTTGGTTTCGCCAAATGTACCATGGGCTCATAAATCATTTTGGACGCACCTGATTGTACTCCTAGGTGACGTGGATCAAGATGAAGCTCATTTCGATCCGTTTGGAGATAGTTTAATCTAGGTGCAAGTTAGGAGCATGGTTGGTGACGTACCTATGGGCATGGATATTGCTTTGGGCACACCCGATGGTACTCCTTGGTAATGTATGTCAAGTGAAAGCTTATTTCGGTCTGTTTGGAGATAGTGTTAGTCTTAGCACAATATAGATGCATGGTTTGTGCCGGACATACCATAGGCTGGAAAGTCATTTTGGATACACCGATGGTACTCCTAGGTCAAGCGAAGGTTTGTTTTGGTACGTTTGGGGATAGTGTTAATGTCGGCGCAAGATATGTGCATGGTTTGCTACTAGTCTACCACGGGCGTGGAAATCGCTCTGGGCACACTCCCTAGTACTCCTAGGTAATGTATGTCAAGTGGTAACTTGTTTCTCTCCATTTGGAGATAGTGTTAGTCTCGACGGAAGATAGGTGCACTGTTTGCGCTAAACATACCATAGGCTTGGAAATCATTTTTGGCACACCTGATGGTACTCCTGGGTGACGTGTGTCAAATGGAAAGGTTATTTCGGTCTGATTGGAGATAGTGTTAATCTTAGTGTTAGATGGGTGCATGGTTTGCATTGAATGTACAACGGGCAGGGAAATCATTTTTGGCACACCCGATGGTATTCCTAGGTGACGTGGGTCAAGTGGAAGTTCGTTTCGCTCCGTTTGGAGATAGTTTTAATCTTTGTGCTAGATAGGTCCACGCTTTGCGACAAATCTACCACGGGCATGGAAATTTCTTTGGGCACACGCCCTGGTACCCCTAGGTAATGTATGTTAAGTGGGAGCTTGTTTCTCTCCATTTGGAGATAGTGTTAGTCTCGATGCAAGATAAGTGCACGGTTTGCGCTAAACATACCATAGGCCTGGAAATCCTTTTGGACGCACCCGATGGTACTCCTAGGTGACGTGGGTCAAGTGGAATCTCATTTTAGTCGGTTTAGAGATAGTGTTAATCTCGGCGCAAGAAAGGTGCATGGTTTGTGCTGATGTACCACGGGCATGGAAATCACTTTGGTTACACCCGATGGTACTCCTATGTAACATATGTCAAGTGGAAGCTTGTTTCGGTCCGTTTGGAGATAGTGTTAATCTCGAGACAAGATAGGTGCATGGTTTGCGCCGAACATACCATAGGCTTGGAAATAATTTTAGACGCACCCGATGGTACTCCTAGGTGACACGGGTCAAGAGGAAGCTCGTTTCGGTCCGTTTGGTAATAGTGTTAATCTTGGCACAAGATATGAGCATGGTCTGCGCCGAATGTACCACTTGCATGGAAATCTTTTTGGGCACACCCGATGGTACTCCTAGGTCATGTGTGTCAAGTGGAAGCTTGCTTCGGTACATTTGGAGATTGTGTTAATCTAGGCGAAAGATAGGTGTATGGTTTGCATCAAATGTACCACGGGCATGGAAATCTTTTTAGGCACACCCGATGGTACTTCTAGGTGACATTGGTCAAGTGGAAGCTCATTTCGTACCGTTTGGAGATATTATTAATCTCGACGCAAGATAGGTGCACGGTTTGTGCCGAATGTACCACAGGCATGGAAATGTTTTCAGGCACACCCGATGGTACGTCTAGGGGAGGTTGGTCACGTGGAAGCGCATTTCGGCCCGTTTGGAGATAGTATTAATCTCAAGGAAACATAGGTGTGTGGTTTGCGCCAAATGTACCATAGGCTCTGAAATTGCTTTGGGCACACCAGATGGGACTCAGAGGTGGCGTAGATCAAGTGGAAGATCCTTTTAGTCTATTTGGAGGTAGTGTTAATCTCATCGCAAGATAGGTGCGTGGTTTGTACCGAACGTACCATAGGTTCAGAAATTATTTTGGGTGCAACTGATGGTAGTCCTACATGACGTGGGTCAAATGGAAAATATTTTTTAACATTTGGAGATAGTGTTAATCTCGAGATAGGTGCATGGTTGCACCGAGCTACCATAGGCTTGGAAATTATTTTGGACGCATCCGATGGTACTCCTAGGTGACGTGGGTCAAGTGGAAGCTCATTTCGGTCTGTTTGGAGATCGTGTTGATCGTGGCGCAAGATAGGTGCACGGTTTATGACGAATCTACCACAGGCGTGGAAATCGCTTTGGGCACACCCCTTGGTACTCCTAGGTAATGTATGTAAGTGGAAGCTTGTTTCTCTCTATTTAGCGATAGTGTTAGTCTTCATGCAAGATAGGTGCACGGTTTGCGCCGAACGTACCATAGGCTTGGAAAAATTTTGGCATACCGGATGGTACTCCTAGGTGACCTGGGTCAAGTGGAAACTCGTTTCGGTCTGTTTGGAGATAGTGTTAATCTCAGCGCTAGATGGGTGCACAGTTTGCGCCAAGTGTACCATGGGATGGAAATCATTTTGGGCACACCCGATGGTACACCTGGGTGATGTGTGTCAAGTGGAAGCTCGTTTCTATCCATTTGGAGATAGTGTTAATCTAGGCGCAAGAAAGGTGTACGGTTTGCGTCAAATGTACCACAGGCATGGAAATCTTTTCAGGCATGCCTGATCGTACTTCTAGGTGACATTGGTCAAGTGGAAGCTCATTTTGTTTTATTCGGAGATAGTATTAATCCGGAGGCAAGATAGGTGCACGGTTGCACCAAATGTACCATAGGCTCTTAAATCGCTTTGGGCACACTAGATGGTACTCCTAGGTGGTGTAGATCAAGTGGAAAATCATTTTAGTCTATTTGGGGATAGTGTTAATGTTGATGCAAAATAGGTGCAACATTTTCATCGAATGTACCATAGACTCAGAAATTATTTTGGGCGCAACCGATGGTACCCTACGTGATGTGGGTCAAGTGGAAACTCGTTTCGGTCCATTTAGAGATAGTATTAATCTTGACGCAAGATAGGTGCACGGTTTGCGCCAAACATACCATAGGCTTAGAAATCATTTTGGACGCACCTGATTGTACTCCTCGCTACGTGGATCAAGCAAAAGCTCATTGTGATCTGCTTGGAGATAGTTTAAATCTTAGTTGAAGATCGTGCACGGTTTGCAACGAATGTACCATGGGCATAGAAATCGCTTTGGGCACATCCAATTCTACTCCTAGGTAATGTATGTCAAGTGGAAGCTTATTTCGGTAAGTTTGGGATATTGTTAGTCTCGACGCAAGATAGGTGCATGGTTTCCGCCAAACGTACCATAGGCTTGGAACTCATTTTGGATGCACCTTATGGTACTCCTAAGTGGCGTGGGTCAAATGGAAGCTCATTTCACTCCGTTGGAGATAGTGTTAATCTCGGCACAAGATAGGTGCACGGTTTGCGCCGAGTGTACCTTGGCATGGAAATCATTTTGGTCACACCTGATGGTACTCCAAGGTGATGTGGGTCAAGTGGAACCTCGTTTTGTTCCTTTTGGAGATAGTGTTAACCTTTGCGCTAGATGGGTGCACGGTTTGTGCCGAATGTACCACGGGCATGGAAATCATTTTGGGTACACCCGATGGTACTACAAGGTGATGTTGTGTGAAGTGGAAGCTCATTTCTGTGCATTTGGAGATAGTGTTAATCTAGACGCAAGAAAGGTATACGGTTTGCGCTGAATGTACCACAGGCATGGAAATCTTTTCTGGCAGACCCAATGGTACTTCTAGGTGACATAGGTCAAGTGGAAGCTTGTTTTGGACCGTTTGGCGATAGTATTAATCTTGACACAAGATAGGTGCACGGTTTGCGCCGAATGTACAATGGGCATCAAAATCTTTTTAGGCACCCCGATGGTACTTCTAGGTGATGTTGGTCTAGTGTAAGCTTGTTATGGTCCATTTGGAGATAGTATTAATCTCGAGGCAAAATAGGTGCACGGTTTGCACCAAATGTACCATAGGCTCTAAAATCGCTTTGATCACACTAGATGGAACACCTAGGTGGCATAGTGTGCAAGATCACTTCAGTCTGTTTGGCGATAGTGTTAACCTTGACACAAGATTGGTGCACGGTTTGCGCCGAACGTACCATTGGTTCGAAAATCATTTTGGGCGCAACCGATGGTTCTCCTACGCGACGTCAGTCAGGTGGAAATTCATTTCAGTTCATTTGGAGATAGTGTTAATCTCGATGCAAGATAGGTGATTTGCGCCAAATGTACCATTGGCTCAGAATTCATTTTGGATGCACCTGATTGTACTACTAGGTGATGTGGATCAAGCGAAAGCTTATTTCAATCCGTTTGGAGATAGTTTTAATCTCAGTGCAAGATAGGTGCACTATTGGCGACGAATCTACAACAGGCATGGAAATCGCTTTGGGCACACCAGATGGTACTCCTAGGTAATGTATGTCAAGTGGAAGCTTGTTTCTCTCCATTTGGAGATAGTGTTAGTGTCAACACAAGATAGGTGCACGATTTGTGCTGAACGTACCATAGGCTTGGAAATCATTTTTGGCACACCTGATGGTAATCCTAGGTGACGTGGGACAAGTGGAAGCTCGTTTCCGTCTGCTTGGAGAAAGTGTTAATCTTAGCGCTAGATGGGTGCATGGTTTGCGTCGAATGTACCACGGGCATGGAAATCATTTTAGGCACACTCGATGGTACATCCAGGTGATGTGTGTCAAGTGGAAGCTCGTTTCTATCCATTTGGAGATAGTGTTCATCGAGGCGTGAGAAATGTGTACGGTTTGCGCCGAAACGTACCATAGGCTCAAAAAATCCTTTTGGACATACTTGATTGTACTCCTAGGTGACGTGGGTTAAGTGGAAGCTCATTTCCATCCGTTTGCAGATAGTGTTAATCTCGGCGCAAGATAGGTGCACGGTTTGCAACGAATCTACCAAGGGCACAGAAATCGCTTTGGGCACACCTCCTGGTACTCCTTGGTAATTTATGTGATGTAAAGCTTGTTTCTCTCTGTTTGGAGATAGTGTTAGTCACGACGCAAGATAGGTGCATGGTTTGCGTTGAACATACCATAGGCTTGGAAATCATTTTTGGCACACCCGATGGTACTCCTAGGTGACGTGGGTCAAATGGAAGCTCCTTTCGGTCCATTTGGAGATAGTGTTAATCTCATCGCTAGATGGGTGCATGGTTTGTATTGAATGTACCACGGGCATGCAAGTCATTTTGGGCACACCCGATGGTACTCCTACGAGACGTGTGTCACGTGGAAGCTCATTTCTGTCCATTTGGATATAGTGTTCATCTAGGAGCAAGAAAGGTGTACGATTTGTGCTGAATGTACCACGAGCATCGAAATCTTTTCAGGCTTACCCAATGGTTCTTCTAGGTGACGTTGGTCAAGTGGAAGCTCGTTCTGGTCCGTTTGGAGATAGTATTAATCTCGAGGCAAGAATGGTGCACGGTTTGCGCCAAATATACCATAGGCTATAAAATCTCTTTGGTCACACCAGATGGTACTCCTAGGTGGCGTAGATCAAGTGGAAGATCGTTTTAGTCTGTTTGGAGATAGTGTTAATCTCTAGGTAAGATTGGTGCATGGTTTGCGCTGAACTTACCATAGCTTCGAAAATCATTTTGGGCGCAACGGGTGGCACTCCTACATGACGTGGGTCAAGTGGAAACTCATTTCGGTCCATTTGAAGATAGTGTTAATCTCAACGCAAGATAGATACACGGTTTGTGCCAAACATACCATAGGCCCATAAATCATTTTGGACACACATGATTATACTCCTAGGTGATGTAGATCAAGTGGAAGCTCATTTCGATCCATTTAGATAGTTTTATTCTCAATGCAAGATAGGTGCATAGTTTGTGACGAATCTACCATGGGCATTGAACTCGCTTTGGGCACACCCGATGGTACTCCTAGGTAATGTATGTCAGGTGGAAGCTTGTTTCGGTCCATTTAGAGATACTGTTTGCCTCGGTGCAAGATTGGTGCATGGTTTGTGCCAAACATACTATAGGCTTGGAAATCATTTTGGACGCACCCGATGGTACTCCTAGGTGACGTGGATCAAGTGGAAGCTCGTTTCGGTCCGTTTCGAGATTGTGTTAATCTTGGCACAAGATAGGTGCATGGTTTGTAATGAATCTACCACTAGCATGGAAATCACTTTGGGCACACCCCCTGGTACTCCCAGGTAATGTATGCCAAGTGAAAGCTTGTTTCCCTACGTTTAGAGATAGTGTTAGTCTCGATGCAAGATAGGTGCACAGTTTGCGCCGAACGTACCATAGACTTGTAAATCATTTTTGGCACATCCATTGGTACTCCTAGGTGATGTGGGTCAAGTGGAAGCTTGTTTCGGTCTATTTAGAGATAGTGTTAATCTCAGCGCTAAATGGGTGCATGGTTTGCGTCGAATGTACCATGGGCCTGGAAATCATTTTGGGCACACCCGATGGTACTCCTAGGTGACGTGTGTAAAGTGGAAACTTGTTTCTGTCCATTTGGAGATAGTGTTAATCTAGGTGCAAGAAATGTGTATGGTTTGCGCCGAATGTACCACGGGCATGGAAATCTTTTCAGGCATGCCCGATGGTACTTCTAGGTGCCATTGGTCAAGTGGAAGCTCGCTTCGGACTATTTGGAGTTATATTAATCTCGACGCATGATAGGTGCACGGTTTTCATCGAATGTACAAGGGCATGGGAATCTTTTCAAGCACACCCGATGGTACTTCTAGGAGACGTTGGTCAAGTGTAAGTTTGCTTCGGTCTGTTTGGCGATAGTATTATCGAGGAAGGATATGTGCTGGTTTGTACCAAATGTACCATAGCTTTGAAATCTCTTTGGGGCACACCAGATGGTACTACTAGGTGGCGTAGATCAAGTGGAAGATCATTTCAGTCTGTTTGGAGATACTGTTAATCTCGACGCAAGATAGGTCTACAGTTTGCATTGAACGTACCATAGCTTCAGAAATCATTTTTGAGTGCAACCGATGGTACTCCCACATGACTAGAGTCAAGTGGAAAGTCGTTTCGGTCCATTTGGAAATAGTATTAATCTTGACACAAGATAGGTACACGGTTTGTGCCAAATGTACCATAGGCCCATAAATCATTTTGGACACACCTGATTATACTCCTTGGTGACGTAGATCAAGCAGAAGCTCATTTCGATCTGTTTAGATAGTTTTAATCTCGATGCAAGATAGGTGCACAGTTTGTGACGAATCTACCATGGGCATGGAAATCGCTTTGGGCACACCCGATGGTACTCCTAGGTAATGTATGTCATGTGGAAGCATGTTTTGGTCCGTTGGGAGATAGTGTTCGCCTCGGCGCAAGATAAGTGCACGGTTTGCGCCAAACATACCATTGGCATGGAAATCATTTTGGACGCACCCGATGGTACTCCTGGTGACGTGGGTCAACTGAAAGCTCGTTTCGGTCTGTTCAGAGATAGTGTTAATCTAGGCGCAAGAAAGGTATACGGTTTGCGTTGAACGTACCACGGGCATGGAAATCTTTTTAGGCAGGCCCGATGGTACTACTAGGTGACATTGGTCAAGTGGAAGCTCGTTTTGGACCGTTTGGACTAGTATTAATCTCGACGTAAGACAGGTGCATGGTATGCGTCGAATGTACAATGGCATCAAAATCTTTTCAGGCACACCCGATGGTACTACTAGATGACGTTGGTCAAGTGGAAGCTCGTTTCGGTCTGTTTGGAGATAGTATTAATTTAGAGGCAAGATAGGTGCATGGTTTGCGCCAAATGTACCATAGGCTCTCAAATCTCTTTGGGGACACCAGATGGTACTCCTTGGTGGCGTAGATCAAGTGGAAGATCGTTTCAGTCTGTTTGGAGATAGTGTTAATCGCCATGCAAGATAGGTGCGCGGTTTGCGCCAAATGTACCATAGGTTCTAAAATCTCTTTGGGCACACTAGATGGTACTCCTAGGTGGCGTTGACCAAGTGAAAGATCATTTCAGTCTATTTGGAGATAGTGTTAATTTCCATGCAAGATAGATGCACGGTTTGCGCTGAACGTACCATAGCTTCGGAAATTATTTTGGGCACAACAGATGGTAATCCTTCATGATGTGGATCAAGTGGAAACTTGTTTCGATCCATTTGGAGATAGTGTTAATCTCGACGCAAGATAGATACTTGGTTTGCATCGAACGTACCACGGGCATGGAAATCATTTTTGGCACACCCGATGGTACTCCAAGGTGACATGGGTCAAGTGAAAGGACGTTTCGATCCGTTTGGAGATAGTGTAAATGTCAGCACAAGATAGGTGCATGGTTTGCGCCAAATCTACCAAGGGCATGGAAATCACATTGGGCACACCCCTGGTACTCCTAGGTTATGTATATTAATTGGAAGCTTGTTTCGGTCTGTTTGGAGATATTGTTAGACTCGGAGCAAGATAGCTGCACGGTTTGCACCGAGCATACCATAGGGTTGGAAATCATTTTGGACGCAACCGATGGTACTCCTAGGTTACGTGGATAAGGTGGACGCTCGTTTCGGTTCGTTTAGAGATAGTCTTAATCTAGGCACAAGATAGGTGCACAGTTTGCGACGAATCTACCATGGGCATGGAAATCGCTATGGCATAACCCCTAGTACTCCTAGTTAATGTATATCAAGTGGAAGCTTGTTTTTCTCTGTTTGGAGATAGTGTTAGTCTCCACGTAAGATAGGTGCACGATTTGTGCCAAACATACCATATTCTTGGAAATCATTTTTGGCACACCTTATGGTACTCCTATGTGACATGTGTCAAGTGGAAGCTCGTTTCTGTCCATTTGGAGATAGTGTTAATCTAAGCGCAAGAAAGGTGTATGGTTTGTGTTGAACATAACACGGGCATGGAAATCATTTCAGGCACACCCAATGGTACTTCTAGGTGACGTTGGTCAAGTGGAAGCTCATTTTGGTCCATTCAGAGATAGTATTAATCTTGAGGCAAGACAGGTGCACGGTTTGCGTTACCAGAGGCTCTAAAATCTCTTTAGGCACAGCAGATGGTACTCCGAGGGGGCGTAGTTCAAGTGGAAGATTGTTTTAGTCTGTTTGGAGATTGTGTTAATCTCCAAGCAAGATAGGTGCACGGTTTGCTCCAAATGTACCATAGGCTCTAAATCCCTTTGGGCACACCAGATGGTACTCCTAGGTGGCGTAGATTGAGTGGAAGATCATTCCAGTCAGTTTGGAGATGGTGTTAATCTCCATGCAAGATAGGTGCATGGTTGAACGTACCATAGCTTCGGAAATCATTTTGGACGCAACCGATGGTACTACGTGACGTGTATCAAGCGAAAGCTCATTTCGATCTGTTTGGAGATAGTTTTAATCTCGGTGCAAGATAGGTGCATGGTTTGCGATAAATCTACCATGGGCATAGAAATCTCTTTGGGCACACCCGATGGTACTGCTAGGTAATGTATGTCAAGTGGAAGCTTGTTTCGGTCTGTTTGAAGATTGTGTTAATCTTGGCACAAGATAGGTGCATGGTTTGCGATGAATCTACCACGGGCATGGAAATCGCTTTGGGCACACCCCCTAGCGCTAGATGGGTGCACAGTTTGTGTCGCATGTACCAAGGGCATGGAAATCATTTTGGGCACACCCGATGGTACTCCTAGGTGACGTATGTCGAGTGGAAGCTCGTTTCCGTCCATTTGGAGATAGTATTAATCTAGGCGCAAGAAAGGTGTATGGGTTGCGCCGAATGTGCCATGGGCATGGAAATCTTTTTAGGCACGCCCGATGGTACTTCTAGGTGCCATTGGTCAAGTGGAAGTTTGCTTCGGTCTGTTTGGAGATAGTGTTAATCTCGACGTAGGATAGGTGCACGGTTTGCGCCGAACGTACCATAGCTTCGAAAATCATTTTGGGCGGAACCGATGGTACTCCAACGTGATGTGGGTCAAGTGGAAACTCGCTTCATTCCAGGCATGGAAATCTTTTCAAGCACGATGGTACTTCTAGGTGACGTTGGTCAAGTGGAAGTTTGCTTCGGTCTGTTTGGAGATAGTGTTAATCTCGACACAAGATAGGTACACGGTTTGCGCCAAATGTACCATAGGTTCCGAAATCATTTTGGACGCACCTAGTTGTACTCCTAGGTGACGTGTATCAAGCGGAAGCTCATTTTGATCCGTTTGGAGATAGTTTTAATCTCGGTGCAAGATAGGTGCATGGTTTGTGACGAATCTACCACGGGCATGGAAATGTCTTTGGGCAGACATATGGTACTCCTAGGTAATGTGTGTCAAGTTGAAGCTTGTTTCGGTCTGTTTGGAGATAGTGTTAGTCTCGGCGCAACATAGGGGCACGGTTTGTGCTAAACATACCATAGGCTTGGAAATTATTTTGGACGCACCCGATGGTACTCCTAGGTGATGTGGGTGTCGAGTGGAAGCTCATTATGGTCCGTTCAGAGATAGTGTTAATCTCGGCACAAGATAGGGGCACAGTTTGCGATGAATCTACATGGGCATGGAAATCACTTTGGGCGCACCCTTGGTATTCCTAGGTAAGGTATGTCGAGTGAAAGCTTGTTTCAGTCTGTTTGGAGATAGTGTTAGTCTCAGCGCAAGATGGGTGCACGGTTTGCGCCGAACGTACCATAGGCTTGGAAATCATTTTGGACGCACCCGATGGTACTCCTAGGTGATGTGGGTTAAGTGGAAGCTTGTTTCGGTCCATTTGGAGATAGTGTTAGTCTCGACACAACATAGGTGCACGGTTTGCGCCGAACGTATCATAGGCTTGGAAATCTTTTTAGCTCACCTGATGGTACACCTAGGTGATGTGGGTCAAGTGGAAACATGTTTTGGTCTCTTTTTGCAGATAGTGTTAATCTCAGCGCTAGATGGGTGCACGGTTTGTGTCAAATGTACCATGGGCATGGAAATCATTTTAGGCACACCCGATGGTACTCCTAGGTGACATGGGTCAAGTGGAAGCCCGTTTCGGTCCGTTTGGAGATAGTTTTAATCTCAGCATAAGATAGGTGCATGGTTTGCGACAAATATACCATGGGCATAGAAATCGCTTTGGGCACACCCCTGGTACTCCTAGGTAATGTATGTCAAGTGGAAGCTTGTTTCTCTCTGTTTGGAGATAGTGTCAGCCTCGACGCAAGATAGGTGTCTGGTTCGCTAAACGTACCATAGCTTCGGAAATCATTTTGGGCGCAACCGATGGTACTCCTACGTGACGCGGGTCAGATGGAAACTTGTTTTGGTCCATTTAGAGATAGTATTAATTTTGACGCAAGATAGATGCACGGTTTGCCCGAATCTACCATAGGCTCGGAAATCATTTTGGCTGCACCCAATGGTCCTCCTATGTGATGTGGGTCAAGTGAAAGCTCATTTCGATCCGTTTGGAGATAGTGTTAATCTCAACACAAGATAAGTACACGGTTTGCGTCAAACATACCAGAGGCCTAGAAATCATTGTGGACGCACCTGATTGTACTCCTAGGCGACATGGATCAATCGGAAGCTCACTTCGACTCTTTGGAGATAGTTTTAATCTCGGTGCAAGATAGGTGCAAGGTTTGCGACGAATCAACCATGGGCATAGAAATCTCTTTGGGCACACCCAATGGTACTACAAGGCAATGTATGTCAAGTGGAAGCTTGTTTCTCTCCGTTTGGAGATAGTGTTAGCCTCGACACAAGATAGGTGCACGGTTTGCCCAGACATACCATAGGCATAGAAATCTTTTTTGGCACACCCGATGGTACTCCTAGGTGACGTGGGTCAAGTGGAAGCTTGTTTCGGTCCTTTTGGAGATAGTGTTAATCTTAGCGCTAGATGGGTGCATGGTTTGTGCTGAATGTTCCATAGGCTCGAATGTAACACGGGCATGGAAATCATTTTGGGCACACCCAATGTTACTCCTTGGTGACGTGTGTCAAGTGGAAGCTCATTTCTGTCCATTTGGCGATAGTTTTAATCTAGGTGCAAGAAAGGTGTACAGTTTACGCCGAATGTACTACGGGCATGTAAACCTTTTCAGGCACACCCGATGGTACTTCTAGGTGACATTGGTCAAGTGAAAGCTTGTTTTGGACCATTTTGAGTAGTTTTAATCTCGATGGAAGATTGGTGCATGGTTTGCGTCGAATGTACAACAGGCCTCGAAATCTTTTTAGGCACACTCGACGGTACTTCTACGTGACGTTGGTCAACTGGAAACTCGTTTTGATCCTTTTGGAGATAGTCTTAATCTCGAGGCAAGATAGGTGCACGGTTTGCGCCAAATGTACCACAGGCTCTAAAATATCTTTAGGCACACTAGATGGTACTCCTAGGTGGTGTAGATCAAGTGAAAGATTGTTTCAGTCTATTTGTAGATATTGTTAATCTCGATGCAAGATAGGTGCACGGTTTGCGCTAAACATACCATAGCTTCGGAAATCATTTTGGGCGCAACCGCTGGCACTCCAACCTGACGTGGGTCAAGTGGAAACTCGTTTCGGTCCTTTTCGAGATACTGTTAATCTCGACGCAAGATAGGTACACAGTTTGCACCATACGTACCATAGGCTCATAAATCATTTTGGACGCACCTGATTGTACTCCTAGGTGACGTGGATCAAGTGGAAGCTCATTTTGATCCATTTGGTGATAGTTTTAATCTCGGTGCAAGATAGGTGCACGATTTGCGATGAATCTACCATGGGCATGGAAATCGCCTTAGGAACATCTAATGGTACTCCTAGGTAATGTATGTCAAGTGGAGATTGTTTCGGTCTAGTTGGAGATAGTTGCATGGTTAGCGTCGAATGTACAACGGGCAGGGAAATTTTTTTCGGCACACTGATAGTACTTCTAGGTGACGTTGGTCAAGTGGAAGCTCGTTTCTGTCCGTTTAGAGATATTATTAATCTTGATGCAAGATAGGTGCACGGTTTACGCTGAACGTACCATAGGCTTGGAAATTATTTTTGGCACACCCGATGGTACTCCTAGGTGACGTGGGTCAAGTGGAATCTCATTACAGTCTGGTTAGAGATAGTGTTAATCTCAGTGCTAGATGGGTGCACGGTTTGCGTTGAATGTACCATGGGCACGAAAATCATTTTGGGCACACCCGATGATACTCCTACGTGGCGTGGGTCAAGTGGAAGCTCGTTTCGGTCTATTTTGGGGATAGTGTTAATCTCAAAACAAGATACATGCTTGGTTTGCAAGGAATCTACCATGGGCATGGAAATCGCTTTGGGCACACCCCTTGATACTCCTAGGTAATGTATGTCAAGTGGAAGCTTGTTTCTCTACATTTGGAGACAGTGTTAGTCTCGACATACCTGATGGTACTCCTAGGTGACGTGTGTCAAGGGAAAATCTTGTGCCAAGACACACACTATCCCAAAACGGACCGAAACATACTTCCACTTGACATATATTACGTAGGAGTACCAACGGGTGTGCCCAAAGCGATTTCCATGCCCATGGCTGATTCATCGCAAATTGTGCACCTATCTTGTGCCAAGATTAACACTATCGCCAAACAGACCAAAATGAGCTTCCACTTGACCCACGTCTCCTAGGTGTACCATAGGGTGTGACCAAAATGATTTCAAGCCTATGGTACGTTTGACGCAAACCGTGCACCTATCCTGCACCGAGACTAACACTATCTCCAAACAAACCGAAACAAGCTTCCACTTGACATAATTACCCAGGTGTACCATCAGGTGTGCCCAAAGCGATTTCCATGCCCGTGGTAGATTCATCGCAAACCATACACCTATCTTGCACCGAGATTAAAACTCAAAACGATTTCCTAGCCTACGGTATGTTTGGCGCAAATCGTGCACCTATCTTGGGCTGAGACTAACACTACCTCCAAATGGACCAATACAAGTTTCCACTTGACATATACTAGATAGGAGTACCATCGGGTGTGCCCAAAGCGATTTCCATGCCCGTGGGACATTCAGCGCAAACCGTACACCTATCTTGCGCCTAGGTTAACACTATCTCCAAATAGACCAAAATTAACTTCCACTTGACACACATCACCTAGGAGTACCATCGGGTGTGTCCAAGTTGATTTCTAGGCCCATGGTACATTCGATGCAAATCATGCACCAATCTAGCGCCGAGATTAACACTATCTCTAAACGGACTGAAACGAGCTTCCACTTGACCCAAGTCACCCAGGAGTACGATCAGGAGTGACCAAAATGATTTCCACGCACATGGTACATTCGGCGCAAATTATGCACTTATCTTGCGCCGAGATTAACACTATCTTCAAATGGACCAAAACGTGCTTCCACTTGACACACGTCACTTAGGAGTACCTCAGGTGTGCCCAAAATGATTTCCATGCCCATGGTACATTGTGCAAACCGTGCACCTACCTTGCGCCGAGACTAACTCTATCTCCAAATAGACCGAAACAAGCTTCCACTTGACATGCACTACATAGGAGTACCATCGAGTGTGCCCAAAGCGAATTCCATGCCCGTGGCACATTTGGCACAAACCGTGCAACTTTCTTAAGCCAAAATTAAAACTATCTCCAAACAAATGGAAATGAGCTTCAACTTGATCCACGTCACCTAGGAGTACAATTAGGTGCGTCCAAAATGATTTCTGAGCCTATGGTACATTTGACGCAAACCATGCACCTATCTTGCATCGAGATTGACACTATCTCCAAATGCACCAAAACGAGTATCCACTTGACTGACGTCACGTAAGAGTACCATCGGTTGCACCCAAAATGATTTCCGAACCTATCGTACATTTGATGCAAACTGTGCACCTCTCTTGCGTCAAGACTAACTCTATCTCCAAATAGACCAAAACAATCTTCCACTTGATTTACACCACCTAGGAGTACCATTTGGTGTGCCCAAAAGCAATTTTAGAGCCTATGGTACATTTGGCGCAAACCGCGCACCTATCTTGCGCCGAGATTAACATTATCTCTAAATAGACCAAAATGAGCTTTGACTTAACCCATGTCATCTAAGAGTATCATCGGCTGTGCCCAAAATGATTTCCAAGCCCATGGTACGTTCGGCACAAACCATGCACCTCTCTTGCATCCAGATTAACACTATATCCAAATAGACTAAAACGACTTTCCACTTGACCAACGTCACGTAGAAGTACCATCGGGTCTGCTTGAAAAGATTTGCATGCCCATGACACATTCGGCGCAAACTATGGACCTATCTCGCACCTAGAATAACATTATCTCCAAATGGACCAAAATGAGCTTCCACGTGGCTCACGTCACCTAGGAGTACCAGCGGGTGTGCCCAAAATAATTTCCATGCCCGTAGTACATTTGGCACAAACCGTGCACCTATCTTGCACCGAGATTAACACTATCTCCAAACAGATCAAAAAGACCTTCCTCTTAACCAATGTAACTAGGAGTACCATCGGGTGTACCCAAAATTATTTCCATCCCGAGGTGAATTCGGCGCAAATCGTGCACCTATCTTGTGTCGAGATTAACACTATCTCCAAACAGACTGAAACGATCTTCCACTTGATCTAGGCCACCAAGGAGTACGATATGGTGTGCCCAAAAGCGATTTCAAATCCTACGGTACATTTGGTGCAAAACGTGGACCTATCTTGCCTCGAGATTAATACTATCTCCAAACAGACAAAAACGAGCTTCCACTTGACCAACCTCACCTAGAAGTACCATCGGGTGTGCCTAAAAAGATTTCCATGCCCATGGTTACATTCAGCGCAAACCATGCACCTATCTTGCATTGAGATTAATACTATCTCCAAATAGTTTTAAACGAGCTTTCACTTGACCAATGTCACCTAGAAGTGCCATTGGGTGTGCCTGAAAAGTTTTCTATGCCCATGGGACATTCGGCGCAAACCGTACATCTACTTGCGCCTAGATTAACACTATCTCCAAATGGACTGAATGAGCTTTCACTTGATCAATGTCAGTTAGAAGTACCATCGGGTGTGCATAAAAAGATTTCCATGCCCATGGTACATTTGGTGCAAATCGTACACCTATCTTGCGTCGAGATTAATACTATCTACAAATGGATCGAATCAAGCTTCCACTCAACCAACATCAGCTAGGAGTTCCATCGGGTGTGCCCAAAATGAAATCCATGCCCGTGTTACATTCGGCGCAAACTATGCACCTATCTTACACCGAGATTAACACTATCTCTAAACGGACCAAAACAAGCTTCCACTTGACCCACGTCACCTATGAGTACTATCGGGTGCGTCCAAAATAATTTCTGTGCCTATGGTATATTTGGCGCAAACCGTGCACCTATGTTGCGTCGAGATTAACAATATCTCCAAACGGAGCGAAACGAGCTTCCACTTGACCCACGTCACCTAGGAGTACCATCAGGTAGGCCCAAAATGATTTCCATGCCCATGGTACATGCGGCGCAAACCCTGCACCTATCTAGTGCCGAGACTAACACTATCTCCAAAAGGACCGAAACAAGCTTCCACTTGACATACATTACATAGGAGTACCATCGAGTGTGCCCAAAGTGATTTCCAAGCCCGTGGGACATTTGGTGCAAACTGTGCACCTTCCTTGCGCCGAAGTTAAAACTATCTCCAAACGGACAGAAATGAGCTTCCGCTTGATCCACATCACCAAGGAATGCAATCAAGTGCGTCCAAAACGATTTCTAAGCCTATGGTATGTTTGGCGCAAACCTTGCTCCTATCTTACATCAAGATTAACACTATCTCCAACGAACCAAAACGAGCTTCCACTTGACCCGTGTCACCTAGGAGTACCATCGGGTGTGCCCAAAATGATTTCCATACCCATGGTACATTCGGCGCAAACCATACACCTTTCTTGCGCCTAGATTAACGCTATCCCTAAATGGACAGAAACGAGGTTCCACTTGACACGCGTCACCTAGGAGTACCATCGGGTGTGACCAAAATAAATTCCATGCCCGTGGTACATTCGGCGCAAACCGTGCACCCATCTAGCGCTGAAGACATCTGTGACCAGAAGAACAGTGCCATCTTTGGACAATCGGCTGATTGTCTTCACCTACGAGCTTGTGGCCATCTGTGACCAGAAGAACGGTGCCATCTTTGGACAATCGGCTGATTGTCTTCACCTACGAGCTTGTGGCCATCTGTGACCAGAAGAACAGTGCCATCTTTGGATCAGCTGCTGAAGACAATCGGCTGATTGCCGAAGTTGGTGCTGTTCGGCTAGACACCTTGAATGCAGTCCGTGCAACCTTGAATATGTAATTTTAACTTTTATGTACTCCTGTCTTCATGGCACATATTGTAAGTATTTAGCCAATACGATCCTCCACCTATACTACATAAACCACTATGTCGTCATTCGGCAATCATATCAGCAATCAATTCTCCCCATTAGTGGGACTCAGACCGTTATATCAGATTAGTTGATCTCATTTTAGTTGATTGAACTTAGCCGACTACCAGGGCTAGGCCTCTAGATCCAAGTGGAAACACAAAGTTGTAATGAACAATCCTTCATGTCCATGATCCCTGCAACTACCGTCTTTTCACTTGACCATGCGTGGCTTCCTCGATCCTTGGAATGGCCTCTCACCTTCCATCAACTGTGCTTTAATCTGACATGGCTCAAGAAATCTACCGGCGCCTTCTCTGGTTATAAATACATTCGTAGGAGGCAACTGAAAGATTACATCTGCACTTGCCTCCACCCTTTGCTGCAGCACAACTTCTTCTCGCCTTCAAAACTAAAACTTGTCTTCTAGAGGGATGGATCGTGGCAAGCGCCTAACCGACGATGTCCTAGAGGAGGAACTTCCTATGCGCCAATGCCTCTGCCTTCAGGGGTAAGCTTGACTCATACATGTCTTCCAATTTTTTTACCCTAACTGACTCGTTCTTGGGTTTGCAGAGCCTCTCCCACGTCGGTGCTCGCCGCTTGTCGGTGGGTCCTTCCGATGTCGTTCAGGACGCCCAATCAATGGCAGGCTCCTCTTCCAACTTTGCCAACTCCAATAATGGCGATGACGCTTGACGTTTTTGTCATGAGTGGAACGCTGTGGTCAACCATTATTTCGAAGTGACTTGGGTGAACTTTCAGTTGGAGTTTGCCTTGAATGCCTCCCAGGCTGCCCTTGCTGCCGCAGAAGGGGAGGCCAATGCAGTCCGGGCATAGCTGGTGGAATCAGACGCTAGAGTTGTTGGTAAGATCTTCAAGAAACCCTATTCTTTTGATAGTCTTGTCTTGCTAGCCTTTTCTTGATGACTCTGTTTCTTATTGCAGTCCTAACGCAGCAATTAGAGGCCCTCTAGTTGGCGGCGAATGATGCCGCTGGTGCCCTGAACGCCCGGGGTGACACACTGGAGAGCTATCTCTAGGACATCCCCATCCATGCCAAGAAGATGGCTCTTCACGATGTCCGTCATGGTGCCGCCATTGCTCTGGCAATAGCCTAGATGCGCTTAGGACACGACCTCCGTCTGTTGCAGCCTGGCTACCCGGATGCGCGAAAACCCCGATGACTACTAGGAGCTGGTGGAGGACTTTGAGGGGGCCGCTGACGCCGTGGCGAACATAACCTAGGCCAAAGAAGTCGAGAACAAAGTCTTTTTTGGCCCATAGTTTGTAACTAGGGTTATGAAATAAAATTTCTTGGTTTGATCCGTGTTTATTTTTCTGTTTCATCTGCGTGAAAGCTTTTAGAGACGATTTCACAATGTTGTTGACACTCCTCTGAATCAATCTCATGATTTATTTTCCTTTTTCATTTTTGTGCTATAGGCGATGCGTACCGCACCGGCTTTTGCCCTCTTAGGCTAAATCAGGATTTTCATTTTTTGTTCTAAAGGCGATACTCTGTGGTATCGACTGTCAAATTTGGTGATCATCCAAAATTGATCATACTTGAGCACTAATCCTTAATCACCAGGGCTAAAACCCCATAACAAAAAATGTTTCTAGAATAGCCGATGATGACTTTAATCATTTAATTACAGAATTCCTAAAATCATCGGCTGCCAAGTTCCTTCTAAACGTTGTGCGTTTAAATCCAATCTCAATTCCTCAAAACAGAACGGCTATATTCTCATGAACCAATGAAAGCAATGCTTAGCTGTTCCTCAATGATGAACCTGATTGTACTCCAAGGTGACGTGGAGCAAGTGGAACCTCATTTCGATCCGTTTGGAGATAGTTTTAATCTCGGTGCAAGATAGGTGCACGGTTTGCGACAAATGTACCGTGGGCATGGAAATCACTTTGGGCGCACCCTATGGTACGCCTAGGGAATGTATGTCAAGTGGAAGCTTGTTTTATTCCGTTTGGAGATAGTGTTAGTCTCAGTACAAGATAGGTGCATAGTTTGCGCCGAAAGGCTTGGAAATTATTTTGGACGCAGCCGATGGTACTCCTAGGTGACGTGGGTGAAGTGGAAGCTCATTTCGGTCCATTTAGAGATTGTGTTAATCTCGGCGCAAGATAGGTGCATTGTTTGTGCCGAATGTACCATGGGCATGAAATCATTTTAGGCACACCCGCTAGTACTCCTAGGTGACGTTTGTCAAGTGGAAGCTCGTTTTGTTCCATTTGGAGAGAGTGTTAATATAGGCACAAGATATGTGTACTATTTGTGCCGAATGTAACACAGGCATGGAAATCTTTTTAGGCACACCCGATAGTACTTGTACGTGACATTGGTCAAGTGGAAGCTCGTTTCGGTCCATTTGGAGATAGTATTAATCTGGAGGCAAGATATGTGCATAGTTTTAGCCTATACATGGTATGGTTAAACCAGGTTTCGGGCAAAAACTAGCCCAGACCATATGACATACTAATTCTATGGTTTGGAACCCATGGGTATCACAGTTTCCATGGAACAGGGAGACTTGGTCAGAGATGTTGCTGAGAGGACACAGTGCGCGGCGGAGGCACCTCTGCTCGTGTTTTGGGTGGGTGACGTCCCATGGCTTGTGGCACGGGGATGATGCTCCAAGGAACTACGTCCTGAACGTGCAAATACGGTGGCGGTGGATGCAGGAGGACGGCGGTGGCTTCCGAATTCATTGAAGATGAAAGCTAAAAAGTTGTTCCGGAGGGAAACAGGAGATGCAACTAAAAATCCATCGAATTGAATCCAAGTTACCATCTAAAGAAGAGAACTTTGTAGCTTAGTTTGATTAATCACAAAAGCGTCCATACAGAGATTTCTGAACTGAGAGGAATTTCCAAAATGAGGCAGAAGATCGAAGTGAGGAACGCAAGATCCCGCAAATGTATGCAGACCTGTGAACGCGTCGCTTGGATCCGCCGCCACCGCAACTAGCGAAGGGGGACAGCTGGAGGAGCATGGAGAGAGCCACTGTGGCACCAAGCAGCAGCCATTGCCAGTTGCCGCCCTCTAGACCTTGGATGCAGACGCACGCAGCCATTGCCGCCCTCCTGTACCTTGGACACGGACGCATGCAGCCATTGCCGCCCTCCTGTACCTTGGACGTAGACGCACGCTGCCATTACTGCACACACCAGCGCTAGAGCAGGCGGTGGTGCGGGCTGGCTCACGAAGGGGATGGCCGCAGTGGAGGCTCCTTGCCGTCTTTGTCGGTGCTGGCACAGCCTGTGGTGGAGACGGACCGAGTTGGAGAAAACGAATCGAACAGGTTAGCGGTCTGGAACCCGCAGCAAACCAACCCGTGCCTAACCCGTAGATGCGGTTTCCATTGGTCTGGTTTGATGGGTTGGTCCGGTTATAACCGGACCATGTACAGGTTGAGCACAGTTTGTGACGAATGTAGCATAGTCTTTGAAATCACTTTGGGCACACCCGGTGGTTCTCCTAGGTGACATAGCTCAAGTAGAATCTCGTTTCAGTCAGTTTGGAGATAGTATTAATCTCAACACAAGATAGGTGCACGGTTGCGCCGATTGTATCATAGGCTCAAAAATCATTTTGGGCACCACCAATGATACTCCAACGTGATGTCAGTCAAGTGGAAATTCGTTTTGGTCCATTTCGAGATAGTGTTAATCTCGATGCACGATAGGTGCACGGTTTGCGCCAACTATACCATGGGCATGGCAATCATTTTGGGCGCACTCGATGGAACTCCTAGGTGATGTGGGTGACATGGGAGCTCGTTTTGGTCCGTTTGGAGATAGTGTTAATCTCAACGCATGATTGGTGCGTTTGCGCCAAATGTAGCATAGGCTCAAAAATAATTTTGGGCGCAACCGATGGTAATTTGACGTGATGTGGGTCGATTGGAAACTCGATTTGGTCCATTTGATGATACTATTAATATTGGTGCAAGATGGGTGCATGGTTTTTGCCGAATGTACCATAGGCTTAGAAATCATTTTGGGCATACCTTATCATACTCCTAGGTGATGTGGATCAAGCGAAAGATCATTTCGATCCATTTGGAGATACTGTTAATGTTGAATCAAGATTGGTGTATGGTTTGTGCTGAACATACCATAGGCATAGAAATCATTTTGGGCATATCTTATCATACTCCTAGGTGATGTGGATCAAGCGGAAGCTCATTTTGAAACATTTGGAGATAGTGTTAATCCAGGGGCAAGATATGTCGTTTGCGCCGAATGTACCACGGGCATGGAAACCTTTTTAGGCACACCCGGCAGTACTTCTAGGTGACGTTGGTCAAGTAGAAGCTTGTTTCGGTCCTTTTGGAGATAGTACTAATCTCGACGCGAGACAGGTGCACGGTTTGCGTCAAACATACCATAGGCTCTAAAATCACTTTGGGCACATCTGAGGGTACTTCTAGGTGACGTAGGTCAAGTGGGAGCTCGTTTCAGTATGTTTGGAGATAGTGTTAATCTCAATGCAAGATAGGTGCATGATTTGCGCCAAACGTACCATTGGCTTGGAAATCATTTTGGGCTCCACCAATGGTACTCCAGCGTGACGTGGGTCTAGTGGAAACTCATTTCAGTCCATTTGGAGATAGTGTTAATCTCAATGCAAGATAGGTGCATGGTTTGCGCCGACTATACCATGGGCATGGAAATTGTTTTGGGCGCACCTGATGGAACTCCTAGGTGATGTGGGTGACATGGAAGCTGTTTCGGTCTGTTTGGAGATTGTGTTAATCTCAACGCACGATAGGTGCACGGTTTGTGCCAAACGAATCATAGGGTAGGAAATCATTTGGGTAAAACCGACGATAATCCTACATGACGTTGGTTAAGTGGAAACTCGTTTCAGTCCATTTGGAGATACTATTAAACTCGACACATGATAGGTGCACAGTTTGCGTCGAACATACCATAGGCTCCGAAATCATTTTGGACGCACCTGATTTTACTCCAAGGCAATGTGGATCAAGTGGAACCTTATTTCGATCCGTTCGGAGATAGTTGTAATCTTGGTACAAGATAAGTGCACGGTTTGCGATGAATGTACCGCGAGCTTGGAAATCACTTTGGGCACACCCAATGGTACTCCTAGGTAATGTATGTCTAGTGAAAGCTAGTTTCAGTCTGTTTGGAGATAGTGTTAGTCTTGGCGCAAGATAGGTGCACGGTTTGCGCCAAACGTACCATAGGCTTGGAAATCATTTTGGACCCACCTGATAGTGCTCCTAGGTGACGTGGGTGAAGTGGAAGCTCATTTCGGTCCGTTTGGAGATTGTATTGATCTCGATGCAAGATAGGTGCATGATTTGCAACAAATGTACCACGGGCATGAAAATCATTTTGGGCACACCCGATGGTACTCCTAGATGAGGTGGGTTAAGTGGAAGCTCATTTTGGTCTATTTGGAGATAGTCTTAATCTCTGCACTAGATAGTTGCACGGTTTGTTCCGAATGTACCACAGGCATGGAAATATTTTTAGGCACACCCGATCGTACTACTAGGTGACATTGGTCAAGTGGAAGCCTGTTTCGGTCTGTTTGCAGATAGTATTATTCTTGATGCAAGATTGGTGCACTATTTACGCCGAATGTACCATAGGCTCTGAAATCGCTTTGGGCACACCCGATGGTACTCCTAGGTGTCAAGTGGAAGCTTGTTTCGGTTTGTTTGGAGATAGTGTTAATCTCGGCACAGGATTAGTGCACGGTTTGTGCCAAACATACCATGGGTATGGAAATCATTTTGTGCACACGGGTACTCCTAGGTGACATGGGTCAAGAGGAAGCTCATTTCGGTCCGTTTGGAGATAGTGTTAATCTAGGCGCAAGATAAGTGCGCTGTTTGTGCTAAATGTACCATGGGCACGAAAATCTTTTTAGGCACACCCGATGGTACTGCTAGGTAATGTACCATAGGCTCAGAAATTATTTTGGGTGCACCCGATTGTACTCTTAGGTAACATGGATCAAGCGAAAGCTCATTTCGATCCGATTAGAGATAGTTTTAATCTCAGTGCAAGATAGGTGCACGGTTTGCACCAATTGTACTGTGGGCATGGGAATCACTTTGGGCACACCCGATGGTACTCCTAGATAATGTGCGTCAAGTGAAAGCTTGTTTTGGTCTGTTAGGAGATAGTGCTAGTCTTGGTGCAAGATAGGTGCACGGTTTGCACCGAACGTACTATAGGCTCGGAAATCATTTTGGACACACCTGATTGTACTCCTAGGTGAAAAATTATTTTGGACGTGCCTGATTGTACACCTAGGTGATGCGGATCAAGCAGAATCTCATTTTGATCCATTTGGATATAGTTTTAATCTCGATGCAAGATAGGTGAATAGTTTGCGCCAAATGCACCACGGGCATGAAAATCGTTTTAGGCACACCCGATGGTACTCCTAGGTAATGTATGTTAAGTGGAAGCTTGTTTCGGTCTGTTTGGAGATAGTGTTAGTCTCGACACAAGATAGGTGCACGGTTTGCGCCGAACGTACCATAGGCTCAAAAATCATTTTGGACGCACCCGATGGAACACTTAGGTGACGTGGGTCAAATGGAACCTTGTTTCAGTATGTTTGGAGATAATATTAATCTAAGCACAAGGTAGGTGCACGGTTTGCACCACGAGCATGGAATTCGCTTTGGGCACACCTTATGGTACTCCTAGGTATTGTATGTCAAGTGCAAACATGTTTCGATACGTTTGAAGATAATGTTAGTCTCGGCATAAGATAGGTGCTCGGTTTGCGCCGAACAAACCAAAGGCTCAAAAATTATTTTGGACATACCTGATTGTACACCTAGGTGATGTGGATCAAGCAGAAGCTCATTTGGATACGTTTGAAGGCAGTTTAAATCTTGGCGCAAGATAGTTGCATGGTTTGTGCCAAATGCACGATGGGCATGGAAATCACTTTGGGCACACTCGATGGTATACTCCTAGGTAATGTATGTCAAGTGGAAGCTTGTTTCAGTCCATTTGGAGATAGTGTTAGTCTCGGTGCAAGATAGGTGCATGGTTTACACCGAACGTACCATAGGCTCAAAATTTGTTTTAGACTCCTAGGTAACGTGGGTCAAGTGAAACCTCATTTTGGTCCATTTGGAGATAGTGTTTATCTCGACACAAGATAGGAGCACGGTTTGCGCCAAGTGTAAAACAAAAATGGAAATCATTTTGGGCACACGCGATGGTACTCCTAGGTCACGTGAGTCAATTGGAAGCTCATTTCGGTCTGTTTGGGGATAGTGTCAATCTAGACGCAAGATAGGTGCACAGTTTGTGCCGAATGTGCCACAGGAATGGAAATCTTCTCAGGCACACCCAATGGTACTACTAGGTAACGTTGGCCAAGTGGAATCTCGCTTTGGTCCGTTTGGAGATAGTATTAATCTCAACACAAGATAGGTGCATGGTTTGCGCCAAATGTACCATAGCTCTAAAATGGCTTTGGGCACACCTGAGGGTACTCCTAGTGACGTAGGTCAAGTGGAAGCTCGTTTTAGTCTATTTTAGAGATAGTGTTAATTTCGATGCAAGATAGGTGCACGGTTGGCGCCAAATGTACCATGGGCATGGAAATCATTTCGGACGCACCCGATGGAACTCCTAGGTGATGTGGGTGAAATAGAAGCTCGTTTTGGTCTATTTGGAGATAGTGTTAATATCAACGCAAGATAGGTGCACTGTTTGCTCCAAATGTACCATGGGCATTGAAATTATTTTGGGCACACCCGATGGTACTCCTAGGTGACGTGTGTCAAGTGGTAGCTCATTTCCATCCGTTTGGAGATAGTGTTAGTCTCCGCATAAGATAGGTGCACGATTTACGCCGAATGTACCATAGGGTTGGAAATCATTTGCAGATAGTGTAAATCTCAATGCAAGATAGGTGCACGGTTTGCGCAGAATGTACCATGGGCATGAAAATCATTTCGGGCGCACCTGATGGAACTCCTAGGTGATGTGGGTGAAATGGAAGCTTGTTTCGGTCCGTTTGGAGATAGTGTTAATCTCAACGCATGACAGGTGCACGTTTGCGCCGAATGTACCATGGGCTTAGGAATTATTTTGGGCATAGCCGATGGTACTCCTATGTGACGTGGGTCAAACAGAAACTCGTTTTGGTTCATTTGCAGATAGTGTTAATCTCGACACAAGATAGGTGCACGGTTTGCACCGAATGTACCGTGGGCATAGAAATCATTTTGGGTGCACCCAATGGAACTCCTAGGTGACGTGGATGAAATGGAAGCTCATTTTGGTCCATTTGGAGATAGTGTTAATCTCGATGCATGATAGGTGCACGGTTTGCACCGAACATATCATAGGCTCGGAAATCATTTTGGGTGCAGCCGATGGTACTCCTGTGTGACTTGGGTCAAGTGGAAACTCGTTTTGGTCCATTTGGAGATAGTATTAATCTCGACACAAGATAGGTGCATGTTTACGCCGAACATACCATAGACTCAGAAATTATTTTGGACGCACCCGATTGTACTCCTAGGTGACGTGGATCAAGCAGAAGCTCATTTCTATATGATTAGAGATAGTTTTAATCTCATGCAAGATATGTGCATTGTTTGTGCCAAATGTAGCATGGGCATGGAAATCGCTTTGGGCACACCCGATGGTACTCCTAGGTAATATATGTCAAGTTGAAGCTTGTTTTGGTCCGTTTGAAGATAGTGTTAGTCTTAGCGCAAGATAGGTGCACTATTTGTGCCGAACCACCATTGGCTCAAAAATGATTTTGGACGCATCCGATGGAGCTGTTAGGTGACGTGGGTCAAGTGGAACATCGTTTCAGTCCGTTTGAAGATAGTGTTAATCTCGGTGCAAGATAGTTGCACGGTTTGCGCTGAATGTACCATGGGCATGGAAATCATTTTGGGCACACACGATGGTACTCCTAGGTGACGTGGGTTAAGTGGAAGCTCATTTCGGTCCGTTTGGAGATAGTGTTAATCTAGGCGCAAGATAGGTGCATGGTTTGTGTCGAATGTACCACGGACATGGAAATCTTTTTAGGCACACCAGATGCTACTATTGGGTCACGTTGACCAAGTGAAAGCTCGTTGCTGTCTGTTTGGAGATAGTATTAATCTCGACTCAAGATAGGTCGAATGTAACATAGGCTTTGAAATCGCTTTGGGCACACCCAAAGGTACTCCTTGGTGACGTGGTCAAGTGGAAGCTCGTTTCAGTTTATTTGGAGGTAGTGTTAATCTCGACACAGCCAAACCTACCATAGGCTTAGAAATTATTTTGGACGTACCCAATTTCCTAGATGACGTGGATCAAGCAAAAGATCATTTCGATCCGATTAGAGATAATTTAATCTTAGCGCAAGATTGGTGCATGGTTTGCGCCGAACGTACCATAGGCTCAAAAATCATTTCAGACGCACCCGATGGAACTCCTAGGTGACGTCGGTTAGGTGGAACCTCGTTTTGGTCTGTTTGGAGATAGTGTTAATCTCGACGCAAGATAGGTGCACGGTTTGCGCTGAATGTACCATGGGCATGAAATCATTTTGGGCACACGCGACGGTACTGGTAGGTGACGTGGGTCAAGTGGAAGCTTGTTTTGGTCCGTTTGGAGATAGTGTTAATCTAGGTGCAAGATAGGTGCATAGTTTGTGCCGAATGAACCACAGGCATAGAAATCTTTTCTGGCACACCCGATGGTACTACTAGGTGACTTTGGTCAAGTGGAAGCTCGTTTCGGTCCGTTTGGAGATAGTATTAATCTCGAAGCAAGATAGGTGCACGATTTGTGCTGAATGTACCATAGGCTCTAAAATCGCTTTGGGCACACCCAAGGATAATCCTAGGTGATGTAGGTCAAGTGGAAGCTCATTTCAGTCTGTTTGGAGATAGTGTAAATCTCAACGGAAGATACGTGCACGGTTTGTGCTGAACGTACCATAGGCTCGGAAATCATTTTAGGCGCAACTGATGGTACTCCAACATGACGTTGGTCAAGTGGAAACTCATTTTGGTCTATTTGGAGATAGTGTTAATTTCAATGCAAGATAGGTGCACAGTTTGTACCGAATGTACCATGGGCATGGAAATCTTTTTAGGCACAACAGATGGTACTGCTAGGTGACGTTGGTCATGTGGAAGTTCGTTTCAGTCAGTTTGGAGATAGTATTAATCTCGACACAAGATAGGTGCATGGTTTGCGCCAAATGTACCACGGGCATTGAAATTATTTTGGGCACACCCGATGGAACTCCTAGGTGACATGGGTGAAATGGAAGCTCGTTTCGGTCCGTTTGGAGATAGTGTAAATCTTGACGCATGACAGGTGCACAGTTTGCGCAGAACGTACCATGGGCTCGAGAATCATTTTGGGCGCAGCCGAGACATGGGTCAAATGGAAACTTGTTTTGGTCCATTTGCAGATAGTGTTAATCTCGACGCAAGATAGGTGCACGGTTTGCGCCAAATGTACCATGGGCATGGAAATCATTTTGGGTGCACCCGATGGAACTCCTAGGTGACGTGGGTGAAATGGAAGCTTATTTTGGTCCGTTTGGAGATAGTGTTAATCTCGACACATAATAGGTGCACGGTTTGCACCGAACGTACCATAGGCATGGAAATCATTTTGGCCGCAGCCGATGGTACTCTTGCATGATGTGGGTCAGGTGGAAACTCGTTTTGGTCTATTTTGAGATAGTGTTAATCTCGACGCAAGATAGGTGCACGTTTGTACCGAACATACCATAGGCTCAGAAATTATTTTGGACACACCTGATTGTACTCCTAGGTGACATGGATTAAGCGGAAGCTCATTTCGATACGTTTAGAGATAGTTTTAATCTTGGCACAAGATAGGTGCATGGTTTGCACCAAATGCACCACGGGCATGGAAATCGCTTTTGGGTACACCCGATGGTACTTCTAGGTAATCTATGTCAAGTGGAAGCTTATTTCAGTCCGTTTGGAGATAGTGTTAGTCTCAGCGCAAGATAGGTGCATGATTTGCTCCAAACGTACCATAGGCTCAAATATCATTTTGGACACACCCAATGGAACTCCGTGGTGACGTGGGTCAAGTGAGACCTCGTTACAGTCCATTTGGAGATAGTGTTAATCTCAGCGCAAGATAGGTGCACGGTTTGCGCCGAATGTACCATGGGCATGAAAATCATTTTGGGCACACACGATGGTAGTCCTAGGTGACGTGGGTCAAGTGGAAGCTCATTTTGTTCTGTGTAGAGATAGTGTTAATCTAGGCACAAGATAAGTGCACGGTTTGTTCAAAATGTACCACGGGCATGGAAATCTTTGTAGGCACACCAAATGGTACTACTGGGTGATGTTGTTCAAGTGGAAGCTCGTTTTGGTTTGTTTGGAGGTAGTATTGATCTCGATGCAAGATAGGTGCATGGTTTGCGCCGAATCTACCCTACTAATGCACCTTCTTATTCATCGCTGGGTCTACCCCATATATCCTCCCTTGTTGAGATAGCACCCCTCCACGCACCCAAAAAATTGTACCCAGAAAACCAACTCCATAAAAATGTACCACCCAAATTGATTCAAAATCTTCTCTCCTTACTCAAATCTGACAACTAGGATTGTGTGTATGGTCCTCCTCATCGTTCCCTTCCGTCTCCAGCGCCCACGCCTACAACCCCCTCCACCACCAGCACGGTTCAATTATTAGATCCTCACATCTTTTATATTTTCTATCTGCTCGAGCGACCGTGGTACTTGGATCGTGGAACCCACGCGCCGATTCCTCCTTTCCCCCATGACCACGCCCAGAACCAGGGACAGGGAGCCACTGCCAGTGGTTAGAGGACCTCGCCGTCGCCACCACCTCTGATGGGAGGACCTCATCGCTTCCCCACTGCGTCTCTCCAGCCTCCTTCTCACCTCTGCATCCATTCTCGGTGCTGCCGCGATCGCAGACACCATCTTCAAGCCCCTCCCAGAGCCCACCGCCCGTGACCCATTTCCTTGGAACACCGCTGTCTGCCTCCACACCATCGCGCGTCCCTTCGCTGCGTTGCTCTACTTCACGTGGATGTACCATTGCGGCATGCAGCCTGACGCCTACATGTTCCCCGCTGTCCTCAAGGCCTGCGGTTGCGCACCTGGCTATAGGGCTGGACTCGTGGATCACTCTGAGACCATGAGGAGGGGGCAAGGACTTTTCTTGACGTGGTGACGGCGTGCTGCCACAGCGTGCGGGCGTTCCGTTGTTCCCCATGAATCCGTGATAGTATGTGGCCGCTGGCCAGTGGGTCGCTGCGAGCAGCTAACACAGCGGATTGAAACCTGAAGGTTGAAGATGGTAACTCAGGTAAGTGATTTCAGTTCAATTAGGGCCTAGCATCCTGCAGTTGTAGTCTATTTGATCTGATAACTTCAATTTGTAGGTAATTTGTTTTAATTTTTTGATTCATCAAGCCACATAGGGACAAGAACCGAGAGGCCTAAAGTCCATAGGTTGTAGGTAATTTGTTCTAAAATTAGTCATTCCACATTACTGTGATAGGGTTCTAATTTTCTAAATTTCTAATTCAATATATATTTTTTGAACATGTTAGATGTTGCCTAAGAAATAGTTGTCTGGTGCTCAGAATAGGAAAAAAATGATCTCAATACTATTCTTGAAGATTTTGCATTAAGAAATGCCCAAAGGCGCTTTTTTAAAAAGCACTGAAGCGCTATAGTTTTATTTGAGGTAATAATCATAATAGTTATTTTACTGTTCTTTTAGCTTCTTCGATGTACCATCATTTTTTTCATGAAGTAAATATATGTTGCAAGTTAACTCTTATTAATAGTACTATATCCTTCGATTGTCATATTAAAATATTAGATTGCCAGGCCCTTAGTGTCTTCCTTGCCCAAGGGCCCTAAAAATTGTTGAGACAGCCCTGGGTATGGGAAGCAAGGTGGTGCTGGTGTGGACCATGCGGTGAGTTGTTTGATCAAATGCTCGACAGGGATGTGGTGTCCTACAACTTGATATCGTTGGTTATGCTAGGCACAAAAGGGTGGATGAGGTGAGGTCACTCAGTTGGGCGCTTTGGAGCAGGGAAGATGTCTTCACTCTTGGAGAAGAAGGTGTTGTCTGATTCAAAATGGCAACGGGTCGGGTCAACCCGTTGGGTCATTGGCCCGACCCACAATAAAAGAGCCAATGGGCCATACGGGTACCTCTCAAATAAGAAACGGGCCAATAGAGCCGGACCCTGTTTCCCCATCGGGTAACTCGGGTCGACCCCGTGACTCTCCGTTCATCTCTCCGTAGTCCGTCCGCACTCCATGCGAAGGCAGCGCCGGCGATTCCTTAGGGTTTGGGGCCACAGGGATCGGCGCTAGTGAGGTTGGTGCTCCTCCCCTGTCAGCCGGGCCGCCTAATCTGCTCGCGCTGTTCGACGCTCGATCTCATATCGTTTGTTTTTTCTTTCCTCTTCCTCCTATTCCAGGCGGCGGCGGGCGGTGGCTATTGGCAGCGGAGCAGCACGATGGCAGGACGAAGGCCATCCCCTCTAGAGAAGGTAACTGCGCCACTGCCCCTTCCCTGTAGCGTATGATTTTTCTGTGCATATGAGTTGTTTGATGAAATGCTTCTGGTGTTAAGCTTGCCCATTGGCGCTCTCCTGCTGCGCCTGCGCCTACTTGGAAACCTCTGGCCTAAGAAGATTCGAGCATGGCTATGCTTGCCCATATAACTGTGTGCATCTGCATACTGCTTTATTGGACCACTTTTAAGTTTTAATAACTGGTTAGGCATATTATTGGACAATTTTTTATTGTCATTTGACTTATTATTCTTGTTTGCTACTCTAGAAGCCCTTTTGCTGGTGTAATCTTAACATGGCTCAAATTACAGCAGGAACACATGAGATACATTTTTAGTGATACTTTTATTAGACTTTGTTGTTTCTGCACGTACTCTAAATCTGTTTTGAAGGTAGAGTTTTAGATGAATGCTTATTTGGATGATAAATAATCCTCTGTGAGTTGCCTGGATATTTATACATCACATTCCTCCTACACGGTTCCTGGATTACACAGTGGACTACACTTTCATAATCGAGTCCATGCTAGCTTGATTATAATATCAGTATTCCATATATCATTTTATCTTATACTTTAACTGAGAGTGAATCCTTAATTTTGCAAGCCATATTTCTTGGTTGCCACTTGCCATGGAGAATTGAAGTCCTGAAACTTAACAGCTGGTTCCCGGAGAGTAATTTGCAATCTAAGACTTTGCTACTAAGATTTGCATGTGAATAACATAGATCTGTCTTAAAAAGGCACTTTCATATTCTTATAACTTTGTTATATTATAAATATATTTTAAAATAGATGATAGTGTTCAAAGTGGCCACTGAAGATCATGAAAAGTAAGAAAACATCAAGTACTTTTTACCAGACAAAGTATATGTGTTCCAGAAAGAGAGGTATATAGAACGCATTGATGTCTGAATAGTCATTTTTTTGTTTTCGGAAACAGATATCTGCCTTGTCATTTAGAGGTACTTCTTAGACTATCTCTGAACTAGAATTTTGAGGCCTGCAGCTGGGAAATAGACTTTCCTGTCTCTTGGATATAAATGGGAAGGTTCCCATAGGCTTCACTCAGGTACTCTACCAAAAGTTGCAATCCTCTGGGATCAGCCGGAATAGATGTTGGGGCTTGCTGCAGTAAAATGAAAAGGCTGTATCTGTCACAGCATTGAAAAAGTTCCAAATATTACTCACTCAAATAAGAGGACCGTTCAGTGTGTTTTTATCTAACTTCCCATGTTAGACAGGAATTCCTAATTGCACAGCATAATGTCTGAAAAGTCTCAAGTCATCAGCATTTCTGAAAAATTGTCGATGAAAAACCTTACCTGACCTATTGGCGGATCCGTTCTCGAACCTGCTTCAAATAATCTTTTTGTTACATGCAGCATTTAGCTTGTAGGTTTCATAACATTTGCAAATATGTTTCAGAAGCATCAGCAAATTATTTGGTCCATGTGACACCATGTTGAATTTTCGTAGGCCATTGTGTATGTGACACTAGATAAATGAATGAAAAGTCCCAGGGATGTATCTAAAGAATTGCAAGCGATAAAATGATAATCCTGTATCGAGTGACAAATTGTTTTACCTCTATAGTCAGCAGCAGCGTCCAGTACGAAGTCATGGATGCCTTTTTCTAAAGGGTGGTCATTCACATACAAAGATAAATAGTGGTTTATTCCAATGAAATCTAGAGTGCCACGAATGGCTTCAGATTGAACTTCTCTGAAGGAACCAACAACTCCTTTTTGTACAGCCTACAAGTCAGTCATTTTATGCTTGCGTAAATATATGACTGATATAAACATTTTAAGAAACCAAAGGGAATGTTGTTGGTGTAGTTAGAAGAGAAACTGATGCCTTGGCTCATGAGCAAAACATGTTCAAATGTAAGACTTTATGCTATGCATGCTGAGGTGACTTGGAAGATAAGCGAGATGCTCTACCTAAGTAGCACTAATAGTTTCTGCAGAGTAAGCATAATAGGCGAGATGTACTGTTGCATAATTATTTACTACTTGTTTATCACTTTATTTATCAGCTGACCACTAGTACATTACTGCTTGCCATGGCTTGCTCTGAAATGAATTTATTGCATTTTTTAGATCACAAATATGGATGACCAAGAAGGGAACCAGCAGCTTTACCAGCAACTGTACCACAGGGGTACCTCTTTCTTGACACCTGTTGCAGCAGGGAGAAAATTTGTTCCACCACCAGATTTATCTGGTAAAATAGCAGAAATTTGCCAAACTTATAGTGGTGAGTATGTTAGTCTTTCTTTTATATGAATGTTGCGTTAGAGTTGCTAAAGTTAATTCATGATTAAATGTTCACTCATTATATCCTTTTCTATAGGAACTTCGCATGATACAGAAATGATTGATGAAGAAGAAGATGCTGACTATGAAGAAGAGGAAGAAGATGATGAGGATGAAGAAGATGAAGAAGTAGATGAGGATTTTGTTGATGAAGAGCAAGGCGCTGAGTTAGTTGACATGGGATCATTTTCTGAGCCGGGGAGGAAATTTCTGTCCAAGGTATGGAAAGAATATGAGCCTATCAGAGTTGATGGAATAGTCACAGCGGCTGAGTGCAAACATTGTGCAAGGAATATTTGTGCTGAGCGTAAACATGGAACAAGTTCATTGCGCAAACACTTGAAGAGATGTAAGGAAAGGAGGAAGGCTCTTCGAGTTGCTGACCAGCTAAATGCCTCTATCATGTCTCCAGATGGAGTTGCATTAGGGCCTTGGACCTTTAATCAGGCTGTATCACGTAAAGAGCTCATGAGGATGATAGTATTGCATGAGCTGCCCTTCTCACTTGTGGAATATGAGGGCTTCAGGAGGTTTGTCTCTAGTCTGAACCCAAGTTTTAAGATGATATGCAGGACAACAGTGCGTAATGATTGTCTGAAAGAATTTGCAGAAGAGAAGAGATACCTGCAAGGTTTGTTGAAAAACACTAACTCCAAGGTTTCTTTGACTAGTGATATGTGGACATCAAATAGAATGGTGGGGTACATCGTCATTACAGCCCACTATATCGATGAGAAGTGGCAGCAGCAAAAGAGAATAGTGAAGTTCATAGCTATGGAAACACCCCACACTGGAATTGCATTGTTTAACACCATGATCAAGTTCATAAGAGAATGGGGGATTGAAGATAAGCTTTTTGCGGTGACTCTAGATAATGCAAACAACAATGGTGCAATGATGAAATTATTGAAGACCCATTTGCTAACTAAGAAGATGCTACTTTCTAGTGGTAGGTTGTTCCACCAACGTTGTGCTGCCCACGTTATAAATCTGATATGTCAAGCTGGATTGGAGTTTCTTAGCCCAATGATTGAGAAGATACGTGACACTGTGAAATATATTCGAAGCTCTCCAACGAGAAAGGAAAAAATTGAAGAAATTGTTGCACAACTTGGCATATTATGTGGGAAAAGGCCTTGCCTTGATGTTTGCACTCGATGGAACTCAACATATCTGATGCTTAGTACTGCAAAAGAGTTTCGCGCAGTGTTTGACTCATTGCACATTCAAGATCCAAACTACACCTTCAGACCGACATATGAGGAATGGGAAAAGGCTGATGCTATTTGCAGACTGCTGAAGGTTTTCTATGAAGCCACTAATGTGATATCTGGTACAAAATACCCTACTTCAAACTTGTATCTTCATGAAATGTTGAAAGTGAAGTTGACCTTGGAGCAACAGCCTTTTGAAGAGGGATCTGAGATGTACCCTACGCTGAAATACATGAAGAAAAAGTTTGAGAAGTACTGGAAGGTATCATGGCTAGATATCTGTATTCCTGTGATCTTAGACCCCCAATTCAAGTTGGAATACCTTGAGTTTCGATTTCGCACAGTATTTGAGAATGATGCTACATGGATGGTCAACAAAATAAAAAATGTGTTTCAAGGGTTGTTCAAAGAATACCTCAAATCGAATGGAAATGTTGCAGATCCTATGTCACAAGGAGGTGATGTTGAAATGAGTGCAATTGACCCTGATCCTTTGGCAAGTTGGGACCAGCATGTTACTCGCAGTGCCCGA
Organism: Saccharum hybrid cultivar R570; assembly: GCA_038087645.1. NCBI lineage: Eukaryota > Viridiplantae > Streptophyta > Magnoliopsida > Poales > Poaceae > Saccharum > Saccharum hybrid cultivar. The sequence continues at coordinate 37,508,515 of JAQSUU010000307.1, read as the reverse complement.
TCTACCAATGAGGCTTCTTTAGAACTTGAGACATATTTGAAAAAGGTGCCAATTCGTCGAAGTGACCAATTCAACATCCTTGCATGGTGGCAGATGAACTCAGCTGAGTATCCAACACTAAGTCGCATGGCGAGGGACATATTGGCTGTTCCCGCATCTACAATAGCATCTGAGTCCGCTTTCAGCACTGGGTCAAGAATAATATCAGATTTTCGAAGTCGATTGATACCAGCTACCGTTGAAGCCTTAGTGTGTTTACAAGACTGGATCAGGGCCACAGGTAAACACATAGTAGACATGTTCTCAGAATTTCTCACTAATGCTTCAAGTATACAAAATCATGAGATTAATTAAAACTAGCACCGCTCTTGTTTTATGCAGCTGGTACTGAACGGTCATTGGAATCAGTTCATGACATCATCTTGTCTCTGGAAGGTATTTGCACTCTTCAAATATGTGATTATCTTTCTGTTGTTTGTTGAAACACGAACTCAAATACTAGCATCTTCGTCAATGAGTTCACTGTATATGCACATTTGTAAATGTCTGCTTTGTTTGATAACTGTTATCTCTTTCGTAATGATGGGTTAGTTTGTATTGAGATAGCATGCAATATACTAGGAACTTAGGAAGTCGCTTGAATAGCCTGCCACTAGCTGAAGTGTGGCAAGTAGGAAAGCAACTTCGAATTTTTTGTGGTACATTTAACTACATAATTAGTGTGCCTCTGGTTTTTTTTATCTGTCAGCTTTTTTCTCCTGCAAATAGGAAGTTCCTAGTATGCTAATAGTATAGTATACTAAATTACTGATAGATGCACGCATGGTGGTTGCGTCTAGATGATAGTTTGACAATGATATTCTAGCATCTTCATGATAACCATAATATAAGGTCCTGGATTAGTTCATAGATAGAGTATAATAAACAGCCTGATTGTGCAACTACTGAAAAGACAGCTTCAGATTATTAAGACAGAAATGCAGATCATGCACAACAGAGCGCAGGACAGCGAGCTGACACTATCAGAAACCATTTTTCAATCCATGCTGTTGTCTTCTACTGAAAGTACCTATTTATTTATGCAGATGGAGACTCGGAATCTCACTAAAGGGAGACCATGCAGATAAAGACTCAGATCACTGAAAGTATCTGTTTATCTGGTGCCTGTGTTGCATCTGTTCACTAAGTAATTAGTCATTAGATTAGATTCTTAGATGATGTTATCATAATTGCTTCTTCGGTCGTCAGTCGTCATTCAAACACGGTTTAATCTTTGCTGGCTTGCTATATGCTAATAGTTCATAGTCTAGGCTGTTTGTCTGGCTCTGGTATTTTAGTGATGTCATAGTTTTCTATGGCTCTGGACCTCTGGTATTTCTGCAATTGCCGTGATATGATCAGTCAGAGTGTTTGTTGTGATATGATGAGTCAGTAACACTGTTTTTGCTGTATCAAAAATATTGTAAAAATGCAAACAAAGTATGTCTAATTACTTGTTTAAGTGTATGATTACAAACAAGGTGATAATATTTTTGGGTCGGCCCCAGGGTACCCATTGGGCCAGCTAGGCCAAAGGCCTTAGGAGATTTGGGTCGGCCCGTGGCCTTGCAAATTGGCCTTGAGGCCATGGGGCCAGGTCCAAGGCCAGGTCCGGGCCGGCCCATTCCCATCGTGATGTCTGATGTTGTGGTGCAGATAGCTTTGATGGACATGTACATGAAATGTGGGTGCTTGGATCTTGCCATGTTGATTTTTGAAAGCATGGCTGAGAGGAATGTGATGATTGTGGGACCTGGAGCTCATGGTTATGGTCTGGATGCTGTCATGCTGTTCCATGGAATGGATGCAGAAAGGGTTACAGTGATGATCTTAGTGTTAATCTCAACACAAGATAGGTGCACGGTTTACGCCAAACGTACCATAGGCTCAGAAATTATTTTGGACACACCTGATTGTACTCCTAGGTGGGAGGATCAAGCGAAAGCTCAATTCGATCCTTTTGGAGATAGTTTTATTTTCGACGCAAGAAAGGTGCACGGTTTGCGCCGAATGTACCATGGGCATGGAAATTGCTTTGGGCACACCCAATGGTACACCTATGTAATGTATGTCAAGTTGAAGCTTTTTTCGATCCTTTTGGAGATAGTTTTAATTTTGGCGCAAGAAAGATGCACAGTTTGCGCCGAATGTACCATGTCAATGGAAATCTTTTCAGGCATAGCCGATGGTATTCTAGGTGATATTGGTCAAGTGAAAGCTCCTTTCGGTCTGTTTGGCGATAGTACTGATCCTGAGGCAAGATAGGTGCACGGTTTTGTGCCAAATGTGCCATAGGCAATGAAATTGCTTTGGGCACACCAGATGGTACTCCTGGGTGGTGTAGATCAAGTGGAAGATTGTTTCAGCCTATTTAGAGGTAGTGTTAATCTCGACACAAGATAGGTGCACGGTTTGCGCTGAACGTACCATAGGTTCATAAATAGTTTTGGGCGCAACCGATGGTACTCCTACATGACGTGGGTCAAGTGGAAACTTGTTTGGTCCATTTGGAGAAAGTGTTAATCTCGATGAAAGATAGGTCCACGATTTGCGCGAACGTACCATTGGCATGGAAATTATTTTGGACGCACCCTATGGTCCTCCTTGGTTATGTGGGTTAAGTGGAAGCTCGTTTCGGTCCGTTTGGAGATAGTGTTAATCTCGGTAGAAGATAGGTGCACGGTTTGCACCGAATGTACCATGGGCATGGAAATATTTTTGGGCACACCCGATGGTATTCCTAGGTGATGTGGTTCAAGTCAAAGCTCATTTCAGTCCGTTTGGAGATAGTGTTAATCTCGACACAAGATAGGTGCACGGTTTGTGCCAAACGTACCATAAGCTCAGAAATCATTTTGGACGCACCTGATTGTACTCCTAGATGCGTGGTTCAAGCGAAAGCTCATTTCGATCCATTTGGATATAGTTTTAATTTCGGCGCAAGAAAGGTGCACGGTTTGCGCCGAATGTACCATGGGCATGGAAATCGCTTTGGGCACACCTGATGGTTCTCCTATGTATTGTATATCAAGTGGAAGCTTGTTTCGATCCATTTGGAGATAGTTTTAATTTCAGCGCAAGAAAGGTGCACAGTTTGTGCCGAATGTACCACATTCATGGAAATCTTTTCAGGCACACCCGATGGTACTTCTAGGTGATGTTGGTCAATTGGAAGCTCATTTCGGTCCGTTTGGAAACAGTATTAATCCCAAGGTAAGATTCGTGCGCGGTTTGCGCCAAATGTACTATAGGCTCTGAAATTGCTTTGTGCACACCAGATCGTACTCCTAGGTAACGTAGATCAAGTGGAAGATCGTTTTAGTCTGTTTGGAGGTAGTCTTAATCACACACAAGATAGGTGTAGGGTTTGCGCAAAACCTTCCATAAGCCCAGAAATCATTTTGGATGCACCTAATTGCACTCCCAGGTGCGTGGATCAAGCGAAATCTCATTTTGATCCATTTGGAGATAGTTTAAATTTCGGTGCAAGAAAGGTGCATGGTTTGCGCCGAATGTACCACGGGCATGGAAATTGCTTTGGGCACACCCGATGGTACTCCTATGTAATGTATGTCAAGTGGAAGCTTGTTTCGATCTATTTGGAGATAGTTTTAATTTCGGCGCAAGAAAGGTGTACGGTTTGTGCCGAATGTACCATGTTCATGGAAATCTTTTCAGGCACACCCAATGGTATTTCTAGGTGATGTTGTCAAGTGGAAGCTTATTTCAGTCTGTTTGGAGATAGTATTAATCCCAAGCCAAGATAGGTGCATAGTTTGCGCCAAATGTACCATAGGCCTGAAATCATTTTGGACGCACCTGATTGTACCCTTAGGTGACATGGATCAAGAGAAAGCTCAATTTCGATCCGTTTGGAGATAGTTTTAATTTCGGCGCTAGAAAGGTGCACGTTTTTTGCAGAATGTACCAGGGGCCTGGAAATCGCTTTGGGCACACCTGATGGTACTCCTATGTAATGTATGTCAAGTGGAAGCTAGTTTTGATCCGTTTGGAGATAGTTTTAATTTCAGCGCAAGAAAGGTGCACTGTTTGCGCCAAATGTATCACGTTCATGGAAATCTTTTTAGGCACACCCAATGGTACTTCTAGGTGATCTTGGTCAAGTGGAAGCTTATTTCAGTCCGTTTAGAGATAGTATTAATCCTGAGCCAAGATAGGTGCACGGTTTGCGTCAAATGTACCATAGGCTCTGAAATCATTTTGGACGCACCTGATTGTACCCTTAGGTGACATGGATCAAGCGAAAGCTCATTTTGATCCGTTTGGAGATAGTTTTAATTTTGGTGCAAGAAAGGTTAATGTTTTTGCAGAATGTACCACGGGCATGGAAATCGCTTTGGGCACACCCGATGGTACTCCTATGGAATGTATGTCAAGTGGAAGTTTGTTTCGGTCCGTTTAGATATAGAATAGTCACGATACAACACGGTTTGCGCCAAACGTACCACATTCACGAAATTCTTGTCAGACACACCCGATGGTACTTCTAGGTGATGTTGGTCAAGTGGAAGCTCATTTTGGTCAGTTTGGAGATAGTATTAACCTCGAGGCAAGGTAGGTGCACGGTTCGTGTCAAATGTACCATTGACTCTTAAATCGCTTTGGGCAGACCAGATGGTACTCCTAGGTGGCATAGATCAAGTGGAAGATCATTTCAGTCTGTTTAGAGAAAGTGTTAATCTCGACGCAAGATAGGTGCACGGTTTGCACCGAACATACCACGTTCATAGAAATGTTTTCAGGCACACCCGATGGTACTTCTAGGTGACGTTGGTCAAGTGGAAGCTTTTTTTGGTCCGTTTGGAGATAGTATTAATCCCAAGACAAGATAGGGGCATGGTTTGCGCCAAATGTACCATAGGCTCTGAAATCGCTTTGGGCACCCCAGATGGTACTCCTAGGTGACGTAGATGTAGATGAAGTGGAAGATCGTTTCAGTATGTTTGGAGATAGTGTTAATCTTGACATAAGATAGGTGCACGGTTTGTGCCAAATGTACCATAGGCTCTGAAATCATTTTGGACGTACCTGATTGTACTCCTAGGCGCGTGGATCAAGCAGAAGCTCATTTCAATCCATTTGGAGGTAGTTTTAGTTTCGGCGGAAGAAAGGTGCATGGTTTACGCCGAATGTACCACGGGCATGTAAATCATTTTGAGCACACCCAATGGTACTCCTATGTAATGTATGTCAAGTGGAAGCTTGTTTCGATCCATTTGGAGATAGTTTTAACTTTGGCGCAAGAAAGGTGCACAGTTTGCGCCAAATGTACCACGTTCATGGAAATCTTTTTAGGCACACCCGATGGTACTTCTCGGTGATGTTGGTCAAGTGGAAGCTCATTTCGGTCCATTTAGAGGTAGTATTAATTCCTAGGCATGATAGGTGCATAGTTTGCGCCAAATGTACCATAGGCTCTGAAATTGCTTTGGGCACACCAAATGGTAGTCCCAGGTGGCGTAGATCAATTGGACGATTGTTTTAGTCTGTTTGGACATAGTGTTAATGTCGACACAAGATAGGTGCATGGTTTGCGCCGAACATACCATTGGTTCGAAAATGATTTTGGGCGCAACCGATGGTACTCCTATGTGACGTGGGTCAAGCGGAAACTCGCTTTGCTCCATTTGGAGATAGTGTTAATTTCGACGCAAGAAAGGTGACATGGATCAAGTGGAAGCTCGTTTTGGTCCGTTTGGAGATAGTGTTAATTTCAGCGTTAGATAGGTGCACGGTTTGCGCCGAATGTACCATGGGAATAGAAATCATTTTGCGCACACCCGATGGTACTCTAAGGTGACATGTGTCAAGTGAAAGATCGCTTCTATCCATTTGGAGATAGTGTTAATCTAGGCGCGAGATAGGTGTACGGTTTGCACCAAATGTACCACGGGGGTGGAAATCTTTTCAGGCACACCCGATGGTACTTCTAGGTGACATTGGTCAAGTGGAAGCTCGTTTCGGACCATTTGGAGATAGTATTAATCTCGACGCAAGATAGGTGCATGGTTTGTGCCGAATGTACAATAGGCATGGAAATCTTTTCAGGCACACCAGATGGTACTTCTAGGTGACGTTGGTCAAGTGGAAGCTCGTTTTGGTCCATTTGGAGATAGTGTTAATCTCGATGTAAGATAGGTGCACAGTTTGCACCAAATGTACCACAAGTTCAAAAATCATTTTGGGCGCAACCGTTGGTCCTCCAACGTGACGTGGGTCAAGTGGAAACTCGCTTTGGTCCATTTGCAGATAGTGTTAATCTCTATGCAAGAAAGGTGATATGGATCAAGCAGAAGCTCATTTCGATCCGTTTGGAGATAGTTTTAATTTCAGCGCAAGCAAGGTGCACGTTTTGCACCAAATGTACCACAGGCATGGAAATCACTTTGGGCACACCCAATGGTACTCCTGTGTAATGTATGTCAAGTGGAAGATTATTTCGGTCTGTTTAGAGATAGTGTTAGTCTCGGCGCGAGATAGGTGCATGGTTTGGGCCAAACGTACCATAGGCTTGGGAGCAACAGATGGTACTCCTACGTGACATGGGTCAAATGGAAAATCATTTTGGAACAATTGGAAATAGTGTTAATACCAACGCAAGATAGGTGCACGGTTTGGGCAAAACGTACCATAGGCTCATAAAATCATTTTAGACGCACCTAGTTGTACTCCTAGGTGACCTGCATCTAGTGGAAGCTCATTTCGATCTGTTTGGAGATAGTTTTGATTTCAACACAAGAAAGGTGCATGGTTTGCGCCAAATGTACCACGGGCATGGAAATTACTTTGGTTACACCCGATGGTACTCCTACGTAATGCATGTCAAGTGGAAGCTTGTTTCGATCCGTTTGGAGATAGTATTAGTCTTGGCGCAAGATAGGTGCACAGTTTGCGCTGAATGTACCATAGGCTTGGAAATCAATTTGGACGCACTCGATGGTACTCCTAGGTGACGTGGGTCAAGTGGAAGCTCATTTTGGTCCATTTGGAGATAATGTTAATCTCGGCACAATATAGGTGCACGGTTTGCGCTGAATGTATCACGGCTTGGAAATCATTTTGTGCACACCCGATGGTACTTCTTGGTGATGTGAGTCAAGTGGAAGCTCGTTTTGGTCCATTTGGAGATAGTGTTAATTTCGACGCAAGATAGGTGCACGATTTGCACCAAATATACCATAGATTCAGAAATTATTTTGGGCACAACCGATGGTCCTTCTACGTGATTTAGGTCAAGTGGAAACTAATTTTCGAATATTTGGAGATAGTGTTAATCTCAACGCAAGATAGGTTCACGGTTTGCCCCCAAACATACCATAGCCTCATTAATCATTTTGGACGCACCTGATTGTACTCCTAGGTGCGTGAATCAAGCGGAAGCTCATTTCGATCTGTTTAGAGATAGTTTTAATTTCGGCGCAAGAAAGGTGCACGGTTTGCGCCGAATGTAGCATGGGCATGGAGATCACTTTGGGATCACCCGATGATACTCCTATGTAATGTATGTCAAGTGGAAGCTTGTTTCAGTCCGTTTGGAGATAGTGTTATTCTCGGCGCAAGATAGGTGCATGGTTTGGCCAAATGTACAACATTCATGGAAATCTTTTCACGCACACCTGATGGTACCTCTAGGTGACGTTGGTTAAGTGGAAGCTCAGTTTGGTCCGTTTGGAGATAGTATTGATCTCAAGGCAAGATAGGTGCACAGTTTGCTTCAAATGTACCATAGGGTCTGAAATCGCATTGGGCACACCAGATGGTGCTCCTAGGTGGCGTAGATCAAGTGGAAGATCGTTTTAGTCTGTTTGGAGATAGTATAAATCTCGACGGAAAATAGGTGCACGGCTTGCACCGAACGAACCACAGGTTCAGAAATATTTTGGGGGCAACCGATGCTACTCCTAGGCGACGTGGGTCAAAGTGAAAGCTTGTTTTGGTCCATTTGGAGATAGTGTTAATCTCAATGCAAGATAGGTGCATGGTTTGTGCCGAGCATACCATAGGCTCAGAAAATCATTTTGGACGCACTTGATTGTACTCCTAGGTGATGTGGATCAAGTAGAAGCTCACTTCGATCCGTTCGGAGATTGTTTTAATCTCGGCGCAAGAAAGATGCACGGTTCGCGCCGAATGTACCACGGGCATGGAAATATCTTTGGGCACACCCGATGGTACTCCTACATAATGTATGTCAAGTGGAAGCTTGTTTTGGTTCGTTTGGAGATAGTGTTAGTCTCGGCGCAAGATAGGTGCACGGTTTGCGCCGAATGTACCACGGCATGGAAATCATTTTGGGCACACCAGATGGTACTCCTTGGTGACGTGGGTCAAGTGGAAGCTCGTTTTGGTCCGTTTGGAGATAATGTTAATCTCGGCGCAAGATAGGTGCACGGTTTGCACCGAATGTACCACGGCTTGGAAATCATTTTAGGCACACCCGATGGTACTCCTTGGT